>OV656725.1:5005000-10005000 GCA_927399415.1 Macaria notata | reverse complement strand
GGAATGTACACCCAAATAGTCTAAATCAGTACAATTCCAGTTTTGTTCATTGCAATATTTGATAAGTTCCGTGCCGAACAAAGCTCCCGGGTTGGCATTAAAGTCACCAAGTAAAAAGACACAATCTACGTTACAAGTCTCCACAATAGCATTAGCTTCACTCAAAGTGTCAATAAAAATTTGTAAGTTCTCCACATCGTCAGTGGGCATATATATTGACATTACAAGAAAATCTCGATGATCTAATACTACTTTAACCGCCACTATACGATTACTTAAGCTATTTAATACTGACACAGACGTAAAAACACTTTTGCGCCACATTAACGCGACTCCGCCGTGTGGTCTGCCCTTCAATATCCCTGCGCTAGTATCGACCGATGATTTCCCGACGTACGCGAAATCATCATCAATTTCAATTTAATAAAAATAGGAGTCTTAAACACAAAACTAAGTATGAAAGTTAAAAGTTAAGTTCATCTCTTTATCTATTTTCATCCCTACTACAAACAAACAAAATCACAGGTCTTTGTAGAACTAATTTAGCTTTGCAACATTTTGTACCTAAACACCATAAGTTGACGTTCCCCTATACTTATGTAAGTACTTGTAAGGTGAAATATAAAGTATACCACACAAACTTTTAAAGGTGTTTTTTATATTAGAATATTATATAAGTAATTAAATAAGTTCAGTTTGAAGGTAAGTTCTAATCTTTTTTCCAATTGCAGGGCCACGCCGGCGAGAGTTGGGGCATATCAGTGGGCGCGGGCGGACTGTACGCAGTAACGTGCGGCGGAGACCGCGCGCTGAGACTGTACGCGCGCACCGAGGAACCTCTCGTGTTGAACGACACTGACGAGCAGGAGGAGGGACTCGCCACCGGAGACACACATGTAGGTATTTCGGTCTAACGCTGAGTGAGTGAGGGAGAGAAAGAGAACTTTGTACTTCAAAGTTGGCTCGTATCTATACCTAAGTACTTAGTAGGTATTATATTGGGAGATGACTCTGGTCTCATAACACAGTCTAACGGCTACCACGAGGTCAGAGGATTCACACGTAGGTAATTGTACAATAATTACGTCAAATAAACGAATTTTGTATTTGTTTCCGTCGGCGCATGACACTGAGTCTGCAATGTGCGTATTTGAATCTTACCATAATAAGCGCTTGTATGGAAATGTGGTCAGGCTTTTGCATCTTCGGTATTCACTGTATTATAGTTACCGTAAGGCATGATTAAATTTAGTTGTTATAACCGGCTAGCACTGACGTCAATAATTATGTCGAAAATTAGCTAGACAAGTTTCGGAAAACTGAGGTTTGCATCATCAGGAGGAGGAGTCAGCACGCGCGTCCCGGTTGCCCGCCTCGTCCAGGTCTTCGGTATTGCCCAATATTCTAATTTATACATTTTATTTGTGTTTTAGGCGCCAGTTCCCGGACTTCCCGGCTTGACCATGCCGACGAAGAAAACTATAGGAGCGGAGAAAGCTGTAAGTACCTAATAAAATTTATAAAATAACAAGCTTTGAGTCTCATGGAAACACAAAAGCGTGATTTCACGTTACTAAAATTCCATTCCAAATTTTAGCCCAATCCGTCCAGTGGTTAGGGCTGTGCGTTGATAGATCACTATATCAGTCAGTCAGTCACCTTTGGTCAGTCACCAGTATATATTTAGATTGCCCTGTCCATATAGCCCATGTGCAAGCCAAATTGAATCTTACCGTTTTGACTTAACGTTTATATTGCGCTACATACCCTTCAATTCTCGCAAAGCTAATTTGTTTGCCATTATTGTATGAATGTGAACTTTTTTTACGTGGGATAGGTTTACGTTTGACTACAGCCTGCCTACTGTTAAGCATTGCTGCAGCCTAGGGTGTAACACGTTTACCTTGAAGATACGTACTAACTCTAGATTAGAAAACCCCTGGATTGTAGTTTTACAATAGCAAAATTGTATTTCAGGCGGACTCCATCTTGGAGTGCCTGCAGACTGGCGCGGAGTACTCACGCGAGGTGGTGGCGGCGCGCGGGCAGGCGGTGCAGCCCCCGGTCCTCATGCTGGCCTACAACTGCAGCACCCCGGAGGACTTCCTTGCTGAGACACTCAAGAGAATACGCGCCAGGTAGGTTTAGAATGTTACAGGTTGTCATATGTGAAGGTGATGCTAAAATGTTGTATTGGTTGATTTTTTAAACTTGGAGTGTCAATGCAGTGGAAAGAGTGTGGGTTATGCTTCTTTGTTTTCAAAGAGATATTTTGCTTGTCTTTTAATTAGGTTTTTTTAATAAACTTATAAAAGGACGCACTGTTTCGGCATGAAAAATAGCTTACCTATGTCATTTTTGAGACCCTATACCACGCTACTAAATATCATACTAATCTGTCGCAGTTGCAATGTGAAAGCAGCGAACACACTTGAGCTTTTATACAAAGCTGATCTTATTTTTTATTCTCTTCCAGTGACCTAGAAGAAGCCCTCCTCCTCATCCCGTTCAGCGTTGCCTGCGACATCGTAAAGATGTTGCCCAAGTTGCTGGACCGAGGTGACAACACCGAGCTGTTCTGTCGCCTGGCTATATTCCTGCTGAAGATACACCACGCGCCGCTGGTGGCCAACCAGGCGCTGTTGAAGCATATGATACAGATACAGGCTAAGGCGGCGATCAGACTGGCTGAATTAAGGGTAAGTTGCTTTGATTTTTATTTAACTGTCTTTCGTCCTGCACCAAAATGGATAGACGCTATAGTTGTCGCGGGTTGAAGCCTTACCTGGCTGAAATACGATAGAGGTAAGCGACATGAAATGATATACCAAGCATAGCCGGCTGTACATAATAATGATGGTAAAAACAGTCGCCGGCAAACTAGTGAAATTTACAAAGTTGGCTAACTTTCGACAATTCGGACTTGTCGCAAAAATATGACTTGCCTGAGTAACTGCCAACCCACTGCTCCTATTACTACCAATGTAGCTTCTAAGGCGTAAAATTTACTATCCATTTAAAAAGGTACCTGATAATATAAATATTGTCCTCCAAAAACTTTATTGTAGTATTTTTTTTAACTAGACCAGGCTTGCAATTGGCTATAGTTTGCCTAATAATAAGCAAAGGCTATGACCAAAGTGTGCTTACCAGATAAGAACCGATTCACTCTCGCTTCGAAGATCGCTGGATTATAGTGCGTGGGGAACAGGGAGACAGGCAGGGAGATAAGTACTATCGGCAGCATTTTTAAAATTATTAATTCCAATATTTTTTCTCATATCCCCAGGACATGGTGGGCTACAACCTGCACGCCCTGCAGTGGTTGCGCCGCGACCTGGAGACCGCCGAGAGCGAGCAGCTGTTCCGCGAGGCCACCGTGCAGAGACGCGTCCGGGACAAGAAGCGACGCGCCAGGCAGGCCCTCAAACGACCTATAGTTACTGTTACATAGATAATAGTAAATAAATAAAAATATATGAACGTACTTGGAAATTTTAATATATTTCATTTCATATTCATCTCTCACGATGTGATCATTCTAACGGATGAACAGGTTACCTTCATTTTGTGTATGCTTTCGGATTTTAAAAGATATGTACCTACTTAAATATGTGTGTGTTATATATGAATACAGAAAAAAGTATACAATTTATACATACGGGGTTGAGGTAGTTAAAAGAAAACCAATCAGATAGCTGCTATAATTTATTTGTAAAAAAATATTCTACTCACTACATAGCCAATATATCAGTTAAAACTTTAATAATTTAAGTATCCATCCCTGCGTAAGTCACATTATTTATCATCTATACAACAATAACTAATGTTTCACGATGAGTATTCGGCCACATACATATTACGTCCACTCTATCAATCTCGAGAAGGTAATTAATGCTGAAACTTACATAATACAGTTACATTAACTTTACAACAACAACGAATGGTCCATAAGCTTTCTATATTGGAAATTATTGCTTTCATCGCTACATACGTCTTTCAGTAAACTTAGTTTCATTACAAGATTATACGTAAATTCTGTCTACAGGTAATTTTTACAAGTGAATTGAAGTTTTCAGACAAGATCACAGTGCATGCTTAGTGGAACCGGCCCTTACAATATGGTTTCATGAAAGATGCAACATTATTAATATTTAACGATTTTAATAGGTACATTTGGCTATTTTATTCAAATGACATTCTTTGAATTTTGAAGTTTTTCATGAGGAATTTTTTTCACAAATATATTTCTTTAGAACACTTTACATAATGCGAGCGTCTAAGCAACAACATTGTTCTGTGCATATTGTAAACTGTTCCACTGAGCGCGCAGTACAAATATATATAATTGACAATATTCTTTATACATTATGTCCATACAAATCACCACTTATCACAAAGTTATTGCTTTTCGGATACACACAACTACAATCTCAAACGAAATACATATCACAATTTAATTAACAAATACTTTTACATTGACCTCATTTTTCGAACGATACATGATTGAATGAAACATGTCGCGTGAAGGAGAAGACGTTACAATTTGTGTCAGTCTTTGGATCTTCGAAAATGACGTTTATCGAATGGAATACAAAATGAGAGATACTTCCGGAGGCTTACATTCCAGCATAAATTATAAAACACACATCAGTATCGGTTCGGTCCGCGACCGCAGACACTGAACAAAAATCACAAAACACAATACATGCTTGTTAGGGCGAAGCACACAACACAACCGGTTTGTTAGTACCTACACGACGTTATACATTGTTCATCAACTCTTAATACCGTTACTCGAGTACGCTAACCTAAACTAACATAATAAATAACCAAATTGGAAGATCTCATAACAGCTATTCACTTCCCCATAATACATGTCATGGACAAAACCGTTGAGTTTGAAAAAATGATTAGAGGATTCCCGTAAGTGAAAATAATCAAGAATCGAAACGATTCCACCTGTAACCGATAGCTATAATCATAAAAAAATTCGTACGTCCACTAGATACAAACTACGCAAGTAAAAAAATAATAAACCTAACACAAAATGTACAGAGTAGGTAATAAAATAATACTGTATCACTACTGCAAGCAGCAATATTTAATTTATCATGAGAATCGTGACGTTCTTTGAGATTGTCTTCGGAAACTACATCAATACTGCTGCCATGTTACTGGTAGTGCTCGTCCAGTATTGTAAACATGAAGGTGTAAAGTAGTCGGCTAATACTAAACAAGCGGCTCTAAGTACTACGGAGTACAGAGCTGTAGTAAACACTTGATGAGCGTATTTATAAAACATTTTAGAAAAATAAGCACAGTACGTGCGCTTACGAGAGAGAAATGGTAAAACTATTCAAAGTTAATATCAAAACAGAGAGCAATACATTAAAGTAGAGAGCGACAGACACGAGACATCGCCTCACGATAGATCTATAGTTATTGTCGAGGGTACAATCAGCTGCGAGAAATACAAACACAAGCAATACTAAACAGTACGCGCTCTGCCGACTCAAAGCGAGCGCTAACAAAAATCGAATAAATAATCTCAATTTTAAAGCTTCATAAATACGAATAAGAATAAGCTTAGCGTGCAATCACCCGAGTCTAATTTTTATACAAGCTGTTGCGTAGTTAATGAGACTCAAAGAACCAGAATTGATTGAGTGGTGAATATATCACATTGTAGGTAAGTACAGGAGTAAAGAGCTCATCTGATAACTGTTGAGGTTTAAGGTAGTTTTTCAAAACCACAAAACCAACTTCTTTGTCTGGTGCTGATTTATTTGTTCGGTTACCAACAATTTATGCCATAACCCATCACTCCATCTTCCCTTTTTTTCTAGAGTTACTTCAAACAACAGGTTGTGTAAAAACGCTGGGTTTCCTGCACCTTAAATACATGAGAGCTGCAAAGGATCACGGAGTGTAATGCTCGAACTACGCCGAGAGTTCTAGCTAAGTAGAATATCACAATGTCTCAAAGACAGCTGCATGTTACTGGCCCGTGGGTACTGACACGAACAAACTAATACTAAATTAAGTAGAGAAGTCAAGTAAGGACGGTGACAATAGGAGCTCCAACAGCAACCATGTGCAACTTAGAAGCAACCAAAACAGCCAAGTGACAGAGACGTAAATGCTTCCGCTGGATACAGGGTACTGGCAACTTAGGAACAACCTGCTATACTACATCAATAACTTTCATATTCGCTTCAAGAACTTGAAAATTCACGAGAGATAATAAATCTCAAAAATAGTGTTCGATCCGCAAAGAATGTACAAATACCGTGTACTTTTTGCGATTCGAATCCGCCCCCTTAGACAAGAGGCGTATTTTAGTTAGCGTACTGACGCAGACTTGTGGAATAGAAAGACCAATGTATGGGATTAACGTAACAATTCCCCCCGTGGAGCGCTTCGTGATGTCAATCCCATACAATGTCTTTCTACATATTCCATAAGCATCCGTCAGTACGCTCACTAAAATACGCCTCATGTCTAAGGGGGAAGTTTCTATAATAACTGTTTCTTTTTTGTGACTTTTCAAAAGTCATAGAAGACAAAACATTTGAGTTGATGTACTAAAGCTGCCTTTTAGTTTACAAGTTGTTGATTAGTTGCCAGCAACCCCGTACAGGCAACACTGACCAACATGAGGTTGAGGACGGCGAACAAAATAATGCCACAAGTTACACGTCTTGTTAATGCTTACAACCCATTGAGCTAGGATTATACAGAGACACAATCTCAAACTAAAAAGCGCAGGAAAGTGTCTGAACGCTAACAACGTTTTCTTCGAGCGTTTGTGACTCTGTATAATCCTAGCTCAATGTTACGATCAAATGCCCAATAATATTAATGTCGATCGAACCATTAATTCTTAAAATAAATATTTAAACTATGCATACGTTTATGTACTATAATAATGCCAAATGTTACGTGGTTTACAAATGTAGGTATAAAGGCAACGTTTTATAAATACTTTATGATCGAACAATTTCATTTTGCTTTACGGTAAAATTACTCGTACCTCGAGGCTTATTTTGCTTGATGAAAATTTGTACAGTGGTTTATCATTGGCATACAAGTTTAAGGAAAAATTGAAAACAAAACGTAAACTAAAATTCTTTTATGCCCAAAACTTTTATGTTTTTAAGTTACCCTTAAAACTGTTCACAATGTATGGATAAAGTCACTGTTTTGATCACATTACGTAAATATATGTTCGTTTGTGTTTAATAATATTTCATTATTGCTTCTTTTCACATGTTTACCTAAAGAATACTCGACAGATGTAAAAAAAACTTATTCTGTAAATACTGACCGAAATGGGAAATAAATTAAAATAACTAATAAAATTTCATGCAATTAAAATTACCACTACTCTATCGCTAAGTAAATAATAAATTTACATTAATACCTAAAACTAAACGAATACTTTCTTCCTGCAAAAGGTAACCGTAAATATAATTTCAAAATTATCAAGAGAGCATTTTAAGGCAAGGTTTAAACATAATCGAATATCATTACGTGAGATTACTTGAGAAATATCATTCCCTATGATTTTGAGGAAACTTTCCCCTTTCATAAGTTTGGGTGCAAGGACATTGCAACTGCCAGGCGGCTACTGAAACTTATCACCAGGAAAAAAATCCACCAATCATAGACGCCCAAAACGTTGTCATTAATCAAACAACGTCAATTTGGGCTACTGTGATTGGCGGAAATCTTTTTCCGGTAATAAATTTTCACAGCGCGAAGAGACCTGCAGTTTAACTTATCTACCAAAATATACCGCTCCAATGCCAATCATACAATATCACAAGAGGGGAATTTATTGAAAAATATCATTTCGTACTTATTTCCGGTACATGCTATAACTATAGGCACTAAGACAATATTGTAATGTAAATATTGCTTTCGGGTTACTTTACTGGGTATAATGCCCTTTCTACTGATTTTGATTATGTACTTATGAATTCAAAATGTTAATTCATCACTATTGTATATGCCTGTAGCAAAGCACAAATAATTAATTGATAAATATATCATATACTATTTAAGTTTTGTCAACAGCTTGCTTAGATTGTACAGTCATTTGGGAGAAATATTATTAATGCTATTTCGTAAAGAGAAATTCCGTATACTTTTTAATTTCACATAAATTGTCAAAATACCAAAATACTATTGGGAGTTGTGTATCTTTGCTACAGACCATCGTATAATAAGAGGTACATAAATATCTATATCTTAAAACACTGTCGCATATGTCATTAAAATACATAAAAACAATAATTTTATGAGAAATCTTACATTCTCCAAACTATTGCCTTCGAACACTGGCCTGACTATCACTAAACATGTTAAGTATTTTTAACTATTATCAAAAACGTTATTATTTATTATTGCTTTTAAATTTTTATCCTATAATTTATAATTGAATCAGATTATAATTGAGATTTCAGATAGTCTCGCGTTCATGGGACTATTTTATCAAAGTCGAACTGGCCTGATGTTGTTGTATTGTACATTTTCTGTATCGAAAAAATACTTTGGAAAAATATGCTCACGAACGCAAATGAGTTTCATTTTGAGATGGAAATTGTTAAATATAGAATAATTATTTCTTACTAAAATATACTCTCTTTTTTTTCAAATACGTGTGAAAGAGATATATATACTGGCTCACGTTTACTTTATTCTGCACAAAGAGTACAGTTCATACTGTATTGTAACCCCTCGATACTTGTTCAAGGCAGTTCCCTCACTTAGCAATACTCCTTCCATATTCACGAAGGTAGAAAACTTTGTTCCATCCTTTATGATTCTGGTATCAATGTCTGTTTTATCGCAATCTTATATTATTTGATTGAATTTTCGATACTTATATCCTGGCATTCATTCGTATGAATTATTTAACACATCTGAAACTTCGCATACATATTACAGAGTGAACAATTCGAGATTCGAAACTGAATCAATTTGAAACAGAATTACAAATCAACT
This sequence comes from Macaria notata, assembly GCA_927399415.1. NCBI lineage: Eukaryota > Metazoa > Arthropoda > Insecta > Lepidoptera > Geometridae > Macaria > Macaria notata. The sequence continues at coordinate 9,995,988 of OV656725.1, read as the reverse complement.
TGTTTAATCAACCACGAAGTATCAGTAGCTGCGGAAAAATACTTCATGTTGGAACAAACGTTTGAATGTCTTGAGAGATTCCTTCAATCTGGATTGTGACTGAATACATAGTACCAGATGTACATACATAGTTGAAGACATTGTACCAGTCCTATTTCCTGGTGTGTCGCGGGTGCAGCATCACAGCGCGCGGTCAGTGCGTCTCTTCGGCGGCCACGTGGCTCGCCACCAGGTTCAGAGGCGCGTCCTCGTACTCGCCGGGCGCTCCTCGGCCCACCTGGAATATTATTATATTGTAAATGTAGATTTATTATTTATTATAGAATTTTACAAAATTGAGAAAACAATGGAAGTGCCCTTATAACTACTTAGTACGGGTACCGGTGTCGCCAAACTCACATATAAGTAAAACAAAATATACATCTCCATTTGATAAATTATTCGTCCTGCTTTCATTTTGACACGTAATAATTGCACAACAAGGCATGAATTATTTATAAACATGTTTTTTGTGAGAGTGTGGAACGTCTTTCTAGCTCATGTAGCTAATCATGGCCGCCGCGAATGTTGCGATATTCTGCTTAATTGTGGCACACGCAGGAGATACGAGCACCACTTCCATTGTTTTCTGTTCTGAATTTATATTTATATTATATCACTTTAGTTGAAGCGCCTGTAGCTTAATGTATTACGGTACATAAGCAACTGCCACCGCGGCCAACGCTTGGATGGGTGACCGTGGCGAAAAACAAACTGGGATTTATGTATATACTGACATAGAAACAAATAGTAAAATAGCGAAACACAAAACGACCACTTTTGTAAAAATTATGTATAAGATTTTTTTTATTTCAAAAAACGATCTATCGTCATCTACGCTTGCATATATAATTAATGAGCCATCAAAGTCAACTATCAGAAAAAAATCATATATAATTACCGTGAGTACTTGTGAGTGCGAGTTGTGCGCGTGCAGCGCCGCCAGTAGATGCGGCTGCAGCTGTCTCCGCAGCGCCGCCAGCACCGCCTCCTCGGGCGCTCCGCCCCCGCCCGCCGCGGGCTCCGCGCCGCCCGGCGCCTCGCTCGCCGGACACGCCAGACTGGCGCCACCGCTGCGACGGGACTCTGGAATAGCCAAAGAAAAACATGGTATTTTATAATGTTGAGAATAAAAGAAAAACAATCGCAGGTAAGGGTCACACACAAGGTTCTTTCTAAACCTCAGCTCGCTCATATAGACCCCCAATCTTTAAAATTTTGCTTTGCGAGCCAGCAAATACTGGCGAAATAATTGGAAGTAAGTTATTAACTGATTTCTAAAATAGGAAAAGGTTTTCAAATCAACTGTTTTTTTTTGTTTCTTGCTACGTACTGTTCAGAGCGTGCTTTGCGGCAACAATCATAACAACACCTCGCAGACAGATGAGTGCCACATTTGGTGCAAATATATTACTGTCTCAGTCGCACAGCTACAATACCCGCTAGTGCGAGCAGGATACGTACTGTTCCGTGCGTGCTTGGCGTCGTGTCGGGGCCGGCGGCGCCGCGTGTGGATGGTGTCGCGCCGCATGGCGGTGGGGCGCGGCACGCCGTGCAGCTTGTAGTACAGGCCGCACGCGTTGCACACCATCTCGCCGCGCGCGTCGCGCCGCCAGATGGTGGTGGTGTGCGTGCCGCAGTTGGTGCACGCCAGCTCCACGCGCGCGCCGCGCCCGCCCGCACCGCCCAGCGCGTCCGCTGCTTCCGTCTGGAACGTGATATCATGCCATTATATGAAGCGAACGAATGTCTGTAGGTCTGTTTCCTTTTTTTGTGCTAGCAGGTATATATATGATGTATTTCCCTTAATGAATTAGCTCTGCGGGTGGGTCATGACCCTCAGTCATAAGGAAGTACATTTCAAAGAAAGAGAGATATTATAGTATAAGGTCTGCAGTGCAAGTACGGAAGTTTGCTACTTTTCATCCCGAAACAACGTCACCGAAGTCACGGGCATCCACTACTATAAATTTATAATCGCAAACAGGTGTGTAATATACGTTACTTACGTTCTCATTGGCTGGCTGCGACCAGGCAGGTTGCGCCGGTGTATCATTGGCCGGCACTGGCTGCGCGCGCGCCGGGAAGCTCTGTTTCCTGCGCGCCGTGCCCGCCGGCCCGCCGCCGCGCACGCCCGGGGGCCATTCGCCGTTCTGGAATAACATACTTAACACGCTATAGAATGGAAGAAGTGTAGGAAATTGATAATTATGAGCAAAAGTATTTTATGTTTTCGTTAGTCTAATTTAGCTTGTAGTGTGTGTGTGGCTCAGCAGTTTAAGCGTCTGCTTTTTATCCTGACGCATCCAGGTTCAAATATGGCTTACATCAATGTTGTTTTTCAAGTTATGGGTGTAAATGTGTCTTTCTCGGAATTATTGTAAAAAAAATGCAAATTAATCTAAACAAGCCTTTTGTCGGCAAAACAGACCTACAGTTCAATGAATACCTCATATTTTTCATGTACAATCTTTAATATTTAATAATCACTGCACGGGCAATCATTTTTAGTCATGAGAACATCATCCATTACATTCATTAGGTATATCTAGACAATAGTGAACAGTTTACGATATGGGTTTTTCTGCTATTTCTCGCTTAGTATTTCGTAGAATACATTAATTGTGTTTTGTGTTGCATTGTAGTGTAATAAATTATTACAATAGGTGATTATTTATGTACGTTCACATTGTATGTAAGTAAGTGTTGTTAAAATTTATCGTTTCTTTTTTTCATCATTCATAATCTATTCAATGATTTATTGTAATGTAACACAGAATTTGGTGGTGAATACATCAATATATTATGCGGATTGTTATCCATCTTTGATTTAATTACGGAATAAATTGTTGAAAAATAATTAATGATATGTAAATGTATGTATAAATAATTATATAAACATAATAACTAACTTGCACAGACAAATACATACACTTAATCATCACATATATTACTACCAAAAGTCGGTTAAAATATTGTAAACAAACACTACAATCCTGTCCATCCAAAGGTTGCCTGGAAGAAATCGCCTAAGGCGATAAGGCCGCCCAATGTGCATAGTTTTTATATTTCTTTTTATATTGTAATTTCTTTGGTGTGCATTAAAGACATATCTTATCTTATCTTACAACAAGTCCCAATGTGAAGCAAGTTCATTAGCCTTAACCCCGGAGGCGCCTACATAACTTTACTACGGCCAGAAACAAATAAACAAAAACCTTTACCAGCGATAAGGTTCCAAAAGATGCAGCACATTGTCTCCGCACGTCCCCTCTCAAGGAAACCCATGTCTTTACCTCCACCGAGGATTAACATAACGACCTTCGCGTCGTCAATAAAGCACCTAATTTATTCAGTTTTCCTATATTCACATAGCATTCAAGCTGAATGAGTGGCAGTATGAAGCCAGCCCGCATTCAAGCCAGTGATCATTATTTGCGTGCAACGGACACTTTGTCTCGTTACAAACAATATTTTAAACGCGTATTTTGCAAAGTTTACCTCAAGTTTTATATGAGAACCGGTTTTTAAAGGAAATCTTAGTAAACAACTATAGCAGATTTTTACAAGTGCCGTATTTTTGGAGGGAAAACCTTGCGTGTAGAAGAAGTGATGTTCAAATGGATGCGAAGCACGTGCGTATTTCGCAGTCATTAATTAATCATCACTAATCTCAGCGTTTATGTTGGCGTTTACGCAGTCGCCGGCGAGTGTTCAATTTGATATTGACTATACATGATCTTTCGCTCATATTTCATTTATGAATAGAATATCTTAACACCACTATTGTTGCTGTAAATACGTTTAGAGATGGAACTTTGCTTGCTTCTGCATTACCTGTGATATAACAGTAGTTCTAACTACTTGCGTATCGTAAATTTACAATCATTTCTAAGGGCCTCTGACTTATTTTACAACTGTAGTATCAATTGTATTGATCCTTATGTAGATCTCGTGATGAGGATTCCTTATGTGGACATGTACAGATGTACATAAAGACTCTATGAAATATTTATACACGATTACTTCCAGGCTAAGCCGCGGTACGAACTAGTAGTGTCATTTAGCTATCAGCTCACTGATATGAGTTATTAGGTTAAATATAAAGGTTCAATGCCACTAAATTACAGCAAAAACCGCGTGTGATTTCATAGAATTACCTCCATGTATGTATGTACATGTGTGTGTGTGTGTATGGGAACATTACTCATTCCTATGTTTACGAGCTCAAAATTTTGAAATTACGCTTTCAGTTATATCTCAAATCTAAGCCTGGTTTTGAGCCTAATTGCTAGTCCAATTATAATGTAATTATTCACATTATTTATGTGATACTGTTTAAACGGATGAAAGTTTAAATGACATCACTTATCATATATTGAACAAATTACTTTTATAAGCTGTTTAGACGTGATAAATGAAATCTGGTGGATATAAATTTGAAGACGAGTCAAAGAGCTAACCCCTGTTTTAAACTTTGCAACACAAAAGTGCGCATTTGCATATATTTATTGCTTTTATTGGCGATAAATTGATAATTTCTACTAGTTGCCAAGCTATAAATCACTAAGCTTAGTACCTACACTTTATTTGTTTAAGGAATGTCTTGTCTAGAGTCTAGACTACGCTAATTTATATTCACGTCATATATAAAGAATTATGACGCTATTATTATAAATGCAGTTTACGCTGAACATTTTAATAGCTGATTTATACGACTAGTGGTATTGCCTTTTAAAGTCAATCATAATTTATAATAAATAACCAATTATATAATTAATGCAACAAAACTTATCGCAAAAGTTCTTTGTTTTGAACTTTATTGATTTTCTTTTTCTAACTGATTTAATTTGTGTAGTTTTTTATTATTTTATGATAGTTGCCATTTGAAAACTCGATATCGATGTATTACTCTCACTGGAAAAGAAGAAAAGCGCCCTCTATTGGTATATAGAACGCGCCAATAAAACTGACCCTTCGAGAGGTGTTTACAGCTGCGTTGGAAACGTAAGGGAATATGTGGACGCTCGAAGCATAAATTATTATAGCAGTCGTAACCGTCGTACACCGTCATTCCGAGGTGTTTGCTGTTTATCACCCAGTGGTGTCACCTTCATTTACACAAACTTGCTATGTATCACTCACCGGTGACACAGATCCATTGAGCGGCTGCTGCAGCGGCGCCGGCAGCGGTGATAGTGAAGTGGATGCTCGTAGAGGTGACACCGTAATTCCGAGGGGTTTGCTGTTTATCACTCAGTGGTATCACCTTCATTTACACACACTTGCTATGTATCACTCACCGGTGACACAGATCCATTGAGCGGCTGCTGCAGCGGCGCCGGCAGCGGTGATGGTGAAGTGGACGCTCGTAGAGGTGACACCGTCATTCCGAGGTGTTTGCTGTTTATCAACCGCCTGAGGAGTTGTGTTGCTTCTCCGCTGCGACCTGTGAAGTAGATTTATTTTTAAGTATCAGTCAGATAAGCAGTAGGAATTGCTTCTGAAAATATATTAAGCTTATGAGGGGTATATAAGCTTGTCTTGACTTTCATAACGAATAACGGTCTTCTTCTTGATCTAGTGAACTTTGGTCGTTAGATTCAATATTTGATGTATGTTATACATAATATGTATGTATTGTTAGCTTAGTTGGTAGTGGCTCTGCCTTCTAATCTAGAGGTCACGGGTTCGATTCCCGCATGATACAAGTATTTATGTACTTTAAAAAAATTATAATTACTTGTGTTGAGTCTGGTCGTTTGTATGTATAATAAGTATGTATTTACAAAAGAGAAGTATATAAGTATTATATCCGTTATCTAGTACCCACGACACAAGCGTTTGCTTAGAGTGGGGCTAGATGGCGCTGTGTGCTATGTCCCGTAATATTTATTATTATTATTTATTTATTGTACATTTTTCTAGCTATAACTCGATCACAGTTGCTATTGTGGTTGAAATTGTTATTTTTCTAAGCATTTTATTTATTTGGTAAGAATGTTAAATTAGAATGAGAGTTAATTCAATTTACTATTTGTCGAGACATCCATTCATCCATTTTATAGTTAAATTCAAATGTTCACAATTAGGTACTATAACTGTATCATTGTAAAAAGGTCAAATAAACGTATTATTATTATTATATCCAGTTAAAAAATAACTTTTCCGTTTCGTCTGTGACCGTCGCTGCAGCGCCGACTTTGTTCTGCCTTTACCCAACATTAATACAGCTTTGACTTTGGTTTGTTTGTGGAGGAGTATTGCTCGCTTGGCCGCGAAGCCCGCCCTCTCCAAGACATCGTGATAGGTTTTAGTCGGTAGTGGAGTCTCATTAGCTCCGAGCCCGACATACCCCGCAGCCACCCTCGGGAGAGTGCTGGGATGCGTAAATGCATATTCTACACATGAAAAAAAGAGTGCATGTAATATTACCGTTCTGACCGTGTAGCGCCTGCCAGAGCGCCTCCTTGGACTCGTGCTCGGGGTGCGACTGCTGCTGCGGGGACGACTGCGTGCTGCGCGCAGACTGCGTCTCTTCGGGGTCGTCCTGGAATCAACACAGAGAGAGATTAGGATAATTGCAATGGAAAATAACACTATCACATGATTCTGCATTCGTTTGTTTCAACCAGCATTAAAAATTTAATCATAAATGTATTTGGAAATTGAACTTGAACAATGCTCGATCACAAGGTCAAGGAAAACTCATGATTATTAACTTTGAACCTTCCACAACGTTACTTAGATTGTGCCTGCCTCTAATATGTTTCTACTTTTACTACGGTAATTTATGCAGAATTACATAAGTTTAGCAATATGTCAAGGATCTGAGCTCAACTAAATCACGTGAGAAAGACTGTTTGTTGTTGATTTACATAACAAATGCTGTGTTCTCGGCCGGGGTCAAATTAATGTTATTCTAATTTTCGGCCAGTGGGTGGGATTTTTATAAAGCTTTCGAAAACCCATCTATCTCGATATATGAAAAAGTACTTTACACTGATCATAAGTTGCCGATATTAGCGCAACAAAACACAATTTTAGTTACCTTTATTAAAACAATTTACAACCTTCGAGATGTTTTGGTACTTCGATTTGATTGCCTCGGTTAATGACCGTAATGATAGCGGGCCTTCAAAATAAAAATAAGATATAATAAGCGTCGTGAGGAGGTTACCTGCGACATTTGAGAGATGTCCATCTGCAGGCGGTCGGGGTCGGAGCCGCTACTGCTCTGACTGCAGTCTTCGTATACGGAGGAGTTGTCCTTGGACTTGGGCGCGCCGGAGCGACCGAACACTTGCTGCTTGTACTCCTCGGCGAAGGAGTGCGCCGTGGAGCGGCTGAAGTACGCCTCTCTATCCTCGGGCTCGCCTTGCTCTGACGGCTCGTTCTTGACGGAGCCGTACAGCGAGAGATCCATCTCCTTGTCGTGGTCGTCGTTACTGTTGGGGCTGGCCGGCCGGCCCGAGTACGCGTACTTGTCCTCGGGGTAGTGCGCGTAGGGCTCGGCGGGTGCGGGCAGGGCGCGCTCCACCCCCGCGTACCCGGCGGGGTACTTCTGCGCCTCCTCGTTCTCGCGCTGCGCGACCGCCACCGCCTTGCTAATAATATCGATGACGGCGTTGCAGTGCATCACCTCTCTCGCTCGGTCCGAAGGCGGCACCCCCGGCTCGCTCTTGAACATTATGTGAGGCTCCTCCTCCGCTTTGACCGCATACTTGCTGGGGTCGTAATTTTTGATCTGCAGTAACGTGACGGCCGCCTGTCTGCTCTCCAAGTTTTTCATTTCCTCCGTGGAGTCCGGCGAGCCAACTTCCGCGTAGTTGTTTTTCGTGGACCGCTCGAAGCCTCCGTCGCTCAGTGGCTTTATTATCTCTTCTAGTTTTGCCGCCGTCACGCTCAGCACTTCCTGCGAACAAAAACAAGGTTGGATGTGTAAGCGGCACCTTATTAGTCGTAGATATACAAATAAACAGCGACCAATGAGGCGCGCGCTCGCGTCGGGCCGCTCGTGATAACACACGCCTGCCGCTGATAAGATAAAAACAGATTCAAGATCTGAAGGTGTGCGCGCAGTACCCTTTCTAAATTTGTGGAAAATGAGCTACCAGAGAGCGTGGCAAGTGAGTGATCGTGCGCGTAGCGCGTAGTGACGTCGAACAGAAGCCGTGTGTGTGGAAATTTCATAAGTTGTGGTGTTCTTTGTTGTAGGTGTTAACGATATTATGCGTGCTAGTTTGGGTCGGGTCGGCGGCCGGCAGCGCGTGCTCGGTGACGCTGCAGGAGGCGAGCCTCACGGTGAACTGCTCGCGGCGCGACCTGGCCGCCGTGCCCGCCTGGCCCGAACAACTCATCCGCTTCCAAAAAGGTACGCGGACCACAACTGGTTCTATTATCACCGGCCGCTATCTCGTCGCGGTGACGTAAACAAAACAAATAACCGACCCGCGCCCGCGTTCTACTCATCAACACATCTTTATCGGCTCCCAATCATTTACAATAAAATATGTCTATTTTATCTACCGTAAGAAACGTTACTTGTTTTTATCACCTTATAAGCACTTGGGCATGTAAACGTTAAAAATATGAGTAAATATACCTCCGTTGGTGGTTACTTAGTCTACTTAGAGTTTTTCCATTTTGATAACGTTTACAACGGATATAAAACTGTGTTTGTTTGTTACAATTTGCTACTTATTTCACGTAATCGTAAAGATAGACTGATATGGCTGATATTTTTCTATACTTGTTTGCTTTCTTACGCAAATGGCGTCTTTGCTAGATATACCTACATATCAATACTGAATATTTATGCTCTTCAGACAGTAATTAAATCACACCAACCATACCATAATCAAACACAAACATTCAAGTAGTGGAAGCACTTTCACACAAGACTGCCTTTTATAATAGAAACATGAGTATTATATTTATCTTCCAAGTATTTGTGGGAAACTCGAGAATTAGTTTACAACAATAGCAAAATTATTTTTTATGCAACAAATATAGTTTTTTTTTATAATAACATCCATAACAGCTAACATACTTTCTCATTTCATATCATTTATTGAACCTATTTAATAGTCTTTGGGACTGACATAAATTTAATATCTCAACGCATTCCTCTATATCCCGCGAGTTATATTTTTTGCGACAAATTGAATGTAATTTATGCTTTACTGTTAATTTATTGTGTTGTACTTATTAATTGTAGTAAAAAATTGTAAAGTTAAGTTTAATAATATCTGTGTCTATCTGAAAATAAAGGCTATTTTTATTTATTTTATTACTTATTAATTTAATTACAATGACATCGAATTACTCTTTTATCTTAAGTGATAATTAATCTCTTTATAATTAAAACTGGTGTTTTACCGTTTTAATTGGGAAAATAAATCAATATTATTTCACTTAAACTTTAATTGGAAAATGAGCGAAAATAATCACGACCAGTAGGATTCGAACCTTAAGTTAAGCAACCATAGTGCGGGTTTAGACCTTCATAAAATAACTCATAATATTATTATATAATTTAATTAAATTAGAAACATACTGGGAGATGACTTTGGCCTCGTAACACAGCCTAACGGCTACCACGAGGTCAGAGGATTAGAAACATTTTGTGACAAAATTTGTTTGGCAAATAAATTATTTTGTATTGTTTCAGACGGCCACGTGCTAATCACGCTGTTCAACAACAGCATCAGTAACGTAACTCAGCTGGCGCCTGTGCCGGGGAACAGGATAGCCATCAGCTTCAAGTCCAACCAGATTGAGGAGATCGAGGACGACGCCTTCGCCAATGTCGACAGGCTCGTGTACTTGGATCTGAGCAACAATCAGATATCGGGTGAGTGATATAAATGACACTTCATATCACACTAATAAGCGAGTGTGGCTCAACGGTTCCAGTGTCTGCTTTTCATCTAGACGCACACTGGTTCGAATCCGGCCACACACCAATGACTTGTATTTTTAAGTTATGTGTGAATTTGCACTCGCTTAGCGGTGAAGGAAAACATCGTGAGGAAACCGACATGTTTGAGGACCACAATATCCGAGGACATGTGTCTTCCGTAGATAAAATTGTTATCACTTCAAGACTACATTCAGACATGTTATAAAACCAGAGTAAGATATTTCTTGTATGGGAAACAGATGATTGAAATAACAAACAGCTGCTCTGTAAATGCACTTCGAGAATCTTATCATTTTCAAGATAATGTCGCTTGATGTATGAAAGAAGGCACAAAGCCTTTCGATTGCTAAATCGCAACATTGTAGTTCAATGCTTCCAAGCACAGTTCAGATTGAGAGATATCACATAAGGCAACTATGTTTGTTTTATGTACTGTTCATTTTTAAAATGTGTCAATAAAGAGTCTATCTATCTATCGTATTGGGAAAACTATGTAGCTTTGTGTCATATAACTATGTATAATCTTAAAGATCGAAATGCATATTCACAGATACAAATGCAATGTGCATATACATACGAGTATGTACATACGTGTATATGTTGAAACCTATTGATTAAAAAACATCTCAAACAAGAACAAATATACTGCTTATTTAAATAGTAAAAATAATGAAATATATATCCATGATTTTCTAATATTTTTCAAATAGGCTGCATTGATAAGTAATAGTATTAACTATTTATCCATTTAGGTAATTTTTTATTGTTATCTTAAATCGATAAAAATCACTACCATGGCCCGTGCGTTATTATGCAAACAGAGAAATAAATAAATCGGCTTATATACCATAAGTAGATGCTCCTGACTTAACCCGCGATGATTCGTGATAAATAGTAGTCTATGTTACTTTCGAAACTCTACAATACTACCTCCTTGTCAAAAATCACAATGTTCTGCCACTCCATGGCAGCGTTGAATAGAAACACACGCCAACAAACATACAAATATAAACCATAAAATTTTATATACGTTCGTCGTTCACTTTTATTTAATACGAATATTATCTTATCATTTTAATTGGCATATTAAATTAAAAATATATCTTTAGTTTACAATAATATTTGTGCAAAGTTATCAATTTAAGACGTTAATATATGTGATTACGATGGCTTAAAACTAAGCTTTAGTTAAATAGATAAATTCTTTATTAAAACACCACAAATAAAAAAAAAACACAAAAAACATAGAAATTAAAATAAGCGTCTTAATTAGCGGCCTTATCGCTAAAAGCGATCTCTTCCAGGCAACCAACCTGGCAGGGATATAATCTTCAAATTAAATGAGCAGGACGAGGTGTTTACTTATGAGGTAAAATCAAATTTACAAACAAATTATCATGTTTGAAAACCCTGTTTGCCCATTTAAGTAAAGGTCTACATTTATTGTTTGTTATTATTGATCAATGGTGATCACTGATCATTGCATCCAACCAAATAAGAACCAGCTCATTCTCGCTTTGAAGATCATATGCTATGATCATGCATTGGTGAATTAACTGTGATGTCACAAACCAGTGGTCGGCGAGATATTACCAGACGGATTTGACATTTTACGAGCATTTTATACTAACCAATTAATTTTAAATCTTAATTCGAAACGTTATTGTGCCTACTTTCAATATGCTTCATTATCATCAGGTGGCCACCAACTCATCGCGTGATAAACTAATTATTTATCTGTCTTTATCATTTAACTTTGGAAAATTTACTTGTGGTTTTGTGATGAAATCAATTATTATCATAATATAGTTAGAAGAAAAAGAACACCAAAAGAAACAACATTTTCTTAATATGAGATAGTTTAAAAATAACAACATTAAACAAACTTTGGAGTATGTATAAGAAAGAGAACTACTGCTGTATAATAGAAGAAGAGACACACATAGGTATACAACAAACAAATAAAAGTTCCTAAAGCTATAACATGACAACACGTTCTATGTCGACTATCGACCGGAACTGCTCACCATCAGGCGGCATGTGTACATTTGAAATTTATGTAATAAAAATATACATAAAATAAATTATGAAAAATTAGGGATTATGAGTTTAGCAACCCTATAAACGGCGCTACTTTACAATTGAGATCGATGCCATTAATATGCAAATAGAAGTTACCAATGCTACTAATGCTGTCTCGATTTGCATTTTAACGCCAAAAAAGTCGTAAAATTTCGGTGATTTATTCTATGCCCGCGCAATAAGCAAAGCACTTATAGGCCTGCCGCTTTCTCTACAACTATTCCGTATTTATGTAAATGGTGACGGCAATTTATCATCTTTAGAATATATGTAGAGTCTACTGAATGACGCACTCATGGCTCCGCAGACTGCTGTTCGTTCGCGATTGCCGAAGTTAAGCAATTGTTAAAAATTAGATATGCATATAAACAGTTTACATATTTGCTTCTAGAATGGAATGACGCTTATTATCATGTACACGTCATCTCTCTTGAATCGTATTTTCTCATGACTGAGGGTCGTGACTTCCCGCAGAATTAAATCGTTAGGGGAGTTTTCTTGGGCGACCAGGTCCTTCCGCGGGAGACACATGTCCTCGGATATTGTGGTCCTCAGACATGTCGGTTTCCTCACAATGTTTTCCTTCACCGCTAAGCGAGTGCAAATCCACGCTTAACTTGAAAATACAAAGTTATTTGTGTAGGGCCGGATTCGAACCAGGGAGCGTCTGGGTGAAAAGTAGCCATTGGAACCGCTGAGCCACAGTCCCTTTAAGAGAGATGGAAATAAGGTAAATCTTTGAGCTTAGTAACGTTTCGAGCTCTTGACTACACTTATGAATCGTAAGAGTACTCAAAACGAGTTCAGTTCCACTCGAAGATAGTTTCAAATTTGTTGTACGGAAAAAACCCAAGATAAGTTACATTTAAAATTGTTACTAAGTAGAGCAAGATACTGAGAAGAATAAATTTAGATCAACTGTGGTTTTCAGAGACTTTATCAGTCAATCCTAAAAATAAAATAGATAATACGAATCTCTATCTATGAATGTACAACACGTATATCATAGATCGAGATTCGTATAGATAACTGTTATAGTATGTAGGTACGTATTTGGTATTTACAACACGTATATCATACATCGAGATTCGTATAGATAACTGTTATAGTATGTAGGTACGTATTTGGTATTCGTTTTTCAACTGAAAGGGTTTATCAAATTTTTTTTGGACATTCCCTTAAATTTTTTCACTATCACTTTTTCAAATAATGCGTTAGGCTCCGTCACACTTTTGCCAATTCCGTGAGCATATCAAACATTAATAAAAACTGCTCGTCGCTTGTATTACAAAAATTGTGTAATCCTATAAAATCATCATGAATTTATAAAATTACATAACCCTTCAATTTTGATATAAACTCAACATCTCCACGACTTTGTTGCGCTTACAGATGTTTTATCTTATGAAGTATACGTTAGGATTTGGTTTTATAAGATACTAGCGGATGCCTGCGGCTACGCCCACCTGGTCTCAGGAGAACTACTAGACACAAACGCTTACAAAACAATACAATGTGCAATTGACTGAAGCTGGTTTCATCATTCATTCAGCACATGTTTAGGCATGTTTTAGGGGAGCAACATAAAACATGCAAATTATGTATTTCAGTGTTTATTTCTTAGATATTAATTTTTTTTTCTTTTTTCAATTTCAAACTAAACATTTATAACCAAACGGGCGTCACGAGATAAAGTATCTATATTCGTATTTATTACATACAACTGTGAGGCAATCCGCGCTATTATGAGATCGTCATATCCTGATTATTATCTATTAGTCATCGACAGAGGGCGCGGCGTATTTTGGTCGATATCGTTCTGAGAAAGCCATTAGCGTTGGATTGAAGATTACCTACCTCTTTCGAATGGAGTTACGTATTGGAAATTTCATTTGGATCCTTCCACTATTTTAGCACTGTTTTTTTCTAAATATGTACCTATAAATCATAATTACTATGTTATATTACTGATATATATGAGATCGCAAAATTATATTCAATAAAACTTTAAAAAGAAAATAAACAATTAACGAACACATAATACCTATATGCACAAATACATAAAACAGATAATCTGCTTTTGATCGGCTGTTGTACACAAAAGGTTTTTTATTTACAGTTATTTAAATTTATTTTTCTGGAATTTATTATAGTCTGTCTGGTATCACAAAACTATCGACGTAAATCCAATAATCTTCCAAACATCGTGTCGTTAAATAATTAAAAATTCTCTTAGTGTTTTGTTATTGTGTTGATAAATAGTTGCATTTTATAAAGCGTATTTCCATAAAACTGTCTACAAATTTTAATTTATGACAGAATGTAGACAAATTAATGCGTTGATTAACGCTCTGGGCACGCGACATTTATTTCGCCGAATGAATATGGATGTGAGATAAATTGTTTATTAATTATTCATTATGACAGTATTGATTTAAAATAGGTATGAATTTTCTCGTAATATATAGATTTTATTTAGGTATCTAATCTAATATTAAACTAGTTACAAACCGGATAAACTATACTGTTTACAAGAAATCCGTAGTTATTGCCGATGTGCCAAAAAGTTTCATAGATAAATACAATAAAACGTTGAAATAAATAAACAACAGATTCAAAATCCAATCACCATTCAATGTCGGCCGTCGGATATAGCGAGAAACATGAAAGGAGAACCAGTGAGTCATCAAAAAAATGGTGAAATCACAGAATATACGACACACTTCCTGATTCCACGAAAGTTTCTCTGTTTTATCAACACCGCCACTGTAATTAATTACTACTATCTGATTGCTTATTTTGACAGCGGTAAGGTTGAAAATTTCGCATTAATTTCTACTTTTATAGCTCTTACAAGCAGATGCTAAGTCTATTACAATATTTATTCGCATAGTTAAGGATTTACTTATGTACCTAAAATATAATGATAGCTCTAGTATATTTGAATAATGTTGAGCAACAAAACAGTTATGTATTTATTATCGTAGAATTCGTCTTTTTTTTCAAAGTTATAATTATTTATCTATGTACGCGATTTATCTAGTTACGCGATAGGAAATAATATGTAGGATATTTCGTAAACATTCAGCTCTTGACTCATAGTTGTCAGGCAAGTAAAACATAGGATATATAAAGGAATAAACATAAACAAAATAAACCTACCTACTTATAGAATGTCGAACCCACCAAATATACATAACAACAGCTTATTACACCTTACCAGGCTGGTAAAGCGCTGCAACGTCTGCGAATCAACTGGCTATCTATGGACGACTGTGACTGTTTACCATCAGGCGGACCGTCTGACTTTTTTGACACATTTTATAAAAAAATAATCAGTTAACCGTCTTAGTATGTATTAATAGTTTCTTAACAAACTTTATATAAACAACATTTCCTCCACAGGCGAAGTGCTCCGAAGCGAGATCTTCCAAGGTCCCTACGAGAACGGTGTCTACAATGACATAGCGCTGGAGACCCTCAATCTGGGCTACAATGAGATCCACTCCCTGGACAGATACCTGTTCCAGCACACCCCCAACCTGACGAGGCTGTATCTGAACAACAATCCCATTGAGATCCTCGACCATGTCACCTTGCTGGCGCTGTCTAGTGCCAGCAATTTGGAGGTAAGTTTAGGTGTTCGTAAATTTTTTGGTAAGAACATAGTAGTCATTGGTAAGAACTTATGAATAACCATACTTTTATGGTTTTCTAAGACAACTTTATAAAGGTAAGTCTGTAGTTTTTGAATAAAATGCTATCGTCGCAAAATGAATTAGACACCAGTGACTACCATAAAGGGTAAACATGCTCGACTGCAGCAAAGATCAAACACACAGCAATGAATAACACAAACATGAAATAAAATCATAAACCATATCATTCTTTACATAGTACTACCTTCTCCTATGTAGGTACTTATACCCACAATCATGATACCTCTGCAAATATAAGCCTTAAACACATCCAACCCGTTCCAGGTGCTCGACTTATCAAAGACGGACATCGACAACATACCGCTGGACGCATTCCGGGGCTTGGTCCAGTTGCAGCAGATCGATCTGTCTGACAACAACTTTGTGACCGTGCCTGAGAGCCTGAGCCTGGTCGGCGCTACGCTCGAGTATCTGACCTTCAATAACAACCCTATTGTGGAGCTCAATGATGATAGTTTCGTGGGTGAGTTTGATTCACAAACATATACCTAGGTACTAAAATCACAGCACAACATTTGTTTTTTTTTTTTTTCAAATGGATTTTTTTCTAAATGAAAGTCTAAAAAACCTTTTCAATCGCTCGCCTATTCTTCATAGTTTATGTCCATAAGTACTTAAAAATGTAATTGATTTTCTCGTATTTCTGAATAACATATAGGCCGTATAATTCCACCAGCAGGGGTTCTGTATTTACGCACAAAATGTACGTAACATTGGAACACAAAACTTTACAATGCTAATTGGTCCATTTTCAAGCGGTATATTGCGAAAATCTCGCCGAAACACGGATGAGTGCTTCGACATATTTGTTAACATGAGTCAGTTGAACCTGGCAGAAACTGGCTGGCGGCCGAAGATCCGAAACTGATAAAAGAGGCCGGATAGATCCGGTCAACGTCGAACACAAATCACAAACACATTTCATTAATTTGGTATAATGTTATTCTGTTTCTTCTAATGTTAGAGCTATGTAAATTATGTTGATAAAAATTGTAGCATTAATCGCGAGTTAAAACTAGACAAACATAGCAAAAGGGTCGAGATATCCGCCAGGAAAGAAAATACATATTATTATGCTAATAATGAAGCAAATTCGTTTGTAGATGATGATATAATTTAATGTTCGAAATCGTCCTAATGGACTCCCATGATAAGAATAAAAAAAGAATATTGTAATGATGTAACTTTTGTTGTTTGCAAGTTGTAACAAGCTCTATTCTTGTCCAGGTTTGACAAACCTGATAGAGCTAGAAGTGGGCGAGAACATGTTTCTGGAGGAGGTGAAGCGGAGCACATTCACACCCTTGAAGCACTTGAGGGTGCTGCACCTGTGCCATAATCCCAACCTCAAGTACATCAGCCACAATGCCTTCAGAGGACTAAAGGACAAGTGGACTTTGAAAGAGGTATGCAGCAAATTGCCAAATATTTTAATCTTGGCAGGCACTTGATCACCAGGACCCCTAAAGTGACATCAGAACTAAGCAGGAAAGGCAATTCGTCGTTAAAAGATAATCATGCTGTTATATTCTTTCTCTTGAATCGTATTTCTCATGACTGAGGGTCGTGACTCCCTCGCAGAATTAATTCGTTAGAGGAGTTTTCTTGGGCAGATACATCGTGGTGGACTCCCAGGTCCTTCCACGGAAGACACATGTCCTCGGATATTGTGGTCCTCAAACATGTCGGTTTCCTCACGATGTTTTCCTTCACCGTTAAGCGAGTGCAAATTCACACATAACTTGAAAATACAAGTCATTGGTGTAGGGCCGGATACGAACAAGGGTGCGTCGGGATGAAAGCAGACACTGGAACCGCTAAGCTACGCTCGCTTTTTTATATTGGTAAGTAATCCTTAATTGTTGGTTT
Source organism: Macaria notata (assembly GCA_927399415.1). NCBI lineage: Eukaryota > Metazoa > Arthropoda > Insecta > Lepidoptera > Geometridae > Macaria > Macaria notata. The sequence goes on along the minus strand of OV656725.1, from coordinate 9,978,354 downwards.
TATTTTAACTGTGAGAATGGTTTTGCAGGTCACCTAGAAAACACATACACCTGCAATACAGTAAATTGCGCTATTTCACAGAACTTAAATGGCCGCGATATTATTACCGAGTTTGTTGCATGTTAAGCGTCTGCGAACAAACATGTTTGTAAGAGCTAAATAGATAACGTGCCTAACTCCAATGACGCTATGATCTATAGATATAGAAATACCGACCATTATCACTATCTTCGCGCAAATATCGAAACGTTTACTTGTATAGGGAAAACCCAACTAAACAAGTATTGTGCAGCGATACAATGCATTTGTAATGTACTCGTATATCGCGCGAGATGATCTAACGCGTTAAAAGCGGTGATTTTTTACAAAAGTATAATGTTATTCAGGTGACGACAACGCTGGCCATGTTGTAACTGTGCTTCTATTATTAGACCATGGTATCGTCGATTATCACGTTCAAATATAAATCTATTTTCGTTAACATCTCTACGCATATTCCAATCATTTTATTTAGATGTTTGCAGCGAGCTGGCCCAGATAGTGGCCGCTTACACGACAATCGGATGTGGGCCAGCTGATTAATCACTTCACTCGTGTTTTGATAATCGATCTCTAATTGCAAAAATGTATAAATCTCGTACGTCAGCGATTACGTGTAAATCCAAAAACACAAAATTAAAACTCTGCGTTTTTCTGCGTATGTATTTATTTTATAAGCTAAACATAGAAAAATAGCACGACTGACCTTATCGAACATTGTTGTTTTTAATTAAGAAAGGATTACTATGGTTTACCTACTGTTTCATCATCACATACTTTGGGATAAATCCGCGGAACATAGAAAGTTATCATCACAAATAGTTATATGAAAATACAAGCGTAACAAACATACAAACTTGTAATATTAAAGCGAGAAATATTCATTCCAAATCGTTTTAACTCAAAGGTGTGTCCAATGATACTTTATACGAGTTCGAGATGTATCTATCGAGGTTACCAATTATGGATTTATTTTTATCTGCTTTTCTCTAGCGCTCTGCCCTTTTTACATTGAGTAGGTATACACGTAATTCGACCTACATTTTAGCCGGGTCAGGAAACCCTCGCTCGTGGGTGGTTGCCGGTTGGTGTCGTGTGTCACCTGATTAGTGGTTATGTTTTCAGTGAAAATATTTTAATCTAGATTCATTTCTAAACTTTTAAAGCTTTATTATCATCAAACAGCATTTACCGTGTCGTTGCTACGCTGGCAGGATTTAGCGCCTATTATTTTGTAGTATAAGTTCCTATTTCGTTATATAATATATATATATATATATATATAACGAAATAGGCATACGTTAGACTACGTTCTGCCTGATGTTTTATATCTATTAATATGTTTACTGCGCTTATTATGTTTACGACGATTTTTTGCATACTTTTTAACAGTTCAACGCCCTTGCATGTCTATTAAAACACAAAGTAAACAGAAAAACGCCCTCTACCGACCTACGTGATACGGTGACAGATAAGATTATTCTAGAAGGAGAGCCTACTCATCTGAAATTGATCGATTAGCTTCTATACATCTCTCTCAAGATACGTGTATCAGATCCGTCACCTTTAGACAAAGACTAGGTGACTTGCGCATGCGGCTATGCCATTTCTAACAAATAGATAAGCACCTACTGCAGACTGATAAACAAAGAATGTTTTTCTATAAACAATCTAAAGGTGAACAACGTTTATGTACTACTAAGCATTTGATTTTATAGTAAGTTGTGTTTTGTGTGATTGCGTAATGAATGTACTAATTTATACAACCAAGATAAGAATTAGTTTGTATTTGATCAGATATTAACGAACTCTATTCTATCACAGAAGCATATATTTATACCTACCTACGCAAAACTTGTTTCGCATATAAATTAAAATGGGATCAAAGTATACTTTCTAGCAAACAATGATTCATAAATGACGAAATATACGCGTTATCAAACATAAAAAATGTTTTGGAAGTTAGTTTTGCTATCATATATATTTTGTCGTGGCCGCTAAGGTTTACGAAACTTATGAGTATTACTATTAACTTATACCTCTAGAATAAAGGCCGTGATTTAACGCTGCTGCTTTTACAAGTTACGTTCAAAACAAAGTAAATATGGAAATGGAGCACCATACTATATGTAGCAAGTACCATTATCAGGCTGAACATGGCATAAACTCTTTGTTCTCTCCACTTATTGTTTAAATTCACGGTCCATGATTTTGACGGACAGTCCCGTCTTGCGTTACCCGAAGCCTTCGTTTACTTGCGTTTAGTATTGTAATTTGTAGCCATTCTTCTAGATAGATGTAAACTAGGTAATTTGAAGCAACGCGCTGTTAAGTTTTGGATCTCGTTTGTTGTTTTTTTTTATCTGCAACCGAGAGCACAGCCGAGAGTTCGCAAATTCGATTAATTTTGGCTACAGCATACTGATTATTGACGTTACACTATGTACTTGTAATTTTTTAACGTAGATTCCGATGACCAATAAACAAGCTCATATTACGTTCTTTGGCACAGAATTAAAATAGATTGTCAATTTAAATTAGCTGTGGGGCTAATGCAAAGTACAAAAGATTAATTTCGTATTTTTATTGTATCACACCTGCGGTACCAGCGACTTCGCTCGCATTATTTTGGAATAAAAAGTAGCCTACCCAGGACCTTATATTACCTACGTATCAAAAATCATGAAAATCCATTCAGCCACAAATAACCAGTTAAACAGACAAAAATTCGTAATACTGCTCATACGTGTTCTATTATCAATTTAAAGTATAGAAAAAAATCTTTTCACAGTATGTTTCCTTGATAACAAAACCGCTATTCCCCAGGTATACCTAGACGACAACAACCTGAGCGAGCTCTCAGCAGACCTGATTCCGTGGAGCAAACTGGACATACTGGGCATGTCCGGGAACAACTGGCTTTGCAACTGCGAGCTCGCCAACATAGTCACCAAGCAGGCAGCCGGGGACAAGTTCAAGACTGGAGAGGTGCCTTTGTAAGTATCTGGTCTAATTACTTTAGTAGTAGGTACTCTTTACTAGTGGACGCCCGCGGCTTCACTCTCATTATTTCAGGATAAAAAATAGCCTATGACACTTCTAAGACCTCATACTACCTACATACCAAAAATCATGATGATCCGTTCAGCCGTTTTTGAGTTGAGCGTTTAAATAATCAGACTAACAAATAAACAGAGACACAGATAAACAGACAAAAATTCTGTAAATTTTTGGATCAATTATATATATGTATCTCCAATTTTTTTTAATATCTTCAATGTTCAGGCTTTCGACTCTCTCCAGATATATTACATTATGTATAGATAGAGGATTACTGACGGTCAAGACTTTCTCGTAGAAATTGATATCTTGGGGTACTTCTCTTGGCTAGATAAGTGTGGAAGGCTCTCATGCCCTTCTACGGAAAACACATATAGTCTCTCTTAGTGTCCTCACAATGTTTTCCTTCACCGTTAAAAGAAGTGCAAATCCACACATAACGTAAAAAAACATGGGGAGATGAGTTCTGATCTAAGCACCGTTTAAAGGTTTATTTGTAACTCTTATAATATTTAAGCCTAACTGATGTTACTGAAGCATATGTAAGAGTATTTTGTAGGTATTTTTGTTATCTATTCAAGTGCTTTTATAAATAAATACTCTATCATATTTATCATGTTATACTGATGTTGCTAAAGCCAAAGTGTGTATCTATGTTTGTTATCTATTCAGGTGCCTTTGTAAACCACACTATCATGTTTCACTGATGTCACTACAGCTAGTGTGTGTGTATGTGTATGTATGTATGTAAGTCTGTTATCAATTCTTGGAAAAAATACAAAACATGGATATGAATATGGTATGAAAAATTTTGTTTACTCCCAGATAAATAAAAATCTAACTGTTATTAGTCATATGTTCAACAACTTTAAGCTATAATTTCTATGTTTTACTTTCCAGTCTGATTTAAGTCATAGAAAGGTGTTGTTAATAGACCACTGATACGAAAATTGCTACTATAGGGATGATAAATAGAAATCTGTGTACAAGTACATGTATGTATAAATAAAGAAGCATACTATCTGTACAGTTCATAAAATAACACCTTCAGTACAAACTAGTCTCACTCTAAGACTCTAAACATTGCATAAATGGATAGTAAAAGCATGTCATAACTGTGTGATAAGAAAGCTGCAAATGGTTCATATATATCATTATATACCTCATATAAATAAGTGCAAATTCATCCACCCTCTAGCAATTTCTCTTTGCATTGCAATATCAATGACAAAAGTATGTAAAGCACTTAAGCCAGTGCAGCAACAACTATTTACTTTACAACCATGTAGACAAAACAGCTTAGTCATGCCTAGATGAAATTGTCTCAGGTGATAAAACTGCCAAATATACAAGATTTAATTTTGGGTAGTTGGTTTTAGTTTGAGGAAAAGCTATGAATATAAGTTTCTTTGGTGTTTGTGTGTTATTTAAAATTTAGATAGATAATAAAGCTTAATGCACTGTTGAGCATTACACACAATACTAGAGAACACATTAAAGCTAGTTCCAGAAACTGTGGTCTTATCACTGAAAGCAATCTCTTCCAGGCAACCATATCCTAATATTATATTGTATAATTTGTATCAACTTTCCAGCTGTGCTGCACCAATGAGACTGGCTGGAGAGTACATCACAAACATTACTCTGAACTTCTGTCCCACCTTTGACACTACATTTGCACCCAAGAAGAGCTTCAGCCTGTCCGATCTCAAACCCAAGCATGTACTGTGGAGCATCCTCGGAGTAGCAACTGTTGTGGCTCTCGGAATGCTTTGTGGAATATTGGTAAATGCATCCAAAGCATTCTACAGCAGAAAAGTAAGGAGCCAGCCTATTCGCTATGTCAACATAAATGAAGATTCTAGTTTTGCATAGCAACCTTTCAGTATTTTTGTTTTTAAAGTTTTATTTCATTGTACTTATTTTTAGATAGTAATAAATTCATGTATATAATTTACTGTACATTATGGTTTTATTTCTAAAAAGGTATAAGGTCTATTAGTCTAATGTATTCATAATGTTAGTGAGTCTTTTAGCAATATGTATTGTTTTGGTGTACTAGACCAAAGTTTTATCAATTGATTAGATATTGTCTTATGATAGACAATGTGCTTTGCTTCTACTGTTTAGCACCTGTTATCAAAGAGTTAGTTTACCTACAATACAAACCATGCTTGATTGGAACTCACCTCTTTGGGTCCTGCAAGGGAATTTGCATACTGAAGAAATTGGTCCAACAGTCTTTCCGATTTGTGTGACAGCTCTCTGAATGTGTGGAAATCATTTAGTTTGCACACACAGCTCCCGCAGATGACTTGAGGCAGCAAGTCTACCGGGGACACCTACAAACATTATTCACCATGTTAGTTTCACAATAACACTGTCATTAAGCAAGATGATGTGGCCAGTGACCTTTCACAAGTGTAATCATAGATGATGAGTCATGCTCCTCAATCTGATAACACAAATAGTCTTATAGATTCAAACTTGTTTTTACCAACATTCAAGATTCTACAGACAGGAAAGGACGGATACAGTCCCCCTGCAGATTGATTCCCTTAAAATATAAATCTAAATTTAGAAAATATTGAATTCTCAAAATAGCAGTGTAGAAGAGAGTGCAGCGGGCGCGGGGCGGGCGCAGCGCCGCGAGACCGTCTCCCGGAGATCTCGCGCTCCTTTGTTATCAGCGCTGATATTGCGCGCCTGCCGCTCGCTCGCATATCATTTCCACGAATGACATTAGTCATAGCACCGAGCACTCGACGCGTGGGCCGTAATATGATATCACAATGCGAAAATACCCAACACCCGCGAGAAAGTTAATGGCGCTTATCAGCATCCACAATCTCGTACGCTTACGCTAAACTTTCACACGAGAAAACTCCGCCTTCCGTCTAATACTAGATCAAAATAATGCAAAATCATTACCATCAACGACAAATGTGTCATTATCATCTCGGAAAGTCGTGATTTATCCTTATCACGGTCGAAAATTGGAAGTTTAACATCACTGCAATTATCGCCACAGAATGATAAACAAAGGCGACACACTGAATGGAACTTCGGCGGCAAATTACACATATTTAGAAATGAAAACTGAGAAAACTGGTCACAATGAAAGAAAACATTGAGAAATTAATCGAGTAACTTAATTATAAACTAAAAGGTTTTGTTGGAAATATAACTCAGCATGCGATGATGTAGAATACATCACATCGCGATTGTCAACCAAACGAACGAGCAAGCTACACACACATTGACCGTTTCTATTGTTGTTTACGAAATGCTGGCTTGTTTTACGTTTGTGTGGGTGAAAATCTGTTCTTGTTGAGCACTGATAAAAATGATAAGTTATCAGATTGCTTTATCACAAAGGTTTATCTTTATCAATCAATCAAAAATCTTCTTAAATTATAACTGTTGCCTTATTGTTCAGTTTCATTCAATTATATAGCCTTTTTAACAAATAAATCTTTGATATTTGCTTATTCATCTCTTTGAATAGAAAGTAATTTAAATGTGGTAGATTTTGTAAATAAACTTATGGCAACACTAAACCATAAACAATCTTTGCTGTTTTTAATAATTTGCTGCCACTGTCAATTTGATAAATAATGCCAATGTCATTATTGCCTTGCCATATGATTTGTGTTTTTGTGTTGTTGTATTGTGTGCAGTTGCGTGCATTCATTTTAAATTAAAATTATTTATCATGCATCCGTACATCGAAACATAATTATGATCATGTGAAGTAGTGTCTGTAGGCCATAAAAATAATAATATAGGAGTTTAACTTTATATATTCCATTGCTGAGTGGAGTAAAATTACTGAAGCTAAAGGAAATCATACTTGCGTGTTTTCCATGCGAATTAGAAGGTTTTGTTGTATTAGAAAATGAGCGACTCATCGACTTCCCTAGTAGATGGAACACCGAGTGACGTGACGTCGGATACAGCGCAGTTGGTCGACAATGAAGAAGCTAACACATCAAACTATAGCCAACTCAATAGATCTGTTACATTTCAGGTAAACTAAACAAAAAAATATTTTCATAATTATTACGCTGAAAATTATAGTAGCTATTTATCCGAATGGATATTTACCGTTGAGATAGCTTTCTCTACTACCTATAAAAATAACTTTAAATTATAATAAGTACCTACAGTACTTATAATCTCTTAACACTTACATATCTACTGACGTTCATGAGTGTTGTTGCTTATAGGAATCGGATGAAGATGACTTACATGGAAGTCATGGCATTAGAAGGAGACATCCTGTACAGAAGATTGAGCCTGGATCTTTGAACATTCTCTCAGCTAAATATGAAGTATGTACTAATAAAATAAGTAGACCAGTCTTTTTTCAATCTAATGTGATTTTCCCTTGTTTTTGTTAATACCTATATTTGACTTAAAATAAAGTATTTTTGATTCATTGAATTCTTAGAAATTATCTACTTAAGTGCAGATAATGACATTACTCCCTTTACATATAACTCGAACTATAGACCAGTCTATTTCAATCAAATGTACTTATTTTCCCTTGTTTTTGTTAATATCTATATTTGGCTTAAATAAAGTGTTTTTAGAAATTGTTATAAATTATCTACTTAAGTGCAGATAATGACATTCCTCCCTTTACATATAACTCATTTTAGGTTGAAATAAAGACTTTGTCTCCTCATACATGCTGTTATTATATCATAATGTAGTAGTAATCTAATATAGTACCTATAGAGTCAATATCATATGTCACACATAGTCAGGAAGGATAGAGAGTACATGAATTACATTTGATATTATGAGTTAATTTATTAAGTGCTAACCTGCACTATGGTTGTTTTAAATTAAACTTTTATTGGTAAAATAATTTAAAACAACCATAGTGCAGGTTAGCACTTAATAAATTAACTCATAATTAAAAACGCGAAAGGCCCATTTCTCGTCATATCAGGTGTCCACAGTACATCAATATGAGTGCTTGTTAGACATATTCTGACAGCACAAGTGGCGCCATCAGCCGCTCAGTCTGAAGTGTATGGAAATGAGTGTGGATTTTCGCGCCTGGCAGTTAGTAGACCGTAGCCTAGGGGTTAAGGCGTTCTGACGGTAGCAGAAATACGCAGGTTCGAATCCTGCCGGTCGTGATTATTTTCGCTCATTTTCCAATAAAAGTTTAATTTACATTTGATATGTGTTTGATAATGTAGTATGAACTCTGTTGGCCTACTTACTTAGATATACCTAATATATATGTATGTATATAGTAGAATACTAGAACTGACACACTCAATATCCTCACCTCTGTGTCATGTTTATTTGAACTACTGATTAATCTGTAATCTTTAAATTATGCATACATAGTTGCTTAGTTTATTGAACATGAAAAACAATTCTACAGATATATTAATCTGCAGGATACACATGCTAGTTATTTATATTATGTTGCTACTTATGTTATACCTACTAGTTACTACTCTTTTCTGTCAGCTTGGCTATTCAGTTCTTACCTTGAACTTCAAAACAAGTTTTAGAGGGGATTCACTATGTTAGCAAGAAAATTCTCTAATACATGCCATATACATAATTGATTTATTTACATGATTAATTATAATGGTAATAACGAATTACATTAATTAAGAACTGAATTATCAACACACCTAAGTAACAAATTAATTTGATATCTTTAATAAATAATAAATAGAATTACATATATGAAAGTTGTTGATATCTTTAAAACAATCTTGTTTCAGAGTTTAGACTATGACACATGTGAAAACCATCTCCTACTAGATGAAGAGAGGAAGAAAGGATATGCATTTGTAGTGTGGAAGGATATAGCAAGATGGGTCATTATCCTTCTGATTGGAGTCATCACAGCCCTTATTGCATTCTTCATTGATGTCTGCATCGAAGAATTTTCTAATATCAAGTACAAAGGACTGAAGAAATGTATCCTTTTTATTAACATTTTTTTTTTACTTTATATAGGCTTACTTTTGACTATAGCCTGCCTGATGTTAAGCACCACTATAGTCTAAGATGTAGCATGCTTGCTAGAAGAAACCTATTTACTCTAGATTTGAAGACCCCTGGGTTATAATTATCTGGGAACAGGGCTCCAGGTAGAAAGTTCAGTATGTTTTTTTAAATGAAAAAATAAACAGGAAATATTGCTACAGAGAAATTATCCATTGAATTTATCACATAGCTTATTTACTTACTTGGTATGGTATGTAATATAAGTGCATGATTTTTTTATGTTTGCAATATGCAGCAGCGTTTTGGTATGAAGACTGACCAACCATTACTAGTTGGAAATCAACATGAAAAGCTATTGCAGTTGTAAGTTGAAAATATTTACATTTATAAATGTATCTTGCTATTTTTGATAGTATGTGTTTCCTTAACATTTCCATCACAGATGTGGACAAGTATGTGTTGGAGGATCAACTTTACATTCCGTACCTATTGTGGGTGTTCTCCAATGTATGCATTGTGTGGATTGGATCCATGCTAGTGGCATTTGTAGAGGTAAGTGGTTTTTTAAGATTTTTTTGAGATGTTAAGATCATAACAGATCTTTACTCTTGGTAATATGTATTCACTATTCTAGGCTAGTCTATATAGATAATTTACTTGACTATAAATCTAAGAGCTCAGTGACCTTAAACCTTCAAGTATATTATCTGGTTAATGGTGATTGTTCATTACATCTGAAAGAGATTTTTTTTAATTGCATTAATTTTTATCAATAAAAAACTGCTTATTTATCTTAGCTTCTTCCTAACCATTAATGCAGATTTTTCTTCAGCACAGTCTTAAAAAATTACTACTAAGACAAAAATCTTCAAATACACAACTACATAGGTACTTAAATGTATGCAATATAATGGTAGAAACCGTTCTAACTAATATGTCGTTATCAGTACGTGCCAATTTTCCTCTGATAAAATAATTTGCTGCTCAATTTATGGTCTTATCAACTGTGTTTTCCCTATTACAGTTGCATATTATCACAAACATTTCGAATAATTTCAATGAATTTTGAACCTAATGTTTTCTGTAACTAAGTTTATTTTCAAGTAATGAAAATCTAACTGATAACTAATACAAATAGGTCACGACCCTCAGAAATATACGCACGAAGCAAGAATGAGGAGAATAAACTCTCTGCTTTGCGGGATTACCAAGCAATTAGCAAACTGTACTAAAACTAACTTAAAAATACTATTGTCGTAAACTAATAAGCGTACAATATCGACATTTATGCATTAGTAAGAGATTTTTTGTCATACCTTATTTACAACAATAAAACATAAAAACAAGGGAAGAAAAACTAAACATACTACTTCTTACTGCAACATAAAAAGGGGCACTTAGAAAATCTTGACAAAAGCCTAAAGATTCTAAGTGCTCCAGCCCACTGCCAGAAGGCAGGGAGCATACTGGCCGCATTACCACGCTGGATGGCAATGCTGATAAATGATATAATGCTGATATTAGTAAGAGTAACATTAATATGTTATGTACTAGCGGTGCCACTAGGTTTTCCCGCGTTAATCCGGGATAAAAACTAGCCTTTGTTTTTTAAAGTGCCAAATATATTATACAGATCGATTCCACCGTTTGAGTGTGAATAATTAACAATCATGCACACACCAATTCTCACCTTTATTCTAATATTATTGTTATAACAATACTGTACGATTACTTACGGGATATAATATACAGCGCTATCTAGCTTCACACTAAGTAAACGCTCCTCGTGGTTACTAGATGACGGATATGATACTTTTGTACATTTTTTCTATAAATACATACTTATTAATACCATGCTCAACACAAGTAATTATAAATTTTAAAATGCATACTTGTGTTATGCGGGAATAAACCCGCAACCCTAGATTAGGAAGCAGAGCCACTACCAACTAAGCTAACAGGCCAGTCAATTTACCTATGTACTTCCACAGCCCGTAGCAGCTGGCAGCGGCATCCCGCAAGTGAAATGCTACCTGAATGGCGTCAAAGTTCCGCGCGTCGTGCGCTTCAAAACGCTCGTCGTGAAGGCCGTCGGCGTCGTCACCGCCGTCGTGGGGGGCTTGGCGGGCGGAAAGGTAAGTTGTCAGAAGCTGCAACAAATAAAAAATCTAAAATAATTCACACAGTGTCATCTAGCTCCACCATACTAATGGTCTTAAAGAAAAGCCAGCACTAGCGTTTGCTTAGTATGGGGCCAGATGGCGCTGTGTGCAATGTCCCGGAATATTTATTTATTCAACAGTGCAGGGTCTACCCTAAGTTGAGGTTTCACTTATATGGTCTGTAACGCCGGTGATAGGTTAATCAAGCTTATTCTCGTTACACAAACTTTTTTATAGAAGTACATGACGTGTCGAATTACACGTAGAATTGTTTTAAAGTTGGTTTGATAACTGTCTATAGATATCGCCGCTACCCATACCCACGATACCCACTTCCTTTAATCTACTATTTGCATCGGCTTCCGAAACATTAACAAGTTCGGATGCCTTTGGATTTTCATACAATTTTATGCCATAAGTATAATGCAAAATAAACGAATTTTATTTTATTTTTTACTATTGATTTTAGGAAGGGCCAATGATCCACAGCGGGGCTGTGGTAGCGGCCGGCATATCGCAGGGCAAGAGCACCACATTCAACAAGGACTTCAAGATATTCCAGTACTTTAGAGAGGATCATGAGAAGAGGGACTTTGTTTCTGCTGGTGCTGCGGCAGGTGTTTCGGCCGCTTTCGGAGCTCCTATTGGTGAGATACTAAATAATTATCTTTAACATTTGTACCTACACATGCGTACCTACACGTGCGAACAGACATCCAAGAGCCCACTCTATTAACTGTAAGAGAGTGAGCGACGTATTAGCTGTCATTTAAGTAATTTCCTGTTCATTCTGTTGTTGATAGAGTAGACTGTATGCTTCTATGCAAATATCTACTATTCGCAAAGCATGTGCATAGCAGGCATAACCTATTTCTAAGTACTTGTAATTAAATAGCCAGCTGATTAGTTGTTTTGCTGTGGTATTCACTCGTCAAAACTGCTGATATGAAAAAAACCATAACTACAATGTTTAATCAATCAGTTGTTGACTTCAAAATACATTTTACAAAGTCAAATTTTGGTTTGGTGTTACCTGGAGTCCTGAAAGTGATATAGTTTACTTCTTGTCTTGATGGAACGCGAGTTAGATATATGTACATACTTCTCTTCTTTATTCCAGGCGGAGTCCTATTCTCCCTGGAAGAAGGCACCAGTTTCTGGAACCAGGCTCTGACGTGGCGCACGTTCTTTGGCACCGTGGTGTCCACCTTCACGCTCAACTGCGCGCTGTCTGCGTACCACGGCCGCCCCGGCGAGCTTAGCTACCCAGGTAACTTTATTTTAGAGATTGCTCTTAACGATAAGGCCGCCAATTAAGACTCTAATTTTAATTTCTATTTTGTATTGTCTTTTTTTATGTGTTGTTTTAATAAAGTATTTAGGTATCTATTAATCTAAATTCCTCCTCCTTAACCCCATATGTCCCCTAATTACAAGAGTGTTTTTTTTTTAAATCATTTATTCATTTATACAGGGTTTTAATTAAATGTCACCTTGTAACATTAACAAGAGTGGTTCTCTTTTTTTAAACTAGAACAGGTTTATACTTGGCCATAGTTTGCTTGATAGTAAGCAAAGGCTATGGCCTACGAAGGAGCCTGCTTACCAGATAAGAACTGATTCACTCTCGCTTTGAAGTTCGCTGGATCATAGTGCGTGGGGAACACGGAGTTAAGTAGGACAAGGTTCTTTGTCTAATGTATCAGAGTTCAAGGTAACAAAACGTGTAAAAGCTAAAACGTCCCTCTTTTGCACAGGTCTGCTAAACCTGGGCAAGATGGAGCCATTCCCGTTCCAGTTCTACGAGCTGCCGGTGTTCATGTTGTTCGGCGTAATGGGCGGGCTGCTCGGCGCGCTCTGGAACCACATCAACTACCGCCTGGCTGTCTTCAGGATACGGTGCAGATTAATTATTTTGTATCATAGTCTAGAGAGAGTCACGCTTGACTACGACTCTTCTGATGTTACGTGATGCTGTAATTCTTTTACATTTATCTTTTGAAAGTAGGTATGTTATATGGTTATGTATTTGGCAACAAAGTCACCTAAAACGACAGTTGTCGAAGATGTAGCATGTCTGTACCAGCTTTGTTATTCTCAACTCTTTCCAGTCTAGGACGAGTCCGTAACGTGTCGTGATTGTAGCGAATGGATGCAGTGGGATTTTAGTCGGTTGGAGCCCGACACTACACAAAGCCCGCGATGTTGCATGTGTGTTAGGTGTCGTTCCGGATTTTACCCACAAAAAAAAGTCTGTACCAGCTGAAAGAAACAAAACTGTGTGATATTTACCTATTTGTTTCAAAGCTAACGCTATGAACGCAGATTTGAAGCGTTCACGTTTATCCTATGTTTATTTTGTTCAATGACCAACTGTTTCCACCCCAGTCACGTGTCGACCCCGTGGCTGCGCGTGGTGGAGGCGTGCCTGGTGGCGGCCGCCACCGCTACGTGCGGCTTCCTCATGATGTTCCTGCTCAACGACTGCAGGCCGCTCGGGGAGGACCCCACCAAAGTACCCTTGCAGGTATGTGTTTTAGTTATTCTTTTTTTTTATTTATTGTTATAAGTTCACTAAACTAAAAATGTACTAATACTAACTTAAAATAATATCATAGCTAAACATACGGTCGTACATTTCCTTCTAAAAGTGAACCTAACATACATATTAAATCTAGCAAATAAAAATACCCTATTTTCTAAGCATGCAATACAAATTCAAATAAAAATTATATTATCTAACATGAGGAACAAACATTATAAGTACAATTAAAAATAACAAATTAAGTAGTAATTTACCCTAAATCTAATACAACACATAACTCATCAGTAGAACAGTACAGTAGAAAACACATCATCACCACACAATAAAAATAAAACTACTAGGTACTATTTACAATAATTTACAAAGTTTTCGTTTTAATAGGTTCAAGGACATGTTACAAAAAATATATAATTCATTCCTAATTTTATTATATGAATCACAGATCCGATACACAGGCGAATGCTTTAGCAAATTTGTTTTGGGATGAGGCAAAAAGAAAGTGTTCCTATTGATAAGGATACTATATGGGCGGGGAACCCTAAGTGTCAACATGCTTACTAATTCAGGACAATAGACTTTACCATGTAGCACTTTAGACAACATTATAATATCATTGATCTTTCTATGTTTCTCTAGTGTAGTAACACCGTAATGGTTCAAGCGGGATTGATATGATGTCAGCAATTTACACATGTTGTCCATAAATGATACATGATATAGGAATCTTTTTTGAACACCTTCAAGCCTATTAGAATGGACCTTGTAACTTGGGCTCCAGACAACACTACAATACTCCAGAATGCTACGAGCTAGACTATTGTAGAGCTGTATGGAAAGACTAGGATTTTTAAAGATTTTTAATTGTCTAGTTACAAAACCACACATTTTAGAAGAAGACTTAATTACTTGATCAATGTGCTCTCTAAAGTTCAATTTCTTTAGAGAGCACATTGATCAAGTAATTAAGTCTTCTTCTAAAATGTGTGGTTTTGTAACTAGACAGTTAAAAATCTTTAAAAATCCTAGTCTTTCCTATTCTCTGTAAAGTTATGAGTACAAACGATGATCTTTTTTTTTTTCAGGAATAGGCTTACATTTAACTTCAGTCCGTCTAATTTTAAAGACTTCTAATGATGTGTTCATTAAAACATACGAGTATGTAGGTAGGTACATGATTACATATGGTGGCCTTGATTTATATATGTATGTAGGTACTCACTCTTAAAAGCACACGAGAATGAGCTGTACTGTTGATTTAATAATATGACAGTTTTCGTCGACTTGGTGTGTGTTGGGCCATCTTATACCTAGATGTGTTAGTGATGGTTTAATGGGAAAAATTGGTAGAAAATGTTGGGCTCTTGATAACTCGATGCCTCTTATATGTTTGAACTACTTTGCGAGACGAAACCCCACTGATTTACTAAACCTGATCTTACTAAATCGCATCGTCTTATGTTGCAGCTGTACTGCGCCGACGGCGAGTACAACGCGCTTGCTGCTATCTGGTTCCAAACCCCCGAAGCATCTGTCCGTTCCTTCCTCCACGACCCTATAGGTTCCTACAAACCCCTGTCCATCCTTCTATTTGTTGTGTGCTACTTCCTTCTGTCCACGTGGACGTTTGGCCTCGCAGTGTCCAGTGGGCTGTTCATACCAAATCTTCTACTTGGAGCCGCTTGGGGAAGACTGCTGGCGATATTGATACAGTTTATGCTGCCTTCTAATGTAAGTCATTTTTTTATATTATGTTTTATTTTATCTTTGTTTGTTGGCCGCAAGTTTTGATCTCTCAACGACAGACGTTTTAATTTTATGTATCCAAAAAAATATGTGAAACATACGGAACGGTCACCATGATAAAGCTTAGTTAATGTTTAACTTAGCAATAGGTATGGACTGGAAAATGGAAAATCTGGTTCAGTATCATTTTTATTTTAACCTCTAGCAACACTTAAGTTTATTTTCTAGTTTGTTTCTCTCAGAGCGGAAAAACTAGAGTCTAAACGTCACAGGAAAAGAAGAAAATTTCTCAACATTTCTTAGATTTATCATCAAGTTATGAATATCCAAATACCAAACATTCAGAACTTGATTATAAATTTAAGTGAACCAATTAAAGATTAGATAAGATGTGTTTTTAATGCACACCATTGTGACCAGTGATTAAAAAGACTCTTCCTTCCCAGACAATAAACCCCGCCAAGTACGCGCTGGTGGGCGCGGCGGCGCAGCTGGGCGGCGTGGTGCGCATGACCATCTCCCTCACCGTGATCATCATCGAGACCACCGGACAGATCTCCAACGCACTGCCCATCATCATCACCCTGGTCGTCGCCAAGTGGGTCGGGGACTTCTTCAATGAGGTACGATTTATTGGATGGACCTGGACGCCCACCACGATGTATCTGCCCAAGAAAACTCCCCTAACGAACTAATTTGGCGAGGGAGTCACGACCCTCGGTCATGAGGCTGAGATTATTTGTTGGACTTCTATAAGATTACATCGTGTTAAGTTTATTTTAAAGAAGACTCTAGATCATCATCGTCAATATTGTTAGTAATTGCTAATGATCTACATACAGTATAAAACTGCGCGTAAGTCTCACATTTAGTACAGGATCAGCCTGGGCCAGACTTGCCAAGATCCAATTATTAAAAAAAAAACAATATAATTTTAATTCTTAAAAAATGTTTTAACTTAGGTAACTTATAGTAAAAAGCTCGTAACTTGCAAAGCGCCGACCACAATATGAAAACAAAAATATTGTTTCAAATTACCTACTATGTGTTTCAGAAGAAGAAATTCCGATCAATTTAGCATTTTGCTTCCAATTTAACCAATATATTCCTCTTGTCCAGGGTATCTACGACATCCACATCCAGCTGGCAGCCGTGCCCTTCCTCCCCTGGGAGCCGCCCCCGCTCACACACAACATCTACGCGTCAGAAGTCATGTCGCACCCGGTGTTCACTCTACGTACCGTGGAGAATGTCGGCCATATTGTCGAGATACTCAAAATGGTGTCTTACAATGGCTTCCCGGTTGTCGATCCGCCTCTGGCCGATGATGTAAGTACCTATTACTTAGTCTATAGTTCTTGAAAATAATAATCAGAATAGCTGCTATCTTTTATATTTATAACATCTTCGATTTAAAAGTCATGTCCCACCCTGTGTTTACTCTACGAACTGTGGTGAATGTCAGCCATATTGTTGAGAAACTCAAAATGGTGTCCTTTAACGGCTTTCCTGTTGTCGATCCACCTTTAGCCGATGATGTAAGTATTAATTAATATCATAATAGCTGCTAGCTTTTATGTAAAATTTACACGTTGAAAGTCCTGTCCCATCTTACCGAAACGGTAGAGGATGTCGGCCATATTGTTAGGATACACAAAGCTGCTACTGCTTCCCAGATCTCATTATGGCTTTCAATTTTCTGTATCAAATCCTGTTTGTTTTTAAAACCCAATTCACTAGCCTATATAGCAATGCCCAACCCAACAAAATAAAACCTCTAAACACACGACTATTATTCCGCACAAAATAAACCTCTAATATTTCTATAGTAACCAACATCTTACCCCCACAGTCCGAAGTGCCAACGTATCGTCGCCTGCGCGGCATGATCCTGCGCTCGCAGCTAGTAACTCTGCTCCAGCACAAGATCTACAACGAAAACGCCAACACAACGTGGTCCAACTTCAACGTGGATATCAACGTGTTCCGGAGAGAGTATCCGCGGTATCCGCCTGTGGAGAGTGTAAGTACCACCATTTTCTCTAGATAGTAAGGTCTAACCTAATACTTGTAGCACTTCTGCACTGTAACAAATTCCTACCGTAACCATTATCAACGATATCAACGAAAATGTAATGTAACCAGCAGGGATAGTATCACGGAGAAAATTTATCGCAGGAATGACAAAACGCAGAAATTGTACACTAGTGGGTGCTGGCGGCTTCGCTCGCATTAAGAAGTAAAACTTGCATTCCCTATTTCACCCCTTTCAAAGTGGCATTTCCAAAAACCCTTTCTAAGCGGATGCCTACGTCATAACATCTACCTTCATTCCAAATTTCAGCCCAATCCGTCCAGTGGTTTGGGCTGTGCGTTGATAGATCACTATATCAGTCTGTCAGTCACCTTTGAGTTTTATATATTAAGATTTTCACAGGACTACTGCTCTATTATATGTTGCGCACATATATTGTTGTTAGGAAAACACGTTCGTTGTTTTAACATGTCTTTTTGTTCAGCAACAGGCTATAATAATATATAATATAATCCATCGAACTTCAAAGCGAGAGTGAATCGGTTCTTATCGGATAAGCGCGCTCCATCATAGCCTTTGCTTCCTATTAGGCTAACTATGGCCAAGTGTAAACTCTTTCTAGTTAAAAAAAGGGTTTTTGAATACTTTGAATAGGCTACAAATATATTTTTTATCCACAGTTGGACATAGAAGAGTGGGAGAAGACGTGCACCATAGATCTGCGGCCGTTCATGAACCCGTCCCCCTACACGCTCCCGCACCGCGCCTCGCTGCCGCGCCTCTTCCGCCTGTTCCGCGCGCTCGGCCTCCGGCACCTGCCCATTGTTAACGATGTCAATGAGGTATGCTTCTCAACCACTTCAATGTAAAAAAAAACCTTATCCCTCATGACTGAGGGTCGTGATTCCCCCACAGATTTTTTTCGCTCGGAGAGTTTTCTTGGGCAGATACATCGTGGTGGGCGCCCAGGTCCTTCCACGGAAAATAAAATATATGGATAATATTTGGTAGAAACAGGTTCATTAATGAAAAGTTTTTGAAATGGCAAGGATATTGAGCGAAAAGGATGGAATGATTTTGGCCGTCATTTGCATAACTTATCTTTGATGTATATAGATTAAACCTAACAAAGTAAAAACTAGCGTGCTAAATGTAAAATGTCTTCATTAACATTTATTTAACATCTGTACTGCCTAGTTTTAGGACAATATCTAATATAGTTTATTTTTTACAGCAGGTGTAAGGAATAGATTTGTGAAACCATACTTAATATTATCGCAAGACATTATTTAACTGATCATAAAATAATCAAAATTGTTCGTTTCACTTCATTACTGTCAGTATACAAGCTATTTCAGGTTACAGTGGCCTTTATTTAGCCCACTATTTAGAATGATATTCATCTTGTACAAGATATATCTCATTTTACTTCCAAACAAACTTATTAATGTAATATCTTCCTGTCCCCCAGGTTGTAGGTATGGTAACGCGCAAGGACATCGCGAGGTATCGCGTGTGGCGCCACCGCGGTCACATGGGCATGGAGGAACTAGTGCTCTCTAGTGAAATATAAAAGAACAACCCATAATACTTAACTTTAGCCCTTACTTACTAACGTGGTGCTGCAACCCAAAGTAGATCCTGGCCTCCGACACAAAGAGACGCAACTCCTCTCGGATCTGCGCCATCACCTGCCACTCGGTGCATGGAGTTGTTGCAGATCCTCCTCCATCTAGTCCTTCCAGCGGTACTTGGGTTGTCCGACTGGCCGTCGACCAGTTGGTCTTCTCAAGTACGCTTTCTTATTACTAAAGAATTGTAACTCCTTATGAATATTGTGTCGAAAATACTTCCACATTTCATCTCCCTCCCACCACTTGGAGACAAAATTTGCTTGTGATTGGTAACAATGCCAAAAATAGCTGAACACTACCAAATGTTTGATTACAGTTGGTCACTAAAGACTAAAGCTGCACCCAGGAACTCAAGTGTGGTGGCGGCGGTTGATCATCTTGTGGAATTATTTTTGAGCATAGTTATGATTCTATGCTATCAATTGTTTGTAGTTAAAAATACAGAAATTTCCACCTTCGGCTACTATTACTTCAGGTGACATGCTGCTCAAATGCCTGGCTGATGAATAGAAAAAAAACATCACTTTACTGCCATGAAAAGAAAGTTATACTTACCTATGTAATAAGAAATCAGAAGAAATATACAATATATGATAACCTCTTAATTTTTACACAATTAATTAGAGTATTTACATAAGTGGTATGTCGAGAATGGTATCATTTATAGAATGCTGATATTTGTGATACATAATATAAATGTTTCAAGTATTATGAATTAGAAACCAACTATTTATTGCCAATTTTTTATGTAGTTTTATATTATTGACAATTTATTTTCTTATAACTGGTTTAGATTAGTTTTATTTTTATTAAGTTATCATTATTAATCAATCATTTACAATGGGGACAACTTTATTTTGGATTGATTTTTGTATTGAATTTTTGTGGATGTATGTAGGTATTTATATGTGCTTGTTAATATTTATTACATTTACCTACCTTTGGCACTGTTACGTAGTGCCACATACATCCATAAATAATATTATTAATTAGCATCATTATACCAAAAAACTGATATTGTAATGTTTCTTATGACTTTTATGAATCTTGTCAACACAATCATGAAAAATAACATGAATCAATGGTTTTTGTCACTAAACTTAGTATATTGA
This sequence comes from Macaria notata, assembly GCA_927399415.1. Taxonomy (NCBI): domain Eukaryota; kingdom Metazoa; phylum Arthropoda; class Insecta; order Lepidoptera; family Geometridae; genus Macaria; species Macaria notata. The sequence continues at coordinate 9,958,036 of OV656725.1, read as the reverse complement.
ATGTGATATTACTGAAATGCTAAGCCTAGTTATGAATGAAAGAGTTTATACAAAGTAAGCTTTTTATTTAAACAATTCAACACTTGAGGTAGAGTTCTATGCAGGGTCATAAACCTTGCTTCTTATTTTATTAATCTTCACTTCTGTCAACATCATAGGATAGCAGTAACCTCGCCTGTACCACAAGATTTCCCTTACAAACAAACATCTAATAACATATGTTAACTTTATAAATCAGTCTTCATTTTCAATTATTTACAAACAGTCCCCAGCCGATGCCAGCCCACAAGTTGAAAAACAGCACCACCGGTAAGAGAACAAGAATCAACAATATGTAGTTCACAAATTCGTCCATGTTGTAGGATATTCATTCCACAACATCTAGTACCTAATATTAAACACGCATAAATGTATAAGTTTTATGTATAAGTTATTTTAATTGTTTTCTTCTAAACAAAAACATAACCTCCACAAATATTTAATTTAAATTGCCAATTTGACAGCTAGGATATACAGAAACAACTGAATGACATTCTCAGTTTTTTTTTAAACCATCGCGTTAAATTTATTGAGCCATTTGCCATACTTATACGATTATAATTATCTTCAAACACCTATTTAAACGAAATTTGGAATAGAAGTAGTAAAGACCTTTAAAATACATCAAAAAGACCTTTTTTTGTTGACGAGGGGGAAAGCTTCATAATGATACCTGACCACAATAGGGTGCAGTCGGGTTATGTGCGATTTCTACCCACTAAAACCTCCTCGGTGGCCAGCCTCATTGTCTTGTGAAGAAGAGCTCCGGGTACTCCGGTGGGTATTCGCCGATGTCCCTCTAACACTCGGAGTAAATATCACAATGGAGGGAGCCATAGAGACGTTGCCGCTCTTACGTCTGTGTGTAAAGCACTTAAGTGTGTCTTTGTCTTTCCTTCAGAATGAAGTTACGAGTAAAAGAGATAGCAAATTTACATGCTGGCAACGCCGCACCGTGTCTTTTTATGACCGACGAGTAGGCCAAAACATTGCGTTTGTGCTTTAGAATTTTAAAGAATATCAAGTGATTTTACGGTGTTACAGATTTGTTTAAAGTTAAATGTAAAACTATGTCGTGCTCAGCAGTGTCATGTTCATCAAGAACTACAAAAGGAGGTGTAAAAGACCCGGATTTGTCATTTCATTCGTAAGTTGGTGACAATGTTTAAGTCATTGTAAATGCTAAATTGATGATGTTTTTAGCCAAAATGCTATTGTACCATCATATTAACAATCTAGTTTATATACAGCCATGTGATTTGGGTCAAAATAATGTCTAAAACTGTCTTAAAACAGCAAAAGTGAGATAATTTAAGCATCAATACTAGTGATGTCCGTACCATAGATTTTAGTTTTATCGATATACTTATCGATAAAATATATATCTTCTAATCTTGATAAAACTGTGCCTAAGTACATGTAATGTAATGTCATAACTAAATGTATTTTTTTACACTGAATTATGTACATATCTTTTCTTTTTTCTTTTAACGTACAACTAATTTTTAGGTTTCCAAAATGTCCAGAAATGAGAAGTGAGTGGATCAAAGCTGTTAGGCGTGATAACTGGGAGCCAACAAAATATTCCAGACTGTGTTCGAAACATTTCGAAGAAACCTGTTTGATCACCGGATTACAGATAAAAAAACTCAAAAGTGATGCAATACCTACCGTTTTCGAAGAATACCCATCATATTATCAACCGGTAAGTTTTTGTTCATGTGTATAAAAAAAAACTTCTCTTTTTTATTGTAATTTGCACAATCTCTAACTTGATCAGAGGAGTTTTATTATATCTTATTATAAATTGTATCTATCTAAGCTTACTTTTATTATTCTTGGCCTTGGGCAGGTTGTGAGGAAAAGAAAAGCGCCTCTGCATAGAGCTGAAGTTCAGTGTGCTATTACTCCTAGGAAACGAAAGAAATTTGAAGAAAGTGGTGTAAATACAGAAGACATACCTACAACACCCAGGCGTTCAGTTAAAGTGTTAGCATCTTTAGATTGCCAGATTACCTATCTTATGAAAATAATTAATTAACAATTCATATAAAATACATGCATTTTTATTCACTTCACCAATTTTCCATCGATAGACTTGATGGGAATGTCACATCACTAGTCACACACACTAATGCAAATCTGTAACTGCACACTAGCAAAAAGTGGCCACGCTCAAAATCTCTATGGCTCCCTCCATTGTGATATTTACTCCGAGCTCTAACACGTTAGAACACGTTACTGTTTGTGTCGCCCGTATGTCATAATGACATGTTAAACTACTTAGATATTTCCACTTAAGAGTAAGTAATTAAATATACCCCACTCCTCGCACTCGACAGCTAAGACCACTATAGCTGTCGAGCATCAAATAGACCTACTCAAATATCTTTGTACCATAATTATTTATCATGAAATAAAGGTGAAATAAGATTAAAATAAAATTGAATGTACTTGCTTTTATTTCATCATTTATTACATAAAATAGGTATTACAAATTGTCGGTTATAGGAGGACAGTGTGAGGGGTGACACAACAACCCCTTTCACTTGGAAAGAAATGTAGCCCAAGACTTCACTCTCAGACTGATAATATTAAAATATATAATTAAAATAAAAGATAACCGTTTTGAAAAACTTTCTTCCCATTGTTGGTTAAAAAGCTGGGTCAAAATCGTAACATAATTCATGAAAATCGTAATCATAACATAAAATTAACACACAATCAATTAATCAGTCAAATTAAAAACAAGTCTTACATATAAATACTACATAATATTTGTGCCAAGAGTAGTTAACGATAAATATTATTTAAACAAAGGTCACAGAGGTATCTAGGTTGGAAAAAATATATATAGCAGGAAAAGTGATCGCCAATATAATATTACAAAAGAATTTACGATTTAGTTTTTATTTTTTATGACCCAATACGACTTAAAGAAAATCAGTGATCACAAGAAATGGGCTTCGTTGAGAGAAGCTCTTTGTAAGGCAATCTAGAAAACACGGACTAATCAAATCCTAAAAATATATAATCCATACTTAATTTAGGAGACCTTAATTTCATTCACTATAATAAAGGTTTATAAACAAATTATAATTAGTAAAATAGCAAACCATTATCATAACGTTAGTATAATATTGACGACTATTTCTAACAAACCACTTTTCTAATTATAAAATTAAATGCAATGAACATGAGCATGTATTACAGCTATTTTCACAATAAGAGAGCAAAGACTAAGAAGAAAAGTAGGTTTTCTTTAAAATAAGGAAGGTAAATTAGAATTTAGAACAGTTCATCATCACGAAAATTGTATGTTACAAATTATAAGTCTGGAATAGGCAAGTAATAGCATGCTGTGGATCCTCAAAGTATCTTGGACTGTGTACGCTGCATATACCAAAGTCCGGTTCAAGTGAAGGTAGCTCAAAGCTATTGTTAGAACAGTAAGATGAGCATGTGCTTATGTTCATTGCATGTTTGTGAGATTTTCTGCAAGATTGTGGAGTCAGGAACACGTTCCTTGTGTTGGCTTCCATTCGCTTTGTTCTGTCAACGTTGGTCTTGATTGTCACTATTATTTTGTAATATTCCGGGATGTGGAGGAATTCCGACAGGTCCTGTAAAATGAAAATTAGATTTGTTACATTCATAAGAGAGTGGACAACTCTAAATACGAGAGTTTTAACACAACACTAAGGCCGATATTTGCGGTAAAATACTAGAGACCAGTTTCAATATGAAATGGCATGGTGCAAAACGATATGATCGCGATATCATCAGCGCATACTATAGCTCCCATATAAAACCTCGAGATGATGTGATGAGACATATCAGAAACTTGTAATGCAATTTCGAATAACAGAAGACCAGAGGGTTCCTATTGCTAGTCAACATTCGGACTGTGTTGCTTTTATCAAAACAATTTAAGCTAACTGTAGACAACTACTGACTGGATGGGTTAATGTCAAGTCAGACAAAAAAAACTCGGACAGTTCGGTTCAGTTAAGTGGACTGTAGTGTGTGATTGTAGTGAATTTGTCTACAGTTGAAGCTCACTCATAAATTCGACAAGTATAATTGTACTAAAAACTGTAAGAAAACAATCGTTTACCTCTTTAATGGCGTCATATTTAGAGCAGAGCCACAAGTAAGTCGCGAATATGCAGAAGAGCTGCTTCTCACTGTTCACAAACCGCCACATGTAGCGCAATATCGGCTCGATGTGCTCTCTCTGGAATCACAAGAATAGGACAATATAAAATCTTTGTAACGGTGGCTGGACAATACACGAAAGTCTGAAAGAATCATCTGGCTTAGAACAGCGCTATTGTTGGCGTAAAAGGGAGGAATCTTATGCTCGATGGATTAAGGCCTGGAAGAGATTGCTTTTGGCAATAAAGCCGCCACTTGTGGCACTAGAGTAGTTTTTGTATGTAATTTTATTATTTTTGTTTTATATGTGTGTGACAATAAATAATTATCTATCTATCTATATGAGACATGATTTTGTTGACAAGTTTATTGAAGAAGTTGTTTAATTTCACTCATCATCACCACAAGTGAAAAGATATTTCACTGTTACGTTACTGTAGCATGCAGGCGTATTAGTCTTGAAAGAACTTTTGAGGCTGTTGTACAGTATCTCTATTGCTCATGAATTATAATTAATTATTTTTTAGATCGTACATCGTACATACGAGTACATCTAGTGAGTAAACTTTCGTGAGACATTTTATCAATATGTTAACTAAACGGTTTTTACTCATGAGCAATAGAGATACGATACAAAAGCCTCAAATAAAAAAATATATTGATAAAATGTCTCACGATTAATATCAAAATAGAAACTATATGGTAAATAACACTTACGTTGTATATCTTGGGTCCAGTGACTTTATACCGCGCGAGGTTGACCACGAAGGAGGCCGCGTACTTGAGCACGTCCACACTCGACTTGGATCGGTTCGTAGTGGACATGTACACGAAGGCTCGCGCCACGATCGCAGCTGCGTTACGTTCGTATGCCATCGGGTTCACTTCCGATATCAACTCTGGAATATTGTAAGATAGGAATTTAGATTAGGTGTTTTCATAATGTAGTAATAATAAACTTTACACAATAAAATTATTTATATATGTATGTTTAATAACACAAATAGAACCATGGATAACAGAAAAAACAAATATAGAACCAAAACAAAATCAGTGAAAAATGAAACCTGGATATTTGCTATTGTATAGATTATTGGAGTTAACTGTATTTTTTGTATGACAGAACAAATCATGTATGTACTTATTAGAAGTTTAAGATTTAGAATATATTGGAGAATGCTTTCAAAGTTTACAATTAGTATATTAACTTTTAATTAATTATAGTTGTGATTTTGCACTTACCAATAGTCCTAAACGCCTTTATAACTTCAGTGATTTCATGATACGTCTTGAGCACCTGCAATGCCTCCTTGTTCCGCTTGGCCAGAGTGGGTTGTGTGGAGTGCAGCGCCCCCTCGCGCCAGCGCCGGCGCAGCTCCGCCACGCGCGGGTCTGCGCTCTGCACGCGGACAGAGTTGCCGCGGAATAGAGCCTGGGATAGGGAACATGTTTCAGATTCAGATTCATAACAAGCAGCAGTTACATGTCAATACTTAAAAAACAATTATCACATATTTAGTCATAATCAAAGCTTTGAAAAAATCAATGTATTACATATTTCCCCTATTAATTAAAAATAATCCACAAGAGGTAGGTACTCATTGTGTGAATAAAATGTCTTCTCTATTTGTATATAGTTACATACATTGAAATTAGTTTAGCAAATCATTCAATAATATAAATGCGAAAGTTTGTAAGTGCTTGTTACTACAACGCGCTCATTTAGATGAATCGTTTCGGGTAAATTTGGTATGAATGGATATAGCTTAAACCCTGCATGAACACATATGTGACTTTTCTCTCGGCTTAACGTGGGTGATTATGTGAAGAGCCGCAAGTAAATATTATTCCTAATCAAATGGCAATTTTTTTTTAATTTGTTACAATTAAACGGCACCATCGGTTTGAATGAAATCGTAGTGCAAAACCATTAAACAATAATTTACCTGTATTTTCGTAGCAGCCCAGTTCTGTCTCTGCAATTCTCTCAATTTCACAATGTGTTCTTTCTTCGTTTGGACTTGCTTTCGAATCAGGTATCCTCTGGCGTGAGCTTGAAGCTTCATCACTAATCTTCTCTTTTGCAAGAATTCACAACGAGTCAGTCGCGTTACTAGTCTACCTCTCCATAGTCTTTGCATACATAAGACCTTTTCGCGGAACATGTTATAATGCGATTGTACCAAATAGCGGCGTACATATTTCTGTATAGTAACAGCGGCGGTTTCACGACGTTTTCTCTCTAAATCTCTTTGTTTTTTCAACTTGTAAGCAAGCTGAATAGTTCGAACAGCCGCGCATAGTCTGAGATACCGTTTCCGCGCAATAAACTTCCGTACGTAACTCTGAAGCCTTATGATAGAGCGACGAATGCAGATGTATCGTTTTCTTTCTTGTGTGGCCAGTTTGTACGAACGAAAATACTGTTGGATGGTTGTTGTGGCTGTTCTGACTCGGATGAACTGCTTCCGTATAAGATGCATTCTTATAACAGTCTGAACAGTCATCACGTGTTTCCTGAACACCAAATACTGACCGCGGCAAACGTCTCTTTTATGAACAGATCTGTACCAGACCTGTATTTTCTTCGCAGCTTCGTTTTGTTTGACTTGCTTCTCGCGGAAACATCGTTGGATTGTCGTGATAGCATTCTTGAGCTGCAGGTATTGCCGGCGTACTTTTGTCGTCTCTGATAAGAGTCTGTACCAATTTTGAATAAAAACTACAGAAGTTCTTATCTTCAAATATTCAGTTCTTTGTTTTTTACACGCTGTGAAGGCTCTGTATCGACTTTGTATTGTTTTGCAGGCGTTCAAGATCTTAACATATTCTTGTCTGCTTGTTTCCATAAGTTTCTTAGCTCTCCATCTTCTTTGCATTACTATCGCTGCATTTTTCTTAGCCACGTAAGTAGTTCTTTGTTTTCTCATAGCAAGCATAGCCCTGTATCTGGATTGTAATACGATAGCATTATTTCTCTGTGTTAGGTAATTTATTCTCGTCTTTCTGCCGAGTGTGAAAGCTCTGTAATATCTCTGAATTGAAATGCAAGCTTTGTGCATTGTTATATATCTCGTTCTCTCTTGTTTCATGAGACATTGTGCTCTGTATAAAGTTTGGATAGTGATGACCGCTGAGCGAAGTTTCAGGTACGACTTTCGTAGAATCACCATCCTAACTCGTGATTGCAAGAAGACGACTGTGTTTCTTACTTTCTGATATTCCATTTGTTGTTTTTTGCCGACTGAAAATGCTCTGTAATAACTCTGAATGGTTCGACAAGCTTCCACAATATTGTCGTATACACTCTTATGTGATTCCATTAGTTTTTTAGCCCTCCATCTCCTTTGAAGCGTCACCGCAGCATTCTTTTTCACCAAATAGGTACTCCTTGCTTTTCTCATATCAAGTAATGCTCTATATCTGCTCTGTAGAACTTTAGCTGCGTCTCTCGTTTTCAAGTATTCTAATCTCGCTATTTTACCAAGAACATACGCTTTGTAATATCTCTGTATGGAAATGCATGCCTTTTTCATAGTCACATATTTAGATTTTTCTTGTCTCATAAGTATTTGAGCGCGATATATAGTTTGAACAGCTATGGCGGCTGATTTTAGTTTCAGATATGATTGTCTTTCTACTCTCATATTCAAAGTGGCCTTATATCTTTGCTGGATAACGATTGCTGACTGTTTCAACTTCAAGTACTGTGTTCTTTGTAATCTCATAGCAACGATGCTGCGATATATTCTCTGTATGGTGATGGTTACTTGGCGTAGGCGCAAGTATTGCTTGCGGGCACTTTGATATTCCTTATAACGTTTATATGTGTTTTCTATACAAGACACAGCTGACTTCATTCTCAAATATTCCTGTCGCTTTTTCGATGTCTCTTGGAATGATCGGAAGAACCTCTGAATTATAACAGTTGACGTTTTGATCTTGTGGTATTCCTGTTTCGTGGTTTTCATTTTTATGTAGGCTCTGAAGAATCTTTGAATACAAACGGTCGCATTCTTTGTACGCATATATTCCTGCTTCTGTCGTCTTCCCTTAACAATAGCTCTATAGTATCTCTGAATAGTGACACATGATTGCTTGGCTTCATGATACTCGTGTTTCAAGCTCTGAACTTTCTTCCAACTTCTGTACCATCTTTGGATTGCGATTGCTGATTCTTTTTGTTTCATAAACGTTTGTCGATGAGGTTTTCCCAGTTTATAGGCCCTATAAGCGGTTTGTATCTTGATACACGCGGATTTTATTTCGAGATATTTATTTCTGTTTACCCGCATTTTGATTAGGGCTCGATATCTTCGCTGGATTACAATAGCTGCCAGTTTCAGTTTCAAAAATTGTTCCTTCTCTTTTCTCATAGCTATTTGCGCTCTGTATTGTGCTTGAATGCGTATCGCAGCATTCCGTAACTCCACGAAAGATTTACGTTCTTTCTTCATAATAAGAAGGCTTCTGAAACGCCTCTGTAATGCAATCGTAGTCTGGCGCAACTTGGTGTATTCTCTCCTTACAGTCTTGGTCAGCCAATATGCTCGGAAGTATCGCTGAATCACAATTGTCGATCTTCGTATTGTGATAAACTCTTGTCGAACTCTCTTTGTAATCATATACGATCTGAAACACTTGGTTATCGTGATCGCAGCGTTATTTATTTTCAAAATCCTTTGTTCTTCTCTCTTTTTCTCGGCAATCACTTCGTATTTCTTCCTCCACCAAGTCTGAATAACGTTAGCGGCTCTCTCGAACAACGGAGCTCTGTAGACGTGAATGATTTGCCATAACAGAGACAGTGTCTTCTCTCTGTGCCCGTCGGCAATGTCGGTGGCAGTTATTTCGCCAGCAATCTCGAAGTTAGCTTCTTTTAAGGCGTTCATCGCCAATTGCACGTTATGTATTTTTTGAAGACGTGAAATAGCAGGCGTGCGCAGCTGCTGCAGTAAGCCCTGCTTCAACATGATTATTTCCATGACTTTGGTGAGTCTGACTCCGTCCCTGATGTCCACAGCCAGGTTGTGGACGGCATACTTGTACTCGTCCAGATACGACTGCTTGTGGCTTACCACATATCCGAGAGGTCGCAGGTGCCTCGTGATGTCACCGATTCCCGCTATTAATTCTTTCGTAAATCGTAGTACGATTTCTCTGCTTTCTTTGCAAATAGCGTTACGACAAAATAGGCACGGATCGTGAGAAATCAATTTCTTTTGTTTAGCTTGATCCAAAAAGTAGACCAACATGAAGAACTTTTTTAGTGTGAACTTTTTGATAGCTTCCATGTAAGCTGGAAGCAACATGTTTGGAGCACTCGATTTAGAGTTTTTGTTTTTCAGGAATGGGTTTTTAAACATCCTCTGTATTATGAAGGAAGTCAATCCTTCAATATCGCTATTAGATTTAAGCGGCAAGACAATGCCGTATATGGTCTCTAAACCGATCCTCAGCCACAATGGATTGTATGAAAGTATGATTTCCATGATGATTTTCTGTAGTCCCACGTCCATATGAAGGTTTCTGTCAGTTCGAATAGTTATTAATTTCTTTTCAATTTGGGCGATCAGTTTCTGGAAGACTTGTGCCATTTCATTGCTGTGAAGCAGACTTCTTGCTGACCGTCTGACGCTTGCCAATCTGTGGCTGTTGTGGTACGCGCTGGATACTTGTTCTTTAGTCGGGGCGAGGGGCACTTCTTTGTTTCGACTCTCTATCCAAGCCTTGCCGATGTCCAGTTTCTGGTCTTCATTGCTTTCAAGGTCGGCGGGTGGAGTAAGAATGCAGTTCAGCCAGCGCATAAACTCAATTTCGAGCTTGTGAACCGCCTCTTCGTCGTAAAAGTAGGTGGCGGATAGAAATGGATCTACTGTAGCAGTTTGAGAATAAACATTTCCAAATTGGTTGGCAGTAATATTTAGATTGGATTTATTAATTTCAAAGGTAACATTTGTCAATTTTCCACCCAACGATTGTTTAGGTTTGGACACGCCTTTTGGTTTCAAAGAGTTTCTCGGGGCAGCGATAACTGGAACTTTCCAGACGTCGTGCTCGGCGCGGACACTCTTTTTAGACCAAGTGTCTTTTGTGCTCATGGAACTCTTATTGTAGGTTTTGTCTAAAGTTCGATCTAACGTGAAAGTTGCCATGTGGTCGGTTTTGTCGAGAGCTTGCGTGTGTGAGAACTGTGTGCTCTCCTCCGGGATAGACTGGAGAGGTGGCGTAATAGACCGAGGAGGAGACCTTGCGTCAACTCTGAGCTCATTGTGCCAAGGATTATGATCGTGGGGGCTCATGTAGTGTTTGTCGTAAGCTTCGCGCTGCATCTGGTACTCCCTAAACAAGGTCTGCCGACACATTTTCGTTGGTTCTCTGTTAAAATAATGGGGAGGTCTCTCCGAACCTTGGTAGCGTTGGTTGCCATGCTCCATTGGAGTATTGGGCGAATCTTTCGTAAAAGTGTCAGAGCTAACTTTATCATTTAGCAGTTCATGTGTTTCATTTGCTTTGGTGAAACATTTACGTTCAGTCGAAAATCGTTGTGGGTAAAACGATAGATCACTGATGCGCGAAAAGTCAGTGTTGATGGAAAAATTTGGGCTGTTCATCTCTTTTGGAGATGAAGTGTTGGGATGCTTTTTGATTGGTAATGTTGGAGTCTCCATACCAACCTGGTTGTATATTTGTGCATGGGTCAGCCAGTTAGTTTGCTGTTGCGAAGTTGTAATAGTCATAATGGAATGCATCTCATTTTCTTTGTTAGATGTTTTGATGTCGAGGCTATCATCCAGGTCACTCTCTGAGTTGACACTGATCACAACTTTAGGTCCTTTCATAAGCTTATCAACTTTAGGATTGTTCTTTAGTGGTGTGAACGTGAGGTTGTCAAAAATGTCAGATGTAGGTGAGTTACAAGTCTGCTTGTTGGAAGCTCTCAGAACATTGTGATATGCATCCACCTTCATGTTGGCATCAGCCATCGGTGATTTTTCATAAGTATCCTGCAAAATATTTGTCTTTCTGAGATCAGCAAATATTTCTGAAGTGTTGAAATTAGTCATGCTTGATGGAGAGCCAAATGGGCATTTGTCTTGGTTGGAGGACATTGAGTAATCAATTTTACCAATACCAGAAAAGTTTTCCTTATCATATGTCTGATATACGTTGTGCTGGACTACATTAACTGTTTTTTGTACTTTTGTAGTGGTGTTGTAAATTATTTCAGATTTCTTTTTGTAGACAGCCACAGGAGATTTCTTAGTTTGCACTTTCTTTTTCTTCATCTTACCTGGAGATGTTTTAAATCCTTTGGGTTGTCCATTTTTACCCTTTATATTCTGTAAAATATAAAGTGTGTAACTATAACAATCATGTATGTTTTAAAGAAGTGAAATCATTTTTTTTACAGAAATAAATGTATTAAACCATAAAAATATTAAACATTTACAATTAATTCCTAACAAATCATTACACTAATCTGTCCTAAAGCAAAGCTTATTCTGATCCTTTTAACTTCACAGTAATATTAAAAAGGTCAATTAATATTAGTAAGTGTTTGTAAGGTTTCAACTTACTTCACACTGAAATAATCAAGCAGAATGCAACTAGTATAATAGGGATAAATAAATTATTTACCATAGCAGATTTCAGCACTACATTAACATCATATCTGCCTCGGTTCTCATTGGTGAAGCGTATGGTCTCTCTCATGGCAGTTGGCTGGATGGGTGTCCACATCATGACCAGCTCGTAACATGACTCTGGCTCCAGAACCATCCATTCTCCGGGCAAGTGGATTTCCAAACCAGAAGGCAGAGCTTTGCCTAAGGTAATCTGTAAAGTTAAAACATTAATAATATCCAAGATGTATTATTATGATGGAGACCTCATTTGATTGATAACATTTCCCACATTATAATATGTTAAATGTCAAAGTAAGTATGTAAGTTACCCACTCAGCAAGGTAATGTTGCTGCTACGTTGGCAAACATTGCATTTGCTACGTTGTAAGTTACATTTGCAAGTTGCAATGTTCATGCAAGGTTACAAAAACGTTGCAGCAAGCTTGAAAGTACCCGCAATCCAAGGAATTTTTGCAACATTGCATTTGAAAGTTACAGCAAAGTAGAGCAACTTTCAAATCTTGCTATCTGATACCTAGCAAAATAAAGTTGCCGTAAGTTGCAGATACACGGTCTATGGTAACATTGCAGAAATGTCTGAGCAAGCTTGAATACACGAGTATATCAAGGTATTTTTGAAACGTTACCTATGAAAGTTATATTACATTACAGTAACTTTTAAATTTACCCATTCAAAACCTATCACTATACTTGACAGCTTGTCTTTATACCTTGTCTGAAACTTACTGTAAGTTTCAGACACAAGGTAAGTATAGAAACAGCTTATTTCAGAAACGTAGCCGAAAGTTTGACTGGCCTGTCAGCTTAGTTGGTTGTGGCTCTGCCTTTTAATCTAGCTAGAGGTCGCGGGTTCGATTCCCGCATGACACAAGTATTTATGTACTTTAAAAAAAATATAATTACTTGTGTTGTGTCTGGTCGTTTGTATGTATAAAAAGTATGTATTTACAAAAGAAAATTATATAAGTAATATATCCGTTATCTAGTACCCACGACACAAGCGTTTGCTTAGTGTGGGGCTAGATGGCGCTGTGTGCAATGTCCCGGAATATTTATTTATTTATTTTAAGTTGCTATATAAGGTTGTGTTTAGGTTTCTGTTAAACTTTACGGAACGTTGCGAGTGTAATATAAATGCAACTTTTCGAGAAACGTGGATGAATATTGTTATTGAAGATTGAATTTAAGTTCCTACTAACCTTCTGAAACGTTGCGAATGCAATCTAGTCGCAGCTTTTGTGTGATATGTATTTTAAAATTGCTATCGTAGGTTGTACTTAGGTTTCCTGCAAACCTTCTGGAAAGTTGCGAGTGAAATATAGTCACAGCTACTTATTAAAAGTCGAAAGCTATATTTTTCCGACTTCGATAGGACCTTTTATGTCATGGGGTCTACTAAGTCTAGGAGTGATTACACCCGGAACGTTTCGAGGCAATGCCTCGAATGTGTTTGAATAAATGCCTCCGAGGCGAACGACAGATCTTCTGCCCCCCCCCCAGAGAGGGGAGGTAGGTACCTCATTTGAGCCTGAGCTCTTTCGAGGGGCTGGACTCAGAGCCACTCGGGACTCTGGGAAATTGGGAAGAGGTTTCCTTCAGCGGCTATTTCTTTTGCGCTTTTTTTTTTTTTTTTTTTTTTTTTTTTTTTTGTATTTTTTTTTTTTTGTGCTGTCACGGTACCGCTCTTTTTACCGGATGCTTTTTTGACTTTCAAAGGGTGCCTGCTGGTTTTTTTGGAAGGAAACCTCTCCCGGATTACAAAATGTATGGCTGAGTGAGCGGATTTTATATAATAATAAACAGTTGTGCGCGGGTTCAGATTGGCAAGAGTGTAGGTGGTAAGGGTGTGCAGAAGTGTGGGTGCCAAGGTCTGGTAGCTTCCTTCATCTTCTCTTTCTTGGTCCTTGGTCCTCTGACATCCTCTTCTCTCTTCACGGGAGGGGATGTCATCTTCTTCTTTGTGCCTGGACCCCGGCGCCAGCCGAACGGCCGCTCAGGGCCCAGATGGTTTGTGTGCCGACTGCCTGAGCTCTGGCGCCAGCCATACGGCCGCACAGAGCCCAGAGGGTGAAGGGTGAAGTGGAGTCGTTTGCCTGGACTCCGGCGCCAGCCACACGGCCGCACGGAGTCCAGAGGTGAGGTGGTGTCATCTGCCTGGGCCCCGGCGCCAGCCACACGGCCGCACGGAGCCCAGAGGTTAGGTGGTGTCATCAGCCTGGGCTCCGGCGCCAGCCAGGCGGCCGCTCAGGGCCCAGTTGGTCCAGTATTTCGATCCGACGCGACCCTTGACCCGTCTTCCTCCTCGGAGCTGACGAGGAGTTCCCGCTGCAGGGTGCGCCAGGATCGTGATGCGTCAGGTGGGCGGGCATGTAATGGAGCGATGCCGCGCAGGTGTGGGTGCGGTCCGTTGTCGGCGCGGTCAAACATGACGCGCGACAAACGGACCACGAACTGCTCTATCGACTCCATCTTCGTGTCGCGGGCTATGACGTCGTTACGGACGTACCGTCCAGCTCCGGTGATCATCCGTAATGTGGTGTTTTGTACTCGCTGCATCTGTGTCTTCACGGTTTCGGACAACAGCGAGTACCAGGACGGTGCTGCGTACGTCAGCCGAGTCCTGACGTACATCTTGAAGATACCGAGCTTGGTCTTCAGTGGGAGGGAGGACTGGAGGACCGGTCTGAGGAGCGCACGTGCCGCTTTGGCCTGGCCAATAGCGTTCTCGGCATGCGCGCGCATCTTCACCTTGTCGTCGATGGTCACTCCCAGGAACTTGACCGACTGGTCCCACGGTATCTTCTGGCCTCTGAGTTCGAGTAGCTGCGGCATTTTCTTTTTGTTCGGGCGGCCTGTGACAATGGCGGTCGTCTTCCCGACGTTGACCGCTATCCGCCACTTGTCCAGCCACTCCGGTAGGATGTCTAGGGCCCTCTGGACCCTGCGTCGCCCGGTCTTGGCATTTCTCGTTGTTGCGAAGAAGGCACAGTCGTCCGCAAACAACGAGAGCTTGATGGGAGCGGTCCCCTCAAACTCCGGCTCGGGCAACGGGATGTCGTCTGTGAAGAGGGCGTAGAGAGTGGGAGAAAGGCAGCTTCCCTGGGGCACTCCTGCTGCGATGTTTCTTCGTCCGGAGTCCGCTTGCTCTACAGTCACGAAGAAGTCGCGGTTTGCGAGGAAGGAGGCCACCAGGTGTACAAGCATCTTCGGGAGGCCTGTGGTGGTAAGTTTATAGAGGAGGCCTTCGTGCCAGACCCTATCGAAGGCCTTCTCTACGTCCAGGAATACGGCAACAGTCTTCATACCCTGGTTCAGCCCGTTGGCCATCTCGTGCAGGACCCTGGTCAACTGCAGAGTGGTGGAGTGGCGCGATCGGAAGCCGTACTGCTCATCTCTTGGTTGGAGGTGCGGTCTCATTCTGGTGAGCAGTAGTCGCTCACATAGCTTCGCCATGTGAGGGAGAAGCGTGATTGGCCGGTAACTGGCAGGTAATCGTCGGTCCTTCCCAGGTTTGTGCAGGACGATCACTTTGCCAGTTTTCCAGGATTGAGGAAAGTGTCCGGTCCGCAGCACGCCATTGAAGAGCCGGGTCAGACACACGAGCGCACGCTTGGGCATCCTCTTGTATGCGGCGCTCGGGATTTCGTCGTAACCCGGTGCCTTCTTGGCGTTCAGGCGTTGAGCTGTCCGGATCACTTCTACCGGCGAGAAGAAGCTGTCTCCTTCCAACGGTGGGGCTGGTAGTTCCAAAAAGGTCCGTACTTCGTCTACTATCCTCGTGTGGTGGTCTCGAACTCCTTTGTCCGCCTCGGCTGGGACTGGATGAAGCTGGAACTGTCCCGCGAGGTGGTCTGCCAGAAGTTCGGCTCGAGCTTGAGGTAAATAGTGACGTTGGCCATTGTTGTCGACAAGCGGGCACACTGTAGGCTTGGCCTTGGTAAGGTGCCGATTTAAGGCGTAGAGGGAGGTCTTGTCTTCCTCGCAGCGAGACATGTGGTCCTCCCAGGTGTCTCCTCTCCACGTTTGCACCTTTTCGGCTAACTCCGCTGATTTTTTGTTGAGCTGGGTCTTGACTCGTGGACATCGGGAGCTGGCCCACAGCTTCACCAACGCCGCTTTCTCTTTCTTGAGGGCTCGGAGTGAGGGCGGTAGCGGGTCCCGGATAGCGGTAGCTGGTTCTTCCGTTGTCGCCCTGTTTTTAGCTTGTTGGATGGCTGTGGTCAGCTCCTGCGCGCATCGGTCCACGTCGTCCGGCGTCATCAGTGGGCCTACCTCCAGCTTGTCGAGATCCCCTAGGAACTGGGTCCAGTTAGTTTTCCTACGAGGCTGTCTTGGCACTGCGCTGACCGACCCCCCCACAGTGATCAAGATAGGGCAGTGCTGCTCATTCAGGGCGTATATGGTCTCCACCGAAATCGGCACGTGTAGTCCTCGGTGGACCAAGATGTCCAGCACATCTGCTCTGTGCCTGGAATGAGTGGGAATGTTAGTTGGGGAGTCGGGGCCCAACACTGTTGCGTCTAGTGCCTGGGTCGCTCTTAGCAGCTGCTCGCCGTCTGGCCGCGTGCTATGCGATCCCCAGGCGACGTGCTTGCAATTAAAATCTGCAGCAAGCAGTGTTGGGTTGGGGCCTCCGAAGATGGTCTGCAGATCCTTCACGCACACTTTTCCTCCCTTCAGCGGGGGTCTGTAGCCGGCGAAAACATCTGTTTCCCGACCAGCTATGTGCATTCGGACCCCCAGTGTGCGGGTCTGTTCGAAGGCCAGGAGGGACAGTGGCTCGTGCACAACGTCTCTTCTCACCAAGGCCGCAACACCCCTGTAGGCGACACCACTTGGTGAGATTTCGTCTCTCCTATAGCACTCGTAGTTGTTCATTTTAAAATTGTTAATTGGCGTAAGTTTTGTCTCGCCTAGGAGGATGACGTGTATGTCCTGTTCCCGGGCGAGTTGCTCCAGGGGGGCCCTCTTTTTTCGGACCCCCCCTGCGTTCCAGTATAAAATTCTGGTGGGCCTACTATTCATACTGGAACGCTTGGAGCCTCCGAGGCAACTCTAAAAACTTTAAAACAAATATGCATAAAATTCTACTTTGCGTGATTTAAACGAACATGTGGCGCCATCTAGTTTTGATGGGCCGAACTAAACTGACTTTTAATTTAAACAGAGGTCTTTTCTTAGAGGGTTTGTTAGAGATATAGATGTTTTTGTTTCTGTGCACTAAGAGCGTCACTTTTTTAATGTATTTTGGCGTACTGTAAGAATGCCTGTGTTTGCGTAAAGGTCGCACGTCGGGTATCGGTAGGGTCTGTTAAACATAACTTTTAGTACAGCTCGTTGTGCCCTCTCCCATTGTATCATGGCGGTCAAAAATAAATAATATTATCATGGAGCATAGACTTTATCGTATTAGTTACTATTTTCTGCAGTTTTTTTTTTTTCCAATTTCCTTTCTCGCTGCATTCGGTGGAGCCATAAACAGTGCTGTTGATTGTGTGCAGGCTTTTCAGGTTTGGAGTCCAGTGACCCCCATCCCTTCTTTGTTTAAATCAGCAACCTGGGGCCTCTTAAGCCGTCTTACTGACTCATTTTTTGAAAGATTTATTGCAAGTATGTTTGTGTGCCTCTCTAATCTCATTTTGTATCTCTTGCTCTGTTTCTGAATTTCCTCCTTCACGGTGGGCATTTCCAGGTATTCATGTATTTCCTCTTTTTTTGTGAACCATGGTGCGTTGGTAATGTTTCGGAATACATTGTTTTGAAACCTTTGTAGTATTTCTACGTTGGAGTGGCTTGCAGTTCCCCAGAGTTCTATGCCATATGTCCATATAGGCTTTAGTATGGTTTTGTAGACAAGTAACTTATTTTCTAGTGACAGCCTGGAATGCCTTCCTATTAACCAAAATAAAGAACGGTATATAATATTCGACTCATTTCTTTTCTTTTGTATGTGTGTTTTCCAGGTCTGCCGTCTGTCCAGCCACATTCCAAGATAGCAAACTTCATTTTTATGGGGGAGCTCCTCGTGTCCTAGTTGTACTCTTGGACAGTCACCTTTTCTTAGAGCAAATGTTATGTGTGTGGATTTAGCTGCACTTGCTTTGATTTTCCACTTCTTCATCCAGCAATCAATTTTATTAAGGTGTGTTTGGAGTTGGTCAGATGCTGATGCTGTTTTGGAGTTTTGGTTGCTACTTAAGGCTGCTGTGTCGTCTGCGAAAGTAGCAGTGAGTACATTGTCTGTCTCTGGTAGCTCCACTGTATATATGGTGTATAGAACAGGGCCTAACACAGACCCCTGAGGAACTCCTGCAGCTATGGGAAAAGTTTCCGAGACCACATAGTTCACTTTTACTCTGAATTTTCTTTCTGCCAGGTAAGATTTAAGAAGAAGAAACATATTGTGAGGGGTTTCCTTTTTTAATTTAAATAGAAGACCTTGGTGCCATACTTTGTCGAACGCTTGCTGTACATCTAGGAAAGCCGCTGAGCAGTATTCCTTTTTTTCCAGGCTATCACGAACTTTGTGGACAACTCTGTGGACTTGTTCTATTGTGGAGTGGAAGTGTCTGAATCCAAATTGGTGGTTTGGTATCACTTTATTTTCACCAAGCACTGGGTTGAGCCGATGAAGCAGGATTTTCTCAAATACTATTACTAATTCTGCAGTTTTAAACATGATGTTTAACTAGTTTGACAGATATGACTTAAACAATAACTTTAACCAGCCATCCGCGGCCGGTTATGGTTATGGTTAAAGTTATGACGTTTTTTAACAATTGTTTAATGGTGCAACTCAAATTTTGCCAAACCGTAACTTTGACAAGTTTGTTAAAGCTAAAATAGCATGGTGCAACCCAGCCTTAGTAAGTGACAGTCTGCGCTATCTGTCAGCAGTGTCACTTGAGCTGGGCTGACAGAGGTTAAATGTTTTGTGGCCGCAACTTAGATTGTATAACTTTACCTTACTTGCGCTTACTTTATTCAGGAATTAATCATGTTTTTCATTTCATCTGCATGAGTTATTAACGTTGCATAAATGTTACGATTGCAACCTACCATACTTTAAACAAGCAAAGTTAAAAAACAGAACAAATGTCACTTTCAGTACTTTAACAGTGAAAGATTGCGACTATGTTTATTTATAATGTTTCGAATGTAACGTTTTCCCATGGTTTACTTTTTAACATTTCATCTGCATAGGTTATTAATGTTGCAGACATGTTACGATTGCAAAATACCATACTTTACACATGTAAAGTTAGGACAACACAAAAAATTACACTTTCAGTACCTTAACTGTGAAAGATTGCGACTATGTTTATTTGATAATGTTTCAAATGTAACGTTGTCGCAAGGTTTACTTTTTAACATTTCATCAGTATGGGTTATTGATGTTGCACAAATGTTACGATTGCAACCTACCATACTTTACATATGTAATGTTATGACAAGACATCAATGGTTACTTTACCTGTGGTACGTTGTCATAACATGAGTTTAGCAAAGTTGCGTTTGTAAGCTTACTACTGATACCAGCAATGTTACATTTTAGATTTGCAGACATGTTTTTGGGTTAGCTTTATATAAGTTTTACATTGCAACTTTTCATTTTCAGGTATTTTTTATGTTACTGTAATGTTTCGATTGCAACCATTCCAAATTTACACATGCAAAGTAATTGTAACATTGCAATTATCACATTCTGTAATTTACAAGTGGCATATTGCGTCCATGTAAATTTTATAATGTTGCAAATGTAAAGTTGATACAACATTTATATGCCTATGTTTCAAATGTAAACTCTATATAAACTGTCGAAATGTTGCCTCTGAATAGTTCAGAAACTTTCAAATTGAAGAATTTACCTTGGAAATTAAAGTTATATGTATGTATATACAAGTTACAGTGGCAAATTACAGATGTGGTCTAGATACACGTTGCTGCAATATGACTGTGAGGTTCATGTTTAGTGGGTAGTTACTTAGTTTAAGTAAACTTAAAGTAAGTACCTACTTAGGAAGTGATATTAAGTACCTAAATCAATATTTGGTAGGTAACAAAAGTTTAGAAATTATTCCGGAAATAGAAAAGTGTTAGTAAAGAACCTCCTGATGCAAGTTTAGGTAGGACAACTTTTGACATGAATCTTCTTTGGTCATATTATGACACTGAATCCCAGCAGACATATCAATAAAATCTTATAGAAAAATTCTTTACTGACCTGTTGGGGTTGTTTTAAGGGATTCTGTACTTCCAAGATTCTCTCACAACTGGAACCGATGAGAACATTCTCAAACACAACTTGAGGTGGTCTCGAGAATGGGGCTAAAACAAGCCGAGGATTTTCTTCTTTCGGCGACTCTTTCGGAACATTTTGCACACGGCGAGCTCGCCGTATATGCTCAGGAGTATTTTCTATCTGCAATTCAATACAGTAACTTGGTATCTCGGGATTTTGAGTAAAACATATTGACCGCATCTAGAAGTGCACTTATTTACCTGGAAATACATTTTTACTGTCTGAAACTCATAGGATCCGATTAACAACACGCACACACATATCTAAAGAATGAATTATACGAATATTCTTGAAATTCTGTGTATTTTTCGTAAAGAAACAAATCAAATCTATCAGTTTCATTTAAAATCAAACTGAAAATTCAACAAATCAACCGTCGTTTTCCAACATAGACAAGCTATTGTTTTTTTTTAAATTCAGTATGTTTTCATTTGCATGCTTGTGATTACAATTACAATAGTTTTGGTAGATTACCTACTATTTCCAATTCTAGGATATATGGCAACATTTAATGAAGGACGTTGGAAAAAAAGTATCCCCGTTTTACTGTCTTTGTCAAAGTCAAAATCAGAATACAGCACAGCACAGCCCTGCGAAATTCCTGTTCTTATATTTTTTCTGCAGGTGTAGTAAATTATTTTCGATGTATACGCATCACATTCCAGCGTATTATAGTTCAGAATATCAATAAGTTTAACATTTATTACAGAACCACTCTACCAGTCGCTTACCATGGCCGACCAAGCGAACGACAACACTTGCGTAGTGTGTTTCAAGAACGTTTTGTACTATTCTATCGGCGAATGCGACCATCCCGTATGTTTTGAGTGTTCCACTCGCATGCGGGTGCTCTGCCTGCAGAATGAGTGTCCAATATGTCGCCAGGACCTCGCGAGGGTGAGTTCCAGAACCTTGTTTACTTGACTCAGCACAGCCATATGTGAGGTATACGCTTTTACTGAACCTATTGAATTATTGTGCAATATCTAATTAATGAACCTATAACTTAATTGGTATATTGTTGTATCTTATAATACCGCCAACTCTTCTATCCAATGTAAAAATACTATTTATTTCATTGAGCTATAATGTGTACGTAAGTACATTATAGCTCAATGATTTATTTTAGCATTATTTCAAGACTTTAATGGTACATAATACCAGTAGTAAATTAAACATAGTAATACAATTAAAAGGCATATCTACATACCTAACTAAAAATCTGTTAATGTAAATAGCTATTAGCAATTAAGTTCCCCTTAGACAGCAATTAGACTTTGTTGCCTTTTGCATCTAGGGAAATCCCCAAATAAGTTACAGTGTCCCTTTATGTATACTTAGTTCCTTTTTCTTGGCATAAATAAGATAATAGGTCATTATTATGGCTGCCCTGATACAAATATACTTATTTACCCAAAGTTCAATTACCACTAAGAATTATATTGCTTATAAAATCAGGTAAACACAGGAGTTTCTACCATTATACTTTGCATGGCTATGATAATAATAAATGATGATGCTATAAAATCGTAACATTACCATTGAACTATTTCAGGTTGTGTTTACGGACACTGTCAAGCCGTATAAAGATCTACGGAACCAAGTTTTTACGGACCGGTTGTTTGAACGTCAATTCAAGATTGGATTCTGCGAAGAGGTTATCAAGCAGGCCTATGATTGGTTGCTTGAGAACCGTTGTTACTTGTGCGAGAAAGCTCCTCCATTCCGCAACTTTGCCACACTCAATGACCATATGAGAAAAGTCCATGAGAAATATTACTGCGATCTGTGTGTTAAACATTTGAAGGTATGTATGAGTTTTTGTTAATCCATAATAAGTAAATGGCTCTTAAAATTAAAACAACAGTTAGTTAGCAAAGTTCTATTACATTTTGGAATTGGAGCTGAATTGGGATATTTATTTATTTATTAAGCAGCACCATGTATTGCTTGCTTGTCCGCGAAACCCGTCCTTGCTGAGGTGAAGAGACATAATGGTAGGTTTTAGTCGGTAGTGGAGTCGGCTCCGAGCCCAACATACCCCACAAAAAAAGACCTAACTAAAAATTTTAAAATAATTACTTACAGAATACTTACTAATACTATAATATTATGAGTAGAGTAATATGACTGACTGGCCTAGTGCTCATCTTATGAGTAAAAACATCTATGTTCTTTCAGTAAAGTACACACTAACAAAAGTTTATGTTATTATTTTATTTTGTTAACTGGCATTTTATAAAATAACCTAAAGTTATACAAATTATATAAGAACCCACTAGGTAAAAAAGAACTAACCAATTAATTGTTTACATACTAATAAAAATCTTGGTTTATCTGACATTATTCACATTAACAGTAATGACTGATAAAAAGAAGAGTATTGTAGTATTTGTTGTAAAATTTTATCTATAACTGGAAGACACTAGAGTTCACACAAATGGTTTATTTACTTATGGTCATCATCATCTGACTGTTATCACACACCACTGAGCATATGCCTCTCTTATGTTAGCATTATTTTACACATTTTCATTTTTTTGTACACACACTCAAAGTACATTACATATGTGTATCATTTGCTGTGTCATATAGACTTCTTTCAAAGAAAACAACTGTATGGTTTATATTGACAATATTCTGAGAGTTATAACACTTACTGTTATTTTTTTGTAATTTATTTTACCTATGAACTTACTAGTGTTTAGAAAGATATATAAAATAAATAAATAAATATTCTGGGACATTGCTCACACACAGATGTTAGAGATGTTTCCTTGTACAATGGAATCTATTATTTTTATTTATTGCACTCTACAAATACAGGAAGTGGTTAAGTAAATGCACTTTATTATAAGGGCAATATAAGTATATTGAAGTATTATTCAGATTGATGAAGAGTCAGTTCATACTATTATTTAGCAATTTGTTGTAAAAAGAATATAAGTATTTTAAAATATTAAAATCTTTTTAACATAATCTGGAGACTCAGTACCTTAATCTAAATCACACACCTTATTCCTGAGTCTTCTGAAGATTAAAAACTTCAAAAGAAAAAAATGCATAATATTCATCTGTTATCTAATATCAATTATTTTATATATGTGTATCCATAACTCCAGCATTTTACCAGCTATATTATATATCTGGTGGATGTGTGAAATGTCCAGATTTATTTTAAACTAATCACTATTTAAACTGTTGTATACCATTTGATAAGACCTAAGTTTCTAGTATAACAATAAATGAAAAATTAATCTTGATTATTGAATTGTATGAGTGTCCATGCACATACTGCTCAAGTGAAGAAATACCTAACATTCTCGAATCTGAAATAAGACATGCAATAGCAATGCTCAAGAAAAATAAATCTCCAGGAGAGGACGGAATTTCAACGGATGTAATTATAGCTATGGTAGAGTCTCTATCTCCCCATTTGGCAAAACTCTTCGACAGAATTGTTTCAGAAGAAATTATTCCTCAAGATTGGGAGAACTCTGTAGTGGCACTTTTGTACAAAAAAGGCGATCCGAAAATGATAGACAATTATCGCCCTATCAGTTTATTACCAACCATTTATTAATTATATCTTCCGTAATCCTGACGCGAATAACAAAAACACTGGATGAACAACAACCCCGAGAGCAGGCCGGATTTAGAAGAGGGTTTTCAACTACGGACCATATAGTCACGCTCACAGAGTGCATAGAAAGATGCAACGAGCACAGAAAAGACCTCTACCTGGCTTTCGTCGATTATATTAAAGCCTTTGATTCCATATCACACGTGCATTTATGGAGAAGCCTGGAACAACAAGGAATAGAAAATAAATACATAAATATATTACGAACTATATACAGTAGAGCATCAGCTAAACTGAAATTGGAATCCCTCAGACCTAAATTTCCTGTAAGAAGAGGCGTTAAACAAGGGGATCCAGTCTCGCCGAAACTTTTTACAGCTATTATAGAGACAATGTTCCGCACTCTAGATTGGGAGAGCTACGGACTCAATATTAATTATGTAATAAAATGAGAGTGACTGTCACACCTGCGTTTCGCAGACGACATCGTTCTCCTAGCCGAAAACCACGAGTCTCTACAATCAATGATAACTATGCTGGAAAGTGCGAGCCGAGAAATTGGTCTCCAAATGAACATGTCCAAAACCAAAATAATGACAAATGGAGAGCCAAAGCCTATTGTTTCAAGCGGAGACATCCAATATGTTGAAGAGTATGTATATCTGGGTCAGACTATTTCTTTCCAAAATGCAACTCTGAAGGAAATAGACAGGCGAATTGCCATATCTTGGAAGAAATACTGGATGAACAAAGACGTGTTCAAAAGTAAGCTCCCGATGCGGCTAAAAAAGAAACTGATGGACAACACCATATTACCATCTCTACTATATGGATGTCAATGCTGGCCCTTGACAAGGCGAGTAGTGGACAAAATCGCCGTCTTTCAAAGAGCCACCGAACGCTCTCTCCTTAACATGAAATTGAGAGACAGAGTCCGCAATGAGGAGATTAGAAAGAGGACTGGACTAACGGACGCGGTAGAGTCGCTCTGTCGACTGAAGTGGAAATGGGCGGGTCACGTCGCTCGATCTACAGACGGTCGATGGAGTGAACGAATACTGCATTGGAACCCAGCAGAAGGTCCCAGATCCAGAGGTCGACCACGAAGGCGGTGGCGAGACGACATCGAGGAGGCAGTGGGCAGTACCTGGACAAGGCTGGCGCAAGACCGACGAAACTGGCAGCGCTTGGAGGAGGCCTTCACCCTAATTTGGGTGCCCAATAAAAATCTAAACTTAAATCTAATCTAAACTTAATTTAAAATGAAAATTGTGTTACTAACGTAAACCCCATAACCACAAAATGTTAATTAAGTTACTGGGAATAAATGGCTTTATTTATTTATTTATTTATTTATTTATGAGTGTCCATAGGCGACATTGACTGCTTACTGTTAGGTGGCTGTCTGCCTCTTTGCCATTTATTTTATGTAAAAATGAAATATGTTTTCTTTGCAGATCTTTACCAGTGAGCGCAAGTGCTACACGCGGCAAGAGCTGGCGCACCACAGGCGGAAAGGAGATCTCGACGACACCTCGCATAGGTAGGATATTGATATTTTGTTTGAATTATTCTTCTTTTCATTAATAAATAATTGCCATAAATAAGTGTCTCACAAAACACTTTTGTAGTGAATAAATTTACCCACGAGTTGTGTACCTACAATTTATATAATAAAATAATAATAATTAATTTGTATGTTTAGGTAGAATTGAATTAATTAATGCCACATTGCAATATGGCACGTGGCAGGGTCGCCATGCAGGGTGCCTAGTGGGCGATAATTGGAAACGACGTGTTGTCTGAACAAGCGTTTGATTTATTCTGCCTTAATTAACCTAATACATTAAAATGCTAACTTAGCTAGTTTACTTACACACTACATTGAATTTCAAATCTGCTGCTATGTAACGGTTTCATTAAAAAAATACACAAGTGTCTGATAGACAGTAATTTAATGTAAACCATTTGTATGTTATTATTATATTATTATTTGTGTCTTATAAGCATTTTGTTCATAAATCAATTGCATTCTGTTTTGGTGCAGATTTTAGTATGTTCTGGCTTTTTGCATCTGGCCAGGTTATTTCAACATTTATTTATAATAATGATACATGAAAACAAAGGAAGAAAAACCGGCCAAGTGCGAGTCGGACTCGCGCACCGAGGGTTCCGTACAAACCTGCAAGGTTAAATATTTTGTGATGTAACTAAAAATTTATGGTTTTCGTAATTTTTCCTTAATCTATGCTATAAGACGTTGCTTCGTACCAAATTTCAAGATTCTGAGTTCACGGGAAGCACCCTGTAGGTTTTGATTCCCTTGCAAGTGTCGAAAATTTGCGGCATAAATGGCTGTATCTTTTGATTGCGTTGGCTTAGAAGTTTGATTTTTTCACAACTTCAAGGGACAGTAGACCTGAGTAATTGATATAAATTTCAGCTTCATACCTCTACGCGTTCCTGAGAAAAAGGGTCTTGACAGACGGACGGACGGACGGACAGACGGACAACAAAGTGATCCTATAAGGGTTCCGTTTTTTCCTTTTGAGGTACGGAACCCTAAAAACTAAACATACTACTTCTAACTACAACAAAAAAGGGGGCACTTCATCTTTACAATAATTAATTTTAAAATCTTAAATTACAACTAAAGACTATCAGTGTATAACCGTGTCTAGTGTTGTCCAGGGGCCACCCTCTGTGCGAGTTCTGTGAGGAACGGTTCATGGATGCCGACGAGTTGTACCGACATCTGCGGAAGGAACATCTCTACTGCCACCTGTGTGACGCTGATGGTAAATGTTGTTTTAATTATAGAATCATTAAATAATTTAAGATAAATAAATAAATATTTCGGGACAGTGCACACAGCGCCATCTAGCCCCCACACTAAGCAAACGCTTGTGTCGTGGGTACTATATAACGGACATAATACTTATATACTTTTCTTTTGTAAATACATACTTATTATACAATATACATACAAACGACCAGACTCAACACAAGTAATTATAAATTTTAAAATTCATAAGTACTTGTGCCACGCGGGAGTCGAACCCGCTACCCCTAGATTAGAAGGCAGAGCCAAAGCTAACAGGCCAATCAATGAGAGATACTGAGACGAGACGACAAGTCAAGCCTAAAGTACAGTTCAGCGTACACCTCCTTACAAATGTAATTTCGAACTTTTCGTTTTACTCATAACTGGAATATGAATGTTGAATAATGTTCTACAAACTTATTCTACTATTAACTTATTCTAGTTGCATACTGGCAAATGCTTGATTTATTGTTACTTGATAATTCATTCATATTTTAATTTCTGTGTAAATACATGTGTAGGTACTTACTTTTGATACTTGCATAAAAACAATCAGACAAGTCTTGTATGTAATTGCAAAATGAATATTCTAACTTTGCTCTGTCGCGACATTTGATCGAAGGTCGCGACCTTTGGATCAGTACGCGAACTATAGCTATCAATTGAGCTAACGGGCAAGTCAAGTTCGTAAAAAATGAACTCAAATACATTACATAGGTCATATCTCTCTCTCGAGTCGTATTTCGTGACTCCCCCGCAGATATTAATTCGTTACGGTAATTTTCTTGGGCAGATACATCGTGGTGGGCGCCCAGGTCCTTCCACGGAACATACACGGTCATATATGCATTCATTGTTTACCCATTACGAACGCTAGGCCATATAGACTTAAATAAACGTCTAACAATTGAAATGTTGATTCCCAGGCAAGAACCTGTATTACGCGTCTCACTCCGCGCTAGCGCACCATTTCCGCACCGACCACTTCCTGTGCGAGGAGGGGGAGTGCGCCGGACAGCATCTCACTGCTGTCTTCCGGAGCGAGATCGATCTCAAAGGTATCATTAATCTTTTTTTTTGTTAACCTATATTGTCCCACTCCTGGACGAAGGTCTTCCCCAACCCCCTCCATGCGTCCCGGTCGAAGGCTAATTATTAATCTAAATATATAAAACTCAAAGGTGACTGACTGATATAGTGATCTATCAACGCACAGCCCAAACCACTGGACGCATCGGGCTGAAATTTGGCATGCAGGTAGATGTTATGACGTAGGCATCCGCTAAGAAAGGATTTTTGGAAATGCCACTTTTAAAGGAGTGAAGTAGGGGATGCAAGTTTATGTTTTCTTTGATCTTGATCTGATGATGATAAATTACTTAGTATTAAATCGATTAAATCTGCTACAATTTGTGGCAGTATTTTATTTTGTGTTTAGAATAATGAAATCCATCTATCTACCAAGCTGGTGGCTTTCTCTCTCAATTTTATGTAATAACATTAAAATGTCCTCGAAATATTTTTCTCTGTTGCCGACTGGAATTATACTCGTAAGAACAACAGCTAAATCAACAAAAAATAAAGTTGATGAAAGTAGTACCTTTATCTACTTTAGTTAAAAATTTAATCAATGCGTCACCACCAGCCGCAACAGAATATCAGCGCTGGTGGCCCTGTGCCATCAGCATTTAAGTAAATAAGTTTGTGTTTGTCTCAATAAATATATATCTTTCTTTCTTCAATAGGTCACATTTCTTGCATAGAACATACCACCTTAGTAGGTACTCTGTAAATTTGATATTTATAGTTGTACATTAATTGACGCATGTGTTTCGTACGTTGCAGCGCACAAGGCGACGGTGCACGGTCGCGGCCTGACGCGCGGCGCGGCGCGGCAAGCGCGCACGCTGGAGCTGCAGTTCAACATCACGCCGCACCCCGTCGTGCAGAGGGCGCCACGGTATATTATTTTTAAAAGAAAAGTATAATATGTATTATATCCGTTACCTACCCATGATACAAGCGTAGGCTTAGTATGGGGTTAGATGGCGCTGTGATATGTCATTATTTGATAATAATTCATTATTTGATTCATGCCCAAAAAAAAACATTTATTCATTGCGAAATATAGGTATTTACAATGGTGGTATTATGTACATATATGTGCGCTATATTTCCACCCACAGGGCGTGCAAATTAAAATTAACAATTTAGATTTAGAATGTATTTTTGTATTTTATTTACTATGATTATAGCGACAGGGAGTACGGGCGCGAGCGCGGGGAGTACGGGCGCGAGCGCGGGGAGTACGGGCGCGAGCGCGGGGAGCGCGCGCCGAGCCCGCCGCCCCCGGTGCCGGCGCCGCGCATCGACCCGCACAACGACGCGCAGTTCCCGCGCCTGTCGGCCGCGCCGCCCGCCACCAGCCTGCTCGTCGGGGGGACCAACAAGGCTTATAAAGGTATATGCAATAACAAAAAAACTTTCAGAAGATTCGATAACCTCCTTTTTTTGATGTTGATTAATTAGAAGTAAAATGTATAATAAAATTATGATAGTAGAGCGTAAAAAGGGCTCTTTTTACAGCCAAATTTTTGTCGAGAAAATGATAAAATTACCTAACCATAGTGTATTGATCATCATCATAAGTTCTCATAGCCGACTTCAGGGTATAAACCGCCTCTTTTTTATCTATTAACATTTTTACTTACTTTACTATGTTGCTTTCAATTTAGTATAGGGAAAGTTTGCATGCCGTAAGGTAGAGTATTGTGTGACATAGAATGTAAGCCTACCATTTGACATAACAAGTTGTGTATATAGTACATATTCCCAAGAAATAATTGAATGTTTTGTATGTATATGTTTTAAATATATATTTTCCTTCGCAGGTGCCAGCAACCTAGCCCGCACTGACAAGAACTTCCCGACGCTGGGCGGCGCGGCGGCGGGACCCTCGCGGCCCGCGCCGCCCAGTGGGGGGAAGGCGCCCACTGTAGCCGCTACTATACTGAGGAATGGTATGTATACTTGTGGCTTACTCACTCTGTTTCTTTCCCCCTTTGAGTCGTATTCCTCAATACTAAGGGTCGTGACTCGTAAAACCTCCGCAACTTTATACATTGGGGCATTTTCTTAGGCAATTAGATCGTGTTGAGCGCCGAGATCCTACTGTAGGTAACTCCACATTTATTTATCACTATGTAATATATTTTACTATTATATATTTTATTCTAAACATTTTCAATATAAAATATTTATTTCTATATTTATTTACATAGTATATTGACACTCCACATTCATTACTCACTTACATTCCATAAACACTCATACATCACACTAAACTTAATAAATATTATTTACACAAGCATAGCCGCGAGAAAACACTTGTATAACCATCGCTATTGTTCTTTCGGCTGTGCCGCTGAGATACCGAGCGCGGAACCGGTTTCGACGCGGGCGCCGGCCAGCGGCCGCCGCGCCCGCCGCCCGGCCACCAGTGCCACACAGATCGTTCCGACGCACACTCGCGCTGCTTTTCATTCCAATTCCATATCGTTCACGTCATTTTATATTTGTGTTTTGATTATTTACTGTGGATATTTAAATAGACTTTGGTTATTTGTTATGTGGTGTTTACTTTCGTCATTCGCCCACACCACACCAAACACACTAAACCTACCACGAACTTTGTTTCACGAGTTTGCGGCTTTCTGCTCTGATGTAAATTGTGTGTAACTATCGTGTGCAAAAACTTTACAATGGTTGCTTATTATGGGGCTAGATGGCGCTGTGTGCCATGTCCCGGAGTACTTATTTACTTATATTTATATCAATTCGCAGCCAAGCCAGGAGTATCCATCCAGCTGCACAGCCAGCCAGCCAGCGCCAGCAACTTCCGCCTGACGCCCGCCACCGGCACCCGCATCTCCATCCCCAAGCCGGCGCCGAGGCACGTGGACGATGATGACTTCCCCTTGCTGTCTGTGCCCAAGGACGACCACCCGAGCTTGGGAGCTTCCGCGCCGCAACCACCTAAAGTAAGAAAGAAAGAAAACATTTATTGTGACAGATTTAACAGAAAAACAAACACGAGTAAAAACATAATAAACAAACATAAAATATGCCACAACACAGCCCCAACTCAGCAGTAACATTGGCAAATCAATCAAATCATTTTTTTTATGAACTTAAATCTACCTTTTTACAAAATTTGAAGCTTAAGACTAAGATAATCAAACTTACAACTAAATTAATTTAAGTGCTACAATTCAATTATGAACTGGTGCCTCTGAACTAAGCTTGTATCTCAGGGGCACCACTTCCCCATTTGTATTGACATTAATTAACCTGCTACAAGTGCTTAGTAACTGATTTAAATATGGCTTTATAGTATAATAATAAAAATCTATTAAACAATTGTAGATTTGTCTGTAAAATCATTTTGTCACCAGGAGTCTTCAAATCTAGAGTTAATAGGTATCTTCTAGGTAAGCGTGTTACACCTTAGGCTGCAGCAATGCTTAACATCAGGCAGGCTGTAGTCAATCTCAAACTTATACCACACGTAAAAAACAGATTTAGTAACAAGACAAACTATTATTGCACGTTTGCGGATAAAATTACAAAATCACATCACCTAAACACATTTTTGTTAAACTACACTTCTATGCAATTGGTTTTCTAGAGGCGAGGTCTTTCTAGCTTATATTTAAGAAACATTAATTTGTGGTCATTACTTTTTGAGTCGTGCTACATTTTGAGGGATATTACGCTTATCTAAGTCCTCTCTCCAGGCTTCTGATATTCTCTGTCATCAGTCTATTTTGAAATTCGCCTAAATATGTGAGGTTTTCATTGTACCTACACTTGTTTTGTTCCCAGGTGACATTAATCAACAGCGAAGAGATGCAAGCCCTGAAGTCCAGTCAGCACATCTCCCAGCAGAAGAGGCCGCAACAGATGAACAGCGAGGCCTTCCCGGCACTATCATCATCCTCAGCCCCTTCCGCGCCGCCGCAGTGGATCGCAGTCTCCAAGTCCAAGGCCAAACAGAAGCCAGCCAAGCCCGAACCTCCCCCGCAACCACGAGAACCCTCGTTTAACGCCGTAGCAGACTTCCCCAACCTCCCCGTCAATACGAAAGCCAAAAAGAAACAACCTCAACAACAACCGCCCCCCACACCGCCCATCCCCGCCCCCGCTCAAATAGAACTCAAACTGACCAAAAAAGAAAAGAAGAAACAAAACCAAATCGCGAAGAAAGAAAACATCGCGTCGGAACCGATCCGTGAAGTACCTCTCGTCAACGGACTGGATAAGAAGTACGCGCGCGACCCGTCCTTCACAGACGTCAATATCAACAATAACAATGACGTCATCGATAAGAAGATCAAAACTATAGACACGGTAGAAGCCGCGCCCGCGCAGGAAAAGAACCGGAACTCTGGTAAAGGGGACTTTGTGCTCGCCTCTAAAGACTACCCGGCGCTCAATCCGAAAAGCAAGAATTCGAAGAATGAACCAGCTCAGAGGAAGGTTACTAACGATGTAGCACCAGCCGTAGTTCCCCCAGGGTTCGGTCCTCCTGGCTTCAAGGCGCGTCCGACCTGCAACGGCATGACATTCACCAACTCGTCGGGACAGACGTTCTCGGCGCCCGTGCACTCGTACATACCTCCGCCGGATTTCGAACGAAGGAACCGCGAGTTGGTGAAGAAGTTCACGGTAGCGCTTGGAGGTCCTTCCGCTGTGGAAGACTTTAAAGTCGCGTCGCGCGCGTTTCGGGACAGCATGATCGGGGCTGACGAGTTTTACGATCATTGTCGGAAAGCTATGGGGGCGAAGTTGGACGATGTTTTCGCGGATTTGGTCGCGTTGTTGCCCGATATAGGGAAGCAGCAGGAGCTGGTGGTGGGTCGCATGCCGGCGGGGCTGGAGGTGTGCGCTACTTGCGGGCAGCTGCTGCCGCTGTGTGACACGGCCGCGCACCGCGCCACGCACTGGCCGCCGCTGGGGCCGCGCTAGCTGTGATAATGCTGCTCGTACTACGCTGTGTTCATCAACTACATACAACAATTAAACTGGCCTTTGTTTGATCGACTCGTTTTTTTGTTCTTTAAAGTGAGATATCTTTGAATTTTGTTTTTGTATAACAGTTTTTTTTTACTAGAAAATTGCATACTTATAACGGATGTTGACGCAAAATTCTGACCTATTGATGCTTGATTTTTGTACAAAAGTTTATATATTTTTATGTTGCTGTTGTATCAATGTTAATTTAAAAAGTAGAGTCGATTAAACAAAGCATTGTTCGTCCTTTTTGCTACATTTATAACAGTCAACAGTTAAAATAATTATAGTTGCAATGTTAAAATGATTGAGCATTTTCGAAAGTGCCGTGAGCGACATAATTATTGATTAGTATATAAAAGTAACAGTGTGGTAATTTATAATAATGTAAATTGTAAAGTGTTAGCCGATCTGTATCTATAGACATATAAATAAGAGTTATGTACAAGTAGGTACGTACATATTGACGACGCTTCAGCCGTATGTACATATATTGTTCCTCTCTTCAATCTGTAGAACAAGTAGTGCCTGGAATATGTAGGTATATTACACTTAAGTCTGACAAGCCATGAAAAAAAAGAGATAAAATAGTACAGTAAAATCTCTTTATTCGCGGGGTATATGTTCCATAAATATGCCGCGAATACAGAAACCGTGAATACAGAATGGTAATTTATATGGGTTTATAGGGAATACGTTCCTGGATGCCAAAATAAAAAACAAATATATAAGAAAATCAATTTTATTGATGTTATTGAATAATTTTTTTTTGGTTGCGGTCTTTTATCCATAATGACAACGCCACTTCCATTTTTTCTATTGCTGGATCACGAACAATTTTCGCCGACAATGAAGTTGAAGCTACAGATGATCTTATTTTATTTTCGGTTTTTTTATTGATCGTACAGTTTATTCGTTGACATTGAATGAGCGTGATATGGATGCAAATGACTCTCCAAGGCGTAAACGATCAAGCATTTCTATTTTCACTTTAAGCGGTAACACAGATTTTTTTCGTGTCGAAACGCGTTTCTCAACTTTTTTAGTTGACATTATTAATTACGAAGAACGAAGAGAGCAGTAGAGACGTGTTACTCGATCACAATTTTTGTAACGAATGTGAAATATAAAACAATAAAATAGGCAAAGCGGCTCTTACCAAAGAACGGAACAGCAACATTTAAAATATACTTTATTCCTTCAGAAATAAGGTTGCTTTCTTCTGTTTGTTTACATTTTCAATAAC
Source organism: Macaria notata (assembly GCA_927399415.1). Classification (NCBI taxonomy): domain Eukaryota; kingdom Metazoa; phylum Arthropoda; class Insecta; order Lepidoptera; family Geometridae; genus Macaria; species Macaria notata. The sequence goes on along the minus strand of OV656725.1, from coordinate 9,924,163 downwards.
GCCGACCGCGGTGTTTGCAGCAAATGCGACAAAGGCGGCGTACGTCAAAGTGCTCGGCGGTACCATTTGACGGCACTTGCAAAAGATATTGCGTTAAACACCTATTGGAATTTTGTATGAAATTTTAGATCCGCGAATAGTGACAACGCGAATGACGGAAGCGCGAATAGGGAGCTTTTACTGTACTTTATAAATAATGGCCGCGGAATATTTTACTCAAGTTCATTACAAGGAAAAACAGTGTAAAATAAATAGAAAGAAAGAAAATACATTTGTAAAATACTGATTCAAGGTTATATGGTTTAGTACAACAAGTTTCTATAAAAATATAGTCATGTTTTTGGTTTTACCGCTAGATATGTCTGTATTACAGTAAACCATATTTCCCCCTTATTTTTTTTATTAGCACCATATTCGGTTTCTATAAAGCTTGTTGCATAAATTCGCTTTTTTCGTTTTACGAATTTTATTAAAATGGCCACCTTTATAAGGCGACCGATTCAAACCTTTGTAAATATTAGTATTTAGGATTCTCACGATGAAAAGTTTCAGGAAATAAAACCGCCAGTCAAATAAGCCCAAATGTTTCAACTTTCACGCAAAATAACTTCAGATAACTAATAAATAATAATAAAATAAATATTCCGGGACATTGCATACATCGCCATCTAACCCCACACTAAGCAACCGTTTGTGTCGTGGGTACCTAATGACCGTGTGTTTGTGTCGTGGGTGGGTAACTAATCTCTGCTCCCAAAACCATAAATCGGACTCTATGAATAATTTTAGGCTTCTTTGATTGGCTGAAGTTTTCACAACGAGAATTGTATAGTAAATACTAAATAGTCGAGTAGGAATGTCCAATATTAGGTGCTTCGAGAAACCCAGCTAATACAGCAAGTTACGGAATGTATCGCCATTTAAGTTGAATGTGATTACTAAAATGTAAATGTTGCAAGATGTAAAAATATATTGTTGAAAATAAATATTTTTGTACGTTCAAACTGATACTTTAGTTTGTGGATTATTTTTTTTGTATTGTGTAAAATACCTATAATTTGTTGATTACTAGGTACACCTGATTTCGTAAATTAAAACTTTTGTAAGACAATGCGTGGCTTTGATGTAGTTGTTTGATTATAGTGCCATCAAATATTTTGGTAAACATTTGAGAGAGAATTCATATTTTTAATGTGAAACAACAAAAAAACGGGGATAAAAACAAGCAAATTACCCATCTCTACCTCTACTGTCCAATATGTTTGGTGGCAACTACACTCCATTTCATTCTAACATTAGTTAGTTGAACATACTCAGTTTGATAATACTATCCTATTTCTCACATTTATTTTCTTTTCTATCTAGTTTTAGGACAGTGAGTGAAATTTCCTTTCAGAAGTTACTAATAAACACATTTTAATAATATTGAATGTGTATTTTGTACAAAATTATCTCATGTCATAACTTCAGATTAGCTTATCATCTCCACAATGATAGGGTATATGTAGGTAGATAGATAAATAGAAACACTCGAAATCAATAGATATAATCTGTATATTTGAACCATAAAACCATATATAAGAACAACTTGATTCAAATAGGAAAAGAATGACTTCAGGACGTCACTAGAGGCAAAACGAAACATCATAATGTAATGTAATCCTCTTCACATTTAAATCGAATTGAATAAAAAACCAAGTAACTCGTTTCGTTTCCTACTTATCTCCTTTGCCCCACCCGAGGAATCCTTTGACCAGTCCAGTAATGCCAGCGCCTTGCTTCTTGGCATCATTGGCCCCGGTCTTGTCATCCAGGTTGGGGAACTCTATGAAGTTACACGCCAGATCGAAGAACAGAGGCTTGCAGGGAATAGCTTCCATCGGGGGAGGCAGCTTGTAAACGTTGGGATTTTTAGTAAGAAGGTTGGAATCTTCTCTATACTCGTCCAGGCGATCGACCAACGGTTTCTTGTCCTTATGCGGCTTGCCAGAATACTTGCTTTCTTCATCATCTTCATCGTCTTCCAGAACAGAGTCCGCGTGGACCTCGAACTTGCAGCTCTCCACATCTTGCTTGAGTACTTTCAGCTTTTCCAGCAGCTGTTTATCGGCTTTGTTCTTGATGGATTCGTTGGCATAGTTGCTGCAGCGCTCGAGCATGGCTAGAGCTTCGCGGAAGCGTCTAAGTCCGGTCAAGACTTGAGCGATGTAGTAGCAGCGGAACGCTCTGTACGCTTTCATTTGCATCTCGATCTCCTTCTGGTATTCAGCGTCGTCTTCGAAGCCGGGAAGTTGTTGTAGCTCGGTGAAGTTTTGAAGGATGATTTCGTAGAGACGAGTCAGGTCGTGCGGGCGGACCTTCTTCCCGTCGATCTGTCCGTTGTTCTTGCGAGCTTCCTCGGCTTGTTGGACGAGCAAGTTGTTACGCTCGATGGTACGCATGAGGCGCAAGTACATCAGGTAGGAGAGTAGATAGTTCACTCCGGACAGTTCGGCCTCGGAAGCGTTGCGCAGCTTCGGGTCGGTCTTCATGTCGTCCTTGAATACAAATACATGTAACATGAAAAGACGGATTAAAACACATGCAAAAGACAAATATATGATAAAGTAGAATTACACGCTTCAATAAAGAAAGAGCTAGTGGCGCTTTGCAGCTTTACCAGCATGAAATATTAGGACTTATATGATACCTACTAACACCATACCAAACAACTAACTATATCCATACCAAATTCGATTCAAACTGGTTCAGCCCTTTGAGCATAAACAAAAGGTAAACTTGTATGTTCCTACCAACTTAACTCACACCCTGTCATTACTACTTATTGTGTTTCAAACAGACGAAACGACGACGTTGTCTGCGACAAGCAAACTGAAATGATTTAAAATAGACTACTTCTCTCTCTCTCTCTTGAGTCGTATTCCTCATGACTGAGGGTCGTGACTCCCCTGCAGAATTAATTCGTTAGGGGAGTTTTGTTGGGCAGATACATCGTGGTGGGCGCCCAGGTCCTTCCACGGAAGACACATGCCCTCGGATATTGTGGTCCACAAACGTGTCGGTTTCCTCGCGATGTTTTCCTTCACCGTTAAGCGAGTGCAAACCCACACATAACTTGAAAATACATGTCATTGGTGTAGGGCTGGATTCGAATTAAAGTGGAAAGCGGTCACTGGAACCGCTGAGCCACACTGGCTTTTTCTTCTAGCCTACTTCTAGATTAATGTTATACCTTGAGCGCCGCGATGGCATCCTTGCAGTCCATGAGTATGTTCTCCAGCACGTGTATCTTGTCCTGGTGCGCGCGCGCGGCGCCCGCCTGCCGGTCCAGGTCCTGCAGCGCGATCAGGAACAGGCGCACCTTCTCGGGGCGCACCGCCACGCGCCGCCCGCGCCAGGACACCTCGTGCAGCGCGCCCGACCGGGACTCCCTGGGGGACAAATACGGAGGTTTGTATTATACGCAAGTAATATGCATGTCGAAAATTTCACCCAGACTCCCTGGGGGACGAATACGTGAGTATTAGTGGCGAGTAAAAAGCAAGGCAAATATTTTAAAGGTCGAAATGTGTCTAGAAATTTAAACGACACAAGATGGTATGGTAGCAGTTTCGACGTACAAGATTTTCTTTTCTTAACGCTACAATTATGCAAAATGCTGCTCACTTTCAGCTCTTTTATCTTATAATGGAGGATACCTCTAGTGTCGAATTTTAGAGGCTCTTCTATCAAGGCTTAATGACTGCCGTACGACGTTGACGTATCCCTGTTGTTTAATGTATGGAGCTAGTATATGATCAACGGTCACATAAGCTTTTCTATGGATGCTAAGACTATACAGTGGACATGCACAAGTAAGGAAATAAGTAGTTATAGAACAAAATACAGAAGTCCTACAAGTCTCTTGCCATAGTTCCAATAGAGTAAAAAGCCGAATCATGTACTTGTAAAACTATACAATAGTTGTCTTCAAATAATAATTGACTTTAATAATATTATGTAATTAATAAATAATTGACTTTACTTCACAAGTAGTGTAGAACAGACCAGAAGCCTTTGCATACTCGTAAAAACGTAGCACTTTTGTAATACCTGTTACCAACTTTATGTATCCTATGTTCTGTAACAAAACGTTTTGATTTTGATTTGTACTTACTTGGCCTGTGCCATGAGTGAGTCAAGGTTGTCTATGAGCCCCTGCCCGCGCATGGCGAGCAGCTCCCCCGCCGCGCTCTCGTCGCCCGCGTTGTACGCGCAGTAACGCAGGCTCGGCTTCAGCTCCTCGATCTGTTATCAAACATAACATTTATGGGAGCATCTAGGGGAGCAGGCCTTTTTTATTGCCTGGGCGAAATCTTCATAGAACCCCAACCATGTATGGGAACATGGTCAGAGTATGTGAGATTCTTACTGACTAAAACCTTCTCTAACCCATCCTTTGTGCGTTGCTCTGGAGGCTCTGGGACTTCTGCAAGGAATACAACCAGAAAACAGGCCTATAACCAGTAGAGGGACGACAAAAGCTAAATATGATGATATATTTACTGGTTTTAGAAAAACATTTAGAATTCATGGAAAAATAGCACTAACCTGAACTGTGTAGGTATGGAAGCCTTTTTCCAATAAGTTGTCAGAAAATAATAAGTTTGTAAAATATAGTAAAATAACTTATGAGTGTGATGTACCAATTATCCAGTACAGGTTTTGCATACTTAAAAACTAGTAAATCTGGTAACAAAGCATTATTATTATTTTATTTTTTTATTATTTATTTATTAAATAAGTAAGTGTTACCTTCTGCAAGTAAGGAGCTCGGTCGATCTCGGGCAGCGCGCCGCTCAAGTTGTCCAGCACGAGCCGGGCGCGCTGCAGCGCCTCCGAGGCGGCGCGCCACTGCTGCAGCTCCAGCAGCAGCGCGCCGCCGAGCCAGGCCGCGTACGCACCCGCCTCCAGCGTGCTGCGCGCGTCCACTACGCCGCTTTGCTGGAACACGGTACACGGAATATAAGTAAATAATAATTGTGTGTAAATGTACTGAACATTTTGGGACAACTGATAAACAATATATTTTTTCGTTGGAAATATCTTACACATTTTAATAAACAAAGTACATACCTACACACTACCAATAATACCCTCATGTATGTATCTTACTTCAAGAACTATTCTACCTAGTTACCTGTTAGTTAAAAAAGAAGAACAAATACATATAAAACTGTAAATGTATGTATATTCGCATGAACACATATTTTTACATGTATTTAGGTACCTCACATAGCTGCAACAGAGTCTGTGCATGAGCACAGGCCTTTTTCAGTCGTGCCACCAGATGGAACTTCTTCCGTGGCTCTGTGTTGGCTTCCTGTCGCAGCTGCATGGCGTGCGCCCAGGCGCGCTCGGCCTGCAGCAGCGGCACACACAGCAGGCGACTCTCGGCTGTGGAGCTGGTCAGGTGTACAGTGGTGATGTCGCGGCGGCGGTAGTGGCGCCGGTCTCCCTAGATATTGTACAATAGTTAAGATTCTTGGCATGTTGCTGGATTGATTGATGAAAATACAATCAAAAGCAAAAAAAAGATAGATAACACTTTATTAACCAACAAACAAGAAAAAACACATAAAACTTAAATGAGTGTCTTAATTGGCAACTGTATCACTCAAAGCGATCTCTTCCTGGTAACCAATCTGGCAGAGATCAGGGTACTGAGTATAAGTGGTAATGGTGGAATGTTGGGATTTAATTTCTGATGGCTTTTGTTCTAAGCCAAGATAAATGTATAATATTAAAACTATGACAATTTTGCCCATTTAAAAACATTAGAAATAGCATAAACAATTAAACATGTGATATGTCCTGAAATATTTGTATGATATATATCATGTGTAGCATTGAAGGCTGCACAATGCTTAACATCAGTCGAGCTGTAGTCTTATACAATCAAAAAAAGTGGAGCATATGTTATTGACCTGAGGTATCTTGAGCACTTTCCGCAGCCTCCTGATGCGGCGCGAGCAGTACCCGCGGTACCGCTGGTAGTCTCCGTGCCGGAGACCATGCTGCTGCTGGGCATCCTTCGTCAGACGGAATACTGGTGCAGAGTTATGGATACTAGGCATAATATATGGAACAACAGTTGTTATCACGCGGGAATTTCATATATGGTATGTTAGAGAAATGTTGTTATTGTTTATTATTAATATTAAGTATACATGGTGTTTCAGAAAGAGGTAAAAATTTATTATTGAGGTTAGTATTCTATGTATTATAGATACAGTTGACAGTTACTTTAATACGAGAATAGTAAATTTGCCTCTAGAGTTACAACTCTGGCAGAATGTTCTAAGAGCTGAGAACTACACAGTATGCATAAATTATATACTTAAATAAATTTAGTAATTTTGGCATAATTTCTGCTATAGAATGACTTTCGCAACATCTACTACTCATCATGTTGATTAGTATGATGCTGTATAATCGAAAATAATGGGTACATAGTACAATAAAGCTCTTTCAAAGGATACTTTCTAATGATAACAAGTTGGGTGCCTTCACTTCTTCCTTTTCCTTCTCTTCAGCGACCACAGGTTTTGGATCCTCGGTTTGTCCTTCTTGTACCACCATTATGGAACCTTTGTTTCCGTTTATAAATGTGATTGACCAAGTCTTTTATTTACAAAATTACAATTTTCAATTCGACTGCCATCCACACGACACGAAATCAATTTATTGATATTGTTCCATTACTCCAGCGAAAGCTAACAAAGCATTGAAAAATGACAAGACTATGATTTGTTAGTTTGGCGTAAGCAGGATAGACCATTATATATGCTTTACATTTTTCTGATTCATAAATTGAAACATTAGTTTAAAAAATGACGTAAAACGTCACGTCATCCAATGTCAGTCTTCTTTAATGCTAACAAGAGTCAATCAATCTTTTGGGCGATAACCGCATCGGCCAGAAACACCTAAACTTTCTATATTATATTGAAGACGCACAGCACACGTGTCTAACATTGAAGATATTCGAAAAATAAATTGTTTTTTTTTAACACGAAAGGCTTACGTTTGACTTTAACTTGCCTGATGTTAAGCACCACTATAGTATAAGATGTAGGACGCTTGCCTAGAAGAAACCTATAAGGGATGATACTAAATATTGATATCATAACACGCTGCAACAGTTTTTAGGATTTGTAGCAGTCTGTTTATTTGTGTTATGATTTATTTTTTATTTTAAATTGACTTCCACTTGTTAATTTACGAATTCTAGCGACGCCATGGGTAAAGCTAGTGCTAAATATATATGCGCAAGACGAGAGTGGTGAAGTTTCACCGGTAAGCTAGAGATAGATAAATAATTAGTTAGAGTATGCGTTGCCTAGATCATATATTTTCTAAATAAATTAATACCTTTGTTGCTTTTACATAATACTTGCTTGTAGATAATGATACGATAAATCGCTTAAGATTTATGGTGTAAGGGGCGCATTTTAAACTCTTTGACATTGACATGATATATTTTAAGACGTTGACAGCTATTTGTTTATTTCATGATTTGACTTGACATTTGACGTTCTTTCGAAAAGTTATTTCTTGCGGCCCGTAGGTTGGTGAATTATATTTGTGTATTTTCAATAAATAAACTCATTTTAATCGGTCTAATAGAGTAATTTTATTATTGTTTTTGGTGATACGTTCGTATAGATTGGTGTGAAAAGTGATTATACGTAAATATTTTTGTTTCAGGAATTAATATTTTGACGCAATGGCAAAGTCAAAGAACCACACAAATCATAACCAAAGTGAGTAAATTACTAATAAATATAGAATAAAAGTGGACACTGTGACTAGCTGTTAGATGCATTTGCCTACCGTTTTGTTTTAGAGGCGAGCTTTGCCTCTGAAGGATGAGAGTCAAATAATGTTGTTTACCAGCCGGCCACATTACATTACCTAAACAGATTGTTTTGTACTTTTCAGGCCGCAAAGCGCACAGGAACGGCATCAAGAAGCCTACCAAGTTCAGGCACGAATCTACCCTTGGTGTAAGTATTGTTTACCGAATGTGAATATTTATATGATGAGTACTCATTGTCGTAGGTGCTAATAGAGCTATATTTTAGGCTATAATTTCTACAGCTCCTTGTATATGTATGAAATTAAATTAGTAAGAATACATACTTAAGTTTAGTATCTAATTTTTGTCATTCTGGTGACTGGTGCACAGACTTGTAATCCAACAAAGAGATAATGTTTGGTTTTAAGGTGACTGCCTAAAACAAAATCAAGGATAATTTATTCTACTTGGATGTATGTCATAGTGTGACAAATCTTGTATGTAGTACATAAGTAATTTACACACATTAGCATTATATTGTTTTACTGAGTATTAGTACACAATTTATAAATAAACTAGTGGGTGCTCGCAGCTTCACTCACATTCAGAAGTAAAACTTACATCCTCTATTTAACACCTTTAAAAGTGGCATTTCCAAAAATCCTTTCTTAGCAAGGCCCATGCCATAACATCTACCTTAATTCCAAATTTCAGCCCAATCCGTCCAGTGGTTTGGGCTGTGTGTTGATAGATCACTATGTCAGTCAGTCACTCATGAGTTTTATATGTTAAGATTTGTTTATTACTCTCCAGTAGTGGAATATTACAAAAGTTCCTAGAAAAATTAAGTACAGCACACAGCCAAGATTTTAATTGTCCTCATGTTTAAAACTTACTATGACATAGTCAAAGTCGAGGGTCCAAGCTGGATGAGGTCTGCACAAGATCAACTTGTTTATTTTATAAATTTCATCAAAAGCAACAGGATTCAAACCTGCATCAATCTGTCAGGCTCAAAATCAAATAGACTAATATTAATAGACATGAGTCTATATTTGTTGTAATTTCATCATTTTTAAAAGTTATCTAACATTAGAGCTGTGACAAACCGTATGTATTCGGTACTGAGTAACGGGTGCGCCCTCTGATACAGAGTAATGAAACGTTACTCTGAAATGTATTTAGTTACTCACACTGTTTCGCACCAATTCGTTCCTCGCATTTATTGTTTGATGGGTTCAGTTTAGTTAAATAGTAACGTGTATTGAAACGTTTGCTAATCGCATGTTTGTTCTACGTAACCTATGGTTTTACGCATGCGCGCCTTGGGCGCGCTTTTTCGGTAAATTTAAAACCGTTGGATTGCGAAGTGGAAGTTAATAGTTAGTTAAAACAAGAAACAGAAGTTTCTTGTTCGATTTGTGTGGTTGAGTGCAATAAGAATTATGCGATTTAATATTTTTTTTAAATGAATTAAATATAGTAAATCATGGACATCGATTCGTTTCGTTGTGTTATACTGATGTATCAAAAGTAACGAGTAACGTAACGATACGATAGTAACGAGTACTGATTTTTAAAGTACCTAATACATACGGGTTTGCTTTTTCTCGTTACTTTTACACCTCTATCTAACATGGATGAAGTCTTTTTTTTAAATTAACATTTGGTTTATTATAAATTTCAGATGGACCCCAAATTCCTGAAGAACCAGAGGTTCTGCAAGAAGGGCAACCTGAAGCCTGAGAAGCAGATCGCGCGCGCCGCCGAGAGGAAAGCCACGCGAGAGGCCAAGGCCAAGAAATGAACATCTAGCTTGTAAGATAATAAATTTGTAAAAACCATTTGCACTATTTTATTTGAGTTGGAGAAATGTTGCCTGTTCATGTAAACACTTCTATTTTTTTACCATATTTTTTCCTCATTTAATTGACTTACCTGCATATAATTTTTAAGTGTTAACTTAGAAACAATTTCATATAATTAGTATTGTGAAGATTGTGCTACATGAACTAATGATGTATAGAACTTGCAATAACAGGCCACATCCATCTCCATCTGGGGAATATCTGTAATGATGCTTGTGTAGGGTCCAGATAGAATTTTAGTAGGTGTAGAATCTAGTACAATATTAAATGTATTGGAAGGTGCTTACAACAAACAAAAGTAAAATATGGTAATAAGTTTTTCTTTATTGCGAAAGATATAAAGGATAAACAGTAAATATTTAGAGTATGTAGCAAAAAAATAAACATAACATACTTATATTAGGTACTCAATCAACTCCATGTTTTTAATAATCTGTCTAGAAACTAACATTCTTGTCAGATATGCAATTGCAAATTGAACTTTTACTGGATGTGTTATGAATAATAGTACCTAATGATTCTACATTTTCAAACAAATTACATTTATATTGATCCACTCAGCCTCAAAACAATACTACAATGTGTTTTTTTGCAATTCTTGAGACAAACCTAAACATATATTTCATAAAATTGCTCATGATATAATAATCACATTTCAACCTTATTAATGGATAAAATCGTTATTCTGCAGTATTTTTTGAGCCTGTATCCAGTAATGTAATTACTTGGTTTATCAGATTGTGGATTAACAAGAAGTAGGTAATTGTTCACATTACTTACTTGTATGTTGTATACTAGAAAATAATGCCTTTAGATGCACTGATGCAGTTTGTCAAATAAAGATATTTCCTTATTTCTTCAAATTTGTTTATGAGTGACTTGTATAGACATAGATACATAATCCACTTAACATTATGTGAACACTTGATATGAATATAAAACCACCACTTTATACCACATTATAGTAAAAGTAGCAATTGCAATTGGATCTGGCATACAATGGAGATTCAGGCAGAGATATAATAAGATCAGTAATGGTAAAGTTGAATTAATTACATAGACACATATCTGGCATTAAATATGAGTACCTATACCAACATTTGAACCATACATCTTGAAATGCAAGAGAGTAACAATACCTACAAACACACATGTGCAACACCTACAATGTACAATGTCCTGGAGTATTTTATACAACTACCTACCTACATATTAAAATTATACCTCTAGTTGTAGGGATCAAACTTAGGTAGGTATTATAAAATGTTTAGTAGCCTAAGCCTTCATTTTATGTGCTTTGGCTCCTGGCCCAGTTTGGCCTTTAGCTCCAGCGGGTTTTGGCCCAGGACCTTGCCCTTTAGGCCCTGTAGATTTGGGAACATTACCCTTAGGGCCTGGCCCCTTTGGTCCCTGATTGGATTTATTCTCAGTCTCCCCATCATCGTTGCCCTGCTGAACTTTAGGCGCATTAGGCAGCCTTTTGATAAAGAATCTGAAAGTTAACTTCTTATCTTTGATAAAATTTGAAAGGCAGTCCAGGGGTAGAACCGCGCATTTTAGCTGGCGGAAGACATCGTCAGCTTTGATGGCGTCATTGAAGCAATGTTCTATAAAGACCGCCTTCCTTCTAGCGTCTTGGTTGCTGGTAACGTGAATCTCGTAAATGTGTTGTCTAGCTACACCTTTGCTGCCGATGTGCTGGACGCTCCAATACGCCATCTTCTGGATTGTATCCAGTTTGAAAGTAATGATGAAGAGGAGCTTCCCTTGAGCGACCAGGAAGAAGTGACGGTCGTCTTCTTTAATGTTGATCTTATCGAGGACGATGTCGGAATCAGAGGACGCGTTGCAGTAATCAGCGTGCCGCTCCTTGAAGTGTTCCATCATTTCTTTTACTTTTCCTGAAAATATAAAAGTTAGTACTTACATAAGCATCTATTCCAAGGTAAGTTACATACTCAGGCTTGGTACACATAGCTTGACGAATTCTACACCCTGTCATCCTGTGTCGATTTTTGGTCCTGAATCGAGTCTCTTAATCGAAAGAAATTCTTACTTACTCATTTTAGGTAATAATGTCATGTCTTACTTACTCATTTACGGACTGGTCGCGTCGTATATATATACATTTATTTAATACATATAAATACAACTAAGAAAAGCTAAGTCAGTCTACTGTGAGTCAAATTTTCCTTTCATACTATTTTAGTAGGTATTCTTATTTCTTCAAATACAATATCTCACCCTGCCAAGAACATTTCCCGAAGACGACGCCGAGTGGGCAGTCCATTTCTCTGAAAATGCACTCCCTGAGGTGGTCGTCCACATCTGCGTTGAGCATCGTGTACACGCAGCCGAACGATTTGTTGGGACACGTCACCTTCGCCTGCAAGACAACAACATTGGTTAGATAATTCTGATAAATATACGTTATATACAGGGCAAAGTGGGAACAAAAGAAATATAACCAATCTTTCACGCAATTTTAACAGAACAAAGTGAAATGCTCCTACTACAATTACTCTAAGCGTAAAGTTATTGTGGCCATCTAAGAAACATAAATTGTTTTTGATTTGTTGGGTGGGATATATATTATTTATGTAAGTATGTTAAGTACCTACTGTAGGGTACCTAAATTTGTGATGCAATATTGGTTAAATTGTATTTTAGGTAAGTACTTATATATCAAAATACATTCTACATTACAGATTACTAATAGTTATAGGTTCACAGTAAAATGCTCACTTTACTCAACATATCTTCCAGCTGCCAATTCCTCATCTGTGTCATTTGTTGTCGGCAGAGGGGGCACTTGGGCGGGGAGAGGGTCTTGGTGCAGTCGTTGCACAGGCTGTGCCCCGACTGACACTGGAAGATAGGCGCCGTCATCGTTTCCATGCACACAGGACATCCCGGCAGATCCACTGCTATCACTCTAAATAGATAAAAAGTGCTTGTTATATCATCTGTTTTCTATTGGGTACATATAGTATTGATGTTTCCTGCTTTAATTCTAGATTGTAAGTTGGGTTTAAAAGATATATCACTCAAAACTTAAAAATATAGATGAGAAAAACTTCACTTTTATGATCTAAGTATACCTACCTAAGTAACATCAAGAGGGCTAGAATTAATTGAATTGAAAATGTTAACAACAGAATAGTAGTTGTAATATGTACTTAAGTACTCACTTTTTGTTTGCTTTTGCTGCAGCCATTACCACTCGCTACTTGATGCACCCAGCTACTAAAATAAGACACTTGTATTAAATACTGTACGAAATTTGAAACTCTAAACTTACATAACAACAAACCAAAAATTTTGCATTTCATTAGTACCTACTGGTAGTGTTACTCTAGAATAGTAAGCTAATTATATATGTTAATCCAAATGCTACCTAATCAATCTCCATAAGAACATAAATTTCATCAGAACTGAGAGCATGAAGGAGGAATTAATTAACAACATTTTCTCATTTACAGCTTTCATCATCTTATATAGAGTTTAAGTAGGTATAATTTTTTTTATGTATCTTGATAATTGATAAGATTTTTTAGAAACTCTCACACAATCATCGATAGAGTGGAATTATGGTGAATATTATTTGGCCAACTTAGTTATTTCAATGCAATTCAGTTTTTTGATGGGTTCGTTGAGTCGCTAGTGTACGTGTTGTTATGTTAGGTTGTTAAAATACCAAACCAACCTCTTAAAGTTTACTAGTTGGATACCGGTATTTCCGTGGATTAAAATACTTAAAGTTATAAAAGTAGGCAGATACCTACTTACCTGAAATAAGTATATGAAATAGGCACTGGATTACTTTTTAATTATAATGGAAACAGAACAACGCGCACTGTAAGTAATGTAATACAAGCAACGTGTGAACAACAGATTAATTATTAAACTACTGAATATTGCGGCTCGATGGTATATATTATACACAATACTTACATCTCAGTTGGTGTAAGTGCAGCAAGCAGCAATGAATGACTGGGTATTCCATTGAGTACTGTATGAGCATATAAATAAGGTACTTTTCCCAAATCCTGTCAGTGTAACAAAAGTAAAATAGTGCCTCTGTAGGGTATTTCCCCAAATAAATACGTGCAGTATATGTTGCCATTGCAAAAAACATCAGAGCGATGCCAAAACGTAAATTAAAAACGTTAATTTCCTGTAGACAACTATAATACACTATGATTAGTAATCATTACTGAAAATTAATTAAAAATATAATAAATTTGATGCATGAATAACTTATTGTAAATTGTAAGGCCACGTTACTTACGTGTCATTTATATGTCAAATTTTCGACAATTACGTTAATTACGTATGTCATTGCCATTGCTGTCATGAAATGAACAATGGGCGCACGCATGAAGTCTACCTTTAACTTCATGGGCGCACGCTATCAATTCCAAACAAAACAAAAAAGTAGACAAAGTGATTTAAAATCGTAATTTTTGACTGAAACATTTACAGAATCTCTCAAGAAATTGTCTAAATTAATTGTATAGTGTTGTTTTTTTTAAGACGTATAGCCATAAACAATAATATTCCAATATCTAGTCGAAATGGAACAAAACATCGAACTGCCAGAACAAATTACCCACTACAGCTCTGTGTGCAATAAACCAGAAGTTCTGCTGGGCTTTATTGACAAATTCGTCAAATTAGAACTCGTTAAAAACAATTCCTATACTGGTTTTGTGCATTCTATTGACCCAATATCTCATAGGTAAGTAAGGTTATAAAATACCAATAAGATAATTTGTCACCTGCTTTTCACCTGTATTATCTTCATAAAATTCATACTTCTATGCTCAAGGTTTCTCATCTTAGTAGACAAAATTAGAGCGGGAAAAGCCACGAATGTAAATTAATAAACATGATATTACTGTCTACCAATTAGCATAATAAACGTGAAAACAAAATGACTCGCAATTATTATAGGTACTACCAAACTATATTATTGTTCTTTACTTTAGAAAGGTGTCTTGTGTAAATTCTGCTATTTTATAGGCACTTAATGTAGTCACCAGTTTATACTTACTTACTTACTCCGCTGGCGCAGCGACCCAAAGTGAGTCTTGGCCTCCGATACAAAAGATCGCCACCGGTCCCGGTCTTGAGCCGCTTCCCGCCAGTCAGCTACTTGAAGCACGCGTAGATCTGACTCCACAACGTCCTTCCAGCGGTACCTCGGCCGACCAACGGGACGACGGCCACTCGGGACACCGAGTAAGGCTCTCTTGACACTACGATCGTCTCCCATTCTCACCAAGTGACCCAGCCAGCGAAGTCTATAGGCTTTTGTCTCACCCATTATATTTGGTTCCCCAACCAGCTCTTCAATTTCAAGGTTCTTCTTTATTCTCCAACTTCCATCTTGCCTCCGGGTTGGACCCAAAATCTTGCGCATGATCTTCCTTTCAGCTACTAGCAATTTCTCTTCCTCTTTAAGGGTTAACGTCCATGCCTCACACCCATACATTAAAATTGGTCTAATTACAGTTTTGTAGATCCTAATTTTTGTCTTCCGGCTTAAAAGCTTGGACACTAAAACCTTATGTAGGGCTGCACTACACCGGAGGGCATTATGGATCCGAATGTCGATTTCCTCTTCCCTAGTATTTCTATCCGTAATAGTGCATCCTAGATATCTGAAGCTTGCCGTACCTTTGAAACAGCTATCCCCCACTTGAAGATCCATTCGCTGCTGTCTGCAGTCTCTGTAGCGTTTCATGTGGAGATACTCTGTCTTATCGTGGTTAATTCTAAGCCCTACCCTCGCGGCTTCCAGAGATAGAGTCTGAGCCGATCTTGCTACTTCAATCCCTGTCTGTCCTAATATGGCTAGATCGTCTGCATAACCAATAACCCTGTGCTGTCCATTTAACTCGATACCAAAGTCTAGTTCCATAACTTTCCGGATCACATGTTCTAAAGCTAAATTGAACAGCATCGGGGATAATGCGTCTCCCTGCTTCAGGCCAGTAACTACGTCAAATTCCTCAGTAAGTTCGTGACCAACTCTAACCCGCATTCTGCTCTCCTTGGTAGCCATCTTGATTAGGGTGACAAGCTTGCGCGGAATGCTAAAATTGGATAGTATCGCGTAGAGGGCGTTTCTGTCTATGCTATCGTAGGCCTTGCTGAAGTCCACGAAAAGGGAATGAATGCTCTGTGCGTACTCCCATTTCTTCTCCATCAACTGCTTCAGGAGGAAAATTTGGTCTACAGTGCTGCGATTGCGTCGGAACCCACATTGGTAATCACCGATGATCCTTTCCGCATGTGGTTCAAGTCTATCAAGCAGCACTTAGGACAAAACTTTGTACGCCGTTGGTAAGAGAGCAATTCCTCTGTAGTTTATACACTTCTTCCTACACCCCTTTTTGTGTACAGGACAGATGACCCCCACATTCCACTCACGCGGCTGTTGCTCTAACGTCCAAATCCTACGGAGAAGTTCGTACAGCCTCGTTTGCATGTAGCCACCACCATATTTCCAAATCTCAGCATGTAAACTATCTATGCCAGGAGCTTTGTTTTTACCAGTTTATACTTAAAATTAATTCTTATTTTTGTTATTTAGCCATGTCAAAGGCCCTTAGGGCTTGATAAACTCTCAACACCAGAGATGGCCACTCTCATTTGATCCAACTCATAACTGTATATATTTACACTCAATCTTTGTATTGCTCAACAACTTTTATTTATTTCAGCATAATCCTATCAGTGCCTGTAGGCGACACATTCCACACCACACTGTGTCCTGGCTTCTCAATAGTAGACATCACAGAAATAAAACCCAAAGCTGATCTCAAACCTCCTCTGAGAAAAAAGCCCAGCAAAGACATACCCATTGAAGAAATAATAAAGGAAAAAAAGAGGGTCATGGCTTGGTTCTACAAGAACTTGTTGCCAGTCACCGAAGCAGGAAATAACATAGTTGTTGGAAGTGCCTCAATTCTACCTCCTTACACTGTCTCAGATATTTGCACCGACAACCCAGTTGTGAGCATGCAGCTGAAAAAACTAATATCTAGCATGCCTGAAGACTTTGAACCTAAATGACTGAACTGATTGGTTGTATTTATTTTATGATAAAGCTTGTATGAAACTCCTCATATAATGAAGGAATAAAACCATTTTTAAGCTGTCTTGTAGATATTTCTTTTATTGAACTGTATTTTTTCCTATTTTCTAATAGTAGTTTATATTCATACTCTACTCTCTTTCAAGAACATATTTACAAGTGTTAGTTTCAGTAATATTAATTTATTATCATAAGTATTCATCTCTCAAATCAAGTAAGAGGAACTAAAAATTGTGGTTTATCTTATATGACTAAAAATCACTAAAATATAAAATAGTAATATATGCTTAAAATAAAAATATTGATCTGTAATAGTACATATCTTCAATTCATAATGTTTCATCATCATCAGCCCACGGTCGTCCACTTCTGGACATAGGCCTCTCCCAAGGCACGCCACTCAGCCCGACTTTGTGCTTCTCGTCTCCACCTGTTCCCAGCTATCTTCATGATGTCCTCGCTCCACCTTGTGGCAGGACGCCCTACACTACGCTTGCCGAGCCGCGGTCTCCACTCCAGAACTCGCCTACCCCATCGGTTGTCGGTTCTGCGACAAATATGACCGGCCCATTGCCACTTCAGCGTGCTTATGCGTTGAGCTATGTCGGTGACTTTTGTTCTCTGCCGAATTACTTCGTTTCGGATACGATCCCTAAGAGAAACTCCAAGCATAGCCCTTTCCATAGCACGCTGAGCAACTTTGAAACGGTGAACCAATCCTGCTGTTAGTGTCCACGTCTCAGCAGCGTAAGTCATTACTGGTAGGACGCACTGATTGAAGACTTTCGTCTTTAGGCTTTGCGGTATGGAGGACGAGAAAACCTGACGAAGTTTTCCAAATGCCGCCCAACCCAGCTGTATTCTTCTACTGGCTTCGCCCTCGAAGTTGTTCCTACCTAGTTGGAGCGTTTGCCCTAGGTAGACATACTTTTGGACAATCTCCAGAGGGGAGCCATTTACAGCTATCGGTTCCGGAGCAACGTACTCGTTACACATGACCTTGGTTTTATCCAAATTCATCCGAAGACCGATGCGTTGAGTTGAATCAGCTAGGTCGTTCAGCATTTGTTGCAGCTCCTCCAGCGTTTCCGCCATTATAACGATATCATCAGCAAATCGCAGGTGAGAGATGTACTCGCCATTCACGTTGATGCCCCGTTTCTTCCACTCCAGTGTCTTAAACATATCCTCCAATGCGTTTGAGAACAATTTCGGTGATATGACATCTCCCTGTCTCACACCTCGGCGAAGGTGGATATGTCTAGTCTGGTGGTTTTGGATTTGAACGATCATGGTCGCGGCGTCATACAAACATCTAATCACCTGGATGTATCGCCAGTCTACTTGGCACCGCTGCAAGGATTCCAGAACAGCCCAGATTTCAACGGAATCGAACGCTTTTTCATAGTCCACAAACGCTAGACAAAGCGGCAAATTATACTCTTCAGTTTTCTGTATAATTTGCCGCACCGTGAATATGTGGTCTATGGTGCTGTATCCGCTCCGAAATCCGGCCTGCTCCGGAGGCTGGAAATCGTCAAGTCTTCGCGCAAGACGATTCGTGATAACCCTTGAGAATAGCTTATAGACATGGCTCAAAAGTGAGATCGGTCGATAGTTCTTCAATAATGTCTTGTCGCCTTTTTTGAAGAACATTACGACTAGACTTTTGTGCCAAGCCTCTGGAGTTCTCCCAGTGAAGAGTACAATATTGAACAGATCCTGTAGCTCCTTGATGATAGGAGCGCCTCCGGCTTTGAGGAGTTCTGTTGTTATGCCATCTTCACCTGGGGCTTTTCCATTTTTAAGCTGTCCAAGGGCCATCACGATCTCGTCTGCGCTGACTTCAGGCAGGTCTTCCGTAAAGTGGCGAGTGAGTGTGGCTCTCGTGTCGTCTGATTCTGGCGGTTGATGAGGGGCGTGCGACGTGTACAATTGACCGTAAAAGTTTTCCACTTCTGCAAGGATTTCCGGCATGGAAGTGACAGCCCTCCCCTCCGATGTGGTCAACTTAGTCAGATGGCCTCTACCAAGCGGCTGGTGAAATACTTTAGACCCCCGATTTTGCTCAATCGCTTTCTCAATTCTCAGCGTGTTTGCACTTCGGAGGTCACGCCGTACCAGCTTGGAGATTCTCTTATTGAGATTAGGTTCTTCTGATAAAGTTGACAAGGGAGTAATCCGCCGTTTCTCCATGAGCTCCAGAGTCTCCTGCGAAAGTTTAGACTTTTTACTGTTGCCACGTTTTTCGCAAAATTTTTTGCCCTCATCTCGCAAGACGTCCACTACTCTGTTGAGTTTCTGGTCTACGTCATCAGTAGTTTCCAAGGCGGCAAATCGGTTCTCCAGTTTTATCTGGAACGTTTCATTTCATAATGTTTAAACATTTCAAAAGTATTGGATTTTTTAGTTACTTAGGTAGGATAGAAAGCAAAATACACACAGCCAACAACTGTAAGATAAGAAAGCAATATAACTATATATAACATCATAAGAGTAAACGACGAAGCGTTTGTTAGCCTTGTATTATCACAAAAGGTGTTTGTGGCATTCAATGTCATCACAAAAAATGGACACCTCATTATGTGTATTATACCTATCTTATTGATTAGTCTTCACCGGTGCCCTGACTGAGATAGCAAGTTAATGCAGAGGCGAGGCGACCAAACTACGATCGAGTGGCGTTGAGTATCCAATCTAATATTATATTTCATTGGACATCCATCCATGTTACATGATGTATAACTGCGTGATAGGGCTATTTTTTATAGATTAGACCGCTCGGCATTCTTGACTAATGGTAATTTTTGCTAGGCGATAGAGAAAAGACAAAGAAATTATACACATAACTTGACTAGCCATAAAACTAATGCCTACTATGTATGGCAAATATGACTATATTAGTGCCAATAAATATATTTGATTCGAGTAAACATCCCTATTTATTTGTACTTATAACATAACTGTCGTATTCGTAATTATTCGCAATGGAGGATTTATACTTGAATAGTAAAATATATCTCCAAGTTATTAAAACTGCATGGTTGTAATGAGTTAGCGAAATATGGCTGTCGTAATTGTTCACTATGAAAGATGTATTGTATAATAGGATATCCCTAACTTATTATATCTGTGTGTTTGTACTGAGTTCCGACGACTCGATACAAGCGCGTGACGTCACATCGTTCGATGTCCGAGACGCATTCCATTCGCACGTATGTACTGTACAGGTATAAAGAATATTTATTACATAGTACATGGGTACTCCAATTACATATGGCGTATACGTACTCAAGTAATAGTTAACGTAAGTGTAATAACATAATTATTTTCAGATAATAATAAGTACCTACTTACAATATTTTCATTTTTTTTATTAGGTTAGGTACCTATATCATCATTATTTGCAGCTTTGTTGGTGGGTTCGGCAACCCACTGCAACGTGTGGCTCAATTCCGGTAATACCAGGTACAAATACAAGTTTGTGTAAAGAGAATACCTTTATAAGTCAACGATTCAGTTCATAAACCGTAGGCATGTAAAATAATTCTGAATTCTATTAATTTTATTACCGACGTAACTATTTTAGTAGGTACTGTTACCGACATACTAAATACCATAACTTATGTTTATCAATTAGAATTAAAATTTAGTTCAACCTTTTTACATCAAATGAGTACAGTAACCTCTTTGCATCAATGAGTTCAACCTCTTTGCACAAAAAGAGTATTTGCTGGCTGTCAGTTTGACTGGTACGTCAAACTGACAGGAACGGAAAAAGATTAGAGATTTTGGCGGAAAAAAATAAGAGCTAAGCTCGGATGATCGGATGCGCTTGCTTGCTTGCCCGTTCAGAACTGTTGTACTGCAAATTAAAGCATTTACTATAAAAAGTGTTTCTTTTATCATTTAACTACGTAAAGTTTCCGTACGAGTATCTTCATACAAGTAACAATAGTTGCTGGTATCCCTGCGAGGCATCGCAATGGAGTTCGGCAACATCTCAGAAGTGGGATCGCGCTGAGTTATTCTGATATCTCGGTGTGGTCCCACCCGCCCACATCGAGCAGCTTAAAGAGAAAACGTACGTACTTATCTTACTTCGCAGTTTTTTTTTTAATTTTTTATATCCAAACGGATTAAATGATACTGAGAATTTACCTATCTTGAAAAAAATAGAGGATTTACCTGTTTGTTCGGGCTATTATTTTATTTTGTTTCGTTCCTGCTCCCGTTTGTTGCAATTATATGGTGTCGTATGAATGTTATGCAAGAATAATGTACGTAAAACGTTCAAATTGTAAATATATATTTATACAATACTGTTGTTTTGTTCGAGGTTGTTCGCGACAATGCCCAGACGAAAGCGAAGGGATGAATCGACTGGAAGTGACTCCTCGGCCTCGCAGTACGAGGCGGTCGCGTGACGTACATCGCAGCCGACAGCGATCGCGACATCGTGATCGCAACGAGCGCAGGCTGTCTACGAGGTCGCGGCGATCCCGGAGCACGAGAGCGTGCACTCCGCCTGTATTCCAGAGCGTCGAGCAGCTGCCGAGCTGAGCCAGAGATCCTCCGGCGCAGACGACTGCTGTAGCCCGAGCTGACGACGGCAGGGCCACTGCTGACGCGAGATACGTGGATACGCCGCAACAGTTATTTGCGGAGTTTATTAGTGCTATGCAAGGCATTAAAGATAAGGGTAGTAATGAGCGTGACAAGTTCCCTGTTCTTAACAATGTCATACTCGAGTTTGATCCTTTCTGTAATAAGCAAAACATCGATTCATGGTTACACAAAATAGAAGAATACGCGGAGATTTATAATTGGGTCGAAAAACAGATGTTTCATTACGCCTTGCCAAAGTTAAGTGGGGTACATAGCTAAAACCTGGTATTAGGTGTTACCGTCCTTGCTTTATTCATGGCCTGAATGGAAGTTTAAATTTAGATAATCTTTTCCCTCTCGTGACAACTACACAGAACTTCTGACGAAAATGTTAGGAAAAAAAAAGGTTCGTTACGTAAGGAACACTAAGTCTCCAACGAGCATCAGAGTTGTTAAAGAGCATTTTAGCTATTTTGGGACACCGGTGCGCTTGATTACCGACCAAGGTTTACGAGCAATACTTTTAAATCGTTTATAAAATCTACGGTTATCAAACATAAGTATTTACAATGCCGTTGCCACCCCATACGTGCATGTATTAATTAAAAATAAATAAATTGTCGGAACAAAAATAAAATTAAATAAAAATTACAATGTCAATATTGCCTGATTGGATTATGTCTGTTTGAATTAAATGTCATTATATTGTATTGTGTCCTTTAGAGATTCGTCAATCGTGTAGTACCCTTTGTCAATTAACAATCTCTTTCTTTTATATTTGATAACATTTGCGTTTGTAATCTCCTTAAAAAAAATGGAAGTTTATTGTAAATGTCAACCCTGATTACAAAATTATTCTTACTGTACATTTGTAGTCTACATTTTGATATAAGAATTGTGTTCTAAGTGTCAAGACGTCTACCTACTCTTTACAACTTCATAATTATTAGGTAATATTTTCCTTAACTAGACTGCAGACTCATAGATATATGTCGAGGGAAGAGTCATTATATTTAGTATTTTTAAAATAAGGCTTACATGTTTGTCTCAGGCGACAAATTGCTCGGATACACTTCTTTTGAGCTCTGAAAGCTGCTTCTTTCCGAGTAGAGTTGGCCCAAATCAAAACCTCGTATCGCAGTTTAGAACCAACATAGGCATGGTAGGAGCTAAGTAGTGTTTGTCGTTGGCAACCTTTCGCAACATTAAGAGCATGTAAGAGAACTGACTTAACTTTGTACATACATCCTCAATATGAGAATTACAAGATAGGTCAGAATCTATATGTATTCCCAGAAATAATGTCTTTTTAACTTCAGTGATATTTTTGCTTTGATAGTTGATATTCAATGTAGAAGATTTTTTTTATTGTTTTAAATGTCATTATTTGGGTTTTATCTAAATTAATCTTAGGGTTGTTACTATATGCAACCAGTCAACAATAATACTAAGAGATTCATGAATGTTAGATTCAAAATTAGTTGATTTGTCATCAGTAGATACGGCCGTACTATCATCGGCGAACATAATTAACGTGTGATTAATTGATTGGGGAAAATCGTTAATATAAATAAGAAAGAGTAGCGAACCTAATATACTCCATTGTGGTACCTCAAATTTCACAGACGAAAGTCAGACCGAAATTTTTCTTCACTTTTAGTAGCAACGTTCAAACTAGTAATCTCTGTAATTTGAAGCCTATCTGACAGGTATGATCTAATAATAAGCTCTAGAACATTACCCCTAATGCCGTAGAGTTCTAATTATTATTATTAATTTTATAATTAGAATCTGGTGATGTACTTGATCAAAAGCTTTGGTCATATCCATAAAAGAGCTGTGACATTTTTTTATTTCTCTATCCCTTTATAAACTTCTTCTAAAAATCTCATTATAGTCATCTCGATGCCTTTCCCTTTCCTAAAATCTGCTTGTTCATCAGCGAAAATGGTATTCAGTTGAAAATAATCGTTGAGTCTCTAGTGAATTAATACTTAAAAAAAAAACTGGAATTAAGGCAATAGGTCTATAACAGCGCGTTGATTTCCTGTCGTCTTTTTTTTTGAAGAGTGGTGTAACAATTGAAGTCCTTAGTTTATCTGGGAAAATACCATTCTCAAAACAATCATTGATAATATAACAAAGGACTGCTGATATTTCATAAGCGGTGTTTTTTTTTATCACACGGGTGTAAATATTATCATATTCTGTACTATTTGTGTTTTTGAGGGCGAGTATAATTTTTTTGGCTTTCTTTGTCATTCGTTGGCGCAATAAAGCACGAGTGCAGCTGAGATTTACTCAGCGTATTGCAAGGAGCTGTATTATCAGTAATAAGTCCAACTTTGTCATTAAAGAAATAATAAAAATTTTGAGCTATTTCCTTGGGATCTCATATTTTTTTTTTAACCATTTATATCAAGCTCTAAAATATCGTCTTTTACTACTGGCTGTTTATTTCTGTTTATATAATGCCACAGACCGCTTTAGTTTTTTTTTTTTAGTTGATTTATCAATTTCGTAGTTATTCTGGGCCTTTTGAGTTTGTTTTATTATTCCTTTTTATCTAGCCGAATATTCTTTACAAAGTTTTCTAACCGTGATATCTAGAGTGCGCCTGTATTTCCAAAGGAGATGACATTTACGTTTTGAGCATGCACCTTACACCTTTACTTAACTATTTAGGGCGTTAGATAACGGAACTTTAACTCTTACTAATGGAAAGCAGAGATCGTAGAGTAATAATGTAGATGTGTATAAATTCATTAAAATGCTAATTTCGGATTATCAGCATTGCAAACATAAAAGAAAGATAGGCTACTTAGACAATCAGTGATTTTTTTTTATATATTGTCTGGGTTATAATCGCGTTTCCACTTAAACATAATATCTAATCAAGTAACTTCTCTGGACTAGAATCTCTAATACTTGTGCCGTGTGATCAGATAAACCATATTCACCGTCTGTCGCGTTGAAGCCTCTCATATTATAACCGATAATATCAAGACAAGTTTTACTTCGTGGCTTAGTAGCTTGGCGTTATGAATCTGTTATTGCTAATGACAAGATATTTTCGTTGCTCACTTTTTCACGTCTGATTTCCAAACATTACGTGTCTTCTGATGCTGAATCTAATAGTGTACCAGGAAATGAGTAGGGGTCAAACAGGGAAATTGTCACAATCTAATTCGAATCGAAATGTATACGCTGTTATAATATTACCACGTTTATGGAGTTGATCGTGTGATTTAATTTCAATGTTATAATACTGTATAATTTGTAGATCAATGTCATGGATCAATGCACCAAGTGTCAAGTAATTATTATTTTTAACGATTACTGTAAAGATTAGCAGATTGAAAATACCAATTGTTGTATAGAATCGTACATGCTTTTTTATTAGCTCAGAGGTCGATAGCTGAATAATATCGTTTGTTAGTTTAATTTCAGATACTTGTCATTGTCATGGATTAGTTTGGGATGCTGATCAACGTCATGGATCAGCTTAGGGACTGATCAAGGTCATGGATCAGTCTAGGTCGCTGGTCTACGTCTGCACCGGCTTAGGGACTGATCAAGGTCTTCGATCAGTCTAGGTCGCTGGTCTACGCCTGCACCAGCTTAGGGACTGATCAAGGTCTTCGATCAGTCTAGGTCGCTGGTCTGCGCCTGCACCAGCTTAGGGACTGATCAAGGTCTTCGATCAGTCTAGGTCGCTGGTCTACGCCTGCACCAGCTTAGGGACTGATCAAGGTCATGGATCAGTCTAGGTCGCTGGTCTACGCCTGCACCAGCTTAGGGACTGATCAAGGTCATGGATCAGTCTAGGTCGCTGGTCTACGCCTGCACCAGCTTAGGGACTGATCAAGGTCATGGATCAGTCTAGGTCGCTGGTCTACGCCTGCACCAGCTTAGGGACTGATCAAGGTCATGGATCAGTCTAGGTCGCTGGTCTACGCCTGCACCAGCTTAGGGACTGATCAAGGTCATGGATCAGTCTAGGTCGCTGGTCTACGCCTGCACCAGCTTGGACTGATCAACGTCATGGATCAGTATTACCTAAATATGTAATGATGTTTACTAAAAGTATAATGTATTACGAGGGACTCGTAAGTAAGCGGATGGCCGAGCTGTTACCGACATACTAAATACCATAACTTATGTTTATCAATTAGAATTAAAATTTAGTTCAACCTTTTTACATCAAATGAGTACAGTAACCTCTTTGCATCAATGAGTTCAACCTCTTTGCACAAAAAGAGTATTTGCTGGCTGTCAGTTTGACTGGTACGTCAAACTGACAGGAACGGAAAAAGATTAGAGATTTTGGCGGAAAAAAATAAGAGCTAAGCTCGGATGATCGGATGCGCTTGCTTGCTTGCCCGTTCAGAACTGTTGTACTGCAAATTAAAGCATTTACTATAAAAAGTGTTTCTTTTATCATTTAACTACGTAAAGTTTCCGTACGAGTATCTTCATACAAGTAACAATAGTTGCTGGTATCCCTGCGAGGCATCGCAATGGAGTTCGGCAACAGTACCTAACTAGGTACCTTTAATATAGGTGCGAAGAGATAGTATAGTATTCATTATTACATTTAAAATTGAAAAAGTAAAGTCCAAGGACACCTAGATATTCATCTTATCCTGCAGAATTGATAAGCGAATTACTGAACAAACTTGTAAGAGGTAGGTAATCCTTAAAAATATTCTTACCAATTTAAAAATAGGGTACCTACCTACAGTAGGGACAAGATAATAGGTCACTTTTGACATTTCATCAAAATTCAACAACGTGACCTTGTAACGGCGGGCATAAAATAAGAACTGCACAATTGCTTAACTTTTTTCAATTACGTTTACATATTTATTGTAATAATGACCGATACGAGTAATTTTACGATTTGCTTTCACTAATAAACCATTCTAAACATAATAAACAATTTCTGATCTAAAGAATTGAACGTCGTTACAATGTTGCGTCAGTCAACCCTTTTTCTTTTTAACACTAGGGATGTTACTCTAAAAATCGAAAGCTGATAGGATTGTAAGTTGAATCGAATGCAATGATTACTTGTGAAGAAAAATCACCATAAATTTATAACCACGTTGTGATTATAGTAAAACCTAATTATACATATTTATTATTCTTTTAACTAACTATAAAAAAACCGATAGTTTAAGTGAATAAAAGCAATTTTTTTGTTAAATTACGTAGGTACTTGTCTTATTTTGCTCCTTTAATATATGAAAGAAAAAATAATAATGGGACAGGGATTCGCATGATCATTTTTAAAATTCACATATGTTTCAAGTCTGTATCGATTCATTCGATTCATTCATTTAATCGATGTTTTTAAGCAGGTCACCTCACTATGAATATAAAACTGACATCTGTCAAAAGTGACCTATTATCTTGTCCCTACTTTAAGCCAGATATAGGACGAGTTGTACAATGAAATAAAAAAATAATAGCATTTAAAATAGGTGCCTACATAAGTAATTCTAATGAATTGATACTGTATATTACATTAAACAAAGAGCTCAGCTTATAATCTGAAATGATCGTAATTTACATGCATACCTACCAACTACATCTGCATCAACTTACATTAAATCAATGTTAGTAAATATCGCATTGCAACTGCAGACACAGCGTTGCTAAGCAAGATGTAGATCTAGATACGCATAGTACGGAATAAATAGTAGTAGGTATCTACGCCCACCTGGCTGTCTAAATTCAGGTTGGTAGTCAACAAGTCGAGTTCCCATTCAGTTATCATCATATCCTTTATCTATCAGTAAAGTCAGTTGTCGCGCAAGTGTCTAAATAAACGGTCGTTAGTTTTAAAATACCGCTTCGACAAAACAATTCTGCGCCTGATTTACATAGCCAGGCAACACTCGGCGATGGAACTGTAAAGTACTATATTATTTTCCTGTGTGATAACGTTAACATTTTTATTATATTGTGTCTGAATGCGATAGCATAATGGCAGAAACGGAGAGCAGAAAAGTGCAATATTTAGCGGGAATATGTGGTAAGCTTTGTTCATTGTTTATTTTTGCGTGTAGGTACATTGTACATACCTACGACGTTTTAAGTACTTGTACATATTTTTAGTTGAGTCACGTACTATTGTAAAAATCAAATAAGCGGCAATTTTAAATTCCTTATCGATATCAAAACAAAACAAAGAGCATTAAACTCACGGGTGTCAAGTTCGATGCTATGTTTTGTCAAAGGTTTTCGATAATTTTTAGTAATGCAAACTAAACAAAACTAAAACACATACCTATCTACGTGTTAGGTAACTAAGGTGTGTACAAACCCAAACAACAATATAGGTACTCGAGCATATTTTACCTAGCTCAGTCCCGCTGTTTTATTTTACTAATGAACATTTAATAAGTATAAGTAATAGGTAGATAGTAATTTAGCTAAATAAACACCAAATGTTCATCCACAAAATCTAAAAGATAAAACAAGCGACGTGTTTATATATTATCAGATTTTAGATGATAGGATACTTAATTTAATTTTTAAGGAATTGTATTGCAATAAATTGAAATTCACTCACGTTTTTTCGATCGATCTGCTAACCATGCGCCTCACCATAACTTTTAAGAATTATATAATTAGTTTGATCTACGGCTAACAGAAAACTAGGTTTGATCATGGATATTTAATTTATAAGGTAAACGACAACAGTGATTATTTTTTAGCAAATTAAGGTTGTCCTTGTTATAAAGCACGAAGTCTTTTATAAAAAAATTAAATAAAATGTTGATTGACATCACTAGAGACAAGAACGCTGGCTGGTTCCTTGCGCAAAGGATTTCTATAGCAATCCAGCGTGGGAATGCAGCCAGCGTTCTTGGCTCCATACCACATGTAGATTGTTTAAATTTAGTTTAGATGTAAATACTCTTTTTTAGTTCTATTAGTGTTAATATGTGTAAATATTGTTTCTTATTATTTTAATAAATTCCCTTTGACATTTATTAAGTTTTTGTAAATAAATGTACTATAAAGTAATTACTTATTTACTAAGTTTACTGGGATTTTAACAACTGTTTAGTATTTAACTTACATTTGTTTTATTTTTTAGCGGCAGTAGCGTTTATGTTCACGGGAGCGACCCTGGCGTGGTCCTCTCCAGCCATACCCAAGTTCAAAAGCGGAGAAGCAGGAATTGTCATTGATGATGTAAGTATTGAAGTTGATTAATATCTGAATCTTACTTAATAAACAAAAATATTTCTTTAAAAAATTTCCTCATATCTTGTGGACAGAAAAACTTTGAAAATGATTTCCCTTGGGAAACGTTTGTTCACGTTTTCTGATAACTATGATTCAGGAGTCCAATAATATCTGAGGACATGTTAGACTGGAAAAACTATAATTAATCAGTTAAGTAACAAATAAAATATCACTCAGTTTCTTCCAGGTTAGCGCGCTAGTTTTTATTGACCCTTTACGTAGGTCTGGGTTAGTTGACTGTAATAATTTTATTACAGAAATTAACTACCTATGTATTTTTAAGTACCACATCTCATAAATCATGGGCTGCAAATTTGCTAATCATCAGGTATGTAATCAAGCCTTAAGCTCTGATTTCCTAGGAAAGCGGTTCCGACATATAGCGGCCGTAATACAGCGGTGAATGATGACACTAGAACGTTGTCTATGTAAACGAAATGGCGCGGTTTCCTAGAGAGCGGTAACTTGCACCGTAATTTACTTTAATTATTTTTGCGTCCGTACTATTAAAGCCGCTATATGAAGGCACCGCTGTCCTAGGAAACCAAAGCTTAACCGATCTTGCATAACACTACAGTAACAGATGGTAGAGGTTCCAGTCAACCTTAAGGAAAGCGTGAGTAAAAATTCACGCATGCGAATCGCTAAACCGGCTAAAAATACCAAAAAAAAATGTGTTAATAACAATCTATTTTTCACTAGCTACAGTTTTACATTCAGGCTATTGACCTTTGATTGGGTCATTGAACTATCTATCAATTAAACATGCGTCTGCACACTTTATACAATGTTTTTTTATTATTATCCTTATGTAATTAGTAACATCTGTTTCAAAAGCAAAACAAGGAAATACTAAATACTTGCTTGGTGAAATAGTACTGATGTACAGTTGTTTTATAATTTGTACATACCTAGGTAGGTGGATGTCAAATAAAAATGGTATTTTACGTTTATGCTTTTAATTCTTTAACTTCTTTCAAACGAGTCTGGCTGAGGTAGGTAATAACTTTACACTTGACTCATAATATTATATTTATGCATAATGTGAAAAGTGAAAGTATGGAAATAATGGTGGAGCCACTTATAGACATATGTACCTACTTGGTAATCAATTTTAACTTCCCGAAGAGATACTGTTACGATCTCAAAAATAAAGACTACACTATTGAAATTCTTCTTAGCATATAGCATCATGGAAATATACTTAATTTTAGTGCCCTTTTTGAATGTATTTACCTTTCTACACTTTTACATCTATAATTCATTATTGTTTATTTATATATCTACTCAGTACACAGTCATTATAAATTAAGTTATGACCAATCAGGTTTATAAATTTTTAGACACAGACATCATGGGCGGTGTCCCTGCACGGCCTGGGAGCGCTGGCCGGGTGCTACGTGGGGCAGGTGCTGAATGAGCGCGTCGGGCGCCGGCGCACCTTCCTGGGCTCCTCCGTGCCCGCCCTGCTAGGTGCGGTAGGTACGTTGTAGGCGCTACACTACAAGTTAAGCTATAGAAAAGAGAAAAAGCGGGACATTGCACACAGCGCCATCTAGCCCCACACTAAGCAAACGCTTAGTGTGGGTATTATATTATATTACTCTCTTATAAAAGAGAGTATGTAAGATAAGATAAGATAACTTTATTGGTCAAAAACTTAGGTTCTAATACAATTTTGATCACTACACTCCACACTAGGATGTAATGTACCTGTATTGTGGAGTGTAGGCTCTTCCTTAGGGTAATACATTGATTTATATAGTTAAAACATAATAAGATCAGTTTTTCGTGTTTTTCTGACTGGTAGGCGCCAAGAAAGAGATCATGTACTTATGTTGCAGGCTAAGATACCTATATAAGATAATCGCTGTGTGTGGCGCAGGCATTCCACATCCTACACTAGGCTAAGCCTGTGTTGTAAGACTTGGTCAGTCTGAGCCACACTAGTGATATGTGTAACTTGGTTTGATTATTGGCACCTCCCATTGTGTATTATTGCTGTTCATCTTAATATAATACCGGTGTTAACCAGTTAATTTCCCTTTTAAGGGTGGCTACTGGCTATAGTAAATGCAGTGTTATTCTACGACGGCCAAAAGAAGTTGCTTAAAAGGTTATGTGTTATGTTGCAAAAATGCAAATGCGGGTTCAAAATACTGCCTTCAATAAGTGTTAGAAATTCCAATTGCAGAAGGCTATACATACATCTGAAGCTACGCTAAACTAACGATAGGTAATATTATGAAGATATTTTTTTTGACAAAAGCGATAGAACATGCCATAGCACAATAACATATTACTAGATTTATGTATTACAATAGACTATAGTGTAGAGAAGTAGCCTAGCGTCTAATTTATTTTGTTAAATATACCATTTATCTATATAATGTAATGTGTTTCTTGTGAACCCCGAACTAGGCCTGGGCCTGTATCTCGGTGGTTCAGGAGCTTCAGGTATTAAAATTATTCATTAAATGTATTTTTCAGAGTCTCATCATGTTCACCAAATCACCAGAGATCATGTACGTGGCTAGATTCCTTATGGGATGCGCTACTGGAATCATCGCTGTTGTAAGTAGATTCATCTTTTACCATATTTTTTCACAAAAAATACACTAGAAAAATATCGAAAAACGATGAAAATAAACGAAATTATAGATTGTTTTATGATGATAATGATAATTTATATGATTATAACACATTAAAGAAATGCATCTCCATGCCAAATTGAATTCAAATCGGTGCAGCATGAAGGAATAAAGTTATGTACATAGATAATACAAACAGTTGTCCCCCTCATAATATTGCTGAGACGTTTCCTAAGGAAATCATGATTTAATAAGAAAAAACTTTCAGAACAATTTCTTACCTTTTTTTTTAAAACAATATACAACAACATAAAATAAATTCTATTCATTATAACTATTTAACAAAAACCAATGTTGCAGGTAACCATGATATACGTGACAGAAATAGCGGACAAAGAAATCAGAGGTTCTCTCGGAATGATAGTCCAAGTCATGAACAACTTGGGCAGTCTGACTGTATACGGCATTGGACCTTTCGTGTCATATACTGCGCTGAATTCGATAATCCTCTCCATACCGATAGGGTATGTGCTGCTCTGTATATGGATACCAGAGTCGCCGTATTATCATCTCAAAGATGGGAGGGTAGAAGCTGCCAAGAGGGAGTTTGTTAAGCTGAGAGGCGTTAAGGATGAAAAGGTTCGTATGTTTTCTTTATACATAAGGCTTAAAATTACATGCTTAAAAAGTACCTGGTTAGGTCTTAAATATCCTGTTAATTGCTAAAAGAAAGATATTGCCCCATATTACGTACTAGTCTAAACTTTGTGTTTGAATATGGCTACTGGTACCACGGTATCCCCAAATAGGTTTCGTTAAGCTTTTGTTTCGGCCGTATTTTTAAACCAAAATTATAATGAATCGATTTATTTTTCTCTTATTTTTTTACTACATTATTTATTTTTACATGGAAAAGGCCACTGTTTGGCTACAGCCTGCAGCCTGATGTTAAGCACCACTGTAGTCTGATGTAACATGTATGTCTAATACAAATGATTATTATTTATTTTATTGTAGTGGGTGGACGACCAAATGGCTGTAATGCGAGCGAACGTCCGCGAAAGTATGGAGAACAAGACAACAGTCACAGAGCTCCTCACTAATAAGAAATATAGGAAAGCTATCTATATTG
The DNA here is from genome assembly GCA_927399415.1 of Macaria notata. Classification (NCBI taxonomy): domain Eukaryota; kingdom Metazoa; phylum Arthropoda; class Insecta; order Lepidoptera; family Geometridae; genus Macaria; species Macaria notata. Next base: position 9,891,756 of record OV656725.1, on the reverse strand, counting down.
TTATAGGTTTGTATATACATATCCGAGGACATGTGTCTTCCGTGGAAGGACCTGGGCACCACGATGTATCTGCCCAAGAAAACTCCCCTAACGAATTAATTCTGCGGGGAGTCACGACCCTCAGTCATGAGGAAATAGGACTCACAGAGAGACAGATATACATACACAAATATATAAAACTCAAAGGTGACTGACATAGTGATCTATCAACGCACAGCCCCTACCACTGGACGGATCAAGCTGAAATTTGTCATGCAGGTAGATATTATGACGTAGGCATCTGCAAGGAAAGGATTTCTGGAAATGCCACTTGTAAAACGGTGAAATAGGGGATGGAAGTTTTATTTCTTAATGCGAGCGAAGCAGCGAGCACCCACTAGTTAAATATACAAAACATACTTGTATGTAGGTACATATTAAAATAAGCAGTCGATTCGAACTTCATCCCGCTATGTTAATATATAAAAACACAGGTATGTACCTAGTTACCTATATATACCTGGAAGAAATCGCTTAAGGCGATAAGGCCGCCCATTTGTACGTTATTATTTGTTTATTTTTTACTTTGTAATATACACTTGTGTTGGTGTGCAATAAAGAAATATATATTATTATTATATACTCTACAAATCAAAGTACTGGGTTCTACTTCGTATATTTACTGTACGTCATATACTTATAACAAAATTTAATATTCTGTCGATTTTAATTCTTTACGTTCGTTTCGTTCTCACGATCCAAAGAAATAGGAAGTTAACGTTACATAATGTTGTAGATATGTATATTCATTACGTATATATACTTTCTTTAGTTGTCACTTTATCTTTATAAACTATTACATGACCTTACAACTGACTGTTATCTCTTATCAGACGGTTTTATTACTACCAGACATGTTTTGAACGTATAAAGAACTAAGAACATATTTACAAAGTGATAATATGACTTATGATTGGTAAAGATAATTGCTTATGTTATCGTCTGCAATAACAATGTAGGCTAAATCTAGGTGCCAACAATACTCAGAGACATACAAAAATAAATTGTGTAATTTATTAGAGATGATAATTATATCTACTATTGAGAAAGAATGGGAAAGTTTTAAGTCGTCAACGTTACTTCTATATTGCTTTCGAAGTTTTATATACTTACTAGTGGACGCCCGCGGCTTCGCTCGCATTATTTTGAGATAAAAAGTATTATGACACTTCTAAGACCTTATACTACCTACTTACATACCAAAAATCATGATGATCCGTTCAGCCGTTTTTGCGTTATGAGCGTTAAATAAACAGACAAAAATTCTAAAAACTGCTAAAATGTGTTCTGTTATGGATTTAGAGAATACCGAAACATTTTTTTCTATCGTCTATGTTAAGATTTTTGACCCTCTTTAAGCTATTTATATGTGGGTATAGATTTAGGAAAATATTCTTATAACATTTCTCCACTCCAACATAAATTCAATTTTCCCAGGTCTAAAACTGCTGCAATACATGACTGGTATATTGATAATACAGTCTTATTTAGAAGATATATTCCGTCAGAGCAGCTCTATCTCGGGACCTCTCGCCAGCATTGTCTATGGATTTGTGCAGATTGCCGCTGGTAAGAATACTTATTACCCTTATTTTAGGATATTTTTTGGTACAACTATTACTTTTTTTCATAGAAACACTCATAAAAAAATAAGCTATTTTAATTCTGAAATAACGCACGTAGTTAATTCAGAATTGAAATAGCTTATTTATTTTAATCATTTAAATCTAAGTAATCATATCTGTACCAAATTTCATTCAAATCGGTTTTTAACGGAGGAACATCATACGAACATAATATATACCTACTACATATGAACAAACTCGCTTTTATTTAATTATAGTGACCACAGGTTAAATGACGTACCCAGTTATATAGTTAGTGCTAAAATAGGTTTTGTAATTTTAGCTAATTTGACAGAATACGGAAAAACATAGAGACGAAAAACGTGTCATTTTTTATCGCACGTTTATTATGTCTGCAAATACAATTTTCACCTGTGATCATAACAAGGTATCAGTCTATCAGTCGCAATCTAAAATAATCCGAAAGTATTATCTTATTATTGCAGTCACTGTTGGTTTTGTTATCAGTATTTTAAGTTGTCTCAATCAAATTGTCTCTATGCAATATGTACTTACTTAATCTAATCTTTATACTTAAGGTACAATTTTGCATACGAATGTGTATTTAAAGCTATGAGTAAATCTAATACATTTTTGAGCTATGTACTTAAAATTATAAAATACTAGCTGCGCTCGCGACTTCGTCCGCGTGGAAGTTTATTTTAGGCATCATATTTATTTTTGCAAACAACCTCTTCAGCTTTATAAATATAGCTGTTACCCACGACTTGAACCGTTTTAGCAGCGCACGCAACGGAAGCTCTCAAAGATGAATAATTTTCCCCGTTTTTTCCACATTTTCCATTGTTTCTTCGCTCCTATTAGTTGCAGCGTGATGTTATATAGCCTAACTAAAGCCTTCCTCGATAAATGGTCTAAGTATTCAACACAAAAATATTTTTTCAAATCGCACCAGTGGTTCCTGAGTTTAGCTCGTTCAAACAAACAAACAAACTCTTCAGCTTTATAATATTAGTATAGATGGGACATCAAAAAAGGTTCAGTCACAGCACTCTTAACAAAAAGTATCAAATAGGTTTATTTTAACAGACTGCAAAAACTATTTCCGCTATGAATCATATTTACTTCATTATTTAGCGTCGTCATCGTTGTAGTCAAATTTGTAAGTCAATAAAAATGTTTCAAACGGTATTTTCTACCTTGTTCCAGGCATAGGCGCCACCTTCCTTACCCGCTACATCGGTCGTCGAATCCTGATGATCACTTCCTGCGTCGGAGTGTCTCTATCTATGACCATCCTTGGCACTTACTTCTACCTACAAGATGCTAAACAAGTCAGCCCTCAAGTTTTACAGTCAATATCATCTTTACCTCTTATAGGTGTGCTAGGTTTTAATGTTTTTTACGCCAATGGTTTAGGAAATTTACCATATATTATGCAAGCAGAGTTATTCCCTGTAAACGTCAAAGCTGTGGCATCTAGCTTGGCAACCATGCTAGCTTGTATTCTATCCTTTTTGGTGACGAAATGTTACCAGAACGCCAAAGATTTGTTCGGCCACTATACCGTGTTTTGGTCGTTTGCGTTGGTGGGGTATGTTGGGTTGTTGTTTATTTATTTCTTCGTGCCAGAAACTAAGGGTAAGACTTTGGAAGAGGTGTTGGAGAATGTACAGGAAAAGCCGGAAGAAGTTGAGGCTTTGAGAAGTGAAGATAGAGAAAATGGTGTTGAAACCAAGTGAGGGAGTTTTTAAATTACTGAATAAGTACAAGATAGTGTATTTTTTTAAATGAAGTTTTTTATATTAAATTGTGCTGTGAGGGTTGTCTCGAAGTACCTATATATTTGTTCACATCGTCATGTGTTCTATATTTATTGAGGCCTAATTTTATATCGCTGATATGTTATATAAATAAAAACAGAAAATTGAAAAATGAGATACTTATATTTATAGCTATATTGTCGAGCTCAAATCATATGCATTGGTTTGTAGATTCCACGCAGGCAAGTAGTCTTTCAAATAGTACAATTTTTTTATTGATATTATTACCTCTTTACTTAATATTTTATCCTAAAAGTTATCAATTTTGCTTGGATTTAATCATCTTGTTTGTAAACAAGTGCAATGACTGACTGAAAATCCATTCTGTAGTTGTGTGTGACTGAATCTGTTTATCTTGTCATGTGCCAAAGATAATGTGTGCCAAATGCGTGATAAATATTTATGTATACATTTGCTACAAACATTTACTTTGTAAAAACCATTTAGTTTGTAAGTCATTGCATAAATCAGCATAAATAATGTAAGATTGCGAACAAATAGCGTTAGTGAGAAATAATATTGTATTTAAACTGTCTGCTTCCGTGTCATTTTTAAAGCATGTGCAAAAACTTTTTAACACACTCATATTTTCTTGTATTTTTTAGATAAAGTTAGTTTTTATTGTTTTACAATTCCTTAAATAACTTTTTATATGAGTGTTAATTTTGTAAATAGATACTACGTTATAATAGTTTACTAGAATGCTCATATTGCGTATCAAAAACAGGGTCTACAAAGTAAGGGTCCGTTTACACATGAAAATAAAAGTCAAAATGTGACTATAAAACTGTATTCTATTGAATAACATGAAATACATAAATGATTACCGAAAACTGTTGTATTATATTTTGTCCTTAGAAACTTTAAGAAAGGAAATCTCACCTTAATTATCAGGTGTTGGCCTGTGGAAATTTGTTCCTTATGTTGTTGGAGATAAGGTTTAAATTCTCTTATTAGTTCCATAGGAGTATAGAGGTGCAAATGGCGTGTCAGCTGGCTCGTCGCCGCTTTCCTCGGAGGCATCAGACTCGAATGTGTTGTCTGGGATGTCGTACAGACGGATCAGGGGCTTGTTGGGGTCCTTCATTATCAGGTACTTGCCTGCAGGGGAAATTAATGTAGGTTAGTTATTTATACCATTACAATAAATGCACCTTATAGCTACACCAAACCGTACACTTATGATAAATTGAACTTAATATATGTACATAAACAATACAATAATAAAAAGAAAAACAGATAAGGCAAAAACGTAGGGCAGATGCGGAAGTTTTGCATGACATTAAAAATTTTCACTCTTCTGACTTGTATTTTGTAAGAAATGTTGCAGGACAAGGTATGTGTGTATGAAAGCTTGGTAAGATTTTCATTATAATGTTTTACAGATTGTTGATCCTATGTGACGCTGTATTTACATTTTACAAGATCAGATCAGATGTCATTCTTTTGTTTCATCAATAAGACAACTAAAGTAAGCCTATTGGAAATCCGCAGACTTTTACGTGGGCTAGGCTTGCGTTAGACTACAACTTGCCTGATGTGAAGGATTTACTTTATTTACTAGTACTTGTGCCTGGAGTAAAAGGCGACATCTTCTTAACTGCCAGATACGAATGAAGAAAGAAGAAGAAAAATGAAGAAAAATAAGAAGAAGTCTCCTTTTGCTCTGGGCACATACTCATTTTCCCTTTTTCTGCCGAGTGGCGTAGTAACACCAATGTGTTACAAGGTGACTCACAAACAACCGTGTTACAAGGTGACTCACCATCCTTCTGCTTCATGCAGATGTCGATGATGCAGCGCAGGATGCCCCACGCGTTGTCCATGGACAGGTTGATCTGCGCCGCGAACTCGTGCGGCTTGAACTGCTGCGTGCCGAGGATCACGTGGCGGGAGTTGTCGCGCACCTGCGCGCGGGACACGTAGCCGAACTTGATCTGGTCCGAGCCCGCGAGGAGGGCCTGGGAACAATAAAACAATAAGAATAATTTACTTACCTTAACAATTAACTCAAATAACATATTTGACTTATCTAACTAGGAATACTGCATTTTTGATATCCTGATGATGATGTGGGTTCTGCACTGGGAACATCCTGTGTCGCAGAAACCACGGTTATGGTATGTGTGTGTTATTTTGCACTAAATATCTTGCTTCTGGCATCGGTATGCTAAGGGAGATGCGGCCATTCGTAAGATGGCAGATCAAAACATGATGATTATAATTTAGGATATACATTGTTGCGTTGCATGATTATGTTCAACTGTTTCTCCTGGCTGCTTGTGGCAGTTGCGGGTGGTTATGTGGAATAACCAAATACATCTAACGTATGCGTGCATTAGAGCGACTTTCATACTGAATTCTCTGATTCAACTTGACTTTGGTGCCAAAGGCCAGGCCGTATTCATTTGTTTCCCATGAGTGAAAACATAAACTACTAGTATAAACAATTTACATAAATTAGTCTTCCAAGCTCGGCTAAAATATATAGATTACACTTCAAATTTCGACCTCTGACTTCAGAGGCTAGTTAGCATATTTATTATTCTTTTTCTGATTCTCAACCTTATTGTGCAAAGACCAGTATTTACCTGGACAGTCCACTTGGCCAGCTTGCAGGAGTTGTTCCTCAGCTCGTTGGCCAGCACAGCCCCGCGCTGGGTGTCCAGTTTCTGGCGCCACTCCACTCCGTTGGCGATCTTGGAGTCCCACTCGTTCAGGGCCTTGATGGAGAGGAACTGGGTCTCGCCCTGAGGGCCTTGCATCACTGCGTCGTGCTCGCACCGAGCTACAAGCACCTGGAAAGAGTATATGAAGAAGTTATTTAGGCAAACTATGGGCAAGTGTAAACTCGTTTTAGTTAAAAAAAAGTGAAATTTTTGAACTGAGTATAAATTATGGATAAGAAAAACTGAATGATAGTTTGAAATATAGAAAAACATGTACAATGTATATCTAGTATTATATGTATGTAGGTAGGTAAAGCACAATAAAAATCAATCATAGTTAATCTTCTCATAGATGTAATATCTCTGCATATGCTTAATCTAGTAAAGCTAGTGCAGAGTACAATGGAAAAATACTTTAGATTGAGAATTAATCAGATTATTTATAAAATTTCAGAACAAAAAAACTAGCTAAACTGTTTTTACAATTTAATACAGTACGATTCTATTATTGGTGATTTGATTTTGTTGCTAAAATTAGTTATGGTGTACAAAATCTTCAGTCAGATTTTGAGATGATACAAATATTTGTTCATGTGCCGTCCCATGCATAATTTACAACAAAAACTGTTATATGATAAGACTCAAAAATCAAGATATTAAGTGATTAATTAAAACGTGTCACATCCTATGTGAAACGTCTCGGAATACCTCAAATGATAGGGTTTTAAAGTTAGTCTCAGGCTAACTGTATCCCGTCATAGCCATTGCACGATCCAACAAGCTAAGTATAACAATAACTCACAACGCCATTGTTGAGGTTCCACTTGCGGTAGCGGTACCCCACGGAGGCCACCTCGCCCTCCTCCTCCGACACGAAGGGGTTGGCCTCAGGGAACTTGTACTTGGGCTCGTTGGGGCCACTCTTCAGCACCTGGAAACAGTGGAATGAGGATGAGATATGAATGACGAAAAGAACATCACTAACTCATACATAAATAATATATAATAACATTTATGGGCAGATATTTCTTACTTGACAGCTGTCATGCAGCTAAATGACACTGGTCAATGGCTGGAATTACTTAAAAGGAACTCTCAAACGAAGCTGTTAGAAAGAACATCAGTAACTTTACTAGGCTGATGATGGACTTACATTTTGAGTCACACAGCCGAAATACTAAAAGTTCTGGATGGCTATCAAGAACTTTTAGTATTTCTTTATAAATGTGATTTTCTTTATAAACCATCAGTCTCAGTCAGTACTTAAATAAAAAATCTTCTGTATACAAACCTGCTGGCTGAAGTTGTGGTTGATGAAGGTGGCTTCCAGCGCGAGGTTGCGCGGCGAGTTGATGGAGTTGCCGTCGTCTGCTGGCGGCTCTACTGACGTCTCGTTGACAGTCAGCAAGTCGAACTCGGTGTTGTCGCGCTTGTCCAGGAACAACTTGTCGCCTGGAAGATATAAATATATGTATGTAGTTTTAGTGTCTTAGAACCAATCAGTAAATGTTTGAGCTATAATTTATCGCGATATAACGCAAGTGAAGCTGCGGGAATCTTTTAGTATTAATTATTATGAGTACTAGGGTAGATTACCATTTGTATTCTTGTTTTCTGCAATAACATAAGCCACAATCAAATCTCAAGCTCAAATCACTACTTTTAGAAAGAAAAGAAGGAAAACATTTATTGTGACGACAGATTTAACAGAAAAATAAACACGAGTAAAAACATAATAAACAAACATAAAATCTGCCACAACACAGCCCCAACTCAGCATAATGCTGGTTGTGTGGAAGCAACCAGCGCTGCTCTTCAGTTGGGGCTGACCACCACCACCACTTTACCACTTAGACAGCTGCTCCAAGTTTTTGGTTGTGAAAAATGATATCTCACCAATCTTCTCAATAACAATGTCCCAGGAGTAGTTGGATCGCGTGCAGCACATGATGGTGGCCAGGATGGCGTCGGTCGCGTACACCGTACCCGTGCTCTTGCTGAGGCGGCGGATCACGGGGTCGTCGGTTGTAGTCACCTGCACGGAAACAAGGGGATTACAGTTGATATTGTGCTGGATGCAACCTCACATGACTCTTATATCCTAACTAGTGGGTGCTCGCGGTTTCGCTCGCATTAAGAAGTAAAAATTGCATCCCTTATTTCACCCCTTTAATAGTGGCATTTCCAAAAATCATAATCATAATCATCTTTATTCATAATAAATTATTACATGTCAACAAAAAAATATATGGAAAGAACTACAATTTCCTAGGTAGTTATTGTAAAACGAATTAAATAATTAATTTAAATATGTCAAAATCATAGAAAGTTTCCTGGATAAGCCAGCGTTTCAGTCTACTCTTGAAACTTCCTAAGCTCGGTGCCGAGATCACAGTTTCTGGTATTTTATTATAAATTGTTGGACCTATAACATGTGTTACTTTATTAGATTTTGCCAACGTTCTTTTTTCGCATTTGAGGAGGTCTCCAAACGTCGTGTTCATGTGCGTGCCAGCGCCACGAGTGGTGTACGAGGCTAGATTCTGCCTCACGTACACTGCCACCTGGAAGATCACAAGCGACGGCAACGTGAGGATCCCCAGCCTCTTGAAGTGTGGACGGGCGGAGTCGTCCGGGGGAATCTTCGCAATTGCGCGGACTGCGCGCTTCTGCTTCCGGAATGCACGCTCCCAGTCCGCGGCGCGCCCCCACAGCTCTGCGCCATATTGCAGCACGGAGTGCACTGTGGCGAAGTAGCAGCACCGCACCACGTCTGAAGAGACCACTCTGGACAGACGGTTCAATGCGAAGCATGCACTTCCTAGTTTACCACACACTTTGTTTATTTGGTTCTCCCATACTAGTCCCCTATCTAGCTCGAAACCTAAGAATGTAGTGGAGGAAACTTGTTTTATTTTTTCTTTGTTGACATACACTTCTAGTGACCTAGGAGTTCGTCCATTCAAATAGAAGTGTATGTAATGTGTTTTAGTTAGGTTCATTGCTAGGCCATTTATGTTGAACCAGGCAGCGAGCTGTGCAGTGGTGGAGTTCAGCTTCACTTCTAGCTGCTCGATTGATGATGACGTCACTATGGCGGCTACGTCATCAGCGTTTATGTACACTTCAGCAGCAGTTACAGCGTTCGGTAAATCGTTTACCAGCAGGGAAAATAGTATGTTCGATACTGAGGATCCCTGCGCCACTCCCATGGTGGTTTCGAGTGGATCCGATCTGATCGCGCCTCCTCCGCCAACTACAAGCTGACTTCTGCTCTGCATGAGGTCCGCGAGCAGGGCGTGTGCTGGGCCATCCACGCCGTAGTGGCGCAACTTGGCGTTCAGCACTCCTGGATCAGCTAATTAGAACGCCTTAGAGAGGTCGCAGCAGAGAAGAGCGACGTGCTGCTTCGGTCTGCTGTCTCTCGGTGACGGTAACGTAACCCTTCTTATCACCTCACGGGTGAGAGAGGTGGTCGACCTGCCCTCACGGTACGCGTACTGACGATCTGAGAGGGCGCAGGATTCTGTGAAGTACTGAGTAAGACGTAAGGTAAATCCTTTATTAGCGGATGCCTACGTCATAACATCTACCATCTTCATTCCAAATTGCAGTCCAATCCATCCAGTGGTTTGGGCTGTGTGTTGATTAGATCACCATATCAGTCAGTCAGTCACCTTAGAGTTTTATATATTTAGATAGACAAATTACTTAAAAAAGGATGAGTAGGTAAGTGTAGGTGTCCCTGTATAGACAAACTGCAGTAATCATTTAGGGTTAACAAATATGTAAGTATAAGAGAAATATGTAAGAAAGAGGTGTTAGTGTTAGTCAGTTTGATTGGACATTTCCATTCAGGACAGTCAGAATTCTTACCACGAGGTTTCTCTGCATGTAACCTGGTGGTGAGAATTCTGACTGACAGCCTTTTGCTGTAGTCTAAGGTGGAGCACAACTTTACTATACTAGAATGGAAAAAACTATTGACGTCAGAGTTTTGTACTCTATCATATATTAGTTGATCTGTATAAAATGTATATTGAAAAGAATCTATTTTGTAAATTTATTTCCAGTAGACTTTGGTTTGTTAGCTTACCGTATGGAAGATACGGTCAATGCGCTGCAGTGGCTTCTCGTGCTTCACATTGACGCGATCGTACGCCTTGTCGTAGTACTCCAATGTACCGCTGCACACAATGTCCTCTCCTGGAAAATTACACAATATACAAATAAGTGGAACTAATCTTGAATAGCAGAATGAAATCACTCAAAAAAAAAGAGGAAAGCCTGCCAAAGAAAGAAAACCTGGCCTGGAAGAGATCACTCAAGGCCACCTATGTGTTACATTTATTTATAGTTTAAGTACTTTTGATATTGTTAATTTATTTTGGAGTGCAAAAGAGATATATTGTACTATATGAAATCCTGCATCTGTTTAGAAATGCTAGAATGGTTATACTTGACCACAATCACCACATGTCCTGCAGGGCTAGCACGGGCAGAAGACAATATATCCCGAGGGAAAGAAAATAATTTGTTTCCCCGCTGTCAATTTTGGCACGGAGTAGCCGGGGAAAGTCAAACCGGGATAGATATACGGCGGGAGTAGCATTATAATATTTTATTCCTATTTTGTTGCCATAATTACGAAATCAAATTAAAATGAATACAATCTATGTATCAATTCATCTAACCTTCAGAAATTGTTCATTCTTTTTATTTTATATTTACAGCGGGGAGTAGCGTGATAAAATTTCATGAATAATTCCACCATAAACGTCAATGGGATAAATTATATTTCTTTCCACTGTTGTCATAGGTTGTCGTGTCGTGATAAGAAAGGTGGGAATGACACTATCAGGTGGATAAAATGGGGGAAAGACTATTTATCCCCATGCCGTGCTTGCCCTGCAGGTGCCATCTTTTTCACAGTTGTGTGTTAAAATAACAATAACAAACAAACATAACACAATTTTTACAGTGATTCTGGTAATTTATAATTGAATTTGTCAATGCAATGAACTATGTTAATAATATGAACCCAGATTATATTTTACTAGTGGATGTCGTCTACAGCTGTTGCTCGCTTAATAGTTTCCCAGTAAAACAAACACTAAATGTTAACCGATGAGTTACAGTTTCATTATGTATTATGTTTAGATATATTTACCTTCTTTAATGCCAGGCAGAGACAGTTTGGCGAGCCTGGGGAAGTCCATATCTTCAATAGTGACCCAGGTAGGCCTCACGGTGACGGAGGCATCTCGAATCTTCATGGGAGCACCGCGCTGGCCCCACCTCTTGCCAAGCTTGCGGTCACGTTGTTGCTATACAACATAATTAATTTTGTTGAACACTTTATTGAACTGAAACTCTGGAGAAATATGTAATGTTTTTACGCTGTGACTGCTCCTTAACTGACATTAAAGCGGAAAAACACTACATATTTCTCCAGAGTTTCAGTAACAATGGATTTCCGCAAAGTAACGCCTGATTCAATATCTTATTACTTTATTGAAATAAGACAGGTAAAAACAGCATAGAAAATATTTTAACTAGCAAACATTTTAAAAGGACAAGGGGACAACAAGAAAAGCGCAGGACCAATGACTATACCCAGCTGAAGGTCAACAAGGACTCAAAATGATTATGATGAACACAAATTTGAATATGGTTAAGTAAAAGCTTATATAGTATCATAGATACAAGGTCAGTTAATTAGATATATAATGTATGTATTTACATATGTTTACTAAAGTGATCAGTTAATGCAGTTTTCTAAACACATTAATAAATCTGGGTATAGTTGCTTCATCAAGTATACACTACAAAATTATATATATATTTTTTTTTAATCATTATTTATTAAAAGGAGTTTTGTCACAAATTGACTATGCCACTCCCATACGGCCAGTAGCTAGTTCTTACTTAAAGATAAATTTATATAGTTGTAGCAACATTTTGGCATCTTCAGACAATGGAAAGGCCAAAATGCTGCTACATTGTCGTACATTGTAACTGTCATAAGTTGTCATTAATAGATTTCTCCTAAGGGCCTCATTTTGGACACATTCCGTTAGTACATAACATATCTAACATTCCGGACAGTTTGGTGAAGCAACAATTCCCATGAGATGTTAAAAAATTATTGCACGGAATATGTCCGGAACAAATCCTAAACATATCTCATAAGTTAATAATATCATATGTAATAAGACACTCGTTACCTTGTTCAGTGTGGTCATGCCGCCAGGGGTACGAGCACCTCTCTGGCCCCGGCCTCTCTGTCCACGAGCGCGGCCACGCTGGTACGGGGGCTTCTGCACCCTCGTAGTGTCTACCAGGTGGAATGAACTCTCATCTTCATCATGGAAGTATGCATACGACGAACCAGCACCAAATTGGGAAGCATACTTGTCTGTGTAAGCATAATGGTATTGTTTAGAACATTTATGGTGACTCATCCTTATAAAAAAAAATGAAAAATGATATATGAATAATTTATTTACCTTAACAATTATATATAGGTACTTGATAAACTCTCAGCACCAGAGTTGGCCACTCTCATTCGATAATAAGAAGAGTAAAATGAGGTTTTAGTCACTAGTCATTAAAAAGCTTTAGTAGGTAATATATTGTTTGTGTATAGCAGATCCAGCTGTTGTAAAAATAATTTCAGTAACATAATCAGCAATCATTAATAAGATCTTTTCATCACAGCCCTCGATAACACGTTTATACTACTTCACATGGATGTTACGACGATGTGAAAGTAATTGGTGATATGCTAAGGACTAGGAGTGAGCCTAACGTCACCATAACCTCAAAACACTCTTGTTTACTGAATAAAAAGTATTGAAGTAAAAAGAAATAAGAAGTGTAGAAACTTACTTTGGTACTTTTTGTCTTGTACCATAGTCCAATCACTAATTTTGCCCAAGCGGTCTCCTTTGCTGAAGGGTTGGTAAGGCATGTCCCGAAATTGCTCCGGCATTTCGCAAGGACCCCATCCTGTCGGGTTGTCTTGAATCACGGGCGCTATAAACTTGATCGGCTCTTCGGCCGGTAATACGTGTTCCGACATCGCGAATCTCGTGATGAAATTAGTGTGTTTTCTTGTAATAATTACATGAATGCCACGACACTTTCGAATCACAAATTGACAAGACAAGAACTCCAGAAGAACTATAGACAAGACACATTTTAGTTTTTTTTTATATTTAGTACATAAACGTCAAGCTAGGCCATCGACAAAACCGATAAATTGGCCAATTTATCGGTACATCGGTATCGTGTACATTTATATGAAATTCATAAATATAATATATTTAGAAACAATATTTACACATATTAACACTAATAGAACTAAAAAAGAGTATTTACATCTAAACTAAATTTAAACAATCTACATGTGGTATGGAGCCAAGAACGCTGGCTGCATTCCCACGCTGGATTGCTATAGAGATCCTTTGCGCAAGGAATCAGCCAGCGTTCTTGTCTCTAGTGATGTCAATCAACATTTTATTTAATTTTTTTATAAAAGACTTCGTGCTATTACCCCACGGACCAAAAGTTTCGAAGCCAAGCGGTACGAAAATATAATCAGTCGATAATGATGTATATTTTCGCCGCTTGGCTTCTATGTGTTATTTATAATATATTTATATTTATGAATTTCATATAAATGTATACGACACTATTATAAAATTGATGATGTCATTTCCGTTATCTCTCTTTCTCTTATTATTTTATTTTCGTTCATTTTTCTCTGTTCGTTCTTTTCCTTTTATTTTTTCGATAGATATATGTATAGAGATATTAATACTTCGTAAAGAGAAGTCAACGCGTTGGATGATTTTACGCCATGCTTTGATGTACGCTGTACAGCAACTATCCAGTGGGTATCCAACGCCCGTGGAGAATAGTTGTGTTTGGCTCGCATAAATAACAACATCAAAATGCCTGGTTGTGTTCTTAAAGACTGCCGTATTCACTCCAGAAATTCAAAAAAAAGTGATGGTTTAACATTTCATCGGTAAGCAGACATTTAAACGTTGAAAACTCTTTGATTTAAAGCTTTTAGCGATGTAACAATTAGGCGTGTGTAGTTCACGAATGAATCATTCAAATGAACTACTTCAGTTGGTTTAGTCCTTCATTCTCTACTTCAGTATCATTTCATCTAGTTCATACTTCAGTGATGTAGTCCACCGCTCGCGAACGACTTGAATCAAAACATATCGAAGTAACTATGATATATTTTAGTCAGCAGTGACTTTTCCCTATCTCGCTCTGTTGTAGGAACGGATATGGCAGCCTATTTCACTCACTCGTACTTCAACTCGACATATATTTATCTGATCAGGCGGATTATGACAATTCAAACTCTATCGCAAGGTAATAACGTTGCCGTTTTCCGAATATCTACATTTACGATCTTGTTGCTGTTTAGATGTTTTTTTCATAAGTACTTATCGAATCGAGAAGCTACAACTTGTTAAACTATTTTGAGCTTTATGCATTGATATTTATTTTATGTGTCCCGTCACAACGCTTCTTGTATAAGATAATTCAGCGAGATGTTATTGTTACAATCTATCCGATATCTTGTATATCTCTCAACAATCTTAATCTCAATGAAATAGTGAAAGAAACACGAACGATACATACTAAATAACAAGTTCATTGAGCAACTGAAGTAAATGAACTACTGAACTAGAAGAGTGATATAGTTCACTGAGATGAAAAGACACATATATATCTTTTCATTTCAGTGCATTGAGCTATAATGTACTTACGTACGTAAGTACATTATAGCTCAATGTTTCAGTGACACATTCTGCGCAAGGCTAGTAACAATGCTCACGAGGCTGCCGGGCGCCGCCATTTTGCAATACTAATTATAGAGTAATGAAAAAAAGACGCAGATACCCAACATACATTTTTACCTATTTTGTGGTTTTAGACAATAATATAAGTGTTATTTATTATTATTTAGAATAGATATAAAATAAGTAAATTGTGACTTATACCTTTTAAATAATTTTGAAGGTTTCTACGGCCGGGTCATGAGAAAAGAGAAAAGTGGATTAAATTTGTGCAAAATAATCGGAAGGAGGACACATGGCTTCCGACTCCTTATACATATATATGTTCGTTGCACTTTAAGGATGAGGATAAGTATTATACCAAAACAGGACGACTTTATCTGAAGAAAACTGCTGTACCATACGATAAAAACACCATAATAGTATCGGTAAGTGTAGTTATACCTATTTAATTTTTAGTAGGTATTTTATATTTCTTACTTTGCTATATGCTAATATGTACGTATATTATGCGATAAAAATTTTGTTTATATTAATATTTTGACGGAAACATGTTTAAAAGTGATAGACAATATTAAATTAGCTGAAAAAATAATAATATGTTTATTTAATTTTCAGCCTTCAAGATCACATCTATCCAGTTTGGATCCAATATCTGAAGAAGTAAGCGATACAGAGTCAATTTTTGATACTCCTCAGGAAATCGTGCTCAAAAAAAAACTGTTCAAAGAAAGCACGGCGAAAAAAAAAATATTTGTCAAATTGAGGAAGATACAGCATCAAAACAGATATTTGAAGAAAAGAAATGAATTTTATAAAACGTTGGTGGCAACTTTAAAAGAAAAATTCGGTTTGGATCAGAATGCTGAAAATGATCTAATGTGCAAAGCGGAGGCAGTGGAGTTACACAAAAAGAGTTAAATCACAGAGTGCATCTAATACGTGTAATACTAAACAAATATATAACTGTTCAATTGCACCACGAAGCCAAGATAACAAATGATTATACAAGCAAACGCCAAAAACTCCCTAAACGATATAGGTAATTAAATAATAATTTGTGTTGATTTCTTTTGAAGTTGTGTAATAAATAAAGCATTTTTTAAATTGCAACGATAAATTTTTATTTCACTTCGTTTATTTATTTAACGTTAAGACAGACTAGTTACAGTAGGTAAGTATTAGAAAGTAGTAGGTACAAAAGTTGTGTTACTTCTGCTGTACCTATACAATCTATGGGAATGGGAGGGACTTGTTGTTGCACTACGTTGAACGAAACGCGGAAACGTCGTTTGGTTGCGAGAAAACAAACGGTACCTACGCTCTTGCGCTATATATTATAGTTTGGTTATATGAGATAGGTAGGTACCTATTGTTTTCGCGCTGCAGCTAATTTAAGTTCAATCTCTTTCCAAAATGAAGCAAAGCTTTGGTTCGGGGTGTATATTACTAGCGTAGGTACCTATAGAAATACGCTAGTAATACCTATAGTTCAATGTTCACTAACTAGTCTGCGTTACAAAAACAATTTGGAACCTGATGCAGCGATACAAAGAATGATAATACCAATTTATCCATGGTAATCACGCGTTGTTAGATTTCGTGCGGTGCTAAAGTACATAACTGCTGTATTGAGTTTGATTTGATATTCGGAGTGGAGTACCTACCTATTTATATGATAGGTACCTACCTATCATCTCATCAGAAATTACTTTCCTGTTCCTCTTCAAATAGGTAACCTTAAAGAAAAGCAAGGATGGTGGCTAATAGATAAAAGTAGGTAGGTATAGCACTAGTAGGTAGGAAAGTACCTACCTACCTACCATACACCTACATAGCATACAATTGTATGCTATGTCCAAGCAGAATCTACTAGAATCTGCTGATAATGATGACCACTTCTTTTTAGTCAGTTCTTGCCATTCTGTATGTAGCCAACATTGTCGTCAAGAATGAGATCAATAATTATACAATGTTTCATTTTGCCAAAATTTAGGTTTGTTTTACATTGAGTCTAATAGATAGCTTCTACCTGCATGTAGGTACATAGTTTGTCCACCAAAGCAGAGCAGAAAAACTAGGAAAAATAAAGGAACCAACAAGCATTGATGACAGGCAAAATTTCATTAGATAAACTCCCTATCTTGTTTACTTCAAATGAAACTTTACTTATTTAGTACAGAATAATGTCACACTAAGGAAACTTGAAAATCCATGGCAGCAATATACTTACCTACTTACTTTAATGAAAACGATCAAGATTTTTTTTTCTGAGTGTTGAACCCACACTTGGGTTTTATACCTAAACTGGTAATGACAATTGTGTTTGTAATCAGAAGAGACACTCCATGGAAGCCTGCTTCTGGTGTAACTGTGTCTCACCATCTATACCTACTGATGTTCCTGCCTGACTTTGAACATTCCCCAGCTCACCTCAACTTTCAAGAGAGTTAATTCTGAGTAAGAAACCTACAATACTGGACTGATTATCTAATTTTTTTATTTATATTTCAGTATATTATGCTTTTTATTTATCTACTTAATAAAGTGTTCTCATAAACTAACCTCTTAATCTTGTTTGTTTTTTTACCCTAATTACCTATAATAATAACATAATTATATTTTTCTTATAATCTTTTAAAGTAAATAAGTAACTATTTATATACCTACAATTGTGGACTGTGCCCAGGGGTAGGTAAACACAGAATGTATCTCCAAACCTAGACTTTTTTTCAGAATCTGTATCTTCACAATTAAATAGGTAGGTACCTAGGTAGATAATCAACAATTAGATTGCAATTAAATTGATATGGTCAATGGTATGGATAATGTGATCTTTTGGATTAGGTACTTGAGGGATTTCTTGGCTTCTTCGAGAACTTTCCCTTTACACATCACCTGGAAAAAAATGCATGAGTAGTTAGATGCTGTATCAATTTTGGTTGAATTGTAAACTAAAGGATATCTTTTATGTTAATTTTTTTATTGCAACATTTGTAGGTAACTATAGTATCTACCTAAGCTATCATTTCCAAAGATGATTATTCAAATATCTGTAAATTAGTCACATTTAATTGTATGCCCAAGTAAGACTTTTTAAACATTAAAGGTTAGACTTATTAACACCTACTTATATTTTTTTATTTGCTATAAATACTGAATGCTAAATATGGATAAGCTAGGTAAGTACATATTGTACTTAGGTAACTATTAAGCCTAGTAATAGGTAATTAACTCTGAGCTATTAACTTATCATAGGGCTTTGTGATTTCTATAGGTAGTCTACTTACATATAAGGTCAAATCTCTGATTAAAAGTTCACATAATAGTAAGTACCTACATTTTTAGTTTTAAGACATTGAGAGGATATATAAATTCAAAAAACATTCATTTTATCAAGAAACTATTGAGAGAGAGAAATGCGTTGGCATATTATATTTTTTTTTAAATCGCTAGATGTTTTCTATATACCCAGACAGAAGCTGCCTTAATTGTATCTTCTATCTGGGGCGTATAGCAGAATACACTGGATTTTTTAAAGTACATTACATAGTTTGTATAACTGATAAGTAGGGTACCGGCACATACGACTTGGCTACTTTTTATCAGCACTAGGTACTACTAATGGCCACAAATCAATTACTAAATTTTTCTTACCACGGTAGGAATTGGGATAGCGTCTTTTTTTTAACACACGGAGAGAATTTGGAGTATAAAAAGATGTTGGATCAAAATGTAGACTGCAAACTTTGGAGAATTTAGTAATAGGTCGTGTTATATTAAAGTTTTTTTGTCATTTTACTTTGATGCATTCATTTTTAGGAAAGCTGAAAAAATAACATATTGCACAAAATATTTCAAGCACGAGAAAATATGGTCACCTTAGTCCCAATAATGTAATCTTACTTAAACTTTAGCATACATGTAGAAAGATATATTGCAGCCACTATAAGATTCACTTTTGCATCCCGGAACACTACAAGTTCTTACCATTTAGTAATTTTTACAATAAAATACATCTAAGTATATTAGTTACAAATGGAATTATTTTTTTCCCGCCACCCTTAATGTCATCATAATTTAATGTTGCCTGTGTGAAAAATAATATAATATTAATTTGTTACTTATTCTATTTTGTGTTAATTTCACATATTCATTCAGATTTCTTTGTGTCGAGTAAGATTTGTAATAAATAAAATTAAATAATATTATTTATTGGTAAATATTTCAAAACTTAAGTTGACAATGTCTTTTATCACAGATTATTTTTTAAACTGGCAAGCTGTTTAAGCAAGCAAGCTCGGAAGAAATATCACAATGGAGGGAGCCATAGAGATTTTGAGCGTGGCCACTTTTTGCTAGTGTGCAGTTACAGATTTGCATTAGTTGTGTGACTAGTGATGTGACATTCCCATCAAGTCTATCGATGGAATATTGGTGAAGTGAATAAAAATGCATGTATTTTATATGAATCGTTTATTAATTATTTATCATATAATAGATAAGATAGGTAATCTGGCAATCTGGCTTAAAAGGTAGGTAATCTGGCATTATTTTGAGTTATTAATATGACGGCTAATGACCCTTAAACAGTATTAATTTGTGTACATGTTTCTGACACTGGTTTCAGTGACAACATTTTTCATCACGAAATGTATGCGGAGCTGAAAATATTTGTCACATATCGATTTAATTAAAAGAAGTTTATGATCTTCTAATAAGCTAAAATCTAGGACATGTGTATTTAAACATCGGAAAATATTTTGAAGTTTAGAGGAATCCATAAGCTGCAAGATTAGGTCTCTGATCATTTTATGTACATCTTTGCTGTTGATTTTGCTGTGGTGTGTCGTTATTAAAGTTTTGCGTAAAACTTTTTCACATATTTTACATATATAATATACGTCATCGCTAGGGTAAATTAGCCCCCCTTTGTCTTTGATAGACGTCAGTGAGTCTCTTTTAGTTCCTTCTAGCGCTGACAAACAGTCCTTACATATCAATTTTTTTTTTATTTTTTTTTTACCACAAATCCCGAAATGTAGTATATTACCTCAGAAACATATTCTGTAAGTCGACTAGGGTCACTAAGGTAACAGTGATCATCGTTATTTAGAGACTCTTTTTGAGTAATTTCATCCAACTCCACTAACCACCGACGTTTAGCTACGGATTTATTTAGTTTGTCTTCATAGTTAAATTTTTTGGTGAAATTTGGTATTGCGATGTCTTCCAAAGGTACACAATATCCTTCTGAAACTTAAAATTCAGCGTGTATAAGCAATTTCTTATAGGCTGTTTTAAACTGCTTTGCAGAAGGATTGTTATTTGAACCACCCATGGATCGGATTGCACCAAAAAACAACTCTATGTGGTCTTGGGACCATTTGTATGTACATATAAAATTAAGTTTCGCCGGATCTGGTGCAAATAATTTTCACAAAGATTTTTGAGTGACTGCAGGCAAATTATAAATCCCAAAAACCCAGTTTTTCTTTGCGAATTGATAACCAAATCATTTGCATTGAATTTAAGATTTTTTATGTAGGTACTCTATGCCGTCCTCTATAAGTTGGTATGTTTTTTCGATGTTTCTTGGCAGAATTGCTTGCTTGTATCCGTATGAATTAAGATTGCGAGAATTCAGCAAATCAAATATATTATTGAACATACTAATAAATTCACAAGTTGCTTCACAATCTGCAAACTCTTTTAATTTTATTTCATTGCGGCAAAACATGAGTGCATCTGACACTGATTGACTCAAAATTTGGGCTGCCAACTTTACCTTCATTTTTTGTTATATGTAATCAACGTGAGCTTTCCGTAGTTTATTACCTAAATGTAATTGTTCTTCAGTTTGCAGATTGTGAAGCAGCTGGAAGTATTTAAAAGATATTTCCTTGCCTTCTTTATTATAAAGAATACCTCTATCTCCTAGTGCATTGCGGACTAATTTTAAACAATGACAAGGATCCAGAAGCACGGAAACTTTCTGGCCATTATGGTCAAATTCTGTTTTAAAATCAGTATTATCAAAAACACATCCCAGTAGCTTAGCCATTCCATTATTGTTTGGTGCACCGTCAAAAGTTAGCGTTACTATGGTAACACCTGATTCAGCCAACAAATCCAGGCAAGTACGTACAAGTTCAGCTTTTTGCGTACCTGACGCACCGTCAATTAAAAAATATCCCACTGGAATTTTGAAAGATCCGTTCAAAGCCGTCACCATAAATGTAAGCACTTCCGTGGCTAGGGGAACACTTTCGTCGTCTACATTGTTGCCTACATTTACGTAACCGTGGGAACTATGTCCATCCCACTCAACACATTTCCTAATACACATTTCGTCCATACATAAAGCACCTATTACTGGTTGTGTTTCTGACTTCATTTTTAGGGTATCAAATGATTCTTTGGTGAATCCTGGATTGCAGTCAACTGCCTGGTACCATTTGCTGATTGTTTTTGGATGGGGTAGGCAAGAGTCAAAATGTTCACGCAGATATTTGTAAGCACGAGGCGAAAGAAAATGTAGTGTTAGGGAAAATTTTCGCAGTTCAGGTGAATATTTTTGTGGAAGTGATTCGTTGCTATGTTTCCGCTTTTATCTCACAAGCAAATCTTGATTTTTTTCTGCCTATGCTACGCAACAAATCTGAAGACTCCGTTTTAATAAGATTTTTTTCTGTTAAATCACTTATGATGTTTAATAATGTAGCATTCTTTTTTTCAAGTCTCCGTATTTTCTCTCGTAACTTTTTAACTGTCCTCAATCGTTGCAAAGCAACCGTCCGAGATCGTGCTAAAGATGCTAACACTTCCACTGCACGCCTGGGTGTTGTGGGTATGTCTTCTGTATTTACACCACTTTCTTCAAATTTCTTTCGTTTCCTAGGAGTAATAGCACACTGAACTTCAGCTCTATGCAGAGGCGCTTTTCTTTTCCTTACAACCTGCCCAAGGCCAAGAATAATAAAAGTAAGCTTAGATAGATAAAATTTATAATAAGATATAATAAAACTCCTCTGATCAAGTTAGAGATTGTGCAAATTACAATAAAAAAGAGAAGTTTTTTTAATACACATGAACAAAAACTTACCGGTTGATAATATGATGGGTATTCTTCAAAAACGGTAGGTATTGCATCACTTTTGAGTTTTTTTATCTGTAATCCGGTGATGAAACAGGTTTCTTCGAAATGTTTCGAACACAGTCTGGAATATTTTGTTGGCTCCCAGTTATCACGCCTAACAGCTTTGATCCACTCACTTCTCATTTCTGGACATTTTGGAAACCTAAAAATTAGTTGTAGGTACGTTAAAAGAAAAAGGAAACGATATGTACATAATTCAGTGTAAAAAAATACATTTAGTTATGACATTACATAACATGTACTTAGGCACAATTTTATCAAGTTTGGAAGATATATCTTTTATCGATATATCGATAAAACTAAAATCTATGGTAAGGACATCACTAGAATTGATGCTTAAATTATCTTTTAACACTTTTGCTGTTTTAAGACAGTTTTAGACATTATCTTGACCCAAAATCACATGGATGTATATAAACTATATTGTTAATATGATGGTACAATAGCATTTTGGCTAAAAACATCATCAATTTAGCATACAATGACTTAAACATTGTCACCAACTTACGAATGAAATGACAAATCCGGGTCTTTTACACCTCCTTTTGTAGTTCTTGATGAACATGACACTGCTGAGCACGACATAGTTTTACATTTGACTTTAAACAAATCTGTAACACCGTAAAATCACTTGATATTCTTTAAAATTCTAAAGCACAAACGCAATGTTTTGGCCTACTAGCCCTAGCCGGTCATAAAAAGACACGTGCGGCGTTGCCAGCATGTAAATTTGCTATCTCTTTTACTCGTAGCTTCATTCTGAAGGAAAGACAAAGACACACTCAAGTGCTTTACACACCAGTGTTGCCAATGAAAATTTTTAGGCGGCCGTGTATGTTAGGTAAAAAAACGGTGTTTATATGGAAAAAGATCAAGGGTGGGCCGTGTCATTGCTTAAAAAAAAGTTTAAAATGATAATTAATCGTTTTTAACATTAAAAACCTTATAAAAGCGCCATTTGGCTAATGTAAATCAACATTAGCCAAATGGCTTTTTCTATTTGTTTGAAGAAATAACAACAAATAATAATTTTGAATAGCTTTAATTTTTATTTAAACTTATTATTCACGGTATTAATCTCGAATACTTTCTATAAACTCTTCTTCGTTCTTATTAAAAATATCTTTTTGCTTGTCTTTAATTTTTTGGTACATTTAGGTGGTGGGTTCAAACGTTCTGCAATCATTTTTGCATTTTTTAAATTTCTTTTGTCAAGAGAAGTCCGCTAATAGTTGAAGTAAATAATTTGTTCCTCTTCTTTGTTTTTATATTGCTCACGTGACTGAAAATTCGTTCACAATCACTGTTCGAATGGAGCAATGATAAAACACTTAGTGCCAATTTAGCAATGTTCTTGGAATCGGTTGTGGTTAAAATTTTGGATTAGGAATCGAATACAGTAAGCTACTCCGATGTTTAAAAATCGTCAATCCGAAAGTGCTGTTCCTCTCGATCTCCTGTCAAATAATATTTGGATAAGTGAGAAGTGAGTAATTTCGCGCATCGGAGTTAATCAATTACCGTAGAATTTGTGAATAGCCGTAGAATCTGCTACGGCTACAGGGTTGCAGCCGTAGGCCGTGCATTTTGTAATATTTTGACATGAAAGCCGTAGAACACGGTAATTGCCGTAGCATTGGCAACACTGTTACACACAGACGTAAGAGCGGCAACGTCTCTATGGCTCCCTCCATAGCTCCATTGTGATATTTCCTCCGAGGAGAGAGCAATCCTGAGGGAAAGAGAGGGATGACATAAAAAAACTAAAACTTGGATTGTCAAAGTAAAAAAATCCTTGTTGTATACGTATTACCATGAACAAAAATTCAGAAAAATCATTATTGCTATATAAAAAAAAACATATATTTTGTGCTGCCAGGTATAAAATATTATTTTTAAATGATATATCCCCACTTCCGAGGCATGTAAATAGCTCTTGCCTTATTTTTTTTAGTTCATTCCTTCATTTCTTAATAGAATAGGTGAGTTGTGTTTTTGTTGCCGATATACACAAACAAATCGGGTTTTCAGATCCTTTTCTGCAATTACTAATAAAATCTGACCAGTTTTCATCATATAAAGTTACGCATTAAGTAAGCTACTCTTTTCTTAGTTAAGTTAGTTTTGGGTTCCATTTCTAAAAAGTTTTTCTTTGATGTAAACAATCGTGGCCTCGGTGAATCAGTAAGACAAATAAGTGAATTAACTTATACACTTATAATATAGGTACTCGAATCTTTAAAACCTTGGAAGCTCTGGTTTGAAACTTGAAGACATAATTAAAACACATACACATAGATTTCAGAAGAGAAAATTGTGACCCGCGAAACATTCAAAGATTTTATTTTACTCACTTATTGTTGATCTTCCCAGATGTTTTGCATAACAGTAAACAAATCAATGCCTAATTCAGGTCAGAGTTGAATTAAAAATTCCTTGTAAAGTAAACAAACATTGTTTTGTCCAAACTTCTGCATTGATAAATTTAGTACAGATAAAGTGATAAAAGATAAAATAAAGATAGTTTTTGATAAGTTTCACTCAAAGAAAGATAAAAGTTAAGTAAACTCACTTCAGAACATTATATATGCTCCACATCCATCCACTGTGTAGCTGTGCCGATATCAATTTTTCCTTCTAGTGGTTCCTTCCTTCTAGCTTCCTAGTGGTTATCTAGTTGACTTTCCAATGAAAAAAGTACTACCCTCCTTCTAAAGTAGAAGTGACTTGTATTTTGGGTGTCTTACCAAGCCATCTGTCTTCAACTAAAGAATACCTGTGAATAAAGGGGATTCCCTATTTGTAGCAGTTCTCCAAGAAACAATTGAGTATCCCATTTAACTGTGTGATTTTAATTGGGCTCCTTGATAACAATATGAATAAATTAACACCATTGTTCCTTAAGGGATCTCCCCTCTTGTCAAATAAGCATAAAGAACAATACTTTACAGCCTTACTTGTAATACAACAACTTTGTATATATTTAACAGTGGGTGGCCCCATCCAGAATTCCACACTTACATTCAACCAATGGTGGACACTACATGCGAGAATCAGTTGAGGGAAGACCGAAGAATAGTAACTAAGATACTTTTAAATTGAAAAATAAAATGGACCAGACAAGAAGCCGAAAAGCACAATACACAGTGACATTTTGTTGTAAGTATTGTGAAGTTTTGTTTCATTATTTTACATATTGTCTGATTTCTAAATGAAAAAATCTTAGATATAAAAAAATGCAATATAGATGTCTAATTAATTTTTAAATTTATTTTATAATAAGCAACTTATTATTTTCAGTAATTTCATTTGTTTTGTTTGCTTAATAATGTCAATATGAATCACTGTAACTGCAATAGGTATAATATGATGATAATAGTGATGTCATATCTATTTTATGGTATATATTTATATTATATACCAATACATACATACATACAACAATTATATACCAATACATACATACATACAATAAAGCTGAATAGGGTTGAAAGTCTGAACTTTGAAGATACATAGGTATTTATAAAGATGTTTGGAGATACTTCAAATTGATAGCAGAACACGTTTCAACAATTTCTAGAAATGTTGTCTGTTTCTCTTTTTTTTTAAACAAGCTGAACGGATCTACATGGTTTTTAGTTTTGGATCCCAGAAGTGTCATAGGCTACTTTTTATACCGAAATAATTCAAGCTAACTTGTGGGTGTCCACTAGTAATTATCTAACTAATGTTATTTGTTACAGTGTCCCTGGCGTTCCTCGGACTGGGAGCATTATCAGCTTGGCCCTCCCCTGTCATAGCCAAGTTCAAGTTCAATGAAACCAGCGTCCACATATCAGATGTGAGTATTTAACTTCTTGTGGATTCTTTTATTATGGAAAATATTTGTATGTATAAAAATATGAAATCCATTAGTTATTATTTTTCTATATAGGTACGTGTTTCTGGTCTGGATCATTATTAAATAAAATGACAGGTAAAGTAATTCAGAATATAATTTGTAACTTATTGATTCATTTAAATTTAAAATGAATTCCCTCACATATTCTACTTGTACTTTACAACCGGTTTACTATATTATTATATGTACCTACCTTTTTTTTTTAACTTGAACGGATTTGCACTTGACCATAGTTTACCTGGTACCTAAAGTAGAATGGATGGCATCAACAAACTCCATAATGAAATTAGGTCAATTCTCATCCAAAGGTATAATTTTATTAACACACCTTATTTTGATCACGATTTTTACTTATTCTTCATATCGAATGAGAGCAGCCAACTCTGGTGTCGAGAGTTTGTGTGAGTTATAAGTTACAATACAAACAGCCTGGAAATTACGATTTAACGTGTCACCCACGGAAGCGCCCGTAATTCATTCATTCAAAATTTAAGAGCGATGCTCTTGTCTATGGAGTATGCGCCACTCTCTTCGATTTTCGGCCAATTCCTTGACCTCCTTATACGACATGACGTTTGCCTTCTCTATGATTTGGTCGATATAATATGTCCTTCTTGGCCTTCCTCTTCCTCTTCGTGCCTCTAGCTTCCCCTCGACAATGTTTTTCATAAAGTTGTTCTGTCGCTCGTAATGAACAATTTAATTTTATTATTTAATACCTAACAAAAAAAAACATTATTTTATAAATAAATGTCTAGTACTTAACTTTTAAAAATTTATTAAAACTAAATGTTATAAATTAAATTTGACGAGATATTGTAATTTGTGTAGCAAATTCTATGATATTAGTACAACTATACCTACATATTATGTATGTTACATCTTTACAGTTTCGATAAAGATTTTTTTTAATCTTTATTGTTTTTATTCCATAGACGGGAGTATCATGGATGGTGTCAATGAACCCGGTGGGCTTCATAGCGGGCAGTTTCCTGACGCGGTACACTTCCGACCGCCTCGGGCGTCGCGTCACCGTGTTGGCGAGCGCGCCTTTCCAGGCTATAGGATCCGTAAGTAAATAAATAAATGTTCCGGGACATTGCACACATCGCCATCTAGCAATTTTAAGTAGGTACTAATTTGGTTGTTTTACATAACACACTTAACTAGAAGGTACCAATTAAATAATAAAAATGAAGACTGACCTGTTAGCTTAGTTGGTAGTGACTGCCTTCTAATCTAGGGAGCGGGTTCGATTCCCGCATGACACAAATAAATGTGAATTTAAACTTTGAGTTGAGTATGGTCGTTTCTATCTATACTAATATTATAAAGCTGAAGAGTTTGTTTCTTTGTTTGAACGCGCTAATCGCAGGAAATACTGGTGCGAATTGAGAAATTCTTTTTGTGTTGAATAGACCATTTATCGAGGAAGGCTTTAGGCTATATAACATCACGCTGCAACTAATAAGAGCGAAGAAACAATGGAAAGTGTGAAAAAAACGGGGAAAATTATTCATCCTTGATGGCTTCCGTTGCGTGCGCTGCGAAAACGGTTCAAGTCATGGGTAACAGCAATAATTAATAAAGTTGAAGAGGTGGTTTGCAATAATAAATATGATGCCCAAAATAACTATTCCACGCGGACGAAGTCGCGCGCACAGCTAGTGTATATTATGTTCCTGACTGACAGCTCTGACATTTTACCACAACCAGTTTTCCCCATTCAGCACTTGAGTTCTACGAGTATACATATAGGTAAATAGGTATATTTTACTTATTCTTATCGAATGATAGTGGTCAACTCTGGTGTCGAGAGTTTATCAAGCCACCCTAAGGTATATATAATATGTAGGTATATTATGAGATCTTACTGAAATAGCGTTTTTTTTTATTAACAACTATGTTGATAGCAATTGTTTTAAGTGGACTGATTGCTCAGTAATAAAAATAATCAACATCCTCTTAAATTCTGATTGCATGTATTTTGCATACGAATATCATCTTTGTGGATAATGTATAAAGGCTACTCGATCAGTGAATATTTTCGTAACAAAAGCTGAAAATCCCTAAAACAAATATTCTAAGGCAATTTTTTTTTAAACTAATAATAACCTGACGGATTTCGCTTATACTATGCTTATACTTTATAAAATTCTAAAACACATGAAAAAGTTATTTATTCTTTATAGTTTGAATGTGGCCCTCACTCATTCCTTACGTCAGATACGATAACGTGAATAATAATTTAATATACAGATCACGTAATACTTTATGCAAATTAGAGGCGTCATATTCTAAAGTATCTATTCAATAGGCTATGAAGCTACTCTAATACTACCTAACCTACTTGAAACTATGAGAACACATAATTTTCTGCCAACTTCGATCTCTTTGAGTCGTATTTCTTTATGACTGAGGGTCGTGACTCCCCCGCAGAATTAATTCGTAAGGGGAGTTCTCTTGGGCAGATACATCGTGGTAAGCGCCCAGATCCCTCAGATTTTGTATTCCTCATGATATTTTTCTTCAACGTTAAGCGAGTGCAAATCTACACAATAGCAAGTCAACATAGATCTATAGACAGGATTTTATATCATCACAGCTTGCCAGTGTTTTCACAATGTGTAACTATTTTAAATTAACTTCAATGCATATAGGTTTGTCCTTTGCAGAAATTTCCCTTGTTATAATGGTCTTTGGAAATAGTTTGACTACAAATGGTTTCTAGGTTTTAATAATTAGGTAAGTAGATAGGCAAGCGTATATATAGGTTTTTTTTACAATTAATATAAAAGTTATTGTAAACTTGATTGGGAAGGAGCGATAATAATCACGACGAGCAGCAACAACAACCTTAAAGCGAGTAATAATATTTAGAATATATTTGACTAATATAAATATTATAATGAATAATATACTTGACTACGAAATGTTACTACTCCGTCGACGAATTTTTAAACGAGAAATCGAATAAGTGAGATATTTTTTACACTTCTCACTCAGACATAATATATGTACCTACATATTTGCATACTCTGTCAGGGTCATTGTTCAGTTTTAAACATTTACAATTTGCAAATAAATGCTATGACTATGAGTTAGAGCTTACTTAGTAAATAACAATACCGGTTATTCTTTTCTCCTTTTATTGTATACCACGTCCTTTGTAATCCCTTATTTATTCCTTTCCATCCAATGGTTGCCTGGAAGAGATTTCTTTTAGCAATAGGGCCGCCACTTGTGGCACTAGTATAAGTATTTATTGTCTTTATTTGTAATTGTTTAAAACACCTCGTCTACCATTATACTTGCGTCTTATCCCTGCCAGATTGGTTGCCTGGTAGAGATCGCTCTTAGCGATAAGGTCGCCAGTTAGGATACTAGGTTAAAGTTTGAATATTTTTTGTAAATTTCTGTATTGTGCTGGTTTTTTTAATAAAGTGTATATCTATCTATCTATCGTGTGTTGCAATAAAGAATTTTCTATTCTATTCTATTGGTTCAGCTTTATTTAATGTTCATTGTTTGTTACAGATCATAACAGTGTTCGCAGTGGACGGTTGGCTCCTCAGCATCACAGTGTTTCTCTGGAGCTGCACTACTGGCATGCTTAGCACTGTGAGTATTATATTACACCCACAGAGCTTTGAAGTCCATGCTTGTCGCCCTGGGGGCGCGCGGGGGCGATGTGGCCCGATCGTTGTTCTGTGTAATACACCATTGTTCTCAGAATATGTTAAATGAAAGCATTGTTTGACCTTTTTGTTTAAACTCTTTATAAAAGTACAGCCCTATTATAGTACGTGGAAGTGATTAAGATAAAAAAGTTCTGAGTGGCATTTGTTTAGTTTATGATAAGGGCTTTGGTTGTTTGCTACTTTGTATGGGTTCGTTTGAATGGAAGACAATGAGCTTATGAAAATTTGAGTGCTACTTACTACGCCGAATTTTTATACCGAATTATAATTTTTAACATTCTTTAGTGAATTTCTACGATAATGATAAAAACTGCCTCATGAGCGCTAACATTTGTTATGACGTGATTTTGTAACTGTTGTACAACAATTACTAACATTGACACTTAAAAAAAATGTACCTACTTATGCCACACCCATCAGCTAAGTCATGGCCCTACTAAAAAAAACTATCAGAAGGCTTGATAACCTCCTTTTTTCGAAGTCGGCTAATTGGTGTACATTGAACTTCATCAAATATAGTGACATTTAACATTCTTCTATTGGAAAAAAAACACACAGCTATGTGTTAGAGAAATAAGCTATAAAAAGCAAATAAGCTATGCGCGTAGTTTTTTTTTGTTTTTTTTTAACACGACTTATCATATTCTTCTATTTATTTATCTAAAATAATAACCAATATCATTCTCCTTTCCAGGTGATAGGCATCTACCTAGCAGAGATAGCGGAGAAAGACATCCGAGCAACTCTATCCCTATTCACCCGTTTCACGTTCAGTTTGGGAAACCTTCTCGTTATGGCTATAGGACCATTTATATCTTATGAAGCCTTGAACTACTCTTTACTACCACTGCCGTTTATATACGTAGCTGCTTGTTGGTTCATACCTGAGACGCCTTACTATCTGCTCAAAGTTGGCAATGTGTATAAGACCAAGAAAGTGCTGAGACGACTTAGAGGATATAAAAGGAAGGATGAGAAGGTATGTCTTTTATTATTGTTTAATTATAAATACTAAGTATTTTACTTTTAGCTTAAACTTTTATTGGAAAATAAGCGAAAATAATCACGGTTTAGCACTTGTAAAGTGACTTATATTTTACTTTTATAGTAAACTTAGTGAACATGACTGAAAATTATCACGACCTTCATGATTTGAATTTATATCTTATGTCTTATGATAAGCCAAAGTTAGACTAACTGCCAGTCGCAAAAACATACCCATTTCCATTATATATTAGTTGATAAGACAAGAAGAGAGTTGATTTAGGTCATATATCAAGGGGTGCGATGATCGGACTACCTTCACGTTGGGTAAGCCCAACTAATTTCATCTCTCCATATGGGGATTTGGGGTTAGTTGGGGAAACCTGGTGCACCCCGTCCACAGGTTAGTAACTTCCACCTTCCGGTGGATCTTGCTAGCCTGTGTCCAAACGTTCGATCGAGTGGGGGCCCTCGCCTATACCTCCCCTTCGAGAGGGCTGGTTGTAGGGCCCGAGGCGAAGAGCTCGCCGCACCTCGCGGTGTAGGTGGAGCTGGGTGCTCTTTAAGAGCACCCGAGGTGGTCGCCGAGAGGCGAGAGGAGTTCGGTGTACCGGCCGAGTAGCGGCGACACGGGAACCGAACTCCGTGCGCAGAGGGCGCATTGGAGAAGGGCGGTCGCTTTGGAGTGCGACTGCCTGACTCCTGGGGGCTCTGGGTGGCAGGTCGGGGAACCTGTTGCCCTGGAATGAGTCCCCACAGGATGCATGACGTGTCCCGTGTTCTGACACGTCGTCCATTGAGGGTTGAGCTGAAGCTCCCCGAGGCGGGGCCCGTTACCGGGCCAGCATCACCAGGGCTGCGGATGTATGCATCGCGCTCTCGTGGCCCTGGACCAACGATGCGGAGATGGAACACCCCAGGTTTTTAGTGGGTATGCCGCCCTTATAGAGTGGGGCGGAGACTCCCACATAACCACCCGCCCTCCCCGGGGTTTTTTGGGTGGTACCTCTAATAGGTTTTCCTGGGCAACAAAAAAAAAAAAAAAAAAAAAAAAAAGGTCCTATATCAAATTAGATGCATTTTGTTAAATATTCTCTTGAGTCGTATTTCCTCATGACTGAGGGTCGTGACTCCCCCGCAGAATTAATTCGTTAAAAGGAGTTATCTTGGGCAGATATGTACATCGTGGTGGGCGCCCAGGTCCTTCCATGGTTTCTTAAATATTCATGAGGTAGGTACTAAATAGTAATTTACCATGATACTGATAACAACATGGCCCTGTTTCACTGGAGATAACACATGTTTTTTTTCAGTAACATTCCTACCACGTTACTAAACTATGATAAAAATCTTGTCATATCTTATCATTCTGTGTAGTGTAATAACCGTAAAAAGTAGGTATAGACATGGGTATATGAGATAAAAGATAAGGTTCTGCTTAAAAATACAGTAGGTACTGTTCGAAATAGTTCAACTATGTTAGGCTAATTATTATACCGTAGAATGAGCATGACAAGAGAGAAGCCCATATACATACACAGCAATAATGGAAAAAAAACCGTCTGTGGATGATGATGATCAGTGTGTGTGTGTGTGTGTGTGTGTGTGTGTGTGTGTGTGTGTGTGTGAGTGAGGGTGAGAAGGTTTATGCACAGCATTGCATTCAGGCCGAAAAATTTAAAATTAAACTCTCAATTCGTCTGAATTGGTCCACATTGTTGGTCTATTTGAAATATTATAATAACAACGAAATGCATGCTTGAGTTGACTACAAGTTACCTACTACTATAAGATATCTACCATTCTTATATCATACACTAGCTTTTGCACGCGGCATCGCACGCGTTATTATACATACACACCTTCTTGCACACTTTCCACACTTGAATCACTCTATCTATTTAAAAAAAAACTGTATCAATATCCGTTGTGTAATTTTAAAGATCTAATCTAATTAACCTTTGTAGTGAAAGTAATTCTCTACGGTGTTTCCCGTCTTAATCCCGTATAAAAATAGCCTTTTGAATGGAGCTAGATTATATCCTGTATGTTAATCCAGGGTTTATTCAATTTCATCCCTATCGGTCCAACATTGGTTAAGAAAGGACAAACATACAAACACACTCATAAACTAGTGCAGTGGGATGGAACCAAGCACAGAAAACAGCCTAATAAACAATTATTGAGTACTGAAATAAATGGTTAATATAGGTACACATGTCATTGTTTCCTTGTTTACAACTTAGTTGCAGCAGTAACATCTCGTTAGGTAAAATAACAGAAAGCTCAACTTTAATTATAGTACTCAACGTTATTATAAAAATAATACCATTATTGTGGTCAGGCTGATAACATTCCACAGATAGGTAATGATGGTGGGTTGAAATGACCTTTAAACCACGGTAGTATTAAAACGGTGACTCATGGTAATAATAATGTCACATAAATATGTACCTATCACATATCCACACTTTTATTTATCATGTGTTATTATTCCTTTTTCGCCCTTAAAGATTTATATGGAATATATTTAGAAATAGAAAAAAATATGGAAATTTTACCAACAACTTGCTGGTGAAATGATGTGTAGGTACTTGATTTAGTATTACATTCAAAGTTTTATCTTGTAGTCTAAAAAGTAGCATAGGTCACTCTGAGGACTCTATACTAACTTCATACATAAATTAATACTTATTCGTTGCTCTAAAAATAATTAATTTGCTTGTAATAGTAAACGGTACGCTTCTACCTTTATTGTTCGTACCGCAAGGTTGTGGAACTCCCTGCCTGACTCTCTGT
The DNA here is from genome assembly GCA_927399415.1 of Macaria notata. NCBI lineage: Eukaryota > Metazoa > Arthropoda > Insecta > Lepidoptera > Geometridae > Macaria > Macaria notata. Next base: position 9,858,267 of record OV656725.1, on the reverse strand, counting down.
TCCCCACGCACTATAATCCAGCGATCTTCAAAGCGAGAGTGACTCGGTTCTTATCGGGTAAGCACGCTCCATCTTAGGCCATAGCCTTTGCTTGCTATCAGGTAAACTATGATCAAGTGCAAACCCGTTCAAGTTTTAAAAAAATACTCTGTGCTAGAGTGTTCTTTCTTTCCCTTCCTTGAATTCAATCCCGCATTACTCGAGGGTCGTGACGTGCCCTTAAAATTATTTAATTTGGGCAGTTCTCTTGTATTTCTCTTGGTACATCGAAGAAGAAGACACATGTTCTCAGATCATGTGGTGCTATTATTTATTTTAATACAGTGTAGCGATGTACCGATGTACGTCCGCCTGATGTTAACATAAGATCAACACTTAGTACAAACCTGTTTAGTTCCTATTGACGTAGCTTTTTTTAGATAGACCTAAACATCACAAAATTAATTACATTCCTCTATCCAATTCCAGAAACTAGCAGAAGAGGTGGCGTCGATCCAAGCCAGCGTTCACACGGAGATGAGGAACGAAACCACCGTCAAAGAACTGTTCTCGGGGAAACAGTACCGGCGGGCCATCACTGTTGCAGCAGGTACATAAATATGTGTTTACTTACACACAGCTATCGAAATGCAAAAAAAATAGCAGACAAGTAATCCTCTGTCAATTTTCCAATGTTTTACTTATAGTCGAGTAGAAAATGTTAAAGTATATCAGCACCATTTGAGAGTGAGTTTAATACGTCAAAACCAGCAACAAATGTTCCACGCCGTTTGGAAATTTGCTAATAAACCATACCAATCATATTCAACCTACAACATAACAACAAAATATGTAGAAAAAAATGCAACTACAATAAATAAATATAAAAAAGCTAAAGAGGGCCAAACATCTAAACATAGAAAAAAAATGTTCGGGTATATGTATTTTAAATCCATAACAAAACACGTTTCAGTAGTTTTTAGAATGTTTGTCTGTCTATTAAAACGCTCATCACGCAAAAACGGCTGAACGGATCATCATGATTTTTAGTATGTAGGTAGTATGAAGTCTTACAAGTGTCATAGGCCATGCTATTTATATCAAAATAATGCGGTCGAAGCCGCGGGCGTCCACTAGTATGTAATATGTATGGATATATTTTTTAAACTATCACTTTCTTTAATCCCTAGGCATAAAGTTTACGACGCTGCTGACGGGCGGAGTGGCCATCAAGCAGTACCTCGGCACCATCATGGAGGAAGGCGGCTTGGACCAGAGCGAGATCAAACTAGGGTTCATTGCGTTTGGACTCATTGGCGCTGTTGTTTGTAAGTATATACTTGATTTACATACATGTATATGTAAAAGCTTTTTTATATTAAGTTTGATTGTGTTTGGTCATAATTCGTCTGGGTTTCAAAATTTAGAGACGATTATTATTTTTTAATTAAGTTGGCTTGAATAAAGCACTAGTGACGGAAGTTTTCAACCAACCTTAAAGGCCTCTTACATAGTTTAATAACTATTACACAATACAATGATTACCTTGAAATGAGAGAGAATAATACCATGAGAGGCTCTACGAAAATGTATCTGGTTTTCAGTGTAAATACACTGTATAGAAATATTTTCTAAGTACACATTTCATCATAGACTGCTACCTCACTTCAGCGCATAATTAGCTACCATAAGTGTGCAACAATAATTGAAGATAATCCACACACATAATGAATACTGCTTTTCCTAAAATGTAAAAACAAATACTTTCTTTCATTTTTCAAAAAAACATAATAAAGAAATATTTTTCTTTCCAGCCATGGTGAGCTCATTCCTGGTAGACCGCATGGGACGGCGTCCACTCCTCATCACTTCTTACTTCGGCACGGGCATAGGCCTCCTCATAGTCGCCATACACTTGTTCCTCCTAAACGTGATGCACATAGACTCTGTACGAGATTACGGCTTCGTACCGGCAGCAGCAATAATACTGACGAATGTTATATCGACATTCGGTTTTATAGCTCTATCCTCCGTCGTGCCAGCAGAAATATTCCCTCTAAACGTCAAAGCGGTCGCCATGACGTCGCTAAATATATTCGGCGGCGTTCTAGGTTTCGTAGTCGGTAAGGGATACCAAAATGTCAAAGATCTGTTAGGACTACATTTCGTGTTCGCCATTTTCGCTCTAATAGCTTTCTCTGGGGCTCTATTTTCCTATTTAATAGTCCCGGAAACTGGTGGAAAGACTTTAAGCGATATACAAAGAGAGTTGCAAGGTGATGCATACGAAAACGATGAGTTTAAAGAAGTTACTCTGAAAGATACGAAGGTATTTGATGAGAATGAGGGCACAGAGTTGGAGGACCTCAATAAGAAGACTGATAACTCGTAAGTAGTTGGAAATGGTGCTATAGCTTTTATGTGTATGTGTAGGTGACTTAGCATGCTGGTGTATGGTGATTCACAATAGTAATCAAAGAAATTAATTGGGCTATCGAGTGTGAATTATTTGATTATGTAGTGAGTGTGAGGTATTCGTTATGTAACGAATTAAATTATGTTACGGTTAATTTTAACTATTATTAAAAGGGCTCAATTGAAAAAAAAAAATGTTAAGTTTTCCAGTTTGGTGCACCAAACAAGTATTTTATTCAAGAATCATACCGTGAATCACCAAATACAAACGTGCTCAGCCCTCTTTTGCGAGTGCAGCTCGATTTATGAACAAAGAATAGGTTTAAAAAGTATTTTTTATACTGATGTGAATGAAAAGTAAAATAAGAATTGTATGCTTAGCATTAAGAAACCATATTGGTGCTTTTATTATTTTAATATTTTAAAAATACTAAGAAACTGGCACAGTCAGTTTTAATAAAGAGGCATTTTAAATATTTGACATATATGTACATAGCTATATTTTATGACATATTAACTGTTAAATTAGTATTTATAAGTATTTCAGCTCCCTGTCGGGCTCAGAGCTAATGGGACTCCACTACCGACTAAAACCTACCACGATGTCCCTTCACCTCGGCAAGGACGGGTTTCGCGGGCAAGCGAGCAATACTCCTCCGCAATTCCCGTCCCAACCGCAGTCCACTGTCTAGGTGGACCCGCCTCAGGAGGACAACCTCCCTCTTACTGCGCGAGCGATGCCCAGGGACATCCAGGCATCGACTCCTCGGGAGGCCCTTATCTCTGCTAGGGGGTATGGGATGCCCCCGTATCCCACGCCCCAGGGCCTCCTAGTGGAGACAGAGTCCGAGCGCGAGCGGCTCGCCTCCGTGTCCTTCTTCTGCGGATCGGATGAGCGGCAGGATTCACCTCCCGCTCCCGCTCCTCGGCCTCCCTTTGCGACACCACCGTCTCGCAAAAGGAGGCCACCGCGTGCCATGACCTCTCGTCGTCAGCCATCTCTCGCAAGATGGTCGACAAGGAGAGGTCTGTCCCTACTACCGCGATCAGAGATAATCGCGGTCCGAGCTCCGCCGGACATGTCTCGAGAACGTGCTGCGCGGTATCTTCCACGTAGCCGCACCGATGACACACCGGGGTTGGCTCCCTACCGATTCTGTGCAGGTACCTCCCGAAGCATCCGTGCCCCGTGAGTACCTGCGTCAACCGGAAGGTGAGCGCGCCATGCTTCCGTTCCACCCAATTCCTTAGGACAGGCCGTATGGCCTCAAGGAATCGGGTGGCTCCCTGGCCTCGTCGTGTGGACCTAGCGAGGATACCATCCTGCCAAGCCCCCACGGCTGCGCGTTTTGCGCCCCTCCTCCAGCGCTCCACCTCCTCGTGGAGTGGTAACAGGCTTTGCTGACGCGCTTGTGAGCGGCGCCAGTAAACCTGCGCCAAGACGCCAGCCTCAAGGTACCACGGGAGGGACCCTGCAAGTATGCAGGCCACTTCATGTGAGAGGGTGCGATACCCTCTGCACATTCGGATGGCCATACTCCTCTGGGGCCCGCGCAGCAGGGCGCGCTCTTTTGTGGAGATGGACCCGGCCCATATTGGGGCTCCATATAGTGCCATGGAGCGCACAACCGCCATGTAAAGGCTGCGGCAAGTAACCCCACCGCCTCCTATGTTAGGCAGCAAGCGGGTCAGGGCCGCAGTCACACCAATCAACTTCGGGGACATCCTCCTGAAGTGCTCTTCGAACCTCCATCGCCCATCAAGTACGATGCCGAGGTACTTCAGCGAAGTACCGACGGGGATGGAGGTTCCTCCTACAACTATCCGTGAGCCTGTAGGTGGCGCCCGACGTCCGTGAAAGCAAATTGCTTCAGACTTGTGGAGCGCCACCCGCAGCCCCAACCTTCTTATCCTGTTCACTACTGTGGCTACTGCGGCCGTTGCCGACAGCAGCGCCTCGTCAACGCTCGTCCCGCGGGCAGTGACCAGCGTGTCGTCAGCGTAGCAAATTACACCGACGCCAGGACGGTCCGGTACCCGGAGGACCCAGTCGTACCCTATATTCCACAGGAGTGGACCCAGCGCAGACCCCTGTGGAACTCCGCACGACATGCGGCTCCTTTCCTCTCCTTGCATCGTCGGGTAGACTACCTCCCTACCAGAGAGATAGTCCCCGACGAGGCGCTGGAGGTATGAGGGTACCTTGTGGTACCTCAAGCCCTCCATTATCGTACTCCATGGCAGCGAGTTGAAGGCGTTAGCGATGTCAAGGGACACAGCAATCAACACGCCGCCAGTGGAGCAGGCCTCCCTCGAGAGGTCGCGGACGTGCGCAATCGCATCGACCGTCGAGCGACCTCTCCGGAACCCAAACTGCGTGGGGGCCAGGTCTGGACCAACACTTTCCAGGTGCTTGACGAGGCGGGCTGCGACAACTCGCTCCAGCAACTTGGCCGCCTCGTCAAGCAGCACTATCGGGCGATACCCTGTCGGCTCATCCTCCGGCCGTCTCTCCTTCCGGATGAGGACGAGTCTGCCGTTCTTCCATCTCCTCGGGAAGCGCCCCTCCCGTAGGCATCGAGTGAAAAGGGATCTCATTTGCGGCTCCAGCTCCTCCAGAGCTAGGGCCCACGCACGGCCAGGTATGTCATCCGGTCCCGGCGCCGTGTTCTTGGCCCTCATTCTTAGGACTGCCGCTCCGAGTTCTCCCTGTGAGACCTCGTCAGCTGTGTCGTTCGCGTCACTGGCAGCGTCTTCGTTCGCCATGATGGGAGGGACAAATCCGTTCCCTGGGGCGCAGGGAAACAGTCCCTCAACCACACGGCGGAGAACCGCCAGGTCCAAACAGCTGGTAATAGGGGGAGTCCAAGGGCGCAGCTTCTGCCTTGCTAGCAGATATGGCCGCCCCCAAGGATCCCGCTCCAGCGTATCCAGCAACTCCCGCCACGACTTCACCTTCGAGTCCCAAATGGCTCGACGGAGAGATTTTGAGGCCTCCCTGTACGCCGCATACAGGTCGTCTACCTCCTCTTGCTCTGCGCGTCTCCTCCTGATGCTTTTCTGATATGCCCGACGTTTAGCCACACACTGGCGACGGAGCCCTGCGATCTCCTCCGTCCACCAGTACATCTGGCGTCTGGATGGTTTCGCCCCTGCGCGGGGCATCGCAGCGTCACAGACACGCGTCATTACCTCGCACAAGTTGTCTGCTTCACCATCTACGTCGGGCTGCTCCAACGGAGCTGCAGACCATGTTTGCACGATGGCTGCCTCTAGGAGAACCTCGGGATCCAGCCGTCGCAACACCCAACGCCGTCCAGGTCCAGGATCAGGACTTCTCCTCACCGTCGGGAACGGAGACAAGACGTTGAACCGAATATATCGGTGGTCGGACGCCGTGTGCTCGTCCACCAATAATCTCCAGTCCTGGACCCGAGATGCGACGTCGGGTGTGGCAAAGGTCAGATCAACTATTGATCCTCCCCCCCGCCTAACGCAGGTCAATTCGGATCCCTGATTCAGGACGCGCAGACCAGTCTCCGTGAGCCACTCTATCACTGCCTCGCCCCGCGGGTTAGTCGTCGGAGATCCCCACGCTGGAGATTTGGCGTTGAAATCTCCGAGGACCACTACGGATCGGGGCCGACACCGCTCAACGGCAGCCGCCACTTCACCTAAGAGGGCTTCCAGGCTGGCCCTGGGTCTGTTGGGGGAATGATACACCCCGATAACAAACAGTTGGCCAATCTGGACGACTACGAAACCTCTGCCCCTAGCAATTGCTCTAAGGGGCGGGGAGAGGATTGGCGACTGCGTTGTGATCGCAACGACTCCGTCGGCATCCCCGATCCAATCAGTCCTCGTCGGAACCCTCACTGGTTCTGAGACCACTGCCACTTGGATAGACTGATCTGCAAGAGTTTGCAAGAGCAAGTCCTGAGCCGCATAGCAGTGGTTTACATTCGCCTGGAGGAAAGTCAGTGCCATACTATTAACTTTCCTCCATACTTCCCACTTGCCCCGAGGGGTTGGCCGGCTGTGACTGGGCTGCGGCCTCAGTCACTGCTCGTGGCTTCCTCGGTATTTGTTTGACTGGGGGTTTTGCGCATGCCTTGCCCCCAGAAATGTGATTCGCCGGCTGTCCCGCAGCTGTGCAGAGAGTGCAGCGTGGGTCGGCAGTACATCCCTTGGCTTTATGGCCATTTTGACCGCAGCGGTAACATTCCTCGCTGCGGTCAACCTCTGCTTTGCATTGGGCCCTCACGTGGCCCGTTGCAAGGCATCTATAGCAGCGACGAGGTCTGGTTTCAAGAAACCGGACCTGCGCCGCCACCCATCCGACTAAAAGCCGGCCTTTTCCCGCTATCTTCCTGGCAATCGTTACAGGACAGCGGACGAATGCAGAGCCCATACCGCCTGGCCCTTTCTTTATATCACCAACCTTGAGGGCGTCAGATGGGCAGTCACCGGCTTTGGAAAGCACCGCCACTAGCTCCGGCAGAGATACCGAGTCATCCAGACCACTCACCCGCAAATCTGCAGTAGTGACCGGTCTTGAGACCCTAACGTTTTCTCCTTCTCCAGTGCTACCAAAGAACTCCTGTAGCTTTGAGGCCAAGGCGTCTGCCTTATCAACTTTATTTGCACCAGGAATCTCAATGATTCTGGCGCCTGTCGCCGCGGTCCTCATGCGAGTTGGAGGCAAATTAATTGCCTCTAGATCGCCTGACTCAATGAGTCTTTCTCTGGCTCGCTTGAGAACCTCGCCATATGTGAGGCCCTTCTCAACCGCTCCTGGCTGCAGTGTGATGACCACCGCTGCAGTGCGAGGAGGGCGAGGATTGGCCGCCTTAAGATGGCTCAACGACTTTGGACCTTGGACTCTATGCGGGGCTGCCCGCTTCTCTCCTTGAGTCCTAGTGGCCTTTTTAGCACCCCGCCGGACCACCTGCGTCCACTGCTCTTCGGCAGGGGTAGGGCAGGGAACCGAAAGAACCGGAGTCGTCTGAGACGACGCTGCTGGCACGGTACCACCTCGAAGCTGACTTTGAGCCAGCTTCGCCTTAGGGTCAGCCTTCTGTTGACCTTTTCCTTTGCCTTTGCCCTTACCCTTGACAGGTTTTTGGGGCTGGACTGCGGACTCTCGCCTCTGCAAGCCAGAAGGGCCCGGTGTAGGCTCTGCACTTACGGATTTAAGGAATTCCTTCTTCTTGTCCGCAATCGCAGAAGACCTTGAGACCTCAGCCGCTTTTCGATCCGCCGCTAGCGGAGGTCGGATCCTCTGTGCTGGAAGGAGGCGGTCCTCCAAGTTGTCGAGCCGAGCATTCACCAAGTTGCCGACTTCCCGCATAATGGACTGCCTCTCAGACTCAGCTTGGAACTGGCTGTGAGTAGTCTGTGCGGAGCTCCTCTTTGAGTTTTTCCACTCCTAACGGAGTGAGCCTAACTCGCTACGGATTTCCTCAACCTCTTTTCGCAGGCGGGCGTTGTCCCGCTGCAACCGCCTGGTTTCGTCGTTGGTCGTCCTTTTAGCAAGACTACCAACAACTGTTCGCAGGGTTGCCGCGGAAAGATCGAGGGCACGTTGGCCCGTGCCCTTTAGGTTTCCAGACTTCCTGCTGATCTCTTCAACTCTGGCAATGCTAGCCAGAGCTTCCTCTACGAGCTCGTAAGAGGGTTCCGATTCTGCATCAAAGGATGACTCTTCCTTCTTAGACCTAGAGGTCCGCGGGGTGGCCTGAGCTCGGTCCGCCTTCTTGTCCTTTGACACTGGTCTCTCTGGCTCGCAGCCAGACCCACCTTTTCTCCTTTTACGTGACTCATCACGCCGGGATGCCCCAGGCCCGACAAACACCAAGGAAGTGTCCGTGTCAGAGTCTAAACTCTGCCACAGACGACCCTCTGATATAGGTTTCGCATCTGCGGTCACCTCCATCCCAGACCCGAATCGACTCATGTCAACACGGGGCTGTTCCTCGTCTAAGAGCGAACTCTCAGACCGTCTGCGATTACGCAAACTTCTTCTTAACTCAGGGCTATGCCCTCTTCCAACTTCATCTTTTTTAGTTTTTAAATTATTGCACTTCATATCAAGTCCCACGAGAATGGGGGAATTATTCGGTACACCCCAGCAGAGCCCCCTGTGCTCGGGTAAGGCTAAATACTCACGAGGTTCGCCTGGGCCTCGGAGATGATTGGTGCAGTAGCGGCCAGCCTTCCTGGTGACCATGCAGGTCCTCGCGCTGCCCTCCGCTTGACCTTCAGGGTGATTTTTTTATAGAGGTGTTCTTCCTCGCGACCCAGGCGGTGAAGCCAAGGTCCTCGGCCTCGCTGATCGCGCCGAAGCACGATCAATGAGGTTACGAGCCCGGCACCTAGTTAAAGGTGTCTTTTACGACGTCGAACCCCGACGTCGCCCCCATAGATCAAATAGCAATCTGCCAAAAGACCACCCGCATTCACGTGCTCCAGACAAGTCCGGTGTGGCACGCAAACGGAGTCCATTTTAATGCCTCACGGCATCCTCTCCGCCTATTTCAGGCACATAGCTCTCTCATCGTCACCACAAAGGCAAAAATGAGCGCCTCCCTCATCAACGGCACCGCCATCGGAGATATTACACTCTTCAGAAGTACCGCTCGGCCCACACCAATCCTCTCTAAGGAGAGGTACAGGCGAGGGCCCTGCTTCATTGCCTTCTCCGTACGCAGAAAAGGCCCACCTCCGTCCTCCAGCCAGCTGTCCCCAGGAGGAGACCGGGCGGGGACACTGTCCGGGCGAGCTCGCCACCGGACCGCCCCTTCAACAGCGCTCCAGACACGGAGTCCGGTTTGGCGCACAAAGGGGCCCATCCTCGGGTCACTTTTGGCTTCCCCGTATTATGGCCGTAAACGGCAGCAGGTACTAAGCCCCCCCACCACACCAAGGTAGTGACCCACGGGGGGACCCATGTCTGTTTCGATCCCTGCTATTTGAGTTCTGATCCCCAATGTACGAGTTTGTTCGAATTTCAGGAGGGGGAGTGGTTTGTGGATTATGTCCCGTCTCACCAGAGCGGCGACTCCTCTATACGCTAGCCCTTTTGGTGATACCTCGTCCTTCCTGTAGCATTCATAGTTGCGGATTTTAAATTTGGTCTTCTGGGTAAGTTTTGTTTCTCCTAGTAGTATAATGTGGATGTCTTGGTCTCTTGCAAGTTCTTCTAGGGGGGTCTTTTTCTCGCGTACTCCCCCGGCGTTCCAGTACAGAATTCGTGTTGGTTTACTGTTCATGTTGGAACGCTTGAAGGGCGGACATTGCTCGCATCGCCTGCTGCTGGAGCTCTTGGGCTGCGCTGGCGATGGCTTGTAATGACGCCATCAGTATGCCCACCAATTCTGTGGTGGGGCCTGATGAGGTCGATGTGGGTCCAGGCAGTGTCTGCTGCTCGAGCCGGGGTTGGTTTGGGGTGTGGCGGCGTTCATGACGCACTGTTTCTGCGCTTGTAATTGGCCATTTGGTACTTCTACGCAAGTCTGGTATAGGCATTACTTCTTGGAAGAAGGTGGGCATTGATCGAGCCGGTTCCTGAGTCGGTTCGATTGGTTTAGGCGGGAGGGCGACTTCATCGTTAGCCTCCATGGCCAGGGCCCCTTCTCTGCGAGGGTCTCTGGGGTGTAGTTGCCGAAGGGCAACTGGTCTGGGTAACAGCGTTGGTCTTGTGGTCGGTTCTTTCCTCCACTCTTGTGGATGCACACGACGTTGAGTGGGGTGGGCGACAGCTGGCTGTGATTGGGTGGTTGGTTGGCGGCTTGTCAGTTGTCCTCGGCCTTGACCGCGCGAGCGCCCGCGAGAGGAGCCGCGGGAGCGCCTGCGAGAGCTGCCGCGAGAGCGGCCACGGGAGTGGCCTCTTGTGCCACCTCTGACTTGGTTGTTGGTTCCTGTATTACGCCAAGTCTGTTGCTGGGCTGGTGGTGGGAATGGCTCAAATGGGGCTCTTCTTTGGGTCGGCAGTGGTGACCTCGGCTCAGTGAGCTCGGCTAGCAACGATCGCTCCTTATATAACATGATGTGATGTCATACGATGTGTCATCAACTTGACCGTTACTACTCAAACTCATTAACGTAACCGTCGTTGCGTCATCGCTCGCCACGTTATCTTATCTACCTGCATGCCAAATTTCAGCTCAATTCGTCCAGTAATTTGGGCTGTGCGTTGATAGATCACTATGTCAGTCACCTTTGAGTTTTATCTATTTAGATTTTGTTAATGTGACAAAACTCTCCATTTAAGTCCAATTTAAATGTGAGAAAACTTATATACGTATTTTTTGATATTGTAATTTAGATTAATATCTTGTTTCTCTGTACACATTCCCCGTCGACTACTGTTAAGTATATTTCAATTGTATTAACTGGAGGCGTGTCGTGGTGTTGTTAATCTTGGATTAAATGTAGAATATGTATATTGTTAATCCTGAATTTGAGCTACATTTAATCCATTAATTGATTTAAAACAAAATGCGAAGTAGAAATACACAAATTCCAAAATTGTACCCGGTTATATAAAGGTTTTAGGAGAGATATATTATTCTTTTTCATACATGACATAAATCAGACGGCTTTTAATGGTAATTTTTCACTATTTTACTAGACTCGGGTAGTAAGATATATTTCCAACACTTCATATATAAAAACCGATCTTCAAAGCGAGAGTGAATGTTCTTACTGGGTAAGCACGCTCCATCCTAGACCGTAATGATTGCTTACCATCAGGCGAATGACGGTCAAGTACAAACCCATTTCTTGTAAAAAAAACATCTTGCAAAAAAAACCGTAAAGAACACAAATTTAAAATTAGTGTCCAAAAAATCAGTTTTAATAAATAAATATTCCGGGACATTGCACACAGCGCCATCTAGCCCCGCACTAAGCAAAGGCTTGTGTCGCGGGTACTAGATAACGGATATAATACATATATACTTTTTTTTGTAACGTAATGTCTCGATGTTTTGTAACTACAATATGATTTAAAATTATTTGTGTCATATTAAAATTAAAACATATTCAGGGTGGTGCTATGTTAAATTGCTCAGATTTATCAGCCTAATGTTAACTGATTACTACTTCATACGTAATTAAATTATTTTTAATTAAGAATTGTTTTTTTTTACGCATTTTTCAGTAAAGATTCGACAAATCAAATTATGGTTTATTGAATAGTCATTTATTAATAAGAGAAAAGAAGAATTATATATATTTTATAATCACAAATATGCCTGGTTAAACACTGTCTCGACTTGTAAGCTTAGCTATATACCTACATCACAAATCTCATTTTTAAAATCCTCAATTTTTAACCAATTAAGAGGTAATACTAATTATGCTGCCCTTTATTCTGTAATATTTACAACATTATTCTTACTGCGTAAATCTCGTTTGATACAATTTAATCTATAAATATTATAACAAATATATGGTTTCATAAGACGTGAAAGATATATTTTTGTATGATTCTTAAAATAAAAATGTTTTAAACACAAATACGTTTATTTTTTCTTTGTCAAACATCGTGTAATTGTAATTAATTTCTATTGAAACGATCACCAAAAAAAAAATACTCAGTAAAACATGGTTTAGGTATTAAAGGTAGATTAGGGTAGATTTTCTAAATAGCGGATAAAATCATTCCATCTTTTTCGTTTAATGTAGGTCCTCCATTTGTGCGAAAAAGATGGAATGATTCGGTTTATTTATACAGTATAAAGCATAGTCGCTCTATATCTGTATACGTAGGTACAAGATCTTTAAAACTAGATACATAACGGATTTTGATGCAGTTGGGTTTTAACAGTAGTATTTTGATGCAATTGAGGGTAGTTATGAATTGCAAGAGCCGACTGGAAGTCTGCGCGTCGCAGACCGGGGAGTAGCGAAACTCGCGCCGTGCGCGGTGGTTGTGTCCGTGACAAACCAGCACTCGAGGAGTAGTAAAGATCGCGCCGTGCGCGGTGGATGTGTCCGTGGCACACCTAATACTTCTCCAAGTACCAAGAAGAGGAGCCAGCAGCACCAATCGCCTGTCGCGCATCACGGAGGCTATCCCCGGAGAAGCAGCGTCGTGGATGAAAGGTTGGTGAATGCCTTTTATGATTGCCCTCTTTGCATCAATTCTATTACGTCTAAATCAACCCCATACAGTCCACTTTGTATCGAATAGATGCAGTTTGTAAACAGATATAGAGATACTAGAGAAAGGTTTATACGTATTATAATGCGTGTGAAGCCGCGGAAAGAGCTAGTCATTCACAAAACCTATTTTTAATGTAGGTACTTACCAGGTATACTTGTTTTCTCTATAGGAGTTCATAATTGATCAATTGTTTTGAGAAAATCTTTCATAGTTTGAAGTTTGTCCCCATTTTTACCGACATTTAAAAAAGGAGGTTATCAGTTCGACCCGTGCGTATGTAATATTGTCAAAATTGGATAAAATTTTAAAATTAAATGACTATATTTCTATGGTGATGTACGATATAGTACCTTTATCTATAGCTTAGCTTGTGTAATCTCGTTTCAAATGGCCAAATGGCTAACAGACAAGAGTAAAAAAGGTTGATTATTAACACATATGCTATGGAAAAGCCGAATATATCCCAATTTTTATCTAGATGATTATTTTTGACGCAGATTAATTATCATCAATATTCTTTTTACCATGACTACTATGTACTAAGCTGTGCACTGTGGCGCGCGATGCCACAGTAAAAATTGGCGACGCTCGTTCCTAGTTAGCACCGCCTACTTGTGTACTTCTACACCCGCATTTCACCCCCTCAAATGTCGGATATTCCAAAACCATTGGTGACGCAATATTTCACAAGAATTTTATTTGAGTAAGTAGTTTCCGATCCGGTGGGATCGTGTTTTTGTTAAGGTCACAAGATATTTGCGACGCTTCGCTAATATATTAGCAAAATGGCTGGTCATTGTCGATATAAGTACCCAATGTATCAATATCATTTGTTGTCGCTTGTAGGATGGGTGTTCATCATTGTAGTATTTTTAAATAATTGAATAAATTTTATTTAAATTAGTTTTAAGTTTTAAGTTAATATTGTAAAAAGGAAACATGGAAGAGAATAGTGAAAGTAGAAAAGTTCAATATTTAGCATCTTTAGCAGGTAAGATATCGTGATTGTATAAAGCGTGAGCTTTGAAAGTTACAGCCATTTTATATTCGTTTGGAAGATTAGCACTAACTTAAAGTATTGCATGACTAATTTCCTGAATGATCTGATTAGAATCAAAATGTGCGAATTTAATTATAAGAATTTCGAGTTTGACAGGTAATTAAACTCAATAATGAAACTCAAATTATAAACATTTTTCTTGCTTAAACGAAATACTTTACATTTTTATCAGAAACCTAAATCTAAAAGCACTGCGATTTTCTAATTTAAATATTTGTACCTTATCAGAATATTTATTATACCTATATAAGTACACATATATAAATCAGTTTACATAATCAGTACAATTACCTGCTTATACGCTTTTGAATCCGATTTTTGGTCCTCGGTCTTATTTGGTTATGTTGTAACCTAAATAACTTATGCTTGAGGGCTCTTTTATTTCACGATATATTATTATGACAAAATACAAAAAAGTTAGGGAAAATCAGTCCTGCTTTTGCTTTAGGCAATATCTTTACCAAATTTCAGAGTATTTTCAAGGTTATTTATTTATTTCAGTGGCCATAGCTGCGATGACATGTGGCTTGTCCATCTATTGGAGTACACCGATGTTGCCCAAATTTCACGACAATGAAACCGGCATCGACATTACAGAAGTGAGGTGCATCTTATTATATTATACTATACATGTAATATTACATATCGTAATCATTTCGTGTTTGCAATGCTATAACTACAAAACTTATTATAGCTGTAGCTATCACTGAATGCTGAAGGCGAATAGCTTTTATTTAAAAATGAAGACACAATTTTTTAAATCCTCTTAGGTACACATATCGTTTCCGTGTATCAACTTTCCACAGTAAAACTTGACTGACTGTATCTAGAGTTTTCTATCCACCTAATGGTTAGTAATTTGTCTGACCCTAGGGACTATGGGCTAAAAACTACTGTATTACATAGTCCGGGTCATATTATATTATGAGTAGGTACCTAAGGGAAGTGCTCTATCAAATGATCCTTAAATTAGTTAATTTCTACACCTGTATGTATACTTAAACGATGAGATTTTCTCGATTTGAGTCAAGCTAACGTACCCAAATGGTTTCAACAGAGGGGGGAGAATAGGTGGAAGATCACGAAAAAAAACATTCATTAATTCTCTAAATGTATTTATTGAAATCATTCCAGGGGGGAATCATGACCATCAGTCATGAATACGATATCAATACGACTATATACAATACGACTCAGAGAGAGAATACTTAACATTAATTTATCATTTCAGACTGAGATATCCTGGGTAGCAGCTATGTCGTCTCCCGGTGTTATGTCAGGTAGCTTCGCGGTCAGCTTCATATCGGATAGATACGGAAGGAAGCCAGCTATACTGGGCAGCGCTATACCTATCACTATTGGCACGGTATGTATAACTATGATTATAATTCCCATCGGCACAACCAGTTGTCGGAGCAGTTGTGCGCCGGGGAAGTCACGATTATTTATATGTATTTTACGAGTATTTGTTACTTTCATCATTACAAATGTAAGGGCAATGCCCTTGTTTGTGGAGCATGCGCTATTCTTCTCAGTCTTCTGCCAATTCCTTGACCTCTTTATACGACTTGACGCATCTCCTTTACTTGGGCCCATATATGACCTCATCCTCCCCGTTCCTCTTATCACTTTTCTTTTTTAATTTTACTTGTTTTTTGATAAATAAAAAAAAAACTGAATAGCGAATGAATCTGATTCAGAAAAGTTCGTAAGAGTGCTATGTGCCAGCTGTACTAGTGATGATGTACCTTTGTATATCGAATCACCGTGAGTAGTGAAAGCTCACGATACCAAAATTAACCAAAGTTAATCTTAGTACGTAACGACATAGCTTCCTTGTATCATTGTTGTTGTTGTGTATCATTAAGTAGGTAAGTAATTTCGGAGTATTTACGCCACAGAATAACTTGTCGACATTTACTAACGAAAATTTAAAAAAAATTGTGCGATCTTTCGCGTGATTTAGTTTTGGGAGTGAAACAATCGAATTAGTTGATAAAGCACCAATAAAATGAAAGATATTCTAATATTCCAGAGACAAAAATATTCATGACTTATCGCCCCATAGCTGCCTGCAGCTTATTAGAAAAAAGATCATTAAAACACAGCGCATCTAAAATAAATGAATTTCGTGACAACAGAATGAGAACTAACACTCGTAAAAGATTATATAACACAGATACTGAAAAACTAGTTGTGGGTTTTACAGTGTTGTCCGATTTTCATTATTCATAAGTAAATAAATATTTTACCTGCATCGCTAAATTTCATCAATGCATGTTCTATGTATATTTTCAGGTAATAGTCGTGTGTGCCAATAGACCGTGGATGCTGTACATTACGCGGTTTTTATGGGGTTGCGGAACTGGAATATTTTTGACGGTAAGTGTTAAGAATATACCTACTTGGTATGAAACTGAAACTCTGGAGAAATATGTAGTGTGAGTTTCAGTAACAATGGATTTCCGCAAAGTAACGCCTGATTCAATATCTTATCTACTTGGTATGGTTATAATAGTTAAATTAGTATGACCATTCGCGAGGAATTTTGTACCAACATTTTTATGCTTGTCTCTGTAGCCTGACTTACCTGTCGTGAAGCTCGAGTGTTTTCTTTGCGATATGGATAATATGTAAATGTATTTTTTTATGAAAATTCCACCACCATTATGTAAATGTATTGGATAACGCACTATAGCGTTACATTTATGTATATTCATGGGTATATCACAGAGGCGTACCCAATTTTTGCTGTAAAAAAGTAAATATACACTACCTGAACACTAGTTGACGCCCGCGGCTTTGCTCGAATTATTTTGGGTTAAAAAGTAAATACAGCGCCATCTTGTTCATACGTCGACAAACACGAATCTTTAAAATGGCTGTAGGCAGCGGATATCGATGACCACTTGGTGTAAAATGAACATAACTTTTTTATTTACGAACCGATTGAATTGAATTTAACACTAAATATTAAGTTAAAAATGCACCAACATGATAGTGAAAACCGTAGACAAATCGGTTCAGCCGTTTTCGAGTATATAACGAACAAACATACCGACATACAAACAAGTTTTTTTTAAACATGAATTTGGTGTTCTATTGCATCAATGAAGACCCCTCAACTATTTTTTTTCAATTATCTTCAATTTACAGACACTGACCGGTTACAGCTTTATTATGTGTATAGATTTAGTCAAAGACTAACCTCTACCTCTATCATTTCCAGGTATCCTCAATCTACCTAGTAGAGATAGCAGACAAGAACATCCGAGGTTTACTGACCGTCGGAAGTCGGTTTGCGTTCAACTTTGGCAGCTTCCTTATCATGGCTGTAGGCCCGTTTCTAGAGTACCAAACTCTGAACTATATGCTCCTGGCGCTGCCTGTAGCGTACTTTGCAGCTTGTTGGTGGATACCAGAGTCTCCGTATTATCAATTGAGAGGCGGAAAAGTGGATGTAGCAAGGAAAGAGTTGCAGCTTTTGAGAGCGTATAAAGATGAAAAGGTAATTTTACATTTTATTATAGTTTAGGTATGAGATCATCATCATCATCATCAGCCTAAAGAGACCCACTTCAGGGTATAGGCCTCCTCCCTCTTACGCCAATACTCCCTGTCTTGGTCTGTTCTTGCCCAGATGTTTCCTTCTTACTTTCTAGGTAACATGTGTTTGAATTCTATATGCGATTTCTCTAGATTCTAATACAATTCCGTGTGTAGGTATTGTAATACGCCAGGTCTTTTATAATCCTTATCGCCTGTATGTACTTCTCCAAGCACTGGTTGCTTTAAGCGAAAAGGCCGCCACATGTGGCACTACATTTAAGTTTGCACTCTATGATGTATTTATTCCTTATCTTTAAATAAACATCCTTGTTTTTAAATAAACATTTCCTATCTGTCCAATGTGTCTGAATAAATTTAGTTTATAAAAAAATAGATTTAATTTAAATCTTTGACATTTTATTAATGCATTCTACATTATCAATCAATAGAAGTATATTTATTCCACTAAACTATATACCTACAAAATTTACAAGAAATACACATTAAAAAATAATAAACAATACATACACTAAGAGTATATCTGTATGTAGAGCGAGATTTCATTATCTTTATTTTTCTGCTAGTCGTAGAATTATTAAAACATTTTCCAGGTCCTGGAAGACCAGCTCTGCCAGATGTCCTCCGACGTGAAGAAGGAGATGCGTCACTCCGGCACCACCAGGGAGCTGTTCTCGGGGAGGCAGTACAGGAAGGCCATTGTTGTTGCTGTAGGTAATATACTCGCTTATTACTGACATTCCTACAGTGGTTTTGAAATATCTAGAAATGAACCTATTTTTTTTTGTTCTGAAATAATTTCTTACGTGTGTTGTTACAATTTCTTGCTTTATTATTATCGCGATCGTAACAATGTAACCGTTAGAAAAAGGACACAAAAACTGAGCAAGTATAACAAGTACCGCCCTAATATTTTCTGTACTTTTAGAAGTTGCGTTGTACATTCGAAATTTTATTTTTAAAATAAAGGAATATGCTCATCTCTATCTAAGTGACATTAATACATTTTTGTTACAAAAATAGTTTATTCCGATATCGTAAGAGCATGAAACTATGAATAAAATTTCGCGGTAAACCTCGCATCCGTATACCGTGTACCTACCTACAATATATGAAACATTATTTACACAAACACTTATACTCACAAAGAATGCGTATTTTATTACAAACCATGTTCTATTAATTTACACCTGATTCACTTGGAGTTCACTTCAATACTGGAATATTAGCACTGTTTATTTTTTGTGCACATGAATAATGCTTTATCACGACCTATTTAGGTTACTTGGTAGACTATAGTTTGAATTTGATTTATGTAAAAGTACTGAAATGGGCCTATTATGAAATTCGTACGCGATTTACGATACTACGCGATCTGTCTCAGGATGGGTGATCAAAATATGGCATTCAACTTGGGTGCTTTTACAAAGGTCGCGGTCGTTTCTCACAGTACACTAGAGCTAACTGTTAAGCTATGTCAGAGGCACGTAACGTTTATTATTTTACTCTATGCCCGTAACCATTGGAAAAGAAATAAAATATACAAAAAAAATACTAGATACCAGAGTAGACCTCTTTCATACGAGATTGCAATCAACAACTTGAATTTTTGTTCTAATATTAAGTATGTATTTACAAAAGAAAAGTTCCGTTGTATAGTAACCATGTTACAAGCGTAAGTTTAGTATGGGGCTAGATGGCTAGATCCTGAAAAAAAAATCTATTAAATTACAGGGGTGAAGATGACGCAAATAATGTCGGGTTCAGTCCCCATCCTCCAGTACTTGGGTCGAATAATGCAAGAGAGCAAGACGAATATACAGATGTCTACTGCGCTTATCATCTTTGGAGCGGTGCGGTTCGTTGTTGGTGAGTTTTAACTTTTTTATTTTTTTTTATTTCATACCTCTAATACGGCGTTTTATAGTAATATTTAGTTTCCAAATGGTACTCGAGCGAGACGTTTCTTTATGTAAAGCATCACTTTTTCTAATTGCCAGTCAAGCAATTTTCTACCTAAGCAACTAGCGATACTTACCGATAAAGCATAATTTTTAATTATTATAAGTTAAGATATAAGTCAAACTGTCGATTCTACATAGTAAATTTGTTCTTGACAGACAACCAAACATTTTTAGAGAGTTGTCGCAAAGATGTCCAAATATTTTTTGATAACTTTCCTTTCATATTTTCCAGGTATCTTCTCATCATTCATAGTCGACAAGATCGGCCGACGACCTCTCCTGATCTGCTCCTACACCGGCGTCTGCATTGTATTCGTCTTCGTGGGCGCCTACCTTTACTGCCAAGAAGTTGTCGGCATCAATCTAGAACCTTCCAGCCCTTTACGATTCATAACTTTAGCAGGAATTATTTGTGCAAATATAATATCAACGTTAGGTTTCGATTCTCTAGTCTTCGTAATAGCAGCTGAAGTTTTCCCAATAAATATTAAATCTATCGCTATGACGGCGTTAAATATTTTCGGAGGATTTTGTACCTTTATAACTATCAAAGGTTTTCAAAATTTAAAAGAGTTGACAGGATTGTATGGCGTTTTCTGGTTCTTTGCCGCGTCGGCCATGCTTGGAGCGATATTTTCATACTTTGTGGTCCCAGAAACCAAAGGAAAGAGCTTGAGCGAGATACAAAAAGAATTACAAGGAGCTTATTATGATGATGATGAAGCAGCAAAGAGTCTCAATAATGCGTTAAGTAATACGGAAAATGGCGAGAGTAAGGAATTAAAAGATATGTCAAGTGTAAAGGTGTTACAAAATAAGTCGTAGCAAATGTTTGTAAATTAAGCAGGAAATACTCAGTCATTGTAAGAAGTAGTAGATTCTTTATGATCTCTAGGAAGCTAATTAGATAAAACAAATATTTGAATAGAAAATATGCTTTATGTATATAACAACATTGTTATAACTGCTCCTTATATGTATACAATCAAAGTACGAGTAATTATAGAACTAGATTTAATGTTAATTTTATGACATGTAGTTTTTCTATAGATAGTTTTTAATTTTGTAGTTTTGTCTTTTCGAATATAATCAATCATTTATATACCTAAGATGTAATAAAAATAGTGTCTTATATATTTGTGTTAGTGCAGTGCAGTTATTCATACAATTTAATTGCTAAAATTCAAATGGTACTGCTTACCATCAGGAAAATTGTTGTCAAGTGCAACCCCGTTTTCGTTGAAGCAATTATAATGAGATAAATAAAAAATAAAATTTGATTATTTCGGGTTACTGGGACCCATATAATAAATTCAATTTATATTCAGAAAATTTAATTAAATAAATGAATTATAATAAATGTGCGCTTGAAAATTTCTCTAATCAGACTTGCAGCTATCAATTAAGTACACAATATTGATAAGAAAAGTAAATAAATGTTCAAAGTATCCGTATCTTTTCATTTAGTGTAACAGTTTCAGTTTTATCTTACTGCTTGTCCTTACAAGTGCTTTGATAGTTTTAACGCAGATAGTTTAAAGGGCTATAGCCTGAACGTATTTTCATACAAACTCATGTATTGTTTGATTTAAAATGAAATAAATATAAAGTGATGGTTTTAATTTTAAATTGTTGGTATCGAAACATTTATCATGCATTCTGACAAAAAACTGAATACATTATAAGTGTTTTTTTTTTATCGTGGAAATCCTATTTGTTTATACATGGAGACATATTTTGTTGATTATGTGGTTGGTTGCCGCTAACCTGACGGTGTGTTTCGGCAGCCTTGTTTGAGTGCCAGTTCCATTCCAGTAGGTATTAAAGATAAATAATCTTTATTGATAAAAGTTGCAAAATATATAAAAGCAGTTGTATCGTAGAATACCGCTAAGTTTTTTGTTTGAAGCCGGTTAAGGAGCAGTCACAGCGGAAAAACACTTCATATTTCTCCAGAGTTTCATTTACAATGGATTTCCGCAAAGTAACGCCAGATTCAATATGTTAACACAGTGTCGCTTTAGGTGGCTAAGTGGCCAAGTGCTTATACATATGTATTGAAGTATTTAAAAAACTGACTGTTTGGATTCTTTTAATGATTAGTTAATATAATTTATCACTCTAACGTTCACAAAATACTAAAATGATTTATGAAAATGCGCGCCAGACACTTTACGTTAACTTTAACTGAGTGCGTTTCGTAATCAGATTAAAATAGTTTTATCTATGTAACTATTTTATTATAATACGTATGGTTTAGTTTCCTCGTTATGTGATTGAAATACTGACACGTGTTTTTACTGAGATTATTTATAGAATTAAAGTGTTCAAAGACTTTAAATATGAAGCAAAGTAGGAACTTGCAGTATTTGTCAACATTTGCAGGTATGAGACTATGCTTATAATATTTACCTATGTATGTATGTGTACCTGTCTTAAAATCCTCTATGAAATAAAATATATGACATATTTTACTTATAGTTTCATAGAAAATACTTAATATTTCTTTTTCCGGGCGTATGGTTGAATTTTATTTTGAACTTTTAGTTTATCACTCAAACACTGAAAAACAGGAACAAATATTACAAAGATAAATAGATCATTCCATAGATCTTGATAATATGACACGGCTATTTGTCAGTGGATTCTATATTTATTATTGTAAATAGCCCTGTCATTGTGTTATGATTTTTTAATGTAACATAACCATTTAATTATGCATTTCACAATATGGGTTACATAGTGCCTGAAATAAAAAAGTCTTCTTAGCTTCGTATGCTTTGGGTTGGGAATATTACACTAAACTATTTCCAAGTACAAACCCGTTCACTAAAAAAAACTCCGATTTCCAGTGGCGCTAGCTGCTATGACTGCGAGTGTATCCTTCACCTGGACTACACCTGTGATACCCAAGTTTCACAGCAATGAGACTGCTCTCAGTTTATCAGATGTAAGTTGTATGCAATTTTCTAGTTACGTAGATCCACTTGCTTAGTATTTTCGAAAAATGTCTTATTGCGCATGATCGTTTGTATCGAATATTGATTTGCTATTGACGATTCCATAAAAGTTCATCATTCCCAGACAAATATATGGGGAACTAACATTCTATTTCGCGAATTTCGCAAAGCCGTAGAACAAAAGTTCTTGCTATAGTAAATGTACATTAGTTCATCATCATCATCATCCGCCTGTTATCGCCCACTGCTGAGCATAGGCCTCTCTTCTTGTACGCCACTCGTCCCGGTCCTGCGCAGATTGAATCCAGGTGCTCCTTGCGGTTATTGTAATTCGTCAACCCACCGCATTGGTGAGCGACTAATGCATTCGTTACTTACTAGTAATCTTACATCTTGTATTTCTGTGCAGACGGAGATATCCTGGCTGGTATCCTCAGCGTCTCCTGGCGTGATGCTGGGCTGCGTGGTGTCTCGCTACACTTCAGACAGGTTCGGCCGGCGAGCCACGCTCCTGGGGAGCGCCTTGCCTTTTACACTGGGAACGGTAAAGAAAATTTATAAAATTATGTTAGGTAATAGGAATTCAGCAAAGAAATAAGGATGAGGTAGGATGATATGGGACGGGAATCGCGGAGAATTGCTCGCTTGCCCGCGAAACCCATCCTTGCCGGAACGAAGGGACATTCTGGTAGGTTTTAGTTGGTAGTGGAGTCTCATTAGCTTCGAACCCGCTGCCCTAGCAGGTTCGAATCCTACCGATCTTGACTATTTTGCACATTTACAAAATAAGTGAGTTAGTAAAATTTTGTGTCTGTGTAGCAATTAAGTTTTTTTTAAATATATCGAGTGGTTATTTCAGATATTTGTCGTGACAGCTACAAAAGCCTGGATGCTATATTTAGCCCGGTTTTGTTGGGGACTCGGCTCAGGTGCAATATCACCCGTAAGTATTCTCATATTTTTTTTTGTGAAAGTTTTTGATTGAGCTAATTTTGATGAAATCTTATATGCAATATAAGTAATTACATTCTAGGGGCTGTACTAAGAGGCTATAGATCTTACTACTTGCTGAGGATTATGTATTGACCATGACAATTAAAAAACAAACAGATTTTTATCTTTATATAATCACGATACACCCACCTATCGCCAAAATTCTTCTAAGCTCAATAACCTTTTGTTTCAGATATCAATGATATACGTGTCTGAAATAGCCGCAAAAGACATTAGGGGGAGTCTATCCGTCGTGCTAAGATTCATGTTTACCTTCGGTTCATTCCTCGTGGTGACTGTTGGATCTATAGCATCATATCAAGCACTGAGCTATATGCTCGTAGCTTTGTCTATATGCTATTTTGTTGCATGCTGGGGTATACCAGAAACACCGTACTATTTATTGAAGGTTGGAAAGATTGCTAGAGCGAAAAATGCTCTGAAGACGCTGAATGGGTATAGGAATGATAAGGTGAGGCTTGTTTTATTCGTATCTGTATCAAAAGATCTTATCTTGAATTTTGAAATTGTCATATTTAATACTGGATACCACTGGTTCTCTTTTTAGCCTTATTACTGTGGGCCGTGAATTCCCCGCAAACTTTTATTATTGGAGGACTTATCTCTCAGATAGATAGATAGATTAACTCTTTATTGTTGACACATATTAAAAAAACAGTACATAGAACAAATTGCACCTTAACTAGTGCCACAAGCGGCGGCCTTATCGCTGAAAGCGATCTCTTCCAGGCAACCTTGAGCTGGAGAGAAATAAGCAAAAGAAATAAAGAAGAATGTGGTGTACAACAAAAAGGAAAAAAGAAATTTTACTAATATATATATATATATATATATATATATACATATAAATACGCAATACACATACTTAATATAATAAAATTAATGTTTATATACAAATACATATAATACACAACAAAATATTTAAAGGTGATAGTAGCAGAAATAATAACAGCAATTTTCACTGAAGGGAAGCGAGATAAAATTCCTTTACTTGTTTTTTAAAGGAATCAATTGTCTGAGCCTTTTGAATGTTGATAGGCAGAGAATTCCATAAAGTAACAGCTTGTACAGTAAATACACACTTGTACAGATACATCGTGGTGGGCGCCCAGGTCCTTCCACAGAAAATACATATCCTTAAACGACATTGGTATATAATAATATGCCTAATGTAAACCGTTTTTTTGTAGATATTAGAAGAAAAGTTAACAGATATGCGATCACACGTTAACGAAGAAATGCAGAATTCAGGAACAATTAGAGAACTTTTAACTGGCAAACAATATCGGAAGGCAGTACTCATATCTATCGGTTAGTATATTTTATTAGAAATGTATAAGCGCTGCATTTATTTGTAGTTTTATCGGTAGGTACCTATGTTGATTTTACTTGACTGGTGTCTAATCAAAGTGAAGAAGTGAGTTTTGATAAAATATTGAATCAGGCGTTATTTTTCTTAAACATATTGTAGATGTTAACTTTGGGAAAATATTTAGCAGTGAGTTAATTTTGACTTACCTTTCTGCTTTTGACTATGGGTGATGATAAAGTCAAAAAGTGAGAATCCGAACACGATAACGTAATATAAAGATCTGCCGATAGTCGGATATAAAAATGTTGATAGGTCATATGATTTTGTTGTATGACGATGAATCTTTTTTAGAAATACCTTTTTACGATCATAATCTCTCTCTGTGAGCCTATTTCTTCATGACTGAGGATCGTGACTGCCCCGCAGAAATAATTCATTAGTGGAGTTCTCTTGAGCAGATACATCGTGGTGGGCGCCCTGGTCCTTCCCCGGAAGATCATAATATGGTTCGTTAAAATATATTTATTTGATTTTTTCAGGTTTGAGATCTACGCAGGTAATGGCTGGTTCCATAGCTTTGTTCCAGTATATAGGTCGGATACTGCAGGAGACCAACTCAGATATATCTATATCAACTGGAATTATTATGTATGGAGCTACAAGGTTTACTATAAGTACGTATACATATTTTGTTATATATTTGTACGGATAGTGTGTTTTGAATGAGGGTATGTTTAATCTAACGTTATATTAAGACATGTCTATGGGTTATGTGCCTGATAATAAAGAATTTTATTATTATTATACTATAGTCCATACTGTGTTTAGCCATGAAACACATAGAAATTTGCTAAAATTCATTGCAGATAATAAATTTACTAAGATTTTTAGAACGCAGCAGCATAACACTAAGATCATCTTTTTATTTCCATAAATCAACCATCTTTAACATGTACCTATAGTTTTACCATCTAACCTGCTTATCGGGCGACCTATGGCATTGTGATTGTCACATGTAATTTGGTTTGTAATATTCGGTATTGATATATTTCTGCTTCATGAAGTTTATTAAAGTATATATATTTTATTCTTGGCAATAATCGTTATTATTACTATTGATCACCATATCCCCTGAAGCGGCACGCTCAAGTAAAATGTATTTGCAACTATTATTTTATTACATATATTATTTATTAGCTTCTCATCTATTATTTTATTATGTTTCAGGTATGGTAGCATCCTTCATGGTAGACAAGGTAGGCCGGCGTCCTCTACTAATCTGTTCATATACAGCGGCGTCTTTGACTCTCTCATCTCTCGGCGTCCTCTTCTATCTCCACGAGGTCCAAAACATAACACCTATGTACTTCGGACACATAACGCTGTACACACTCATGCTGTTTAGCACAGTCTCTACTTTAGGCTTTGATACAGTTAACTTTGTGATTCCAGCAGAGATATTCCCTCTAAACGTTAAATCTACAGCCATAACTAGCTTGAATCTATTCGTGTCTTTCCTAACATTTTGCATCGCAAGAGGATACCAAATATTGAAAGACTTCAGCGGTTTATATGGAGTGTTCTGGTTCTTTGCCTTCTTTGCTATGGCAGGCGCTGTATTCTCGTATTTAGTTGTGCCGGAGACGAAAGGCAAGAGTTTGAGGGAGATACAGCAGGAATTACAAGGAGAGTTATATGAAAAGCAGCAAGAGGCTACGGAAATCAAAACGCAAGAATGTGGAACTAAGAATATCGGAGAAAGCGTAGATAAGGACTGCAGTGATGAGCTGAAGAATTTGAAAACGTAGAAAGATATCATCCCTTATTTAATATTATTACTCTATTATTATTAAGGCTTATTGAATTTTTTCCCGTAGGCAACGTCATTTTATCTCTCAAATATTCTTAAGCTTCAAAACTTTCTTCGTTTACTTGAAGAGCGTTCACTCTTTTGAGTAGATTAAGACACCAGGAAACATGCTTAAAAACTAGCATAAATTAATCAAATCATGTAGACATGCGTTCGCGATAAACGTGTCATGTGTACAGCGGTGTGTGTTACGCACTTCAATTGTTTGTGTGTGCAATCTCGACGATGAACCTTCAGTTTTTAGATATCATTAAATATCAGCGTTTGTACAAATCAAGGTTATGATCCACGTGCAAAGTTCAGTACTCGTATTCTCATATCATAAGCAACATGCAAATATAAAACATAACCAGTTTTTACTCACAATGTTTAACTTGTCAATTGTTTAGAAGCAATTTGTTTCCGGCTGTGGATGTCCGAAGTTTATATTTTAAACCTGATTAAAATTTACTTAAATATTTTTGGTTGTGTAAGATGTGATATTAATATACCTATTTGAGATTGTATTCCCGCTGCGATTCAAATAACCCTCGCAAATCTTATCTAATGAATGGCCCATTTTACATTTGTACTTGCATATTTTAGTCTAGATTGTGAGTAGTGCGCCTTTTTCTGATATAAGATTAGAAATTAGTGCTTTCTTAATTTAGATTTTAATAAATTTACCGCCATTATCTGGGATAAATTGTTAATCAAAATGGTAGAAAAACGGACAATGCAGTATGTGGCTACTTTTGCTGGTAAGTACTAAATCTAGATATATACCTACTCATGTTTTTTTATGCTGGCTTGTACTTTGCCCAAAAGATTAGTCTAGCTATTCAACGGGGCAATGCAGCCAGCATTTTGGGTACGCAGCCTTTTGAAAAAGTAGATTAGTTTGTTTATATATATTTTCTATTTGTAAGTGTTACTATTAATTTTTGTTGTTTTAGACCCAATTATTATTACCAATTATTATTACTAAATATATTTACATAAAAAACTAAATCATGTTTAAAGTAAATATCTAGTTGTCATGATCATATTATGCTTGCCTAGTAATATAAATAACGGTACCCTGAACATAAGTTGATTTATTTCATCGCTTAGACACCTCCCACGAAAAATAACTCGTATGGTTTGTTAGTAAGTACTTATGTCTGTTTTATTTCGGAGTAAATGTACCTACACATGGGCAATTTTAAAAGTAGTTTTTATTTTATATCTGTGTATTTAAGGGCTTTAGCTTTTTTTGTAGTATTTTATATAAACGTGCCTGATGGTTTTAATTAGGTACCTATAGCTGTTATTATCTGTGAATGTTCTCTTGATTTTCTACATAATTCAATACCTACATGTCTAAATAAATTATTATATGATTTCAGTGGCGCTTGCTTCTTTGACATCGGGCTCTTCTTATTCCTGGACAATACCGGTGCTGCCAAAATTTCGCAATAATGAGACTAATATTCATTTAACAGATGTAAGTAAAGATTGAATTGTTCTTGAATCCAATTTAAAAAAGTAGTACTTAAAAGCACACTAGGTGTCGCTAGATCTGCCCATGGTCTTACATAGGGCAAGGTTAACAGTTACCATCATGGAGTAATATGCTCACCAAGCTAGACAAAAACTAAGTTTCTTTCTCTTAGTGTCATTGGTTACACGTTTTGTTTGTGTGTTTGAGTTCAAAAATCAAATATGTTGTATTTTGTGCATAGCAAATAGCAATACATCAGATGGGGAAAAAATACGGCGCACGTGGTGGCGCCATCTCTCAGCAACATTAATAACTAAAATTTACTTGGTACTGGGAAATCGCTCATTGCCCTCTGCCTACTATAATCTAACCATAATATTAATCTATTAGCTTTACACTATAAAAACTGAGACTTGGCTTTTAAAAAAATATTGTTTTTTTTCCAAGAATGCCAAGGCATACCACTGTATGCCTTTCATTTTCATTAAGCTGATGAAGGTGATATTTTTTTTGTTTCTTTTCCAGGATCAAATGTCGTGGGTGGTGTCAGCAGCGGCTCCAGGCATGCTCTGCGGCAGCCTCGTCACGCGGTACACGACAGATGCATTTGGAAGGCGAACTACTTTGATGGGGACCGCCTTGCCTTATATCATTGGGACGGTAAGAGCTATTTTTGCATTCCATTTATAATATTATGGTAAAAATTGTTATGGAGGTAGACCTTGGATAGGTACAGACATATACGTGGGGTAGTTTTTATCCCCCATTAACGCAGGTGACCCGCGGAGGGACGTCTGTGGAAGATATTAAGATTTGTAATAAAATCTATCAATTTATTAAATTTTTTCAGTTGTTCGTGATTTCTGCAACTCAACCATGGATGCTGTACGTCGCTAGATTTTGTTGGGGTTTCTCATCATCTGCTATATCTCCGGTAATGATATTTTATATTCTAATTTAATGTGAAATTTGGCAGAGTTTTTGACGTGACAACGTCTTATAAATTGGTTTGCCGGGTGACACTTCAAGAAACTGCGTTACGCTCACAGTTACGCTCCGCTCACGTTATGCGCTCACAATGAGAGCGAGTGAGAGGCACGCGTCCCTTCCACTCGGGCATGGTTAGCCCGCCTAAGAGCGAGAGAGACAGACATAAAAAGTGAAAGGCACGCGTCCCTTCCACATTAAAATTATTTTACCACTCAAAGTCGTTCTAAGCGCCCTCTCTGACTCAATAGGTTTTGACTTGATATCTCCAATCACTCCCACTCACTACCCACTCGTTCTGACTCACCGCCCCGACGTCCTCGACATAGCACTTCTAAAGAACGTAACGTTACGGTTACGATCCTTAGAAGTACTACACGAACTGAACTCTGACCACCGACCAGTACTCATGCGACTCGGACCCGACCCTTCGCAACGCAACATCTCCACCAGACAAATAGTCGATTGGCACTCCTTAGGGGAAACTCTTAATTCCATTGACTCGCCCCAGCTTTCTACTCTGCCGGACGACATTGTTACAGCCGATGACGTAAATAGGTCGATCGACGCTCTCACTAGCCACATATCAGCTGCCGTGGGCAGTTCCTCGAGGAGAGTACCGGCTGAGGACTCCCGACGCTGGGCTCTCTCAGAGGAGGATAGGGCACTCCTGACAGCTAAGAACGCCGCCATTAGGGCTTACGACTGGACTCGCACCGAAGAGAACAGAGCCACTCTGCGCCGTTACGAGCGTCTCGTAAAAAAGCGTATGAGTGATCTCCGTAATCAGAGGTGGGAGGACACTATCGGCGATCAAGCCTTCGCACCAGGCTTTCTGGACGTTGGCGCGATCACTCAAGTCGTGCGACACCCAGGCCTCCATGCCGCCCCTCAACCGACCCGACAATCTTCAGCCTGCGTTCACCGACGAGGAAAAGGCCGAGTGTCTGGCCGACAGCCTCGAGGCGCAGTGCTCCCCCTCACTAGGCTTGATCGACCCTGCCCACCTGGATATGGTGGACAGGGAGATCGAACACCGTTCCTGCAATCCGCTGCCTGAACCTTCCCTTGAACCGGTGTCGACTTCTGAAGTCGTCCTAGTGATAAGGAAGCTCCGTGAGCGGAAGGCGCCCGGCGCCGACGGCATCAGTAACAAAGTGCTCAAACACTTTTCCTCCTACACCTTCTGGTGAGCATCTTCAATGCCGCCATGAGCCTATGCATGTTCCCTGACGCTTGGAAGTCCGCCAACGTCATCGGAATCCACAAACCGGGCAAAAAGGCTAGCGAGCCTTCCAGCTACCGACCCATCAGTCTCCTCAGTACTTTGGGGAAAGTCTATGAGCGGCTTCTTCTAAGGCGCTTATGGTCCCACATCCACGAAAACCACCTCCTCCCCGACGAGCAGTTTGGCTTCCGCCCCAGACATTCATGCCCCCAGCAGGTTCACCGCATCACGGAATACATACTGGAGGGCTTCAACAACATCCCTCGCGGCTTTCGCAGCTCCCAGATGACCTGCGCAGTCTTCCTGGACGTTGCCAAAGCGTTCGACAAGGTCTGGCACAATGGGCTTGTGTACAAGTTATACAAGCTCGGTTTCCCAGATCAAATCGTCCTCATTATCTCGGACTACCTTCGCGCCCGCAGCTTTCGCTACAAGGTCGAAGGTGACCTCTCTTCGTCGAGGAGAGTGCTGGCTGGCGTCCCACAGGGCTCTGTGCTAGCTCCTCTCCTTTTTACTCTCTATACGAGTGACATTCCGCGTACTCCCAAAGTAGAGTTAGCCCTATTTGCAGATGACACCGCGATCTACTCTAGATCCTGGAATCCCTTACATGCTAGAAATGCCGTCCAAAAGGCTCTCACGAGCCTCTCCCGCTGGTTCCGACTCTGGGGGATTACGGTTAACCCGGAGAAAAGCGCAGCCATGCTCTTTACTCCGCGTTACCATAAAGACCTCAAGAACCCTCCCACTATTCACGGTACGGTGGTACCCTGGGTCAAGTCCACCAAGTACCTAGGCGTCACCCTCGACAACCACCTGACATTCACCAAGCACATATCCACTGTCCGCAACAGGGCGGCCTTCTTTCTAGGGCGTCTTCATCCCCTTCTTTGCAGCAAGAGTAAAATGTCTCTTAGAAATAAGCTGACAATTTACAAGACTTGCATCCGCCCCGTCATGACTTACGCCTCCGTAGTGTTCGCCCACCAGAACGACACTGTTTTGTCTCCATTACAGCTGATCCAGAATCGATTCGTCCGCAAGAGCACAGGTGCTCAGTGGTTCCAGCGAAACGCAGACCTGCACGTCGACCTCGAGCTGCCCTCCATCCGTCAGTGGATGAAGTTCACCTCTCGCCGCTACTTTGACGCCGCACCGCATCATCCGAACCCGCTTGTCGTCCAAGCGTCTTCTTATTCCACAGATCCGGTTGATCCCGAGCCCCTCCGTCGTCGCCCGAAGCATGTTCTGGTCGATCCGGATGACCCAATCGCCGTCGTGGTCTCGGCAGCGTTGGGCTCCCCTCCTTCCACCACCTCATCAGGCGGTGTCTCAGCCAGTAGGCTCTCCGTCTTCGGCATTGGTCCAGGTTACCAACGCCCATCTCCCAGTGTAGGTTCCAGTGCACGTCCCCGATTCCGTCCTCGCCGGCGAGGCGGTAGACCCCGACCACTCAGGTCAACTCGTTTATCTCCAAATAATCACCCAGACACAACCACTGATAGGGCCTTAGCTCACTCCCCTTCAGGGATGAACAGGGCAACCCGGTCTCCCCCTTCTGGCGACGGTCCAAGCCGAGGTTCGTGCCTCAGAGGCGCCCTTGTGCCAGTCGCCCCTAACTAGTACATAGGCCCGGGCACCATCAGTGCCCAGCCATCGTCCGGTGACGCAGCAAAGGTAGCTACTAGCAACCAGCTGCATAGTCCTTTCAAAAAAAAAAAAAAAGTCGTTCTCACGTAAAACTTTCGCCCGTATACCGACTTTACAGGCAACCAATTTTTTAAGGACTAGTGTGGTTTAACAACCAGTGGGCCTAGCAGGAATATTACCATCGCAGGATCCGACAATTTGTCGAACCATATTTCATACAAAATTCGTACAGCGAACCTGGTGGCGCGTAACTGAACTATTTTACTTTCGAATACGTTAGCTCCGTAGGATTCGAAATATGATTATGTATGGACGTTTACGTAGTTTGTGTGATAGAAATTGTTTTTGACAGATGATCCGTGAATACCAGACCCAGCCTTCGACAAATAATCGGAAGTTTTCTCACCTAAATTTTTTCAGTGAGAATCATTGTCGACAATTTTGCCATGGATTTTTAATGTATTATTTATTAATATATTTTGATAAAAATAATTTAGTACGGAAAAATGTTACTTTATTAATTTATGTTTAGCGAAATGTCATTGTAAATATAGTCTGTGACACTAGTAACCATAATAATAATACAATATAATTGTTGTTGAAATTGTTTTGCTGTTGTTGTCAGTTTTTGTTGTTTTGCTATTATTATAAGTTTTTTTTGCTTTGTGTTGTTTATGGATGTTTTCTGTTGTTTATGGTTGTTTCTTGTGGTTTTTTGTTGTTTTTATTGTTTTTTGTTGTTTATGTTGTTTTTTGTTGTTTTTTTTTTGTTTTTTGTAGTTTATTGTTGTTTTTTGTTGTTTCTTGTTGTTTTTGTTGTTTTTTGTTGTTTCTTGTTGTATTTTGTTTTTTCTTGTTGTTTATTGTTGTTTTTGTTGTTTTTTTGTTGTTTCTTGTTGTTATTGTTGTTTTTGTTGTTTATGTTGTTTTTTTTTGTGTTTTTTTTGTAGTTTATTGTTGTTTTTTGTTGTTTCTTGTTGTTTTTTGTTGTTTTTTGTTGTTTCTTGTTGTATTTTGTTTTTTCTTGTTGTTTATTGTTGTTTTTTGTTGTTTCTTGTTGTTTTTTGTTGTTTTTGTTGTTTTTTGTTGTTTCTTGTTGTAATTGTTGTTTTTTGTTGTTTATTGTTGTTTTTTGTTGTTTATGTTGTTTTTTGCTGTTTGTTGTTGTTTTTGTAGTTTTTTGTTGTTTCTTGTTGTTTTTTGTTGTTTATGGTTGTTTATTGATGTTTTTGTTGTTTCTTGTAGGTTTTTGTTGTTAACAACAATAAACAAGAAAAAACAACAAAAAACAACAAAAACCACAAAAAAACAACAATAACAACAAGAAAAAATAAAATACAACAAGAAACAACAAAAAACAACAAGAAACAACAAAAAACAACAAGAAACAACAAAAAACAACAGAAACAACAATTCACAACAAGAAAAAACAAAATACAACAAGAAACAACAAAAAACAACAAAAAACCACAAAAACAACAAGAAACAACAAAAAACAACAAGAAACAACAAAAAACAACAAGAAACAACAAAAAACAACAGAAACAACAATTCACAACAAGAAAAAACAAAATACAACAAGAAACAACAAAAAACAACAAAAACCACAAAAAAACAACAAAAAACAACAAGAAAAAACAAAATACAACAAGAAACAACAAAAAACAACAAGAAACAACAAAAAACAACAATAACAACAATAAACAACAAGAAAAAACAAAATACAACAAGAAACAACAAAAATCAACAAGAAACAACAAAAAACAAAGCAACACCAACAAAACTAAAAAACAGCACATCAACAAAAAAATAATATACCTACCTACACCAATCTACTTAATTGAACAAAAGAAGGAAACAAATTTATACGTACTTAACCGGAAGTATATATAAAATTAATCAAAAAAGGAAAGAGAAATATGAAATAGTTCTTCCGGGTATGATGATTTTACATTACTTACTATCGAATTCTGACTCCAGCTACCAATGCATTCAACTCGTTAGTAATACTTTCGACTTTACGCACGGAAACTTGAGCTAGGGGTACAGAACATATAAATGTTTAACGTGCGTAAGCTAAAACACATACAACATAATATTATTTATATAACACGCTGCTCGTGTGTCATGCAAACTCAACTTAAAGCAAGTCATTTGTGTCCTTTGGTCTAGCCGGGTCATTATAAATGTACTGAATTTCATAATAATAATTAATAATAATGACATTTGGATTTGGAATGTAATCAACATTGAATATACAAGCTCCTTGCAATCCATGACCAAACGTCAAAATTAAAATATAAACTTTTCATACAGCCCTACACCAAGAAGAATTTATTCAAAATTAGAATGAAAACTTTGCATAGAAACCTGCATGAAGAAGAATGCCACTACAAAAAAAAAACAAATAGAACGAAAAGGCGCTAAACTGCAAATTTTTGTGTTATTTTGTAAGAAAATAGCGTATTTTTTTAAGTAAGTACTTTCTTTTTAATTGTATTATGTTTTATTGCCTCGCAGTGTTTATATAAAGTAGAGTATGCATTTTGGGGATAAAGCAGTGTATTTGTCTCGGGCGTTTTTGAACCCCTCGGCCTCGGGATTCTAGCTTTAACTCTCTCGCTTCGCTCGAGAGTTAACTCTGTAACTCCTTCGCTTCGCTCGTGAGTTAACCCTAGGATCCCCCGTCCTTGGGGTTCAAAATATCGCCCGAGACATAATACACTGCTTTATCCCCTTAATGCATAATCTACTATTACAGATTGGTCGTTATTATGTATAATAAGTAGGTACTGTAATGTATTTACGAAAGAAAAGTATATGTATAATATTTATGTACATGCATTCTAACCTTACCTTGTACCCATGATACAAGCGTAAGCTTAGTATAGGGCTAGATGGCGCTGTGTGATATGTCCTGATATTTATATAATATATTATTTATTTAGATAAAATAATGCCTATTCTCACACACAAATCTCAAGACCGATTGCGTTGCAAAAATGAACACTTATTCGTATGTAATTACTTATTTTTAATTTTCCAAATCTTTATTGTTTCAGCCAGTAATTATATACATATCAGAAATCGCCGCAAAGGAAATCAGAGGCCGACTATCTACAATACGACACTTCATGTTTACCTTTGGTTCTTTATTAACTATCACAGTGGGTACTATAGTGACTTACCAACAACTGAGTTATATGTTGGTAGCTCTATCTGTGAGCTATTTCCTAGCGTGTTGGAGTGTGCCAGAATCGCCTTACTTTTTGCTCAAGGAGGGAAAAGTTGCTCGCGCTAAAAGAGCCTTGAGGATTCTGAACAATCATAAAGATAAAAAGGTATTGCTATTCGATTACTAGGGTTTTTGCTATGCAGATTGCTAGAAAAGATTTGGTAACCAAAAAAGTTTATTATACTTATTTTGTCATACTTACCTTTTAAATTTACTTATATGTACTTTGTGATCCAATCCATACAAATATAATAAAGCTGAAGCGGGTCGACAGTCTGAACATAGAAGATATTTAAAAATCAAATCGTTTGGAGATACTTCAAATTGATATTAGAACACGTTCCAATTTCTAGAACCTTTGTCTGTTTATCTGTTTCTCTGTGTCTCTGTTTGTCTGTTTATTTAAACGCTCATTTCGCAAAAACGGCTAAAAGTAATATAATATAATATCTTCATTTTTTATCTCTATTTAAAATAGTGAAAATTGCAACATAACCCATTGTCTCTATACTTAACCATTCGTAGGAAAATCTCATATGATCTACATACTCTGTATTTTTACAGATTTTAGAAGATAACTTGACAGAAATGCGTTCACATGTGAGACTGGAAATGCGCCATTCTACTACAATTAAAGAGCTTCTAACTGGAACACAATATCGGAAGGCGATCATTATAGCAATAGGTTGGTTTTAAATTTTATTATTATTTGCTATTGCTATTTGGATAGGACTGAAATGTCTAGTTTCAGCCACTAAGAAATGAGATGTATTGAATAAGATCATCATCATCATAAATTTAAGTGGAAGACTCTTCTCTGTGGAGCATGTGGCGATTCTTTAAAAGACGATATAATAATTTTAGGCCAACATTTTGTGCTCTGTGCAGCACAACTCTCTCAAGTATAATTTTCCTTGCAGGGCTAAGATTATCCCAGTTATTCACTGGTACAATCGCGCTTCAGCAATATTTAGGCATAATACTGCAAGAGACTAATTCTGGCATTTCTGTGACAACAGGAATTATCATATACGGAACAGCAAGATTTATTACTGGTGAGTATAAACTTATATGTTATACTAATATTAATTAGTGAATAACACAGTCGTTTGCATAGTTTTCTAGTGTTTTGGCATTTTTTTAAATTTAAATACCTACCGACAAACAAGTGGTTTTCCAATCAATACCTACAATATTTCACTTAATTGGGTATTATCGAAAATAATCACGCCCGGACCGAACGGGACGAAGCATGTTTAGGATAAATTTTTTTTGCATGGTTACTATAAAATATATCGTTTATATTTCCAGGCATGGTGTCGTCATACTTCGTGATAGAGAGAGTCAGTCGCCGGCTGCTTCTGGCGGCATCTTACACTTGTGCAGCTCTGTCTCTGGCAACTCTCGGCACCCTCTTCTTTTTCCACGAGTCTCTACACAAAACCCCTGCACATTTCGGATACATCACTCTCGGAATACTAATGCTATTCACCATATCAAACAACCTGGGCTTCGATTCTGTTAATTTTGTGATCGTTGCTGAAGTATTCCCTCTCAATGTTAAATCTACCGCTCTAACTAGCTTGAATATTTTAGTCGCTTTCCTAACTTTCTTCTTATTACGTGGATATCAACTTATTAAAAATATATCTGGATTATATGGAGTATTTTGGGTTTTCACCTGCTTTGCTCTGTCAGGGGCCATTTTCTCGTTCCTGGTGGTTCCCGAGACGAAAGGCAAAAGCTTGAGAGAGATTCAGCGCCAACTCCAAGGGCCGCAGTATGATGAAGCAGAAGAAACACTTAGAAAGGATAAAGAGACACAGGAAGATGTACAAGGAACGAAAAACCTTCCCGAAGGTGGAAATTCCAAGATCTGAAAATGTGGTTTGTTACTAAGTAATTATCAATAAAAAAAATTTAGGCTAATAATTTATGATATTAACGTTTGAGCATGCAATTGTACCTATGTTTATCAACTATATGCCTAAATGATACCAGCTATAGGTAGATTAATGTCTACCGGTACATTATATTTAATCTGCAATGTGAATAGTGCAATAACGATAATAAAAGAATGCCGCCAAGGTTAATGTTTTCAGTGAGTTACGATGCATTAAAGCTTAGCAAAACTAACTGTGGTTTATTTAATTGTTTATATACCAAAAAAATTGTTTGTTTTACCTTGCAAAGAATGACTAAAGAGAAACAGACTAACTAAAACGATGTAAGTACACACTAAAATATTGTAGTAATTCTTTCTTCTTCTTTAAAACGAGTTCGAACTGAAAACTCTAATTCTTTCTTTAACGTTGTCTTAGTTACATTCCAATTACAACCCGAGGTAAACACTGTGCTTTTCATTACAAAAACAAGGAAAGTAAAAATAAAATCATTAATTAGCTAAACAAAAAATGAGTAAATTTTATTTTACTTTTAACAACAACTTTGATGAGATAATTTTATTTTAAGTTTATGGTAAAATTAGAACAATTGGTTATTCCACTACCGCTTTAGCCTCTTATAAAATCAGTCGTTAAATCCATATCAGAATCAGATGAACTCATTTTATATTGGGTTCCTGTTGAGTCGTCGCGCGCACTAGTCGTCGCGTTGCAAGCCGCTCCCTCCCGTGAGGGTGCGTGCGCCGTTCGTCGTGCTGCTGCTCCCGAGCGGGAGGTCGACGCGCCTGCATCACTCCAGGAACTACAGCCTGTCGTCCCGGCGTTATAGGAAAGCGCCGCAGCGACAGACACATCGCCACACATCGCCTCACCACGTCGAGCAACGCCGCCGGGTGCGCCGCTGGACAGAGCGACTCGACGTGTGTGTGAACTTCCCCGGGGTCAGCGTGCCCCGGCGCCCAGCCCCTCTAAAGAAGCGCAAGCTCGCTGAGGACCTACCAGCTCCCCCTTGGGGACTGGCAGACGACCAACTTATATCATTTTATAGGTACAAATCTCTGAGCTATACGTATTGTGACGTAGAACCTCTTTGAATGTAGGTGTAAGAATGATTTGGTTAAATGTAGGTATAAGAACTCTTTTGTTGAATGTAGGTATAGGAACTCTTTTGTTTTTGTAAATAGGTTAGTAGAGTTCAAGCAAGATAACTCTGCGCGCGGATAAAATTGGAACTAAAATGTTCTGATTGCAATTTGATCAGTGAGGCCAATTCTTGGCATAAGTGCTGCCGCCAGTCGCGTGCAGAGTTTTTACGCTATGTTTAATTTGACAGCTGTCAGTTGAAAGCAATTCTCCCTAGGGATGAAATGTATTACTTTCAACCCGCTCCTCAGGCAACTTCAGACTTACTTTCAGAGTATGAGTAATGAAAGTCATTAATTTCCGGCATGCATCCATTAGCATAAAATAATTAAATTGAGACATTGTGTATGGGTGTAATTTGCTAATTTGAACTTTATTTTAGGTACCTTATGCACCTAATTCCTAATTGTATTAGTTATATTGTTTGTTTTAGCTTTTCGCTGTAGTTTGTGTATGTTATTATTTATAATGTTTATAGTGTTGTTACGCGTATTTCATTTTATTTATGTGCGTGATGTCACCTGCCGGTCAATGGAAGGCAGCGGTGCATGTTTGCATCCAGCACATGCTGAGTTGGGGTCGGGATGTGACACGAACCTTTTACTTTATTTACATTTTGTATTTATATATTTTAAGTTGTGTTTTGTATAATTTAATTTAAGGTTTCTTTAAGGTTTTTATTCTTATTCTAATGCACCTACAATGTTCCAATAGTAATGGTTTTAGACAAGAAGAGCCTACTAATGCATTGATGCTTATAACTAATAGTTACGTACGAATATAAAGTGCCATTAAAAAAAATGTTTCATATATTTTTAATTGGATATTTTCAGGAAGCCATTTCGTGGATGGTGGCTATATCGTCAATCGGTTTCGTGCTCGGTCGTTTTGTGGCCAAGAACATATCGGATAAAAATATGGAAGACGAACCACAATTCTTAGCAGTAGTTTACCCATGTTGCTTGGAAATGTAAGTAAGAACTTTCATTAGAAGGGTATCAAACCTTTGGCTCTTTCGAGAAGTAGGTTTTTTCCCAAAAAATATCAATAGTTGGTAGCGTGCGATAGAGTAACTTATTTTGAAAATGACCAACGTTAGAAAAAATATAACGCTGTTTGATTGTTAGTTCAATGATCGTGAATCATCATTTATTAACCAATACCTACATAAGCGCTTCCGTGGTATGGGGTAGATGGCACTATGTTATTTTGTAGATGACAAAAACAAGCGAGAGTGAATGTTCTTAGTGGGTAAGCACGCTCCATTAGTCCATACTAGACCGTAATAATTGCTTACCATCACGCGAATTACGGACAAGTGCAAACCCATTCCTTGTTACAAAAACAACGACATCTGGTGTTTTAGCTTGAAATCAAAGTAAAAATTTTATTTACAAGCAATCTCTGAGTTTTCACAAATAACAGTATGATAAGGAAGTCGTGTTTTAGTTGTTAGAGGTTGTTGGGGTGTAGTGCTGCATTTACTACGAAGTTCATAATGTTCGCACCAGATGTCGCTATTATTGAAACTTACAATCCTATAAGTATTCTTATTGAAAGCAGTAATATTTGTTGTCGGTGCCAGTCACTGGTTAAACGAAATGAACGCTTGCTTAAAGTTGCAGTTCCAGTTGGCTTTGGATTTGTTCCTAATGCTGATAGGTACATATTTTTGCGACTCCAAATATTACTGATTTCAATAAGAATACTTAAGTATAGGATTGTAAGTTTCAATTATTTGATAGATTCTTTACTCCCAATTCGGAATTTTGAAGTCGCAAAAATGAAAATAAATTATTTAAGTATAAACTTTTTAGTGACACATGCAGTCGGATTTTGACTGTTTTTTAATAAATTTAATTTTATTCTTTTTAGTTTCATTTCGTACACATAACTACTCATAGGTAGTTATAGGTGGACAGTGTTTATCTGAGTTGAAAAATTTAAACTTGGACCAATTGTAAGAGTTTTCATACAATTTTGCGCGAGTGAAACGAGCTCAATATTTTCTTATGACTGGATATTTGCTGGTGGCCCATCGGGTAAAAATGAACAAGCACACAGAACAAATGTGGGCGAGCGAAGGGAGCGCGAATTTTTTTTACGACTTTTCGTATTCTTGTGAACTATACTAACCCGATCTACAACAAACTCAATGTTGAAAGCAGCATCCATATAAGTTTAGTAGCTTGAACAAACGTGGGCGAGCGAAGCGAGCGCGTCATTTTTGATGTTTTTTTCATGTTTTCAGTATTCATACTACCCCGATCAATAACAAACTCAATGTTGAAATCACCATCAGAATCAGCCTAGCACTTTTAGTTTAAGGCGCTAACAAATATGTGTATGAAGCGCCCTCTAGTGAATAATCAACGAATCACGTAAATAAATTCATTTGCTAAACAAATCTAAACCTATCAAAATCAGGCTGATAATTCAGAAGATAAAGTGTATACAGCAGCGCCCCCTGGTGAGTTGTCACCGTAATTCATAGCTTAAAAGAAGCACTTATTAAACCTCAACACATCACAGAGAACTGTATCAAAATCCGACTAGTAGTTTTGAAAATATGGGTAAAATTGGTTTACATAAACTTGATCAACTTGTTGGTGTTGTGATTTAAGTAAAAACGTAGGTAAGTGCAGTCAACAACTGATTTATTAACTACCTTCAATACTTATTCACTATCTATTATATTGAAGTACCTACCACAACATCTCCCCCAAATAAGTAAGCCTACAGACAATATTAAACTACCCATACAGATTAACTCTAAACACAATTTATGAAACAATAGGTATTGATAATCTAAACTATCATACCCATCTCCCCATATTAATAAGTATGTACCTCTACCTACCTACTTCATAATGTCTTAATAATATGCTTGTTAAAATGTTAAGCTAAAAAACAATAAAAGTTGATTAGGGAGGTACTTACTTATGGCTTATAAATTATTTATAAATTAGGCTAAATAATTATAAACGTTTTGCAATGCTTTAGCCTTGCGAGCAGGCGGTACGTGTGCGGATTTCTCTGACGAAGTGTCACTTTGATCATTATCACTTGAATTCGCACTATAAATTTATACACATTATAGTATCGGCGCGCGGTTCCTGTTTGTACTGATTCCTACACGCATCGCTAAACTCGTCCTCGTCGGGCGCGATGTTTACATTGTTGGATGCGCTATCGTCCGTTTCTACTAATCTATTCATGTACAGCGGCGTCTTTGACCCTCTCATCTCTCGGCGTACTCTTCTATCTCCACGAGGTCCAAAACATAACACCTATGTACTTCGGACACATAACGCTCTACACACTCATGCTGTTTAACACAGTCTCTACTTTAGGCTTTGATACAGTTAACTTTGTGATTCCAGCAGAGATATTCCCTCTAAACGTTAAATCTACAGCCATGACTAGCTTGAATCTATTCGTGTCTTTCCTAACATTTTGCATCGCAAGAGGATACCAAATATTGAAAGACTTCAGCGGTTTATATGGAGTGTTCTGGTTCTTTGCCTTCTTTGCTTTGGCAGGCGCTGTATTCTCGTATTTAGTTGTGCCGGAGACGAAATACAAGAGTTTGAGGGAGATATAGTAGGAATTACAAGGAGAGTTATATGAAAAGCAGCAAGAGGCTACGGAAATCAAAACGCAAGAATGTGGAACTAAGAATATCGGAGAAAGCGTAGATAAGGACTGCAGTGATGAGCTGAAGAATTTGAAAACGTAGAGATAACAGGAATAGATACCCTTATTTAATATTATTACTCTACTATTATTATGACTTTTTGATTTTTTTCCCGCATACAACGTCATTTTTTCTCTCAAATATTCTTTAGATTGATAACTTTCTTTTATACAAAGTTTACTTGAAGAGCGTTCACTCTTTTGAGTAGATTAAGACACCAGGAAACATGCTCAAAAACAAGCATAAATTAATCAAATCATGTAGACATGCGTTCGCGATAAACGTGTCATGTGTACAGCGGTGTGTGTTACGCACTTCAATTGATTGTGTGTGCAATCTCGACGATGAACCTTCAGTTTTTTAGATATCATTAAATATCAGCGTTTGTACAAATAGGTTATGATCCACGTGCAGAGTTCAGTATTCTCATATCATAAGCAACGTATAAATATAAAACGTAACCAGTTTTTTCTCTCAATATTTAACTTGTAACTGTTTTAGAAGCAATTTGTTTCCGGCTGTGGATGTCCGAAAATTTGCAGAATTGTTTTTATTAAAATTTACTTTAAAATATTTTTGGTTGTGTAAGATGTGATAAAAATATATTGAGATTGTATTCCCGCTGCGATTCAAATAACCCTCGCAAATCTTATCTAATGAATGGCCCATTTTACATTTATTGTACTTGCATATCCTAGACTAGACAGTGTGGCTTTTTCTGATATGAGGTAAGGAACTAGTTCTCTCTGATTTAGGTTACGATAAATTTACCGTGATAGGTTTACCGTTAATTGTAATCATTAATCAAAATGGGAGAAAAGCGGACAATGCAGTATGTGGCTACATTTGCTGGTAAGTAGGTACTTAATTCTAGATATCTATGTTTAGAGTAAATATCTAGTTGTCAAGTTCATAATGCTTGCCTTGTATTATAAACAACGGTATCCTGCACATTAGTTGATTTATTCCAGCTTATAGCTTTGACAGAGAAATATTAAAAACTTCGTCACCTCCCACGAAAAAACTCGTACGTTTTGTTGGTATGTCTGTTTTATTTCGGAGTAAATTGACACATGTGCAATTTTTAAAGTAATCTTAGTTACCTACTGTTTTTATCTGAGTATTTAGGTGCTTTAGTACTATTGCAGTATTTAATATTTAAGCGCGTGATGGTTTTAATTATAGCTGTTGAATTTACTCTTATTTTCTATATAATGGAATACATGTCTAAATAAATTATTATATGATTTCAGTGGCGCTTGCTTCTTTGACATCGAGCTCTTCTTATTCCTGGACAATACCGGTGCTGCCAAAATTTCGCAATAATGAGACCGATATGCATTTAACAGATGTAAGTAAAGATTGAATTGTGCTTCGCCACATAACTTAATTCTAACTAAATTTACTTAATAGTTGAAGCCATATATATTTAAAGACACAATTATAATATTTTATATTTTATACATTTCATGTATGTGGCACGCATCTCCTACAATGAGAGATCTTGTGCTGTAGGAGAGTGCAGAGATTGTTCTTGTATACAATTAAAAAAAAAGGATTGAATATAATCACACTAGGTGTCGCTAGGTCTGACTATGGTTGCCTTGCGAGACAAAAACTACGTTTCTGTCACTCAGTGTCGGTTACTTGTTTTGTTTGTGTGTTTGAGTTCAAAAATCAAATATATTGTATTTTGTACATAGCAATACATCAGAAGGGGCAAAAATACGGCGCACGTGGTGGCGCCATCTCTTAGCCACATTAAATAAATACATATTCCGGGACATTGCACACAGCGCCATCTAGCCCCACACTAAGCAAACGCTTGTGTCATGGGTACTAGATAACGGGTAGAATACTTATATAGTTTTATTTTCTAAATACACACTTATTATACTTACAAACGATCAGACTCAATACAAGTTTTTTTTAATGCATCAATACTTGTGTCACGCGGGAATCGAACCCGCAACCCCTAGATTAGTAGGCAAAGGCACTACCAACTAAGCTAACAGGCCTGGAAAATTGCTCATTGCCTTCCTATAACCAGTTTATCATATTGTTACTTTACAACGAAAGGGCTAAGACTTGGTTTCTATGACATTGTTTTTTTTCTGAGTCTTATGCCATGCAGTGGATTATATTAAACTGTTGATAGGTAATGTTTTTTTTTTCAGGATCAGCTGTCCTGGGTGGTATCAGCATCGGCTCTAGGCATGCTCTGCGGCAGCCTCGTCACGCGGTACACGACAGATGCATTTGGAAGACGAACTACTTTGATGGGGACTGTCTTGCCTTATATCATTGGGACGGTAAGAGCTATCTTTTATGCTATTTATTGCTAAGACTTACACAAAACCAATTAACATCACAAAGTAGATTTGTAATGATTAAAAACCAAGCTCTGAAATATGGGTAAGGATTTAGCCTGCTTGATATTAAGTGGCAGGTCATTCCACAAGCGAACAGCTTGCACAGTGAAAGAGGAGTGATAGTAGAGATTGGGATGGCTAATGTCAGGAAATTGCAAGTGGAGGAAACGAGAAGAGGGCAGAGGAACGCAGGGAGTCGGAATGGGAGGCAGTGACAAAGGAAAACCTTTCTTTTAGGTAGAGAGGAATGTAAGGATAAAATAAATAAATCTAATATATATTATACCTATAAATGTTGAATATTTAATTATAAAGGCCAAAATTTGTGTAAGTGTAAAAAGTCCGAAACGATTTGGATAAAAATTGTTATAGAGGTAGATTATACTTGCCTTGGATAGGTACATTACATATGTATACGTAGGGTAATATTGATCCCCATTAACGCGGGTGAAACCGCGGGGCGACGCCTGTAGCAGAGAATGAGAATGATAGATAGATAATTCTTTATTGT
Organism: Macaria notata; assembly: GCA_927399415.1. Classification (NCBI taxonomy): domain Eukaryota; kingdom Metazoa; phylum Arthropoda; class Insecta; order Lepidoptera; family Geometridae; genus Macaria; species Macaria notata. Next base: position 9,813,766 of record OV656725.1, on the reverse strand, counting down.
CACACACATATAAAACAAAATTCATAAAAAGATATTCACATAAACTACTCTAGAGCCACAAGTGGCGGCCTTATTGTAGAGAGATTTGTAATAAAATCTATCATCCATTTTTTTCAGTTGTTCGTGGTGTCAGCTACACAACCGTGGATGCTGTACGTCGCTAGATTCTGTTGGGGTCTCTCTTCATCTGCTATATCTCCAGTAATTATATTTTTAAAATCTAATTTATTGTGAATATTGAACTAGTTTTTTAAGATACCACATTTCACAATTTATTTTCGTAGATAACGACACGCGACTTATACTAAAACATTAGTCATATCAATATATTTTTCTCTGTTTCAACTATATTTTTATTAAAACAACACAAAATTAAAATATACAATAAAAACTTAAACTACATCTAAAACTAAAATACTTAATCTAAAATGCCCGTACTAGAAGGGAAGGTCCCCAAAATGCTGGCGGCATTTCCGCGTTGTATGGCAATGCTCACCTTTTGAGCAAAGTAGCAGCCAGCATTCTGGAGACCTGTCACTTCCACCAAACGCTTGGCCAGCTCCCGATACAAATCCAACGCAGCTGGACCCCATGGCCCCAATGTCTCCACCGCAAACGGCACAAACATATAAACGCGATCGAGTTTTGAATATTTATTCCGTTTGAGGTTCTCGGCTTGGGTGGCCGCGGCGCCAGCCTGAGCACAGGTGGAAGGAAGGTGAGACGGTGCCATAGTGTCCACACAAGTAGCATCCCACACTAATGGCCGCCCCATCTTCCAGGGAATTAGGGTCATACCGTCAGGTCTTTTACCGTCGTCGCGCATCAAACCACTGGGTTCTAAGACCGATGGGACGCCAGCACTGACAAAAGCCCGACGGATAACTTCATTTAAACTTGCATGACGCGGTAAACGCCCTACACTCTTCTGACATGACAGTCCGTGGTGGCCGAACCGGTCAACATTGTCACCACACATGCAACGATGTGGGACCTGGCAAGCGACACCAACTCTTAGGGATACGCCTACAGAAAAACTAAAGATACTAAGTGTAGTTTAACACCCAAACCATATAATTATTTAACGTGCGTAAGAGTAAACACATGCAACATTATATTTTTTACATATTGGTTGTTTCTATGTATAATAAGTATTTATCTACGAAACCAAATTATATAATTTATATGCATTATATCCGTCCTGAAACTTATTATTTATTTAGATAAAATAATACCTTTTCTCACTCACAAATCTAAAGATCGATGGCATTGCAAAAATGAACTCCTATTCGTTTGTAATTACTTATTGTTAATTTTCCAAATGTTTATTGTTTCAGCCAGTAATTATATACATAACAGAAATCGCCGCAAAGGAAATCAGAGGCCGACTATCTACAATACGACACTTCATGTTTACCTTTGGTTCTTTAATAACTATCACAGTGGGTACTATAGTGACTTACCAACAACTGAGCTATATGTTGGTAGCTCTATCTGTGAGCTATTTCCTAGCGTGTTGGAGTGTGCCAGAATCTCCTTACTTTTTGCTTAAGGAGGGAAAAGTGGCTCGCGCTAAAAGAGCCTTGAGGATTCTGAACAGTCATAAGGATAAAAAGGTATTGCTATTAGATTACTAGGGTACTTAGCGTAAGGTTAAGCTGTGCAGATTGCTGGTAAAGATTAAGTAACCAAAAAAGTTTATTATATATTGTCATACCTATTAAATTTACTTTATGTACTGTGTAATCTAATAAACAAATAATGCATCCTAGGATTAAACATTATTTTAAAATTAAAAAAGTGAAAACTGCAACATAACCCATTGGTAGGAAAATCTTATACAATACATACTTACCTACTCATTGGTAGGAAAATCAAATACGATCTACATAATATGTATATGTATATTTACAGATTTTAGAAGATAACTTGGCAGAAATGCGTTCACATGTGAGACTGGAAATGCGCCATTCTACTACAATTAAAGAGCTTTTAACTGGAATACAATATCGGAAGGCGATCATCATAGCAATAGGTTTGTTTTAAATTTTATAGTTATTTGCTATTGCTATTTTGATATAACTGAAATGTCTAGTTTCAGCCACTAAGAATTGAGATGTATTGTATAAGATCACCATCATCATAAATTTAAGTGCAAGACTCTTCTCTGTGGAGCATGTGGCGATTCTTTAAAAGACGATATAATAATTTTAGGCCAACATTTTGTGCTCTGTGCAGCACAACTCTCTCACGTATAATTTTCCTTGCAGGGCTAAGATTATCCCAGTTATTCACTGGTACAATCCCGCTTCAGCAATATTTAGGTATAATACTGCAAGAGACCAATTCTGGCATTTCTGTGACATCAGGAATTATCATATACGGAACAGCAACATTTATTACTGGTGAGTATAAACATACTTATATTAATTTTATTAGACTAGTTAAGAATTCATCCAAACAATTATTTTGCTTGAAGTTTTTTTTATCTAAGCCTAGCATAAGTGAAACTTTTTGTTTCACGTATCTAAAATTATAGAAATCTCAATATAATAATATATGTATGCTCATAACGCAGCGTTTGCATAGTGCGGAAGTTTTATCCTATCGACGTCGATTAGATTAATTCGATAACTTTCTCTATATTTTGCAAGTGCCGAAGTATGTTTAGAGGTAGATAAATTGATCGATAAGCCTCGGTAAGCTTTAGTACAGATAATAAAAAAAGATTGGAGTCGTTCACTCTGGTAAATTAATATTTCAAAATGATTTGATAAGTCAATGTCAAAAACACGAAATTGCTTATGTCAATGTCAAATATTTTTCCACTACACTGGCAAAATTGCGGCAATTCCACAGAAGCCATTTAGATAGCTGGAATTTGAACAAAATGCTCAAATTCTTCTCTTATAATTCTTTCACGATCTTTAGACAGAGTTTATCAGTATAAAAATACGGAACCTCCGAGGTAAGTAAAATAAAACTAAACTATTATTATTATCTTCTTCCTCCTTTAGCGCCAACGCAATCACAAAATCCATTATTTATTAAACGAGTAAACAGCAAGAATGTTTATTACTTATCTAAGAAAACCAAACATTTGTAGTTATCGAGGCCTATCGTCGTCAATTTGAAATCTGATAAAATTTACCGATTTAAACAACTTCAAATGTCAGCGTATCGATTTCATTCGTTCTTTGACGGTAAATTAATCATAGTTACCGAACCATAGACAAGGTGTCGATAAGAAAAGACAGCGTCGATAATATTCGACAAAATCGAGTATTATCGAATTTAGCGACACGATAAAACTTCCGCACTTGCACTGGGCATTTTTAAAAATTTAAATACAGATAAACAAGTGGTTTTCCAATCAATGCAATATTTCAGTGATATATATATATGTATATATATATATATATTTAAGTTGTCCCTGAAATAAATTAACTTCTACAATAAGTGAAGTGCAAAATAGACAATTTCGATTTACAATAAAGGCAATAATACATTAACGACTGCATTTACGGCACCATAAATTTACAAACTTAATTGGATATTATCGAAAATAATCATAACCGGAGCGGACGAAGCAAGATTAGGATCAATTGTTATTTTTTGCGTGGTTACTATAAAATATATCGTTTATATTTCCAGGCATGGTGTCGTCATATTTCGTGATAGAGAGAGTCAGTCGCCGGCTGCTTCTGGCGGCATCTTACACTTGTGCAGCTCTGTCTCTGGCAACTCTTGGCACCCTCTTCTTTTTCCACGAGTCTCTACACAAAACCCCTGCACATTTCGGATACATCACTCTCGGAATACTAATGCTATTCACCATATCAAACAACCTGGGCTTCGATTCTGTTAATTTTGTGATCGTTGCTGAAGTATTCCCTCTCAATGTTAAATCTACCGCTCTAACTAGCTTGAATATTTTACTCGCTTTCCTAACCTTCTTCTTATTACGTGGATATCAACTTATTAAAAATATATCTGGATTATATGGAGTATTTTGGGTTTTCGCCTGCTTTGCTCTGTCAGGGGCCATTTTCTCGTTCCTGGTGGTTCCCGAGACGAAAGGCAAAAGCTTGAGAGAGATTCAGCGCCAACTCCAAGGACCGCAGTATGATGAAGCAGAAGAAAAACTAAGAAAGGACAAAGAGACACAAGAAGATGTAAAAGGAACGAAAAACCTTCCCGAAGGTGGAAATTCCAAGATCTGAAAATGTGGTTTGTTACTAAGTAGTTATCAATAAAAGAAATTAGGCTAATAATTTATGATATTAACGTTTGAGCATGCAATTTTATATTTATCAACTGATATGCCTAAATGATACCAGCTATAGGTAGATTAATGTCTACCGGTACATTATATTTAATCTGCAATAAAAATAGTGCAATAACAATAGTAAAAGAATGTCGCCAAGGTTATCAGTACGTTACGATGCATTAAAGCTTAGCAAAACATACTGTGTTTTTATTTGATTGTTTAAATACTAAATATTTTGTTTGTTTTACCTTGCAAGGAAAGACTAAACAGAAACAGACTAAAACTCTGTACACACTAAAATATCGTATATGGTAATTCTTTCTTCTTCTTTAGAACGTGTTCGAACTAAAAACTCTAATTCTTTCTTTAACGTTGTCTTAGTAACATTTTAATTTTCTTTTAAGTCTATCAATCATCTGGAATAAATTAAATACTTACCTAAACCTATATAATGTACCTAAGCGTTACTGACATTATAAGATAATTGTTGCAGCTTATCTTTTGTTTCTCGTGTGTATACTCCAATGAGCCGAATTTTGGGTGCTTCCATTATACATGTATACGTATAGGCTACCGGTTTTGATAATAGCATACTCGGATAATTTTAGCATTTACTAAAATGTAATTGTCGTCAGTGGCCGGCTGCGTGAAAAAAACAACTTGCCCTTATATTTATTTTAATTTTAAATTGATACTTATGTCTGCTTTCTTATCTAATTACCGTATTTACTTTAGAACTAAGATACAGTTACTTGTGATAGTGATTCTTTACGAGGTTATTGTGTCCAAGATTTAGTGCTTCTTTTGAAAAACAAATGGAAAGATGGAGCGGGGAAATATTCGATTACAATACTGTATTGTAAGTGCAGGTAAGAAAGTTTTAAGAGATCTTTTCAACTTTTCAAAGAGGGGGTTACTAATTCGAGCTGTTTGTATGTGGGCAAATATGATTATTTAAATGTTAGATTACACACCTAGTGAACAGTGCCAGTTTCATCAAAAACGGTTCGATAACGATGCGATATGTATTCGGTTTTGAAAGAAGTTCGTGTAATATTTAAATTGCCACTTTATGATGCCTTCTGCTGCATTGAGATGATATTTTATGTGTATTCTAAAATACATATAAGCTACAATAATAAATACAAAGAAAGTGGTACGGATTCGTCTAGTATTTGGTCGGTATTGAGATATTTTATCCTGTAAGCCGCGGGTATACACTTGTAGAATAATAAACTCTATGACAATGTTTTCTTTCTTCATTGCATTTGTTTATAATTTTGCTAATTGACCGGTTTATTGTCAACCTTTGTTTTTTGTGTTTTTTTTTCTACGAAGTATTGTATTTTACAGTGGCATCTGCAGCGGTGACAGTTGGTGTATCTTTCTCCTGGGCCACTCCTGTCTTGCCTAAAATAGCACGCGATGAAGTATTCCACATTAGCAAAGTAAGTTTACGATTGAACTAGTGGGTGCTTGCGGTTTCGCTCGCATTAAGAAATAAAACTTGCATTCCCTATTTCATCACTAGTGACATATTCTAAAATCCTTTCTTAGCTGATACCTACATATTATATAGGTATATGCTGTCATAACATCTACCTGCATGCCAAATTTCAACCCGTTTGGAATGTGCTTTGATAGATCACTATGTCAGTCAGTCAGTCAGTCATCTTTGAGTTTTATATATTTGGATTTAAAATATAAGTAGATACCTACTTATATTTATGGTCAAAATATTTTAAGTGTATGAGTATCATCCGGGAATAGCTGCCAATTTCCTAAACAAATAAAAGTCATTAATTTCCGGCATGCATTCATTAGCATAAAATAATTAAATTGAGACACTGTGTATGGGTGTAATTTGAACTTTATTTTAGGTTCCTTATGCACCTAATTCCTAATAGTATTAGTTATATTATTTGTTTTACCTCTTTGCTGCATTTTGTGATTGTTATTATTTATAATGTTTATAGTGTTATTTGTATTTCATATTACTTACGTGCGTGATGTCACCTGCCGGTCAACTGGTCTGGATGCTTGCATCCAGCACATGCTGGGTTGGGGCCGGGTTGTGACACGAAACTTTTACTTTATTTACATGTTGTATTTATATATTTTAAGTTGTGTTTTGTATAATTTAATTTAAGGTTTCATGTAACAATGCAAGGTTTTTATTCCTATTCTAACGCACCTACAATGTTCCAATAGTAATGGTTTTAGACAAGATGAGACTACTAATGCATTGATGGTTATAACTATAAATCGTAACGTACACATTTAAAGTTCCATCAAAAAAATTTAATTCATATATTTTAAATTAAATAATTTCAGGAAGCCATTTCGTGGATGGTGGCTATATCGTCAATCGGTTTCGTGCTCGGTAGCTTTGTGGCCAAGAACATATCGGATAAATATGGAAGACGAACCACAATACTTAGCAGTAGTGTACCCATGTTGTTTGGAAATGTAAGTAAGAACTTTCATTAGAAGGGTATCAAACCTATGGCTCTTTCGAGAAATAGGTTTTTTCCCAAAAAATATTAATAGTTGGTAGCGTGCGGTAGAGTAACTTATTTTGAAAATGACCAACGTTAGAAAAAATAAACCGCTGTTTGATTGTTAGTTCAATGATCGTGAATCATCATTTATTAACCAATACCTACATAAGCGCTTCCGTGGTATGGGGTAGATGGCACTATGTGAAATGTCATCTTTATTTTTTTATTGTATTGTATTAACTAGTGGACGCCCGCGGCTTCGCTCGCATTACCCTAAGACACTTTTAAGTCCTCATACTACCTGCATATCAAAATTCATGATGATGATGATGATAACCAGACTCAGATAAACAGACGAACACACAAAAAAATAAAAAACGTGTTTTGTTATGGGTTTAAAGTATAGCCCAACTTTTTTCTACATAAATTTTACATGTATAGATATACGTAGATTAAGTATATACGTAGATTAAGTATATAAGGTACAAATTATTAGACCATTTTCAATATGAATGTTCCAGGTGTTGCTCACATTTGCTGAAGATGCATGGATGCTTTCCTCAGGCAGATTCCTTTGGGGCATCGGAACAGGCATGGTTGTAGCTGTAAGTATGATTTTTTTTAACTAAAACAGATTTGCACTTGACCACAGTTGGCCTGATGGTAAGCAATAGTTATGGTCTAAGATGGATCGTGTTATTGAGTATTGTTAACCAGTTTTAGAAAATGATAATATGAATCTGAATGATGATGATGATGAAAAATACAATGTCATTAACATTAAAAACAGGTATACATACATAGTTTCTTTTCTGAGTTTATCTATGATGTAATAATAATCAAACAAAATCTTTTGATAACGCCTCACCTATTGCAAGCGTTATCAATGCTTTGTGTCAATGTGACCTAATACTATCACAATATAAAAATCACTAAGATTGGTTTAAATTGTGGCGTGAAAGAGGAACACACATGCTTTCGATTTTTTTTACTCGTTTGGTGATATGTTGAAATCTGTATGTGTGTGATATAACAAAATACGGAATCCATTCCATAAATGGAGTCCGTAGTGTGGATTATTTATTTAATTAATTACATATTTAGTTTTTATTACAGATAATACTTTATTAAAAAACCCCATATAAAACAATACAAAAAAACATGGAAATTAAAATTAGCGTCAAGAGTCATTAGCGTTAAGATCAAAAGGTTTTTACTACTTACATATGAATAAATATATACAAATATTACAATAATATATACATGCATACATAATAATAGCTTAATACAAGAGACAAAAAAAACATATATAACAATTTATGTCAGAACCAAAGAAGATAAATACAATTTCATAACATTGGTTTTGAAGCCATCTAGTGATTATTATTGTTTTGTTATTATAATAAAAGATATAAGATATTTAGTTGGTACCATGGTGGCATTTACAATGTTTAGCTTAATATTAACTTATAACTAGTGTAGTTTTAGGGAATGTGTTAAAACTTATAATTATAGCTATACAATGACATAACATAATGTAGTACGAGGGTTTAGGCTTGACATGCCACGATCGTATTAATTTATAGGTTCCCTAGTTCTCGCAGTAGGATACCCTGAGTTTGCGAGAGCTAGTTTTAGAAATATGATATTTAATTCATTACTACCTAATTTACTAAAAAGCTATTTTTCAATTGCAGGTGTCAGCAATCTACATAGCAGAAATAGCCGACAAAGAGATCCGAGGCAGGCTGTCTCTAACAAACCGATTCATGCTAAGTTTTGGATGTTTACTAGTCATCACTGTAGGAGCATTTCTGTCCTATCAGACATTATGTTACATACTGTTTGTTCTTCCTTTAACGTTTTTTGCTGTTTGTTGGTGGATACCAGAGTCTCCGTATTTTTTACTGAAGCAAGGTAAAAAGGAAAGGGCGAGACAGACTCTGCGGCTTTTGTCTGGTGTTCAGGATGAAAATGTTAGTACCTGTGTATACATGCCTCTTGAGTAGTATTTCCTCATGACTGAAGGTCGTGGCTCCCTCGCAGAATTAATTCATTGGGGGAGTTCTCTTGAGCAAATACAACGTGGTGGGCGCCCAAGTCCTTGCACGGAAGACACAAATGTCTTCGGATATTATGTTCCTTAGACATGTCGGTTTCCTCACAATGTTTTCCTTCACCGGCAAGTGAGTGCAAATCCACACATAACTTGAAAATACAAGTCATTGGTGTAGGACCGGATCCTAACCACGGTACGTATGGATGTAAAGCAGACACTGGAACCGCTCAGCCGCACTCGCTTCATATTCGTGTATATGTTACGGAAAATGTGGATAATCGGTAATTATGTATAATTACCGGTAATCATACATAATAATTACTAACGCACACGGTAAATGTCGTGAATTATCTACATTTACCGGTAATTATCTACATTTACCGGTAATTATATATAATTACCATACCCCTTTGGTAAATGTAGAAAATAATGAAATCAAACATCAGAATCAAAATGTTTATTAGAATAAATACATTCATTCATAATTACCGGTAATTATGCATAATTACCGCATTATCCACATTTACCGTAACATATACATAGACTTATCGAAATGTATTAGTGGTTAGTGGTATTTTGACTTGTAGCTGTTCCAATTGGATATCCAGTGCATGTTTTATTGGCTCTAAAATAAAATAATCATCATAACTTAACAGACTGGCTGTAGTCATATACAAACCTATCCACGTAAAAAAGTATAAATTTCATATTAATAATACATTTTCAAACGGCTATTTTTTTACTTTCTCGTGAAAATTGGTCACATAATAAAGGACTTACTTATAAAAAGTTCCCAAATAGTTGCTTTTGTCTTATTTAGAACGTTCGATGACAATCTACAAAGAGATGCCTTTATCATATAGTTATAAAAAGATAAAAAAATCTTGGATTGTACAGATTGGATTAGGTAGGAAAAATCCTTGGATTGTATAAACATTTTTTGTATTTACAGTCACTGTTTCAAATTTCAGGTTTTAGAAGAAAAACTATCACAATTGCAATCCCAAGTGCAAACTGAAATGCAACGATCGAGTTCCGTAAAGGAGTTCTTGACTGGGAAACGGTATCGGAAAGCTATTTTCGTTGTTATTGGTAAGCTTAATACCTATTTATATATTAAATGAAAAGTAAAAAGAAAAACATTTAAGTTTTCTTAGAAAATTCAATGCACATTGACACTTCTCAATATATTTTGTAGATTATAATTGGTGACAAAAATAAGCGAGAGTGAATCTGTTCTTACTGTGTAAGCATGTTCCATCCTAGACCGTAATAATTGCACCATCAGGCGAATTACGACAAAGTTCAAACTCATTTCTTGTTAAATAAACAACGGCATCTGATTTTTAAACTTGAAATCAAAATAAAGAAATAATTTAGAAGTAATGTCTGAGTTTTCACAAATTACAGCATGATATGGGAGTCGTGTTTTAGTTGTTAGAGGTTGTTGGAGCGTAGTGCTGCATTTACTACGAAGTTCATAATGGTCGCACCAGATGTCGCTATGTAAAAAAATGTAACGAAATTTTATTTCTTTAGGTATCCGTTGCCTACATTCAGATAGTTTTACCTTTTATACGTTTAGTGTAAACTCCACATACAGAATTACTGACTTATTGAATATGGAATACATAAGGATTAGATGATTATCATGGAGTTGTTATATTACTCATAACTATAGATATACCTACCTATCTCTTTTTTGCAACCCAAATACATACATTGCAAGAAAAAGAACAACAAAAACACACATTACTTTAAATTGTGCCGCTGCCCGCTCGCTACTGATGAGCGAATATAATCACGACTGGTAGGATTCAAACCTACGTATTTCTCATTACCATCCAGAACGCCTTAACCGCTAGGCTGCGGTCTACTAACTGCCAGGCGCGAAACATCACACTCAAATGCAAACACTTCAGATGCGCGGCTGATGACCTTAAATAAACAACCATAATGCGGGTTTAGCACTTGACAAAATAACTCATAACTGATAATTAGTCAATAAAGCCAATGGCATATCAAGATACAAATACAAAATCATTTATTTGCCAAAGAAATTTTGTCACAAAATGATTCGAATCCTCTGACCTCGTGGTAGCCGATAAGCTGTGTCACGAGGCCAGAGTCATCTCCCAGTATGTGTCTAATTTAATTATAATTACGTCTTATGAGCTAGGTTACACAAACAATGTTTTTATTTTATTTTAATATCTAACAACCCTCAATTTATGTACAAATTCAAGTGGTATGACAACAAACAGTGTAGGCAAGCAATGTAGGCAGTCACTCACACACGAAGTGTCGTACACAATCGTACAACTCGCTCGCAAAGAGAGTGACCTATATCTAGCAGCTTTGGATAATGATGTATAGCAACTTATTCTACTGTTATGATACGGTTATATTTCCAGGTCTGAAAGTCCCACAAATTATGACGGGACTGCACGCGATTCAGAATTATTTGGGCACAATATTACTGGAGAGCGAATCTGGCATGAACATTACCACCGCACTCATATTGTTTGGAGCCATTCGGTTTGTTTTGGGTGAGATATATTACTTATTTAGTGGACGCCCGCGGCTTCGCTCGCATTATTTCGGAATAAAAAGTACCCTACACTCCTAAGACTTACATACCAAAAATCATGACGATCCGTTCAGCCGTTTTTGCTTGATTAGCGTTTAAATAAACAGAGACACAGACAAAATATTTAGAAATTGTTGGAACGTGTTTTGCTATCATTTTAAGGTAACTCCAAACATGTTTACATACATAACTTCAATGTTCAGACTTTAGACCCTCTTCAGCTTTAATATATGTATGTATAGAGTACCTACTGTTACGAGCACCATACTCATTCTGGAGTATTTTTCATTACTTAGGACTGGGGCTTTTCGAGGATTACCAATTATCACAGTACGATTAGCAATTACATTAAATAAGTAAATTTGATGATTGTTGTTCTCTGTTCCAGGTATAATGTCATCAGCGTTAGTCGATCGCCTTGGTCGCCAACCTCTGCTCGTGAGCTCTTTCATATCCACCGGCGCCATTTTGTCCGGAGTTGCCATTTACTTCAGAATACAAGACATATACGGCACTTCTTATCCTTACAATCTCATACCATTCATCGGCATTATATTAGCCACCATCATGTCAGTTCTTGGTTACGAATCTGTGGCTTACTTGGTACCAGCTGAACTGTTCCCAATGAATGTCAAAAGTATTGCTATTGCTACGACGAGCGCTCTAGGCGGTTCCATGAACTTTTTATCAGTGAAAACGTATCAGCAAATAAGAGACTTGATTGGACTAAGTGGTGTGTTTGCTATTTACGCTGCAGCAGCGTTTATTGGAGCTGCGTTCAGTTATTTCTTCGTCCCAGAAACAAAAGGGAAGAGTCTGAAAGAGATACAGATACAATTGCATGGAAATATTTATGAGGAGGAAGAGAAACTTAATAAAGTGAATAGTGTTATTGTTAATAGGCAGGAGTTAAATGATGTTGAAATAATGGTTACAGAAAATGAAGTGGGTCTTCTTAAAGATAGTCAATGATATATATACATATGTTTTCATAGTATATGTAAATGCTGGAAAGCATTTACAATTAATTGCATTTATTTACACCACCATTCTTATTAGAACTATCTAAACAATTACATTGTAAGACATTATGGATGATTACAAAACTAACTGTGTTCTGATCTCATATCACAAATTGGCATTTGATTTGAATGGATGTTATTTAAGTATTTTAGATTGAATTATTTAGGGTAAATAAGTCACTACTCCAATCTATTTCTGCTTTCATGTACATATAAGTTAAAAAAAAGTTAGTTTTATTTAAAACCCCGATGAGAGATAGTAAGCTGATATTATTACGATTCCAAAAATATTTCCAGTCAATCCATGCAAACTCCGATGATTGATGAAGGTCCGAAGTGAACGAATTCAATTAGAATAAAATTAATGGAAAATGGACGGGACGTGTCGATTTCTAACTAATACTAAATACTTCTTTCTAATAATGCTTTTCGTAACTTCTACGATTTTTTGTTACAATCTTTCATGCAAATAACATTTTATTCAATGCAGGTCAACGAATGTACTTTTGATTTGTGTTTATACCTAGAACTGAGGGTCGTGACTCCCCCGCAAAATTAATTCCGATGTTTTCCTAGGCAGATACGTCGTGGTGGGCGACCAAAAAACGCGCATAGACTTTTTTTTAACCGACTTCAAAAAAATAAGGTTATCAAGTCTTCTGAATGTTTTTTTTTGTGGGTATGTTACGCGATTACTCCGTTATTTATGTACCGATTTCAAAAATTCTTTTTTTATTCGACATAGATAGGTAAAGGATAGTTTCCGAAATGGTCCCATAATTTTTTTTCATTCGGTCTAGTACTTTCTGAGGAAAAACCAATAAACCAGGCGCACAACAAATATTATGGATTTCATTAGGAATACTTATAGGATTGTAAGTTTCAATAATTTGATAGATTCTTTACTCTCAATTCTGAATTATGAAGTGGTGAAAATGAAAATAAATTATTTATTAACTTTTTAGTGACACTTGAAGTCGGTTTTTTATTTTTTGAAATACATTTTATTATTACGTATGTTGAATGTTTTAAACTGAGCTGAATCTTATATGTTTTTTATTTTTATTGTCAATCAGTACTGTGTAATATAGGTTTATATCGTTCAAATATCGGTCGTCCACTTAGCGCCCCGGTTTACACTCCATCACGCGATTAGCTGAGTAATTAATGATGTAGTTAACGATATTGGATCCATTACATGAGCCACTATATATATGTTTGATCTTAACAGTGTGATGATAAAGATAAAAAGTTGAAGATGTTATGTATGTACGCACCAGATACGGTTTATTTGGTTTGATATCAGACTTTATTCACAAACAATTGGTAAGTTAATGTTAATATTAGTTTGCCATTAAATATATATATATATATATATATATAAAATGCATTTTCGACTTTTCTATGAAAATTGAATGCTCTGTATAATACTCCACCTAAATACGTAAAACCATTTCTTTAACATGCCGCCACGAGTGTTAATTCTTAATGCCAAATTATCACAAATATAATCAGAGATTTGGTTTGGAAATCATAATTAAAATAAAAACTAGTCACTACTAAATCGAAAACTAAACTAAGCTGCACTAAGCGAACTAAAACGTTATCAGCAATACTAGTAGCTATCACTATCTATTAGGTATAATTTAAATTATAAAAATAATAAGATTCAAATTAAAATCTTAACATTTTCATGTTGATAAATAGATACACAATTATTTATTGCAAACAAAAAAAACTAATTCATATTTTAGTGTCGTGTATCCCTATCCTAAAGATGCTTGCGATGCTTCTTCCAAGTTTATCAGCAATTCTTGTTGCTACATACTAATCATTTCTGTAAAAAGATTAAAACCTTAACGGAAACAAACTGTTATCATTCCCTGTTGATCCCCAATATTTTGGTTACTCCAGCTTCATGCGAAGGCTGAAGATAATTGGATTTGCGAGAATTAATATGTAGGAAAAATATTGGTGTCTGCAATTTCCTACCCTCTGCGGAATAAAATAACAAGTGCGATGCTGAGTGGACGTGATTTTCATAGTTCTCTCGTGTTTTTTTGGTTCTGTTTATTTTTGTACTTCGTACTTCTTATATAAGTAGAGGAATGTATTATTGCGAAATGTAGTTAAATCAATAATGACTGATTTAACTATCACTGCACTAAAGTTGCCGTAAGAAAAAAAAACACATTTAATAAAATCACAGTGTCATTTTCATCAAGGCGTTTCTGTGGGTCATAGTCGTATGACAGAAATTGGAAATTTTAATTTCTTTGAGATACCAAACTGTATATCTGTCATCGAATATGAATTAACTGCTAATTTTATTAGCTCAGCCGATATTAAACAAAACCATTTTTATTTTCATGCAAACTTATCCTTAGATAAGAAAACATGCCAAAATAGCTTGAAACGGAGCTTACACAAGATGATTGTGTCGCCAAAACATAAATTTCCACCGATACATGAAGTAATAATAAATCTGTGTTGAAACTTGGATCCGTTTAAGATAGGTGCAGCCATTTTACGACTTCCGACATCCGTTGGCGTTGCACCAGAATTTGTCAAGGGAATTTCGATTGATGGTTTATAGCTCTCAAATATATTGGTTCGAGCTATAAATAATAAAAACTATAATTTCAGCCATAAATTTAATAGTTGGTAGTTTTCTGTTGAGCAGAAAAAAACGGCAATCAAAGGAAAAATAACAAACAAAAAATCTTAAAAGAAAGCCTATTATTACACGAGTAAAATGCATGCTCGAAGGTAGGAGGCTTATAAACAAAACATTACTCTTTGAATAAAAACAGTATTGCGCACTTAGGAAATACAAAAGTAATAAACGAACAAGTGAATTTAATATTATAAGAAAGCATATATTTGAAGACGAGTTCATATTATGTACAAAGCTACATGTATAATCAAACCACGAACACGATTTTACATTTACATTTCACCGATCCAAGGTGCTCAATATTGAATTTAAGACGTACAATATTGTCGAAATTGAGCCATCTGTCCTGTCTAGGGTTAACAACGTGTTTAGAATCTCGGGACTTCTAACTACATATATATTGTATTTGAAAACTTTTCAGAAAATAAGGACTGTCTAGAGGATAATGTTGATTTTAATTACGAAAATATGCACGGTGAGCCCATATTACCCACTCTTAAGGAAGATGTCAAATTATATCTAATCTAATCTGAATTTCTTGGTCATAAAATTTCACAGCTGAAGGTCAAAGTTGATGTACATATGTTTGTTCCCTCTTTACGATAAATCAGCTGAAGCGATTTGGGTAAAACTTGGCATGGTCATATAATACATGACCATGCCAAGTTTTACCCAAATTTGAAAGTTAGAATTAACATTAACAAACGAGTATATGAACACAACTCTTTTTCACTTTTGTATTGGTTGTAGATGATGATATGTTTAGTCAGATTAATAATAATGATTTATAGATACGTCGAAATTTATTAAGCACACAATATAAAGCATCTAATTATTTATTTACTTATTCATACTTGCACACATAAAATTCTCAAAAAAAATGTGCCCCGAGGTATAGGGGCGTAGCAAGAGTCAATCTACTGGGTGAAATGATCAGTTCAGAGAAGCATAGTGTGGAAGGTGTCACGTAGCAGCAATGTGTTTGAATCACTCGGCTGATATTGTAGCACTACTACATACTATCTACTTCTAGATATGCCTAATACCTATATATACCTATATATTTATGTATAGGTATTAGATACCTTGTAGTGAAGTATTAAGAATTTAGTTTTTGGTAAATCAGAAGATTTTTCGATCTTTGGTGTCATAAAAAGAGAATAAACGTTGTCAAATTAGAAATTTTTGCCTTTGTTATGGCGAATTGATGATATATTCAATATCAAAATCCATTTGTCTTACATACATTCATACAGGTTTCTACTGGATAAAATGATTATGCTTAGAGACGTAAGCACAGAGTGTGGGAGGTGTCACGTAGCAGCTATGTGTCTGAGTTAGGACACGGGTGGGCTTGCACTACTTGTACTTACTTATATTGTTATATTTGTTGGTGTCGGGAAGTATTGGGATCAAAATACTTTCTCTCTCTTGAGAGAACTAACTCATTAGGGGAGTTCACTTTTGGGCAGATAAATCATGGTGCACGCCCAGGTCCTTCCACGGAAGACACATGTACTCGGATTTTGTGGTCCTCAAACATGTCGGTTTCCTCACGATGATTTCCTTCACCGCTAAGCGAGTGCAAATCCACACATAACTTGAAAATACAA
Organism: Macaria notata; assembly: GCA_927399415.1. NCBI lineage: Eukaryota > Metazoa > Arthropoda > Insecta > Lepidoptera > Geometridae > Macaria > Macaria notata. The sequence goes on along the minus strand of OV656725.1, from coordinate 9,797,034 downwards.
GTCATTGGTGTAGGGCCGGATTCGAACCACGGTGCGTCTGGATGAAAAGCAGACACTGGAACCACTGAGCCACACTTAGTTGCAATTCTGATTCTTTCTTTGTCCCTGTTATTGTACAAAATAGGAGAAAAATACATACGTTTGATACACCGACGATCAAATATAAGTGCTAAGATGGAAGCCGATTAATTAACTTAACTGATTTCCGTGCATTGGAGCTTAGGTTTAACATTGTAAACACAATGTAAAAATTGAAGATTACCCAAATTATAGGAAAACAAGTAACTTTGTTCAACACTTAAGCGATATATATCAATAGCTAAAGCCTGATAACCTGCGTAATTAAGTCATTAGACGACAAATATCCCACAAATATTGATACAAAAATACTTACTCGCTACATACATACAAACCTAAGCCGACCCGATAATGGCTGAAATGGTGTCCTATAAACAGTTTGTTATTGATTGTAATACAGGTCTATGTGAAAAGTATTATAAAGGCGATAATTTGTGCGTGAATGTGTGTTCGTTACTTAATCACGCACGGACGACTGAACCGATTGAATTAAAATGTAGTATGGAGTAGGTATATATAACATCTTGGATTAACACAATGGCTACATTTTATCACAGATTAAGGGACAGTAAGTGTAGAAATTAATAGTAAATGGAAATATTTGGTAACGATAACAATAAACAAACTAAATTAATGAAAAATTCATCGACGCGCAGGAAAATAGTTAAACCGACGAAATGTAAAATCGGTAGAAAACCTGCTTAGGTATATCATTTGTTAGGTGCTCGTAGCTTGTGTAAGATTAATATATTTATGTACACTAAAAATATTAGCAAATAAAATAATACTTGTTACTAGGCCTACATATCGGCAACGATAGCTAATATTATATTTTTTGACAACCTATACTGTCCCTCTGTCACATAATATATGAAAATATTGTTAGGAACCCTGTAGTGCCTGGTCTAGATTGTGCGGTTGGATTATGTAGACAGGTTCTGTTGTTTTGATTGAATTATGTATCACATCCTGTTTTAAAAGGCTTTAGCAAATTGCAAACAATATCACTATGCATTTGTAGGATATTTTGTGAGCGCTTTGCAAGTTTGGCTAACATTGTTTTGAGTAAAAATATATTAAGAATGTTAATTTACTATTTGCTGTTATGTGTTGAGTCTGCTTGTTTGTATGGGCTTAAGCACTATTTAAAATTAAACTTTTATTGGAAAATGAGCGAAAATAATCACGACCGGCAGGATTCGAACCTGCGCCATCAGCCTCTCAGTCTGAAGTGTATGGAAATGAGTGTGGATTTTCGCGCCTGGCAGTTAGTAGACCGTAGCCTAGTGGTTTAGGCGTTCTGACGGTAGCAGAAATACGCAGGTTCGAATCCTGCCGGTCGTGATTATTTTCGCTCATTTTCCAATAAAAGTTTAATTTAAAACAACCATAGTGCAGGTTAGCACTTAATAAATTAACTCATAATTATTTAAAATGTTTCGTTATTTTCATTTATAGTATTTCATAATGATTCCTTTTTCGCTACCTTAAATTAAATTAATGTTAATATTTTTGAACCATTAAAGTAAAAATATAGAAACGACTAAGGTAGGTATGAACTTACGGTTTGTAGGCGTAAAATATTTCTAGATAAATGGATCACTTATTTCCATTGTGTATCTACTATTATTGTTTTAGGTAGAATGTGGGTGGATGAAATCCTGATAACACTTCATGGGAAATAGCAAGTGTTAAGCATTGATATTATTAACTATTCATAATGGGAATTTACGTACTACATCACATACATAAGTACGTAATTTAGATATTTCATTCATATTCAGCTAGTTTCCTGTATCGTCTGATACTATATAACTTTGTAGCTATCTAAACTACTGAACCGGTTCTGGTGAAACTTACTGATTACTAGTGTTGTAAGAAAATAAATTTGTTCACCATTCTTTAACTGAATAACCCTATAGTCCGTATACGTTTTTTTCCTACACAGATTGAGTTTGTATTTGATCATATTTCGCCTGATAGCCCGATAGTAAGCGATTATTACGATTTTGGATGATGCGTACTGATCCAGTAAGAACCGATTCTCTCTCGCTTTGAAGATCGCAAGATTATAGTGTTCTAGGTCTATGATTACAGATATCGTGATGTTAGGTGCTCTATGAAATTCACAGTTTATTTCTATGTACCACAGCACTAAATTGATCCCCGAGTCCACAGCTTGTTTTCACGGACTATTTACAATACAATCCGTTTGTGAACATTTGCAGCACTACAAATATTTATGGTTGCGCCATAGACGATATAAGGGACAGACTTCTATCGACCTCACTATCTTTACAAAATGCCTGTAATTGTTTTAATTTTAAAGTAAGTTTTGCTGTCTATAATTTAGAAATAATGCTATGCTAGCTCAGAACAAAACGCTTTCTTCTTTTGTTGCAAGACAAAAAAAATAAGTTCGAGAGAAATCGGGGTACAAAGCATAGTAAATATTCCTAGCTAATTGTATTTCTCCCATCCCGCGATTAAAAGGTAAAAGGTTTCTTGAAATTATTCATAATAATACTCGAAATATTCGGGAGCTAGGCAACACGTGGTCTAGACAAACACAAAACAAGGAGTATCAGCGCCGTATCAGGGAAATAATTTTTTTTTTAATCTTGAACGGGTTTGCAAGATGGAGCGTTTCTTACTCGATAAGAACCGATTTAATCTCGCTTTGAAGATCGCTGGATTAAAGTGCGTGGGGAACAGAGGATCAGGCCGAGAATTCCACAACCTCAACACTGTTTGTGAGCTATCATTGATTGATGATGAAAAACCACGAATAGATTATTTCTTTAATAGGTAGCCTATAGTTAGTGATATCATTGCATGGCCGGGATGGCACGCTAGCAGTTTGATCACGTACTAGTGATGCGCGCCCGTGCCGGATAAACACCAGATTATCATATTGATGGCGCAGATTTATGTACTGCTTGATTTACCGCGCTTGTGTGACTTCACGGGTAATTAGCCATTGTCAACTCGGGTCACTGGGTTTCTATATTTGGCAATTATAAATCACTACTACTAAAAGTAGCTTTTCCAAAAATCCTTTCTTAGCGGATGCCTACGTCATAACATCTACCTGCATGCCAAATTTCAGTCCGATACGCCCAGTGGTTTGGGCTGTGCGTTGATAGATCACTATGTCAGCCAGTCCTACCTTTGAGTTTTATATATTTAGATTGAAGTTTGATTTACGAAAATCGTCGCTGAAGTTTTTGAGTCCGAATCGGTTTTCGGCTAGTTTGCTACCTATAACCTAGAACGGTTCAACATATGTTAAGAACTACATATGACATTGTACGGTTCTTAACTTAACTAAGATATGTGTACATATTTATGTACATTGTACATAGATGTATGCAGTAGTTTATAATAATTTTCTTTATTTTTTGTAACTATAACTCGAAACGAATATCTGCAACTCATTCATCTCAAACGATTTCTGAATAAAGTTTTAACAACCACTTTGACTAACATTTTAAAAGCGTATAAATCTGCAAGTTTCAAAGTATCGGCCTGTCCGGAACACCGGTTCAGATAAATCAAATCTTTTATTCAAAACGATTTTAAATTCCCAATCTCACCTTCCGAGCTTACTACAAAAGTTTTGATAGGTATTCAAGATTCACATCAATAAATCTGTTTAAAATCTACGTGCCCTATTCTGAACCCTTAAGCTTATTAATTTTACATTCATCAACTTTAATATGTAAATATCATACAAAACCAATTTTTAAATGTACTAAAACTTATAGAGTAAAATGATTTTTCTAAAAAACTTGCAAACCATATTTCAGTCGTTCAAGTAAATTTGTATACGTATCCCAACTTAATAACTTTGACATCGCATTTGAGGCATTTCGTTTACGTAGCTCGACGTAAATGGAATAAAAGTGGCTTATTGACTGCCTCAGAGCGAGCAATCAATGGGAAACCTTTTGCGAATATTCCAGAATTTTACATGACGTAGTGTCATTCAAGATAACTCAACTGTAAGTCCAGGTATTACAGTCCAAAGTTAGGATGCAATTTCCATTTGCAATGTCGTTTGCAAAGGCACCTACTTACAGACTTACAGCTCTGAAGCACGAATGAATAGGTAATGGATTTGGCCTGCCTTCAGTGTTCGTAAAGGCAATGTTTTAGCATATTTTTTGACAATTGTTTGTGGTAACTACTTTTTATATATTTAAACAAAAACTGGACAAAATTATGTTCTCTTACATATGTTGTCTTTATTATCAGTTATCAATGGTAAAGTTATTTTTTTTTTTGGAAATGTGCGTAAATGACGACAACCCGGCAGAATTTAAACCAGGATTCTGATCAATTACGCTACGGTCTACCAGTTCTAACAATAGTTCAGTTAGTATGAAAAAAACACTTAAGCTTTGGTTTCCTAGGAAAGCGGTGCCATCGTATAGCGGCCGTGATATTACGGACGCAAAAATAATTAAAGTAAATTACGGTGCAAGTTACCGCTCTCCAGGAAACCGTGCCATTTCGTTTACATAGACAACGTTTTAGTGACGTCATTCATCGCTGTATTACGGCCGCTATATGAAGGCACCGCTTTCCTAGGAAATCAAAGCTTAAGCGAAATACCCTAAAAAATAATCTTCAAAAATATTTTTCATATTATTATACTCCTAGTTTATTAATATCCGTATCCGTATCTAAAATAAATAATAAATAAATATTTCAGGACATATCACACAGCGCCATCTAGCCCCATACTAAGCTTACGCTTGTATCATGGATACTAGATAACGGATATAATACATATATACTTTTCTTTTGTAAATACATACTTATTATACATAGAAACGACCAGACTCAACACAAATAATTACACATTTAAATGTTCGTAATTATTTGTGTCATGCGGGAATCGAACCCACACCCCTAGATTAGAAGGCAGAGCCACTACCAACTAAGCTAACAGAGCAGTCAAGATGTATTATTATTATTATTTATTGTATCATATCTGCATCCATAGTCGATGTAACGCCATTCGATCGTGTTGCGAATTCTCTTTGAACCATACGCACTGATAGCTTAGTAATGCAATTCCTGTAAACCTACCAAAGCCACTAGATAGTCTATAGTTGGTGGAGCGATGTGAGAATAGTTTCTACGAGAATTTAACACCTATAATAAATACACGCTTTTGTAATATCATACTAAAGTTACTATCATAACGTTTGTTATATGGATTTTTTTATAACTGGCTGTAAAAAAACAAACCATAGAGAAAAAATGGGAAAGTTAATTATTTTAATATTAAAACTTTTTATCAATATATTAACTAAAATAAGATAATTATTACGTAAAATATTGCTGTGTTTGGCTGTTCTAAAACTGATTTGTCATACCATTAGTAACATCATATACATTGTCACAATTTTAGCATTTGGTATAAGTAGTTGAAATACGGCTGTGAATTTTATTTCTACCAAAGACAAGACAGAAAGATAACTAAAGCATTTCAATTTGTAAATTTTATAACGGCCTAGATCGCACGCAGATAGGTACTATAATAGCTATGCACTGGTTCTCTCAGTTTGAGGTGGGAAAGTAACGTAGTTAAAAGGTTACCCTATGAAAAAGTTTTCAGCGTTACGTAGGTATTGTACAAATTTTTCGGTTGAACTTGGTAAAATAACGGGATAACTAGTGAAACTGACAATAGGGTTGTTGACTAATTTTCGTAAACTACTCCAAAATGTTATAAGTCACTAAAAAAAAACGCTTTACGACTGTTTTTCTTAAATTTTGAGCCATTTTAATAACTAAAAGGCAGTTTTAACAAATACATCTCGTATTTCCCGCTAAAACGCTAGGTCACGTGATAAGTCAGAGGCGTGACGTCACAACGTAAAAAGCAAACAAACAAAACTATACGATAGGGTTACGCGTAAATAGGTATTGGTTAATTCGTTACGTTCTTTGTTCAAGATTTATGTAAAAATGGATTCAAACCTTATAGAATATGTAAGTAAAAGCATCATTTTAGTGATGGGAATGGCATTAAAAGAATGAACGTAAAATAAGACTAGGAGAATGAATGCGTTCATTTGCAACATACTTTCAAAATACTGTTATGGTAATACATTTTATAAAAAGTTTCTTTTTTTATTTAATTGTTTAGAAATCTTTACACACACACATTTAGATTTTAGCACATTTAGATTATTATTTATTAAATCTATAATATGTCAAAATAAACTACTAACCTTTTTACAAAAACAAAAGAGTTCTTATACCTATATTAAACAAAATAGTTCTTACACTTACATTCAAAGAGGTTCTACGTCACAATATCCATAATGTTGTTCTTGCACTCGTATCATAATATATATTAATATTCAGTACAAGCTTAATGAATCCACCACTTTTTATGAACCGCGAGCAAAGATTTTATTAAAAGTTTGTTTATCCTTGTAAATAAAATAAATATATTATAAGAGATTAGATTCATATGTTCATTCCCTAAATTCAAATTGTCGTTCATTCGACCTAACCACATCACTATTTGTGAATGACAAGACATTTTGTTTGTTACTTTGTGACGTAACGGGTTCTGATTGGTCGCTGAGACGTTTCGTTTCAATGATGTACAGATTAAAAAAATCTTATTTTTATTTAGGAAAATAAAATATTAAATAATTTTTATTCGTAATTTAAGTGAAATATTCTTAATTAGGACCTTTAATTCTATAATATTCAATAGAAAACTTATTTATTTGATAACTATGTCAAATACCCTATTGCGTGTGTTGAAACGTTTTGGAAACGGGTGAGTCAACCTATTGCTATAGAGGTTTCTAAGCTAAGATGGAAAAGTAAGGTATTAGGTAAATTCAAATTAATTCCCAAATTATGTCAAAAGTCTGTTTCAATAGGTTTTGAATTAATTATAAAATAGTCAAAGCACATTCATAAAAATAAGTCTTAAGAGTTCTGCACAATTTTATCTCAGCAATACAGCACGGCAACACCAAGACTCCACTGTCATTATACAAGGAATATCATTAAAAGGAAATTCTGCGGTGGATGGACCTGACGTTAATAAATAGCGGGATAATTTAACTTTTCTACGTTCTGAGAAAAATGCATTTGTGGCGTCATTTATTTAATTTCAGTTCTTGAGATAGTTTCGTGGAGAAATTCAGTAAATAAGAAAGAAGATAGAATATGTAAAGTTATATTTCACTTACTAATGTTATATTTCAAAACAAACAATATTGTTTGACCTCGTTGACTAACAGTTTAGTTTATATACTATTTACTCACTAGTTTTTGAACTATTCACAGCCAAACCAACCATTTACTCGAATATTTCATATGTATATGTATGTACTCGTATGTAGTCCAAAATCATGTTTATACAAATTTCTAATCGATATCTTCACAGAAAAGTCGAGCGAATCCTCACATACTCGTATTAAAAAAATCCCACCTCTAAAATTTAGTTTTTCTTTTTAAAGACACTCCCAATAATACTCCTTTGTATTTAAGTTCAATACACACATCTAAATTATACAAAGTTTCAGCAAGCTATTGAATTTCAAAGCACTTCCCGTTCCATGCTTCTTTTTCCAATACTAAATAACGGTACTGAGCGAACGAAGTCTGAAATAGTTAGTCGAAATAAAATCGTTTTAACGCGCCTTCCAGGTGTAGCAGCTCTCTCGTTTGCGCATAACATGTTTAATTACACAAAAACCTTTTTTTACAAACATAGCGTTCTTTGAGCTTAACTTTGAGATTGATATGACCCACGACACAAGCGTTTGCTTAGTGTGGGGCTAGATGGCGCTGTGTGCAATATTAATTATTTTATTTTTATTTATTTTACAATTGCAAAACATCTGTATTTTTATAATTAAAAGAAAAATCAGATTATGTACGTACGTGTCAGTGTGTGCAGCACTATTGAGTTTTGTTTAGCACCTGCTGTATCTTCTATCACACAATCTTTAACAGACTTAATGCCAAAAATTTGATTACTATCAAATAAAATATCATCCATTAATTAAAGAATGTATTTGTTAATGACTTAGTCAATTAATGTTTTGCTTTCACACCGCAGCGGAGACACGGATTAAGATCATCGAGATTTTAGGTATGGAATAGTTATTGAGAGAGGAATGAAATTCATTGGGTGTCGAATATAGTCTTAAGAGCCATGTGACATAAAATATTTTTTAATCATATATGATCTTAGAAGAAGAGGAAGTGGAAGGCCGAGAAAAACATATATATTGATCAAATCAAAGAGAAGACAAGCGTCATATCGTATAAGGAGGTCAAGGAATTGGCCGATAACCGAGAAGAATGGCGCAAACTTAACTGACCAGAACATCGTTCTTAAAATATGAATAAATAAAACATTAGATGAGAGAGTTGCCAAACCTTAAAATCGCCTTAAGAAGCGAGGTGGCCGGAACGAATGCTGCACTTAGCTTTTTCTTTCTCGCAATTTTAAAACTCGTTTAGAATGATACGGAGAAAAGTTGCTGCTCTGACGCGCTTGCTTTCAATGAAGATGCATACTCGACACGAGGTGATAATGCGTTTTTGAATTGTCTATGCATTTATTAATATATAGTTTAAAGTTAAGCTATGTGTATGAAGAAGTTTGGCTTTTGTGTTGCTGCTCTTAAATGAATAAAATAAAAATGTACTAATGAAACCTGTCTTTTATTATTTGAAAAGAAATGGCTGCTAATATCCTCGTTTTCAATAAAGATGCATTCTTGACACATTTGTTTAAAATGAGACAATAGAATACGCTTTGAATTCTTTTTGAATTTGTTATATAATACATACTTTAGAGTTAAGCTTGGATATGTGTTGAGCAAAGTTTCGCTTTTGTGTTGATGCTCTTAAATGACTAGAATAAAAATTAATATGAAATATATGATTTTAGTTATTCTTCTTGTTATGTGTTAGAACTATATAAGTGGCTTTAGGTAGCTTCAACTAAAAAGTTCACGATATAGGTGCTACTCTCGTAAATTCTTATCTATTTCGTAGGTAGTAGTAGGTAACAAAATATAAGAATTGTACTTACTGGGTAAAGATTTTTCTTCAGATTGAGCTGGTTACTATATGGTAAATCCTATGGAAGGATCTGGATGCTCATCGCGATCTACTTGCTAAAGAAATACTTCCCCAATGAGTAAAATCTGCGGGTAAGTCAGGACCCTCAGTAATAAGGATATTGTTGTATTTTACGGAGTACGATGCTAGGCGGATGTGATGTTTCATTTCTTTTTTTTACATGAGATAGGCTCATGCTTAGTTATAACTTGGCTAATGTTAAGCGACGTTATAATCTACGATCTAGTGAGCTTGCCTAGAAGAAACCGGTTTTACATTTCTACTTACGTGTATCATTGTGCACAATTAAGTACAATGTAAGTCTACGCTATAACGTCATTAAAGCTCTATTCCCTAAAGTAAAGTGTATGTTAAAAATCAGATCGGTCGCCGTAATAAATGCGTCTCGCAAGCCGTCTTAATCTACGGTCGCGCGGAACTCAGCAAACACTAATCTTCACCTACCCGGTTTAGGATAGATGAGCTTGTACAGAAAGGACAAACATACTTGACAAATATTGCCTAACTAGGTATATGTTTGTGCAAAGATGAACCTAGTTGGAAATTTAGTATGGAAATGACGCTCGAACAAAAAAAAATGATGTTTGTTGTATGTGAGCCCCTATTAACATTTTATTTACAATTTACTTTTATTTTTAATACTTTTGAAAGGCAAGATATTCGGTGAAAATTTTAAGTGTTACCGTTATAAATTTATAGCAAAAACGAAATCACCCGATTATTGTAAAAACTCCTAATGTTTTATATATTTCTTATTTTGTATTTATACCTATAGTGTTTGTTGTTATGGTGGCAACGGAAATATGTACATAATAAAAAAAAATGCTTTCTAGCTATCACGGTTTATAAACTGGTAATAGATAGACAGACACCGGAATCTTAGAAATGGGGCCCCGTTTTTGCCTTTTACTATCGGAACCTTAAAATGTAGGTTAACTATTTCTCCCCAACACCATGTCCCAACAAAGGTCAACGCGGCCAGTCCTTGGATGGGTGTCAGAAAAGTGGCTTTCCATTTTAAACGCTTCTATGTATCGGATGACACGTTAAATTGTAGGTCCCGGCTGTTTGTCTAGTACGGAAGTCGTAAAGCCATGTCAGAGGCCCTTTAGCAGCTTGATAAACTCTCGACACCAGAGTTGACCACTCTCATTCGATAAGAAGAAGGAGTACAGTATATCCCTTCTGTTCCCTACATCTATGTGCTGAAAGCCAACCGGGACTTCATCCAGACTTATTTCCGGAGGCACTCGGCTGGAATAAATAAACAAGCAACTTCCAATATATACGGGGACCTTGATTTTCCTTATTGGGTATCGGACGCTAATCGATAGGGCTTGATTAAATATGTAATGTGGCGAATACTTTCTAGTGGACACACATATTAATAATATAAAGTACACCTTTTTTACATTGGAATGGAATTAACGTTTGAAAGAAGCTGCTGCCATCACTTTTTCACAACGAAACGTTGATCGGTTCTTGGCAAGAAAAATATCTAAAACTGAAATCAGCTAAAATGTTTTGCTTCATTTGTTCTCAATTTTGTATTCCATAATATTAAGTAAATTGATTGAAAAAGAGTTTTTGCTAAGTAGTAAAGGTATAAAATATGATGTTTATATTGTATAAATATGTACTCTCATAGTGGTCTACGTGTATCTCCAACAAAATCCAATTGTAATCAGTAGAAGTAACCTCATAGCATATAGCTGACAAGTGACGCGTCCATTCATGAATATTTATTGCTTTTCATACAACCAGTAAACTAGTGTAAGTCGTAGACAACAACAATTGAGACACCAAGGCCTTTATCCTCTATACGAACCAATCAGTCAAACATATAATGTGTTACTGTAAAAGCCCGAACATTTACCGTGCCTGTTGGTAAATCCTAAGGGAATGGTGGTAAATGTTTGAAATCAAAGAAGTGTTAACCACATTTCGGGCTTTTACGGTAATTTGTCTTGAAAATAATCAGGAAGCAGTCGTGTTTTAAATCTACCTCCGCGATAAGGAAATATTCGTATCTTTATTGTTAGTGGTCCAGAATATTACCATCATCATGATCACAAATTTTAGGGCAAGGCCCTTGTCTGTGGAGCATACGCCATCCTTCCCGATCTTCTGCCAATTCCTTGACCTCCTTATACGACATGCCACCCGCCTTTTCTTTTACTTGGTCCATGTATGACGTTCTCGGCCTTCCTCTTCCACTTCGGGCTTCCAATTTTCCCTCAATGATGTTTTTCATAAATTTCATGTCGTATAAGGTGGTCAACCATCTTCCCTCTTCTATTTTCAATAGCCGCCATTACTGTACGGTGCTCTTGGACCTTGAATATTACCTACACAACATATTAGTCCGGGATGAAAAGTTAAAAGTAGCCTAACTTCCGGTTTATAGAAAGACGATCAAGTTAGATCGCTTGTCATATTGATTTCTACGCACGGTCATAAACAGATTTTAATAAAATCAGCCAACGATTTTTTCCGTTCATCTAGAAGGGATTAATCTAAGTCTATTACAATTTTTTAAATGAATCAGGTCAGCCTTAAAATACATACAAACTTTGGCTTTCATATTAGTGTATTTATCAAAATAGTGAGACCTATCGGATATTACGTCGATGCATTCTGACAGACAGTAGGTACTTCGTAATGTACAACAATGTATGGCTAAGCTGATGTTGATTTCTGGTCGGCCCAAACTAAGTCGTATTTTGCACTATTTTATGAACGTTTGGCATATAAGAGATGGCCACATTGATGACTAAGCAACAGAAAATAATGGCATTGGTATTGCTAGGAAATTCCTTCATTATTATTGCAAATCTTTTTATTTTAAGCATAATTATTTTTTATAATAATTTGCCTGAAAGTCATATCTATCTATTTTAATATTAGAAGTTTCGGTTTTTCTAATAGAAAGTTGTAATATTTTATTACTGGAAGTAAAATCTTTCCACTAGGTTTTTTTAAAGTGGTACTGATGCCTTCGCACATGGCTAATGTACACAATATTTTTAATTTGTTGAGTTATAATAAAAAAAAAAACATTTAGTTACATTTTTTATATTGGAATAATGCCATTTAAATATGGCAATACATACAACCTTACAGCAACGCCTCTTTACATTACAGATAAAGTAATAAAATAGTATAGCCAACATTACTAACATTGTATTTAGGTATAAAAGTTTTAATAACTGCTGGAGATTTTCAAAGCTCATCCTGGTTTACGTCCTCATAGCTTAACTCCCACTATGCAGCTTGCAGCTTAAATATTTTGTTTATTTTGCGTTTGGTTTTAACTATGAACTAAGCTTTAAGCTCAGTTTAGGATGTTAGTAGTAATTACAGAAAGATTTTGTTTGTTTGGTGTTATGTTTGTCGTTAGTAACCAACATTTATTTTAAAACTGTTTCGACGTAATTTTTATTTTTTTATCTAGGTATCACTACATAGTAAAAATCAAAGTCGTTTATCGCATCTGTCTGTTTGAATATATGCTTAGAGCTTTAAAACTACATCACGGATTTTGATGCAATCTTTAATAAAAAGAGTGATTCAAAAGGAAAAAGTTAATATGTATAACTAGTGGGTGCTCGCTGCTTTGCTCAAATATTTCATCCCCTATTTCACCTTTTTAAAAGTGGCATTTCCAAAAATCCTTTATTAGCAGATGCCTACGTCATAACATCAACCTGCATCTGTGCCTGCATGCCAAATTTCAGTCCGATCCATCCTGTGGTTTGGGCTGTGCGTTGTTAGATTACTATTTCAGTCAGTCAGTCAGTCACCTTAGTTTTATATATTTAGATAACGCAAGAGCCACACACAGGATTAATCAATTTTTGGGCCATTTATGCAAGCCTCAGCGTGGAGTAATAAACGTTAATATAATCATTTTGTGCTATATGCTTTTCTATGTAAATAATACCGGAAGTAAATAATCGGTTGTTTCCTGTTTTATATAAATAGTAAGTGCTTCATGTTAATTCTGGCATGATGTCTGTTTGTTTATTGTGAGCTTTGGATACTTATATGAAGGTATTATTGACTGAGTAAACTAAGCAAGAGGTAATTATCTACGTAGACATATATGTTTTCATCCTTGTACATAATATTGGCCGAGGAAAACTTATGCTTCTTTATAATTTTAAGACATTTTTTTTTCAATCAATAATTAAACAAGTTTCAGCAGTCTCTGTTTATTTGTTTGTCTATTCATTAAACGCCCATCACGCGAGAACTGCTGAACGGATCATCATGACTTTTAGTATGTAGGGACATAGTTGAGGTTTTGGGCTAAATTTATTCTGAAATATTGAAAGCGAAGCCACGGGCGTCCACTAACAAATAAATATTTTAATTGAGCAACACAAATCTTTAAAATAATTTTCAGCATAGTTCTATTACGCGCTCAGAATTGATGCAATTTAGAGTAAATTTATTTTTGTTCGTGCGAGTTCGACATTAAAGCAGATGTATCTTAAATCTTGGATTCAGAAACTTCACACCCTGCCTTTCAGTAGCGCGTGACATCTGAGACGCCACGTGTTAAAACAACATTATTTAGGAATTATTTATTTGTGAAATAAATCCATATTTTGCCGACAAAAGCCGGATAATCTTGACATTCTACTCTCGGCTAACAAACAAAGAGTTCTTTCGACCCTCTATCCCATTACCCCGTGTCTAATGAGAATTTAAATATTTCAGCAACCAGCCAGCGGTCAACGAATCCATATCCACGTAATACTGTTGTAATTTACTGTCTTGTGTTTATTTTGGGAATTTTACTGGGACTTTGGGCTTTAGGTATAGCTAGGTTATACTTATGAAGGTTTGTTTATATCTACAGAGGTGATACACAGACAATAAAATCGAGATATAGCACAAAGTTTAAATTACATCATCATCCACAGCCGTGTTAGAAGTTGGGTACAGGCCTCTTTTTCATGCCAGCTATATTCAGTATTCTTTCTGCCAACAGCGTTCAAGGCTAAGTTTTTCGTAAAAAAATGTGAAAAACACATACGCTCACACGAAACAGGAAGTAGTAACAACAAATTACAAAACTACATTCCAAACGATTAGTCCGAAACTTGACCCACAAAGAAGCGGCCAACTTAGTCCAACAACACCACAAACACCTATAACAGTAATCGCTGTTATAAGTACTCAGTTCCGAGGATTAAGCCCCTACATTCCTTCGTTTCGAAGCCGCAAGGGAAAATGGTTGCTATTTAAAGTCGCTCAGAAAATTCGCATAGAAGATAAGACCGTAATTGCGAGCGATCTTCGAGGGAGCGGGAAAAATTCTTCCTAAATTTTTGTCAGAGAAATAGTGCTGTGGAACCGCAACTCCACGATTGATGGAATGATAGATCGACGCTGTTGAGCGAAATGTGTCATGAACGATACTGAAGACAAGAGACGAGATTTTCAGATTCTCGATTTATGAATCATGCTCGAATATGATAACGCTATGCTGTGAATATCGAGGAGCAAAACCGGAAAAATTTGTAATTTTCCTTAGATGTAATTTTGCCTTGATTTATTTTTTACCGATTTTAAATAGCGAGGAAACTCTGAATTAACTAAATGATTTTAATAATTTTGACAGGTAACTCTTATAAATAAAATGTAATCCTGTTATCTAGTACTCACGGCACTATCATTTAATAAGACACCTAAGGAGCAGTTGTGCGCCGGGGCAGTCACGAAATGACACTATGTCAAATGAATACTTATTTATTTTATATTTGCAATATTAAACAAAAGATTTTTTACATTATATAGGCTTAACTTGCCTGATGGTAAGCAACGCTATAGTCTAGGATCTAGCGCGCTTGCCTAGAAGAAACCGGTTTACTCTCGACTTGAAGACCGACAAATTATAGTTCAAGGGGAATAGAGATTCGGGCAAAGAGTTCCACAGATATTCATTTCTATAATATTTACGCTTACTTTATACGCTTTAATAATGATTATGTTTTGAGAATTCCGTACAAACGATTAATTTGATTCGATAAAACGTATTCAATCCCGCACTTTGACCCACAGCTTGATCCTGCAGTGTCCTTTACATCGCGAGATTTTGACAAGTAATTAACGAAGTGTCAGCACCACATGCACTAATTACTACGCATTAATTGTAGGGACCACAGTGTCACAGAATATACAGCACTTACTGAAGACTGGGATCACAGAAGTGATTTGTCTCCGTGGACAGTTTAATAAGGCGAAGAAGATTTGTCCGCAGACGGACTTTTGGGATTTGTTGCTGTAGATTGATTTCAGTCCCACTCGTTTGTGGGTGTTAATTCACACGAAATTTCGTTGTCCGATTCTTGGTATCGTCGGGTTCAGTGACGTCATCACTTCGTGTGTAGTAACTAGGATGGAAATCTCTATTCCCCTTGAACTATAATTTGTCGGTCTTCAAGTCGAGAGTAAACCGGTTTCTTCTAGGCAAGCGCGCTAGACCGTAGACTATAACGTTGCTTACCATCAGGCAAGTTGTAGTCAAGCGTAAGCCTATATCATGTAAAAAAAATTAAAATAAGTAAGGAGTGATTCAGTAAAATATATTATATCTACTTATCTTAACCGAAATACAACCTACATATTGAGTACTTGCCTACGTACCATCTGCAAGTCTTTTAAAAAAATAAAGAAAAGTATTTACATTTTTTTTTTAATTTATTATCAAAAATCTGTACACGGAAGATATTAAAAAACAAAAATATGTTTGTTTGGGTATACTTTGAATTAATTACAGAACATGTTTCAGCAGTTTTTTAGATTTTTAGTGAACGAAACATGATTTTTTGTATGTATGTATACCTACATATAAAAAATCATGATGATTATATTTTGTATAAACCTTTAGGAGTGGCATAGGCTACTTTTTATCCCGAAATAATACGAGCAAAGCCGCGGGCGTCTTCCAGTAAAATATAGATCGACTTATCTTAACCTACGTACAACTTACATACATAGAGGTACGGCAAGAAGGCACCGTAATATAGTTGAGGTTCCAAAGACTCGCACCAAGCGGTTTGCTTCGACTTTCATCGTGCGAACAGCCAAACTGTGGAACTCTTTGCCCAAATCTCTATTCCCCTTGAACTATATTCCACTTGTGCATTCTTTTAAATAGTTTAAGTTCATTTCATATTGTTATTTATTTTTGGTGTGCATTATAAAGTTATATTGTATTGTATTGTAACTATAATTTGTCGGTCTTCAAGTCGAGAGTAAACTGGTTTCTTCTAGGCAAGCGCGCTAGATCGTAGATTACAACGTTGCTTAATATCAGGCAAGTTGTAGTCAAGCGTGAGCCTATCTAATGTAAAAAAAAAACTTATATATCCAACTTTTATCTTACCTTAATTACCTTTTAAAAGGACTTAATTCTATTTTATTCTTAGACATGTTGTGCCAAAAAGTCTGGGTTTCTTATTATAAGATCGTCCAAAATGAGGGTCTGTGAAAAGTATTACAGCTTTGACGTAGAAATGTCCATTGCCGAAGGAACCAAACGCTTATTGGTATCTAAATAGGTTTTAGATAAGTATAAGCAGACGAAATTATTCTTAACGGCTGCCTTTCATACCTAGATGGTGTATTTTTGTACATCAAAACACATAAAAACTAAGGAGGGGACGGATTAAGGAAACTTATATAAGAGCACAAAATAAACACATAATTACAAACACATGCGGAATGTATTCAAGATCACTTACTTTAATTTTAATTGTATGCCAATTAGCCACGATCTCATGTAAATAATACTTTACTAGAAATCTGAATTATTTTGAAAACGTAAAGTAGGGATGTTTTATTAAACTATATTATTATCATCTCAAATCTCAAGAATACCAAACGTAAATAAAAGCTTACATAATATTATTCCCTTAGATTTGAGGATTTGTTTTTTTAAAGATCGCTTTGTCATTATGTCATATCCACAAAGTATTTGCCGCCCCAATAATTGACCCGTAACTGTTGTATCGTAACTGTACTGTAAATAATATTAAGCGGTGTCAACATTGGCACTGCAGTATGTCACTTAGTAATAAAAAGAGGATTCTTCTTCTTCTTCTTATCAAATAAGAGTGCCCAACTCTGGTGTCGAGAGTTTTTCAAGCCGACCTAAGGGCTTCTGACATGGCTTAACGACTGCCGTTATAGACAAACAGCCGGGACCTACTATTTAACGTGTCATCCGACCCACGAAGCGCCCAAAATGGAATGAAGAAAAACAATTAGTTGTACAAACAAGGGTCTATTTTAGTGATAAAAAGAAAGGTTTCATTGAGAGAGAGCCACAAATTCTTGCACTTGAATCCTTCTCTGTTAATAGCATGAAATGTTCTCAAAGCTCTGTCTACCTCATTTGAATGCAAAAGAAATAAATGTTATTGTTATCACGCTCCTTAATCCACAATGTTGGTGACGATTCACTATACTTACCTACTATGTAGGAAGCGGAAGTGTTTCGTTTTATGTATATTTTGTTACATGAATCTGAGTGTTACGTTTATTAGATGAAATGCTTGTAATGTTGTATTCCTTACATTTTTGAAACAGATTGTACCTAAGGCAAACAAGTATGATTACTTTTTTATAATTCAGGATTGCATTAATGATATCGGCATAATAAACGACCGCTGATATAACTATTTCAAATAGAAATCTTTTTAAAGCGCGCACGCACTGCAAAACTTCTTTTTATAATTGAATTGTTGAAAAAAAAAACAAAACTATATAATGTAGGTTCCAGCTGTCTGCATAGTACAGGCGCTTTTAAAACTCTGATACCAGACTTGGCCAATCTCATATGAACTTTCTTACTACCTACTAAACAATTAAATTACTTACTTGCACATGTCCAAAGTTAAATTTTGCCACGATAATACCTTTTGTTTAGTGCTCATATTTCCTACATATTTACCAGTACGTAAAGCTCTCGTCCTGGCTAATGTTAAAGCTCTAATCGTTGTTGACGTGCCGAGGATGCTTGGCCCGCCCGCCCAACAAATAGAGTGCCCTTCAACCTCTCCAACTGATGGACGGACGACCAGTGGGCAGCTTTTTACTTCACGGGCTTTGGGTTGCAGTATGTGAGCTTTTAAGTCCATGTCGGATTTGGAAAGTAGTCGGTTTGGAACTAGGTGCGTATTTTACATGTATTGATGGATATAATGTTTACTAATTTATCTATACATACAAAAAAGGTGAAGAGGATTTCCTTAGTCTTAGTATGAGGCTAGAGGGCGCTTTGAAAATTGTCCCAGAATATTCATATTATTATTTTACTTTATTTTTATGTTGAATTTTTCTTCAAACATGTACAACTGTAACGCCGATGACCCAGTGGGGTTTTATTGTTTACATTAATTTAGGCTTTCAAAGGTTTGATAAATTCTTTACAGCAATTAATGCAGCCAGCTTTTATGACTCCATACGACGCATAGAAGTTTCAAAATTTAGGTTAGTGTAAATGTACAGAGTTAGTTTCTTAAACATTCTTTGTTTTTTTATATGATTGTAGATAAGATATTGAATCAGGCGTTACTTTGCGGAAATTCATTGTTACTGAAACTTTGGAGAAATATGTAGTGTTTTTCTGCTGCGAGTGCTCCTTAACCGACATCAAACAACAAACTTGATGGTTTTTAGGTGTGTTCCTCCATATACCACCGCCACACCTGACCTCCTAACCAACGTGGCCGCCGTGGATCTCGAGATCTTACCAACAACGCACCTTGTGTCTTGAGGCTTTGTTGTTCTCTTTCGGCAAGATATTCTCGTCGACACGTGTTTCGCCTCTCCACGAGGCATCCTCAGGACTCGTGTTGACTCTTCGAACGTCGGTCCGAAAGGTCGAAGTGAAGGTCGGTCTTTCGGACCGGTGTGTGGCGGTGGTATATGGAGGAAAACACCTAAAAACCATCAAGTTTTTTTTTGATGTCGGTTAAGGAGCAGCCGCAGCGGAAAAACACCAAATAATTTCTCCAAAGTTTCAGTATATGATTGTAGTCAAAACAATTTCAATATCCATCAATATTTTTTATTCAAAACAACTTAGCCAAAGCCCCGGAAATACCACAGTAACACATATTTATCACCCTAATCCTTCCCGTAACAAACACAGTTGCATTAATTTCGTCTTGTGAATATTGTACCCGGTAATTTTCAATTCAAATCAAGTCTCTAATCCCACATGATACACGGAGCTTATGCTGAATTATAAGCTGTCGTATTAACTCGTGTCCCAGCTATGGAAATGCTTGTAATACCGCCTAAAGGAGATAAACTGAAACTTGACTCAAACAGAGCCTTTGATACAGGAATTTATAGGTAGATGTGTTCTGGAATGGGATCGAATGGGTTTAGACTAGAATGATCGAATCCGTAGATGAGTTTTTTTTATTTATAATTTTTTTAGACTTTTGTCAACTTTGCTTACCTGAATCTTTTATTGTGTGAACTGAAGGGATTTTTCGACAACATCTTAGTCACATAATCAGATGACATTAGTTGTTGAAAAAATCGACCATTAAAGACATACTATTCCAGAATATCGAGCTTTTAATTAATTAAGTTGTACAAAGTTTCTCATCTAAAAACACAAACGTAACATGTGTATAGGTATCAAGATATAAAAAACATTCATTCAGACATCTTAATTTGAGACTGTCTTGACAAATAGCAGCAAGAAGTGATAATATTCTCCTAGCAACAACTCTTCAAATATTCCGTTTAAAGGTACGTAAGTATTTATAATCACGACGAAAACCTGGCAGTCTGACATTCCCACTTCAGTTTCATTAATTACTTTGACGACAGGAGCATTATTTCAGCGAAACCGATTTAAACAAATCAAAAGCCGAGTCACAGTCCCGTATTTCATAACTTGTTTCCAACCAATTAAGACGCAAATACAAACAAGATGATCCCACGCAAACGTTCCCCAAACTCCTTTCCTGCCAAAGTAGGTAGGAAAATCGTAATCATGACTTGTCACTGATATTTTCTTTCTGTGTAAACAGGGTCAGCGACACTAGTATCATAGGATTCCTTGTATCGCCGCCATGTTTGTTTTGCCAACACTAGAGCGCGACGGCCAATAAACGGTCCTAAACTAACACACACTCTGTAAGCAAAACTGACGAAATGCTAGGTCAAAATGTGTCAACTTGGTGTATTTTATTATTATAACAACTTGGGCCCTATCGTTGTCGGTTTGCCGTTTTTGAAAGGGAAATGTTTCGCTGAGGAAGCTGTTGCCTGTTTGTTTACGAATATCGTTAGTTTTGTGCATAGTTTGGGGTTTGGAAACCGTATTTAGCGGCTGTAAGTGAGGTCTGTTTTTAACTGGCGTGCAAATGTTTTGTTGTGTGGGTTTGCATATTACTGGGAAACGCTTCGTGTTACAAATTTTACCTCATTTAAAACTGACCTTTCGGTAGTAAAAGCTGTGGTTAACAAGGAATAAAATATAAATAGTTTAGAATATACGAGTTGATATCAAATGCGAAAATTATAAAAACTACTCAACATTTTTTCCATCGAAACAATAACTCAAAATATTTGTTTGATGTACTCGTACATAATAATATTATTAATTACAATGATATAATTTTATTGCGAAGCAACAATATCTGTCCAATCCATACGTTGCTGTAACTTTTATTAAAGTTTCATATAACAAAAGCAGATCGTATGTTCGTAGAAATGACGGCAGGAAATTAATTTCAGCCGAGTGTCAGTTGCTTTCTACCATAGACAATACACCAAGGACACCTAACTACTAATCCCCCACTCTATGTATTGTACCTATACCTGTCCATAGACAAGATCCTATTTCAATCTTATCTGTCAAATCATATGCAAGACCAGCGCTGATTGCTTCCAGTAATCAGCATTATGCTGAGTTGGGGCTGTGTTGGGGCAGATTTATTTATTAATTGTATGTGTGTGTAAATGTCTATAAATTTGTCTCAATAAATGTTATTATATTCTAATATATTTAATCTGACAGCATTCGGGGTATGTTCCATACTTAACATCAGGCAGGCTGTAGTCAAGCGCAAACCTATCCAATCGCTCGCCTCAACTTAGACCAATAATGATCGTTTTCAATCAGGTCTAGTATAGTTAAATACAAACCATTATGTGAAGAAAAAAAAACGACCAGACCGCTACGCAAATAGTGTATCTAATATTCACTACTGAGGTAATTTCCAACAAATATTACGCAGACATATTTAATTTCTTAGATATATCTAAATGTGCGTTGCAATTCTGTTGCAATTCAAAGACTGGCCTGTTGGCTTAGTTGGTAGTGGCTCTGCATTCTATTCTAGAGGTCGCGGGTTCAATTCCCGCATGACACAAGTATTTATGTACTTAAAAAAAAAAAATTACTTGTGTTGAGTGTGGTCGTTTGTATGTATAATATGTATGTATTTACAAAAGAAAAGTATATAAGTATTATAACCGTTATCTAGTACCCACGACACAAGCGTTTGCTTAGTGTGGGGCTAGATGAAGCTGTGTGTAATGTCCCGGAATATTTATTTATTTTATTTTATTTAATTCTTGTATCTTTTTACTAAAGTAGGCGTCTTATGTTTGTGAAGTCCTTTCTCTGTACTGTCTAGTAAAACAGAGTGAAATTACGACGTAGCTCAAAGGTACGCTAGCTAGTTTCGGTTTAGGTAATAATACCTATACCGCATAAGATGGATTATGAATGTAGAACGCCGAAGATCATGTATTGTCGTGACAGTTTAGGCATTTAGGTGTTACTTTCAGCAGGAGAAAGCCTGCCGTGGCCCTTGTTGTTTGTGTTACAGGGCTATAGTATCCTTATACTATAGCCCTGTAACACAGGATCCTTTGTGATACCTAGTACAGGGCTTAGTACACCTACCGACGTAGTGCATAAACATTGTTGTCTTATACCTATGCAATCATGTACGTAACACGTAAGTTTAAACAATAAAGGTTTTTATTATTTTATTATTGTATATATATTTTATTATTACAGTTGAGCAAACATAAAATAGGTTGATGATAATGATTTGAGTATCAATGATCCTGGTTCAATTATTTATTTATATCCGGTTTAATTGTTTTCTTATTTATTTCCCATTTTAAAATTGTTATATTTTATGTCCGGTATTTCATAAAATTATACATTATAAAATTAAAATAAGATTATCACGTATGCATTCTTAAGACTAGATTTAGACATTTATATAGTAATATTTTATTAAAAGCAATGACTAGACAGTTGAAATATAACTTAACAAAACAACGTTTTCTTTTTTTTTTGTAAGAATTACTGGCAGACCAAAATACCTATGTATTTTTTTGGGGCAACAAAGTCTCACGGATCAACACTTACCTAATTAGATTTAAGAATATCAATTTTGCTAAAAGGATTTTGTATAATCAGTCACCTGATTTATTCAGGCGCTGGTCTTTCGCGGAGTTAGCGACATTCTCAATAAATTCACTGAATCTTATTCTCAGAATTCCAACAATTTCACAACAGTTGTAAAGGTTCCCGATTTGTTATTTTATTTCACTATACCTTTTTATATTTTGGGCGCTTCCGTGGGTCAAATGAAACTTTAAATTGCAGGTCCCGGCTGTTAGTCTAGTACGGCAGTCGTTAAGCCATGACAGAAGCTTTTAGGGCGGTTTAAAAACTCTCGCCGCCAGAGTTGGCCACTCTCATTCGATAAGAAGAAGAAGAAGACTATATTAATACTGATTATTCTGCATTGCGAAATTTGTCTTATTTGTTTAATTAATTGGCCACGCTTACAACTGTTATCATTCAATATTATATGCAATGATAATTCAGAGTCGTTCTATTAGAAAACCTGTGGTCAAATATCATCCAATTCGTTATAAAAATGCGTCACATCCTTACTAAAGTCACATATACATAGGTTCAGTACAGAATTGATAGGTTTTACAAACTTAGAGATTAGTAACTGTTGCCAACTTTTGTCTCTGGCTAAGCTTCATGGATTAGCCGGGCTTTAGTAAGTCACCTTTACAATTAGGGCTCGGATATAATGTAATTAATTATGAAAGTGCCGAGGTTGGTTATTACTTGGAAAGGAAAATGGCGCGTGATCATTATATTATATATGTATGTTGTGATATGTGCATATATAGGAAATAATATTTTTTACGCAAATAAAACATGTTCAAAAAGAACTATATCTGTTAGCATGTTACACCTCAGATTTAAGCGAAGCTTAAACTTAGACTAACTTCAGGTACTTAAACATAGACTAAACTAAAGATTTTTGCCTACCGATATATATGGATTGTACCTATCTATAATTACACACATCGGTACCAAGTTATTCTTCGATTGCTTCAAGACCGTTAATTGTAGTTAAGAATAAGTTAATAAACGATATTTAAATGTATACAGAAAGGTGCCAAAGTGAAATTTATACTATTAAATTAATAAAGCCACAAAATAAATTATGGACATCGTTCCCGAGGGAAATATTCTTTGGAAACTTCGTGCCAATTATAATTGAATTAGAAAACAATTCGAAAAGTTCCACAAATGTTCTCATTGTATTTTACAAGATATTGAACATTTATTACGACTTATGAAGTATTTTATAAGCTGTGACTTTCTTTCCTTCATTTTATTACGCATTGAATAAGCAAGTTACATCAGTTTATACAAGCTACTCACATTTTTATACTACATTCTTGTTCAAAACAGTTTTGATATATGTACAAAAGCTGAAACATAAAAGCAGTGCCGTGTATTGATATAAGTTGACTATCATCTACATACATATGAAGGAGAATCATATAACGCTTATTTTCATACGTATACTAATATTATAAAGCTGAAGAGTTTGTTTGTTTGTATGCTTTTTTGAACGCGCTAATCTCAGGAACTACTGGTGCGAATTGAAAAAAATATTTTTGTGTTGGATAGACCAGTTATCAAGGAAAGCTTTAGGCTATTTAACATCATGCTATACTATAATATTATAAAGCTGAAGAGTTTGTTTGTTTGTTTGAACACGCTAATCTCAGGAACTACTGGTGCGAATTGAAAAATTATTTTTGTGTTGGATAGACCAGTTATAAAGGAAGGCTTTAGGCTATATAACATCACGCTGCAACGTGCGTTGGTATTGGTCGTTTATATGTATAATAAGTATGTATTTACAAAAGAAAAGTATAAAAGTATTATATCCGTTATCTAGTACCCATGATACAAGCGTAAGCTTAGTATGGGGCTAGATGGCGCTGTGCAATGTCCCGAAATATTTATTATTATTATTTATTAGGCAAAACGGTCATTTCCTAAATCTTAACTTACTTGGGTGCTTAAAAACACTACGCACAAATAATATACTTAGAACAAACAAACTAATTACAATAGAAATTTAAACTTTTAACTTTTTAGTCAAAATTAAGTAAAAAACAATCAATCGGCTCTTTCAAGTTAAATTTCTATTCACAGAACATCAAATCAAACGTAGCACAACAAACGGTACCGACCTCATCCATCCACAATATATATATATGCAGACACAACAAATGTCAGGCGTAACACAAACAAAATATAAAATATTAATTTCACTCCATCCCTCATGCCCGTATTTATTATTCAAACAGCTTTCAAAGGATCATCTACCTTCGATAAATTATAAAATCCCTGCGTCGCTCGTTGATGAAATGCAAATCACCTGACACTCCTGCAGACGTAGGCTAAAAAAGTCATAAACATCTAACTTTTTTTTTACACCATGATGATTAAGTAATGTTTGAGGCTAGATCGTGTGTTTGTGCGGCGCCACCGTCGTTTTTTTTATTTTATAATCAGTAATAATGTCAATAATGTGATATATAATTATAAAAAAAGGAGTTAATAAACCAACAGTGGCGCAGCTCAAACGCACGATACTTTTTTAAAGCAACGCTCAAAGGAGTAAGATGCCTGTCCTATACTGAGAATAGTTCTCAATTACCCAATACCTAACATGACGGATACCAATCTCCTTTATGTCTAGCACAAGCCAATTAGAATACACTAGAGTTGGCCAGCCTGATAACAGCTTACTTACTTATTAAAAAAAAAATCTTATCTATCACGTTAATTATTATTATATGCGAGTGCTAAAATTTTTACTCTATATTTAGACATCTATTGGCCTTGAGGTCGTTGCCTGCAGGTAAATAAGTGGGGAAATGGCGATTGACAGCTCCGATATATTGATGACGGTCATTTTGGAATGACTGAGGACACGAGGAATATATGGCATTTTTATAGCGGTGTTTTTTGTTAGGCCAGTTTATTATTTTAGCGACAACTAGTATGGAATTAAAAATGAAGAAGGAAAGAATATAACATCTTTATCATAATTTAACATCAAGCAGGCTGCAGTCAAACGTCAAACAGGCTACTATTCCGTTTTCAAAGTATATTGAAATCAATTATAATAATATTCATTTAAGAGTTGATTACATTTCTTTAATAATAATTCATGTAATATCATTATGCTGAGTTGGGGCCAAATTGTGACACGAAACTAGTATCTACGAGTATGTATCTTTATATTTAATTGTGTTTGTGTTTGTCTTTCTTTATTCCTTTTAAATAGGAGAATATTTACTACCAGTAATTGTTTCAGTTAAGGTACTGTAATGAAGGAGAAAGAAATACTATATTATTGTGTTATAAAATGAGTGAACACTTAATTTCCTTTGCCTAATTATTCTGCGTAAGCATACAATCCCCTATTCCGACCCAACACGTAGACACCAATTTGCGCGCTCCGTGCTACGCCCCAGAAAAGAAAAATAATGACCGCACAACCTCCTTTCTATTTTGCGCCGCCATTTTTCCACATTTTTGCCGGTCTGCCAACATCGCAAAACAAATTACAGAGACCGAGGCGCGGTTGTAGAATCATTCGTCAAGGGCCACACTTAGCCCACACTAAACCCTTTATGCCTACCCTTGAATAGTTAACCTTCTCTTTATGTTGTAGAGAAAAATAACGTTACACAAAAAGGCCCTTTCTGCACCCGGATACGTCTGAATAATTTATTAAGAAAAATGCTCTAAACAAAAGAGGCAGTATACTTTATGGGTGTTTTCTTTGCATAATGGTGCTGTTGTAATGTATTTGCTGTAATACATGTGATGGGTTTATTATCTTTTAACGATGTTGTGCTACACAAAAATCATTTATCGAACCACGTCGAATTAATGTTAAAAGAACGAGTTAGTATTTGAGTTGGTATGTGAGATGAGATGAACAAAGATGATTGGAAACTTCTAAATTTATATCCTTTATTATTATAAAACAAAACACTACACAACTATCGCGAATTCAATCATAAAAAACGAGACACGCGTTACGTGTAACAGCCTCTTATTCATAATTCCCTGCCTGTAATCTTCCTTTTACACATTCGCGCGCCGCGAGGGGGAGTGACAGGGAGTGGGAATAAGTGCATGTTGTCAAAGAAATGCAGGGACGTGCGTCTTCAGCATTCAAGCGAGAATTGCGAGAGAAAATGGCTTGAGTTCTTTATTATGTAGGCATGTACATATACATGAAGTTGAAGCATTCAAGACAAAATCAATGCCTGATTTATTGAACGTAGACTTAAAAAAAAAAATTGAATTTGGGACGAGAATCTTTGAGTTTAAATACAAATTAAGTATGTAATATTTAAGGTCAAACTCTAGTGTTTAAAATAATGAAATAGCTTTTAAGAATTTAAGTTTGTGTAGCGATTCTACGATAAACAATTCGGGATGTAAATATGTCTTCATGTCAACATAGTACTCAGAAATGGAAAAAAACCGCTGTTAGTTACCTGCGAGAATATTGTAATTAAGTACATGATATCTCAATTTGCTTAACGCTACTGCAAAACTTGAAGATTTTCTAAGTAAAAACGCTGGGGACTTATTCTGCCGCAAACCTTAGTTTTTCTCGCTTATTTTTCTCTACACCAGTGCATGTGATGTAACACATACTTGCAAAAACTTTGAAAGTAGCAAAGCAAGGCGGACAAATTACGCCATGTTTTTACAAGCTCTACAGATTTATTGCCCTCTCTCTCATCGACATGGAGATTTATAGGATAGGCCCCGCTATTTTGCCCTTAAAAATAAGTTATGTCGTCCAATATGTGTAGAAAATAATGGGAAGTAATTTGTAGTGAAAGCTTTTGTTTGGCTAATTTCTTAAGACCACAACATAAAATAGTAAATTTGTACAAATTTTCCCATAATAATATTTTTGTGGTAAGTACATAGGAATTAGGACGGAAAAATATATTATTCCATATTTAGAGATTTTGGGAAACCTGAAACTCAAACAAAAAGTTTTAATATTAAACGGGCAGAGTTAAGCATGTTTTCATTAGTTTGTAATTGATTGGATTATAATTATTATTATTAATTCTTTATTTCTCTTCACAGATTCTCGGGCCTTACGCCCGGTATTTTTAAGGCATCAGTGGGGCCGTAGCCAACACTGAGAGGCCTTTTACAATATTATAGGTACTTAAAATTAAGTAAAAATTACAGATAGAGGATGTTAGGTATATAAAGTAAATTAATTATTAATGAATATTAATCATTTTAAAATTGGCGAGCTAAGGCCAGTCTATTGCTTTGTATGTCATTCTCCCTCCGCATAGAAAGTTGCCAATAAATTCTTAACAAGTATTCGAGTATTGATATTATTGAGGCAGAAAAAAATGGGCGCAATGTTTTTGTTTGAAACGAAGAAAACTGAGCCTACTTATTAGGAATCTATTTGTTATGTTCGTTCAATCATATTTTTGAGTGTGTTGTTACAAGTTTGAGACTTTTGCCTGTTTTTCCTTGAAGTGGTATTGTTCTATTATGATTGTTGGATGTTTTTGTGAATAATGTATGTAACGATGTCGGTTTGCCGATTATTTGAACGATATTTGAGTGGTATTTAAACATAATAAAAAGCGAAAATAGTTCCAATGTCCTTTTTGTTGGAATTTACTAAATTAATTAAATCAAATATTAACGAAATATTTTTTGTATAATATTGAGAGGAAATAATGGGAAATAAAATAATTTGCAGTCATATAAAATTCATTATAATTATTCTTTAACATGTAGCACATCACCCTTTGCGATTCACAATAATCTTTTTTAGTTATCTCATACAATGTCAAACTTTGTTTTGAACAAAACAATACGACATTTCTGTCATGAGTCATGCATGACAGATATAATTTCTCCAAACTACCATTTTGCTGTATATAAACTATGTCACTGAAAAATAGGTAAGTATAAACCCTCATCATCATCATCGCCAGCATGTTATCCACTGCTGAGCATGGGCCTTCTAGCACGCCACTCGTCCCGGACTTACGAAGAACAAATTCAGGTACCTCCTATGTATAAAAGAAGCCTACAAATTTGGCAGACACGAACATACCTATGTATAGATGTACATATTGCCCTACCTTTCCACCGCAACCCGACTCGCAAACGTAAACACATCTCCAGTAACGACGTATAGGAATCACACCAAATACAATTAAACGCTATCAAAAGGGACACGCAGCCTTCATTACGACTTCTGATTTAATAAACATTCAAAAAGCTCTCCGCTTCGAACCGAGCTTTAAAATGAGATATGGCCCCCTAATTGTGATTTAGAAATTGCCTCCAAATATAATTATTAAGGTGCGAACCTACAAAGGCCGCCTACTAAATTTTACAGGCTTTATTTACTCTGCCAGAGATGTTTATTACTTCATTCTGAATGGCTTTTGAAGCTTTTTAAGATGGTTTTACGGTAGATTAGACGGTTTGTGTTTTGGAATTTATGGAAATTTATTTGGATGTTTTAACATGTGTACTTTATTTTGTTATATGTGTAATTGTATATAGTATACCTATTGTAAGGTTACATTTTGTAACTATTTTGAGTAATACAATAAACATACAACTAAAAAAAATAGTAACATAATTAAAATGAATCATTTTACAATAATGCAGAACCGAGAGGAGTGGCGTCTCTTTGTGTCGGAGGCCAGAATCCACTTGGGGTCGCAGCGCCACATTAGTAAGTAAGAAGTAAGTATTTGACAATAAGTACAGATACCACCAGTTTGTCACCCTCATCAGTATATTTTTATTCCTTTACAATTAGTATTTAAGTATAAAAAACTATAAAGATGAAGATTCATTTATTTGCTTACCTGTAGTGACCTAGACAAACACTGAGTACTAAATAAATAAACCTATTCCTAGACACATAAAATTGGGCACATGGCGAGAGGAACAACATTCTTAGAATAATTTATCTTATACCTTCATTATGCTTTTCCATTCTTGTTTTACTCAACACCGGAGGGTGCCTGTAAGACGTGAAAATTAAATAACCTTATTACAAAAGATCTTATTTATGCCTTCTGTGCTACCAGGAATAATTAGTACGAAATTGTGAATGGATCTAACAACCAAACCTCCGAGGACAATAGCTTAGAAGTACCGACAATGAATAGTATTGGACGAGCATTGACAACATATCTAAAAAAACGTGAAATTGAAATTAACAAATATAAATATAGGGGGAAAAAATGTTAAAAACTTTTATTTACAATAATAAAATATAAAAACAAGTGAAGGAAAACTAAACATACTACTTCTAACTACTACAAAAAGGGGCACTTAGAAAATCTTTAGAAAAGCCTAAAGATAATCTAAGTGCTCCAGCCCACTACCAGAGGGCAGCGTGCCCAGCATGCTGGCCGCATTACCACGCTGGATGGCAATGCAGATACGTTGAGCCAGAAAAAGGCCAGCATTTTGGTCATGCGTCGCGTCAACCAAGCGCTCCGAGAGGTTTTGGAAAAATATAGGGTAATATTTCTATTGATAGTAAAAATCTCAAATTTGTACTTGTAGATCAAGTCAACCCATATTTTAGAAGCCAAGGTTAGATAGAGGCGTTAAGTTTTTCTAAAAATATGAAAAATGTTTTCGCTGCTGTGAAATATTCTGAAATTTGAGGGCCACAGAAACACAATTTGCTCTTGTTAGTAATTCAGCTCCTGTATTACCTAGAGACCTAGATGGAACAAGCTCTAATAACGAGGTTCGTCTGCTGATTATTCTTCTAAAGTATATGAAATGTGTGTATAAATTATATTTAATTTAATATTCATATTTAATTTTATCTACCACGCTACATACTTTAATCTGATCTCATTATATTATGTGCGCTCGAAAGATATGGTTCATCAGTACAAATATTGAGAACGATCATTTATTTATTTAAATATATAGAACAACAAACATATACATAGAACTACGAGTAACTAACTAACTTCCTGACTCCCAATGCCTTAAAATTTGACTCTTAAAGCGAGAATGAATTAGTCAATAATTATTGCTTGTCATTGGACACAACGAAAAAATCATAGCAAAAAACATGTCAGACAATCGTACAGGCAAGTAGAAATTACCTTATGCAAAACATAGACTTTCGTAGCCCTTTTAAAACATTAATTTTGCCGCTAGCAGAGCACGAGTTCATGAAACTGTTATCTTGCGCAATGATAAGATAGATTAGTTGTCGCCAATCCGCTTGCCCTTTGAGGCTGCCGACAGAAATTAGGACTAAAGGTTAATTTACATTGGGGTGAAGACACAGTTAAAAAAAAGCATGTTGATTTATTAAATAAAATAAATATTTCGCCTTTCACACAGTGCCCTCTAGCCCCATAGTAAGCAAACGCTTGTGTCATATGTGTACCGAAACTCCTTTTGTAAGCACATTTTTTGATTTATACTCCATGGTTGACGTATTTTTATGGGTAAATTAATATGCCTATATCGCTTTCGAGGCAAACAAAAGAATGTTTTTTGTAACACACTTGCAATGCCACAGATACAGTGAGATACACATTTATACAATACAATTTTTCAGGGTGTAAAGTTTTCTCTCGGACACAAAACGCCTAACATGTCTTATAACTGGCTTGGAATTGGTTTAAATAAGACAGATTAAACGCTGTTGATTAGCATTTCATAAACAAAAATCATAACTGTTCCATAGGGAAATTAAGGAGGCAGGTTCTAATATGCAAATAAAACTTAGCACAAACTTTTCTAGGCTCTGTGATGCAACTTTTGAAAAGTAGTTTTTTTGCGAGGTATTTGTACTTGATTGTACTAAAACTATTTATGTTTTTACTTGCACAAGTTCTCAGAGCAGTATATATAGTACAGTACAAAATTGGTACTGTGATATATTTTAGACACCAGTGTACTTGTTCCCTAAGCGTTTAATTTTTAAAACATTATCAGCGGCATCCCACTCTCAGATTCCGCTCATTGTTTCAGCCAGAATTGTTCAAAGGAATTGGGTTAGGCTAAGATTGAGTTTGCATAAAGTAAAGTTTCTCAATTAAAATGCAAATGCGACTAGTGACAGTCAAATTTGCAAGACGTTACATGAATCGTGTGAAGTACTTGGATATTCACACAATAGAGGGCGCTAGGGGACAGAATTTGAACTTTAAACCTTTTCTATAAATTGTACGGCTCAATAAATTCTTGTGATTTTTATTTCGACTTGGTGTGATAGGAATTAACATATAAAAAGCTTGAAAATTTTAATATTTATTGTTATTTCTAGGCTTCGCATTTTGTTTTGTGTTTTCAATTTCAGTAAAATCTATTTTTTAATTGTTTTTTCAGTAAATAATAAACGTAGAGTAATATCTCAAGTTCCGGTAAGTTCAATTTAGAATAGTTGAATCTATTAAAATAAAATAAAAGATCTTTTTATTTTGCTTAGCATCTGTGTAAAATGCACATAACATATTCCAAAAAATTGGTTGCTACGATTTGTGCTACGAGGCCTAGTTGCTACGCCGTAGAAAGAAGCGTAGCTATATAATGTACATTATTATTTATTACGGATCTAATAGTTGATGATTGATTTTTCCCTATATTTTTATTTTTTAACGTGAAAGCATACAACACACTTAATATGTAATGCAATTTGCCAGTACAATGTTTAATTTAGTAACTTCTGTAGCGTAGAAATGGGAAAAACTATGAAACTGTTTAATAATATTTTTACATTTAAAATATCAACAAAATACAAATAAATACAAAATTATAGTTTTCTGGATGATTTACCAACCTACAAAACATATAGAATATACTTTTATTTATTGCTCTATTCTCTTCGCTCTCTCGCAGCAGGTGGAGCGACGACATCACGCAAGTAGCGGGGGTCACATGGACGAGACAGGCGCAAGACAGGAAACTGTGGACACGCATGGAAGAGACCTTTTGGGTGCCTAAAGATATACTGAAGAAACGATTCATTTTATGTTAATAGTTTACTTTAATTCAAACTTATTTTATAAGTTCTTATATCATTTGGAAATAGGCAATAAAGACTATTTTATTTATTCTCTTGAACTGGGAACGTGACCGCCATCTAGGTAGCGTTGTTGTACTACTTTTTTTGTAATCTGAGATTTGAAAATCACTCATTGACTACCATGTGTAGATGCTAGGTATATACCTACATATAACACACATGCTACGTCAAAGTTACGAGGGTTTACACTACGTCAGCTAAGTTGCGTTCAAATTCATTCACAGTTCGATAATTCTATTCAGGGCGCGTGAAAGCCTTGTCAGCTCTAACATGGGATCAGATTAATTAGTTACATTACTTTACTTATTATATATAATTAGATTACCATTCATTCATTCATCTATACATATATATATACATATATACATACACTCATTGACATAGTAGTTCTCCGGGAAGGAGTTTCGTGAGGTGCATGTGTCATATGTCATCGTATAGAGGATGCTCCAATGAGTAGAGGAAAAATCCGAAACTTGGAGAAAGTGGAACTGGTCATGGAGTAGGGTAGGGGATCTCGGAACCTATGAGACTTGGAGGTGGGGTGCTTAAACTAATATTTGTAGGAACTGCTTGTAGGTGACGGAAAACCAAAAAACAAGATGGCCGCCATACAAAAAAACATGGCCGCCATACAAATTTCAAATGCTCGTAACTCTGGAACGGTTGGAGATAGGTGGGGGATGTTCGACCAAATGTCATAGAGGGCCGTGGGGGACGTTTGGAAATAATTGCAAAAATCCAAGATGGCGTCGTCAAAATGGCGGCTTATTTTCAAAATGGCCGCAGGGGGCTGATTTTTTGCATCCGGGGGTATTTTGGGGCGCAGATTCCATATCTAAAATCGAAATTCCGAAATGTCAAAAAATAAAGATGGCCGCCATACATGTGAAATTTTCGAGGGGTTGGTGAGTAGATCTCCATGTTGCTGGGGTGCAGGGTTGACGTTTTTGGTGCAAATGTATACGTTTGGGTCCAGAATGTATAGAATAAATGAAAAGTTGGTGATAGGTGGAACTGACCTTGGAGTACCAAAGGGATCTCGAAAACTATAAGAGATAGGGGAATGATGCTTGAACTAATGATGGAGAGAACTGCATGCATGTTTTCAATCAAACCAAAAATTTTTGGCTTTCATACAAATTTTTTTTTTCTTCATACAAATCCCATACATTTCCCTAGGGATGAACAAAACGACGGAGCAAGTACTGCAGTGAGGCCGAAGGCCGAACTGCAGTACTTGCGACGTCAAAGTGAGGGGGATGCGAGGCCGCAGGCCGAGCATCACCACCACTTTGACCATCAGACCTTGGAGTACCGAAGGGATCTCGGAAACTATAAGAGATAGGGAGGTGGTGTTTGAACTAATATTTGAGAGAACTGCATGCATGTTTTGGATCATACAAAAAATTTTTGGCTTTCATACAAAAAAAATTTTTCTTCATACAAATTCCATACAATTTTCTAGGGATGTACGAAACGACGGAGCAAGTACTGCGGTGAGGCCGAAGGCCGAAATGCAGTACTTGCGACGTCTCAGTGAAGGTGATGCGAGGTTGGAGACCGACCTTCAGACCGATCAGACCCTGGAGTACCCCAGGGGATCTCGAAATCTATAAGAGATAGCGGGTTGGTGTTTTAACTAAATATGGTAAGAACTGCTTGCATGTTACCAATCATACAAAAAAATTTTGGCTTTCATTCAACTTTTTTTTTCATACATATCCCATACATTTTCCTAGGGACGAACAAAACGACGGAGCAAGTGCTGCGGTGAGGGCGAAGGCCGAACTGCAGTACTTGCGACGTCTCAGTGAAAGTGATGCGAGGTTGGAGACCGACCTTCAGACCGATCAGACCCTGGAGTACCCCAGGGGATCTCGGAAACTATAAGAGATAGCGGGTTGGTGTTTGAACTAAATTTGATGATAACTGCTTGCATGTTACTAATCATACAAAAAAAATTGGCTTTCATACAAAAAAAGTCATAAAATTTTCAAAAAATTCTTCATTTTATCTCATTACCCTTTTACTAGCGCCAATTCTTTTTTAATGCAATACTTATACTTATTCTATTTCTTATACAAAAAATAACAAGTCCAACACAGTCCCAAAAACACTCCGGGCCGCATGCGCGGCCCAAAATTACTAGTTATTATTAATTAATATTATATATAATTGGATTACCATTCACTGACTGACTGACTGACTGACATAGTAGTTCTCCGGGAAGGAGTTTCGTGGGGTGCAAGTGTCATATGTCATCGTATAGGTATGGTTCATGGGACCACGAGAAAAATCCGAAACTTGGAGAAAGTGGAACTGGTCATGGAGTAGGGTAGGGGATCTCAAAAGTGGTAGGACATAGATGGGGGGTGCTCGAACTAATTTTGGTAGGAACTGCTTGTAGGTGAAGGAAAACCAAAAAACAAGATGGCCGCCATACAAAAAAACATGGCCGCCATACAAATTTCAAATGTGAATTTCTCTGGAACGGTTGCAGATAGGTGGGGGGTGTTCGACCAAATGTCATAGAGGGCCGTGGGGGACGTTTGGAAATAGTTGCAAAAATCCAAGATGGCGTCGTCAAAATGGCGGCCGATTTTCAAAATGGCCGCAGGGGGCTGATTTTTTGCATCCGGGGGTATTTTGGGGTGCAGATTTCATAACTGAAATCAAATTTTCAAAATGTCAAAAAATAAAGATGGCCGCCATACATGTGAAAATTTCGAGGGGGTGGGGAGTAGATCTCCATGTTGCTGGGGTGCAGGGTTGACGTTTTTGGTGCTAATGTATACGTATGGGTCTAGAATGTATAGAATAAATGAAAAGTTGGGGACAGGTGGAACTGACCCTGGACTACCCCAAGGGATCTCGAAAACTATAAGAGATAGGGGGATGATGCTTAAACTAATGTTGGAGAGAACTGCATGCATGTTTTCAATCATACCAAAAATTTTTGGCTTTCATACAAAAATTTTTTTTCTTCATACAAATCCCATACATTTCCCTAGGGATGAACAAAACGACGGAGCAAGTACTGCAGTGAGGCCGAAGGCCGAACTGCAGTACTTGCGACGTCAAAGTGAGGGAGATGCGAGGCCGCAGGCCGAGCATCACTTCCACTTTGACCATCAGACCTTGAAGTACCGAAGGGATCTCGGAAACTATAAGAGATAGTGAGGTGGTGTTTGAACTAATATTTGAGAGAACTGCATGCATGTTTTGAATCATACAAAAAATTTTTGGCTTTCATACAAAAACATTTTTTCTTCATACAAATTCCATACATTTTTTTCGGGATGTACGAAACGACGGAGCAAGTACTGCGGTGAGGCCGAAGGCCGAAATGCAGTACTTGCGACGTCTCAGTGAAGGTGATGCGAGGTTGGAGACCGACCTTCAGACCGATCAGACCCTGGAGTACCCCAGGGATCTCGAAAACTATAAGAGTTAGCGGGTTGGTGTTTGAACCAAATTTGATGAGAACTGCTTGCATGTTACTAATCATACAAAAAAATTTTGGCTTTCATACAAAATAGTCTTCATAAAATTTTCAAATATTTCTTCATTTTATCTCATTACCCTTTTACTAGCGCCAATTTTTTACGATTTACTAAATCCAAACTACCAATAACACGCCGGGCCGCATGCGCGGCCCAAAATTACTAGTTACTATTATATATAATTGGATTACCATTCACTCACTCACTCACTGACATAGTAGTTCTCCGGGAAGGAGTTTCGTGGGGTGCAAGTGTCACATGTCATCGTATAGGTATGGTTCATGGGACCACGAGAAAAATCCGAAACTTGGAGAAAGTGGAACTGGTCATGGAGTAGGGTAGGGGATCTCAAAAGTGGTAAGACTTAGATGGGAGGTGCTCGAACTAATATTGGTAGGAACTGCTTGTAGGTGAAGGAAATCCAAAAAACAAGATGGCCGCCATACAAAAAAACATGGCCGCGATACAAATTTCAAATGCTCGTAACTCTGGAACGGTTGGAGATAGGTGGGGGGTGTTCGACCAAATGTCATAGAGGGCCGTGGGGGACGTTTGAAAATGGTTGCAAAAATTCAAGATGGCGTCGTCAAAATGGCGGCCGATTTTCAAAATGGCCGCAGGGGGCTGATTTTTTGCACCCGGGGGTATTTTGGGGTGCAGATTCCATACCTAAAATCGAAATTCCGAAATGTCAAAAAATAAAGATGGCCGCCATACATGTGAAAATTTCGAGGGGGTGGTGAGTAGATCTCCATGTTGCTGGGGTGCAGGGTTGACGTTTTTGAAGCAAATGTATACGTTTGGGTCCAGAATGTATAGAATAAATGAAAAGTTGGTGATAGGTGGAACTGACCTTGGAGTACCAAAGGGATCTCGAAAACTATAAGAGATAGGGGAATGATGCTTGAACTAATGTTGGAGAAAACTGCATGCATGTTTTCAATCATACCAAAAATTTTTGGCTTTCATACAAAACTTTTTTTTATTCGTACAAATCCCATACATTTCCCTAGGGATGAACAAAACGACGGAGCAAGTACTGCAGTGAGGCCGAAGGCCGAACTGCAGTACTTGCGACGTCAAAGTGAGGGGGATGCGAGGCCGCAGGCCGAGCATCACCTCCACTTTGACCATCAGACCTTGGAGTACCGAAGGGATCTCGGAAACTATAAGAGATAGGGAGGTGGTGTTTGAACTAATATTTAAGAGAACTGCATGCATGTTTTGAATCATACAAAAAATTTTTGGCTTTCATACAATTTTTTTTTTTCTTTATACAAATCCCATACGTTTTCCTAAGGATGAACAAAACGACGGAGCAAGTATAAGAGCAAGCAAAAATAGTCTTCATAAAATTTTCAAAAATTTCTTCATTTTATCTCATTACCCTTTTACTAGCGCCAATTTTTTTTATAACTAATACAGTCCAAACTACCAATAACACGCCGGGCCGCATGCGCGGCCCAAAATTACTATTACTTTACTTTACAACTATTATATATAATTGGATTACGACTCACTGACTGACTCACTGACATAGTAGTTCTCCGGGAAGGAGTTTCGTGGGGTGCAAGTGTCATATGTCATCGTATAGGTATGGTTCATGGGACCACGAGAAAAATCCGAAACTTGGAGAAAGTGGAACTGGTCATGGAGTAGGGTAAGGGATCTCAAAAGTGGTAAGACTTAGATGGGGGGTGCTTGAACTAATTTTGGTAGGAACTGCTTGTAGGTGAAGGAAAACCAAAAAACAAGATGGCCGCCATACAAAAAAACATGGCCGCCATACAAATTTCAAATGTGAATTTCTCTGGAACGGTTGGAGATAGGTGGGGGGTCTTCGACCAAATGTCATAGAGGGCCGTGGGGGACGTTTGGAAATGGTTGCAAAAATCCAAGATGGCGTCGTCAAAATGGCGGCCGATTTTCAAAATGGCCGCAGGGGGCTGAATTTTTGCATCCTGGGGTATTTTAGGGTGCAGATTCCATATCTAAAATCGAAATTCCGAAATGTCAAAAAATAAAGATGGCCGCCATACATGTGAAACTTTCGAGGGGGTGGTGAGTAGATCTCCATGTTGCTGGGGTGCAGGATTGACGTTTTTGGTGCCAATGTATAGGGATAGGACCAGAATGTATAGAATAAATGAAAAGTTGGTGATAGGTGGAACTGACCTTGGAGTACCAAAGGGATCTCGAAAACTATAAGAGATAGGGGGATGATGCTTGAACTAATATTGGAGAGAACTGCATGCATGTTTTCAATCATACCAAAAATTTTTGGCTTTCATACAAAATTTTTTTTTCTTCATACAAATCCCATACATTTCCCTAGGGATGAACAAAACGACGGAGCAAGTACTGCAGTGAGGCCGAAGGCCGAACTGCAGTACTT
Organism: Macaria notata; assembly: GCA_927399415.1. Classification (NCBI taxonomy): domain Eukaryota; kingdom Metazoa; phylum Arthropoda; class Insecta; order Lepidoptera; family Geometridae; genus Macaria; species Macaria notata. The sequence continues at coordinate 9,758,419 of OV656725.1, read as the reverse complement.
GCGACGTCAAAGTGAGGGGGATGCGAGGCCGCAGGCCGAGCATCACCATCACTTTGCCCATCAGACCTTGGAGTACCGAAGGGATCTCGGAAACTATAAGAGATAGGGAGGTGGTGTTTGAACTAATATTTGAGAGAACTGCATGCATGTTTTGAATCATACAAAAAATTTTGGGCTTTCATACAAAAATTTTTTTTCTTCATCCAAATCCCATACATTTTTCTAGGGATGAACAAAACGACGGAGCAAGTACTGCAGTGAGGCCGAAGGCCGAACTGCAGTACTTGCGACGTCAAAGTGAGGGGGATGCGAGGCCGCAGGCCGAGCATCACCTCCACTTTGACCATCAGACCTTGGAGTACCGAAGGGATCTCGGAAACTATAAGAGATAGGGAGGTGGTGTTTGGACTAATATTTGAGAGAACTGCATGCATGTTTTGAATCATACAAAAAATGTTTGGCTTTCATACAAAAATTTTTTTTCTTTATACAAATCCCATACCTTTTCCTAAGGATGAACAAAACGACGGAGCAAGTACTGCGGTGAGGCCGAAGGCCGAAATGCAGTACTTGCGACGTCTCATCTAAGGTGATGCGAGGTTGGAGACCGACCTTCAGACCGATCAGACCCTGGAGCACCCCAGGGGATCTCGAAAACTATAAGAGATAGCGGGTTGGTGTTTGAACTAAATTTGATGAGAACTGCTTGCATGTTACTTATCATACAAAAAATTTTTGGCTTTCATACAAAAAAAGTCATAAAATTTTCAAAAATTTCTACATTTTATCTCATTACCCTTTTACTAGCGCCAATTTTTTTTAATGCAATACTTATACTAATTCTATTTCTTATACAAAAAATACTAAGTCCAACACAGTCCCAAAAACACTCCGGGCCGCATGCGCGGCCCAAAATTACTAGTATACTATTATATATAATTGGATTACCATTCACTGACTCACTGACATAGTAGTTCTCCGGGAAGGAGTTTCGTGGGGTGCAAGTGTCATATGTCATCGTATAGGTATGATTCATGGGACTACGAGAAAAATCCGAAACTTGGAGAAAGTGGAACTGGTCATGGAGTAGGGTAGGGGATCTCGGAACCTATGACACTTGGAGGGGGGGTGCTTAAACTAATTTTGGTAGGAACTGCTTGTAGGTTCCAGAAAACCAAAAATCAAGATGGCCGCCATACAAAAAAACATGGCCGCCATACAAATTTCAAACGCTCGTAACTCTGGAACGGTTGGAGATAGGTGGGGGGTGTTCGACCAAATGTCATAGAGGGCCGTGGGGGACGTTTGGAAATGGTTGCAAAAATCCAAGATGGCGTCGTCAAAATGGCGGCCGATTTTCAAAATGGCCGCAGGGGGCTGATTTTTTGCATCCGGGGGTATTTTGGGGTGCAGATTCCATAACTGAAATCAAATTTTCAAAATGTCAAAAAATAAAGATGGCCGCCATACATGTGAAAATTTTGAGGGGGTGGGGAGTAGATCTCCATGTTGCTGGGGTGCAGGATTGACGTTTTTGGTGCCATTGTATACGTATGGGTCCAGAATTTACAGAATAAATGAAAAGTTGGTGGTAGGTGGAACTGACTTTGGAGTACCAAAGGGATCTCGAAAACTATAAGACATAGGGGAATGATGCTTGAACTAATGTTGGAGAGAACTGCATGCATGTTTTCAATCAAACCAAAAATTTTTGGCTTTCATACAAAATTTTTTTTTCATCATACAAATCCCATACATTTCCCTAGGGATGAACAAAACGACGGAGCAAGTACTGCAGTGAGGCCGAAGGCCGAACTGCAGTTCTTGCGACGTTAAAGTGAGGGGGATGCGAGGCCGCAGGCCGAGCATCACCACCACTTTGACCATCAGACCTTGGAGTACCCCATGGGATCTCAAAGACTATAAGAGATAGCGGGTTGGTGTTTGAACTAATATTTGAGAGAACTGCATGCATGTTTTGAATCATACAAAAAATTTTTGGCTTTCATACAAAAAAATGTTTTCTTCATACAAATTCCATACATTTTTCTAGGGTTGTACATAACGACGGAGCAAGTACTGCGGTGAGGCCGAAGGCCGAACTGCAGTACTTGCGACGTCTCAGTGAAGGTGATGCGAGGTTGGAGACCGACCTTCAGACCGATCAGACCTTGGAGTACCGAAGGGATCTCGGAAACTATAAGAGTTAGCGGGTTGGTGTTTGAACCAAATTTGATGAGAACTGCTTGCATGTTACTAATCATACAAAAAAATTTTGGCTTTCATACAAAAATAGTCTTCATAAAATTTTCAAAAATTTCTTCATATTATCTCATTACCCTTTTACTAGCGCCAATTTTTTTTATAACTAATACTTACAAATACTATTTCTTATACAAAAAATTATAAGTCCAAACTACCAATAACACGCCGGGCCGCATGCGCGGCCCAAAATTACTAGTTACTTATTATATATAATTAGATTACCATTCATTCATTCATCTATACATATATATATACATACACTCATTGACATAGTAGTTCTCCGGGAAGGAGTTTTGTGGGGTGCATGTGTCATATGTCATCGTATAGAGGATGCTCCAATGAGTAGAGGAAAAATCCGAAACTTGGAGAAAGTGGAACTGTTCATGGAGTAGGGTAGGGGATCTCGGAACCTATGAGACTTGGAGGGGGGGTGCTTGAACTAATTTTGGTAGGAACTGCTTGTAGGTTCCAGAAAACTAAAAAACAAGATGGCCGCCATACAAAAAAACATGGCCGCCATACAAATTTCAAATGCTCGTAACTCTGGAACGGTTGGAGATAGGTGGGGGGTGTTCGACCAAATGTCATAGAGGGCCGTGGGGGACGTTTGGAAATGGTTGCAAAAATCCAAGATGGCGTCGTCAAAATGGCGGCCGATTTTCAAAATGGCCGCAGGGGGCTGATTTTTTGCATCCGGGGGTATTTTGGGGTGCAGATTCCATAACTGAAATCAAATTTTCAAAATGTCAAAAAATAAAGATGGCCGCCATACATGTGAAAATTTCGAGGGGGTGGGGAGTAGATTTCCATGTTGCTGGGGTGCAGGGTTGACGTTTTTGGTGCAAATGAATACGTTTGGGTCCAAAATGTATAGAATAAATGAAAAGTTGGTGATAGGTGGAACTGACCTTGGAGTACCAAAGGGATCTCGAAAACTATAAGAGATAGGGGAATGATGCTTGAACAAATGTTGGAGAGAACTGCATGCATGCTTTCAATCATACCAAAAATTTTTGGCTTTCATACAAAAATTTTTTTTCTTCATACAAATCCCATACATTTCCCTAGGGATGAACAAAACGACGGAGCAAGTACTGCAGTGAGGCCGAAGGCCGAACTGCAGTACTTGCGACGTCAAAGTGAGGGGGATGCGAGGCCGCAGGCCGAGCATCACCTCCACTTTGACCATCAGACCTTGGAGTACCGAAGGGATCTCGGAAACTATAAGAGATAGCGAGGTGGTGTTTGAACTAATATTTGAGAGAACTGCATGCATGTTTTGAATCATACAAAAAATTTTTGGCTTTCATACATTTTTTTTTTTCTTTATACAAATCCCATACATTTTCCTAGGTATGAACAAAACGACGGAGCAACGACGAGCGGTGAGGCCGAAGGCCGAACCGCAGTACTTGCGACGTCTAAGTGAGGGGGATGCGAGGCCGTAGGCCGAGCATCACCTCCACTTTGACCATCAGACCTTGGAGTACCGAAGGGATCTCGGAAACTATAAGAGATAGGGAGGTAGTGTTTGAACTAATATTTGAGAGAACTGCATACATGTTTTGAATCATACAAAAAATTTTTGGCTTTCATACAAAAAAAAAATTTAAAAATTTCGTCATTTTATCTCATTACCCTTTTACTAGCGCCAATTTTTTTATAACTTATACTTACAAATACTATTTCTTATACAAAAAATTATAAGTCCAAACTACCAAAAACACGCCGGGCCGCATGCGCGGCCCAAAATTACTAGTATTTATCAATATAATTCATTAGATAGTTATCTAACATTATTAATGATCACATGAAACAATTAAATCTGAACAGTAATCTATTTCTATTTTAGTGAATGATACGGGTATATTGTTAAACAACAACCTTATTATGTTTCGATGTATAAATATTGAGTTTTCTACTCACTACAACTGCCAATGTTAAAACTTAACTTTCATTCATTTTATAACAGTTGCTAATTTTCATATCTTAAGCTTTCTTTTTTACATGAGATAGGCTCACGATTGACTACAACTTGCCTGATGTTTAGCAAAGTTATAATCTACGATCTAGCGCGCTTGCCTAGAAGAGTCCGGTTTACTCTCGGTTTACTCGTTTACTATTAAAAAATCCAAAAAAATTCCTTGAATTTTACGTAAAATGCATGGAAATGAAAACTTATGAAATTATTATGTTACTAGCTGATGCGCGCGACTTCGTCCGCGTGGAATAGTTATTACCATAAAAACGGTTCTAGTGAGTTAACCTTAAAACATAGACATATACTGTTGCGAACATTTTGTTAGATTATTTTCAAGAGAAATAATTCTTTCATTCAATATCTTGAACCGTTTTCGCAGCGCATGCAACGGAAGCCCTCAAAGATGAATATTTTTTCCCGTTTTTTCCACATTTTCTATTGTTTCTTCGCTCCTATTAGTTGCAGCGTGATGTTATATAGCCTAAAGCTTTCCATGATAACTGGTCTATCCAACACAAAAATAATTTTTCAATTCGCACCAGTAGTTCTTGAGATTAGCGCGTTCAAACAAACAAACAAACTCTACAGCTTTATAATATTAGTATAGATAATAAAGACTAAACCTACCAAACACATCTAAACCAATAAATTACATAAATGATTGAAGCCGGTTAAAAAAACCAACAGTTTAGTTTAAGAAGTTTAATCCCTGAGTGAAAATAGAATACTTCCTTCTTTACATTTCCTTCAAAAGCTGCTGGGAGCGAAGTTTACAAGCTATCGGAAACATTGTACCGAAGTTTTGGCTCGACGTCCAACTCTACAATACATCAAACATTGGTAGGACATCAAAGAAGATGGCCAGAGCCGAAATCAAGGCTTTCAATCATAATTGATTGAAATATAATTACATATATTGTTGTAATTTAGGTTAATTAAAACCATATATTATAAACATAATATAATTTCAGTTACTACCCAATAAACGTTTTGTATTTGTATGGTATAGTTATTTGCTTACATAAAATATGGTTGACCTTACTTAAACGAATAAATAATATACAAAACATGTAATAAGTATACATTAAAAACTAATATAATTTTGTAGATTGTAGGCATTGTTGATTTTAAATGTAGGTCTCAAAGTCGTTCAGACAAATCATATGCACCGACAACATTTTTAAATCTGATGAATAAGTAGACAATGACTGGTGCACAAGCTAAATGTATCATTAACATACAATTGTAATTGTTATTTTTAAACACACTTCATTATTTTATTCAATGGTTGCCTGGAAGAGATTGCTTTTAGCAATAAGGCCGCCACTTGTGGCACTAGTATAAGTATTTTTTTTCTTCTTTCCTTTTAATTTTATCGTGTGTTACAATAAATAATTTTCTATCTATCTATCTATCTATCTATTTTAAGTTGTTAATATTATAACACTTAGTTATAAACAAGAACCCCCGGGAGAACCTGCCTCTCTACAACACAGTTTTCAACTTATGTAAGAGGCAGTGCTTATGTAAGACGTAACATATTATTTATTTACAATAAATATATCTTTATCTTAATCGTATCTTATCTCTATAATATTAACTTTATGCCTAGATTCCGTCCCTGCCACCTTAAGCACATCAAAGCCATTGTGATGTGGAAAACAGTTTGTTATCGCCATTTTCCTCTAATTAATCAACAAATTGTCTGTGTTGTGACTGAAACTGCCTATGTTGGAAAGAAGGAACATTGATTTAGATATAATCTTAAACAATTCAAGGTTTTTATTATTTTGTAGTAGTCAGAAGTAGTATGCTTAGTTTTAATTTCTTCTTATCTTTTTTTAGTAAAATTATTTGTTCTAAATAAAGGCAGGTGTAACGTTTTTTACAAATCACCTACATTATATTATAACGTCTAATAGAAAAACAAATGATCAATAAAATTTAACAAAAGATGTTTTTCTTTTAAGAGTTGATATGTCACTTTATCAAATTATTAATTTTGGCGTGGAGTGAAAAACGACACAAGAATAATAGAAAGAAAAAAAAAATACGCGTACAAGTTTTTCTAACACTTCTCTTTCTTCTACTTATTTTGCTTAGAAGCAAAATAAAAAATAATTAGTAGATGATTCTTTTTTTATTTTCTGAATGAGACGATAGTGAAATTAGTTTTAATTCAAATTCATTATTAAAATACAGACGCGAGTTATATTTTGCGTAATAAACCATGTCAAGCGTCCTGTGTGAAGGAGAGAACCCACGCAACGTTCGCGAATGCTAATTTATTCATGTACATGAACACTTGCAAAGCGGTTTATGTAAGTGGAAATTGGAAACGGATTATCCGATATTTAGTAACACATTTTATTGTTAAATTGGAAACATTTAAACGAAATATTTTCCGGTTCTAATCGGTCTTATTCGGCTGCCACCAAGTTTTAAAAAGTACACGCGCACTTTTTACCTTAACTTAGCATTGTGTTTGTATATATTAGGAAAACTGCGAAAGTGTATTGTGTCAGATTAAACACAATTCTTCGATGTATGATACTCTAAATGTAATATGTAAGTATACAAAATCTGCTAGAATACAGCACCAAACTGAGCACATGGCTGAAAACATCACGCGTGTTTATTTAGAAATTTAATGTTAATTTAACAGCCAACTTAATTTTACTACGTAAGTAAATCTAAAAAAAAATCTCAAAATTCCATAAACTTTGAAATAAATACCTTTCCTTTTCCGTACATAAAATAACCAATCAAAACATCTCTCGGTCGGATTTATCTCAAGTCTCGAACACAACTGACATTTAGATGAAAGCAGTGCAGCGAAGTTTTCCAATATTGAGTGGAGCTGGAGTTTAAAGACGGTATCTTGTTATATCGGAGCAAGGTGCGACTAACGAGATCCAAGTGCCGCGAACAACAGTCGGTGTGAAGAGAATTGTACGAGGAGAAGAAAGGGAGCTTGTTGGTTCTTTGAAATTATCTTGATAAATTTTATGGTTTAAAACTAAAACAATAAATAAATATTTCAGGACAATGCACACAGCGTCATCTAGCCCCATACTAATAAGTTTGTATTTTGAAAAGAGAAATATAAATGTGTAATATCCGTTATACTCGTATTTATTTATTTATTTATTTAGATTCAGTTACATACCATGCTAACAGCTTTTACCAAAACGCACAGTATGTTATAACTTATAATATACAATACCGAGCTTTATAGAAGCTTGGATCGCTATTAAATTTTATACAAAAATGTAACATAGAATTAAATCTAGTATTGAATAAATCAACCTCAGGTATTTGAGCAATCATATCGTTGAGTAGATCTATGGCGTCTATTTAGTACCTACAACACAAGCGTATGCTTAATGTGGGGCTAGATGGCGCTGTGTGTAATGTCCCGGATTATTTATTTATATTTCATTAATCTTAGACTATTATTAAGATTATTGGTTTGACTGAGAAAAATATTGACACTAGAAACTGGCATTTACATGAACTCATAATGCAGATACAAAGCTAAAAATAAAGTCAAGAAGAAAGGAAGGAAGGAAAGTGAACTTAAAATCTATTAAAATCAAAAACGGTTAAAGAAAACTCCATAAATCTATCAGTTATGCTTCTGTACATCATTCAAAATAACAAAAACGAGTTCAAAAAGCTCGCTATAGATCGGTGGATGTCCACGCCATAACTCAGTTGGGATTCTCGGCCACGTTGAAAGTAATCTAATGGGCAGAGCACAGACGAGCCAGCGACGGACGACTGGCAAGGGGCGTACAGTGGAAGCCAGTACAGATGATTTGAAAATGATAATTCGGGACCTAGATGTTACTGAATTAAACTAATGGACATACCATACAGCTGTGTGAGTGGTATCAAACAACTCGCAAGGAGTTGGCTGACAAAAAATGACCGCACAGAAGATAGTAAAGGATGGTCCAACCATAATTCCAAATACTTGGATTTAGAAAACGGTTTTGGTTTTACAACCCGATTCAATTTTAACTTTGATTTTTTTGATTTGATTAAATTGACACAATACTACTTAATTAAACGAAACGAGCGTTTTTTTTTAATATTACGATATATTATATCTAAATGATTATCATGATCATGATTATAACTTTATAAAAAGTAACAAAACGAACACCTTAAAACCACTCAACTTGAACCTATGCTACTGTACTCCCCTAGATACACAGCATCAATTGAGTTTGAGCCCTCGATATGCAGATGGAGTCGTTACGCCGACCGTAGCTGGCTTGTACCTTGCAATATGTTCCCTCCAGTCTGCACTTACCTTTACATCACCTACACGGATACGATGATTGGCTTATTGAGTTGTGACGTCATGGCTTTTTTTGCAGATGACTGACGAGCATCAGAAGGCCTGAAGCGATACGTGCATAGGCAACTTTGTGGTCGAAGGTAGACTATGTACTTGAGTAGAAATGGTTTTCAAACAAGACTTTCGGATCAACTGTTAGCTGTTGGGTGACAGATTTTGTATATTATATAAGTACTTAGTGTGTTGTATAACAAAATTAAATAAATAAAATTGGCTGAAAAATATTTATATTAAAGATGATAGATAAAAGGTCAAATTAATAGTTATTTCATTGTTGTCGTTTCTTTAATTATTTTTTACCTAAAAATATTCACGTACATCTTTCAGATACATCCAAAAAGCTTCTATTGACTAAACCTTCAAGCTGTGAAACCAGCGAGTAGTTCCCGAGTTATCGGTTGGCGGCGCTGTCGGCGGTTTACTGCGATTTTACATCCAATCTCCGCGGGTTTACGATCACACCGGTTATAGTCTAACATAGACAATATACACCTCAGATACATCTACCAAGGAGGGAAGCACCCGATGGCATTCCATTTTGGATGCTTCTATGGGTTAGATGAAACGTTTTATAGTTGGTCCCAGCTGTTTGTCTAGTACGACAGTCGTTAAGATGTCAGAGGTCCTTAGGGCAGCTTGATAAACTCTCGACACAACAGTTGGCCACTCTCATTAGAAAGAAGAAGATCTAACAAGAAAGCCTAACGTTTGTACCACTAAACCATCAAGCTTTACAGCATGAAATTTTAATCTATTTTGTGAGGACTAAATTGTCTTGTCGTTAGCGTTTATTTACTATAATTTGATATGGTGCATGTATTTCGGATTTTTTTACCATAATGAGACGTTTGTTGGGTATAATGTCGTTGCATTCAGCTTCCATGATTGGTAACGTTGGTATTAGACTCTGGAAGATTTGGGAACTTGTTTTCAGGCTCTATTGATAAGGAGATTTACAAGCCACCTATAAAATAATATAGAAAGTTTTCAGATTCATATTTTTGTAAGTATTTTATTGGTGTTGTGTTTGTACCTTTTCTATCTATTTCTATGTCCTTTTATTACATGGCTATTAATTTTACAAAAAGATATAGGTTCCTAAGTAAATAATGTATTTTTTTTGCTCAGTATTAAGAGACCAGGCTAGGAAAACCTTTGAAAAACTTTAAAACAATATAAACCTGTCCAGTTATACCATATTTATTGTTGTAACATTTAATAAAAATCGCTCTGGATCGTTTCTGGTGCAACGGCTAGCTATTGCCATTCAGCGCGGAAACGCAGCTAGCTTGATGGGACACATGACAGATGAGGACAATGCATCAGAAACGATTAAAGGCTGGTTATTTAGTTAATTTTGCAGTTAGTTTTGTATTATTTGATATATATAATATTTTAATAAAAAATGTATAAATATTTTCACATGATTATGCTATTTTACAATTTAGAATGTTTGTTTCAAGAAAATCAATTGTATTTGGTCTTAATTGATGAATATAATACTACAATATGAAACATTCTAACCCCACAGAGGCAAAATAAAGAAATACGGAGAAGATAAATGGATTATTCATCTAGGTCTGTTACAAAAGCCGTATCAAAGGCGGTATCTTAAATCTAGCTCACCTTATTTACAATAGATTTATATCTCTTGAGGCATTGACCTACTATGTACCAACCTTACGAAAAAATATATATTCTTAAACGTAAATCTATCCCACGTAAAAAAACCTACAGTTCAGGTAGCAACATAAATTAACAACATTGGCTAACAATGTCTCTAATTTTGTAAAAAAAAAAATCCGTATGGTTTTCTAACCAATCCTACTGCTGGTACATTAAAGATCTTCGAGTCATTCCTCTTTACTGAGCATCATCACTACTCCGTAGAATTCTAAGTTCTCCGTAGAAATTTAGTTCTGCCTAAGAGAACTCCATCAGCTTATTAATAGTAACTAATATGTTACATACAGATACATAGTAACTAATACCTACGTCTAATAACCTACTTAATATAAACTAGTTGTAGTTCTCAGAAAAGGCAATAGATGACGCTAGAGGAAACATTAAATCACAGTTTTGTGACTGTATAAATGTAAAGTAGTTTTAGTTCTTCAAAATGCCAATAGATGGCGCTAGTAGTACAATTAGATCGCAGTTTGGCAACAAAAGTGAATATTAGCACAATATAGAAATTAATACTGCATATGTTTTTGCAGTACTTTTTTTGAAGTCGTTTCAAAATAACTTCACACTTAGTTTTAGACGTGGATATATTATAGAAAAATTCAAATATCATAGTAGGTTGACCCTCAGCTAATATTTTGTTAGGATAGATGGGACGGATGCAGCTATTCACAGCAGAAACTAAGAATACAAAACTTGTTTGTTAACACCAGAACAAATATTGTGGAATTTCACATAGAAGTCCGTAACCACTTATTTATTTTATTTACCGTTATTATTGTTTCCATCCCATTAATTATATGAAGCCGAATGTTTGTGTGGATGTTTGTTTATTCATTTAATTATTTACTCAAACGGCTGAAATTATTTTGATAAAATTGGTAAATTGATAGGTGTATAGAACCTGGCTTTACACAAGAGCATCATTTTATTTTGGATTACAGCGACTAATACGGAATAGCACGACATACTCGTACTTACCGCAAGATGCCGCTAGAACGATATACATGTACTTACCTTCAAAAAATAGTGAAAAAAAATAGTTCAATAATCAAAGTCTTTCAACCGTCAGAACGCCTTAACCAAATAGTCGAAAATCCACACTCTTTTCCAAACACTTCGGTATGACAAGAATAACTTATTAATTCTTTCCACCTACAATTTCTAAAACAAACCAATTCCGTTCACCTATTCACAGAACCCAGCTAACCCTAGTGTCGAAGCCTAGCAATGCAAATACACCATTCATTTGAAGAAGCCGGCGGGTCTACAACCCCCCTTGAAAGCGTGAGCTACGTTTATAGCAGTTAGTAAGTATTTATTGAGCTTGTTCCTTACAGTTTCGTTTGTATAATACAATTAAATTGTATTTTCGTGGCCGACGGCTAGCTGAGAGGTGCAAGGGATGAGCGTATAGCGGTATTGTCACTTTAGTAGAGTAAATCTTGCGTAGGCTTCGATTGAGAAAATCAATTATGTCGATGATCGATGGTCAACGTTATTATATACCAATTATTAATTATTTATTTTGTGTAGAAAATGTGTTTATATTAATAAAAAATATAAATTACTACAACGTATTGACTATATTGCTATTGCAATAAAGATATTGGAATATCATTACAGATCAATTTTCAGTGTAATTCGAAGTAAATAAATATAGTCACGATAGCCGTAGATATAATGTTACTTTGTGTTGAATAATTAATGGTATGTAATTTTATCATTTTAATAACAAAATGTTGCCGATGTACAGTTTAATATAGTTTAAATCGTACTTAAATTAAAATTAAACAAAACTCTTTCCGTCTTATTACAAAACACGGTTTCAATATTAGTCCAGGACTTCGAAAATAAAAAGTTGGTTCTTGTTGTTGAAACTCCACATACAAACAATCAAATGTCAACTTCATATTGAGACGTTGATTTATCATTGGTTACATTTTGACAGTTTGGTTATTATGACAGTGGACAGACAAATTTCGAACAACAAGAACAGACTACATATTTTCAGAGTTCTGGATTAGTAACTAGATAAACCACGTTTCGTTATAAGGCCCTTGGTATAGTTTAACTCTAACAACAAGCTAGCATCTTATTTTTTACACCACAACCCAAAGGCTTTTGTCTGGTGCGGTTTCGTTGCGTAATTTTATTTCATTATCGGACATAAAGCACCATGCTAAATAATTATCGCACGACTATGAAGAGAAATTATTATTGTTGCGGTTGAAACGGGAGCGAAATAATGAGGAACGCGAAACAAACGCAGGCTTTGTTTTAAAATGTTTAGCCTGACGGAAAAAGAAGGGTGCTATATTTTGATGTGTGCATGGTTCTGCATGAATTTGTATTTAATCTGCATGTTTTAAGCTGAAAAAAAACGTATCTGAAATTAAATTCTGTGATGAGAAGAATATAGTGAACTGAGCATTATCATAGAGTATAATCTAACATACATATATTTCCAACACATATATAAATATATATATATATATATATATATATATATATATCAATCTATTATCACCCATGCTTTCTCAAAATCCATGTGACAGAAATTTACACCAACCAGTAGATAAATTTAAAACTGAGGAACCTCTTACATACATTTTTAGATGATTAATTTTTAACAATTCGTACCTAATAGAAATAAAATTAATTTTATTAATCAACAAGTCATGATTTGAATTTAACCCATCTTTGTCGACTCTTGACATATTTTAGAAGCAAACATTAAATTGTGATACTAATTGCTTTATAACGAGACGAAAATAAGCAGAGCGTGATTTTAAACGCATTGCTTCCTGTACTTTTTTATATATTATGTTTAGTCGCAATATAATTTTCTTTTTATTTTATGACAGGATTAAAAAATAAGTTTATCAGTTGCTTAGGGAAACCTCTTTAATGATGTACAACAATTATTATAATCACTACTTCTAACTACATATTTCAAAATAAACGGCTTAGTAAAAAAATAGATTCGATCTGGAATTGTTAAAGTTTTTTCTGTTTTTAAGTTATGCTAACTCTCGATGACTAAATAAAATAGATTTGATGTGATATTGTGTAAGTTTTAATTGTATTATTGGATTCTTTTTATTTTTTTGATTTTTCTGTATTATTTATTTACCCTGAAAAAACATGCGAAGCCGCGGTTAGCAACCAGTATATCATAAATCACACACCAAAATAGACTTGTCAGCTTACCTGTCAGCAAAAGTGAGTGAACGTAGTATTTTTATTGTGTCTCTAAGGGTCATAATCCTGTGTAGGCTGTTTGCTTGAATTGAGGACCTCCTTCAAAAGTCCACTGTGAATGTTCTGACAACGTTGAGGGAAATAAGCTCTTGTGTAAAGACGGGACCTAATCCTATACATTTATGGATTAGCTTTGAGTTCAGTCGTTCGTGAGCTTTGATTTGCTAATGCATGAAGTGTTATGTCAAGTACAATGTACGTAGAATTTGTCAAATAAAATTTATGCAAGTGGATTAAGAGCATTTAAAAAAAAAACTTTAGCTTGCGATGGCTTTTTAAACCTTAAGAGAATTTTCTTCTTCTTCTTGTCTGTGGCCAACTTTGGTGTCGATAACGTCGGTTTATCAAGCCGCCCTAAGGGCCCCTGACATGGCTTTAACGACTGCCGTACTATACAAATAGCGTTAAGAGAATGATTTACTTTGAAATAGTTTTTAATAATATCGATAAAGATATGCTTAACAAACCTGTAAACAGACCATACACTTATCGTTTCTTATTTGACCTCTCTGAAAACATTGGAGAAAAAGAAAACGTAGCTGTTGCCATTGTACAGAAGCCGCAATTTTTTTTACTGTAGTATAAATAGATAAAAAATATTTAAAAAAAATATTTACCATGAAAACATTACAAACATACATAGGTGCACTAATACATAATTTGGAAGACTTAATCAGAAAATATGTTAAAAAAGGTAATCTTCAATTCGTTTTCCCTGTTTTGACAGTAATCTAAGAACAGTCTCGTAGCAGTAATAGCGAAGTTTACTGAAGTCGCCGCAACTTTATTAGCGCTAGTTTATGTCGTCTCTACAAACTTTAAACTCTAACTTACTTAGTTGATTTATAAAGAACAAGCTGCGTCTTACTTATTTTATGCTTCTTTAGGTCGTTAGCTCTAGAGTTGAGGTAGGTACCTTAGTAGAGGGGTGCGATGATCGGACTACCTTCACGTTGGGTAAGCCCAACTAATTTCATCTCTCCATATGGGGATTTGGGGTTAGTTGGGGAAACCTGGTGCACCCCGTCCACAGGTTAGTAACTTCCACCTTCCGGTGGATCTTGCTAGCCTGTGTCCAAACGTTCGATCGAGTGGGGGCCCTCGCCTATACCTCCCCTTCGAGAGGGCTGGTTGTAGGGCCCGAGGCGAAGAGCTCGCCGCACCTCGCGGTGTAGGTGGAGCTGGGTGCTCTTTAAGAGCACCCGAGGTGGTCGCCGAGAGGCGAGAGGAGTTCGGTGTACCGGCCGAGTAGCGGCGACACGGGAACCGAACTCCGTGCGCAGAGGGCGCATTGGAGAAGGGCGGTCGCTTTGGCGTGCGACTGCCTGACTCCTGGGGGCTCTGGGTGGCAGGTCGGGGAACCTGTTGCCCTGGAATGAGTCCCCACAGGATGCATGACGTGTCCCGTGTTCTGACACGTCGTCCATTGAGGGTTGAGCTGAAGCTCCCCGAGGCGGGGCCCGTTACCGGGCCAGCATCACCAGGGCTGCGGATGTATGCATCGCGCTCTCGTGGCCCTGGACCAACGATGCGGAGATGGAACACCCCAGGTTTTTAGTGGGTATGCCGCCCTTATAGAGTGGGGCGGAGACTCCCACATAACCACCCGCCCTCCCCGGGGTTTTTTGGGTGGTACCTGTAATAGGTTTTCCTGGGCAACAAAAAAAAAAAAAAAAAAAAAAAAAGGTACCTTAGTAGAAGTAACTTCGTGATAAGATACCTCAACTTGAAAGATTTTTGAAATATTCTCTGAAAAATTACAAAAGATTACATCCTACTAATATTGTATATGTAAAAGTTCACTTCTGGCGACAATTAAAGTGAAAGTGAACTGGTTCATATTTGTTAAGCACGGTCCATATATGCTATAGTTATTATGACTAACCATCAGGCAAATATGGTCAAGTAATGACTCATATACATAAAAAAAATAATCAAAAAACCTGTATTAATGTACATAAATCATTTCAGGTTGGATTGGTTTTGAAGTAATTACCTACAATGTGATTATGTTTACCAATAACTGATATGATTATGATAATTTAACTAAATAGGAACGTTGAAATCAATTTTAGGTCCCGACTTGATTTATTACCCTAATAACTCAAATACCAAACATAAATTAACTAATGAATATATTTCTTAATTAATTCAAACAGCTAAATAAAATTATGTGTGTTTCCACAACAGCACCCGAGAGTACCGCGGAGCCACAAAACAAATTGTCCCTCCACTGGTACATACGATGAAAATTAAACTCGACAAATATACACGTTAATTAAACTGTTTATTGTGTTAACCAGGGGGCTACCATTTGCTGCTCAAACATTATTGATCATTTATTTATTTTTCTTAGTGCAAAAGTACGTACTTTTGCTTACCACTGGTAGCACTCAAAGTTCAAAATGAGTATGTTTGGAAACTTATTTATTGTTAATTTTATGATAATAATAATAATTTACATACGTATTTAAATTCTGGCCATCCGCTTCATTTCCAATAAAGTTTGATATTGAGAAATTTACATGTTTTAAGAGCTCCTCACACAAAATGGCAAATAAATCAATGTGGTTCATCAAGTCTGTGCGCCTTTATATCACAAGCAATAAAAAGTCTTATTAGAAAACTCTGGTGTCAGACTTTTCTAACCACCCTAAGGGCCACTGTCATGGCTTAACAACTGCCAGATACTATGACAAACAGCCGGGACCTACAATTTAAGCCATGCATTCTATATATTAGCTATTTACGAAAAGCAAATGAAGTAAATGCTTTTAAAAAGTTGAAATTATATATTTACATAACTACATTATGAAGACACAGAGTTAGATGTGATTACAATTTCATTATGATGCAGTTTTAGCTTTGTAATATAGAACCTATGATAGTTGAGTTGAGACTAATGGTAGACCTGTGGTGTAATAAGGGATCAAGCATGGCCATACAATATTTATGATGAGGTTACCATCCGTGAAACCAATATGTAGTAATGTAATGTACTATAGGTACTTGTAATTAGTATTCAGAGAGAGAAATGCACATACATTAGAGATATTAATCCAAAGTAAATAAGTTTCTTCTAGGTAATCTTAGACAACAGTGGTGCTTAACATCAGGCAGGCAGGGTCAAAAGAGAACCGAATTCCGTGTTAAAAAAAAATAAGATATTGTATATCAGTTTCACTTAAGTATTTTTTAGAAAAATTCTGAGAGGTATAAACTATGCTTAGTCAAGTTATTTAGATATGAAATCGATGGGCGGGCAATTTGTGTGCGTTTTATAAATCATGAAGTGGCATTCTTCGTATTGAATTCATACTTTATCATAGATTCTAAATTTCAGAGCTTAATCTCATTATTTATACCCTACTTTTACTCTTTTTAAATAGTTTGTCCACTACTTATGTGGTGGACAAACTGACTTAATGTCAGTATATTACATATTGTTATTAAAATTAAGTAAAATCGAGCAATGGGTATATGACAATAGCTTTTTAATATTTAATCCTATTAAAGATATTATACTAAAGCGCGTATTTATTCCACTAAATTATTCATATCGTACATATGTACATAAATTTACGTAAATGTTTCCCTCTACTCAAAATAATACAGACAAGTAATTTCTCGTCATAATTATAAACATTTAATTTTTAAAGAAGTCGTTCAAATATGGCTATAAGAATATTCCTCATTACTCGGGGAAGATATATGGTATAATATCTATTTAGTTAGTACGAATGTCTGCTATCAAGCAAACATGTTCTTATCTCATGCGAGAGAAAACTTCAGACAAAGGGGCTCTGGAGTCGGTGGAGTGCGAACATCCCAGGGGATCCTTGAGATATCCTCGGCAGCTTACGTCAAATAATCCCAACTACCCCAACTTTAGGCAGGCTTTGATGAAATAAGTACCTTTTAGGTATACCTATGTTAGTTTTTTTAGGTTTTGTGCTACTGGGCCTAAGAACAAACACTGGTCTGTGCCATTTATTATTTTATATAGAAATATAGATATGTTGATCTCGAATTGAATTCACCTCAGTTTTCTTAACCACACTTACCGACTATACTATACCGACTCCCTGGATAGACAGTAAATAAATAGTCGTTCAGGGACATTTCGCACAGCGCCATCTAGCGCCATACTACGCAAACGCTTGATACATGAATACTAGATAACGGTAATAATACTCAAACAGAAAACTACATAAGTCGGACAAAAAGTGTCAACACATAAATGGAATTTCTAATTTAGCTGTCTTCTAAGACACAAGCAAGCTGTGTTCAGACCCAGAGCACAAAGACAGTGTCGTGGAAGTTATTTAAATTATGTTTAGTCATGGGAATATTGGTTTTCGAGGAACTGTATTCTTATTTTACACGTCTCCAGAAACTTGGCTAGTGATGTTCAAAAACGTGTGTGAAATTTAAATAATAATACGACGCCGGAAACCAAGAAATTATGTCCGAAGTGAGGATGCATATTTTAGTTTTGTAATAATAAGCAACGTGCAGTGATGAATATGAATTTCAAGATTAGAAGTGACCGCAACTTGCTTGAATTGACAGGATTGGTTATCCCATCCCTTTGTGAAATAAAGAGAGATCAGAGTTAGCCACTCTCATTCGATAAGAAGAAGAAGATGTAATAAAAAAGATAAATTTGAGTAGACTGTTGTGTTGCCAGTTTCCTGTCAAACATAATATATTAATGAATAATTTGGTTAATAGTTTTATTTTGACCCAACTAGCGTATTTTCATAGAAATGTACATTAGTCAAATACCCGGACCACAATGGGGAGCAGTCGGGTGAAGTGGGATTTTTACTCTCTAAAACTCCCCCGAAAACCTAACTAATGGCTGTACACCACTACTCACTAGTTCAAAAAACTCATAATTCGATTGCTCGTTTTTCATTCAATACTCATACAGTCATCCGCTATTCCGACAAAAAAGCGAGGCATCCAACACTTCTCCGAATTCCAAATATACGAGTATGTACATATTCCTAGAAGTGGTCGAATGCACTCTGAATTCCGAGTGGCGTTTCCGCTTTTGTGAAATGTGATTTATACTACTCCTGAATAAATGTACAGGTGCTTCTTAGGGAATTTTAATCCAGCGCCTTTCTGCGCAAGTCTAATAAAGTAACTTTGCAAAGAGTGGACATTTTTCTAACTAGAATTCTTTGAATGCAATAATGCCGGGAGAGTATTTCAATACTATTAACTTTTAGTTTAAAAGTAAGTGTTTCATGTTTAATTTCAAATGCTTTTTAAATACGTGTGCTTGGGTCAAAATAGATTTAGGTATAGAAGTCAAAGGATTTTTTATAAATAAGGCGCAGTGGTTAGTTATAATGTATTACGTCAATTATGGTTTAATACAAAACATCAAAAAATGGGCGCTACCAGTGGTGCTATGCCTGACGTCTCTAAGTACAATAAATGTTTTTAACGCCCAAAATATCTATTACTTAGGTATTTTACCAACATTGTATTTTTAATCGACTTCAAAACAAGGAGGTTATCAATAAGGCTTCTCAAAGTTTTATTTGTGGGTGCGATTACTCCATTATTATTGAACTGATTTCAATCATTCTTTTTTATTTGATTGGGATTGTATCCGAGGTGGTCTCCCAAAAACATTTTTATGCGTTTGCGTTTGACTGCACCTCATTTTCCGGGCGGTGAAGTCGTGTATATAGTAGGTCTAAATTACGAAATGAAAGAAACGGTAGGCAGCTTTTATTCATTTGGAGGTCATTGCACTGTAAAGGTATGTGATTTCTGCAGACCGTGCGCAAACGAAAAGCTTAGAGGAAAATTCCGTCGACGAAGCAACAAAACTTTTTTCAATTTTCATTTGCGCCGATGCTCGGGGCTGAGGAATCGGTAAAAGTTTCAATAAGGTGCGTTGATATATCGCCCTCGGACCCATCTCAACGTACAACTTTCACAATAAAACTGGACCGAGAAAGGCCGTAGTCAGGGCAACGGAGCGCTGGACTAAAATAGCATGTTCGAGGTTTTATGGTTTCTAACTAGGTTTTAAAGTTGATGTATTTTTTGTTTACAATAATAAAATATAAAAACAAGGGAAGAAAAACTAAACATACTAGGTACTTCTAACTACTACAAAAAAGGGGCACTTAGAAAATCTTAAGAAAAGCCTAAAGATAATATAAGCCCACTACCAGAGGGCAGCTTGCCCAGCATACTGGCCGCATTACCACGCTGGATGGCAATGCTGATACGTTGAGCCAGAAAAAGGCCAGCATTTTGGTCATGCGTCGCGTCAACCAAGCGCTCCGAGAGGTTTTGGAAAATAGTATGGGCTCCCGGATTCCATGGCCCCAAAGTCTCGACTATATATGATTCGACCCTGGATAATATCCTGCAAATGGCACCGTTTGGAAACTCGCTGAAACCATCCTTCTGCGAACCGATAATGAAAGCTCTAACTTTTTGAAACAAATTCATTGAATATTCATATTTTTAGGTTTAACCTATTTTAGGTATTTCTAGGCAAGGTTTTTGGTCTATTTGGATAGTTTGAGCTCTGGATTGATATTTTTAATGGTGTCTATTTGTCAGACAGAAATATATATTCTGTCTAAACAAGTAATACTATTTTAAGAATTGTTCATACAAAGTAACAATGTATAGTGAGTAAAGTGTAATAAATCTATGGGTTTTTAAATAACTATATAGGCAATTCCTCCAAAACTTCTTTAGAAAGTGATGTAAACATTGAGTATATAGTATAGTATAGTAATAAAATAATGTAAGGCATCATCAAAAAACATTAAAAAAATTACACACATTAAATAGCAACCAGGTCCTCACATCACATTTCCTCTTAATTCAACACCGTACTAAGTATTCCGTTATCAAAATGTTATAACTCCTTACTAACGGCCTAATACTAACCGTAAAATATTTCCCTTTACGTCCGCCATTGTTGTAAAATTTAATAAGGCCGGGAATTTAACAATTTTCTTGGCCGCTCCTCGAGAGACAGACCTAATGGAGATTTAAGAAGGTACGCCAGATAAGGCCATGAAACTACGGGTACTTCAAGTTGGGCTCTAGGCTTTTTAAATCATAATTAGTGACGGGACACCTCTCGCTTCATAATACCCTCTGGCTGTCCCAATCCCTTTCCTGTCTGGAACTGAGTTTTTAAGTAGGAAGACTTTTTGCTAGATTTGTTGTGAGTTAGAAGAAAACTGTACCTACTACTGTTATTTAAAAATTAAATTTAACGATTCATTATCTATACTAATATTATAAAACTGAAGAGTTTGTTTGTTTGTTTGAACGCGCTAATCTCAGGAACTACTGGTGAGAATTGAAAAAAATATTTTTGTGTTTAATAGTCCATTTATTGAGGAAGGCTTTAGGCTATATAACATCCCGTTGCAACTAATAGGAGCCAAGAAACAATGGAAAATGTAAAAAAACGGGGAACATTATTCATCTTTGAGTGCTTCCGTTGCGTGCACTGCGAAAACGGTTTAAGTCGTGGGTAACAGCTATAATTAATAAAACAAACTTTTCAGCTTTATAATATTAGTATAGATTTAAAAGTCAAATTTAAACTGTATCTAAACCAATCGATACTAAAATCTTATATATTGACAGCAATAATAAGTTATACGGTAATATTTAAGGGGTTCCTAGCACATGACCCCGAGTTTATCAATTGAAAAATCGCATACATTATCGAGATAAACAGAAATTTACTTTTGGAGACCGTCCAATATAATTTTATAAAAGGTTCACTTGCGTATGTAGTAAAGTTATGTAAAATGCGAAGCGCCTGCTTATATTAAGCACGTCGAGAGAAATTTTAAATTTCACATTTTCGTATTTAGGTAGAGAGATAAGAGTGGACGGAAATATGAACGAATTATGTTGCAGTGTCTGAATTAAAGTAATTAAAAATATTATATTTCAGATTCAACTGGACTTTGTTTTTTGTGTTGTTATTATTTCAGGATATATGTAACTGTAACCTGAATTCATTTTATCTATTCTTATTACAATTTGTTCAAATATTAAAAAATATATATAGTAAATTTAAAATAAAAATTTAAATAAGAAATAAGGAGAATAAGAATGATTACAATAGTACTATATTTGGTTGTTGTTGTATTTTATGTAAATAAAATCACCTCCATATAAAATATTTTTAAATAAAAGCACTAATAACACTCGCCCACCACACATCCTCTAATATTATTTTCTTCGGACCATTACATCCCACTAAGTACCTACCCAAATAAAGCTTTTTACTCCTTAACGACATTAAATGACTTCTTTTTATGTCTCAGGATGTTTTATTCGATAAACATCGAGACGTCGTCATAAGTCTGCTTCCTTCTACGAGAAAACCCTCGGCAAAAAGTTGTGCCAGGGTCTGACGGTGACAAATTGAGCGCCATATTCAGCAAGCTCGCTATTTACAACCTAAGTTATCTATAAAAAAACCAGAAAAATAATAATTTACCATGAGATATTAAATCATTAGGCTTACACAACTGAAACATAAACTGACAGAACCTTATTATGCAGTTACAGAGTACAGGACTATTTAGAAACTCATATATAACTGTTATTGATACGATTTTAATGATAACTATATTAAATTTATTATGTTAGTACACCCGACAGGGTATAAACTGGAGATACTATGCTATATAAAATAGTTAGAAACTATTTTTAAGACCACCGTAAATAAACCTAGATTTACTAACAAAAAATGATTATTCCTGTTTAAAAAGGCCCGCCCAAAGCCTTCCTGTTATCTAACATAGCGCAGTAATAGTACAAACATTGCCATTTTACTTTTATTATTCATTTACACAATGTTTACAATAACTTTTTACCCTCTCTGCAAAACACAATATTTTCAATTGTCCTTTTTTATTATATTTAGATATTTAAATGAATTAATCAGTACGAAATTATTAGAACCTGTCATACAATTAAGTTCAATTGCACGCCACACATGTATCAGTAGTTTAAAACTAAAGTAAATTATATATTTTTACAACTTAACAAATGTAGTGTACAAAGGTGGTGTTTTTTTAATAACGGCATCAATTTATATTTATTTTTAATTATTTATAACAACATAGGTCTTGCAGTAGTAGAGGTAACTTAAATGTAACTGGTAGTAGTACACTTACTTTGTATCGACTTTGTGTTTAATTTGTGTGATTAAATTTGCCGTTGTTAGTTCCTTAAACAAACTAATTGTATTTTAAGTGTGTTACTGATTTTGGTTTGAACAGAAACGTTGAAAACTAGCCTTTAGCCATGTAAATTTTGTGTTCACCGCTTTCATTGCTATCACATTGATTGACCTATTTTTCATCAAAGCAAAGTACTTGCAAGGAAAACAACCTTTTGTGTTGAGTCTTCCAAATCTCTTCGCCTTGCAATTGTATCAAACAAACATCCCGTTTCTTTGCCATGCTTATAAGATTTGTCCTTTCGATTCGTTCACAAATATCGACATAGGACAATGTTTGGCTGATCGTAACCTTTTGTAGATGAAAGGAATAAGTAAGAACCTTTTTTCAAAAATTAGAGCATAATCAAGCTTCATTTAGTATATTTTCAAGTTTACTCGATGAGATAATTTTAGGAGATAAAAAAGACCCTGTCCCGTAACAGTTAATATTTTAAAAACATTATAATATTTTGAACATAAAATAAGGATATGTCAATTTTTAAAACTATCAAGATTATTTGAATGAGACAAGGTAAAACATGTTTAAACTAAGAACTACTGTTTTATGGAATTGGTAAGATATGTCCTTAATATTACTATGTCGTTATTCGCAGATAGGCTCGATGTCAGTCCCAATGTTTCCTATATTTCTGTTTATTTAGGTAATCCCTCTGTGAAGACTCTGAATCTGGGAAAGAAGGTCAGTGACTCTAATCTTTGAATAAATAAATACTCCGCCAACTTGATAGTAGCCGATGGCTTTTTGGTCGAAATGACTGACTGCTTTAAAGTGATTGTTCTTACTGCAAATAAGTTATTTTTCAGATTTCACTGACCTATATGAATTTATTTACTATTTTAAGGCTTTTATATTGTTTGTTTCATTTAATTTCCATTATTGTTGTTGTAAATGTAAATGCAACAAATGTTCATACAATATTCTCTCAATATACAATATAGTATGTATATCATGTAGTAGTAAGCTTATTTTCAAATCAGTTCTTTGTAACAATTTATTTCACAAACATTTCCTTCCCCTCAAAGATGTTCACGTTGTAAATTGACGTCTATCTTCCCAAGTCATCGCTCCATTATCCGCTATTCGTAAATGAATATTGAGAACACCGAAAAGAGGAATTGTCGGAAGAAAATGCGTAAGCTTAAAATACAGCAAAATACACTCAAGAATTCCACTCAACCTCATTTCGAGGACAATATGACGACTCGGCATTTTTCTCAGCCCTAATTGAAGACGAAGATTGATTGAGTATGGAGATTGGTACGCGTTTCGCGAGCAGTCTTTTATTGACTTGGTTCCCCTGAGATAAATTGAATTTGCCATACGGCCCGGTATCGCGGAGAAGTTTGTTTTTGGCAAATTATTGAAAGTGGGGCGTCGACGCGAAAAAGCGAAATGACACGGGTGGGAAAATAATTACGCACGGAAGCCTGGAAATGTTATTTAGATTTTATTTGCTTGTGGATGTAACAAGATCAGTTTGCTGGAATTCGTATCGCTTTCGGCTAAATGAAAGGTTGGGCGGCCTATATATGTTTCTGTTATTTCTGCCTGGGGTACAGACTACCGTTCCAGGTTTTGGGATACTACAAGTAATGCATATTAGTAATTTAATTAATCAAAATCAAGAATTTTCATTACACGACTTTTGGAAAGTAGCTAAAATAAAAACTGAATTGCGTTTTAGCACAAATAGTTTATCGCGTTTATATTTCAAAAAGTCGTAGAATTAAATTTTTTGATTTGTTGTAAATCACCCTGCTTTCAGTACAACAAAATAAAAAAAAACTAGCGTTTTAGTTAGAAGGTTTGAGTTACAAGTTTCCCTGTATAATACATTGCTAATAAATGTAGGCATCCCATTTGAAAGCAAATATTACTTTCATTTTCTTGTGTTTCAGAATTATTTATTCAATTAACTAACTAAGGTTTCATTAACGCGAATGGTTAATGATCAAAACTAATAATATTTTTTGACGAAATCGTTGTGTTAAGTAAGTCCAATTAAAGAAATTTTGTTGCCTTTAATAGTTTAGTATATTCAGACAAAAATAAAACTAAAACATCATATATAACTGTTATCCTAGACACTGTCTGATTGCTTTGGTCTTTGGATGTCAGAGAAGTCAATCCAAAAGGATCAATAAATAAATTATTGCATCTCAGACCAAGTCTGAAACCTATCTAGAAGTTCTAGCAAAGCCATCTCACGTGCATTAAAATACTCTGTATTTATATAGATGGACCAGATATTTCCTCCTTAGTCGTACTCGTCATTACTGAGGGTCGTGACTTCCCCTCAGAATCAATTCTTTGGACTCTTCGGCAGATTCATCGTGATAGATGCCCACGTGTGTCCTTTTACGGTTTTTTTTTACATAAGATAGGCTCACGCTTGACTACAACTTGCCTGATGTTAAGTAACGTTGCAATCTACGATCTATCTTACGGATTTTGTGTTCCTCAGACATGTCGGTTTCCTCACGATATTTTCCTTCACCGTTAAGCTAGTGCTAATCCGCACATAATTTGGAAAATAAGTCTTTGGTGTAGGGCTGGGACTCGACTCGTGCTCGTCAGATTCTAAGGCAGACGCATGTATCCAGCGACAGATAAAGACACAATAAAACCATATTGTAAATACATATACTAAGTAAATAGGTACTAGTACATACTGCAGTACATATTATGTACGTTAGACGTGAACGGGACGTGTTATCGACATACACGAAAAACATGCTTACAAACCATGCATAAAAACGTCTAAATCGAGTAAACATCAAAGCATCAAAGACCGCTCCAGTCCACGCGCAAAAAATAAAAACAGCAAAGTGTGAACGAGTTGAACTAGCGCTGAGGTTCCGTGACTCTTTTATGATAATAATAAATACATAATAAAAGTTTTTTTTTAGAGGCAACATAACCCAGTCTCAAGAAATATGGTTTCAACGAGTGCTACAATGATACCCATGCCTTTGGTCGTGCTTTCCCTATAGAGATTAGATTTCACTCCTGCCTACATCACAAAAAAAAAACATCTTTACCACTCCTGCGCTGCCACTTGGTCTGCAACTTGAAGTTCTCTAATATCTTAACACACTAAAGAATTCCTGTGTAGCCTTTTTTGAAGAAATTTAATTGTACTCCAGTGTGACTACGGCCGAACAATTTAATTTGACATTTCTATTATATCGTTGACATTCTATCTATTTGACGGTTTGTTGTTGTTGTTTTGAACAAAAGTGGACATTTTATTTTATTTACTATCATGGAGATAATATATTATAAGAGAGGGATGAAAATCCTTGTTTTCTATATTTTAAACAATATTGTACGTCTTGTTAAATAAATTCAAGGTTCGTTACTGTTATAGCTTGCTTTTTAAAAACGGATCTTGCTGACCACTGACAGTGTTGCTAACAGACATATGAAAAACAGCATAAAGGTTTCTTCGTTTCCTTTTCACCAGCAAACCCTAAACCGTGAAAATCGAGCGCAGCTGTATACGACAAAGGCCAAGTAAATCAGTCTCACCGCTTGTTTTGAATAGCGCCACGATTTGTCACAACAAATTATACAGACCATGCCTTGAAAAGGGTGTCTTTTTTCTTGAGCGCGAAATAATTCCTTGATGGGAAGCGGCCATAATAATAAAATTGACTTTATTAGGCTCGGCTTTTGTCAGTCTGAGGCTCGTTGTGAGAGCTTTATCATTCGAAGGCGGTAAAATATTTTATGTCGGGATTAAGACGGGAAGAATCTGCTACTGTAGAATTAAGGTCAGCTTCTTACTTGTGACTTACCTTACTTACTGTCGCACTGATAAGAGTAATATTGTAATCTACCTTTTTGATAAGGCTTTTTGATCATTTAATCGTGAATATCTTATTTTAAGATGATGTCGTTACGTCGAAAAACTGAATTAAAAGTATTAACGATTATTAAAAAAAATATCAAACGAATCCTTTAGTTGTTGATTAAAAATAAGTATATTGAAATTAAATTTGGTGTTTACAGTTTTTTATAATATACTAGTGGGTGCTCGCGGTTTCGCTCGCATTAAAAAGTAAAACTTGCATCCCTTATCTCACCCCTTTAAAAGTGGCATTTCCAAAAATCCTTTCTTAGCGGATGCCTACGTCATAACATCTACCTTCATTCCAAATTTAAGTCCAATCCGCCCAGTGGTTTGGGCTGTGCGTTGACCTTTGAGTTTTATATATATAGATAGATACGAGTACATACATAAGTTGAGAACAAAAGCCACAGCTTTTATCAAACAAATTTTAACCATATTATAGAATACATTTAGTACAAAATCAATATCAACATGAAGAGATTTGCGAACAACCATACAGAAGTTCGTCCAATATCAATATACTTCACACAACTTTGTTCAAACACTCGGTACTAGATACAATAAGTACGGAAAACATCCCGCATGCAAGAACAAAGATTTCCGCACTACACTACATATAAGTAACAGATAATATAACCCAGACTCCTAACTACACTTATACATATAAAAAGGAAAAGTGTGTTTGTTTATTCCTATTTTACGCTACCATGGTACTATAGAGTTAGGTAAGTGACACTAACGACAAGGTTAATAATCTAGTGGTCAATGTCACTTTTCGTTGTACATGTATTCTGATAACGCAAGCATAGTTGTCGAAAGGAAGCGTTTTTGTTTGTATGTCAGTCGCTTTTACGCAACAGAACGAAATGATTTTAAAACAGGTGATACAATTGGGTCTTGAAAGTAGCATGGGCTAGTTTTCATCACAATAACAAGCGGATGAAACCGCGGGCATTCAATAGTCTGCCATAAAGATAATTTCTTTATCATACTGACGTATGATAAGCGTGGGTTTGTTCGACATAGGTATGTCTGAATTCTCCCCAATTAGATGTTTATTCGTTGTAATGCCAATGTGTTCAAAGTATCTTCAGTGTTCGCACGGTATTAACAGCACTCGGAAAATACTAACTTTCTTCGCCTCTTGTTTAGAACTGAAACTTGCCTGGGACCGAGTTAGCGTGGTTGTGCTGGTAAGAAGGTTTAGGTAAATAGAAAAACCGAAAACCTTTTTAAAAGGTTTTTGTAGGTGTATTCATTTCGTCAAAAAATAAATTACTTGTTATTTATTTTAATTAGAAAACGTTAGATAGTTAATAAGTTACATAAATGAACTAAGTTATACTACGTTAGGCAGCCTTATCGATTAATGTGATTTTAAACAGGTTGCTCCCACTTCTATTATGTATGTATTTGTATGTATTAACAAAATACAAGAATGAAAGTTTTATATCCGTTATTTAGTACAATTGCCTAGTGTGTGGGGTTATATGGCGCTGTGTGTAATGTCGCACAATATTTAATCTACTTAAATAAAAAAATAAAATATATATATATTCCGGGACATTGCACACAGCGCCATCTAGCCCCACACTTATTACTTATTATATCTCGCATGTTCTCATTATACGCGCAAAATAAAGTCTAGAACTAATATTCCTAGCTCCCTAAGCAGCCATAAATTTTACAGCAGCTTAGAAAATTAGTTAATTTTAACACTTGACGTTCCCAAAGCTGGCAACATCACAATCTGTGAGCTCATAAACCGTGAACGAAACTACTAGTTAAAAGTTTATTTCTTGACGGAACTTGTCCGAAAATTGAACCGATATGGATTTATAGCTAACCAACATATTAAAATAAGGTTTTCTGTAATTTTTCACCTCTCGATGTATTAAGAATATCATTAACTTTTAAGTCGATAAAATTGTTAAAGGTTGTACCTATTATGTAAACCGGTAGTCTCGTTTGAGTGCTACTTCTGTCCAATTAAAGTAACTTTATTGGCATAGATTGGCATAGTGACAGAACCAAGATTTATTGTATGATTACATACCTATTATTATGTTTGACAGTATTTATTTACAATAATAAAATATAAAAACAAGTGAAGGAAAACTAAACATACTACTTCTAACTACTACAAAAAGGGGCACTTAGAAAATCTTTAGAAAAGCCTAAAGATAATCTAAGTGCTCCAGCAGTGTTTGACATGATTTTAATAACAAAAATTTTCATTATTTTATTAATAAAACTAGACAAATGTAACTTCTAAAATTTTATAAAAGCTAAATGTTATAAATTCAATTTGACGAGATATTGTAATTTGTGTAGCATATTCTGTGATATTAGTACTTATGCCTATGTATGTTACAATTTTACATTATCAATAAAGATTCTTTATCTTTTTATCTTTATTAGATACTATGGGTAGTAGTAACCTGATTAAGAATTGGGAACACGTTCTATTAAATTTGTTTTTATTCACTGGGATAAAAATCTAGAGAAAATTTAATCAAACTAAACTTACTTACTTTTCAGTAAACTGTGCCTGTCTTAAACTACAATTTATTGATGAAAACGAGGTTTAGTTTCCCACGTCACTGGATTTAAATTTATACGTTCACAATACGACTAAGACCAGGATCGTAAATTATGTGAATTACTTTTGAAGTTTAAAAGCGGTAAATATTAATTGATCTAAAAACAATTCCACCTGAAAATGCGTAGATATATGCTCCAATTTTTTTATCTATGCAATAAAAGAGAAAGATAAAAGATAAATAATCTTTATTGATACTGTAAAGTTGTATCATACATAGGTATAGGTTATAAGTACTAATATCATAGAATATGCTAC
This sequence comes from Macaria notata, assembly GCA_927399415.1. Lineage (NCBI taxonomy): Eukaryota > Metazoa > Arthropoda > Insecta > Lepidoptera > Geometridae > Macaria > Macaria notata. Next base: position 9,728,869 of record OV656725.1, on the reverse strand, counting down.
ACAAATTACAATATCTCGTCAAATTGAATGTATAGCATTTAGCTTTAATAAAATTTTAGAAGTTACAATCTATATTATTAATAAAATAATGAATTTTTTTGTTCTATAATCATGTCAAAATAATATGGCACTTTTGTGCATAAACCGGTACAAAATATAATATACTTAGTGAAAAGTTCATATAGCATCACATCTGTAAAGTATACAATCGAAAATAACTTAAAAATAGCACTTAACTATTGGCTCCAATAGAACGTCGATTCTTAAACCGTCCAACTGCGCTCCAAGTATCAAGAACTTTATTACATGTGAAGTATCAGTAACGAGTTATAAAGCAGCTGCTATATTGTAAAACATCTCTTGTGTATCAGTTAGCTGCGTTTTGTTCAGTGGGCGAGACTTGGTTGTGCTTCGGTTTATAACGACTTATATTTTGCAACTTAGAAGAGCTGAAGTTTTGTATTTCTCACAAAATAAGTAAACTTATGACCTTTTCACGCTTTAATCGACAGTTAATTCAACTTTTCGTTTGGCAATGTGCTTGAGTGTACCGGTTTATTCCGTAAAAAAAATACTATGCAATTTCTTTACCAGCCTAATCCGTCAAAAGATCATTTACCTTAATTTTGAGCTATAATATTTAGTATTCAAATTGGCCAGTTTTCATCAATCCAATGGCCAGTATCTATAGCTGTCCATTTCCTCCAATATCCCGCCATCCTCGTCAAGATGTCAACGCCACCTAGCGGTTATTTTAATGACTTTAGGCTAAGTTTTACGACACAACTTCCAGCTTAGGTATAAAGTTTTAATATCTGCTTTTATTCAAGCCCCACCGGTATGTCATTAATTAGTTGGTCGCAGCCCCAGCGGACCGGGCGGCGCGTCAAGTATGTTTTCATACAAGTTTGTATATATTATGTAGAGATATGAATAGTATGTTGGAGTTACTAGTTGTTAATGTTGTAATTATGGCTTTTATATGTATACTGAGCTTAAACTACCTACATATGTAAGTTTTTTTACATATTGTACATGCCATCAGAAAGGTTGAAGTCAAACGCAAACTTATGGTCGTATACCGTAAATAAAACATGGGGATAGAGAAGTTAATTGTTGGTTAACTATTTTATATTTTTTGTTAAGATTTTTATGGCTTTTAATGTTTTATTGGTGTGTAAGCTAAGCAAGCGCATGCTCTTTGGTCAATATATTTATATGAGACTGAGTATTGACAATCAGTGTCAGATTTTAGGCAGCCGAAGGGGTCGACATCCAGGGTCATCATTACAAAGTGTACTTAGATTGGCTGCAATAGAAAGAATACGTATGCATTTATTAGCTGCGGTAGACGCTTCTCGAAAGATAGTAAGACAAAACAATGATTACTTGTAACTTACCTGCAACGTCTAAATTATTTGTGTAACTGTTTATTAGGTGTCCAAAACGCGACCGATTATAATTTGACGCCATGTTCACATCGTTAAACTGGCAGCACCGTGTAACGGTACTATAATGGGGTTTAATTAAAACTGTCCAGTGTTGCCAGTGTTCGCTGCCCGTCTCTGTCACAGAGGCTGTTTAAATTATACCCACTTTGTGTAAAATGTATTACAATACATTTTACACAAAGTGGCTATAATTCATAATCCATGAGTATACAGGTAAAGTAGGTACACCTACTTGTATACTCATGGATTACGGAAGAACATTTTTATAATCTACTATAGCATATGCTCGCAGATTTACCCGCGTCAATCTGGTCTAAAAAGTCGCTTATGAGTAAATCCAGATTTTATACTATTTCACTATCTAATTTCGTCCAAACTAGTTTAGTTGTTTGAGCACGAGAGTAAACAGACACACACACATACCTACGCACTAACATTGCCTTTATTATAATACTGGTAAGTAAGATTTTACACATATGTGTTACTAGTGGGTGCTCGCGGCTTCGCTCGCATTAAGAAGTAAAACTTGCATCCGCTATTTTACCCCTTTAAAAGTGGCATTTCCAAAAATCCTTTCTTAGCGGATGCCTACATCTTAAAATCTGCCTTCATTCCAAATTTCAGCCCAATCCGTTCAGTGGTTTGGGCTGTGTGTTGATAGATCACTATATCAGTCAGTCAGTCAATCAGTCAGTCAGTCACCTTTGAGTTTTATATATATATATATAGATTTATACATGTATGTTCACGTCAACATTATGTATTTTTTTCTATTAATTCCTAAAACTAACTCTTGGCATTTAAATAGAAATTTGCTTGAAAATTAAAATATGTTACAGCAGTTCGCTTATAATATAAAAATCTCATATAAAATAAAAGGAAGTTTGTTCATATGAAAAGCTATAAATAACCTGTTTGATAAGTTTAATTTGTGTGTATGTATGTATGTAGATACAAGTATATAAGTATTATATCCGTTATCTAGTACCCACGATACAAGCGTTTGCTTAATGTGGGGCTAGATGGCGCTGTGTGCAATGTCCCGGAATATTTATTTTTTATTTTTTACATATATTTGACAATTAAAAAGTTAGCTACTACATAAATTGATTTACCCTTTCCAACATTAATTAAAGCAGTTTAAGGCAAGCCAAACTCACATTGGACAAATTTCCCGCGTTTAAGCTAACCGGCCACAGAATGCCCTAAAACTGTTTAGGAAGCCATCCAAGCGGTTTCGTGCCCAGGAACGACTACATGGCTATTTATTCTGTGACTGTACCAAGTCTACTCGTATGTTATTATTCTGTGCCAAGTCGGTTTTTATTACAAGTTTTGGTTTTACTGGGAAGTAACAGCTAGTTTAAGCTATGTTCTGAAATACGTTATGGAATGGTCTAAATGAGTTGAATTTAGTGATTATTGTAAACTAGCGGACCCGACAGACTTCGTCCTGTCTGTTGACTCTTTTACTCTTTAGTTAGAAAACATTTGTATGGGAAAAAGAAAAGAGCGGTTTTTAACGATATCCCGGCATTTTTTAAAAAAATTCTCGCCGTAAAAGCCATTTTTGCACTTCAACAAATATTTTAAAAAAATAATTGGCCAAATCGGTCCAGGCGTTGTTGAGTTATGCGCTTACCAACACATTTTGCGATTCATTTTTATATACCTATATAAGAAGATAATTTAACAATGAACAAAATTATCATTTAAATTAACATTTTCTGCTAGTATGACAGGTACTTAAATATTCCCTTGAAACCTGCTTAGAGAAAACTTTGACAGGACTCCAAAAAACAGAATAACGGGATCATTCTTAATTAATCTATATTGGATATGGCACGTGTGGATCAGCACGACTGTGTCCTGCGACACAGGTTCGACCTAGTGCAGAGCGCGGCGTGTTTGTTCCGCACGATTGCAAGTTAATTTCATCTGTTACCAGGCGTCAGCTAATCTTACATATTTTATGGACTAGTACGTAAGCTTTGATTGTATCCTCTCATTTAACTTAAGGAAGAGCCTGCACTTCATAACACAGGTTATCATAGTGTGGAGTGCAGTGAACATGTAAAAATAGTTCATAAGTTATTAACTTAAATAAATAATTTGAATTTGAATTTGAATTTGAATTTGAATTTGAATTTGAATTTGAATTTGAATTTGAATTTGAATTTGAATTTGAATTTGAATCTATAATCTATCGAAATTCAATGCAAAAGAACGAAATAACATACAGATAGAACGAAAACAAACGTGTATGCACAAATGCATACAAATGAATACCGTATCTCTACTCGTACCAGCATGGAAACTTAACCGTAGGCAATTTAGCATAAATTAGGCTTTAGGCAAGCAAAGATAAACAAGTTGATCAATATTACATTTCTAGCGGATAATTAACAGAAGAGTACATAGGTTGGCCGAATCTGTGTTATTATCAGATTATACTGCGTGAGCAAGCAATGTAGTTTGCAATCCAGTGTTTGCTAAATTGTTGATTTGTTTTCATGATTAACGGGACTAGAACAGATTCGGTGGTGATTGAATTTAGCGGTTTTATTGCTTTTTAAGTGAAAATGCAAAGTAGCGAGGCAGGCTCAGTGAGAAAACTCCTGTCTTTCTTTATGATGCCACGTGGTTTGATTCTGGTCCTAGATCAATAACTAGTCTTTCATGTTACATGCCATTAGCTTACCAGTGAATTATTTATTGTTTTTGTGTATTGTTCATCAAAACTTACTAAAAATTTGGTATTTGGTTAATACAAAGTTGCCTGGTTGCTTTTTATGTAACAAAAATTACTTAATTTATTTTAGACTTACACAAAACGTATTTACTAAAAGCCTGACGAAATAGCTTCGCCAGAGTCTTTCAGTTTTACAAAGGAGTTTTAAAAATTTACAATGTTTTTCTATTAAAGCAGACACCTAAACTGCAGGTGCTGTTTAGCCATTATCGGGACATTACGAGTGAGCTAGCAATTTGCGAATTGCTCCGCACGGCCAATTACCTGATGGTTTTGTAAAGCACACCTTCGCTACGACGCTAGTGCTTGAATTCATGGGCTAGAGTAGGCTAAGAGGCAAGTTACAGAAATTTTACCTGATAAAGTTTTGCTTCTACATATATTTTTAAGTATACTATATAGAATTAACATATGTAACTAGTTTTTAAGTGCTAAATAAATAAATTATTATTATTATTAATTTATTCACAGACTCTCGGGCCTTACGCCCGGTATTTTTAAGGCATCAGTGGGGCCGTAGCCAACACTGAGAGGCCTTTTACAATACTATACTTAAAATTAAGTACAAAATGACAGAAAGAGGATGTTAGGTATATAAAATTACTATTGCAGACATGGTATTGATGTTACAGGCTATTGTGTTGAGTTGTGCATTGACTTAATTAAACTGGTCTATTGTACGAGGAACGGCACCCGCCAGTTACGCCTCATTCATAAAAATTATAGCGGGTGATGACTTGCCACTCACTAAATGGGCCCTCCACAAAAGGCAGCCTAAGATGGGACCGGAAGGGCAACATTGATGTGAGTGGCTTAGGGTGTAGAGAGGTGTGCTGCGCGTTCTCTGAGCGGTACTAGCGGCGTTATGCCCTTTAACACTTCCACCCTGGAGCTTAGGTACTTAGCTCTTGCGTCTTCCACTCCCGGTCGGCCAATTAAGGCAAGCCGGGAGGTAGGGGGTCTCATTTAGCCCCCAGGGAATCGGGGTCCGCGGTGACGCCACTCACCGACGACTTGCCATAAAGTCGCCCCTGCGGTTAATAAATTAAATTATTATTATTATTATTATATTGTAAAGACGACAAAATAGAATAGAAATCATTTATTTATTAAGGAATTAATAAAAGTTAAAATATTCAAATTAGAATTGACTTAAGAATACTCGATCTGTTGAAGCTGTAAAGAACGTGTACTTAAATAGAAAAAAAAAATTAAAATTATTTACTTTATTTTTAAATCTAGAGTAAATAGGTACCTTATAAGTAAGAGTGTGAGACCATAGATATTGTTTAATTTAGGCTACGACAATAGCTATTGTCGTGTCGACGATTTCTGGATAGCAAATATTATAAAAAAAATATATACTGTAAGTTTTTGTACTCATAAATATTTTCATTGACCTGATAGCGTATTATCCCGCTATCCCTGCCTAGAACGGCCGCACCTTCCCCTGAGTTCAGGAGTCCATGTTTGAGTTGGCGGCGCCGGTTCAAGTCCCACTAAAACTATACCAGTACTTCTGCGCACGGTACACATACTTAAAAAGTAAAAGTAAAGTAAAAAGTTTTTTTTTTTAAAAAACATTTAGTTGTTCATTAATTATATTTACAATTCATGCTTTCACGTACCTCGGTTGGCCTCTGGGTCCAGCACTAGGTCTGCTTGCACAGCCTGTATAGCAGGACCTCATATAATACTAGTGTTAATATCTATGATACTTACATAAAAAAAAAACATAAGAACACATCCCAGAATATGTCTTCCGTGGAAGGATCTGGGCGGGTACTAGCCACGATGTACTTGCCCTAGAAAATTTCACCAATGAGTAAAATATGCGGGGGAGCCACAACCTTAGTAATGAGGTACATGTCGCTGGGAAAAACTGTTAAATGTGCGTAAATTCCTTTATAAATACTCCTATTTAAAAATCACACTTGTTGAATTATTTTGATATTTGTTATTAGAAAAAATTTCATTCTTATTGTATGAGTTTGGGGTATGACGATAACATGCATCTACGGCTAGATAGAAAAAAAATAACCCATCTGATGTAGAGACAATTCGCTTGCTTCACTCACTAACTCAAGCTGTAACGGCGTTTGGTCACGGTGCCGCACCCACATGCATTGGCTAAGTTAATGTGCTGAAAGTTACTTTATGAGGTTATGTGGCATTGTACAGACTTGTTAAATATATGTACATAATTATGTGAAGGGGAAGTATTGTGGTTGACGTTGTAGTAGTGTATGGAAGGTGAAATGAGATGATTGGATTTGATTCAGGCTAATTATGGTTGAATACATTTTGAAGTAAAAAGCGTTTGACGTGGAATTTATTTATATTGAACATGAATAAAGAAATTACTAATAATTTGTATTGGTAAAGAATTTTTATTTCAAATTCAGCCAGAAAAGTTATGAGAGCACTTAATAATAATGGCTTAATGGACATGGACACCAATCAACACAAATCTTCATATTCATATAAATTTATTTTCGTAAAGCCTACCTACACGTCCAATAAAAATAAATAGTTACTAAAAAAAAACAATAATAATAAACCGCAGGGGCGACTTTATGGCGAGTCGTCGGTGAGTGGCGTCACCGCGGACCCCGATTCCCTGGGGGCTAAATGAGACCCCCTGCCTCCCGGCTTGCCTTGATTGGCCGTCCGGGAGTGGAAGACGCAAGAGCTAAGTACCTAAGCTCCAGGGTGGAAGTGTTAAAGGGCATAACGCCGCTAGTACCGCTCAGAGAACGCGCAGCACACCTCTCGACACCCTAAGCCACTCACACCAATGTTGCCCTTCCGGCGTCATCTTAGGCTGCCTTCTGTGGAGGGCCCATTTAGTGAGTGGCAAGTCATCACCCGCTATATTTTTTATGAATGAGGCATAACTGGCGGGTGCCGTTCCTCGTACAATAGACCAGTTTAATTAAGTCAATGAACAACTCAACACAATAGCCTCTAACATTAATACCATGTCTGCAATAGTTACTTTATATACCTAACATCCTCTATCTGTATTTTTTACTTAATTTTAAGTATAACATTGTAAAAGGCCTCTCAGTGTTGGCTACGGCCCCACTGATGCCTTAAAAATACCGGGCGTAAGACCCGAGAATCTGTGAAGTGAAATAAAGAAAATAATGATAATGTTTATTTATTGGATAGCAAAAACCTTATAACTAAGTTACAACATTTGTTTGTTAGTACTATATTTATATTACTATGTTAGGATCGATTACAAATGATGTGATCTATGTTCCCCACACTAGGTTCCCCTGTGTCGTGGGGAAACGCGCTCATCCTTCTGGATTTCAGATAATAATCTATGTACATTTAACAAAAAGTTTTCAATAAAATATGTTAGTTAACGGAGGAAATAATTTACTTAACTGTCTCGGGAATGGGAATTGAGGGGAGGGGTTGATGTAAGAAAAGAGATGAGAAAGATGTGTACTTGTGTGATTAATTGTCATGTGATACTTACTTAAATAATAGATAATTAATGTGATGTATAAAAATATATTTAAATAATTAAAATATCCATAAAAAACATGTGATGGTAAAATTGTGTAAAAGTAAAATGTTAATTATTTATTTATTTTTTTTCGTTCAAAACAACAGAAAGTAAAATGTTAATGATTTATTTATTATTATTATTATTTTTTTTTTCTTTCAAAACAACAGACTGTTATTAATAATCGCGATTTATTCTTAGTCGAGTCCGAGTAATTCTTTATCGAGTCAAATCATGTGCAACTAAGTCTGCGAGGGCTACGTAATAGCTAGGAAGAAAGCGACAGCGAATATAAACATCGGCCGACCGCTCCGCCACGGCTTTGTAGCGAAGATAAGACAGTATGGGGAGCCTTTGTGTCGCCACAACAGGTTACGTGTTTGGCAGGAGTTATGCAAGAGTGACTCAGTTAAGTTAGGGACCTGCATTCTATACTGCGTCAACTACCTACAAAATAGGAGTCAATAGACTTATATTATATATCAAATAATGCTTCGGTTCGCTCGATCATAAAATGAACTTTCTTGAGCTCCATTGATACCTAGATTTCAATTCCAACAGTTAGCTACAAATATACCACAAAAATGTATTTCATTTCAAATTCCGTCGGAAATGTACCAATATTATGTATAGTGGGAGCTCCGCTAGGAAATTGTTATGCATTCAAAAAATTCTTCGAACCATTGGCTGGCCACAATGGACTGGATATTACGCGAATGTCTGCAATTTTTGTCGCTTTTGTGCTTTATGTGTGCAGTCGATTGCTAGATTGGCTGCTATTTTGCTGTAGTTTTGATGTTATTTTCGAAGAGCTCTGATGGACAGGTTTTCAATATTTTTTCGTTGTCGCCCTGTTGAAAAAATATTAGTCAATTTACTATTTACAAGTTTTTTTTTATGATTAGCTACTCAGTATACCTAAAACTTAACAAAAAGAAGAAAAATGTTTTAAAGATGTTTCTTTAATGGCATATGAAAGTAGTTTTTAAAATTGTAAATCAGGTAATGGTTGTTTCTTCACGTAAAATGCCATATCTATAGCAAAAACATAAGCCACAATATATTTTCTATTCAATAGATGAGTATTTTGAAACCCTTTCCCCTTTTCCTAAAGACACAAACCAGCATTGCATGTCTACTAAAAATAACAAAATACAATCGCATCCTCGATTAGATCCCCGGTCAGTAGGCCAGTGACATAAAAACAAATTGTTTCACTTTTTCATGTCCATAAAAATGTTTATCGCCGCACAAACCGCTGCATGGAACGAACAAATGTTTGGTAATTTTCCTCATCAGTGAAGTTAGCTGGAATACTTTTATTGCTATTAGTGACAGTGATAAACAAATAAAATTGCGGTTTTTATTACCATAAAGATTGTAAAAATAAATGCTTTAATTGTTTATTGCAGTATTTTAATATTAAATGTGTCGATTGTTTCATTATTACGATTTAAGTTATGAAAAAAGTCGAACATCTAGTTCATACACTTGACTAGAGATAATTGCTCATCTTCAGGCGAGTGTAGGAGTAAAGCACGTACCTCCAACGAATAAAAGAAAGACTGCTAATTCACTACATCACAAGTAAACAACGAAGTTTTTTCTCAAACCTTAAAATACTAAGAAAATCAACATAATTTTAAGCCAGCTCCAGTGTAAACCGTTCTGTAGTAAATCTCCTCTTGTTTACGTTATGTGCCAAGCTACTCATAACTCAAGGCAGTCTGGTTGACACGACCCTAAAGGCATTTTTTCGCAAATTTGCATAATTAGTAAGACACGAGTCCTTTTGCTCAGTCCCAGAATTTATTCTAGCGAATTTAAAAGACCCCTATTTCCATACATTTCGCAAAGGTCTGGCGGTGACGTCAGAATTGCTTCACCGTTTCAAGGCTTCTTTTAGTTTATTTCGTTTCCAATGTAAAGGAAACGGAAATGCAGGAAGAAATTATGAAACCCCCGAAATGTACAAGTTGAAAGGCGAAACGATTTATCCGACCGTTTTATTTTGTTGCGCCGCGGTTTGTATTTTTCCCACGTTTAGCATAATTTGCTATCTCAAAGTATACATAACATGATGTGAATGACCACAGATTGTTTATGCGTCTTCCTATCATGTCTAAAAACCATTTTTATTACAAAAATCAGACTAAATTTCGATAATTTGTACAAAATATAGCGATCCAACGTAATTCTATCACGCTCAATTTTTTCTGCCCATTTTTACGGCCCTCAACATAAATCAACTAATGAGCAAACTCACAAAATTAAGTAATTATCAAGACATTTTGGCTCTCGCGTAACATTTTCCCGAATATCAAGATTTCTCAGTCTAATGAACTCATTAAATGTTCGCTTGAACCGCTCCGCGGAGAACATTATCTTTTTTCACCCTCAATTAGAAAACTATTTCAATGTTCATTGAATTTGCACTTTTCTTCATTTAGCATTTAGCGGAGAGGAAGTTTAATTTAATTCAAAGGCAAGTTTTGAGGAAAATTCCTGGAAAATTGAAGTGTGGAATGCGTCCAGAGAATGGAATGCCAGCAGTATTGGTGATTGTCGTCTCTCGGGATTCTACTCTACTCGTATTTCAAGGTTGGATCTTAATTTCACGAAATAATTCAAAGGACTTTTCGCTGTCAAGGAAAATGCGTGAATTCTAAAGCCACAGGTGGTTTTGAGTGGCAAAAATTCTGACCGTTTCAAATATTTCGCAGAATTGTTCAAAATTATTTTTCTACACTTCCGACTTTGGATAAAAATTAATATTATATATCCACTAAAACAGAGAAAATTCTAGTGCAAAATTTGGCAGGGGTTCGGTATCTGAAAGAAAAACAACCACAAGACGGCACGAAAGCGTTATAATTAGATAAGATAAAGATAAATTTATTGTTAACAAATAATATGTTACATTTTACATGTAGCACTGCCTCTTACATTAGTACTAAACTGTGCCGTAGAGAGGCAGGTTCTTCGGGGCTCTTGATCATAATTTAGTTTTATAACAACTTAAAATAATCTACGATGTAATTGTATAAACTTGTACATTACAACAGTGTATCGATTATGTTTATATTAGAACTTCCACAGATAATGTTAAAACTTTTACATTTACCACCAAGTTTTGTTTTCCCAAACTCTTATCCCCTAGTTGCGTTGAAACTAAGTCCCACGCCTGTATATCGGAATAAAGTAAATTCCTAAAGAGATTAATATAGATTAGATAAACGAGTAGACAAAGTGTTTTATCCCAAAAGGAGACGTTAAGACTGTTTAGAAAGAGTTCTTGGACTCCTTTTAATCCATTGTTGTTTCTTGGTTACAGTAATGGCTATTAGAAGACCTTTGGGCTTGATAAAATCTATTCAATTGTTGTCCTTGATTGTTATCATTACTGTGATATATTTGAATTGTGTATGGCGTGTTTTGGTGTCTAGTAACTTTGGTAAAAATTAAGTTGATTATTCATTCATAAGAATAAAAAACTAATGAAAAATACATTAAAACAACTAAAGTTTGTACCGCGTCTGCAATAGTGATTTTATTCTCCTATCTAGCCCTTTTAAATTTTAAACAAAAAATGATGATTAGGTTTTTTATAAGGTTTAAACGTTGCCATTTTAGAATAAAAAGCTAGAAAGTATAGTTAAAAATAAATGCAATCAGAATCTAACCTATCAAAATTGTTGCATGTTTCTCTCATGTTTGTAATTTGTATTTGTATCATCATCATATCGAATGAGAGTGGCCATCTCTAGTGTCGAGAGTTTAGCAAGCCGCCCTAAGGGCCTCTGACATGACTTAACGATTGCTGTAATAGACAAACAGCCAAAACTTACAATTTAACGTGTCATCCAACCCATGGAAGCGCCCAAAATGAATTGATATTTAGTCACAGGTTACAGAACTTACAACCTTGTCAATTTTGTTTATATCTAGCTTTTATCTAAACAAACACAGTACCATGAAATGTCTCTGCATTCGGTATCATCGCTCACCACGTCCTAAATTGGCACCAAAGTTCGTATTATCACATGTCATGTTCTCACGTACATATGTATGTATATACATATATTGTATTAGCAAAACATGGCTAGAACACACTACAACTTGTGTAATTTCCTTGTGCACAGTACTGAAAGACATTTTACCTACAAGACGCCGACCAAGCTAAACCCTTTACACAATAGTCAAATACAGTTATTTAATAAATTATTATTATTATTAATTATTAAGAGCCTAGTGTTCCATTGTTGGGCAAAGGCCTCCCTACCCTCTTTCCACTTATCTCTGTCTAGTGCTATTGCGTTCCAATCTGGTTGGTGTTTATCCAGGTCATCCCTCCATATTTAATAAATAGATAGTGATATTAATATAGTTTGGATTAACGTTAAATTAATATCACGTGATACATCGGCATGCTGATTGGGTCTTCAGCACGTAATGCGGCATTATTGGCGTTATTACAATTGTGCAAATGTGCTTTGTAGGAACCAAGAATAACTGTGATTTGATATTATGGTCCGAAACCAAAAACTTTTTGCAGCTCGTATTTTTTGTCGTCTTCTTTGCTTTAGCAAATAAAAAAATATTTCAAGTCCGGTTTCGTTTCCAATTTTGCATCCCCTACTTATTTGGATATTGTTGGTTATATATTGTTGGTTATACGCAGAACACATGATTGACGGAACGTTTTGCATTAGAGCCCATCGATCTTCTAGTTAGGTGTCTACAAGTTAAGCTATGTACGTATTTACTATAATACCCGTCTATGCCATTTCTAGTGAGATATGTTCAAGGAATGACGCAGCTGAGTCCCCAAGTTTTGGTATTCTAGCGCAGGACTATGCTAAGTTATGTTTAATCAAGTTTGATATACTGAGATAGGATCTATGAGAACTGAGATGGTTGGTACAACCGCTTTGGTAAGATAAATTAAGCCTTAGTAGTTATGTGTATATAGTTTTTTATAGCATGTTTCAAGTCCATATATATTAGATGGTTAATTGTATCACCTACACATTGTTATTGTAAACTTTTAGAAAATAAAGATTTTTCTACTGGTTGTAGGTATGCTAGGCTACAGCAATGCTTAAACATCAGTCAGGCTGCTGTCAGACGCAAACCTATTCCATATACAAAAAATAAAAATTGGTTATATTAAAATAAACAGTGTAACAGAACAGTCACTATCACACAGCAAGCAAAAAACTTTCCTACAAAGCTTATTTTCATTCATCTCTTCCGCAGTTTTCCCTGTTTTATGATCTGATAAATAACCATCAAACAAAGAGAAATTTACGAGTATATATACCTATACTAGTATTCACAAGTGCATACACCAAGTTTCAATTTCAAAACTTACCATTTCTCCTAAATTTAACCAATTTTTATGTTACAAGGACAAACAAGCGAGCCATCTCATGGAAACATGCGAAAAATTTGCATCTGAAGGTGTTTTTTTAAAGTAAATCTTGACGTATTTTTCCACTTCCTTATCGGGCGAAATACCGCACAAACAACCGGAGTACAAGTTTCCAACACTTTTCAAAGAAATGTGGAAAACATTCCGTTTTTATCTCACGACTAGTTCAGGGCCGTGCCATTGATCGTTATGTGTAAGGTTTTTAAAATAAAAGTAAATTTCTACCTCATGCAAAAATCATGGTGATATGTGGTCGTCGCTCCATAACGTCATAACATACATGATAATTTGCAAGCTTTGTATTTTGACAGAACAATAAACCATCTTCTGTTCTATTAGTTAGGCGTATCTTTCGTCTTGTGGTTTTCCTTATTTTATAGAAATAAACTGTTACCTATTTTTGCATTACTTCACTTACTACTACAGTGACATAAAATGATTATAGTATGTCTGTTCATACAATATTTTGCTTGAAACAGACATATTTCAGCCAGTAAGCCCACTAACCAAATTACGCTATAATAATTTAATTCTCCCATCAACTCAATTTCAACGCCAAGCGCGTTGAAATTTTTAGCTTGAAACTGTGGCTGAAAATTAAAATCGATCAATGACGTACGAAGAAATCGATTTGATGAGAAAATTAATCGTCATTTTAGAAACCGAGGGCATGTATCATTGTATGCTGCGTAAACAAAGACACACACCGTAAAATTCGGTTTTAAAGGACGGAACCTTCATGTAACGAAATCCCGTGTAAGCGGATTAGCATTAAAAATGTTCAAAATATTTAAAGGCGCGAACAGCAAATGTGTCGGGAATAAATCCGACGTAAGCCCTCCCTAGTGCGCGCTGACCCTACATTTGGAGTAATACACAGTTGTTCTTATACAACGATATAATAAGCAATGGAATAGTCACTATGTCAAATCTTGAGTCAAAGGTGTCCAATCTCACTCTATGTTGACGTCGAACACCAAACGCATTTACGTAAGGATCATGTCATTTTTTCTTTCATACATATTTTTTGATATCTTGAACCATTTTCGCAGCGCACGCAACGGAAGCCCTTAAAGATGAATAATTTTCCCCGTTTTTTTTCACAGTTTCTATTGTTTCTTCTCTCATATGAGTTGCAGCGTGATGTTATATAGCCTAAAGCCTTTCTCGATAAATGGTCTATTCAACACAATATTTTTTCAATTCGCACCACTAGTTCCTGAGATTAGCGCGTTCAAACAAATAAACAAACAAACTCTTCAGGTTTATCATATTAGTATAGATTTTAGCGATGAATTATGGAAAAAAATCAATACACCTCTTTCTCAACTTAAGAAATTTTTTGGTTACTTTTTGTCTTATTAGTTATCTACATTTAGTTTTGATAATATTACGAGCGAAACAGGCAAAAAATATCAACTAAGGAAATTGTTCAATTAGTAATGATTCTACTGTCAATTTTCAATAATAAAAAAATCATGGTTTGTCAGTTAATTACTAGTCTAGCTTTACTTACCTACGACTCAGGATAATATTATACCCAAGTTCTCACGTTTTAGGGTCGAGTAACTAGGTAGGTGCGTAAATAGCGAGTTGAGGTAAAAGGTGTTTATTGTGGGTGTATCTCTAAATGTAACCGCTAAGATTTACTGGCCTTTACACGCGGGTGACGTATGGGCAGGACTGATTACAATGTTCTACCTACTATGGAGAGTTAAAAAAAAAATGTAAGGTCTGATGGTCAGATCGGGAGAACTGAGTAAGTATTGTGTTAAAATTCACTCTCTCTCTTTGAGTCTCGTCACTCTCTCTCTATTTCCTCATGACGGCGGGTCGCGACTTCCCCGCAGAATTAATGCGTTAGGGGAGTGTTCTTGGGCAGATACATCGTGGTGGGCGCCCAGGTGCTTCCACGGCAGACGCATGTCCTTGGATATTGTGGTCCTCAAACAATATGTCGGTTTCCTCAAGATGTTTTCCTTCACCGGTAAGCGAGTGCAAATCCACACTACTTGAAAATTCAAGTCATTGGTGGCTGGATTTAATATTTTGGAGGAAAATTCACTATCTAATTAGATAGTATTATAATATGTTATAATAAAATTATAATATTTTTTCTTGTGTTTTTTTTTCTGCACATTCAACTATGTACGACGACTACGACTACCAGACCAGACAAATCAGTTATTTGAGCGTACATAGTACAGTTATCTCAGTATGCTTAATCGTAACTTATTTAATTTATAGGTACTTCTAGGCAACGACATTAATAATACCTAAATGGACCGGCCTTCTCAGTACTTTACCATCCAAAAATACAAGTCGACATCTGTTAGATTTACATGTTACGAAGTTCTAAGTAAACATCGTAGCATAATTGTTAAAACGAGATAGGCACTACAAAAAGTTGCAAGAGAAAATGAGAAAACAATACAAACGTTTATGAGTCAAAATCATGTCACAATCAAGTCAAATTGGCCGAACACAGAATGAAGTACCAAGTGAGAGACGTCTCTCACTTTTTGTAAAAAGTACATGATCATACTTTTTGCTCGCCTAGGCCGGTCCATTAAGTATTATTAATGTCGTTGCTTCTAGGTAGATATTTATTTGACTCGAGTGATTGCTAGAACAAACAATAAAATGTCGACTAAGCAACTGTGAGAAGCCAATTTAAAGTTTATCTTACACCATTGTAACCCTTGCGCCTCGTTTACAAACAGACAAATTTAACCAAAAAGGTCGCTAGTAAAAATAGCAAACAAACAGCAATATTCAAATTTCCATGGACAAAATTTGCTCGCTAAAAATTGTCTGCATAGTGTCCTTCAGAATTGTCATGCGAAAGTTTTCTCCATTGTTTGCAATACACGAAACGGGCGGTGTTGGAAACCTATTCATATACTGGTAGGAAAAAAATATATCTAAAATCTTTCTTATTACATATTATATGGAAGTAGTAGGTGCTGCCACCAGTTACAGGCAGATTTATATTGGGCGGAAACTACGAATAGTTCTCTTGTCCTAAATAAACATACACAGGTGGTAAACACGGCTATCTGACGGACATGTTTCGGATTTATTTTTACAAAGCGTAAATGTTGGGGGTAAAAATAAAATGACAAGTAAATTTGGATGGTACGCCATGCCTATAATATTTGTTTACAAACTTAAATAGAAGTGCTGCAAAAATTACAAAAATGAAAGTTTGAAAAAGCCTTATTATGCCAATTTATTACTTTTAACTGTGTTACAAACTAAAGTTTCTATGCAAATGATGAGGTCGATATCCTAAGGTAAGCTACTTCACTTGTGTTACTTCAAATTTAATAGCAGAAAAAAAGGTAAGGTATTACCGCTTCTGTAAACATAATTTCTGCGCATAATAAACAACCATCAAATAGTTCAGACATCTAGCTCTTAATAATCTTATTCCACTAATATGACTTATATTCCTAGATGACGCAATGCGATAATCAGATGTCAGCTCACATGACCTCTTTACATTGCACCTCAGAGTTTGTACAAAGATACAGAGAGACCGCTAGATGACGCTGTCCGGACAATGGTGTCAACCTCTATTTGGTTAGGACTGACAGGGATGGCTTCAGGAAAGCAAAATAGAATTTGAAGCATAAAATAAAGATTTTGTCTAGACTGTTGGTGTTTATTGGAGACTTGTAATTTGTATTAGACTGAATGTTTTGTATTTTACAACAATAATTATACTAATAAATAAATAAATAAATATATAGTCTGTTCATATTTTTAGCTAGGTATTAATTACACTGCTACGGAGCAACGGATTTGTGAATTTTGACTTTGTCGATGCAACGCGAGTAACGCCGCGGGAAAACATTACATTACTTGCCATATCAATTGCATAAGTAAAAGTATATGTAGGTGCATATATTTAATTAGGTTTATTTTATTGTTGAGGATTTTTTAAATTAATATTTAAATACATTAGAATAACCGCAGGGAGCATCTTGATTCAATCTGCGCAGGACCGGGACGAGACACGTACAAGAAGAGAGGCCTATGCTCAGCAGTGGGCGATAGCAGGCTGATAATGATGATTTCCACAAGGAATATTTTCCAACGAAATGTGTTTGTTGATATTAATCTAAGTGAATAAATATAACCCTTGATCTGGATCTGTAGACGACCTCGTAGTTTAGGAGTTACATGTGGTAAGTAGGTAGCTATGAAATTGTTACTCGTCAGAGTCAAAGGATATTGTGAACGAATCCTTTGTTAAGTTAGTATGAATTTAAAGTGCCAAAATAACAATATCTCATATATATCTAGTTTAAAGGGTCTAATTGGGTCTATTGCCTGAAAACTTTTATTTATTATTATATATATAACAAATCAGGCTTACAAATTTTATTCAAAATACATTTTATTCAATAATTTTACGTAGATGTTATGTTCAGTACTTTTCACTACTAGCTATTTTACAGTTAATAAAATTTTAGCTATGTAAATTTAGGTATCTTCTCCCTAGCTTTTCAGTTTTTCTGTCTCAAAAACTATAAGGTTAACAACCACTTATCAGCACGTACATAAGATTTAACGGTATTAAGGCTTGTCCACACGACCTGACGTTGATACATATATTGCTGTATCATGCCTTAAAGCCATGATGTTTACCTACTTTGTATTATATGGTACAGCCATTTACCGGTTCAGTTTACCTAGGCCATCTATTATAGGGGGTATAGCATGATAGGCGAGCCCTATAAAACCGATTATAAGGTTGATGACTCATCTATAATAATAAACCCCGCTATTAGGCAATAATTGCTGAGTTGTAATTATGGCAGTGCGGTTGCTTGCACAAACAGAGATAGTTGGTTTTGGAAATGTGTGGTGCTGGGTTATACACCGTTAGTGGCATTAACTACATTTTAGCCGCTAAAAAAGCGTATTAGCGGTTCCAGTATCTGCCTTTCATCCAGACGCTCCCTGGTTCGAATCCGGCCTACACCAATGACTTGTATTTTTAAGTTATGTATGTGTAGATTTGCACTCGTTTAGTCGGTCGTTTGCGGTCGGTGAGGGAAAACATCGTGAAGAAATCGACATGTTTGAGGACCACAATATCCGAGGACATGGCATCTTCCGTGGAAGGAACTGGGCGCCCACCACGATGTATCTGCACAAGAAAACTCCCCTAACGAATTAATTTCGCGGGGGAGTCACGATCCTCAGTCATGAGGAATACGACTCAAGAGAGAGGGAGCGCCTTAAAGATAACTGATATCAATAACCTTCTTCAGTACATTGAAAGAGCAAACAGTAAATGTAAGCGTAGCTTATCAACATAAGTTGTGGCACTTACAGGTTTTCTACAGTAATTCAAAGAATAATCTAAACACATGACAACAATCTGCTAAAAGTTTACCCTCAGGCTGGTCTCGTTTTAATACAACAACAAATTTGTTTTATTATATCCAATACACAAATATTTTTTGAAATAAAAATTGTTGATATAGCCGCCTCTTGAATTTTATAAACAAAAAAATCATTTCCAACTAAAACTGCTATATTTCGCTAATTGAAATGTACCAAAAAATAAATTTAAATCACATTAGTTACTGATGTTTGTGATTCGCGACTTCCCCTGCAGAACAATTATGGGCATTCTCTTGTAAATGAACAGTAGCCCAGTATGAGTGTAGGTAGAATTGGAAACGTATGCCACTCGTTATAAATTACTACTGCTTTCAACAAAGATTTACTCGTAACCGATTGTGCAGCAATTTAACTCGAATTTGTGCATTTCCGCCGACAGTTATTTTGTAGCAAGAGAATTTCATTTATTGAACAGTTATACGACATTAACTACTTTATTGCATTTTTTGTAATTTGATTGGTTCGATACTTCGGAATTGGATTTATATACTTACTAGCTGTGCTCGCGACTTCGTCCGCGTGGAATAGTTATTTTGGGTATTATCATATTTATTTTTGCAAACAATCTCTTGAGCTTTATAAATTATAGCTGTTATCCACGACTTGAACCGTTTTCGCAGCGCACGCAACGGAAACCATCAAAGGTGAATAATTTTATTTTCCCCGTTTTTTCCACATTTCCCATCGTTTCTTCGCTCCTATTAGTTGCAGTGTGATGTTATTATACCCTCAAGCCTTCCTCGATAAACAGTCTATTCAACACAAAAAGAATTTTTCAATTCGGACCAGTAGTTCCTGAGATTAGCGCGTTCAAACAAACTCTTCAGCTTTATAATATTAGTAAAGATTTCAATATTGTAAGTATTTCACATTTACTAGTGAATGGCCATGGCTTTGCACGCGTTATTTAGAGATACATAGTCCATTTTTTACATGGGATAGGTTTGCGTTTGAGTACAGCCTGCCTGATGTTAAGCATTGCTGCAGCGTAGGGTAACACCCTTTATCCTTAAAAATCACAATAATACGTCCACTCCGTTGCGTGCGAGTTGGCGTGAATTTGGAACGTATAGAGTAATTAACATATTTATTATTGAATGAATCACGTTTTTCCTGTTACATAATGGATAACATTTTTAGATTTTTTTAATTTAGAAATTATTTTACATTTTGGTTTCTATGAATCCTTAATAAAAATCATTAAAGATAGATTTAAAACAAAAATCCTCGTACAAAGCAATTCCAACGAAAATAGACCAATTAAAACGTAAATCGTAAAAGCGGTTGTATAAAACATTCAAATTATTCTCACCAAGTTGGGGATGAGGAAAATTCCTGCGAAATCTGTTTCATTCCGATCCCATTGAGCGCGTCGGCGATGAAAACCTGACCTGAGAAGGTCCTTTCATCGGAGCCATAGTAATCACAAGCTGCTTATGGTCTGTTGACAAGTATTACCACTGGTAGATATATCTAAATTGTGGAAAATATTTATCGCTATATGTCACAAACGAGTAAAATGTGTATTAAAATTTTAGCTAACATATATCTATTAATTAATTCATTCAAAATTTTAAGAACAATGATCTTGTCTGTAGAGTATGCGCCATTCTCCGCTAAGGCCGCCCACTTGTGCATTCATTTATAGATAAAGTCCATTTCTTTCATATTGTAATTTATTTTGGTGTGCAATAAAGTTATATTGTATTGTATTATAATTTTCGGCGAATTCTATTAAAATTAAATTTAAAAACCTTTATTTCTACTACTCTCAACAGATATTACACATGACAATGAAGAACACTTAAATACTAAAGTGATTAAATGATAGATTAAATGTTGGTAATATACACTACCTATCTAAATCTTGAAAAATAGCTATATGTCCGATAAAGTAAATGAGTGTTCAATTTTTGTGTACAATGTTCACTCTGACATTAATTAAAAATTCAGAAGTATGAACTTTCTTATAGGTATATAAAAAAACAAAAACAAGTATTTGCAAGACTCTGGTTACAAAAATCAGTGTTTCAGAAATCAAATGCATTAATTAAAATATGAATTAGTCTTAGACATATAGGTACTTAACACAAGAAAATAACGAATACACGGGAGTTCTTTTTCGATTAAAAGTCAAATAAAAATGCCACAGCATCAAAACTTAAACGTCGTAAAGCATATATTTTCTATGCAAGTCAATTTACCCATTTATTATTCTTTCATTCAGTATTACGCAAACATAGCTATTCAATTTTGAAGCACAATCGTAAAAATTGAGTGTGAAACTTCAATAGACACAACGTAAGCAGTTTGCCCGGAAACATAATAATAACTGATACCCGTACACATACTTGGGAAACAGACATCTAAAAAATCCTGCCACGCTAAGGAAACAGATATAAAAAAGCCTTGGAGAAATCGCTTTTGCGATAAGGCCGCCAGTTATGGCACTATTTATAAAAAAATTGTGCTTACTATATTGTACTTTTCTTAATGTATGTGTATTTTTAACCGACTTTTAAAAAAAGAGGTTATCAAGTGTTCAGAAAGTTTTTTTTTAGTTTTTAGATACATAGAAAACCCACTCAATCTAAATTAAATTGAAACTCAAATGATAGAGAATGTTCTGTACACTCTCTTGTTGTTGTCACCATCATCTTCATTGGCCAGTTCTATCTACGAGAGATAACATCAATGAAGCGTTTGGTAATATTGGTGTTACATTACAACTGCCCTCTTGGCTATACAAGTCGATAAACAACTTGTAGACGGGTCATATTTATGGTAGGTGTTATTACACTTATTACCTTTGCGTCTGAGTAAAGAGAGACAAATGGGTAAGTAGTGTTAGCTGAATAAATAAATGTTCCAGGACATTTTACACAGCGCCATCTAGTCTCGAACTAAGGATTATGCTATGTGTATTAGGTGTTGAGTGTCTGTTTGTAAAGCGTGTAGACGGGGTATAAAGTTTATCTGAAAAAGCTTCGGCAGTGGCGTGATAATGATCGTCTCGTCAGGGTAACTTTTTGGGATATTTTCTCATTATATTGTATTTGGCGTAGAGCTAGTCTTCAGTTTGATAGTAAGCAACTTGATTTGACCTTCCAGTTGCAATAACTTATTAAAGAGAATAAAATCTTCCTTAAAAAGAAATTTGAATTTTGTTTTACTTCTCATAACGTGTCATTCGACCCACAAAAGCGTCCAAATCGAAAGCTTCGTTTTGGCCACCCATCCAAGCACTGACCGCGACGACTGTTGCTTAACAATATAACCCCATGCGAATACCTCTACCAGCTGAGCTACGGGCGCGCCGTGTGCCCTACTAACATTAAATCAGTATAAATACCAGCTATAAACAAGCTTTGAGACCGAGCTTAGTATAGACATGTGTGCTTTCATAAAATGGAGAGGACTTAGCTCGGTTACAAGAATTACCTTCCAGCTTTAATTATAAAAGGTCCTATTTGCATACACATTATTCTCAGGTATATTGGGAATTACATAATTTTTACTAGTTGATGCCTGTTGCTTTACTCGTAGATATATATAGATATAAGCTTTATTAAAAACACCAGCACAAAATAGAAATTTACATGAAATATAAAGAAACTTAAACATAGTATCTTAACTGGCAACCTTAGGTATAGCTAAAAGCGATCTCTTCCAGGTAACCAATCTCGTAATATTTTATAATAATAAAAGATAAAAAAAAACACTCAGTCGAATTAAAAACCTTATCCTTTTTTGAAGCCGGTTAAAAATAGCGTAGCAAACTAGTGGGAGTAACAGTACTAGCACTCGTGGGAAACTATACCATCCCCATACCACTATCAACGAAGATTGAATATTGTTGAGCCGTGTATGGAAAATAAACATCAACAAACCAACAATAGGTTTTTTCGCGTTGTATTTTTAGTATCAGATTATATTTGCATGAATTGTTCTGGGAAAGACATAATTAAGTGATAAACAGTTTTGCGTGCATAAAAAAATATTTCTAATTTAAAGTATTTTTTTATTTACCTACTGATTATAAACTGGAAATATAAAATAAATACCTAATCAAAAAACAAAATACAGAAAAGTTACATGAAAGCTTTATAAACAGTACAACAATATCAACTAAATTAATACATAAATGAATAAATATTCCGGGAATTTACACACAGCGCCATCTAGCCTCACACTGAGCAAACGCTTATGTCGTGGGTACTAGATAACAGATATAATACTTAAATATTATTATTTTATAAATACATACTAGAAACGACTGAACTTAATGAGACTTCAAATTCCGTTTATTGAACGGACGGCAAAGCTTTGGAACACTTTACCAGAAGCTGTGTTTCCTTCGAACTTGAATCCATGGTCTTCAAATCTTGAGTTAATAGGTATCTTCTAGGTAAGCATGTAACACCCTAGGCTGCAGCAATACTTAATATCAGGCAGGCTGTAGTCAAACGTAAACCTATCCCACGTAAAATAAACGTTAGGCAAGTTCTCTTAAGCTTCAACCATAAAAAACACATATCATTTTACTTGTACCAAATAGGAAGTAGGGGAGATAGATACCAAGGTTGAAAGTTTCGTAGATATAATTTGTCTAACATGCCATGGGTGTGATGGATGGTGTAAAAACATGGGGTGATACAACATTAGTTGACAACTTGCATGGTCAGGCCATTCCTGGCCAGTCGACTGTGAATTGATAGTGTGGATTGAATTTTGGAAGTTTTGTTTATTTCCTAGTCAGTGATGAAATGTCTAGTCAGCAGATTATGGTACAAACAATTATGTGCAATGCTTTTATTAATAACATCAGCATTTTATAAACTATGATACATTTATATGTACCTATATAATAGTTTATAGGCTTACATTTGCTTAAATCAAATTGGTTAGTAATGAAAATAGTGTTTTCAATAGTCAGTGTTTTACTAAACTCCTTTTAATAAAATTCTATGTATAAATACAAATGAAGTATATTTTGTTTTAAGTAATCAATATAATTTAGATTTATTTCAATAAAATATAAAATCTCTGGAGAAATTTCTAGTGTTTTTCCGCTGCGACTGCTCCTTAACCGACATCAAACAACAAACTTGATGGTTTTTAGGTGTTCCTCCATATACCACCGCCACACCTCACCTCCTAACCAACGTGGCCTCCGTGGATCTCAAGATCTTACCAACACCGCACAATATGTCTTGAAGCTTTGTTGTTCTCTTTCGGCAAGATATTCTCGTCGACACGTGTTTCGCCCCTCTACGAGGCAGCCTCAGGACGTGTTGACTCCTCGAACGTCGGTCCGAAAGCAGCGGACACTACAAATTTCTCCAGAGTTTTAGTAACAATGGATTTCCGCAAAGTAACGCCTGATTCAATATCTTTCAATAAAATATGTTTAGGTTACAATCTGCGAGATAAATCTTATGATAATCTCTCAGACAACAGGCACGTGCTTAGTTTATTTATGATACAATTAATCAGGTCAATAAAGACATTATATGACTATGCTTTGTGAATTATGGTAGACAACAAGCTGTATGCTTATACATCTTAAATTGAGTCTTTCCCGTTTCCTCATTCCTCATCACTGCGGGTCGTGACTCCCCGTTAGAACTAATTTGTTGGGGGAGTTCTCTTGGGCAGATTTTCATTGACATTTTCTTTAGATTGTGTCTAATTTTACATTATTTTCAGTAACTACCAATCCTCCTCTTTGAGTCGTTTCCTCATCACTGTGGGTCGTGAATCTACTGCAGAATGGTTTCATTGAGAAAGTTCTCTTGAGCAAATACATCACAGATTACTTTAAACTTATTTTAATAATACCCTACTAGCAATATTATTAATAAAATATTTAGAAGTCAAAAACTCGATAAATAAACATTTAATTTGTTTTGAGCTATTTGTCCAGTTATCTGGAGGCACGGCAGTACCCCCGCCAAGTCGAGCGCGAAGCAAACACTGCCGTACCATCCTTTACTGGAATCATTTCACCGCATTTTCAGGCTCCTATTTGAGAACCTCTGAATGGGACTAGAACGCTGAAATTTTCGTCATCTGGTACTTCACACTTGAAATCCAAAATTTCCTTCAGCGTAAATGAACATATATTTGAAGTTGTATATTTGAATTTTAGTCACATTTAAAAATAATACGCTTCTTGCAGTAAAACATTTTTTTTTAAATCATTCAAATGAAAAAGAAAAACACATTGCTCTTGAATTATTTCCCATTACTTACTTATTACAATTTTAACAGTTGTAATTTTTAATATTGGGAGATTACTTGCATATTTTAACATGGAATAGGCCAACGTTTGCCTACAGCCTGCCTGATGTTAAGCACCACTGTAGTCTAAAATAAAATAATAATAAAATTATAATTGCCAAAAACTATTAATATAATATTTTATAGATTTTGCAAATAAATATGAGCAGTTTATAGCCCGAAAGAGTTCTGAGAAGATCGTTGATCCAATAACAGATAAAATATTTTTCATGCCAAATGGAATGAAATTTCATGGAACTAATAAAAAAAAAACTCGTACAGAAAATATGTTTTTATATCAGTCCAGTTTACATGGAAGCATACATACTAAAACCAAATATATACGGCTGCAATTTTACTCCTGTTCAGAAAGATTTTAATTAATTAAACTGATATTAAATCCAATTTTGACGTATCACATATTTTGGGTTGCGGGTTCGATTCCCGCGTGACACAAGTATTTATGCATTTAAAAACATTATAATGACTTGTGTTCAGTCTGGTCGTTTGTATGTATAATAAGTATGCATTTACAAAAGAAAAGTATAGGTATATAAGTATTATATCCGTTATCTAGTACCCACGACACAAGCGTTTGCTTAGTGTGGGGCTAGATGGCGATGATGTGTGCAATGTCCCGGAATATTTATTTATGTTTTATTTATTAATTATTATCATAAAAGAATCAAAAAGTGGCATTCCATTTGGACGCTTCCGCGAGTCAGACGACACTATAAATTGTAGGTACCAACTGTTTTAATATAGTATAGCAATCTTTGAACGACATTTAAACCTCAAATCGTTTTGTACTAACTTACTTATTTTTATGAGAAAGAAAAACATTTTAAGCAGGTTGTTGTCAAAGTAACATATGTGTATATATGTATTTTCAGTCAATAACAATCCAAAAAGCGATTAAAACAACCTCATGTGCCCTTAAAACATGGTTTCGAATATCAATTATGTAGCTGCTAAAAATACAATAAAACCGCAAATTTTATTGATACAACAAACGAATTGTCATTGTACCAATATTGTTTACCTACATGTAAAATCACATTAAAAATATAAATGTGGATGTTGGTATGTCTGCTTAAAAGTATATTTATGATTTTATAAAAAACCCTATTCGAATTAACAATAAAATTCATTGGAATTACTTTAGATTAATTTTCTGGTTTTTCCGCGAAAGACACAGGTGCTGTGGTATTCAATCATGTTGGTATTGTATCTTCACAATGTTTTCCTTCATCGTTTTGTGAATTCAAATCCTTATAATTTGATAAACAAGTCACCGTTGTTGAACCGGGTGAATCGGGGTGCGGTAAACCTATTTCGGATATATGCAAGTAAGCCCGTAGAACGTTGCTAGTCGTTCATATTGGGATCGCAATGTGTTTACTTAGGACCGGCCTGTACCCATGAAAAGGGAACACAACACCACGCTTCAATTTATGCCCCAATAAAATACGACTTAAATTCCTTTGGTGAGTTTTGGTTGTAACTCAGACTTGGCATTTTTTTCTTATATTGGCGATACTTGTATGAGGATATTTTGAAACAAATGAAACAACTTGGATTCCGCTCGAGAAAGAACTAAAAAAAAGATAAAGTTGGAAATAATGTCAATGTAGACAAAGCTGATGTAATAGCAGCAATAAATAATATTTAAAGAAATAAATTCTTGGATTATTTCTTTATAGTTCTTGTCCACAGAGTGCAAGCAAATATACGCTAATATTTATTTGTCAGTCAAACCATAGTTCAAACCCAACTTATTACATTTTTCAAGTCAAAATTTCTCATTCATTCATATCATATCGTTTACTTGACGTCCCCATCGCATGTTTAGTAACAACTGGAGGGGTTACTTAAAGACACCGCACAACATACAACGAATTATTTTTCTTAAAACCTTCACATGACAACGAATCACAAAACCGGAACAATATCTATTCCATAATGTTTATCGATTTGATGTAACCCCAAGTAACATCAAATACTACCCCATACCTAATGGGGCCTAATGTCGTATTAAATTATTAAATAATAGCATTTTTGTGCCGCAGGGCTTGGCTTGCGTGTAAAGTATCACAATTTTATGTAGCGGTATAGATACGTACAATTTATGTGTATATTGATGCCTTAGGATTTGTGTGTACAACATATTTCGTCTAGTCTAGAGGTAAATTAATATTAGTAATATGTGCTTTAGAAGTGGGATCTTTTGAACAGACAAAATTACTATTACATATATTGCATTTGCTAGAATAAATACCGTACATCATCATCATACACAGCATTCTCTATCCCACTGCTGGGCATAGGCCTCTCTTTGAATGTGCCAGCTGCGTAGATTTTGTGCAGACCTCATCCATAAAGACCCGCGACTCGTACAATGTCGTCGACCCATCTCGCTGCCGGACGACCTACCCCTCGTCTGCCTGCTCTCGGCCACCACTCAGTAACAGTTTTGCTCCATCTATTGTCGTTTCGTCTAGCCACAATAATACCGTATAGTCAAATTTATTCATGGCGACACTATTAAATAACAAAAATACACTGTTTTACCACAAAGTGAATTCTGGCACAGTCGACCGTAATTATAGTCGAAGTCGAAACATGGCAATGGAAAAGAAATTAACACATTGTATGAAATATGACGCGCTATTAATAAAAGCGATAATTTACGGACATCAGACTATAACAGACTACTTTACATATATGTACGTAAATTGATATTACTTATATCTACAATAATAAGTTTGAGTGCGATGACCGATGTATGGTCGGGGTTTATTTGAACGGGTACAATACAGAGTAGGGTTGCTCAAATATTTGTGTCGTTCCCTACGTTCGTGGGACTTTATACAAAAAATTGGAT
This sequence comes from Macaria notata, assembly GCA_927399415.1. Taxonomy (NCBI): domain Eukaryota; kingdom Metazoa; phylum Arthropoda; class Insecta; order Lepidoptera; family Geometridae; genus Macaria; species Macaria notata. Next base: position 9,701,122 of record OV656725.1, on the reverse strand, counting down.
GTATGGAATAAAATTTACTTCATGTTCGACTGTAAGGACTAGATTTACATTTAATTTTGTATATTTATTTATCAATATATTGTAGTCTTTCATTGATTATGAGATTAATATTTAAGATCTTAGCATTATTTATCTAATATTTTAAGTTATAAATATAAAGGTATATTTTTTTAACCAATTTATCTGACAGGTAACGTTTTTAATCCTGATTTAGTTTGTATAAAAACTCAACTCAACTTAAGACTTGAAACTGGCTTAAAAGCTCTAAGGCTTGAGCGACTCGAAAGCTCTAAGCTAATGGAGACATAAAGAGGAAATAAAAGCGTCTGTATGAAGTCAATTTTATTCCATACACGCGAATAAAGAGCGAGAGCGTAGGTACGTATAGAACCTTACTGGTCTATTTTAGAGCATCCTTCTATGCACCTGTTAAGATGAAATTAAGGTAAATTTGACACTGAGTTTTGAAAATGCTACTTTTTATCCAGTTTCTCGCTGTTGTGCTGCTAGGGTTTTTTTATATAAATGTTATGTTAAAAGAATTTTTAAGCTTAGCTGAACAGTGTAAAAGATGTAACGATAGGTTTCTTTTCTCTTTCTTCGAGTCGTATTTCCTCATGACTGGGGGTCGTGACTCCCCCGCAGAATACATTTCTTACGGGAGTTCTCTTTGTCAGATTCATCGTGACTCGCCCAGCTCCTTATATGCCTTCCATAATGGTTTCTTTTACCATGACACAATTTCACAAAAACAAACCTAATCTAGTCAAATGATACTTTTACTAAGTTCTTCTTCTTATCGAATGAGAGGGGCCAACTCTGGTATCGAGAGTTTATCAAACCGCCCTGAGCGCCTCTGAAATGGCTTTACGACTGCCGCACTAAACAAAGCCGGGACCTACAATTTTACTCAGTTACAACTTACAGAAACCCTAATCTCATCTATCTTAATTCTAAAACAAATCAATGGTTCGAGTTTCAAACTTTCGAATTAGAAACACAAGTGCAAGAAAACAATCGGAAGTTGTACTTGCGGGGTATCCGACGTGGAACCGTCTCGATTGCAAATCAAGTTTGTGAAGTCGGTAATTGCTCACGTGTTCTTGTTATGTTGTAAGTACAGCCGTGAGTATTAGCTTCGTTATGATTGGAGGAAGAAAATGTGACGTAAAATTCTTAAGGTATACCTTTTCGGTGTGTAAACTTTTTAGTTTGTGGCTAAGTGTGAATGGGTGTCATTTTGCTTTTTATTGTCTTTCAGAAGATGTTTTTTTTTTAAATCTTTGACATGCTTTGAATTATTTGTTTTTATACGATTATCTAGGTAATTAGGGAGTTCTTGTTATGTAGTAAAAACGTAAGTATTACCTTTGTTATGATTGAAGGAAGAAAAATGTGACGTAAGATTGTTGTGTTGAGGACTTCTTAGTCTTCTTAGGCTTTTATTGACGACTAGTGGGTGCTCGCGGCTTCGCTTGCATTAAGAAGTAAACCTTGCATCCCCTATTTCACCCCTTTAAAAGTGGCATTTCCAAAAACCTTTCTTAGCGGATGCCTACGTCATAACATCTACCTTCATTCCGAATTTCAGCCCAATCCGTCCAGTGGTTTGGGCTGTGCGTTGATAGATCACTATACAGTCAGTCAGTCAATCAGTCAGTCACCTTTGAGTTTTGACGTTTTTGGATGATGTGCATATACTACTCACCTAGTTTCTAGAAGGTCTATCAACTCTCCGGTGATATAAACAGAGCGTCAAATTTATTCACGTGTTACAATTGCTTTGTTTTATATTTATTAACAGACTTCTTGTAAAGTTAATTAACAATTCGACGTCATTGTGCAAAAGTTTTTTAAAGTTCTAAATGTAAATTTTATAAGACGTACAAGTTAAATGAGATATTTGTATCGTAGTAGATGTATAAACATGCATGTGTTGAGTTTTTTAGGCACGGATTTATTTTAATCATAGTTGAAAATGCAGACGTGTTTTAAGCTTGATAACTAAAAATATTATTTTAATAGAAATTAAGCAAATTGAATTTGATTCAAAATTAAAACACGCAAAAATGTATGTCCAAATTTTTGGCACAATAATAAAACATAAAAAATATGTGGAATCTGCTCACCAAAAGGCAAACCTAATAGATATATTTCGGGTATCGGTGAAATAACATTTTATTCCAGCATTTTAGCGTGAAAATTGAGTGATCTTTTTGGTTATATTCTCTATGGATTTACTCAATATTTCCGTGAAACTGTACAAGTGTTATCTTCATGAAATGTTTACTAGTAGAGACTCATGGTAGCGCTTGTTTCAACTAGGTGTGACGTGTAAGTACATTGCAGGGAGCTAACTTTAATATAGGTATTTAGAGATATGTATATGTACTTACTGTTTAAAAAAATGTTTTATTTTCTTAATCATTGATAAATAATTGTGATTGCGTTACAATAATATGTGTTAATACCTTTTTATCTTTCTAATAATTTGAAGATGTCATAAATACATATGAAATTATTAGTAAGATATTAGTCAAACATTATTTTTGATTTAACTTCACATTAGTTATATTTGCAAAACGAAAGAAATACTGATCAAAAATCCCTTACTGACCTGATATTTTTATATGACCCCACTTTACCATCATTATCTACAGCTGGTTTCATCATACTGCTGCCATTGGCTTCGATCTTAAGTACTTACTTAAATTAATTTATCGCATTGTATCGTTGTACTTTAGTATCAAGCAAAACTTGTCCTAGCACTCGAGAAGAAAGATCCGTCCGATTTATCGACAATGAAGGCCCGAAGTTTCGCCGCAACTTTATTGAATTGAGTTGCTATCGCTAACGGCTTTGTCACGTTATACCTCTTTTCCGCTTTTTTGGCGCCCCTGTTGCTATGACATTTTATAGGGCATTTTAGGTTATGCTACATAAATAATTTGTACTTGAGCGACGCTATTTTTATTAGATTTCTATTTTGGAAACACATCTCAATGCTTTCAATATTTTTTCATGGCTCTGTTTTTATTCACTAGAAATATTACAAGTACATGTAGGAAGGGTTACGCACTCTCATTGGTCGGCTGCTGTTGTTTGAAAACGAATAAAAACAGAATTATGCCGGAGCGGCAAGCAGCGCTTATCCACCGGATTTGCATTTCATCAAACCCACGTGCGATCGCGTGAGTTTAACCGAATCCGTTCACTTATTTCGATATTTGTTTCCTTCCCGATTTTACGAGCAAATCGACTGTAGCCTTTATTCCCCTGAAGACACGGGCTTTAAAAAATACGACGTGACGTGTACACGTTGGGGAGTTAATACGTAATGCTCTTTCGATGTCACGCGCTCTTATCTCGCGCCGAATACATTACGTAGGGCCCGACTTTATACAGTCATCTGTAAAGGGACCTCGAATAAAACTCGAGTGGAGAAGCCCGCACTAAAGTTTCCTCGTCAAACTTAAATTAAGGCCGGCGGTAATCGATACACGTTTTTTAATTATAACCGGCCGGGAGCACCCTAATTTCTCTCTGGGGTAAAGAAGGAAGGGTTTCTCGGTGTAGCGTCACGCGAAATAGATGGGCCCGCCGTGAGTCGTCGCTCGTGACCAATAGTCGGGGCGCGTTTGTATCGTCTGCTCGGCTCAGTTGCAAGTCCGTGCTCAGTGTGGCCACACGCCTCCAAACTGTGGACACGCAGCGCCACGTGCTCGCCACGCCGCCGACACCGCCGACACGTGACTTTGTTTACACGCGACTCGATACGAGCGACGCGCGAGAATTCAACTTTTAATTTCTCCCGGACTTTGAAAAACAATCGAATAAAGTTGGAAACAAATTAATGAGATCGCGGGAACATGTGTGTGCGGACGCTAACTGCTATCTCTGGGTTGCTGGTGCTCGTGGGCCCTTCCTGCTCCAACTCAGATAATTTAGGTCGGTGTAAGATTTATTACTAACATAATTACCGAGGGTTCCGCCGCTCGGCTAATGGTTTTAACTTAATAACAGTTAGTTGACAGTGTGCGTTTTCGCGGCTACAGATCTGTTGCTATTAATTAAGAGATCCTGTTTTGTTGCTTAGTTGCTTGTCTGCGGCTGGAGCATGATTAATTGGGTTTACTTTGATGACTTTAGATAGGTTTTAATGGAGTTTCTTGGTTTATAGAAAGCTTTGCTGCATGTTGTTTAGTGACTAGTTAGTGAGTTAGTTGTGGTTTTGATTAATGTTTTATTGAATGTGCATGACATCGTTTTAGTTTTGAAAATAATAGTCCATGTTAGTTTTTTTTGGAGCAATGTGATATTGTTTCAGGGATGTATTTACTTTATTGCCATTAAATGTAGTTAGAGTTAAATTTTCTACATTAAATCTCTTAGGTATTAGACTTGACCATTTAATTTACATAAAATGGTTATTTTAAATGTCTCCAATATTTGTTTTTGTAGTAGATAATATTTTGTAGACAATTTTTTATAATTTAATATTATTAAAAAAAATGGTTTTTCACGTTTTCTTTTTAAAGTAATTCATTAAATTTACTCTAAATTTCAAATTTAACCATTTCGGTGAAATCAAGGCTTCTATAACCTTTACCAACAATATACGAAAAAAATCTTATACTTTCCCTCCGCATTCAGGCACGCAAATCCGCCTCAAATAAGGTTAATTACCAAATGAAACGTGCAATGACGCTCAAAGCAATTCAATTCCATTCCTGAATTCTGAGTTGCTGAATGTAAAATTAGGCCTTAAATCATTGAAACTGATTCTTACAGAATGAATCCAACCCCCTTTGCTTTACGACGTCGTAACTTGAAGTTTCAATTTAGAATCATGAAGCTAATCTTTGCTGATACTGAAAGCTGTATACAAGCGGGTTGTAACGTAACGTGTAATGTAATGTGAACGTTTTCTGTTTGGTCAGCTGTATTTACAGGTACTGGTGTATTTCTGTTGCCGGAGGTTTTTTTTATGAAGTTTTAACAGATAAACATATATTTTTATTGATATTTTTTTCGAATTACATGTCAAATTATGATTAAAATTAAAGACATATTCTAAATATGTACACTTATATAAACATACTTAATTAGTTAAATGTTTTATTTTTATTGTGGAAGTAGTTCGAGTAAACTACCAATTAAAGTAGTGTGATATATTGCTATGCTTTAGTTTGAATTTTGACATAAATAACATTTTTTTTTTGCGTTGATATGCGCTCATGCGCAGTCTAGTGATACCGGCTTTGAAATTCAAAACTCAGAGTGTTCCTGGATTAGGTGCGTGCGCAACTTCGAGTGCGCAGGCTTTTTTTGATGAATTATTATGAAGACAAACATATTGTTAATAAAATTTATTTCATATGATTCACAAATGAACAAAGATAAATGTTTCAAAACACGCGTAGCTCATGCTATAGGTATATGGGATGTGAACCTAGATATAATATCATAAGTTCTTCCCCCGCTCAGTGTAGTTTTATCACCGGGTATTTACCTATATTAACATAACAATATTTTATCTCTTCCTATTATACAAATAGTCATTATCAATTCGAACTAACATTCCGTTTTACTTATAAACTTCAATCACTGTTAATTAAGGTTTATTAGTTTAGAAGCGCTCGTAGCTCAGCTAGCGGAGGCAAACGCATGTAATTACCGTTGTTAAGCAAAGGTTGACGCGTCCTTGGATGGGTGATCAAAATATGGCATTCCAATTTGGGCGCTTCCGTGGGTCTGATGACAAATTAAATTGTAGGTCCCAGCTGTTTGTCATAGTACAGCAGTCGCTAAGCCATGTCAAAGACCGTTAAGGCGGCTTTATAAACTCTCGACACCAGAGTTGGCTACTCTCATTCGATAAGAAGAAAAAAAAGATGAGTTTACAATATACCTATATAGGTACATTATAAGTTATGTTTAGTTGATTTGTAACACAATACACACGCCATTTCTCTGTATATTCTACATCTATATAAATGTAGTCGTATTGCAGAATCTCTTAGCAAGAGCCATTCGCTGTCAGTGTAGATAGCACAATGCATTTGCTATCGCTACATCTGATGCTACGGAGCTCTACGGAGTGCTACGAGTCTAGAATCTTTAAGCTACGCCGCTACGCCGTAGCACTCAATTGAACTTGGCCGGGTCGAGAGTTGAGACGTACTGAATTGGCAGTTTCAGAAGGAGAATACGAAATGATATTGATGTTGAGAGGTTTTGACTTTCAATTATTTATTTACGAGTACATACTTTTTAAAATTTTGTTAAACTATAATATAGCGGTCTAAAAATGAACCGGTTTCTTGTAGGCAAGCGCTTTTGATAAGGCTGCTCAACATATAATTAGCTAATTTATAATCAAGCTTAAAATTAACAAACTTTAAAGAAAAAAAAAATAGCACGAAATTGGCTTACGTTTGACTATAGTGTAACATTATGTTGCGCTTGCGATTTAAGTAAGTATTAATGACTTATTTGACCTCTTTGTGGTTATAATGAAAAGTTATGATTAATGAATGATTACTTATATTTATTATTAATAATTGTATATATATACGCCAACCAAATTTTTTTCAGCCGTGACATGAGAATAGATATCAATTTATGAACGATTGATAATGAACAGATTTTCAAATTCTTGCAACTTTTTAAACACTATATAGAACGTATAACGTTTTGATAGACGATACATAAAAATGGTTCAAGATTTAAAACGCAAGTGTGGAGTGTGACCTTAAAGCCATCTAAAGCTGAGTGGATCTGTATCTGTGATTCAAATCTAGCTACAAGTGAGAGGCGCATCCTTTGCTGGAGGAATACTACTCGTAGGAATACTGTTGTATAACGCCATCTGTTAGAAGAAAGCGTAGATAATAGTACATAAAAAAACAAATAAGGTATAATTTTGATTTGAGAAACTTGAAAAAAATATAGAAATCTTAAGGTAGAAAACAATCTCAAAACAACTTATAACGAAAAATACTTTACAAAATTTGTCTACCTTTTGGTTGGTACAATGCCAAAATACACTCTAAATTACATCCAAAAATATCAAATGTATAACAGAATATAAAAATGTAGGATTAAAAACTATCTCGTCTAATCGTTATCGATATCGAATAAAATCTAATCTCTGAATACCGCTACCTTGCTTTGGACAAAAAGGTCGGAGACCTCACGACACAGGCTAGCCTAGTGTGAGATCCAGTACACCTCTTTTTACCTATGCAAAACTTGTAGATATGATATATTATTAGGTTTTTACCTATGAAATTGCTGATTTGTATGACGAAATTGAGAAAAATGATATTTCCATACAAACACTTTTAATGTTGACTGCGTATATCAATTTCTCAAAAACAGAGTATATGATAAAAATATACCTAGTTAAAGTAGTGAAACCGACGACACATTGAAAGAGGTGTTTTCAATGACTTCCCTGTAAGTAATATGCACTAGTAATCATTTTTTTTTAGGTAGGTACATAATTCAACAATTGATGCAATATAAATTGTATTTGGAAAAAATATAGCTGTACGTAAAAGTTACAAACAGATTAAAATGTAAGAAAAAAACGGCAATTTCATAGGAAAAGGCCTATTATTTACTTTAAGACTGACTTATGCCTGGTGTACAATAAATCACAACCACAATATATATTAATAATAATATGCTACCTATCTGTTCCTGATTCTTCACCTAGAGCTCAAGTCAATAGACCATCGAGTTAACTCCTTGCATAACACAGCACTGTTAATTCGAATCCAGTTAAACTTCAAAACTCAATTAAAGTTTTCTTCTATTATGTTAATGAAACACAGATAATGATAAATGAGATCTCTCTTCTGAATAGTTAGAGGTTATTCATATTCATGAAAACGCTCCATTTTATTCTTTGTTTTTTAACCAGCATAGTTTGGGAAGTTATAGGGGATTTTTTTACACTGCATAATTGTGTTTTCATTCAAGCCTTCTTTAGAGAATCGGAATGGTATTGGGTGGATTAAAAATTAGTAAACTGTATTTTTGCCATTTTTATTGTGCTAAATGTTATGGTACAATGAAGTTTTATTTTGCTAATGATTTAAAAAAAAAATATGTTCTACTAGAAGACACTGCCTTTTGCAACACGATTTATTAACTACAGTAGAAGGCAGAGCATTTGTAATATTATTTTATATACGTTGTTTATATTAGCAATAAAATTTTACTTTACTCAATGTGAATACAAAGGAAACGATTACTTTACATAGCACGGGTGTACTTTCAACCGGTATGTAGGCTAACATTCAATAATAATGAATAAATAAATTTTGCAATTCAAAATCATTTTTGAAGGGAATGTGATATTCTGTGTAATAAAATAAAATAAATAACAAGAAAAAACATGTATCATTATAGATTTATATTCACATATTTGTTTACACAATATATTTACACACATTTCATTTATTTGACATAATAAATGAGACAGTTCATATCGCTACAGATTTCATAGCTCTGGCTCGATGTAACATTTGGCAAAAACTTAGTTGTATTTTTAACAATATAGCGTGTAACAATATGCCCGTAGGGTTACAGAATAAATATTTTTAAACATTGCTTGTTCTCAAAACAAAGCTACAAATTATATTGTTTATGTTTATCAATTATGTTATATCAGCTATATTTTATGTCTTTTTTGTATGTACAAAACTCTGTACAATGTTCAAATTGTTGAATAGTATTTTTAATGAACACCTAAAATATACATGGTCATTTTTTACAATAATAATACATTTAAACAAGCTAAGTCGTAGAAGGACCTAGGCGCCTATCATGATGTATCTGCCCAAGAGATCTCACCTAACGAATTTATTCTGCGGGGGAGTCACGAACCTCAGTCATGAGGAAATAAGCTGAAATTGGTTGGTTTGTTAATATTTAAAATAAACACCAAATATATTATGCTTATTAAGATTAAAACAATTGAGCGAGCAGATGTATACTTGACTAACAAACACATTCGTGAATGGTATTTTACCGAATAAAGTGTCTCAGGACATTTACTTGTATCTTTCGTCAGAATTTGTGTCTTTTGGCACCGCAATAAGTACACGTTGTACGTCATAATAACTTGCCTACGTTCTCTGTACTTTGTTTACGAGGTTGAGAAGGTTTTTATATTTTCAAGGCGAAAAATAACCAGTTTTTTTACATCGCGGGAGTAAAACGTACTTGCTTTTATAGTTGTTATTAAAATCATAATTATGGGAGCTTTTTTGTGGTTAAGTGGAGAAGTGGGTTGCAGATTTTTATTACTCGGGAATTGGGTCAAGTTTTTATTTAAAAAGAAGTGTTACTTTTGCAGGCATAGTAAACAAGTACCAAACATATATGACGTACAGTGATTAAATTAAAAAAAATATGTGTGAAAAACATTTTAAAGTTTGGTATATTAATTTGTATTTTTTTTTTAGTTTGGTATAATTTGGTATGGTTTGGTATTTAGTATTTTGGTTTGGTTTGGTGGTAAGATATATTATGTACATAAAATAACTACTATCTTGGGCCACAGCACAGTCCAATTTTGCAGTTATCAGGTGACCTAAATGATGGTCACGTATCTGACTATAAAATGATAATACCAATCAAAAATACCTACACAAATACAAATGCGTATACATAGAACTCTTTCCCAAGCAACAAGTCTTTTAAAAGTCAAACAAAAAGACGGCCCACTTTGGTAATGAAATGTAAATGTAAGTGGTAGGTGTCTAATTGATGAACACACGGCCAGGTCGGTCGTGTGGCCGCGCCCTCGTATATATTAATTAAAAACGTGACAACCGCGAATTCAGCCCTTTTCATGCCGTGACTGAGTAGAACAATGGGAATGTATAGGTACTTATACGTCGTCATACACACCAGACTCCTCATAGACCATGTCTTTTGGTGGCAAAACTACAACTGATCAGAAAGAAATATGTGAACTCTTTTCATCTTACTTTAGCTCTGTGTTTGTACCGATAGATTCCACTTCTGACAATATATCAACTCTACAAGTCGCTAACCTTTCAGTTGACCACACCAATGCTTCTACTTCAATAAATAACGTGATAAGCAACACGTCTATAACACGCGCTGATATTCTTCGCAAAATTATTAAACTCGATGTCAACAAGGGAGCTGGGCCAGACAAAATACCTCCATTCGTTATTAAAAATTGTAGGAAAAGTCTGTGTACACCTCTTCTAATTATCTTTAATACATCTTTACGTTTAAGCATCTTCCCGACACAGTGGAAAACAGCGCACGTTGTCCCTGTATTCAAGTCAGGTGACAAGTCGCGATGTGATAATTACCGCCCTATAAGTATACTTAGTTGTTTGGCGAAATTATTTGAGTCTTTGGTCTATGATGTTTTATACTTTCATATATATCCGATTTTATCCACCAGACAGCACGGTTTTATTCGCAATAGATCTACTACTACCAATCTACTCGAATACAAAAATTACTTATGCAGTGCATTTGCCAAACGTGTTCAAGTCGACAGTTTATATACTGATTTTTCTAAGGCTTTTGACAAAATAAGCCATAAAATCTTAATTATAAAATTATCGAATTATTACGGCATCCATGGCAACCTTTTGAGATGGGTTGAGTCATATTTATCAAGGCGAAACCAGTTGGTTGCACTCAGAGGCTTTTTATCGGCTCCGGCGAATATAACGTCTGGCGTGCCCCAAGGCTCGCACTTGGGGCCATTGCTCTTTATTTCCTTTATTAATGATCTAATTAGTAACCTCCAGAGTCCTTGTTTATTATATGCGGATGACCTAAAAATATACTCAGCCATTAAATCTACACAAGATTCAGAAATCCTTCAAACTGATTTATCTATGATTGATAATTGGTGTCAAAACAACCAAATGTTTCTGAATATCAAAAAATGTTGTATTATTTCTTTCACTACCAAACGTAATAAAATTATCTATGATTATAAACTCAATAACCACATATTAGAACGTAAATCAGTTGTAAAAGACTTGGGTGTATACTTTGACGAAAAATTAACTTTCCGTGAACATTATGATTACATTATAGATAGAGGTAACAAACTTTTGGGTTTTATCTCCAGAACATCAAAAAGCTTTAAAAATCCGTACTGTTTATTAACATTATATTTTTCACTTGTTCGAAGCGTTCTAGAATACAACTCAGTCATTTGGTCACCCTATTACAAGGTGCACATAAACCGCATTGAACGTGTTCAGTCTAAATGTTTAAATATGCTCTTTTTCAGACTAGGCTTGAATCGACAAGTCCGGTCCTATGTCAATAGATTAAAGCGAATTAAATTAATGTCTCTTGAAGATCGCCGCAAATACTCCGATTACATATATTTATTTAAAATTATTCATGCCCAAATTGACTCACCCTCACTCCTGTCTTGTATCAACATCAACATTAATATAAACCCTAATTCGCGCAGGCCCCAAAATATATTCTCTCTCAGTGTTTATAACAATAATACATCTCTATACAACCCATTAGTTAGAATGTGTCGCCAATACAATAGTATCCTAGCGAACCACCATCAGTCACTGGATGTATTTAATTGTGTGTTATCCACATTCAAGCGTAATGTTCTAGCTATTTTATTGCAAAGCTATGCATGATCACTAATTTTAAGATAAAATTTAGTCTGTAATTATGTTGTCCTTGTTTATCGTTGTTGTTTGTTAGTTGTCCAACACAGGTTTTTGAAAATAATAATCAAATTCATATTGTTCAAGCTGTGTACACTCACCTGAGGAATTTGTTCTGGTTCAAAACCAGTTTTGAATGTGTATTTGGCTTATATATGAACTCATTCTGTTATGTGTACCGTTATAAATAAATAAATAAAATAAATAGTAAATATATTTATATATAGGTATATATATATATATTGGTACAAACATGTACCTATAATACATAAAAGTTTTAATTCAATACAAAAATGTGTTAATATTAGTACAGCGTGGAAGTAGAACCCATGACTTCTCGCCTACAGGCCAGATAATTACCTATTACGACACCGAGACGTGAAACATCATTATTATCATACCATTTTTTATTATTTCTTTTATTATATAAAAACACAAATTTGGTTTTGGTCTGTCTGTTCGTTTTTACACCGTAATATATGAATCATCGATTTGGTAGTATATATTATTAATAAGCTTCACAGTGACAGTTACGTCATACTTTTCATCCTGAAACAAAGCGGGCAAAGCCGCGAGCTTACACTAGTTTGTAATAAATACACGGGCGAGGTCAGAGGTCAGTTACATTTATGACACGATAAAAATGCTTGCTGATTGGTCTGCGCAGAACCCACGATTGACCTAACAGTTTATTTAAAAAAAGGAGAGATATTTAGTTAGTCGTCTCTTAGCAATATGCTGTGAGGTTAATAATACACGCCCGTTTTCGTGGATTCAAATGTTAATGATACCGGTTACGGAAACAATGCGACGTTTTGGAAAGCCTCAGGTATGACGGTCTATTTATGACCCATTTTTAGGCCACGCTCTGTAAAAATGGTATCTTTCACGCATATTTTGGTAGCTTATTTAGAGGTTATTTTATAACACGTGTAAATATGAAGACTTTTTTCTGAAAACATTGTACAGAGTGGTCAAGCTCTTGGTACTTCATCATCATCATTATCTTCAGCCCTTGTCAAGTCAACCCACTGCTGGGAATATTAATCGGATGTCATTGATCTATCTGGCTGGTGCTTTGCCTGCGGGGCAAATGCTCTCTCTGGGAAGCCATTCGGTAACAGTTTTGGTCAATCTTTCGTCGTTATGTGCTTAGCACCTGTGACCCGATATTGCTCGTTATGCTCAAAGCAGGCTTACAATGGCCACAACATTCAAAAAATGAATTCATGTTGAGACCTAGGATAGTATTCTCTCGTATGGTGATTATATATAATTTTATTAATATGGTCATACATACACCCTACCTACCCTACCCTATGGGGTACTTTTTATAGCGGATTAACGCAGGCAACGCCGCGAGACGTTGCTAGTTTGACATAAAAAATACCATTAACGCCTTGTCAATTATTAATAGCATCCTACAATAAATTGAATAGCAATATGTCCATGCCTAACCTCCCACTTGTTATGGCTCGGTCGGATTGTTGTTCGCATTTCCGTGACGCGTGACGCGATGTTTGCGTGCTCTCGTGGAATTACATCGTGGTTAATGCAGTCATGATATGACAATGATGCCTCCAATTAGGCCACTCGCTTTTTGTTGGTAATATTTTAGTAATGTTGTTGTTCTTTGCTGTTAGATTTTTTGGGGATCTATAAATCTTTCATTTTAAAACCACAGCTTAAATAGATTTCTTATGGTTGGCACAAGCATACTATAATTTCAAATAAAAAATCAAATAGTCTAATTTAAGCTTATTCTAATATTTCTTTTCTTATTGGTTAAATGCATGTTATTTATAATTTGCGTATAATGAAAACAAGGAAAATGATTAGCTGCCTACAGTATATTTTTGGAAATTTTTGGAATTCTTCGGAAGTTTAAAGGTTTTTCTAATGATTTTTTCTATAATCAGTAGTTTTTTTATATTAAATATTTAGTTATATCGATATCATATCAGTATTTCTGTAGTGAACAAAACAAAAGAAAAAGGTGTTTTTTTTTTTGCGAAAATCTAGTACTCGTACCTACACATCTAATCCTTATAATGTAAAAGAAGGTTTTTTATCTCTACACTTCTTACTCAGCTTCTTACTATGTAAATTTTTATGTTTTTCTCCCAAAAGACTCGACCTCTTTAACCAAATTACAAATTGAAAGTAAAAAGGTCAATCAATTGACAAAGAAGAACTTGAGTAAATGTTTAGTTGTTTACAAATATTTCATGCATCTGCTAGCACTAATGCTGTGTTAAAATTTATAACTCCATAATGTAAATCTGTTCTTTATGTAAATTGCAGAAGCGAGTCCCTTTATGAGGATTCTCAGTATCCATTAACGTTAAATAAAACCAAATTTATTAGACGCTTTCATTTCTTGACGTTTCGAAGCACGACAACGTGGAAATGTTTTGCAATTAGGTTAAAAGCCGCCGAATCTCCAAGGTGATTCACCAAAATATACCTTTGATTATAAAGGATGTTAGGCAATTTTATCTGTAACTTTGTGAAATAGAATAGAAAAGGTGAGCCTATTTTTAGGCGTCTCGCTGAGGTGGGTACGACACAAAAATTCACGGCAAGTATTTGTTTGTGGCCCGAGTCTTAAATAAACAAAAGAAAACGATCAGTGCCCCTAGCTCAAGTTTCCGTGCGTAAAGTCGAAAGTATTACTAACGAGTTGAATGCATTGGTAGCTGGAGTCAGAATTCGATAGTAAGTAATGGAAAGTCATCATACCCGGAAGAACTATTTCATAATATTTCTCTTTCCTTTTTGATTAATTTTATATTTACTTCCGGTTAAGTACGTATTTGTTTCCTTCTTTTGTTCAATTAAGTAGATTGGTCTAGGTAGGTATATTATTTTTTTGTTGATGTGCTTTTTTTAGTTTTGTTGGTGTTGCTTTGTTTTTGTTGTTTCTTGTTATTTTGTTGCTTTTGTTGTTTTTTGTTGATTTTTGTTGTTTATTGTTGTTTCTGGTTGTTTTTTGTTGTTTATTGTTGTTCTTTGTTGTTTTTTGGTGTTTCTTGTTGTATTTTGTTGCTTTTGTTGTTTTTTGTTGATTTTTGTTGTTTATTGTTGTTTCTTGTTGTGTTTGTTGTTTTTTGTTTTTTTTTGTTGTTTTTGTTGTTTTTTGTTGTTTATTGTTGTTTCTTGTTGTTTATTGTTGTTCTTTGTTGTTTATTGTTGTTTATTGTTGTTCTTTGTTGTTTTTGTTGTTTTTTGTTGTTTTTTGTTGTTTTTGTTGTTTCTGGTTGTTTATTGTTGTTCTTTGTTGTTTTTTGGTGTTTCTTGTTGTATTTTGTTGCTTTTGTTGTTTTTTGTTGTTATTTGTTGTTTTTGTTGTTTTTGTTGTTTTTTGTTGTTTTTTTGTTTTTTCTTGTTTTTTGTTGTTTTTTGTTGAAGAAACAACAAAAAACAATAAAAACAACAAAAAACAACAAAACACCAAAAAACAACAAAAACACCAAAAAACAACAAAAACAACAAAAACAACAAAAACAACAAAAACAACAAAAACAACAAATAACAACAAAATACAACAAGAAACACCAAAAAAACAACAAAGAACAACAATAAACAACCAGAAACAACAAAAACAACAAAAAACAACAAAAAACAACAAAAACAACAAAAAACAACAAAAACAACAATAAACAACAGAAAACAACAATAAACAACAAAGAACAACCATAATCAACAATAAACAACAGAAAACATCCAGAAACAACACAAAGCAAAAAAAAAACTAATAATAATAGCAAAACAACAAAAACTGACAACAACAGCAAAACAATTTCAACATCAATTGTATTGTGTTATTATTATTATTACTAGTGTCACAGACTATATTTACAATGACATTTCGCTAAACATAAATTAATAAAGTAACATTTGTCCGTACTAAATTATTTTTATCAAAATATATGAATAAATAATCCATTAAAAATCAATGGCAAAATTGTCGACAATGATTCTCACTGAAAAAATTTAGGTGAGAAAACTTCCGATTATTTGTCGAAGGCTGGGTCTGGTATTCACGGATCATCTGTCAAAAACAATTTCTATCACACAAACTACGTAAACGTCCATACATAATCATATTTAGAATCCTACGGAGCTAACGTATTCGAAAGTAAAATAGTTCAGTTACGCGCCACCAGGTTCGCTGTACGAATTTTGTATGAAATATGGTTCGACAAATTGTCGGATCCTGCGATGGTAATATTCCTGCTAGGCCCACTGCACTCCATCTTATATGCCATTTGTTTTTTCATACAAAGTATAAAAATAACCAAGTAAATAGAAAAACGTGTGAGCATACCTTAATAATAATACGTGAGAAAATTGTTTGAAAACAATGTTTAAACTTGTACCAAGAATGAAAACAAAAGTACAAAATAAAAATGAAACGTGCTAAAGGTATTCAACTTTGAACTTTATTAAGTATCTAACAAAGTTGAAAATGAAATGCTGAAGTATTTTCCTTGCATTTTACTCTAACTACTAGTGTAAATTTCTCTGAATGTCATATCAACTCTTTTCCTTTAGTTGGTGACTTTGATCGAGTACCTGAGAAATCCAATTAGCAGAGAAAAGATTGTTCTCTCCAAAAGTTTTTTAAAGCACTAGTTTCTTGGAAGGGTTTTACCTGGGGAAATTCTAAAGTGTATTTAAAAAAAAGTATCGAGGAGTAAAAGAAAATAACGTAGATTGTAAAATTTGAATCGATGTACCATGGTAAACTAAGCGCTGGTTGTCAAAAACTATTCAGTTTACAAAGTTAATATGAATAGTTTGAGTTTGGTCATAATGCAGCAATCGTTAAGCCGCTTCAGAGGCCACTGTGGCGATTTAAAAACCTTCTACACCAGAGTTGACTTTTTTCATACGAACCTACTTAGTTAAAAAGTAAAAAAAACAGACAAACATATATTTTTTATGTATCATGTCCGTTTTTAGTGATATAATGTGGCGCGCAATTAAGCTAGAAGCTTTTTCATGTTCCTCAAACTTTAAAGTTTAATGTGGTTAGAATATGAGGAACTATGTGAATACATTTGTCAGCAAGGAAAGCTAAGAGGAACTGTGGAAGGTTATTATTCTCAGTTTATATATAAGTATGAAAAGATTTAGATAAAAAAAAGATACTGTCATTTTACAACAGATGTTATATTATATGTAACTATGTACAAGCACGAACGGTGTTATTCGTGCTATATGAAAAATAATCAAAAATTCATCCTTAGTTTAGCCGTGTCAGCATGTAGAAAGAACAAACATATATAATACATCACTCCGAAAATTTCATGCTTATAATTTAAATGGGAAATTTTGTTAGTCAATACAATTCAATTTACTCTTTATGCCAACTCAAAGTATCAAGCAACTCTCATTTCCAAAGATATTTATATTTTTGTTTGTCCCTCATAATTCCGAAACAAAATAAAACAGCAAGCATAACCGCGGTAGCTCGTTAGTGTCAAAATAAAAACAAGAGGTCGCTTTAAATTACGATCCTTTTTCGTTTCACCCCTAAGTAGGCAACAATAGAACACCCCTTTATGAGCTCCTCTGTGCCTTTCAAATCTAATATTTTGAAACAGAGAATTGAAAGCGAGCGTATAATCCAACCATAATAAAAGTGGGTAAGCAAGTCGACGAATTCACTGTGTACTGGGAGGCAGTGACTGAGTTTATGACTTGTTTACCATGAGCCTGTTGCTATACCTAATCAACTTCAAAATCTCTATAAAGTATAATTGTAATCGCGATCTTTCGGTACCTGCCGAAACAGAAGGTCGGTTAGCATGGTATGTATTTCATTATATTCATTTTAAAACCTCCTTATTTCGTTTATTCGTTTTTGGTTATTTCATACTAAAATTCCGATATAGTGTTATCTTATTTTTTTTATTACGAGTATACCATACACATAAAGAATGACAAACCCAAATTTTTAATCAAAACTTTCATCATCATCGTCAACCTATTACCGCCCACTGCTGAGCATAAGCCTTTGCTCTTGTACGCCACTCGTCCCGGTCCTGTGCAGATTGAATCCAGGTGGTTCCTGAGGTTTATCTAATGTCGTCAACCCACCGCGTTGGTGGGCGACGACTGTTTCTATGGCCAGTCATCACCAGCCCATTAATGTTTTGGTCCACAATCAATTGCATTGTTGTATCATATTTAAAAGTTTGTTTTTATAGGTATATCGTTTGATTTCGGTAGTATTTTCACTGTGATATTTATTTTTGATAAAAAAGGATTTTAACTTGTTGCGATACATAACTTGAGCAATTTTTTTTAGAATCGTTTATTTTGTTCGAATTCGGGAATTTGAAAGGTAATGTACTGAAGTGCACAGTTTTGAACCGTGCAATCACAGTTTCCTACATTTTTTATCCCGGCTTCAAAGGAAATCTCAACAAGATTGTGAGATTTTCCTATTTATTGGAACTAGATCCCGGAGGTACCACTTTTGTGCGAGCTCCCGCTTCTACTCAAACTTGATGGAGTTTCAATTGCGTTTAGTTAGTTGTTTTTAAAGTAGTCAAAATCAGGTTTGTTTGACTTAGTTCGTTTTCATCAATGTTTTCATGTTTTAGTATTTTTTAATCAGAAACTTTTTGGTCTACTTTAAAACAGAACTACTTATTCACTAATAAAATTAACGGTAGAGATAATGGGTTGACTTTTCTAACGTGTATTTTTTACACGTTGGTAGAGTTACAAATTGTAAAATTGTAACAAATAGGAACTGAAAAACGAGTTTTATTGGACTGAAGCTTTATTGTATGTGTATAGTATACATACACATACAAAAACGATGAAGTGTGTCTAAATCTGAACATAGAAGATATTAGAGAAAAAAAGCTTGGGCATACATACTTTAAATCCGTAATCAAGCACGTTTCAGCAGTTTTTATAATTTGTGTTTGTTTATCTGTTTCTCTGATTATCTGTTTGTTTGTTTATTTAAACGGTCTTAGGTTTTTTCTGTCGTAGGCTACTTTTAAGCTTGAATTTGGGCAAAGCCACGGGCGTCTATTAGTATTTTAATAAAAGTCATAAATCAAATCTGTTCCTTCCCTAAGTCGACATTGACAAGTTTGTGACTAACTTCAGCCTTTGTGAGTCGCTGTGTCGAGCTAGTTTTTATAATAACGAGTAAATACATTAGTTGCCGAAGTCCTAGGCATTGAAAATAACCACAATACATATTTTTAATATAAAAAGTAGCCTTGTATACTATGATAAATATTCAATGGACATTATGGAAATGATTTTTTTAAAATATATTTGGGATAGAGTGGATTGAACCGTTTTTTTATACTTTTTTTCATATCATTTACGTGGGATAGATTGTATTGTATATATTTATACGAGTATGTGTACTATGTATCGGTTAAATTATTTTTTCGAACATAGCCTTACGATACTTGAGTATTGTTATTCGTGTTCTCTTAGTTCAAATTCAAATATTAAAATTTATTTATTTTCATAAAAATGGAATCAATACAATAATACTCTAAAACTAGCGTACTCCTTCCGGGGTCTTAATGGAAAGGGTACATTTGAAATTTTAGTTTTACAAAATTGAATTAAATTTAAATTAGATTTTATTAAATTAAATTTAGTGAATTACAATATCTGAGTAAGTCAAATTATTAAGAGTACATTTGAATTTTTACTTTCAGTTGTAATTTGTTTGTCGCTTGTTGTAGTACCTATTTGTGACTAGCTTACTTGTAGACATTTCCACCAGCTAAACTAAAGTACAAACATTTTTACCACTAGACAGTCTCAATTTATTTTCAATGCCATCCACGATACTTATCTGATATTACACATATTGTACCCCCCCTCTTTTTTTAAAATAAACATAATTTACATTTTCTAACACTTTTCGACTACTGTAAACCGCTACTAAATAAAACACCATTTTCCTAATATTAAAGTACTTATTGGAACATCAATTTGGCTCGTGAATTGTTTTGTTTTGGCAGTGAATCGTCTAGTAGTTTACGGACCCGTTGTGTATGTAATAACTCAAATCCTTTATGAGGTTCAAAGAAAATACTTTAACTAACATCAATCTATTGCAAGTCTCACGTTTGTAGTACATAAAGAAAGTATTAAGAATGAGATAGTTTAATGATTATGATATTGAAGATAGTGTACATAATATGACGGTTTTACATTAATGTTGGGCTTTAATAAATATTCCTTTAGAATTGTAATACTTCCTCTCAATCATCTCTTTCATTCATCATACTGACATAGTATTAGTGTTTGCTTCCAAGTCATCAATGTCATTTTTTTGAATAAAATGGAAGTTATAGGCCCCTGGCACGCCTATAGCCATAGACTTCAGCCATTGTGGACAGTCTTCTGGCAAACACCAATGGTTTGAATGGGTGGAGGGCTTAGTTAAGCTCTGCAAATTAACTCGTAAGTGAGTTAACATAAAATGTAATCTATCCAAAAGACAAGAGGACACGCGGCCTATTGTATGTCTAGTGAGTGTATGTTCCTAAGTTAGATGATTCTAACTTTAGCATAGTAAAAGAGAGAACATTTGAATTTGTAAATCATGATAAAATTTATTCGTAGATCAAGTTATGTCCCGATACTACACTTAGGCATTTCTCACGGTGATCTTCCGTATACGAGAAATAAAGAGATGATCTTTCTCATAGCGTAATACCGTCGCATAACTAAATTCCCCATGGCTAGGTAGAATTTAAACGTAGAAGAAAATATAGAGTTCGTCTCTCTTAGATATACTCCAGTTAGAGTCAGTGAGAATAAATAGAATTTGTATTAAGTGTATGATCTTTACACTATAAGTTTTATTGAGGGTTCCAAATGGATAAAAGTGTTGAAGTAAACATGAGGCGTTGCTCATAAATATAGGTACATAATATAATTAAATTGTAACTGCAATTCCCCATGGCTAGGTAGAATTCAAACGTAGAATAAATTAGAGTTTGTCTCTCTTAGATATACTCCAGTTGGAGTCAGTGTAAATAAATAAAATTTGCATTAAGTGTATGATCTTTACACTATAAGTTTTATTGAGGGTACCAAATGGGTAAAAGTGTTGAAGTAAATATGAGGCGTTGCTCATAAATAAAGGTAAAATAATAACATTCAAATAAAGTAAAACAGTGGAAGGACTATAGCATTTTATAATATCTTATATCTTTACAATTTGGAGTGAGAATAAAATTGATTTGTAAGTACTTCTGTACAATTGGAAGCAAAACTTATTAGTTTAAATACACAGAGGAGTAAAATATTACCAGTTTACCTTTGCCTATACAAATACATTGTAAACGTTATAATGAAACTTTATCCTAACCATTGCCTACTAATTAACTTACAATACTTTACCAACTTTATCTGGATCATAAAATCAGGAATCAGGAACCAACCAGGAACGGCCTAACCGCTGAAATAAAAGTGCCTACAGCATTCCACACCCTAACTCATAGTAATGAGTCCTAACACAAAACCTATACAAGACCTAACATATCGTCTACCCATGCGGGCCTATTTCTCCTGACAACCAGCTAAGCTACATAACCAAGCAAAACTAGAGATTCCGGAATCTCACATTTACATTTAAACGTGTTGAGAATCCTACAAGGAAATTCAGTCTAAGCAATTACCAACCGGTAATTGTCCTGACTTACATTCCGCTACTCCTGGGTCCCTACACCGAACTGGCAGGTGGGGCAACACCTTAAGACTAGTGTGCTAAAGCCCGTGTTTTGCGTGTATAAAACGCCAAGTGGATACCTACAATATATACATAAATATAATATACAATCCTCATCACATTGACCATGGCGACTTAGATGCCACAAGGCAGGGTCGACACTTCTACGTCTGTTAAATAAATCGTCATGGCAACATGAATAAGAAAGGGGACTTTTCGCCTGCTTGGTATTCCCAAGTAAACAGACCCGCAAGCGTCCACTTTGCGTCGCCCCAGCAACTCTAACTCGTCTTCGTTCACACCAGCAAAATCATACCGGTTTCCGACAAGAAAGAGCCCAGATCTATCTAGACCGTAGTCCGGACAAACCCAGTTCCCAATGAACAAATTGTGAAAGCTCTAAATTCCAGAAGACGTATTATCAAATACTCCCAACTAATTCGTCTTATTGGAATTCCTACGGTTTGGATATTGTTGTGTTTAGTTAAATTGTTAACAACTCCAATCCTATGATGTGATTTGATTTCAGTCATATTACTAGTAAGATAGCCGCAGCTAAGACCATAATTTATGGCCCATCCTGGCAGTTCAGCATACCTCACTTTCGTACAACTTACACCAAAATACCCTACTCCAAGAGAAACTAATGTGGAGATTGCTTTGTTGAATATGATTTATTAGCAACTCCATTCCCCACAACGTGAAGTAACCGCAGCTAAGACCGTTAGGCCCATCCTGGCAGTTCAGTTACCTCACCTACTCCCATCTAGTTAACTGGCTTGAATTTATCCCCAAAATGACTTTAACCTTTGTGGATCAAATCTCAAAACAATAAATAAAATTCCCCATTAATCTCCACAACAATTTAAATCCCACAAGTGATTTTAACACAAAACTTTCACAATCGGAACATCGGTTCCCTGATCCCAACCCGGCCCTAGTGTACCTCTTTGCAGTTTTACACACTGCTCCGAGTATCCCCAAAAATTAGCCTACACTAGCTTTTATAGTTTCCCCTTCCACCCTACTTTCTTCATAGTCTGTCTTTCTCTAACCAATCCCAAATCACACTGTCTGTCCTTTACTACCTCGGTACGTCGTTTTAACATCGTACGTCTTTTTCAGTGTGTGTTTTCTCAGGTAATAAACATTGTAATTAATGGCCCTGTCAAGTTTTTGCTGCTAACATTTGAACTGTAACTTAGTGGTGTGTTTGCCCAGCTAAGTGGTTTTTTGTAACTATAATTTATTGCCTGCGCATGCGCGTGCTTTCTCCTGCGGATCCGCCTGTATGAATACTGGACACAAAACAAACTTTCATTTTATATATGTATTACTATTTTATCAGATTACGCTTCTCAAGTCATCAGTGCCTGTTAAAGTCGTAAAACTTTCCATTCTCATATCACCAATTTTATGATAGCTTACGTTGCTTAGGACATCAGTAGTCATTATGACATACAAACATACAAACTTTCCTTCCTATACCACTAACATAGTAAATCTGTCATCGCAATATGTTTCGTTTATCGAAACGATTTATGTTATCGTAGTACTCGGGTTTCGTGGAATACGACCTCTTAATAGTGCCATAGTTTCAGTGGTTTATCACTTAGATTTGTTTGATCGATGTAATTACTATGAAATACTAAGCAAGATTCGAACTCGCCGTAGTCATTGTTTGCCATTATCCAATGATTTAAAGATGATGATGATGATAACATTAGAACTATCTAGATAGTGATGAAATTGGTGTAATTATTTATCACGTCGAAGGGATAAGCAAGACTCGAACTTGCAGTTCTTTATGTATTGAATAAATTGATTGATGAGGATGAAATTTGATAAATTCATTTAATAATTATTTACTAGCAAGGATCGAACTTGCTCTTAACAGTGCATAATTTAACCCATTGTCATTGTCTAATGATTCTTAAATAATAATGATGATATAATTTGGTAGTATTTTCCGATAACGATGAAATTGCTGCAGTTATTTATCCAATTTAAGTGGTAAGCAAGGATCGAACTTGCATTTAACGGTGCAATATTTAATGTATTATTTCTCAGTTTTCGACGATAATGATGATGGTTTAACGGCCTAAAATGGTCCGTTACAGCGACCCCAAGGTAAAGTCGTGAAAGCTTTGATATTAAGCTGGAACGAATTTAGCTTCCAAACTTACCATCATCATGATATATCATAGTCTTAAGTAAGGAACTTACCAAACAAATACCACTACTTACGTTACGACCTTTTACCTCCCCATGGAGTCATAATTAATTTTAAGAGATCAGCTATTATATTCATTACATTCCAAAACCTCTTTAGCCTTTCATGTAAAAATTTACTCATTGTTGTTTGTGGGAGAAAAGGGAGATACCAAAAAAAAAATGAAACGTCGTCATATGCTCCAGTACTGAGCTTCAGACATCAAAGTCCGAAGGCTACACACGGCGGAAGAACCTCAGAAAGTATACAAAGGCCACAAGGAAATAGATGAACGTCTACTCTGTCCTAGTGACACATAGCAGGTATAGTTCTCGACAGGCCCAATCTTCCGACCGTTAAGATACTACAAGCTATGCCCCTAGCCTTAGATACTAACCTAAACATGACTCTACGCACTAAGGTACTAAAGCACCAAAGTACGTCGGTATGAAGACCAATTCGGCTGTATCGTCCAACTCAGACGAGATGCTCTACACAGTACTGGAATAACATACAACAATTTCCATTTATGGTTTTGAGGAGATAATCACGAATGCTGATAAAAATATAATTTGCGGACTTTAACTTATCCTAACACCAAAATGTCCCAACATTCGTGACCATTATGTGTGGAAAGAAAGGTAATGACCAAATTTGAAAATGAAAGACTGTTCTCCTTTCAGAAAATATGCTGAGTCACAGGGCCCATCCATTTTTTTTTTTTTTTTTACACATTCACTCTTTCAGACCCTCAACATTCATGGGCCTGCATACCCCCAGCGTCCCAGCATAATTCGCAGTGATAAGAGAACTTCGAGTTGGTTACCCCCATTATGACATCCATGGGTACATACCACACATCGTTACCTTTTACCAAACTCGTTACCAAAATAAAACAAGGTTACCTTTGCGAATATATATTCAAAATCAACTAATAATTCCAAATGAATAAGTTTTTTTTTTTTTTTTTTTTTTTTTTTTTTTTAGACTGTAGCAGCTTCTATCTATATATGTACTAAGGGGAAAAATATATATTTTACCTGTGTATTTGTAGCTAAGACTATTATATCCAAGCTCATGAACATAACGAATGTTATCCGAATATTATCAGAACGACATCTCTCATTCATGTTTGGTACTACTAGTCAAACATCATAACAGTTAGACTAATCTTATAAGGATAATCTTTTCTAACCTAACATCTATTAGAACGTATTGATATAGTCACTAAGATTTCAAAAGCACTACACTATAATAGATGTATTAAATTTCGACCCCATATTAAAATAATTTTAGTGTTAATATCTCACAATGTATATGTTCCTGTAGTGACTAGTCGTACATACTTCAAAGTTTACTAAATTACGACCCCACTACAAAATTGATTAGGTTATTAGGTATCTTACCCAATACAATATACTCGAAAATACAAACATTAAAATAAATTTCGACCCCATCATAAAATTATCTAATATTAAGTCATCTATTCGAACTATATTGATATTGATGTATTAAACATAAATCAAACAACTTTCAGCAAAGGTCGAGTATAATTATAGTATTAGAATAATAAGCTAGTATTTCAATCAAATGCATAATTTAATTTCCCTTACAACTCCGTATCATATATTCATCGCTTAGTAACCCTATACGAAAATATCATAGTTCCCTATTTGTCCGTAGGGGCGCTAAAAGCGTTGATTACAAGAAACCCTGATAGACAAGATCCTACGAAACTATGTCCTTGCATAATAGTTTCAATATTAGCCTGTAGAGGCGCTAAAGGTGTCGATTGCAAATAGATCACTGCAATGAATACGTTTCTATCTATTAGTTTTGCAACCCTACGTTAGATGTCGTTGGCAGTGTTTGCATACACCCTATCGATCACAATCGAACCAAATGCTTAACCATAGCTAAGTAGCTGGGTAATAGTTCCGTTATTGGATGCTAGGTGGTTTATTGTGTAATAAGGAATGTTAATTTCTGCTAAAATAAAATATCTCCCTATTTATTTATTTTTATTAAAGGTATCGTGACTGATCACTTGCACGATGGCAAGCATCATGGCTAAAAATATAATTCACAAAATAATCTGCTAAGTTTAGAATTACAAGATCATGGAATACACAGCGTACATACAATCAATACTTTAATTATGTTTAACTAATCTGGTAATCAGATGCGGTTTAAACTGATCAACTAAAATTTTGTTAAGTTATTATATTATGCGTGTTGTTATCTTAGAAATAATACGTACAGCTATTAATCTGATCAAATCTGTGCTTATTCGTTAACTAATCATATGAAATATATCAGAGTCATCATCATCCACAGCTGGTTTTGTCTCATTGTTGAATGAAAGATATTAACTACAGTAATTAGATATCGAAATCTCATCTAAAAATAAATCACAGATGATTTCTATTGTTTTGAAAGTAACATTTCAAAATACACAAATATAGACAAAGCCGTACCCATCTGTTTGCCCGGCAGTTGCTCAGCGAATCCTAAACAATAGGCTATTCTTTACTAACTACTATTGAACTAATGTCCCGATATTATAAACCTTCTCGATATGCTTTGACTAAGAAATCTACCTGCTTGTTGTAGTTGTTGCCCTTTCAGCCAACTATTAGAATGCTACTTAGTTTAGATAATAAATGCTATTTCTCTCATAGAATTTTCATCAAAATGTAACTATCATAAATGATAATTAATAAAATTAAAATTTATCAATCAAGCTTTCTAATTAACCAAAGGTCAAGCAATTATTACTAACTAACACCCTCAACAAAAGTGATATCATTAAACGTCTAAGTTGAGTACTTATATGTTCAAGGTAAGTATATTATGCAATGGGCAGTATTAAATCACGACCCCCATCATTAAGCACTTTTCAAAATATCTTATATAAATTTATGAATGCTGATTAATAACTATCGCTAAGCCTAACTAAATTGAAAACGTGAATACATAAATATTGATGAGGAATATTTCATATTTAAATTGAGACTACAATGAAGGTTAGAAGAGCAACCAATGACCATAATTATACGCAGTGAAAATAGTTTGCCATGCGGCGGAGACAGCTTTGTCCTATTCCCTTTTTTTCTAAGAAATGTTGACCTGCTCCTTTTTTTTTACAATGGCTGCTCAGTAACTCGAATTTCGTTACAACCTTCAGTAACTTGCTGTCAGTTTTTTTTGCGTGCATTTAAATTTCTACGTCGAGTGCGTGCTAACGCGAAAAGTGGATTTATAGTTAAATGTGAAGTGGGTTTGTTCCCATGATGGAACATGTTTCCAAGTGTCCCGTAAGTAAATTAGCTTTAATACCCTATTTTGATCCCAATACACTTGAGTTGTCATTTCACACGTGAATTTATTTTTGTTTTAAAGCTATGATTTTAAAATTTCTCAAGTCACCACTTAAAACTTTTGCAACAACTGATATTTTAATGTAGTCATATGCTAGAACTTGGTTTCTTTCTAATAATAATATGCTTTTGTTACAGTATCTACGTGCAGTTTAACAGTGTATATGTTTCAAACAAGAAGAAAAGAGTTGAAATGAACACGACACATATAGAAAGTTGCCAGGTAGGTTTGCTTAATTTAATGCTATCATTCTATTTATTGAAACATCAAAAGTATCTCTATCCCATAAACCCAATAAAATATTCTAGATGTATTAAGTGTGTAATTAAATTTACCTTGCAAATATTTGAAATAAAGTTAACTATAAATAATCTGAAATAGCTGCACTTATTTTGAAATCAGTTAAAATTTGCCTAAAATTGTCAAAAATTCTCAAACTCTCGACTTTCGTATATCTGCCCTATGACCCTTTTCTTATGAATAGAAATAATAGTTAAGCTTCGGTTTGCCGGACTAAGTAAAAAATGTATGCCACATGGCATTGATCTCGAACGGAACATAAGGTTACAATACATTTAAAATATCATCTCTATTCTTTTTCAGAATTTACTCGATTGGGTTTCATCTGGTGGATTTTTAAACACAAACCAGAATCTTCAAACTAAGGTATGTTATACAGTATTTCGAAAAGTAAATTTATTTAAACAATTTAATTTTTATACATATTTCATTTCCCTACCAGCTGATTAGCTCTATCACTTGAGTTATGAAACTAACAACGGGCATATGTACATATATAACATACATACATACACACAACCATTTGTTTTCTCTTTATGAAGATAGTATTACCCGGTTTTATAACACAGTTTCTGCAGTTTGTTTTATTAATTTGTTACTGCACCACCTAATAATATG
Source organism: Macaria notata (assembly GCA_927399415.1). NCBI lineage: Eukaryota > Metazoa > Arthropoda > Insecta > Lepidoptera > Geometridae > Macaria > Macaria notata. The sequence continues at coordinate 9,673,161 of OV656725.1, read as the reverse complement.
AGTTTTAATAATTTCAATCTCTGTTATTTCAGGATTTTTGAGGGCACTATCGGCGATTTATGGCGATTGGCGTAACAAGCGCTTTACCTACAAACATATACGACCCCCATAGTTTGCGAACTTTAATAAAGTAGATAAGAGTCGACCCCAGAGTCTTATAAGTTTCTTGAACTAGTGAAAGTGAAGTGAAAGTGTAAAGTGAAATAAGATAAGTATGTGATATAGTAACTAGTGCAAGGAAAATAAAACGTAAGTAATAGAGATTATGTATTGCCTATTATTCTATAAAGTATTTTCTGACCCCATCCATTTTCACGGACAGCATTTTATGCCAAACCTGGCAATTAGAAACAAGTCACAATCAAACGGATTCCAATAAGATTTTTGAAAATTTTATTTAATTTAAAATGAAACTAAGATAAAATTAATGAAATTAATTAAAAATAACCCCTTATATCCTGGTCACGGCACCATTTTATGTACCCCCCCTCTTTTTTTAAAATAAACATAATTTACATTTTCTAACACTTTTCGACTACTGTAAACCGCTACTAAATAAAACACCATTTTCCTAATATTAAAGTACTTATTGGAACATCAATTTGGCTCGTGAATTGTTTTGTTTTGGCAGTGAATCGTCTAGTAGTTTACGGACCCGTTGTGTATGTAATAACTCAAATCCTTTATGAGGTTCAAAGAAAATACTTTAACTAACATCAATCTATTGCAAGTCTCACGTTTGTAGTACATAAAGAAAGTATTAAGAATGAGATAGTTTAATGATTATGATATTGAAGATAGTGTACATAATATGACGGTTTTACATTAATGTTGGGCTTTAATAAATATTCCTTTAGAATTGTAATACTTCCTCTCAATCATCTCTTTCATTCATCATACTGACATAGTATTAGTGTTTGCTTCCAAGTCATCAATGTCATTTTTTTGAATAAAATGGAAGTTATAGGCCCCTGGCACGCCTATAGCCATAGACTTCAGCCATTGTGGACAGTCTTCTGGCAAACACCAATGGTTTGAATGGGTGGAGGGCTTAGTTAAGCTCTGCAAATTAACTCGTAAGTGAGTTAACATAAAATGTAATCTATCCAAAAGACAAGAGGACACGCGGCCTATTGTATGTCTAGTGAGTGTATGTTCCTAAGTTAGATGATTCTAACTTTAGCATAGTAAAAGAGAGAACATTTGAATTTGTAAATCATGATAAAATTTATTCGTAGATCAAGTTATGTCCCGATACTACACTTAGGCATTTCTCACGGTGATCTTCCGTATACGAGAAATAAAGAGATGATCTTTCTCATAGCGTAATACCGTCGCATAACTAAATTCCCCATGGCTAGGTAGAATTTAAACGTAGAAGAAAATATAGAGTTCGTCTCTCTTAGATATACTCCAGTTAGAGTCAGTGAGAATAAATAGAATTTGTATTAAGTGTATGATCTTTACACTATAAGTTTTATTGAGGGTTCCAAATGGATAAAAGTGTTGAAGTAAACATGAGGCGTTGCTCATAAATATAGGTACATAATATAATTAAATTGTAACTGCAAATCCCCATGGCTAGGTAGAATTCAAACGTAGAATAAATTAGAGTTTGTCTCTCTTAGATATACTCCAGTTGGAGTCAGTGTAAATAAATAAAATTTGCATTAAGTGTATGATCTTTACACTATAAGTTTTATTGAGGGTACCAAATGGGTAAAAGTGTTGAAGTAAATATGAGGCGTTGCTCATAAATAAAGGTAAAATAATAACATTCAAATAAAGTAAAACAGTGGAAGGACTATAGCATTTTATAATATCTTATATCTTTACAATTTGGAGTGAGAATAAAATTGATTTGTAAGTACTTCTGTACAATTGGAAGCAAAACTTATTAGTTTAAATACACAGAGGAGTAAAATATTACCAGTTTACCTTTGCCTATACAAATACATTGTAAACGTTATAATGAAACTTTATCCTAACCATTGCCTACTAATTAACTTACAATACTTTACCAACTTTATCTGGATCATAAAATCAGGAATCAGGAACCAACCAGGAACGGCCTAACCGCTGAAATAAAAGTGCCTACAGCATTCCACACCCTAACTCATAGTAATGAGTCCTAACACAAAACCTATACAAGACCTAACATATCGTCTACCCATGCGGGCCTATTTCTCCTGACAACCAGCTAAGCTACATAACCAAGCAAAACTAGAGATTCCGGAATCTCACATTTACATTTAAACGTGTTGAGAATCCTACAAGGAAATTCAGTCTAAGCAATTACCAACCGGTAATTGTCCTGACTTACATTCCGCTACTCCTGGGTCCCTACACCGAACTGGCAGGTGGGGCAACACCTTAAGACTAGTGTGCTAAAGCCCGTGTTTTGCGTGTATAAAACGCCAAGTGGATACCTACAATATATACATAAATATAATATACAATCCTCATCACATTGACCATGGCGACTTAGATGCCACAAGGCAGGGTCGACACTTCTACGTCTGTTAAATAAATCGTCATGGCAACATGAATAAGAAAGGGGACTTTTCGCCTGCTTGGTATTCCCAAGTAAACAGACCCGCAAGCGTCCACTTTGCGTCGCCCCAGCAACTCTAACTCGTCTTCGTTCACACCAGCAAAATCATACCGGTTTCCGACAAGAAAGAGCCCAGATCTATCTAGACCGTAGTCCGGACAAACCCAGTTCCCAATGAACAAATTGTGAAAGCTCTAAATTCCAGAAGACGTATTATCAAATACTCCCAACTAATTCGTCTTATTGGAATTCCTACGGTTTGGATATTGTTGTGTTTAGTTAAATTGTTAACAACTCCAATCCTATGATGTGATTTGATTTCAGTCATATTACTAGTAAGATAGCCGCAGCTAAGACCATAATTTATGGCCCATCCTGGCAGTTCAGCATACCTCACTTTCGTACAACTTACACCAAAATACCCTACTCCAAGAGAAACTAATGTGGAGATTGCTTTGTTGAATATGATTTATTAGCAACTCCATTCCCCACAACGTGAAGTAACCGCAGCTAAGACCGTTAGGCCCATCCTGGCAGTTCAGTTACCTCACCTACTCCCATCTAGTTAACTGGCTTGAATTTATCCCCAAAATGACTTTAACCTTTGTGGATCAAATCTCAAAACAATAAATAAAATTCCCCATTAATCTCCACAACAATTTAAATCCCACAAGTGATTTTAACACAAAACTTTCACAATCGGAACATCGGTTCCCTGATCCCAACCCGGCCCTAGTGTACCTCTTTGCAGTTTTACACACTGCTCCGAGTATCCCCAAAAATTAGCCTACACTAGCTTTTATAGTTTCCCCTTCCACCCTACTTTCTTCATAGTCTGTCTTTCTCTAACCAATCCCAAATCACACTGTCTGTCCTTTACTACCTCGGTACGTCGTTTTAACATCGTACGTCTTTTTCAGTGTGTGTTTTCTCAGGTAATAAACATTGTAATTAATGGCCCTGTCAAGTTTTTGCTGCTAACATTTGAACTGTAACTTAGTGGTGTGTTTGCCCAGCTAAGTGGTTTTTTGTAACTATAATTTATTGCCTGCGCATGCGCGTGCTTTCTCCTGCGGATCCGCCTGTATGAATACTGGACACAAAACAAACTTTCATTTTATATATGTATTACTATTTTATCAGATTACGCTTCTCAAGTCATCAGTGCCTGTTAAAGTCGTAAAACTTTCCATTCTCATATCACCAATTTTATGATAGCTTACGTTGCTTAGGACATCAGTAGTCATTATGACATACAAACATACAAACTTTCCTTCCTATACCACTAACATAGTAAATCTGTCATCGCAATATGTTTCGTTTATCGAAACGATTTATGTTATCGTAGTACTCGGGTTTCGTGGAATACGACCTCTTAATAGTGCCATAGTTTCAGTGGTTTATCACTTAGATTTGTTTGATCGATGTAATTACTATGAAATACTAAGCAAGATTCGAACTCGCCGTAGTCATTGTTTGCCATTATCCAATGATTTAAAGATGATGATGATGATAACATTAGAACTATCTAGATAGTGATGAAATTGGTGTAATTATTTATCACGTCGAAGGGATAAGCAAGACTCGAACTTGCAGTTCTTTATGTATTGAATAAATTGATTGATGAGGATGAAATTTGATAAATTCATTTGGTAATTATTTACTAGCAAGGATCGAACTTGCTCTTAACAGTGCATAATTTAACCCATTGTCATTGTCTAATGATTCTTAAATAATAATGATGATATAATTTGGTAGTATTTTCCGATAACGATGAAATTGCTGCAGTTATTTATCCAATTTAAGTGGTAAGCAAGGATCGAACTTGCATTTAACGGTGCAATATTTAATGTATTATTTCTCAGTTTTCGACGATAATGATGATGGTTTAACGGCCTAAAATGGTCCGTTACAATATGCCTTAAAGTAGAACTATATCTTGTATTTGCTCAGCGCTTACATGGAACTTATGCGTACTATGTATAGATATAACTATGTTTAAAGGGTCAAGTCTGCTGTTTGATGTCGGTTAAGGAGCAGTCGCAGCGGAAAAACACTACACATTTCTCCAGAGTTTCAGTTACAATGGATTTCCGCAAAGTAACGCCTGATTCAATATTTTACAAAAATATGTATAAAATAATTATTTCTCTTAAAATAATCTAACAAAGTGTCTTCAACAATATATGTCTATCTTTTAAGGTTAACTCACTAGAACTGTTTTTATGGTAATAACTAGTCCACGCGGACGAAGTCGCGGGCACCAGCTAGTATATAGATATAACTATGTTTATAGGGTCAGCATGCACCATTAACGTAGATAGATGTGATGCACGTAATTACTTATACATGGTTACAATTCATTTGTCTTTAAGTCGTCAGTTGATAGATCTCTTTTTTAATTTTTTGTAAAGGACTATGCAGCTGGTTGCTAAGTGCTACCATTGCTGCGTCAGCGGACGATGGCTGGGCACTGATTATGCCCGTGATAGATTTATTGCAAAAAAGCACGTTATATAGCAGACTGCGAAGTTGCTAAACATCAAGCGAGTTGTAGCTAAGCGTGAGCGTATATTGGTTAAAAATTGGTTACTAAAAATATAAGATATACAATATTTAACTAATTTAGTTCAAAAGCAACTGATGATAGTGTGGAAAGAAGACATACGTCTTTTTGTTAGGAAGGAGATTTGTTAAATATCTTTTGGAGCCATAATTCTTGAAATGTCCAATAGGAATATAATATTTTATTGGCGTTAAATAAATAGCTAAATCATTATAATTTTTCTTAGTGTTTTGAATAAATCATTCTATTTTAATGTAATATTTATGTAAGACACTGGACACCTTAAATTTATTAGTGATATACAGAAATTGTCTTTGTTTTGACATAACTACCCTCAACCCCTTGCTGCCTAACCTAGTATTATGTTTTATTGATCAGTCCTCAGCAACCTGTTAGGTCGGGTAAGCGGCAGGGCCCACTATTTATAGACCCTACTTAGTATAGAAGGACCTTGTTGCAATAGTTCTTAGGTAATTGGCTGGAAAACTTAGTGATTGACGCGAGGCTTTGGTACTAAGTGACTAGTGATACTTCAAGTGGCTTGGTATAATGACTTTAGATTGTAAAAAGAATTGAATTAAATTGATGCATTTATGAGTGTTGCGGTAATTCGTTTTGATCAAATTTATATATGTAGATCTGTTTAGTTAAAGGTTTTTATTTGATTTTAATACAATATTCACAATGCATTGCAATATAAACTAACTATAATGTAAAACTGATACTAGGGTTCAAGCTTATTTTTTTATAGGCACAATCAAAATCATTTGTTTGTTTTTGTATTCTTATGTAACAAGAACATCATAGTATGTTTACAGATTATATAAAAACCCAACCTCTCCCTTGCCTTTCAAATAAAAATAAAATCGGATTATATTTGCAAACTAGGTTACATCGTCACGCCACATCAAGTTAGAATAATAATAGGTTTAGTTTAAAGAATAAGCTAAAACTTAACATCTAACATACATATGTAAATAGAAACTTCTGGAATATTGTTTCTGGTCATATAAACCTACATAGCAGCACACATCCATACCGGTCTTGACAAACACATTTCACACGTATTATCTGTCGGGTATTGTTTCACACGATTTCCCTGATGGCGTCATTTGTATCGGGCGGTCTGCCTTTTGTTTTATTTGATCGAGATAAGGCAGGCCGCCTTGAGAGATGAGCTTGATAGAGGACATTGTCAAGGACGTAGTCTGGTGAGAGTGCTGTAATCTGTGTACTTGTGTTAGAAAAATGTGTAGTTTGCTATATTATGTTTATTTTGTTCTTTGCTTGGTGGCTCGGTTCTTTGACTTGAATTTTCATATTATGGGTGGATTTGCACTTGCTTTGTAAGTTTCGATAGCCCTTCAACTGATCATATGTGTTTACTTGCTCAGTGTGGAGGGTGGATTGAATTTTAATGAAAACACGGATCTTGTGTAATTCAACAACATAGGTAACAGTTATTTGTGGTCAATTTTATTCCTGCTAAAACAACTGCACCAATTTGAATGAAAAATAATACGGAGCTTAATTGAATGCCGGAATAATAGTTACTAGACTCTTTTAATTCCAAATAATCGTGATGAACTCCACGTGCATTAAAAAATAATATACCATCAAATAGATTTGACCAAAACTTCTCCATTCGTTCCAGCCCTTCTCCTAGACACACTTAAGCCCGAGCACCGGGCTGTCTGCGACGACCTGCCAGTCTCGCTGGCGTGTCCCACCGGTACCGCCATCAGCATCCTGGTGGCGCAGTACGGAGACAGCCCACCGAGAGACCAGGAGTGTGAGGCGGTGGTGGACCGCGCGTGCAAACTGCCTAATAAATTACAGGTTGGTTTTCTGAACTAAGTAAAAATTCTTAAGTTTGGACAAAATTTGGACTATAAAAAATTCTATATCTCATAAAGGTACAAATCAATTAAAGTACATTCAAATAGAGACAATACATCTGAGTTTATGTAATTGTGGCACAGTAATATGTAGATAATTCACCAAAGTGCCTAAATTATTAGCGGGTAATAGATAGATAGATAGATTAACTCTTTATAAAAAACAGTACATAGAACAAATTGCACCTTAACTAGTGCCACGAGCGGCGGCCTTATCGCTGAAAGCGATCTCTTCCAGGCAACCTTCAGCTGGAGAGAAATAAGCAAAAGAAAAAAAGAAGAATGTGGTGTACAACAAAAAGGAAAAAAGAAATTTTACTAATATATATATATATATACATATAAATACGCAATACACATACTTAATATAATAAAATTAATGTTTATATACAAATACATACAATACACAACAAAATATTTAAAGGTGATAGTAGTAGAAATAATAACAGCAATTTTCACTGAAGGGAAGCGAGATAAAATTCCTTTACTTGTTTTTTAAAGGAATCAATTGTCTGAGCTGTATGGTAATAGCGGGAGATTATGCGTCAAAAAGGGGCATATATAACAACTAGTATTCGCTCGCGGCTTCGCTAGCAATATTACAAGATAAAAAGCCTATTACACTCCTAAAATCTCATACTACCTACATAACAAAAATCATATCGATCCGTTCAGCCGTTACTGCGTGGTAAGCGTTTAAATAAACAGATAAACAGACAAACACTCTAGAAATAGTTGGAACTTGTCCTCTTATCAATTCTAAGTATCTCCAAACATTTTTATTTCAAATACCTAGCTACAATGTTCAGACTTTCCACCTCTCGATACTCACAATTAAAATAATTGCCAGCGTAACTACACCAGCCCACTTCTTCTAATAAAATTTAATTGCCAATAAATCTACTTGTTCCAGTACATGCTCCTCGAACGAGTAGTGACCGCTTGCCAGAAAAAGCCGAGCTGCGAGTTCGACACCAACCCAGGGCCGGAAGACCCCTGCCCTACTTCCAGAAAGTTCGTCGAAGTCTCATACAAGTGCAGGCCGTGTAGGTACACGGTTGAAGTTTGAATCTTTCCGATTCTTTGCCAGTGGTAGTGTTGCAAGTTGAAGTTTTGAGAACGATCAAAGCTTCAATCTTTCTAAGGGATGCTTTATTTAAAAAAATGAGCTTAAAATACGTTTCAAGTCACTTATAGACTTTTATGGTGGGTACATACAATTAAAACATGAAAAACAGAAATTACAAGAAAAGTGTTACAATTAATTGCCTTTGTGGTATGGTTAGTATATGCAATCTAATCTACCTGCAATCATTGCCTGGATGGTGTCGGAGCTAGCCCGCACCCGTAGTTAATTTCATCCGATGGTTTGTAATTTATGAGTACTTTTAAGTGGTAGAAAATTGGCTGCCCGATTCCATGTCCCCGTGAAATAGGTATATTCTAGTTTCATTTCAATGTTAGTCTAATAGTAAGCTATACCATTAGTAATAATTGACTTCTTCTTTTCAAGTTTTCAAGCGACTCATAGTCGTAAATTTAGTACAGAGAAATCAAAGAGACGTACTGTAGATCATAAAGTAATTTAATTGGTGAGTCTCTTTATAGCATAAGTTACAATTAAATTTTCATACTATGCTTATCCTTCAGTACTTCGAAAAGAACCATATTTTCCAGTTAACTACAAATATAAGTGGTTTAACAATAAACGTATAGATGGCGCTCTGCCAATAGCAGAATAAAGGTTCTTTGGGAAACGATAAAGGTGTTAAACACATCAGCCTTCTTTACTCTGCGTAGTCAGGCTACAAGCAAGTTTGTATGAGAATGACTGCCTCTGGTGTCGAGAATTTTCAACGCTTTTGATATGGTTTACGATATCGGTATAACTACTAATTGACTATAGGTACAAAGATTAACGTCGAATTACGACGGCCATATAAATTCAGCTGCGTAAAAGCATTTTCTTCAATCCTTCATTAGAATTTTCAAATCTTAATCCGACTTTCTGTTTTATTTATATTACGTACTAGATATTATTTGAATTCCGACGACCAAAGAAACTTCAGAACAGCATTAGAAGTGTTAGCAAGAATTTTCAGATCTTGATCCACGTTTTGTTTTGTTCGCCAGAGTTGTATTCAGGTGAAACCTGTGACCTCTTGTCCTAGTTTCAGAAAGTTCTCGAGTATAACAAGTGCCTGTAAGTGTGGTTTATACGCCGTCTCTGAAACATGTCTGCTTTTAGGATTTTAACACGAGGTGGCTCTTTGGACGTGGCTATGTTATATATTAAAATTCGTATTATAAAACGGCAGACATTTGAAGATAAGGAAAATAAATTTTAGTTATTTTTCACATATTTATGATGCTGTGGTATCGAGTAAATTTAAATTATTGATATAAGTAAACACATTGACCAAAACATGAATAATTATAACTAAATTTTAGTTTATTAAAATAATAAGAAACAATATTTACACATATTAACACTAATAGAACTAAAAAAGAGTATTTACATCTAAACTAAATTTAAACAATCTACATGTGGTATGGAGCCAAGAACGCTGGCTGCATTCCCACGCTGGATTGCTATAGAAATGAAATATATAACTAAATTATTATAATTATATTACAAATAGGATAACAAACTATGAGCCATTAAGATTTGTATCTCATGTTACCAGTACTTTGCCTCGTAAGAAAATAAAAAAGCCTGAAATACATTATTTTGTAAATCTAGCAAAGATTACATTCAAACTTTATACAAATATGAAAAAGCCTATTGATACACAGTTTGAGAAAGCCATATAAATTCAACACCAGAGGATAGAATACTCTTTAAGCAAAATAGCATTTTTTTAAATGAAAACTGTTATATAGTGTTCTAAAAAGAGTTGCTTCACCTCTATCTACCTATTAATGGTTCCTCGCAGGTCTCCCGAACGCAGGAGTGCTTATCTGGGGACATTTGAGTGCTTCAGTGTAAAGTGGAGTTATTCTACATTTTGAAATATCGACCTTTTTAAGCTTTTGAAGCTATACCGTCATATTGGTGTGTTAGGTGTGAGTGCAGTTGTCTCTTATTTTTGTTTATGAATTCGTCATATTTTTAAGAATTATATATTTTCCTTCAAAAAACTGAAATAGTGCTGTATATAAGTTTAGGTGTGTTAAGTTTATATTCGTTTAACATATTTTACAAAATTGAGCGTCTTTCTTGGAAACCATAATTTACAGAACAATCAATACCACGACGATGACCAACAGTGATCAATATAATTTCACTATTTGAGCCTTTTGGAGTCGAGATTTTGGGGCCGTGGGGTCCAGGAGCCCATACTATTTTTCAAAACCTCTCGGAGCGCTTGGTTGACGCGACGCGTGACCAAAATGCAGGCCTTTTTTCTGGCTCAACGTATCAGCATTGCCATCCAGCGTGGTAATGCGGCCAGTATGCTGGGCACGCTGCCCTCTGGTAGTGGGCTGGAGCACTTAGATTATCTGTAGGCTTTTTTAAAGTCTTCTAAGTGCCCCTTTTTATGTTGTGGTTAGAAGTAGTATGTTTAGTTTTGCTTCCCTTGTTTTTATATTTTATTATTGTAAATAAAGGATCATTTACCCACTATTTGATTAATTATAGTAAGATAAAAAACTAGTTAAAAAGTTTACTTGAATCACAATTTTCTGTAAACGTAAACAAGAACTTCATTCCTTATTCCCAAGGTATCAACACGTGTATACCTACTTCTACAAACAGAGTTTCCTAATAAAACACTCGGACGCACTAATTGACAGACACTCTGTTTTCATCGTAGTGCGGTGTAGAATTACCTTAATGGGAAAGGGTTGAGGTTGCCATTGTTTGCCAAATAGAGGTGTTGTTCATGGGTTCACACGGACAAAGTTGTTTTTGCTGTTGTGAAAAGACCATAGATAGAAGAAGTATATGTTTTACATATGATATGTTCTCTTCTGCAGAGCGTTTACATTATTGCTACAGGCTAGAATGTGAATGATATCTAGATTTGAAATTCCTTGGAATTTTAGAACACCTATTTAGGTGAGATGTATCAAAGTGACTTGAATATGAGCTAATTAATATTACCCAGTAATTTTATGTTAACACTAATATGATTATTCTTATGGAGGAAAATTAGTAAAGGCAACATTTCTATGATATATTTATTAAAATAATGTCTTTTACTTTATTAAATGCAAAAGTGAGAATTGACATATTTTACTATTGTGTTTATTTATTTATGCACCCTCAAAATAGTTGCCCATAAATGTAAAGTTAAAGGAAAATGCACAAAATGGTAGGCATGTATCAAAGAGGTATATGATTTTTTGCCAACTGCAAATTTAAATGTGTCTACTTAACTAATCTATTACGGGTTGGGCTCGTCAGGCGATGTCTATTGTCAATTAGAATGATTAGTTCCGTATAAGGCAAGTGTTTAAGGATATCACACCCTATTTCAATAGCGTTAGAGGTGATATTTGTCTGATGGTTTGATAGTGCGTAAATTAAGACCGCTTACGAATTTGATGTACTTACTTTTATTATGAATATGGAGGATGATTTCATACGTTGGTATTGAGAAGTATTTTGAGAGCATAATATAAAATAAATATTCCGGGACATTGCACACAACGCCATCTAGCTTCACACTAAACGCAAACGCTTGTGTCGTAATGTTATCAATATTTAAAATTTTAATTGTAGCACCCGTAGTTCAGCTGTAAGAGGCGTGCAATTACCAATGTTAAGCAATTGTCGACACGGTCAGTCCTTGAATGGGTGACCAAAATGTGGCATTCCATTTTGGGCGCTACCATGGGTAGGATGACATGTAGGTTTGAATGATGGCTATTTTTCATAGTGCGGCAGTCGTTAAGCCATGTCAGAGGCCCTCAGGGCGGCTTGATAAACTCATGACAACAGAGTTGGCCACTCTCATTCGACAAGAAGAAAATTAGAAAAGCACAAACTATTATAATGAAGAAGAGCTACGAAACAACATTTCACTACTATGTTTTACGTGAATAAACTTTAATATAAAACCTTCAGCAATCCTTATTAACTACAGAAATACTCGTTTATATTCCCTTAATAGTATTTTACAGTGTACTTAACAGCTTAGGTACGTGTTTCTAGTACTACCATTAGACCTGACTAACCCTAACGATAAACTATAGTGTACCTATTAGTCCATAGTGCTTAAGGGTTAGACTGCCGCGTTACCTGTGCCAATAAAATGAAAATAAAAAGTTAAAATTTATAATTCATTACAAATATGCTTACGATGTGTGTTAACTAATTGTGATTATTATTATACATTGCGATTGACCAAAACTTACCATTTTATGTAAATAATAGTATAGAAAATTCAACGGTACATAAATATAATAATAAATCTAAATTTTTATGTATGTACCTACGATATTTCAAATTGAACTGTATTTTTTTTTGAAAAATTGTTAAAGGGGAGGAAATTTAAAAGTGAGTTTAAAGTTACATATACTATTAGTATTTACAATGCAAGCGATCAAGCCCAATAAGTTGTCCTATAAAGTAAGCATTATGCTATGTTGGGGCTGTGTGTAAGCAGATTTATATATGTACAATATCTGTTATGTGTTAGCTTAATCTATCATAACAGATAACAAACATAATCTTTACATAGTCATAGGCATTCATTTGCAAATTGTAAAGAATCAATAAAAAAAACCACTGAACAATTACCCTGATAGGGTGTAGGTTAGCGTTTGTTAGATATGTTTTTCTTTATTCGAAAAAATCCTACGCTACTGTCGAGCCTTAACATGCCTTTAAACACCACTACAGAGCACCGCACCTTGCACTTCCTGCCCCACCCGGCTATTGACCCCAGAATTTATTAACGTTGTATAAATCACATCAATACACTTCCACGGCCCTCGTAAAGAATGCTGCGTCACGCGAACATCGAATCTTTTACCCTCTTTTGTTTCATTTAACAAAAATATTATAGTCTTTGTTCTACTTTTATGCTATGTAAAGGGAGTCGATGGATAGTTGGTGTGTGTCTATATTAGTGGTCATTGTTTTGATGAATAGTTTTGTTTTGGTGAATGCAATAAATTGGTTGCTAGACGACATTAAAAAGTGGACAAAACTTAGCTATCCGCATCTAAAAGAAGCAGCATGGGATCGCAGAAAATTTTGTCAATTGACCTCCAAACTTCATTACGAAGATGGCACCCAATGATGATGATGAATAAATTGGTAGCTAATGAAAGATGTTATGGAATTTAATTCTTGTTTGACATCCACATGATTTTTAATGTATTTGAAAGTTAGCACTAGTTTAAATAAACTATTTTTGGTAATGCACCTAGTAATATCATAAATAATTGCAAAATACAATTAAATATGTTTGGAATCATTATTATTATTTCAACAAAATTGAGATGGAATACAACTTAAACTAATTATTCATCCAATAACGAAGTTATCAATTCTCATAGAATTTACCACTAGTTTTGGGTCAAATTACTCAATACACATTTTTATTGTACTGAAAACCTCCAAAAAAAATAATCATTAATTAACGAAACTGAAATTCAATGAATAACTTTCTTTCATAAATAAAATTTCATTTATTAAAATTATAACCAGCTGACGCTTAAACAAGAATTCTAACAATAAAATTAATCTTCGGGCCGAAAATAGTACGAAACCTATTTAATAGAGAGACGGTAATAGAAATCTTAATTACAAACTATAAAGAATACAAATAGCCCAATAGCCGACTGGGAATACGCCAGTTTCCAATATCGCAGCAGTAATGGTCCAAGTAAGCTCTTTGCACAATGTTTGAACATATATACGAGTATGTATCTATGTATGTACATATATGTAGACAATTGTCATTATTCAAAATGATATTAGACTAGAAGGGCTTTTAGAAGTGCTTTAGATTGTTATTGAAATAGATCGAATAAGTTTTGGGTTGAATTTTTAATGCTACACAGTTCTGCAATATTTTACTTTCAGTTCAAATGGTTAGTTTTTAGTATGGATAGGGTTGGGTTATGTGTCATTTTCATCTATTCTATGGTATGGTGTGATTAAATATTTGTATGAACATAAAATTCCGAATCATGTTTTTTCTTAATTAAATATGATACTAACGTTCTATGGTTTTTAATGATTCAGAGATTATATTGTAATCGTTTATCAAATTTATAAAGAGGATGTTATATCTGATTATATTAGGTTGTTCTTGATAGTATTAATCACATCAAGCAAATTTACATAATATTTTTGCGTCTAAACCTTTTTTATATCCATTGTCTCAAAAGGCATGTCTGTTTTAATGTAAATGTTATTAAAATCTACCAAAATAGGTCGCATAAAGAGAACATCCCCATTTCTCGAGTTGGAATGAAAACTCACATTCACGTTATTCAATTTAATGTGTTCAAGGTGCGAGATAACAGTCTTATAAACAGGAGGGGAAGAAAACACCCTTAAATGTACTTATTACACAAATATTAACGGTATAAATAAGAAATGTTGTGTGTGAGTATGTTTGTTACTATGTGACGTTCGAATGTGTTGTTTAGGTCATTTTTGTGTTAAATAATAAACAGAGATTAACTTTGTTATAGGTTAACTCACTATACTAATCACATCATATTTTATATATTCGGATTTTGAAGTTTTCACAATGTTTTTCTAGTTTACTTGTACGTAAACCTACATATGTGCAATTTGAAACTAAGTAACAATTAAAGTCAAACCGAAGGCCAGTTTATGAGGTGGTCTTTCTTTTACTAAGCCGTACTAGCTTCATCTATTATTACAATTAGCGTCCAAGCAAACATATCATACGTTTTTAGGGTTCCGTACCTCAAAAGGAAAAAACGGAACCCTTATAGGATCACTTTGTTGTCCGTCTGTCCGTCCGTCCGTCCGTCTGTCAAGACCCTTTTTCTCAGGAACGCGTAGAGGTATGAAGCTGAAATTTATATCAATTACTCAGGTCTACTGTCCCTTGAAGCTGTGAAAAAATCAAACTTCTAAGCCAACGCAATCAAAAGATACAGCCATTTATGCCGCAAATTTTCGACACTTGCAAGGGAATCAAAACCTACAGGGTGCTTCCCGTGAACTCAGAATCTTGAAATTTGGTACGAAGCAACGTCTTATAGCATAGATAAAGGAAAAATTACGAAAACCATAAATTTTTAGTTACATCACAAAATATTTAACCTTGCAGGTTTGTACGGAACCCTCGGTGCGCGAGTCCGACTCGCACTTGGCCGGTTTTTCTTTTTAAAATAAATTTATCAATTTTTTTATGTTAATATTATTATATTAGTTCTCATCCCGCATTTCAGAAAACAACTACATAATTATCTATTCTCAACATAAATTCTAAAGAATAAATTGGAAAAATAATAATAAACGTGTAATACTCGTATATATTTATATACGAGTATTACACGTTAATATTTTTTTTCCAATTTATTCTTTAGACTAGCTTACCTCTGGACTTTTCTTTTAAAAGTGGTTGCTTAGAATAATGTCAGTATAAAGAAAACAACACCGCGTGACTCCACTAGTAACCTTACAAACACAAGGCACGTTCAAATGTATGTGTTAATACTTTCCCGTGCCGCTGGGAAGTTATAATGGTAGAAACGTTGTTAAATGGAAACCGGAGTCATGTTTTACGACGGGTGTGATATAAGGAGAGGTAGTTTAGACACTTTGTAGGACTTTAACTGGTAGGTGGACAGTATTTTAGAGAATCTATTTGTTGTAATAAAATGGGCATTATTATTATAAAGTTTCGGGATTTTTAAGGCGGCGTTGGCAACCGTCAATTGTTTCCAGTATGTTTCTTAAAAAAAATATATGTTATTTTTAAAATCAGGCCAGTTTTAAAGTTTTGTTGAATCTAAAAGAAAACTTCCTTATATTTATTCTCAGATATATAATCATTCATGTCGAAAAGCAGACAAACAATGTTTTAATTATGCTAAAAGCTAACTAGAGCCACTGCATTCTCATAGAATCAAGTAAAAACATGATTTACATAATTTATGATTAACTTAGTACAAAAATGAATAACATAAGTCTATTGTAACCGATAACGTATAACATGAATTCACATCTGTTTTAGCCCAAATGTAGACCAGGTTAAATTATAAAAAGAAATATTCAGCCATCCTAAATGAACAAGCAGGAGCAAGTTCTAATTATCTCGAGGGTCTAGCGAGTAGGCGGTGGCAACGAGCCCAAAGGAAGGCCCAGCAATGCCGACAAAGACCAATGGCAATGTAATTGAATACTATATCTTCTTGTTACCTAGCAAATGAGGTATTTTTTCTTTTTTTCCCGCGAATAAGAACTGATGTGTTTTTATGAAGTTGTTGGTTGAATTAGTTTTCCGCAGCTGTTTTTGAAATCTTCTTCTTCTTATCGAATGAGAGTGGCCAACTCTGGTGTCGAGAGTTAATTAAGCCGCCCTAAGGGCCTCTAACATGGCTCAACATGTCATGCGACCCACGAAAGCGCCCAAAATGGAATGCCACTTTTTGGTCACCCATCCAAGGACTGACTGCGTAGACCTTTGCTTAACATTGGTTATAGCATTCGATTGCCTCCGCTAGCTTTGTTTGTTTAAAGTATAAAAGATAGTTGTACCTGCATTCCAAAATATCCAATTTGTAATAATTATCACTGAACAAAGATACCATTCTTAGGAATGTTTCTTTTACAGAACTTATCTTCTTAACATTAACTTATTTTACTGATAACAAATTTACGAAGCTTGAAATAGAAATGAATTATCTAACACACCAATACACTCATTTTTCCTTCTCTTTGACTAGAATCAATCTAGAATACCTGCGTTAATTTGACACAAACATCTTCTTCAACGCTTTTTTTAAATAGGAATAAAAGTTGGCATACATTAAAGGCAGCATAGACTCGTGATAAAGAAGTAACTAAACAACCTGTAGGAATTATCCCCTTAAAATAATATTTTGTTACTACTTCACTATATGTCAGTATACAATAAAAGAACCGAAGACCCGCAACAAGCATTATGTTTCGACATTTTTAGTGCAAACTGCCAATCTGTGAAGCTCCTTGCCGGAATCTTTGTTCCTCTTGAACATACATAATATACTGGGCTTCAAGTTGTGACAGGCGTCTTACTAAACAAGAACACTAGATACCTTCGTTACACACACACAGAGACTCAGATAATTTTCTAGTTTGGAAGCCAGAGACTTGAAACATTTTGTGTCTTGTGTATATTTTTGTCAATAAATAACTGATTGATTTATTGATTGATTGATTGTTACAAAGATTGATAACGCCTTATTAAAACACCAACATATAAGAATAAATAGACAATGAAACACACAATTAAAAAAAAAAACTTTCAAAAGAATTAAATCCCTCATTTTTTAAAATCCAGATTATTTGTGAACTAAACCATAATTATTGGCGACCTTAATGCTCAAAGTGGTCTCTTGCAGGTTACAAATAACATCAGGCAAAGCATGAGCCTGTCTATAAGAAACCCAAGCCATCTTATTATTCAAAAGATCTGAATACTGAGATAAGTTAATTACCCGAAATTTTAATGCAAAGCAAATACCATATATGGATTCCACGAAGGTGCTACGTTTTGACTTATTAATGCTGGTTTCTCTGGGTCAGACGCCATTAAATAAAATATTAATTTGGAAAAGGTGCTATTTTGTATAAATAAATATTGACACGTGTAGACGTTGCGTAGCTATACGCTAAGATTTGTGTAGCATGCGTGTAGCATCCCGTAGCTACTAAAATATTCCGTAGATTCTTCCACGCGTTAAGTAAATTATCTAAACGTTCTAAGTTTTATATAAACAAAATTAAATAAACGTAAATAGTTGTAGGATTATAAAATTTAAATTCACCGGAAGAAAATTACATATTTTACCGTATTAGGTATTAATGTTACCTGTATAATACATTGCATCATCTGTCTGCTATATAAATACATAGAAAAGATGTCAATGATAATTATTATATAAAAGTGTGTATATGTAAACAGTATAAAAGATGTGTACACATGTCTAGAAATCTGTTCTGGATCGAAACCAGCTTAAAATTTATATCTCAACTAAGTTAATTCTAATAAATATTCTGTTTTGTATGACATAGTTAATATATAAAATAAATTTAAATATGTTTGTGGTGCTCTCAGTAAAATAAAGCCCAGATGATAACAAAGTTATAATTACGTGATATAACTGTAAACTGTTCTTTTTTCTCCCAACAGATGAGTTCCGAAGCCTGAACGCGTGCAACGAGCAGATGGTTCATCTGAACTGCAACCCTCACTCAAGGATCGCCATCTTTGACGTGCAGTATGGAAGAAACGTGCGAGATACCATCACGACCTGCCCGCAACCACACGGCGTGCCTGACGAGAGTAAGATCTTTTTATATCACTATCTACTTAGTTTTATATAAATTTTAACCTAGTTTAATATAAAATATATATTAAATAAGACAAAAATAATCAGGACGCGTATTTGATAAACCTTTTTTTAAAACACTTAAATATTGTAAAAGCACTTACTAAAATCGAAATAACCCACAAACGCCACTTTATCGCGTTAAAGTGTTACTCTCGGTAAACTGTAGTATAAGTATTCTGTATACACTAACATAAATCAAGATTATTTTTTCAGTTCAATTTAATTTTAAAATATCTTTATTTACATAATAAATTATAAAATTTGTACAGACCAGTGTTTGTTCTTAATCCTAGAAGCACAAAACCTGATTGTTATCACTATTCTTCAAGCAAATTTTGCTTTTTGCGAACTGTTTGCTGGGAGTTTTATGTAAATTTAGTAAAAATGGGGGTATTTATCCAGTTATTACACACATATCTTCTTGTTTTGATTATGTAGTCACATTTTAGATGTTACTGCATAGTTAAATCAATTTTGTTAACAATATAATCCAAATAGATTGGGACAAGAGATTAAAAAACGTTTATTATTTTTTCAGTAAACATAATAAAACGACCATACACACTCACTTTCACACAAACTCATCACCTATCATCCAAAGAAACTAGAAGCTAGACAATAGGAATCACCCAGTAAAATAGAAGTACTCTCACTCAGAAGTCTAAAATAATAGATTTAATAACTAAAAACTTTTTATTCATTTTTCCATCATACACAATTAAATTATCAAAGTACACACATTATTTCTTACTACAGACAATAATAGCCTAAACAAACAACTGTCCCGTTAAAACCACGCATTTCATAGGCGCGGCGTTACACAATAGAAACGTAAAGAAATCCCAAAAAAAAGTTTTCCCGGCATTAGCTCCTTATTCCATGTGGGTGGCTTTACCTTCCACTCTTTATGGGGTCGTATTATAAAAATGAATGCGATACAGCCACGAGGGAAGTGTATGGAGGGAAAAATTGACCAAGCAAAGGGGACTTACACGGTTGATGTAGACGGTTTTTTCATGTGTACTAGGAAAATGGTGGGGTTAATTTGGTATTTGAAAGGTTAAATGATACGATTGGTACTGATTAAGCATCTCAGTGGAACAAATGTTGTGGTTTACGTGGAGATTCTTGTTATGTTACTTGTTTAGTATATGTTTTTGTACATATATATGGTATTAGCTGTTTTTGTAAATTCTCAAATAGTTCAGACATACGTAAATTAACAATATTAAGATCGTAAATTAAGAAGGAAATATACTTACTTATTAGCTACGTTAGTATGTTACATTGTGTTGTGATTTTTTTAAAATAAATAATTCTTATCCCATTTTAGTAAGTAAGTTATGTACTTAGTTTTTTTAAACTGATGATATAATGTTCCATATCACAG
Organism: Macaria notata; assembly: GCA_927399415.1. Lineage (NCBI taxonomy): Eukaryota > Metazoa > Arthropoda > Insecta > Lepidoptera > Geometridae > Macaria > Macaria notata. Next base: position 9,653,212 of record OV656725.1, on the reverse strand, counting down.
ATGAACACACATTTCAACAACATCGTAGTTTCTTTTTTATATCTCTCGTGTGTATTCCCCCTTAAGTTTATTCCAAAAAGCTCTACCATAAGATGATGTGAAAATAAAATGAATTTTTACTATGTATCGTATGAGGGCAATTCCAACCGCTTCGACGTTACAATTGATAGTCTAATTTCCTCTATATCGAGAAAATGACATTCTATTTTTGGGATATAAAGATTTGAGGCAGTTTTTAGGCTCATTTTTTTATTTGCTTGAGAGAAACAGGTATTAAGTTTAGTTACCAAGTGGATGGAGGATCTGCTATAGGCAATATGAGCATATAAGAAAAACCTCTACTCTTAAATATTCTTATTGGTATCTGCTCTTAGATATAAACTAAATTTAACTTAAACCTATTCGTTAGGAAAAAAGGATTCTTAATTTTGACCGTAAACATAAACTGTCCAGCATTAATAAACAGTTGCACGTAAAACGCACTATATCCCTTAAGTATTATTACTTACTGGTGGCTTAACATTTTTTAACGTCACTCTGTCGACAGCCGCCAAGTTATGTGGTCTCAGTGGAAAATGGAAAACGGCGTCGTTGAATAATTTGCTGTCTCCTGCACTCACAGACAATGTATCTATGGGACATCTGATACATAAAAAAGTTGTTTTTTTTACTAGTGACATTTTAAACCGTGCAAACGACAGTTGATCTAAAATTTTAGTCTCTCGAGTCAAATTGTCACGCTCAAATGACTAAACTAAACTTTATGTATATATATTATATAGGTAAATAGTTTGTAAAGAAATTGACTGTTGAACTCATTTGGATTTCAACAACTCATTATATAGTAAGGATACAGATTAATTCTACGGTGAAGTCACGACCCTCACTAATCCTTAATGAGGAACGCCTCAATAAGAGAGATAGATAGAGAGAGAAATATTACTACTCTCAATTTAATTCTTTGCCACGGTTGTGTCAGAAAATTGTATTTTCACGGTAATAAGACACCTATCGGTTATAAAGTCGTTGCTTCTACAAGACGCGTTGCATAATTCACTTGTTACTGTTTCTTTGTACGTACATTATATTGCAAGTGAGCCTACACTGCTAGCCATGGTAATTCAACAAAATAACTTATCTTCCTACTTGTAAGCCAAGTCTAATTTATCTTCAAACATGTTCTGAGAGTCACATAGGCTATTTTTTCCCCAAAACAGCGCTATAGAATCCTCTTGTCATATTATATACATATTTTAATTGGCCATCAAATTGCTAACCTCCGTACGAAATTTGGCCAAGTGCGAACCCACTTAGTTTATTTGTTTGATAGTTATTTTATGTATTCTGAAAGTCATTCTATCCACCAAAAAAGTAAGTCACATTGTCCAACAAACACTATGCATTCACACCAAGTTAATTGAACACGATGTTTCATCAGTAAAATAAATAAAATAAATAAAAATAAAGTAAAATAAAAGTTACGTATTTACTCGAATACTGCTATGCAACCTATTTGGTATAAAATCCTAATCCGACCTCCTTTGTTCCAGCCTGCACAACTCCTTACGCCATGGAGACCGTGATGCGTATTTGTCACGGGAAACGAACATGTCAGTTCATCGCTAGCAGAAGCACTTTCGATTCCTTTTGCAAACCTTATACGAGGCCTTATGTGAAAGTCATATATGCTTGTGGTAAGTTGTTTTTTCTGCAAAGGTCAATATACTGACCAAAGAGTATGGAAGAATTCACCGTTATACTACGTTTTAAGAGACGGGATTTCTATACCAAAATGGAAATGATGAATAGTATGGATTATGGCCTTAAGTAGATGGTTCCTGTAATTCAAATTTTGCTTTCTTCAAACAAAACAATTGAACTGACAAGACGTAGCATTGCGATCTGCAAAGAGAACAATAAAAAAATCACTCTGAACTTTTCAAAACCTTCGGGAACCGCTAGCCTGGAGGCACTGAGTAAGCTGGATCATTTAGGCCAATTTTTTGGAGACTTTTCTAAAGATTTTCCGAACATCTTTTTTATATTGTAGGAGTTAGAAGTAGTATGTCGCTTTTTGTTCTCCTTTAATTATTAATGTACATAAAAGTTTTTATTCTGTGAAACTACCTGGGCGTGCACTGCGATGTATCACAAATTATTATAAACTCTATGCTATTTTCATAGCTTGAATAAACATGACATATGTATTTATACGGGTTCGTCACAATAGAACAAGAGAATGCGTCATAAAATTCCTTGCTAACATTCAAGTGTGGCTCGTGTTTTAGTTAGAACTCCCAAAAATAAGAAGTCCTGTCCGTAAAAAGGTCAAACCTGATTATACATAAGTGCCTGAAAGAAGGTCAAGACTGAAATTACTTCAAGCAAAGAAATAGAAAACTAGTTTATTCACCCTCGGCTAAGTAACCGGCTAAAAAGATTCTGTGTAGCATCAAATATGAAAATCAAATATATTTTCTTTGATCATTTTGCAAAATAAATAAAAATATTAAACGAAATTTGGTATCTCATTTCTAACGCAGTTTAAATCGGATATTATTAAATTATCTCCTAATTGAATGATAGGTCCAGTTTCACGGCTTCTTTTTGCAGAGAAATAAGTGGAAATTCACGTGTCGCTCTCACAAAAGCTGCTTTCAATTCCTTTTTGCTTTTGAAAACGTAGATCTGACGAGAATTCAGCGTTTCAAAAGAAGTTTAATTCTATTAATTTTCTCGTTAACGTATCTCCTTACGATGCTGAAAATAAATATCAAGGTATTTCGCCAAATACCAGCCTTATTTTCTTTAATTTCGGAATATGGTAGAACCATAATAAAGAAAATTTTCGTCGATTATTTTCGTGGAGGATGTTGCGGAAACTTTTTTGTTATTCTCACAATGGTAAGGTTTTTGTTGTGGTATCTTAGGAACAAATTATTTTTTAGGTTATTATTGTTTCGTTTATTAAAGTTTGGCTACACAACTTATAAGAATAACTTTGCGGATGACCTGGAAGACTATCATAATAAACCTTAGTTTAATTTTTATGACGATAATGTAAAAAAAACTTTTATTATATTTAAAGTTTATATCTCATTAAAATTAATTATCTACGCGTTTCTATGCTTATAAAACTATAAAAAGTATCGTTTGCCCAAAGATAATATTGGTATGGTCCCATATCAGCTTTGTTGTTTCGTTAAGATAATATCTAAATGTCTATTATGAGTAAGAAATATATGTGATTTAGAAACAAATTGCAATAAAAAGCACCTAAATGCTTCTCCTAAAGAATTTAGCCTGTAATGGAGCTTGTTACCTGAACTGCACCGACCTGGCTCTGACCGTTCTTCAATAACAAATAAGTCGAGTTTGGAAGTTTGTAGCAGACTTATTTGCATGTTGATAACACGTTTGCACATCTCCTGTATTTTACCTACATTTACCTACATATAATATTATTTTCATGTTCCTATTTACTTGCAAATAATGGAATGCAATACATACGCTGTAACTAAAAATTGGATTCGAAAAGTTTAGGGTTGTTTTTATATTTGTGTCAAGCATTTACCTTACGGTATTCAATATACAGTGGTGCTTAACATCAGACAGACTGTGGTCAAACGAAAGCCTGTTTCGTGTTAAAAAAAATGTTTTGTCAGTCATTTGAAAGCAAAATCCAGCCCAAATCAGGCAAATATATATGCTTTAGGTAGCCTGATGGTTAATATATTGACTAACATGGGTCTTTAATTAAGTTCTGTCACGTCCACTGATCTCCCCGAAATATTTTCCTATACCGCTAAGCGAATTAAAATCACAACGCTGTAACCTAAAATTGCCTTACGGCTGATATTAAACTAGAGGCATCAATAATAAAATGTAGAGATTTCCCTGTCCCTTCGTACTCGAACCACACCTATGCTGGTTGTTCACACAATATAATCTAAATCTGTGGTCGCAGCACACTGACCACCGGACCGCAGAGTTTCGCACGCAGTTGGATGGAATAATTTATAACATAGCCGTTCAAATTATACCCACCTCATAGAATACTGAAGGGGTGTAAATAGAACTCTATTGAATTAGCTAGAGATAAATGGCCGTCAATAAATTGCAGCTTTAATTTAATTTCGGCTTGAAGGTTGCGTAAATATTGCGGACTCTTATAAAGATGGTTTCTAGTGTCGTTGATTTTATATAACACGGTAAACTATCAGTATTATTTATAATTCGCGTTATAATTAAAATTTCTTTGATTTCGTTTTCTAATGACAGTTGTAAGATAGTAAAGAAAATTATCTACAATCAATACCTATATGTATTTTTAGAAAGTCTATTGTTATTTTTTCTACTGTGTTGCAAATTAACATAAAATTAAATTGGCATCGAGTCTCGTTATTACCACTAGTTATGTAGGTACATTTATTTATTAATATTTCAGGTACCTAATGATTAATTTTGAAATAATTTTTTTTGCAGTCCCTTTGGGTGTTTTAACGGATCGGTATGAAGTTCCTCCCGGTAAAGATGAAACTGGTATCAGCGGCGAAGATGAAATAACTGCCAAAAGCCCTTATGATGGTAAATATTTTTCAGTTATTACATATCAGTACAACTGGTTGTGCTAAAGGGAATTTAAATTCCCTTTAGCACAACCACAAGTTGTGTAACGGGGAAATCATGACTTTTAATAGAGTAAAGACCGAGGTCTAATCGGTTTGATCAAGCTAAATGGATAGACAAAAATTGATAAATATAATGTATTACAAGGTTACAAAACAAACATTAGAATTATAGTACTTGAATAAGTGTTATAATTAGGCGCACTTAGCCACAGTGAGCGAGTTTTCCTGTAAGATCTTCAGATGACCAATATGTGAAAAGATCGGACACGACTAGTGAACTATTAGATTTGTAAAAAACTTTTAAATTAATTGTTAGGTACTCAAAACTTGAGATAATTAAGTACTGGAATTCTAAAAAGCAATACTCTTTTAAATTATTCAACAAATTCTAGGTAAACTGTTTATTTTTAGTTATTTTGTCTAGTGCTTTACCCGCACTATGTAAAAAAAAGTAAAGTAAAAAAAAGTAAAAATATATGGTTGTTTAACTTTTATTGGAAGTTAGTAGACCGTAGCCTAGCGCATAAGATGTTCTGGACAGTAATCAGAAATACGCAGGTTCAAATCCTGCGGGTTGTGATTATTTTAACTGTTTATTTGGCAGTACTATTTCATTTATTTGTAACGGTATCTTTTTAGAAAATGCCGGCACAAGATGGCGAGAGCCGTACCCTGTGCCTCCTGTAGCGGACCCCGCGTTACAACCCCCCGAAGAAACTACCACCGTACTCAATCCGGGGAAGAAAGAGACTCGGTACAAATCTGCAAACAACAATGGTAAGCCATCGTTGTACTTGCTATATTTTTTCACATAAATAAATAAATATTTCAGGGCATATCACACAGCGCCATCTAGCCCCATACTAAGCTTAAGCTTGTATCATGGGTACTAGAACTAACTAACTGTGGAACGCTTTGCCGCTAGATATTAGGAAAGCACCATCACTAGATGTCTTCAAAAACAATGTTAAGAAATTGTATTTATCTTCTTTGGTTCCGACATAAATTGCTGTATATGTTATTATTTTGTCTCTTGTATTAATATGTATGTATGTATATGTATGTGGGGACAGCGGAGCATCTTCGTTATCCATAATAGTAATTCTACCGGCTGGGCATGGATATTCGGGCATGGAGAAATAAAACGTAGCACTTCAACTTATTGATGGTATATTACAATTTGTTCGAGGTTAAACTATGAAATACAACTGTAGGAAGATTGTCTGATAACTAATTACACTAATTCGGTCGACACTCCAACCAACACGTAACGCCACAACGCGATGCGAACCGATTGCCGTCCCAAGTAAGAATGGCGGTCTCTCGCACGGCACTAGCGCTGGTTGTTGCGTCAGAGCAGGGCTCCGAAGTTAGTCTCAAGTCAATGTCAGCCGTTATTGACAGTGACATAAACATTATAACATATTTCGAACATTGTGACAGCTGACAGTGACATTGAAACCAACTCGCCTACTCTCCGAATCAAACATTAACAACAACTTAAACACTCTTCGAATCAAACACGCCGACACGGCCAGACTGACATTCGCACGTCCTCGTGCGATCCGATTTCTCTCGCAGCAGATGACCTGGAATAAAAGAAAAGACACAGCTGGGATCACTAATGTCATTTTGCTCGTCTATCCTGACAATTTCGAAAGATATAATTCAGTACACGCACATATTATCAGTATCTAATATTTGGCTTCGAGAAATTGAGATCACGTCAAGATGTTGTTTCAACTAAGTTAATTATCACACAAAACTTCACTATTCGACCTCGTGCGAATATGACCGTACCGCTGCAGGGTGCCCCCACCACCAAGATCGCCACTCACAGGTAACGACAAGAGAGCAACGGACAGCCCTGCAGTTGCAGCTCCACTTCACGACATTATTTGACCTCATGCAAATAAGCCACCGCAGGGTGCCCCCACCACCAAGATCGCCACTCTCAGGTAACGACAAGGGAGCACCGGACAGCCCTGCAGTCGGAGCACCTCTCTACGACAATATTTGACATCATGCAAATATCGCCAAATCTCTAGCTTCTACCCGACGGCATCTCATACGACGTGACGTTATATCATCTGACGTGAAACCAACTAACTCTTAAGCAATGGTGTTGAATGATACGTAACAAAGTCACATCTCAAAATTAAATCTCTAATTCACTTCCCAATGCTGAGAGGGTCGCCGAGGTGGCGCTCATTGTGTGCGAACTAGCAACCAAATCGTATCATCGTCTGATGAAACCTCCTCATTACTTTAACTTTGACCCGCCGTCTCGGCCTCCTCCTCCTCATCGTCAACATAATTAATCAAAAGGTATCTACCTACTTCTATTAAGCCGTCAAGACTCCTGGGCACTATGCCCAGATTTTCGTGAACATCTTTATGAATCTGATTTTAACTATCTATCTTTTTAAAACGTGGGTACCTGTGCTGTATTACTATGCCTTCTATTCTAATCCTTTCGCAGTACCCAGAAATTGATTGACTGTTTTACTATTCACTAATGAGTAACCAAAAGGAAACGAGCTCACCGGGAGTATGGTCAAAGTGTCTCGGGCAGACTATGTACGCTCCAAACCACGCCGACAGCATCCCTGCTCTGGCGGTGCTGATCAGCAAGAAGGCGGCACCACTTGCTACTGGCTGGGTGCGAGGAGTGACAACAGCATCCTGAAAACAGAAACGGATACGCGCCAGTACTGAGGCATCTAATATGGGCCATTTAAACAGGGATGATTTCAGATTCAGTTTCATTTTATTTGCACAGTATATATCTTGAAATTCAATCTCTAACGGACACGACTCCCAGAAAAGCTGGACTGTTAACAGAAAAATCTCAACGAATCCTGTCAAGACTTGATTTCACTGAAATATCTTGCGTAAAATAGGACAAGACTACTAAGTTAAAACTATGACAATGTTAATTTTGATTGAATCTTGAATTTCAATTAAATATCACAGTGCACAGCTGACCTCTTATGTGGCATAAAATGAACTCACACTTATTTAGCACTGTACAATCATGAAATAGCTACGCATTAAAAGTTATCAGCAGATTGACAATAAATTTTCTACAAAAAAAAACCATTACTTAATCGTTACGCAACATTTATAGTGCTGTATGCTCGTATTAACCGGTATGGTTCTTCTCAATAACGCCTTTTAATCATTTATAACAAATTGCAAGCAAATCTTACTTCGACAAAAGAGCATTCAACACCAGAAACGTAATGAATTTAAACAATATCACCTTTGATATCCGATGGAGTTGCACGCTGCACTTAGTCACCACTCGACCCTGGCTGCGCTCGCCCGGCCGCGTGCTACCACTGCTGCTTCATGTGCCGTGGCCGCCCGGCCGCGTGACACCACTGCTGCTCCATGGGCCGCGGCAGCTCGACCGCGTGCCACCACCGCTGCTCCATGTGCTGCCCGGAGCGCACGCCACTGCAGCGGCATCGCGCATCACTGCGACGTGGCATGAGTCTGCTGCAGGCGCTGCTCTTGTACTCCCTCACGATGCGGTCCATATCTTGTAATCTTCTTGCTTGTCAATATTTTTTGTCGTTTCTTTCGTAGTCTTTCTTGTACGACATTTCCAATTAGAAGATATAAAATTCCTACCAAATCCGAACAGCAAATCTTGTCTTTCAATTCACAGCACACGTATTCGTAAATTTCAACGCAATTATGAAATCGCTTTATGGTCTTCTCTGGTCCGAGGATTATCGTTGCCGCATTGATAAGTTTCAGTAAAACTCAAATCCCAACTGCTTTTTATCTTTCACACGTTTTTGTTCATTGACACGAAGAATTGATAATGTTCGTGGGTCTGATTTTCACGTAGGCAGAACATGCATGGCTCCCATTGTGTTTCTCGGCGATCAATTATTTCTCCATTTTGCCATCATCCCACTTCTGATGTGGGGACAGCGGAGCATCTTCGTTATCCATAATAGTAATTCTACCGGCTGGGCATGGATATTCGGGCATGGAGAAATAAAACGTAGCACTTCAACTTATTGATGGTATATTACAATTTGTTCGAGGTTAAACTATGAAATACAACTGTAGGAAGATTGTCTGATAACTAATTACACTAATTCGGTCGACACTCCAACCAACACGTAACGCCACAACGCGATGCGAACCGATTGCCGTCCCAAGTAAGAATGGCGGTCTCTCGCACGGCACTAGCGCTGGTTGTTGCGTCAGAGCAGGGCTCCGAAGTTAGTCTCAAGTCAATGTCAGCCGTTATTGACAGTGACATAAACATTATAACATATTTCGAACATTGTGACAGCTGACAGTGACATTGAAACCAACTCGCCTACTCTCCGAATCAAACATTAACAACAACTTAAACACTCTTCGAATCAAACACGCCGACATGTATATTATTGTAATATTTGTTTATGTTTATAAGTAGAATAAACTATTTGATCTTTTTTTTTCATTTAATATCTTAAACACCTCGTCCTACTCACTTATTATGAAGAATATATCCCTGCCAGATTGGTTGCCTGGAAGAGATCGCTCTTAGCGATAAGGCCGCCAATTAAAACGCAAATTTTATTTTCTATGTTTTTTTTGTATTGTTTTTTATGTATGTGGTGTTTTAATAAAGAATTTATCTATCTATCTATCTAGGATGATGATATATTTTATTTTACATTTTTTTAAACCTTCATTCATTTGATAAATTTACTGCCTAGACAGTATTTGGCCTTCAGACACCGTCGCTATCTGATCTTTGTAAATTTTACTGATTCATAGTCGCCACTGTAACTCACTAGTCTATACCTACATATGTATCTGAAAAGTAATCGTCGGATTTTGATAAAGGTTTTTCCAATAGATAGTGTGGTTAAATTTATAGTATGTCAACTCAATAGCGTTGACTAATACTGATAATTTACAGGATTGTAACTAGCTTTTGAGTCGTATTTTTAACCCCGTAATTTTGTAACCCCGCAGAATTGCAGGGCGATTTAAACCTGCCCAAGAACTCAAATAAAAAATTAATTCGTTAGGTGAGTTCTTGGGTAGAGATATCGTGGTAGGGTGCCTACCACGATATCTCTACCCAAGAACTCACCTTACCCAGGTCCTTCCACGGAAGATACATGCCCTTGGATATTGTGGTCCGCAAATATGTCGGTTTCCACACCATGTTTTCCTTCACTGTTAAGCAAGTGCAAATCCACACTTAACTTGAAAATATTAGTGTAGAGATTCAAACCAGGTAGCGTCTAGATGAAAAACTAGCATTGTAGATACCCGTACGTAAATAAAGTAATAAAATTCGAGTTTAAAAATTGGTAAACAGCTCTTGTACGACCAAACAGGCATCTGTAAATCAAACCTACGTTCTCGAAAACTCATTGAAACCAGTAGGGACCTGTAATTTGGAGCAGGTGTGAATTAATGGTGCACTCGGTTTCCAACACTGCATCATGTGGATCGGCCCAATTATGGCACAAACAACCGACAGAATTGCGGCCCGAGCAATCTCAACTAGGCACAGATAGCAATTCATCCAGGGACGCGTGGACGATATTGTACTTTGGTATTTCATGACAAGTTGGTATTAATAGATTTTTTAAATGTCATATTATGTTAATTTTATACATAATCCGGTACATAAATATAAATGGCAGAGAAACAAATGTTTTAAATGCTGGCTTGTACTTTGCCCAAATGATTAGTCTAGCTATTCAACGGGGCAATGCAGCCAGCATTTTGGGGAGGTACGCTGCCTTTTGAAAAAGTGGATTAGGTTGTTTATATATAGTTTATTTCTAGATGTTATTTATTATATATTTGTGTTGTTTATTGAATAAAGTTATTTACTTAAATAAATATAGGTACTTAATGTTTTATATCACCGAACTAATACTTTATATTCGAGGGGGTTTAAAAAAATTCCAAACAAAAGATTTACGAGTTATTTTATAAAAATGCTGTATTTTCCTTTTGTTTATTAATGTCATTTTCCTCAGACTAAAAACTAACTATAATCGGTTGGAAGGAGTAGTTTATATAATAAGTAACATTTATTTTATTTTTTCGCAGTGAAAAGTTTCAACACGACCGTCTACGTGGGCGTTGGAATTATTATAATCGTCATTATAATAATCATCGCCGCTGCAGTTCGATGCTACTACGCTAGAAGAGCCAAAGAAATCGCTAAAAACGGAAATATGTTCACAGCCGAAGCACCAAACGTCTTCAACGACGCATCTTCTGACGTAGACAATGATGTTGAAGTCAGTCATATCTCTGGAACATTCTACGACCCGATACACCCAGACATGATCCTTTATAGAGACGTGGATGGTACAAGAAACACGCTAAGAGCAATGAGACCCCTGTCAACAATATACCCTTGTGCAGGGCCCAGAATGTATGGAAACGTAGACTATGTTCCACCCCAGCCTAGAGAGTTCTCGAAATTCCCACGAAGCAGGAGCAAAGAAGAACCGGATCCGGAAAGAATGACAAGCCCAAAAAGTCTTGGAGCGTATTCCTCGTCACAATTCTATTATGGTTAAATTTAAAAGTTATAATATTGTCTGAAAAGTTCAACGAATATAATTATGTAAAGAATAAGTTGAAGGCTTATGAAGCTTATTGAGAATGTATCTATAGTTTGCTGTGAGAGTTGTTAGTAAGTGCAAGAAAGGGTTAATATAACATTTTACGACAAGATGTATATATCGTGAAATCCTCGCATATGATGAATTTTCAAGACAACATATTGAGATTTCAACGAGGCCACAATGATTGGTTGTCGTATATTTGTTTAAAATCCTACTACCATTCCTAAATCTAGTCAAAAACCTATTTTTGCTAGCAATAAGACAAATATAAATAAGCGATTGGGTATTTAACATAACTTTTCTTCTCTATAATACGAGTATGTAAAGTTGATATTTACACTTTATTTATTTAAAGTATTCAATTGTAAAAGTCAATTTATCAATAGTAAATCTGCACAAAAGTTCACTTTACCAATAAATAAATAATGTAATTAATTATGATTGTCAAGCATATCAGCACTATCATTACGTCTGTGATTATAAACCTGTAAAAAGCTTGGAATTTTTATTCGTTTTTTTAATAAATGATATCTAAAATGGCTTTTTATTTCTTGGCCCGTTTTGATCTAAGACAAGAATTATGGTTGTGTCATTAGCTGCGTTATTTTCCTTTATTTTTGTTATAATGGTAGGTAAGTCAAAATCTGAACTTTGTTTTTGTCCGGAGCATGATAATATTAAAACAAACAGAATGTGTGAGAGAAGCGTTTCCAGTTGTAAGTTAGAAATGTAAACGAAACAAAACAAGAGATCCAAACACAGTCCACACACGAGCAAGAGCTGAGAATCCCAAAAACGCTTTAAGCCTATTTGCTAAGTTGCTCCAATCCACGATAGAAACATTTAACCCTCTAAAAGGTGTTGATAACATTGCCAAAAACCTTTCTAGTAGTTAGAAGTAGCATGTTTAGTTTTTCTTCCCTTGTTTTTATATTTTATTATTGTAAATAAATTATCACATTCAGCAGCAAAAATATCTCCAGACTAGTGCTGTACAAATGCAACAAGTATTACATCAAAAAGCAGTTACTCCATAACTTTTATGCCCCTAAGAAATGTTCGACACAAGTAGTGAATGAATCCGGCGGAAAACGCAGCCAATCGCGAGGAAGTGGCCGGACGTCCGGCACATCCCTAGTTGTAATGGTGGTCGTGCTTTATGGCGTTATGGAAATTAGCCTCAGTGGCTATCCGTCATGGGTTGCTATGGGGCCAGTCAGAATTGTACAATTTTCTTAAAGTAGGCATTAAGATAATCTGATTCTTTTTTTTTACACAAGCGCATGTGGCTAGATTAGGGATGATTTGTGAAGATGTTTAGTTTATTTTTAACCCTTTGTTGATGTTCTTGGTGGCCGTAACTATTAAAAACTACTTAATAAATACTTTTTCTAAGACCGGAACTGGGTGGCTACAAAAAAGGTTTCTTGAAATCTTCTTCTATTGTAGCTAGGAACAGCCTTGTGATTTACCTTTTAAGCTTCAAAAGTTCAAAACATGCAGGTGGATACCCCAAGCAGCAGAATTGAGGAAAATGAGATTACGAGACGACACCCGATGGGTAAGTATGAAAATTCAAAGGTAAGTTTTTAGCATGTGAGATCCTACTTGCTCATTTGAAAAAGAAGAACAATTCTGACAAACTTTCTTCCTTGGGTACAGTAAATATAAAAATGAAACAAACACATAAATACATTACAGTCACGGACTAAGTAAGTAGATATTCATAGCGAGGCGTTTCCTATCATTTCCTATCTATTGGTTTCGCTTTCGGATTTACATTCATAGTACAAAAACAAATGGATCCTATATCGATAAATCACGAACCTTTAACGACATGGAAAGAGGCCAAATGGGCCGGATTTTTGAATCGATTACAAGAAAAAGAAACGAATGGTTTCCTTCTCAAGTCATATATAGTAGTTTCTTATTTGATGCTTCTTTTTGTGTAAGTTATTTGGATAGCTAGTTCTAGATACTAACACTAAGTAATTGTAGTTTTTAACAAATTTACACATATGCAAATGTGTCTCTTATGTTAGATTAGATAGTTTTTAACAAAAAAAATCATGTAACGAGCGTAGGTAAATATAATAAGCAGGCATGCGATTGAATGCAAAACGATATATTAAATATTGCGTTAGAATTCATCTTATGGCATACTTACTTACTCGTATACTATATCAAACTAGTTCGGCGCAAAATGTCCACCACCCACATAACGTTCAAATCGCAAAATGTACAAGAAACAAAATGTGCACTATCACAAATAAATATTATCAACTCGACCAAACTGACCAAGTAATTTTTGGACGAGTTGTTAGTAAGCCAAGGCCACTCGCAAAATTTACAAAATCATTCTAACAAATCTTAAATATTTTCTTCTTTCTTTTACTTAAAAATTACTAAGGCATTACAAGTTATATCTTGCTCAGAGTTTTAAAAGTTTGCAGGCGTTATCTCAATCTTGGTGCGAAATACGCGAATTTTGAAACTCTGCTACTTTACGACTTCAAGTCCTGAGATATTCTTTTAAGCTTTTCATGGGGATATATTTTTTAAATCTGTCTAAGATAAAAAAAAGCATAAAAAACGTTTATTTCAACATTCAAATGGGTTTTACAGTATTATACAGGTTTATTGAACATAGAGGATTATGTAAATTAGGGCTTTTTGCATTACTCACTAATAGGTAATCCCTGGATATCACACTATGTAGGTCTATTCCTGTGCTGTGAAATCCAGTTTTTCTTATTTTGGAGATAGCCTAGCAGTATAATTGAACCTCTGTAGAACCCTGAAATCGCGATATTTGTAGCTGTTTTAATAAAGAGAAAAGTTTATAGAGTTCTAGTTCCATTAATCTTTGGTCGTTATTGATTCATATTTATATACATTTGAAAACTCAAAATATCTTTATTCGTATTATAAAGATATCAATAACACATCATTCATTGTATGAGTTGACATAATATGAGTAAGTTTTTTCTTATGTTCTACATAATAATATATAGAATTATTTTCAATACTCACAAATACGTATCAACAATGTACCTAAGTTCAAGATATCTGTCGGTAAAGTTGTAGAAAAGACTTATAAGTTAGGTCGCGGCGTCACGTGCCTTGAATTAAAACGAACGACATCTAGTTTGAAAACATGAAGACTGTGTTGGTTGGTAGTAAATATTTAAATTTGTTTTGTAAGCAAGATTAGGGCTTGCTTGCATAAGGAGTTTTAATCTTTTTTTTACATAGTAATTTTGACGTTTTAATAAGTGTTAACTTGCGATCTTTAAAGCGAGAGTGAATCCGTAGTGATTGTTTACAATCAGGCAAACCTTGTAAAAAATGTGTTGGAATCATTGTGTAAATAGGCCAGCGTGTTACAGTTGGTTTCTGCTTGACCAACCACAGGGAACCTATATTTTAGAAGAAAGAAAACTTTATATGTTATATAAATGTTTTAACGTCAAGCATTTTTTAATATATCTCTACATTTCCATAGCTACGTTTTCTAATATATTGTTAATTAGAGTTATGCCACGACAACCTATCATACATTAAAAAAAAAATTATTTTTAAATACTTGAAAGAAAAAATGGCTTATTTATTGTCTCTAAAACATTTCATATCACCCAAACCGAATTATATTACGATAAGTATATGCAAGAAAAAAATGCATAAAACATTTGAACATCAATTTATCTAATCTACTTCGTATCTACATAAACAACAAGTAAGCTGAGTGAGTGAAAATTCAAATTACCGAGACAGGTATGTGGAAAATTTTCCAGCTATTTTGTTTAGCTGAAAAATGTTTAATCCCACATGCACAGACAGCGCGTCTCTTTTATTACGAGTATGCATAATCGGATCCGTTCACTTAGCATAATATATTCAGGGATCCAATATTGTGAGAGAAATAGTTTTGATACAAATACAGGGTGGTCTTTTAGAGCAAAGGGCATGGTGTATATTTGATTGGATTAACAAACTATGATAATAATATTATATGGATATTATTATGATATGGATTAACAAAAAAAAATATTGCTCATTCTCAGACAAACTGTAGTTACATAATATGTTTGAATCCGTTTTACAAATAGTTGACCAATAATATACATTTTTAACAATAATTTAATTTCAAATTACAGCGTATTTGATACATTGCCATCATATTTATCTGTTCATATGTAATTCTATGCAAACGCTTGTGTCACTGATACTAGATAACGGATTGAATACTTATATACATCTTTTTTAGTATAAGGAAACACGAATAGTCACCATCATTTGTGAGTTTATATTTATTCTTGAATATTATATAAGCGCATAATTTAAACCCAAATGTAAAACTTCGTACTTAAGTTTATGTTCAAATAATTAAAATAACATGATTTCATACAAGAAATTGCACATTGAAAATAGTTTTGTAAATTTCTGCTATGCTGAATTAATTATGTGCAGTTATAAAAACAGTCTCTCTTGAGTTGTATTCCTCATGACTGAGGGTCGTGACTCCCCGCAGAATTAATCCGCTACGGGAGTTTTCTTGGGCAGATACATCATGGTGGGCACCCAGGTCCTTCTACGGAAGACACATGTCCTTGGATATTGTGGTCCTCAAACATGTCGGTTTCCTCACGATGTTTTCCTTCACCGCTAAGCGAGTGCAAATCCACACATAATTTGAATATACAAGTTATTGGTGAGGGACCGGATTCGAACCAGGGTACGTATGAATGAAAGGCACACACTGGAACCGCTACGCCACACTCGGTTTTTTTTCAAAAACATTACCTATCATTTAATAAATTACAACACAATTATTATGCCAAGGTCGTTAACATCTTCAACTATGGGCTTTTAAGTTAAAAACCACCCTGTACAGCAAGAAATAGTTTTGATACAACTATAAGTCGCGGGGCTATGACGCAGGTTGCTCTGAATTAGAAATGTGAACCGGCCAGTTGGAGTTATAAGTGTTAGTGGTTGCGGCAACCATTTGTAGGGTAACTGGTTGCTGGCGGTTTAGGTTGGCCACAGCAAAAGATTAAAATTGAGTAGTTTAAGTTGGCGCTAATTTTGGAATTGGAATGTACGAGTATATAGTATCCATTTTCCTTGAAATTGCGTTGCTTGGTTGTATCGCATAAAAAATAAATATTTGTTCGCGGCACAGCCAAGTGCTAAAAATGCTTGCATAGTTATGAAAAAAAAACAGAGATCTGCATAAAAAGCTCAATTATTGCGATTCCATGATAAGATAAGATTGTCATAAAATGAATACATAAAAAAACCTTAACAAAGCATAGTGTGTGCCAATTTTTCTGGTTGTACTTCTTTAGTTGCTTAATTGCAGTTTCTTATCTGTTTATATGAAGGTGAATTACTGCATGCATGTCTGTTACTGTGGTTTGGAGGTTCGTTCGGGCTTAAGGCAATTTGGTTTATTTGTTTTTATCTAAGCATGGTTAGAGAAGAAAGTTGTTTTGAAGTTATGTTATTAATGTTTATATTTTCACATATAATCAATATTGTTACTTATATAATCAACTGTAATATATTGAATGAAAGTTAACATAAAATAAAAATGCTTATTTAAGCCAAGTGAACCAAACAAGCCTTTTATGTCACATTAATTTTGTAATATTAATTATTTGTTACACAAAAAGATATTGACCAAAATTTCGTAATTTAAAATCTCAAATAGTCTCAAGAACTTAAAGTATTGCTTAACATAAACTTAGCAACAATTGCAACATCTGTATACAGAATACAATATACGTTGGTAATATCATTCGGGCTATTCCTTGCAGTTGCTTTCCTCCATTTGGCCAATATTCGTTGTATTTGGCCAATATTGCCAGTATTTGGCCTACCTATCCTAGTTTCTCGGACTACCCTCAATCATGACGTAGAGCTCGATTAGGCAGCACATGTGTTGCGGAGGCAAACACCAACTCGGATGTTATTTAGCAGGGGCACAGAAGATTGCAGAGTTTATATCGTAACTAGTAGAAATGTAGTAATCGTGTATGCTACCTATATTATTATGTACTGTTGTACCTAGTTCAGAGGAAGTTGATGGTATTTGAATGTATATTGTTACCATATGAGTAGTACTTAAATTGTATTAAAAAAAGCTTATTAAATATGCGGGATTCTAGTCCAATGTTCGGTTATCGTTAACAGCTATACTCATATGTTTTTCTCTGCACGATTCAACACATGTGTTTTTTCTTTTTAATCTTAAAAACATGTAAGAAATATAAAATAATATGTGCACACGATGAGAGAAAAATAAGTTATAAAATAATGTTTATTATTATTTTACAGCCAATAAGGTATTTGAGATAAATCATACCTACTCGTGTGAAACTATTTATTTCAAACAATAATTAAAAACAGAAAGGAAAAACTAAACGTACACAGCTACTACTTCTAACTATTACAAATACAAAAGGCAAAAAGGTTTTTTTTTTAAAAGCTGTCATAGCTTTCATTCAAAACATCGCTAACAAAGTTCAAAGGCATTCGCAGTGAATTGCAGTCAATTTAATTTACATTCCGGCATAGATTGAACTTGTCAGTGGATTTGACATCAATAGTTCATGTCAATGGCTCTTGATGTCATCTAACTAAACTGATGAACTACTGCAGGTTGAGTGGTTTTTTCATTGATTGTTTCGGAAAATAGAAACTGTGATAAAATAAGTAGTCATCATCATCATCATCCACAGACGGATTTTTTCCTACTGCTGGGTATAGGCCTCCATCTTGTCATGCCAACAGTCTCGGTCCTGTGCCGACCAGGTTCGACCCGCGACAGATACTATGTCGTCAATCCATCTCGCTGCTAAATTTGTTTAATTATTACTACTTCTACGTATTTATTCAATAATAAGAAACAATATTTACACATATTAACACTAATAGAACTAAAAAAGAGTATTTACATCTAAACTAAATTTAAACAATCTACATGTGGTATGGAGCCAAGAACGCTGGCTGCATTCCCACGCTGGATTGCTATAGAAATCCTTTGCGCAAGGAACCAGCCAGCGTTCTTGTCTCTAGTATTTTAAGTAAAAATTTTAAATAAAGAAATATTAAATTTTAAATAAGTAGTAACAATGTAGTAGGAGTATAGCGTTCCATTATGTTATATTTTAACAACTGTATTTACCTATATTCCGCAATAAATAAATATTTTATTTTGATTTTGATGTATTATGTAGAATAATATATGAAGAATATTACATGATTATTAAATTGGTTTCTTAGCAGTGTAAAAAAAATAGGTAGATTTTGTTTCGTATATATAGATTATAAGATACCTTTTTGTAAAGTAATAGTTGTAACCACACAAAAAATGTGTGTGAGTAAAAAATATATAGTTTTTGATGGATCATTTCAAAATCAGATGTGGGTTATTAAAATGTAATCTATTTTTATCTGTTTCATTTGATATCTCTGACGAAAATTCTATATATATATGCAATGAAACGTTATAATCAAGGAGAACATACATTTGTTGTAACTTTGAATGTCCAACAAAACAATTATGACCAAATATAATGTACTCAGCGCTACAAAACTATAAGTAGCATAAAAATCCTTTTACTCAGCACAGAAAGCCATTACAAAGTGACATCTACAGTGTAAGTGCTCACAAGTGAGCCGTTATATTGCGTGCGACCAGAGACGGACTATACAACTAGTCAAAATAAACTAAAGAGAAATAATTTATTTATTTTTAACCAATCAGATTTATAAGGTAAGCGTAAGCAATAGTTGTGGCCTAAGATGGAGCGTGCTTACCCGATAAGAACGGATTCACTCTCGCTTTAAATTGCACTTAATGAATAGTTATATCATATTATTCTTGTGTATGGATATGTAAAAAAAATCCGTCCTTTTAAGAAAATATGTGAATACAAGATAGTTATTTCAACAGACTCGCAAGATGCGCTAAATTTTTCATACATATGAATTTGATTGAAAGAGGTTGACTATTTTTTGAGGTATGGGCTCATTTCTGTACTGTTAACGCTCGGCATGCCTGGTAGGGTCTGAGAGACCCACCGCTGCAGTTAAACCGTTACAATTCATTCAAATTTAAATTCCGCGTGTAACTGCTCTCAGTAGCTGACTGTAGTGAACTTAGTTACACTATCCACCCACTACCTTAGTCCGGGGCCCGCTCCAGTAGTAATAGGACATGTGTAAAGTGCTTTCGGGTCTCACAGACCCCACCAGGCATACGGCGTGACATTTTTATGTAAGTATTATTAGTAAAATATATTTATTAGTAAAATTTCTTTTTTCCTTTTTGTTGTACACCACATTCTTCTTTATTTCTTTTGCTTATTTCTCTTCAGCTGAAGGTTGCCTGGAAGAGATCGCTTTCAGCGATAAGGCCGCCGCTTGTGGCACTAGTTAAGGTGCAATTTGTTCTATGTACTGTTTTTTTTAATATGTGTCAACAATAAAGAGTTAATCTATCTATCTATCTATCTATTAATTAGTTATTTTCAGTGATTTTGTGACTTGTTTATTAATAATAAATATTACATTTTTAATGGGAACGCGTTTTTTCATGAAACGCTAGATTTTGATGTATTATAGTAACTGTAAATGTTACTGTAGTGACCTAACAGTATTTTTAATGGTTTCTATTTCGTAAATTAAAATTAAAACTTAACACAATTAAAACTCTATCGTTTCTAAAACATCTGGTTTTGATTGTTTTTGTTTGGTGTCCTAAAAGTTTTACGAATTTAATTTCGGATTTCAAACAAATATGACTTTGGTTTCCTACATACCAAAACGTAGATAAAATATGATCATGCTGTCATCTCTCCATCATGATATGGAAATTGAGTGAGACGAGAAGCATACACCAGCAGCTATAACATTCTATAACAAAACGAAGACTGGTATTGACAACGTTGAAAAGCTTATAAGATCATAATATGATGTATCAAGAAACTCCTGAAGATGGCTGCTCACGCTTTTCTTCTGCCTGCTGAACTCTGCAGGAATAAATGCAAAAATCAACCAAATGCTCAACTGCCCTCACATAAAAAATAATCATAGAAGTTTTATCAAAGATTTAGGTATCACACTGATAGAATCACATCTACAATCAAGACAGAAAAACACTCGTCTTTCTACAGATCTTTACAAACGAATTGCCAACCGTATTGGTCATCATGAAGGTCCACCTGTAAAAAAAACAGCTCCAGGTGTAAGACGTAGATGTCACGTATGTCCGTCAAAGAAAGACCGGAAAACGCAATACGTCTGTGAGATGTGCAAGACCATATGTGCCTGGATCATGCAATTTTCAGTGCGAAAATGGCTTCGAAAACATAGCTAGTGAAGGTGACGTTGAAAATGAAGAATATTAATTACTGTAGCTTATAATATAAGATAATATATCTGCCTAATGTTTCCCAAAGTCTGATTTAGATATATTTTGTTTATAAGTTGATTTTGCACGTTTATAACATAAGATGTTAATTTTAAGTGGAAAAAAGTATACCGAGTTTAATTTAAAAAATATATATAAGATATTGTTGATTAGACAACGTATTTTATTTAAATCCATTTAAAACTTATTTAATTTTAATATTAAACCATAAATAATTCTAATTGACACCAATTTGTAGGCAAAAAAATTAATTGAAATTTAGGGTCTCACAGACCCACCAGGCATGCCATGTAACTTTTTGCCATCAGGCATGCCGAGGGTTAAAATACCGAGTTGTACAAGCAGCCTATGAAAAATAAATATGCCATTGTGAATAAGTAAGTATGATTTATACAAAAATGACTTAAACATACAGAAAAACTTACAAAAAAACAATTAGATATTTACATAAAATTCAGCACACCTTCAATGTTGTCGCTGTGCAGCAGGGATCCCAGGATGCTGGCAGTATTTCCTTTTTGAATGGAAAGACTCAATCGTTGAGAAAAATAGCTGCCAGCCCTGAGATCTCCTGTGGCAAGGATCATACGTTTGCTTATCTGTTTCACGAATAATTTTGTGTCCGGAGACCACGGGCCGTGAAAAAGTAAGTATGATTGAACAAGTTCCATCTAGAATACATTCCTGTGCGGGAGTAGTTTTAAAATTTCGCAGGCGCAGACTTTTGATGGTTGCAATTTACAGTGTAAGTTCTAGATGGATGTAGTTTTGTTGTCACCATTTTATGGGGCAGTTGAGGCGTGTCCATTGAAAATTGGAAGTTAGGATGATGCTTTATGGGAAAAGTTAAATAAAAATGAGACTCGAATAAGAATTTTAAATTTAGTATTGCTGTTTTAAAACTTAATCGCAAACTTAGTTGTGTTGTACAGAATTTTTTCGTCTGAAGGTGGTGAGTTTTGATGTCAAGTAAGAATTTTGAAGATATTTCAGGGGTTTCTGATATTGTATAGCTAAAGTAAGTGCTATAAATGAACAATTAACTATATGTTATATAACTATAACATATAGATAACAGTTACATGTACCTACTACAAAAAGAGGAAGGAAAATTTCTTAGATTCACTAGATAAATGTCATCCAAAAAACTGAATTATCTATGTTTAAATAAAAAAAATACTGTGTTATATGTAAAGTATGACAATTGAGTTATATTAAACGTCTTTGAGATGAAGCTCTCATCACAGAAGCTGGTCAAACTCTTACGATACTAAGAAAGAAGAACTACACATAAAACACAACATTTCCAACACGTACCCAGCACTAAACTAGAAAGTTACCACGCGTTTAACGAAGACGAAAACTCAGTTATATTTTTAAGCAACAGCAGCAGTATCTCATTAGCACGTGTCTACAGGGACGATGTATAACCCTCGCTGGGAGAAAGGAAAATGGGTCTTATTATAGTAGAGTTAGTGGTGAAAAAGGTTTAGCAGTTTTCGGGCATTGTCAAGTAGAAAGGATTGTTTACATTGTGTGATACGATGTCGTGAATTATATTTTCTTAACATTTCAAAATGTTTATTTATATTAAAGTTATCGCCTATTTCGTCTCTAATCTTATAAAAAAAACCAACAATATAGTTATGGCTAGCGTGAATAATCAAAGTAAAATATAGTTTACTCTAAAAATCATGTCATATTTCTGGGCTTACTAATTTCTGTTGTAAAATATTAGCGCAGAAAAGTTTTTTTGAGTTACTTTTAAACTAATTTTACCTAAAACACGAATCCTGGAAATATTTTGTGTACGTCCGACTGTTGTATTTTACAAATCTGTAGGAAATGGTTATAATTTTATTGCTTACTGCTGTTGCCAGATACACAGAATAGAGCATAATTATGTGCAGTATAAGTCGAAGACGTAGGTACATGTGTTGCACATTCATTGTGTCCTACAATCAGACATAAAAAAGCAAGTGAAGGTTATTTATACAATTCTAACATTTGACAGCTGAACCTTACCTTATTTCACACCATAATAAAATAAAATCAACACTAAGGACTCCATTATTATTCAATTGATATATAGAAACATTTAAAATTCAATTTATTAATTAAAATAATAAGGTACATACTTAAGTATGACTAAATAGTAGTTTTTCAAATTTATTTTTATAAATTAAACTTTTATTGGAAAATGAGCGAAAATAATCACGACCGGCAGGATTCGAACCTGCGTATTTCTGCTACCGTCAGAACGCCTTAACCACTAAGCTACGGTCTACTAACTGCCAGGCACGAAAATCCACACTCATTTCCATACACTTCAGACTGAGCGGCTGATGGCGGTTTATTTTTGTATGTGAAAATTTTGTGAAACGTTTAAATGATTGACAAATCACATAAAACTGTAGTTTTTGAGATCCACGCGTCTATCTTATTAGTTTTTATATTGATGTGTCATTTTATTTCGTAAAATTAACTATCGTTTTGTTGGCCTTTTATAAATAATGACATGTCCTAAAGGTGTCCTTGTATTCAAGATTTCTCGATTCCTGATCAATATTGTAGAATGCCGAACAGCAGTATGTAACCACACGTTGTAATAGATACACAAGCCCTTGGATACCGTTCAAGGAACAGGCAACATAAAAAAAATATCGTGATAACAATCGTGTCCGCATAGTCTAAACCGTCACCCACACGTAAGGTCTGACAGCTACTAACCGTACAGAACGGCGCGGACTGGAAAAGCTTTCTCTGATATTCAGTGGCGACGTGCAACGGACTCTTTATTAAGCGTTTACGATCGCTTGCTACGTGTCGATGCTTTGTACGTATTGGCTCGGTGCAACATCTTACTGGATAGATAACACATTATGTGAGAAAAAAGTCCCTTTTACATATATATTTATTTATTGTATGTATGTGTTTGTATATGTGCTAAATGTCTGTTAATCTCAATAAATGTTTTTCTATTCTATCCTATTCTTTTAGGCGTTACAGCCATAAAATAAATGAAGATTAAATAAGATTAGGAATAAAAACCATTTATTGAAACATAAAACCTTAAATTAGACAATTGTGGTCATCGTAGCGGTTAGTGCCTGTTTGAACTAAATTTCGTAGCGAAGAAAACTGTTGTTTGTGATTAGATATATTTTAGCTGGCTGAAATTAGTATTCATTATCATCATCAGCCTAATAGGACCCACTGCAAGGCATAGGCCTCCTTCCTGTCTTGCGCTGTTCTTGCCCAGATGGTATTAATTTAAAATTTGAAATTGGTAATTATTTAGCTTTTTACCATAAGGCATCCAAAGGCAAAATAAAGTTTAAATAAGATGGCTTGTGTCATTAGATCCTGCAACATGGATGTACCAACTTATCAAAATGCGATGTGACGTCAGCTCGCAGATCAGATTGTGAAACTCTATGTTACGTTAGAATCTATACTAATATTACAAAGCTGAAGAGTTTGTTTGTTTGTTTGTTTGAACGCGCTAATCTCAGGAACTACTGGTGCGATTTGAATAATTCTTTTTGTGTTGAGACCATTTATCGAGGAAGGCTTTAGGCTATGTAACATCACGCTGCAACTAATAGGAGGACAATGGAAAATGTGGAAAAAACGGGGAAAATTATTCAACTTTTAGGGCTCCCGATACGTGCGCTGCAAAGACGGTTCAAAATTCAAGGAATTAATGCCCAAAATATCTATACCAAGCGGACGAAGTCGCAGGCACAGCTAGTTTGAAAATAAATTAGAAAGTAGGGATCTCTAGATTGTATTTACTATGAGCCAGACTAAACACTGTTGCATGTGATATCTTATGATTTAAACATGTGCGGCTTTATGCGATTTTTACGCCTGTGCACCGATTTTGTAGACAGTAAAAAGATTGATACCCTTTTTTGACCGTTGTATTGGTACATATATGATTAGAATATATTGAAGAAAAAAAATACTGTAAACAATTTTATCTTTATTTTATTTTTTGAAAGCAGATGAAATGAATGCACTTACTCACTTTATATATATTAATTTAAATAACACTGTTTTGTCACTTACATTTGTTTAGGATAAACAAACAACTAATTATATCAAAACGTTATCAGCTCCAATAAAAGGAAACGAGGATTATCAGCAAGAATAACCATATTCCTAACTAATCTAGTTCCAAAACTTTCTCAAGGCACCAAATTTGCAAAAGCCGATTAGTAGATCGTCTGATACTCGTAGAATTAGTACAACCAATCAACAAATGAAATGAATTCCGACAAAAGTAATATAACTTTCCTTATTGAGTAGGTATTACTTAGTTTATCAAGTAAAATCGGATTCGGTCAATCGAATAATAGGACCACCAAGTT
This sequence comes from Macaria notata, assembly GCA_927399415.1. Lineage (NCBI taxonomy): Eukaryota > Metazoa > Arthropoda > Insecta > Lepidoptera > Geometridae > Macaria > Macaria notata. Next base: position 9,628,146 of record OV656725.1, on the reverse strand, counting down.
TCGTCTTTAATCTTTTATGCGCTGTGGCCTTGCCAAGTGCAAAAAAATAGGGGAGGTTGTTTATATTCCAATATTCAAAGCGAGCCAAGCTCCTGTTCTTTTAGAGAGATAACAATTTGGCAGTACCTGTGATTTGTATGTGGAGACAGTTTTGCAAATCGTTTGAAAGCACGCACATGTTTGTTGCGATTGTCTACGATACCTTAGATGTACGATTTTGAGATCTTTATTGTAACCAAATGAGTTTGCACTTTGTTAAAATTCGTTTGACATGGAAGCATAAAATGTACTACTAAGTAAAATCAGATTCACACTAGTTTTGATGATTGGTCGTTCTAAATTGGCTTTTAACGTAAATTATATTTTCCATTTTACAATCTAACATTACATACGTCGGATTACCAGTATTGACCCTTAGACAAGATGCGTATTTTAGTCAGCGGAATGACGCATACTTACTTAACGAGTAGAAAGAGAGTTGAGTCCGGTACAGTCAGTGGAGCTGCTAGCGAGAACATTTTATCCAGTTGACAATGCGTCCGAGGATAATGAATATCATCAGAGCATTCGATCGTTTGCGGAATCAACTAGCGACTCCACAGATGACATAACGGACGACCCTCCCTTCACTGTGGCTGAACTGAAAAGAACTGTAAGAAGCTTTGCCCTGAAGAAGGCCCCAGGACCAGACGGTTTCACGGCGGATATTTGCTGTAGGGCAATATTCGCGGGGAAAGAAGTCTTCCTGGGAATTCTGAACAAGTGTCTCTCGCTGTCTTGCTTTCCCACTCCATGGAAAGAGGCCGCCGTCTTGGTACTACGAAAGCCTGGAAAGACCGATTACAGTTCAGCAAAATCATACAGACCAATTGGTCTTCTGTCAATCCTGGGGAAAATCTTAGAAAAAATGGTAGTAAGGAGGATTAGATGGCACCTACTCCCAAAGATGAACCCCAGGCAATACGGGTTTGTTCCGCAGCGTAGCACAGAAGACGCGCTGTTCGATCTCATGCAGCAGATCCGGAAAAACCTGCGGAACAAGGAGCTGACTGTAATCGTGTCTCTTGACATCGAAGGTGCATTCGACGGCGCCTGGTGGCCAGCTATAAAAAACCAGCGCCTTCTGCTGAAATGTCCTCCAAACCTCAGAAAACTCATAAACAGCTACTTGGAGAATAGAAAGGTAATTTTACAGTATGCTGGAAGTTCATTTGGAAGAGACACAAACAAAGGTTGTATTCAGGGCTCAATAGCAGGCCCTACGTTCTGGAATCTACTGCTGGACCCTCTGCTGAACGACTTGATGGAAAAGAAGGTATATGTGCAGGCGTTCGCAGATGATGTCCTCCTGATGTTCTCTGGCCATTCAACACTTAAAGTGCAGGAGAACATCAACGAAACACTGGCCTATGTTCATGATTGGGGTGTCAAAAACAAGCTAAAGTTTGCGGCGCACAAAACGCACGCGATGGTGGTCACAAGAAAGCTAAAGTTTGACACCCCAATTATGCACATGGGTGGAATTGATATCCCCGTCGTGGACGAGATAAAGCTGTTGGGCCTTACGATCGACAAAAAACTCACCTTTAACTCCCACGTGACGAACGTCTGTCGTAAGGCCGCTAACATATATAAAATGCTAGCAAGGACGGCGCGAATAGAATGGGGCTTGAGTCCAGAGATCATCAGGTCAATATATTTAGCCGTGATAGAGCCTATAATAATGTATGCCTCCAGCGTCTGGGCGCCGGCGGCAGAGAAAATAATGGTCCAGAAACAGCTGAACGTGGTGCAAAAAGAGTTTGCGCAAAAAATTTGCAAATCATACCGCACGGTGTCTCTCAACGCGGCGCTTGTATTATCTGGACTCCTCCCCTTAGACCTTCGGATCCACGAGGCAGCTCAGTTATACAAGGCGAAGAGAGGCTTACCGATGGATATGGATTTTGGAAAAAGACCAATAGAAAAGCGCGTCTCTTTCTTAAAAACCCAACATCCTGCCTTAGAAGAAGAAACAACCTTCGACTTCCTAAGCGATGCCCGGAATAATTTAGAACAACCCGAACTTCCACAGTTCCAACTATATACCGACGGAAGCAAGCTTGAGGGGAAGGTTGGTGCGTCATATACACTCTGGAAAGATGGAGTTGAAATTAAGACCAAGAAGATGAAACTTGAGTCATTCTGCACCTCGTAAAGTGCATAGAGTTCCAAGCGGAACTATATGCACTTTACGAGGCTACAGTGCATCTTCTCAAAGGAAATCAACGCGAAGTAGCATTGCTGAGTGACTCAAGATCTGCTCTGCAACTGGTGACAGACCCAGACGCACTCCATCCCCTCGGCTTCAAAGTAAGACACAATATTGCCGATCTTCGATCCAAGGGTTGTAACGTCAGGCTCTATTGGGTGAAGGCTCACGTTGGGGTACCAGGCAATGAAAGAGCAGACGAACTGGCCAAACAAGCTGCATTGAACCTGAATACATCTGCCCATTATTATAAATGTCCAGTATCCCATGCAAAGGGCGAAATTAGAAGGGTAGCGGTCGAAAGATGGAGTAAAAGATACGTAGAAGGTGAACAGGCAAGAGTGACAAAACTGTTTCTACCTGATGTTACGGAGGCCTACAAAATAATGAAGAAAATTCAACTTACCCCACTTATGACGCAGGCGATGACAGGACATGGGGGGTTCTTCGCGTACTTACATCGATTTAAGTGCAAGGATAGCCCCTCATGTATCTGTGGCGATGATAAAGAGGAGTCAATAGAACATTTGCTTCTGGAGTGCCCAAAACACGGTGTAGACAGGTGCGACCTGGAATCTAGCACCAGCATGAAGCTCACCCAAGCATCATTGTGGGAAATGATGGCAGGGAAACAAACCAGGCCGTACCTGATAGACTACTGCACCAAAGTAGCAAAAGCAGCAGTTAATAGAAATAAGACGAGATGACACTGAGTGTCACCAAGCTTATTCAAAAGTAGCTTAAGAAAAATGAGTACAATCGGGTTCAACAGAACCCGGAGTATGTGCACATAATAAAGAAGTATTATATTATGATATTGTTACAAAATTTTATCCAAACTAAGAATTATCATAGCTGTGAAAATAAATAAAATGAAATTGGGTAGAAGAGAAAATGAAACATTTTATTAAATTTATTAAGTACATTATATTGTGTATTAGGTACAAGTAAGAACCTAAAAAATGTCCCCTACAACGTAGGGGGATTAAAACTTGTGGAGTAGGAAAAAAAAAAAAAAAAAACGAGTAGAAAGACCGATGCATGGGATTACCATCACAATGCGCTCCGCGGTGGAATTCTTTCGTCGTTCCTGCTGAATATCATCGAAGATACAGCTTGCTTTTTATAAATAACTTAGGCTTGATAATAATAATTAGTGATTTTAAATAAAATTGGCTCTTAAACGAGGCCGCCGGTATATGCAGTATGGTTCTTGGCGATATTATTAGCATTTTGTGGCCAACATCTGACCACATACATATGTATAACGAAGTGGGTAGGAAACCAGATTTGTTTACTGTTAAATAATAGGGTCATATAAGTTTCAAGAGTATGTGCTTAACTGTTAAGCACAACAGTAAATATCTCAAACTAACATTAAAGTATGAACAAGTTCAATGTCCCGTATTAAATTGTTGTGGCCAGATCTTAATAGCTTTAGCTTAAGTAAAGAATCTAACTTGTATAGTAATTCATACTGGTTGCTATTTTACACGATTTGAGTTTGATAATTAATAAATATCCATAATTACTGAGTTACTTTTTCATTGTTAAACATCTAATCGGAATTTCCATAATTTGGTAAAGATGTAATATTAAAATAGACTGCGTTTTATTCCGCATTCATCATCATCATCATCCACAGACTTCTCTATCCCACTGCTGGGCATAGGCCTCTCTTTAAATATGCCGGCTACGTTGATCCGTTCCGCATTAACTTGGATAAAATATTGCGGGCGTCGTTGGTATACTGATAATAATATTTAACTAGGCAAGTCTTATATAAATAAATAAATATTCCGGGACATTGCACACAGCGCCATCTAGCCCCACACTTAGCAAACGCTTGTGTCGTGGGTACTAAATAACGGATATAATACTTATATCCTTTTTTTTGTATTTACATACTTATTATATACCTATACAAACGACCAGACTCAACACAAGTAATCATAGATTTAAAATGCATAAATACTTGTGTTACGCGGGAATCGAACCCCCAACCCCTAGATTAGAAGGCAGAGTTACTACCAACTAAGCTAGCAGGCCAGTCACAACACCTCATATACAACACTTACAACAAATATATGTAAGTTAAACAAAAATAACTCAAGATATAACCTAACAAATTTTTGCATTTCACATACCCGCTAAAATCCGACTATTTAGTTTTAAAGAGCGATGTCCAGAGGTAAGTAAATCTAAGTTATTCCCCTGATTCAGGTCATGTTAGTAAAGCCCACTAAGTCGAGCTTAGTTGCGAGTAGTAGGTAATTATGGTCAAGTTTATCAGTTAAATTAGTAGTTTGGAGTTAATTGTATGGAATAAACATACGGCGGTTCTAGAGCTTGGTATTTACAGAGGTTTGGAAATGAAATTAGCTCTTAGTTTTATTGTTGTTTGAAATGATTCTGCAATTTGATGAGAGTTTAATTTGATTTAAGAATTGGTTTAATAAAAGAAAAAAGAAGAAGGGCTAGAAACAGGTTCATATTAATATTAAAACTTTCGTGATACATTTTATCAAAAGATTAACTAAACGGTTTGCACTCACGTGTAAATCGCGTAAATGGTTTACGCGTTTCGGATGTTATGACACCCATCTTCAGAACGTTCGTCCTGGGCCGCGGCAACACGCAGACTACGCGCCGCCGCGCGAGCGGCCCGCCGGGACACGGGCGCGGGGGCCTGTGGTGGTGGGGCCATTTACGCGATTTACACGTGAGTGAAAACCGTTTAGTTAATCTTTTGAGGTTCATATTAGGTATTGATTATATAAAATTTTATTAAAAAAAACTTATTGGGCTAGTATGTAATGCAAATATTTTTATTATTTATATATGTACATATTAGTATAGCAATAAAAAGACAGTTTTTTAAAAGCTTCAATTCTATCTAATTGATAAAACAAAATATTAGTATGGAATTAATCACTTGTTTCTAGTTTAATTAATTATTTAATATTGGTTAAAAACTATTTGGTTCAATGGCAAATCTAATTAAAATCGTTAAAAAAAATTGCAATCTTAATAATTTTTATTACAACTTAGATCAAAAGCTTCTAATAATGTAATGCCATTCAATAAATCGCGCTCCCAATTACCAGACTCAAAATCAAAACCTGCGATAGCCATAAAATCAACTTTAATACATTTTCACGATGTAAATTGAGTCGCTTCCTTTTAAGATGTAAATTGCCGTCTTAGCATACAGTTTCTAATCTTAAATGCTTTATGAGCAGTTAATGGAAGGAGCACCTTCGTTTTACATCGTAAACTCAGTTAACGCGAATGCGAGTGCCATTTTACGGGTTCGCCATACAGCGTTATAGAAAATGTAACGTACTAATTTTGTAGCAGTAAGAGCTTATTAACAAAGCCAACTATTCTCTATTTACTTTATCTGTAGCCCACGGGTGACGTATTCAAGGAATAATCTATATAAATTCGTTATTACAAAAAACATTTCTCTATATTTATAGAGAGCACAATCAAACTACAAGTTTTACCGAAGCCTGTTTATTCACTTATTAGATACATAATATTTTTGTAATCTTGTTATTTATTTTTAGGACAGTATAATTATGTTTCAAAACGTAAAATCAGTGTAAATATAGGCAAAGGAGCCTGCTGCGGCGGGAGGTACTGCAGTCTTGCAATTCAGCACCCTTGAGGTACCTTGTACAAGACTCAGTAAACCTTACCAACGTATGACACCGATGAAATATATGTAAGTTTTTATTACTCAAAGCTGTACAACACTGTATTTTATGCACAATAAACATGTTTTTTTTTTGTTTTTTTTTTTTTTTTATAAAATGTAGATATTTTCCTGGGTTTTATCCAGGACTTCCTATACATGGATAGTTTTTAGGGTATATTTGTGTATGTAAGTATATTTACATTTTAAAAGCCCGTGGGCATGATTACTCATACTGAACACACTTTACACTCCCTTCATTTGGTGCAGCCCAGTTTACGAGGCAGCATTTGTCATCCCCTAAACGTAGATAGTAAATTATCGCGACAGTTTTATGTTGGTTAGACGGAACTATGTTCATAGACGGATATCCGTGTGGCTCAGATTACGAAATGATAATTTGATGACGAAAATTGGGGGAGTATTTTCCGGGATCAAACTGTGATTACCTTGAGTTATACCTTCTTTTTTTTTGTCAAAAAGAGTGTATTAAGTACTAAATGTTTCAGAATTTAAGTTAACTTAAGATATAAATTATTTTAATCGACATAAATGTTGTGTTTGATTAATTAATTAATTAGTTATTAATATGAATAAAGACTTTAAAATTGCATTGTATCTCGAATACCTATCTAAAACTGATATGATTTTATGATTATATTACGGTTACAACTTCCGGATTTGTATAGATAGATGAATTGGTCAAATGAACTAAAATTTCCGTCAGGAATTTTATAATTGTTATTAATTTTTGACATGCGAGGGAACATAAAAGATGTCACTATACCTTTGAATGTTTTCCCTAAATAGATCTATTTTCGAAATACATTTTTATATTCGTTATTGACTAAGAATCCTCAGCACCTGTTACTATACGAAAATTCTATTCCATAGTAGGTAATTCAATTAGAGAAGCAATATTCACTATCTCAATTGCCTTTTGATTTCAATACACAACATTTCAAAAGGAAATAAGCTGTTTGAATCCGAATAAGAGCTTGGACATTTATATTTTATTAAAAGTATATGAATACGTCGATTTCAAAGATAATAATAAAATGTTTGATAAATTTTTCGTTTATTTGAAGTGGATATGAGTGTATATTGACAATACATTTACATAAAGTATTTTACAAAATAACAGCACATACATTTGTGAATAAAGTTATTCACAAATAAATCTCCATTAAAGGTATTTATTGGTGCCGATTTCGTTTTGTAAGCGCCTATTTAAAATTGATAATGCACTAGAGCTTCAAATTTACTCGCAGGTTTTATAGGTCCCAGCTCAATACAGGCTATTGTGGTTACCCTAGGGTAAAAGATGAGACAAAACAACTGGAAGACTTCCAACAGTATATGATTATTTGTATGTCTAGTTGTCTAATTTATCAATTGACTCCACAGACAAAGATATAGCCCGTTGCACCAAATTTGTAAATATCTAAAAATACAGTCATATCACACTTACCGTATGTACTTGTCTGAGCCATGTTATATACTTTAAGATAAGATATGTCTTTAATGCACACCAAAGAAGTTACATAATAGAAAGAAATTTAAAAAAATGCACATTGGGCGGCCTTATCGCCTTAGGCGATTTCTTCCAGGCAAACTTTGGATGGACAGGATTTAGAATCTTAAATCTTAACTTAACTTGCCAATTATGAATCCATGAGGTCTCCTCAATCCTAAGCTAATCAAATCATACATAATCAGCAGAATTGTCATGTAATTATGGCGTTTAAATTAGCATAATGTTGTGTGATATTTCCTACCTGTAGACTTGTCTCCATATATAAACATAAATATGTCTTTATTTTGCATCATATACAGTGTTTTTACTTAATTGTAACCCTGCCCTCTGCACTAGGCGCACCTGTGTCGCGGAGGGTAGTTGCTTAACGACCGGACTGTAACTATCTGTTTACATCAATTAAGTATATTAGTAGTATAGTCATTTTAAAATTAAATATGTTAATGTGGTGATCAAAACGTTTATTTATTTGGCAAATGTACTTTGGAACTTTTGATCCTTGGGAGCAATCTACTCACTGTGATGTTGGATGGAGGTTAGGGGTCTAAAGCCCCAGGGTTGAGAGGTCGAATCCATCTCACAGGTCAAGTGAAGCTCAGAGGACGGTCAAATTAATGAGGTAGCGAGTGACTGCACATCGGACACTGTAGGTGTTTTGGGTAATTTGAGCTGTTTAGTATGATGACATTTTATGATGGGTGACCGACGGTGTCATTCACTAAGAATCATCAACACTTGTTTGCAATGATTATCTTCAATGGGACATAAAATGTTTTTTATGGTATTGCTCTAAGTTTAAGAGAGTAGGTATTTTTAGTGTAAATTAAGTTATATATCAATTTTAACAAAATTTCTCCTTAGAATTATTGTAGTTTGCTGTAATCTTAATGTCAATGTTAAAAAAACTAGTAAAGCAGTAAAATGTAATAATTTTTACATGATATATATTGTAGGTCCCGGTTGTTTTTCTAGTACGGCAGTCGTTAAGCCATGTCAGAGGCTCTTAGGGCGGCTTGATAAACTCTCGACACCAGAGTTGGCCACTCTCATTCGATAAGAAGAAGATGACATGATATAAAAATAAACTATAAAGTATGTTAATACTTAGTCTTATTCGAGGCATTAAGATAACAATAAAATTACCCTACACACATCCTACACAGTATTCACAAAATTAACAGCTCCAATAAAACATTAATACAAACAATCCAGTGCCCCCAGTCTTTATATTAAATCCAGTAATCTTCAGTATTCCAAAGATTAGTATTAAAATATTTTAAGTTATAAATAATACAAAACGCAAATCGCTGTGAAATCCTTGAAATTAAATTAGTTCTTGTTTACGTTGAAATCCAAGCTGTTTCTCTTTGCTTATCAACACATTTATTTCAAACAATGAATGTTAATCCAGATCAAAAGTAGATTAATATTAATTCAGGCAATCGTTTCGAGAATTCCCCAGTGGGTCCGTTTGGATTGTTTGCGAATTCACGCCGTCCAATATTGACAAGTTTGAATTTACGCGAGTGTTAATTAAACGCGATGCGCCCGTTTCACCTATAACTTCTCTAAAATGTAGGTAGCCGGCTACGCAAATTATGTATTGTATTTGAAGATGAAAGTAATTTCAATTTAGACTGGTGTTGTTTACAATAGTCATTTAAACTTAAAAGATTAATAAAAGTCATGCTATTTTAGTATGATTTAAAACAAAATTTTAATTTTATTCAGGTTAAAAATTGAATTACTTTTGCCCAAATGCATGAATTAAGGCACAATTAATTGAAATGGAATTAACTTTACTACAAAATAGGGGCACTAAGAAAAACTTTAGAAAAGCCCAAAGATAATCTAAGTGCTCCAGCCCACTTACCAGAGGGCAGCGTGCCCAGCATACTGGCCGCATTACCACGCTGGATGGCAATGCTGATACGTTGAGCCAGAAAAAGGCCAGCATTTTGGTCATGCGTCGCGTCAACCAATGTGATTAATTGAATTTCCTTGTTTCAAGCCGGCCTCGCCACAGCATGTGCTAACTGCGAACAGCCACTGGTCTCCCGTTCTTTATCAAATTACCGAGATAATTAACTTATCTTCTCGGTGCCGCTCGCACTACTCACCGTGATTCGATATAACGTAAATCTTGGTACACTCTCACTCGCCACACATTGGTCGCCGACAGCTTCCGAAATCCGTTTGCCTTGGCACCATTATTTATAGTTAGGGCCGCCATTCGCCGACGTCGGCTCCACATATTTGTATTAGGCTCCAAGCTGACATTTGGCTAAGGTAGGCTTCTATGGTCAACAATTTTGGCGTTACTATGGATCGGTGCATGAGTTGGGATGCCCATCTGGATGCTATTAGTTGTAGAATGTTTGCGTCCGGGGCGTCTTTACGACGTCTCAGAAATTTTTTACCCACTGCCACCAAAGTTGCGCTCGCTCAATCTCTTCTTCTACCTATCCTAGATTACGCTGACGCCTGCTTTCTAGACTTACGTGCTGATCAACTTGTTAGACTTGAGCGCCTACAAAACTTCTGTATTAGATTCATATTTGGGTTACGCAAATATGATCAAGTATCCGAATTTCGCGCAAAGCTCAAGTGGCTTCCCATTCAGCTACGACGGAATACTCATATCCTTACTTTAGTCTACAACATTTTGTTCAATCCCACCACCCCGTCCTATTTAAAATGTAAATTTTCCTATGACTCTCACTCCCTAAATCTGAGGTCATCAGGTACGCTTATTCTTAAGACTCCTACGGCCAGCACCTCTTTCTATAAAAAATCTTTCGCAGCAAGAGTTGTTCATTTGTGGAACGCCTTGCCTTTGTGTATCAAGCAAGCTCAGACTCTCGAGGCTTTCAAAACTCAGGTTAAAAACTGGTACCTAAACTCAATAGCTCAATAATCTGCTGTTGAATTCGTTTGTTTATAGTTGTCTCCTTTTGTCGTTATAGTATATGGGTATAATATGTATATGTGTTATATATTTATAGTTATTTGCACGTATATGTAATATGTGTTATTTGTTATTGTATGTATATATATATATATATATATATATATATTATTGAATATTTTTATTATTTGTATATATTTTCTCTTTTTGAACACCCCATCCTTTAAATTTCTTTCGACTCCTGTCCATCCTACGGTTGCCTGGAAGAAATCGCTATTAACGATAAGGCCGCCAGTTGTGGCACTATTTTTTTTTAAGTCTTTTGTGTTTCTGTTTGTCTTTTTTTTTGTCAATGTGTGTTACAATAAAGAGTTTATCTATCTATCTATCTATCTATCTATGGTGGGCCCAATCATGACTTGTGTGACAAACAAACAGTCATCTATACAAACACAATGAGAAACAATAAATTGGCAAGCAGCAACAGCTTCGTGAATTTTTTTTTGTTGTGTATTATTTTGTATACCTACTACTTATTTTTTAATTGATCCAATTGAGACCAGAATAGGTAAGATAAGTGTTTGTTGGTAGCTGTATATTTTGTTAGATTTAAGACATTTAGGATATAAGAATCTGTTAATTTTGTGTCTTAAACTCTTTGTGCTGAAAAGATTTTTTCCATATTCAATATCCTGAAGAAAAAAATATATTTATCTATAAACTAAACCACACAGTCAACCTAAACTTTGTACATAGTTTTAGCACAGTTTTGTGGCATACACCAGCTAACTGAAAACAGTTTGCTCGCAAATTTGTTGAATACTGACTAACATCCACTCTACCTAACAGTTTTTTAACTGGAATGCATTGCAAAATAAAGCCATCTATTGTATTATGAAACCACAACATGTTATTATTATACATCATGATTTAAGCATTGTTTTATCGTTGATTTGTTTTGTTTGTAAACTACATTATTTTAACATTGCCAATAGTCGCATTGAAAAATAGCCGCGCTAAGGAATTTGATTCATAAGATAAAAACCTTAATCAAAATATTTAGGTGAGTGTGTTAATAAATAATGAGTTCCAATGTACATATTCAAATAAGTAAATAATAATTTCTTTGTGTTGGGACTCAAACAAAACGGTCTCATAACGGTCTCATACGAGTACATAAAAATGGACTGTGAGTTTTGTATATCAACAAGTGAGTATAAAGTCTTTCGATTTTACCATTCCATACCATTTTTCTGGAAATAGCTATCATGGTGAGACGAAACACAAATATCTGGAGCAACATAGAAAGCAGCAGCTTTATGGCTCGCCATGAAGAGAGGGAGATTGTGCCTTCGCCTGGAGGTTTATCAAACAAAAACCACAATACTGTGCTTAATACAGAGTCACACTCAAAACCTGTAAATAACAGAGTAGAACCTGAAAATTAGTGCTATTTTAATTTTCATGTTTGACGACTAAAATGTGTAATGTAAAGCAGGTGATTAGTTAAAAAATTCATATTTGAATATCATTTTTTTTGTATCAGGTAAACCTAGAATATATTGAGAGCACGATGACATAGCCAACAATCTAATGGTGTGAAATATAAAGCGTAATATATTGCGTCGAGATTTAATTCAATTACCATATGTACCATCTCTGAGGTTAATTCTATTTATAGATAGAGCGATATGCCAATGGGTAAATATATTTTTTTGTTATAAAAAATGGTACACCTGTATAAGGGAAGTATGTCGCTACAACATGAACGCGACGGGCCACAAACATAACTTTCACGGACTCCACCGAAAGGTTTTTTGTCCCGAATTTATGTGTACACTTTTGTTTGTAGTTCTAAACCTGTCTTGCGATTTGTACAAATATTTATGTTAACCAGACAGCTTTGAGCTCGATTTAGGAGGGTGTGCTAACGAAAACTTTATTTTGCGCGGGTTAGACGAGTATTCCTTGCTTTACTTTTGGCAGATTATCAATCGATTGCTTTATTATTATATATTATTATATGCTTTGTTTGGTATAGCATGATAATTTTGACAGTTATTGTATCTTCAAATTCGCGAAAAATGTAAAGATATGATAAAACTATCATGATATAATGGATATAGCATACGCGGGTGCAATATGGTGTCAAAAAGAACAATTATAAAATATTTTATTTTCATCGTAACTTGTTGTATTTAGATATAGATGGCGCTCTGTGCAGTGTTTTTGACCATTCATTTATATAATTCTGCTTTCGTTGAATGTTGATCTTAAATTAGCCACGCTTAGAAATTTAGTGTATCCGCACAAATATCTGCATGATACTACTCAGCAATTCGCAGGCAATTGAGCGTGCATTGATAAAGCTATGAGATTAAACCGTAGCTTGCCAACGGTTTGTTAGAGCAGTGTTATTAGCCTGATTATTATCACGTTGCGTTCAGGGATACATTAGCGGCAACAAATGGCCTTTGACGAAGCTTACGGTTGGTTGTTCCCATTGATGGTAACTTGATGGCGATACTTACAGTTTTACGGCGTCGTGTTTTGCAGGGTAGAGCTGTTGAACGCCGTTTATTACTGATGCAAGTTTTATTTCTAAATGCGAGCGAAGCCGCGAACACCCATTAGTTATTACATATGGTCAGAAACTTGTATTTTCTAATGCAAATGGATAAAAATAATGGCAAAACACATGCACAATACATTAAGAACATGTTCAGTTTTGATTTCTTTTATTTATTTATTCACCCGGCGCAGAATTAGTGAATATTCTCAATAATATGGATGAAATATAATTCTAATAACGCAGTCATCTATTGGAGCTAATAATCTCCATAATCACACACCGAAATTGTAAATCAGGCTGTTTATTGAGCTCAGCTGTATTAGCGCAGATAAACTGAATGTAGCTAATTATAGGTAGTTGTAGTTATTATCGCAAAATAACACACAGTTAGCGACCACACGTTGTTCTGTTTAAAATAAACTGTACTATAGTGTTAATTGTGTGAGGTAAAGTATTTGTTGAGTTAAAAAATTAAACATTTCAACTCCAAAATGTTTATTGGTTGTTACCGTATTAAATAAATAAATACTTACCTAAAACTAAGAAAATATCTAATTGTACCTAATTACAAAAAATCTCGCGGTTTGTTGACATCTGGACGAGAAATATTTGTATCCCAGATACTAACGTCTTCTCGTTTTATTTATGTATTTATTTGATTAATGGGCGAGCAGCAAATTGCTGATGTGCCCATATCACACTGTGTCAAAATTGTTTTAAATAGTCATATAGTTTATATAGTTATTTACAAGTTATTTAGTTTTGTAAAAATATTAACAATCTTAGCACTACATAGAACAATCCTTAAGGTAGTACATTACAGGCGTACTGCTGCAGATTCGCTAAATATAAAAAAGGTTTTCGGGTTTTGCAGGTTTAGTGTAAAACTTTTTGTCTGAAACACAGTGTTTAAAACTATTTACATCCAAGTTGAAAAATGCTGACTGTCAGTAGTCGAATGTTTTGTTTCCATACCAAACTTATAATTTATTTTTTTATTACTATTAGCTATTGAATCTTCCCAATTACTCTGTTATTATTTCTATGAAAATGCTTTCGAGACAACGTCAAATCGACTTTATTAATTATATTTACCATCGCAATAGAAGAAAAAGATTACAAACTCTATATCACCCTTTGTTGCGGTTCGATTACAGCGACCGTAACATTGGCCGTTCACATCGCAAATATTGGTTTAACGCTGCCGTCCACGCGCCAGTATTTTCGCCTATACCTTCATACGAATCCTCAAAAAATACTGAAAATTAATTTTTGCATCCACATACCACAAGTAAACGATGTATGTAAATTAATCTAAACAACGTGATTTTATTCCTAAAACCCAGCGGCGGGAACAGCGTCGCCAAAAAAGTTGCGTTGTAAGCCCACTCAACACTCCACAGCCTACACCCTTCTACCAAAACATTCAAACATCCTGATTTGTAGGGTGACCACAATCCAAAACTGAGCAAAACTAATAACTGTTAAAGGCATACAACCAATTACACTCGATTGGGGCTATTGCCAGCCCTCGCGATACAAACTTTGAGCGGGAGTAGGGTTGCCAGTGAATTTAAGTGAATTCTTAAAAGTTAGGTCGAAAGCGTTATCTTGCTAAGAATTTACGTAAATGATAATGTGTGATTTTTGGATGTAATGTTATTAAAGTAACTCCTTAAATGTCTTTCAATTTTGCTTGATATTATCGTCACTCGTTAAGAACAAACTTTAAATCTTGACGTGAAAAACCTTGTTTATGCGGGGTCAGAATATGTAGTCGCCATAAAGGGGATTTTGGCACATAATAAATTTGATAGTCACAAATGTAGGATTCTAATAATTATTTTATAGAGATTTTATTTTTTAAGTTGTAACCAACTAACTTCAGAGGTCGCCACTCTGTAACTGTCTTATGATAGAAGTACTTGTTATGTTAGTTTATATTGATTAATGAACTATAGCTAATTAATTTGGAAATTTAAGTAAAGATTATTGTGCTTTCTAATTAAAGCACTTATGTATCTGAAACTGACACTAAGTATTAGATATTCGCCCCAATAATTCCATTACATTTGTAAAATTTACGGGTTAGTCCTTGACAGCCCTAGTGGCTGAACCATTTCCACAAGTCTGTTAACAAGTGCTAATCGCAAGTTAAACTGCAGAAAACAATTCGGTCGATTTTGGGCCAATTAGAATCTGAGCAGCGACCGCAGCGCCGCGCTGAGTGGCGGTTGCAAAATTTAAGCTAACATGTGTAACAGGTAGCTCGTAAAGTATTGTTTTATTTGAAAACAGAAAAATGTAGAATTAGTAGCGGTAAACTAAGTTTTTTTTAGTAATAACGTTCTTACATGATAGTGACTGGAAATTTGCTTTAAATAGCAAAGTTATATAGATAGATAGATAATACTTTATGGTCACACACTTATAAAACAGAATTAACTAAAAATACTTTCATAAATTACTCTAGTGCCACAAGTGGCGGCCTTATTGCTAAAAGCAATCTCTTCCAGGCAACCATTGGATGGAGAGGAATAAATAAAGGATTATAAAGGACGTGGTGTACAATAGAAATAGATGCGATAGAATAAATAATATACACAAATAGTATAATTATAATGTACATAAACTTAGACATACATCCAAATACATAAATTATACATAATTAGTACAAACATAAACTAATATATAGTGTTAAAATATATATAATATAAAACATATAGATGTAGATAATACGTAGAGACAGCAGTATGTTAATAAGTATATACGATTACAGTATAGAAAACGACATGGCAATAGAAATGGCTTAGATTGGTTTCATTGCATAATTTTCTTTGCCCAAACATTATCAGCAAATCTCTGGTATCGTGCGTGGCATCGATTTCATAAATATTTTGAGATATACATAGATAGAAATAGCGATACGATTTAGGCTTAGGTTTAAAAAAGATCCTAAAAGTGTCCATTTGTGTGCATAACATGAAAAAAATAACAATAACTCAGCACTCGTCGTATTTATTTATGTCTGATGGTCGTGACTCCTCCGCTTTTAATTTGTTAGGGGAGTTCTGTTGGGAAGATATATCGTGGTGGGCGCCCAGGTCCTTCCGCGGAAGACATGTCATATGTCCTCGGATATTGTTGTCGGTTTCCTCATGATGTTTTCCTTCATCGCTATGCGAGTACAAATCCACACATAAATAGAAAACAAGTCATTAGCGTTGGGCCGATTTCGAACCAGATTGCGTCAGGATGAGAAATCAGACGCCTGATGCGTCGAACCACACCCGCTTAATAATCAAGGTAAATAAAATAAAATTAAAATAGACTTTATTTTCTACTACTCAATCTGAGTAATAGTCGCTGTTATGAGCGTAGGCCTCCCCCAAACAAGTTATCAAAATTGTAGGTACACAATAGGAATTAACTAGAGAAGGAATTAAATAGTTAACAATAATGTAAATAGCTAAGCACAGTTAGCTAGTACTTTTGACTGTGTGTTTGCCTGGGAGGCTGTGGTCTACTCCTCCACGAGGACCAGTTGGCTTGGAGGAGAGTCTATTTTGATGATTATTTTTTCTGATGATTATAATAATATAATCATCAAATAATCCAGGTATTTGGCTATAAATACCTACTCAAATATCTAAAATTTTCAAGCGATAAGCAATAGGTAATATTAGTAGGCAAAAGGTATCTGTCAAAAACAGCACATGTAGGTATTATAGTATTTAAAGTGTGGCGCGAGACTGTTATTGCATTTGAATTTACAGATTACTAGAATTCATGTTAAATTGGTGTTAATTGGGCAATAAAGTTTGTTATTTTGCCTAGTGGCTTTGATGTCAAACATACGTAGTATTCAGGGATGGAAAGTAAGGTATTTTTGTATGAAATTGGCAAATCTGTTGTTGAATTTTGGATGAGACTAAAAAGTAAAAAAAAAAAATCTCAATGCAACATAAGAAACATTATATACAGTGCAAAATAAAATCGAGTGTTCCAGCAACTCGATGTTGTACGGATTCCCAGACCACCGAAACTGATGGGTAGTGTTGCCTGTGCCCAAGAACGATCGTCAATTTCTAATTTGGAATGACTGTTTCTTATTCATTTTTATTTATGATTGTGTACATTTTGCAAGGTTGCATATTTACAAAAATCTCGTATTTTTTTAATGTGAATATTAATAATATTGGTATAATTATTTTAGACACAATATAAGTAAATAATATAAAATTATTAATAAACAATCTAAAGTTGAAATAAATTATAGTGTCACTGTATAAAACCATATCCAAAAATGCGTAGTCAAACAAAAAAGAGGTCTGTAAATGGAGTTCTCTTATCTCTTATTGAACCAACACAGCCGTTCAATTGAATAAAATTTGAACGCCAACTCCGATGCCCGCTAAGGGAGTAATTATTGGGGAAATATTATTTGGAAAGCAAGTTAAAGGATTTTTATGTTTAGTTTTCCTTCACTTGTTTTTATAGTTAAAGGATTGTGCTGATAAATTTGTTTAATTATGCTTACCAAAATCTATATTGACTTGACTTGACTTACCCGTATTTTTTAAAAACACTCCAAAATATTATTTTACACCTTCAGATTAAAATCTGAAGGTG
This sequence comes from Macaria notata, assembly GCA_927399415.1. Lineage (NCBI taxonomy): Eukaryota > Metazoa > Arthropoda > Insecta > Lepidoptera > Geometridae > Macaria > Macaria notata. Next base: position 9,610,546 of record OV656725.1, on the reverse strand, counting down.
CTATGAAGCTACTTTAGAAAATGTCAATCTAATCAAATCAAAATCATTTATTTGCAGAATATAGGTTTTACAGAGTTGAAAAATAAAAATTAGTAGTAGTAAATTAAATAGTTAAATTAAATTAATTAAATAGTTTTACAGTTCATAAATAAAATATTGACCGCCACATTCTCACCCATAAGGCGAGCAAATTGGTTTCACAAAGTATGAAATTAAATTTAAATTGAAATGCCAAATATATCAATTAAAATTAGGTACATCATAAATGTACCACTCTTTATCAAAATTTCACGGCACTGAAATAGAATTGCCTTTCAAATTAGGCTGCCAGAACGCACTGTTAGGTGATTGCTAACAATTTAACATTATTATAAAAATGGACACAAGACAAAATTATACGGTAGTATTGAGCTTAATATTTTTCTTTGCATGCATACTATTCCAATCAATACTTTATTCACTTAGCGCACCAATTAAATTGCATAAGTTTTGTTTAAAGATAGTGGTGATTAAATGAAAAGTTAGTTATATTTATGTGTGTTTATAAAATTAATACATTTCCAATCAAAACCAAGCAAATTTAGCTGACCAAATAAATCAGAGCTGTAATTATCATAGTAAGTACTCGAGTACTGCGTGTTAAATTAATTCCAAACTGGAATTACGCCGATTAGAATATTCTTTAAATAAGGAAACTCGGGTTATCTTGTTTGCTGAATTTATAAAGGAATTTGAATATTTTCGCTCTGTTTTGGATTGGGTTAGGGTAGTTACTGATCAAGCAGGAAGTAAGGAAAGGGAAGTACTGAGCATTGATACTTAGTCTGGACTTAATAATATGATTTATAGAATGCGTGTGGTGTTTATAAATTTCATTGCTGGACGTTGGATTACCTTATAAATTAAACTTTTTATTTGAAAATGAGCCAGATATTTCAGGTTTTTTTGGCTGTTGTAAATCGTGATAATTTTCGCTCATTATCAAAAAAATGTTTAAGTTAAACAACCATAGTGCGGGTTTAGCACTTGACAAAATAACTCATCTATACTAATATTATAAAGCTGAAGAGTTTGTTTCTTTGAACGCGCTAATCTCAGGAACTACTGGTGCGAATTGAAAAATTATTTTTGTGTTAGATAGACCATTTATTGAGGAAAGCTTTAGGCTATATAACATCACGCTGCAACTAATAGTAGCGAAGAAACATAATATATGGTATAGTATTCATCTTTCAACATTTCGTGTGCTGCGAAAACGGTTCAAGATATCAAAAAATATGTAAGAAAGAATTATTCCTCTTGTAATGATCTAACAAAATGTCTGCAATAGTATAAGACTAGCTTTTAAGATTAACTCACTAGAACCGTTATTATGGCAATAACTATTCCATGCGGACGAAGTCGCTGGCACAGCTTGTACTTGTAGTAAAACTATATTGTCATATTTTGAAAGCAAATAAAATTTAAAATTAGGTATGTTTAGCTTTACCTACTGGAGTGTTTACAATGCAACAGACTATTCAATATAATAGGAAATTAAGGTAATGTAATAATAATAACAACCCGCAACACAGGTGCGCCTAGTGCAGAGAGTAGGGTTTACAATTAAGAAACTCTGTCAATTATCCAAAATAAAAATAATGTTCAAATACTATTGTATGGTATAGATGCCCAACCTTGCAGTTATAGAAAAATACAAAATGAAATGAAAATTAATTATTTTGTGACAAGAAATTATATACACATTCAGGAAATTAAGACAAACACATTTTGCACATACACGATTTCCTGTCACAAGCACTCTATGCAATGCAATAATACAATACAACTGCAAGCTGTTTATATACTTGTGTTCATTCAACCCCAGATTCCATCTGCCATCAACTAGGTTCATAATAAATGTGAACAGATTCCCACATTCACGAGCAAACACCATTATGACAGATCAAAACCGCATTATACGCTTGCATAGATCATAAAGTCTATAAACAACTTAACAGCACTCTAATAAAAATTATATTTTACTATTACGATATATAAGATGTGTCACGTGATATTTTTAATTAATAAGAACGTCCACATACCCATGAACTTATTTCATACTTTATGGTGTATGTAGATTGTTAGATATAAAGATAAATTCTTTAGTAAAACACAACATACATAAAAAACAATACAAAAAAACATAGAAAATAATATATTTATATCAAATCAAATCAAAAGCAAATATACTTTACTAGTGGGTGCTCGCGGCTTCGCTCGCATTAAGAAGTAAAACTTGCATCCTCTTCTTTAAAAGTGACATTTCAAAAAATGCTTTCTTAGCGGACGCCTACGTCATAACATCTACCTTCATACTAAATTTCAGCCCAATCCGTCCATTGGTTTGGGCTGTGCGTTGATAGATCACTATATCAGTCAGTCAGTCAATCAGTCAGTCAGTCACCTTTGAGTTTTATATATTTAGATTGTACACAAGAATAAAGAATATTATTTACATAAAAGATAGAAGGTAGTCAGGGACATTGGGCGACCTTATCTCAAAAGTGATCTCTTCTGGGTAACCTAGTTTGGACAACACTAGAGGATCTTTAAAGTGAGTAATTTCGTATGAAAGTGACCAAGTCTGGTTGGTACGAGTTGAGTTTTCAAATTATATGCCTCTGAAATGACTTAAGGTAGTTCTATGTCTGGAAATGTTGCCTGAAATTTATTTAATATATTATAATATAATCTACCACGTCATTTTTTTATTGATCAATTTTGACCCATATTATCTCTTTAGTAATCTGTGGATGAGATGAGAAGCCACCAACAAAATTAAAAAAAAAAAAACAATTTTGTCGACTGATTCAAACTGTCCTAGTTTTTTTTGTCTCAGTTGACATTAAGCCGATCTTACCCCGGAAGCGCCCAAAATGGAATATAATTAATACGGCGTATTTGATGGTTAATAAAGCGTTAATTGCATATGATGTCGTTGCACATGGTTGATGTTATTTCACTAATTACTATATCATTCTCCATGACGTGTTGTGTCGCTTATCCGACGTGGGTTTACGTGAATCGTGTGCACTTTAACATAGCGTAGCATAGGTTTGTGTGGGAATGAAGATGTAGGGTATATAGAAGTGGCTAAGATGGGTCCTTAGATAAAAAAAATGGTAAAAAATAAAGAAACATTTTTGATTAGGTACTAGTAGTATTGGTTACAAGAAACCAGTATTTCAAGCATACTGGCGCATCACCAAATAAGTTTAAGTATTGATAGGTAGAATAAAGCTACATTTTTATGCGATATCGGTTCTTTTTACTACTTATATGACCGTATTCTCATAAATAACGACTGAAAAAATACGTGATGATATGTATATTATTATTCGTTTATCTAGAAATATGTGGCTATTGTATTTTTTATCTATTCAGTTGAGTATGATATGATTTAATTATTCATTCTTTCAACTGAATTCTAAGATTTTGAATTAGTCATCGCTTATTTATAATGATGCGAGTAACTTAAAAAAATATGTAGTTAGTATTGTTCTGATGCGACAAGTAAACAACATAGACCAAAAACGACACCATATTTGTTACCAAACTTATCATATATCACATTGCTATTTTTTAATTCTGAATTATTACTTATCTACACTCAGCTTTATTACTAGTCTACACCCCTACTCCCACCACATCTAAGCACTGTACATCTTTGAATAGTTTCGTTTGATTGATGATGCGGCGTATCAAGGCGAGTGACGCCGGATCATCGTGCCTGTGATTGATTACTTACCACCGAGCTTCTTGATTTTACACCTAGATGGCGCTGATGAACATGTCACGCTGCGGGAAAATGTTGGTAATTGAGCGAGTGTTGCAATTTTAGTTCATTCTTTAATCGAGATCGAAAGTGGAGATTTCTTTTTATATTTTTTTAAACGAGTGTAACGTACTCCGGACATATTTTAATTTCCTTGATTTGTAAATTTTATTTATATTATTAATAATATCTATTTGTAGTTTGTGATGGGGTGATGGAAATGTCTAAGAAATGCTTTGCTGCAATTATAGTAAGATGAAAATTAACGCATTACATTGTCAGTTATCTAATATTATTTAATTAAATGTAATAAAATTATAGGGTCTATTATTACTGGTAAAAGTTTGATGGTGACTTAAAATAATTGATAATTTGGATATAACACAAATAATTATTAATGTACTTATTTTTATAATCCCTTTTTATCTTATAAGGAGAAAAACTCTGCCTATTTTTGTAACCAATACAAAAATAGCCGCAAATAAAATCTAGAAATTACATGGCTACATGAATTCCGGTCAAATCAGGGTCGTGATTTCAAAACGCCCGAGCGCAGGTGCGTCCGCCCTCGGGGCCTATTCTGCAGGATTGAAAATGAAGGATACTTCTATTTGTAGCTAGTGTTATTTGTACCTGGTGATATGCTCCAGATATCTTCTAAATATACTAAACTCAAAGGTGACTGACTGACCGATATAGTGATCTATCAACACACAGCCCAAACCACTGGACGGATTGGGCTGAAATTTGGAATGAAGGTAGATGTTATGACGTAGGCATCTGCTAAGAAAGTTTTCCTGTGGGTGTGTGCGTGTGTGTACAGGTGCCTGTGTAGGTGTGGACAGCATATCTGACTCCTGGGGTGCGTCACATGAAACTACATTTCTCAATTTACTATTTCGTGTATTCACTCAGCTCAATATTACATACATGTACTTCGCGTCAAGTCGCAGGGAAGACTGTGTGTGCGGTGTATGAAACTGCTGAGGCGCGTAACTCTACACCGCCACAAATGGATTTTTGGAAATGCTTCTTTTAAAGGAGTGAAATAGGGGATGCAAGTTTTACTTCTTAATGCGAGCGAATCCGCGGGGACGCATTAGAAGAGTAAGTATATTTAATATATATATATATATATAATAAAGTTATCATTTTGCACAAATGATCGTCATAAAAACATTTAACCACCAAAAGAAGGGTAATTATTATTGTGGAAAACTACCAAATTTATTAAACACTAGCTGGTGCGCGCGACTTCGTCCGCGTGGAATTGTTATTACCATAAAAACGGTTCTAGTGAGTTAACCTTAAAAGATAGACGTATACTGCTGCGGACATTTTGTTAGATCATTTCAAGAGGAATAATTCTTTCATACACATTTTTTGATATCTCTAAACGGTTCACCGTTTTCGCAGCGCACGCAACGTAAGCCCTCAAAGATGAATAATTTTTCCCGTTTTTTCCACATTTTCTATTGTTTTTTCGCTGCAGCGTGATGGTCTTCCTCGATAAATGGTCTATTCAACACAAAAACATTTTCAATTCGCACCAGTAGTTCCTGAGATTAGCGCGTTCAAACAAACAAACTCTTTAGCTTTATAATATTAGTAGGTACCTATAGATTTCCAAAATTTTATTTCAGATGTCATTAGGTTTAGTTAAAAGATGTAAGTTTTTAATATATATTTTTTTTAATCTAAAGCGACTTAATATTCCCCATCACACAATCTGACGGATCTTGGTTCAATCTCAGCCCAGTGAATTGCTTCGATGACGAAATTGACTCAGAGCTACACGAAATTGACAATGTTGACTTGTCTACTTTTTAAAATACTTATACAAACAATTCTCTCTGGCGGAACAAAACCAACTAACATCTAAGAGCAAATGAAAATACGCGAAAAAGAACTAGTCTCGAATAAAAAAGAAAACGACTGAGACGGCCAGTGAGCACTTAAAGCCTCCATAAAACTACCTCTTATATTTCCAAAATGGCCGGACCCTTAGTTTTTGCGTAGACATTATCGTTTTTGATGTTGACTTACCGTTATTAGATTTTATTTGATCTTTCCTTATTCTATTTTTAAGGAATTTTCGAGGGGATTGGAATTTCGGGATAAAAAAAAGATATGTTTTCAAATGTGTTCGCGTTATTAGTAACTTGTTGTGATTCTAAAGATTTATTTAATTCTGTATCTAGAATTTAAGTATGATTTCTTAATATGAGAAGGATAAAATAATAGATACTATTTGTTATTTTTTTGTTAAGCGCGCATGTTTTTAAAGTCAGTCTAAAACTTTACTGTTGTCAAAATGCTATTAGTCTGTACCAAAATACGAAATAATTCATATTTAAAACAACGCTGCAGTTAACACAATATTTTTGAAACAATAACTGAAAGTTTGAGGCGCCCGGAGTTAGACCGCAGTTGGCTAGTTGTTTGTCCTGTTTTGTAAACTAAGGATATGTGTGTAAATAAATATTATTTACTGTATTGGTAGATAGATATAAAAATATTATTAAATCAGTATTCTTCAAATTAAAAGAAGAAGACCTGATGGTCAAATCTCTGAAAATCAAGTTTAAATCTTACTGTGTTATTTGAAATTGTTTGTGACGTCATGCAAAAAGAAATCTGTCTTCCAAAGACCATGAATAAAATAAAGACATACACTCAAAAGCAACTTTGTGGTCAGAAGGTTTTATGCTTGTGTGAAATGAAAGTGACTTCTAAACCAGATTGCGATAGCACAAATCTGAATGTTTTATGTGCTATACTATTTTTATGTGTATTGTAAGTAAGTATAGCAACCGATTAATTTTAATTTAAAAAGAGAAATCATCGGTCGCTTCCTAAACACGAAGTAAGGCTTAAAATTATAAATGACGTTTGAAAAGCTAAATAGATTCAAACTTAATTAAATTAATAAAGGCAATATCGTTATAAACAAAGACAAGGCTATGATCCTTATAAATGAGACGGAGAAACCGTGATTTTGATAGCTAAATCAAATTAAATACGCTTCCTTGACATAAATACAGGCCAGGCTACGAATACTTGATTTCATAGAAACTTTACTGACTCAAAAAAATATTCTTCGAAATGACCGCCACCACCGCGGTTGCGTTGATAGACACGGCCTAACCCCATTGAGCTAGGATTATACAGAATCACAAACCCTCAAAAAATGTCCGACCCAAAACTCTGCCCACACTACTCGATGAGCAGACTTTTAGATTACGTATGTCTTTTGCACGTTTTTAAAACATGTAAGAGCGCAAGAGACAAGCAGTCTTTTGTTTGTGCTCGCTGACGATGTTAGCGTTCGGTCATTTTCCTGTACTTTTCAGTTTGAGATTGTGTCTCTATATAATCCTAGCTCAATGCCTAACTCTAACCTTTTAGTAGCCATCGTTTATCAAAATTGGTTAAGTTAGCTTAAGAATAGCCACATATTTTTGTAAAGCATATTATTATCTAGTATAACATATTTTAATTGTAAACAAATTGATTCCCTGGAAGATCCTGCCTTCTACAACACAGTCAACACTACAGTAGAAGGCAGAGCAACACTACATTGTATCACATTTACCTGTTTACAAATAAAAATCTTTTATATTTTTATCTTATCTTTTATCGTCTATTTCCGGCATCACGAGCAACCGTTGTGTGTGAGTGGTGCGTCGAAAAGAGCTGAAATTTTGAAGTATTTTAGACGTGACATTCGTGAGGAGTTTCAATTCTAGAGTATTCATTATTCATATGCCAAAGGGGTTTATTACTGCTTGGTCTTTATAACTCATTTATGCCATGGACGGTTTATTTCTATAAACTTCGTAGAATTTGTGTAGATAGTATTTTAGGAACTGCGAAAATTTTCACCCAGCTGTTTTCTATAAAAACAGTATTTAGTAAAAATCTTAATACCATATCCTGAAGAAGAAAATTGAATCAATTTATAACAAACCCATAGAAGAAATTAATAAGAATAAAATGGATCGCTAAATCTTTATTTAACCTTACTTAGGTTAAATAAAGATTTAGCTAGTTAGTTAATATCTTTGAAACATCCCAGTTTTTTACGCGATATTAAAATAATAGTTTCATTAATTGTATCATACATACAGCTATGTAGTCATTTAAATCTTTTTTATGTTCAAATCGCTTTGACATTAATGTCCGCTTGTGTCCGCGTGTATTTTTTGTTATTTAAAATAAACTTTATAATTATAAATTGTGAACTTAAACCGTCTTATTACAACCGTCTTTTAAACGTGGTTTAAAGTTTTGGACTAATAATTCCAGAAAATATCAAGTACATTTTTGTTGCTCGAAATTTGGTTTCTTCTTTAATAATTTAATCAAATTGTGAAAATGTTACCAATGAAAAATCAAAGTTCTAATTTGAAGTTGATATTTTGATAGTTTGTATGTAATGTTTGAACAATAACGGCCGACTTGTTATTTTCAAAGCTCTAAACTAAAATTTAAATCGCGTTTTGTAATACGGATAATGTATTTCAATGATATACTCGTTGTTAAATTAAATTGTGGTGCTGCCGTTTTTTATTATCGAATAAATAAGAAATAAGTATATATGTGTAACAGGTCTCAAAAGTCTTTATAACTAATTTAAAAGCCACTCAAACAAGGCCTACTTTTAACTAAGTTTGCAACTAAAGGTCTAAAGCCGGGTCAATGATTGATGTTCTATTGGTTTAATTAATCTTGTTCAAGACCCTGCTGCCGTTGATTACGGAGCTCGCCTAACCACTTCTAATGTTTGTCACTGGATCTACTGATCTTGGTTAATCTGTAGCAACAGACCTTGTCTTAGTTACAGGCATTCCGGTTGGGAAGGATGGGTGGCTGGTTTAAGGGATTTTTTGTTGCTAATTATATATGAAATGCATATTAAAGTGAGGTTTAAAAAAAACGCAAAATACAAAAATATATTTATACCAAAAACCATGATGATCCGTTCAGCCGTTTTTGTGTGATGCGCGGTTAGGTAAACCGACATAAATTAAAAAAAATGCTTATACGTGCTCTGTTATAGATTTAAAGAATGCCCTAGCATATTATTTTCTCCAATTTATTCTGTTTTGTTTTTGACCCTTATTTTTATAGCATGTATAGATATAGATAGATATCGATACGGCCTTACTTTCCGTCGCTTACCATCTTACATTCTGTGAAAATACGCCATTCTTCTTGTTAATGAGGACTGCATAAGGCGCACCATTAGCACGGCAAAGCATGGCGGTTCCCTAACGACTGAATTTAATGTAAATGATCCTTGTAAGGGTTTGTTCACACAGAATATAATCTGATTCAAACTTTACTAATTGATCAAAGAACCAATGCAATGCTAAAATGTCAAAGTTGTTTTGAAATTATAAAATTGTAAGGGTATTCTTATTTTAAACGTGTGTGGGTCAGCGGTCCCAGTGTCTGCTTTTCATCCAGACGCACTCTGGTTCGAATCCAGAAATGAATTGTATCTTCAAGTTATGTGGATTTGCACTCCCTTAGCGGTGACGCAAACATCGTGAGAAAACTGACACGTTTGAGAACTTCAAATATCCGAGGACATGTGTCTGCCGTGGAAGGACCTGGGCGCCCACCACGATGTATCTGCCCAAGAGAACTCCCATAGCGAATTAATTCAGCGGGGTCAGTCACGACTCTCAGTTATGAGGAAATACGACTTAAAGGTGATTTTTATTTTGGTAAGAATATCAAACTTAAAAACGAATCCTATAAATAGGATAGGCCAACAAGACCAAATTGTACAAAGAAAATACTGACTTAAAAAATAAATTAAAACTACATGCACCATGCACAAGTTCACTTTCATGACCGAACACTTTCAACAAATACAGATTTCTTAAAATCACATTGAATAAAATAGAAAGAAAAGAGGAATTCGGGGTTCACTTCGAGGTTTCACGAAAGTTTAAAAAGAAACACAAAACTTGCCTCGAAACTTGTGTGTCGATTGAATAGGTAACTTCCTTTTGAAAGAGGTCAGCGCTCTTATGGGCATAATAACCTTTTTTGTAAGAAAAGTACAAGCAACATGATCGCTTTAATGGTAAGTAACAATGAATACACCAACTCCTTTTAAAAGGCGAAAATAGGCTTTTAATTTTTTTACTATACCGGGTTCGACCAATATTATTCGTAAGTATTGTATTTTTCTACTCTAACGTTAACTATTTTTTTTATTAAGGCTCATTTGCTATTTTGTGAAAAAACTACAAACACAGGTCGCTAATCAGCTGAGGACTAAATAGTCGGGTGTCCACTAAAACCCTTAAAATAAGTACAAATAAAAAATCCACGTCAAAGACCTTGCAACTAGTTCCAATGTTCTTAATTTAGATTTTTTACTTCTGAAACTGTCTTCTTAACAGAAAGATTGATGTTGAACGTAGAACTTGTAAATTGCTGAAAACTTCTCAGAAAAGCTTGCTCGTAGTAAATGGAGCACTTGGTCGTTACGTTATGTATTTCAAGTCAGGTGAGTCGAGGATTCAATTTGTACTTGTTAAGGTGGTAATGGGATAAGAGCGTAGTTCATTGTTTTTGGGATCTTTCTTCTAATGTTTTTTTTTGTTTGTAAGATATGTTGTTTGTATGAGAATGATGAGAAGAATAGGTATTTAAATTTAAAACTTAAATAACATGTAACCAGATAAAACGTTCACCAAATCTATTAAAAATACAAGAAAATCTGATATAAATAGCATCACATCTACAGATCAGTAGTCATCAGTTATTTTTTCTGAGAAATCTGCGGACAAACATCAAACATATGAAACTCACGCGATTGAGAGTCTATATAAATCATCATACTTACATTTTGTTATGTTATGACCCTTTGAAAAGTCGTTTAAACTTGGAAACTTTGCGTTTTGTGGATGGGAAAGCCTAGATTGTCACACTTAAATTTAATACTATATTTGCAATATCATGCATTCAGGACATTCGCTCAATGACGCACCGCCTTGTCAAAGTATCAAAGCAGGTACACGTGATGGCTTCTGCATTTAATTCTCTTCCTGACGAAATTAAAGATTCTCGATGGAGATTATGCTATTAAATCTAAAGTAAAAATGTAGCTCGTAGAAAAAGCGTTATACACAGTAACAGATTTTCTACCGTGTGGTATTTAATCGGTTTATGTATGTAAACATAATTATTCTACTTTGTATATTATTATTGACATTTTTAACTATTAATTTATCACCTTAAATCAAATTTATATTATGTAATATTAGTGTGAGCCACACACGTATATACAGGTCAAATAAACAACCAAAAAATTCGTTACAAAGTTACCAGTAATTTCTGCTAACTCAAACTAATAATTCTATGCACAACTCGTAAATCGCATTTCAAGCCATAAACCATTTGTGTCAGTTCTGCACAGAGATTTGGACACTTGCGCAATGAGTGGTAACTCAAATTTGCAGATTCAGCAAGTCGTAATTCAATCGGCAAACTTGTGGTTTTGCTTGGTCATCAGATGCAACTTCGACGGATAGGGGATTAGGCAAAGATAGATGTGAACACGTTTTTGCTGATGTTTGGTGTTTTGCATTACAGATGCGTTTTAGGGTTGTATATCATATTATGGAATAGGTATTAATATGTCATTTGTTTTTAGAATTTATTTTAGTAGAAGCTATCGCTGTGACCTGAACGTAACTAGGCACAGAGGTGCACAACATAATAATATAGTCATTATACTATGTCGCGTAATTTTGAATATATTTTACAATGTTTGTTGCTTCCTACACTAAATTTGCTACCAGTTACAGCTTTTTCTTACATTAATATCTATCCACAATAAAAAGTTATTTATATTTTATCATGCTCATGCTGACACAAATCAAAAGTTTGAGTTTTCATTCATGCTCCATCACACTACCATTTGACTTTTATTAACAATAAATTATGGCACTACTGTGGCCAGTGTGTTTCTAAATAAGAAAATTTCATTCTAATACAAAATGCCAATCAAAAACGCCAAATCTGTCAAATCAACATATCCAAATATCTGAAAGTAGTTAGAATGATACCTACTAGGCGTTATTGGCATTTCGTCAATATTTTTTTATTGTTCCTAAGTGAAATTGTTTTAATTGAAAGTTAAATACTGATCAACATTTTAGACACATGCGGCTGATGGCGTCATCAGCCGCTCAGTCTGAAGTGTATGAGTGTAGATTTTCGCGTCTGGCAGTTAGTAGACCGTAGCCTAGTTACTTAAAAGGCGTTCCGGACGGTGATCGGAAAATACGCAGGATCGAATCCTGCCGGTCGTGATTATTTTCGCTCATTTTTCAATAAAAGTTTAATTTAAATAACCATAGTTCAGGTTGAGCACTTAATAAATTAACTCATAATTAAAACGCGAAAGGCCCATTTCTCGTCATATCAGGTGTCCATAGTACATCGATATGAGTGCTTGTTAGACACATTCTGACAGCACAAGTGGCGCCATCAGCCGCTCAGTCTGAAGTGCATGGAAATGAGTGTAGATTTTCGCGCCTGGCAGTTAGTAGACCGTAGCCTAGTTGGTTAAGGCGTTCCGGACGGTGATCGGAAATACGCAGGTTCGAATCCTGCCGGTCGTGATTATTTTCGCTTATTTTCCAATAAAAGTTTAATTTAAACATTTTAGACCTTGCAAAGTACCTACTTATGTCATTATTTTTGTTACTACTGACTATTAAATCTATCCTAGCCCGTCTTGAGTACAATGTTGTTTTACATTGCTGATTCGTGTTTAAATTCATACCGACGCAATACACTTTTTAAACTTAGCAGTTACAATACGATCTCTTTAATTGCAATTTTTTACATAAGTAAATACTTATGCCATCACGCTCCAGATTTGTCTTTTATTGTTTTTTTCATGAATTCTCAACTAACACAGTAGTGCCACCAGTATAAAACGGAGTCTCTTATAAAACCGCGTTAACATCAACTGTCGAACAGGCGCCCTCCATTTATCCCTTTATTATAAAATCGGGTGGCGCCCAAAGTTTTCTAATAAGTTACCGAAGCTCGTTCAAATTTCAGGTAAAGATCTCAATCAAACTTCGTCACTTGAAGAGCGATTCGAGATGACAAGCTTTGAGTCTTGGCACAGATAGCCAGTATTAAAGTATATTTAATGCTACAGTTAAGAGAATTAGAGTAGGTAGGTACCTATATCTCTAAATAGAAGTAAAATTAAGCGTGTTTGTGTTTTGTTCTTTCACTTAATAAACACAGTTTAATAAAGTACTTATTCATTTGTTTAGTAACCTGTGTGGAAAGTAGGTCTTTTTTTAACAAAAAGGTGGATCTTTGTGATACTTAGTATGGATATAGGTTAGGGTCATAATAGTTTAAAGGCTTAGTCGGCTATCGTCTTAATACTCGTATAAGTATGTATATTTAAACTTTAACCACCTTTTTACTGGAACAGTTTTTTTTAACAATAATAAATCATCGTCATCATCATCTATAGCCTACTCTATCCCACTGCTAGGCATAAGCCTCTCTTTGAATGTGCCAGCTGCTTCGATCTTGTGCAGACCTCATCCATGAAATCTCATGACTTAATAAATCAATGATGAGAAAATCTTTAGTCAGTATCAACATATTATTGTCTTAATTAAGCTTTTATAAATCAAATTCATTTGTGGGCTTTTCCTTACTTTAACCGAGTTTGGCTAAACTTCCTAATAAAATAAAAATAAAATAAATAAATATTTCGGGACATTGCACACAGCGCCATCTAGCCCCACACTAAGCAAACGCTTGTGTCGTGGGTACTAGATAACGGATATAATACTTATATACTTTTCTTTTGTAAATACATACTTATTATACATACAAACAACCAGACTCAACACAAGAAATCATACATTTTTAAAATGCATAAATACTTCTAATGAACTCAACCGAGGTGTTTCCTTTGATGGATGTTTAATTCCAACGTTATCAATTAGGAAACCATTGCTGCATGACGAGACAGTTACCAAACTCACGCACTATATATTTATAAGGTATTTATTCATATCGTTTGAGCAGGACCGAGACGAGTAGCGTAATAGAAGAGAGGCCTATGCTCAGCAGTGGGCGATAACAAGCTGATGATAATGATGAGGGTAGTATAAATAAAGTTGGTATGGGTATGGTGTACTTAAGGTTGAGAGTTTTCAAGCCACCCGAAGAATAAAAAAGACAGAGTCCTGTCTTTTTTGACTTGACTTCAACATACATTAAAATAGAAGAAAACAAATAAAATAAAAACACTATTTCGTTTCCATTCACGAAAGCTTGCTACCACGAAAGCTTGATAGCAATAAACGATGAAAAGTGTACCAGGGATCCTGTACTATAAGTTCTTCATACAACCAAATTACTTTTACAAAATTCCCATTCTGTCTGTCCTGTCTAGAAGATCCTTTGAGGCGGTCATATAACTTGAGGAATTGATCTATAAATTATGTTGGTAGCTCCTGACAGAAATAGTTGGCGTGGATTGATATAGCCCGATATCTACGTAGCGGCCGACGTTCAAATTTATAGTGGGGATAAACAGATGGTCTAGGACTGCGAATATCAACGAAAAATAATGGGGAAACGAGAACATATCGACTTTGATATCTTGAGTCACTGCAAAATATTATAATTGAAAAAAATCGCTGGTTATGTTATGTAGGTGCAATATGTAATTGATAAAACGGTGTATTCATTGATGTTTATAAAATGATTATTGATTGATTACTATCTAGGTCTTCTCTACTCTATAGGTAGGTACATCTAATGTCGCATCAGGTGGGATATATTCAAACGCGTAATTGTATTGAACTACGATATCATTGATATTTAACTATGCATCCTTTTTGAGATTGGTAATTTATTGTATTTATATACGACACAAGCGTTTGCTTAGTGTGGGGCTAGATGGCGCTGTGTGCAATGTCCCGGAATATTTATTAATTATTTATTTATTACTAACATGTTTTAGTGAAACACAGGTGACTTGCAAAATTATAATCCTCTGCTTATGGCATTAAAAGCAAGACTCACACCGTGTCTAATATAAAAACGGAACTTTTGTGAGATTATCCCTCTTTACCAACGATGTCAAGCGTAATTTTATGCGACAGTGTCTTTACCCTCATCTACCTCAAATATGTTATAAAATAAGTCCCCGTGTTATTTGTGAAAGTAAAATATAGAAATAGCAAGTAGAAGAATTATATATTTAACCGCTTTTTACTGTCTCTATTTGTAAGTAACCAAATCAATTCAATTCAATTTCAAAATATCTTTATTAAATAACAATGATTAACCTATGTACAATTACTAGTAACGTTCAATTTATATTTACATTATTGTTTATCAAGTCACTGCTTATGCATAAACGTATAACATGTCTGAGTTAAGTTACAGAAATATTATCTTTACTAATATTATAAAGCTGAAGAGTTTGTTTGTTTGTTTGAACGCGCTAATCTCAGTAACTACTAGTGCGAAAAATTATTTTAATTATAATTTTGCGTTAAATAGATTATTTATCGAGGAAGGCTTTAGGCTATATAACATCACGCAGCAACTAAAAGGAGCAAAGAAACAACGGAAAATGTGGAAAAAACGGGGAAAATTATTCATATTTGAGAGCTTCCGTTGCGTGTGCTGCGAAAACAGCTCAAGATATCAAAAAAATATGTATGGAAGAGTTATTCCTCTTGAAATGATCTAACAAAATGTTCGCAACAGTATATGTCTAACCATTTTTATGGTAATCACTATTCCAGGCGGACGAAGTCGCTGGCACAGCAAGTGTTTAATAAAATGCAGTTTACAATATAACGAAATCTTAATCTTAGCCTTAGCAAACGTTAGTTATAGCTTGACTATTAATAACTTACTGTAAGTAACCGAATGCTTAGATTCAAATTGTCTTGAATGCTGCAAAATTCAATCCTCATCTATTCAGA
This sequence comes from Macaria notata, assembly GCA_927399415.1. Classification (NCBI taxonomy): domain Eukaryota; kingdom Metazoa; phylum Arthropoda; class Insecta; order Lepidoptera; family Geometridae; genus Macaria; species Macaria notata. Next base: position 9,594,712 of record OV656725.1, on the reverse strand, counting down.
TAAAAATACAACATGTTACAATGCAACTTTGTATTAAATTTAACGAAGTTATAATCAAGTTGAATTATCATATCTATATACCATTACACATAAAAGCTAGCGTGTTTGATAGTCTGTTCCTCTTACACATCTCAACGAAGCGAATAATAATTCAGGTTTTTTTGGCATTAATTATTTATTTAATCATTAATATTAAAATTAATCAATCTTTCGACATTATTACTGACGTAAGTGCTAACCGGTTAGTACAACAAAATTATTTATTTGTTGGGCTCCGTAGACGTATGCTTTTTCCCGGAACAAACCCAGCAAAGATGCTATAAATATCTACGTGTATAAGTACCAAAAATCAAATCAAAAGTTTGCAATTACATAGGAGTCTGTGTAACATATTTTTCATTGCGCAAAACTTGGGTGTTTCCTTTCACATCCCCGTTGTAACACTGTGACCGGTTAGGCAAGAAATAGAAGCCAATTTGGCCATTCCTATCCGGTCACACCCCCTTGTAACACTGTTTTTGTTTACCTAAAATTTCATTTGCAACTGGTAGAACTATATTTATAATTAATTAATTGTTCTGATTTCTTAATATATTGCATTTCATATCCAGTTAGTCTAAGTTGTCACTTTTTTGTACAAGACTCACGATTGACAAAAACTCGTCTGATGTTAAGAATCGATGTACTTATTGTTTATTATTCAAGTTACTTTGCATAAAAAACTGATCAATCTGTAAAAAAACTGATGGCCTATGAGATTATAAATGACGGTCAGAAATTTATGAATTCCAATGTGATCGGCACAAACGGCTGTCTTTCGTGGGAAAAAAATATGATACATAATTTGTTTACTTAGAATGTAAGCTTTGTATGTAAGCAAGTAAGTTGACTTTCGAACTGTAATGACATCTCCTTAGTCATATTCTCCATTACTAAAGGTTGTGACTGCGAACTGTCATAGAAGGTACCTAATCTTAATATATAAAACTCAAAGGTGACTGACTGATACAGTGATTTATTAACGCACAGTCCAAACCATTGGATGGATTGGGCTGAAATTTGGAATGAAGGTAGATGTTATGACGAAGGCAACCGCTAAGAAAAGTTTTTGAAAATCACTTTAAAGGGGTGAAATAAAATAGGGGATGGAAATTTTACTTCTTAATGCGAGCAAAGCCGCGAGCACCCACTAGTATTATAATAAAATAAGATAAGATAAAGATAAGATAAATTTATTGAAAACAAAACAATATGTTACACTTTACAAATAGCTCTGCCTCTTACATTAGTAAAAAAAACTATGTCGTAGAGAGGCAGGCTCTTCAGAGGGGGTTCTTACAACTTAGTATTATATTAACAACTTAAAATAATGCAGTATGTTAAGTGATTACCAAATAATCTATGTCTAGTTATTGTTTTTACAGAATATGATATTACTTAATCTATTTGTATTCTAAATTGAATTTTGTATAATACAATATAATATGTACAGCTTTTTATATATTTACAATGATGTTATGCGTGGAGTATTGGCAATTAGTTCTGGATGTTTGTGTGTGTGTGTGTGATAAAAGGAAAATAGATATAATGCTCCTAAATCCCAGATCATATGGGTCACTCATTGCTATCTTAGGAAACCCTAATACGTAAATAGATGTGTTAATCCACTGTCAGTAATTACTACAGTATTAAAAATAAATACACGATTCTCATCTATTTATCAGCAAGTGATAAACTTGGCCTTACGTGCGGAAAGGTTAGAAAATATCTGATAAAATATGACGTTAATTGTTTTTCCATTACATCCTAATTATTAGGTTATGTTACCATTTTATGTAAAATTTTTATAAATACTGTTTGGAGAGTAATATGGCATTAAATCGCCGGTTTTGTCGCACCTGGGACATATTTTGTACGTTTAGAAAAAAGCATCATAGGATCAATATTGCCCTCGTTGTATGGTTTTTTTTAATGTACCTAACAATGAAGAGCTTCAGTATAACCAGTTCGTTGATGCCAATTTTAGATTGTTCTGATAGTTTAGAAATACTCACGCACATTTTTGCGAATCTTGCGTGCGTTTGTCACGTGACCGGCTAGATATAGAATAGCTCTCAGTGTTTGATTTGATTTTCATGCAAGTGTACAAATGTTGTGCTTGCCATGAAGACGAAAAATACTTTTAAAATATTTGTAGTTTTCTGTGCTGTGTTCATAGTATCAGTGCTTATCAATGATGTAAACGCTTCGAAAACACGTAAAACGACTGGATCAATAACAAAATATCACAGAAGATCTGAAACAGCAACGCACAAACCTCATCATTATAAGCCAACTCCAACATCAACGAAACGAAGTCATGAACATAAAATAACAACAAATCGACCATACCATACTACAACAACGAAACGAAGTCATGAACATAAAATAACAACAAAACGACCATACCATACTACAACAACGAAACGAAGTCATAAACATGAAACAACAACAACAAATCGACCATACCATACTACAACAACGAAACGAGGTCACAAACACGTAACAACAGAGCAATATTCAAGAGTTCGACCAGTTACGAATGATACTTGGAAGAACAAAACAAAGACGCATCGATCAAACCATAATTCAACAACTCCACCACTTACGGACATTGATCGGGGGAACAAAACTTCAAGACCTACAACAAACCAATCTACGACGCATCAACCTAACCATAATTCAACATTTTCACAACTTACGGATTATACTTGGAAGAACAAAACAAAGACGCATCGATCAAACCATAATTCAACAACTCCACTACTTACGGAACATGATCGGAGGAACGAAACTTCTAGACCTACCACAAATCAATCTACGACGCATCAACCTAACCATAATTCAACAACTCCACAACTTACGGATTATACTTGGAGGAACGACTCAACGAGCCATCGACCACACCATAATTCAACAACTCCGAACGACTCAACGAGCCATCGACCACACCGTAATTCAACAACTCCACAACTTACGGAATATACTTGGAGAAACGACTCAATAAGCCATCGACCACACCATAATTCAACAACTCCACCAATTATGGAACGTGATCGCAGGAACGAAACTTCAAGTCCTACCACAAACCAAACTACGACGCATCAACCTAACCATAATTCAACAACTTCACAACTTACGGATTATACTAGGAAGAACGACTCAACGAGCCATGGATCACACCATAATTTAACAACTCCACCAAATATGGAAGGTGATCGCAGGAACGAAACTTCAAGACTTACCACAAATGAAACTATTTCGCATCACGCTAACCAAAATTCAACAGCATCACCACTTACGAATGACACTTGGAAGAACAAAACAATGGCGCCGCGGCTACAACATAATTCAACAACTTCGTCACTTACGAACCATACTTGGTGGAACGAAGCTTCTAGGCCTACCAGGAACGAAACAATGACGCATCAACCTAACCATAATTCAACAACTCCACAACTTCCGACTCAAACTCGGGGAAACGAAACATACCGATCTTCAGCAGTTCCACCACCAGCGCAACGTATTATAAATCAAGAAACATCGGTACGTCCAACATACTCTAACACACCAAATTCTACAAGATTAAACGAAGAACATAATAATTCAGGACGACCCAATTATCTCTTAAAAGTAAAAGAAATATATTACGGGTCACAAGGCATGAGGAAATCATTGTTTTCAAAAAATAAATATAGCCGTCTATTGACTGGCTTAGCCATTTACAATCAGAAACAAAAGTCATCCAATATTAGAACCTCTAATATTCATGAAAATTATAAACCTCAAGTGAATGAATATTGCACGTTTATTGTGCAATACAAAGCAAAACTTTCCAAACAGATGGTGAGATTTGATGAGACGGCTATTGATTGTGATGTAATTTCTTATTTCATATATAGAAATGAGCCTTATAATCTATTCAACAATACTAATATTATAAATCAGAAATCAGTAATAACTCAAAATATGTTACCAAATAGTACATTCGTTTTTTCTCGCAATATAAAACAAAATGAAAACAATACTGTAATTAGTGAACGCACACAGCTAAATTCAACGATAGAAAAGACTCAACAGCAATTTTTTTCAAGTAACGACAGTCAATTTATACCAGTAACGCCAATTCAAGTGGTTACATCAAACTATACCCTGACTTCTACTGCTACTAGTACTGTAAATAGTTATTCAAATAATACCAGCGCGTTTATACAATTTAATTCCTCAGTTGGACAGATTTTACAACAAGGTTATAGCAAAAACGACAGTAAAACCGTACCAATAATGCTTGCTAAAACGGCAGTGATTAATAATACCTTGATATCTCCTGCTAGTGGAATACAGAACTCAAGTAATATCAGCAAGATTCTAGAGACTGAACTAATTCAACAGCAAAATAGATCCAAAAGTAATACAACAATATTGGAAGAAGTAAAAGTTACAGATTCTGAATTTATTGGACAACCTGTGGAATTAGACCTTGATATGGAGTGTTTTGTCACCAGGCAATTTGGATCAAATATAGACATGAAAGAACAGGTGTATTGCGATCTTTTGGAGTCTTACTCAGTAGTAAAGTTAAATAATATTGGTTCCAGAAGGAAATCTTATTTTATTATTATTCTGGAAGGAATAACTTGTTTTTTGTTATATTATTATTTAAATTATGTATAATGGGTGATTTTATCAAGTAGACATCGAAGTTTATAGCTAGCAATTTTATCAATAAAGTATTTGCTAACTCATTAATATTTTTAAATGCTTATGTTTCTCATCTCTTTCAAGATACAAAAAAAATAATAAAATAGGTATAATTTGTACAATAAAAAGAAAAATTTAGTAGTTCTTAAGATTAGTGCGTTCAAACAAACAAACTCTTCAGCTTTATAATATTAGTAGTATAGATTATGGGATAGACATTATTTTTAGTGTTAATTTTGTGTCTTCCCGAATACCAGAGGCGCGACGAAAATACTTATTTTCGTGACGTTTCTAGTCTAAATGTAGGACATCAAAAATGTATCAAGACATCCACGGCGACAATTTTAGGCCCTCCCGGTAGTTTTCAATCTGTCTGTGACTCGCACGCGCAACGTACATTGTTTTTACTAATGTAAAATTACGTGACTTGAATAATTGAATTGATTTGAATAATTAAAAAAAAAAACCTACTATTACACAAATATTGTTTGCAATAATGCGGAAGAGATCGCTTATAATATTTGCGGTGCTATGTGCTACATTGATAACATCTGTGCTAATAAGAGGTGTAGATGCCTGCAACTCAAGAGCCAGGAGAAATAGCCTACGCAAAATCTTGAAGAGAAAACACTCTACCAGAAAAGGATCAAGTAAGGTAAACCATAACTCTTACCATGAAAGTGAGGATCCTCCAACAAGTTCATATCCATACTCGGATTTATACTATGAATACGTTCCACCAATAGAAATTATATACGGATCTAATAATTTGAGTTACCCTGTGTACCCTGGACCACTTCCAGAGCAGGTTTCTGACTATCTGTTTACAGACAATAAATACAGCCACTTGTTGGCCGGCTTGGCGCTTTACAATCTAGGACTATCACATTCCTACGCTATTCAAAATCATTATTTGCCTCAACCAAATGAACACTGCACTTTTATCGTGCAATACAAGAATAAAACTCTGGAAATCACGACTGAAGTGGATGAGATGATCATCGATTGCAAAGATATTTCGTATTTTGTATTCGAAGATGCTAAGAACACTAAATCCATTAGTACTGTGGTTCCTTCTAATACACAAGAGATTACAACACAAAAAACACAAGACCAACGGGACAAAAAAAGAAGAAAACACAAGAGCAACGGGCACAAACATTTCGACCCTTTTGTTTTCGCTTCCTTAGATCCTGCTGAGCTGGAAGATTTAAATTACATGCAAAAATTACTTGAGGAATCAAATGAAGCCAGCAATGAAATAAATGAAGACAAAGATTATGATTCAACGAGTGAAGAAAACTCGCAGGAATATTTTTATACTAACAAGAAAAAAGAAGTTCATGAAGTTGTAGTTACACCGAATTATTCTACACATTATGGATCACCCGTGGAATTAAACTCCGATATGGAATGTTTTGCTACTAAAAAATTTGGATTCGATATTAGAATGAAAAACCAAATCGCATGTGACCTTTTAGATACGTATTTCAGTAGATCAATGATTTTATATGATAGAAATATGAGTACCATGAAAAATTGTTCGTTTATTATTCTTTTGCAATGTATCGCTTGCGTTTATATGCTAGTTTTTTAATTACTTACTTACGTAGATTTTTTTAAAAAAGTTCAGATGTATTTTTTTTGTGGGAGAATGGAAACTAAAGGCGTTTTTAAACATATACCCAATTATGTTTTTTGTCATTACCCGTTTGTAATTGATAACATATTCTGAGTAGTTACAGGTTATGTTTTACTTTTGCATTTTTTCTCATGGACCTTTAGTATAATATTACATATATATTATGTGTATCTTGTCATAAATCTCACGTTAGAAAGTTAATGCCGCGTCCGCTACGTAGGAAAGTAGAAGTTTTTCACCTTTGTTTCAACATGTACATTCTACCACAGAGATAAAGTTTGATTAATATAAGTATTGGATGTGTGTACTATAATTATGAAAATTCTTGAAATAACTTATAGTAAGAGTCTCATTAAATTATCATATGTTCATTGTATACCTACTTATATGGTTCTTATTTTTAATCTTTAATGTAAAACCAATTCATCTTATTTTCATTTTCGATTATTTTAGTAATCTTTTATGTACAACCATTTCATTATATTTCACTAAACACTTCATTCCCAACATTTAAAATCAGTTTTCATATTTAAGTATAAATTTTGCATGTGAAGTTTCTAATAGACCGATCATAAAATTAATAACGCCTCAGCAAATGTTCAGCTAGAAAATGTCCTTGACTTATGTTGGGGGAAACAATGGTCAAACGACAAAAAAATATATATATATAAGTATTGAAATCTAATTACGCACGTGTTTTATGTTTGAGGCTTTATTCTCTGATTACTTAATAATAGGTCTTTACTTATGAAATTGCAGCTTTTTTCTTACATTTTAATCTGTTTGTAACTTTTACGTACAGCTATATTTTTTCCAAATACAATTTTTATTGTATCAATTGTTGAATTATGTACCTTTTAGATTAAAAAAAATGTATCACTAGTGCAAATTACTTATAGGGAAGTCATTGAAAACACCTCATTCATTGTGTCGTCGGTTTCACTACTGTAACTAGGTATATTTTTATCATATACTCTGTTTTTGAGAAATCTAAATATAGTTATCAATTGCATCTAAATCTGTTCAGACATTTCCATACAAACATTATTTTTCTCAATTTCGTCATACAAATCGGCAATTTTTATAGGTAAAGACCTAATATTAGTAAGTAACATGTTATAAACCTTATTGTTTTCTTTATAATTATCTATTATTTAAAATACTATAAAAATAAGTGTTGATTCTAGTAGAATGTCCCGTTTTAAAATATTGGCACACTTTCGTTTGACTCGGAATCTGTGTCTTAAAGCAAAATGAAATGTAAATAGAGGAATTCGTGGATGAAATTTGCATTGCTTATAATATTATTATTGCTTATTTAGTTATGATACAGAAAGTTCTCACCTACCTCTTAAAATAATAATAAGTGTACAGGATAATTGAAATATATAAAACTCAAAGTTGCCTGATATTGGTTTTTAACTAATCTAAATTTGTTGATTTGTGAATGTTTTATTGTATTACTTTTTATCCAGCGTTAATTTTTATAAAAAGGAATTGTTATTATTTGTTTTGTGATTTTCGTTTGTGTATTTTTTAAGTTAGTTTTTAAATGTTTGTGTATTAAAAAGCTTTTTATTATACTTTGTACGCTGTTTTTTTATAATATAATTATGTACTTATAGACCAATATCTAAAAAGCTAAAGTAAAAAAGATGTTATCAATTTGACCTCTATCTTTTATCTAGTACGCAGGACCGTACCGCTAGGTTGTGGAACTCCCTGCCTGGCTCTCTGTTTCCCACGCACTTTAATCCAGCGATCTTCAAAGCGAGAGTGAATCGGTTCAAAAAAAAAAAGGACACAAGCGTTTGCTTAGTGTGGGGCTAGATGGCGCTATGTGCAATGTCCCGGAATATTTATTTATTGTCAGAATTGACAACACTTGAATTATATTTATTTATTGAATTTCCAAACACAACCGCTAATTTTTTTATGCGCGTTTCTAAGTACCTAGGTGATGTGTGTCTGTCTGAAATTGTCTCAGAATTTCAACGTAATATAATTATACGAATCTTGTCATGTTAGATTAAGTACACGTATGATTAGTGTCTTGATGGATGCTCGAAGGATTAGTGTAAGAGAATATTGTCATCAAAATTTGTCGGTAGTTTTTGAAATGTACACACATGTTTCAGATTTATTTTTAAATTGGAAACCAGACTTTTCAGTAACACATATAAAACCTATCAGTCAGTTCCTATATATTTGCAGGCGCTAAAAATACGTCAAAATATGTAAGTACATAACTTTTATGTCACTAACGAGCAAAAATATTTCAATTATTCGATACTCAGGCTCCGTAGAATTGACATATGGCTCAGCAATAATATTACACTGTACTTATTGTTTCTCATTGTTATCTCCTGATCTATTTTAAAAACGCACTATTTGGGTTTCGGGAGTAGGATGACGTGATATCGTCCGCATGCCATTACTATAGACACGAATATATTACCATCATGGAATAGACATTGTCTATCTCTCAGCAGTTTGAGCGGACTATATAACGAAAGTAATATCTATTCCATTATGCGCAGTGTCTTATTGTAGGTCGTTAGACAAGCTTCAAGGTGACTATAGACAAGAGCATTGGCGCCAATTTTAGTTTCTCCCATAGTATGCCGTATTTTGTATGCAGAGCGCACACACACATTTTAAATTTGCGAATGTATTACACGGGCTAGAATCTAGATCTAGAATCGTTTTCAGTGTTTGTTATGACTCCCACATAAGTGCACATATTGCGCTTGCAATTATGGGGAATAAATCCGTTTTAATATTCGGGGTGTTATGTGCTCTATTTACGACATCGGTGCTTGTCAGTGAAGTGAACGCGAAGTCGACGAGACATGTTTCTTCGAATCATGGCAACCACAACAGTGGTGCTCAGCACCACCATACTTCATCTTCTGGATATAAACTATCTGGAGGCTCGTCTGGGTATCCGAAATCGCACACCATTGCTTCTTACCCAACGGCAAAGCCTAACTCATTGAGTGGGACTTCATCAGGATATGGGACTTCTCACATGATGTCCAGTTCAGCGAGACAGTTAAATTCTGCACCGCATCCTTCTGCAACAACACAATCGCTCGGCTATCCATCACCCAGACCTGGATCATATTCAGGTGTAAGTAACTCTGTCAATCCCCCTGCTGCAAATATAGCAGTGCCCAACAACTATGGAGCTATTGGAGCCAGTTATCCTTCTCCTGGACTCGGTTACCCAACTACCAGACCCGGGTCGTATTCGGGTATCATCTCACCCGGACAAAATTCTATGGCAAATAATATTAATTCAGGAAGCAAACCGCATAGTTATCCTTCTTCACCTTCAAACTCTTTATCAGGCGGCGGCAGCAAGACCCAATATACTTCTGGAGGAACAACTTATCACCAAAATTCATACAGCAATGATCATAACTCGAATTGGGGATCAAATCATAACACAGTGCACTACGTATCGCATCACCATCACTATGTCTACAAGCCACCAACAGTGATCCATTACGGAGCCCAGAGTGTCACATACCCCGTATATACTGGCCAACTTCCCACGTACGTTTACGAATACAGGTCCTCCAAAAACAAGTACAGCCATTTATTGGCTGGATTGGCGCTCTACAACCTAGGAAGAGTGTCTGGTACCACTGATTCATATCGTTTTCATGAACGCTACAATCCTCAACCAAATGAATACTGCACGTTTATTGTCGAGGAACGAGGGCGTTTTGATGAGATGGCAATTGATTGTAGAGCGATTTCTTACTTCATATTCGAGGATGAGCCTCGGACACAAGTGTATAATACGCTGAATGTGTTGAACCAGACGACCGTGACAACTCAAATGTTGCTGCCAAACGGTACTTTAGTGTCTTCTGCCGTACAAAGCCCGAGTAATATAAACGTCCAGCTGAATCCTACTATTGAACAAGCGCCTCAGCAGAATCTGATGCCTAACGGTCAGTTGATGCCCAACGTACAGCAAACCAATATGGCAACCACAACCACTCAGGTATCTTTTGTATCAAGCTCTCAATTCAATGGACAACATGTACAACTGAATCCGGATATGAAATGCTATGTGACAAGGAAAGTTACGTTCAGTGCGGGTATGAAAAAACAAGTGTCCTGTGATTTACTGCAGACATACTCTGTTAAGTCTTTGAGGAATTCTGCCGTTATGAAACAAGCGAGCTTCGTTTTTATTCTACAAGCGTTTGCTTTTCTTTTGTTATTTATGTTTTAATATAAAAATTATGCTGTTTTTACAATATTTTTTAACACTACTGTTAGTAGCATTATTTAGCATTTGTTTTATATAGTCATATATATAGCATGCATACATTCTATTCTTGCTGTAAATGTTTGTCTGAGTGTTATATAATTGTTTTCAAGTTGTGCTAATGATACTATAAAAGTAGTATTTTTGCTTTTTATGTTTAAAAAACGTGTCATAATGTTGCTGGTTGTTTTCGTCTCAATCGAAAGACAGTGAGCCAGATTGTATTTATTATTTATATAATCGTTTTATGATTAACAAAATAATAATATGCATTGTAGATGTATGTACATATATCAGTAATTAACCAATTATAAATTGTTTACCATAAATACAAGGTAACCAGTGCCTAGGTATATCTTTTTTAATTTAATACAAATTATAAGTAATAACAACAGCTGAAAACAAACTTATTGTGTTGTTTTCGGCGACAAAATATAGCAAGATGCTATTTTTTTCCAGAATTTTTAAAAGACCTTGAAAAGGTGTTTGTTATTTAAAATAATCATGTTATAAATCAGTTCTATAAAGTTTTGCGTATATATCTGGAACCTTGTATACAAATGGCTATACCTATGTACATATACTTACGCTACTATAAAAATTTGGCACACGTTCAATTGGTTTAGTCTGTCTATTTCTAAAAATAGTTATTATGTGTACAAATACTTGCGAGCTTGCAAAAGTTTTTATGAATTTGCAATTAATTGTTTATGATTATACTTTTGGTATAACAACTTAAGATATTTTAACATAATATTTTGTGTATGCTTTGCAACGATTTTCAATTATTTAATTATATACATACTTTTAGAATATATAGTTTTAGCACAGCTAGAAATAGTATCAAAATATTAGGATATTAGTTGTACAATCTAAATGAAATTGTTATTTTATAAGCAATTTTAGGTATGTAGGTATATTATATTTTAATTAGTATATACCTATATATTCGCGTATTGACGTATTGTTGTTAAATAAAATCTCTTTGTATATGTTGGATTTTAATTACGATCAAAACAGGTCCCATAATGTTTAAGCATGTATTTGATTGTATTTTTTTACACATATGTTTTCATGATGTACATAATGGTAGTCAACCAAACGACTCGATATGGATATTATTTTAAATATAATTTATCTATTTACTGTTACTAAATTATAATTATTGCAGAGAGTATCTTTTATCAATCTAATATCACACCAACCAAAGAATCAAGAGTTTATACAGAACTAACAACTCGGACCGGCTTTGCAAGGTCACAATACATATACACGCATAATATTATATTTTTTTATGTATACGCTAAGCCATGTCAGACGCCCTTAGGGCGGCTTAAATCTTTGCACTCGAGTTGGCTTGTCAAATACGAACTTATTTTTATTAACCATGTAGTGATATCAAACTATTTATTTATCGAATGGCATTTTTTTTTAATTTCTACTTCATAAATTAATTGTTTTTAAATACGCAATCGCATCTGCATTTAAGGTTTTAAAATTCTCTATTTGTCCAAACATTTGTTTTTTGTTTTTCAAACTATCTCGCAACATTATTCATATGACAAATAGATATAGTATATAATAGTATAGTATATTCATATAACGCAGTCATGTGCGTAAGTGTTTAGCTTCCAACTAAGTGCCAGGGGCGGTGAAAATTCTCCTCTCAAAGTGCGTCCATTATACAGTCATTTAACTTTAGCCGTTAAACTGTGAAGTAAAATTAAGGATGGCGGTTTCTCTGCGCTTCAGTCGAGCCTTTGTTTCGGAGATATTGCGAGTTCGCTTTTCGTAAGTATTGGTATTGGTGAGAATTTTTGGTGGCAATTTAATCGTTTTTTATTGTGGAAGTTTGAATCCAATTAAGTTTTATTTTTTGTATTAGCAATTAGTGATTATTTCAGGATTTATAAATACACAGCGTATGTACGTGTTAATTAATATAAATGTAACTCTCTATCTCTTATAGTATGTATCGTATTTGTTCGCAGCAGCAGTTTATGGGTACTAAGTTAATATGAATACAAGACATACAAACTACTTAAATCCAATGTTATTTTTATCTGAGACATAAGACAATACACATAAGAAACACACACACAAACACACACGTCGTCCGTTGTTTTTAGTTTAAATCTATTTTTGTAAATTTATTCAACTATCATAAACCAAAACCGTAGCTGCATATATAAGCATACCATTTTAAAAGCACCTGTGGCTGCTGCGATACAGGGGTACCTAGTGCAGTAGCTACTGGTAACTCTACAATAAGGTCAATTTAAATAAAATTTAAAACTCTGTTAATTAAGTGATCTTTAAGGTAAGAAATAAATTCTAATTCTAAGAAATACAACACAACAAAAATATTTAGCAATTAAAATTAAGGTTAGGTCGATGTTAGTACGAGCAAGTGATAATTCCAAACCATGTATCAGTAATTAGCAGAGACGGTAAGAAGAAGTCTCAGTCACGTCATTCAACACAAGTATTTTATTACCCCTAAGTTCGTCTCCCTTCTTAATTATTTCAAGAAATTATTTAGAGAAAAAGTCTTCATTCGACGCTTTTAAGGTGGAACGTTATTAAACATTCAGGATAAATCTCAAATCTAAATCTACTTTTTCTCTCTGTAAATTAGCTATCAAATTTAATTCAAAGGAAGGCAATATTTTATTCAGATAAAAAAAACAAAACCTACCTATTATATTATTTGCATCACAAGCTATACATTTTATGTGACTTAAATTTGTAATGAGGTTAATTTTAATTGGGCTGATTAATGTATCACCTTCTTTAAAAAAAATACATTTAGTACGCATAAAATCTGTGTAAAGCATTTTTAGTAATAAACTGCATGATTATTTTTTTAAATTTAGTTATTATTATTTCTTCGATATAAGGTTAAAAGCGATAGTAGCGCCATCTAGTTCACTCTTTAAACTACTCAAATGTTGTGTTGTGTAGTAGCATCCCACCCTAAGAGTCAGAATCAGTTTTAAATATAGTCTCCCTTTGGTCTCGTTTTACTTCGCACTGGTTTATAATTAACAGCCCTGTCTTTATTTTTATAAGATGCATTTCTTTCTCTTATTTTTTCTGTAGTGAAATCAGAGTAAAAGTCAATAGGTCTATATTTAGAGGCTCGAGCTAATTTTGTTAAAATGGTTGGATGCTTCGAACCAGCTGTGGCCATTTATCATTTTTAGGGTTCCGTACCTCAAAAGGAAAAAACGGAACCCTTATAGGATCACTTTGTTGTCCGTCTGTCCGTCCGTCCGTCCGTCTGTCAAGACCCTTTTTCTCAGGAACGCGTAGAGGTATGAAGCTGAAATTTATATCAATTACTCAGGTCTACTGTCCCTTGAAGCTGTGAAAAAATCAAACTTCTAAGCCAACGCAATCAAAAGATACAGCCATTTATGCCGCAAATTTTCGACACTTGCAAGGGAATCAAAACCTACAGGGTGCTTCCCGTGAACTCAGAATCTTGAAATTTGGTACGAAGCAACGTCTTATAGCATAGATAAAGGAAAAATTACGAAAACCATAAATTTTTAGTTACATCACAAAATATTTTTTTTTTTAATAATCTTAAACTTACTACCCATTTCCTCATAAACTCTTTGTAAACCTTGCAGGTTTGTACGGAACCCTCGGTGCGCGAGTCCGACTCGCACTTGGCCGGTTTTTTTTTTGTCGGGAATTGCCTTGTTGCCGAGGTTGCGGAGAAAGAATGTAAAAATGTAGTCATATTGTATGACTACATTTTTAAACAAAACAAAACTGAAAGTGCGATTGTTAAATTGTTTACTTGCTGATTATTATTTCTTAAATCGCAACAGAGCTTAATCAAAAGGATTATTTATTATTATTTTTACGTTATTCTCAAACACCTCTCTAAGCTGGCAAAGTGCTGCAGCACCTCTGGAGTTGCAAGTGTCCATAGGCAACGACTAGGATGACTGCTTACCATCAGGCAGATCGTCTGCCATTTTGCCACTTTTTATAAATAAAAGAGCTACAGATTGTCATAATCTTTGATAAACGCATAATGTATGATCGTAAATACGGTAATAATTAGAGAAAAACAAGTAAGAAAATACTTTACAACATAATTATAACTACCAAATAAATTATATTATGTTAATGAAAGTGACGTTGATAACATCTCTCATAATGTACACACGACTTGACGCACGTTAGTCGCAGAAATCTACTAGTAGGTATGTTATGAATAGATCTTTATTTTTTTCAACATGTTTTGTAGACACTATAACGCTTTTGTGTTTACGGTGATACCAAATAGGTGCACAATACAAACAATGATAACAAGCCCACTGATTTAGGATCTAATCTAGATTTCTGAAAATTAAGCTTTTTATAATCTTTAAAATAAAATTATGAAGCATGCACTTACACACACAGGACAGAGGTTTGACAGGATGAGATGGAGAATCACTGTGGATGCCCTCTGCCCCACTCAGGGGACCTAGGAACATAAGTCAAAAGAAAGTCAAGTCAGCGAACTTAAAAAAAAACCTATATACCTAGATTAACACGAGAAAATGCATTTCATCAAAACACGCAAAGGTCGAACGTCCTGCCCTTAAATTATTGGCTAATTTAATTTCGGCCCAATAAAATTCCGGACACGAATGAAACCTTATTATTAAGGCCACACCTTGCTAACACTCCAATATTGCTGAAAGAATGAGCCATCATTATTTCCCTTTTGTTTTATGCCCTCCGGAATTATTTCCGCCTTGCCATTCGCGCCTGAGTTATTAGTATTTTATAGGATTAATAAAATTAATAGAAACCGATTCAGACGTATTAGTTCCGCTTTGATTTTATTTTTAATCTGGATTATGCAGGACAAAGTAATAACATACAGTAAACTCTTAATATTTCTATAAAATATACTCTGAATTAACAAACTATCGCAGAGTACAATTTTATAATTTGATAATATCAACGCTTTTATTGTCTTGAGCCTTGAGCTAAAGAAAGACACAATTAAGGTCCAGTGCTAATCTGTCTTAGTTAAAAAAGTGTTTCTAAAAGTGTGTGATACTTCCAATACCTAAAAACTCATAAATCTGAAATAAATATTACTATTTTAAGTTAAAATGTTTTATTACATACCTAAATAATAACAAAAAGCTTTCAGATTCACACTCAATGCGAAATATGAGGAGATAAAAATAAAATTAATTTATGTATCATATAATTTTACGGGTCGACGTTATTCGAGACGCTGTGATTTGGCGTATTCATAATTTTAACTTTGTTTGCATGAATTACGGTAATGCGTAAACATATACAATAAAAAAACGCTATAGTGCCTGCGATACAGGTTTTCCTAGTACAGAACCTACCGGTCCGTCGACTATACCTTTTCACAATGTTATCCAAAAAACTGTGTTTTGGCGTTTTTTATTGTCTTAACACTGAATAAATACTTTATTTGAAAAAACTTACAAAACAAATTTTACTAATTAAAAATAAAACTTAACTAATTAATAACTAACATATAAACTAAAACTTATAATAAACTTAAAACACCTATGAAAAGTATAAAAACTGTTTAACAATTACGTTTTATGGTATTTGTAAACGTTGTGCAGACAACAATCAAGTTTTGTATAGAAAATTACTTATTTATATCAGGCAAGTGAATGTAAGTACACATTTTATAATAAATTTATTTGTATTTGTAATTTTGTGTAATACAAGTTTTACATAAAAAGTTACTTATTTTTATCGTATGTGGTAATTAATTGAAAGTACAAATTTTATTAATTTACAATACAAAATATACCTAATAACTAGTTTTATAACGTCCTGTTAAATTTATCTCTCAATATGCTAGAGAAATGTGCGCGAAATATTTTTATTATTTGTAGGTATTAGATAATTTGTCCTCTGGCATTCGTCCAAATGTGCAAATTACAAAACAAACATTCATAAACTTGACTTAACCTGATCTATTTCAAATAGATTTCTCAATATCATAATGGCTACTAATCATTTAAAATCAAGAGAGCAAAATGTAAGTAATTTAAGATTCTGATTAAAATAATACTATTTTATTTCGAGTAAGTTTCAGTTAGCGTCTTAATTATTTTACAAAATAGAAACGACAGCCTCAAATATTAACTATTAATATATAGATATTAAAAAGTTTACACCTAAAACAATACAAAAGTACATAATTACACTGCAAACCAGCATACATACTTTTAAATTAGTAAGGGTAGTAGGTAACTGTCATACATAATCAATTCTTATGAGCAGATATATACTAAAAGCATACAAAGTATAAATAACACTTTGAAAACCACTACTGTATAAGCACAATACGTTGTATAATCAAAGTCTTTAAAAAGTAAAAGACGGACTGAATAAAATATGCGTACCTTTTATTTTACTCGTATTTGGGGAATCCTCCGGCGACGAAACCGCACAGTTGTAGAAAGGTACAGTATAATAACAAAGCAGTACATGAGTTATTTAAGTTATTATCATAGCAGTCTAATAAGAGCAAGAAGAGTTTGTTTTATTATTGTCTCTCTTACGCGCATCGGGCGCAAAACACGGTACAGTGAATCAACGTGATTTTAGGTATAAGCATACTAAATGTGTTCTCTGTATTAAGTGGTATAAGGTAGTAAGTAAGTATGAGAGTATCTAATTCTGGTAGAGAGTTCGTCACTTAATGAGACCTTAAAAAGGTATATAATCGTATAAGCTTTATTTTTCCGTAACATATCGTAATGTTTGTTATATCATCTTATATTAAAATAACACCCACATATTGCACTTTCATAGATCCACACAAACTGAAAAATCTTTGTAGGTATTCAATTTTTAAAGAATTAGTAGTATCAGTCTGACCTTAACAACTGTTTCGCACGTCCCTTGTATCGTGGAGGTAATAATGGAAGCGAACATTTAGATTCATGAGCGAGCCGAGATCACAGCAGGGTAATAAAATAAAGGTGCTCTACACAATATATCTCTATACTCTTACCTATTGATGAATAAAGAAACAGGGACCGAGCAATGTATAAATTGGTTTTGTTGTTAGTAAGACTTTGAAATGTCTTGGCGATTGAAATTGTGTTTCTGTTACTTTAAAAAGAGAATTTAACATTGAAGTATATTTTTATGAACATATTTAAAATACAATAAAAGTAGAACATACAAGGATTTGTATAAAAGTGGCGCAAGCTTGCAACTGATAGCAAACTAACAGATTTTGTATGACTTAGTTTGGTCTGAAGTATCTTTTAAAACATGTCAAGATTATACTCTTCTTGAAAGTTTATTGTTTGGTCTTTATTATCAAAGTACATTCCTAAAAAAAATGCCATCCCGCCTTACCTATATTGCTCGATGAATAAGAAAACAAAACACAACTACCAAATCCATAAAACGGCACCTCGAAATCAACTGAAAAAGGAAACTTTATTTATAACCGCACTAATTCAATTAGCAGGGAACTAAGGAAATCCATCGCAGGATATTAAGCAGAAGACAAATGTCCTTGTTTCACGCTTCTCGCCACTAAATCCTTATGGATAGTAATTTGACATCGGACTTTTCCTGCAGGAATAGCAAATGGGAAGTGTAAAATATTACGCTTTCAAGGAATATGAGCGGCGCTAAGCTATTGTCTGCGTTTCTGTGGATAAAGGATATTTCTGTAAGTTGGATTTTGTTATTCCTATGATGGTATTAATAATATTCTAACTACATAATTGGATTATGTTTGACTACAACCAGCCTGAAGGTAAGCACCTCTTTAGCTTAGGATTTAGCTCGCTCATAAAAAACTATTTACTCTAATCTTTGAATACTTTTGGCATGTAATCTTCAAGAATCAGGATTAAAATAATATTAAAGTAGAAGGAAAGCGCTTCGTGTGAGTTGTTAATAGATATTTCTCCCATGGTAACGTCTCGCCGATGGGTTTTTTCTTACGCGACGGTGTATATTACATATGTATTCTAGCATATTATAATTATTGTTTATCACCCCAATTGTGGTCAAGTACAAATCCAGTTTAGCTTATATAACACCTGTAACAATATAAAAATAAGTCATTTATTTGAACATAAACTTAGATACTAGAATCTTCTTCTTATCGAATGAGAATAGCCAACACTGGTGTCGAGAGTTTTCAAATCGCCCTAAAGGCCTCTGACATGGCTTAACGACTGCCTTAGTACACAAACAGTCGGGACCTACAATTTAACGTGTCATCCGACCCACGGAAGCGCCCAAAATTGAATGCCACTTGAGACTATAAAAATAGATCAGTGGTTTTTTTTAGCAGAAAAAACTACCCGTTTTGGATTCTATTCTTAGCAAAGCTTGTCGTGAAACCAGAATTGGGTACTCAGTTCTCGATTCTATTGCAATATCTTTCGGATTTCATCAAATTGTATGGACAAGAACATCTGTTGTTTCGTACAAAATCACCGTATGAAGTCGAGGGCAGATGTGGGTGAATCAAATATACTTTGTAGCAACGATGTCAGTTTTTGGAAGGCAATAAACTGAAATATTGGTCTTTTGATGGGTACAAAGTGCAACTGCATTTCTACTAGCATGTCTTCAAGGTTTGAAATAAGGCAGTATTTTCTTAAGAAAATCTTAAAATCAAAAAAGCAAGCTCGATTTAACTTGATATCGTTCTTATCTCTATATTCATATATTCAAGAGCTGTCACATTCAGTTGTTTTTTTAACTTAATAATATTTGATTGAAAACGACTGCTGAAAAATATTATATTTCCACAGTTTTTTTTTTATAAAACAACGAGAAATATTAAAAATATTTGATAAGATATTGAATCAGGCGTTACTTTGCGGTAATCCATTGTTACTGAAACTTTGGAAAAACACTACATATTTCTCCAAAGTTTCAGTAAAATATTTGATGTTTTAGTTGTAGAAATTACGATACGCCTGAAAAAATATTGATCTCAAATTCTTGAAACCGTAACGTTTCCGCACACATTCAGGATTATTTTTTTAGTATTTAAGTTTGGCATATGAACTGTTTTTGTTGGAATAAAATCTCTAGATACTATTGAACATTGTTTGGACTTTACCTGTTTTGTAGACCCTCTACGCTCGTAGCATTTCGTAGAACTTTCGTATCATCGTAGCACTTTAAAAAGAGTGCTTGCAACCTTATGTAGCTTCATAGAACTTCAGAGTCGGTGGTGAAAGTCAGTTTATAAAAACTTTCATTCATTTGCTATCTAATAAATATTGATCGACGTAGATGGCACATACAAAGGGAGGCCTATACCCAGCAGTCGGATCCCCAAGGGCTTTGGATTATATTGATGATGATAATGAAATATGGATACTGTTTATTTAGATTAGACTTTTAAGTGTTTTGTCAAATACTTTATATTGCAGATTAAACCATTTTTATTTAATTAAAAACATGTTTGTACTCTTGGTATAAAAATTCTTCGAATTCTCTCTACAGGGAAATTAAGAGAGAGTTTTTAACAGTTATGCGTAAGGGAAATGTTGGTTTTTCACACAAGAGCATATTAATTTACTCTACGTACTAATTTGTAGATTTGGAAAGATAAGATAAAATTAGTTCACTTCAACCACAGTAACGCTTGTGTCGTGCTGTCATTTAAGTTTTAATAAATATAGCCTTTATCGAATGACAGGGACAACTCTGGTGGCGAAAGTTTATCAAGCTGCCCTAAGGGCCTCTGACATTGCTTAACGACTGCCGTAATATTCAAACAGCCGGGACCTACAATTTAAAGTGTCATACGACCCACGAAAGCGCTCAAAATGCCACTTTTCGGTCACCCATCCAAGAACTGTCCGCTTCGACCTTAATGATAACAATTACGTATATTTTAATATCGCCAATGGAATCGTATTTTATTTCCTTCTTACCAACCGTAAAGCAAAAAGTAACCTATAAGATGAATAGCAGTAGAATTTAAGTATGTTTGTATAATCAGTAGCTGTTTTTTATTATTAAGTGATGTAATTATATTAATACTGCGTTATTTGTGGAATAAATAACATTAATATTGAATTAATACAAATACAAATACAAAATCATTTATTTTTTTAAAGATATTTTTCACAAAATGTTTTTGAATCCTCTGACCTCGTGGTAGCCGTTAGGCTGTGTTACGAGGCCAATTATCAGAATATTTTATACATTTATTGATGTTTCAGGGTTTGATTAATGCAAATTTATTGAAAACAATGTATAAAGTCCTCCCGAACTATTCTGTACATATAAAAAGGATACATTTCCAGTTTTTGTATGTCTGTTTATTTAATCGCGCATCACACAAAAACAGCTTGGCGGATCATCATAGTTTTTGGTATGTACATATTATGTAGGTAGTGTGAAGTCTTAGAAAAGACATAACTACTTGTTATTCCGAAATTATGCAAGCGAAGCCCAACGTTCACTAGTTATTAATAATTGTGTTTTTAAAATGCATCAATGTCAAAAATATGAAAATTTTTGGTAATTTATTTGTTTTTTCAGAAGGTGCAACTCAAACACGAAAAACGGCTACACTAAAGAAACTTTTCTTTTTTGGGGATTTAAAATATATCACCATGTAAATTAACGTTAGACATGTGGTGTAACGAATAAGTTTAGTAAGCTTAGAATGATAAAAATATCACCAACACATAAATCCAGTTATTTCTTCCACTAACAGTACCGCAAGAAGTTTCCAAGAACGCAAAAGATGATGGATGATATTCAATGAGCAAAAGTAGTGAATACTGCAAGAATTATTTATCAACTTCGATACAGAACACCCTTCTCATTGGATACAGATGGGGAAATGTTACTGCCGAGTTTGTTTTGTGTTTTGATGTAATATTTTTGTGTAATGTGTATTTACTCGTAAATAATGTAACGTATGTACATATATAAATTTGTAAAGACACTGGTTAGCATATAGCCAGTGTAACTTACTTTGCCCCTAATACCTCGAGGCACAGGACATTTTTTTGTTAAATCTATATATATAAAACTCAAACATGACTGACTGACATAGTGATCTACCAACGCACAGCCCAAACAACTGGACGGATTGGGCTGAAATTTGGAATGAAGATGTTACGACGTAGGCATTCTATAAGAAAATATTTTTGTAAATGCCACTTTTAAAGGGGTGAAATAGAGGATGCAATAAATATAAAAATAGTTGTATTATATAATAATAAATGTGCAGACAATTTTTTCGTAGTACGTCAGTCGCTTAGCTATGTCAGAGGCCCCAGTGGCAGTTTGATAACTGTCATCATCACATTAGTTGATACTTTCTGGAACTAGTGATCTTAGGTTCAAGCTAGTACCACTTATTGTTTCCAAGGTCTGATGATGAAGCAGAAAGACAAGCTTTTACTCTAATAATTTGTAAATTCTTTCTGGGATAAACAAACAATAAATGATCACATTGCTTACCTATGTTGTATTTTGATTTCATTGCCGGAATCGTTTAAAAATATGTGTTTATTTTAATTATGCCGTTTAATTAAAATTGTTTATATATACAGTTCATTAAAAACTCAGTAGCAAATGTTTAATTTCATGTCTATTCCAGTAATCGATTTGTGTACAATTAATTATATTGATAATTTTGATATTACATTGGTAACTAATTTAAATGCATGTAACGTTTCATATCTTTATTTACTTTTTACAAAATCCAATGAAACTTCCATTCTTTTTTGGTAATTCTTAACCCATATTACACGTTTTGTGTACCCACACCCAATTTACAAGAACGCCTATTTATAACATGAATCACAACACACTTCTTAGCACAGGCATTTTTTCATGCAGCACTCCCGCTCCTCCATGGAAACTCAGCGCTCTTTCTATTTGCCACTCCCTCAATGTCTTCACTCGAGTCCCAGGAACCACATTATCATCCACATACTTCGCTCTATACAACTCTGTTCTATAAATTTTGAGCTGATCTCGTATATAATCGACGGGAACTTTCGATATTGCGAGCAGTCTAGGCTTATAAGTTCCTATTTCTGGGACGTTTTTGGCCTCGTACAGCTCGTAAACTAGATACTTATCGTTAGCTTGGGGGGTTCGGAGGAAGACCGCGTATTCTATACCGACGTGTAGGGTTCCTAGTATGTTCTGATCAGATTTGAAGCCGTCTAGGTATTGGAAGATTTTGTGGAGACGAACGGAATGCGATGGCTTTAGCAGACATAGGGACAGCGTTGTGAGTAGCAGTATCTGTAATTTATAAGGATTTTAGTAATCATTTTTTATCCTTACCTATACAATTAAATACGCGCAGCTTCATCCGCGTCGTATTAGGATAAAAAATAGCTTCATATCACTTTCGGGGCCTATCTTTCAAATTAAGTCAGCAACTAAGCAACAACCATTTTGGTATGTGTTTTAGGTTATTATTTTAACTCAAAACGGCGCTAGTGATGCCATAGACATTCACCAGCATTTGAATGCATCTAAACGTTATATTGCAATTAAATAAACAAATTGTGTAGTGTAAAATGAAAACATTTTCATTCTAAAATTATTCAAATAACAATAAAACAAAAACAAATCAAAGAAATATAATTTCAATACTTACAAAATTCATACTGAAGGCACTAAAACCAGCAATATTGGTCCTGTACGTATACAAAGTACTGTTTTCAATACAATATATTAAAATTTTACATCTGCGAAATAAAAAACTTGCGTGCCTTTTACGAGGCTTTAAAAATTTTAATATAATAAAACGTTATGCATTTTGTTTTGGTATTTTAGGGTTCGGTTCATAAAATGCAAAACCTTTTATATTCAGCTAAAATATTTTTTATGACATAAATTTCCTTACCTTAACTTACCTTACCTACTTAACAAAAAAAAATCCACGAAAATGTCTTCGAGAAATTATTGTATGACCAAATAAGCCTGATAAAACAAAGTTAACATGAATTATATTCTTATGTAAAGCAAGCTAAATGTCACGTTACGTTTAGTTTTAGTCTATATATTTTTACGTGTTATAAATTCCTTTATTAAAATTTCCAGGCAAACACATTACACTGTTGCTTTAAAATAAATAATAATATTTTTTTTAAGTGCCATATAAAATTGTGTTTGTGTTTAGTACAGAACCCTTGCCAATAAGGTGAAATGAGAATAATGCCCGCCTTTTTTATTCCTACTTGTTTCAATCGCTAAAATGTATGCAGTTTTAAGTAATACATTGTAAAAGTACTAAATAACATGCTTGTACGGTGGAACTTTGAAAGCTATGTTATTTTGATTGAAATGTTTGCAAAAAATTGAAATGTTTGTTTTGTTTGTTTCATAATAATTTCTATGTTTCTGTTTTGTATTGTTTTTTATATGTGGTGTTTTAATAAATTAGTTATCTATCTATCTATGTTTGCATAATATATTGGAAATGCTCAGTTGATCTGTGTAACTGATTTTAGTTGTTTGAAAGTGGGTTTGTTCATTATTTATTATTTAATTTAGATTTCTAATCAGGCTTTCATAGTAGGTACTTTATAGGCGTAAGCGTTACCATTATGTAGGCTGTAGTTAAACGCGAGCCTATATCACTTAAAAATAAATCTATTTTCCTTTTAAATGTATGTAAGGTTAGTAATTGTTTATTGGTTTTATAACACATTTAATATTATAAGAGGTAAACATTTGCTTGATAGTAAGTAACACTGTATAAAAAAAGTACCACATTTGACCAGAACAAACCTATTCCCTTTATTTTCAAAGGCATCTACATAGTTCGATTGTTTCGATACAAGAAATGAGTTCCAGTAGAAAGTTCTTTGAAACTTTTTTTCGGACGCGGTCAGTTTTTGGATGGATGACCGAAAAGTGGTATTCTAATTTGGGCGCTTCCATGGGTCCGATGACATGTTAATTGTAGGCCCCGCTGTTTGCCTGGTACAGCAGTCGTTAAACCGTGTCAGAGGCCCTTAGGGCGGCTTGATAAACTCTCGACACCGGAGTTGGCTACTCTCATTCGATAAGAAGGAGAAGAAGAAAGTAGGATGACTTTATTCTTTTACTTCTTGCAATTGCCATTGCCAATATAATGTAAGGATACATGACCAAAAAGTGATATTCTGTATGGGCCCTTTTATGGATCAGATGTTTAATTGTAGATTCTGGCTATTTGTCATAGTACATTACACTCAATTTTTTTTCCATATTCGAATTCAATTTATCATAAAAAATGTCATCACCAGTCAAAATCCAAACACACGAACGTCCTAAGGATAGAATTTGGTACATCATAACTTCCAGTCATATCAAAAGCACAAAGTAGCATCAATAAGAGAATGTCCGTAATCCATCGACGTCCCCAAAGCAGTCCCGCGGTCGTTTACAAAACTATCCACTCAGATAAGCCGGCGCGCGGTCTGTAATGAAACCGATTCAACCGGAATAGACAACGATAAGATAATTTGAACCTTAACCGCGATTTTCAAAAACAGTATGGAATATATCCCAATCTTAATTTATTTTTTCATGCAAAGCAGTGGGTATGGATTTTTCATCATTATCAGATGTACCTATATGGGTTTATTATTCTAATTGAAAATTTAACACTGTACCAATATATTGTATGGACTAACAAACGCAATGTAGATAAGATATGTATGTGTAAAAATTATATATAAATTTTATGTGCGACAGATATTTTTCCCGTATAAACTTTGATCCCTCCCGTATAAATCTTATTATTGGGTATTTTGGGTAAGTTATTATTTCGACTAAAACATAGTTTTAATAATATCATATTTTTTAGAATGTGAACGAATTTCAAATACACATCACGAAACATATTTCAGTCACAGACATGATAACATTTATTTTCAAAAAATGAAAACAAAAATTTAGGTAGATAAATACTTTATTAAAACACCACATATAAAAAATAATACAAAAAACATAGAAATTAAAATTAGCGTTTTAATTGGCGGCCTTATCGCTAAGAGCGATTTCTAAAATACATTAAAACTAACATACTTGTAGGATAGGAAGCATCCATACTACAAAGAGTTTGTATTTTGATCGAAGGGATGTAGACCCTTACGTGACCAAGCAAGTGCTAGATACGTAAAACTGAACAGTAACTATCAAATACTACATTTTAAAAGCTTTATTATCATTCTAAATATGACATAACCCTGGTGGCCCCAGTATACACCTACTTACTTAATTTAATATGATACAATCAAACACAAAACAATAATTTATTGCTCGTAGAAACAATTTAAAAGCTCACTGTATTATAGTTCCCGTAAGGCATGATTTAATTTAGTTGTATTAACCGGCTAGCACTTACGTCGAAAAATTAGCTCGACAAGTTTCGGAAACTCTGGCCGGGAGGACGATGTAGCTGAACATCTGCCACTAGACACGGTCAGCATAGTGTGCGCGGACCCCAATATCTTGGTGCAACGGATCTCAAGCGATGAGGAAGGAATACACGATCCTCCGGTGGCGCCTCGATCGCCTATCCTCACCCGTCGCGGTGCGCGAGCGGTTGCGAGAGCGGAGCGGGCGCAGAAGCGGGGGGGTGCGGCAGCGAGTCGGCGAACCAGTCTGGACGAGGCGGCCAACCGGGACGCGCGTGCTGCCTCGTCCTCCTGATGATGGAAACCTCAGATTTCCGAAACTTGTCGAGCTAATTTTTCGACGTAATTTTTGACGTAAGTGCTAGCCGGTTAATACAACTAAATTTAAAAGCTTTCTTACAATATCGACAAAAATATTATTTAAAATAAATATAGCAAATAGGTATATTTTATTTTATTAAAATAGTACTAAACACAACATTGCCAATTGTAGAAAGAAGCAATTTTCATATGAAAAAGAAAACTAATGTCAAGAAATAAGGCGGCATAGGCTTACGTTTGTAAGTACAATCTGCCTGTTGCTGAGCCCCACTGTAGTCTAACATGTTGCACGTTTGCCTAGAAGAAACCTGGGTTTGAAGAAATCGTCAACAAGAGTTATAATTTTCTGGAAGCCCTGTTTCCAGAAAATTATAACCCTTGTTGACGATTTCTTAGAGGAGGTACAAAATTCCATAATTTCGCTGCCCTTATTATGAAAGTAGGAGCAAAGCGCTTCGTGAGAGTCTTTCGTATTTTGGATATACCTAGGTATTTTCAGTCCTTCCAAGTTTGCCCAAATCATTTTAGTAATTAAAACCAATAATTTGTAAAAATCTCATACATTTACTCACATCCCACGCTTTCTATGTAAGTATTCTCTTACACTAAGCATTATACACTTATGCAGCTCATAACCGTTTGAGCAGGCGGGAGGAGCCACGTTTTAGTACAAATTGAATGTAGACCTACCTACGAGTAGTACCTTCGAACGACGCTAGATGGCAGTTTCCGAGATCACTCCTTTACAACGTTTTATACCACGTAAAACTGAGTTTTTTCTGTGTAATACATCTATAGGGGGAATTGATTATCTGCTTGTACTATAATCATTCATCAATAATTTACAAAATAATTGCAAAAGTGAAAATCATACAATGTATTTATTTTTATTTTAGTGCCATAATATAATCAGTAGGTAAGTAGTAAGTTTTTTTTGTTGATTTCAATTTTTTCTGCTTCGAAACATATTCGTATCATTGCAAATAATGAACTTTACTTTCATACCAAGAAAACATATTTCACTGTTAAAGTCATCCGTGGGTCGGATGACACTTTAAATGGTAGGTCCCGGTTGTTCGTCATTGTACGTCAATCGTTAAGCGATGTTAGAGGCCCTTAGGGCTTGATTAACTCTCGACACCAGAGTTGGCCACTCTTTCGATAAGAAGAAGAAGACTGTGTTATGTCGAAACAACATGATCAACAATTTTTGTCAAGTTGATTATTTTTGATTTTCTATCAGTCAATAAATAATTCTTATCGTGCATTATCCAAGTGAATGACAGAAGATCGCCGCTAGAAGTGAGCATCACCATTCCCGCCATCATGCGAGCCTTTACTAAGACACCGCTAGATAAGGGTCGACGAGCTGTCGCACGTTCAAATTTATATGCTGAACAAAAAAAACTGGCCAAGTGCGTGGAAAACTCTGGTAAATAAGGTTCTGTGGTATTTTTAGTAAGTATGTTAAAAATACGAATAAGCAAAAGGTGTTAATTAAAAATCGTTGTTTTATGAACTCATTCCAAAAGTGAAATGTGATGTGGGGGATTGTGGTATAAACTTTAATATTTTATCATTAGAGTACGATGAATTTTGTAACATTAGTTTAGAGTACTCTCTGTTCTGGTCTTCCTACACTTTGCTTACCAAGCCACGGGTTTACAACCATTCAGTTATTGCTTTGCTCCATCTGCCGTCAGTACGTCAGCACCTGTGCAACGGTGGCTGGATGATATTGGAAGTTATAAAATAACATCTGGGCAAGAACAACTCAAGACAGAGAGTATTGACGTAGGAGGGAGGAAGCCTTTACCCTGCAATGGGTCTCATTAGGCTGATGGTGACCATGATGTTGATGACTCTCTGTTAACAGCCAGGATAGCATTGTGTGTACCAGCAGCATTGTTTGAGAACTAGTTCCATTTCAGTACAGGTATCATACTTAACCTTAGACAGCAGTGCCGCTTGTACGGAGGTCACCTCAGCTGTGACCTGATGCTTGGATGTCAAGTTAAATATATGAGCTTAGCATTTATTAAATATTTGGGAACTAAACGGGTCATAGTAGTCTAATAAGTTTATATGTTACACAGACAGACGATCAAAAATAAAGTAGATAAATTATGTGAGGGATTTCCTTCCTAACCGACTTCAAAAAGGAGGCTATCAGTCTAATGAAAGTTTTTTTTTTCTCTTTTTTTGTGTCGGTTTTTTTTAATAATGAATTATTATTGTCATAGCCGAAGGTACCCTAAAATGGCATAATAGGTACCTTTATACCCTTTGCAGGGTAGGGACAGTATTAGCCGATGTGACGCAGGGTGATATATTGTTTTAATTAATATCTCGTTGTTTACAGGCGAGAATCCTAACGCGGGATAATGTATCGGAGCTTAGCCACCGACATAATGGCCAAAATGACTGCTGGGAGACAGAGGCGTGGAGAAATTGTTTTCTTATATAATTTTGGTGGTATTTTGTAAAATATTTTGGATTATGAGGCTAGCTTGCTGTGGATTTGCACTCGTTCAATAGTGTGGGATAACATCGTGAGGAAACCGACATGTTTGAGGACCAGAATATTCGAGGACATGTGCCTGCCGTGGAAGGATCTGGGCGCCCACCACTATGTATTATTTCTGCGGGAGAGTAACGACCATGAGGAAATACGACTCAATAGAGATTGGGATGGCTATATACGGCGCTTTTTCCCGTGCACGTTAAAAAGTGCTGTCTCCCGTGCGTAATTTACATAGAAATTGTTGTATAATACTAAGACACAAACATTAAAGAAATATTTAGTTGTATGACTGGCCTGTTAGCTTAGTTGGTAGTGGCTCTGCCTTATAATCTAGGGGTTGCGGGTTCGATTCCCGCCTGACACAAGTATTTATGCATTTTAAAAAAAATGTATAATTTCTTGTGTTGAGTCTGGTTGTTTGTATGTATAATAAGTATGTATTTACAAAAGAAAAGTAGGTATATAAGTATTATATCCGTTATCTAGTACCCACGACACAAGCGTTTGCTTAGTGTGGGGCTAGATGGCGCTGTGGGCAATGTCCCGAAATATTTATTTATTTATTTATTTATTTATATGTAAATACCTATATATAAACCTTCAATTGTGAGTATCCAAAAAGGGTATCGCCCTTAAAAAGCATAGTTTTTTAATTAATTTAAAATTGATTATATTTCACATAGTTATATTTCATTAACATACATACCTATGTATATTCAGTAGGTTATGTAAAGCGTGTAACATATTCATATGATATAAAAACACCACATCATCCAACAACAATCTTTATATTCAAATTCCTACACCACTGTAATCTCAAACGCCCTCCAAACTAGGTTGAACTATATATTATGTAAATATGTAACAAAGTCTTGTCAGTCGATGTTCGTCCCCGTTGAAGGTATGAGACCTGTTGTTATACAAGCAGTTAGTCTGGTCTTTGTGCCGGTCTACTCAGTCCATTGTAGTGAACTGACTGACTGAGTGAGGGAAGTGAGCGAGTGTATTGTGATGATTTAGAACTGGAACTAAATACTTCATACTTTGCGGAACAGGCTTTACTTTTTCAATGAAAATCTGCAAAAGAGAAAAAAAATAAGTATAGTTTCTTTATTTTTTAATGTGTTTACATACTTTAGTGTCTCACATACCATTGGTCTATGTATATCTTTATCTGCATATAATTTCTTGGCGATTCTAGCTAATGTAAGTGTACGTAAACGTAGTCAGAAAACACGTTCCTATGAATATTTTAAATAAATCTGTACAAAATTACTGATTTCAAGCTGTCAAGTCGAAAAAAAACGAAACTCTTGTGGCAAACACCTTGTATTTTTGCTGTAGGTATTGAAGTATAGATCTAATCAATATGTAAACAATTATTTTTGCTAGACAATGTAAAGTTTCTACCCGAGGTCTACTGTTCACAGCACTAGTAATGTAATATTGTGCCACTTTCCACTCGAGATGGCTCCGAACAAACTAGCAGACTAACACTAGATTCAATAACTGGTTAACGCTCTGACATACAAGTTATGGTTCGCGGGAAATGTCGCGTGAAGTTTGCTAGTTGTTTAGACATAGGTTCAAATGATTCGACAAAATTAGGGTACACTAAGTTATTGATAACTTAGAAGTATATTACCTGATTAATAGAACATAGATGTCAATTACCGATTCATAGAAAAAAAATATTATAACCTTCAGAATTTTATTACTAATACGAACGAGCTGTGGTTAGGTAGAAATTTTGATATCATAATGGTACAAAATTTAAGCGAGTTAGTTTATTTGATTGTTCAGATCTTACTTGTACTACATAAATATGAGACTTTTAGAAAAAAAAATCTTATTTACTAAACAGATGCATTGGAAGTTAAGCAAACCATGCCACAAAATTATTCAATATTATTTAATAGAAAATCTACCTTAATACTTTGGCAATAATCGTAATAAGCCTGACCTAGTTCAGAATTTATGTTCTAATTTAAATTTAACCAAAGCTAAATGTGTATGCAGTATATATTATACTAAAAACAAATTTTTATATTGCATAGAATACATAAATCGATTGGCCAATACACATGGAGTATCCCGATAAAATTTTCACTCAAATTTTATTGATTGTTAATTAATCATATATCAATAAAATGTCATTGTCCTAAATATTTATTTTATGAAAGGTGTAGATTATTACGATAATCTTACATCAAATTCAAATTGTGAGAACTATTCGGCTCTTGGCTAGCAATAGTTTTATTAGGTAGGTACATAATATGCACATTTGAATTGTAATATATATAGGTATATATTTGATGCATTTTTAACAAATCTAAAAACAGCCAAATAATTAATTGAATCAGACCAAAAAGTAAAACAACACAATGTATATAATTACCATACTGTAAAAACATGCATATTTTTTTTTTAATTTCACCAATAAACAAAACACTACCAATAAAAATCAACACGAGTCGATCAACATTTGCATATTCCTTCACGCCTTTTAATTGTATTAAAATGGAGCCAATAGTCGATCCATAAAGCACCCGGTAGTAATGTAATACGGTGGCCTGATTAAACAATGGATCCAGCCTTATCGTAGAGCTGCAGGCGGTGGTCAAGTGATTGTGCTTTTTATCCGGATAAAAATGTTCGTACAATCATGTGTGGTAATGAATATTGATTTTAACATAACTATAATAACTATACGACACGTTGCGTAGTGTGAAAAAATGTATAAATAAATAATAAAAATAATTCCGGGACTTGGCACACAGCGCCATCTAGCCCCACACTAAGCAAGCGCTTGTGTCGTGGGTACTAGATAGCGGATTATAATGCTTTTAGTTTGTGAATATATACTTACATATTATACAAACAAACGATCAGACTCCACACGAGTTATTACAAACTTTAAATTCATAATTATTTGTGTCATTCGGAAATCGAACCCGCAACCCCCAGATTAAAAGGCAGAGCTACTACCAATTAACCTAACGGGCCAGTCTAAAAATGCTCTAAGGTTTATCGAATTCTTCTCTGACTAGATGGCGCTGTGCAAAATGTCCCGGAATATTTTTTAATCACATTCAAAGCAACAATTATAATATATTTCAAACACCTACAGGATTATTTTACATTTGCCCTTTAAAAAAACGAAAGTAAATGAAAAATCTGCATAACTAAAACTTATATCGAAATTAAAACTCCCACCATTTCCATAGGCATTCCCAAAACACCAGCAAGAAAGATTCCGGCGAAATCTCCCGGGACCTCATCCCTAGTAATTTGTTAAATGATGCTATTACTATGATTGTGATGCTAAAAATTAATATCCGGCTGTTGAACGAAACGGGTTTTTAATTTATCCGGGTAATGTGAACACTGAAACATCCGGGAGGCTAATGAATGAGATATCGATTACTGTATTGACGTTTGTTTAAATTAACCTTTAATTACGCTTTCAGATGCTAAGCGGACTGCAGCTTGTGGATGTAATTTCATGCATAATGTAATGGATATTTCATATTTTAAATCTAATAAATTTTCATCTTAGTTGTTAGTTTTGAATTTGATTGAAGACTTGATTATCATAAGCATGAAATACATAGGTAGTTATTTTGTTAAATATAATGGTGACATGTGTAACAATGATGAAATAAGGAAAATAATTTTCCATGTATGTATTTCTTTAATCAGTTCAAATTACATAACACTTCATTGTAGGTATGATTTAGGAATCATAAGTTAAATTTATAAATCTTAATATATAAAACTCAAATGTGACTGACTGACTGATATAGTGATCTATCAACGCACAGCCCAAACCACTAGACGAATTGGGCTGAAATTTGGAATGAAGGTAGATGTTATGACGTAGGCATCCGCTAAGAAAGGATTTTTGGAAATGCACCTTTTAAAGGGATGAAATAGGAGATGCAGGTTTTACTTCTTAATGCGAGCGAAGCCACGAACACCCACTAGCCCACTAATATAATAGGTAAATGTCAACACTATGGATAAATACGTAATTTGAACTAAGATCTGCATAGCAGTTACATTCAAGGAATCCCATTTGTGCAAATAAGCATTGCAGCAGCATGTCTTAACGACATTTAATCTGAAACGCAGCTATCATTCAGACTTATTAGCCATGCAAGAGCCAGGAAGCAAGCTGGAGTATTTAGATTTGTGTTTGCAGGGATGGAATTTTGGTTATTTTTTGGAAAAAAATAAAAATGTAGGTACAATAAAATGACTAACACTGCATACTTATAGAAAGATATACCTAAGTAAAATAAAATTTATTATCGCCTTTTCTCTGAGTTCTTAAAATACGAGTAAAATAAATTTTAATCATATCATACTGTAGTATAATATATTTTAAGTCTGGAAGGTCCATTCAAGTGAATTGATTTGAAATTGATCATATTTCTATTTAATAAGATAAGATATTTCTTTAACGCACACCATAAAAATTACATAATAAAAGAAATTTTAAAACTAATTGAATGCACATTGGATTTTCAATTAGTAGTTATAATAATTAGTAATTGCATTTTAATTAGGATTTATTTGGATTCAAAGTATGTTTCAATGTAGCCCTTTAGTCTCAATTTCCTATAAGCTTGATTCAATTTTATCTGTACACATACTTGTTCGTTTCGTATATTAAAAGTAGGAAGGTACACGTATTTTTAGAATAAATAGGTTCTAACGGGCTTCAAGCATACTTATATATAGCTAGATTCGTTAATCTCTACTTTTGAATATTATAATATTTATTGTGACCAACATTACCCCTATACCCCTTACACCAGTCCCTGGTAGATAGCTGTGGCATCTAATTAGTATGTGTAGAATATATTCCGCAGCTTGCAGCACTCCTGCAGGCCACAATGTGGAGAAATAACAGATTGGAACGCCGCGAATTAGATATGGAAGTACGTTATATAGTTGCTTGGTTTATAAATCCGCAATAAAAACAAGTGACTTAATTTAATGTTTGGGAATATTTCAATTGTTTGACACTGGAATTACATATGCTGGCGACCGTTATTTTTTAGGCGAGTGTAAGTTCGTAACTCTTATTAGATTTTTCAATAAAGATTCAAAAAGAATTAGGGCAAACAAATCATTATCCTGTTCCATTTATAACTTTAAGCAGCTGAATCAATTATTCACATGTTAGAAATGGATGCGGAATGCTCATTTGATTTTGCTTAAGTCAAATGTAATTTTTGGTATAAACATCAATTCTGCATTTTCGTTCAGTGTAGTATGACGGCCTATCTTCCCACTTGACACTGGCAGAATTGCAAAGTCAAATGTTCGCAAAAGCCGTAACACAAAAAAGTCAAATGTCAATTTCAGTTTAAATGTTAACTCTGGAGTTTTGTTCATTGCATGATGACTTTTCGAAAAATTGTGTACATTGACAATCCATTCCATCCTTTGTTCAAAGGGTGATACAATGAAATTCAAGACTTCAAACTCCCTTTGCCGTTAATCTGTTCAGATTCATGTTTATATTGACAACGGCCATTGAAATTAAAAAGTGATATTACTTTTATCCCAAAGCATCAAATGCAAATCAGCAACCATTCACTTGTAAACAAAGAAACTTTGACGATAACTATAGCCTCATAAACTAAGAACATTATCATTACGTGCTAAGTAAGTCAAGGTCTAAGAGCTGCGTTTAGGCTAGAAGCGTTTGCGTGTACCTATTTATACTGAGTGAGGACTCTTCTGTCTGAAAACTAGTGCTTGCAGGCATAGGTATTGTAAATTCAACTGAATAAAGAATATAATTAAAGTGGGTTGTTAGTTGTGTATTTTGTACCATAGTCTCAAATAAATTGGATGCGAGTGGATAAAATTTAGCAAAATTTTAAAATAGTTTTTGTTCGGACACAGAATAAATATTAAGTATTTTATTTCCAATTATTTTTACAACTTTTTCAATAATAGGTCTTATTATTTACACATAATTTTGTATCAATTTATTTGACAAAGTGTAGAAATACCAAGAATCATAGTCGCGCTATAATGACGTAACAGTGTTGTCAACATAGCATATACGTTAAAAAACACAGTTGCTCCCTCAAATTTTATGATGGTTCTCTTTCCGCACAGATTCTATTACCTTATGCAAGCTCAATAAAAAAAAAACTAACTGTTATTTTTATTTAAGTAAATGCTTACTTAATTGATGATGTCATAAGAGTAAGGATTTTAATTCTTAAATACAATATTCTAATACTTTATTAAATATCTACTATTTTAACATTGAAACTCACAAAGAACTTAATACTATTACGAGTATCTAGCCCATATAATATTAAACTGGTACATTTCTTCATATTAATAGGGATTGATAGTGATAGTTTAATAAATGTGTTGAATATTTTAAACTTATGATATATTTTTTAATACTGAAAATAACTTAAGATTTTTTATAGATCTTCGCTTTTGAATAGCCCTTTTAAAAAAATAAGGTTACAATTCGATCTCAGCATTAAAAAGTTCCTGTAAACATGATATAATTTACATAATAATAAACTTTTTACGAAACACCAATATGGATTCAGGAGAGATAAAACTATAAACATGGCAATCTTTGACTTTTTAAATAGGGTACTGACAGATGTTGATAAAAAAAAGAAAGTTATAGCATTATATATGGATATGTCTAAAGCTTTTGATAATGTTCACCATGATATTCTTTTAGATAAATTATATAAATACGGGGTCAGGGGAAATGCACACATTGATTAAGTCATATCTTAGTAACAGGCTTCAAGTTACACATTTAAATAGCTTGTGTACTAAGACTACAACAATGGTGTCATATGCTTCTGAAACAAAGCTAGTGAAATATGGCGTCCCACAAGGAAGTGTATTGGGACCATTGTTGTTTTTAATATATATAAATGACATGCCAAATATTACCAAAAATCATATAACACTATGGGCTGACGACTGCACAATTTTATTTTCAAATGACAAACTTAGCAATATAGAATATGACATTAATTTTACTTTGACATCACTTATTAACTGGCTATTAAATAATAATCTTCAAATTAATATAAATAAGACGAACATAATGTACTTCAGAAATAGACACAATGAAAACTCTGAACTGGAAATTTACCATGAGAATGAAAAAGTAACAGAAGTAAAGGTTGCCCGTTTTCTAGGAGTGAACATTGATCATAAGCTAGATTGGAAGGAGCATATTGATGGCCTCTGTAAGCGGGTACACAAATTCGCTTATGCACTATACCAATTACGTAAAGTTGCAAATGATAAAACTTTATTAACAGCTTATCACGGTCACGTAGCATCTATATAGCGTTATAGTATTATGTACTGGGGCAACTCAACTGACAGGATGAAAGTACTCAGGGCTCAAAAGCGCTGCATTCGATCAATTTGTAGAATTAGTAAAACAACTTCATGTAGAAAGCGTTTCGTAAAACTTGAAATCTTAACTGTGCCTTGTTTATACATAAGTCAAGTAGCAATATTTGCTAAAACCAACTCTGAGCTCTTCAGATGGTTCCCTGAAAACTTCAGACATGCTGGAAAACTGAAAACGCCAACTTGTAGTACCGCTTATTTAGGAAATAGTATTATTTGTATGTTACCCACTGTGTTTAATAAACTACCTAAGTCGATTCGCCTCACTAATGATATAAACAAGTTTAAACATGATCTACACAAATTTCTGATTTCAAAGGCATACTACACCGTTGATGAGTTTCTCAAAGATCAACACATAATGTAAATGTATGAGTAGTCTTAAGTCTAAGTATTGTGTAATGACATTTTATTTGTAATGTAGGTAATTATTTCATCATATAATCGTTGACATTTTTATTATAATATCATAATTTGTGAAATACCTCTGTTATAAGTTTTTGACATTAGTTATAATATTTTTTCTTTTATAAGTATATCTTATGTCTGTAAACCTAACACGGTAAAAACTAGCGTGCTAAATGTAAAATGTTTATTCTATCAACATTATTTAAGACCTGTACTATACCTAGTTTTTCGGACAATAAATGC
The DNA here is from genome assembly GCA_927399415.1 of Macaria notata. Lineage (NCBI taxonomy): Eukaryota > Metazoa > Arthropoda > Insecta > Lepidoptera > Geometridae > Macaria > Macaria notata. Next base: position 9,557,717 of record OV656725.1, on the reverse strand, counting down.
ATTCATTCAATAACGCTGCCTAGCACTAACGTCACTAACGTGAACAATTTATTAGGTAACTAAAATGTACTGTACGTATGTTTTAAATGGTATTAATAAGAATTTGAATTTTAGAAATTTATTGTATGTAGTATTGGTGATCTAATATAGAAAATATTCAATAATTATGTAGTATGACCTCATTGAATTAGGCTTCCCGCTTGGCCAGTGTATCTGCGTACATACAGTGGAGTGTGTCGTATTGAGTGTCAACAGAACGGACGGCTCTATTCGGCACACCGGATACGCATCGAGGCAACGGTTTCATATCCACTAGCCAGGATTGAACTATATTTGCTGGGAATGAATTGTGTTAGGGATGTCATATAGGCCAATGGTAAAATTTTTATTGATCCGATTTTATTTCCATAACTCATATACTTAATAAGTAAAGCAAGAAATATTTTTATGGTACATAATAAAGCGTACTTACACAGTTAATATGCCATATGCTAAATATAATATAATAACCGAATGAAGATAATGAAGCTTTCCAAGCCGATTTCTGCTACGGCAAACAAATTTCCTACGGGAAGGTTATTGATGCATCCTCACATGACCAATATACCTTTTTTTAGCGGTGAATGTTCTAGGACAGTTGCTACATGTAAATATGCCATTTAAAGATAGTTATGTGAGACACATATACATATCTTTAGTAACAAAAGTAAGACACCATTTAGAGAGATATAACATAATCTGTAGTTACTACAGAAAAACATCTTATTTTTCGTTTCTTAATCATCATTATTATCACACATCAATTAAATCACTTGTGAACTATCAATATGGCAAATACGTAAGTACAGTCTATATACAATGTAATCGGGTAAACACACCAACATAAAAATGATACATAAAAATATACCTAAATTAATGATCAAGTATTATGTAATTGAAAAAATTGGTCATTCAAAATATTCGTAAGTCTAAATATATAAAACTCAAAGGTGATTGACTGACTGATTGACTGACTGATATAGTGATCTATCAACGCACAACCCAAACCACTGGACGGGTTGGGCTGAAATTTGGAATACAGGTAGATATTATGACGTGGGCATCCGCTTAGAAAGGATTTTTGGAAATGCCACTTTTAAAGGGGTGAAATAGGGGATACATGTTAACATCTTAATGCGAGCGAAGCCGCGAGCACCCATTAGTAATTAATAAAACACGTCCTCATATCAATTTAGTCCTCGAGCCAGCACTACGGATGCAATAAACGAGTATGACTGTGGTGACCGATTTTGGTGATAGACGCTAACACTGCCAGATCATAGCACAGAGCACTCTCTATACAGGGTTACTGATAACTACCCTCTCTTCGCCTCCTATTCCTCATTACTGGGGGTCTCCCTAAGGTAAAGTTATCTTCGACAAATTCATCGGGATGGGGTCCTCAACGATGAAAGAGGCGTATAATTTTTTTATATTATTTTATTTTTAATTAGTATATTATATTTTCGGATTGTTACTGGTCGTTTGACTAAGAAATTACATTTTAATGGTGGATTTAATACGTATTAAAGCAACACACACCATACAAAAGCAACCACTTTGGAACGATAAATTAAGAAAATCGAGAATAAAAATGCCAGAAGTAACACATATTTAATAGAAATTTCTTATTAAATAAAATTGCTAAGTGTAAGGTCAATCAAGAAGATACATGAGAATTTATGCTTTACGAATTACGTACTTTTTAGACAAAGCTGAAGTGGGTAAAAATAAGAACAAAGAAGATATTTTAAAAAATATTTGGAGATACTTCGAATTAACAGCAGAACAAGTTCCAACAATTCCTTCCAATTGAAATGTTGTCTGTTTATCTGTTTACCTGTGTGTCTGTTTGTCTGTTTATTTAAACGCTTATCACGCAAAAACGGATGAACGGATCATCATGATTTTTGGTGTGTAGATATTATGTGATCTTAGGAGTGTCATAGACTACTTTTTATTCTGAAATATTGCGAGCGAAGCCGGGGGCGTTCTATAGTTATTAATATAAGTACATATTTCAGTCTATAACACGCGACACACACGACAATATTTTACCAACCGTGCGCGTCCTTCCCAAACTCAAACTTCTTCCAAATCAATTGAAATTCCAATACACAAGAACCTACATTTCTCCATATCAGCCGGTGCACAGCAACCACGTGTCTCCAGAGATTATGTAGATGGAATCATTTAAATTAATCACGCGGAGACATCGGTGGTGATCGACCGAAGGGGCTACCAACGGTAGGGGATTGCGATCGAGGTGGGCGTGAGAATGATGATTGTTTAGTGGTATTTTTTGATAATTTTGAGGTTATGTGTTCGTGATGTAAAATTTTGCCTTGTGATAAATTAATAATTTTGGATTTATATGTATATTTTTTGACTATGATTTACTTATTAAAAACTAAATATTTTACCAAGGTAATGCTATGAGTATTTTTAAACTAAATCAACATTTTTAAAAGAAGTGTATGCAAAAAAACGGAAAATAAGGTGCAAAGATTATCTTAAGGTTATCCTTAGGTTTCTAGTACGTCGTGACTTACATTTTAATTAGGTTTACTTTATCATGGGTCATTCTGATAAGGCTGGGTGATTAAATTGTTAATGCAAATTATTTTAAAAATATAATTTAATTTCAATCTTGTGACATTTTAGTGAACGACAAATTCAAACATTTGGACGACAGACAAGGAAAACAATAAATACGTCATGCCAATATTTTTTCGAACCTTATGCTTATAGATAAATACTATTTTTTCCGTACCTATGTATGTATTTTTATCAATTACTGCAGTAAAATACTAAAATTACAAACAACTCATAGAAACATTGCAACCCAGCCCTGCCCACCTAAATAAGTACACCGTGATCAATCCCCTAAATGAATGATTAATTCCCTCAGCAATAAACCGATAATAAGACACTGTAAACCTTAGTAGCGACTGTGCGCAGGGCGGGAATCTGTAGCGAGAGAGATCTGAATGAAGGCAGTCGCGACCGCGTCATAGCACGGACCGCCCGTGTCAAACACGCTTTACTCCAATGCTCGCGACCGCGCTAGCCGACAGCACGACATGAGAAAAAAATAATGTTCCATTTTCAAACGTGACAATCTTAACCAAAACAAAATAAAGTTCGAGTTCCAAAAGTGACAATGTGTAGATTCAAAACGAATTTTTGTTCTGTGGTAGTGGCGTCTTAGTGAATTTACGTGGATTTTGTATAGATTTGTTTAGTTTGGACGATTTGTGTTTTACTAACGGATTGTACAGGTAATTTTCAACATTTTCTGCAAATAAATTAGTCGATAAATAAGTGTATTATGATATTTATTTCGTACAATATAATTTCATTTAATCTAAGCAAATAAAAAGAGTAGTTCTAACTATTTTTCTTTTATGTTAAAAGCAACATTTAAGTGTTAAAATAAATAAAAATATGATTAAATTTGCCATCTTTTCGTGAAAGGTATTTCAGTTTTACTTTGATGTGAAAGCATGTTTTCCAAGAAAAAAATCACAGTTAATTAAGAGATGTTGAAACGAGAATGTGTTGCTAATTGGATATTTACCTGCTACATAAAGCAATCCTCATTTATGGGCAGATCAAAAAGAATGAATTAATGTGTTTTTTTTCTTATGAGACTGGTCATCTCTAGTGTCAAGAGTTTGCTGTTCATGGGATAGTAATATTAAAAAATATATATACTTCAGGACATACCACACAGCGCCATCTAGCCCCATACTAAGCTTAAGCTTGTATCATGGGTATTAAATAAAAAATAAATATTGTTAAATAAACCTAAAAAGTAACTAATTAATGATTGAAATTAGAAATTAATTCATTCATTAATTAATTCACAAAACAGATTACAGCTTGGTTGAAAAGAGAGTCCATACATCAAAAATTAAAATAAATCATTCTTATCAATACAATCATGTACTTTCAGTGATTTTTGTCTCCTGGAAAGCTTTATAACGTTAACATAATAGCAATTCTTATTGTAATAGTTGCATCATTTACGATAAGAGTATACTGTAACCAAACTTGTTAAATTATTGACCCTGGCTATTTGCCATAACACAGCAGTTGTGTGCTATGCCAGGGGTTTGTAGTGTTTTGAAAATTTCTAACACCAGGGTTCACCACTCCTATTTCAACATCTAAATTTTTCACCTTTTAAGTAATATTGTAATTTTATTCCTATTAATAGAATCTCTGGAGACTATTTGACATTCAAACGTCTCATTTCATCGATTTTGTCGGCGTTAGTGCTTATTTATATAACCTAAGATTATTACTGAACCAGTTAGTTAGATCTTATAATCTATACTAATATTATAAAGCTGAAGAGTTTGTTTGTTTGAACGTGCTAATCTCAAGAACTACTGGTGCGTATTGAAAAAATATTTTTGTGTTGGATAGACCATTTATTGAATAAGACTTAAGGCTATATAACATCACGCTGCAACTAATAGGAGCGAAGAAACAATGGAAACTGTGGAAAAAACGGGAAAATAATTCATCTTTGAGGCCTTCCGTTGCGTGCAATAATATAAATAGATAGATAGAAAACACTTTATTATAGCACCAAAAAACAGGAAAAAACACAATAAGACATACAAAACTTCAAATTAGTATCCTAATTATATAAGTATCTAAGTAAGATGTGAAAAAAACATCGTAAATTTAAAAAAAAATCTCAGCTCAAAGTAAGTACCTAAATGTAATTTTTTTACATGTTGGTTTTTTTAATGAACAAAAACGTTTCTGTACTATTTGTACTCCTTCGACTGAGAAAAATAAAAAAACTAAATCATTATTTTTCTTCTTAGCTATAGCACAAACGTGGCCACCACTAGAGTCCAGAGATTTGGACTCTGGGGGCCTCTGCCATGGCGACACGATACGACTTCCGTATCATGATAAATAACCATTACCTAAAATTCATACACTCATTTTTCCCATTTTATCATTCCACATTATTATTGAAGAAATTTTATAATATTTTAGAATTAATCATGCTAATACTTGAGGTGTCTACATAAACATGTCCTTACTCATATTTGTAACTAAATAAACTATCTTTCTTTCTTTCAATCCCACTTTAAAAGCTCAGCTACTAGAAATCCGCTACGCACGAGTACAAAAGAAGCACTGCACTGCAATTTCTCAAGCGTTTGCATAGTACATGTTATTAGGCGGATTTCTGAGCTCCTCCTGATGCAAGCCTGAGAACATTTTCATACAAAATGTTGTATAATGCGTCTCAAAGACTAAACAAGATCAGGTTTATATTTACATATTAGAGGAATTTCATACACATTTTTTACTGAATCAAATAAACCTTAACAATACTCATCTACTAGCACAGTACCTTTATTATTACGTATATGCATACAGGTACAAAGATTATGAGTTAATTTATTTAGTGCTAACCTGCACTATGGTTGTTTTAAATTAAACTTTTATTGGAAAATGAGCGAAAATAATCACGACCGGCAGGATTCGAACCAGCGTTATTAACCTTATTTTCGCGCCTGGCAGTTAGTAGACCGTAGCCTAGTGGGTAAGGCGTTCTGACGGTAGCAGAAATACGCAGGTTCGGATCCTGCCGGTCGTGATTATTTTCGCTCATTTTCCAATAAAAGTTTAATTTAGGTACAAAGATGTCTCACTATACTTACTTTAACAATTACTATCATGATCACCTTACTCATCATCAACACTTATCGATCCCTTGCTGGGTATTAAGCCCAGTTGGGGCCCAGCAGGCTAGGTTTTGCACTTTGATGCAAAAGGTTTCGGTCGTGTGATTTTCAGAGTCCAAAGAATTTTCTCAAAAAACTGATAGAATAAATCGTTTCGCTGATTCATCTGGCTGGTGGTCTGCTTGTAGTGCAATTCATGTACAAATAATTTTGTGGCTTCGTTTGCAAATTTTCAGGATTAAAAAGCTTATGACACTCTTAAGACCTCATACTATCTATATACGAAAAATCATAATGTAATCATAAACTGCTGAACGGATGTTCAGCCGTTTTCGCTTTATGGGCGTTTAAATAAACAGATAAACAGACATTTTTTTAAAAACTGATGAAACGTATCCATGTAAAGTACCCAAACACTATTCTTCTAATTACTTTTTTGACCCTCTTCAGCTTTATTACAAGTATAGATTAGTGCAGATGACTTTGATAAAAAATCCTAAATTAATTACAAATTAGTGCAGTTAGTTTTCTAAAGTTATATCTTTGTGCAACTACATTTTGAGATCACCGTATTTTCCCTAGTTGTTGATTCTGTACAAACTATTTGTATGAATTTATGTACAGGATTCTTCAGGTTAAGAACAAAATCCTTACTGCAATATGCAACGTCGCAGCTTTGTGCATTGTACGTACAAGTATTAAGTTTAATAAGAATAAGAGATTAGTAACGTTTCTAGAAATCTTTACTGGTACTTTAATTGTAATTGAAATTCTGATATCAGTTATCTTTTTCTCAAATGTTCAAAAAAACTCGAAACAAAAGATTATTGGTAAAAGTTATTATTGCAACCAATTTTAAACTATGTACTCAAATCAATTACCATAACAGAGATCGCTTTTAGCAATAAGGCCGTCATTTGTGACATTAAGATTTAATTTTTCTCTTGTTTGTGTTGAGTTCTTTTTTATTTGTGTGTCCTATAAAGCGGTAATCAATCAATCAATCAAAATAGATTCATTCCATAAAAATTAGAGAAATCAACACACAACAAAACACACAACAAATCGACGCCCACTGCGATACTTGAAAAGCGGTACAAAAATCATTGCGGCGGTTGTTTTAGAAAAACTTTTAGCTGAAAATTGCTAAGCATCCCTCGAGATTAATGCCAATAGAAGTATCGTGATATAACGTTCGTATGGGGGATGAAATGCACCGTTTTCTTTTGTAAATATTTTGTTTTGCTCCGGGAATTGGGATTTCACTCCATATCCCCTTGTGATGGTAATGCTCACGAGTTTGTGTAGTGATTTATTTACTTCACTATTATTTGCTTACATAATATTCCGTGACTTGATAAAACTTGAGTCAGATAGACGAAGCTCGCACAAATCTTCCAGCGGATTTGAAAGCAAAGATATTTGGCATATTTTTAAACTAGAATCGATTGAACAAAATTGAATAAATTTTGGTAACGAGTTTGTTTGTGATGAATTTTTGGAAAATATTGTAGTTTATAGTAGGTTATAAATTGTTCCTGGATCATCAAAAATAAGTCAGTGATAATAATAATAACTTTCGTGTATTTTAACTTAATTTTAAGTTTTTAAAAGATTGTTTTATTTGGAATACTAAGTAATACGACAAGTTTCATTCTTATTTCCATATTAAATTATTGACACATGGGACCATTTTGATAAAATAGTACAGTCGCAAGTCTTATCAGCATAGCAACAGAAAAGAAGAGAATAATCTTAAATTTAAAAAGTAAACGAATTATAACAAAACAATATTACACAAATAAAGACCAGCCAAAACATTATATAAATTATAGTAAATATAACAACACTAATTGTTGTTTTTCAATTGAGAAGAGAGTTCAAGTGAACAATCATTCTCATACAAGGAACCTTACAAATGCTTCCTTTCTCAGAAGAATTTTGAGTTTAATTCAAACATATTAATGTATTGTTTATGTTGAATATCCGTGCTTTTGTTTTGAGAAGCACCGGAGGAAAGGTTTCTGTACTTTAGTTTCGAAATGTTTGAGGGAAATGAACTTTGGTAGAAGTTTTTGTGTTTTCCTTTCATTTGGTGAACGAAATAAGTGTGTATAGAGGGAAAATGTGACGTACATTTGCAAAAGGTTACGGATATTTTTGTTACAAACTAACCAATATAGAATGATTGACGTATTTGTTTGTAAAAAGTCTATAGAATTGACTTACAGAAATAGTGAGTTGGGATACAGACTCGTTTATTTCTATACCCAGTGAGTGTCAGATATATTGTCTGTCTATAATCTTGTTTAACTAAGTATCCTCATTTTTTATGAAGTGTTCAAATATTTCCTATAGTTATTCGTACTCAACGTTAGTACTACGTGATAAATTTAATCCGAGCTAAGTTTTAGTCCAGTTTAGGCTTGGGCTGTAGGTGACCTAGCGAACAAAGGCTTTACAAAAGCAATTTATTAGTGTAAAATAACAATTTGATTAAGAGGAATTCCAAAAAGAGAGATTTGAAGAAAATAAAGAGGCAGACACAACTTGTTTGAAAAAAAACTGGAGAGAGAGAGAATGAAATGGAAGGCTTTGGAGGAGGCCTATGTCGAAAGACAAGCTGAAGAGCATGAACACAGTGTTAAAGGAATAGTTTTAGTTAAGAAACCAGCCAGAACTAGCCAGAAACCATTTGATGGTTCCGTGAAATCCGTGTGTTATTTAAATATAGCAGAACATACATAGAGTAAGTACATCTGGTACTTTATGTATCTGTGTTCTAAAGTAGCATTATGTTAATATAGTGTTTTCATTGACCAGTGTTAATGGACCTCTGCTTTTTCACTGAAGTGCAACATTGCGTTCAACATCTGCTTGGGTTAGTGTTTCTTTGATCCTTTATTCTGTTGAGATATTACTGAGAAATAAATCATTATTGTGAGGCTGGATTCCTTGTAATAAACCAACGCTTGCAAGTTCATTTAGTAACCTTTTAATAGGTGTCATCTTAACTTGTTAATTATTTTAAAGGTAGCCAATTTATTTTCAGGCTCTTTATAAACTTTCCAAAACCAAGTTGATAGTTAATTGAAAAAAAAAAGGAATTTTCGAAATCTGTTCATAAACAATGGAGTATTTGCATAAGTAACAAAGGTAACCCACAAAAAAGGACTTGATAACCCCCGTTTTTGGAAGTCGGTTAAAAAAAGAAAATTAATCACGGAAGATTTATTCCTATTAGTACATCCTTTCCCAGACAATCAATAAACATCCAAGTTTCTGATCGCGTGCCAAAAAACAAGTGAAAAGTAAATGAATGATAGGCCATCTGTATAGCACACACTCTGGTAATGTATGCTGCCCTTGAGTAAGTATCGACAATATTGACATAGTACAGAAAACCGTTTGTTTGTCATTACACGGCAGGCGTTAAGCCATGTCAGAGGCGCTTAGAATGGTTTTGAGAATCTGTCATCAGAGTTAGTCACTGCCATGTGAGAAATTTCTTATAAATAAATGACTTTGACTTTGCCACACGAAAGAATGAACGAAAATCTGAACTCTATGTAAAAAAGCTGTATTCTGAAAAAAAATATCAGCTTCGCTAATCTCCTAATTTCAGTATGAAGATGATAACAATAGATATTGAAATCGAAAAATACTTGAATGAAATAGTGAAAGGATTGGCTCTAATAACAATACAAGATACAGAGATAATTAATAAATCCAAAGGTCACAAAAAATGTATTAGTGCTACAGTCCTATCGCTAAACCTACAACAGAGATATGTACATTTCCCTCAAAGTAAGTAATCAACACAGTAGCTAGTAGTAAGCTTTATTTGCAAGACTAGTGGGTGCTCGCGGCTTCGCTCGCATTAAGAAGTAAAACTTGCATCCCTTATTTCAGCCCTTTAAAAGTGGCATTTCCAAACATCCTTTCTTAGCGGATGCCTACGTCATAACATTTACCTCCATTCCAAATTTCAGCCCAATCAGTCCAGTGGTTTGGGCTGTGCGTTGATATATCACTATATCAGTCAGTCACTCAGTCACCTTTGAGTTTTATATATTTAGATGTAGATGGGTACCGAATGAAGTATTAGCGTGATACAAATATGAACATATCCATTTTGTCCAAAACTGTGAGTGCTCCGTGCGTTTACAAAATGCGCTAAAGCCAGTCCAATACTTCTCCATGTCAACTATCGACAGAAGAGGAAAAACAAATTGTACATCTACTATCGAATAAATTTCGAATAATGTACTGTCGTGAGTAAGCATGAGTACTACATAATCTGCCAGCTTCGATTTATTATTCATATCCTTTGTTGTCCGTAGAGCTGCGCCTTTTAGGATTAGTTTGCTGTTTTAGCTCGCCACAGATTTCTGGCTTACATTATCCGAGTCCTTTGGTAAGATATTATTTTTTTCTATTAATAAAAATACGGTAGGTATGTAAGACATCGTAAACACAAACTTTTGTTTTGGTTGAAAAAAAACATGTGTTTATTATAGTCCTATCTTAACTGATTTTGAGAAATAGTAAGATTAAAACTTTGTATTGTAAAATGAGCCAAAAAAAATCACATGGTGGCGTAATATGAATGTGGATTTTCACGCCTGACAGTTAGTAGACCGTAGTAGCCTAGTGGTTAGGCGTTCAGGCTTGTAATCAGAAATACGCAGGTTCGAGTCCTGCTAATTATTTTAGCTAATTCTTCAATAAAAAGTTTAAGTTAAACAACCATAGTGCGGGTTAGCACTTGACCTAATAACTCAAGAGTAATATTGTCGTTTTATATTAATAACTGTTACCCTTTATTTACTTTTACCGCATAATTTATTTACATATTTCCCTGATCTATCTATTCCATAGCTTCGCCCTAGAAAATAAAGTGTTTCCCTTGAACTTTACATTATTTAAGCATTATCTAATAAATGTCGTAGTTGCGAAACCTCCTGATACTTCATCTTTATCATTATTGCGTCTCCTTTTTGCTCAATTGTTATATATTCGATGACAATATAAATTATTTATGTTAATGTTTTTCTATCAAGGACTTTGAGTAGGCTGGGGGAAGAGATTTACTGGCTAAATATATCTTTTATCCTACAACTTGCCTATTGTTTTTGGACGTCTCTTACAAAGAAAGCAGAATAATATCGAGTATACAAGGTATTTTATCATTTTTCCTGTTTACGCTTCCGCTGTATATTGTACCTAGGTTTAAGTACCTTTTGCTATTTTTATCCATTGTTTAGTGATATAAATATCATAATGTACATATGTTACAAGTTATCTTTATTCGAAGTTTATTTTTGACAACTGATATTGGGCGGATCCACACCGGACGATCCATTGATCGGCGATCCCGCGATCCACGATCCAAGGATCATCGTAGAAATATATATATTTCTTACAGATTCTTGGAAATTGTGACAAAAAATTAAATATTGTATCAAATATTTATTCAAATAAACAAATATATTACCAATACTCTGGATATAAACTTACTAACTTTTATAATTTAGCCAAAATTCGTTTCATAAATGTACTTTTTGGTTCGCAAAGAAATTTGATTTTTGCCGCCCCGATCGCTTGAAATATTCATTTCATACGAAGTGGGACTTTGAAAAAGTCACGAATTGGTCATTAACATTTCGCTGCTGCTGGCATATATTTGGAAGTATACTTGATCGTTTGAAACCATTCTTTCTACTGCTTTTAACAATAAAAAAGATGATATTTTCCAGATTTTTTTTAGTAGGCAGATTAATCAAAAACATGGAAAGTTTCTTGGCCAGTACAATAGAAGCTACTTGTAGCACTGACCTGACAATCACAATGTTGTGGTCACGAAATAAAACCTAATGGGTAATTTACCAAAAATTGTAACTGTTTTTAATCTGAAAAAAAAAATTGAATTGAAATGAATTCTTTTTGGTTTCACTGTACCTACCCGAAAGCAACGTAATAACACATTTAACTATAGTTTAAAAATAATCCTCTGAAAAAAGCAACACAACCTAACTACGTATCGTTACAAAATCATAAAATACGGTAGAAAAGGATGTTGGCTCGAGGCGAGGCATAATGCTAACAAAATGGATATAAATTTTTAATCAACGTACCCTAGACCTAAGCCTGTTTGTTTTACAACGAGAGCCTTACTACCAGCTTTTGTACTAGACATTTTATACCATAACCTGCCTGATATTTTAGGAAAATGATTACTAAAACGCCCCAACACAGTGCTGGATTAGTTGGGTTTAGTTTATTATATTTTAACCCATCCTACATTATCTAGAATTACATTTATCAAACTACATCGTTGTTATATTAAAATTCTAAAACGGCTCTAACGTTTTTACCGTGACTTCCCCGGCGCACAACTGCTTCGCACAACTGGTTGTGCCGATGGGAATTTTAATGGCCTTCGGCACAACTGATTTCCCATAGGCACAACTAGTTCCCATCGGCACAACTACGATACCAACCGGTTGTGTCGAGAGGAAATTAGTAATTACTCTGAAATTTCCACCGCACAACTAAAGTAAAGTGAATTGAAGTAAAGTAGTAAAAGTAAAGTAGTAAATCACGTTTCTAGATACTACAAAGTTTAGTTATGTTAAAAAAATAACGAGAAATCAACGAAATTCCAACCTACATTTTTGTCGATTATCACCTATGTACAGATTTTGACGCTTTGCTTTATTACATGTGTATATATATAATATTTATGTATATATTTTTTTCGTTATCACTTTATGATTATTAAACACACTATCTACAATTTATCTTATACTAATATTCCAATTATCTGTCTTCGCACAACAGCTGATACTCGACTGAAATAGAAATAGTAAATTTAATTATAAGAGAACACAACCCGAAAATGTGTTTCTTGTCTGAACAGATCAAAGGACTTGGAACAAAAATATATTTTATTATTGAAATGAATCAACTGAAAATGTAGTATACGTTACATGTGAGTATATTGAACTTATAAAATACGGAGAGCAAAAGTTTGCCAAACTCTGTCTTGATCTTTGGGTCCTGTTTTGTTAAGATGTTTGAAATTTAAAATAAACTTGTTGAAGTGTATCTATAGGCAATTAAAGTTACACAATTTAGATATACAGATCTATTTTAAATCATTATTGTATGACTATTAAAAAAAAATTACGTACTGCTGTGGTAGTAGTAGTAGCTAGTTGCTTACACTGTGTTAATCAAGGAAAAAAATAGCAAATTTGTTAATACGAGTACCTTAATCTAATTGAAACCCAGGCCCAATTTCTTACTGAAAGATTAGGCATAAAGAAGTGACATACAGACAGACAGACTAAGGTACTTACTATTACTTAAAATTTCACTAACATAGAATGATATTACAGGGAAAGTACTAACAATACCTACATGAGATTCTTTTATAATTACAAAAATCATATAGCGAAATGCGACACCAGCTTCACTGCAGAGCTTCATTCATTCATTCATTCCTCTCCGCTAGTTTTATACATCCATGAAGACATAGTAGCATTTAATGAACCTGTAACCCGAATCGGACTGCTCTGCGTCGCCAGCCAACAGCCAAGGCGGCGCTGACATATTTGGCACCAATCTTACTTGAGTTGTGTCTCGCAGAAAGCTATTGACTTAATTAAAACATTACTGTCATTCTTTAAAATGAGTAAATTAAAAAGTGGTTAGTTGCAGAAAAATTTGAATGTACAAATTTATTTAGTGTAACTACTTAATTAATTAATTTAAATAGCATTTTTTTTAATAGCCTCAGAGAGCACCTGGATTCAATCTGCGCAGGACCGGGACGAGTGGCGTATAAGAAGAGAGGCCTATGCTCAGCAGTGAGCGATAACAGGCTTAAGATGACTTATTTAGTTTTTTTTGTATGTTCTGCTGGTAACCCTCGGACCAATGTCACGGCTTTTTACAGCCAAACACAGTTGTATGAACCTTGCTCTATTTTATGTTACAATTTCCAACAATTAGTGGGAGCTGTCGTTCAGAAGTGCCTGAAACAAATATGGATTAGTAGCTTGAGTAAATGAAACAATATGTTTTATTTTTGCTGTCTCTTTCAATAGATAGGTATATATTCTTTTTCTTTTATGTATCTTTGTTTGTAATTATTTTGTAACTTTTTTTAATTAGTTTGTCGCTGTATGGATAAAAATACATACAATTGGTCACATATGAATCAGGAATAAAGTTTACAACGACAAAATGCTTTCGCTGATAAATATTATATCTTTCGCAAAAAATATTTCCATCTTCCAAGTTTCATATCGCGTACTTCTAAACGTTGTTTTGTTTGATATGTAAAACAAAGGTTGTTTACTTATTGCCAATAAAGCTGGAATGGAATGACCCACTTCACGTTTTGCCCCCTAGAGGAAATACGTAAAAGCATTCGTCATAATAAATCACGGTGCAACTTTATCTGATCCTGCTTCGAGTAGTTTAGAAAAGTTTCCACTTTAGAAATAGGTTGACATACATTTTAATTAGTGAGCGTGGAACATTAGAAAACAGCGCCATATTTGACTTGTTTTTTTTTTTTAATTTTAAAGTGTGAAAAGATTGAATTTATATTTGGTAGTCATTTACTGATTTTAAAACATTAAACATCTACGTATTTGAACTTTTCTTTAAGTGTTTATTTATGTCATATATTTAGTCAGGTATTTATTTATGGACTAACTTATCAATTTAAAATTACCAAAGTTACAGGTTATCTAAGTTGTTAGCAAGTGTTTAGCAATTAATATACACAAAAGTTAATCACTAATCCTCCTGTTTAAAAACACGTATAATCTCTCAATGCATTACAAAAATCTATGCTAATATTAGGTCTTTACCTATGAAATTGGCGATTTGTATGACGAAATTGAGAAAAATGATATTTCCATTACAAACATTAAGAATGTTTGAACAGATTTAGATGCAATTGATAACTATAGTTAGACGGGAAAAAATGTGGAAAAAACGGGGAAAATTATTAATCTTTGAGGGCTTCCGTTACGTGAACTGCGAAAATGGTTCAAGATATCAAAAAAATATGTATGCAAGAATTATTCTTCTTGAACAGTATTTGTCTATCTTTTAAGATTAACTCACTAGAACCGTTTTACGGTAATAACTATTCCACGCGGACGAAGTCGCTGGCACAGCTAGTAACTTTTAAAATACACTTTTTAACACCTTTACTCTCTTCCATTACAGATAGCAGCACCGGCACGATGCTTACTCGACTTGAAATCACGGCGCGCAGTGAGCCGGGCCCGTCGTATTGACAGTTTGTACACGTGTGCCACCATGGAGAGGAAAACGGGCCTCTTGGTAGTGCTCTGGGTCGCCATATTCCCCCTATATCGCGCCGATAATCTCGGTAAGTTCGCAAAATACATCTTTGTTTCTGTATTTTGTTTGCGCCCGTCTCACGCACGAACGATTTCCTCAGATACGAGAGATTTTGTAGGCACAGGGGATAAAGGGGACTTTGTCGACTTTGTGAACGCGTTAATATTTTCAGGCGCGGCTATGTCAACAGTAGGCTTCCGGATGGAAAATCAAGGGATGGCAAGAGGGTTGTAAAAAAAAATATTAGACTATTTTTGGGAAACAGAAGTTAGTACCCATTCGGTTTTTAAGGTTCTTTTGTTCAAGTGACTGGTTTTATAAGTTGTATAAACACAACAGTGGTTTTTATAAACAAGAGCGGGGCTGAAGAAGCACCTGAGACTGTTCATAAAATAAAATGCCTTACATTTTATGTTGCAGCACATAAGCGTCGGTAAATTCTTTGTACCTCTTACGAACGAATACATAAATTAATTAGGTAACCAAGTTTTATGTGATTTTCTCAACAGCCTAAGATACTTTGAAAATTATTAAAATTAACATTACTTGAAATTTACGTTCATTCTAGTCCTATAAGCTACTGTCACACATTATTAGCAAATGAAATCACGTGACCGGTTTATTGAATGATACAGACAATTTAAAAACTTACATTATTTAAAAAATATATCATCAGAATAAATGTAGGTAATCAATTGATGCGCTAAGTGCATTCAAACATCTACCAAGTATTGTTATTTATTTCACCTCTATCTTTGTATTTACACCTATACATAGTATAGTGTGGATTGTGAAGACATTCAGTGAGTTTTCTCCAGACCATTGAACTAAAGCATCCCAGATCAGAACGTTAGCTGCTATGATTCACTGGCTCCTGATAATGTGCTATTTTTAAGGACATGCAAGAGTTGGTATGCAAAATAGTAGATAATACAGTTATATTCATAAAAAAATATAATACATAATACATTTGTATCCATAAAAACATACGCACAGATTGTTTTGAGTAGGTTTACATATTATACAATTTATTCATTTGTGGCGTCAAAAGTTAAATATTATCTTTGTAGTAAAATTCTTTGCTAAATTATAATTATAATTGCTAAATTATTTATTTTATAAATTATTTTTTTATCAAGAAATTGCGGAATACAGCGTCAGTGTTTCTTATGTGGCAATACTAAAAACAATTTTGCTACACTCATCGTACAAACAATTTTATTAACATTACACCAAATAACGATCATGATAATGTTAAAGGGCAATCTTACTTATTAAAATATTAAGACAATAACACCGCAAGATCTTTTATCTGAGTCTCATAATAGGAGAGGCAATTACTATAATTTGGCTGATTATTGACGAAGTAAACGCCTTTGTTGTTTAGACAATAACAGATTGCTACAATGAACTGATGGATCTGTATGAATATTGTTCGTAATATTTAGGAGTTGGTGGTTGAGATTATTGTTTTAAATTAGAGATCGTTTTGATATCGCTGACAGTCATTTTAACCGACTTAAAATGAGGAGGTTCTGAATTCTTCTGATCATACTAAAAATATGTATCTTATCTTGTGTAGGGTCGATAGGGTATCGTAACATTATTCTTCGCATTATAAAAACTGTTGTGTACTGTGACTCAAAAATGAAACATGAGTTTTTATAATGAAAAAAAAACTTAAAACTGTTTTCATAATATGAATAATTTTCAATTAATAATAATAATAATTAATAATAATATTAATAATTTTTCATAATATGTTTTCATATTTTCAACTGACCTCTGAACTTCAATATGAAGATGGCACCCGATGATGATGATAATATGAACATTGGTTCTCATATGCTTAGTTTTTTTCTTGTGTATATAAAATTGCTATTATGTTTGCTACTATATTTGGAAAACATTTTGGTTCAGACTTTCTGAGAGTTTCCTGATTGTGACAATAAATTTCTTAGCAATATTTCAATACAAAGTGTAGGAAGACCTGTGCAACGGTGGCTGGATGATATTAGAAAGTTAGAAGGAAACATCTGGGCAAGAACAGCGCAAGACAGGGAGTATTGGCGTAAGAGGGTGGAGGCCTATGCCCTGCAGTGGGTCCCATTAGGCTGATGATGATGATTTCGATACAATTCTTCCATAGTAACCCAAGGTAACCAAAACACCATAGTTTACCCACTCAATTCAGCATCAGACCACTTCAAGTTACCACGTTAAGTTAGAAATTATGCAGAAGCAGTTGAAATAACTTGCTTGGCTTATTATGCTTATCAAGTTTCAGTTTATTTTGGCTCACACAATACCAGTCTACTTGAAAACTTAACTCACATACCTTTGCGAAGTTAAACCAAGCTGAAATATTATTGTTGTAAAACAGTTCCAATGTTTGTATGTTTCGTCATTCATGCCAGCGCCACAGTGGAGTTACAGATAGAAAGCCACTTTCCAAGATTATATGTCACTTATTTAATAGTTTGGGGTGCAAAATTAATTGTATAGTAATAATGTATTAACAAAAATATTAAAAACACCTTTATAAGAAACTAGTGGGTGCTCGCGGCTTCGCTCGCATTAAGAAATGAAACTTGCATCCCCTATTTCACCCCTTTAAAAGTGGCATTTCCAAAAATCCTTAGTGATTGATCCTTAGGGATGCCTACGTCATAACATCTACCTTCATTCCAAATTTCAGCCTAATCCGTCCAGTGGTTTAGGCGTTGTGTGTGGCGTGTGCGTTGATAGATCACTTGATCAGTCAGTCAGTCAATCAGTCAGTCCTTTGAGTTTTATATATTAAGATGTTGGATACTTCAAATTGAAATCGTTGCCACTCTGGAGAGAGACATGGTTACAGATGCCTTATACTATTCTACCTTTTAAATTAAACCTGAATTTCACTGTCTTTGTAAACTTTGTATAAGCAGAATAAATACAATAGAAGAATAATAACAATAAAAAATATTCATGAATGGTTTTTATCGTAGACATCTTTTGATTGTGCTTCGTTGTCAAAATTATTTTCAGTATTGTTATAAATAAATTATCTGTCTACAAGAGTAGTTTACGTGACATTAAACAAAAAACATTGAAATATACCGGTGCTTATGTTAATTTTGCTTCTTAATTTCCCAATAGCTTAAAAAAATTGTAACATTTTTTACTGCATTTACTGTCTTTTGTAACTCGTTGTATTCCAAACCAACATTGAGAGGTTAAGTTTATGTTTATTCACTTTTGTTGTTTTAGGACCGATTAAACTTGTGTAGGACTACATACCATTGTCTTGTTTGTATTTGTTACACTAAAGATTATTACCGAGAAACCTTCTCAATGAGTCAAAGGGTTGTCTATAAAAAGCTACATTCTTATAGTATTTTAGTATCAAAATTATTTACTTGCCCAAAACAGTACATTTGTTTATTCGGTGTCTCTGTTTCCTTAACTTTAGCAAGGTTTTTTATATGCGTCTCGGTACGCTCACGTTTGATTAAGTCCCGTCTGATTTTAAGCGTTTTTGCATACATAGGATGATACTAAAAAAAAAAATAAGAGATATATTATTCCCTAAGCAAAATACTCGCAATTTCTCTATCTTATTTGAAATTAAACAAAAATTAACCTTTACATAAAAGGCAGCAAATTTCGTGAAGTTGACATTTTCAAGAATCACTTCAGGTAAAAAATAAGCCTTTAATAATGTATTCAGAATGAGTTGATGGAAAATCTATGGTTACATGGAGATTTTCCAGCTAAAGCCGTTTCCATGTTATACGGCATAGTTACAAAGAAAATCGAAGGAAAAGGCTTAAGGACGCTTCAAAGTATTTGAATGTATTTCAGAGGCCAATGTTTAACTCGGTAGAGATTGTTACTAGGCGAAACTTGTAAGTAACGAGTAATAAATAAATTAATATATCAGGACATATCACTCAGTGCCATCTAGCCCCATACTAAACTTACGTTTATATCGCGGTTACTAGATAACGGATATAATACATATATATGATATCTTAGACATAGAAAGGCAGATTGAGTATATAAAGACGACTATAAATAAATAGTTTAAATTGTAGTTAAAAGACATAATGTGCCTATAATAGAGTGAATCGAAAACTTTTACCTTTTAAGAGATTTAAACCTTTAACCTTAATTCTGAATACAACATACCTCTCGAAAGAGCAACAGTCTGAAAGCAATATATTTCATTCCACTTGTTTTTAATTGAAATAAATCCTTACAGATTATGTCAAGGCACGTATTTACTGGCGAGTTTTAACGGAGTGACCGTCGGAAGTAACTGATTGACTGACCCGATTTGCACGCGACGTTTCATGTGAAAAAAAAGTTATTTAAAAAGCGTGTTGCATTTTATGGTATAAAGCTAAATGTGGCAACATTAAGGTGTATTTCATGACAAACGTTTTGCAAAAATAATTGTTTGAAAGTTATGTTATGTTATCTTAGACTACTGTGGTACTTAACATCAGGCAATCTTAAATCAGGCTGTAGTCTAACGTTATAGCCTATTCCGTGTTAAAAATATGTATGCTTTTATTAGTTACTGTGTTTTTATGTTTAGTAGTATTGTAGTTAAGCGAGTGTGGCTCAGCGGTTCCAGTGTCTGCTTTTCATCCAGACGTACCTTGGTTCGAATCCGCCCTACACCAATGACTTGTATTTTTCAAGTTTTGTGTAGATTTGCACTCGCTTAGCGGTGAAGGAAAACATCGTGAGGAAACCGACATGTTTGAGGACCACAATATCCGAGGACATGCGTCTTCCGTGGAAGAACCTGGACGCCCACCACGATGTATCTGCCCAAGAAAACTCCCCTAACGAATTAATTCTGCGGGGGAGTCACGACCCTCAGTCATGAGGAAATACGACTCAAAGAGAGAGAGAGAGTATTGTTGAACGATCGCACATCACATACTTATTCATATTATGGATCCTGTTGTTTTATTTATGCAACAATTATTAACAGATATATCATCCCCATATCTATGTATTTGCAATGTACATAAGTATGTTAATTCGCACTTAAAAAGTTAAAACAATTGCTAATGTAGCAAAGTTTCGAATGACAATTATTTCAGTAGCTTCATATTTTCTGTTACGAAATTAAAATAAAACTCATTATTTTCTACTCTTTCATCAGAGTTTTACTAAATTGCAAGTTTTTGCCGAATGTGATCATTACAAGCAAGATTTCATTAATGTAAAAATAAAGCATGTTCTAATGGTCTAATTTACAATGTCTAGCTTCAAACAAAATCTTTTTAATAAGACAACAATGGTCTATTCATTCTTTGTTGAAAATTGTAATATTTGAACTCAATTAAATCTTTACTTTGACCTTTATCACGACAAAATAATTAATTTTCTAGCTGAATAGAATAGCTGAAAGCTTAGTTTTAAATTTAATGAAATATTACCTAAAATAGAATGGAAAGACTGTTTCTGATTGCACAGTAAAATTGTAGGTTTATGAGTTCCGCTCATGTTTGTATATAAGCCTGCGATATTATTAACGTTCGCCCGAGATAAAAATATTGAAATACGTGTATGTATGATGTAACTCAAGATTTAATCTGTCTCCATACCAAATTTCAGCTGGATCAGTATAGCCGTTTGAATGTGATGTAAAAACAAATGCATACACAAAATTACATCTGTTTGATATCAGTATGAAAGTATTATCATATTTAAATCGCAATTTGATGATGAGATATAAAAACTAATTAGTTTCTATATGTTTTGGATTATTACAACTCTAAAGAGCCAGAGCTAGCTAAGAACAAGCTGACTACTTTTTGGCCAGTATTGGTACAGCCACTTTTACGGTGTTGGCAAATATAAAATACAAGCGAAATATTTGGCCATTTCGCACTCCTTACGTTGAAAATAAAGAACCCTGAAAGGCGTTAAGAGGACAACATTGTCGCGACGGATTATGTATTGGGGCTGTCGTATTCTACAGGACGTTTACTTCTGTACCCATTTCAAATGTTGGTATTTTAGGAGGGAATTTATAAGCCCTTCTTTTTTATGTTGGAATTAGCTTGGGTATGAGTGTGTTATTTTTTTAGGAACGAGTTTAAAATATAGTTGATATTGGAATAAGAAATGTGTAAAAAATTTAAGATCGTAAATTAAGTTATATCCCTGTTTTTAATTCAAAAACTTGGACACTTTTATACGCCTCTTGATGAAAACTTACACATAGAAAAAACAGTTTTCTATCTTATTCCATACATGTATTATTATTTATTATTCTCACCGTCAGCTGCTGCCGAGGACGCCTGCAGAAGCAAAAAGCAGAAATATACTGCCTTGGAAACGCTCCATCATTTTGTTCCTGTTGCCGTAGGACCATGGGCAGTTGGAGTGGTGACGCTAAAGATTTCGTCAGGGAGTTAGGCCGAAGAATTAATGAGAAGACGGGAGACACCCGCTCTGGATCATTTTTGGTGCAAAGGTTAGCCATCGCGATTCAACGTGGCAACGCGGCGAGCGTAATGGGAACCTTTGCGCCGGTAGCGATCCGGGGTGGGCTCTTTGATTAATTTTTGTTTGTTTTAATTTACTTCATATTTTATTTTAGGTATATTATATATTTTAATATTATGTTTAGGACTTGTAAATATTAGTCAGTTACTTTATGTTTTATAAGTTATGAATACAATTTACTTACATTAAATATTATTGCTGGTAGATATACATACAAACATTACCAAGTGCATGAACCAAACCTGCTCTAATTAACAACATTATTACTCTGTTGTTACAATACCAATATTTTGCTAAAAGGAAATTGTATCGAGGCTCCGACTCGTAAAATCCGCAACTTCATTATCAACGTTAAACACAGAGCGGAAGTAGGTCACGATATTGATTCAATTAGTTTTGATTAGGAGACCGTAACAAGTCACGTCTTATTTTAATTCAAATTCAAACCATAACAAAAGTTTTTAACTAAACAAACTAAGTCTTGAGTCTCGTACTGAATCAAAATTCCGAATGAATCGTCGAATCAGACGGTTAAGTCGACATGCAATCACGACTTGGCGTAGTTAAGTAATAGTTTCATCTCTTTAGAGGAATCGGAAAGTGCTTTAAAGTTTAATCGAAATCACGCTTCGGCGCTGAAAGTTGAACGGAGGGGATGCCATTTCCAGCGGTTCTAGGTTTAAAAAGGGTTGGTGATTGAAAGGAATCATGTGTTAGCAAATATGGGGACCGGTTTGAACTGGTCGCTTTAAGGAACTTGGATATGTTCGTGTTATCGAGAAAAGCGTTTTGCTTTTACGTTTTCAGTGGTTCTTGAGTCGACGGTGCTAGGAAATGCTAGACTTATTTGGTTTCTTTACGTATATTAATAAGAGTAAGTTGAATTTAAGTTATAAGTTAATAACTTCGGTTATAAAAAGAAAAGTTAAAATAAAATAAACAAATGATTTAAATAAAATAAGTCACACTACATAATACTTAGTATATTAATTCATAACAAAACTTAAAATTTTCATATTACATATTATAATATTTTCTTCAAATATTTTCCTACTCAAAAACTTAGTCAGGAATAGGCAAGTTTTACCAAATGTTTTTCCCAGGAACCTCTTGCCCCGTCAAACCCAAGTTCACCAGATTCCCTTTGGCCTTAAACCTTTATCTGTTTCCGGGCAGATCGACTCTGACAGTCGGATAGAGCTACGATTGATTTCGTCGGGCGTTACTTTTCTATGAAAACGAGAGAAGTGAATTGAAATGTAGAGGTTAACTGACTTAGGGCCGGTTTTTTGATTCATAGTTAAATTCACCCTAACCATTTGTTAACTTGACTATAGTTAAACACCAAACTAATGGTTAATTCCATTTTACGTTTTTTGATCTCATTATTAACCATTGTCAAATTTAACAATAGTTAAAATGTTACCCTTGCAAAAGACACCGACTTACCACTAACTACGACGCAAATGTGTCAGGGCAATGTTTTTTGATTTGGCAATACTTAATTATATTTGTCATTTTCAATGTAATATCAATGTCAGTGAGTAAAATTGAAGTCGTTTGACATAGAGGTTGTTTTGTTGTCATTGTTGCGTGTAGTATGTGGTGAACTGAAAAAATATTGATTATCATTTTGTTTCGCGTGGTATTTTTGTAGTTGTAATAAAAATATTAAAAATTGAACATTTGTCCCATAAACAAGAAAGAGAAATAAATATTTCCCAGTATGTTTTGGAAGAGCATAAACAAACATTGTTATTACAAAAAACATTATATGATAAAACTATAGAACTTATGCAAGAAAAACATGTCAATTATTAGCAACAACAGCAAGTTAGAAGTAGATTTTAAGAAAAATGCATGCTTTACTTTTAGAAAAAAATAGGTTTGAAATTGAAAAAATCAAACAATAAAATATTAATTGAATTTGTTGTTTTATGTAAATTTCTTGTATTTACACTACTGTAAACAGCTTGTGTTGTGGGGTTGGCGAGTAGAATTTGCAAATATTTTGTTATGGCATAGCCTCGGTCATCCAATAGACAACATCTGCCAAACTGTCCGCTGCTTATTTGGTGTTTTATGGTACTATTGTTAAAAATTGTGCTGTCGTGAACGGATCCTGGCCACCTTGCAACAAATTTTCTTATTTTCATTTTTGCTAGATACTCCAAACAGATCTCCGGAGCTTCGCTGCATAGGTATTTCCTGTCGCATAGAATCTGAGTGTTAATAGTAACTGCTCTAGCGGTGACACTGCATAGTTTCTTGTAGTTGGTGTTTCTAAATCTTCTCCTATTTGATAACAACCCACATCACAGTTTCTTTAGAAAGCCTATACCTAAGTATCATTTTGAAAACTCTTCGTCATCCCAGTGGTCTAAAGGCGGATTTCTTGGCCTGAATATTTTCGGTCTTCTCATTAAAACAAAATCGACGAATATTTCATCATCCGAACTGTCCGACATATTAATATAACGCACAACATTGGAATTCATATCTTTTTTATATTATAAGCGTATTAGAACTAAACAGACAAACGGAAAAATAACACGATAAAATTATACAAGCACGAATCAGCTGTGAAAACGAGAGTTAACTAGCCGCCATCTTGTTTAACCCTGGGTGAAGGGGTGGTTAAATATTTCGACCATTGGTTACATTTTTAACTATTGGTTAGGCTAACTATGGATCAAAAAACACATTTATAGAGATTTTAACCATTTGTTCGAATTTTAACCATTAGTAAGGCTTAACTATGGATCAAAAAACCGGCCCTTAGGCTTGGTATTTGGTTTTCGCAACGGCCGGGAGCGACAGCCTCCGGTCTGAAAAAAAAAAATGGTATATGGTTTTCTAGGATAAATACATTTTTCTAGGATCTATACATTAATGTATTTTTTGTTTATGGTTTCTAAAATGTGTTTGAAAATAACATAATAAAATGGAAATATGTATCTTGTATCCCATATTGTCATAATGGGACATAATATATTTCCAAAGCCAGAAATACTGACACATAGATATGTCATTGTTTTTAATAAGGGCATTTCTTAGAGTTAAAGATAAAAACAGTTTATTTACATATACTAGGCTGGGCATTATAAGCTAATTAAGGCTTGGTACTAACTACTTTTTCAAATACATATCCTCAAGACCGTCTTAAACTATCCAGGCCATATTTTTCACTAACTCCCACCCGTCTGTTTTCTTCTTTTCTACTTAACGTAGAAGATGTCAAGAACTTTATTTTAACAGTCCTCCGGAACGCAGCAAAGTATTTTAATCCTATAAACTTGCTTTCAAACTGTCTAGCTATTGGAATCTAGAACGAAAGCCTTTAATGTGGAACTGAATTTATTCAAGCCACTTTCCAAGTCTAGATGTCGTTTTGAATGTTGAAATTTTCAAGTTCCATGTTACCTACGCATAAGTTACAGTTGTGTGTTGAGTAGCTTTGATTTATAAATAAGTCGAGTACTTTTTAACTTTCGGAGGCAAAATTAATGTTAAATTTTAAAAAAATATATCGCAAAGAAAAAACAGAAGTTAATAAAAGTATAACGTTAATTTATGACATCATCATGTGCAAATCATACCATAATATTATATAGGTACATTGATTTTTTGTTTAGAAATATATAAATTTTAAGAAATTGATTGCAAGATTGAGTTATTTGATTTCAAAAATTTCACCCCACTCCAAATTTCACCCCACTCCAAATTTTACACCACTCGCACATAAAGCTTGCTCGTGATTGGTAACGATACTGGAAATAGCTGAATGCTGCCAAATCTCTCTTCTCTCTCGAGTCTTATTTCCTCATGACTGAGGGCCGTGACTCCCCCGCAGAATTAATTCGTTAGGGGAGTTCTCTTGGGCAGATACATAGTGGTGGGCGTCCAGGTCCTTCCAAGGAAGACACGGATATTGTGGTCTTCAAACATGTCGGTTTCCTCACGATGTTTTCCTTCACCGCTAAGCGAGTACTAATCCACACAGGACTTGAAAATACTAGTCATTGGTGTAGGGCCGGATTCGAACCAGAGTGCTTCTGAATGAAAAGCAGACACTGGAACCGCTGAGCCACCCTAGCTTACTCGCTATCAAATACTTATTTGCAATGGGTCGCTAAAGAGAGTTATTTTTTTACGTGGGATAGGTTTTCGTTTGACTGCAGCCTGCTTGATGTGAAGTCCTGTTCTTTGTCGGTTGGCTATATTGTGGATATTTTTTTTGCTTAGTTATGTTTTTTTAAAGACAAGTATTCGTAGACGTAAGCCGATGAAATTATCAGGAAAAAAAGCTCTTGGCTTCAGGCATTTCCTGTAATTGATTGTTACCGTGTCATTTTTTGTCCAACGACGACTTTCTATTTTCGGAAGAACATGTAACATCGATGTTTTTTCCTTACCTTTTAGGTGTAGAAATTCAAAACAGATTGATATTGTTACGAAGCGAAACTATATAACATATTTTGTGTTTCTCTTACTTCTTCTTATCGAATGAGATTGGCGAACTCTGGTGTCAAGAGTTTACATATGTAAACTCTTGACACCAGAGTTAAGCCATCGTTAAGCCATCTCAGAGGCTCTGGATATCCAGAGCCTCTGAGATGGCTTAACGACTCTCTTACTTATTTCTTTGTCAACCTTTTGTGAGGGAATACTTCACAAAATAACAGTATGTACTGTACTGTGTTGTGTACTACAACTGATAGTTAAAACTATATTTACAAGTATACAATCTTGAGATTTTCCTGCAATAGTTTCAGTAGCAAAGTAAGTAGTAACTGACTTGGGTCTAAGGGGTTTCAGGTTGCCCGCATTGCTATCTGGGGCGTTACTGAGACGTCACTCGGGTAGCCGCACGTTAGGATAACCAAGAATACGTTGAGTATGCGTTTAAGTATTTTTGTTTGTAAGGTGCCTTCTGAGTGGGAAGAGAATAGAGAGGCCTTTGCCCAGCAGTGGGACGGAAGCGGTTTTTAATAATAATGATAGGTGCCTTATTGTTGTGTTGTTTATATTTTTGACTGACATAATTAGTGGACGCCCGTGCCTTCACTCGCATTATTTCAGGATTAATATTAGCCTATGACACTTCAAAGACTTCATACTACCTACAAATCAAAAAATCATGATGATTAGTTCAGCCGTTTTAGCGTGATGTGCGTTTAAATAAACAGACAAATTAAGACACAGATAAGCAGACAACATTAATTCTAGAAATAGTTGGAACGTGTTCTGCTATTTCAAAGTATCTCCAAACCATTATATTATTATTACTATTTTGTATTTGTTTAAAACCTTGTTTGAGACACAAATCCATTCCAATACATGCCGCGTGCTTCAACCACTTTTATTCTGTCACTTTTACAAGTGCAGTTTAAAAATATCTGACATATTTTTGTCTCGACGTTTTATCATCTGACTTTTTTTGTGAAATAATATTTAAAAATGTGATGAATGTTTGCGTCACTTTCAATCCCGGTGTTTTTTGTGCGAGTGTTGTTTCAGACAACCTCTTACTAAAAAAAAAAATGTTTTTGGTAATGGTGATGAAGCCGTACATTAGGAAAGTGGGAAGATCGACTGACTTTTGAGCTGGTTAGTTAAGTTAATCAATTTTTACCTAATTACGTAGTTTAAAAAAGGAAGAGAGAAGTTTTGAAAGGAATTTTCTATAAATAAGCCTTCTGGGAAGTAGAAGGTTAATTGAAAAAAAATATGGCAGTTGTGAAGAATATTTTACAGTGACCATTGGTATTTTACCCATTCAAGTGAAATTTATGATATTATTTTAAACCACAGGGAGCATCTGGGTTAAAGTGTTTTTAAGACAAACGGGTTTGCAACTGACCACAGTTTGTCTCATGGTAAAAAAGTAATACCTACAATCATAATAAGTCCTTAAATTGGTAAATGAAATCTGTAAATAATCCCTTGCCTTCAGTTGATGCAAGGACTCGCGGAGACATGAGTTCGAAAGTGACAAAAACAAGCGCCTACTTTTTGCTACATTTGACCTTCATCACTCGACGCCATCAAGCCCCAGCACATTGTCAATAAAACAATTTTTATCACCACAAAAACCGAAAACATCTTACAGAAAGGTCATAGTCTTGTACCAGCAACATTAACTGTGTTCGACCCGTCTTTAATGTGCCATTAGCAGCTAAATATGTCTGCAGCTGTATTCTTTATGTTTTTCAACGGAAAGGGCTTAAATCAGTCGTTTGTTGACCATGTTTGTCGTAAAAGCAGTTGGTGGTGCGTATGGGCCGCGCTCTCGCTTGACGTTTATGGTTCTACTATCCGTCTATTTGAAGGCGTTTAGCGTTCCTTGAATGAGGGCAATGGGGAACTAAAATGTTTGTAAACTAGTGGTTTGCGAGTTCTCTTTACAGATAGTATGGTCGTGGTCATGTTTTATACTGTTATGCAACTGATAGAAAATAAACGTAGAGTCAATGAGGCAGGTGACGCTATTCATAAAAAAAAATGATTTATTTTGCAAGTTTTAGTATGCAGTGTATATAAGTTTTTTACGTTTATAATAAGTATATGCATATGAAAGAAGGGTAGTGCTTTTTAGGCAAGTGTTAGCAGTAATCAGTAACAGTATAATAGAAAAAGAGAAAGTAAATCATCTCAAAAAAAATACAATTCAAGATAAAAATCAAAGACTTCATATGAAACTAGCTTATCTCTAATGTAACAGTTTTCTAAGAAATCATTTTTATACATTCCTTTCAAGTTAAACGCTTCATTATTAATACAGAACCATCACAACACGTTACTTCAGCCATTTTTATCACACTCGTGAAACGCCCTGTTTGAGTGATTTCTTAGAATATAATTTACTGTTAGTGGGACTTCAAAAGGATGTGTAATTGTTTAGCTAGAGATGGCGTTTTCATAATAAGTCACTTTGATGTTGACGAATCATTTTAAGAAGAAGACGAAGAGCAGTTCGTATTTTTTGTTTTCGACAGATCACAAATGTATTTTTGTTATCTTTTTACTTACTCTCTGACACCAGAGATTGCCATTTTCATAGTAATTATTTTATTATTAATTTCACATACTAAATGTTGTAGTTTACACTTAACATGATTCGATAATCAGTGAAATCGGCTTTGAAATAGAGATTAGGTTCTCAATTCGACTGAATGTTTTTTTTCGTGTATCTATTCACTCTTACCTTTAATTTGCACAATTTTGAGACATTTATCTTACTTAGGGTAATTTTTAATTTATAAAAAAAAAAAACATTGCATTATATTTGTGACGGGAACGCCACAAATAAAAACATCATTAAGTATATTATTGTTTCAGTAAACTCCACTTCAATGAGATTTATTCGAATTCTTATAAAACACGTACTCACAGAGTCTTCAAAGCAGTTCCTATCTTTGAATCGGTAGTAATATCCTCCTTGGTACAACCGTTCATTGTTAGACGAAAATACTTACCAAATACCTACCACAAAGCGTTTTTGTTCGAGTGAGGAGGGTAAAAATAAAACCGCTTTACGGTTGAGAGTCTTGAGTCAGAGATTATATAAATTAAAGACAACCATATCTATCTTCTACACCAAACGTTTCGTCAACAAATAAACATAAATATACACAAATTGAATCCATTAACATCCAGTAAAAATAGTAATTGTGGCTGCCTGTGGCTTCGGTTTTAATGCTCTGAACTAAATCTGATCATGAAATCACTTTTCGAAACTGTAAATAGACTAGCACTTTGCTAAAAGGTTTTTTCGACAATTTCTTACGCTGTGAAATTAAGCGCTATGAAGCCAGCAAGTTCATATATCAATTACAGTTGCGGTTTTATAAATGTACATATATCAGTATTGTCAGTTTTACAAACTAACAAATATATTTGGCCTACATTCTAACGTCTTGGCAGGCGCAATACCGCGCCCCTTGCTGATAGTATGACTTTATAGTATCGGAGTTTTTTTTTACTATTCTGAGGCGTCTGCAGAATATAATGTCAATGTCTTGAGTGGTGTAGGTAAGTGATACTGGGTAGATCGTTGAAGATAGGTGCTTAATGAACACCGTATGCCCCTGGTGCTACTGAATTGCTATTTTTAGAATATTTTTTGTCCTTTTACGTTCTTGAGCGTTTAGTTTGAATGTTGCCAAGTCTAAGTTTTTTCGGTTAAGATTAATGTCTGGGTTTGTAGGCGTTAATGTGTGTGTGACGTGAAACGCCACGTTCCTAGTTGTACTTTGGAAAAAAGAGGGTTATTACAAGTTAACATATCTATACGTTTCATTAGTTATGGTATGCTACACAACACAGTTGAACAATAAACGATATTCTGATTCTGGTGTACAAAACAAATGTTCATGTTTCTCTTTGTATATTCACAGTTGATAACATCGTCTTTTACTAACGTTAGTTTATGTTTGGCTTTGTAGATATCCTAACTATTAGTGATTTGATCTATAATCAATATGTACATATATGTAAAACTGTCTATATCGGTAATTACACTTATAAATTCTTTAAAAAGTTGCATTTAAACCCATTTTTATATAGGTACATACCTTAGCTACAAAATGTGTAATTGTAGGTTACGCATTCAAATATTACGATGCTAAAATGCCGCTTCCTCGCCATCTTCAACGCGAGCATAACATAAGTACCTATTATAAAGGTACATGTCTGAAAGTGACAAAGATTAATATGGCTAACGATGTCGCGATCGTTCTAAATAACGCTCTCGGTGCATGACGATGCAAGTTTACTGTTTACTCAGCTATGTCTTACTTTACTGTTTTCTTGTGACACACGTTCGGTCTTATTCCAAAACGAGGTTAGTTGGGAGTGGCTTCGCCTTCGCATCTTTTTTTATTTATAAAAAGTGGCAAAATGGCAGACGATCTGTCTGATGGTAAGCAGTCATCGTCGCCTATGGACACTTGCAACTCCAGAGGTGCTGCAGCACTTTGCCAGCTTAGAGAGGTGTTTGAGAATACCCTTCAAATTTTTTTTTAACCTAGGGTTTGCAGTTTCGATTTCCGCATTACACTTGTTGAGTCTGGTCGTTTCTCTGACTAGTATAACAAGTATCTATGGACAAAAATTGTATAAGTATTAAAACCGTTATCTAGTACCCACGACACTAGATGGAGCTGTGTGCAATGTCCCGGAATAAATTAATATAATATATTTACGGTCTTATTTATAAAAACGCCTATAGTATGCTATAAGCATACTATAGTTAAAGTGTTCAATAAGCATTTAAAGTGTTCTATAAAGTTTACTATTTATAAACGTTCTATAAGCCTTCTATAACTATAGTACCCACGTGGTACCGACAATAAGCCAAATCATTGCCAGTATAAATGAAAAAATCAAAGAAGAACGAAATTAACCACAGATAATACGTATCTTAGTGCCAAATATATGCTAACTTTGTCATAAAACACAAAATTTTGTCTATACTCAGACACAATGAAACGTCAAACGTTGTTGATATTCGTGATATTCAGACGCGCAAATATCAAAAGTTTAAATAAAAATAAGTAAATAGCATCAATCCTGCTGCCCAGAGGATTTGCGATGCTGGAATAGCCTGCCGACTAGAGCTACATGAGGCCCAAATGGCCAACGGGCAACAAAAAATGAAAAATTAAAAGAGATTTTGAAATTAAAAATAATTTATTATAAAAGTAAAACAGAATGAAATACATAGAAAGACTTTTATTAACATGTATATCACTAATCACACATACTAAGATACCTTCATTTAGCATTATCACATGTCTGTACCTACTATTAATTAATTATTACAAGAACAGCAGTGTCACTGTGTACAATAAGGGCTAATCTTTATATATAATTCTGAGTGGAGACACATAATGTCACCGGATCTGGTTTTACAATTCCACATTTTTCCTTGTTTTAGTTTTGGCTTAACAGTAAAATCATACTAGGTACATGCTCCAAAGCATAACTTTCTTTCATGTTATGTTCATAAAGATTATCACTTCTATGTAAGTACATATATGTAAATGTGTCACCAAGCACCTAGCAGTATGTTCTTGCAGCCTCCTCCGAGAGGAAAAATAAATGATTGCAAGATGGCGTTTGAGCGTCCACTTGCAACTTCTCCTGGCTCCTCTTGGACTACTGGATTTGCCTGGTGAGCATCTGAGTTACTTGCAAGCACAGCATCCCCCTGGTCAATGGCAATATTATGTAATACTGCAAGTGCTATTATTGTAGGCTTTACATTCTCCAGTTTGTAAGTCATTCCAAACAAAAGGCACTGAAAACGCTGTTTTAAAACCCCCAAATCACCAAAAAATTAATTTATATTACAAAATTTGATTGTTTGTTTTTACTTCAAAGACAGCAAATCAGCTGACAGATGACAGGATAGTCGGCCATCTTAGATCTTATAGCACCGCTATAGTACGGTTAAAGTAGGGTCCTCGCTACTATAACTTTACAATAGACTTATAGAACTGTTTAGCGCTATAGTGCGTTTATAAATACCGAAATTTTTCTTATAGTGATGTTATAGAACACTTTAACTCTTCTATAACTTTTTATAAATAATACCGTTAGCTTTTATTTCTAGAACTTTCAATTTGTCGTCGTGGTATTTGATTGTTCCCTTTGCACATGTCTATGGTCACATTTTGACAGCTCTATTTTTGTGTTGAAAGAAAACAAAGTTGAAACAACAAGAACAAAGTATTTAATTTGAGACTGGCGAGATTTGTTATTTGTGTATTTTTCTTTATTTAACAAATAGAAGCTTAGCTTGCTAGTTTCTAAAATTGACACTTACCTAATCAAAATCACTTTAATTATTTTTAAAGTAATTTATATACCAGGACAAAAATCAATGAACCAAAAAAAACATTTTCATGTCAATGTGTAAGCCATATTCAGGTACAAAGTGTGGAACCGTAAACAGTAGTAGTAAAGAAACCGTACCCAAAAAAAATTGAATCGTCTAAAATCCTGCGCCCATTTGAAAATAATCAACACGTTTTAATTATTCTTCCTCGTTTATATCCGCGGTCTCGTCATTGTGCACTAAGTGACAATGATGGATGGACATGTGTATCAGCGCGGTAAGGGGAGAACATACATGAAAGAACTCACATACTCCTAACTTAAGTCAAAATAATCTTGTTGAAAACCTTGCCAGCATCGTATGATCGACGTTTGTAAGCTAGACTACGCTGTAATCTTTCAAATGAAAATAAAAAAATATTTATTGTGTACAAAATTACTTATGGCTATGAAACATAAAAAAATATAACTAGGTTCTTAATTAATTAACTTAGCCTTAAAAATAATACGTCGGACTCCAGACTGGGTTACCATATCCTGGAGCTGACCTCTTCCCAACTAAGTATAAAATAATATTTATTATAAAGGATACTATATAATAAATATAGGACTGGCCTGTTAGCTTAGTTGGTAGTGGCTCTGCCTTCTAATCTAGGGGTTGCGGGTTCGATTCCCGCGTGACACAAGTATTTATGCATTTTAAAATTTATAATTACTCGTGTTGAGTCTGGTCGTTTGTATGTATAATAAGTATGTATTTACAAAAGAAAAGTATATAAGTATATATCCGTTATCTAGTACCCACGACACAAGCGTTTGCTTAGTGTGGGGCTAGAAGGCGCTGTGTGCAATGTCCCGGAATATTTATTATATATTATTTATTATATGTACTATCATTTTTGTACAAATTTTTAGTATGAGTGTATACTCTGTCTGCTCTTATCGTATCCTTTTTATTTTATTTTATAAAATTAACCTACGCAAATTTAACTTATTAAACAACATGCAGTCATCACGTATCTGTAGGGACGGACCAGTCAAAATAAATTTTATCCT
Source organism: Macaria notata (assembly GCA_927399415.1). Taxonomy (NCBI): domain Eukaryota; kingdom Metazoa; phylum Arthropoda; class Insecta; order Lepidoptera; family Geometridae; genus Macaria; species Macaria notata. The sequence continues at coordinate 9,524,154 of OV656725.1, read as the reverse complement.
GATGAATGATCATTAAAAATTCATACTCATAAACCTATATAATGTATGGTTGGTGATTTTTTACAGCAGTGTTTATGTGCTATTTTTTATATAAAAAACTTACTATCAACCAAGCAAATAAAGAGTGCACGTGTATACTATTAATAAGCCACTTATTTGGCGTTTGCGTGTGTAATTTTTTTTTTTTCATCAATGTGGTGTCTACAGATTCTGATGACATTGGGGGAGGCACGCACCATCACAGATGTTTCTTGTCCCGATGTGTATTTTGGTCCTGTATGAGAGATCTATTTTGGAGATTAGATTGTTTTCCGTGGTCGTATTAACGGGATAATAGTATTCGAAAGTACGGTGTGGCTTAATGCTTAGTAATTGTGAAAAGCTAGGTATGAAAGCTTCTGCTTTACTTTTGGCTATCTAGCTGGCTTATCAAATTCAAATTCAAATTGTTTATTGACTAAAAATAAAAATACTTATTCTAACACGTACATTCATTGTGAACACAGATTGCCAGGTGCAGTCAAGTATGAATCAGGTAGGTACGTGAGGTAGCCCCGGAAACTTGCACTAGGTACCGAAAAGGTCCTGTGAAGCAAGATTTCGGGAAAAACCACAGCACAATATACAAATTTAACAACTTACTTGCACATCACTCGTCTCAAAAGAACATAACTAAATTTGACTAAAGAGATTGTCACAATTCAACAGCTACTCACATATTTCTTCTTAATTCTAAACATTTTACCTTATGCTTATGATTGCTATAATGAAACATATATTTTGATATATAGGTATAGTCAACTCAAACACATTTACGCGTGTCATATTATGTAATCGCTAATTGCAATCATTACGTTTGATCATCTACACTTAATTTCGGTGGTTAAAAAATCGGCTTTAACCGACGCACCCTGGCACTTGCTTGACGGTGAAGAAAAACATCGCGATGAGAGAGACATACATACCACAAAGTAAAGTTTGCCCAAGAAAACTACCCCAAAAAAATAATTTTGGGGGAGTCACTAATGAAGAATTTGACTTGAAGATATACAAATAAAAAAACTGCAATTTAGTTCAAGACGCATCGTATCTTGTACAGCAATTTCACTTTCATTCGTATTTTTTTTGCTAGCAACACAGACACGTGCATCATATTACATCTCTCTTTGAGTGTGGAATACGGGCTTATTCATATTCTATAAATAGATGGCAACCCCTTAATGACCAGCTTGTTAGGTGCCTCGGTGATTTTAGTTGAAGTTTAGTCATTTTAGGAACAAAGCCATTTTAAAATAGAGTTATCAGAATTTATCAATCTAGGAAAGTATTCATTTTCATGAATGTTTGAGTGAATAGTTTGATCATCGAAAAGCAATACGTGTTCACTATTGCTACTTTATGTTGTTGTAATCATGTTGTTTATTTTAAGAGTAGCTTAGTATACGCTCAGTCAAGCAAATAACTAAAGAAGTATGTATGTTAACAGCAATATTTTTAATTTATTTTTACATCACCAAAACTGGTTACAATCCGTAATTATGTTTACAGTTTTCGGGGCTTAAACTATGTAGCTAATATATTTTAAAAATAAAATACTTACTAGTTTTGAGTCAGAAACCGCTTTAATTGTCTCCATAGCTGTTTGACAGACTAAAAAACAAAGCAACGAAACCTACAAAAATAACAACAAATATACGAATATTTATTTAAACTTTTCTTACAAATTACACATAACCTACATTCCACGCATGCAACATGCGAATTCACTGAACTCTAGCCATAAACGACTAATTTAATTACATTAATAAATAGAGATAAAGCTCCAAAACTTGTGAGCTTCCATAATAGAGGCTAATAAAATTGAAACGGATTGTTAAATGTTTACGTTATTTAATGTACGAGATTTATGGCGGACCACACACTCTGAACATATGTTTGGAACTAATTAATTGATTTTTGATGTTAGTTTACAATTTACATTGAGTGCGAGTATACAGATAGAAGGGTCGTTAATTTATTAATTGTTAATTGGAAAGGGTTTGAGAAAACTATTTTGCTAACTATCGTAAACTTTCCTCGTTAAAAAAGTTGAGATTAAACCTAGATTATAGTAAACTAGTGGGTGCTCGCGGCTTCGTTCGCATTTGGAAGTAAAACTTGCATCCCCTATTTCAGCCTTTTATAAGTCACTTTTCCAAAAATCCTTTCTTAGCGGATGCCTACGTCATAACATCTACCTGCATGCCAAATTTAATCCCGATCCGTCCAGTGGTTTGGGCTGTGCGTTGATAGATCACTATATCAGTCAGTCAATCAGTCACCCTTGAGTTTTATGTATTTAGATTTAGGCACTTATGCAAATCATCGAATTACTTGATGGTAAATAATTGTTATGTCATTAATCATAACATGTGTGCAATTTATTATACCTACTTACATAACATAATATTGTTAAATTACTGGAGGGTGAAAATAATTATATGTAAATAGGACAAACATGGGTTTAAATCCTGTCAATTATGCTTATTTACGTTTACATCCAAATTTTTTTACAAATCTAATGTATTTTTGGCAGTTAAGTGAATTAATGTAATGAAAGACCCTTCTGTCAATGTCGTAGCCCATTATTGGATTTGCTTTTAAAATAGATGACGTTACAACAAGCATCATTAGCCATCTCAAAATCGAGTCCCAAAGGTCTGCCACGTTTCTTTTCTATTGAAATTCGCGACATTTTCTCATTTCTACCCATTAAATTCATATCGGGTTCCAACTTATCTTCGCTCCTTTCATTGGTGTTTCAAAGGCGACTTATCTGTTTCGATAACCCGACTTCCTTTGTTCTAAGTCATTAAGGCCGTATTGGTTTACAGAAAAACATTGGGAGAGTCGTCGCCCATTATCTTCTCGGGGCTTATGAAAAAATGCTACGCAGTACCCTGTTATATTTTTGGAGGGCGTTGTAACTCAACCCGGCTTTCGTAGCTTTTGTTTATTTTCGCCACCCTTTTTTTCTGATCAATGTTTTTAATTTAAAATCTTTAGTTTCTTTGGAATAGATTAAAAGGTTTTTGCGTTGCCTTCTGTAGTGGAAAGGCTCTATTTTGACTGGAGATTTCTTTTAGTTTATCTTATGTTTTTAAATGTGCGAGTACTAGTCATAACTACTAGTTTCTAATTTATAAAAAAAGGTTTTGTTATTTTTCAGTCTGTAAATAGCTCCAACAATATAGTTTTCTGTTTCAGTGTTTTTTTAACTCTTAGTTAGGCTTTTAACTCTTCTACGCAAACAATTAAAATGTGGTTTTAGCTAAATAGTGGGTATCTTTTATCGTTTTAAATTCAACTGTTTAGTGAAAAAAAAAACAGTTTCTATGCAATAGGTATTTTAATTATATAGGTACTTTAAAAAAGTATTTTATAAATTATTTTCTTTAAGGTAAACGACGTTAATGGGCCCAGGAAATATAAAAATGCCGCATAAATAGCATAACAGATCTTAAGACATAATCTTTGCCAAGTTCATTAAATATATTGTGCAAGGTCATAAATAAACTACATAATTTATTTTATAATAAGCTAAGACAGTCAAATTTGTATCGCTATTCATCAAATCTTATTGCTGCAGTAACTTAATTTAATTGCTTTGATAAGGCAGGATAGATTGTAATGAAAGCTGAATAAATAATATGTAATCGGAAAAGTAAAATATAATTTCAAAACGTTTTTAAAATATATTGTTAGACATTTGTTATCAAAATAATTAAATCTGAGCAAAAATTTGCTGACTTGCGACTAAATGTTTGCTAAAGTTAATTGGTTTTCGCGAGTAATTAAAAATCGTTGAAAAATGTTGAATTTCACTCATCAAAATCTTAGTATTAACGTTTAATGCCAAGAACACATACATATTTACTAGTGGACGCCCGCGGCTTTGCTCACAATATTTCAGGATAAAAAGTAGCCTATGACACTTCTTAGACTTTATATTACCTTCATATGAAAATTCAAATAGATTCGTTTAGCTATTTTTGCGTTATGAGCGTTTAAATAAACAGACATACAGACAAAAAAAAATCTGAAACGTGTTATGTTATGGTTTTGAACGATACCTAGTTATGTCCTGCCATCTGCAATAACCAATGTTTTTTTATCAACACTGGAGACGGCTCCAATGTCCTGCCACGCGGTCGGTTCCCGACCCACACATGTGCACGCTGTCCCTTTTTTGTACGCAGGTAGTATTGTAACTAAGTTTAGTTTTAAGTATTGTTTTGTAAGTCAGTATTAGCGTAGCCATGTAGGCGAATAAACGTCCTTGGTTCCTATAAAAATGTTTCATTTTTGGAACCCCTGCTTCTACCAGCTCAGCTGAACCGTGCGTACCTGTCTGGCGCAGCCGGTGCGGATAAAAGGAAGTCCAGACTTCTTTAGTGACATCATCAGCCGGTGTATGTCACGAAGTTCTGGAACCTGAATCCGCGAACCAAAGAAATACGACTCCTGGACGCGTGTGCAGCTGTAGAAGAAACTGGTTCGAGGTTGGAGCAGAGGACGGCGCCGGCAGCTATACTCATGGAGGGTTTGCGACGGCATGTGAGTAGTACCCATCACTAATCCCATGACCTCCTACCTATTCCACGAACTTTGTAAGTGGGACAAACATCGCTCGCTTACGAGTTGTCGCTGCATTCTGCACTAGAATCGGCAGAATCAATAGCGACTTAGATAGATCTTAGGCTAGGGAGCTTGTAACTGAGACTAGCATCGCTCGTGTTACAAGTTGTCACTGCATACTGCACAAAAATCGGCGGGATGCATAGTGACTTAGGTAAGTTTAGACTAGGGAACTTGGGAGTGAGACAAGCATCGCTTGCTTACAAGTTGTCACTGCATACTGCACAAAAATCGGCGGGATGCATAGTGACTTATGTAAGTTTAGACTAGGTAACTTGGGAGTGAGACAAGCATCGCTTGCTAACAAGTTGTCGCTGCACTCTGCACTAGAAATCGGCGGAGTCAATAGCGACTTAGCTAAGTAGAATTAAGCTCTAGCATTAGATGAGGCTACAAAATCTAGCCACCTTAGTGAAGTTATAATGTGTATAATGTAATTTTGTGTGTTAGGTATCAATTTAGTTACATACTACTGTTTTGAGTTAATAATGTCAGTATTTCTGTCAAGTTGAGATCATTTCAATTACTAGATGGTTGTCCCATACGTAAAACAGTTTATGTTCCAAAAACCTATCCAATCCTATCCTCAAAGTGATGCAGGTAACTCTGCCTATCGCCTTCATGATGTCTCCTGATACATCAAATAAGTTCCAGCTCTGGTGGCGGTTGAAACTGCCCTACATAAAAGTGTTTGTGCAAGCCGTTAAATTAAAACTAGTGAAATATTTAATCTACAACAGTGAAATTCCAATCAGTGCCGTACTTTAAAAACGTATTTGTGATAACGTTACTGGAGTGATTAAACAACGTTACATAAGAGAAAAAAAAATGCAGAACAGACAATGGACAATTATAACAGGTTTTTGTGTTCGTTTTCTAAAATTTTAAATGTAAATTTAGTTTAACTATTTAATTTTCTTCGTAATTGCATTGCCTATGTGTTTATTTGCATATTCATGTAAAAACAATCATGTATTGTTCTATAAAATTGCCCCATAAAATGTTGAAATGCAGTTTCTAACAAGTAACTTATAATTGAATGTAAAATCTGCCCAAACCTGTTTATAAATTATAGACTGCTCCACTTGCTCTAATTATTTTTACATTTGCATTGAAATATTTTATATACATTGTACTAACTTTTGTTTATAATAACAGGTCACCTCATATTCATCTAACATCATACTTGTAAAACATTCCTATAGGTATGTAAAACTTTGTATAATTTTACTTTATGTGTAATTCTATTAAAATCGCTTAAGTAATACCAATAAATTATAAGTACTCTTGCGGTAACAATGTTTCATATGCAAAAAAATTAAGTTTTTATCAGTTGATTTATACATTGCAACCACCGAAGTGAAACTATGAAATTGATAACAAGTTGTAACAAATAATGTTATAATCCCGCCGCTATCTGTTAACACATATACCATTTATAGTAGATATTCAATTTCTGAATTAATCATAAAAATATTTAATTTGCCACATCTTAATTAATCAGAATTATCATGTCATTTTAAAACATAATTCATTTCAATTAGGTATAACTATGGAATATCACATTAATTGATTTGAATCAAATATTTTGTCTCAATGTTATAGTCAATTTTAATTGAGTTCGTTTTTTTTTTTTATATTTTGATACAACCCTGTGCGTTTTCACTAATTTCTAATTTTAATGTTTTACTTTACTGTCATCTTTTATAGTCTTTCTTTGTTAATGTGGTGTAACACTTTGTGTAGACAGATTTAAATGATTTTTATTGTTTCTAAAGCTATTAAGGAAAAATATTAGTTTATATACATGTCATTGTGTAATATTTCTATTCATGACCTTTTAGTTCTGTGTAACTATTATTTGTATTATTCTGTTAAATTGTATAAAACCCATTTTGCTATTCAAATATGTGAAACTGATTTTTGATTATAATTGTTGAAACGGAACACATTATAACACAGATATCTATTTAATGGACATTTAAAAAAAAATGTTAATGTAATTTTCCTCTGATTAACTCATCATCGTAAAATTTCATTCTTATGGACGGAGGAGTTATGTCCTGCCATCTGCAATAACCAATGTTTTTTTATCAACACTGGAGACGGCTCCAATGTCCTGCCGCGCGGTCGGTTCCCGACCCACACATGTGCACGCTGTCCCTTTTTTGTACGCAGGTAGTATTGTAACTAAGTTTAGTTTTAAGTATTGTTTTGTAAGTCAGTATTAGCGTAGCCATGTAGGCGAATAAACGTCCTTGGTTCCTATAAAAATGTTTCATTTTTGGAACCCCTGCTTCTACCAGCTCAGCTGAACCGTGCGTACCTGTCTACCTACCCAAAAATTTTTTTATATTTTCTATGTTCAGATTTTTGACCCTCTTCCACTTTATTATTATTGGCTACAACAAGTTCAAGTCCCCTGTGCGTTATCTCCATACAAACTGTTGTATTGTCTGTCTCATAAAGAAAGAAGAATAGACTAATAGTTTATATCTCAAAACAAAGATCTTGACTATAGAAACCCAAAAGCATAAACAAAAGTAGGCCATCACCACACCTTACCTTTCTTTTTAATACAATAAGCTCTGAAAAAGAAGACTAGGTTAGTTTGTTTATTTTTTCATTATTTTATTCGTAACTGTATTTATCTATACTTCTATACTAATATTATATAGCTGAAGAGTTTGTTTGTTTGAGCGTGCTAATCTCAGAAACTAATGGTGCGAATTGCAAATTTTTTTTTGTTTTGAATAGACCATTTATCGAGGAAGGCTATATAACATCACGCTGTAACTAATAGGAGCGAAGAAACAATGGAAAATTTGAAAAAAAACGGGGAAAATTCTTCATCTCTCAGGGCTTTCGTTGCGTGCGCTGCGAAAACCGTTCAAGATATGAAAAAACTATGTATGAAAGAATTATTTCTCTTGAAATGATCGAACAAATTTTTTGCGACAGTATGTCTATCTTTTAAGATTAACTCACTAGAACCGTTTTTATGGTAATAACTATTCCACGCGGACGAAGTCGCAGGCACCAGCTAGTTATAAAATAAGAGTAGTAAAATGGCTTCTCTATCTTTCCAGAACTCCTACTTGGTACCCTCCGGACACATCAAAAAGCGGCATGCGACGAAGAGACAGTCACTCTGATCTGTCCTCGGGGAACTACTATCAGCATCCAAGTGGCCCAGTACGGGGCCTCGGCATCTCATGGCTCCTGTGCCTCGGACCTGACGGAGTACCAGCCAGTGGCCGTGGAGGTGGTCGGTGACACGTCGTGTATATGGCCTAGTACTTTGCAGGTATGGGTCTGAATTATAAAATATAATATTATCCATCATTTTGTTCCTGTTGCCGTAGAGACCATGGGCAGTTGGAGTGGTGACGCTAAAGATTTCGTCAGGGAGTTAGGCCGAAGAATTAATGAGAAGACGGGAGACACCCGCTCTGGATCATTTTTGGTGCAAAGGTTAGCCATCGCGATTCAACGTGGCAACGCGGCGAGCGTAATGGGAACCTTTGCGCCGGGAGCGATCCGGGGTGGGCTCTTTGATTAATTTTTGTTTGTTTTATTTTACTTCATATTTTATTTTAGGTATATTATATATTATGTTTAGGAATTGTAAATATTAGTCAGTTACTTTATGTTTTATAAGTTATGAATAAATATTTTAGCAAATATTATCTATTATTATATATCATCAAAATCCCACTTTCTAATTAGTAATTATAATGAAGTCGAAAGTTTGTGTGTGTATCTTCTTCATGCTAATTTTATATAAGTGATATGCATGTAATGGTGGTTTGCAGTTGATTGCAGAATATGCGCGTTCTACTTCGCTAACCGACTCGATTTAGTTAGGGCGAGCAAACTGTTTCAAACATTTTTATAAATTGTGTAAAATTAAACATTTTAATTTATAAATTTAACAAAAGAACATTCATTTGTCGAATAAAGACAAAATACATTTATATATTTTTTCAGAAATCAAAATTAATTGTTATCCATGAGATTACAAATTGTAACGTTTAACAAAAGCGTAATTCGCTCAAATGATTCGAAATCGAAATCTCATTCCTTTTTTGCAGTCGTCGTCCTATTTATTGCAAAATATTAATTTTGAAACAAAAAATAGCAGACCTTTCAGACAGCCTCGTGGGGAAAATAATCTTGCTGTTTGATTGAATCGAACTCTGATCAAAGGCAAAGTTGAAATGTCGACGCCCGCAGACATACTGAAAAGGTTCAATTTACTATTAAACATTTATACAAATTTGGGTTCAATATCATGTTAAAATATAGAGGTAAAAGATACTTTGATGCCCAAGGGTCGGTGATTGCAAAAATGACCACGATCGATTGAAAAAGATCTGTACCTACATTTATTTGTAGTCATGTTTTACATTTAGCGATCAGAAACTAGTCTTGTAAAGACACTATTAAATAGGCTTTTATTTGTACTTATGTTTTATTTTTGGCTATGAGAAACTTGTTTTTGAAGCCAAACTTCAGCTGACCGCTTTTTTTAAAATAGAAATATCGATATAATTTGTCTTGCAAAAGCAAAGGAATCAACGACTGAAAGTGTTTTTTTTGTGCCAGAACGGAGCTATGGATCATCTTGTCTCTTGGTATGGTGATAGTAAAGTGTCCCAAAACGATGCAAATGAAATCGCGAGCATCTAATCGTGCTATATAAAGTGTAACGGAGTTTTTTTTTACTGCGATACGATTATTATGTTTAATGGCTAGATGGCGCTGTATATATGTCCTGAACTATCTAGGTGTTTATTATTATACCTTGTACCTTGTAGTACAATAACTATCTATGTAATAATACTTATTGTACTACTTGTACTACTTGTGTTACTTATTATATATATAAGTACTTAGTAAAAAAACAATTGGTTCTGTGCTTTATCTTCTTTAGTAGCAGACAAGTGACCTAAATCTACAACATAGTTTGTAAACTTTTCCACTAAAAAAGTCATTCAGTACCCACAACTCATTGGCCTTTGGGTTCAAAGACATAAAAACTATATCCCAGTTTTTCGCTCGTAATAAACTTATTAGTTCCGATATCTACTTGATAAAATTGAATTGTTATTGCACCCATTAAAAGTTATCACTACAATAAAGTAATTTCCACCATAAAACCCCTTCCACGTGACGGGCAACATGGCAACACTGTCGTTTCGCCCCAAGTTACTCTTTATGGCTCATTTACCAATATGTTTACGCAATATGGCAACTTTATGAGCAGATGTCGATTACGAGTCGTGTAATCCTCAAAAAAACCAATGAGAACGTTCCCTTTCTATTTCTGGATTGTTTATATTTCGGGTAGATTTACTCGACGGACTTTTAAGACGTTTCACTCAATGGTAATCTTTATATCTTTATCGGTGGATATTTCGAATTCTTTCGGACGTCTAAATGGAGATTTATTTGTTTGAAAAGTTAAATAAGACCGGTGTATCGTGGGATGAGTGTTTTTTGATCGCCGTTTACCATTCTACTAAGCCAGATATCTTGAAAACTGCTTTTTATAAATATCTGAACCGTTAGTTGGTCTACAAGTTTTTAAGTCCAAAATATAGAATTTCTGTTTTTAATCTTGATGTTTGTTGGTAATCTGAATTAAAGCTTATGCAGCCCTCACTTATAACGTTCTTTTAGTAACCACAACAGATAAAAAAACTAATCAGCTCTTTAATAATTCAGCACGTATTATGCAGTAAATATAGACTTTAAGACTAATTGATTGAAAATGGACAAACTTATAGACCAAAACTTTGTTACATTTTGTAATAAGTTTTTACAATTCCGTTAAAGGAAAACAAGCACACAAATTTTACATTCCAAAAGTCGCTTTTATAGTATTACTAGCTGTGCCAGCGACTTCGTCCGCATGGAATAGTTATTACCATAAAAACGGTTCTAGTGATTTTATCTTAAAAGATAGACATGTACTGTTGTAGACATTTTATTAGATCATTTTAAGTGGAATAACGTATCAAAGAAAATTTGATACATACTTTTTTGATATTATTATCTTATACTATTTTCGTAGCACACGCAACGGAAGCCCTCAAAGATGAATAATTTTCCCCGTTTTTTTCACATTTTCCATTATTTCTTCGCTCATATTAGTTGCAGCATGATGTTATATAGCTTAAAGCCTTCCTCAATAAATGGTTTATTCAACACAAAAATAATTTTTCAATTCGCACCAGTAATTCCTGAGGTTAGCGCGTCCAAACCAACAAACAAACTCTTCAGCTTTATAATATTAGTATAGATGTAGTTAAAAAATATATACACATATTGAAAACCTCTATTTTGAAGTCTATTGAACACCAAATTCAAAAGCCATCGAAACCAAACGCCATTACATTTAAGCTCATTATTCATTTATTTAGCGCAAAATCTTATGAATAGAATATTATTCCCTCGTCCCAGTGCAGCCTAATGAAGAGCCTTTTCATTACTTCCAAGCTACGAATATGTAATGCTTTAGAAACGCAACTGAACCAAAAAAATAATTCCATGAGATGGTCAACCGTTGCCACTACGGTTTAGTTAGTGGGCGGAGCTTAATCACTTCGACATAGCATTTAGCACCAATAGCGAGCAAGTGTTGTACGTGAGTGAAGTGTTAGAGAGAGATGAAATATGGAAGCATTTTCGACCTGAGTTTTGTTTGAAATTTCTCTCTTGAGTCGTATTTCCACATGACTGAGGGTCATGACTCCTCCGCAGTATTAATTCGTTAGGGGAGTTCTCTTAGGCGGACACATTATGGTGAGCGCCCATGCCTTTTAAAGGAATAACAATTAGTTAATTTGTTAGGAATAACAATTCTTTTATGTCTATTATTCCTAGCCTTCAAATGAAGTTTCCGGGCTTGCTAAATTAATAATCGATTGTTTGTTAAAGCCTGCTAGCATGCGAATGGCTGGCTTTAGTATCTGTCCCTTATTATTTTCTTTTCCTTGTTGTGAGTAGCTCGAGAGGAAGTTGTGAAGACATTTGATGATATTTTCGCTTGAGGCACAATAATAACATGTCTTCTTTTTATTTGTGTGTCCATGTTCATGTAGTGGTTTTCTAGTAATTTCTATGATACATGTAAAGCGTAACTTTATTATGTCAATCAATTATTTCTTGCGGTATAGCATAATAAATCTCAACATTTTAGGAGAGGACAATCTAGTGTAGATTGTGATATTGAGCGGCCTTATTACCTTAATGATGATAATTTTTAGGCAATAAAATTCAGTTTCTTTTCTATGTATAGAAGATACGTTGATTAGCAATTATCCTATTTGTGCTGTATATTTGTAACTTTTAAAAACTCTAGACACCAGAGTTTGTCTTTCTTGTACAAACGTAAGTACTTATATAGTATTATTTACCTCCTCCAGAAATTCTTAATGAATCAATTCTGTGGAGAAGTCATGACTCTAAATAAATTAAGGCTTAAGAATAACAGACATGCAAAATTGTAGTAACATAAACATTATAATACTTTATGAAATGCCACTGACTCATTTTACACTATCAATTAAATCCATGCCCTTTACATTTAACCGTTGAGAAGCGACATAAACTGGTTATAAATCACTCCTTTGTGCATTTTGCATTATGTATGAAAGCCAGCAAAGTTTCGACCATCAAATATGCAAATCAGTTTTCAACCTATCCATGGCTACTGCTTTTGTTTTAACATGGCCGTAGCTTTTAACACCGTGGGTCTCGTAACTTTTATTTATTACAGAATGGTTCGATTCAATATCTCACTGGAGGCCTATAAATATTCATGTACATGCTAGCTGCACTCTCCGGTTTTGCCTGCGTAATAATTCATTTATCTACGTATAAGTCTCTATTAACTCTGCAATAGTGATGACTACACATCGGACTATCTGTCTATCTATATACAGCAAAAGTATATTTTTTTTTACAAGAGATAGGCTCACGCTTGACTACAACTTGCCTGATGTTAAGCAACATTTTGCTATGATTATGCTCCATCACCATGCTAGGCAAACAGTTTTATTGTTGTTGTTGTATGATAAGCGTATAAACGTGTACTTGTTTTTATTGCACAATCCTAAAATCTTAATTTATATTATCCCGTTTGCTCCTATCCTAGTTTATGGTCAAAATAAGTAGGTACTATGGGGTTCCTTTTTTATGTACAAGTAGAACATCACATACAAATTATGACAATACATAATATTAATATTTTATCACTGAGACATCACGAAAAAAGGCAAGTAAACTCTAGGGTACCTAAAAATCTAAAACTAAGAGAAATAGTAAAATATTATACCAGCTCCATACCATTATCACAGACGAATGATCTTCGGAACGATCTCTCTGAACACATTAACTTGGCAAACTTCACATGGGATCCTAAGTACTGACTTAGAACTTGCATAGAATCGATCTAGAACTAAACTAGTTTGCGATTCGTGATCAAAATAAACCAATCAAGGTACTTTATATTCACCGTTCAAGTTGATGTTCGAAGTCTTAGCAAGTTTGTCAGAGGATCCCAAGTTTGTCACCATTAGCTCAAAAGTTAAAGAGTTTTTGAACTACGTTTTGTACATAACCAAGTTAGAGGAGATTTGATGATCGATTTTTTTTAGTACCTTTTTGGTTTTGATTAGATTTTGTGTAGGTTATTAAAGTTAAGGTACCAAATTTATCAACAATTTATAAAAAAAATACGTTAGTGGTTCCTAATATGTATGATTACTTTTTGTGGGTCCTGCTTTAAATTGTGTTAAACATAATCTCGATTTAAACAAAATCCAACAGTAGTAAAGGTATAATGTTTTTGTACAATTCTGAGAAACTTATTAAAGAAAACGAGAATAAAAATGCTACCATAATTCTTGTCAGCGGCTTTTTACACCGAAATTCCTTCAAATTTTTACAAAATTTACGTCTGCCAAGAACCTTTTTCGTCAGATCTCTATTCAGCGTCTTACGTAATCCAAGCAAGTATCTCTTGATCAAATGTTTGTATCCATTAAACGTTTCGTAAGAGGAAATAAATTGCCTGAAAATCCTAAAATACCGCTGGTAAATAAGGCACGTAGAAAAATCGTGGAAAATTTGTAGATGTTTAAAACCTTCTTTGATGTTGGAATGAGGTTTGAATGGGGTGAAAAGTGATTTTAAATTAAATTACGGATTATATTTAGCTGTTTCTAAAAAAAAGTAGAATGTAACTTTTTTTTTGCATTAATCAAAAACCTCGGAAACAAAATAAAGTGACCGTAAAGCACTCAAAGATATTTACGTTAAAAATTAATTTCGGAAGAAAGAAAATTCATCTAAAATTCAATTGGACTGCTCAACTTTTCCTTCTCAAAAAATAATTAAAATAAGCGTGTCAACGTAGATTCAAAGTTAATTTTTCATTGGTAATTGCATTTTATGAATTTCTTATGACGCATTTTCCTGTGGTATAAAGAACGTTTTGTGACGAAACGTGTAGGGCAGTTAGCTTGGCGGTAGTTCTATTTACTTTAATTATTCAGATAAAAATAAAGAGACAATGATATTAAATAAATTTATATATGTCGGAGTCTTTGCATGTGTTGTTTCGGTATATAAAGCAGCTTATGTCACTCTCAGAATCATTAAAAAAAACACCATAAAATGTCACTTTTATTTAGGCGTAAAAGAGAAACTAAATACAAAATTGTTTTAATTTCTATTCCTAAAATCTTTACAAATCTCTTTCAAATATAATTATAAACTATTTCTCCATCAGGAGTTGTGTTTCCTCATGACTCAGGGTCGTGACTCCCCCGCAGTTCTCTTGAATACATCGCGGTGGGAACCTAGACCTTCCACGGACTATAATTATAAACTGTAACCTTATCTAAAACAAATAATATTATATAAAAAAAAATATCTAACCAGAACAGACATACTAACAAACGTGCGTAGTATTCCTTGTTGCAGACGGTGGTAGAGGCCTGTCAGAAGAAGAGGCAGTGTAAGTTCCACACCAACCCTAAGGCTTTCGGGGTCGACCCCTGTCCAGGCTCCAGGAGGTTCGTCGAAGTCGCCTACAAGTGCAGGCCATGTAAGTTGTTACTTTTACATAACTTTACATAGTTCTTGTGTGTACTCGTATTAGCAATATTTTGTTATTATTATGCATTTTTGAACTAATATTGTACTAAAAGAGTAGTTTTATATTGGACAAAAATCAACCAGATTTATTGGTTACATCAAGAAGTACATCATCATCATGATCAAAAAACTAGTGTGAATCATAGGCAATTTAAAAAAAACATAATGAGATGTTAAAATCGGTATTAAAAAATAAAATAATAGTAAAATTTAAAATAAAAATTGATAAAATAGCAAAACAAAATGAAAAACTTTATTAATGGTTTTGTAATTTATTTGGTTAGGTACATACGTTTATCTCTAGATTGATAAAAAAATACATTTAGTATTTGACTTGTACTTGTAGCAATAAAATTATTTTAGAAAAAAACCTTACACTCATTTAAAGGGCACTTAACTGTGTATATTAAATTTATTGAAACATGACAAAATATTTTTAAACAACCTTTATTTTCAATTCGCAGACGAGTTCCGAAGTAAAGTGGGTTGCGAGAACGACGTGCTTCACTTGAGTTGCAACCCTCACTCGAGAGTGGCCATATACTCGGCGCAGTACGGGAGGACTGAGTACGACTCTATACAGTGCCCGCAGCCCAGGGGCATGAAGGAAGAAAGTAAGTATATCTTAACTAATTAAATAAAGTCTTCATTCGCTAAAAAAAAAAAAAAAATCAACATATAGGTAAATCTTGTAAATGCAAATCGTGTACCTGAGTTATTCCAGAATACGCGGTAAAATAGTGGAAGGCATTTTTACGATTTAATGAATGGTCTCACTTATTACTGAAACAGTAATTCCTTACGTTTGTTTGGGTATAGTATTATAGACGCTTCAACAGATAAACAATTTATTTGAAAACAAAAGATTACACGTCAATAAGAAATCACAATTTTACATCTATATATAAGTCTTATATCTATATATATATATATATGTATATTATATCTGTATATATCTTACATGTATATAAAAGAAAGTGGTGTTAGTTACACCATTTATTATTATTTGCTAGGAAAACGAAATAACACCATCAATTTTGAATAAAAGTAGGTATATTATGATGATCTTAAATATAAAAAAGGAAACTATATGTTATTTTATCAGCTGAAAACATAGTTTCGTACAAAATAAGTCATCTATATGGATAATCTTTTTTCGCTATTCACCATAATAAAACCACGTAAATTACTAAAGCACTTCACAATAATCTTGTTTACCTTTTCAAACGCAAAAATAAGCAAATCGCTAACGTTGAGCTGTTTCAGCTGAATCACCAATACTAAATCTCGTCGCGCCAATCCACAAAAAAGTGTTTTCGATGAGGAGACAGTATAATGAGCTTCGTCATCGATTAGTCTTTTTTCAGGGATTTAGGCGACGCGCACACTTGGAACTTTTGTGATGAGTTTGAGTCATAATAAAGTATATTATGTAGGTTAGGTGGCATATTAGAGACAAGTGGACGCCCGTGGTTTCCCTTGCATTCAGGATAAAAAGTCTAGCCTATGACTTCTACCTACATACTAAAAATCATGATAATCCGTCCCAAAATAATAAACAGACAAAGAGAGACACAGATAAACAGAGACACAGACAAAATTTCTAAAAAATGTTCGAAAGTGCTTCTCTATCAATTCGAAGTATTTCCAAACATTTTGTTTTTATAATATCTTCGATGTTCAGATTGTCGATCTTCTTCAGCTTTATTATACCTATGTTTAGAATGGATATTCAACACTCACATAATTTATCACGGGTGTAAAACATGATGTGTTATTTACACCATAAACGATTGTCAAGTTATTTTGCAATTAATTTACTAAGGAAAATTGTTAAAACTGGTTATCATTTAAGTTTACTGAATCAAATATCTAAGGAAAACTTTTGAGTTTTGTAAAAATAACACAGAAAAGAGTGAAATGCTTAAATCATTCAAATCTAATTGTTTTATGCGAGCAAAGCAGCGAGCACCTACTAGTAATATCATTATTGTATGTTTTGATAAGTCTTAGTTCCATTCATTCTCACTGTGCACAAACGTGCTTTTTTCATCCTGTACTTTGGATGTTCCAAAAACAGCTGACAATCGCCAAGCAACAAAACAACTCAAAGCGGACACAAAAGAGCATAAAGTGTACGTCGGTCATTGATTTTATCAACCGCTTAGTCCCCACTTAAAGCAGAGGGTTACTCTATACGAGAGCAACTAAGTTGTAGGCAGACGAGCTCAAGAGTAATTTATTCAGTGCCGTTCGTCGGCAACTTTGAAAAAGCTTTTTTAATGTTTTTATACAGATTCCGTCGGTGTAACGTGGTCGTCATATTTTAGGGAGAATTTGTTTTTATGATTCTATGGAGATTGGAAGAGCAATTATTTGGAATATAGAGTTGAAAAGAATAATATATACTGTTTTTTTTATAAAAATATGTGTATGAAGTCAATCCTGTTTTTTCATGATTCTAAAACCACTCATTGATATGGGTTATGTAAAGTGCCTCTTTAATAAATAATATTCAATTAGCTAAAATTGAATTAAAAATTAAAAAATTGTAGGTCCCGGCTTTTTGTCTAGTACGGCAGACGTTAAGCCATTTCAGAGGCCCTTAGGGCGGCTTGATAAACTCTCGACACCAGAGTTGGCCACTCTCATTCGATAAGAAGAAGAAGAAGTCGGCTAAAATAAAGAAGAAAAAATATTTCATTTAGCCGTCAAGACAGAGAGATGTAAAATTTTAAAATGAAGAAATATTAATGATCAAAGAATTAGCCTATATCGGTCAGAATAACCTACACTCCCAACATAAAGACCTCGCCCTCAAATTTTGAAAATAAAAATATAAAACATTGCCATATTTCCTCGTTTAATACCTGTTTATATATTCCACAAGTAATATACAAAAATAACTTAAACATAAAGAAAAACTTACAAATAAATAATTGCTATATTCTCTAAACTCAATACATTTTCCAGCATGCCTGGAGCCCTACGCGACAGAGAAGTCTATGCGCGAGTGTCACGGCAAGCGGCGCTGCGTACTCTCAGCTGACGGCAACATGTTCGGCAAGCCATGCCGACAAGGCAGCCGGACTTACTTGAAAGTCGTCTATACTTGCGGTAAGTCACATATTTATATCATCATCAGTAGACGACAGTAGATTTATTTAAATTGACACATACATACACATAATTATATATGTACCTATTATGTTTGACATGATTTTAATAATAAAAAAATACATTATTTTAGTAATAAAACTAGACATTGTACCTTCTCAAATTTTACTAAAGTAAAATGTAATAAATTAAATTTACCGAGATATATTATTGTAATTTGTGTAGCATATTATATGATATAAGTACTTATATACATATGGTTGTATGTTACAACTTTTTTTTTACGTGGGATGGGTTTACGTTTGACTACAGTCTGCCTGATGTTAAGCATTGCTGCAGCCTAGGGTGTAACACATTATATTTACAGGATCAATAAAGATTCTTTATCTTATCATCATCATGTCAGCCCGTGTTCACCCACTGCTGAGTATAGGCCTCCTCTCCAATGCGTCACACAGTACGGTCTGCAGCCTGTCAGATCTATCTCCTACCTACTTATTTAGAAATGTCATCCGACGATCGGGCTGGTGGTCAGAGACAGACCACCATATTTATACAAATAAAAAAACACACATGAATATGTAAGCCTATTCGTGATAAAAAAAACAGTAGAACTTTCCTGAACGTGGGCTTTGTTTTTAATCATCCAATGATCATTAAAATCCTATACAAAGTACTAAAAGTAAACCCACCAAAAGTCTACAATTTAATTAACGCATTATCACTTTAATATAGTGGTATCAATAGTTTGTGAAAATATTTAAGTGTTTAAGTCATAATAAGTAATAATAAATTTATCCTTGTGTTAAACTACGGTTATAAATCGAGGTATGTGTAAAAGCATTTTTACTAAATCCATTTTAATATTGCTTCTAAAATCTGCACTATATTAAAACGTTGAACGGAAATTCCTCAGATTCTTTATTGCAAAATCGTGAGCTTGCTGCTAAGTACTGCCTCCAGCTTTCTTCGACAAGGAACTACTTAAATGCCAAACTACTTATTATATTTTTTAAATTGATTCTCCAAGTATTGTAGAGAATAAAATGTATAAGATACTTAAATTGTTACATTAAAATTGATTAATGTTAAAACTTATTTCCTGTCGTTAAATTTAATCTCAAAACATTCGTAAGAATTTTATTATTTTTACTGCGATTATTATGTGTATATACCTATACCTATAGTATATGCCTATAGACGACGCCGTCAGTCCTTGGATGGATGACCGAAAAGTGGCATTCCATTTTGGGCGCTTCCGTGGGTCAGATCACAAATTAAATTGTAGGCTCTAGCTGTTTGTCTAGTACGGCAGTCGTTAGCCATGTCATAGGCCCTAAGTGCGGCTTTATAAACTCTCGACACCAGAGTTGGCCATACTCATTCCAAAAGAAGAAGAAGCATGAATGAGCTGTGTGTGTGTGTGTGGTTTTATTATATTAAAATTCAGAATATGAACCAAAAGTATGTTGCAGACGTACGAGTATATTCAATGAAAACATTTTCTTCAGACAAAAATATAGAAAATCTAGCTCCCGATTTGCCGAAGTTACAAAATCAAATACCATCAAAGGTTTTATTTAATTATTTTATGATTACGAAGTAAAACCTACATCAATGTTGTTTGCGTTGTGGTAATCAGATTCTGTGAGAATAATCCTGCATTCACCTCATTGAATACACTTTACTCACTATTATTTTCACTTTAATCAATTGCAATAAAGACTAATTTTGAATGCATTCGAAATCAATTTTCAGCGTCATTGTTTTGCTTCACAGTTTTAGTCTTTATCGGCTTCAAATAGAGCCTATTTTAGCTATTCACACGTACCTTTTTGAATTTGTTTATTTACAAGTACTATAAAGCGTCGTTATATTTTATGAGGCAGTAAAAATGATGATGTATAAATTTCAAGTGTTTATATTTCGGTTTACGGCCTAGTTAAGTGCACGTGATATGCCTAATATTCCATAATTATATTATCATAATGCTGCTACGCTACTTTTTCAAATAAGGATCTACAAATCAAACCAAATCATTTATTTACCTTACATGATCACACCGTACATGGCAAGTCCAAAATTACATATTTTTTCTTAAAATTACATTACACCAACTTAATTCTAAAAGGATTTGATATAATTTATATTTACCTAGGTATATCTTAAATAAATAAATATTTCCTATCAATGTAAATGAAGATTCTGATATTGTGCTTTTCATAAATTCATTGAGATTTTAAAGAGGATTAGTACCTTCAAAGAACTGTTTAAGTTTCCTCTTAGAAGTCCACACATTTTTTTACGAACCACGTATCCAAAAATTAAAAAATTATTATAAGAACATGAGAGCAATTGGCCCATGACTGGCCATAGAAACAGAAGTCGCCCACCAATGCGGTGGGTTGACGACATTAGAAAAACAGCAGGGAGCATCTGTACTCAATATTTGCAGAACCGAGACGAGTGGCATACAATAAGATAAGGCATATGCTCAGCAGTGGGCTATAACAGGCTGATGGTGATGATGAAGGGCAATTATTTTTGTTAATAGTTTCTCAAAGAAATTAGATCGAACCACCCGCGTTATAATTTGGTGTGTTTTTGAAGCGACTTTAAAACTGTTAACTACATGATGGTCTCGTACGAAAATCAATTTTATATCATCATTATTATTCTTTATGTAAAATTATGTGTTTTAACGGGGCAAGACATCAATCATTATGTAAAACAAGCAACTTATTCACGTGCAATTTAAGTATTAAAACGGCAATACAAAGTGTCTAACTTGTCACAAAACAGAAAAGAATAAAATTGCGTAATAGAAACGGACAGAGCTTAGTATTAAAATATTAATATTAATGTAAATCCTGGACAACTTAATTTCGAAATCTTCATTTCGTACACAGATATTGCTTTTGAAAGATATTAAATGATTTGTAAGTAAATAAGCTTACAGATTTGAATTTCATTAGAAAACAATCTACTTTATGAAGGGAACGCCGCGAAAAGGCGGATTTTCGTTTTCCATTAAAAAAAGTTATTCCTACCGCCCGATCAGTCAGAAAGTTGCGGGGTATTTTTACTTGTATATTTTTTATGTTTCGCTTCTGTACAGTTTTCCTTGTCAAATATTTATTTATGGAAGGTTCCTTCGACGAGTTCGGCTTTGCATTTGGTTTTATCTCGATTTATCGTTGTTTACATCCGATTAGATGTACATATAGGTATATTTGTATTTTTGATGGATTTCTAGATTATACATTCTGAGATCTTTGACTTATTGGAGAAGAGTGTTGTTAATTCGTTATATTTTGGAGATTTTCATTTACATGTTATTCATATTTATCGTATTATGCATAAATCAGATATATTCCACTAATAATATGAAAAGATTATATTAAACACGCATGTATAACAACTTTCATAACAAGAATTTAATCAGCATCTGAATAACAATTTTTATTTTTAATCGCAAATCATGTTTTTGTCAAATTAAATCACTATCTTTTGTATCAAACCTATTTTAAGTAACATCCAACGTTGGCAAGCACGTAATATTGGACACAAGTTTATAATCCACATCGAAGCAGTCCGGCCAATACTTTTAAATCTACTGCATCTAAACACAACAAAAGTCCAAAGTCACGAACTTTGTCCGGTCCAAAGCGCCGTTTATAGTTTACATTATCTACGAGAGAAAGGCAAAACGGCGAAGTTTTACACAACAGAGTTTTAAGTCTTTCTTTCAAGTTGCCGGAATGATGCAGGTTCCTAGTTGAAACTTTGTCCCCGCCTTGTTACGTACTTATTTTAAAAACTGAAATAGTTTGGCAGTTCTATTTACCTACATTGTGGTGTTCTAATGCACTGGTTTAAATGTTTTTTTTTTATCCACGATACCTGGTTCTATATTCTAAATTGAAGCAAATTACGTATTATCTTAGACCATAAAAAAGAAATCATATAATCCATATCTATTTTTTTTACAAATCCATAAGTTTACATCATACAAATTTTAGTCAAAGCAATCTCAACCGTTCTGAGAAAATGTAATAAATGAAACAAATTTCTCAAATTGTTTCCAAGTTGCAATTCGATTTTATTCAAAAAATATTATTATAATAATAATAATAATAATATAGCGTCACCGCGGACCCCGATTCCCTGGGGGCTAAATGAGACCCCCTGCCTCCCGGCTTGCCTTGATTGGCCGTCCGGGAGTGGAAGACGCAAGAGCTTAGTACCTAAGCTCCAGGGTGGAAGTGTTAAAGGGCATAACGCCGCTAGTACCGCTCAGAGAACGCGCAGCACACCTCTCGACACCCTAAGCCACTCACACCAATGTTGCCCTTCCGGCGTCATCTTAGGCTGCCTTTTGTGGAGGGCCCATTTAGTGAGTGGCAAGTCATCACCCGCTATATTTTATTATGAATGAGGCATAACTGGCGGGTGCCGTTCCTCGTACAATAGACCAGTTTAATTAAGTCAATGAACAACTCAACACAATAGCCTGTAACATTAATACCATGTCTGCAATAGTTACTTTATATACCTAACATCCTCTATCTGTAATTTTTACTTAATTTTAAGTATAATATTGTAAAAGGCCTCTCAGTGTTGGCTCCGGCCCCACTGATGCCTTAAAAATACCGGGCGTAAGGCCCGAGAGTCTGTGAAGAGAAATAAAGATAATAATAACAACCGCAGGGGCGACTTTATGGCGAGTCGTCGGTGAGTGGCGTCACCGCGGACCCCGATTCCCTGGGGGCTAAATGAGACCCCCTGCCTCCCGGCTTGCCTTAATTGGCCGACCGGGAGTGGAAGACGCAAGAGCTAAGTACCTAAGCTCCAGGGTGGAAGTGTTAAAGGGCATAACGCCGCTAGTACCGCTCAGAGAACGCGCAGCACACCTCTCTACACCCTAAGCCACTCACATCAATGTTGCCCTTCCGGTGCCATCTTAGGCTGCCTTTTGTGGAGGGCCCATTTAGTGAGTGGCAAGTCATCACCCGCTATAATTTTTATGAATGAGGCATAACTGGCGGGTGCCGTTCCTCGTACAATAGACCAGTTTAATTAAGTCAATGAACAACTCAACACAATAGCCTGTAACATCAATACCATGTCTGCAATAGTAATTTTATATACCTAACATCCTCTTTCTGTAATTTTGTACTTAATTTTAAGTATAGTATTGTAAAAGGCCTCTCAGTGTTGGCTACGTCCCCACTGATGCCTTAAAAATACAAAGTACAATAGTAATAAATATAAGGCCCGAGAGTCTGTGAAGGAATTAAAGATAATAATAATAATGCTATACTTCAAAGTAGGTATATTTAAGGAGGAAATACTCAAAAATACTTGTACCCAGCCCAGCTTGTGCTACATTTCAATAATCTCTCATACATCACGTCGTCAAAGATTGTTGTCCCCTCACCGACTATTCGCTCCCTTCCTTCAAAAGGTATTTCGTGAGGACCCTAAATACCCACTTAAAAGACAGGTAGAGGACTAAAAGAACCTTTTCTGGTATTAGCGTCCATTTCTGAAATATTTCCACTTATTTTCCTAAACATATAAAATTGTTTTCCGACCGGTGACATGAGTTGCCAAATCCGCGTTAGTACAGTTCGGTGAATAAAGGGATTTTACTTGTTCATGGATAGACGGAAATTGTTTGTTTTATGGTTTGATGTGTTCTAGTTTTTAACTGGTGGCGTTCGTAGTGTTAATGGCCTTATTAGGGTTAATATATATGTACTATCAATTATTATTGATATTTTATCGAAAATTTGATTTAGAAATTAAACATTTAATTATGGCAGAATTTATCAGAGAAACAAACACAAGTAAGAACATACTAAAGAAACAAACATAAAATCTGCCCCAAATTAGCATAATGCTGGTTGTGTGGAAGCAACCAGCGCTGGTCTTCCGTTGGGGCTGGCTGTGACGTCACGCACGTACAAGAAGGCAGGCAATTACAGACAAGATGCGACGTCTACAAAAAAGAACAAAAATTTCAAATTAGACAAATATACATATGAGAGTAAATAAGGAATAAACTAAAGTGAATAAAAATCTAACGTTATTATAATCAAGGGTGTAATATATAACCGTAATAATGTCATCCAAACCATATAAAAACAGAGTTCAGTTTGAATATCGCAATTGTTAAGACTAGGGCTTTTTTCTTTCAGGACTAGCGCTAAAATAATACTGAAAACTCAACGAGCTATAAAAATGAATAGGTACCTATCTTAAAATCAAATTTTAAAACTTGCGTAGGATGTTCTACATAAAACAAACAAAGTGTACCAAAACTTTTCGAATTCAAAATTGAGTTAGAATTTTATTTTAAAAGGTATATTTTATATTCGAATAAAATTTCTTAGAAACTCAAGGTAGAAACTTCAAGTTTAGTTTTTAGGTTAAGTGTATCTTAGGTCTTTGTAGGTTTTTATATCGACACAACTTCAATATAAATCCATGGGCTTTACGTTATACATTTTTGTTAATGTTATGAAGGTTTAAATGGATTGATATTTACAAAAGTTAAGAAGTAATTTTAACAAGATAATTCGATATCAAGTAAAATAAGTTAAAATTTCTTGTGAATTTGCTTACCGTTGGTAAAAACGGGCATATAACGTTAGCAAATTACTTGAGACTAGCTTCTAGTTTAGTACCACTGTGTGTAGGTGCGCTAACCTAACATTAAACTATTGAGAGCATAATATTAATACTACGAAATGCACTGAAAAATATTTGTAAGAAAAAAGAAAAAAAGCGTTTTCTAACTTCCACTAGTGTATTTCGTACACATTTGATAGCAGTTAATAAGTTTCTAACAATATCGAGATTTTCTTTAAAATATGAATATGGAATTTGGCAGTAAAATACTTGTTTTAAGAATTTTCAAACAACTCTGAGAGACACTAGGTACTTAAACATAATTACATATTAATAAATATTTTAACAAATTCTCAACTGTTATAATAGAAAATCACTCAAAGGTTTTTATCCTTCTAAACAATCGCTAAAATTGAGTTAACTGCTCCAATTGATGACACGTATAATCTTAAATGACAACAAAAGACGATCGATTCCAAAACAACACTTAAACTCTGTCAAAGTCAAAACAAAATGAAGTGCTGTAATTAAATCGGATACCTACCGCTCTTAAAGTGGCTCTCAAGTTTGGTAACTCCCTCACTCGTAAAATAATATGATAATTTTGTATCATTTAGGTAGCGACTTAACTGTTTTACAGGCATTTGAACACTAGTTTTAATTAAAATATACTAATAGAATGTGAAAATAAACGAATAAGTAAATTATAATAACTAAATATAGTATAACCTTGAACTAAATAATACACCTTAATATTCTCGTCACCATGTAGCGATGGTGATATTATAATATCAACCCAGAGGATTTTTTGTAAGCAACAAAGATTAGTATCTCAAAACAACGTAAGTGAAGCCTCAGGCATCCACTATTGCAAACAAAAAAAACCTCTATCTGTGTATATGTGTGTCGAGTCTAAAAATTAAAGGTCTAACATATTTTTTTCCCAAAAAAAAATACATTTTATCTTTGAGAGAGCTGCCAAACTACAATGGCATCTCAAACTTGGAATCTTCATCAGATCAATAACTTCTGAAATGACGGACGGACATTTCGTTCGGAATTTGGTCCGTTCGTTTTATAGAGTTTCGTTAGATCGGGACATAGGCAGTACAATTTGAAGACAGTTAATTATCTTTCAATAAAACAGCTCATTCCGTCAGCCATACATATGAACGCATATCTAGCGTGGACTAATCATCACTCTGTTATATCACGCGTTCATCGCAATTGCCCAATCACTATCAGTAAGCTCATGTCGATAAAAAGCTAATAGTTAGTGTCCATGTTTTAGTCTAGCTTTTAATTAATAAAATTTTGACTATTACTTTTAAAAATATCTCCTGCCAAATCAACAAAATCACAATGTTCCAATTGCAAAAGTACGACGCGAAAAGTGGAACAAAAAGACCAAGAAACCTACAGCCAGACCTCGCATACGTTAAAAAGAAGACTCACATAACATACATACGCTTCATGTAATAATACGATAGTTTAGTGAGTCATATTTTATTTAATAAGGAGACGTTTATTAAATTTGACATCGCTGAAGCGAGGTTATCGTTGATTACTGACAATCGAGCTGAGAATATCTCTTGCAATATCGCTACTAGCAAAATTTATATTATGATATTCGTTGAAACGGATTCGGAGAATCGGTTGAGAACTGTTCTAATCCGAAATTATTGGTGTCAAAATAACGTTTAACATTGTTAGAAATCTGTCTGGTAATCTTTAACTAGAAATGATTAGAACGTGTTAAGCGTTATGACGCTATTATATTTTAACTTTTAGTGCATCCATATTGGTTAAATTATGAAAAAAAAACAAGTAACTTGTTCTTGATATCCACCTAGTATATATAAAAAAAACATAAAACTATAAAGATATCTAGTAGGTAGTAGGCAGTAGCAATTGAGTAAGTAAAATAGTTAATATCTTATTCTGGTCGCAAGCTCAATCAAGCCGTAATTTATTAGGATTGCAGTTTATCATCCTGAAACATTGCAGCACTCCATACACATTAATATCCATGATATTTCTAGTCTAGCTGACGTCTGCAATAAATCCGGGAGATATAAAACTACGGACTGAGGTCCGAACATTCGGAACGGCGGCCATTTTTATTTTATTATCTCGAAGAGTCGGAGCGGGCCCTTTATATCATCGCACTGAACTTCCTTGTAATAGCACCTGCCTTTCATGGAGTACTTACCAGCACTTGCAGCTTAGAATACTAAATTCATACAGAAAAATCACATTGGATTTGAGTTCATAATACGATGTTTCGCGTATTATGTTTCGTTGTATCCCACATTCTGCTAACTATTATTAATTATAAATGCGAGAAATTTGGATAAATCTAATGTTTGGATAAATCTAAATGATACTACTGCATGACCTACATATAGTCCATTAAAATGTTACAATTTTAGGTCCGAATATTTCATTTCTTAGAGGACGCAATTTTATTTTTGGGGCATGTTTGGGGGGTCATTCGGGGTTCCAAGATGGCAGCTGGGGGACAAGAGTGGCGATCCCACAAACTTTAAGTTAAGCTTCTATTGACTCCCCAAACATGCCCCAAAAATAAAATTGCGTCCTCTAAGAAATGCAAAGCTCATGTAACATTTCACGTCAAACTCAAAATGTACAATTTTGTTCTATTGTTTTTGCGAAAATCAGTTAATACCATAAAAAAATCATCTCTTCAATATTTTTTTCTCGTGAATATCATAATCTTAAGTTATATTTTTTTTAATGAATAAAGCCACCCTATAAGTCTTAGATACTAGGAATCCTGTAGGTGTGTTTGTTTGTTCAGTTCTTTTCGTTCATATGGTCACCGGAACACATACACCTAGGCTAAGCGTTTGTCGACAGATTTATTATACCTTACGAAGCCAAAATATATTACAAAGAAAATCTCTTATACCTTACAAAGTGTGACTACCTTGCTTATAGTATAGTGGATATTTTTGGCTCTGTTCAATACTGCTGACTGATAGCAGTCTTTTCTATTAGGACTCGTAACTCGTAAACCGATGAGAATAGTCTTATCTGAACGAGACTAGTGGTCAAGTTGGATGAGATATATGACGTTTTTTGGCAGCTGAATAGATGGGCTCGGCCAGAAAAGTGGATTCTATAGGCCTATATAAATTTTACTCCGTTTTTAGTGCACCAACTATGGTATACTATGGTGCCTTTTGATACGCGTATCTACGGGCTCGTAAAGTATTTCTTTCTTGTTTTTGGGTTGGGTTTGTGGAAAAGTTTGTGTTGTTTTGCTGACCATCGAATTTATAAAGTTTCTTGGTTAATACAGAGAAATAAAAAACATAAAAAACACAAACAACACAGTTCACTCTCGCGTTGAAGACAACAAGATCGCAATAGAAAGATAGAGGATTTCAGAAAGACCGTAATTATTGCTTACCATCAGCAAAAAAAGATATATCTACTTTCTTCAAACAGATATACTTTTTCAAAGCATACCCCTTTTTGGTCTTTGAGTGTGAACGTTGAAAGCTGACTGAAAACCAATTGCCGTTTGTATGACGTGTGTGTATAACTGTTAAAGAATGCTTTTATTATTATTTATACATTATAATGTATAATGTAAAGTGACAATACAATTTGTATTCTTCTGTAGAAGTAAATATGAAATACAGTACATTTTTACTCACAGGCAATTCTGTAACAAAATACAACAAGCTTCATGCAGGAAAAGCGAGGCACTTTCACATTACAATAAAGTAAATGTCTCGGAATAAAATTATGCCTCAACAATTTGCTTTCCCAAGAATATCTAAACAAAATACGAGCCGTACATTGTTGGCCTAATTCAGCAAACGCAGCAGACCCAAAACGTACCCAATTTCAATTTCTATGCCACTATTGTAGTTCAATGATTTGCATTCAATGCTTTGGTTGAATTTGGTATCTTCGCTGGTCTGTTCTTGGTTATTTTATTTTTGAAAAAAAAAACTTTGAATATAAAAATACATTTAATGTACTTTTTAATTGAATTTTAGCGTAGAAAACTATGCCAGTGACATTTGTCTTAGATACACATTTGGCCATAAATTTTAATACCATACAGTACATTATATTTATTTCTAAAGAAAGCCACGATCAACTTTGGTTTTATTGTTAAATAGAAAACTTTACTTGAGTAGGGGGGTTAAAGTTCAAAATAATAAGTACTTGCGTGATTTCTTTTTCATTTGATGTAATAAATCGGTTTCAGTATCCCATTAAATCTTTCAAATGATAATGAGCTTTGCATAAGTACGACACATTAAATATCTATACCATACATGTAACCCCGTTCTTCTTGATAATGTCAAAGCTTAAGTGGGCTTATAATGTAAAAGACGTTCATTTCTCGAAGATTTTTTTCCGACCGGGAATTCTTTGAACTCGTGTGTAAGTCGCGAGCATTAGCCCAAGTATGTACCCAAATCTAAGTGACTTCAAAAGCTTCAAACGTCAGTTCCCAGAGGTCGTTTGAGAGCTACCACAATAGAGTTTGATTGCCAATTATGTTTGGATATTTCGTCATTCCATGTGAGTTTTGTTCTACTTTGAACCTACGTCACTGCCTATTGTGGATGGTAAATGGTTCAATTAATTTGGCACTGTGAACGAAATTGATATAACATGTTCGAAATACTTTTCATTGATGGCAATTAAGGCGAGACAAAGTTGTAGCTATTTTTGTAACTATCTGTACTGACTGTAGAGTAAAATGATTTGAAAAATAAAGAACGAGTACGGGATTATACAAATGCTGTTTTTTTGTTATTTGACTCAATTTTGTTTATAACTATTATAAGCAATCCAGATAAAGTCATAATTATTACTAGAAATTAACTTAAAACTATAAATGAATGCACAAGCGGGCGGCTTTATCATCTTGAGTGATCTCTTCCAGGCAAATAAATGTAAAGGGATTATAAAATTGTTATTTACTAACCTACCAAACTGTTCAAACACCGCAGGTATTCTCATTATGCGGGTTTCTTAAGCCCACTTCACATCCCTTCCCCAAACTGTCGACCCATGTCTACGGAACTCAATAACGGGATTTGGAAATAAAATCTCAAACCGAAAAAAACTACAAACCAAGTCACGTTCAGAGCGAACGCACTTGAGTACGAAAATAGGTCCTGCCTAGTTAAAAACGCACCCCTGAAATTCTAAAATTAACTCGCTCTTAAAAACCACTTGAGACTCTTTATATAACCAAGTCATATACAACCTTTTTTCTTTAATGATAAGGTGTATTTTTCGTTGCAGTTCCTCGGACAGTTCTTAAAGAGAGGTACGAGAGTGCTCCTGAAGAAGACGAGGTATCCCACGTTGCATCGGATCTTGAACACGACGACGTCGGTGAGTGGGTAATTATATCACGTTTTCTGCTTAAAGAGGTTGAGTCGATAATTACTTGAACGTAGAATTTTCTTTGTGGGTGAGTTAAAAAAAATACATACATCTTTCATTCTTTCATTTATAATCTGCTATCCATAATTATGAAAGTACTATACAATGTCCTACATTATTATGGTGTGCATGCTTACTTAAGCATTTTAAAACCCATGATTCACAGTTTTGAATTTAGCCTTCAACATAAGTCTGGTAATAGATAGATATCTTTAAAATCAAATTTATGCAGGGCAAATTCTCACAATGTTTTTTTATACTTTACAGTCAGTCTTTTGTTCACTGTCACCTGAAACGATAGCCGCACAAGCAAACAATATAACTGATACAATCTAAAATAATTATTATATTGATACCAAGGAAGAAATATTATCCTTCTGTTATTTTATTGTTCAATATACTATTAAAGGACTTGACTAACTAATATCACCCCAAACTCTCAGATCTAGGTAATACCAACATTTCTTCTTTTATTGCCGTTCAAGTGTTCATTATGTTTTATGAACCCTCTGTTTTATATAAGAATTGTATCATAAACATTCCTGGTGAGGAAAACCACGTTACGTACGCATAAGAAAATATGAGGAGAGGTTTTTTTATTAAGTTTAGTTTCAGGGATTTAAAATGTCATTTTATAAAGGATGTTCGGGTTTAATGATGTTTGATAAGACTTTACTAAACCGTTTTGTTTTAAAATATGACAAAAAAATAAAAATGATTTCTAATGCGATACAGATAGATATAATGTTTCTTATTCTGTGCATCAAATGGCGGCTTTACGAGGTGAACAACTTTTCATCAAGCTATTTTTGTAGAATGGTTTTATTTAGCAAAATACATGTGATGGACGTTGTCCATCAAACACTTGGCACACAAAACGTTTGAAGACGATATTCGATCGATTCAATATCATAGTAGCGAAGCGCCAGTAGCTTAGCTAGCGGAGGCAATCACATGCGATTAACAACGTTAACCAAAGGTCGTCGCGGTCAGTCTTTGGATGGGTGACCGAAAAGTGGCATTCCATTTTAGGCGCCTCCGTGGGTCGGATGACACGTTAAATTGTAGGACTTGGCTGTTTGTCTAGTACGGCAGTCGTTAAGTAATGTTAGAGGCCCTTAACAATCGACACCAGAGTTGGCCACTCTCATTCGATAAGAGATTATCATACATTTTATTACGAAGAAAAGCTCTATGAAAAACCAGCTGTACATGATGATGGTAGTTTTAACAAGACTCAAATAGTAAAACAAGCAAAGATTACATTATACAGCGCCGGCTAACAAGTCAGGAAAGTTGGTGAGTATTCAAAGTAGATGTCGATAAAATTCAAAGTTTAGCACCTCGCTTTAACGACTCACCATCAGCAACTTGCCAACCAGAACTGGAGTGGCCTCGCTTTACAACATCGCAATAAAACTTGCAAAACCTGCTTCGGTTCTAGAACTAGAAAATTTACTGGAGAATTTACGCTTGGAGCTTGATTCGGTGCTAATTTATCAGAGGAAGAGAAAATTTTCTGTTTTTTTTTAGTATTATTCTCGTAAAGTGTCTATACCTAGGTTGGACAAATCGTAAAAATCATTTAAAAAACAAACGAGGAAAGCATTCGCGTAGTATTATCATTTACACTACTTACAACAGGAAATGTTTGTGAGTTTGAATGTTTGAGCAAACAATGCAACCATTATTTATCAATTCCTATTTTTCTGATAGCTAGATGTTTTTCCTTTAACATATCAATAACCTACAGCATTGAACTATGCGAAAAACTTTTCTAGTAGAAGAAAAAGTTCATAATAACCCAGTTTTGTTCAGTTTGCATCCAAGAAAACAAGCTCCAACTTAGTTCTTAGCTCCAAATTT
Source organism: Macaria notata (assembly GCA_927399415.1). Taxonomy (NCBI): domain Eukaryota; kingdom Metazoa; phylum Arthropoda; class Insecta; order Lepidoptera; family Geometridae; genus Macaria; species Macaria notata. Next base: position 9,492,243 of record OV656725.1, on the reverse strand, counting down.
TTGTTTTAAACTAAACGCGAAATCTACACGCAAGCTAAATCATCTAGTTTCGTAAGAGCAATCTGTCAGCTCATTTGTTGAATTTGTTGAACAACCATTACTTCTTGCTGTGAGAAGTTATATCGCTTTCTTAGTGCGGTTGTAATAAATGCTTTATCGTGGTCAAAGGTATCACGCCCGATAAACGGCTAATATTGAAGAAAATCCTGACCTCATGTCATGATAATCCACGAATCGCATATCCTACGGCTGGGTATAGGTTTTTAATTGCATGTGGCAGCTAAATCAAGACCATGTCGCGACAGTGATCGGCAAAAAAATAAATAAAGAAATCAAATCATGTTATCAACGTATATAATATACTAGTGGGTGCTCGCGGCTTCGCTCGCGTTAAAAAATAAAACTTACTTCCCCTATTTCACCTCTTTAAAAGTGGCATTTCCAAAAATCCTTTCTTAGCGGTTGCCTACATCTTAAAATCTACCTCTATTCCAAATTTCAGTCCAATCCGTCCCGTGGTTTGGGCTGTGCGTTGATAGATCACTATATCAGTCAGTCAGTCACTTTTGAGTTTTATATATATATAGATGTATACATAAAATATGCGTTACATTAATCATATACCACTATGATACGATTTGTACAACATAATTATGAATATACTAGCCAATTAACGCTAAAAATGTACGATAGCTTTGTATATCGGATCGGATGGCTGTTATGTAGCTTTATATAAAACTAGCTGTGCCAGCGACGTCGTCCGCGTGGAATAGTTATTTTGGGCATCATATTTATTTTTGCAAACAACCTCTTCAGCTTTATAAATTATAGCTGTTACCCACGACTTGAACCGTTTTTGCAACGCACGCAACGGAAACCCTCAAAGATGAATATTTTTCCCCGTTTTTTTTTTCACATTTTCCATTGTTTCTTTGCTCCTATTAGTTGCAGCGTAATGTTATATAATGATTTATTACACAAAATGATTTTTTTAATTAGCACCAGTAGTTCCTGAGATTAGCGCGTTCAAACAAACAAATGATACCTTGAAACGTACTTTAAGTCGTTGTTCATATTGTTTTATTATTTACTGACACCTTTATTTTTCTATGCATCGCTTACCATCAATCGTATCAACACATTAAGATGACAAATCGGTTATTAGGAGTATGTAGTTTATTGTGTCTATGTCTTTATCGCAGCACTTAGCCGTTGATCCATTGCTAACTGCGCCTGATGTAACATTCTCAGTAGTGTTATGGCTTTGATAATTAATTACGAAAATGTTGTAATATTCGACATTAGAATGTAAATCCATTAATAATGTTAATAAATTGCAATCAGTTTTGATTTTTAATCTCGACTTGCAGACTGTTCTTAAAAAGAAGAAAAGTATATACCTGAGTATTATATCCGTTATCTAGTACCCGCGACACAAGCGTTTGCTTAGTGTGGGGCTAGATGGCGCTGTGTGCAATGTCCCGAACTGAGGCGTATCCAATCATATAAAACGAAAATGTGTTTGTTCACGTTTTAACGGAGCGATGGATCATCGCGATTTTCGATACAGTTATAGTGCAAGGTTTCGGAAATGTTACAAGTTTCTTTCGTCCAGATAAAGCACAATTAAAGCCACAAATGTCTACTGCAAAAAAGATATTATGCGAACCATCAAGATAAAAGTCACGCGTTACAAAATACAAACAAAAAAGCATCGATTAAAATTGTACCACCACAATCCAAGTTGCATCAATTCACCTATCGGTGCAGTTTATTTTCTTCCATTGTAGCAACGGCAATAAAAACAGCAAGGAGATCGAAAAGCGATTCTTGCAAGTCTGAATTATGTAGTTTACAGCCAGCTAGCACCACTTTGTTGGTGCTGACATCTAGTTCAAATACAATGTGGTTGAGAAAGAAAATATTGCTTTTGCGGTGTTTTTTATGAATTTGAATCGGTGAGAGATTGTCAGAGCAGTCTTTTGGTTTTTTCCTTGCATTAGAATAAAAAATAAAATGTCTTATTACAACTCTAATACATATTAATAAAAATAATAGTACAAAAACAGACCTGAGTTTTATCAAGTTTTAGTTTAAAATTATTGCTTTAAGTTTGAGTTAGTTGCGTTGTTGTTGTAGTTTGATAAAAAATGACTAATATTTACACATTCACTCACTATTCAGGCTCACATTTGACTAATACATTCAGTCTGATGAATTGCGATGGAAAAGAAACAGATTATACATAAGTATATAAATATAGCACGACGAAAGTTTTAGTTGACATTTTACATGACAACTTAACAGATTGCTTCCCATGACCGCATAATCCCATAATGAAATTCAATTCAAATAACTTTTAAGTCGTTTAGAAAATTATGAACTAGGATATGTTCCCGATATTCGCTATCTAGTTTCAGACATGTGGTAGTTAGAACTGTCCTGAAGATAGAATGGTCCTTGTAGAAACCAAAATGCATTTAGTACTAACTGTATTGTATAGGATGCTGAATTCAATATAACTGCATCTTTAATCTAATATAATCTTCAATAAATAATTTACTTTTCTTTTTTATCTTTGTTTGGATTGGATTGAATGCTTTGTAATAGGACAAGACTACTAAACTCACGTACTAGACTACGTATTAAATCTTAAATGGTGTGCCGCCCTCTGTCCCAATCATATTTTCTTCATTCCCTTATACTTGTGTTTTTATGTATGGGTATACAATAAAATTGATTTGATTTTGGTGGTTTGTACCTTGATATAATGAAAATTAGACACGACTCTACAACCAATGTGTTCTGCCCACAATGACGTATGCTGCCGAAACATGGACGCTCACCAAGGAAACCATCGAAAAGATGAGAGTCGCACAAAGAGCAATGGAACGGTCCATGTTAGGCATTGCGTTACGCGACAGGGTTCGTAATACTGAGATCCGAAAACGTACGAAGGTGGAAGACGTCGGGTCTCGTATTACGAAACTCAAGTGGCGATGGGCTGGACACTTGGCGAGACGTACTGACGGCAGATGGAGCAAAGCAATAACTGAATGGTACCCACGGCTAGGTAAGCGAAGTGTAGGAAGACCTGTGCAACGGTGGCTGGATGATGTAAGAAAGTTAGAAGGAAACATCTGGGCAAGAACAGCGCAAGACAGGGAGTATTGGCGTAAGAGGGTGGAGGCCTATGCCCTGCAGTGGGCCCCATTAGGCTGATGATGATGATGATGATGATGATAATGAAAATTTACGATTGTATGATGTCTGATTGTGTAATTAATTATAACCAACTTGTCGGGTGTTATGAGTATAGTATTAGTATAAGATTTCTGATTATTTTTTATCATAAATATATATGACTTCACATATCATCAGTTTTTTTTAAAACAGATACAATGTTCAGATTGTGTTTTCGAAACGACATAAACGTGAATTTTGTCAAAGCTACATGTTTCACTCCGTCTCGTTTTTAGGGTTCCGTACCTCAAAAGGAAAAAAACGGAACCCTTATAGGATCACTTTGTTGTCCGTCTGTCCGTCCGTCCGTCTGTCAAGACCCTTTTTCTCAGGAACGCGTAAAGGTATGAAGCTAAAATTTATATCAATTACTCAGGTCTACTGTCCCTTGAAGCTGTGAAAAAATCAAACTTCTAAGCCAACGCAATCAAAAGATACAGCCATTTATGCCGCAAATTTTCGACACTTGCAAGGGAATCAAAACCTACAGGGTGCTTCCCGTGAACTCAGAATCTTGAAATTTGGTACGAAGCAACGTCTTATAGCATAGATAAAGGAAAAATTACGAAAACCATAAATTTTACGGAACCCTCGGTGCGCGAGTCCGACTCGCACTTGGCCGGTTTTTTTTTTTTACTTTTTCCGTGCCCTGAACACCACCGCTCACCACAGCGTTTTAGTAACAAAGCGTTCAACACAAGCACTTTACTCTATTAAAAAGAAAAAAGGCGATTGAAACATACAAGTTCTATCTGAAACACCTTTCAAGCCGGAAAGCGAGCGATCATTCAGAGGTTTTGTTACTGTAGAAAAAGTCTACATTCCATCGCTGTTCCCGGCCACAATGAAAACAACTACACAAAGAGTGATGCTTGACACATCATAGATCTAAAAAGATAAAAGCTTGGAATATTTTGTTTCATCAATAATGTTTTTGTATTAATATTTTATTTTATATGTTATTAATGATTTTTAGAGATAAAAAAACATTACTCACGTTACATAGTTCCTTGTTTTATAGCCCTTAAATATTATATTGCTCATTAGGTTTGTACGTTATTTAAGAAACGATAAAAATCTCGATAATGATAGTTTTCGAGGTGATCCCACTAATTAGCACTACCAACTAACCAAATGTTACGGCTGCTGATTTGCTGCAAAGTTAACTCTGTGTTTGAAGTGTGACAATTATTATAAAAAAAAAACTTTTTACTCTATGTCTACCATAAAATTGTTTAAGGGTTTGAGAACTCCTAACACACTTTGACTACCTCGTGAGAATTTACTTACTACTTTAAAAAAAATGTGACAAAAAATTCTGTCCCAATGTAAGCAACATACCGACATTCTGTTCGCGCTATATTTGTATACCAATGCTTTGTCTATTTGTTATGAAAATACTATGCCATCTAACGCTTGTATTTTACTTTCGGCTTTTGATTCAGAGTTGCAGTACACAGCATGTTCGTAACTCTGGTTGGCATTTGTTTATGGTTCAACTTTTTGCCTGCACTATTACGTACAATAGTGCGTTTAACTTAACAGTTTTTGTCGTATGTAAGTAGTACAACAAAGCTGTAAACTCTCAAGCGAGTAAAAAGCTGTTTAGGTGTAGATTTTTTTATTGCCTATATTAAAGAAAGCAGCATAGATAATTGCTCCAATCTATGTATTATTTTAAATCGCGCGTGAATTTAGGGCTAAGCATTTAAAATTACATTACTGTAATTAATGTAAAATAATGTATACACAAAAGAGGCTTATTTCGCGCGGGCGTAAACTGCTATCTCACGTCACAGGGTCCTTGATTCCTACTGTGAGATGGCAGAGGATCCCAATGCACCAACATTATAGGTATAGCATTATTGTATATTTAATTTAGTTTATAAGGGTGTAACTTAAGTTTTTAAAAATAAAGTAATTTTGTATTTGTATTACTTCATACACCCTGCTGAGTTTCGCGAATATTTCAAATATTGTTCACTTTTAACAAATCGAATGATAATAATTGATCTCATCCTCGTCGGTTAATTTAAAGACCTTATGAATTACATTGAGACAATAAGGTTAGTATGTTTGCATCTTGATTTATTTACCCAAGAGACTAACTAAAAGTTCTAAAACAATAAACTGGACTTACAATTAGGTATATGATCAGTCAATCAATGAGCTTATCATATCTCTCTATCAAAGAAAAACCATATATTTCTATAAAAAGAGAAACGACAAACAAGTATTGTTCTCCATTGGGTCCACAGCTCTAAAACGACAAACGGGACTACAAAACCATAAAATGCCGCACCACCTGTACAAAAGTTAGGAAATGTAACACAATTCAAAACTTTCCTTCACAATGTAAAAGTACGAAATAGAAGTGACAAATTTGCCCACGCGAAATGTGAAATATGCTATTGCAACAGTGAACGGGAATATGCACATATTTTTTAGAAAATAGGAGATGTATGCTCTTTGGGAATGCTACGGGTATTTATAAAGTTCGGTTTATTGTATTTTACGACCAATACGTTTACCATAACTTACCTCAAAATATATACTGATCAAAAACTAGTCATTTAAACAATATATAACTATGTGTATTCTATTAAATCAGGTGTTACTTTGCGGAAATGCATTGTATAAAGGAGTAGTCACAGCGGAAAAAAACACTACATATTTCGCCAGTCTCATACTTAGTCTATTTATGAAAAGTATATTCGATGTAAATTTTACTAAGAACTATAAAAAAATTAACACTTGCGACACTTAACACAAGCGATATCTAATACAATGTAGTTTACTTGAACGATAATTAAAAAAATCTCTTTAACTTTATACTCTAGTTATAACAAGTATTTCACCATAAAATAAGAACCCAACTTGTGGTAAAAAACTGTCTCCTAAACGAAAAATGTGTGTTAAAGACATGATAAATTGCTCGTGACAATGGAACGTACTCTATTCACCCCGTTACAAAATCTGGGACAAACTCGAGTATTTTATCAAGGAACTTATATATAGAACCTCTTTACTCATATTATATTAAAACTGTAAATAAGTTATTTGTTACTTATAGAAACATGTTTTTGTAAAAAAAATAACAAGTAACAAAAAAACATTTATTGCTTTTTCATAACCTGTTTATTCTTTGTGTTTTCATATCTTAAAACATCACATAATCTACTATTTAATAATAATAAAAATAATATTTATTCATAACTTATAAAACTAAGTAACTGACTAATATTTACAAGTCCTAAACATAATATTAAAATATATAATATACCTAAAATAAAATATGAAGTAAAATAAAACAAACAAAAATTTATCAAAGAGCCCACCACGGATCGCTCCCGGCGCAAAGGTTCCCATTACGCTCGCCGCGTTGCCACGTTGAATCGCGATAGCTAACCCTTGCACCAAAAATGATCCAGAGCGGGTGTCTCCCGTCTTCTCATTAATTCTTCGGCCTAACTCCCTGACGAAATCTTTAGCGTCACCACTCCAACTGCCTATGGTCTCTACGGCAACAGAAACAAAATGATGGAGTGTTTCCAAGGCAGTATATTTCTGCTTTTTGCTTCTGCAGGCGAACTCGGCAGCAGCTGACGGTGAGTGAATGGTACGACTCAGGTGACTGGCGGCAAAAGTGCAGACACAAGTTGCGTCCCAAATTAGGCACTTGCCGTTCTTCCAGGGCACCAGAGTCAGCCCGTCCGGTCTCTTGCCATCAGATCTGCTCAGCCCCACAGGCTCGAGGACACACGGGATATTTGCAGAATTGAGAGCTCTACGAACTATGTCGTTTAGAGCATGGTGCCGCGAGAATCTCCCTGAGCAACGTCGGCAACTCAATGCGTGATGGCCATCAGCTCCCACCATGGTGTCACAAGTGCATACGTGGGGTTCACACACCTTGCAGCCCAGGCGGAGAGCCACCGCCACACGCAGAGAGTTGTCGTCAAGAAAAATGCCCAGGTGTGGAGACGGTAGTGCATGTAGCCAAGCACCGGACTCTGGTTGCGACACAGCTCGTAGTCTGGCTCTATCAACTTCCACAGCATCCACTATTTAATTGTTTAATTTATGTTAATCGGGCTAGCAGTTTCTATACTATACTTATGAGGCCAAGCAAACAAGATATAAAAAATGAGCTTTGAACAACAGTATATTTTAGTTAACTTTAACCTTATGTCACGTCACAAATAGTTATTCTATTTAAAAAGTTTAGATAAAATAAAATGACAAGATTATGAATGCAATTTATATTTTATATTTACAATTTAATTTACAATACCTATTAAGTATTTTGATATTCTGTACATCTCTTAAGTATTAATTTAAGCAACACCTTGTTCGTTTTTAAGCTAAAAAATGTACTGTTAAACTTTGCTCCAGTTTTTTGCGAAACGGCGTTTGGGGAGAGCGATTTTAGTTGAAACAAAAGATAGTACTCGCGCTAAGTATGCCCGCGGGAAAAAACAAGGAAATTCGCGTCGTTTTAAGGGAAGTAACTTACAAAAGCAGGTCCAGATATCTGTTTACAATTTTGTATAGGATTAAAAGCAAGCAAGTTAGCTTTGATGTAACTTCAAGTTTAAGTGAGTGATGATAGTATAATTTAAAACCATTCTGGCTAAATCCTGTATATCATTGCTGCATTTTTCTGTATAAGTTATTAGTTTTTATTACCACAACTAGTGGAAGCCCGTGGCTCAATTGCATAATTTTGAAATAAAAAGTAACCGCTGGCACTTCTAAGACTTAATACTACCTACTACCTACATACCAAAAATCATGCTGATCCGTTCACCCGTTTTTGCGTGATGAGCGTTTAAATAAACAGATAAACAGAGAGACACAGATTAACAGACAAAAATCATAAAAAAACTGCTGAAACGTGTTTTATTATCGGTTTAAAAAATACCCAAACATTGGTTTTTCAATAATCGTAAATGTTTTGATATTTGACCCCTTTTCAACTTAATTAGGTATACGAATTACCACAATAAAATGTATAGCCTTTCTCTAAAGAAGTCGGTTAAATTTCAAACTAAGCACGCTGCTAGAATTGTTAATCAATGACAATCAAGCCAACTCCGGCTAAATTAAATTAAACACTGTATGTCTCCCATTTTCAAGCTGCGAGCACGGTTCCGCTACGGAAACGTAGCTTAAAATTAATCCAGTCCTCTGTACCATCTTTCCGTACAAGCAAGAGAGACACAACCGAAGAAATTTGCTTAATCCCATCTTAATTTGAACTCGCAATCTGTAGGATTTGTTTGCCTATGTCAGCTCCGCTTGCTTTGTCAGTGTAAAAACGGATTAAGGTCCGTTTGTATCTGCAGACTATGAACGTGGCGGGAACGTGCGGTGAGAGACAAGAAAAAATTGCTTATTTTGTAAGCGCTACAAATGTATTAGGGTTTTATTAGAAAACTTATTTGTATATGACCTCGAATCTCATTAACTGGTAGACAGACCACATTTAAAAAGATAACAAAAACAGTGGTTTTACATAAATTTAATGACTTGTTAGTTGCAAAGAACAAGTGGACGAAGTCAAAAGCAAGTTAAAAAACAGCTTAATTGAAGAAGTTAAAATTATTTTATATCTTGACATGGCCGTAAATATTATACTTTTGCATGCAGTTTTGTACCCTCACACACTCAAGCAGCAGTGTTAGTAAATTTTATTTTTACGTGAGTACTAATTACAGTACATGCCTATACTCTGCAGAGGGCGAACGCAAATGATGAAGATTATTACTAAAAAGAATAATACTATTTTCATCTCAGCTCTGTCAACTAGATGTTGGCTCGCCCAATATCTGTAAATATAAACACACCTTTCAACATAAAAGGGTTCTATCGAGTCGCCTGTCATGGCTCCTATTCTAACTCTATTAGTTCTGCTCTTTCTGCATAGGATTAATTCGATAGTGGAAAATTGAATTAAAACTACTCCAAAGCTGTTTTGTTTGTAAATAAGATAAGAATAAGAAGAGAATAAGATAATTTATTTATGCAACAATTCTTTGGCAAATACTTTTATGTTTTGTTTAGTAAAGAGATTATGAGAAAACATTTTTAATCGTGATATTTTATTATGAGAATAAACATTTATAGTCTGTTCGTTGTAAGAGAACCAAATATAAATTATATTATTAATACCTAGTTATTAATACTTTTTTATGTAAATTTAAGCTTATTATACTTAGGTAAAAAAAAATACTTTTTAATAAAATTTCTTTCTTCTTTATTTATTATTTTAGCTTACGTAGCAAGTCAAATATCACTCTCAATAAGATTTATCAACAACAACATGCTAAAAATTAGGTATTTAAAATATTAACAACATAATGTATTTGCTTATATTTTGGTGATTCACCTATCAGTGACATTAACACAGCCTTTAACATTTTGAATTACATTTTTTACCACAACAAAAAGGAAAATAAATCACAATATAATGAAGATACAAACTAAACCTGTAAGCCATTCATTTCTATCTGTCGCCATAAACAAGAAAAAAGCAGCACTTAGCTAAATCTAGTCAAGGATAAGACACCTAGATATGTTAGTCGCCGTCTTGTCGCCTTTCTTGCATGCAAAATGTGCATTTATCCACAAATGCACATTTTGCATGCAAGAATACAGAAGAAACTTGCGAAGTCTGCGCATATAATCAAAGCTTTGGTGGCAAAGTGAACTTTGTCAAACAAACTTAAACTCACAAATGTTTATTGGTTTCATACAATAAATATAATATTCATATAAAATACATAAAACTATAGCTAATTAAAAGAGGCAAGCCGTGTGTTGGCATCCGGACGAGAAAAATCTGTATCCCGAACACCAACGCCAGCTTGTTTATTGTTGAAAAATTAACTGTATTTGAAGTACTTATTAATAAGTTTAATAGGAATATGAGCCTTTGTCTGACCTTGCTACCTTATATATTTACGACTCTCTTGGTTGTGCACATAATCAAAGCTTTGGTGGCAAAGTGAACATTGTAAAAAAACTAACCAAAAATATTAAAAAAATATCAAGTTCTTTGACTATTGCTGTTAGTTTTTGTCTTGACGTTGCTAACTTAAAGGATTATATACGGTTGTATCTTATTATATTAAAAAGATTTACCCTTTGTGTTCATTGCTGTGTTTTTGTTTAAAGTACTTAACAAAACAAAAATCAAATTATTACCCACAGAAAAATGACACATTTCTTTTTCTTTCAAAAACAATCCACGATTTGTAATATTTCAGTTGATATCAAGCCTTAACGAGATGGATGTAAAAAGGCTTCATTTTTCACAAACCCGGATCAATCTCATCTTCTGTTTTTCAATTACGTAAAACGCCTTTGTGCCTATTTTTATCCGTAAGCTTTTATTTTTTGTAGATTAATAAAACAAATATTGTAATCTGGGTATATTTTTGTACAAAAGTGTTACGAATTAAAAGAGATGTTTCCGTCGAACATTTAAAATTTTCTCAAGTGTAAAATAAAAAGAAACAACCGATCTAATGATGTGTATCGCCTTATATTTTTTTTTAATATTATGCAATCGGTACTTAAACTAGATTGTAAAATAACGGTGACAATCTTATTATAATTATGATGTAGTAGATAGATATACACTTTATTAAAACACCAGCACAATACAGAAATTTACAAAAATAATATTAAAACTTAAGCCTAGTGTCTTAACTGGCGACCTTATCGCTAAAAGCGATCTCTTCCAGGCAACCAATCTAGTAGTAGTACTAACTACATATAAGATTGTTATTACTAAAGTTTAGTTCTTAAGATGAAGTTCAACTGATCAAATAATGATTATAATCTATCAATCATTTACTCGCACTTGACTAATATTATTATACTTCAAAAGTTATATAGACGAAATAGGTTTACAAAAACAAATACAACACGTTAAAACAAACTCCAAGTAAATAACCGTAATATAACTAAAAGAACCGTTTGAATGATTTCACAATCCACAAGCTGAGTGCTCTATGTGATATTTAATAGTCACAATCTATCCTTTACGGACGTTTTATCTGAGAAATATTCAGATCCACTATGATTTTATACCCTTTTCCTAAAACACCTATATTTTTCACATATAAAATCTTTTTAGGACTACCTACTACTGCCTAGGCATCGATTCCGAAGCCTGTCACGACTCTCTTCATGGAATAAAATTTTACGAGAACATTTTATTTGTGTTCATGAGATATGCTTATAGTATTAGGAGCAAAAAACTCGACTCCATTTCATCTTTCGTATTTATCTAAAGAAATTATTACACATACAAGAATCGGAATTAATCGATGTACCTATTCTTGAAGTTTATATTCACATTTGATTCCAATTTAAATACTGCCAAGATCTTGTTAAATGATCTTTTATTGTTAACATACATACCTAAATGAATACGGCAATTTTATTGCTAAAAACGAACTTTTTTAACATTAACAACTAAACCAAAACTAGAAGTTTAGGAGAAATCTAAGTAAATGTACACAACTTTACAACTCAAATACTCGTGAACGCTTTGCTTTTGCTCTTACATTATAAATATGATATAAAAAAAGAAGATTAACCAAGTTAACACATTGCTAATAATATTAACACAAGAATAGCCTAAGCTCTTAGCCAATTTTCCCGAAAACCTTTGTATAGTTATACGCAGAACGTAATTAAAACTTTTGTTTCCACCAAAATCAAGTTAGTCTAGCTAATAGTCAGAAACTCTGACACGAGTTAGCCACTCGCGCTTTAATTTATGAACTTTTGGCAAACTAATTATGTATGTTAGTGCTACGGAATGTGATTGTTTTTCTATGATAAATGAGCAGAGTTTAACGTTATTTTTGTTGAAGCTCTGGGAGATAAAATTCTAAGGACGAACGACGACTTGTATAATTATTAACCCCCTCAGCTGGTATCGTAAATTTTACGAATGTAACTGGTTATGTGGGGGTCGCGCGGCCCCCAGTTAAAATTTGCTTGTAAGGTGCAAACGTTTGCGAATTAATTGAAAAATTATATACAGACAGTAAATAACAAGCATGTCGAATACTTTAAAGGAGTTTTTATTCATTCATTTATTTTTAATTACGTATTAATAAGAGATCACAAAAATTTTACAACTTTTTCTTACATTTATTTAAATAAATAAAAATAACAATTATATCTGTATTAAAAAGACATTATTTGGACGTTTTCTCATTATAAAATAAAATCAAAATTCACCAATAATTTAACTTTCTCATGAAATTCAACACATATATATTCTTAAGGCTAAAAGGGACTTTATATACCATATTGAATATATAACTTATTTTTTCCATAAAATTTCTCTGATTTTGTCCTGCAACAGTTGTAGTAATTACTTTCACTCTCTGAGGAATATTCTTCAATATCAGATCTTCATTTTCAATTTGGCAACTCTTCACAATCACTATTACCTTCATTGTCACCAATTTGTTCTTCAATATACCACTGAGCACTGATTCGGCGTCAGAATTATTGTTCACTATTTCCTCAATTGTTTTGTCACTTAAAGGTCTCGACATCTTTTGAAAATAACTGTGAAAAAAACAAAAACATAAAATAATATATTTTCAAAAAAATAACGTAACTGGTATTATGGGAGTCACGCGACCCCCACAACGTACGTACCTCCACTCTGGTAAAGGTTGAAGCACCGAACGTCTGGCACCCGTCGTGGGACACGATGTACTGAGATTACACAAAATTGCGGCCACGGCTGATGCGTAGTTTTTGAGAAATTCCAAGAAATAACACGCGTGGGGGCCACGCGACCCCCACAATACCAGTTAAGGGTTAACTATATTAAAACGTCATCATTATTCTTATATTGAAATATTTTTAAAGTATCATTTAAAGTAAGAAAAGATGGATCTACACAAAAGTGTATGACTGTATATTTAGTAATTATATTTCAATAACTTCACGGATATAAATGCACTCAAAAATTAACCCGATATCTACGGCATTTATGTAAAAAGGTTACTTAAAATTTCTGTTTAAAACGGTATGCAACGGGATTGCTTTATATTTTTAATAAGACTGATTTAAAAAGCCATATATTTGCCAACAATTGTTCGCACAATTTTGGATACATTAATTTAATTTTAATAAATATTACTATCATTAACGCGGGGTGCTATGTGAAATCGATATTTCATAAAAATCAAATAAAATAGAAGTATATAAGATAAAGTTATTTTTTTTTTATATAATTTTGATTCAGTGTTAAGACGCCGGAATACGGCGTGGAATGGCATGCGAAAAAGCAACTGTAGGCATTTTTTCAAGCGCAAAGCGTTTTCGGGTGAAATATGGTGGCCTTTAACATCAATCTAATTACTATTTTTCTTCCAGATGAAACCAACGACCGCTGGTGGGGCGAGTCAGCCGTGCCCCCCGCGCCGGCTGTCGCCGCAGTACCCCCGCGACCCTCCGTGTCTTCCATCCTCAACATCACCAACATCAACCGAGACGAACCCTCCGCTGTGCCGCCCAGGCACTTACATCCTCAAGAAGGTAATCGTTTTGTAAATTTGAATCTAATATTCTTATATAGTCATACATGTTGTATAGTATAGTCATAATATCTAGTCATGCTATGCCTTCTTAACGACAGTGCAATTAATACAACCTGAATGTATAATTATACACATTTATTTAAGCAAAAATTACAACGGGTATATTTTTAAGTTGAAGGCATTACATGACTACATTACATGGCACACATATTAAAAAATACACTTTTAAAAGACTTGATAACCTCCGTTTTTGAAGTCGGCTAAAACACTTCTTAAATAAACTTTAATATAAAGGAGAAAACTTTAAACGAAGTTTAAAATCAAAGTATATATGGCTTAAATTATTAATGGAATAGTTAAAATTTCAATTGACAATTGAAATCAACCACGGTAACAAAATTTTATAATAAAATATGTTTTTGATAATTAAAGTATTGGGCTTGTGCTAGTCGGCTTTATGTATTAAAATGTAGGTAGTTGCATAATTTAAAATTAATTTATTAAGTTTCCAAAAATTACATTAAAAAATTTACATATGAAAAATTTCGGTTACAAACATATCACATAATTTCCCTATAATGCTGTTAATTTAATATCTCACAAAACAATGCACTTAATATATTATAAACAATGACAATGCAAACACAAACTTTTAAAATTTACAATAGGTATCATATCTTTAGTTCCAATTAATTACTACATAATTGCAATTAATATAATATAACGTTTTGCTCGAATCTGTGTATTTTGACAACGCCATAACCAAACTTAATACTGAGAATTTACAGATTGTGTCAATGTTGTAACATGGAAAGGCAAGTTAAGGTGGCCTACGATGAAATAATATAGAACAGATATAAGTTTATTAATTAATTCTACTTAATAATGTGACCAAGAACTCAAAAACGTGAGTTGTTTATTTCCATTCAATTCCATTTAATTATGTTTAACGTTGGGCGTTTCTTACAGATGAAATTGTACAAAAAAGATTTTCAAACACATGTCTTGCGTGAACTTCAGGCAAATATTTCTTCGATTTACAGCTTATTTATTAAAAAACAACTGCAAGACATCGCTAAATGATAGCAAACGTTGTTGAAATAGCGTTTATAAAGCAATGATAATAATCGTATTATGTATACAGGTGTTAATTCAATACTGTAATACCTATATTTCAATCGATCGCTTTATTATCGATACAGGTAAACATAATTCAATATTATAAAATCATTTCAATAGTAGCCTCCCTATACCAATATATCACCCAATAACTGTAATGCTTAGTAAGTGCCATCCAGCCGGGCGTATTGTTATTTATGGCACTTGTATACAATTATGAATTTCAAGCAACTAACGTGGGAAATTCGGAAACTTGTGAAGGGATTTTCCAGAACTTTGATATTTGTTTGTCAAGTTTAAGATGTTTCGTTTGCTTAATGGTATGTCACATTATATTTAAAACACTATCATTACAATGAGTTGTCACTAGGCAGGAAGAATACTTGTGAATGAATATTATGAAATTAAATTGTTTTGAGAGATATCAGTGTAATTGAAGTAGACAACATTTTTTTATTAGTGAAAGCGTACGAATTCTAGGCAGACTTAACATTTCGTTTTAAAGTAAACATTATTGATGTTTTTTTTATTTTTAAAAAATTGTAGGATCAACTTAGCCTCAGCAGTAAGCAGCCAATCTGAGACCTTAAGGTGCATAACCCATTATTATGTATTTTATCGATAAACATATATGTACATAATAGATTCACTACAATTATACTACATTGACACCAGTATCTGAAATTCTAAGCATAGTTTGTCACTGCAAGGTGCTTATCATCGCGAGACATGCGACACTGATGCGTGTTAATTTGCCAACAGGCCCCATGGCAATCGTATTCGTATATTTATGGCCATAAACCGATAGTTCTAAAAAAATATTTTGTTGTGCAAATATTCACTGGTTATATACCTCTTTTGTTTGACTAGCTTGATGTTAAGTACTTAACTTTAACTATAGCGAAAGAAGTTGGAAGTTTCCCTAAAAAACACAACAAACAATAAAATTTACTTTGAATTTCATAATCTCTTAATTCGTCTGAAAGTTTTTTGTTCTTTATTACGAGGTTTTAATCGTTGTTCAAATTTGCTGCATTAAAATACATGTAAGGATAATCATAATCATAATCATCATTTATTCATAAAGCCATTTTACACGTCACATTGTATAGTTGTAAATACTAGATAATAATTACAGTACTATTTAATATATGTAAATTTACAAGTCAAAAACTAAATTGTATTACTTAAGAGTAGGTATAAATATACAATTCAAATCATAATTAAATTAATAAATAAAAACTTTGTTACATTCAAAATTGTCAGGTGAACTTCATGAACTCCTCGATAGAACAGAAGGAGTGCTCTAACAGCCACCGCTGTAGGCGGGTTTTAAAGTTATTGACACTGGGTGCGCTGGTTATTGATACTGGTAACTTATTGTATACGGCTGGACCCATGACATGAGTGAGTTTAGCAGACTTAGCCAACGAGCACTGTAACAATTTGCGTTTTTGGCCATTTCGTGTACTGTATGTATGAGTGGCATTACGTGTAGTGTATGATGCCAGGTTGTTCCTCATGTACATGGCTACTTGCAATAGTACTATTGCAGGCAGGGTGAGGATCCCTAATTTTTTGAAGAGTGGCTGCGCGGTATGCCCAACAACTGAGGTAAAGGCATATCTAACCCCGAGTAACACCGCAAAACTCAGCTAGTTATCTAATAATAACACGGCATCAGTAATAACCTATCTCTGTTTATCCAAAGACTGCGCCTATTTGGTCTGAAATTCAAGAGGTTTGCTTTGATTAACGCGATATTTGGATGGCACTAATCTGAGGAGTAGGGAGCGCCTAAAATAATATAATACTTCTTACTATGAATAGTTGATATCATAGATTTGTAATTCCTTACAAATTTCTTATTTTTTTAACACGAAATAGGCTTACGTTTTACTATAGCCTGCCTGATGTTAAGCACCACCACCGCCGTCCTTGCGAATCTCACGGAGAAAATGCTGTCATATTTCATCTCTCTCCTACACACCAATCACACGAGAAGATTGCTCGTGGTTGATTACGATGCTGGACATATTCGAATGCTGCAAAAGTTTTAATCGTAGGTAGTCCCTAAAAGGTAAAACCCCGTTCACCAACTCCACCGCAGCGGCGGCGGTTACAATATATTGTAAAATTACATTTTGACCTAGTTATGTTTCTAAATAATCAATTATTCTAAGACTCCATATTATATCATATTCAGAGTGATGAAATACTTGAAATAGTCTCAGACTCGCGTGGGCGGCCATATTTGCCAAGGAGGGTAATGTTAATTACAATATTATGCTATTTGTGGGATACTTAAGGTCGTATGAAATTTGTACTTGTCAGGTGTGGAGTTTATTTTGGAATTGTTAAAGGAAAATGTAATTTGGTTATAAAAATAGATTCTGAACTTTGTCTCGTATTAAATTGATCAGTATTTGCGACGGTGAGTTTAATTTTATAACGTATGTACGTAAGCAAAATAGGATAAAATTTTATGGAACAAAAAAATGTAATTTGTAAGTGACTAAATAAGTCTTTTTCTGTCGTCCCCTTTATCGAAGATTTTTAACGTGACTTCAGCCATAACTTGTGTAGTAAAACGCAAAAACTAAAAAAATATTAAACATATTCTATAAGTTCGTTTTTTGTTCGAGAATGAATTACCAAATGTATCATAGTTTTTTAATCTTACAAATACAACAGTATGTTTGCAGCTAAGCTACTGCAACACATACAATTTTTTTTAATAATATATTTATTATAACGTTTATTTTTGTCCTCAGAACCCTTCGACATCATGTACGTGTACATAATCGCCGGCGTGTCAGTCACGCTGCTCCTCTGCATCATCGTTACCATAATCCGGTGCGTCTTGACGAAGCAGACCACCGACCAACCGAAGGGACCCGACGTATCAGCCTCCACTGAAATACCCAACGGATTCAATGACAGCATATCAGAGGTAGACAACGACATCAACATAACCAGTCTATCTGGACCCGTGGACACCGTCGACTCAGGAATCAAGCCCGACATGCAATTCACAAACGTGGCGCTAAGTCCCAAAATCAATAGATACGTCGGCCGACCCGTCCCCAACACGTACCCACACGTAAGCACCAATATGTACGGTCAGGTAGCCGAATTCCCGATAGAGATGCCTCTACGAACTATGCCGCACGGTACGCTGGGCCGCGGGGTGTCCGTCAAAACACTCCCCCGCGTCCAAATGCAAACGGAAACAGACCCTAACACGAGGAGTTTATATCGGTATTCGAATGCGCAGTACTACTTTGGGTGACAACAAGACAGTGAGTGCCCGGATGTGTCCAGAACTTACTGTTTCTAGTACGTGTAGTGAAGTGTATAAATAGTTTGTGTTAGTGCCGTCTGAACAAGCAGTATCGGGACTTCTGTGTGGTGGTTTACAGTGAGAGAAGGACGCTGTGAGGAAAAGAGGTTATGTATGTCTATGGCAAATAACTTTGGAGATTTTAATTATACGACGTTACTTTGTTGAACTATAAAATTTATTTGACATCTAATTTTATGAAAAATACTGCCAATTATTATACTTATAATCTATGCCACTTATAATTCGGTCTTTACGTCAAACCGTCTAAAAATTATTTTATTCATATTTTGTACAAAATAAGAGAATCTACAAAATTATTCGCTATAGACACTATAGTGTTACAAGGAAGCAAAGATACTGCTCGTCCAAAACATAGTGTGCCAGTTTGTAATGTCCTACTTTTAATACGGAAACTGTGATATTAATTGAAAACTTTCCTATTGTCTGCGGTTTTCAAACTCTAGACACAGAAACTCTTGTTTGGTGAATTGATATGATGGGGGATGTCTCGAAGTTGGCTTCTTTGTTACATTTTAACGCGGTAGTAAAACAAAGCATGCAACTGATGTCATAGAGTAATTTACTTGTAGATGTACTGGACAGTCAGCTTTCTTTTAATTAAATGTGGATTAAAATCACGTTGATTGGTCGATATGTGAGCGTAAGTAATTATTAACGATTTCAACACTGAATGAGAAAGAACTTAGAATAATTTCAGTCATTTATATGTAAAGATTTTAACACTAAATTTCAAATGATGAATCAGAAATATGTTTAAATATATTGTTTTGTTTATGATTAAAATATGTACCAAAGTATTTTTAAATCTTCTCCCTCAGACGTTACATTATCGTTTACTTTTTATGTAAAAATGTGCCATGATCACCTTATAAAATACAAAATAACGTTAATATGGTACAATAATGCCAGTGAAAATAATACGGCAGCCAAAAAACAATGACATCGTATGTATTAAAGAAAAAAATGATTTATCTTATATAAACTGAGTTTCTTTATATTTTAGAAATGGCTGCATTATACATAATGAAATATTGAATAAAAAAATTATCGTTGCAATTAAGAGCCTAGAGAATGTAGATAAAATAATATCGTTGTAAGTTTTTGTGTCTAAAAGTCTGGAAATTACGTGTAAGAGAGTTGACATGTTGTAAAAATGTTTAAGATTGTTTGAATCTACGAGTTGGAGTTTTTAAATTAATTTTATGTACCAATGTTCTATTTAATATATAATCTTTATTATTTTTATTAAGTTCTCTATGTATTTTATGTATAAATATTGTAAATACTGTGTCCAAAGATTTTACATCTGTGAAGTTATAAGGATATCTTGAAAAGAATAATTTAATGAAGTTTCTCAATAAAATTGTGGTAGTTAAAAGTTCGGCTACGGGCGTAGCCAAGTCTACGATCGTAGCAATGTCTACGGCGTAGCTCATAGCTACGAATTCGTACACTTTTGTTTACAAGTCTCGAGTTTATTCTAAGACTTGATATAAAATTGTTATTGGGAAGGCTTTTATTTTATGTTGAGAAAACACTTTTTCTTGGTGAAAAACAATGTATCCACCACAACCCCAATTGATAATAATGTACACTTGACAAAAAAGTTCATAAAAACTTAATTTACTTTTGGCAAAAATAGGACAAAATAAATTGCTACGCCCGTATATTAGCATCTACTTTGAATAAATTACGTTTAAGTCGTAAGTATGTAAGAGATGTCTTGCGACGTAGTGCCTATAGTTTAATATTAGGTTAATATCTGGCGGAGTGAGTTTATATTTTCAAAACGACTGACTTAAGCCTATCACATTCATGTAGCATGCGCCCTGTCTGTCAATATTTTTAAGTCCTAATTTCTGTGTAAATATTGATTTTTAACGTTACACATTAATAAAATATTCGTGTTAATTGAAATGAAAACATGTTTTTTCCGACTGTATAGTACATACATTGTTAAATTATATATAATCGTTTCCTATTTTTACAGTGTAGTTCTATATTTGAATAATTGTTCTTAGTTTCATTTGTGTGATTTAATGAACTTAAGTCGTAATATCGACGATGGCTCACAAAAAAAATACAGTGCGCATACTTAACTTACGAAACTCTGTTAATATTTTAATTGTAAATTAAACAACTGTGTACAGATATTTTTTTTATGTCGTACATCGATTTAATAATAAAGTACTTGCACAGGACCTCGTGGTTTCATTTGCTGTTTCAGGGAAGGAAAACTGCTTCAGTATTATATTATTCACTAGCTCATTTTCGTGACTGGGCTCGCTCCTAATTTGCTTCCATTTTTCGGCGCTCGGGCTGTACCATGAGGTGTCACTTTACCTTACAGGTTTCATTTATTTTAATAGACAACTCTCAACAAAATCGCTTAAATTAGAACTATGACCATTCATAACCTAGCTGGTCTTTTAATCACTAGAACGAACTTAATGTGACACTTTCTTAATACTGATTGAATGAACAGTTTGCGAGTTCAACTTTAATTTCGACCTTAATTTTCCGCCATTTTAAAAATAATCGTTAAATAAAACTTGCCACGAATAAGGGTACGAATATTACTAGTTTTATCAGCCAGTTATCAGCGCCAGCCAGTGCTTACAGTAAAACCCCTGGAGCCACTAACATTCCTAAAATTATAACAAACATGCAATTAGATGAAGCGTGTTTTATGAGAAAGCTGATATTTTGTTAGATGGTAAGTAAACAGTTTTATCTTTGCTTTCTTGCAACATTATATTTTTCAAAAGGTATTTTTTAATAAGCCCTACTTTCTTTTCGATAATTTACGCTAAATAATGAAAGGAGTTTTAGCCAACCTTGTAAAATATTTCATTGATATCTCGGAAGAACTTGATTTAATTTTTAACTTTTATTTACTTTTTTCTTAGGGTAGAGAGGCCTTTAACCAGCAATGGCACAGGCACTTAATGACAATAAAGAGATTTTGAATACAATGCAAACCTTCAGCATCTTAAAATAAACAATATAATTAATGTGCAACACTTTAATTTGAGTATGTTTTCTTTTGTTTTGTAATTTCTGTGTTTCATGGTGTACTTACATTAAAGTAATATTCTGTTTTATAATTCATTAAATACATTGTTCTTGTTTTGCAAGTAGAAATAATATTATGTCCCAATCCTAAAATTGTACAACCGCTCAGCATTGAAATATAAATCAGCTTTTAGAAAACTTTTTCTACGAAGTATATAGTGACAAATAGCAAAGCCAATAAAACTAAAAAGTCGCTTCGTTCAACGAAACGCTAAAAATCTTTTCACTTAAGCACACTCCATTGAGAAACGGTTTAAAAATAAATTAAAACGGGCGACAAATTTATACAAAACTGCAAAAATAAACCTCATAGAGCGCTTTGTTCTTGACACAGGAGTGGAGAACGGAAGCAAAACATTTCAGAATTTTAAGCTCAGTTTACACTCATAAATCAGAGGAAAAAGTACCCTATCTTGATTTATTGTTCAAGAACTCTTGGAAAAATTCAATGTAGTGAGAAATTTCGTTTAAGTTTGTATGTGACGGGTTATCTTGCGTCTGCAAAGGTGAGGCGAGTTAGACGGTATGGTTCGTGAGTTACGACTTGTTTCCTTTGGTAAGTTTGGGAGTTGTTATTGTGAATACTTATGCCGTTTGAACTTGATTTTTGTTGGTAGAAGAAGTAAGGTTTTATATGAACTAAAAGAGGTTAGTTGATAATGTTTTAATAATTCACTGTCTATTGTTTTGTCTGTATAATATATATCAGTGTTATTTTAATAATGTACAAGTTTTTTGTTTTGTTATAACAATTCACGTTAAAAACAATATTGTTACAAACCATGACTCTTAACTCACAAATGAGTAGGTGTGAGCAATTTTATGAAGAAAAATATTTGTTTTTCATTACCTTCCGTGCTAGGAATGTTTTGAATAATGCGAAAACAAGGTAAATTAAATATATGCAGATGTTAGAATAAGAATGTGCCCATTATGTGACTTTGTGTTTAATGGAAAAGCAGGATTGTGGGTTTTATGAGTTACTTTTTTAGGCTTCTAATTTAACTAAGCAACTAAATTGGGTTAATTTGTATATAGTAGATATATAATATATATAAATATGATGCTTATTTAATTTACTCATACATCAAATTACACTAGGAAATACAACACCAGTTACACAAGGTTATACCTATCACAATTCATCTCAACTTTCTTTCTCCGCTGACCGATCTCATCTCAATTTGATCGTTTCCTAACTCCCACTATTCATTACATTTACACATCCAAACACATTTAAATGTTAACAAACATAATTTTAGAAATATTATTTGCACGCCCTGTGGGTGGAAATATAGCGCACTCATATGTACATAATACCACCTTTGTATACCTACCTATATTTCGCAATGAATAAATGAATTTGAATTTGAATTTGAATTTGAATTTGAATTTGAATATTATATACCTTACATCTAATTCTATCCATCCATCCATCCATCTATCTATTCCATGAACAGATATTATACCCTGTAAATATATTTTACAAACTTTGTATATTAAGCCTGGCAACACAAATGTATTTTAAAAATTGAAGGTTATGTTAGTCTGTTCATAGAGAAATCAACCACTACTCTTAGTCTATTTACAAACTTGTACCTAAAGTGAAAAATGTTTGTTTGTTATGAGTTTTACTATTTAATTTTAATAAAAGGTCACAGGATATGTACATTGTCTCGCAACACAAGCCCATCTATGGGACTTAGCGCGGAACAATGGAAAAATATAATATACTAGATACTGTATATTCCTAACCCCCATTTTATAGTTAAATTTCAAATGTTCACAATTAGGTACTATAACTGTATCTTTGTAAAAAGGTCAAATAAACTTATTATTATTAACTAACAATAAATACGTAAGAAACGTAATCTCTAATTTCAAAATTCTCTTCCTAATACTCCAAAACTCGAAACAAAAAGAAGATAAAACAGTTACTGAAAACAGTGTCCTAAAAATTAACATTGATAAGCCCCACAATAATTATTCACAAATTCATAACACCGTTGACATTAACCTTCAGCACAACGGTTTAACTGAGTCTCACAAAGGAAAGGTAAAACGAAATGACCCCAACTCTGGGCACAATACACGGTCAGCCAAACAAAATTAAACCCTCCCTTATGCTATAATTTTCAATGCGACCTAATAATCGTCTACTATCGAGATTCAACCTTGCCTCCATACTCAGGTAAATTTTCCTGTCCCATCTTACAGGAAGGGCTGGCCAATAAAAATCATTAAATTGTGACCCACGCGGGACGTCCCCCATATTTGATACGAACCACATACTCGATAAATACTTTTGAAGTGCGGTACGATATTCATATGGCTGCGACCAACGTTTGGAGTCACTCGTTTGCTTTCGGAATTCAAAAAAAGAATCCCCAAAGTTTCTTGCTTTTGCGACTTTTGGAATAATTTATGTGAACCTGCAATTTGGCGTTTGATTTTTATTCGTTACTTATGTAAGCAGGTGTCTCAAAGAAAATTATTCCACAGGTTAATGACTTCAGACTTGTTTGTGCTCTTTTGATTATCAACTTCGATATTTATTTAAAAAAATGAAGTTAGCTAATATAATTTATAGTATAAGTCAGAGGCCTTTAAGGCGGCTTGATTACTCTCGACACCAGAGTTGGCCACTCTCATTCGATAAGAAGAAGAAGATAATATTAGTATGCGTCTATGCATAATTCGTTAGATATTACTAGATCGTAGGCAAAACCAAAGACTATCTTTCAAAAGATACTTGGTCTCAGACTTCTAAACCTCAATTTGAAGAACAGTCTGGCCGCTGTTGAAGAGATTCATTTCTAAATTCAAATCAGGTTGATCTTATACAACACCTAATTAATGCATCAAACATTTATTTACCGTGTTATGGACAACTATAGTATTGCTTTGCCTTCACTGACCAGTAGATCCCAGGTAAGGTACAATATACCAAAGCCCCTTGCCCATAATGCTCATATCACACAGTGGGCGGCACATTTTTCTCTCGTTACGGCCTTCTTTTTTGATGGAAATAGCTGGTAGCCTTTGTATACATAATGCGGGCCTAAAAGCTAGCGAGTTTCACTGGCATTATAATATTTGAGAAAATCGTCAGGTAAATTCATTTTGGTCCGGTACGGGATATAAATGGTGTAAATTAACGATGTAGGCTTTTTATGTCGGTAGGTTTTTACGGATATTTAAGCTGCAGCGTTCTATATTTACTTTTGTTAAAATTTGGCAGTAAGTGAGTCTTAATTTTTACCCACAATACTAGCTTATAATCCAAAATTTAAAAAATAAACGATTGCATTATCGCGATTCAATGTTTATTTTTATATATGTGGTTTTATTTTATACTTCAGTTACAAATTAAATCGTACTCGTTTATCATTTTATCTTTATTTAATATCTTGAGGCATATTTGAACCCCAAAAACTAGTTTGTCAGAAACAAAACGTCTAAAAATCTGTAATATAAACTTGCAGCCTGTTTTTAATTCCCCGAGAGCCCTTCTTAGAACGTGTCTCGGGAGTCAATGGTGGTGATTCATGAAATGTCATTCTGAGACCTCAAGATTTGGCAATAAGGACCTCTGTACACTGGGATTGTAGGCAAATAGACCTGTCGATTTTAGAATTGAGAAAAAGTCAGTAAGTTCGTAAGAGAGAGGGCAACTTTAGAATTATGGGAAGAAGACTTATTTATTTATTTGATAAATGGACGAGCAGCAAATTGCTGATGTGCCCATATCACACTGTGTCAAAAAATATTTTATATAGTCCACACAAAGTTCGGATTTATACTGTACAGTCCACTGGTGCAATGATCACAAGTTAACAAGAGGTTTTCTGTAACCAGTCATCAAGCCGGTTCTTAAAGTGTTTGACAGATGTTACACTGACCACCTGTTTTGGCAACCTGTTCTAGTTATGAACCACTCTGTTGTTGTTCTTCTCTTATTTATTTACCTATTTGAAAAATAGTTAATAAAATAGTTAAACGGTGGAGTTCTTCAATCGTTTCTATGTCTGTGTGCTGGCAACACCAAGCATGGCGAAACCTAGCGGTCTGTTCCAGCAGCCTCATTTGGGAGCTAGTTTCATTCAGATACGTTCCACCTTAAACCACAATGTATTATATAAGTGTCGCTTTAGGTGACCCTGAACATCTGTATATTTCAACCATATTACGAGCTTTTGGGTGACTTGAACTATCTCAAAATGAGCGCTCGCCTGTCTTATAAAAACTTTATTTCAATGTTTCTGTTAGCATGCACGATCAGATTTCCAAACTATTTGCGTAGCGCAGTGTACGAAGGACTTTAGGGTCTAGCACAATTTAAATGTTTATAGCTTAGGACGCCCGTTCCGTACGAATAAAGTGGTTACGTTTCGTGTATATTTTATACTGGTTAGAATTTAAAATATCGTTTACTTTCGACTGCTAGAGGATTGAAAATGTTTAGGCTGTTTTCAGGTGCGTTTGCATAATATGAGTAAGTCTAAATGCAGTGGGGGATAAAATCTGGTGTGATATTTACACTGCTTAATTTACACTTATAACAATGAAAATATTTTAGATTAGCTTGGGCTATGACGCAACGCTATGGTTGATGACGGAAATTTTATGTGACATTCACATGCAGATTAAATAGATAAAGTAGGTACTTATTACAAAAAACAGGAATGCGATCTGTGTAACATTATTAGTGTAAGTAACGATTTAATTTAGATTAAAAACGATTTTAACTGGGTAATATTCAGAAAATTTATAAACACATCAGATTGATTGGAAAATAATAATGTTACAAGCAGGCACAATTACTTTCTTATTACTTTCTTACTACAACATGTAGAAGTTATATTTTTATTGTATGAAGTGTGTAGTTTTCACGAAATGATTAAATTGGCAAAAAAATTCAACAAAATTAAACCTTCACATCCCAGAGCTCTTTCTCTATTCGCAACGTTTTCAAAAAACACAACCGAAAACAACAAAAATAAAACTTAACGCAAGCACGTTAACGTTTTGGCAGTAGACGATACCAAATCAGTGCATTTTAATCCAATCTGGTGTCCTATACACTGCCACGGCAGATACCAGAGGCTTGGCAGAGTGCCTGGCTTGATCGTAACTTATGTACTGGTGCTTTTGGCTTATTTTTTAGGTAGTCGATGCCTGCAGCTTCGCCCGCATTGTGTGGGGATAAATGTAGCTTCACTTTCGCAGCTATGTAAACAACGTACATTATTGCAGTGGGCTGTTGCTTTGTTAAGAACTTAACAGTAGATCGGAAAAATCATATAAATTAACCCTCTGTATTAGTTTTTTTTTACATTAAATAGGCTTTCGTTTGACTATAGCCTGCCTGATGTTAAGCACCACTATAGTCTAAGATGTAGGAAACTTGCCTAGAAGATACCTATTTACTCTAGATTTGAATACCCCTGGGTTATATAAGTTATATTATATAAGGTTATTATAAAAATACTGAATAGAGAGTTAGAAGGAAACATATGGTCAAGAACAGCGCGGAGTATTGGCGTAAGAGGGAGGAGACCTATACCCTGCAGTGGGTCTCATTGGCTGATGATGATGGTGGTGTAGATAATTATGTAAAGTAGCAACAGAACATTCCAATCTTGTAACCATAGAGTTATTTTAGCTCTATACAAGTATTCAGTCCGAGTGAAATTGGCAACTTTAAATGAAACTCTGGAGAAATATGTAGTGTTTTTCCTCTGCAACTGCTCCTTAACCACCTTTAAGATACAAACTTGATGGGTTTTAGGTGTGTTCCTCCATATACCATTGCCACACTGAGGAGCACAAGGAGCCACGGTTAAGGAGCAGTCGCAGCGGAAAAACACTACATTTTTCTCCAGAGTTTCATTTACAATGGATTTCCGCAAAGTAACGCCTGATTCAATATCTTGGGTAGTTTGAATCCAAATCAACATGGGCATATACGACTACTAATAAATATTTCCTTTCAACAACATGTTTTAACAGTTTACAAACTATCAATAAATAAATTACTCTTCACCTACACATAACATTAGCTTAAACAAATAATATCTAAATATATAAAACTCAAAGGTGACTGACTGACTGATTGACTGACTGACTGATATAGAGATCTATCAACGCACAGCCCAAACCATTGGACGGATCTTAAATTTGGCATGCAGGTAGATGTTATGCCGTAGGCATCCGCTAAGAAAGGATTTTTGGAAAAACCGCTTTTAAAGGGGTGAAATAGGGGATGCAAGTTTTACTTCTTAATGCGAGCGAAGCCGGGAGCACCCACTAGTCCCAAATAAATGAATTAAACCTTACTATTTACAAAGCTCCCCAGCGCCTCACTTGAGTGCACTTTAAGTCAACCAAGTGTAATCTCAAGCGTTATTTTAACTTATCTAATCCACCCCTAAGGGACTTATGTATTTAAACGATCTCAATTGATTCTGACCGAGATTAAGCAGAATTACAAGCCTTAACTTAAAGCATCAGAAATCACGCGGTAAATCTAAACTTAACTAAGCGTTAGAAGTTTTCTAACCAAATGAATGTTTATTCTAGTTCGGTCGTTCTGTTTATCTATAAGGACGTGGTCTGTATAAATTTCAAAGATTCGCAAAAGGTGTTCTGGGAATGAATTGAAACATAAAGAAGAATAGTTTATTTGTTAAAATATTGACTGTGTTTGATCAAAAAAAAAATTTATGAAAGTAAGGTAGTCGAGTGTTCTTTGTGTTCATTTCCTCATTTTCATGACGTTAAAATAAAACGAAGTTTTACTTATGAGGTTAAGTATTTTAGTATCAATGTTTTAATAACTGTTGGGTTGTGTTTATGTAAATATATATATAAAACTTTCTTTAAGAACATTGAACTACATGCCTATCATTAGTACCTATGTAATCACATTTGTTCCTAGAATTACATTTTTAAACTGTACCTACTGCTATAAAATTACAAATTTTTATTGTTATATAACAATCACAGTAAGTGTAGTATACTTTTAATAAAGCCATAAACCACATTTCCTTTCTACTTGTTTATAACAGTTTCTAACCCGCGCTATAGGCCTTACAGGAATCACGTGAAAGTCGTAAAGTACCTTAGGAAATTGGGTATCCTTACGAAAGCTCACGTACAAACCACATCGTTTGACATTACAAACATAATACTCCAGGGATAGTTTGGGTTTCGATGTCAGCCTTTGGCTTGAGGTTAGATCGGTTTAAATCAATGATGGAGCAAAATCCTTATTGGGGTTAGACGTGTTCTTAGTGTGATCGGTTGTTTATGGTAACATGGTTTTCAGATAGCTAAGAAAGCATAATTACTATATTATACTAGTAAATGCCTTCAGCTTAGCTCGCTTTGCTTTGCCATATTAAACCGAGTTCATACTGCAGCTCTGAAACACAAGATCCACTGGATACTTAGCTCAGAGCTCAGTACACTACTGACGTACTGAACTAGTGCATAAAATTGCAATTGTGTTGTGTATGTTATGTACGTACACGTAAGTTTTTTCGTCCAATAAACAAATTGTTATTATTTAAGATAAAAAGATTTTATTTTGTTGTGAAGACATAAGTTATTTTTTATTAAATTGTATACGTAAAAAAAATTATGTGGTGTTATTTTTGTATTCTTTTTTACAGTGGACAGTCATGTTTTTGTTCAGCGCTCAGGACTAAGTCACACAAAGCGATACCGACTCAAAGTCGAGCAAAACTCTGGATTTTTTGTGTTAATTTTAAACTTAGTTTCCATACTGTAATAACTAATATCAGCTCAATCTCACCATTAGCGATCAAAGTCCATCAAGATCAACACAATACATATGTATGTATGTTAACACTGACATATATTACGCTGTGCATTAAACCAAGTGTCACCTAACAAATAATGGATTCCATGGCAGTATACAAGCGCCGTCACAGGGGTGAGTGGCCACGTTTGGCCCGACGCCATAGATGAACTAGTGCGGATTATTGAAAGCCATAGCGAGGGAATGAAAAGCGGTTACCGGAATAGCAAATTTCGACTTCCATTCTTGAATTGGGTTTTATTTGAGGACTGAGTTTCATATTATTTGTTCCCTTCGGTTTGCTCTCGTTAATTTTGTTTGATTAAATGCCAGAACTTGAGAAGTGTACGTAAAATCTGAAGTAAATTAATACAATTGAAATTGGATGTCTCTTTTCTGTGCACAAAGTATACATGATGTTACATTTAATTTATTGAATTGTATTACTCACGTATATTTTATTATTCCTTTACTCTTTGTGTAGTTATCATTATTATTTATCTATCAATACACGCACATAAGTAATCTTTAATGAGTATAGAAACACATTTTTTTTTAAATTAAGACGTATATTAAGTAAATTATGTAAATAATATAAGTAACCCAGTCGACCGAAATAACATTAATCACATTTCACTACAGTTAACCGCAACACAAAACCGGCCAGCGAGATAACGTACCGGAACTACTGGATACTGCCAAGCGTAACCGGAATTAAATCCCGTGTCATAGATTATGACGTCATAATGAAAAGCGTATTGATCTAGTTCGGTTCTCAAAGGGTGGTTGGATGAAAGAGGGGCTTTGATATGTACTTAGCATATCTGGATCACTCAGTAACTCTCAGGTCGCAATGAAAGAAATGTACATGGATTTTTCGAAAAGATTTTGAGATTAGCTTTCAGGTGAGATGGACAGACATCTGTGTTAGTGTTGCTGTATATTTATAGAAGGAAATTGCGATGGATATCCAAAGACCGGGCACCCATCACAATGTATCGATGAATACAATTAATTTGACGAGAGAGACATGCACGACCCTCAGTAAAGAGGCTGTGGCATTTGTGTACCGTTTTTGTGATTAAACTTAAGTGTAGTTGTCGTTTATTTGGTCATATGCATAAAAAATATTTTTAATATTGTGTATATTAAAATTACATGTTCATACCATGTGAATATCGTGAGTATATGGAATGAAATATTATAATACAAGTATTCTGCAAATCGTGGTTCCTACTTATAGATTACACTTAAAAGTTCTTCATATAAGCGTTCATGTAAATATTACGTTGTAACATAAATAACACGTGTAACTTTTCCTTATTCATTCATTCTCGCGATGAAAACGCACAACATCCGCAAGTTTTCAACAATATTATTACAAAATTATGTTTATATATTTTAACTAGTGGGTGCTCGCGGCTTCGCCCGCATTAAGAAGTAAAACTTGCATCCCCTATTTCACCCCTTTAAAAGTGGCATTTCCAAAAATCCTTTCTTAGGGATGCCTACGTCATAACATCTACCTTCATTCCAAATTTCAGCCCAATCTGTCCAGGGGTTTGGGCTCTGCGTTGATAGATCACTATATCAGTCAGTCAGTCAATCAGTCAGTCAGTCACCTTTGAGTTTTATATGTATAAATTTTACATTATTGTGAATTTATTGGTGTTAATACAGGTGTTAATATAAATTTATGTATATTTAACGAATAGATAGCATGATTACGTTTTCTCTTGATCAATCTGGGGCCTCTTAAGCCGTCTTACTGACTCATTTTTTGAAAGATTTGTTGCAAGTACGTTTGTGTGCCTCTCTAATCTCATTTTGTATCTCTTGCTCTGTTTCTGAATTTCCTCCTTCACGGTGGGCATTTCCAGGTATTCATGTATTTCCTCTTTTTTTGTGAACCATGGTGCATTGGTAATGTTTCGGAATACATTGTTTTGAAACCTATGTAGTATTTCCACGTTGGAGTGGCTTGCAGTTCTCCAGAGTTATATGCCATATGTCCATATAGGCTTTAGTATGGTTTTGTAGACAAGTAACTTATTTTCTAGTGACAGCCTGGAATTCCTTCCTATTAACCAAAATAAAGAACTGTATCTAATATTCGACTCATTTCTTTTCTTTTGTATGTGTGTTTTCCAGGTCTGCCGTCTGTCCAGCCACATTCCAAGATAGCGAACTTCATTTTTATGGGGGAGCTCCTCGTGTCCTAGTTGTACTCTTGGGCAGTCACCTTTTCTTAGAGCAAATGTTATGTGTGTGGATTTAGCTGCACTTGCTTTGATTTTCCACTTCTTCATCCAGCAATCAATTTTATTAAGGTGTGTTTGGAGTTGGTCAGATGCTGTTTTGGAGTTTTGGTTGCTACTTAAGGCTGCTGTGTCATCTGCGAAAGTAGCAGTGAGTACATTGTCTGTCTCTGGTAGCTCCGCTGTATATATGGTGTATAGAACAGGGCCTAACACAGACCCCTGAGGAACTCCTGCAGCTATGGGAAAAGTTTCCGAGACCACATTGTTCACTTTTACTCTGAATTTTCTTTCTGCCAGGTAAGATTTAAGAAGATTGATTACGTTTAAACGGCTAGATAGAATGTAGATGAAAATTGATATGGATATATGTATGTAGATACGTAATTTTTTGTCTATCAATCGAATAAAAACAAATGAAAAGTTTCAACCATGACATAATTTTGATATGAACATAACAAATATACATTTATTTTTTTAGAAAAATATTATTATGTATTTGGGCACCTATACAATTCTTATGAGTCGACATAGGCTTATGTTTATTTATTTTATTTTACTGAACTTTGGATCTGTTTATTATTATGTTGCGAATGTGTGGAATGCACAGAATGGAACAGTTCCTTTAAAGTGTTTTGCTATTAATCATGTATTTTCTGTATGTTGTGGTGTGTTAAATAAATAAATAAATTGAAATCGCGATTTCGTCTTCCTCTTATCGAATGAGAGTGGCCAACTCTGGCGTCAAGAGTTCATCAAGCCACCTTAAAGGCCCCTGACATGACATAACGACTGCCGTACTATGACAAACGGCCTGGATCAAATAATAAATAAATTGAAAAATAAATATATCATTACTAGTGCGTATTCTCTGTGGCGGTTTATTTTTCAATCAATATCTCGAGTGTCGTGTGTCGCAGCTGCGTTTCGTTCCTATCTTCGCGCTTTGCATGTCATATAACATGCATATAACAGTGGAAGTCTGCTCGGTGCTCGGGGAATGTGATTACCACGAGGAATAGGAAACTGGCTGAGAAAGAAGAAGTACTTTTTTTAGGTAAAGATGTTTTTTAACACGGAATAGGCTTGCGTTTGACTACAGCTACAAGTTAAGCTTCACTGTAGTCTAAGATGTAGCATGCTTGCCTAGGATAAACCTATTTACTCTGGGTTTGAAGGCCCCTGGGTTATAATTTTCTGGGAACAACGCTTCAACGCTTAATATCGCTGTCCTTACTGTGAAGGTTCGTAGCGCTTCGTGCGAGTTTTTGTACTTCCACCATGACCCGGTGACTCTCCGCTGACTTCCTGCTAATAAAAAATATATAAAAAAATTGATTGTTATAGTGATTTTTGTTTGCGAGTTATGATTGCTTAGATATAATATCTTTTCTAGAAACGATGACAAAAAAGTGATCTTTTTAGTGTATGTGCTTATCGGTATTTTAATTAAGTATATCTCGTAACTCTGTTCAACTTTTAGCACGTCAAAAACAGTGGTTCCAAACAAAAAACTAACCCTTTAACGATAGTTATGGTATATAAATATTTTTCGCCATATTTCTGAAAATCGAAGAACAAAAGTGGTTTGACTGTGACTCTTTACATCATACGAAAACTGTGCTTGTAACACGGCTGATTAATGGTTATGTTAATTTAGGGTTTGATAATCTACCTACCCTATTATTTATACAAAAATACATCCAAATCAATTCATCTGTTTGAGCGTGACAAAGTAATGCACAGATAGGTACATACACTCACAAACGCTTTGATAATATTAATGTTATTGCACTCTGGCCTGCTTAAGCTAAAATTGAAGCTTTTCTAAACAACATCACGTACACAACTTTACTAGCTCGAGCTCACTCATTATTTTATCACGAAACTACAATAAAACCATTTTGTCTTGCACTTGATATAAAAAACAACATTTGCATAAAACATTACTACATTTTGTTGAGAAGTTACCTTTTTATAAAACAGTTTTGCATTATCTTTAAAGTTTACGAGTGTTGTGGCAGAGCAGAAAACAATAAACCCAAAGAAACTACCAGTTAGATTTATAAAGTTACAGTTGCTTTTAGCATTCGGTAAAATTAAAAAGTTAAATTACAATTAAACAATAAAAAATGCTGGACGAGAGAAGGCAATGTCTTCGTATTGGACTCTGAGGGGGCCCGCCATCGCGTCAACACGGTTGCGGAATTGGAGGCTATACAGCCGAAGCAAGTGCCAGCTGCTAAGCCCAAGGCGGCAAAAGGAACGTCGAGTGCCGCTGAAGGTGCGAAACCGGCGGCGAAGCCGAGGCCCAAGGCGAAGAAATAATGTGTTTTCATTATGTTCATGTTATTTTGTGTGCTCAGTATACTATTATGTTATCAATATATAGATTTAAGTTTGTTGTCATTATCACAATTTTACTTTGATATGTATTTTTCGCTACCTTCAACTCAATTTGTTGATCAACTTTTTGTTTTGTTTACATATTTTCAACTGACAAGAGTGACAAGACAAGTGACAACATTAGTGATAAATAATTCTAACTGTCAATGTCATGTTCTGTTTTTTGTTAGCTTCGTGCAATGTAAATTTAGCCTCAAAATTATATAGTATAGTTTTCATTATTAATTTCACAAATTCGTTCCAAGACTGTTGCAAATATTTTTAGTATTAGTAATTTTATTTTTATATATTATTATTTAGATTGTTGTACCTAGATATGTAACTAGAGTTAAGTTTTAGTGTGCATTTTCTTCCAGTTGCAAAACTGGCAGGTGGACTATTTAGAATTCTAAATAGTTTACACTATTTACATATTGAATATTTATTATTAGTACCGATAGGTATATTATATTTATTATTATTATTTATTTATATAATACAATACGTAATAATTTTATTTTCTTTTTGTCATGCTATACTCTAGCGATGACGATTCTGAATATGCTAGTTGTTCATCATTTGATGATGCAAATAGCTCAGATAGTTTTTGTAGTTTGCCTACACTAGCAGAATCCGGTTATGGTGGAAGTTCCTAAGACCCGCACGAAACGGTACGCTTCCACCTTTATTGTTCGTACCGCTAGGTTGTGGAACTCCCTGCCTGGCTCTCTGTTCCCCACGCACTATAATCCAGCGATCTTCAAAGCGAGAGTGAATCGGTTCTTATCGGGTAAGCACGCTCCATCTTAGGCCATAGCCTTACTTGCTATCAGGTAAACTATGGTTAAGTGCAAACCCGTTCAAGTTAAAAAAAAAAAAAAAAAAAAAAATATGTTGAAACTTTTGTTACAGATTTTCCTAAAAATTTCAACGTCTTCCACATAAACGCTCAGAGCATTGCGGCACACCTTCCAGAGATACAAGCGTCCTTCGTACACTCTAATATTCACGCCCTTCTTGTCTCTGAGTCTTGGCTAAAGCCTGCTCTCTCATCTAACTTTGTGTCGTTGCCAGGGTTTCGTCTCATAAGAAATGATCGCATTGGTCAGAAGGGTGGTGGCGTGGCTATTTATTTGCGTTCCAATATTCCTTTCTCCGTTCTTAGCACTTCAGCTCAGCCACCCCCAACAAATGCTGGTGAAGAAGCTGGTGCTTCATAGAAGTTACTCTGCAACACACTAAGGTTCTCTTAGGAGTATATTATCCACATTCACGTGATGTTAATTACTTTTTGTCACTTGAAAAACTCTTAGAAAATCTGTCTACTCTTTACCAACATACAATTATCTTGGGAGATTTTAATACCTGTTTATTAAAACAAGACCATAGATCTTCTAAACTTATGTCACTAGCTAGTTCATGTAACTTAACAATCCTTCCACTTAATGCTACTCACAATCCGCCACACTGTGAACCATCTCTTCTTGACCTTATCCTTGTTTCTTCTCCTTCTTGTGTTGCGAGACATGGTCAGTGTGCGGCGGATGCTATTTCTCATCATGATTTAATTTATTTGTCTTATAAAATTCGTCCTCCTCAAGTCAAGCCCAAAGTTGTATTTCTGCGAAGTTTTGGTAGTATGAATGTAGATAGTTTGCGCAAGGATGCTAAGGAACTAGATTGGTCATCAGTAATCAATGGCGGAGATATGGATATCAAAGTTAATGAATTTAACCGCATCTTAACTCAGCTATTCGATATTCATGCTCCTATTCGTGCTATAAAGATGAAGCATGCTCCTGCACCTTGGCTAAATGATGAAATCCGTACACTAATGCGTGAGAAGTTAGTGGCGAAGGTTAAGCTGAAGTGTGCTGAATCTGAAGCTAATATTAAGAAGTATGTAGAGAGACGCAACGTCTGCAATAGAGCGTGTAGGGACGCACAACGCCGACACACCTATAATTCTGTCCAGGATGAAGACCCAGCGAAAGTGTGGAAATTCTTACCGTCAATGGGAGTTGGCAAGTCCCGTCAGGACTCCATTCCCAATAATATTAACCTGCATGATTTGAATCAGCATTTTTCCTATTCTTCTAAATTTAATGGACCACTTAAAGCCAATACATTAAATAATCTTCTGTCTGTTAGTCTTCCTGACACTGTCCTCTTTGACTTTCATCAATTTGCCGCTGGTGATGTTAGGATGTGTATATTATCCGTGTCATCTAATGCTGTTGGCAGTGACAGTATCAGTAGAAGGATGATTGTACCTATCCTTGATGAAATCCTTCCCATTATCCAGTATATGCTTAACTTTTCTATCTCCTCAGGAACCTTTCCCACAGTGTGGAAAGAGGCTCAAGTCACACCACTTCCTAAAAAACCGAATCCCTCTTCCTTTTCTGAGTTTCGTCCTATCTCCATTCTTCCCTTCCTCTCCAAAATTTTAGAAAAACTGGTGTATAAACAATTATCCTCATACCTCTTTAAAAACTCCCTTTTAAACCCTTACCAATCTGGTTTTCGCTCTGGGCATAGTACCACAACTGCGTTGACAAAAATTACTGACGACATCAGAGTTGGTTTGGGAAACTGTCATCTTACTGTGCTGTCACTGCTAGATTTTAGCAACGCCTTCAATAATGTGGATTTTGATATTCTGTTGGGATTATTACGATCTCTTAATCTTTCACCAGCGGCAATTGCATGGTTTCATAGTTACCTGTTTGGTCGCCGGCAGAGGGTACGCGTAGATGATAATTATTCGTCTTGGTGTAATATCTCTGCTGGTGTGCCACAGGGCGGCGTGCTATCTCCTCTTCTTTTTGCTATATTTATTAACTCTATCTCTTCTAATTTGACTTCTTCCTACCACCTCTATGCAGACGATTTGCAAATATATATCCAATCAACGCTAGTAGATTTACATGATGCCATAGCTAGTACGAACTCCGACCTTCAACGCATTCGAGACTGGAGTAGATCATTTGGTCTCACCATCAACCCTGCTAAGACGCAAACAATTATAATAGGTAGTTCCCGGATGATCTCCAAGATTGACTGGTTTCGATTGCCACAGGTTATCTTTGACGGAGTTCCAATTACAATTAGCGATACCGTTAAAAATCTAGGCATTATCTTTGATAAGCAATTCTCCTGGGGTCCACAGATTGCGGAAGTAAGCAGAAAGATTTTTGCTTCATCTGCATCTCTTAGGCGCCTTCGTAACTTTCTACCGATTACTACCAAAACTGCACTCGTCCAATCCCTTCTGCTTCCAATATTAGACTACGCTGACGCTTGTTATCTCGACTTAACCGAGGAGCAGCTCGACAAACTCGAGCGACTTCAAAATTTCTGCGTACGTTTTATATTTGGACTGCGCAAGTACGATCACGTCTCTGAATATCGGCAGAAGCTCAAATGGTTGCCCATCCGTCTTCGCCGCAATTCTCATATCCTAACCCTTCTTTACAAAATCCTATTCTTCCCGTCCACTCCATGTTACTTAAAGGAACGTTTTGCATTTGTGACCGCCTCCCACTCCAGCTCCCTGCGTTCGTCCCGGTCCCTTCTCCTCGAGATCCCTTCTACCTCATCGTACTCCAACTTAATGTACAATCATTCCTTCACCATCCAAGCCATCAAATTGTGGAACATGTTGCCATTGCCTGTTAGGCAAGCTAAGTCCATAAGCATTTTCCAAAAACTAGTGTATCATCATTATTTATCATCCATATAGTATTATGTATTGTATTGCTTATTATTATTTATTAGTGTATTATCTGAGTTTGTATTGTGTTCTTTCACTTATTTATTTTATGTATTCTTGTACACCGCCTATTTAAGATTCTAAATCCTGTCCATCCAAAGGTTGCCTGGAAGAAATCGCCTAAGGCGATAAGGCCGCCCAATGTGCATTAAATTAGTTTTTATATTTCTTTTTATATTGTTATTTCTTTGGTGTGCATTAAAGACATATCTTATCTTATCTTATCTTAAAATAAATACTTAAATGTAAATTATATAAATCTTAAAATGCGCTACCAAAAATTTTTATATTATAAAACTAACCAAAGTTATGTTTTGACCATAGGAAAAATATGTTTTAGTAAATCTTGAATTGTAAGTAAGTAAATAATAAAATACAAGTCATACCACAAATAGCAACTATTCATTGTATGATTCACGCTTTGAATCACTTTCATGTTACGGCCGACTAGAAATCAAAGAACGAAAGAGAAAATCGATGTGCAAAGGGCACCTTCCGACCGTCTAAAATACGATTTATCAAGTTTAACAGATAAATGCTGGCCGTAACATTCCCAGAAACAGTTTGTAGGCGCACAAACTGCAAGGTTTCTTTTATTGTATTTTGACCAAAGATCTATGAAATTTATAGACAACTAGTGGGTGCTAGCGGCTTCGCTTGCATTAAGAAGTAAAACTTGCATCCCTTATTTCACCCCTATAAAAGTGGCATTTCCAAAAATCCTTTCTTAGCGGATGCCTACGACATTACAT
Organism: Macaria notata; assembly: GCA_927399415.1. NCBI lineage: Eukaryota > Metazoa > Arthropoda > Insecta > Lepidoptera > Geometridae > Macaria > Macaria notata. Next base: position 9,453,861 of record OV656725.1, on the reverse strand, counting down.
CTACCTTCTTCATTCCAAATTTCAATCCAATCCGTCTAGTGGTTTGGGCTGTGCGTTGATAGATCACTATATCAGTCAGTCAGTCACCTTTGAGTTTTATATTATATAGATTTTTTACTGTGAAATTGAGACGAAAAATCAAAATCAGAGTAAACGGTGATCCTTGGCTTATAAATTCGCGGGCATATACAAACTGATAAAAATGATGATGATTACCGTAAAAACTTAAACCTTTTTCTTTTAAATCTTACATTTTCAGCCTGTCATTGAATTGTTTAACAAGTGCAAATTAATTATGGAGACTAAATAAAGACGCATAAAGTTGTTTTTGTGAATGCGAAAAAATGCATTGCTTTTTTTACTTGAGTAAAAGAATTTAATGTTTATGAGAGTTTCGGCTTATCTATTATTTAATGACATCCATGATTTAAAAACATTTTTTATTTTGATTTGAAACAACGGTTTTGTATGTGTCATAGCACCGCGGTGCTCCAATCGTTGTTTTCGATGTGACTTGCGCTTCCAAACGACACGCGCTTTCGCATATTTTACATTTATGGTGAAAGTAAAGTGCCTTTGTTAAATTTTCGGTTGTGATTCAGAGGCCGTTTTGATATTTAATTGTATTCAAAACAAATGTTGTAAATATTGAGCGATATTTTTTTTTAAATTAACGACTACATCATCCAGGTAATCGTTTACGCTATGTCATTTGTTACTGTCAAAGTCATTTTGCATGACGAAAAGAATTTACTTTATTTCAAATATGTATAAAAAGGGTATGTTTCTTTGCTCATTCAATATATTATTATTAACCTTCTACAGGTCAAAGAACCAAACTAACCTCGAAAAAAGATCAAATCTGATACATTCACATTGCAAAAATAATCCGGTCTCTACGTAAATATATTCAGGAGTAGAAATGAGATTTTATTGCTAAAATACGGTAAGTAGGCGCTATATCGAATATCAAGTAGTTCAGACCTGTAGATCGCGTAATAAAAATACAGCAAAGTTTATTTCGCCCACATAAACAGTCTAATGTCAGCGAAAAGGCTAAGAATAAGTTTATTAGGTTTGCTTACGGACGCCGAAGAATGAAGGCAAAGAATTTGATGAACATAGAATGGTCATTTACCTATTTAAAAAATGTATGTACCATTCCAGTAAGGATTTGTTCCTCAAATAAATTTAGTTCAAATGAGAGTAGTTAGCTAAGTTTCTGTAAAATATATAATAATCTGTCCTTGTCTAGTCACCAACAGAGTTTTATTTTGACATCATTATTATCGCTATGCGTTTGCAAAGCAAAGATGAAGTCAAAGATATAGTACGCTTGTTCAAAAGAAACCAATGTACCTTTAAAAACTAGTTTAAAAAGAATCACTTTAGTTTTTGATTCTATTTCATCTAGGTGACAAAACAAGATATTATAATTTCCATCCACAAAATTACTATACGTCCGCATATTCTTATCTACCTAAGTATTAAATCCACGTTTCCGAAGCAAACGTGTCCGTTGAATTTGTTCTCGCAAGCATAAATAGAATTTGGGCTCGGATCGGCTTCCTTACGACGGCAAATGAAATTACTCATTTCACGCCCCAGTCTCTTGATTGTGACCGATATAAGGGGAAACGTTCTTTAAAAGGCCGTGACAACTTGCTTCACGAGGTGAAAAGGTTTTGTTAAATTTTGTTTACAGACAAAAATATGTTTCGTTAAATTGTAGACCCCGGCTGGTTGTATAGTACGACAGACGTTAAGCCATGTCAGAGGCCCTTAGGGCGGCTTGATAAACACTCGACACCAGAGTTGGCCACTCTCATTCGATAAGAAGAAGAAGTTTGAAGGATTTGTTCTACTGATTAATTACCGCTAATGATGCATTAACAATCCTCTTAATTCCAAAACGTGGCTAAACTATCGTTGAGGACATTTGACATGAAATAGTTTGTTATTATTGTCTGAAATTTGCTTTTATTTTATAACATTTTTACGGAAAAAATTTTATATAAGAATATAAAAAATTTAACCGTAAAAATGTTATAATAGAGATTTGCAAATAGAATAATTAAATTTAACCTCGTCAACTTCAAAGTAAAACCTCGTTTTGGAATATGACGGAATGATTTATTTAGGTGTTTTAATATTTTTAAACAAACAAAAAAAATCAACAAAAATAACTATAAAGCTCGTTTTTTGTACTCCAAACAATCGTAATATCTGTTAAAATTCCCGACCCCGCTTCAATGCTCATTGGGCCACCATTTTGCGCGTCGTCGCCCGCCGACTCAAATACAAATGTTAATTCACTAAATTATTAACCGTTCGCGAATTAAATCCATTTTGGGGCATGCACCAAAAGGGCAGTCCCATTGGGGTTTTACGATGGGATGCCCCCATAAAAACCAAAAGAGATAGCCTCTGCCCGACTGGGAAGATTAGAAATAATGCAGAGATATCGGTCTGAATAGAATAAGGTCTAGTGAAAGATTTATTATGTGGTTAACAATAAAATTTGGTGCATAGAATCAACTAAGAAACGAAAGGTAATAGTCGATCATATTTAAAACGGAGAGATTTAGATATATGATATAGATAAAGATAGACTAATGTTTATAATTATAATGTCTTTGCAAATTAACCATAAGTATAATATAAAGGGTAAAAAAAGAAAGGTAAGGTTAGTACAACTTCTATTAAAATATCATTTGACGGTACCTACTGAATTGAATATTTTATTATATCCGCTCGGGTTGCCAAAACTAGGGGCACTCACTTTTTACTAAGTCCATCTAGTATTTTTTTATATTATGTTTTAGATATGCAAGTTATCTCTCTGTTAGGAACACGATCATGGTACTCGGTGCCTGCTTTCGTTTAATGAAGTAAATACCCTCGCGAAGTATAAAAACGTTTCGTTTACATTGCTATCCACTTAATAACTTTTCCAACTGTAGACAGCTTAGCTGAGCTAAGAGGAATAAGGATGTAGGGATGTTAGAAAATTTGGCGTTTTGATAAATTTGCAATCCTTATTTTTAGAATTGTTGGTGGAAGATATTTTATTTTTATTTCAATAAAATATGATGCTATTATTTTAAAGTCAAGGATCCAACCTAGACAAGGTCTGTACATAATAAATTTACAATGGTAGTACTAAAGTAGTGTCTCCTTTTTATTGAATGAGAGTGGCCAACTTTGGTATCGGAGAGTTTATCAAGCCGCCGGAAGGGCCTCTGACATGACTTAGCGACTGTCGTACTAGACAAATAGCCGAGACCTACAATTTAACGTATCATCCGAGCCACGGAACCTCCTTAATTGAAATGCCAGTTTTCAGTCACCCATCCAAGGACTGATTGCGTTGACATTTAGTAGCTTAGCTAGCCTCCGCTAGCTAAGCTACTGGAGCTTCAAGTATCAAAAATTACATAAAAGTTTTTTTTCTATTCATACTAGGCATAATTTACCGGTACTGTTTACCATTCAACGCAGCGCAACTATTCCAGAGGTGTCCCAAACATTCCCCTTAAACTGGCTTCCATAAACGATTTTGAAGCTTCCGCTCCTATATTTCCGGTATTAGAATATAGGCCCGTTTGGAGTATTTCTCATACACATTATACCTACAGGTTTTCTCAAAGGTGTAAATAAGTTTGTCGGAAACTTTGCCAGGAAGTTAAGCTAATGCGACTTTTTGTGTAGATAACGACTGCCTCAGGCTTTGGTAGGAACGAGTAATGGTTTTATTACTCTCAGAAAAAGAAATAAAGCTTATGGCGCGTAAAAAATATTCTCTATTTGTTGCGTTGTTTTGGATGTACCAAAATGAACGTTGTTGAGAAATGGGTGCATTAGTGCGTTTAGGTAACTCAGATGTTTTTCGAAATATACGTGGACACTTTAAATGAATATAACATTAATTTATTCGTTCGCTGAGAGTGAAAACATTGAAGCTAAAATGCAAAACCTTTTACCAGAATATTATGGCGCAAGACTTTAGATAAACTTATAATTATTTTATAAGCAGCGACATTCCTAGCAAAAACGTCATTTTCTCTATGGACGATTATTTTCGTCACTTAAGTTACAACCATTAAACACATCAGCACAGCAAAGTTACCCCAATAACTCTAACTCTGGTTATCTGCAGAAAGTCGTCGCCATAAAAACCGATTCCAATTTCATCTGATAGTATTTTCATCAATACTTTCAGCAACTTTTAACCTATAAATTTGGGATACGAAAAAGTTTAAAGTCCGTGCAAGAGGGAGCCACCGGCAACTTAGTTGGCAGTTTACTTCTGAATTTCAAGCCGGGAAAGATTAGTTTCACCACTCGCCTTGTCAAATTTTAATGTAAAACTTTAAACCTTCTTCGGAACAACGACAGCTCGTTTACTCTCACGCTACTTACGCTGTAATAAAACTTTTTTTTTACTGTAAAACAGCGCCCGTAACTCACCTAGCGGAGGTATTCGATGCGATTACCAACGTTTTACCTGACGCGGTCAGACCTTGGATGGGTGACCAAAAAGTGGCATTCCGTTTTGGGCGCTTTGTAGGCCGGATGACATGTTAAATTCTACAATTTCCTACATTTAATCTACACCTACGGCCTGGCTGTTTATCTTGTACGGCAGTCGATAAGCTAGAGACCCTTGAGGCGGGTTGTTAAACAACAACGATAAGAAGACTGTAAAAACAGAATTTTTCAGTATGTTCGACCATAGGAAAGTATAGTTTTATCGATCACGATTGGACTATATTTTCAAACGTATAGCAACACGTAGTATCGTGGTCACTATATTATGAATGAGACGGAAATACGTTTAATAGAGAGAGATACGAGTACATTGTACGCGAGTTCGAAATTCATGATTCTATATTTTTAGCGATTTCCCTCATTAAAGTCCTTAAGTCAAATTGACTATACGTAGTGCGTTCCAGCTTAGATAAGTACTCTCAAAAATAATTCTTCCAAAACATTAATAAATAGCGTTCTTTTTATCCTTCCTCATACCAATTGTTATGAGGAAGGATTGAAGTACCTTTAAAAATGTTGTTACCTCGGCATAGCCCGGAGCCCTCGATAACAAAAGTAATTATTCTACTTTAACATAAACGGTAAGAAAAGAAAAATATGCGAACATTCACCTAAGCCACCGCTACAACTTTTGCCGATAATTGTATTCGCTTGTTTCAGTAACAAAGAGAGGGTAAAAATCAAAATACGAACGACATGCCTCCTTTTAACAATTAGTTTTGATTTTATAACGTAGTCTTTCAACTTCTTCGTACTAAAATTAAATCCCATAAGGTGGATTAGAGTCACGTTGGCATAACGCTAACTGCTTTGACTGCTTTGTTAGCTTAGTTGGTAGTGGCTCTGCCTTCTAATCTAGGGGTGCAGGTTCGATTCCCGCATAACATAAGTAATTAGGCTCTAATAGTTTCTATGTATAACAAGTATGTACTTACAAAAGAAAAAAATATTTATGAATTATAACTTATCTACAAAGTACCCATGATACAAGCGTAAGCTTAAGATGGGTCTAGATGGCGCTGTGTAATATGTCCTAAAATATTTATTATTATTGTTTGCACAAGCTATGTGTATTAAACATTTCCTAAATTAAATACATACTTGGCGATATGGGACGAGACTATATTTTAAAATCACATTTAAATAAACATTATACTAAACGTAGAACACGTGTTATAAATTAAAAATGCTCTTAATCTCTTCAAAAAGTTTACACAAGCAAGACTCTTCTTCTCTAGTATTCCTCAAAATATTATATAATATAATATTCGTCAACGAAGCCGTCCTTATTCTTGAACAAGAGCACGCCAAGACGACACGAGCGTGGTTCTCAAATGGCCCTTGCTCTTTATTTGTTCAACTTGAGGGTTGATTTTCTTATGTTTATTTTGGCGAAAGAGTCAAGGGCGACGTTTATTTGAAAATAATTTCCGCCTCCGAGGCGTTGTCATTAAAATTTGGCACCGCTCCTGGAAACTCCAGTGGTGGGTGTACAGCGAACATTTGTGTCAATGGCTTACGAGCCATAACTTTTTTTCGCAAACGTGACTTTGGTCGAAATTGTTGCGTAGCGTCTTACCCACTAGACGTTTTATATGGGCGTGAACATTTTGAGATGAGGTTAATTTAATCTTTTTTGCTAATCTATATATAAAGCAAGATGAAAATAATCATGTGATGAATCTTCTTGATAATTTTGAATAATATATGTCTTTATTGCACACCAACACAAGTATATAGTACAAAGTAAAATATGAACAAATAATAACGTACAAATGGGCGGCCTGATCGCCTTAAGCGTTGAATTGTTGTTCTTTTACCATAGACTAAGCATATATGTATAATAGGAAATTGTTAGCCAAAAAAACAAACTTGTTATAAAATAAATACCCGCGGTATAACCTTATAATCCCGAATAATTAATATTTTGATTTAATCTAGGCTGAATCCCAGATTATATTGTAACTCATGTTCTCATCTCCTATTTGTATAATGTTTCTTCTTTCCTAGTCAACGGCACAAGAATTCAGTCAAACGAACTTTTCTTCGTATGATATTATTAAGTATTGTGTTGCGATATGTTATGAGTCTTAGTTTTATTATGTCCTTGCAGTCGCGGAGCAAGGCCCGGTCTCGCCTAATCACCTGTGCCCAATTGATGTTCCCAACTTATTGCTTTATTACTTCTCCCGCGATTTATGTAAGATGCGGAGAAAAAGTTTGTCGGATTATACTTGGCGCGTAGTTTGTGAGTGAGTTACCAGCCTCAAAGGAAGGGGAGTTTGTATGAGTGAGGAGATTTGTTTGGCTATTTCCGTGACGGACCGGATAGGTGGGTATAGTGGGATTGAATAGCATTTAAAATACTAATAATTTCAATAAAATAGCCAATTACCTATTTACCTGGTTACTTCTAAATTGTTACTCTACAATATTAATGGATTTTATTATAATCTCTTTATGGACGGGGTCTGCACAAGATCGACGCAACTGGCACATCCAAAGAGAGGCCTATGCCCAGCAGTGGGATAGAGAAGGCTGTGGATGATGATGATGACAATAATAATGTCGAATTCAATCAGACCATCACCATAATTTGCGACCACTGAATATGAGAGTAAACCGGTTTCTTCTAGGCAAGCGCGCTAGATCGTAGATTACAACGTTGCTTAACATCAGGCAAGTTGTAGTCAAGCGTGAACCTATCTAATGTAAAAAAAAAAACAGCAAGTTCTTGAGTTTATTAATATTAATAACGCGTATAAAATGGAGCCAAAGCGACTGATGTTTCAAATCGGTACACGTAGGTAACTTTTCTAGATCGTATGTTTTTACGCACAAATTTTCACTGAATGTAATGAAAAATGAAGTTATAATCCACTTAACTTTGTACAACATCCGCGAATTCACGCGGAAACTTTACGACTATCACAAACCAGTTGGGTCTTAATTCACGTCCATTCTAAAGATACTTCCTTACTACGGCTTCTTACCTGAGTTCATGAATTGAAATGTGGTGAAAACTTAGAAATTAAAAGAAAATGCACTTTAGAATATTAGCGGCTAAAAAGACGTCTTTATTTGTGCCTGGAAGAAATCGCTGTTAGCAATAAGCTCGCCAGTTCAGTCACTATTTGTTTATATTTATAATGTTTTTTTGTGTTTCTGTTAGTCTTTTTTCTGTATACTTATTACTTCTGTATATTTTTTTTCTTGTAACATTATTATTTGGTGTATTTACCATTTTGAATTTGGCGGTCATTTTAGCTTTCTTATATTAGTATGGTATCACCGTCTTACTTCATTTATCTCATCACTAAAACTCGATAGAGTTTTTTGTCGATGGCGACCCTCGATTTTACCGATTTTGGCGAATATGACGTCCCCTCACTAGCATATCGACGTGGACGTGATAGGTGGAGGTGGATAGTTTAGATATCGAAATTCGGAATAAAAAGCGTGGAGCAGCGGTTCCGAGCGCTCTTTCTCCGATCGGCGGTCGTCCGTAGTTAACACCTTGCAGCAGTAGACGACTGCTGGTGAAAATCACCACGCGGAGGAGCCTGTGGCAAGAGGAACCGGGACGAGGGACTCCGCCGCCGCCATACAATTCGAACTGACGCGGGTCCCAGACATTTCACGCCCGTTCCTGTTGGCCCGCGCTTTCATATTCTACGAACAACCCCAGATTACTACTGGGGTTGTTCTCGGGGGCTAGACCTCAAGAAGGAGGCTTCCTCTTCGACGATCATACGCCGGTCCCGCCGAGGGCTGGACTGTGTCGCGATTCCCCGCTGCCGCTGATCGCCTGCCTGAGTCGGAAAGCTGGCGCCGCGACCCGCCAGCCTCTGGTTCGCGCCGGCTAATTCCTGCGCCACGTGGCGATTCAGCCCAGTGGTAACGCTCCACCCTCACGGTACCGTAAAGCAATTATACCTTCTTAGCCTCCGGGTTAATTTAATATGCGATTGGGTCATACCATAGTCACTAGTGTAAAAAACCAACCAATTTTAACAATCTTAATTTCCAAGGTTCACCTCGCTGAGTGATCCCTAGGTCTGTTCCTTATGTAACTTAGTCGGTAACTGGTACCCTAAGTACTTAGCAGTTTGTGAATTTGAATCTTGTAAATTGTTACCCCGGATCCTTCCGAGCCGAGGTAACTTAACTTTCTTCCCTTAATATAAATAATAAATATATTTCTTAATGTGTTTAAATACTGTAATCTGTTACTCCGGATCCTTCCGAGCCGATGTATCGTAACTTAATTTATTGAATATTTCTTAATGTGTTTAAATACTGTAATCTGTTACTCCGGATCCTTCCGAGCCGAAGTATCTTAAATTAATTTATTAAATTTCAATTGTATACAACTATTTCCCATCTACCTGAATTTGTAAAACTTACTTGTGCATTACCCGCTATTCTAAAATAAAACTACCATTTAATGTGTCTCTCTTCGTTTTATTTGGGTCATGCCACATAGGTCTAAGTAGGGAAAAAGTTTTGTAACAGTGTGTTACAATAAAGAGTTGTATCCATCTATCTTTATTGAACTGAACTGCCTTGAACTATAATTTTATAGGTCTTCATGGTTTTATCTAGACAAGGGCAACAAATTACAACGTTGCATAACATCGAGCAAAATTTAGTCAAGCATGAACCTATCAAGTATATACATATGTAGGTACATAGTTTATTAAATCTATATACAGAAATAGAGAGTTTATTATATCTACAAACTCGTAGCACAAAATTAACCAATTTTGACTTTTGTATTGTTATCTATATAGCAGCGTCAAAAACCATTGAAAAAAACACAGTTAAGATATATGTATTTGCCAATGACTTGCCTATTTTTTAATACAAATTAAGTTAATGTTTGACTTAGCTTGCCAGAATTACATAGCTTGATTCTCTAGTTCTAGTAAGTCATCAAAAAACTTTGTGCGTTTCTTTGTTCATTACTCCGTTACACGTTCCAAATAAAATGTAGCAACATACGAAAAGCATAACTTGTAGCAATCATCTAGCGGATATAAAGAGAAAATTAGAACAAGAGCGCACATCAAGATTTTTGCTTCACTATTTTCTTTTCCCGTCTGAAATGTTCTAGCCTTAGAGACTTGCAAAAAATGCTATGTTAGAGATTTCCAGATCGAGATTAGACAAGACAGGCGTTATGAGGCCTCTGTGTACAATTACAAGCAGAAGTTTAATGGAGTAAGGAAAAAGTGGGAGAATATTGTTGAGTCTTTGAGTGGCTTAGGGCTTATATCATTGTGATCTAGTAAATTTTAGCTTGGTTTCCTGTCGGTACTAGGGTGGGTGACCGCACAATGAAGTGGCAAGTCTGTGAGATAGATTCGAGACGTTGAATAACAGGTTTAATTATGAATCTGAAACTATGGACCGATGAAATTTCTGAAATAATTTGTTTTTATTATATTATTATTACGAAGTATTTGGATATACTTCGAATTAACAGCACATGTTCAAACAATTTCTAGAAATTTTGTCTGTTTATCTGTTGTTCTGTGTATATGTAGGTAGTATGAGGTCTTAGGAGTGTCATAGGCTACTTTTTATCCTGAAATAATGCGAGCGAAACCGCGAGCGTCCACTAGTGTGTAAATAAAGCTATAGGTATCATACCAACTCATGGACGAAAAAGGCAGTCCAAAATTATTTCAAATTAATATACAAAATGTTGGTTCATTCCCTAAGGAGCACTACGATCCGAAAGAGGGTCAGCTCGTTGGTTGGTCGACAGATGGGCTCTGGAAAAATATTAATTGTAACTCTCGTTGGCTCTCGAGAGTTTTGGCCAAACGCTAGGTAAAAATGGGACTCGTAGACTGTTTTAACTTTTGGTGTCGACATGTTCTGGCTACGTACTTATTTTAGAGTTCATATTTGTTTTTGAAATGAGTTTTATAAATATTTTAAAACCTAACTTAAACTATTTTAGTTATTACTTGAACAACAGGTATGCTTTAATTGTGATGTTGAATGTGGAATGAACATGTGCGTTCTGAATAAGTTATATCCTAGATTGCAGTGACGCTTTGCATCAGGTAACCGCAAACTTATACTACGTCTAATTAATTATTTACCTATTTTGTTTAATTTTATTTGTTTCAGAAAATAATTGGTACTGCCTAAATTGTAAGTCTTTCTTTTTACACAATCTTGTCAAAAAAGTTCAGTATTTATTTTAATTTAAAAACAAATAACGCAGTAGTTTATTTACCAAATGCGGTTGAAACAACATTTTCTACGAACCCTGGTCCATTGCGAGTAATTTAATTATACTGGCAAGCACTGCGTACTAGTGTTCTCTACCAGCCGTATCTGTGTTGCCAGATATAATCAAATATTCCACCAGGTTGTTACAAGGTTGCCATGACGTTTCATATTGCTTGGCACATCTAGTAACATGTTGAACCTAATGCACACGGCTTGATATTGTGTCCGTTTAGTATTGTAAACGAAATTTTTACATCAAAATGATGATGAGTTTTGAACATAGCTTTAAATTTTATAAAGAAATAAAATTAATAGTAGTAACATAGTAGTAATAATCATACAAGCAATTATATCTTAACAAAAAAATAACACAGAATTCACAAAAACCTATGTGATATGATGATATACTTCAAGTCTTCCCAACTCTCCTTAGGTGCAGTGCAACGCAGTGCAACCAGCAACATAGTCCCCATATTTCCCCAGACAACCATCTCTTGTCATCTAGCTAAAGAACTCATCATCATGAAAAATAAATAAATATTTCAGGACATACCACATATCATGTAACCTCTCCTAAACTTACACAAATAAAAAAACGTCAATATTTCCATTCGAAAGATCCATTGTCGCTACCTAAAGAGCTCGGTCTTGTAGTCTCACCTTGCTGTGTTTTTTACGAAAAAAACACAGCACTCACAAAAACCCATGTGCATACAGCATGCATTACATCAAGTCTGCCCCGGTCCCCAGGCGCGGTGCAGCGCGGCGCAACACAGTGCAACGCAGGGCAACCTGCCACACAGTCCCCATATTTCCCCAGACGCTAGCCCGCATTTAGTTACTCTCCATTTGCACTGTAACTTTGTTGTTGACACGGAGCAAGTGAACAGCGTGCGCCTCGGCATTAGTTGAATGACACTTTGCGGTTTGGTCTGTTAAGACATTGTTAGCCGTCTTATTACGAATCGAGACGAAATAAGCAATTGTCAAACAACAAACATTTTTGAAATATTCCGCGCACCCGAGCCTTCGTCCTATCTGTTGACTCTTTCACTCTGTAGTAAGTTAGAAAACGTTTGTACGGGAAAAAGAAAAGGGCGGTTTTTAGGGATTTACCGGCATTATTTCGATTTTTTCTCGCTGTAAAAACCATCCTTAAACTTCAACGAATATAAAAAAAGGAATTGGCCAAATCGGTCCAGGCGTTGTAGAATTATGTGCTTACCAACACATATTTCGATTTATTTTTATATATAAGAAGATAAAATTCATTTTTATAATTTTATTGACCTCTTAGTAGCCGTTAGAAAAACATCTACCTACAATGTTCAATCATTTTTAAAATTAATATACATAAGTATTTGTTCTAAGCGGTGACTATAACGTTATTTAACATCAGACAAGCGTGTGCCTATAATGTTAGAAATAATATTGTCATTCATTTTCGCCCGTCGTTACCCGTCGATCTCAACGGAATACCAGTGCTGACTGTTCGCAGTCAGCACATGCTGAGTTGAGGCTGGCTTGTGACAAGAAATTGTGCAAAATGTGTTTGTCTGATTGCTTTCTTTAATATGTTGATGTGTTTGTTCGTTCTTCATTTATTGTCATAAAATAAATAATTTTCATAATTATGCACATTGATACTTTTTATGATGACTGATCACTATTTGATTCAGATCTCATTTGTAATAACTACTACGATTGCAATTGTTTATAAACAAAAAAAAACACGATCTGTTTCAAACATTCGAATCATCTTGCACGAACTAGTATGGTCTCAAAACAAGACCCAGGTGTAGTAAACACCGACTACGTTCCCAAACTTGTCCTAAACAACAGTTTTGCTAACACAAGTAAGACGACAATAAATTCTGCTAAATTAGAGAACGACAAACTTGTAATTAAATGTATAAAGAGCGTATAGTTGATATTGAACTTGATAAGCAAAGACAAATTGGTTTGGAAAAGGAAAATTAATGTTTAGTAGGTAGCAAGGAAATATAATATATAAAGATACTACAAATGTTTAGGCGTTTTGAAATGGTATGGGAATTATGTTGTCTGTAAAATAGTAAGGTGGCCGTTTTTTTTAAAGTTTTGTTAAAGTTAATTTTAATATTATTATTATTTACTTAGTTGAATACTGTTGTCAGAGCTATTTACGGTACAATTTACATTACTTTGTTACCGTTGGCTTACACTTAATAATATCTCTAGTGGTACTGTTTGAGCGTTTTACAATGCGCTGGGAATTATGGTGTCTGTAAAATAGTAAGGTTGCTGCAAATTTTGTTATAGTTAATTTTGATATTATTATTTTCTAAGTCGAATACTGTTGTCAGAGTTATTTACAGTTACAGTTTACATTACTAGCTTTGTTATCGCTATCTTACACTTAATAATAATTAACCAAGGTACATTGGGCGGTCTTATCGCGTAGAGCGATCTCTTCCAGGCAATCTTAATAAGGATCGCAAATGTATTGGAAGTCCACCTAAGCTACTCAAATTCAACTGTCTAATAAAAATTACAATCTACCACATACGGATAAACAAATTATTCATACACAAATAGAGATATACATCTAAATTTAATCACCTTTGTGACATTACATAACGTGTTGTCAATTTTATTAACACCACAAAAATTAAAACCACTAGCTGTATTTGTGACTATCATTATTTTAAGCCGAATTGATACAAACGTCAACAGCTTACAATAAAATAAGATATGAATGTATGACAGTTATGAACAAAAATTCAGAGCAAAATTCTGAATGAAAAGCAACGAAGTTGCAATGTTCGGACTGCAATGGTTTTTTATGTTATTGCTTGAATGTATGGTGGATTTGTGTGGTGTGTGTGTGTGTTGTGATTGTTTTATATAATATACATATGACATAATAGCACATAGGAAGTTATGATTGCAGTTTTGTTGTTCAATGATGAATGATTTAGTTGTGATGTTCGACATTTTAAGCATGTTATAAGTAGAATAGGAATTAAAAATGCTAAATGAGATAAAATTACTATTTAGTAAGTTTGTGTTACCTCAAATGTATTTATTCTGTTTTCAAACTCAAAATTAGATCTGATATCCAGATTTGTGTTGGACACAATTATGAAAAAGATGAATTTATATTTATGTAACCGGATTCTTTTTATTAAAGCTGTCTTGAACATGTTCAGAAAATGGTACTGAAATGTTCGATTAAATCCTGATTAAAGAAAAAATAAATAAAAGACGAAAAAGTCTGAGTCTACTAAACTCATCACTTTAAAAAATTAAAGCAGCACAAAACTTTTCTTCCTTATATTTTTAAATACTCTCGAAACTTTTTCACTTAACATTTCACTCCGGTTGTTCAAATTGCAAATCTTTCGGGAAAATCAGTGTTAATTATTGAATAAACCAAATCCCTCTTAATTCTAAAAGAAGTGATATAAAGTTCGGGCTGAGTATTTATTCGGTAAGATTCCTCTTGCGGCCGAACTTGTGTAAAGTGGTCGAATATTTCATTTCCGTTTCGAGTGAAACGAAAGCGAAAATTAAAGTCCAATGAAAATAAGATTAATATAGGTAGGGAGTGGAAGATATTTTAGCGTTAATCAGGTTATTTTAGCTTCGTAAATTATTTGGATGTCCCAAGGGTTTGGAGTGGATCATTTTAGCCCACAATAATTGCCTTATCTACAAAATGGAACTTGATATATGCTTAACTTAACTTAATTAACACTGTTATTCTTGCATTTTGAAACTAATATACAACATTAAGGCACACATTAATAAATGATGATGTTATATGAGGTGAATGGTAAAAAAAATCTTTTAAAACTCTGTTAAAATCACTTCAATGATTTTGTAAAACTATACACTACCTATATCTCAACTTACAACATCGGAATAAATCTCTCGTCTTTAGCAACTCAAATGTAAAATAATATTGCATTCAGGGGTCTAATCATAATCAAAAATATAATAAAAAAGTAATAAAGGTTAAATATATAACTTTACTTCTTAATAAATGTAATTAGTGATTACCAATTTAATTATTCATTTAATGAAAGCAACAACACGTAACTGTTGCCCGAACACCTAATCTAACAGAGTCCTGAACAATTCAGTGACGATTATTATGAGTTTCGTCTGAAAATACATACCTATGGTTTATGTCTAGGGAACAACTATTTTAGTTTCGCAGTTTCTCGCGTTAGAACCAGCTGTTCCCCTCGCATTCTCACATGGGTTAGGAGCTAAAGAATAAAGTAATTACGCCTAGATAAAATAAAAACAGTCTCGAGTATATAGATACTAGTTCACTGTGCACATGAACTTATGAACTTAAATAAGAGATTATCGTCAACATAATGAATCACATAATGATTGTTAATATACCAATTTTTACTATGTATGTATTTATACGAAAAATATGCATGTATTATGTCCGTTATCACCCATGGCAAAAACGTTTGCTTATGTAGTATGGAGTTAAATGCCTGTATGATGTCTTATTTATTTTTTGTATTTATGTCTTTGTCATGTAGTATGTTAATAAAATCTCGACGACAGAGTTCGCCACATTCATAAGCACTTGTCTAGTATGGTAGTCGCTAAGTCATGTCAGAGGCCCTAAGGGCGGCTTAATAAACTCTCAATATTAGAGTTGGCATGTCTCATTAAATAAGAAGAAGACCGGTAGGTCTTCTAACAAACAAGTAACCTTTTCATGTTTTTTTTTCTATTCGTAAGACGACTAAACACTGGCTCCTAAGCTAAAGTAGCAAATGTGCAACGAACCTAATTTTGAACAAGACGCATTTAGCTCAGCGCGGGCTTAATGCACACTGTCACTTGCTTTTATAAATTTAACCAATTTGTTTTACTACGGATTTATAGTGCTTGGTTTTGATGGGATGAGATTTTAGTACTGTAGTAAGTAAAAATCTAAGTTTACCGAAAGCGATTAATCCTTCGAAAGCGAATATTCCTTATGTATTTATTATATTAGTATAAATACTTAAAGATCATCATTGTCATTGTTAATATATTAAAACAAAAAAGTACTGAACAGAATGAAAAACATTTTATGAGACCATCTCGGACACTATCCTCATCGAATAAAAAAAGAATTTTTGAAATCAGTTGATAAACAAAGGAGTAATCGCGTAACATCCCCACAAAAAAAACCTTCAAAAGACTTGATAACCTTTTTTTTGGAAGTCGGTTAATAAGGTTATAAGTTTAGTCAGTTTAGGTAGTGGTTTATTTTTAAGAACAATTTTATTATTTGACATATTTCTTTAAAGTTTTATTATTATTTTTTTTAATTTGTGAATAAAATGTTTCTCGTCAAATCGAATTTGCAGCAATAACTTTTAACTTTAGAACCTTTTATTTAAATAACATTTTTAAATATAAAATTTTCGACAACTAAATAAATATTTTTTGTAGCGTCCAGAGAATGAGGACAAAGCTAAAATTATTCAAATTTTCATCTAGTCTATGCAGGTTTGGTCTATGCAGGTAACACGCCTTTGTTGCAAACGCAAATAACTATGTACAAGAATGCAGTTACCCAGAGCTGCATCGGTTTTAAACTATGGTCTCAAACATAGCGGAGAATTCCTTTGAGTTCAGATTATTTTAAAACTAGTGGTAATGCTCCATAGTTTGCATACACTTACGATCAGGCTAACTATTTGTCGGTCTTGAACTCGAGATTAAACGGGTTTCTTCTAGGCAAGCGCGCTATATCGTAGATTACACCGTTGCTTAACAGCAAGTTGTAGTCAAGCGTGAGCCCATCTCTAGTAAAAAAAGCGCAAACTGTTTTAGTTTATAAAAATACACTGTATTTGCTACTGAAGAAAAACAGCTTTATTTTTATTCTAAATATAATTAGAAATCATCAAAAATAGTCATGACTGGCAGGATTCGAACCTGCGTTATCCTGATTACGCGTCAGAACGCCTTGGCTACGTAGTTTTGTTTTGTTAGTTCGTTTGACTAGAACAAAATTATCTCCATTATAAACAATGCCATAGTGGCAAAACTAGTATGTAATTTTACTAGTATGTCTCTTGAAGTGAATCACGCAAAAATCGCATAATGAATGAGCCAATTATAACAAAAAATAACTATAATACTTGTTTGATAAACAAATCTAATTTTAGCAATGTAAGATTGCAACTCTAATAAAAATATATTATGCTCGTATAATCTTGCTAAAATCAACATTAACATAAACAAATTATATTCACCAACAAAACACATTTATGTGAAAACAAATTATCAAATTAACACTAAGAGAAGAAATTATTATACTAACAAAGACTGCAAGCACAATGGATATGAGAATGTAAAATAATTAGTCGGAGTAAAAGGTTAAGTGCTTCTACGTAGAATTACCTACTTGCTATAACATATAAATTGTTATTGCTTCTCTCTCTCTCTTTGAGTCGTATTTCCTCATGACTGAGGGTCGTGACTCCCCCGCAGAATTAATTCGTTAGGGGAGTTCTCGTGGGCGCCCAGGTTCTTCCACGGAAGACACAGTCCTCGGATATTGCTTAGGGCATGTAATTTAGTAGTATATATTAATTATCCGTTATCCGTTGAGGCCCTTAGGGTGGTTTGAAAACTCTCGACACCAGAGTTGGCCACTCTCATTCGATAAGAAGAAGATCCATTACAAAAACCCATGACCCATGATAAAAGCGTAAGCTTAGTATGGGGCTAAATGGCGCTGAGTGATAATGTACTGAATTTTTTTGAGCAGCCATTAAATTAAAAGTAATGAATAATTGGTAAAGTAATTAATGTTTTGGTCTGTAACCAAAATTATGTTAGCCAGCCATTTAAAAAAGTTGTAGAATTTAAATGAAAACTATATTGATGAAATGTCAAAATTAAAAACTGGTTTGCTTGCGTCTTGCTTAATATTTTATGAATGTAAACATTTTCTGTGACAGAGATATCAAAATTTGTGTGGGTACCTAAATATAAACATATCTTTTTCGTTTCATTCGAAATATTGTGTTATTTTTCATGCTTTCAACTTTTTTATTGATATAAGGTATTTTATCATGCCTATTAATTTGAATTAGCTAGCTAAGATAAGCAACTACAGTTTTAGCTTCTATTGTGATTTACAGAAATGAAACAATCTCTTCAATCCAGGTCAAGGGTATGATCTCACAAACGTTAAGTCAAATAAAAACAAAACCTTGGCACGGAATATGTTCAAATATCAAGAGACTTTACCCAGGCATATTTTGTTTCGTCTAGTAAAGCCTTCTAGGGTTTGTAAAACTGTCGCTTATCATAGAAAATCAAGATACAAAAATATTAACAAAAGTTTTTTTTCACGTTTGATGTTCTGGTTTGACTGTGATTGAAATTATTTATAATAGGTAACAATTCTGGTTTTCACTCACGTCCTATTTCGCGTATGTTGTTCATGCGTTTTGGGCGTAATGACACCCATCTTAAAACCGAAATAGTTACATATACGATAGTTTTAATAATAAGTTAGTATTATTCTTTTTTTATTAAATAATAGTGGCCAACTCTGATATCGACAGTTTATGAAACCACTGTAAGGGCCTCTGACATGGCTTGACAACTATAAATTTGTAACCTTTAATTTAACGAGTCATGTTCTTATATATGTATATCATACGTTTTATTTATTTATTTAAATTAAAAAAACTGACTAAAATACTCGTCATACTAAAACCAATTAAAAAATAGTGGTCCACCCTATAAAAGAGTGACCTATAAAACCACAAACATACATTAGCAAAGGCATAAAAATACCCTTTCTTAGCCTACTAGGTTACTCATAATATACCCTTGAGATTCGAACCTAAATACATAAGTAAGATCTTGACTAGAATCACATTGGCCATCCTTGGCCTAGTAATACAATTTATTTACAAGTTTCCTTGCAGTTCTTTTTATCGTAGTAGTACGACTTGCTAAATTCATTTTCAGAAAAAAAAGATACGGAGTCGAGTTTGGGATTTATAAATATCTTCTTAGTATGACATAATATTTATATATTAATATAGCACCGTGACTGCTAGTAAAATAGGCAAACCTAATTAACATGAATGAAAACATCAAAGCACCCGTGTTTAAGTAAAGAATGAGATTAAAATACCTTAATTAAAGGTACCGGAGTAAGCTTGAATGGCTTTCAGAGGATGTACAAAATTCCCATAGAATTAGCGAAATACTAGGAAAACATTTTAACATAATTATTTTAAGAGAATTTGCAGTTTTGCGCAGCATTCATTTTCTTGGTATTTGAAACTTATGTTTTTTCTTTAATATTAGCTATACCAATATACAAAATTATTTATTAGCCAAAAATCTTTGTCACAAAATCTTTCGAATCCTCTGACCTCGTGGTTAGGCTGTGTTACGAGGCCAGAGTAATCTCCCCGTATATTTCCAATATAATTATAATTACGTCTTTGGAGCTAAGCTATAGATGTCGGCATCCAAAATAATGAAACAAAAACTTTCAGGTAAATTGAAAACCTCCTTTTTTAAAGTCGGTAAAAAATAGTATGGGAATTTATTTCTGATGATAATTTATTATCATGTCAAATAAATTCAGAAAAATCTTTCGTTTTTAAGTTTATATTTTGAACCAAGCCACAGATCTGACTATAACCTTATAACCGCCAATGAAATGTCTTAGGTTACATCAACCCATTCGGAATAAAAGCCTTAGACATTCTACCCCTATTTGTACAGCCGTTTTGTTGCTATCAAACGAAATCTTTACGAAAACTTTAATCAGATGCGTGAGAAAAATGGCGACCATTTATAAATGTCTACGCAAAACTTGCGGCGCCTGTTTTTGAACTTTTTTCGTTTACGTTTAGAAATTGATACACATGGCTGAATTGGTTATTCAACAACATTAGGTAAGTCGATAGTCCGTATTTTAATTAAAATTGTATTTAAATTAAATTAACCTAGATACGTATAGGTACTGTCCCTCGACTGGGCAAAGGTCTCCCCCAATTTCTACTAAAGATTTCAAAAATAAATTGTTTAGTTAAATAATAAAAACCAACGTAAAAATTAATGATCAATAAACTCTGTAGAGTATCTCTGTATTTAAGAAATCCAAATATTATATCCAGAAATTAACAACTAGGCTATTGAAAATGAAAAATAGCACCAACTTAGTAAATTAAATTGAAGCTACGGTCATGATATGAGTAGAAAAGCTACCGACATCAAGCGAGTGAAATCCACATATAACTTGAAAAGAACTTCATTGCTCTGAGGCGGAAATCCCTTACTCTGCTACGCTTGCTAAATTATAAGTACAATTTTGCATCTTTTTTATTGATAAAGTGAACGTTATATGTTACAACACAGGTACATTGACTACATGATATTTTATCAAAACCGAAAAACAAAAAAAAAATTGATTAAAGCAAAAGTTGCACATTTTACAAGACAGTGTGTAGAAGGATATTCAGATTCAGGCAGATACCCATGATTTATCGTCACTTCTTCGTATAAACAACAATACCCGTGTCATTTGGCTGATAAAATATCGGTTGCTATCGCAGATTATGGTCGAAATAGATACCAGTCCAAGTAGGCTATATCTACCTACAGTTTATCAGTAAAATGAGAATAAAAGCTTGTTGGTTAGAAGGTTCTCTTGGTGACAGTATCTGGATAAAATTTGAACGTAACTATCGGTCAAATCTGGCTCTACTCTAATGACTTGGTTTTTTAAAGTTGTGTGTGAATTGGTTTTCGCTTAGCGGTAAAGGAAAACATGACCGAAAAATCTGATGAAATATTTTGTAAGGTTTGTAAGGATTAGAGCGGTTTGATACCTGAATTGTACTAATGTATTAATTCAGAGAGAGAGAGAGAGACATGATCCTCAGTAATTATGTTAACCACTCACTGTTCGTGGAGTGGAATAAGAGTGGAAGGTGGAGAAGAACCCAAAACCATGTTTTTATTCTTTTTACTTTTTAAACAATCACTGTTCGGAACATATATACACCTATAAATATATACGCAAATGGCGTTTCCTAGATGACGGCCATAAACATAGCGATTTATCTAATTAACGGTTTTTAGATCTCAAAAAAACATGTTTGCTAGATGCCGCTGATAATCTAAGTTTTCTTTTTCTCTTTTCCAATGTTAGTAAGAACTTTCACAAAACTATTCTCTGTATAATATTTTGTGCATACTGTACTAAGCTTAGATTAACCAGTGCCTTTAGCAAGATAGCCTGCTAATAATTTATTGCTACTGTAAAATCGTTTCATCTGAAAATTAAACCAAACCAATTAACGTTTTCTTTTCATTATTCGTTACATAATTGAGTGGCATTAACCTGTTACCATTTTATACATGCTTGTTCAAAAGCGTACTGAAATAATTCTCACCTGTAAAAGCCAAATCGCTAAGACTATAGCGATGCCTTAAGCAGCAAAGACGACACTAGCATTCAGGAATACCTACGGATTTGAATGCAAACATAGCAACTAGCTCCAAGGGATTTGTCGGATATTCCCTATACTATGCTCGTACCTGAAGGTACTGAACCGATCGCTCTACGTTGTTTGATCGAGTGATTTTGTTTACTGTTTGTATTGTGTTTTATTTTAGTTAAATTGTACTTTATCATAGTTTCTCGAACTTTTAATATTTACTAATATAATAATGTTAACATCAGTTTTTGATTATGATGGCTTTTATTCTGGTGGGCGATTTTTCCAAAAACTTAGCATATTTTATCACTTTAAAGATTTTAATACTTTTTTCTATTTCTGGTGTAGCTGATTATAATGTATCCTTATTTGTAAAAATATTAACATTTCATTGTTATTTTGAATGTAAATAGATTTAATAATAATAATAATAATAAAAATTCATTCGCCCCTGCGGTTAACCGCAGGGGCGACTTTATGGCGAGTCGTCGGTGAGTAGCGTCACCGCGGACCCCGATTCCCTGGGGGCTAAATGAGACCCCCTGCCTCCCGGCTTGCCTTGATTGGCCGTCCGGGAGTGGAAGACGCAAGAGCTCAGTACCTAAGCTCCAGGGTGGAAGTGTTAAAGGGCATAACGCCGCTAGTACCGCTCAGAGAACGCGCAGCACACCTCTCGACACCCTAAGCCACTCACACCAATGTTGCCGTTCCGGCGTCATCTTAGGCTGCCTTTTGTGGAGGGCCCATTTAGTGAGTGGCAAGTCATCACCCGCTATATTTTATTATGAATGAGGCATAACTGGCGGGTGCCGTTCCTCGTACAATAGACCAGTTTAATTAAGTCAATGAACAACTCAACACAATAGCCTGTAACATTAATACCATGTCTGCAATAGTTACTTTATATACCTAACATCCTCTATCTGTAATTTTTACTTAATTTTAAGTATAATATTGTAAAAGGCCTCTCAGTGTTGGCTCCGGCCCCACTGATGCCTTAAAAATACCGGGCGTAAGGCCCGAGAGTCTGTGAAGAGAAATAAAGAAAATAATAAAAATATTTTGTAATCCTCAATTGTTTACTTTTTTAATTAGCTGTAAATTTCATTCAAAAAAAGGACGTTTTACAAATATATTAGATAGATAGATATATAAACACTTTATTAAAACTCCACACCACATATAAAACAATACAAAAAACACAGAAACTGTACCATTATAGGTACATAGCGTCTTAATTGGCGGCGCTATTATATATACTTTCAGGCATATTACATGTTGTTTAAGCAATGAAACAAAACCTTCATATAATATACTATAGAAATAACAAAGGTGACTTTAATACGTACTCCAAAAACTTTCAAACGCCATTTCCTTTCACTCATTATTCCTACAAGCGGGCGGCAGTTAACTTTAAAACGACATTTAAAAAACCGGCCTAAGTTCATAAACGAACGGATTAAACCAGCGAGGATTAAATGGAGCGAATAATTTCAACGAGCATCCCCTTTTACAAAGTGGGCTGAACCTTTTTTATTAGCAATGTCAACATTTTTAAACAGCCGCTTGTTTAAATAAGTACCTGCGGAGCAATTCGGCTTGAAACACCCTTTTAACCGCAAAAGCGTGAAATATTTATGGCTCTATTTCGTCTGAATTTTTGGAGGCAGCTGGTTGGTAAGTATTTTGGAGTCGTGGCGCTGTGAAGGTTAGGTAAAGTGAATTTTTGTTAAATCCCTTTTTCGCTGACAAATGCTGAAAAACGAAATTTCCAATCACATGCTATTGTTTTAATGCCAAATGCTATGTATAAACTCACACTTATTTGAAAATGAGTAAAATAAAAAATGAGTAAAATTATTCGGTCATGATTTTATTTTACCTCATTTCCAAATAAAAGAATCAAATCAACTTCACGAATTGTATGCCTCTTTTAATCTTTTTACAAAATGATTCACATCATGTAGCTTTTAGACAAAATGAATTGGATGTCCATTGAACATTTGCATCTTTATTCAAAGTTAATCAAATTAAATTCGGGCATGTTTAGATGAGCTGATAAATATGGGAACAAATCTCATTGTTTGGCATTGATGTATTTATATGTATATGATCCAATTTATTTGAGTATTATTGTTTTTTTTTTTTGAGCCAGGAAAACATTTTATATGTTCCATCCCACCTCAGGAAAGGGAAGTGTGTGGTAGCCTCTGCCCCGCTCCAAAGAGTGGCATACCCACTAAAAACCTGATGTGTTCCACCTCCGCATCGTTGGTCCAGGGCCACGAGAGCGCAATGCATACATTCGCAGCCCTGGTGATGCTGGCCCGGCATCGGACTCCGCCTCGGGGAGCTTCTGCTCAACTCTCTGATGGGTGACGACGTAAATTACTCTTGCAACTAGGCAATTTAAGCCTAGTTGCAAGAGCAATTTAATCTTAAATTGATGCGAAATCACAAGAGTAACTTCATCGTTACTACTTTTAATGTTTTACCAAGAACGGTGGTTGGTTAACACGCATTTTTTTAAGTGAAAAACTTATACAATTTACATGTTTTACTTCTATCTAACTTATTTATATTTCACATGTTCTGAACTTGGGTAAAAAAATTCTATTTGTTTTTTAAGACCTATTGGATACTGCACATAGAAAATAAATTAGTTTTATAACTAACTAGCTGGTTCCCGCGACTTCGTCAGCGTGGAATAGTTATTACCATAAAAACGGGTTTATTGAGTTAACCTTAAAAGATATTAATGATTGCAGACATTTTGTTATACCATTTCAAGAGAAATAATTCTTTGATGCATATTTTTTGATATCTTGAACCGTTTTCGCAGCGCACGCAAAAGACGCCCTCAAAGATGAATAATTTTCCCCGTTTTTTCCACATTTTCCATTATTTCTTCGCTCCTATTAGTTGCAGCGTGATTTTATATAGCCTTAAGCCTTCCTCGATAAATGGTCTACTAAACACAAAAAAAAACAATTCGCTCCAGTAGTTCCTAAGATTAGCGCGTTCAAACAAACAAACAAACTCTTCAGCTTTATAATATTAGTATAGATATAAAAAAGAACCCAATCAGCCATTTTGTTACAATATAAAATTATGCACACAAACTAAGTACCATCTTGAATATAAACATTATCCGGACAATGCAATTTTAATTGTATCGTGCGCCAAATAAATTAATTCCTATTTAGTCAGTATTAATCACTTATAAGTTTATTACGATACAATACCAATTTAACCTTAAAGACAATACTAAAATAAATGTGTCTTACCACACCGTTGGTCGCAACATTATTGCAATAGAAATTGAAGAATAACTTGAAAACAACTCTTTTTTAAATGGTTTTTATCTTATTTGCACATTAAATTGATAGCAAACTTATTTGTAATTCTATTTGACTACACAATGTTAAATGCCTACCGTAGCTGTCTACCTATTGTTGTTAGAATTTAGTCTGTGTAACTGTTTGTCTGTTTATTTAAACGCTCATACCATAAAAACGGCTTAGTGCATTACCATGATTTTTGGTATATATGTAGGTAGTATGAAGTCTTAGAAGTGTTATGTTATGACGATTCAGAAATTGTTAGCGTTTCGTTTGTAGTATTTTTATTAATTTCAAAATTTGTTAATAAAAAATTAACTTGCTATAACGCTCTCAATTTCTGCTTCTGTGTTTGCAAATTAAAGTTTATGATTCACATTCGTTCTTTGTTTATTTTTTTTTGTTTTACAATTTTCATTTAAACGTTAGATTCAAGGTTCACAAATTAACAGATACAATTTTATTGATTCAGGGAAGTACACATATAAATGTATTTACAATTGTACAGGTGTATATTTACATTGTCATGGTTCAGAAACGGTAAAATTTACGATCAACTGTATTAATTAAAGGCTAAAGATACATAATAATTGAAACCAGTTTGCAAATGACTTCTTTGACTAATGGTCGTGAACATTTAGTTATTTGAATTCACGCTATTTTCTTGATGTCTCCGTAAGTAATTTTGTTGTTCACATAATTTATTGATTTAGTTAGTTACCACCCAATCACATGAATTTGGATAGTCATTAATTTCTCCATTATTGAATGTTTATTTTTCCTTTATGTTGCAACGGATCATCGTGATTTTCGTAAGGAGGTAGGATTTCAAGAAAGGCTTTTTATAGAACACCCATTCGTAACAAAAATATTTTTTGTAATGCCCTTATTTAATCATTATTATTTAATAAACCTACATATCAAGTTTATTGACTCCTACGTAATATTATTTTAAAATTATTGCCTACAAAAAACCTTAACACAATTTGAAGAATCATAACAAAATCTTGAAGACGTAATATAAAATCTTTGTAATACAGTTATAATTAAATATTTTTTGTATTACTTTGCAGTTACAGCAATGGTAGTTGCTTGTCTCCAGGCACAGGTGCTGCCCATGATGTATTTTCTTCCGCATTAAATTTCTTTGCTGCGACACAATTCCTTATTTCACCCGGGCCTTTGCCTGAAGCTGAAGTTTGTGGTATGTTGTGTTTTATCCATATTTTATGGTCCTTACATATGAAATCGGCGTTTGTCGTACTGGCCACTTCAATCACAAATTTCTTCTCTGTGGTTGGGAATGCCTAATTCAAATGTATACAGTCTATTACACATGTATTTTATTTGTGTTTCGTTAACCTGGTATTCATTTGTTTTTTCTATTCTGTTTTTCCTATTTGCGTCACCGAGAACAAAAAAAGAAAGCTTAAAATATCGTGTGATTTAAGAGTACGAGTTCCACCGTGGCACTAGTGCTGCGGAAACGGCTCGAAAGGTTAATGATGTGTATGGCGGTTGTATCGCAAAAGAAAACACAATGCGTTTTGGTTCCAAGGTGTTGTGGGAGGTACTTGAATATAATAAATAGTGTATAAGTATTGAAGGTAGTCAATAAATCAGTTGTTGTCTGCACTTACGTGTTTCACTTATATCACAACATGGTGACAGCGTTTTAAATTGTTTTAGTAGTGATAAACCCGTTAAATAGTGTTATATGTGTGGTTAAAGTGTTAAAGTACACCCACAAAGTGTATTTCAATGTGAGTTAGGTGAAAATACAGTGCAATATAAACGTAAAAAATGGAACACGCGCGGCCGCCGGGCGAGCTGAACATGGACGCCGCCGGCGGGCCGGTGGGCCGAGCTGAGGCTTGGAAGCGGTGGAGACAACAATTCATGCTGTTTGTGAAGGCGTCAGGGGTACACTCGGAGAAATCCTGTGTACAAGCGAGCCTACTCGTCAATCTCATAGGATCCGACGGATTCGATATCTATCAAACATTCAAGTTCGACTCGGAGGACGAACGTGATGACGTCAGTGTGCTATTGAAAAAGTTTGATAGTTACTTTGGAACTAAATCGAACATCACGCTTGCGAGATACAAATTTTTCTCTCGTAATCAGGAAGAAGGTGAATCGATCCTACAGTATGTGACGGCTCTGCGCCTTCTCAGTAAGAATTGTGAGTTCGCTTCGTTAGAGGAAGATCTTATCAAAGATCGCATTGTGTGTGGAATTCGCCAAGGCGCGGTCCGGGACCGGCTGCTGCGAAGCGACGAACTCAATCTGGAAAAGGCGGTGAATATTTGTCAAGAAAGTGGACGGCAAATAGTAAACAGAGGAGCGAGTACGAGCCAGGAGGTCGTACAGGTCGACACAGTGGCGGGCTCGGCGCGGCGCAGGGACGCCGGCGCGGCCCGCCCGCCAGGCGTCGGCGGCGCGGGCGCGCTGCGGCGAGAGCTGGCGGAGCGCCGCGGCCCGCCGCCGCTGCGGCTGCGGTGCGGCGCATGCGGCGGGATGCGCTGCGCTGAGGGCCGCTGCCCGGCGCAGCACGCGGATTGTTTCGTATGTGGGTCATAAGGTCATTTTGCCCGTGCATGTAAGTCATTCAAATCATTTTATAAAAATGGTGCTCGCGAGAAAGTGCGTCGTGTGTATCAGGTCGATAATGATGATGATTCGGACTCGGACGGATATTATTATGTATCAACGGTTGAGCATAATAAGAGTGATAGTTCAGAGGATTGGCACCAAGTTTTAACTTGTAAAAACGGAGCTGAGAAATTTAAATTAGATTCCGGTGCTGAACATGATGTAATGTCTCATTATAGATTTAAAAAATTAGGTTTTAGTGATGATTTAATTAAGAATGAAAAGGTGCGTTTACAATCTTACACCCATGATGTTATACCTGTGAAGGGTACATGTATATTGCCGTGGACACATAATGGAGTCGAATATGATTTAAAATTTGCAATCGCTGATATGCGCGGTTGCAGTGTGCTGGGACGGGAGTCATGCGTGAGGCTAGGATTGATAAAACGTATTAGAAGCATTGAAATCGATAATTATAAAGATGTATTCAAAGGTGTAGGGTGCCGGGCGACCATGCCGTCCCTCTCACGAATTTATTAAAAAAAGATAATGAATGGCGATGGGAAGAGAGTGAAATAAAAGCGTTTGAAAAGTTGAAAGATAGTGTGACGCGGGCCGGCGTGCTAGCACTGTACGACCCGGCGCGGCCCGTACGCCTCGCCGTGGACGCGTCGTCGCACGCGCTGGGCGCCGTGCTGCTGCAGGACGGCCGCCCCGTCGAGTACGCCTCGCGGACTCTCACCGACACACAAAAAAGATACGCACAGATTGAAAAAGAGTTGCTAGCAATAGTATTTGCTTGTGAGAGGTTTCATCAATACATTTATGGCCAACCGCGTGTGACTGTAGATTCGGATCATCAACCACTTCAGAGTATTTTCAAAAAACCCTTGATGTCCGTCCCGGCGCGCTTGCAACGCATGATGCTCAGGATACAAGGTTACGACTTGGTAGTGAACTATGTTCCAGGCAAATACATGTACATACCTGATATGCTGTCTCGCGCGCCTCTGCCCGATCTATATGATGGCAATGTAAGCAAAAAGGTGTCATATTAAGTGCAAATGGTTGTAAATAATATACCCATGTCAAATGATAAGTTAACGCTAATTCAAAACGAGAATGAGAAAGACGCTGATATGAACGACTTGTTAAAATACATAACTGACGGTTGGCCGACGCATAAGCACGATGTTTCTGAGAATGTGAAAGATTATTGGTCTATTAAAGACGAGTTGTTTGTGGTAGATGGTGTGATATTCAAGGATAAATTTGTCGTGATTCCGAAAAATTTGCGCAAAACTATGTTAAACATTATACATAGCGGGCATTTAGGCATAGATAGGTGCAAGCGGCGAGCGAGACAGGTGATGTTTTGGCCGCATATGTCTAGAGATATAGAACTACATAACAAACGTTGTAAAACTTGCCAGGAGTTCTCAAACGCCCCCTCTAAGGAACCGATGATTCCTATAGAAATACCAGATTTGCCCTGGCACAAAGTAGGATCTGATATTTTTGAGTATCAGAAAAGATATTACTTAATTTTGGTGGATTATTATTCAAGTTATGTAGAAGTCTGTAAATTAAATAATATCTAATCAGACACAGTAATTGAAAAAATTAAAGAGATTTTTGCGCGCCATGGTATTCCCAAAACATTTATAAGTGATAACGGGACACAATACAGCAGCCGTAAATTCCAAAAGCTGGGGATTTGATCACGTGACTTCGTCCCCTAATTATCCACAAGCAAATGGTAAAAGTGAGCGGACAGTACAAACTATAAAAAAATTATTATTAAAATCTGTAAGAGATAGCGGTGATTTTAATTTAGCTTTATTAAACTATAGAAACACCCCGCGGGATGGTTTGAGTTCTCCTGCGCAGCTGCTGATGGGTCGAAGATTGCGATGTCAGTTGCCAGTACATAAAGATTTATTAAAACCGAGGCCTGTCGACCCTTCAGAGCATCAGATTATGATAGATAAACAAAACAAATCCAAATCATTGTATGATAAACATTGTAAGCAACTACCGGAATTGAAACTTGGCGATCAAGTGATTTATATCGATGGTAAAACCAGGGGTAGGGCTACAGTTGTAGACCACGCTGCCACCCCGCGCTCTTATACTGTAAAAAATATACTCGGTGCCAGGTATAGGCGAAATCGCCGTCACTTGATCAAATGTGAGACGGACGATAACGCATCTAACAGTGTAAACATCGCGCCTGAAGAGGACGAGCTTAGCGATGCGTGTGGGGATCAGTACAAACAGGAACCACGCGCCGATCCCGATACTAGTGCGAATTCAAGTGATAATGAAAGCGAGTCAGAGAAATCCGCACACGCACCGCCTGTTCGCAAGGCCAAACTGCGCATTGCAAAACGTTTATAAATATTTGTCTAATTTATAAATAATTTATAGTAATTTATTTATTTATATATTTTTATTCATCAACTTTAATTGTTTTTTAGCTTAACATTTTTAACAAGCATATTATTAAGACATTATGAAGTAGGCACCTACTTATTAATATGGGGAGATGGGTATGATAGTTTAGATTCTCAATTCCTATTATAATTTATATATGTGTTTAGAGTTAATCTGTATGAGAACTTTAATATTGTATGTAGGCTTACTTATTTAGGGGAGATGTTGTGGGAGGTACTTGAATATAATAAATAGTGTATAAGTATTGGAGGTAGTCTGTAAATCAGTTGTTGTCTGCACTTACGTGTTTCACTTATATCACAACACAAGGGTTTTTAAATTGAATCACTACCAGTGATTAATAGTGGATTCTCTACGATCATCGGAAGCGCAAACGATTATGGAAGACGTCTATGGCCAGCCATTGCAAACCGTAATGGAAAAAAATTGATAAATAGAGCGATTGACCACCGTCAATCGCTCTACGCCACTGCTACTTCACGACAACGCTACGCCACACGCTGCACAAAAAACGGCTACCAAATAAGAAGAGCTTCAAATAGAATGTCTACTTGACATCCACCGTACTCCTCGGACCTTGCTCCAACAGACAACCATTTATTTTCGAAATTTTGATAACTTCTTGCGAAGGAAAAAATCTACTTCGATAGAGCAGTGGAAATCGCCTTCAAAGATTTATTTGATTCCTATCCCATTGGTTTTTTTAGTAAAAGGATCAACGAACTTTATGAGGTATCAAAAGTCCATAGACATTACAATGGTTCATACACTGATTATGTAAAAAAATATATTACATGAAAAATATTCGACTTTTTATTCCTTCCATACCTAACACCAATTTCATAATGTAAGAATATTTCGTGGGTCGGATGACTACATAGATCCCAGCTGTTTGTCTAGTACAATAGTCGTTAAACCGTGTCAGATGCCCTTAAGGCAGCTTAATAAACTCTCGGCACCAGATTTCTCCACTCTCATTCGATAAAAAGAAGATAATTTAAGGTTAGGTTACCTGTAACACACTAGACCTCTTTTCGGTGTGATAAGAAAGTAATACTGACTGACTGACACTTAATTTGTTACTCGTACTTAATTTAATATTACGTTTCCTTACAGAAAATGAAAAATTTGATTTTATCATCGTTGGAGCTGGCTCTGCAGGTTGCATCGTTGCAAACAGATTGAGTGAAAATAAAAACATTAAGGTCTTGTTGATTGAAGCCGGAACCGATTCACCCGTTGAGAGTCATGTAAGAAAACCAGTTATTGTAAATATTCAAAAATTATGTAAAAAATAAACAGTACAATGAACAGGTACAAAAAACAATTTTATAGCATTATCAAACTTTACAAGTTAAACACCCTTGAAAAACCGTTTTCAATTCAATTTGTTTTTCTTCAGGTCCCAGATTTCAACGGCTATTTATTCCATAGTAAATTTGACTGGCAATATTTAACCACTAATGATGGGAGAACTAATCGTGCCATGAAAGGTGGCTCTGTCTACTGGCCAAGAGGAAAAATGTTTGGAGGCAGCAGCAATATTAATGGCATGTTATACGTCAAAGGAGTAAGACATGACTATCAGCAGTGGTATGATGCTGGCAACAAAGATTGGCATCCCGATGTAGTTGAAAAATACTACAAGAAACTGGAAAATTTCCAAAATCAGTATCTTTTAAAAGACGAAGCTATCAAAAAAGAATACGGTCGTGGAGGTGACTTAGTTTTGAATAGATTTAATTCAACGCTCAGATATACCACAGACAAAGTTGTTGATTCTTGGGATGAACTAGGATTTACCAAAGTTAATGACATCAATGCCGCAGGAGCAATCAAGTCAGGCATAATTACTGCTACAGTTGCAAACGGCATTAGACAAGGCTCTGATCTAGCTTTCTTGTATCCTATTAAAAATAGACTCAATTTGAAATTCCTAAAAAATGCTCTAGTAACGAAAGTGTTGATAGATAAACATAATCGAGCAATTGGAGTAGCAGTAGAGAAAAACAGGAAGAAATTTGTGGTCTGTGCTCGTTTAGAAGTCATTTTAAGTGCTGGAGCTGTCGGCTCTCCTCAGTTATTAATGTTATCTGGAGTTGGTGCAAAAGACCACTTGAGCGCAAAAAATATAGCCTGTAAAGTTGATTCTCCATGGGTTGGGCAAAATCTACAAGACCATTTGGTAGTACCAGTTACAATTTATGGTAATGGCCCAGTTAGTCCGGATAGTGCTTCTCAAAAGTTTGATGTAATTAGATATCTTTATAACCGAACCGGAACTCTTGCCCAAAACCATCTCACTGACGTATTGGCATTTTATTCTTCATCAAAAAATTTTACTTACCCGGAATACCAGAATCATTTGCTAATAACTTGGAAGAACAGCACTCAAATTCGCGATTTGGAATCAAATTTATTTAGATACAAAGATCCTGTTGCCAATTCTATAGCGGACTTGAACAAAAATCATACTCTCTACGAATTTTTATT
Source organism: Macaria notata (assembly GCA_927399415.1). Classification (NCBI taxonomy): domain Eukaryota; kingdom Metazoa; phylum Arthropoda; class Insecta; order Lepidoptera; family Geometridae; genus Macaria; species Macaria notata. Next base: position 9,421,682 of record OV656725.1, on the reverse strand, counting down.
CAATCTTTTGCACCCACAATCTCGAGGTAATATGTCTTTAAAATCTAAAGATCCTAAAGAACATCCCTTGATTTATCCAAATTATTTCTTGAACCCTGAGGATCTGGAGTCTTCTGTAGTCGGTATCAGAATGCTCACAAAGATTGTGCACACAAAACATTTTAAATCTATAAAGGGGTTTTTGGGAAGATTAAAGTGGCCAGAGTGTGATCCTTTTGAGTTAGATTCGGTTGAGTATTGGAAATGTATCTGTATAAATACAGTTCGTACCGTATATCACCCTGTGGGTACTTGTAAAATGGGAACTTGTCTAGAAAATTCTGTGGTTGATAGCCATTTAAGAGTACATGGGGTGAAGGGTCTTAGAGTGATTGATGCAAGTATAATGCCTACTATTACCAGTGGAAACACAAATGCTCCCAGTTCTATGATAGGTGAGCGAGGAGTAGCCTTAGTCAAAGAAGATCACAATCTGTAAACTATTAATTTTAGGTTAAAAACAAATGTATAAAATAAGTTAAGGACAAAATGTTTATCAAAATCTTGTATAATATTTAATTAATACATAATGTTTTAGCCGAGTGAACGCGAAGGAGGAATAAACATACCTTAATGTTAGTGTATGTGATATATTTAATTGTAAAATTTTACATAACACAATCTGTATGCATACAAGTTGTGTAATATTATTATTGTCCAACCTGAAATTGTAAATGCATTGCACAGAGTGGGTCAGGAAATTAGCTGAAGATGCATTCACATAATGGCTTAAAGTTTAGAATGTTGTGTCGAGTTTATTTTCTATCCACTTTGTGAATTTTAGTTCTGTGTCATCAATATTAAGTATGCAAATAAACACATTATACATACTAAGGTTCGCTTGCACAACGAGTCTTAAACACAATTAGACAAATCATAAAATATGTTCACAATAGCCAATAATTTTTATTTTCAATGAATGCAACGATCGCTTTTACATTAACTTAACGACTTTTAGGCTATAACCATCAATTAGCTTGCTATCAGATAACTTCAAACAAAATTTGACTTCTAAATGACCGATCATAGTACCCAATGGATAACACTAACATGTAACTAATATGTACTCGTAGCGTATTGATATTAATACGAAATAATAGCAAATCTTAATATATTTGCCACGGTAATTGTGAGCCTCCTTGCAGTTGTCAGCTACAGCAACTGTTTTATTGCAAAATTAATATGACAACTACATATTATCAGATAAATCAGTAGTTTGAGCAAAGCTTGCATGTTTCCGTGTGGCTAATATAAGCAATTTTGTCCATTGTAAAATTTCTTTCTATAGGTGTTTAAGGTGTCTTAAAGTTACATCGTCTATGAGCCAAATGATCATTTTATTCGCTTGTATTATTATTCAGGACAAACACAAATAGTCCATCAAATGTAATGTAGTGATACTTGTGATTAATGATGAAGTTAAATGAGCCATTTAGACATTTGTCAAAATTATGTAGCGAATAGTTGGTAGACTTAATTTCAATAAACCGACAAGCTCGCTTTGAGATTCATGTGATAGTAGGTTTAACAAATGTTTCAAATTAATGATAATTTTATTTGCTTTAATTAGGTTTTGGTTGTTAATACAACCTGCCTGATGAAGCATTGCTACAGCCTCAGGTCTACTACGTTTACTATTATAAAAATATGTTTTCATCCCACCAACTCGGTGCAAAAGCCGTTTTTATTCTCCAGAGGATAAAGTAAATTGAATTTAGAACAACGTGTGCTACAAGTTTTTGAATTAAAAAAATCATTAAACCTATTTACTGCTACCTCAATGGTGCCGAATATATCATACAACTTTTTTTAAATTTGTTAAAAACTCAGACTCGGGACCTTCTTGGTGTTCTTTTTTTCAATTTGCTTTGTACGCGGTTCTTTACGCGGCATATTTTGACGTCATTGTTAAACCTTATATTAAAAACAAGAAACTTGAAAACCAGTGAAAAAACTAAAATGAGTGATTCTAGCGACGAGGAAGTTTGTTTGACGCCAACAGAATTGACTGAAACTGTTAATAATGCACAAATGAACTTTTTCCCTCAACAATCACGCGTTTTGCATTTAGTCATTTCCTCGCTGAGGTGGAATGAAAAGTTACGTGTTGCACTCGAGTGCAAAGATTTTTCGATTTTTCACCTCGTGCTTTTTTGGTTCCCTCGCTAACGCTTCGCTTGCTCGGTCATCAAAATTGAGCACGCAGTTAAAAAGCAACTTTGCACTCTTGTATAACAAATAACTATTAAGCGATGATATTCTTAATTTTCTCTATGCTGCAGGTAAATAAACATTCCAAATTTGTTGGCTGTTCTAAAAAAATCTCTTCAAAATTCAACATTGTTGAATCCCTTGCCGCGAACACTTCAACAAAATTAACAATACGTCCAACATTTCCCATTACAACGAAAATATTGTTAGCACAGTACCCTGAATAAATTAGGGTAAAGGGCCGACATCACTTGCAATAAACGCCTCACTATTAGGTAAAAATATTCGGACTCATATATGCTAAATAAATTTACGTTATTATATTAAACAAATATAACGTAACTGTGTCAATAGATTGGCTTATTCCATGGAAACGTGTTTGGTCTTGTTTTCTTAACCGACTTCCCAAAAAAGAGGTTATCAAGTATTCTGAAAGTTTTTTTTTTGTTATGTATGATCTGTTTGATAGAACAATTTGTGTTACAAAATAAAAGATATGAGCAAAATGAGATTAATATAGAACCATTTCACATAAAAAAAAATATAATTCATAAAAAAAAACTTGTCTGTCTGTATCAGAACTAAAAATAACCTATTATCATGTACAGAAAGTATGAATAAATGGATATGAATATATCACGTGAGGTTTAGGGAATTTTACTGTACGCATTGTGACATAGAACCACTTTGCAGGTTAAATGAGGTGTAGGGACTTTATGTATTGTTTATGTGTTGTTGTAGATGCAGGAACTCTTTGTTTTGTTGTTTGTTTAAAAAGAAATTACAACAACAAATGTGGCGTTTTGGCGGAAGTTAGTCAGGAAAACTTAAAAGTAAACGACGTGGTGGAATATTAATACAGTGTTTCTTTCCTATCCCTGAACCCGCTTCTGTAACTACATTATGTGTAACTTTGCAAGCGGTCAAAACAGAAGATTAAAGTGACAGACGTACTAGAGCTCTGCACGCAGAGCTATCACACAAAGGAGCCTCTAGTTAATTATGCCACTGAAATAAAGGGACCAAACGTTGACCTCTCAGTTAGGGGTGGCGCACATTCACATAATCGTCGAGATTAAATCCAACTCGAATATTCAGTACGATAAACGAGGCCCCTCCCTCAGGTGTATTTTTATTATAATTCGCCTAATAAACGTGTAACTGGCGCAGAACACACATTAAAATCATTTAAAACAAGCATCCGTATTTGTACTACTTTGTAATTTTGCCGCTTTTGTTCTTTTGTCGGGTTAATCTTTGGTTTTTGGACAAAAGGTTTCAAGTCCACGTGTAAGTAAATAAAGGTACGGCGTTTTTGTAACAATTGAGAGCTGGGATTAGATTCTAGGTAAGGAAAATGTATAGGAAAGATCCAGATCATGTTTATACACAGAATATTTTTTTTACCTAGCTCACGATTGATTACAGGCTCACGCCTGATGTTAAGCGACGTTATAATCTACGATCTCGCGTGCTTACATAGAAGAAACCGATTCACTCTCGGCTTGAAGACCGATAAATTATAGTTCGAAGGGAATAGCGATTCCGGCAAGGAGTTCCACAGTTTGGCAGTACACACGGTGAAAGTATTAGTATAATAATAAGTAGGTGTAGTAATTATAAGAATAAGTATGTAGAAAAAGTGTCTCCGCCTATTTGTTAATCCAAGGCCTATCTTGTTTTATACCAAATTTCACCCAAAATCAGTTGGTCTGTTTGAGCATAAAAGCACCAATCATACACATACTCAAACTTTCTTCTTTAAACGTGTAATAATGTGATGTATATAATTATTTATGTATGTATGGGTATAATTAATAGATGGTATCTCGATTCATAACTCAATGAAAATATACCTTCATAATATTTAATTCAGTATACATATAATATTATTTATATATTACATATAATATATAATAATATTTCGCTAAAATATAAGTTAAACGAAAATAGAGAATGTACGTTTAATACAAAGGTACAAATAGTTTTGATCATTTAGTATTGTTTTGTGATTATTTATATTTGAATAATAATAGGAGAAAAATAGTTACTTTATATACCTAACATCCTCTATCTGTAATTTTTACTTAATTTTAAGTACCTATAATATTGTAAAAGGCCTCTCAGTGTTGGCTACGGCCCCACTGATGCCTTAAACATACCGGGCGTAAGGCCCGAGAATCTGTGAGGAGAAAAATAAAGGTAACTGCACCACCCATAAGTAATTATCGTTATTTGAAACAAGGTGAATATAGTACAATATACAATAATATACATACATAAGTAACTCACAAACTACAGCCTAGCTCAGCATTGGCGTATGCGTAGGCAAATCTTGCCAACATTCACTTAATGTAACCTTGGCAACAATCATTAATTAAGACCGATTCCCCTGATACGCCTTAAATCCCTTTAATCTTAAGCTGCGCGTAGATACTTAAGATCTCAGTCGTTCATTCAAATAAGATTCAGTAAGGCTGTATTCATATACGATAATCTAATTCAACACTTAATAAATAGAATATTTACAATATAAGCTGCTAAGCCAAGAAAAAAAACACTCTCTCTATACCTAAACAAAGTTGTGTGGATCCCTTACGTCAAAAAGGAACTTTTTTTATTTTGAAAGTTTTCAATCAAATTGTACTGAAAGTAGGACACAAGCGTTTGTTTAGTATGGGGCTAGAAGGCATTTGAAATGCCTGGGAATATTTATTTATTTTAATATTCAATGGAAACCTACCTTACAACAGAACAATTGTATACAATCAACTTCACAATACGCTATTCTCTCCCTATTTCTATAGCGTTAAAGTTCAAAATTGCTCCTACTGCAAGGAGTATTCAAGTTGTTCATACACTAAACTTCAGTGACGTATTTTATCCATCGAAACTTTAGAACAAGAACTTGTATAACTATCACGTGAGATTAAGACAAAATTAATGGCTATCTTGGTATTTTACGTCAGATTTTACTCGTCTTCGTCAATTTCAGGATTCGTTTTGTTTTTTTGTAGAGTGAGATTGGTGCCAGCATTTTTACTACCATCATTTTAATAAAATTATGCCCATGTTTTTGCAAACTTATGATTCTAAAATATAAATGTACATTATATATGTTATTGTTTTGATATAAATGTGCAAATAAAGTTGATTAAAAATACTACTACCAAATTTTAAAATAGTTGTATATATTGATTGACCTACTTGGTTTTTTCTGTTGAAAACTAAGCATCATAAATTTATTTACAACAAATAACTTTCATGAAATACATAACACAATTGATCACAGAGCAACTAGTCATCAAAATAAAATCTTCAGACCCTTTACAGGGATTTCAAAACGAACCATCTCATTAGCATAAGCCCTCGTAAACGACGGCGTAAAACTCGACTTTCAAATTTACATTATAGTTGTAATTTGAGCACAATGGTTTCTCGTAGTAACTTCGTATTCAGGGCAATAAATTAAAGGTCTAATGCCTCTGTCGAGTCGACATCCAAATGAATCAGTGGGTAGTTTGTCAGAAGTGTACTTAGCGGAAGTTATGTCGGAATTTGCACGGTGAGCCTGTGGAATAATTAACAACTGCCGCTCAGGTGATGATTTTCAAGTTTCAGAAGGAAAGGGCGAAGTTATGAAGATACGGGCGGTTCTTGGTGCTTCTTTGCTTTAGTTTGCTGACGTTGGGAATATTTTGAGGAAAGAGTGAAAACTTCAACCTGTGTTCTGAGCACGAGTAAGTTAGTTTGTATTGGAAGAGGAGTATAAAAAATAAGAATTAAAATTTCCAATCCCATTTTATTATCAAATGTTCTGACGTGAGTTTAAAAATCCTTATTTGAATTACCTACGAAATATTAGAAGTAAAATTTGTTACAAATTTTAATCTTAGGAACATCATTACTATTTTAATATAAACAACATGATATTGTGAAACAGAGGTTTTAATATTTTGCGATTATATTTCACGATCTGAGAATGTTATTTCATACTTCACAATCCTTAGGTAAGAATATCTAATGAAGATTTACCGAAAAACTCATGAAAAAAAATCAAAATTCAGTTCCATTGCAAAAGTATTAAAAACAGGCATTCAACTTACGTTAGTTGTAGAAACATTCATTATAAACTCCTTTGGGCAATGCTAGTAAGCTTATTTTGGTTCTACTACCCATAGTTATTTGTTAACCACGCCATAGTTCTGTTTGACCAATGTTAGTTTTGCCCGTATATGTAATAGGTATCCACTAATACATACAGTAACTCTGATTAAGGTTCTAAACAATAGAAGCGCATATATTAATTGTACTAGTAGTTGAATCGTACATAATTATGGTCTTTGCAGCTTAGCAATAAAGCCACGCCTGTGATTTGCAATTGGACACCACAAATGAATGATAAAAATATGAAAAAAAAAACGGTTTCTAAATTGGTTTTCAAACAAACCATAAATATTCAGATACAAAATTGTTTTAAATTGATATATTGCCTGCCCATTATTCACAAAAGTCAACTCCGCGTTAGATTTAATTTGAAATAAGGATATCCACAAATATTTCAATTTCACGAATGTTAATTAGTACCCCCCAACTCTGGGGAATTAATCAAATCCCAACAAGCGGTAGGATGGAGTAAAGTTATATCTTGGCTTTATAATTCTGGTATTATAAAGCTTACATAACTTTACTTTATTGGTATCTTCTGGGTAAGCGCGCAAGATTATAGACTGTACTGCGTGTGAGTAATGTGTGAACATAATATATATATAACATAAGGAAGAAATAGGCTTGATTTCTTTTTGCAGACAGTAGTAAAATAGCTTTTGCATCTGTTATTTTTTATTTTCTGGTCCAATAATTTAAAATTAAGTATTTTAAGAGTTAATTGGTATTAATATATTATATATTAATATTATATTATTAACATATTATTCTACATTTACACCGTGGAGTTCATTGAAATATTTTATAGCGCTCATAATTATAGATTTAAGCAGAGTCCTCTTCTCGTAGCATATATAAAACATTGTAGTGAATATCTGAACCGAAAATAAAGTTACTTTAAAAAGTTACGTTTCTTTCTAGTGTCTTTCACAAATACGTAACACTTATAATTATTTTAATTGACATATTTACAGACCGCAATAACTTAGGTAATCAGACACTTTTTAAGTAAAATAATGAGCATATTTACCTATACTTCCAATATATTTACAACAAAAAAAACTATTTTTATGAAACAAACAATATTAACTTGGCAAGAAATCAACAAAAAGATCGTATAACAAATAGGTTAGTGGCCAAAAAAGGTAACAAAACACGATCCGCGATCTAATAAAGGGCACATTAGACATGGTTGTTTGACAGGATGATAAAAAATCGTTGTAACACGAAATTGCTTCTAACGTTGACCCACCATCAGGGCGGTGTCACTTTGCTCGTTTGTCACTCGTGACGTCATGATACAAAGAAATAACTTGTTTTGCTACAATTGTTTGTTTTTACAGCTATTTAGTTCTCGTGTGAGAAACAAGATGGGATAGGTGTTGCTTTTGATTTAACACTTTACCAGAACAGATTAAAGACACATATGTGATGTATAACTATAAATGATGTGCATAGATGTATATATATAAATATTATTCTTCCAGATTAAAATATCAGTAAAATAGAAAAACATGGAAAATTGGAATATAAGAATCTTTTAAGTGTATGTGTAAATAAAATATGCAAATTTTTGTATATGCATCTTGCATAATGTAAAGTAAGAGATAAGAACAATACCTATCACAATATTGTTTTATGTCTCAGCGTAGCCCATATTAAATAACAAACTTTCAGAAATCTAGAGACGAATACGATACCCACCAGCTAAGCAAAAATAAGTTAGTTTTTTCTGTCAGAAAGTCTGCATTTATTAAAGTTTGGTGAACTGTAGTTCTAGGTCTGATGAAAGATTTGTAGAACGCTCAATGAGTATTGCTGAATTGAAGAAAGTTTTGACAAATGTGGCTGTCTAAGTTTTCCTACTAAATGTACTCGTACTGTAGAAATCAGACTAAGAGGCAGTGGAAGGTTAACCTATGCAGTAGCATTATTATATTATGTTAACAATCTGGCCTTTTACCTATACCAATATTATAAAGCTGAAGCGTTTGTTTATTTGTTTGTTTGAACGCGCTTATCTCAGGACTACTGGTGCAAATTTAAAATTATTTTTGTGTTGAATAGACCATTTATCGAGGAACGCTTTAGGCTATATAACATCACGATGCAACCAAAAGGAGCGTTTTTTTTTTCAAAATGTAAAAATACGGGGGCTTCCGTTACGTGCGCTGCGAAAACGGTTCAAGTCGTGGGTAACAGTATTTGATAAAACTGAAGAGGTTGTTGGCAAAAATAAATATGATGCCCAAAATAAACTATTCCACGCGGACGAAGTCGCGGGCACAGCTAGTCATTTATAAAAAGCATACAAACTGAGGTACTAGTGTATATTACCAACATTGAATTTATACAATCACTTTGGTGTTTAAGTTTGCTTAATTGTTTTGTGTCATATCTATTACAAGTAGTTGAAATAAAGGCTTTTTTATTTAATTTAACCTTTTGGTCCCTTCTTGAGTTGTATTTGGTCAATAATGAAGGCCATCAATTATACTTCCTCCAAAAAAGATGATTTTCAGAAGTGCAGCAAACTGTTCATAATATAATACCTAAAAAGTAGGGCAAAAGGCACACGCCATGATCATAATCATAAAGATTTGAATTAAGAATTGGTCACATAAAAAGAACATGTTCATGTTCTTCTACATCAAAACTCCTAATCGAAAATAAATCCAGCTAGTAAACATTTTCATTTGGTATGAAATAAACTCTGCACGCTGTCGAGAAGTTTTAAACCAATTTAATTTAAACCAATCCAAAAAGGCTATTTACTCGACCTTTTCCATATTGGTTTCTAGATAGGTACGGTTAAACAAAATGCCTCAAGTGGGTAAACTTTAAATTCGGGATTTTAGTGTCTTACCCACAGAGCTTTGAAGTCCATGCTTGTCGCCCTGAGCGAATTCTTTCTTTATTCGATACAAAACAGGTGTCACCATTTCGGCACGCACACTACGACGCACGAGATGTTCATGTACACAGTACGCTTCAACTTCATCGGCTGTGCAATGTCGATATTTTTTTATCGATTATTTACACATTTCCTTCGAAGATGGAAATATATGTCTTTAGTATAACTATATTATTTAAGTACAAATTATAGTTAACTAGCTATGGCCCCCGGTGCTATCCGCTGTAAAAACGTTTTTATCCCGTAGGATAAAAACTATCCTATGTATCCTTACACGGGACTGAAACTATCTCTATACCAAATTATCAAATCATCTTCAAAATGACTGGAGCATATTCTGGCATTTTTATGAGGAAACCAGTTGTATCTACCGGTCGCCAATATCCATTTATTTTTAACACAGGATTTTTTGGAAATCTGTAAATTAAGTATGTGTTAAATAAAAACCCTAATCCAGAAACATTTCCATACAAATCCAAAAATTATATCGATTATCGATAATTTGCTAGGTTCCATTTACACATCACTTTGCTATCGAGAAGTAGCGTCGTCAAGACAACGAATGTGTTAATACCATTCAAAATGTCAAAAGTTTTAATTATTAAAATTACAAAATTTTACTACTTACCGATGGTATTTCACGCCGGTAACACTGGAACTATTGTTCTTACAATTTTTAACTTGACACCAAGACATATTTAATAGTTTATCATGCTGTAAAACCGAGTAAAACGACCGAAAACTCTCTCTCGCTCGGACGATGTTCGAAAACAGACTGACAAGCGCTGTCGTAGGTTAGGTTGGCCTGTTTACTGGTCCAAACGAGAAACACCACTAAACACTATCCGATAAAATAGCAATTCTATGTATAGGTAAGAATTACTGTTTAATCGGAGAAAATTAATGATGCCAGTATAACATTTTCGAGTATTCATCTTTTGATGTAAGTCCTTAACAGACATATATCTGCAGGACAGAAATTATGAACATACTGATGTATTGTAATTCGGGGCCGCGAATATTAATTACCATACTATAAAAAAGAAGAGGTTCTCAATTTGTGTGAATGGTTTTTTAGGCTCAGAATCAAATAAGGTTTTAAGCTAAGGTTTCACTCAATCATTGAATCAGAGTCAATCATACAAGGTCTTCAAGTTGTATTTTGTATTCTATGCTTCAAGCAACATTCATTATTTTTTATACCCTAAGGAAAAGCCTACACTCCACAATACAGGTACATTACATCCTAGTGTGGAGTGAAGCGATAAAAATTGTATTAGAACCTAAGTTTTTGATCAATAAAGTTATCTTATCTTATCTTATACCAGGAATGTATTTGACTATAATTCGCCTGATGGTAAGCAATCATTACGGGCTAGAATGGAGCATGCTTACCCAAGAAGAACTATTCACTCTCACTTTGTAGATCGTAAAATTATTTTCCTTGAACATAAGATAACCATTCTATCCCGGTTCGTCATATTTTACAGCTCTCTGGTTAGACGGTTCGCGTCGGATATTCATTCAGTGGTTTCATATCGCGACTGGTATATAAATATAGGATAGATATATCGATGTAATCTGGCTTTGCCGTCTATTGACGATCATTGTGAGCACCGCCGGAGAAACCAAGCGTATTTAATTTGTTTTTCGGTGGGGATGATTATTTTTTTCTTTTGATGTGTGGAAAATGGATATGTTTTTTATAGATATTCTGTGTAGAGACTATCTATAGCCTTTATTTACGTCTATTTTGACCCAGTTTCGGTAGAAGTTGATTAAAATCGTCACGTTATATAAATATCTCATGAAAATCTGTCACAAAGCACCTATGTACCCTGGCAGCCTTAATTGAGACTCAATTCCATTTCAGTACAGGTTAGGTTAGACCAAGTGGCGTTTGTTTGACTGTTCCGTTCGTTTGTTTCCGTTTTCGCATGCCACTAAACTATAGGGAACGGTTTTTTCAAATATTTTGACTCTAAAACTAGCCACTTTGAAACAAACTTCCTTACTCTTTTGAGAACAAAATAAAATTAATCACCAATAATAATTAAAAGAACCGCGCTATTAATTAAAAGTAGGTGAGCACTCTACCACAAAAAGTTTTCAGTAAAATTAAAAATTTCGCAGTAACTGTTTGTCATAATAAACCGATTAAAACGAGTTTAAAATATCATTTTCAGCCATTATCGCTCGTACAATGCCTGGTTTTTCATTTCCATGAACTATTACACTTAGTGGAATAAACTTTCAGACGCTGGAACGATGTAAGGCTCTGCTTCTAGAGAAATGAAAAAAAAATTTATATTAAAAACCATGTCATCATCATCATGTCAGCCTGTGTTCACCCACTACTGAGTATAGGTCTCATCTCCAACGCGTCACATTGGACAGTCTCCTCCGGAGTCGTTTCTTCTCTTGACTGAGGGTCGTGACTCCCCTGCGGATTTAATGCGTTAAAATTATGTAAAATGACCAGTACCTACCTATGTATTTCAAAATGAATAAACATGAAAATAAAATATTGTAATAATAGTATTCTGAAAATTTGCATGCCCATAGTTATGATCTAGTGGGTAGTAGTAAAATAAAAGTATTTAACAGTAGAAGTTTGTATTTTTTCCCAGAAATTATTAGTTCTGGTGAACGTGTAATAAAACTAAAAAAACTCAACTAACCACAAACAGCCATGAACGTTCCCTTACCCATTGCATATTCAGTGAAAAAAGGAATCATTAAAATTTGCCAGCGAGAGATAATGATAAAGATCGAGCCAGCATCTCTGGAGTAATATGATATATAACGAATTTTAAATGGTAATGGGACGAAGCGGTGCTTGGCTGTTATTAAGGCTATAACGACGCTTCGGCTTGCAGAGAATAGAACCTTGTTGGAACGATTTTTGGGGCGTTGCAAGCTTAGTGAAAAAGCCTTTCGAAACTGGTGAAGAAATAACGTAATGGGTCAGAAACACATATTTGGCTGTATATTTAATTAGTAATATAGCATCACAATTTGTGGTATGGTCATAGCGTTAGGTCCAATATCACAATAATCAAACTTGAATAATAATAAAGAAATGCTTATTACTTAATTCATTTGTAAATAAGCATCCTGAATACAACCCCTAAAACCCCCAAAAAGACAACATACAAGTTACACAAACCTTTTCAACTCTACCTCTTTGCAAGATAAAACCAACATACAAACTGTAACAAAGCCAACAAAAGATACGCATATCTTTTAAAAGCAAGTATGGTTGCCACACAACTAGCAGAGTGTGGATATCGCGAACTTTTCTCTACTATCTTGTAATTGAATAAGGTTAAAACTCGGATTACATGTGTCCTCTGAACACACGAGCGGAACGATTGGTATACTGTTTTTCTGTCTAAATTTTAGTATGAATGGTCTGGGGCCCGTGGTGGGACATTTACTTGTACTAGCACCGATATATGCTTCTAATGTATACGTACAACTATTTTTTGTTCAAACAAAATAAATAATTGTTCATGGTTGTACTTCCAAAAAAAATTACTTCTATTCTATTTTAAAACTAAAGTCCAGCGGTCTTCCAATATAGAGTACCTTATAAGTAAGCGTGTTGCCCTAGGTTGCAACAAAACTTAAAAGCAGGCAGGCTGTTTTCAGACGCGAATTAATATCTCGTAATAATTGGTTGAACTGACCAACTAAATCTTTGTACTCGTGTAAACAGTTTAGGTAATTCCTTTTGGCCTGCCGTACTAAAAGCAGTCGATGTAAAAACATTATAAACCTTAGTTCAATTAAATAATAAAGATTTCTTATAATTTCACCAGCCTGACAATTAAGTATATTTTGTTTGTTTATAAAGCAAAGGTTAGTACACGTATGTATATGTATATCAGGTAAATTAACATGAATATTACATTGAAATTTAAGGGGTTGACAGGCAAGGGCCAGAGATGTATGGGCTCCTTTGTTGACATCCCATAACAGGGTGGCATGCGATTGATTAAAATGATAACCGACACATGAAAACTGGGTCAGAATCGAACATAGGAGGTTTCGTGAAAATACGGAGTTTATCCGATTTATGAGCTAGAGGCTAGAGATTGTTACGCTATTAAGGTATGAAACTATTTGTGTACAAGTTGTTAGTTACTAACCGTCTTATTACAAAACACGGTTTAAATATTAGTCTAGGACTTTGAAAATAAAAAGTGGGTTCTTGTTGTTCAAACATCACATACAAGCAATCAAAATATCAAATAAAAATTGGAACTTTGATTTAACATTGGTACATTTTGACAGTTTGATAATTATGACAGTAGACAGACAATTTTCGAACAACTAAAACGGACTTAATCTAGACTTATATTTAAACCACGTTTTGTAATAAGGCCCATAGGGTTTAAAATATACCACAAAGTTTTGAAATTTATCTCAAACTTTTGGGTGCCCGCTGCTTCACATGCTTTCTATTAGTAAATAGAGAATAACCTTCGTTTCTCTTGGGGTTCTCTTTACTACATAAAAACAAAAAAAAAACAATGATTCGTGAATGAGTCGCAGCTTGACTAACAAACACACTTTGCTAGTTTATTTTTTCCTATTGTACAAAACAACTTAAGTGCATTTCAATATATATTTTATTATTTTAAACTTTTTAACCCTACCCAGCCGTGTGTATCAAAAGCGGTCGGTAAGCCCACAGTCCTGAGCAGTGCTATTAAGATAACAGCGGTCGCAGCGATACGAGCAATAATGTGCTCCTAAGTGATTGTGAATACTGGACCTTACCTTACATAACTAACTAACCCATTTACCTACGAACTTAGCTTTTATTTACGTTGAACATGCATTTAACTAAAGGCTTATGATGTTAGTATCGAGTTCATCTCGACATAATGACGACAAAAATACGGAAATTAAGTCATACAGTGACGCTCCCGGTCAACATAAGCGTCAGGCTCGCTAGTTATTTCTAGAGATATAGTATCTTGATAATTGTAAACAAAAACTACTAGAAACTTGTCACGTGTTGCGCGTCATAAGCCTGCAGAAGCGATGCTGTGGCTTAAGGTAGTACGCAACTGTATTGGCTCTCAAATCAAATAACCGGAATAGCAGAAATCAATGTTTGGCACTTTGCGAATGAAACACGTCTCTTCATTTAAAAATCTGTTTTATATGATTTAAATTATCACAATATCTAAAAATATAAAACTTATAGGTGACTGACTGATTGACTGACATAGTGGTCCATGTGATCTATCAACGCACAGCCCAAACCACTGGACGAATCAGGCTGAAATTTGGCATGCAGGACGGCATCCGTTTGGAAAGGATTTTTAAAAATGTCACTTTTTCAGGTGTGAAATATGCAAGTTTTACTTCTTAATGCGAGCGAAGCCGCGAGCACCCATTAGTAACTATAAACCATATAATAAATGCATATAACACAATATAATAAAATATTTTTATTAAATTGTGTGTTTGAATAAAGGCTTGATTTGTTCGTTTTGTGTCTCAATGTAACCGATACGTTGAAACCTATATTTTACTGAAACCTTGACTTTTGACTGCGAATGAAAATGAAAATCAACATTTCAATTCTCATTTCTATAGAACTCCTAAAATTTCCACTTGAGTTCTGAGAATCAGATCACTGTTTGATCTGGCAATAACTTGTGATTTTAATGAAATTGAAATTAGAATCGTAGCTATTTTTATATAGCTGGCCTGTGAGGGCCGTTTGTGCAATTGCGATACCTTTTCCAGTAATTTCGTCGCCAAACAGTAGAAATCATACTTAGCAACAGATGGATGGTTTATAATTATAGACTTGTAGTGAAAAAAAACAATAGACAGGATGTCGTTACACTTGAGTCTTTTGAATCCTAAGGATCAACTGATAGTCTTTACAGCATGTTTCATGTTACCTATATTATATTATTCAGTTAATTGTATCACCGACGCATTGTTTTTGTAAACGTTAAGAAAAAACAGTGTTTTGGTTTGTATTTGTATATATTAATTGCACATTCTTATTCTCTCTTCACATGACAATAATGAAATAGAAGAGCGGAATTTGTGAGTGTGCAAGCTTATTCACCCATCATGTTCTAAAAGCTGAGCCGCTTGGGTGAAGTTTTTTATCCAGATACAATAGCTATCAAATCCCGGATCAACGCAAACGCCAGTCACTCGTGATATTATAAAAAAAATATTCCTAGGTTCTAGGTACTAAAACGTGAGGCTAGAATCGCTGTCACAAAATAAAGGATAAAGCCTAAAGCGCTATAAATAACGTCTGCAACTGTCGAATCCAAAGCCAGCCGTGAATATAAATATAAGTCGAGGCTCTCCTCTGATAGTTTGATTGGAAAATATTTTACACTCACATAACGGTGCTGGTTGAGTCGGCTTTCAATTTTTGCAAACTTTTTGATACGTGTGGCTTTAAATAAGTTATTGGCAGAGGTTCGAAACACTTGTACTAATACAAACGCGGAGGTAAAGTTTCGGTTTCGCGGAGTTTCTGCTATCCTTATTAGACGAAAAATCGTGTAATGATTTAGTTTTTTTTTTACATGAGATAGACTCACGTTTGACTACAGTTTGCCTGATTAAAGCAACGTTAAAATCTACGATCTAGCGCGCTTGCCTAGATGAAACCAGTAAATATCGACTTGAAAACCGACAAATTGTAGTCCAAGGGGAATATAATTATTTACAGATTCTAATCGTTTGTATTAGATTAAACATGTTTAAGTCTATCTATTATGTTTGTATGAAAAACACTAATGAATAAATAATAGATATGACGTTTAGATAAAATTAGGGTATAATGTATTATTCCAATGCAAAATTTTAATATTTATTACAGAGTGGTTAACACCTCCACGAAAACAATTCAAATTTTGGAGTGACATTTCATTTAATACACAAAGTTTTTATTTTTCCGTGTACATACATGTATGTATGTACACGAAACAGAGTGACAAACTTCTAAAACTGCCTAGAAACAATAAGTAAGTACTTGTAGGTATGTGAGGACCCATTCCTCGTAATGGCCGACATTGATAAAGTAACAAAATAGAAATACCTCCCGCTCTTATTTCATACAATATGTTGCAAAAAAAATGGACGGTACTGGACGACTACGATGTTTGCTAGTTTATTATGATAATATGATAATAAGTGACTTTTGTATAATAACATAAGTAATTATTTCTTAAAACTTCTAGTTGAGTTTTCAAAGAGAGAGAAAAGAGATGAAATTCATTTGATTTTTTTTAAATGTCTTAAATTAGGTTACTTAAAAATTTCCTCCCGTTTGGTTTTAACTGTAAATTAAATAAATCTCTCCAATATACCAAAAAATCAACACTTATTCTATGATAATAACCAAGCAATCAAGAAGAGAACAGAACAACAATAAAATTAAGTAGTAAGTTGGCAATTTTAACCACAAGTCAAACATAATAACTTAACCGAGACGATTTTAACTTTTGTTAAAAGAAAAATGTCTGACAAAAATTGGAGCGACGCCATTTTTATTGTCTGGCACTGCACTGCCTAGTTAGCTGGTAATATAGACAATATAATTCAGACACTTCTAACTATTCTTATACAAGTCATTTAATCATAATGTCCTGCTCAACAACACAAAACATACAAAATAATTTTCAATTTTCATTCCAAGCGATGGATCAAACAGCATTCACATTAGTACCTACATATTATTCACCTTCAACTTTTCACTACTGCATAATCACACATATTGAACTTACGGCAGATGTTTATGCCATCGACTCGTTTTGCTGTATGATGTCATAAAACAAAAAAAAAACTAATATCCCGTGGGGGGATTCACGACCCTCAGTAATGAGGACTACGACGCAAGGAGGAGGAGGTCATAAAACAACTGTCGCTCCTCTACCTAATTCTAACCTCTACTCACCAAGCTAAGTACCTACACACAACTGAACTGACTAAAGTGTACATTCAACGTATCGAAAAAACTACGCGATTTCATGTACTTATTTATTGGGTACGTTAAATAAATGTTTAACGCCAAAGACCTTAAACTTTCAATATTGGAATTTATCATTTCATGTAGCTATGTATTGGATCTGTTAAATCAAATCTAATCGAAATACCTTATTGTACACCAATTATATAAGGACTCAAGTATAAGGAAAATAATAACATAATTAGGACTGAGGGCGGCCTTATCACTTGAAGTGATCTCTTCCACGCAACCTAGCTTGGACAACATCGACAGGAAAACAGTAACGATGACGTACTTACTAAAACTAATATTAATGAATCATAATTATGTTAAGTGAATCTATAACGCTACAGACTACATACAAATCGGAATATCAGATCAGTGAGGAGTCTATTGGATGTGATTTTATTAGCTCGTAAGTAGTGACCGCAAAGATCTTGGGACAAAATTAAGAAAACGACCCGATATGGAGACGAATAAGGCCCATCTGTCTACTTACTTTCTCACTCGTAAGTAGGGCTGGTGAAATAAGAGAATTTGAGAAATTGATTAGTACTATTATTTTAATATAATTAAACAAAACAAAATAGTATTTTTATTTAAAAAAAAATGGCCTATTGGCTGACTCTTATTCTAATTATCCTAATTGTTTACCTGCATTATTTTTAAAATTATTATTTTGAATATTATTACGTAATAATGTATTTTTCGAGTTCAAATTACGATAAACAAAATAAGACAAAACTATCTTAATTCTGAAAAAACTACGATTCACTGAAATAGACCTGCTTATCTTGTAATTTCTTCAATACAGTAGTTACTGTCTTTCTAAAGCATCATGAGTGATACATACATGTAATGACGTTATTTAGATGTAAAATAAAAAAATCTGTCCCCTTATTTCATTGTAAGACCACAACAGGAAAGAACGCCATTCAAGCACTGATTCTTATGCAAAGCTCACTCTTAACTTCATAACTTGACTGTCAACTACACACGCTTTCTGAAAAATGCTCTTAATTAAGAGCACATTTCATAGGCTTCAACATAGCCTATTCGCTTTCCATGGACGAAATTCATATTCCGTGATTAAATTCATCTACTGATTAATGTTTTGTAGGGTGGAACTTTGTTGTAAGAGGACGCGAGACTTATTTTTTTTAGTTTTTAGCTATTGCAGCACTGATCTCCATCAGTACAACGTAGGTACTGATGGAGGTCAGTGTATTGCAGTCAACAACAACACCAACTTGGCGACAACTAGTCAACAGTAACCGAAGGAGTCACGATCCTCAGCAGTGAGGGATACGACTAAGAAGAGAGAGAGAGTTATTGCAGATTTAAAAACAAATATGACTGAAACTGAAACCATTGTCTATTATTACACTAATATACGCCTTTTAGTATAATCTACACACCACTTTTTAAACGCAGCAGAAAAATAGGTAGTAAAAAAAATGACAATTACATTTCAAAAGTGCAAGCTAGTAAGATTTGTTTAGTCAGTGTATAATAAAATATACTTACTGGTAACAATCATACAGAATTATGATAATAATATCCTGCAAACAACCATATAGAAATATGTATCGAAACACTAGACTATCAGGATCTTTAAAAATGAAATGAAAATTATTTATTTTGTGACAAGAAATGACATACGAACACATTCAGGAAAGTAAGACAAACACATAAGATAGAAAATAGTCTTTAGCTTAGTTTGTTTATTTTACTTGGCACACGTCTGAAATGTTTGCAAGTAGTTACTTTCCTGAAATGCTATCTTGAATGAAATGCAAAATACGTGCATAATTGCACACTATGCATAGCTGTAAAGATAAGGAAAACGGCTTCAGAATGTTATCTAAACCTGGAAAGTTCTTTTCTGACACCTACAAAAGTTTTGTGCTACTTTTAAATCCTAAGTCTTTTTATCGTACTTGGCTAATTCCCTAATATTTCAGTTTTTTTCATACTGGATAAAATTCAAGGTAAATAGAATAAAAAGAATATGTTTAACTTTATTTTAAAAATGTTTCCGTATTTCAAATTAACAGCATGATTACTGCAAGACTGAAGTCTTGCAGTAATCACTGTTTTATGGTTCGAATTCATTTCTAGTTCAACTTCATTAATTGCATTTTTACTTTCGTATTTGTGACATCAAATAAGTTTTATCTGACTATATATTCCATCCATATAACTCTGATAATTATCAGGGTTCTTGTATTTTTACACGTATCGGAAGCTAATTTTCGCTCACAACTAATATTAACCATTGTTATAGCTTACGATCTAGCGCGCTTGCCCAGAACACTAAGACACTAACTACAAAAACAATATCCGCTGATCCCATATCTGTCAACATATCCTTATAAAAAGAAGGCCGGCATATAATTTTTCCGCGCTTGCTGAAAACGTTACCCAGGCTACTCTGGGGACCGCAAACATCTCATATTATTAACACCGTGTTTGTTTTTTCCTGAATATGGGTTATAAACAAACAGCTGTTCGTTTATACGTCATAAGTGATTTTGAAACAATGCTTTTTTATTACATACAGATATTACAATACAATACAACTAATAACATAACATATAACTTTATTGCACACCAAAAATAAATTACAATATGAAATGAACTTAAACTATAAATGAATGCACAAGTGGGCGGCCTTATCACCTTGAGCAGGCAACCTTAGCAAGAAATCGGTGACAGAAATCAGTTTGGTCGGTGGCAGATATCCTAGGCAGTCGGCTACAGAGTCGCTTATGAAGGTGTTATTAAAAGTATTCTGGCAAAATAATGATCCTCGTTTTGAACAAATACATAATTGCTTTTGAATACCCATCAATTGCAATGTAAAGGTAAACAACAGATTTGATAGATCACAAATGTTACTCTCAAATTATAATGGTGATTTTATGTGCATTAACATAATTGCTAATTAAAAACATGGCCGCCAAGTAACCCGTCCACAAAAACCGTTAATAAGCGGCGAATCACAAAATTTTATACGATTTTGATCTCTCAACACTTTGAGCGGCCGGTATTTTTAAACGATCGCCACAAAATTTCGTTATGATAACCATAACGAACTTATTTTGTTCATCAATTAGTAACACCCCGGGAATAAACGATATTAATCTCATTCGATTTAATTATATGCCATCCGGTAGTATTAAATTGTATCCAACGGTATGATACGAAATAGATACCTCATTGTGGTTACAAAAATTCAACGTATTAACTGACGTCAAATGACGAAAGCATTGCCTTCGTGAACTCAACTCATTGGTTCACGTAGGAAATATCTAAGTGATTTGTACTACATTATACTAGTACCTAATATGATTAGAAAAAATATGGATGTGTTGGTGTTTGTTTTTTTTAACGTTCAAACAGCGAAATCAGTTTCAATAAAAATATCCCGATAAATAATAATCTCAATTGCATACTGACCATTTAGTACAGATTTAATCCACGACAGAAAGAATTTTTTTTGGACTGTTTGGTGTGTCCTGTTCAAATTGTCTATGCTTACATCGTTATGACACCAATACCGTGCGATTTCAAATTAAACGAGTTCATTATCGAATTCATTTTTGACAGATTTATTTTATTGATCGCATCAAGTAAAAAAAGAAAATAAAAAGCGCGCTATAAAGAGATTTTAAAAATGCCAGTGAGCGCGAAATACGTGTGAAATTAACAAACTTCAATTGAGTATTCATGTTGTATAATAGCTCAATTAATGTGAAATGAATGACGTTTGATCTATATTATTTTTTTACATTTAGGTACACATTGTACTAATGGTATGACAGACAGAGCGCATATCTGAATGACGCAGGTTCGAATCTTGACGATGTTAATGTCATTTATTTTTCTATTTATTTAACCAATTAATAACTTCATAAATAGATTTTTTCGACGCACAACTATGATTTCTTTATGATCAAAGTATAAACCGTTTCATTCTAGCAAGCCCACATATAAAACCAATCGAACAAAAAACAAAAATTGTTACGGAAAAGCCGGGATATTCCCCGGCTTTTCCGTAACAATTTTTCCGTGTAGCCGTTATCTGCTCATAAATAAAGGGCACGGGCTATCAGAGTCGGGTATAAATATACTGCATTTCCCTAAGGCACCATAAAACCATGGTGGAACCGTGTTAGGCCTCGTTAAACGCTTTACAGGCGACCGCAAACAAATTAACCGATTTTACTGCTAATAAATGCTTGTGATAAACGTCCATTGTATTGATTTCGTGCTTCGGATCAAGAATTAGTTTATTGTTAATTTTATGGGTGACTTTTGGTGGTGTATGTGGGACATAGAAAGTAGGTTAATTTTATTTAGGTACTGTAACAATATGCAAGTACTGATCGTGAGTTTAGATTTTTGCACGTTAAGATTTATTTAAAACTTGAAGCGCTCATAGTTCAAGCTAACGTGTGTTGTGTATTTGTGTGCAATTACCAAATCTGAGCAACTATCAACGAAAACAGTCTTTGGGAGGTTGAACAACAACTATTTGGGCGCGTCGTGGGACGGATGACACATTTAATTGTAGGTTTTGTTTGTCTACACGACAGTTGTTAACGTCATATCATAGACCCAAATGTAAAATAGAAATAGAAAAATCTTTATAGAGATACACACAAAATCCTTATTAAATAATATACCTAAAATATAAATTAATATATAAAAATATGCCTATGATGTGGTTCAAATATCTTAAATCTAGCGATATCCACTCATTCATCATTATAGTAAGTTCGTATAAGTATGGCGAACTCTGCTGTCAGAGTTTTCAAACCGCCCTTAGGGTCTCTGATATGCCTAAGCGACTGATTCATCCTTCATTCCCTCATTATTTATATTACTTATGTCATAATATCCTTATTTATAAATTCTGCTTAATCGATCATAAGAATCAGGTAAGATATTCTTATCGTCTCAGAAATTGCCTTCTCAAGGTTTGTCTTAAGTACAAACCTTGAGAAGGCAATGAGCTAACATAATTGTATCAATAAAAATATGTATATCTCCTTGACATCTCTTTGTTCGCAAACATTTTTATTACTTTTGTTGTAAGAGGTAAAGAAAAGTTTTATTTATTAGAGTTAAAGATTGAGTAAGCCATATTTATTATTTTATGTTGCGAATTACTGTGTTAGAACACAGGTTAGAGTTAAATTTTGCTAAGTGTTTGTTTTGTATCTCAATAAAATATCAAAATATATGTACCCAAAACAAAATTTAAATTAGGTTTCTCTCTCTCTCTCTCTTAATAAGTAAGAAGTATTTCCTCCACATAACTTGAAAATACAAGTCATTGGTGTAGGGCCGCAAATTAAATTAGGTCTACTAATTTTATTATTATTATAGGTATATTTTTGCATTGCATTTGTGTTTAGAAAATAGTAATTTATCCGTTTTATCCGTTATCTTTGAATAATTTTTACAAATAATTTTATTATCAATCATTTATTGAATTATCGTATGAATCACTTTGTTAACTTTTCATTTTTTAATATAATTTTATTTTTATCCAAAACAATACTATTTCCACAGCTGCATTTTTCGTACAAACTTGCAAACAGTATCTTGGCCGGGACGCTCACTTTATCAGTGCTTATTCAGAAGTTTCGCTTCATTTGGCGCCGATTCGTACCGTTTTAATGACTTCCATATCTTTGTTTAAGCAGTAAATAAGTGCAACAAATTTTATAAGGAGTAGGTGAATTTAACGCACATAACTGTAAATAAAACTGTTGTGATAGCTGTGCACGTAATCAGTGTAGTAAGGAAATGAAATGAAATGAAATGAAATTTGTTTATTTTGCATTATACTTATTGCATAACATTGTATGAAAATCCAACGGCATCCGAACTAGTTTATAACTGTGTTTCGGTTGCCGATTATAAGGCATTATGACATCTTGCTTTAACAGCAGCAGAGTAGTCTCTCTGTGAGTCGTATTTCCTCAAAACTGAGGGTCGTGACTCCCCTGCAGAATTAATTCGTTAGGGGAGTTCTCTTGCGCAGATACATCGTGGTGGTCATCATGGTGCACGCCCAGGTCCTTCCACGGAAGACACGTGTCCTCGGATATTGTGGTTCTCAAACATGTCGGTACCTCACGTTGTTTTCCTTCACCGTTATGCGAGTGCAAATCCACACATAATTTGAAAATACAAGTCATTGTGTAGCAGTGCAGATACTGAAACCGCCAAGCCACACTCGCTGGTCAAAACATTACATCAAAAACTAGCTTAACATAAGCCCTATTTAGTGTTAAATCTAAGAAATGTAATACTTCATTCTGCGGGTAAGTAATCTTCAATAGTACTAAAATAATCGTCAAGAGGAAGCAGAACCACAATAAACCATAATATTGGAAATAAGGAATAAAGAAATTGCACTTACTTGACTCCCAAAGAATTTATTCCTTTCAAGGACGTGAAAGCAATAATCAAATATTAATTTATAGTAAAAGTACAAAGCAAAAGCTCAAAGTAAAATCTGAAGATAATTTTAGATCCTGATTGTTTTCAGCTGTCAAAACGCTCAACGGGAATAGTCTTTATAATTTTAAACATTATGCTTATTTATTGATTAAAAGAGGTCCTTACTGTGTATAAATGTAGTGAGATTGAAACTTGTTTATCGTTAAAACTTATTTAACTGACAAACACCGATCGCGTTCGCTTCACCGGCTTTGTCTTCAGCTCCTATAAACTGGCGGGAAATAGACGAAGAGATACAGGATAAAACGTGCATGTACATACATAGATATATATATATATATATATATACCTAGTCAGGTCATAAATTCTGTCACATGTTTAATATAAAATAATTGAAACAACTTTATTCTTTATGTAACCATTTATATACCAAAATGAACTTAACAAAACATAGATTCTTATGACAAAAAAGTTTATTCAAAATGACCTCCGTGATTTTGAATACATGCCTTCAATCTGCGCGGCCAGTCGTCTATCGCTGCACGAACGAGGTCCATGTCAATATCGGCGGCTGCCTTAATCAAGGATGTCTTGAGTGACTCCAAATTGGGATGAGGCTTTGAGCACGCCTTTTCCTCCAAGTGTTGCCATATCTTGTAATCTAACGGATTCAAATCTGGACTGGAGGAGGGCCAGTCTTCGTGCCGGATGAAGTCGATTTCACGCGCCGCCAGCCAGTCTTGTGTCTCTATGAGCTGGCGCCGAATCTTGTTGGAATACCCAGTGCCTGTTATTGAACATGATATGAGAAACAGGTTCCACAAGGTTCGTCAGGACTGTATTTTGATACACAACTGCATTCGTTTTTACACCTTTCTCACAAAAATGTACCTCTGTTAAGCCCCAATAAGAAACTCCCAACCATACCATGAGCGAGGATGGAAAATGACCTCGTTGGACACGCGGAATACGTTTGCTCGCTTCTTCACTACTGTTTGCGTACACCTTATCATTTTGTTTGTTGTAGCTCTCTTCTACGGTAAAAATTTTTTCATCCGAAAAAAGAATTTCCCGATATTTTTTTCCCGCGCACCGCTTCAACAAAGCGCGGCATCTCTTCAGTCTCAGGTCCATTAGACGAGCATTCAAACGATGTCCTGTTTTTCTTCGATATGCCCGAAGCCCTAAGTCTTCATTTAACACCCTTTTCACCGTGGTTCTGCTTAACCCCATCTGAAGGGCCAACAGTTTCTGCTTAAGTTTGGGATTTCTTTGAATTCGCGCCTTCACAGCTTTTATCACTGCTGGAGTCCTAACAGACCGAGGGCGACCACTTCTTGACCTGTCATCTACACTAGAGTCTTCATTGTATCGTTTGATGGTTATATATATATATATATATATATATATATATATATATATATATATATATATATATACATACGTAGATGCATCAATATACCTATATTATCTATTTGTACTTATAGTGAGCAGTTTTTCAATTTGGTTCAGTTTTTAATCGTTGCAAAAAGACGTAAATGCATGTGGCAGGCACTTGGGCGCTTCTATGGGTAGAGGTTAAAAAAAGGTTACACGTTAATTTAAATAAAGTTAAAACATTAATTGAAAATGGTTAAAAGGTTACGTTAAACAACACATTAAGAAAAACACATTACTTAAATATTTATTGTATAAGCACGATTATATTTTTTCATAATATCAAACCATCAGAACCTAGGTATAAATTTAGATTTTGTGAAAATTGAGGGTCAATTTACAATAATTTACTCAATTTATAATAAACATGAATATCATAGTTTTATTAATACAAATAACAATTCCTTCGAATGTAACCAACTAGATTATCACTACTCTTTACATATAAAAGAAACCCTAAAAAATATAGTCACCGCCTCTCTTACAAAATCTCAATAAATAATGAAAGTTTTGCATTCGAGTGTGCTATGCATTAAGCGGTGCTTATCTTCGTTTGCAACTTTTATAAGATAACTATTGTTTTGTGGCTTTTTCCAAAGAAATAACAACATTATCTTTTTGCAGAATAACAGCCATTTGAAAGAAATTATGCTATCTCATTTGTGAACTTTGCTGCTAGAAACGAAATCTTACCATTGTGATATAAAACTTATGTTTTCCATTCGTATTTTTTTTGTTTTTGTTGTATTTTGTAATTTGTATTGCTTTTTTACGGTGACATATGTACATACCAAAGTTTATATACTGCATAAGTCAACTGAACACATATCGATGTAGATCGATACATTTATACTACGCGTGTTTAAGTGAAAAAAGTATGGGCAACACTTACTCGTAATACTCCATTCATAGCTCATACACTCAGTGAAAAAACTGCCATACTTTAACATACCTTCAAAAAGACTGTGGAATCTTACAATAAAAAATATCACACCAAACTATCCCAATTCCACAGACAATTTAAGCCTAAAAAGCACTCCTTTCAGGTCTAACCTTTACACACATTTCGGGCGCAAACGTACTGCGAAAAGACCTTGATAAAATCTCTAAGTAATTACGAAGATATTACCGTTACAGTCGCAGGTACTAATGGTCGTTACAGTTCTACAGGGAGACGCCGAGAGGGGAGTACTCGTACTTTGTACAGGATACGAGATAGCGTTGTTCGATAAGTATAAGAGTGAAATGGAGTACCTACAGAAACACTAATATATAAGAATTTAAGGAGAGAAAGGATATTTTAAAGACATAATTAAGTGTCATGTTAATTATGCACATGTTTTAAAAGCAACATAAATGTGTTATACAACTAACATTATCGCGTCAATTTGAACGTAATAAATAAATTAACATTATTGGTTTATATCAAATAATAATCGTAATTATACTGTACTTTTTCTTAACTGTATAGTCAGACATTTGACTACTAGGACATTTGAAGCGACACCATATAAGATAAATGGAGCACGCTTGATGCACAATAAAACTTTATATCAAACGAAACTGCTATTATGTGTGTAAAACGAATTATTCTCATTATCATCTTGTCAACGTCGTCTATTACTGAGCTTAAGTGACAATACGAAGCAGGTATCTATGAAGGAAAATTAAATAAGTACAATATAGATACCTATCTCTTTCTAAATATCAGCGTTTAAGCCTAACGTCTGCTTACAGTACATCTAAAGCGTTTATCACGATAATGTGAAACAGTTATTCTGGGGCTTTGTCGATAACATGTAAATGACTTACATGACTATTACATACGTACCTTATTATTTTTCCATTAGGAACCCGATATAAATAGCGTGTTTCTAAAATTTGATAAACACCATTTTGAAAAAAACTAGTGTAGTTTAGATAAATTTTTACTTCTATGCACTAAAAAGAACAAAGAGTATAACTTAAAAGCTTATACAAACATATAAAGAACTAGCTGTGCCTGCGACTTCGTCCGCGTGGAATAGTTATTTTGGGCATTAATTGTTTGAATTTTGAACCGTTTTCGCAGCACATGCAACGGAAGCCCTCAAAAATGAATAATTTTCCACATTTTCCATTGTTTCTTCGCTCCCATAAGTTGCAGCGTGATGTTATATAGCCGCCTTCCTTGATAAATGGTCTATTCAACACAAAAATAATTTTTCAATTCGCACCAGTAGTTCCTGAGATTAGCGCGTTCAAACAAACAAACTCTTCAACTCTATTATATCAGTATATATTAGCGTATATAAATCATACAATATAATAATAAGAATCTGTTCTATAAATATTATAATGTTTGTAAGTATATTTTTATTATATTTTTATTATATTTTTATAACGTCACACGGTCACAACGAACAACGTCAATTTTTTGTATTTTTGACCCCTAAGCTGTTATTAAATTGGCTTTTGAATATATTATACTTTTTTTATATGTTTCTGTAAATAAAATCTCGATATGTAGAATTATAAATTGAATTATGATACACGTTTAATGTTATTTTATAATTAAGAATTATTTGTTTCTGCAATTTAGTGTAGCCGAAGAAATTCACGATCATTTCCTACAAACAGAAGTGTGAAGCGCCTGATCGTTTTCTTCGCTATAGAGTTTTTTTTTTACACGAAATAAGCTTACGTTTGACTTTAGCCTGCCTGATGTTAAGCACCGCTATAGTCTAAGATGTAGCACGCTTGCCTAGAAGAAACCTATTTACTCTAGATTTGAAGACCCCTGGGTTATAATTAACTGGGAACAGGGCTCCAGGTAGAGAGTTCCATAGTCCCGCCGTCCTTACTAAGAAGGTAGAAGCAAAGAGCTTCGTGCGAGAACTAGCGCGATTAGTTTTAACAGAACCTCTTCTCGACGCCTAGCATCAATTAACATTAAGGATAACGATTAGACGCCGCAAACACCAGTTCTGTACTATAGTGCTAGGGGTAGATAGTATCTATGTATGTATCTATTGTTCAACCTACCTTGATGAGGTTTGATATGATTAAAAGGTAAATTAAAATAGTTTAGAGAAAAGTACAGTTTAGTTAGGGCGCAGTACTGTAAATATACAGTACTGCGCCCTTACTAAACTGTACTGTGTGCTGAATTGATATTTATTACTTTTAAATTTAAAAAAGTTTTTTACGTCACATCAAATAATTGTAAGAGTTAACGATTTAACTAAGACGATTCAAAGAAAGCTAAATTGTTAGCTTGGTGGGTAGTGGATATGCCTGCTAATAACTCAAAGTTATTCAATATAAAACGTAATATTTAATAACTTTGAATGGCCTGTTAGATTAGTGGATTATTGCTCTGCCTTCTGATTTGGGTTCGATTCCCGCATAAGACAAGTAATCATGAATCTTAAATCTATACTAATATTATAATGCTAAAGAGTTTGTTTGTTTGTTTGTTTGAACGCGCTAATCTCAGGAACAACTGGTGCGAATCGACAAAATCTTTTTGTGTTGAATAGACCATTTATCGAGGATAGCTTTAGGCTATATAACATCGCTGCAACTAATAGGAATGAAGAAACAAAAAAAATATGAAAAAACGGGGAAAATTATTCATCTTTGAGGGTTTTCGTTGGGTGCGCTGCGAAAACGGTTCAAGATATCAAAAAATGTATATGATAAAATTATTCCTCTTGAAATGATCTAACAAAATGTCTGCAACAGTAGAAGTCTATCTTTTAAGGTTAACTCACTAGAACCGTTTTTATGGTAATAACTATTCCACGCGGACGAAGTCGCGCGCACCAGCTAGTTTGTATATACTTGTGTTGACTCTGATCGTTTCTAAGTATAAAAAGTTTACTCTCGCTTTGAATACCACTGGATTATGTTCATATCTATAATCAACCTAGAATCAAGTATCGCTACATGAAGTGTCTCGTCTAGGATTACACGGGAGTACACACACGCATCAAAGCAGCTGCCTCTACAGACAAACTAACACGCTCATGTCGCCGAGATATGATTGTTTTGATGGAGAGTAGCTACTGGATAAGACTGCCAATTTTATCATTCCAATTATTTTATAGTATAAGTGTTCAAGTGTTTCTTAAAATAAATCTGTAGATTTCGCACGATTTTATCAATTCCATTAGTTACTTAAGCGAATTCTTTCAAGCCTAATAAAAACTGTAATGGAAAATATCAATAAATATCAAAGCAAACACCATCTTTTAATAAAAACCTTGTTTTAATTAGAATAGAGAGGTACCAACAGGCTTCAGTAACGCTAGAAATCAAGCGGGCTGAACTAACCAATTACACTTTTTTTAAAAAAGCTTTTGTTAACACAATCATATTTTTTTTAACTTGGTATAGGTTTACGTTTGACTACAGCCTGCCTGATGTTAAGCATTGCTGCAGCCTAGGGTGTAACACGTAGGTATAATTTTAGTATATGCTTTTAATACCATGGATATGTAAAATTTCATGTGACACTAACTAATAGCTTCCAGATTCAAAAATTCAACTCTAAAACTTATCACTTCCATACCCATATTTCCGCACAAGATGATTGGTTTCTATTGTTTGCTGTGTAGGCTCTTATTGGCCCATTGATGGTGGCAGTTTACCCGCCTCAGCTCTGAGGCTAGATTAATGGATTCGACTAATGAATGGGCCTATATTTTGGACTAGTGGACGCCCGCAGCTTCCCTTGCATTATTCCGGAATAAAAAGCCTTTGTCATTCCTAGAACTTCATACTACCTAAATGACAAAAATCATGATGATCCGTCCAGCCGTTTTTGCGTGATTAAATAAACAGACAAAAGTTCTATGAATTCGAGTTCGAACGTGATCTGCTCTCAAATGCAATTCTAAGTATCTTCAAACATTATTCTTAGAATATCTTCAATGTACAGACATTCAACCCTCTTAAGTTCTATCATATGTATTTTGTATGAAACTTGCATCTAAACAGAGCCCATTCAGGCTTTGATAACGTCTAGGTGATGATCGTAACTATGACTATAACTATAACTGAACGTAACTATGACTTATGAGCATTCATCAACGCTGTCTGTGAAATTAAAGGTAGCACAAATTCATTTATTTATTTATACATAGAAGAGATTACAGCTTGGAGTGCTTTGGACAGTTTTTTGATTTAAAAAATATTTGAGTTGAGCTAATAGGTACTCCTAAATATGTGTATATAACATTTGTCAAGCACTTTTTAATTACATAGATAGATAGATAGATTAACTCTTTATTGTTGACACATATAAAAAACAGTACATAGAACAAATTGCACCTTAACTAGTGCCACAAGCGGCGGCCTTATCGCTGGAAGCGATCTCTTCCAGGCAACCTTCAGCTGGCAAATTACATCACAAATGTTGAAGAAAAGATATCTAATGAAATAAATTTACATAATCTATTTATGTGCTGAGAATATAATGTTTAACGTATGCCTTATATTTTGAGATATTACGATCAAATACATCAATAGTGTTATTGATAATTTTAATGGATGCCAAGTCTTTGACATGGTGTTAACCCTTGGTTTCGTAAATTTTGATCTAAGTGACGGTGAAATATAATTGGAGACACAATAATCATTTGAAGGATTAACAAGTGATATACTTAATGTGGTGTCGTAAATTATTTGTGGCTTATGTAAACTACAAAAGCTCAATCCATACAAAAACATGCTAGAATCTAATCACATCGACAGTGAATTTACCATCTTGACATTCAAACTTGTTAACAGCATGAATCTAAAATCAGACTTATATTTAAAAAAAAACTAAAGTTAGAGCGTGTGTGAGTTTTTATGATGTACCTACTCTTCATAGTCAAACTGGTGAACCGATTCGGATGAAATCTTATCATATAAATCTCAAAGGTGGCTGAATGACTGACTGACATAGAAATCTATCAACGTACAGCCCAAACCACTGGACGGATCAGGCTGAAACTCAATTTATATAATACCAACAGAAAATTTAAACACATATACTAAATTACATCCACTTTAAACTCCTAAAACCCATTTGACATTTAGACCCACCATTCTGGGTCAACTAGTTATGTTCCTAACCCACATAACACTACATATTTACACATGTAGATTGAGTAATCGATCAATCTGGAAGTTCAGTACTCACTCATAGGTCCTATTTTCCCACAAAATAGGAGTTAGGTATCCGATCTCATCTGAAGTCATTAATCAGAATCTATCCGCGAACGCGCCACCGCTTTCATAAGAACCAAGGATGAATAGATTGTATAAAACTAGGCTTTTCTCTAGCCGACCCTATTGTGAACAGTTGGGAAAATTCTGGCAGGTGTTATAAATAGCTAATGATATGTGAAAGTGAAGAATGGATTGTACTAAAAAGTTCTTAAAGTAAGTGGTATGCCAAAATGGTGTTACAAATTGGCATTTGGTATATAAACTATGGCAGGCGCTATGTGTAGGATTATTGTAATAATTTATTAGTGTTTTTTTGTAACTCATTATACTATTTTTACCAAACTTGCTCATTCAACCAACGTTCTTCGCGGTTTATCATTTTAAATCTAGAATACAAACTACGCTTGAACATAATGTAACAAATAAGGCAGAATCGTGTTATATACCAGTTAATACAGGTATATATACCTATATCTCCCCACTCCATAAAATCAAAAACAAATTAAATTATACGTATCAAAACATCAACTACGAAAAAAACCTTTTATAAATACATGGGAATCCTTGTTCACTTAAAACAAAGGTCCAATATGAACTTGTCTTTGTATCTCGTTCTAAATCTAGAAAGGTATCGAAACAGGTCAAAAAGGTTCTTCGTACGCATATCGACACCTTATTTGATAAATAGTGACGATTTGGAACGTACCAGAGTTGCTGGGGTCAATACAACCCCCTATGTTTTGGATATAGAATTTCACTGTAACTTGTCTTAAGGTTAGTGTGTTAAATATTCGTTTAATTTGACTTTTTTTATAAAAAGCGTTGCTTTAAAAATCTTTTTAGGAAATATGAATGTTTTGCAAATTAAATATCTATACATTCATATAACAAAGCTAAAGAGGGTCGAATGTCTGAACATTGAAGATACATATATAAAAAAAAGTTGGGAGAAACATCGAATTAATAGCAGAACACGTTCCATCAATTTCTAGAAATTTTGTCTGTTTATTTGTATCTCTATTTGTGTTTAAGTGCCTATTACTCAAAACCGGCTGAACGGGTCATCTTGATTTTTGGTATGTAGGTAGCATGAGATTCTAGGAATGTTATAAGTTATATTGTTTTATATATATACTTTTTATCCTGAAATAATGCGAACAAAGCCGAGGGCGTCCACTAGTTCTAAATAATCCATTCTGTGCCAAAGTAAACGGTGGTTTAAAAACAGTCTTTATCCAAGTTTTATTTTTTATAAAAACCAAACTTGTAAAAGAAGGAAAATTCTCTCAAATCAAATCAAATCAAATATACTTTATTGTACACCAAATAAAAAAGAACATATTAAACATAAAGGTGGAAGGTAACCAGGGACATTGGGCGACCTTATCACTAAAGTGATCTCTTCCAGGTAATCTAGTTTGGACAACACTAGAGGAAATCCGTAAAGCTGGCGTACTTAACACAATATTAAATAATTTAAAAATAAAACACAGTAACAAATATAACATTCAAAGTAAACAATATACAAACATACGTACTTACTCACAAAACTACTCTCTTGTTGTACTGTGTGCTATTTCTACAAGTCTAGGGCAAGAAATATTATATAGCCTACCTGGCACAGCTGTGCTTTTTCATGAATACATACATTTACTAGCAGAAAATACCTAATATTATTCAAGATTTCTTGAGTACTTTAAAAGTATGAAATGTTACACAATTATTTAATGTTACTTGGCAGTCTAAGGCATTAATTTATTAAATTAATAATTTATCTATAATTGTTACTAAGGAGACCAAATCTATAAAGATTAGGTACAATTTTCTAGTTTAGCATAAGTAAAATATAAATAATCCTTCTGAGGAAGTTTTTGTATACAATTTTACCACTCGTGCCTGATTTTGCTGTTCTAAAACTTGTTCCATTTAGAAATATTTTTTTTTTAATCAAATATATTAATAACATTTCCTTCAAATACACAGACATCAACAAGACTGCACCACGGCAGGGGTCCCGGCAACGTCTCCGGGGCATTGTTGCCCCGAATCCCCGGATTTGTGCAAACAATAGTTCACACGCACAATCTACGCAAATGCTTTAGGAACTTTACGTATTTCCGATAACTTGGATAAATGGAATTCGCTTAGTTTAGCTCGGAATGGACGGAATATTGCCGGAGTGATAGATGGCCAGATCTATGATATATTATTACTAGTGGAAGCCTGTGGCTTCGCTCGCATTAAGAACTAAAACTTGCATACCCTGTTTCACCCCCTTAAAAAGTGTAATTTCCAAAATTCCTTTTCTTCTTAGCGGATGCCTACGTCATAACATCTACCTGCATGCCAAATTTCAGCCCGTTCCGTCAAGTGGTTTGGGCTGTGCGTTGATGGATCACTATGTCAGTCAGTCATCATCATCATCACCATCAGCTCGTTATCACTCATTGCTGAGCATAGGCC
Source organism: Macaria notata (assembly GCA_927399415.1). Taxonomy (NCBI): domain Eukaryota; kingdom Metazoa; phylum Arthropoda; class Insecta; order Lepidoptera; family Geometridae; genus Macaria; species Macaria notata. The sequence goes on along the minus strand of OV656725.1, from coordinate 9,387,765 downwards.
TCTCTTCTATGTTCCCTTTTTTTTTTTTTTTTTTTTTTTTTCTCGTGGAGGAAATGCATTTACGCATCCCCGCACTCTCCCCGGGGGGGCGGCGGGGTATGTCGGGCTCAGAGCTAATGGGACTCCACTACCGACTAAAACCTACCACGATGTCCCTTCACCTCGGCAAGGACGGGTTTCGCGGGCAAGCGAGCAATACTCCTCCGCAATTCCCGTCCCAACCGCAGTCCACTGTCCAGGTGGACCCGCCTCAGGAGGACAACCTCCCTCTTACTGCGCGAGCGATGCCCAGGGACATCCAGGCATCGACTCCTCGGGAGGCCCTTATCTCTGCTAGGGGGTATGGGATGCCCCCGCATCCCACGCCCCAGGGCCTCCTAGTGGAGACGGAGTCCGAGCGCGGGCGGCTCGCCTCCGTGTCCTTCTTCTGCGGATCGGATGAGCGGCAGGATTCACCTCCCGCTCCCGCTCCTCGGCCTCCCTTTGCGACACCACCGTCTCGCATCTTCTATGTTCCCTGCCATTAATTGGATATACATTATGTAAAATTCGTTAAAAATTTAAATGACTAAGTAACGGCTAAGCTACTTACTGGCTTGAATTTAACTTGACTGCTAGTTGAAATTAGCTCAAATGAAAGTTTTATTTTGAGTACTCTTTTTAACTCTTTCTTTTCCGTGGTTGTGATATTACAGTTTGTAATGAGAAAGTTGTTTGTGTCCAAACTACCTTACATGAAAATAAAAAATAAATATAAAAATTAAATTGAGTTACCTTACATGTTGTTGTTTTTCACATGACTTTAAAAACTCTGACAGGTGATTCGATTATTAAGGCAATAATAATAAATTTTAGATATTTTTTATTGAATTACTAAGTACTTTAGCCTAGAGTTTTTACAATGATTAGACCACTAAACACAATCTTTTTCACATACTCGTACTCTTGGACTTGCATCTCAATATTTAAATACATGTGAGAGCAAATATTATATAATTTAGAAAAACAATCCAACTCACACAGTTTACAATCAACTGACTTCTGATAAATTGTCCGCTTCGACCGACTTTATATTAACTTTGCAACCTACTAACCTCTCTCATTATTTCTACAATCTAGTTCTCAAGAAAGATAAAATTAAAATAAAACCACAGCAGTCTTCTCTGGGTGTCTAAGAAGTACATTATATTTTTAGTATTTCAGCATACAAGGCTAATTGAAACATATCTCGAACAAGTACCTGATAACTATCTTTTATAAAACCTCAAGATCCTATCAGCAGAGCTGCTGCTTAACTACTCGACTCGCAGCGCGGAATAATTTGTTCTACCGTAGACTCGCAGCGCGAACAAATTATTCCTCGCTCGCCGACCAAATTAAAAAGTCGTTTTTGTGTAGCTTTCTCTATCCAAATCCATAGTGTTTGTATGGAAAAGACAAAGACAAATAAATCTTCTTTATTTTGGTGTATAATACTCGTCTATTATTGTCGACGGCATTGGGAACCTACCATAAGAAAAAAAAAGTGAAAAATCGGCATTTTTGCGTTCGGGATTCGCGGTGTTTTGTGAAGATTATTGAATTGTTTGTTATTTAAACTAAATACACAGGATTTTTAGGCACATATTTATAATTACAATGAGCTTAAATTAAATTTATAAAGTTGGCTAAAATTTAAAAATACAGTATTTTTGTAAACACCTCATACATTTCCGTGTGTGTAAGTTTTAACGAAAAAATTATAAATGTACGAGACAATAAATACTATTGGTTTTCATATAAAATATAACTGCATCATTATACTACAGTTTTTTTCTTACACTGCATAAAATCTTTTAGTAGTTTCTGAAAAATCGCAATTTTAGTGAACGTCGAAATATTTTTCGCCGCGCCGCCATTTGCGCTGCGAGATTACGGTAGTAACGTTTGACAGGTGTCAGTAGAGTCGAAGGGTTAATGCTTTAAGTAATATAACATTATCTGATATCTTAGCTATTTAATCACTAAAGTCTAGATGGCGCTATTGTATAATATAATTATAAAAAATAACCTGACAATAAGTTTGTTTTTTTTAACATGCAGCCATGGTTGATGGATGGTTTTAACATTTCATCATTGTTTGTCATAGAAAGCAATAATTGTCTTAAGAGCTTTAAAAAATGATTTTTTTTTCTTTGTAAAGAGATAAAAATAGGCTCGTAGATGGCTAAAAAATAGATAAAAAGAACAGATTACAGAAATTAATACTTCAATTAATTATATCTGCTAATTTTTTATATCATTTCGCTTTCGCCCATCTTAGGCCGTTAATTCTTTTCCTTCTAACGAGCGTCTTGTCTTGGATGTTTCGCTTTGTCTTAAGCCTTTGAGGATAATTTTAAAGCATTCTTAGCCAAGGCAGAGTAAGGCCCTTTTTTTCAAGGTTACTATTATATTCTCTGTAAGATTTCTGTAGATTTTGTGGTAGGAATAATATATTTTCAGTGTAACTTATTGTTAGAGAAAATTTTGAAAAGAATCACTTATGTTCATTTTAGTTAACAATGATAAGTTATTATTTTAACTACAACAAAAAATATGCAATAACAGCTTTCCAGACTTAATGGAACAGATTTGTTGATATCAAATATGTTATCATCAATTTGCATATTGAATACGTCTTAAAGTACTTTACCACGAGTTTACAATAGGTAATTATGTGTTGAGTAAATAAGCTAGCATCAAAAAGAAACAGCATGAGATTGCAAGAAGTTTTGCCAAATGACCTCCGAACTTCAATATGAAGATAGCACGATGATGATGAATAATGTTCTAATAAGTAAATCTAAATATTTTTCTCTGTTTTAATGAACATATAAACAATATTAATATGTTTTGTTTATGATTATCAATCTTTGTTTATTAATGTTTAGCCACCTTTCAATTAAACTTCTACATTCTCTTCTTGAATATATAAAATATTAGTAAAACATTGTGTCCTAGCCCTTACGGGCAGTGAGCCCGAAGTTATTAACCCTCGGGTGCTGTCAACCACCTGAGGGATGGGATGATACTTGAGTACGATGTTTGGTCACTTATGAGGTATGTTGACACGTGGCGGACGTAGAGTAAGTATAAGAAATGCTAGTGGAGTGTAAGGGTTGACTTTTGTCTGAGTATTAGTTTTTATTTGTTTTTTTTTTCATGAAGACATTCCATTAAACATCAAGATAAAAGATTCTAAAAAAGTGCTTCAGCACTATTAGTTGTTTTATTTCGATTTGATTATTTTTAAGTAAAATTGTAATAAAAAAGAATGGTCATACATGTAACCTATTCAATGTTATCAAATTAGAAAATATTTACTAGAAATACCATTTTTATCTCATATATCTATTCATTCTGTGTGCAATGTCCCAGAATATTTATTTATTATTTTATTTTATTTATTCATAAAGTGAACCATTGGGCTCACATTTTTGGCGATTATCTTCATCGCAGTCTAAAGCGATACTGAAATTCCACCTTTATTCAAAGGAAATGCCTTTAACGCCAAAAATCTACGACTTAATAACACATTCTTGCTCATAATTTCAAAATTGTCTCTTGAACTTGAAAACTTGATCCCATAGACTTACGGAATTATAGACAATGTAAGGAGCAATTACCCGATAGTATTTTATACAAACTGTAGTTGTAACTGATAAGAGACAGAATAATCATTTAATGTTACGTTTATAAATTACATTTACATCATAAAAATAACCAACAACAAATATTTAACACCGATTGGGTTTGTATTAAAACACATTAGTTCACTATAAATCCCTAATATCAGTGTTTGTGTAGTTGTTAGTTCTTGCATTCTATGCTAACAATAATTATGACATATTGATTTACCACTCATTTGTAGTTTTCTCTAGATATTTACTTTTGTCAAACGTAATTATATCCATATAGAAATTAAATTGGCATGTAACCTTAAACGTTTTATTTTAAGTTAGAAAAAAAGTATTATTAAAGGTCGGTATTGAAACAAGGGTCATAATCAAATTACAACATACACTTAAGACAGACGGCTTGCTTACAAGTAAACATATAAAATTTATTGTTAAAATTATGTGACATCTATAACATTTGTTTTGCTAGTTAATGCTCAAACAATTCTCCAGTGGAAAAGTTTGTGCGCAAATAAGAAACATACTTCATGACTTACTAAAAGTTTGATTAAATTTTTCAACGTTTTCCTCGAACCTTCCAAATTGTTTTCTTACCTGAAGAATAATTTTATTTTACTTTTTATCAACGCGAAACTTAGAAAAAATATTAACGATGAATATTTTTACCAATCTCTATCATATACACAATTCAATTTCAACGAATGATTTCGATTTGATTTAGCGTATTTATTCAAGGTATTAATTATGTTAACTTTATTTTTTTACGATAAATAGACTAAGGAGTACATTGCAACAATAAAATTGAACATAATATTTTTATCTGCCCAGTTGTTTATTTAATATATTGAATTGAATCACAATCTAAATATATAAAACTCAAAGGACTGACTGACTGATTGACTGAATGACTGATATAGTAATCTATCAACGCACAGCCCAAACCACTGGACGGATCGGGCTGAAATTTGGCATGCAGGTAGATGTTATGACGTAGGCAACCGCCCATAGGATTTTTGTAGGATTTTTGGAAAAGACGCATTTAAAGGGGTAAAATAGGGGATGCAAGTTTTACTTCTTAATGCGAGCGAAGCCGCGAACATCCACTAGTAATTAATATAATAGGTTAGTTATTTCATTGAGTCCAAGCAGCGCTAATTTATTTAAAAAAACAAAAGTTTCGTTAGCTAATTAAAGAGTCACGTTTTGTTTCAATTTGAGAGATAGATTATTTTTGTAACAAAATTACCGTTAGGTACTTACTAAATAATGAATATTTCAACAAAATCTATACACATAATAAAGCTGAAGAGGGCCAATAATCTGAACATAGAAGATATAAAAAAAGTAAGTTTGAGTATACTATAAATCTAAAAAGAATACGTTTCAGCAGCTCTTAGAATTTTGGTCTGTTTATTTAAACGTTCATAACGCAAAAACGGCTGAACGGATCATCATGATTTTTGGTATGTAGGTAGTATGAAGTTTTGACACAAAAAACAAAGGTAATGGTGGTTGATCGCGCAAACACTCTAAACTTGACTAGAGCACTTGGGCTAGAGATTGTCGACGATTTCATATACTTCGGATCCACCATAAGTAACAATAGCTTCAAAAGATCTGGAGAAATAGAGGCATAAGGCTGAAGACAAAGACCAAGCTAGTGCGGACTCTAGTTTTTTCGATCTACTTCTATGGAGTTGAGACATGGACCCTAAAAACAGCGGACCGAAAGCGCATCGATGCTTTTGAAATGTGGTGCTGGCGACGCATGCTGAGAATACCGTGGACAGCTTTCCGTACTAACGTGTCGATACTAAAACAACTGGGCATCAAAACCAGACTATCCACTTTATGTCTGAAACAGATCCTCGAATATTTCGGTCATATTGCCCGGAAAGATGGCGACAACCTGGAAAAACTGATGATCACAGGAAAAGTAGAAGCCCGAGATCCCGAGGCCGCAGCCCAACACGTTGGTCGGACCAAATTCGCACCACTTTAGACACTACAGTCTATAATGCATTGCATGTTGCCGAGGACAGAAGGAAGTGGAAAGATGTCATCAAGAAGAAGGTGCTGGGAGGTGGTGGTCACGATCCTCAGACATGAGGGATACGATTCAAGGAGGAGGAGTATGAAGTTTTAGAAGCGTTATAGACTATACTTTTTATCTTAAAATAATGCGAGCGAAGCCGTCGGCGTCCACTAGTTAAACATAAAGCTGATTAGTATGCACCAGTACCTGTGAGATATTAAACTGTAAAATCTCTGGTGACTAGACGAAATTTTCAAGGATGTTTAGATTTTAATAGAAATATTTTATAATATTAATTTCAAGTAAATGTTATATGAGTGACAAAATTTATTCAAATTAGTAATTTAAATGAACGTAATATTTGAAGTATATACTTTTTTCTATTAAATTGACTGGTTAAAATCGTAATTTAGTTTGCTTAGCGTGGGGCTAGATGGCACTCTGTGCAATGTCCCGGAAAATTTATTAGTTAGTTTAGACTTTTTTGAATTCATTTAATTTTAATTGGAGTCGTATGAGATCTAATTCGTAATTCTTTTTACATTAACTATCCAAATTGTATTTTTAAACTTAATGAGGCATCGCTAACTGGATACTTTAGAATTCATTTAGTTTAAAAGAAAATCCTTTTCCCAGCATTTTAGTTCTTATCGGTCAGTTTTATGTGGCGTAGCAAACTGCTACGAGGAACGCTACGCGCTACGAAACTCTACGAGGCTACGAGAAAATTGCTGAACTAATCGAATATTTATAAACTGTTACTATGTAGTTAGTCCATATTTTTCTAGATGTTTGAATTTTTTTCTTAAATATTTTTTAAATAATATATTCGTTGTAAGCCTTCGACTGGGACGCATAGAGGGAGTTGGCAGAGACTTGCCCGGTACTGGACAGTACAGGTTAATAAAAAAAATCGTTGTTAGACATTTAGGAGTTTCGTCGTTTTCAAAACGCTTAGTCCAGAAACAAAAGAAAGACAAACATTTGAGCCAACGTTTGACAAATGCCTAATCCAAATCGAATAAACTTTACGGCGTCATAAAGAAATAACCGAGCGCAATTTTTTTAACAACCCTATTCACAAAATTGAAACATTTCACGGATATTTCGCGCTATCCGAGATTTTATTTAATTGTGCTTGTTATATATTTATACTTGTTGGTAAAATGTTACGTTTCCACTTATTGCCTTACTTGAAACTTATTTTACTGTAATTTGTTATTGTTGTCGTAATTTTTAATGGCCTGCTACTACTTAACCTTTCGAAACTTTTGATGTTTTGGAGGTTTCATAATATAACGCGGCAATTTCAGCTTATTCCTGAAACTGGTAAAGTAATCAACTTAGTTGAACTTACCCCAACTGTTGTCGGTTTTTTAGGGTTTATTATGGAAAAGTTGTTTATGTTTGTTTATTATGTTTTGTGTATTATTGATTTTATGAAAATACATCAAATTGGTTTTGCCACTATAAATGCGTATTTCTGTATCTGTAACCAAAGTATAAAGTTATTAAGAAAGTCACAAATCTTTATAATCAAACTAGTTAATTTGTTAAAAATTCTCACTGGCTACACCTCAAATCTAGAGTAAATAGGTTTCTTCTAGGCAAGCGTGCTACATCTTAGACTATAGTGGTACTTAACATCAGGCAGGCTATAGTCAAACGTAAGCCTATTTAATGTAAAAAAAAACTTATGTAATAGTGATATTTACACAAAAAGGAATTGGAAATATGCCTTGTCCTCTAAACTTTTAACATTATTATATTTTCTTTACAAATCACACACAAAATCTCAAAAACAAATCCCGTGCGACACTCATCAAGGCGAATTATTCAATTTCCAGTTTGAAACTCGCGAGGAATTCCGAGCCGAGCAAAGAAGGCTCGAATTTAATGCTCATTTAACATTTATACCACGTATGAGAGAGGTCGCGCCTATCAACTTTCATTTATTACGGCCAGATACGAGCGGGCTGTTTTACGTCGTTTTTACATGGCCCTAATCTTATCTTGTACCTATAGAATACAGAATTCGTTTACCTATTTTCAGTGTCGGTTAAACACAGGTCGCTTGGTGGTCAAATGTGTGACTTTACATTAAAAAACAGGTGCCCCCTCTTTTTATGTTGAAGTTAGAAGTAGTATGTTTTGTGTTATTATTGTAAAAAAGCTTTTGTAAAGAAACAGAGTAATATACTATACACCTCAACAATAAACTAAATTGAACTTTGTGTGATATTATATTTGTCATCTATAAGAAAAAAAACCGTCCAATTGTCATATTTTTTTTGTGGCCGTATTTTTTAAATTATCTTCTTTTTATAGGCAAGTAGTTTGTTTTCTCATGCAGGTGATTAAATAATCTAGTACAGAAATTAAAAATCAGCACGCTTGTACTAGGTAAGAAATAATAATATATAAGAAAAAAAAATATAAGGATAATCATTTATACTGTACCGTATAAATGATATTTTTTAGCAGTGTACACATATCGTATCCAGAATATATTAATCAATGTACGGATTGCCATCGTGTAACGAGAATTTGGCAAGTGTGTTTTAGGGTTAGGAAATTGAATTTAGCGAGGCAGTTTATAAATGTGCGTTGTGTAGGGTTAAAACTTGCGTTTGGACATCAATATTGGACTATAGCTGGACTCAGCTTAGTTCGGGGCTGATGGTCAACCTCTGGGATGGATCCACTGAAGTGTCATGGACATTATTATATTATTTTTTGTATCACCTGCACATTGTTTTTTGTAAACTTAAAGAAAATAAAGAATTTTGTATTTGCTGTATTTGTAATATAACTATAACGGGACTTACTTACATTAAGCCTACTTACATCAAAAAATCTAAACATATTTTACTATCAAAACTACACCGTAATAAAATTACAATAAGTTCAACATCATCTTAAACCTGTTATTGCTCACTGCTGAGCATAGGCCTCCCTTCTTGTACGCCACTCGGCCCGGTCCTGTGCAGATTGAATCCAGGTGCTCCCTGAGGTTATTCTGACGTCATCAACCCACCGCATTGGTGGGCGACCTCTGTTTCTATGGCCAGTCATGACAATAAGTTGCTTTGTCATTATATGGACTATATACAATTTTCCTACCAAAAATTACGATAGCCAGTCGCTTCGATATCGTCGGAAAGCGGAACATACATTATAGTATGATTTTTAATATGATTTTTTATTTTTAACATCAAACTATGGTAACAAGTACATTGGCCCAAGCACTGGCCGTTGCTTCCAAATGGCGTCAAGCCAAGGTCTGGTCACGTGAGAGGGCTGAGATTGCGTCTTTATTGCCACACTGAAAATACCAATTACCAACATGTTAGCTGGACGCAAGGTGGTGCTGTTGACCGTCACATGTAGATTGATTGATGGGGGATATTGAATTCGTAAAGGTGCTTAGTAAGCTGAAGTTTGAATAACGCACGCACTATGATCCAGCGATCTTCAAAGCGAGAGTGAATCGGTTCTTAAAGGGTAAGCACGCTCCATCTTAAACCATAGCATTTGCTTACCATCAGAAAAAAAATTGGTCAAGTGCAAACCGATACATCAACTAATACTCATGTACACCAAAAATGCCATTTTATTAATTTTTAGCTTTCAATTCCTCTGTTGCGGCAAAACATCATAACAAACAGCCTAATTTTGGTTTTTATACCTACAAAATTTAATAATTTAGGTAAGGTTATATGAGAGTGACCAGCCTTAGTGTCGAGAGGAAATAAATACTCATCAAGCCATAGTTACAAGTACATTGGCCGAAGCACTGGCCATTGCTTCCAAATGGCGTCACGCCAAGCCCAGGTCACGTGTAAGTGTCAAGGGCTGAGATTGCTTCTTTATTGCCAACGTTGGCAGCTGTATACAAGACATGTGTTGTTGTATATGTCATAATTTAATTGATAAAAAAATAATAGGGAAAGTTCTAAAAGTGACTATGCATAATCATTACAATACATTATGGTGGTAAGTGTCGAAAACACGGCGCTTTGCCTCTACGTTTATTGTACGGACAGCAAAGCTTTGGAACACTTTATCACAAGCTGTGTTTCATTTCATCACGATAACCTTTAAAGATTCTGAACCACTCATAGCAATGATTTGATCCTACCTCTAACTTCATGGATCAATCTTATAACTAATAGAAATCAGGGTTAAATACGGTTAGCACAGAAGCCATTTATTCACACAATGAGTACCTACCTCTTATGGATTAATTTTAAATAACTAATGTAATAAGTTGATTGTTGTGTTTTTTAAGCTTTGAGTATGACTTAATATGTGATAATTTATAGTTTTTTTTGTATTTGGTATGTGACTTTACTGCTGTTTGTTATGAATAAATATCTGTATCTCTAATTAATTCCACCCAATTTTTCTAGCAAAAATCATAAAGCTTCTACGCATCCAAAACCTCAGACTTGCTGACGCCAGGCTGGCTTGATATTGAATTCTGCTCACTGATTGGTCCGCGACCCACATTCAGTTTATAGCCAGCTCTAGGACATCTGAATCTGCTTTTTAGGCTACCCCCAAAATATTGACATAATGCTTAGACAGCATTCGAATAAAGCTAGTCGTCGCCAACTAGTTCAAAAAAACCTATATTGTCTGATAGAAAAAAAAAACTTCTAGAAGAATCGACAACCTCCTTTTTTGGAGTGTGTTAAAAACTGCTTGCGCTTGTTTATGTGAAAGTCATTATATGAAAATGAATCTAGATACAGTGTAGATTTTTGTTTAGTGTGGAATGTAGCTAAAATATGTATAGTTTCGCATGGACATAGACAAAGATTTGCTTGAATAAAAAATGTGTATATTTAAGTGTGTAAGCATAAACTTAGTGATTAGCGAGTGAAAAAAGTCTTAATATATTATGCTTTTAGGGTTACTATAGTCCGCATAATTTTATAAACAGTTGGGTTTAATTGTATAGTAGAAATCATAAATTGTACAATATACTAATAACTCGCTCAAAAAAAGAACAATTATAAAAATTCGGTTGTCATATTTATGAGTAAAAAGCAGTGTAGGCAAACATTAAAGCGAACGATTTCATACTGAAAATGAGAGTCACCGCCCAAGTTTCCCGCGCGGAGCTCAACAAAGCTATGAAAAAATACCAACACGCACTACAACCGATAATACTTGTACAATATATTATTTAAACGTTACCATAACGCATCGTCTGGCATGTTTTGTTTCATCTGTCTGTAGATTGGACAGATAATATACTGAAAAAATGGCAAAATACTTATATGTCAGATACATATAACCCGTAGGAACATGATCAGATCCGTTCCGTGTTTCGTTTCGTGGCTTGAAAATTTCAGCCTTTGAATAAAAAATTACACTAAGAGCCCCTTAATATTTTTTAATTAAAGCGGAAGTTCGCGCATTGTGGAGAACGTTGGAAAAAGGACTACGTCAAGCAGTGCACAAATATAAGATAGGCTGATGATGATAATTTTATTTAAGAGAATGCTAGCTATATAAATCTGCCGCAGTGCGTTCACTAGCGGTGTAAGCGTCGCGTCGCGTCGTCATTCGCAAATTATTAAAATTGTTCCTGTGTATTGTCTGCCGCCATATTGACAAAGTTTGAAGTTGGAACTTCGCCGTTAATTTAAATGTCGATATGACGTCATTCAGCCGCGTTCTAAGTTTGATAGGTATGCCTAACGGTGTTGCTAGATTACATCGACTACCCGGCCTTTGAGGATTAGGTGACGGGTCACTTGATATTTATTAGCTTATACATAGTAAAATTGTAGTTTGCCAAAATATTAGACAAAAAGTTCCTACTTTTTTAATATCATCAATATTAAGAATGAATTTCGTCACAATTTTCTAACAAACACACACACACACACACTTTGGATATAAATGAGACAAATTATTGAATATACATACGAACAGTATATTTGAAATAACAAAAACAATATTTTCATAATATTTAGATACATATTTCACATTGTACATGAACATGTTAAATTATATTATTTAGAAAATTTACCGTAAATAACACTAGTAAGATACCATTACTTCGCTCCCGCAACAATTTCCACCTGCAGGGGTAAAAAATGAGAAACACTGGCAACACCGTCACACTGACAACGAGTTTCTTTTAAAAGATTACGTACGATGCGGGAGCAAAAATATTTGCATACCAACGCTTTCGGAATTTAATCATGTTTCGCGTCGCAAACTGTGACGCGCGATTTCGAATTTCGTTATTTGGAGCGTAGGTGCATTGACATACCACAATAATAGACAGCCTTATTAATACAGATAACATACACTCCTTTATTTATTAATTTTAATCATACCTTAAATATTCATTTAAATGACCACTATTTCATGTCATGTTTTATTTATGCAAGACAGACTCACGTTTGACTACAACACCCCTGGCGTTAGATATCTCTGTGATCTACGTTGTAGCACACACGCCTTGAAACAATCTATTTACTCTCGACTTGAAAAGCAACTAATGAACCAATGAAAGCTTGGAAAAAATATGTAGTGTTGTTCCTCCACTGCGACTTCTCCTCGACGGCTTCAAACAACAAGTTTCTAAGTGTGCGTTCCTCAATATATAACCTCCTAACCCTTAATTACGTTTAACTCCCTTTAAATAAATTAATTTATTTGCATATCATGATTATCATTCATCTTCAACATTTAATATTAAAATGAGAAACACTAGTAGAAAAGTTATCATATCGTTTTATGTCAGACAAAACGTACTACCGGATGAAACATAAACTACTTGAGAGCGTGCATAACACTCTGAGACGTGCCTGAATGCAATGTGTGCGGGTACAAAATGTGCGTTAGGATAATCTATCGCTGTACTATGTCGTTGCATAGGTGTACTTTCGGTAATCCAATAAAAATCTGCTAAAAGCTGGTTCGTACGGTCGCGGGTAGCAAATCGGAAACGCAACGGTGAGATTGATAACTTTCTGGAAGGAGGCGCAAAAATGTCGCCGCTAACTGGGTTTGAACCTGGGATCTTTTGATCAATAACATTGTTTTATGGTTAGATAAACCAAAGAACAAATAAAAGCGACTGCTTGCGTTCAGTTCTTACATGGGTGTCAAAAATTCGCATTTCACGCATTTCAAGTTTTATTTTTTTCATGGTCATGATCAGATCACAAGACTAATTTTAGATTCCAGAAGATGTTGTTAGGCCAGTTTCTATTCCTTCAAGCCTCTAATGGCAATTTTAAAACACTAGAGTCAACTCTCATAATATGTTAAGGTTTATTCAAACGGCAATTAAGAAGATAAAAACGACATTAATCTTTTTTGTTAAGTACCTAATAATAATAATCATCCTTGCTGATTTTGGCTACGGCAACCGCTTTTTTGTCTTCTTTGTTTATACTAACTGGCTTCTGGGAGCAGAAAATTTCATAACTTTTGATTATGTATATATTATAAATATTTATTATAAACTATCACCCACAGTGTTTCATCGAACACTCTATTCACAAGTTTCACATCGTTTCCCTTCCCAACGTACTCCAGATTTTCCACACTGGTTTTCCCTATTGAGTCGTCTACATGCTTTTATAAAGGTACCGGTGACACATCTGCGATATGAACCCTTTGACTGTATTTTCACGTAACCGAGATCAAATAAAAGAAATCATTGATTTGGTCAGCAATATTTTTTGTGATCGCATAGACATTCAAAATATCGTATGTATTTTCAGCCACAGAAACTGTTGAAATATGTATGTAATGCAAAAAAGAAAACACAAGTAGTTTTGGGTCACGGTAGAATTACTTACTTTTAAAATAAATTTATGACAATACAAACTATTGTATAATATTGTAATGTAATTATGTTATGTTTACTTAGCTTAGAAAGAAGTGTGCCAAATCAAAAACTGGAATAAATTTAGATTGTTTTAATTAACAATTACTCGTTGAAAATTGCTATAAAAAGAACAAAAAAGATTGTTTACCATTAAAAATAAACACTTTTCTTAACTTTTCAAAGTTATTGCTAATTAATTGAAGTCTTCTATCTTTTAAAGAAAGAACACATTTAATACGATAGATTTTAAAAACACACACCAACAATAACTATTACATAAAATCTGCCTTAACACAGCCCCAACTCAGCACAATGCTAATTGTGACTGGTAAGCTTTTGCTGACAGGTTTACTAAAATCCCAAATAAAATACCAGCTTCGAACAATGAAATCGAAAAAAGAGTCGCGTCTCCAAATGTTATTGGAACCATTGACTGTTTTATGTATTTCTACCAACCTCATCACTCTTTCATACCATGCATTGTACGCTGTACATATGTTTGGAAATAATTTACATACAATTTTTTTTCATGTTGATTTTGTTGGTGTTTGGAAACCCTACTCGTTCTTGTGTGTAAATCGTAAAACGTCCACAATGGAACGGTTTGCAAACAAATCTAAGGCTTTGCTTATGTGTAAAGTGCGTGTAAAAATATTGGATAGACGTATTTTACGTACTAAATGTATATTGTATGATAAATGAACCTGTTTATTTTCGTATATCTTAATTATTTTGAGAAGTTTTGATGTACGTTTTCAGACACGTAATTAAGATTTATATATTATTTTTGAGAAATTAAACGTTAAGAATTAAAAAAAAAACAAGTAAACAATAAAATTAACTATGCAATATATCATATTCTAATACTGATGATACAAGATAATATGAACACGTTTAATATTACAAAATTAACTGACACAATAATCTTTAAATTCTTTTCATCGAAAAATCATTCACAGTCAAGTTAAACTTTACAATTTTTTACTAAGCTCCTTTAATAATCGTCCTGCAGTTTTGCACCAACAAATTGGAATTTAAGCTTTAAATTTAAAGCTAATCCTATAATGTAATCTATCGATTCAAATTTAAGCGATCCCAGTCTTCAATCAGCGTACAAAGGTCGGTAAGTGGAATTTCAAAGCCGGGCTAAGTTGTCAAATTACATTGGCTTGCTTTTGGACTTTGACTGGGTTAGACTTTGACTTTGGATATAGTGATCTAAGCTGTTATTTAGCTTGCAAAATAAGTAAGTGGGTGGATTTTGTTTTAATTAAAATAATTGGTCTTTACCTATGATATTGCCGTTTTTTCTTACATTTTAATCTGTTTGTAACTTTTACGTACAGCAATATTGTTTTTTCAATTTACAATTTTTATTGTATCAATTGTTGAATCATGTACCTTTTAAATAAAAAAAAAATATTACTAGTGCATATTACTTACAGGGAAGTCATTGAAAACACCTCTTTCAATGTGTCGTCGGTTTCACTACTTTAACTAGGTATTTTTTTAATCATATACTCTGTTTTTGAGAAATTGATATACGCAGTGCATAGCTTTTTTTCCATCTAACTATATAAATTTGACATCGCATGTATATATTTTTTTTTGACATTGTGAAAATTACTTGAAAATTATAACCTTAAAACTAAATCTGACAAACATATTGTAATTTTAATCAGTGAACTAATAACATTATAAATTTGGAATCTGATTATTGAATGAAGGGAAATAAAGGCTATTTTTATTTATTTTATTTTATTTTATAGTTATCAATTGCACCTAAATCTCTTCAGACATTTCCATACAAACATTAAAAATGTTTGTATGGAAATATTATTTTTCTCAATTTCGTCATACAAATCGGCAATTTCATAGGTAACCTATCATTTAAGCTGTTAGCTAGAGGTGTCCAGCTTACAAAGAAAGTATTGATTTTGTTTAGATTAACATTTTCTCGGTTCAATTTGAAATTTATCACGCTTCTATAATGAGATCACGATTTGATAATGGATTTTTAGTACCACAAATAGGTAAACCACAATTTTTAAATAATTAATTTTTTGACTGCGTGTTACTTATTTATAGTAAAAATAGACCTTATCAATACAAGCATTTAAGAAATCATCAGATGAAACATAATTGAAAGATACATTTGCATTTTAATACTTCATTATTTTGAAATTACCTAATTAACAAACAAGCCAAACGCAGCCAAATAATGTCAAAATGTCATTTTATTAAGAGAAAATAATGAAGAAACGTAACTAGTAAAATCAATACTCCTAAATGCGTATCAATAACACAAATATTAATATAAGTACGAACATGAGCGATATTCGTATTTTCATTCCATCGCCGAAAGTAATGGTGGGTTATTTCATTTCTCGGCCGACCGCGGATTCCTATACCAACCTATTTCGTATACCAACCTATTCCTACTTTTTCAACGTTGTGTGCAATCGAATAAAAAAATAGAAGATCGTCATTTGTCATTCTTAACAGCGGGCGTTCCTTTTTTGCGTATTCATTGCTTATATAGCAATTCCTGAGACGAATAGGTGGCGTGCGTGTTTCATTTGTTCTTTCCCGTTTTATGTTACCTTATCTGTGGTACGCTATCGCCATTTTGGTCTTTTCGTGAAGAGGTTATTTACAATTTAGCTGTGATTTTCAACCAGCAAAGTGAAATAGGTCTGATTTTAAGATTATGTATGAATCTCGTTTTATATATACGCACATTTACAAACAAATAAAAGTTAATGTTTTGTTTTGGAGGGCAACAAAATCATATATCATTGGTCTTCCGTAGAAGAGCGGTGGCAAGCACCAATATACTCGTATCATCTGACCAAATTCTCTCTATAATTCTGCAGAGGAATAACGACCCTTAATTTTACTATGGAATATATCATAAAAGGCATTAATAAATACACACTCGTTAAACACAAGTTTATTGAACTCAAGATAATATCGGCCAATTAATTAGTGTAGCGGGTAAACTAAACTGTAATTAAAGATATTCGATAGTGCCTTTTGAAGACAACCCGCTGTCCAGTCGTCTAGATAGAAGCGAGTGGCGTTGACTTCAATACTAACTGAGGGTCAACCCAGCTCAGCCAGCTATTGTGCTACTAACTAAACAATAGCTTAACAAATCAGCGTAAAGTCCATCTAAACGCTTTGTTCTCAAACTATTTTGTGGCGTTTAGAGAGCGATCGCTCTTAAGGCGTATCTGTGTTGGATTGCAACTAGACTTCACTACACATAGCTACATGCTATTTTGTAATGAGACACCCGGAATATTTATAAAAGTAGCTGACATCCCGCGCAAATACCCACTCAGGTTCCCACACAAACTGAAAACTTCAAAAGCTAGACCACAAATGCAAAATATGGGCCCTAAATCAATGGCTATTAAATTTTTGAATAAATTACCAGAAAACATAAAAAGTATTGTAAACTTTAATCGTTATGCCCGTGACTTAAACATATATTTGACTACGAAATGTTACTACTCCGTCGACGAATTTTTAAACGAGAAATCGAATAATTGAGATATTTTTTTAGTCGAGATATGAATCGGGCCGCTTCTCACTCAGACATATATGTACATATTTGCATACCCTATCAGGGTCATTGTTCAGCGTTAAACCTTTACAATTTGCAAATAAATGACTATGACATTATGACGTAAATTACCAAACGATACATTATGCTATGAACCACAAATGATATTGTAGAATTCCATAAAATTCAATTTCAAAACATTTTTATTGTATTAATCCAGGTTCTATCTATCTCAATATAATTTTGTTATCTGAATTGGATCAACCATTTAGGCGCCAAGAAAGAACAAATTATACATCCACATTCCAACCTTCTTTTTTATAAAATCAGTAGATATAATTACACGTAGGTATACGTACGGAGTGTGAATATACATATAAACATTTTGTGTAAGAAACTGTAGTACCACTTGTCTCACAATATATCACAATACAGAGAGACCTAGATAAGCGCCTTAAGACCTAACTGCCTCTTGTTTTGGAGCTAAGTCTAGGAATGCAAGCTCTTTGATCAAAGAGCTTAAAGTATTTTGAAACGGGTAGTGTTAGTATATTCTCTCTAGATGCCTTCTGGCCTCAATTTCAGGTTATGGCTGTAGCATTTAGGTCTCTAACTGTCTAGACCATTTTTTAAGCGACCGACAAAAACGAAACGAATATTTTACATATTATTTCAGCCGTTTTCACAAGTTGAGTTTGTTGATTCGGCCAGTTTGTTTTAAAGACATGTCGTTAATTAACTACTATGACACATAAAGTCACTTTTATACAACGTTAATTAGTTATTTCAATCGGCTGAATCAATTGCATACAAGAATCCAAAAAAAAAATTGGGAGACCAGTGTACTAAAATATTATAGATATTAACAAAATAAAAATATAATTTTGAGCAGATATTCACTCACGTTACCTTATCTTTATTAATTGTACTTTTACTACGTTACACGTACAATCTCATACGTATAAAAGTCCTTAATTCACTTCAAATTTAATAAAAAAGACAGCTTGTTAAAAAGATTAAAGTCTAGAAATAGGATATCTAGCGCATTAGCATATCAATTTTTGCCATTTAGTGTAGCCATCGTCGAGTAGTATCGGAAAATAACTCGCTGAGAGGAGGGTTCAGGACATTATAGTGCTTAAATCTATACTAATATAAAAAGCTGAAGAGTCTGTTTGTTTCTATGTTTGTTTGTTTGAACGCGCTAATCTCAGGGACTACTGGTCCGATTTGAAAAAATCTTTTTGTGTTTGATAGACCATTTATCGAGGAAGGCTTTAGGCTATATAACATCACGCTGCAACTAAAAGGAGCGAAGAAATGATGGAAAATGTGGAAAAAACCGGGGAAAATTATTCATCTTTCAGGGCTTCCGTTGCATGCGCTGAGAAAACGGTTCAAGATATCACAAAATTATGTATAATTTTCTATTTTCTATCTATACTAATCTATACTGATGTGTGCGGTGGACGGGTTGGTAAGAAGTAAGACAAGGCAGCAGGTTCGCAATATGTTATACGCGATATCACCGGATAGGCCGAATAGATATGTGGGTAGCCTTACTTACATGGGGCCAGTGTCAGAACAGGTCGCTAAAATATTGCGGAAAGATAGATAGATAGATAGATTAACTCTTTATTGTTGACACATATTAAAAAAACAGTACATAGAACAAATTGCACCTTAACTAGTGCCACAAGCGGCGGCCTTATCGCTGAAAGCGATCTCTTCCAGGCAACCTTCAGCTGGAGAGAAATAAGCAAAAGAAAAAAAAAGAAGAATGTGGTGTACAACAAAAAGGAAAAAAGAAATTTTACTAATATATATACACATATATATATATATATATACATATAAATACGCAATACACATACTTAATATAATAAAATTAATGTTTATATACAAATACATATAATACACAACAAAATATTTAGAGGTGATAGTAGTAGAAATAATAACAGCAATTTTCACTGAAGGGAAGCGAGATAAAATTCCTTTACTTGTTTTTTAAAGGAATCAATTGTCTGAGCCTTTTGAATGTTGATAGGCAGAGAATTCCATAAAGTAACAGCTTGTACAGTAAATGATGAGCCATAAAAAGATTTCTTTTTGAATGTTGGATGTGCTAGTGTTAATTTATTTGTAGATCGAAGAGAAAGAGAGTGTGTAGTATGGACATACGCAAAACGAGAAACTAAGTAACGCGGGGTAGCAGGGTTAAATAAAATGTTATATACGAGAGAGAGGATGTGAGCATTCCGGCGAAGTCGAATAGGCAGCCACTTGAGCTTAACACGAAATTGAGATATATGATCGTACTTACGTAGACCAAATATAAACCTTATACAGTAATTTTGTAACCGCTCAAGCTTATCTAGCTGATCTTCCCGAAGATCGAGATAGCAGGCGTCCGCATAGTCCAGGATAGGAAGAAGAAGGGATTGCGCAAGCTCAACTTTAGTGGCAGTTGGCAAGAAGTTTCGAAGACGTCTTAGTGACCCACCAGACGAGAAAATTCTTGAGCTTAATGAATCCACATGAGCATCCCAACTGAGCGACTGATCCATTATCAGACCAAGGTTCTTGACTGTATCACTATATGGAACGATGATGCCTTCAAAAATAACTGGCGGAATACCCTCCCAGTCAATCCTTGAGATCAGATGAGAGCTTCCAATGATAATGACCTGCGTTTTTGAAGGATTCACTTTTAAACCAAAGGATTTACTCCATTCAGAGATACGGGAGAGGTTATCATTAGTGTTCCTAATAGCCGAGTCAAGATGACTAATATGAGCCTGCGAGTATATCTGTAAATCATCAGCATACAGGTGGTAGGGACAGGAAAGCGGAAGTCAATACAGCTTATAAAACAACGGATAATTTACGTCACCTGTGTAATGGTAAATATCGGTTGGAAGATGCCAGGAAGTCTGGGGTATACAAATTGGTGTGTGACGAGTGCAATGCTGTGTATGTAAGTCAGACAGGAAGAAATTTCGAGACCAGATACAAAGAACATATGGCAGCCCATAGGAACGAGCACCCAGAAAGATGACCAGATACAAAGAACATATGGCAGCCCATAGTAACGAGCACCCAGAAAGATCACACTTTGCGAAACATTTATTAGACACCGGTCATACTTTGCAAAATAACCACACGTACCAGATTAAGCAAATATGCGATAAAGGATTCCGTTTGTGCGTGTGGGAGCAGCTGGAAATACTGAAACACCAGGGTCAACCTTTTACGTTGCTGAACGACCAAACAAACATGGTATCATCACCATTGCTACGAACTTTCATTGGTAATGGAACAAACACCACCTAATTTGGTAAACACGCGAGCGATGACGCAACGACAGTTACGTCAGTGAGATTGAATAGTAACGGTCAGGCAATGAAACATCGTATGACATCATATTACGTTATATAAGGAGCGGTAGCTGCTCGCCGAGCTCACCCTGGGCTTTGTGCGGCCGTTCGGCTGGCGCCGGAGCCCAGGGCGAAGCAGACGACCACACGACGCCTGTTTCGACAGGGCACAATCAAGCCTGAGCCACCCCCGGGTTCCGTGAGGCCGTACGGCTGGCGCCGGAATCCGGGACGCCGACGAAGAGAGAAAAGAGAAGAGAAGATGATTAGCCTCACTCACATACTGGCGTCGGCTAATTTTAACTTCCAAATTTCACTCGAAATTAGTGCTCCCCTCATTCATTCTTGCCGGGCATTAGCCAATGGAGGAGGTTTCTTAAAAAAATAACAATGCTCCCAGTAATTAAAAAAGCGGCCCGGCCAAAAGAGCACAGCCGGGCCTAGCACGGTAGAGCCGAAAAGAAAACTAATCAGCCAACGTAACCTCCTCCTTAATTCCCCGGGGCCTGCGTGCCCCGGCGCCCAGTCCCTCTAAAGAGAAACCTTTCTCAAAGAGGTCCTTACCAGTCCCCTTCCGGGGCTGGAAGACGACCCCTAGTTCGTTCCGAAATCACTTTCTGACCGACGTTCGAGGAGTCAACACGTCCTGAGGATGCCTCGTGGAGAGGCGGAACACGTGTCGACGAAAACATCTTGCCGAAGGAGAACAACAAAGCTTCAAGACACAAGGTCCGGTGTTGCTAAGGTCTTGAGATCCTCGGAGGCCACATTGGTTAGGAGGTGAGGTGTGGCGGTGGTATATGGAGGAACACACCTAAAAACCATCAAGTATGTTGTTTGATGTCGGTTAAGGAGCAGTCGCAGCGGAAAAACACAATACATTTTTCCAGAATTTCAGTTACAATGGTTTACGCAAAGTAACGCCTAAATCAATATTTTACAAAAATATGTATAAAAGAATTATTTCTCTTAAAATAATCTAACAAAATGTCTTCAACAATATATGTCTATCTTTTAAGTTTAACTTACTAGAACCGTTTTAATGGTATTAACTATTCCACGCGGACGAAGTCGCGGGCACCAGCTAGTGCTTTAATAAAACTCAAAGGTGACTTACTGACTGACATAGTGACCTATGCATATTAATTTAGTATCAACGCACAGCCCAAACCACTGGACGGGTCGGGCAGAAACTTAGCATGCAGATAGATGTTATAACGTCGGCATCCGCTAAGAAACGATTTTCAGAAATGCCACTTTTAAACGGGTGAAATAGGAGATGCAAATTTTACTTCCTAATGCGAGCGAATGAAAAAATAGGATAATATCTATAAGGAACAAAATCATTCATATCGCGTATGCTATGATTAAAACCCCGGCTCGTAGTTAATGGCAACGTATAAACTGATTTATTACATTATTATCTGTACAATAATTGTGTTGTCAAATATCGTGTTACATCCAAGTCGTATTTGAGTTGGATAGAACAGAACTTGGATTAATTCAATGCATAATTCATAGTTGGCAGAGTGTTGCCATGTCGGAGTACCGGGTTTGTTTGGGACAATGCTGACAAATATCTTGAGTTAGTCAATTATCTAACTAGGGGCCGCCCGCGGCTTCGCTCACATTATTTTGGGATAAGAAGTAGCCTATGACACTTCCGGGACCTCATACCACCTACAAATTCAAATTCAAATTATATTTATTGCAGAATATAGGTAAATGCAGTTGTGTAAATATTGTGTAAAATATTACATAATGGAACGCTATACTCCTACCCATAGGGCGTGCAATCTACAGTACATAGATATGATATAATGTACATACAATTATGTTTATTTTTATATCTTCAATGTTCAGACTTTTGACCCTCTTCAGCTTTATTACATGTATAGATTGAAGACAGCTAGCGTGCCAAATACGTGCCATTTCAGACATGCACCTGTTGTATATTTTATATGTTATAATGTTTTAACTATTAATTTATAAAAAAACAAACGAATTCTAAGGAAAATCTGGGTAAATCGAAGGAAACTTCGGTCCTGTGTACAGTTGCTCCTTCAATTGTAGTTATGGTCAAATGCCTACTATGATGTACGTCGTACAGTCAATAAAAAAGTACTGTGCTGAAAAAAAATATTCGTTGGTTTATTTTTCTGTTTCCATGTACATTTAATCACACAGCAAAACAATAATCGTTTAGGTTAGCCTAAGTTAGTTGGATAAAACACATTTATTGATTAACTAGTGGGTGCTCGCGGCTTCGCTCGCATTAAGAAGTAAAACTTGCATCCCATATTTCACCCCTTTAAAAGTGGCATTTCCAAAAATCCTTTCTTAGCGGATGCCTACTTCATAACATCTACCTTCATTCCAAATTTCAGCCCGATCCGTCCAGTGGTTTGGGCTGTGCGTTGATTGATCACTATATCAGTTAGTCAATCAGTCAATCAGTCAGTCAGTCACCTTTGAGTTTTATATATCTAGAAGATAGTATGCAATAATCTAACTAACCTAATTTCTAAATCTTCTGCATGTGGTATGGAGCCAAGAACGCTGGCTACATCCCCGTACTGGTTTGCTATCGAAATCCTTCTGTTACTTTACCTATAGAATCAACTTCGCTTCAAAATATTGATATATAAATATTATTTTGATGTAATCATGTTTGTTGGACATCATCAATCTCCGACTTCTATATGTTGGATTGATCGACGAACGTACAAAACAAAAAAAAAAATAATATATAAGAAATACTATACATGGTTTTTCATCCCACCAGATTGATTCCTAAAATCGTCCATTACATTGGCGTTCATGAATTTATGAATAGGAAATGCCGCCGACGCGTACCAAAATGGGGACCATTATCCGAAGCTATTACGCGTTTGCTTAAAAGCTATTTAATCGGTGCTGCGATTTCCTTTATTTAGTGGAGCATCGTTTGAGCTGATTCGAGGGCATGTCTCTGTTTGGTTTAAATTGAAGGCCTGTTTTTATTGTGCTTAAGTAGAGTTAAAAAGATTATGAAGTCAGTGTAGATAATGTGCAGCAAAGGGTGTTTGGAGAAATTGTGATTGAGTTTTGAAGGTTACGGAAACGATTTCTTTTGAGTCAAGAATAACGAATAAAGTTGGCTGTTTTGAGTATTGAGTTTTTACGGACACAAAACAGAAAAAAATACTACAAATTATTTCAAAAAGCTACAAAATTTACGGCTTGCTTAAAATTTACCTTCATTTGTACCCAAAGCATACTTTATAAAAAACAAAACCTAAAACTTTAGCAAGTATACAGTAAGCCTAAGTACAAGTTAACAATCGAATCTGATATAACTAAGCATTGGCAAAATTGTGTGGCCGAGCTGAATATTACAGACCTCGTGCAAATAAAACCGAAGAAATACGAACATGATTTAGCAAAAACACATTCGCGGGACTGGAATCGAGAACCAAAGTTAATTTGGTTTAAAAGCTTTATCGGTGTAAAGCAGCTACCCTATTCTCCAACCATTTTAGCTACAAACGCAAATTATTTTATCAAATTGCAACAGACCAGATTAGGTACTTGATTCTAAATATACGGCGTATCCTACAATTATGCACAACGATTTATGTTACGGATTAAAATGACGAAATGTAACATAAACTTAAAATAAATAACTCAATTCAACACTGGCTATAATAAAAAAAATATCATATTTATTTAAATACATGCCTAACAGATATGAGCTAATTTAGAAATACTTTTTTTCAGAAGCCTTAGAAGCCACTAGATAAACCATTAAATCACATTACAAAAAAAGCCAAAATTACAAAGCCTTGAGCACCGCCGTAAGGTGGCCAGTCTTTCGGTTTTTTACAGGTTGCATTTCGGAGAGTGTGCGGAGAAATTGCATAATTTAATTCCTGCTGCCCCATTTCACCATCGCACGAGTAGAGGCACGGCAAGGAGGCACCGATATACAGTTGAGGTTCCAAAGACTCGCACCAAGCGTTTTGCTTCGACTTTCATCGTGCGAACAGCCAAACTGTGGAACTCCTTGCCCGAATCTCTATTCCCCTTGAACTATAATTTGTCGGTCTTCAAGTCGAGAGTAAACCGGTTTCTTCTAGGCAAGCGCGCTACATCGTAGACTATAACGTTGCTTAACATCAGGCAAGTTGTAGTCAAGCGTAAGCCTATTTCATGTTAAAAAAAAATAAAAAAAAAACATACAATAATGCCTAAGTAAATTTTACTTTGTCACAAATTTGCATACAATGCCAAAATTAGGATTATTATATTACTAATTAAGATACCCATCTTCTTATTCCTCTTTCTTAACCACATGTTGTCCATTTCTGACCTCTTATAGTTTTCTTCAGCTTGCGATCTTCTACTTTAGCCACCCAGTTGAGACCCGCCGGGTACCGCGTACTATATTATCTTCTTCTTATCAAACGTGAGTAGCTAATTCTTTAATATGATCTAATTATTATTCTTACAAATTAAGCAGTAGCTCCACTAGAAAAAAGCAGTTTAAATAATATACAAACTCTGTTTCCCAAGTTTGGCGGCACCATTCAAATTCGTTTTCGACATTATTAAATTCGCTCTGAATTAGCGACGTTCCGAGCTTTCTAAAACAAACAAACTTTCATTCATCAAATCTCGGAATAATTTATATATTCGGTATTAAGTTTTCATGTCGGGAACGCGCCTTTGTGGCAATTTTGTACGTGGTACCTTCTTGTATGCTCTATTTCGTGAGCTGATATTGTTGGAGTTTTGAATAGAAATTTAAAGTTTCTGTGATAACGGTAATTTTGTTGAGTTTTTCATTTGTTTTGGATTTTGCAGACGGATGTGCTTAGCTAGAAGTCTTTCAATTATATTCAAATATTTTGTCGTAGGAAAAAAATACTGAACATTATTCCCCAAGTTATTTAAATATAGAGATCGATTTCTGGCTACAACCACATACGTTTTCATAAGCAGACCATAAAAGCTTATTCATCAATTATTTTATTACACAAGGTAAGTTCTTACTAAAACTTTTAACATACTTAACTTTTATTAAGTAGTACTCAGTGAGTTATAAAATTATTAGGACACACGCAAAATTTGAAAAATCTTTGTTATTATTAAATATTAGGCGACCTTTTTGCTAAAAGTTCTCTCTTAGCTTAGACATACAAACAGAACATTCAATCCCTATTGCTCCAATAACTCAACTTCCATACTGGCAGCTCAAAATTATTCAGCCGCAGTGAATCAATACGCAAATGACATACCGACTGAGGTTCACAGGATTGCCTGAACTATGATTAGATCTCAAAAGCTGGCATCGGTGCCAAACTATTCATATTTACAAACAAATCATTTACTACCCAGCTCCAACTAAACCTACAGACCTTATTCCTTTGTAATATGACCTAGCTTCCCTCGAGCTGGTAGCTTATCTATTAAGGCAGTAAGACATAAATATCCCAAAATCCACTTCACAAAATAGGAACAAGTACGTTGATACCCAGATTGTGACCTTATAAAGTATCCAATTGTTCTAAGCTCTTTGCTTATTTCATCTTAGACTAGTGAATGTTGGCGTCTTTGCCCGCTTTGTTTGAGGATAAAATATAGCCTAATTTAGCAATAAAATAATAGGGTCGGGTAACATTCAAGCTGTATTCAGCATACCTTGACAAAAATATAACATTAACCTGTTGGTCTGTTGCATAGTGACTGAGAAACAAACCAACAATCATACAAAATATTTATAGCAACATTATAGTTCTAATTTATTTTGATCCTAACATACATCTATCTAAAATTATCTTTGCCAAAGAAAGTATCACAAATAAAGCTTATCATGGTCTAGACAAAAAATTGGTGTATTCTAGTTAGGGTTTCTTTCTATAAGACTCACTAGGGAGCCCTATTTGTTTATCTATATTTTATTTTGGATATAATGTTTCGTATTCAACTCGACATGAAGGATATTTCAGTAATTGATCTCTTGTAATTAAAATGTGACATCGAAAAGTTAATTATACGCTATGCCAGTACATTATTCATTTGCATTTTCCCTGCAAACTGCTGCAGCCATAGTTATTAATTATTTAATTAATGTATTTAATAGAGTTTTGTAAAGAAATTTCATCAAAGTATGTCGGGCCAGCAATTTAAGCGTGCCTGTTAATTGTATGTAATGTCTAGGACTAAGAATCGTAATTAAGACAAGAAAGTGTTCATTATTTTCTTAATACATTGCGTTGTTAAGTTTCTATGCTGTAATGCTGTGGCTACATTAGCGGGCTAGGGCGAATATTTGGGCTACGGCAATGTATGTATCCGGGTACATCGCGACAACGCGATGTATTCGCAGACGATGTAGCATCGGGGCAAAGGGATTTTTCGTGACAATATTCGCTGGAGTGGCCACACCTACGTTACTTCAGTCTGATTAAAACATGGAATTAATATATAACAACACAATTGAACAACGAATATTCGCCATAGGCCGTTTAATGTTCAATGTTGTTTACCGAATCTTCGCCGCCATGTGTAGACAAAAACATCGTGTAAGCCGATGCACGATGCGATGTTTTGCGCGCCAATGCGACACTAATCTTCGCCCGCTAAAGTAGCTACAGCATTGAAAATAAATTTGTAATACTTTTACTTTTAAAATTTGTTACTTTGAAAGTTAAATAACGTTATTTTACACACATCTACGTTATTTTACATATGTATATCTACTGAACCTACATCAAAAAGGTTACATATTCATTTGCCCCCATTCAATTTGGTTTCGCTTCGTAGAAGAAACATGTTCATTATGATTTTAAGATTAGTGCAGAGCAATACTATTAGCTACATTGGCTGGAAAATTGGGTTGGCATTAACTGCATGCAGGCTATTTTCAGACTGATATTTTCTAGAAAATTAAGTTTGTAAACGTTTTTTCATTTAGTCTTCTTCAACGGTTCAGTTATCTGAGGTTCAAAAACTTGTTTACTAAGGCTTATTTTGTGAAAAATTGTGTTTTCAAGTTGACTAGACGATGAGTTTTATTTTGTCCTCTGTAATCTGTGGTGTTGTAAAGACTCAACAACAAATAAAGAAAGTATGTAGTTATTTTTTTTCAGTAAATGAAAATATTGCAGAGGGAAGTTACCAGCACTTTATAAAAACCATCGAATTCTTTACTTCTGGTACACTGAGAGTTAAGTATTTTAAAATAAAGTGCCTTGAAGCTTTTTACTCATCAAAATCTAAAATTATATTTTTTAAAATCTAAACACATATTTATTACTAGCTGCGCTCGCGACATCGTCCGCGTGGAATAGTTTATTTTAGGCATAATATTTATTTTAACAAACAACCTCTTCAGCTTTATAAATTATAGCTATATATACCCTCGACTTGAACCGTTTTTGCAGCGCATGCAACGGAAGCCCTTAAAGATGAATAATTTTCCCCGTTTTTTCCACATTTTCCATTGTTTCTTCGCTCCTATTAGTTGCAGTGTGATGTTATATAGCCTAAAGCCTTCCTCGATAAATGGTCTATTAAACACAAAAAGAATTTTTCAATTCGCAACAGTAGTTCCTGAGATTAGCGCGTTCAAACAAACAAACTCTTCAGCTTTATAATATTATTATAGTATAGATTTCATTCCTATTTCTTGTCTAGATATATAATATCTACTCTAATCTTAAGTAATAAAGATTATCCAATGTTTTATCGACTTATTTACTCGTCAAAGAACTTTGTTCTTGCAATTCCAACGACTGAAATATTTGTTAGGCAGAAAATACTGACGCATTGCCCAGGGGAATGATTCCCTTTTTCTGAGAAACCCTCAGAAAGTCGGCTTTTTACAGAAGTGGCATTACAACCTGATTACAGGAACAAACGGCTGGAAACCTAAGTAAACTGAGTGAGGAACAAATGGGTTAAATAATGAATTAAAAGTATAAAAACAAAAAAAATAACAGGTCAGTATTTAAATGTAAAGGTCAAGTAATTCAAAGGTATGTCAGTATTTAAATTATTTAAATGCCTTTATCTACACTAATGTTGTAACATTCTACTTATGTTTCCAATACTTGACTCATAATTACCTACTACTGTTATAGCACAGACAACAAAACACTCAATTTAAGCAATTTCACATGATGCTATAATATCCACATCGATATCGTAATAGCTCATTATAACATCGGTAAAACGCGACCAACCTGATTGCAGGGCCAATCAGGTTGGTCGCGCTGCGCTCTCTTTGGTTAGATTAGTTGCCCAAAATGTTGAGCCCAAAATGTTGAGCCCAAAAAGTAGAGCCCAAAAAGTAGAGCCCAAAATGTTGAGCCCAAAATATTGAGCCCAAAAAGTAGAGCCCAAAATGTTGAGCCCAAAATGTTGAGCCCAAAAAGTAGAGCCCAAAAAGTAGTGCCCAAAAAGTAGAGCCCAAAATGTTGAACCCAAAAAGGTGAAATGAGAAATGAGGTAGCTCATAATACTCATATGTATTTATCAATAAAAATACTTAACTAGGTAGATTAACCAACATCATACTAAACTTAACGGTAGGCCAAACTTTAAAGATCACTGTGACAATACACGTACGCGAGAATTTAATGTTTCGTAATGTGTTTTGTTTTATATATAAATTAAAAGTTAAAAATGGATAGCGACGATGATACTTGTACGCCTCTAGAATTGGCAACAAAAGTAACTCACAATCTTTTGCCAGAAAAATCTAGAAATTTATATGAAAAAATAACTATTGTCAGCTTTTACTCTTGTTGTTTGATTAATTGCATTAGTGATAGAGTAGTGTATGCAACTGCATATAACACGGGTATTAAAACACTCGTTACTATTATGAAACTCGCAGCGCTCGTTTCATAAACTCACACTCGTGTATTAATACCCTTCATTATATGACAGTTGCATAAACTACTATTAAGATGTAAGTATACTAGTACCCGCGACACAAGCGTTTGCTTAGTGCGGACCTATATGGCGCTGTTTGCAAAGTCTCGGAATATTTATGTACTATATTTATTAAAAATATATTAATATTATTTATTTTTCCTTTACTGAACATCAGGGCGACTTTTTTAAGATTAAACGACTAGGTGACCTGAAACATTTCGCACAAGCGATACTAAGGCCCAAGGTTCTATTATACTGAAATAAAAAAAATATCATGATTCTAATCTTAAAACTCACGCTTGACTACAACTCGCCTAATATTCAGCAACAACTAAGTACTAAGACCTTGAGTTACAGTGCGTATACATATCTTTAAGAATTAATATTTGATAAAAATAATATAGTCTTATGAATATGTATTTATATTCAACTTCCGCTTGGCTCCTGACAACCAGCAAAGCGTTACTTTTATTGCTAAAAGGCTTCACCAATATAAAAACCTATCAAGAAAATTAACATATACAATAAGCCTTTTTAATCCTTTATGTGCTTACGTGGTAGTTTTCCTCAACCCTCTTATAAAGATGAGCACAATAATACAAAGTAATAACATTTCCTATAGAATCCATACATTAATATTGACAAAGGGTCTACTATAATCCCCCAGTGTCGTGTTCGTGAATATACCGGATTAAGTCTGGATTTCACTAAATGTACGTACCTACATAAATCTAATTTAAATTATACCGTTTTGTAAATGTAAAGGTGAGTTGTTAGTTTGTTGTTCTCTTTCAGTATTAGAAATCGCCTAAAAAGGGTTTTTGGAAATTTTACTTCTAAGGTAGTGGAGTTTGCAAAATTTTATAAAACGTTAATTGATAAGACTTCGTAAAGAGCGTAAATTCGCAGGCATCTACTAGTTGGTACATAATTTTGTTTGCGGGCATCTTAATCTTGATGGATAAAATAGTTTTTTTCGTACATATACATTTTATCCAACTTCTGCATTTAATATTTTTGAATCAAGAAATCACATCAACATAATATCTATCCACTCTCAGATGAACGATATTTACAATTGTGTAAATATCGTTATGTATTGCGATGAAGTTAAAGTCGAGGGTCCAGCCTGGATGAGGTCTGCACAAGATCGACGCAGATGGCGCATATAAAGGGAGGCCTATACCCAGCAGTGGGATCCCAAGGGCTGTGGATGATGATGAATAAATATTTTTGATAAGCACTATTTAAATAGGAAGAAAGTTAGATGTTCTGATAAGTATTTATTTAATCCATACAAAAACATTACTTATATCCATCTAGAAGCGTATATTTTATGTAACGAAAAATATTATTTTAAGACGTTCATACTCCCCTCTATTTATCACACTAGAAAGTACACTGACACCTTCACAACAATAAAGAAAAACCTTTCCCCTTCCCAAAGAGTATAGATTCAATGCAAAGTTTATTCCATCCCCGGTCAACCCATGAGGTCAATGGTTGGCCTGTATTTTCAATTGAGCGTGAAACTTTCTCTGAGAAAGAGAGAACTGGCACTGTTGGATAGAGATTTACTTACAAATACGACTTGAATAGAGATTAAATTACTGTTGTGAATAGCGGTTGGTACGGTGTAAATATCGCTCTTCTGAGAGTGGATAGATATATATTATACTCTGGAGATTACAACTACGAGAGTGCGTTTTTAAAGGCCCCATAGTTTTGCTAGAAAATAGTAGTATTCATATAAGTTTTTTGTCCATAGTTGATAAACCTTATTCGAAGCCCGTGTGTGGGTTGAAAATGTAACAAAAATCATTTTTTTTTGTAAACATGTAGCTATCTATGTGAAACATACTACAACGTGTTTATATGTTAAACGAAATAAGAAAGTTGAAAAAATAGCCTCTCAAATTAAATCATCATTATGATAAGCTATACATACACAGACAAACATATTGCATATGTACCATTAAATAACAACAAAATTCAAATCTAAAGTTTCCATCCCATTTTCAACTAATAAATGCCTCCTAAATCATACTCCAGTCAAAGATAGGAGTCAGTTTATCTAGCACCATATATATACATGTATTTACAATTCCTACCATTTGTGAAGCCACGCGCGAAATCCTGTGAAGTTATGCCCCAACTTCCGAATGCGTCTTTTGTAAACTTACTCACATATAAATGTGCAAGACAACTTTGGCGCAGGGATTTGTCTACGTGTGAATAATGTACATGTTTGTTTGTTATTCATTTATATGGTAGATATATATATATTTTTCATTTGTGTATTGAATTTTTTTAGTTATATTATTGTTGAATGATAAAACCCGATGACATGGAATTGTGGAATTAATTATAAACTGTAGTTAGTATTCATTTATGTAGGTTGTGGCTTTCTTCTAGACATAAAAAGGTAATAATGGTAATAAAATAAATAAAAATACTAATTAAATTGATCATGTTTAGTCAGAGATTCGTGCTATATTAGATAGATAGATTAACGCTTTATTGGACAATATTACTTTATTTTATTATTATTTTTATTGTATATTACGGAGTTATCAGGCCATTTCAGATGCCTGGACTTAAATTTGATAGCAATTAAACTGTCTGTTATAATTACCACGTATAGACGCTTATGTCTATAAACTATCTGAAAAGTTTTATTTGCATACAAACCCTATCAACGATAACCCACTTATCAATAATATTGGTAAAAGTCGAGTCAACAATATCGCATATATCGATAAATATCATCGATATAAACTCCCGCATCACTATTTCTTATCTGAATGACAAACTGACATAAAAAAAGATTAGGCTGCGTCTCGTAGCATAGGCGGTAGCGATCTGACGGCCGCGGGGCGCGAGCGCCCGACCTCTCTCGTGTTACACTCGGTATCGCGTGGGGACGGGACTCGCGCGTCGCCGCGTCGGCCCGCTGGCGCCTATGACTGTGACCAATACACGATTGAAACTGGTTTCGCGCTGCTTGCTGCGGACGGCCACTCGGCGAGTAATATTCATATCTACCGTCTTTTAGGCATTATTTTATTATTGTAAACAATTCTAACCGTAAGTTATTAATAGCCAAGCTATAACTAAAGCTTGCTAAGTCTAAGATTAAGGTCGTTATATTGTAAACTGCATTTTATTAAACATAATATTTCTGTAACTTAACTCCAACATGTTATAAGTTTATGCATAAGTAGTGACTTGATAAACAATAATGTAAATATTAATTGAACGTTACTAGGATTAATACTTACACTAGTAATTGTACATAGTCTAATTATTATTATTGAATAAAGATATTTTGAAATTGAAATTAAACTGTCTATAAAAAGATTTACTCCATACAAAATAATCTTGCTAAATATAATTGATTGACTAACGCTTTATTGGACTCGCAAATAAATAAAAAAACACAATACAATCACGACAACATTTTAAATCTCATCCACAAGTGGCGGCCTTATCGCTAAGAGCGATAATTAGAATGACCGACAAACGAACAAAACACCGACAATATTAAATCTACAGCGTATATTATTTTACAACATACGCACGTAAATGTTTTCTTACGATTACACTCGGGTTTCTGAGGATCGCTATAGAACAGGGATAGACTGGTCTCATACCATGTGACAAATAAATACAATTAGATTTTAGAACACTATTGAAAATGAAAAATCAAATAAAGTCGAAATAGAGGAGATAGTAAACAAACAAAAAATATTAGTGAAGTAACAGCCAAGTATTCATAAAATTAAGCTAAAAAAAAAATTCACTGTTGTGGTTTGATGAGCTCACGAAACTAAAGGGCTGAATGAATTATCTTGATTTTTGGTTAGTATTAGTATGAGATTCTCTGAGTGACATGGACTACTTTTTTATTCTGATATAATGCGCGCGATGTCGCGGACGTCAACTAATATTAATTTATTAGGGAAATGTATGTATGTACATATGTATTGGCAAGTCCTGTCCTTTTTCTTTTCCTGTAGTATTATGTCTTCGGTTTGCGACTTGAGAACGCACTGCAAAAGGCCGAGCTTGTTTGCAAAGGGCTGACCTTATGACTTAAGGACCCGGAATTTTGATGACTTCAAGTTTATGTGTTTAGAAGATAAACAGGGCGCAGTTACTTAAACGAATGCAGGGGTTTCTGTAAAACCAAAGGATGGAAAGGGACGACGTTTTTTTAATTATGTAGAGTTTTTAAGGTTATTAATACTGAGATAAGTAAGTAAATTTAAAAAAATGCACATTTTTATACTGATAGCACATACCTACGTGTAGGTTTCTCAAAGCACTTCAAAACTGCGTATAGTGTATTTGACATTACAAACAGCAGGGATTAACGCTAAACTTCGCAAAAGCCATAACAAAAAAAAACGAGTAAAATTGATTTAATTATCTGACAACGGAAATTTCGCACTAGAATTTCAGTTTCTGGTCATCATTCCAAGGACTGCCCACTTAAATTCAAACAAATAAAAAAATAAAAAAAAATATCTATAATAAATAAAATATCTTTATGTTAAAAACTAAACAAGTTCAGAAAAATCGGGACCACATATCTCTCCTAACATAGATTTTTCATGAATTCTAACCGTTTTTATAGGCAATAATTATCTAGTAAAAAAGGTAAAACAACAATATCTACATACGAGCGACAGCTATAAATATTTTTCCCACAAAATACTTCAAAAGTCTCTATTCCTAAATAACCTATGCAGAAAATAAAAGCAAATTGCACTACAAATCCGTTCTAATGAGTTCTACTACTCGTTATAAACGATATTGCATTTGCCCCAACTAGTAGAGTATCAGATTTGTATGCAATCAGGGAAACAGCATTCATTTGGGAAACAACGGCATATAAAGTCTATAAATAGCGGTAGAGATAGCGCTAAAGCACAGCCGATCGATATACAGGGGTTCTTGGGAACTTGAGACATTTATTCTACTTCTTCTTCGTATAAGAGTAATAATAAAGGCATCTGACATGACTTCACGACTGCCGTACTATGACTAGCTGGGGCCTACAATTCAACGTGTCATCCCACCCCCCGAAAGCGTCTAAGATGAAATGCCCTGTTTGGACACCCATCCAAAGACTGGCCGCGTCGACAGTTGCTGAACATCGGTAATTGCATGCGATTGCCTCTGCTAGATGAGGTACGGGCACTTCAACCGAACTTCATTAACTTCGTCTAAACTTTAGAGATAAGTATTTACACATTTCTGTCAAGTATTATTCAGCACGTTGATATGAGCTGCAGACAGTACTGTGTGGCGCGCTGGAGAGGAGGCCTATACTCAGCAGTGGGTGGACACGAGCTGATATGATGATTTCTAAACATATGTAGATCGCTTGAAGCGACATCCACAAAAATAGGGGAAAAATACAGGTCTTTTCATCCATAACAATCGCTAACTCTTCAAGTAGCATCTTAAAAAAGACATCTTATCATATAATATAAGAAACACTAACTATTGTTGAAAATTACAACAACCACCCTTAGGGCCTTAAATGGTATGGGTTTTATTTAAACACTAGACAAAGAAAAATCAGGCAATGTAATAGGATGTGTAACATCGCGGAGCATTAAAAATTGTACCCTAATTTATCTAAGTATAACCTAGTATGTATTGATAGCACATATGTAGGAATTGGCACACTGACAAAAAGCTTATATATTTTAGCATCTTTAGTACGACTAAGTAAGCTGGGGTCAAATTAGTCTTACATAGTAAAAAAACATGATCGTATCGCAACACTAGATTTTTCCTTATTCAAAAAAATATTATGATTTTGAACCTAGGCACAAACTGGGCATTAAACCAGACTATCCACAATTTATAAAGATATAAGTACTACTTGGATTAAGTAATATTAATAAACATACTAGTCAATTATCTTTATTTGAATATTGTTTTGAAAATAATTAAAAACCAGCATTAGGCTACTGAGCTGTAGGTGATCTTCGTGGACAACATCTAAATATATAAAACTCAAAGGTAACTGACTGACTGATATAGTGATCTATCAACGCACAGCCCATACCACAGGACAGATCAGGCTGAAATTTCGAATGAAGGTTGATGTAATGACGTAGGCATCCACTAAGAAAGTATTTTTGGAAATGCAAAGGGGTGAAATAGAGGATGCAAGTTTTACTTCTAATTGCGAGCGAAGCCGCGAGCACCCACTAGTTTTAAAATAAAATTGATTCCACGATAAGCACCTATCAAACAGATCGTTACTTTTCGTGGAACCAATTGGAATAAGCTGGGACCAATTCATGCGGGTGCTACGGTGTACGGGTGCTTTAAGTGGAGTACCTTTAAATATATTTCCTTTGTTATCATATTTATATTTATTTCTGGTGCATAACACAGGTATACTGCTTAAATAAAATTTAAATAGGTATATTTCCTTTGTTATCGTATTTATATTTATCTCTGGTGCACAATACAATTATACTGATTGGTTGGTTGATCACAGGAAAATTCGAAGGCAATCGATCCCGAAGTCGCAGCGCAACACGTTGGTCGGACTAACTTCGCACCGCAATAGACACCAGTTTAAAATGCACTGCATGTTGCCGAGGGCAGAAGGAAGTGGAATTGAGGTGGTGGTCACGATCCTCAGACATGAGGGATATGATTCAAGAAAGAGGAGCCATGTTTTACAAATTAGTTTCGTTGCTAAAAATCCGTTTATGGATAGTTCTGCATACGAACCCTTAAAATCAAAGAAACTATATATATATATATATATATATATATATATATACACAAGGTGTAACAGAAGGGTGTGACAATATTAAAGACTATACATATATAATGTAAGGAGTCATATACCAAAATATGAAAAAATTAATCGCATATATTTTTTACCATACAAAAATTAGACAATATTTTTCACTTGATTTCGTGGCAGCCCTAACGAGTGATCACTGACCGAACGAAACCGAAATAAGCACACATTCTTTCATCCCGTTCTAGCAAACGTTGCGTTTTAACGCAACGTATTCTCTTTCTCTCTCGCGCTCTCAGAGAGACACCGCCGCGCCGTGTCATTTGATAGCGTCAAAAGTCAATGAACGCTCAAAATGATAAGATGTAGGGTTGCAAGTCTTAAAGTTTTAATGAAAGTTCAACTTATGATTACTCGAAATCTATGACACTTAGAATTCTGAAACCTAATGGGCTGTATTCTATATATACATAGGTATGTATAGTATAAGTATTGTCACACCCTTCTGTTACACCTTGTATATATATATAATATATTGTTTCTAAAAATATTATGTAAAAATTTTTTTTTTATTTCTACTTATTTTTTTCGCAAACCCTTGATTTTAAATCAGCAGTATTATTTTAAATGTGGAACCGTTGTTAGATCGAACCCCCAATATTTGGAAGGTATTTATTTGCTGTGCCATTATATGGATTCCCAAAATGGTTGGTCGGCAAATGTCAATTAGGGATGGGAAACGATACAATAATATTTATTTATTTTTTGTACTGTGTTTCTTGATGTTTTTTATATTTTTTACATAGTGTTATTGGATCGTAAAAATATTATTATTTCCTTTTGCAAATAAACGTAAGTCATGTTTGTTAAATTATGTATTAATACAAAACGTAAGTTTCGACCGTCATTTAAGATATAATTCATTAATTTATTCTGTTTTTTTTTCTCTTAAGTGTTTTGTGTCATTTCGAGAAAAAACTACATAATATGTTGTATGAACAACGAACTAAATAAACACATGTCAATTCACTTCTTGCAATTTTCCAAAATATGAGTATAATATTTGCATGTTGAAATATTTGAATAAATATAGCCACAACAATGATAAACAAACCAATATTGACCACTATTAAGTATACTTTGCTGCAATTTTACGTTTCGTTAGGAATATTGGTATAACTGTTTTCATTTCAAAACCTCAAAACGTGTAAAATTAGCCAGAATTTTAGATTATCTAGATACACCTAATATATTATACTAAAATGTATTAATTAATACAAAAACAAAATAAAGTCTAGTCCAAAATTGTGAACTTTTTATCTAAGACACACCAGATGGAAGTCAAGAAAACCCTCATTCGATAATTTTTAAGCCATGTATGTGCCCTGCGTTTTGTGGCATTTAAAATTACGATTCAGACAGAAGAGTGTAAACTTTTCTTTCCTAAGTGACATATTAATGTAGAACTTAGCATACGTTTTTTTTTTTAATTTATGTTTTTATTCGAACAAATCTTATTCGATTGTACATTCCCAGCACTAGGCAGGCATTAGTTACAACTCGTGCGGTCGAGTGTTGCCCGCATTATGTTATTGTTTGGCCGCAAATTGCAAATCTCGTGAGTCCTTTGTTAGCAGGATTTGTTCGGCTATTTTTGGCAATAATTATGAAGATTGTTTTGGCAAATAATTTGGGGAGTAATTTAATGGGGGTGCAGCGTTTGGATTTATGATTGGTTGATTTTGTGAAGTGGTTTGTATATTAGTATGCAATGTGAATACCTATGTACTTTATATATCTACTTAAATTATTGTTTGCAATAAAATCATGTAGCGATAGATAAATATTTTCACCAAATACGTGATAGCATTATTTGTTTACTAACCGACTTCAAGTTAGTAGAGTTTATAATTTTATTCTTTAAGTTCTTTACTACAAATACACAAGAAAATCTGTCGTGGAACTAACGTTTTTGCTCACGTTTATAACAAGTTATTATGGCGACACAATTTTGTAACACAGCTTGGGCCAATTCTAAATGATTCATTTACATGGCAAGTAAGTAAGATCTTGCTTAAAAAGTATTTAAATGATTTACTATAGTTTGAAAGTGCTATTCAAAATGAGCCAAATCATCAATTCTGCTATCTTATAAACTCTATAACAGTTTCCAGACACTACTATCCTAAAGCCCACAAAATACAAAACTAGTTTAAGCGGGTAACAATTTTTACATTTCGCCGGCGAGTTCACAGAAAGCCGAAGGAAATGGTCCATTGGAGAGAATGGGCGGAATCTGCGTGAGATCGCATAATGCTGCCAGTTTAGTTGGTTTAGCTCAGCTGGCAACAAAGTGGCCATCTGCATACTTTTATGTGCCAGATAAATTATAAGTCTCGTGATTTCATTTTGGGAGGGAAAATTAGTAATTTTGCCACCAGCTTCCGTGGTGAAATTTAATTAAATAAGGTATATTTTAGCTGATTGAGAAAAAAACATTATCATATGTCAATGAACCATTTAAAAATGCCTTCAGTTTCTGAGCTTTATTGAAAATTTTATGAACATGAATATGTTGATTTGTCCAAAAATATGCACAGCTTTATAAAGCAGCATAAATTATAATAAAAAACCTACCATCATTTCAAAGTTTTCCTTTACGATTAAATCTTACAAACAATTCAACAGCAATCTATAAAATCAATTACAAACTTCTTTTTAGTCAACATATCATGATACACAATTTCACAATGTAACAATAATTACACTTAAATAAAACAAACTATCCATACCTACTACTCGTAATAAGCTCATTAGTAAAGAAACAGAAGCAAACCGAGAGCCCTCGAAATATGCAATGAATTACTCGCGGCACAGTAAAGCACTTTGCCTAAACAGCGCGACCTCTTTTTCCAAAGACAAACTAATCCAGATACATCATGTTATTATTACATACATGTTTTATTTCCATCTATCGAAGCGCGCGTAGCTCAGCTAGCGGAGGCAATCGCTTGTCATTACCAATGTTAATCAATTTGACATGATTTTAATAACAAAAATGTTCATTGTTTTATTAATAAAACTAGACATATGTAACTTCTAAAATTTTATAAAAGCCTAATGTTATAAATTCAATTTGACGAGATATTGTAATTTGTGTAGCATATTCTGTGATATTAGTACTTATACCTATGTATGTTACAATTTTACATTATCAATAAAGATTCTTTATCTTTATCTTTTTTATCTTATTGTTGACGCGGTCAGTCCTTGGATGGGTGCCTAAAAAGTGGCATTCCTTCTGGGCGCTTTCGTGGGTCGGATGAAACGTTAAATTGTAGGTCCTGGCTGTTCGTCATAGTACGGCAGTCGTTAAGCAATGTCAGAGACCCTTAGGGTGGCTTAATTTACTCGGGTGTCGAGACACCCGAGTTAGCCACTCTCATTCGATAAGAAGAAGAAGATTTCTATCTATAAAAAACGTACATCAACAATATCAACTAGACAATAACAAGCATACTTTATTTCAAAGTAAATGCATAATGTAAATAATAAAACAGTTCCGTTAAATACAATTTCTTCATCATACGCCATAAAAAACATTGGGCGCCATGATATTTTTTTTATTCGCTTGCTTTGTGTGGGTCTAGATGGCACTGTGTGCAATGTCCCGGAATATTTTTTTTAATATATTTTATTCAGTGTTCAGTCATTCATATAGTGTTGTGTAGATTACATTACTGTTAACGTACCAGTCAGCAAGCATTATATTTTAAAACAGTTTATTAGTTATGTCCGTACTATATCTTAGAGTAATTTGGCATAAACTTGTACGAATTGTTATTCACCATAATCATAGGTCTATTTGGTAGGACGTTGCGTAGCTCTTTCCATTGTTTTTGCTATTCATCTTTTGCCGGAATAATGAAAATATTATGCCTTTATGAATAGCTACCATAATATGCTCCATACACGCATATTGTGCGCACTTTCATGCTTTTAGATTTGAGTTATGGCGTGCAATTTGTAAAATTTGTTTTTATTTCCACCCCTTACTGTAAAATCATAGTACAATGAGGTTTAATATTTTGAATCGTAAAATAAAATGCATACGTACACAGCCTCTGAATGGATCAAAGCTTGCCATTCACTAGTTAAAAATACAAGAAAACCAGTTGTTCACGTAGTTTTCGTTTAGTTTGTCTAGTACGACAGTCGTAAAGCCATGTCCGAGGCCCTTAGGGTGGCTTAACAAACTCTCGCAACACCAGAGTTGGCCACTGTCATTCGATAAGAAGAAGAAGTTTAGTAAATATTGATAATTCATAATCGTTTATTGGCAGAATATAAGTGTTACAGAGTTGATCAACAATAAAATATCGACCGTTACCATATTCCATTTCAAAGGCTTAGAGCCATAAAGAGCAACAACTATAAGCTATGGCGTCTAAAAATATTTGTCACAAAATGATAACTGGATATACCGGTGTGTAGTCGGGCATGATGGCAATTTACCTTTGATATATTCTAGGTATTCGTTTGAAACTGAAAATTGTTGACAGTTTGTTAGGCTTGTGAATAGTCTAATACCATACCTGTACTTCTATATTTATAACTAGTTGTTAGACCTCCATATATGTATATTAAACTTAAGGGTGACTGACTGACTGGCTGGCTGACAAAGTGTGATCTATCAACGCACAGCCCAAAAAACTCTGTTCAAATCGGGCTGAAATTTGGCATGCAGGTACGTGACGTAGGCATCCATTAAGAAAGGATTTTTGAAAATGTCACTATTAAAGGGGTGAAAAAAGCACCGCGCGCACAAAAATCCGCGAGCACCCACTAGTTCAGGAAAAAGAATTCGAAATAACACGAATACGGTAAAAACATACAAACAGACAAGTATTTGAGTATTTTTACATGATTTTCTCTAGGAATTTAAAAAATCTGACACCAAAGAAGACCACTCTCATACATTACATACCTAGAATTAATTTTATTTTTAATTCCTTCACAGACTCTCGGGCCTTACGCCCGGTATTTTTAAGGCATCAGTGGGGACGTAGCCACCATTGAGAGGCCTTTTACAATACTTAACTTAAAATTAAGTACAAAATTACAGAAAGAGGATGTTAGGTATATAAAATAACTATTGCAGAAATGGTATTAATGTTACAGGCTATTGTGTTGAGTTGTTCATTGACTTAATTAAACTGGTCTATTGTATGAGGAACGGCACCCGCCAGTTACGCCTCATTCATAAAAGTTATAGCGGGTGATGACTTGCCACTCACTAAATGGGCCCTCCACAAAAGGCAGCCTAAGATGGCGCCGGAAGAGCAACATTGATGTGAGTGGCTTAGGGTGTCGAGAGGTGTGCTGCGCGTTCTCTGAGCGGTACTAGCGGCGTTATGCCCTTTAACACTTCCACCCTGGAGCTTAGGTACTTAGCTCTTGCGTCTTCCACTCCCGGACGGCCAATCAAGGCAAGCCGGGAGGCAGGGGGTCTCATTTCGCCCCCAGGGAATCGGGGTCCGCGGTGACGCCACTCACCGACGACTCGCCATAAAGTCGCCCCTGCGGTTATTTAATTTTATTATTAAGACAAGTAATTCTGTATTATGTACTAGGGCTTTTAATATTATGGATATTGGTTTTTTTGCAAAGATGCTTACCTTACATTCATCCAAACCTCGATTAATAATAATTAACATGACATATTAGAAATGTTGCCACATCCCATACTTCCGGCAATCTTGCGGTTGTACCAAAGCAACCAAAGACGATACATAAAATTTAAAGATGACGCGTATAAACAGCTCTAAATAAAATGGGCAGTTTGTTTTACATAAATTGGTTTTTAAAAAGTGAATCGGTTCTGATCTGGTAAGCATGCTCCATCTTAAGCCCTAGCTTTTGCTTAACATAAAGCGAGTTGTGACAAGCGTGAGACTCTTGATTAAAAAAAACACGTTTTGGTTAGAAAAAACAACACTTTTATGCTTCAAAAACAAGCACAAACTACGGTTTTTGCTGAAGAATTATGTCGTGCAAAAGTGTTACTTGCCAAATAGTTTTGCAAAAACTTACTGTGTTTAATATTTCGAGGTAATTTTTCCATTCATTTTGATAAAACGAAACTTCTTCTTCTTATCGAATAAGAGTGGCTGACTCTGGTGTCGAGAGTTCATCAAGCCGCCCTAAGGTTCTAAATAACAAGTAGGCTACTAAGTAAAATATACTTACTAACTATAGGCAAGTTTATATAAAATTTAGTTATAATACTAAACTAATAATGCTTGCAGGCTTATCGCACTCTATCTTCATATGTTGACTCATCTTTGATCACAACAATGTTAATTAATGTTCACCTAATTATTATCATATCCACCAAATGTTTTCCGGCTGTTGATGTATTTACGAGATTTCTTGGGAATAACGATGTTTATATGAGACTGATTAATTAATCATACAAATTTAAAGATTTATTTATAAATTTCGTGCCTCTTTCAATTTCTCTCGTGTTTTTCTTGAATTGATTATTTTTCTTTTTTTTATGAAAAAATGTAATATGCGCATTTTATATATATATTTAAACTATCTCAGCAAGCATGTCTCCAATGACATGTAGACACTTAATGCAGAAAACTACATATATATGTATTTATGTAGATTATTATACATTCTACATACTATATAGTGGTTATACCTTCTCGAAATTCATATATCTCATTAATTCATATCACTATACATATATAAACTTAAGTGCGAGAATTGATTTTTTAATCCTATGTTGTTATCAAGCCAAAAAGAAGAAGAAACGAATTACTGTGTTTTGAAACTTCTGGTACCGGAGTTCAGAAAAGTTTTCTTTTTTATCATGGGATAGGTTAACGTTTGACTACACAATCACAGAAAAAGTTTTTTTTTAATCACGACATAGGCTAACGTTTGACTACAATCTGCCTGATGTTAAGCACCACTTTAGTAACATAAGTACACTAATTTATCCCGATTTAAAGCGAGTAAAGTCGCAGGCCACCACTAGTCTCACATAAACGTACATTCACCTCCAGCAGAAGCACAATAGATCCATTTAAATGTTGATGCACCTGTCCCAAATGATATTGAAGTGGCATTACAATATTTTAATATTCCCGCTGCTTGTGCAAGTTTGAGTTTCGTGTTTTTGAGTTTTTGCGGCCCACGGGGAGAAATAATTTAATAGAGTGGAGGTAAATTTGCGGTATGTTTTTTTAGTTGATATTTTTTTATAATAATGTATCGGTAGACGTGCAATACATACATTTACTGATTATCTACACTAGAATCAGCTATGTATTTATACAAATTTATATATTAATATATAATTTATATAGGGTATGTATGGATATATTTATATATCTATATGCTGTTTTTTATCTTGTCAAATCACATATTT
The DNA here is from genome assembly GCA_927399415.1 of Macaria notata. Taxonomy (NCBI): domain Eukaryota; kingdom Metazoa; phylum Arthropoda; class Insecta; order Lepidoptera; family Geometridae; genus Macaria; species Macaria notata. Next base: position 9,344,109 of record OV656725.1, on the reverse strand, counting down.
CTCTTTAATTACAAATAACTTTATCACAATAATAATATAATTAAAGGCCAAGCTTTAAGTTAGAACTGATTTTGACGAAACTTGGTGTGAAGGTAAAACAGACCCTGGATTATGAAAAAGGCAGCTGTTTTTCTAGATTAACGTGGATTTTTCGGCTAGTGTTATTTAAAGTAAATGGAAACCCCGCGAACTCCGTTTCGCCCAGAGATGGCGCTGTATGTGAAAAATGTTTTTCCCTGTTTTCCCGCTTTTCTGTTGAATTTTTTCCTGAATTTTTTTGTTATAAACCTCACGGAGCCGAAAACCTTTCCAACGAGTGCAAACCCGTGGAAATTGGTTCGTGCGTTCTGGAGTTATAGCGTCAGGAAGGAAAACCCGACTTATTTTTATATAGTAGATAAGAGATGTAAATTCAAGATGTCAAATTTAGCTTAAGCGTCGGTTACCTTACTTGTCAATCTTTACAGCATCGTTTCATTGTAAACACGGTGTTGGACAAAATGTGCTGAAAAGTTTGTATTAAATAACTTGACCGTTATTTAAAACTTAATAAATTGAGAGTGGCAACCGTGTTTTCCGCTTCCTTTTTCCCTCTCTTTCGATCTTTGTGCACTTTTATCGTTCTGTCTCGCTCGCACACCCCCACCAACAGGCGACCGAACCATGAAGGCGAAGATGGTCCGACCTCTTTTCATTGGCGTCGAGTTTTCCGCTGCGACAAGTCGCTAGTCTTGGAGCAAAAGTGGAATATTAATTTTTTATTGAAATTCTAAATTTCAATTTGTAAGTGTGCCTTTTCCAATGGAAAGCAGTAAGTTTAATTCCACTTGACTTTATTTTATTGGTAAAGTGATTTTTAACGGTGTTACCGTTCGACTTTACCATTTGACTTGTTTCCTTTTATTATAAATAATTTTATTACCCTCAATTTTCTTGCATGATTTGCTTGACTTTAAATATTGTGTACTTGGAAACTGAATTATACAATTTTTCTTTAATATCTATATATTTAATCAATAATTTTTAACGTAATGTTCAAAATTATTTGTGGATTGCATTTCAGTAATTTTAATACTTGTATGTGTATTGTATATGTACCCCGTACATAGGACGTAGCTAATACTGTGTTTTACAAGTAAAATGATATTCACGAGTGATCAAACTAGAATTTCAATTCGATGAATCACGAATATGCGCCGTCGCTGAGGTAAAAAAAAGGGGGGGCGAGTATGCATCATTGTTAAAAACGATCTGCTAGATAACTTCACAAGATATGAACCTCGCAGGTTCACGCAGTATTTTTCTAATGCAGATAAATAATGTTCTAATACAATAGAGTAACCGACATGTCTTTTTTTTTACATCTAAATTTAATAGTGTTAATTTACTTTGCTTACAATTCAATAATTTTATTGAGTCCATAATTTAAGAATCTGTGATAGATACGAGTTAAATTTGTAACATTACAAAATACATATATTATTCGATAATATAGCTAAGAACCGTGAATACGGATAAAAATGGAACCAATGGTTTTGTCTCTCTTATTTTTTGTTCGATTCTTATGTTCGATTTAATTAATTCTTCGGTAGTATAGTGGTAAGTATCCCCGCCTGTCACGCGGGAGACCGGGGTTCGATTCCCCGCCGGAATTGACGTAGGAGTCTGCGCGTCGCAGACCCGGGAGTAGCGAAACTCGCGCCGTGCGCGGTGGTTGTGTCCGTGACAAACCAGCACTCGAGGAGTTGTAAAGATCGCGCCGTGCGCGGTGGATGTGTCCGTGGCACACCAGAACTTCTCCAAGTACCAAGGTCGCGCCGTGCGCGTCGGTAGTGTCCGTGACACCCAATACTTCAGAGTCCGTGACTCTGGAAAACACCGGGAATTTATATAGCGGGACATGCGTACATAAAGACAAGCTGTGGTCTGTACCCAGCCCTCGCAGGGCTATGGTCATAACGGCCCCTATACAAAGCTTTCCCAGCCAGGGATCTTGTATAACATATTGTGCTGTGATGCACTGTAAATCTATTCGTAAGCCCTCAGGGGCTTATTATGTAGGACCCTCGCAGGGTACTCTAAAGGCATGCTGTGGTCTGTACCCAGCCCTCGCAGGGCTGTGGTCATAACGGCCCCTATACAAAGCTTTCCCAGCCAGGGATCTTGTATAACATATTGTGCTGTGATGCACTGTAAATCTATTCGTAAACCCTCAGGGGCTCATTTTGTAGGACCCTCGCAGGGTACTCTAAAGGCATGCTGTGGTCTGTACCCAGCCCTCGCAGGGCTGTGGTCATAACGGCCCCTATACAAAGCTTTCCCAGCCAGGGATCTTGTATAACATATTGTGCGGTGATGCACTGTAAAGCTATTCGTAAGCCCTCAGGGGCTCTGTTCGTAAGCCCTCAGGGGCTCTAATCGTAAGCCCTCAGGGGCTCTAATCGTAAGCCCTCAGGGGCTCTATTCGTAAGCCTTCAGGGGCTCTATTCGTAAGCCCTCAGGGGCCCTATTCGTAAGCCCTCAGGGGCTCATTATGTAGGACCCTCGCAGGGTACTCTAAAGACATGCTGTGGTCTGTACCCAGCCCTCGCAGGGCTGTGGTCATAACGGCCCTATACAAAGCTTTCCCACGCAGGGATCTTGTGTAACACATTGTGCTGTGATGCACTGTAAATCTATTCGTAAGCCCTCGCAAAGGGAGGCTCATTATGTAGAACCCTCGCAGGGTACGTAGCCTCTAACAAAGACAAGCTAATCATACCGGACCCTCGTAGGGTATTTTGAAGACATGCTGTGGTCTGGACCAAGCCCTCGCAGGGCTGTGGTCATAACGACCCCTATGCAGAGCCATCCCTCGCAGGGATCTGGTAACAACTCAAAGTTATTCGCATTTCTAATCATATCTATTATCTATATTCAGCGCAGAGCTAAACTTCCAGCATCGTTAATTACCTATTATTGCAATACATGACAAACTGCTGGTTAAGTATAAAGATATATTATGACAATATCTTTGCAGGCCAGCTTAAATATCTTGTCAGCAGATAGCATGAAGTGGAAGCATACGCTTAACCTAGTGCTAAAATATGACATTGTTTCAAAACTCCAAGGCCTATGCCGACCAAACGATTTAAATCTATAGAATCTAAAGCAATATCGCAGAATAGTTTTGTCGTCACAAAACTGATAAAAACTGATACATGAAACATACTGATAAATGTATACGTGTAGGTACTGTCTTTACCTACCTGACAGTTACAAAGATCTAACAGACGGTTCCTAAGGCTAATTTAGCTAATAACTAAATCTCGCAAAGCTGCCTTCCGTTTTGCTCGCAACCTGATTTTCAAAGATGTGACATCACTAATGAAATAGAACTTAATACTTATATCCGTAAAATTAAATGGCAAGAAGGTAAGTAAATTAATATTTGTGATCTGGATATACGCCTTATACGAGTAATACATAGTATTACATACGTAATAGACACCAGGAACGTCAGGTGTGGCAAGCGAGGAAAATCTAATTTCGTATTCAAGTTTCTTCCTCCTGCGTTGTCTTGTATTTCTGGGAATAACCCGTAGAATATGAATATTCAAAATTAATGTTCTCTGCCTTATGGTGATATACTTGTTCAAAGAGTTTCTTAACTACCTGTTAAGCTTAGTCTTAGTCTAGACTCAGTAAATGAAACTCCTGATAAACACTCTTGTTCTCAGTACTGTTTACAAGAAATATCTTTCTGCATTTTCACATTTGTCACTGAGGTTCTTCTTTTCGTAATCCTTCCCTGTCGCATTATTTGTCCTCAGAGGTGTCGATTTTGACTTTGGTCCTCGACTCAAACGTATTATCAGTCTGGACACGAGTCACGGTGTCTTCACCGCGAACAATAGAAATGGACGATAAACCGTATCCATAGGCACGATCATCGTCAAAGTTTATGTATCTGAACAGTGCTTGTAAATTGCTGTCTTAATGCAAATAAGCATACAGGCTTTTGATTCATTTGTATTCAATTGATTAAACTTGACAGTGTAATTCATTCCATGGAAACACAACAGTGCCATACAGATCACCTATAACTAGGTCATCATAATCATTATCCTGATAGCACCTATAAGGACTAAAGAGATCTAATGCTCAGTCTAAATAGTGATCATCTTTATGTCACCGGACTAGATCGATTTGATATTGATACCATTTGGGTAACATTGATTTGATTTGAACATTCTTGCAGACGCGAATGTACATATATCAACCCTGGTGTGGGTATATCCGTCACCCTTTTGTAGTTACGAAAATGTTTCAACCGACTACATCTCAACTTAGAGCCTAAATACTAGTTACTATCTACCTGTCAGAATACAGAATATAACGCTAGCTTGGCAAAATGTTAAGTTGATTAGACAAAATCACAACTGGAAAAAACCTGGCGTAAAATGGCACGAGGTATTTAATATGAGCTGATGATAATAACATTTTTCCATTTGTACCAAAATTGGCAGCCTTATTACTTTAATAACAGATTTATTCAAATTACATGCTACATTTGGTTATAAATCCGTGGTACCTATATGGACTAATGTATTCATGTTACATCGTAGGCACGATATTACCGTGTCGTTGGCCCATAGAAATTGAGCTTATGTACCAGTATGTCATCATACCCAATACATCCAACTATCGCATTATAATATAAGCTCTCTACGACACAGTTTTTTACTAATGGCAGTGCAATTTGTAAAATGTAACATATTGTCTATTTACAATAAATTTATCTTATCTTAGTTTAAAAACCTTCATGACTTGGTATTGGTTTTTAAAATATTTTCGACATTACATTCATCACAAAATCATTGCATTTATTACTTTGCTCGAGTCGCAAGAGTTAGCCTTGATAGCTGAGTACTCTTAACATTTAATCCAAGAATAACTGTTGTGTCCATACTAGTCGTAGTAAAAACTGACACAATTAAGTAGCTATAGACAATCAGGACGAGAATTGTCTTAAAATCCTACTACTTAGCTTCATCACTGTTTTTGTGTAAAGCATAACTTTTCTTCATGTAAGCCATAGTATTATGACTCATATTAGTATTATGACCAAATCTATTTATTGATTTCACAAATCAATAAGAGCAGCTTTCTGGAGAGATGTTATATCAGGTTCAAATTCATACCGTCGGAAGTAGTAGTATTCAAGTAGGTCTGACAAATTACTTCTGATTAAAGCCTGGTCAGGGTTGATTGGTCTCCATCCCAAAGTAAAGATTTAAAATAATACTTCTGTGATTATATTATTTAAGGGGGCGCTTCCCAAAGACCACGTGACCGATATTGCCTACCCGGCCCCGCACTTGCCGCTCAATACACACGACAATTGCTCAAATAAGAAACGGCGTAGCCGGTCATAATCATGTTCAAGGCGTAGCGGACGGACGTGCTAACATGACGGGGCCGCGCGGCCGCGCCCGCCGGGGATCGGCTAGGGTGCGACTCGCGCGCGGGACGCGGCGCGGGTTGTTGAGAAGGGAGTCAAATTAGTTCGTACAGTATTATATGGTCACTGAAAAAAGTCGGTATAATTTTTTAAATTGCTACTTGTTTGTTGTTATTATAACTATTTATTATTTCATACCAATACAGATAGAGGTAATTGATAAATAGGTTCAATATACGTGGTATATGGTAGTTACCTTATCGGTATTTATTAATTTACTTATAACTTTATATTACATATATGTAGGTAACTAGTTATATAGGTACTTTGTTTACAGTTGTTTGAAATCAGTAAGCACTTACCTACTAAATTATTAATCCAGTAGTATGTAACTTAATACCTACTTACCTGGTATAAAATCGGCGAAAGTATATGGCGCTTCAATATAAAAAAAATACTTATGCACGAGTTAGGCACCTACACGAAAACAGTTTCAAATGAAACGCAGCTAATTAGTGTTATATATTCTCTGGGAACCCCGAATAGTGTGTGACGAGGGTCAATTAGCTCTGGTAATATGCATTCTTTGTAAAATAGCTCTAAGGGATACTCCATTTTGGATTTCCAAAAATCATCATCTCTATAAATTGAACGCTACAATCGGTGCTGTTGGTGACATTGTTCACGACTTCACCGTCGCTCACATCATTATTATTACTACCCGCACGACGACTCCTGATTACAATAATAGTAATACATAATAATTATGAAATAACTACTATCTTATTTTTTTGCAGTACCTAATTAAAACAAATGTTGAGGTTATAATTTTAATAAAAAAAAATCATAGGTATAAAATATAGAAATAGACATTAGATTATTAATTTATTTTCAACTGAATTCTGCTGAACTGAATTATACTCGCACACATCGTTTTGCACAAACAAACATACTTACTAAAATCCATTATTTCATTATTAATAACGCGGAACCCTAATAACACTAAAGCAAAAAATAAATATATTTTTAGTAAGTATTTGTTGTTATAGCGTCAACAGAAATACGTCATCTGTGAAAATTTCATCTGTCTTGCTATCACGCTACATGGGATATCGCCTGGTGACAGACCGACGGACAGACGAACTTCAGTTGGTACGTACAGATACCTAGGTACTTAGAAAGCAATAAACTTGATCAAACAAGAAAGAACAGGTAGAACAGAGGGGCAACAAAATAATTCTATTAGATAGATCGATGTCTATTAGGTTTACTTGAGGTACGGACGAACCCCTAAAAAGGTTATAATGTAAAAAAATATACCTAACAAGTTTGATTGTTATATTTAGGTAATTTATAGGTAAATTAACTATGTTTCTACGAAATCCGTGATGTGAAAATAAAACATTTGGACGGTTTTATTTTATGTACCTACCGACCTATGTAGAGATGCCATGCAGGAAAGGCCAGCAGATTGACACTCGAGAAGGCCTAATGCAACTTATGTACCTAGGTAAGTAGGTACCTATATTTATTTTGTGATTGAAGTAAATCAAGAGTACAACTAAAGAGTACTCTTGATTTACTACTCTTTTAGAGTTTGTTTTTGATTACGCGTAAGCGCCACCTATTTTATAATAGCGCTAGCGCTAATAACCTACCTACTAGGTACCTACCTACGACCTTTCACCGAGCCAACCACGAGCCCGCGAGACGACAGAGCGGCCAGATTCTGAGAGCTGCAAGCGGGTCGGGCTATTTTAGTAGCAAAGATCAAGTTATCCTGGACGATCAAACGAATTGAAGTCAGGTAGGTACCTATACTTCTAGTACTTTCGTAGTTCCATAATAATATTTTTTGAGGATAGTTTTACGACTATATTATTATTATAGGTTAGGTATTATAAATACATACACATATTTCAGTACCTACCTATATAGGTACGACCAATACGTATATGTAGCTCGCTTTATGTCGATCCAAAGGTTGCCTGGTACAGTTCGCGCAAAACTTTATGAGCTCTCTGAAGTTAGGCCCGAGTACGTAACCGCGCATGGTACAGTTGAGCGCACAATCATTATTGTAAGATTTAAAAAAAAAATAGTACATTTATGCCTATCATAAAGTATTTAGATTTTAGGTATTTTTACGTGCAGTAAGATATTAGAACAAACAGGTAGGTATTTATTTAAGTAAATTTAAAACTTTAATATAAAACTTGTGCATTTATTTATTTATGTTTGGCGACGTAGCACATTAAAGCGTCCGCGAGGCATATCTGATTAAACCAAAAAGTTCGATAACAGTAAGAAACCACAGTAATAGAACAAACAAATAACAAATACAATATAACGGTGACAAAACTTAACAACAACCATAACAGAAACAAATAAAAATAACGAAAACAAATAACAGTAAAAAAAAATACAATAGGAATGAAAATTAATTGTTGCACTCGACTGTACTTTCGTCTACAACGTGCGCAAGTGTTGTGTACGAACGTAGCACTCACACTTAGGCACGGCGCAACGGGACGCGAGCGGTGATACGGCGCGGGGCGCGGGGGCCGGTGCCCTCCCCGACGCCCTGTCCCGTCCCTCGGATACCTATAATATGCGTACTGCGCAGCCACTAGCGTGCGTGTTCCGAGAGCTCATAAAGTTTTGCGCGAACTATAGAATTCGATAGGCGAATAAGGCGATAAGGCCGCCTACTGCACTACCAATAGTTATTATTGTCCCTGTGTAGGTACCTACCTATGTTTCGTTACTGTATTTGTGGATCGGGCATAACACGTCATTATTCTTACGCAGCAGTAAGGTAAAATATAAAAATAAAAAGGTAGATTTGTACCTATATCCACCACCACGCCGCCACCATGTGCTCAAATGACGACTTGCGCAATTTTGATTTTGTTGGTGTTTTTTATTTTTCTTTCGCCTCGGCATATTTCGCACTAAAATGTCCGTTGGTTAGAAAAGCACCATCACCATAACAAAAAATGTTAGTGCAAAAGTACAAACTTTTAAAATATTTTTAGTAAGTATCTAATATATTACTAATTGCTATTTTATTTCTAACGCACGGTAATATTATCCGTTTTAGATGCAAACGCTTTTGAAAACTAGTTACTCTGAAAATGAACGAACGCTTGTATGCAAACCATTCATTCGGTTACAATTATAACGTACTACAATTACGAACAAAAATGTCAAATGTGTGCTCTATGTCAATACGTTTTAAGTCTATTTTTGCATGTTCACAAATGTAGTTACTTGAAAGTGGTTTGGCTTAGACAGGTAAAGCGGTTCTATGCCGAAGACATAGAGTCTAATATCCATTGCACTACAAAAAAATGGGTTTATAAGGAACGAAATCGACAACAGCTCATGTTTAGAAATATAGTTATTTGAAACTAGTTAGGCTTTGACAAGTAGAGCGGTTCTATACCGGCGGCATAAAGTCTAATATCGATTGCACTATAAAAAACGGTTTTGGAAAGATGTAATAATATTATGTTATTTTAAATTGAAATATTTTGTTTTATTTTTTAGACATAAGGTATTAATATAATTTGAAATAAAAAATGGTTCTAAAAACGAAATCATGTTGAAATTTGTTTTATTTTGGAATTTGAGATGTTATTATTATTATTGCAATGGGTGAATATATATTCAATAAATTTCAAATACATTATTACACAAAAAAAAATGTTTTTATTGTATCGTTGTTTTTTTAATTAATAATATGATTTTTCTAATTGCTACTTGTATTGTTGCTATATTTCAAATTTATAAAAAAAATATATCTAGAAATCGTTTTATTCGTAACCAACCCAGCACTACCATACACTAGCAGTAGCTCAAACAAACTGTCGAGTTGGAGCAATAGTTTGTTGAGTCGTTTCATATTTCGAAAACTGGAGCATGGAGCTGCGCGGAGTGGCACGTGCTTCCCGTACGAACGTTAGCTAGCTACTGATGAACGTCGACGCCCACGCGTCTATCGGCTCAAAATAGGTTGCAAAAGCTATAAAACAATTCATAATAAATCGAAAAACCAATATTTTGATAATCCTAAAGTGCCAAAAATAGCAAAATGATGTGTAGCACATTTCCTTCAAAGAAAGGTATGTATTATTTCTCCCCATTTCGGAGCCTCAGGGAAATACATGACAAAACAAGGGTTAACTTACAAATTTTTTTTTGGATTCATGTTACAAAGTATCGAAATTTCTAAAATTACAATCTCTTTGAAAAACTATACAGAATAACATATATTTTTTCCCACACTGAATTTATTCTCTCAAGCGGAGTTCTAAGCTTTCAAATAGAGGGAATTTGGAGAATCTTGTCGCAATAAATGTATTGCCATCTCGCTCTTCTTGGGAGCTCGTCCTTAACTGATAAATTATTATTATTTTATAATAATAGCCTCAGTTCTCTTACAGTCAACCCGATATAAGCTGTTATTTCTAGTCTGTCTAGTACTGCTAGTACTTTTGATTACTTAGTTACTTCAACAAAAGTAGTTATATTAGCTCTGAATAAAATGTGATTACATCACTTTCTGTCTCTCGCACATTGGTTGGTTTTATGTATGTATCTAAGGTACACCTACCTTACCCTTTACCTATGTACATATACCTTCCCAGTACTTAAGTATCTATTACTTCTGTACATGTTCACATTGGCGTCTTTTACCCACCAGGCGATAACAGACACGTCTCAATTTATTAAGTTTTAAATAACGGTCAAGTTATTTAATAACGATGTTTTACCTGAAATAAAACATATATTAAATACTTACCTTATTTAAAACTTACATTTTATTTCTGCCTGGTGTAAATTTCGACTCAATGAAAAGAGGTCGGACCATCTTCGCCTTCATGGTTCGGTCGCCTGTTGGTGGGGGTGTGCGAGCGAGACAGAACGATAAAAGTGCACAAAGATCGAAAGAGAGGGAAAAAGGAAGCGGAAAACACGGTTGCCACTCTCAATTTATTAAGTTTTAAATAAGGTAAGTATTTAATATATGTTTTATTTCAGGTAAAACATCGTTATTTTTTTCCTGTTAACAAAATGGCCAGTTCGAATGTTTTAAATGTATTTGTAATGGTAATTATTGGTAAGGTTGCTATAGTTATTTAAATCTCTTTTAACACACTTGTTACACTTTTGTACAACTGTCAACTGTAACTAATTAGAGTGATTAGCACAGTATTTTTATGACAAACGTGTCTGTACCTGTATTATAAAATGATGATTTGTGTAGATTTCAAAGAATTTAGAATTACAGAGTTATTGATAATAATAATTAATAAAAAAAAGTTCGTGGTTTCAGTACGTCAAATTAAACATATTGGAAATTTATTTTTGAAACTTGTCTCTCCATACTTTCTGTCAGGCAACTAACTTATTGTATAAAACACTGTTTGAAAGTGAATTTCCTAGATTCTGTAAAAAAGACGTATATTTTGTTGAAAATACTGCGTCACTTACTATGAACTCAGAGAGATTAGGTAGACAACCAACCAAAAAATATATCTGTCTATGTACCTATGTATATGTATGCTTTGCATATTTTAGCATTTCTTTTTACTTTGACAAACAATACTCATTTCTGTTATATAAATGTCGAGTTAAGAATTTAAAGTGTTCACTACAAGGCTAATCGCGAAGCAGGTGAGAATCAAGTTTTAATATACCAAAAATCTTCTTACAAGTTAGACTTCGCGAAATTTCCCCAATCAAACAACAAATTTGGCTGATTTTTTCATCAAAATCATAATATCTTTTCACCTTTTTTGAAATCTGGAAAAATTCCATGACTAGATTCGGGGCCCAAAAGAGTTATCACAGAATTTTGTAAACATACGTAACCGATTATGTAGTTTGGATTTTTTATTAAAATGTATTCATCATCATCATCATCATCATACAATTAAGGGCAGGCCCTTGTCTGTGGAGCATGCGCCATCCTTCCCGATCTTCTGCCAATTCCTTGACCTCCTTATACGACATGACACCCGCCTTTTCTTTTATTTGGGTCATGTATGACCTTTTTGGCCTTCCTCTTCCTCTTCGGGCTTCCAATTTTCCTTCCATGATGTTTTTCATAAATTCATGTCGTATAAGGTGGCCAACCATCTTCCCTCTTCTGTTTTCAATAGTTGCCAGTATTGTACGGTGTTCTTGGACCATGCTCAGCACTTCTTCGTTGGTCTTTCTTTCTGTCCAACTAATTTTCTCCATCCGCCGCCAGCACCACAAAATGTAAATTAATAATAAATTAAAATGTATTATTATGTTATAAATCCTTACTGTATGTATGTTTCAGGATGAAGCTCTTACTTCACATTTTGGTAATGTTATATGCTGCAACCACTGTTCTAAGTATAGAGTGTCGTCAAAATTTTTGCGATACTGTTAAATGTGATCTATCAATTACTTGTGAAGAAGGACAGGAATATGTAGAAAATGGAAGTACTTGCGGCTGTTGTCCTAAATGTTTTACTATACTCGGTAAGTAAGTTTAAAGCTTTATTAAAGCCATTTTATATTGCACTAGTGGATGCTCGCTGCTTCGCTCGCATTAAGAAGTAAAACTTGCATCCCCTATATCACCCCTTTAAAAATGATTTTTCTAAAAATCCTTTCTTAGCGGATGCCTACGTCATAACATCTAGGTACTTGTATACCAAATTTCAGCCCAATCCGTCCACTGGTTTGGGCTGTGCGTTGATAGATCACTATACCTATATCAGTCAGTCAGTCAATCAGTCACCTTTAAGTTTTATATATTTAGATTGGTACGAACTACTAAGAAATGCGAAAATTAATCTATACTAATATTATAAAGCTGAAGAGTTTGTTTGTTTGAACGCGCTAATCTCAGGAAATACTGTTGCGAATTGAAAAAATATTTTTGTGTTGAAAAGACCATTTATCAAGGAAGGTTTTAGGCTATATAACATCACGCTGCAACTAATAGGAGCGAAGAAGCAATGGAATATCTGGAAAAACGGGGAAAACTACCCATCTTTGAGGGCTTCCGTTGCGTGCGCTTCGAAAACGGTTCAAGTCGTGGGTAACAGCTATAATTTATAAAGCTGAAGAGTTTGCCCAAGATAACTATTCCACGCGGACGAAGTCGCAGGCACAGCTAGTATTATTATGTGTGTCATGCGATTAATACCGAATAGTAATTAAATATATAGGTATTCTTTTAATAACATCACCATTATTTTTATTTTAGATGATGGCGACACATGTCTTCCCCCAGTAAGAGGTGAGCCACAGACAAGAAAATGCCGCGATCCTTTGATATGTCAAGACAATGTTTGCCAAAAAAGCCAGGATCTACCTGACACTGAGGATGATTAATCCGGTTTCAGCGAAGTCAAGTGATGCATGTTTTTACAATAGATAACAATAATAAACCAACAAAAAATAATATTACTACTATTTCAATAATTAGCAATTACATTGGAAAGACACCCTTCATAGATTGGTGGTAAATAAAACGGACACTATTTGATTAGCTTTATTTCTGTAAAATGAGTTTATCTTTTATATGAGACATATCTTTTGTTTTTCTAAAATGCCCTTTTTTAAATTACATTATTAATAAGTGTTAGTATTATAAGAATTTGTGTGTCCAATAAACATTTTTATTATTTTATTTATTATTTATTTACAATAATAAAATATAAAAACAAGTGAAGGAAAACTAAACATACTACTTCTAACTACTACAAAAAGGGGCACTTAGAAAATCTTTAGAAAAGCCTAAAGATAATCTAAGTGCTCCAGCCCACTACCAGAGAGCAGCGTACCCAGCATGCTGGCCGCATTACCACGCTGGATGGCAATGCTGATACGCTCTTTATTATTTATTACTAAATAATGTAAAAACTTAAACCGAATCACCAACACTCGCATAATTTTTTACTCACAATAAGTTAGAAATTGGAATTAAACAGATAATAATATTTTGAAATCATTTTATTCATGTATTTTAGTAGAGTAGCAGGTTAGGTTATATTAATTACTAACTGATTCCCGCGACTTCGTCCGCGTGGAAGAGTTATTACCATAAAAACGGGTTTATTGAGTTAACCTTTAAAGATAGATATATACTGTTGCAGACATTTTGTTAAATCATTTCAAGATAAATAATTCTTTGATGCATATTTTTTTATATCTTGAACAGTTTTTGCAGCGCACGCAACAGAAGGCCTCAAAGATGAATAATTTTCCCCGTTTCTTCTACATTTTCCATTGTTTCTTCGCTCCTATTAGTTGCAGCGTGATGTTATATAGCCTAAAGCCTTTCTCGATAAATGGTCTACTAAACACAAAAAGATTTTTTCAATTCGCACCAGTAGTTCCTGAGATTACGCGCTCAAACAAACAAACTCTTCAGCTTTATAATATTAAGTATAGATTTACAAAATTTCATTAAACGCGCCTCATTCGTGTGACTTTTATATAATTGTATTAAACATGGTATTTGAGTTCCAGACAATATCCCAGCGTCGGGTGTAGGTAATATCAAGACACATTTACGAAATAAGGGACGTGAACAGTGAGGGAAATATGACATTTAGGTTACACTTATCTTTTGAAGCGTATTTCCTCATAACTGAGGGTCGTGACTCCACCGCAGAATTAATTCGGTTTATTAGTTTTTTGAGACATAAAACTTTATTATAGTGTTTTTGGTAATTTGAAACGATAGAAAAATAAAACTAACGCATTTAAAAATATATAAAAGATTACGTTTCCAATCTTCGTTAGTAGCATATGGGTAATGGAGATAGCATACTAAGCTAAAATTCATTAAATTATTCTGTTTGTTTTTACCATAGCTATTTCTTACCATCAGGCGAACTATGGTCACGTACAAACCTGTCTAATGAAACTCTGGTGAAATTTGTAATGTTTATCGCTCCACGAACGTCGGTCCGAAAGAAAACCACCAAGATTGCTGTTTGAAGCCGGTTAAGGAGCAATCGCAGCAGAAAATCACTTCATATTTCTCAAGAGTTTCATTTACAATGGATTTCCGCAAAGTAACGCCTAGTTCAATATCTTAAACCTGTCTTAGTTTAAATAAATATGCTGTTTAAGGTTTTCCTTTTTTTTGGTGTAGTTTCAATTAATAAAAATCTAAGGTAGTAAACAATCAACCGTACTCATCTCCTTTCCTGAATATACAGTACAAAGCTGCAGTTAATTCAAACTGCTTTACACGAGTAGATTTTAATTCATTCCTTGTAAAAACAACACGACAACTCTGCCACTAAAAGCAAAACACTGAGAGCATTAATTAAAAACGTCTTTGACTTGTTCAAACCGACTCAATGCAAACTTTTGTAAGTGGAAAATAATCTTTGCGGAACAAACTATGGCTGTGGCTTACAGAAAATAATTGAGATGAATTTCTTACAACACTGTCTTGTTTTCAACACGGTGCATCTTAAATTGAGTTGCCAGCGATCGAGGAAAATGTTTTATTCATTTGCACTGAAAATGTTAAATTGTTTCCTTTACTTTAGATTTATTTTGTATCTCTAGACTATCATTAGATTATCTTCTTATTGCAAATCGACCCTATACAATCAGCTAATTTTATGGTCAAATGACAGACTATTCACTATAGGCGTATTATATGTACTTTGGTAAGTTTCGTTTAATTCGACTAGAATTCGATTGAAATTTCAGCAGTCACTTACGATCACAAATTTATCAATTTTTACATAGTATAAACATTAACCAAAATAATTGTTAAAAGAAGTACTAAAACATTTACTTTTGTGTAAGTCTTTATCCTTGTATAAGTCTTTACCCTTGTATAAGTCTTTACCCTTCTATAAGTCTTTACCCTTGTATAAGTCTCAATCCACCATCACGCAAGCAACGTTGTATTTTAGCACCAAAAGCGAGATACGAAAGCAAAGTTCATTAACGGTTATTAATAACAAAGTTCGTGTCGATTACGGAAAAACAACGACATTATACATGATAGACACCGCATAATGAGGCGTCCGTTGAATTAATGAAAATCGCAAGCAGAGCACTTTTTCGTCACCGTCAGCCGCAACAGAATATCAGTGCTGGTGGCCTTGTGCCTGAGTTGCGGCTGTATTGGGGCACAACCTTATCATGTAAGTTTAGTAAGTAAATAAGTTTAAGTTTTAGTCTCTCAATAAATATATTTCTTTCTTTCTTCTTCTTCTTTTCGAATGAGAGTGGCAAACTTTGGTGTCAAGCCGCCCTAAATGCCTCTGACATGACTGACTGCCGTACTACAAACAGCCAGGACCTACATACATACAATTTAACGAGCACTTGTTGCTTATCATCAGTCAAACTGTATTCAATAATTCCAGTTACAGTTTAAAAAAAATACAAATTTGTAAGTCACACGTCATTGGTCAGATATAAATATAACGTGATATGTGTTCGCGCTAATTGGTCCGTCACCATTAACGCATAGTGGGTTTCAATAATGATAATTGGTCTGCGCATTATTAATTTCATCGTACCATTGATACCAATTAACAAAGTTAAATTATTCAAAAGCAAAAAAGTATTTTGGTTTCTTGTAGTTGTTTTTTTATTCCCATTTTTTAGAATTTCGTAAGGAGTGTTGTGAAGAGTCTAAACATTTACAAAAGCTTCGTTTATTCCCTAATAAAATTGTCACAGAATGAAATTAAGTTTATGACTGAAATCTGGCTACTAATTCTAATAATGTTAAAATACATGTTTAGTAATCACTACATTATTAATTCTACGTAAAACACGAACGCACGACGGCGGAAACGGGTTATCTTTTCCGGTTTTAAGAAGCTTATAGAATAGACCCCGTAATGAAAGGGTGCGGTCATTAGAATAGGCCCCGAACATAGAGATAGGAATATATAGAAGTGACAACTATTAATATTATAGCTATTGGAGTCAACAAAAGAAATATTTGCATTTGTTTTTTTTTATTTATTAGATCGATATCGAGATAAATTGGGTTTTTTTCTTATTGCTTGAGTTTGTAACTCTCATTTAGAGCTGTATCGGATTGGTACCGTTGTGAAATAGGCTAAGGTCACAGCTCACTTAAACGACTCTGCTCCCACCCGGCAAAAAGAATATTATTCAAATATAGTCTTTAAATATTGCTCTTTAGATATATTTTACATTGGCATCATGAATTAGCAGACAGCCCGCTGTCAGCGAGCTTACCGCCGTCAGACTGCTCGGTAGTTGATGCCTCGCTGGCCGCACGATGTAGGCGAGCGGTCGGCGCGGTGTCCGCGCGGAGTCAGCGCGGCGTCAGCGCGGTGTCCGCGCGCGATGCGCGCGACGCGGTGCAAGCTGTTGCCGCGTGGACTGCTAAGTGCCTGCTAGCTGTCGCCGCGTGGACTGCTGGGTGCCTGCTAGCTGTCGCCGCGCGGACTGCGAGCAGTTACGGCAGTGTTGGGTGGGAGCGGTGTTGGAGCAGAGTCGTTTAAGTGTGCTATGACCTTATACTTCAGCGTACCCGACGCAAATTGTCAGATTAGTACATCTTTTTGGGGCTAGATGGCGGTATTTTAAATGTCTTAGATTTTTTTTATCTATCTTGCAAGCTTTACCAGAAGAAATCACGGTACCGTCTTTAAATTTGTGTTAACCATGTAAACGACAATAATTCTGAGGAAACAAAGTCCTTACAGAGTTTAAAACTACGACAAAACAAGCCATTAACTCCAAACAAGACCATTAGGAAGAATGTCAGTTAAAAAACGGATTAAATAAATTCAGGGGTCGTAATAAATCCACTTATTCAGAAAGTTGTTATCAAATAAAACTTTTATCATTCAGAATTCTGGCTTAGCAGTAAAAATACAATCAAAACTTTAAGTAGGTCGGTATCAACTAGCCCAATGAATGTCTTCTGAACGATCCAGTTTTACTCACAGGAAAATCTTCTTCTTCTTCTTATTTTTTTATCATAAAGGCAAGAGATTATGTATGTTTGTTTGTTTTGGACAGGAAAAGCTGTTAGGAAAATATGAGGTGGTTAATTCATCATATTCATCATATTCATCATATTAATTGATCCAAATCATCATACGAATATAGACAATCTAGATTGAATTTGTTGTTTTGTTCGTTTTCTAGTTTTTTTTTTCATCATGCCACAACAGAGTAACTTGCCACCTACATATTTAATATGGGATTAAAAAAAGACGAGAAAATGGCACAGGCTTTTTTTCCGGAAACAGTGCGGAACACTACTAATACTGTACGTTAATAAATAAATAGAAATATATAAACAAAAATGATATAATATTGAACCACGTATAAAATACACCCATTTTGTCTGTAGAACTTAGGTATATGGCTCATAACTAATGTTAAAATTATGAGATTTATTTGATCCTAAATAGATTAAACATAAGACCACCAACCATGTTAATTATTTTCTATAGCAGTTTAATGCAAGTAACACCACAAGGCGCCACTAGTTCTCAGTGAAAAAAAACATTATAAAAAATGCAGACAGGAAAGTTTTAACGACGCATTTAACGATCTGTGGAACTTGTTATAGGACTAAATGGCAGGAGCAAAATTAAAAGTCATTTTGCTTTGTTCCCCTTTTCGATATTAGAGATGTAGTGCTTATCGATATCTGTACAATCATCGACTAGAGAACATACTAAATGAATATTCCGTGACATTTCACACAACGCCATCTAGCCCTATATCATGCAATTTCATCGTTGACAGTTTTCAACCTGATGTTTTTTCCATAGCAACTGTCATATTTAGTTAAGCAATTTTTTATAGTTTTGAATTAAACGGATTAACCGCACAATTAAGCTAGCTAGACATTTGCTTTTTTTCACTTAAACGTGTAAAATTAAGTGTGAGTATTGAAAAAAATCATGATAATTTTCTTGGTTTACCTAAATATTAAAGCTGTTGTATCCGCAATTTCATTATACGACTATTTCTAGTATAACAATGATTGAAGTAAATTTAAACAGGAATATTTATTTTTCACAACTAAACAACATTATAACCTAGCGATCTTCAAAGCGATACTGAACCGGTTCTTACTCGTACTAGGTAAGCATTCTTCATCTTAGACCATAGGCCATGCTTACCATCATGAAAACAATGGTAGTGTAAACCAGTTTCAATTTAAAAAAATACCAAGATGTGTCGCTATCGACAATCGAGTTCGACTGTCCCATCTCTACCAATTGATGAGTTCGGTGATCTCCGAAAATATTTTTCGTGATAAAGTCGTTATTATTCTATTATCGGAGCTGTAAAGTTGTAAAAAGTTTTCTAATAGAATAAATTGATCGGTGACTCTTTGAGGTACTTGCCTTTGTTGTGGTTTATATTTAAAGCTGTTTTGGTGTTAATTGAGCGTCTCGTTTTTTGAGTGTAGAAAAAGAAAGGGAGTTTTCTATGAATAAAATGATAAATAAAAGTTATTGTTTCATGTCTTAATATGACTCAGCAGGTTCCTATTGTCAGTTCCGAATATCACAGAAAGCTAAAAGAAGAGAACACTCAAAATATAGTTGTAATTTTTAAGAAGTAAACATTTGTGTTTTTAGTAAAGCAGATAGGGACATCACATGCTTAGCATGTAAGTTTAGTAAGTAAATAGATTAAAGTTTGTGTGTGTGTCTCAATAAATATATTTTCTTTCTTTCAGATTCTTTTGAGTATTGGGCACATAAACATATTTTTTCGATACTAAAAGTAAACTTAACTGAACAATTATAAAATGTTTCGTAAGTGGTTCTGGCACTCATATTATAAAAGCAAAAGGTATTTAAAATTACTCTCTATACCATCATATCATTTGAAGTAATAAAAAAATGTCTAAAGTGTCATACTGTACCGATTATAAAATAAATCTTAGATACAATTATTAATCTAACACTACCTACTTTGCTATATAAAACATACCTAATTTACTTTGATAGGTGTACCTAAATAAAAGAAAAGAATAACAAAAAGGATATAAACCGGCAATCCTACAAATGGAGAACTTAGTGCCGATAAATGTTTTATTTTTGGTACACTTCAAGCTAAATGTACTAACACGATAATATTTCACTTAACTGTTTTGTACTATCAAATTTATTTTGCCCTATTAGTGCTGCCACTCACATACACCCTATACTACACACGAAACAAATGTCTTGATGATCCGTCGCTCTAGTGTTATGTGAATGTGAAACAAATAACAAAATAAATTTAAATTATATTTAAAGCTATTAAATCAAATTCATGTTTATTCTGTCTGTTCCCCGGTGTCAAAACTATTGTGTTTATAAGATAAACCTAAAAATTACATTTAAATAAAGTAGTTGTTTTAACATTGATGCATATATTAATACTTTATTAGACACTAAAACACAATAGCAAACAATGAAACGTATTATATTACTTTTAAAATACCACAGATGTTAGCCTTAATGCTAAATTTTATCAGTTTTTATAAGTAAATCGGAATTATTTATAAAAAATATTTAATTGAGATTACACTAAAATATTACATGGAAATAACGGAAAAATCTTTTACTTAATTTGGGACAATATATACTTCAGGTAAAACCTTTTCTAAATCGTCAGAGAAACTGAAAACATATCTGAATACAAACATGTCACCCGCCCCTGACTTCGACTGTACAAGACAACAATATTATTTTATTAGATCTTAGCAATAAAGTATGACATCATATCTCGTGGATCGCTGCTTTTCATTGCATTTATGTTACAACGTTTTTACTACTGTTGTATAAAAAATCAAATATTTCTTCGTGTGCACCTGTTTTGATCGATAATGTAATATTGTACGTAAAGATTTTTATATACACATGAGTTTAATCAAAAATTGCAAGTAAATTTACTGCAAGGAAAAAGAGCTTCAAAAATATCGCCGTTTTCCTCTTTCTAATGTTGTCACTGCTATTACAATTAGGGGTTTTTTTTTATTTTTACTTCTATATTATGTTAAAGTTAAACTTTTATTGGAAAATGGAAATTGGAAAATCACGACCGGCAGGATTCGAACCTGCGTATTTCTGCTACCGTCAGAACGCCTTAACCACTAGGCTACGGTCTACTAACTGCCAGGCGCGAAAATCCACACTCATTTCCTCATTCATCATCATTTTATTTTATTTTTCATTTATGTTAAAGTTGTTTTATGCCACGTTAAATTGTGATACGTGGTTTTTTATATTTAAAATAAAACCATCGATTATAAAACTACAAACATATTGCACTTGAACTACAAATATATGCTCGTATCCGGTTATCCAAACGAATTAATTCTGCGGGGGTGTCACAACCCTCAGTCATGAGGAAATGAGACTCAAGAGAGTTGTCCAAAATGTATCAAGGTTATTGTTTTTTTCCCATACATATTAGTAAAAATATACATAGGTGAAAAAATACACATACCTTATGTTTTATAAGTTTTTAGTAAGTAAATAAAATGTTATATAAGTGATTTAAAAAAATGAAAAGAAAATTTTCCTCCAATCTGCAAACACAAATTTAGTCTGACCCCTGACCACTGACTTTTTATCTGCTTTAGTGACACATTAGGCCATCCAGAGCATATTTTTCGTCAGAACAGAGCCTTTTTTATAGCCCGAACATGCTATCTTTCACTAATGTCCTACAGTTTTGGTATTTTATGACCAAGCCTATGCCACGTAGAGAAAATCTGTTTTTTTTTCCATTTTGATCTTTATTTCTTTATAATTTTACTGTATAATGTTTTTGTAAAGATATCAGTTTGCTTTTTATTCTGTGTTACAGCTAATTAGGTACACATGATGACATTAATTATTAATTAAATTCTCAATTTTGAATTATTTAATTATTTACAGTAAGATACTCGTAGTATAGTAAAATAGATAGCACGTAAAATGATGTTGGTATCTTCTAGACAAGCGTGTTACATATTAGACTACAGCGACACTTACCGTCAGGCGGGTTGTAGTCAAACATAAACCAATTGCGTGGTAAAAAAATATTGATGTAGTAAATACATATTCCACTTTCTAAATCTTAAACCACCAAAAATCATCATCACCATCGGTGCCTTTTTTCATATTTAAGTTTGCAGTCAGTTGGCAAAACCTCTTGTGATCCCATCCTGCTTCTTTTAGATGCGAGAAGCTTAGCTTTATCAATTTCTTAAAGTCGTCGTAGCCATTTCATTATTCACCAAAAAATATACTAATAAAATCAAATATACCATTTTCATTTTCAATCAGTAACCGTACATGGCAGATCTTTATAGCTTCATAATTTAGAGCGATCGATTTAATCAGAGCTTTGTCCCGATTATTAAGCTCATCTGCGACAAAAGCTCCCTCTTTACGAAGAAAATGCGGACTCCGATCAAGATAACCATCGTAAAATATTGTGATTACTCAGTTACGAAAATCGGAGACAGAAAATTTGGATAAAGACACAAAAAGATACCCTGAGACTATGTAAGGTGCGTTTACAATAGACTAAATATAAAACAAATCAATCCGAAAAGTAAATTAAAATACATTTCGCTCATTTACAAAAGAAATCAATGGCTATACTATACTTTAAACAAATCTTGATCAGTTCTGTTTTTTTCTATCATTAATAGTTTGATTAAGATTCAAGTCCTTATAAATACATTTTATAAATTAGGGAACGTAAGGCTTAATAAGAATAAGATAAAAAATAGCTTAATGGCTTAAGATAAAAAAATGTCAGCTGCTTAAATTAATAATGTTTACCCTGTGATCTTTTGCTTAAAACAGGAACATTTTTTCTTAATTTCTCTTGTTTTTAGGGTTCCGTACCTCAAAAGGAAAAAACGGAACCCTTATAGGATCACTTTGTTGTCCGTCTGTCCGTCCGTCCGTCCGTCTGTCAAGACCCTTTTTCTCAGGAACGCGTAGAGGTATGAAGCTGAAATTTATATCAATTACTCAGGTCTACTGTCCCTTGAAGCTGTGAAAAAATCAAACTTCTAAGCCAACGCAATCAAAAGATACAGCCATTTATGCCGCAAATTTTCGACACTTGCAAGGGAATCAAAACCTACAGGGTGCTTCCCGTGAACTCAGAATCTTGAAATTTGGTACGAAGCAACGTCTTATAGCATAGATAAAGGAAAAATTACGAAAACCATAAATTTTACGGAACCCTCGGTGCGCGAGTCCGACTCGCACTTGGCCGGTTTTTTAGACTTTATTCTATGTTTTATTATTCACGGATTTAAATTAAGGGTTGTTTATATGTATATACTTTGTCTGTATCATGTTAGTTTCTACTAAACAAATAAATAGTGTGTACTCCCTTCACAGAATACACTTACCCGCAAAGCAAGATAGCTGTAATGTGGTAGAAACCTTAAATCTTGGATCTTATGATTATTACTGGTCTATGTACTGACATTTCTATTACATGGAGCCGGAAGAGAATGTGTGAGGAGTTATGAGCGGCCTTGACGAGAATTGTGACTTAGTGACGCTTTGATTCTGTCTTGAATAGTAATATGAGTTATTTCTTTATTTACGTGGGATAGGTTTGCGTTTGACTATTGCTCGCCTGATGTTATGCATTGTTGCAGCCTAGGGTTAACCAGTTGCGTAGTGGAACACGCAAACAATTTGATTTGATTTAAATATAATGTGACGTAGAACCTCTTTGAATGTTGGTGTAAGAACTCTTTTTTAGATGTAGTTGTAGGAACTTATTTGTTTTTTTTATAGTTTAGTTAGTTTTTTGACAAGATAATTTTGGCGGGCATGAGGGGTGGTGAAAAATAAATGTTGAGTGACGTTGAGCATAATTGAAACGGTGTTTCTTTACTATCCCTGAACCACCATCCGTAACAAAAATATTACAAAATGATCTGACAAAGGCAGAGGATTCACAATAGGTATGTATTAGTGTAAAATTATTACGTCAAGTATACTTTGGTTTTTTAACTTATGGCTGTAGAGTTTGTCATTCAAAAACTGAAATAAAATGGTATCAACTTGAATCTTCTGTAAAGTCAAATCAATGTCACCAACTTCACAATAAACAATAAAATTTCGAACGTTTTCAAATCAAAAGAAACAAGTTTTATGCAATACCGGTTCAAATAAACCACGATATGATCAATGTTTGCAGCACGTGCACAATCCTTGAAAAATAGAATAAAATACTCATGTTCGTACCACATGTACTGCAATACTTCTGGAGTTCCTATCGATGTATCTACAATACAACTGTAAGGAAAACCTTCTAGTATCGATGGCCAGTATTGTCAGGGATGGTTTTACAAATATATTCACATTAACAACTTTAAAATAAAATAGCCCTTATTCTACTGGCACAAAATAATATATTAATGTTATAAATTTCACACCACTTGGAGTTTCTATAGTTTTGACCAGACGGATTGACTATAACAACAACTACTTTGTAAAGTTGTGATATCGTTCTGCATGGTGATCATTAAAAAAACTTTATTTATCTATATCTATACTAATATTATAAAGCTGAAGAGTTTGTTTGTTTGTTTCAACGCGCTAATCTCAGGAACTACTGGTGCGAATTGAAAAAATATTTTTGTTTAATAGACCATTTATCGAGGAAGGCTATAGGCTATATAACATCACGCTGCAACTAATAGGAGCGAAGAAAAAATGGAAAATGTGGAAAAGACGGGGAAAAGTTAACTCACTAGAACCGTTTTTATGGTAATAACTATACCACGCGGACGAAGTCGCGGGCACCAGCTAGTCAATTATATAAATAAATAAAATAGATTCGAACTATAAGAATGAGCATTATTACGTATGTGGTACTAACTATTTTGGGATTTTTTTTTAATTGCAAGCAGTTATAAATTGTTTTTGTGACGAAAAATTTACAGTAAGAGCCATGCCTTATCACAGTATCACTTGTGCGGCTGTTGTTCAAAGTAATGTAAAGAAAAACAGGATTGTTAAGGTAAAAAAAAAATATCTTAATATATACACTCACTTGTAACATCAGTACAGCTCGGCCGTCTTCAATATTTCTGATATCTGATATCCGTTTGAGAGATCTCGGAAACTCTCAACTAAAGCTGCAGCAACGTGTAATGTAATGCACTGAACCTCAGATGCATTCACTACGCATACATGCTTCAATGACTTGCTACATTTCTGTGCTATGGAAGTTGCAGGTTGAAATGTACACGCATGTCGTTTTCAATGAGAAATATTTTGAAATGCGGTGCTGTCACATTTTTGTAGAGATTCTTCGGATTCAGATGTCATTTAATATATTTTGAAATGTACTGTTTTCAAGGAATTCCATCCCTCTCTTTTGGGATTACTTCCATGACTGTTATAATGTAAACCATGACTGTAAATCAATGAGTACACGACAGCATTTGATTTACCAGATCTAGTGATTTCTGTATTTATGCCATATGTTTGTCCCTGATATTTGAACTACAATCGCAAGTTCAAAAAACTAAAAGAAAATAGCATCAATAGAAATAAAAGAGGCCCAATAATGTGATATCGGTCCTCTATCTACGGTATCAAGGGTCAAACAAACCCTCGCTATAAATTACCGCTGTATCTAGGGAAAAGGTAACATTAAGGTTTTTTATTATATTGTATGGCTGGCTTCTGTTGTATTGAATTAATATGATGATGGAGTACCTTTTACGGTGTGTTACGAGAGCCTGATGTGAAATCATTGGTGTGTATGTACATATGTGTGGGTGTTTGAGTAAGTGAGTTATTGAAGTGTGAGTTAATTTTCTGGATCGACCAATACGATCTTTAAAGTGCATTATGTTGATAAATATACTGAGGTGTTACCTAATATCTATCTATACATTATACATATAATGTATAGGTACATAAGGCTGAAGAGGGTCGAATATCTATGTTTCAGAAAAAAAGAAAAAAAAGTAATTGGATATATTTTAAACTGATAACGTTTCAGCAGTTTTTATATTTTTTGTCTGTTTATCTGTGTCTCTATTTGTCTTTTTATTTAAACATACATCACGCATAAACGGTTTACCAGATCATCATAATTTTTGGTATGTAGGTAGTATTAGGAGTATCATAGGCTACTATTTATCCTGAAATAATGCGAGCGAAGCCACAGGCGTCCACTAGTAATAATATATGATATGAAAAGTGTTCCACAGCCCAATTATTTTCAAGCAAATCACAAAGTACAAAAAACAACAAATTTTAAATTGATTTTATCATTCTTGTTCAAAGAGATACAAATTGTGAATTCAGATGCAAATTGAGCATCAATTGATACCTTTTTCAATAAATTTTCATGCTTTTATTACTCAGCTGTTGCAACTAAATTGTTCCAATAACAGCTCTAGTACTATTTCATTTCAAATAAAGTAATGGTGTTTAATTCTCTCAATATTTAGACATCTTTATAAGCTTCATTTCGATAGTATTGTTAAGGCATAATGCTCCGTGGAACTAAAAATTGGTGAGTGATTAATACAGATAAACTAAATATCATAAAAAATAACACTTAAAAGATTAACAATGTTCCTAAATCTCATATATAAATATGATTTAATCGAAACAATATCCTTACATAAAAAACTTGACTTGATAGCTGGAAATAATATTATCACATGGCATTTCTAATTATATATGGATGTAGTAGTGTCTTCCTTTTTGATACAAAATCTAAGCACACAAGGCTTGTAATGTAATAATTCTTTCTCTCATTGAGTCGTATTTCCTCATGACTGAGGGTCGTGCCTCCCTGGCATAATTAATTCGTTTGGGGAGTTTTCTTGGGCGTACATTATAATAATAATAAATAAATAATAATAAATATTTCAGGACATATCACACAGCGCCATCTAGCCCCATACTAAGCTTACGCTTGTATCATGGATACTAGGTAACGGATATAATACATAATATACTTGTCTTTTGTAAATACATACTTATTATACATAGAAACGACCAGACTCAACACAAATAATTACAAATTTAAATGTTCGTAATTATTTGTGTCATGCGGGAATTGAACCCGCACCCCTAGATTAGAAGGCAGAGCCACTACCAACTAAGCTAACAGAGCAGTCATTGTAACGTAATAGGGTAGGGTAATTATTAATCTTACCTTATTTATTCTGTGGCTTCACTAAAGTGTAGACACCCTAGTTTCAAAGCATTCCAAATATGTTCAGGATGAGCGTCTCTAATCCAGATCGTGCCCAATTACTCGTGATTGGGCCAATGAACACAACGGCAACCCTGGTTAGATTATACAACATAATAGTAGTTTATGCAACTGTCATATAATGAAGGGTATTAAAACACGAGTGTGAGTTTCATAATAGTAACGAGTGTTATAATACCCGTGTTATATGCAGTTGCATACACTACTTTATCTTCACTAATGCAATTGATCAAACAACAAGAGTAAAAGCTGACAATAGTTAATTTTTCATATAATTTTCTAGATTTTTCTGGCAAAAGATTGTGAGTTACTTTTGTTGCCAATTCTAGAATATCCGGAGGCGTACATCGTACGTATCATCAACGCTATCCATTTTTAACTTTTAATTTGTATTTAAAAAACAAAACACATTGCAAAATATTAAATTCACGCGTACGTGTATTGTCACAGTAATTTTGCCGCCATTAAAATCTAACTATCTCAAAAGCGCGACCAACCTGATTGGCCCTGCAATCAGGTTGGTCGCGCTTTACCGATGTTATAATGAGCTATTGATGTGGATATTATAGCATCATGTGAAATTGCTTAAATTGAGTGTTTTGTTGTCTGTGCTATAACAGTAGTAATTATAAGTCAAGTATTGGAAACATAAGTAGAATGTTACAACATTAGTGTAGATAAATACATTTATAGCATCTAAAGAGGAAGAGATGTACCAATCTACATGCATATGTGAACTTCTACCTGCATATTTATTTATTCAGAATAGACACTTCTTCTTCTTATCGAAAGAGAGTGGCCAACTCTGGTGTCGAGAGTTTACCAAGCTGCCCTAACGGCCTCTGACATGGCTTAACGACTGCTGTACTAAATAAACAGAATAGACACAAAAACTACTTACAAACCAGTTTATAATAATGAAACATGATCTTATAAAATGTGTGGAACACATGCAAATTTGTCTAATTATTATATAGGTATGTATCCTTCGGACAGTTGAGTGTCAAAATGATAAGAACCTAAAAATCATTAGAAAAAAAGTGACTAGGTTTTGCTGATCAACTTACAATTTCTATTCTATTTCTCAGTTGCTTTTCATCAGATGAGGTGCTTTATTAAAAAAAAAAGCCGGCCTTAATAAATTGGAAAAAATATCTAAACGAAAATAATCTAGCAACTAGAATATTACACTAATTAACACGCCTGCCAATGCACTAACTTATCCCGCGTACTAATAGCGCAACAAACAAAAACTTTCATGAGAATAAAACCCCAATAAATACTATACCCTTTGACGCCATATTTCATCAACGTATAGGTGTTTCTGATTCACAAAGCTCGACAAATGTGACCCGGCCCGCGGAAATAAGAAAAATCATACATTTCCATGCTGCTGGAAGATTTACACGCTGTCGAATAAGGCACACATTTACATAGGCTTCTTTTATGGTCCGAATATACCGTAAAACATCTAAGCTGACTTATGTACGGTTGGAACTGCACTAGGGACCGTGTTTGTAATCTTGTGTGTCTCTCAAGTACAAATTATAGTGGTTACTCGTAGATTCATTTCTATAGAACTAATAGGCCAAAACAACAATAATATTAAGGCTCCATTTCCTAGTAAATTAATGAATGAATACAAACGTGAACTTTCGATTAGAAGTTTTCGTTCAATACAAAACTTTACGCATATTTTTTGGATCACGGACCAAGAAACTGGCAGAAAGTATAACTTGGTTACAGTTTTGGAGGCATAAGTTCATTAAAACTCATAGGTGAGATTTGTAGTTACCAACTTATTAATATAAAACATTGTAAAAGTAATGATTCAATAATAATAGGTACTATAAACTTAAAAGGCAGATAACTATGATAAACCACACCTGTCTCACCCTAAATTTTTAATTAATAAAAATTTAGAGTTAAAATTCTGTTTCAATATTATCCAAACGGTTCAGAAAATAAATAAAGTAATATAAATATATGCCTATTATTACACTCCAGACCAGTAAATGTCTTGTGCTAGTGCGGTCCCAGCACATTCCGATCGGAACATCCCACGATTCTGCCAATATGTTATCGAATAGACGTTTTTATGGAAGGATGAATGCATGAGGCTGTGTTTAGGCGATCCCGGTCAAATTGGATAGTGACCAACCCTAGCAAATGGGGTAAATATTATGTCATTTAATAAAACGGAGATAGAAGACAATTTTGAAGTTTTAAGAAGTTGATTTTATTGTAATAATATTGGATCATTCAGATCATCAACGAATTTATTTTTACTTAGAGTTATTTCCTTAGAATTAACTGAATAGGCTTACGCATATTAGGCGCTTCCGTAGATCGGATAAAAGGTTAAATTGTAGGTACGAGGACCAGCTGTTTGTCGTAGTACGGCAGTCGTTAAGCCAGAGCAAGCCACTCTCATTCGATAAGAAGATTAGATCTCGGCTGTAGTTTTACTGTACTGTGAGTAAAATTGAAAACACACCATTTAACTGACATAAGTCTTAAAAATATGTAAAAATTACATTAATCGGATGATTACTAGTATATGGAAATTAAATACTACATAATATAATAATATAAAAAACTTGAACATGAACTTATTACTGACCCCACAACCCCCTCGTCCTATATCAAACATGAGATGACACTGCATCCCGGAAGAAGTACCAATATCTCGCATGAAGCGTTTTGCTTCTAACTGTAAGAGCTGTGAAATTAAGGTACTATCTGCTTGGGATTATATTTTCTAAACAGTATAAGTACAATAGTAATACGAGATGAGTGACGTACTAGAAAAGAGGCCTATGCTCAGCAGTGGGCGATAACAGGTTGATGATGGTGATAGTAAAAGTACATTAGTGAAATTTTAACACACCTTACTACTCATAGGACAACAGTAAAGCTTATAATATCAGACAGCCTTACTTTGACTAAACTGAAGGTAAGCCCAATTTATTTTTGAAACAACCATTGTCGTAAATTTGTCTTCATTAAAAAATAAAGTAGAAAAATAAACCTAAGTCTTACTGAAATAGACCACATTAAACCTATCTTGTTACATTAAAAATAGCCGTACAATAATTTGAGAGCAAAATGACAGTAATTTGTCTGCAACTTGGCCATTTAAACCTCTAAATAGTGTTATTTTAAAGCCTAATTACTAAGATAACAGAAGGTCTCGACCATTTAAGTTGAATCAAACTGAAAAAAATAATTAAAGATAGCCCGAGCAAAAGTTACAGCATACCAACTAAAAATAATGATGTTTGTGATAAAAAATTGAAAATTTAAAGAAAAAATATTATTTTATTCAAATAAATACCTATTTTAAGCGCCGTTTGAAACTAATATTCAGCTTAATTGAAGCCTTGAAAAGATCAACAAATTTATACATTTCTTTAATACTCAAACTGATAGTAACCTCTTTTTTCGATATCGGTCACAACGTAAACAAAATAAACAGAAAGTAAAACCAAATCTGCTGAATAATGCAAAAAAATTAATCCTAATTCTAATTAATCACTCATTGGCCCCGATACCTCTATAAAATTAAATAGTTTATTCACAATACCGCCCGCCCAAGTTAAGTCTGATCTGCCCTAAATTATCCTTCGTCCCGCCCAGGACGCGTACCGGTTTTTTGTCCCAAAAAAAAACTTTTCAGTCATCCATTTTAACGAGAAACCAGATTAAATAGACAGGTGGATGAACGAGGACTCGAGTACATAAGTGGGTAGGGAATTTAAAATGTTTTGTTTTTTAATAAAGTTTCCTTTTCGTCAGACTACTGTGTTGTTTAAAAAATAAAGTTTACTTTTATGTCTACTGTTTTTTTTTTCAGACCGCGCTGGAGAGAGAAAGTTTTTATAATCTGAATGAAAAATATAACAATTTGCTCTGCTTGAAGCTGACTTGATGCTTCATTGTGGCGGGAAGGATTAAACATTGGTATAATATTGTACAAGTCAGTAATAAATTGATAGCTTAATGAAAATAAAGATTAATTCTCGAATTTTTTTGTTAATTAGAAAATCTTTAGAAAAGCCTTAAGATAGTCTAAGTGCTTCAGTTTTTTTTTGTTAATTGTTTTGATGTTTTTCTTCAATGTATCTGCTGAAATTACTAGCTCACTAATTAGATTAAATACCTAAATGATAGTGCAATAATTACAGTGTTGCGAGTCTTGTAATTATTAAAACTGATGTTGGAATTATGCTAAATTGTTGTTTATTTATATCTCAAAAAAATTTAATTCTTCGCTAGGCTCTGTACAAATATATATTAAGAATCCTGGAAGAAATCGCTATTAGCGATAAGGCCGCCAGTTGTGGCACTATTATTTTAAGTCTTATGTGTTTCTGTTTTTTTTTTGTCAATGTGTGTTACAATAAAGAGTTTATCTATCTATCTATCTATATTAAAGTTAAATAAATATTTCGGGATATTCCACCTAGCGCCATTAAAAATAAACTAAAACACGTTCTCCTAAAATCACGTCGTTTTTGCTATGTGTAGTTATATTTTGCTCCACTCCATCATAGCCTAGACAGCGCAGTTTTACACCTCTTCAGTGTAAACTCCCCTAACGAATTAATTCTGCGGGGGAGTCACGACCCTCAGTCATGAGGAAATACGACTCAAAGAAGAAGTGTAAACTCCTGAAAAATCGTGCAAAAACGCTCGGTGCAAAGTTCAACCGCAGGTTTCACAGCAAATGTTCATTAGAAAAAGCCAGGCTGTGGAAAAAGTGTGGAATCACGGCATTCCTCCCCGGCACATCCAGGGAGCGCTTGATACAGTTTCTTAATTGAATTTACTCTAGACGAGAGCCTGGGAGTAAGTGAGGGCCACGAAGTTGCAATAATGTAAATAGAGTAGCAGGGAGGTATATAATTTCATAAGGTTTACTTTTTTGTAGTAATCTTTACTAATATTATAAGAGTTCAGGGTTTGGTATATAATTACTATTTATCTAAGGTATGATTTGCTATCCTATATTTAATTGAGTGATATATATATATATATTTTTATGAGACAATGTATTTATTTTCCCTTTGCTTACATTGTTAGTTGTTTGTTTGTTTTTTTTTCTTTTTTATGTGTATTCCTAGCAATAATTTAGTGTTTAGTATGTTTGTTTCTTAAGGTATCTGTTATGTTGTTGTTTGTACGCCACCGACTTTTACATGTTTCTTTCCTAGCGATCTTTACTAAGGTTGCCTGGAAGAGATCGCTCTACGCGATAAGGCCGCCCAATGTACCTAGGTTAAGTATTTTTACTATAAATTGTTTCTGTATTTTGTTTTCTGGTGTACAATAAAGTTATATTGATTGATTGATTGATTGAGTTCATAATATAGTTCATTTAAAGGACTTTATAGCTGTCTTTTCTAAAGTAAGGAAATAATATTTTCTTAACCGTCATGTATGAATGTAAAGTTGCAATGCATGCATATTTTTGGTCATTATAAATGTGAACAAAATAAGATTTAGTGAGATTTTTTTTTCACTTGCACAAGTTATCACTATGGCCCAAGATAAAGCAATGTTGTACATGTATGTGCTTAATATAATGAGCACTTATTCTTTTTACATACTTTTAAAAAAGCAGCAATATGAAGCGCTATAAGAAAATGTCACCATTGTATCGCTGTAGTCTAAACTATGATATACATATATACATTGAGATAACGATAAAATAACTATAACATTACATAATCGCTTGTTGTTATTAGTAAGAGTCTAAGTAAATAAATCTAATAGAGTATGTAAATCTAAACCGCAGTTCTAACAGCCCCACGCCGTTTTTATTGTAAAGTACGAGCAATTACTTCGAGTCGGCGTTTTATTAACAGATAAACTTTAAAATTGAGCCGAGGACATCGACGAGACGGCAAATACATTTTAAAACACTTTTGGGAATCATTTCATTTGGATAATGGAAAAATGTTTCAGATTTTTTTCTGGCGATGTCTTATGCATGAGTATTTTAGTTTTTAGTAGATTAATGTAGATACAGAAAAATGTTTTAGACTTTTTTCTTGATAAGTAAGTATGTCTTATGTACAATCTTAAGTTTAAGTAGATTAATGCAATTATAGTTCCTTGAAATAAAATGTGTGTGGACTCTTACAAGTTGCGTTCTAATGTTACATCTACACATTTAAAGCATAAAAATATTTGGATGTTAAATAGAAATTGACATAATGTGTGTCTAAATGCTTCGGCTACCTTTTTTTCCAAAGTCAACCATGATAAATCTCATATTTGTTCAAATTTATATGTATAACTGTAAAATCCAAGTCAGTACCAACCATTACCAAACCAAGCACAACAAAATATTGTTTTTCAAAAGGCCAATATTTTCAACATTTTGGCTAGTTTACACACGCTTTCGTTGGATAAGTGCCGAATTTTATTGTGATTTTTTATATAGGTAGATTTATGTATTATCGCACCTTGCTTATTAGTTTTTTGTTGAAATAAAATGTATGCAGATGTAATGAGAGATTTATTTTAAACTTGTTAAATAACTGTTAGTTCTTTTGTATATAATACATAGTTAACTAGTGGACTTCCGCGGCTTCGCTCGCATTATTTTGAGATATAAAGTAGCCTATGACACTTCTAAGATCTCATACTACCTACATACCAAAAATGATGATGATCCGTTCAGCCGTTTTTGCGTCATGATCGTTTAAATAAATAGATAAACACACGAGAATTATAAAAACTGCTGAAACGTGTTCTGTTTTGGATTTAAAAATATACCTTGACATTTTTTTCTTATATCTTCTATGCTCAGATTTTCTACCCTTTCCAGCTTTATTATATTGTATAGATATTGTATAGGTCATTGTAACTGGGTTTTTTAATTCAAATTAGATGAATAAATAACATAGTCTATACTTCACGTAGCATATTTTATTAATTAAATGTCTGTTGGTTGGTCTGTCGTTGAGATATGAAGGTCCGGTGACGACGCGGTTTTCTATTCATTAAGCTCTTTGGTACAACAGCTCTGTAGAAGGTAGATAAGTAATCTGGAGTAGGCTTATGAATTTTAATTTAGTATTTGAGAGCTTTTTTGTTTGTTATTTAAATTAAAATGTGTTTGCAAAATTCATTTAATAATTATTTTTAAGAAGAATTGCTATCTACTCGTAGGAGTCACACTAAATAAAGCTTTGGAGACTATTTTTTAATTCTGACTAAACTCAACTCACTTATTTATTTTAAAACTAGTGGATGCTCGTGGGTTCCCTTGCATTAAGAAGTAAATCTTTTATCCCCCATTTCACCCTTTTAAGAGTGGTATTTCCAAAAATGCCTACGTCATAAAAAAAAAAAAAAAAAATTAACATCTACCTGTATGCCAAACTTTCAGAATTTCAAAATATAAGCCGTTCCGTAGTTTGGGCTGTGCGTTGATAGATCTCTTTGTCAGTCAGTCAGTCCTTTGAGGTATATATATCTAGATTAGCATAGTGTTAAGCAATAAAGATTTTGATTTTGATACATGTAAATGTAAAATACATCATTAATTTAATTTGTAGAGTAAAGTAATCATATATTAGTAACGCATCTATAATTTATTTAGTGATGAATATACATTCTCCATCATGCATTGCTTTATAGTCCATTTACAAGTCATACATCAAAGCTAGTCACCTGCGAGGTCGTCTGTTTAATACACTATGTATTATTAAACGGCCATGCATAGGGAATCCCAGGGTTCAACCCCGCACTCATAACTCTCACATTATGTTCGACATAATATAAAAACTTTTTTAATCTCATTTATATTCATGGACTTATATGCGGCCATTCATGAATATAATATGTCTAATTCATGTTTGAGCCCGTAAAAAGAATGAGGATTTACGGCCTCTTTAGTCGGAATAGTCTGTGAGGTTGCCAGGTGAAATAAATTACGAAGAATAGTTTAAGAATGAGGCCTTAAACATAAGGTTGCATGATTTTCAGTTATGAATTTGGCTTCTCCTTTATTTCAAATTTATAATTCTAGTGTTGTTACCAAAGACATGGTGATACAGTAGAAATAGAACAAGCCAAGATTTGGATCAAAACGACCCATGCTAGCATTATTACGATATCTGTATCTGAGGCCCAAAAGCTGCCTAATTTCATGTAAGCTTGTAATAATGTTGTTCATATCATAACAATTTACTCGTAATCGCATGTAGTAACTATCAAAAAGTGCTACGTACTTTCGTAAACGGTCTACGAAATAACCGTTCGTAGCAAATGCTACGCGTGATACCATTAGTGTGATGTTGTGAATTAACCTGTTGTTGAAAAAATCTAGTTATATATGTCGTAGGATAATTCGATACTTCGAATCTTCGCGGAAATCCTAGGGGTTTTGCGAAAACGCGGATAATTAGACATAGGCGAAAAATTATCTGTCCTGTTGTAGTGCTAGTGTTGGACTCGAAGTCACTTGTCTGTGACAGAAGGTAGATTAGGTTCGTTAGGTTGCTTTCTACCACGCACATGCGACGACGAGCGAAGCGAGGAGGAGCCAAGTCCTGTTGTAGTGCAAGTGGTGGGGCAAAAATCCTGACTTTGTCCAGTAAGATTTGATAATTTTTCGCCTATGTCTAATTATCCGCGTTTTCGCAAAACCCCTAGGATTTCCGCGAAGATTCGAAGTATCGAATTATCCTACGACATATATAAAAATTACATATAGATACGCCCGTTTACAATCAGTCGTTGAATGTTATAGAAATATATTAAAGTTTTTTTTTATAATCTGAATCACAATAACTTCCGTAATATGATGTGAAGGTCGATTTGGCCCTGGATTAACACGTAGGCTATATTAGTCCCGGATTGATACGACTAACATCGCGAGGCCCTACTAGTTAATCTTATAAATATTACTTTCATTTCGTTTTTATAACTATTTCGTTTCTAACCACAATCACAACTAATCAACTCATTTGTTTCGCATTTTCATGAATTTCTCTGCCAAATTTTATAGCACCGCCTACCTACTTTAAAGATTAGTTTCCTTTTAAAAAGTCATCAGCTTCCACTGGGCGTTTGACACAAAAAATAGTTCAGGAACAAGGGAAATAAAACAGCAGCTGCTTTTAGAGCTGTCGCAGCCTTAAGCTACCTTTTGTGTTACGACAGGGAACCTGGTGGTGACGGCTGAAATTTTGCGAAAGGATTTGGTAACATGACAAATCTGCTTCTGGAAAAACACCCTTAGTACCCATATAAATACAAACCACAGCCAATTTCGGAGCAAATAGAAAGCGCAACGAATGCTCTTTTGGGATCAGTGCAAATGCTTGTTAGGATGTATTTTTGAAACTCTGCGGATATCAAAGGATTCGTTCATTTGATCTTTATGAGTTTCCGCTTTCCATTAGTTAATCATGTCTCGTGTCAGTGTTTTAAATGTGGTATGTGTCACTAAATAAGACTGTGTGTGTGAGCGGAATCAGTATCAGTACTTTTTCAGGTTGTAAGATTACTGAAGATTCAGATAGAAATAAACACATTTAAAACTTTAATCATTGTATTATAGATAGATAGATAGATAAACTTTTTATTGTAACACATTGACGAAAACAAGACAAACAGAAACACATACTTAAAAAATAATAGTGCTACAACTGGCGGCCTTATCGCTAATAGCGATTTGTTCCAGGCAACCAACAATAACAGGCAGGCAACAATTATATCCCTGTATAATAAAATTAAAGTTTTATATATATGTATATAGTTATCTAGTACCCACGACACAAACGTTTGCTTAGTGTGGGGTTAGATGGCGCTGTGTGTAATGTCCCAGAGTATTTATTTAATCAAGTAAAATCATAACATTGACTAACTAATTTAAAAAAACTTTAAATCTTATTTTAGCCATGTCTATAGAAAAAAACATTGACTTTGACAACATTTAACTTAAAAAAATATTATTACAATCGGCATACATTTAACGATTAACACTTTTATAAAGCGACCAGTATTTCGGCAATGTTCCAGCGTTCATGGCCACGAGGCAACAGATAATAATTATGTACGTAATAATTACTATAATGCACACGCAATTTAATTTGTTCTGAGTAAAAAGTACCTACTGCTATAGGTTTTTACGCTGAAGGTTGAAATTATTATACTTTAACCAGTTACTCATCAATGCATACTTTGTTGCTTTATCGTTTCATTGTTACTATAATATATACTTATTCAAATATCTAAAGGTTGGTTGAGCTACTTTAAATGCATTTTTTCTATGACAAAATAATTCATTTTAAATCAAAACATGAAACACTTGCTTGCATATAATTGAGGTGAGGTGTTTTTTTTATACATACAAACATATCGGGGTTTCAATTTGTCAAATATTTTTGAAATAGTTCATGTTAGGTAGGTACATCTTGGTAAACGTGATAAAATTTGGTAACTCTTTTTAGAATGCTATAAGAGCGACCAAAATGCAAGCTTAATATTAAGATAGCTTTTAACCAATCGATAAGCTTTAAAAAAATGAAAATTATTGGCAATGATAATGGAACTCTATTGGCTAACTTAATATACAAAGATGTGAATATACATTAGATCAGATACTTTTCAGCCTTAAAAATGGAAATTTCTTATCATGATTATTGTATAACAACAACCTTTTTATTTAACAAAAATCTATTTATGTCAAATTCTAAACATGTTTATTGACGTTAACTACTTCACAGGACAGTATTCTCTAAGCAAATAAGATAAAGATAAAGAATCTTTATTGATAATGTAAAATTGTAACATACATAGGTATAAGTACTAATATCACAGAATATGCTACACAAATTACAATATCTCTTCAAATTGAATTTATAACATTAGGCTTTTATAAAATTTTGGAAGTTATATATGTCTAGTTTTATTAATAAAACAATGAAAATTTTTGTTATTAAAATCATGTCAAATAGTTGAACAAGTCTCAGTAGACTCTACCCAGTGGTAAAGTTTGACTGACCTTATAGGTTTCAACTTCATATCAACTTCCCTAACTTGCGGAACGGACCTCGAACGGCTATAAGTGGATTATTACAATGATCGATCTGCATATCAAATGTAGGTATTTTGGTTACTAATTCGTGTTCATTTATTTACTCAATGCTAGTTGTAAAGATTTTAGGATAGATAAGTGCGCTACCGCTGCTAAAGTACTTATTGTGTTTTGTAAATATTTGCTAGTTGATAATCATATGCCTGAATAAGTAAGCCCTCAGCCCAAGCCACTGGAAGAATTGTACTGAAATTTGGCATGCAAGTAGATGTTTCAACATAGGCATCCATTAAGAAAAGATTTTGAAAATGCCACTTTTAAAAGGGTAAAATAGGGGATGCAAGAATTAATTCTTAATACGAACGAAGCCGCGAGTCCACACTAGTTTATTATAATCATACATAAAAACAAGGGGGAATAAACTAATAGCATCATTTATTTAAAACAAACGATTCGAGAGCTGAAGCTTACCTCGGTCAACGCTTAAGTTTGGCGATTCAGCGAGGTAACGCCGCCAGCATTTTAGGCACCGTGCCCACAGATTCCGATTTAAGTTTAGTATATTATTTGTAAGGTTGTATATATTTTAGATTATATAGTTGTTAATTTATAGTTTTTTTAAGTTTATTATAAGGTTTAGTTTTTAATTAGTTACGATTATTTCCCTATGTGTTTTGTAAGTTGTTTTATATACAACTTCTAACTACTACAAAATAATAAAAAGGGGGCACTTAAAACATTTTTAGAAAGGCTTAAAGATGCATTTGTAAATCTTTGTAAAATCAACAAAACGTCTGCAGTGCGTACCCATCTAAGTTCTCGTTTCTCCAATGAGCTGCCATACTTGCGGTCATACCAGACTTGGGCGAGTGCCAGTCGAACTGAAACGCATCTAGGTATATGTATACTACCCGACCAATTTATACCACGTTTTTTTTTCAACAACTTTTTGTCGTAAACTTTGAGAAACTTTGTTCGTGACTCTAGCTAGTTTTGTCTTTTGTCTGGACTGACTCCAGAGGGATTATAATCATTGCATTTTTAAATTGCTTTAGACGTCTCTTCTTATCTTGAAATATTTTATAGTAAGTTCAGAGTCAAAGCTATATTATACTGGATAAATATGATTTTTAACTAGGTAAGACGTAAAAGAACACTATATAGTAAAATAGTGAGAGTTTGTCCACTTTGTTTAGTGTTAAAAATCAATATCACTTTTGGCTTTATGCGGACAAGGTATAACTAGCCCATAAACATGATAACTTATTTAAAGCTATTTAGAAATAATTAACTAAACTAATACATACAAATACATATAAGAAATTTAGCCTACTATTAGCGGTGATCATCATTCAAGAATACTTCGTTCCGTTTCGGCGAAAATCAATAGACGAATCAACAATCAAACTCTCTTTCTTATATTTTATGAAGATGATATGATTCATATTCATATAGTAAATAGTACATAAGCAAACAATACAGTCAGTCAGACTTCTCGCCGCTACCTGCGGCTGGCGCGAACATATTAAATCTTCAGAAAAATGATAAATTAAACATCTCTGCAGCTGGTTCCTCTCAGTACCACTTACGTTAAGAAATTGGGCTGAGTTACAGCCGCCATAGAGCGCCTAGCGATGTAAGGCTGTAGCTTCAATAGTCTACCTTACTTACCTATATAAGTCGTCAAAAAATTGGTAAAAAAATGCGATTTCATATTTGCAACGCATATTTAACTAGGTTGATACATGTGCCCTGCTCAGGGTGATTGCTGACTTCATCATCAGTCTAATGAGACCCACTGCAGGTTATAGGCCTCCTTCCTCTTACGCCAATACTCCTGTCTTGCGCTGTTCTTGCCCAGATGTTACCTTCTAACTTTTAAAAATTTATTGCTGACTTACTTGTGCTTAATTTCATGTATTTTTTAGTGGTTCAATAAGAGTATGAAATATGGATGTTGACACTACAAGTATTAAACAGAGTCTACTTATTCAATAAGTAATTTTACACTTGGTTTTGGGGACGATGATCAATTTCAATGTGATATCTATATATTCTATACCAACAAGTCACTTACAATGAATGTCTTATAGCACACTTACTCTATGGTAAAATTATAATAATGTTTAATGTGTATTACTTATGTAAATATGTCACAGCTTGTCCCGAGAGGCTATCAGCGTGGCGAGTGCTGTAGATAAGTGCATAATTAGCAGCCATTTTGTTTCCTTGTTCAGTTTTAATAAAAATTATGCAAGTTAAAAACAATTAGTAAATGAAGAGACATTTCTATGCGAAAGATATGCAGTATATTCCAATATTCCAAAAGTAAATTGGAGAGATATAGGCTTTTAATTTATTCTGTAAGAGTTGCAGTGTATCATAATACTAAAAAATATACTACCCATATGACATTGATAATTGTCGCAATCTATAGCATAACAGAGTGTTACCGAGAATTTACCCGATTAGTCTATTTGTAAACCGTTACAGCACATTATAATAATATAGGTAGTATTATTATAATGTGCTGTAATCTCTCCTGGATTATAATTCTCAGGGAAAACTTGTAATTCGTAAATTATAGGTCTAGGCTGTTTGTCTACTACCGCAGTCGTTAAGCCATGTCAGAGGGCCTTAGAACGGCTTGATAAACTCTTGACACCAGAGTTGGCCACTCTCATTCTATAATAAGAAGACTCGAAGAAATCACATGTTTCAGTACTGGTTTCCCAAAGTGAGTCCGTCCTAACAATGAAGGTGAACACAGTTTTATGTCGAAATTTGCCAGAACCGGCTCGCGGCTTTTATTGTTAGTGATTTTTTATGATGAATCGCGCTTTAGCCTCACCTTAGCAGATGGAACCAGACATTGCCGACGAATTCTGTTTTAGTACTAACTCCGTTACGTTTATCTTGCGATTAAGAGTTAGGAACAAAAAGAATGGAAAGAAGATTGAATAAGGCATGTCAAGTCCAAATCTGACGTGTTTATTCTACGAAACAGATACAATAAGTACATTTATCTACACTAATGTTGTAACATTCTCCTTATGTTTCCAATACTTGACTTATAATTACTACTGTTATAGCACAGACAACAAAACACTCAATTTATGCAATTTCACATGATGTTATAATATCCACATCGATAGCTCATTATAACATCGAAAAAGCGTGACCAACCTGATTGCAAGGCCAATCAGGTTGGTCGCGCTGCGCTCTCGTTGGTAAGATTTTAATGGCCGCAAGATCACTGTGACTATACACGTACGCGTGAATTTAATGTTTCGCAATGTGTTTTGTTTTTTAAATACAAATTTAAAGTTAAAAATGCATAGCGACGATGATATTTGTACGCCTCCGGATATTCTAGAATTGGCAACAAAAGTAACTCACAATCTTTTGCCAGAAAAATCTAGAAAATTGTATGAAAAATTAACTATTGTCAGCTTTTACTCTTGTTGTTTGATTAATTGCATTAGTGAAGATAAAGTAGTGTATGCAACTGCATATAACACGGGTATTAAAACACGAGTGTGAGTTTATGAAACGAGCGCAGCGAGTTTCATAATAGTAACGAGTGAACTAGAACTTCATTATATGACAGTTGCATAAACTACTATTAAGAGTGTTACGTAGATTACGTTCAAGTATAATATTGTGTAAGTTTGTCAGTGAATGCTATTGGTCAATTGGTGATCAAATAATAATTATAATAATTATTCAAACGCCATACATCAGAAAATGTTAATTATCATATCAGTTTTTGCAAAATATAAGTGAAATATTATTAGTAATTCTGAGTCTTACGTCACATAAAAGTTTGCTTCGTGTTTGGGTCGTTTGGAGACGAACATCTGGGCAAAAAAATTAAACACATTATTTCTTCAAACCTTCTATACATACTAGGTACCTAATTTTTAGCTGAAACTAAATTCCTTAGCATTTTTGTAAACACTAGGTTACGTAAGGAGAAGATTAATTGCATTTTGGACATTAGTCATCAATTTTGTTACCAATCCATAATTTAAGGCATTGAAGTATTACGGTTCCATCAAAATAAACCAATAACATCCACTTAGGTTGAAACTTACTTGAAACTTGAAATCAAGTTGTAATTAATAAAAATTGCAATAAATCATAACATCGTCTGTCCAGTACTTCAACATTTATTTACAGTGCTGTAGTGTCGTAGACTCAGCGAAATTGGATTGTCGCTTACCGCGGCGGCCGGCGGGCGCGGCGCGGGGCGGACCACCTGCACTCCATTCTGCCTTTAATACTGCAGCGGAGGGATGGCACGCGCATACTCAAGAAAAAAATATTTTATTTAATAACTAGTGGGCACCTGCCGCTTCGCTCGCATTATTTCAGGATAAAAGCCTAGCCTATGACACTCTTAAGACCTTATTCTACCTACGTATTAAAAATCACGATAATCCGTTCAGCTGTTTATGCGTTAGCGTTTAAATAAACGACAGAGACACTGATAAATATTTGTATAATTTTAAAATAATGCAAGTGAAGCCGCGGACGTCCACTAGTTCAAAATAAATAAAACAAAAAATAAAGTGAGCATTAAAGGCGGTCCCATAAAAGAAAACGAATTTTAATATGTTTTTGTTTGATGTTTTAATATGTTATTTTTTGCACTTGTTGGGTTTTCAATGTATTCGATAAGTAAAGTAACCACTATAGGGTAAGTATTAAATACCAGAGTAAATAGGTTTCGCCTAGGCTAACGTATAACATCTTAGACTACAGTGGTGCTTAACATCAAGCAGGCTGTCAAACATTGGCCTATTCCGTGTAAAAAAAATAATAAAAAAGAAGGTAGTTAAATAAAATAGTTCAACTGGGAACCCTATCCCTTAGCTGCAAGACAGCGAGGTTAGTGCTCACTGAAATATTTTATTTGAAGGTGGTCCCGTTGGAGTGACGGGAAATAAGTAAAAGGCGGGGTTTTGGAGCATACTGTAGTCTAACGTCTACGCTGGAATCTGAGGAACATCTTTTTGAGATGTTCCTTATATATAATAAACTAAATCCCGCAGTAGTCCACGATCTTTGGAATTGTGATTGTTTTTTGCACTTTTTGTTAAACTATTGCTGCTAATAAACATCAGAATAAGATTGAAAGAGACGGTTAAACTGTGGCTATCCAATATATGTGACCACTCGGTCAGATTTTATTGAGTTTACGTAATACGTATTTGTACGGTTACTTTTTCATCAATGTCTGAAACTTTAGCTATGTTAAGATTCTCTAACAACAAAAAAACAAACACGATATAAAGTAAAGTTGGCTAATAACGAAATTTGCGCTAGAATCACAAGACCGGGGTCCAAATTAAGTAAAACTAGAGAAAATAGCTACTAACTATTTTACTAAACCACTAGCTTTTGCCCGCAGTTTCGCTAGCTTGAAGTATTACTTCTCAATCAAATTAAAGTTTAATTCAAACTTGCAACCCTAATTTTACCCCTTTAGATGTAGACTTTTCAAAAATCTTTTCCTGACGATTGCTTACATCATTGTAGCTATATAGGTATATCTATCTACTTTCCAAATAGCAGTCTGATCAGTTCAGTGACTATACTCGTACGTTGATACAAACGTTGATTCGTCAATCGGTCAATTTGCATTTTATACAATTTTGATTAATATTAGACAAATAAAATTTATTTACAAAATTCTCTAGTTCTTTATGTATAAATAACTGAGCTTTTATACTCAAGAGAATCTCCAGACAATGACTCATTTAGGGTTCAACGGTATCATCATAAATGCTTGGGTGCTTTCATATCAAGCAAATCCGCAAAGATCAAGGTTATCCAGTGCATACTTCCACAGGTTACCAGTTCTACGTGAGGCGAATACAGACGTCGAATAGAGTGTCTGTGATTGCAGAATAA
Organism: Macaria notata; assembly: GCA_927399415.1. NCBI lineage: Eukaryota > Metazoa > Arthropoda > Insecta > Lepidoptera > Geometridae > Macaria > Macaria notata. Next base: position 9,300,445 of record OV656725.1, on the reverse strand, counting down.
GATAGGAGACAAAATAGGATTGTCGGATACAAAATACAAAAAAAAATCTAAATTTATTTATTGACGTTATAAAAATAAAGCGAGTATGGTTAAGCAGTTCCAGTATCTGCTTGCCATCCAGACGCACACTGGTTCGAATCCAGCCCAATGACTGGTATTTTCGAATTATGTGGGGGTTTGTACTTGCTTAGCGGTGAAGGAAAACATCGTGAGGAAACCGACATGTTTGAGGACCACAATATCTGAGGACATGTGTCTACCGTGAAAGGACCTAGGCGCCCACAACGATGTATCTGCCCAAGAGAAATCTCCTAACGAATTCTGCGGGGTAGTCACGACCCTCAGTCATGAGGAAATACGACTCAAGAGAAAGATAAAATTTACAACATTTTAACACGATTAATCATAGGTCCCGTTTGTCACAGTACAGAAGCCGTTAAGCCATGTCAGAGGCTTTTAAGGTGGTTCGAAAACTCTGACACCAGAGTTGACCACTATTACTTTTATTACAAACTTACTTTTATTGGTTCGGTGTAAGTTTAATTTTAGAATTTAATAATGTAGCGAGCGAGCGAGCGAGTGAAGTTATTCGAAAACAAACCACGACTTTTTATTATTTTATAGTAGTAATAAAATGAAGAAAATATGAATTACCAGAAATGCATTAAGTGAGTATTTCAATTTGAATATCATAAAACTAGATAAAAACACAACAATAAATAAATAGTTTTGATTCACCAATTCCACAACACTTCCACAATCCCTACAAAAAATATTATAATTAATCATTGCGGTGGATTTTACGTAAAAAAAATCAAACACTTGAAAAAATCCTGACAAAAGCCCGACTGACTAACACCCTAAAGTGCGCGCTCGAATATTATACAATTTTATGCCATCTGGCGACGTAATAAAGTTCAATATTGTATGCGACACGAGCACGGTTATGAATACTGAAATCCTGGAAACAAAGATTCATAGATTGAGAAGCATTGAAGAGATTGCCAGTCCAGCAATAAACGCAGTTAATAATAATACTTCATTGGTATTTCTGTGAAAAATATGAAAAAATTGCTATTCCTAACAATTTATAATGTTTGTTTATATTTTTATAGTTTTTTTTATAAATTAGTAGCATTGGGAGCAGTATATTTGTTGTAATGTAGTTTGTTGTATTCGAACAGGGTTTGAAATAAAAATAATTATGATTAATTTCTGTTGTTTGTATTTTTGTTGGTACCTCATTTATTGAACAAGCCGATAAGAATCATAGCATTTTTTTATGTCGTTGTAATAAGTGATAAATGGAGAACTTTTTTAATGCATACCTACTACCTCCACAACCGATAGTGGTTTCTTTTTTAAATCATTGTGAAAGTTGAACTTAAAAAAAAATCAAGCTTAAATTTATTTCTTCACTTTATGAGTTCTACATCAGTTAGGTAGTTCAGATTGTATGTAATTTTGCTTTTCGTGGCTTAAGCATGCATTTCAGATAATAATTACATGAAAACATCCGGTCTAAAACGGATTTTAGATATGTTATTTAAGTGAATAGGTACAATTTCGGTGAAAAACGAAAAATTTACAAAAACAATATTAAAAAAAAATAGGAACTCAGGGATTTTTTTGGCCAACTTGTATTCTCTAAATATGTACCTGAACACGCTCACTTGGTTTGTCGGACCCTCTACAGAACACCCTGTATATCAAACAAAGATCAATTTGTAACGGAGTTCATTAAAAAAAAAATATCAATTCGACCTGTACGTATGTGATAATACTCAAATCTAAACGTAAGCGAAACCACAGGCAGTGTTTTATATTTAGTTATTGCCATAGTTCTGGTAAATATTACACTACAGTATCCATTAAAGGTAGCGCAAGCTCAAGCACTTATATTACAGCGTTATGACGTAGCAGTGACATACACTGCTTTGACGTTCAAAAATTAACAAGACTATTTTATGACTTATGTACGGTTTAGATTAATATTCCATTATGATTATGAACGAACTCAATAGGTACTCATGCATTTGCGCGATTTAGAAACTCAGCGCCATCTAGTTAACAAACGTGGAACTACTGCGGTCGGTCAAAACAAGGAGAAAAATATGAAAAAAGATTATACAAAGTTCGTGTAGGATTAGCAAGATTTGGTGTCGAAAGTTTCTAAGCTAAAGTCTGTGACATGGTTTGGCCTAATTAAATTATACACAATTCATTACTAAAATAATTAATTGGTTCGAGGTATTCCTCTTGAAGAAACATATTAAACCACTCCATCAATACGTGTATCATTACACCTATATTTACACCAGAATATACATACATATATACAAATGAATAATTATATACAATTATGTAAATTGTATGTAATAAAAATAATATAATCTTGGTACAGTAAGCGGCCTAGACCCGTCACTCTGATTTTTATAACCCCGTGTAATAATAAATTATTATTTAGTACGATTTATCTGCCCAAGAGAACTTCCCTAACAAGTTTAATTCTGCGGGGTAGTCACGACCCTCAGTCATGAGGAATACGATTCTTGAGTAGAATTATTCGTCGTTGTTTACATCTAAAATAAGATTAACGTAAAATCTTTTCAATAGTTCCACTTAAACATTAGACTAAACAAAAATAGTAGATTCCTTTCTTCTTCCTTATTGAATTCCCTTCCAAAAGGTTGCCATAGCAGAAAGTCCTTTAAAATCAAACAATCTGACCTTAATTGACCACAATATTTCCAACACCGGGGGCTTACTACGACTACAGTCGCTATCATAAAATCTTAACTGTCAGGAATAAATCCAGGGACAGAGATAATTTATTCCGCGTCATCGTAAAATAAGGCTTATTTAAGTGGGAAGGAAACTTTAATAGAAGACATAGTTGGCGAGCCACCTGCTTTTGTGTTGATAAAATTAAATGCATGCTTTTACAATAATTTTGGTTCCCGGTTTAGCAACTATTTGTTTTTCTAGATTGTTTCATGTTACAAACATAAACTCCCAAAGGAAGAGCATAATCACTAATTCTATCATCATTTAACGAAGTTTATAAGTTCTTCTTATATATTTTTTCTTTGAGTATTGTTATACTGTACTTGTCATACTTCTAATATTAAACCTAGCATAATAATAGCGGTCTTGTTTCTGAGATAATAAATAAACAACTTTGATAATATTTTTGGACTAGCTTAAGTTTATCTATTTTATTTATAAAATGTACATATAATATTTAACTTTTTTATCAGGCATAAGTACGAGTCACAAATGTTTACAAGAGCTTCTTATCTATCTAGACACGAAAATACTAGACTTGATTAATATACGAGGGCGCGGCTATTTTTCAATCAAGTGATTTGATGGTTTCAATGAAATAGAAGGATTGGACGAGGGAGTGCTGAAAATTAGTAGGTAGTCTCGATACAATTTTAATTTGTACCTTTTATGTGGTAGGTAACTTTTTAGTATAGATACGCTTTGTGAGACATTTATACGAATTTGTAAGAAATTTGTTTTGCGAAAAATTCATTAAATAAATTCCATCGTAGATCTTGTCTACGATGTTGTTGTTGGATCTTCAAAATTATATTATTTTTGTTTCCAAATAAGGTAAAAGTAACTTAGTGTGGAGTGTAGTGAACAAAATTGTATTGGAACCTAAGTTTTTTGTAATAAAATTTTCTTTACCTTAACTTAATAAAAGAAACAAACATCAAGACGTAGACACTACATTTATATAAATTAATGAAATATGGAATTAAAATGATAATTAATTAATCTACTTATATCAATTACATCTATATTAAAATTAAAATATTCAACTACTTCCTTAACTTCACTCCACAAACATTCGCTTCTCAACAGAGACGCCTCCAACTAATCCGTAGATTTATTCGAATGTTCTCTAACCGAAATCGAAGCGTTTGGCAAACAACCGCCACCTGAAGATGGCGCTGCAATCGCCGTAATGTACCGACTACCGACTTAACCACAGCCTGCGCTTGCCGAGTTTAAACGAAGATATTGGGGACCAACGACATTAGGAACCATAGACGACTCATAAACAAATAACAAATCATTGGCACCGCATCACTACAATGTATATAAAGCAAAGTCGCTTTTCATGTCTGTCACTATGTAAGTATATGTATATGCTATTTCTCTAAAACTACTCGGTTATTAATAGATAATGTAGAATAGTTTAAAAGACAAGGTATATACGTATAAAAACGCGTATAAAACCAAGGGAAAAAGCTAGTATCGGTAAAAAAAGAAAGCCCTTGTGTTCTTAGAAGGGCTTTATAAATTCGGAACAGTAGTTTTACAGCAAAGGAGCGATAGTGCTTTTTAGCTATGGATAGAAAGTATAGGTTTCAAAAATAATGACACATGAAGTCACGGTCATCTGCCAATTTCCAAGTAGACACACGTGATAGGTCAATCAAAAATATGACGCGATACATCTACATGATGAATGGTTCGTCGTCGGGAACTAGTGAGGACTGTCTGATTATTAGTCATAATTATTGACGAATCAGTTTATATGAAAATAGAAAGATAATTAGGAATATCTAGATTACATTGTCTAAGCTTAGAACCGTGCTTTTACTAATAGATTGAAATGGAAGTTTGAGTTTAGACGAAAGTTAAAAAGTTTTTACAGCAACAGACGAGATCTATTTATTTTCACTCTAAACGTTTTCTTTGAATAATTTACTAACAATTTATAGCAATATACGAACTAAAACACGATTGCATGTACATATTTTATTTACATCTCTCATGTTCGGTAAGTAGGTCCTTATTACCCCCAAATGAGGCTTGTAAGTAACCAATTAGCGCCCTAGGGTAATAATGTAGCTAGAAAAGCCCTAGGGCGGTAAGTAATTAAAAAAATAACATTTAACTCCTTCAAAAAGTTCAAGTAGTAGACAAAGGAGGTCGCTTCGCTATTCAAACTCAGACTTCTTCGTCTGATAGTCATCAATTTTAAATATCGAACGGCGATGCGCAATTTCGTTCCTGACAAAAAAAGATGAAAAAAGGCGGGAAGAGAAAACTTTCATTTTAAATGTTGTTTGTTTTTGGGATTTTTTTATAAATACGTGCTAATTAGGAAAAAAAACATGAATTCTGCAAGTGATGACGATATATTATGTAAGATGCACTCCTGATTCAATGGAAATGGAAGCTGAAGTAGCAATTAACAATATTTTGCTTGAAAGTTCTAAATAGAGATATTTAAAAACTTACGACGAGTTCATGAAGTGGCGAAAAGAAAAAGGAGTATGTTCTGATTTTGTCCGTGACCAGCAAATATCACAATCTCAAACTATTAACATACCCATAAAACACCTGTCCCTAAAACTTTAAAATTGTTCACATTTCACTATAAATTTTAACCATTAAAATGTTTTATTCTTGTAATACGGGTTTTTTCTACTTACCTCACAATCGAGATGTAAAGCAGAGTAGTTAGCTCGGGTGTAAGCATCAATTGCACCCTCGAACTATAGGCGCCCTCGCTGCGCTCGTGCGTCTAACTATCTCGGGCTGCAATTGATGCCTTACAGCCCTCGGCTACTAATCTACTATTATAATATTATTGTGACATATACCTGCCACACATAACAATACCTACTTTAATTCAACGACTCCCTAAAGGACGTTGTCATAAAATGTTCATTAAAAATAAAGCATTTTCAGGAAATGCGAAACTAGAACAAGTTTTCTGAAGGAGCCGGTACGTTATTATCTGCACTATTCTATTTGAGATTAACTCATTTGCGGGGCGTCTCACAACTCTCAACAGGGACTGGAAGAGCTACTAAAAGCTGAAATAATACTGAAAAACAGTACTTACCAAGGATTTATTAGTATTAGTGTAGTATTACTGGTATTGACTGGCCTGTTAGCTTAGTTGGTAGTGGCTCTGCCTTCTAATCTAGGGGTTGCGGGTTCGATTTCCGCGTGACACAAGTATTTATGCATTTTAAAATTTATGATTACTTGTGTTGAGTCTGGTCGTTTGTATGTATAATAAGTATGTATTTACTAAAAAAAAAGTATATAAGTATTATATCCGTTATCTAGTACCCACGATACAAGCGTTAGCTTAGTGTGGGGCTAGATGGCGCTGTGTGCAATGTCCCGGAATATTTATTTATTTTATTTATTTAGTAGTATTTTTTTACTTTTTACCCAAGGCTTCGCACTCGTTATTGTACATATTATATAAACCTTTCTCTTGAATGACTATTTATTAAAAGAGCTGCATCAATATCCGTTGTGCAGTTATAAAGATCTACATTATGTACATATGTACTCGTATGTACGTGTAGGGGGAGACGCGGGAAGCGATTTTGCTTTACACTATGTAGAGTTAATATACATAGCTACCATGAGAGAATACTATATCCGTTATCTCGTACTTGTATCATGGGATACAAGGGTAAGCTTAGTATGTGGCTAGATGGCGCTGTGTGATATGTCCTGAAATATTTATTTATTATACTTAATACAAAATTTAACTTGTTGAAAACAAGCTACGTTGACCGAAAACATTGAAAACTGTGTTGCAGAAGGCCAGATATTTCAGTGGAAAGTTTTATTCGTACAATTTACTTTGTAAATTTACGTAAATCATATTCATTAAATGATGACAATGTATTTAATGACGTGATACTCACTGAGGAAGAATTTCCGAATGCTTCGAAGCACGTTGCCCGAGCCAACTTAATTTTTAATGTAAGTTTTGTTATTAAGTAGGCATAATTTTTTAGTTTTTTTTTTCTTACATGGAATGGGTTTGCACATGACCGTAATTCGCCTGATGGTAAGCAATCATTACGGTCTAGGATGGAACGTGCTTACCGAGTAAGAACCGATTCACTCTGGCTTTGAAGATCGCAAGGTATATTCCGCGGGGAACAGAAAGTCAGGCATATGGCGTATTATGGTTTTATTAAATACATCAATATCGTTCATTTGTCTACACTGGCCCTAAACCCGTACTAAGTAAATTTAAAATTGGTGACATTTTTCTTACATGTAAATAGCACACTTTTATTTTTATACGTATTCCATCAAACAAACACATAATTACTCGTAAAGTTGAAAGTATATTATCGTAGATATAATTAAATATTTATAATCACTTAAATGTTCAAGTATTTCGTTTTTATCTGTATTGTTATACTGTATGTATTATTTATGTATCAAAAAAGTCTATTTGATAATCTCCTTCATATTTCAATGGTACCCTCCCCAAGATTCATTTCTTACCACAAATTTGCCAGTACTGCAGCTACTAGTCGACTAACGGTATCGCGACATTTTATTTGCTTCAGCGGAAATTGTAAGAGAAGCCTTATTTGAGTTTTATGAAAATTGGTTGAAAGCTGTTTTCTAGACATTTATTGCATCGAATATTAATGTGCGAATTCATACTTCTTACAGTATATACATATGTGTATATAACAAGTATTCTATGTACACTTTGTTAACCGTACTATCCATTTGTAACCCGTTGTTTTGTTCGTACAATTTCAAGATAAAATAGTATGGGTCATTTTTTCACACAAACACAGGACCTATACTATCTCCAAATAATAAACTTGTGGATACATCTTTCTATCGCCTTGAGACAGACAAAGTATCTATTACATAAACCCACCCTAAACACACATTTTCATTTTGATAATACTCAAATGTTTGTATTGTATGAAATTAATGGGCCTTATTACAAAACGTGGTTTAACTATCTAAAAGTCCTGAACTTCCTGAACGGTTTGAAAACTATGACACGAGAGACAGCCACTCCCATACGAGACAGCACTCTCATTACTTTTTACAAAATCTTTAGTACAATAAAATTGAATTAACTCTTTTTGATGCGACATGAACATGAATTTTCATACAAAAGCGTGGAGCATCAAGAATCAAATTAATGCGTAGCCGCTACCATTCAACTTGTTATTATGTGCGTTATTTATCAGCTATTTACTTTACTCTGTTGTACGAGAATAATTATTAACGGTGTGTTATGTTGTTGTCCAGTGAAAGATATAAAATGTTTTTATGTCATAACTAACTAGTGGACGCCTGCGGCTTAACTCGCGTTATTTTGAGAAAAAAGTGGCCTATGACACTTCCGGGACCTCTCACTACCTACATATAAAAAAATATGAAGATCCGTTGACATGTATGTATGCATATAGCTATTAAGTAGGTATATACGCGCGCGTAAACCGCCCTGACGTTCGCCAGGTAGCGGGAGGTGCGAGACAGGTGTGAAACCAGTAATAAAGAAACTACAAAAGTAATATGGCGTTTCATTGTTAAAATCTAAGAACATAGCATTTTGGCGACGAGGATGTCTTCGTTTTTGGGAACGATCGATAATTTTGACCACAAGAGATTGGATTGGGACGTGTTTATAGGCAGACTACACCAGTTCTGCAAAGTAAACGCTGTAAGAGAAGATCACAAAGCCGCGCTGCTCCTAACCTATCTTTTGGAGGAATCGTACCGGATCGCACGCAATGTAGTATTCCCACGCGAGCTTGAACAATTATCGTTTGCTGAACTAACGAAAGTTTTAGCTGAATACTTCAAGCCCAAGCGGTGTGTGTTTGCAGCCAGATCGGAATTCTACAAAGCTGTTCAAGACCCCGGCGAATCTGTTAGCGAGTGGGCTGCGCGACTTCGGGGATTAGCAAGCCATTGTGCCTTCGGTGCCGTCCTGGAGACTGTGTTACGTGATAAATTTGTTCTCGGTCTCATAGACGGTCCAGAACGGGACAAACTATTTGAAAAGGATGCTGCCCACTTGACGTTTGCAAAAGCGTTGGAAACCGCCGAGTGGGTGTCAAGTTCCAGGCAATTGAAGCAGTCTATTAAAGAAGAACCCATATTTAAAATAAATGGGCCTGAGCAAAGGTGCTATGCGCACGGTTCCGGAGGCGCTGCAGCCCCGGGGGCGCGCGCGGGCGCGACATACGGGCGGCAAGACGGCGCACGGAGCGCCGCCGCCGGCGCCGGCACGGCTGCGGGCCAGAGTTCGTGTGAGGTGTGTGGATTGAAGAACCACCTCGCCGACAAGTGTAGGTTTCGCCGTTACAAATGCCAGATATGTGGAGTTACTGGCCACCTCAAGAAAGTATGCAAACAAAAACTAAACAAGGTCGACGTGGAGGATAACACGCCGGAGGAGGACTGCCAGGAGTGCAAGCTATTCAGCATGAGGTACGGCACTTATGATCCGATAGAAATAGTTGTAAGTATTTGTGATCACAAACAGTCAATGGAACTAGATTCAGGGGCAGGTGTCACTGCCATCCCAGATACATTGTATAAACAGAAATACTCTCAATATCCATTATCAACTTGTAAGTCTAAAATGTGCTTTTATAATGGACATAAAGTAACACCAGATGGATATTTTTACGCTGATGTGAATTATGACAATTTAACTGAGAAAATTAAGTTTTATGTTATAAAAGGCGGCGGTGCCCCTATTCTAGGAAGAGATTTTATGCATAAATGTAATTTAGGAATTATGCCTCTGGATAATAAAAATATCACATTATGCAACAACTCTGAATTAAAAACAATGTTAAGTGATTATAAAGATCTTTGGAGTGACGGTTTAGGCAAGTTTAACAAATTTACAGTAAACTTAAAGTTGAAAGAAAGTGCTCGGCCAAGATATTTCAAACCTCGGTCAGTCAGTATAAAGTAGAAGCTGAGTTAGGTAGGCTAACGTCTGTTGGTATTTTAGTCCCGGTTAGCCATTCAGACTATGCAATACCAATTGTTCCAGTTTTGAAAGATGACGGAAAAGTTAAAATTGCGGGTGATTTTTCAGTTACGCTGAACAAAGACTTATGTATCGATAAGTATCCAATGCCGCGCATTGAAGAGGTGTTTGCAAAGCTGGGCGGCGGGGAGCTTTATACTAAGCTAGACCTAAGTAACGCCTATAATCAATTTTGCTTAGATGAAGAGTCACAATTGCTAACAACCATTAGTACAACGCGCGGGTTGTTTAAATATACGCGGTTAGTTTATGGGCTAGCAAATACACCAGCAATTTTTCAACAAGCAATGGAGAAGTTGCTGGTAGGTATTGATGGTGTCAGTGTATGGTGCGATGACATTTGCTTGACCGCCCCGTGCTTCTCCACGCACATGTCTAGACTTCGGGAAGTCTTACATAGACTGAACGGTGCCGGTTTAAAGCTGCACAAAAATAAATGCGCGTTTCTTCAACCGAGCGTTACCTACCTCGGGTTCGTAATAGATAAGAACGGCCTTCATTCATGCCCGAAAAAAATTCAGGCCATTTTAAAAGCACCTTCACCGACTAATGTGCAGCAATTGAAACGATTCTTAGGTATCATAAACTACTATAGAAATTTTGTTCCCGGCGCGTCGTCAATCTTAGAACCACTACATGCGTTATTACGTAAAGATTTAGTGTGGACATGGGACAAGCCACAACAGGACGCCTTTGTTAAAATCAAGCGCGAGCTAGCGTCTGAACGCGTGCTGACGCATTTTGATCCCAGCGCGCGCCTCGTGCTGGCGGTGGACGCGGGCCCGGCCGGGCTGGGCGCCGTGCTGCAGCAGGGCGCGGAGGGCCGCGAGCGCCCGCTGGCATACGCCTCGAGGTCACTCGTGCCGAGCGAACGGAATTATAGCCAAATACATAAAGAAGCGACCGCTATCGTGTTCGGGGTAAAACACTTTCACCAGTACTTGTACGGGCGTGATCAACCTTTTGTTTTAATATCTGATCATCGGCCTTTATTAGCTATTTTTGGTAAAAAGAACGGCATTCCAGTGATGACGGCATCACGACTACAAAGATATGCATTATTTTTGTCCGCTTATAATTATGAAATACGTTATATGCCGGGACATAAAAACGTACTCGCCGATTTCTTTTCAAGAGCGCCGATAGAAGCGAATGTTGAACAAACCGGTTTAGATAACAATGAAGACGTTTCATACTTGAATTTCATTGATAAAACACAGTTACCGATTTCGTTTGAAAACATTCAACAAGCGACAGCAAATGATAAAACGCTACAAATAGTCACAAAGTACATAACAAAAGGTTTGCCGCGGAAAATAACATGCAATAATGTGCTACCATATTTTATATGCAAAACAGATTTAGAAGTAGTGCACGGTTGCCTGATGAGAGGTCACAAAATCGTTATTCCTTCAATTTTGCGACAAGAACTATTGCAGAAAGTTCATAAGGCTCATTTTGGCGTGGTGAAAACAAAAAGCATCGCACGAAGTAAAATGTGGTGGCCAGGTAGATAAGGATATTGAGGTCACGGTCGGCGCTTGCAGCGCGTGCGCAGCCACGCGGCCCGCCCCGCCCCGCGCGCCGCCCGCACCCTGGCCGCGCCCCGCCGCTCCTTGGGAGCGCATACATATCGACTATATGCAGGTTGGCTCCCGGGTATTTTTGATAGTAGTCGATGCACATAGTAAATGGTTAGAATGTCTACACATGCAAGACGGACTGACAACTAATGAACTGATAAAAAAATTAAAATTATTATTCTCAATGTTTGGATTGCCTGAAACCGTCATGTCTGATAATGACCCTAAAATAAGTAACGACATGTTCAGTGAATTTTGTAAAAGTACAGGCATAAATCACTTGACCTCACCGATTTATCACCCGTGTAGTAACGGCCAAGCAGAAAACTCAGTGAGAACTTGTAAAAAAATGATTAAATGTATTCTTGCGGGCTCTGAAAACATGCATTGTAATCAAGTACTCGATAAGTTACTGAATTTTCTATTTGAATACAGAAACACGGTTCACTGTACCACCGGCGAGTCACCCGCTAAGTTAATATTTAACCGGAACTTGCGAGGAAGACTCGATCTAATTTTGCCACCGAAATCACACGAACGGGCCACCGGTGATACCGTGAAACCTAGTAGGCATTTCCATAAGGGACAGAAGATATGGGTTAAATGTTTTGTATCTCAAAAAGCAATATGGAAATTAGGTCACATTGTAAAAAAGCTAGGGAATCGATTATATAATGTGATTGTAGATAACATAGAAGTTAAAAGGCATGTCGATCAAATCACGAAATACACGGGAGGTCAAGCGCCTCAGATGCGTCATCAAGGGTCGATTCAAGCGGAGCCCGATAGTACGGCGGGAGGAGAAGCGCGCGCTCGCAGCGCGTCACGAGACGCGGCCGCGCCGCCGCAGCCTGCCTCGACCCCTGACAGCGCGCCTGCGCCCCCGCTCGCCGAGGTTATTGTTGTTTCCTCACGAGGTGGTCGTTATGACTTGAGACCAAGAAACAAAATTGTTAATTATAAAGTTTAGATATTAGTACATAGGTAGGTATATTACAGTTTTGTTTGTTACCAGGTTTGGTTGCTAAAGGGGGAGAGATAACATGTATGTATGCATATAGCTATTAAGTAGGTATATACGCGCGCGTAAACCGCCCTGACGTTCGCCAGGTAGCGGGAGGTGCGAGACAGGTGTGAACCAGTAATAAAGAAACTACAAGTGTAATATGGCGTTTCATTGTTAAAATCTAAGAACATAGCATCCGTGCAGGCGTTTTTGCGTGAGCGTTGAAATAAACAGATAAACAGAGACACAGATAAACAGACAAAAAATATATAAATTGTTGGAATGTGTTTTGTTATCAATTCTAACAAACATCTTTTTTATATCTTTAATGTTAAGACTTTCGACCCTCTTCAGCTTTATTATTTATTATTTTATATGTATGTAGGTATACCTAGACTAGTTAATGCTCCGCAGTTTAAACTGCGTTGTGTCAGGATAAAAGATAGCCTATATAACTCTTGGGACCATAATACGACCGCCATGATTTGTATAACAATTGAAGCGAGAGAGGTGCAAAATCAACAAATTTTAAATGCTTTTGCAAAAGATTTTCTATGGAATTCAATTAAATTAGTTGTTTGGGTTTTCTATACTAAAGTCGAAAAAAAAACTACATATTTATTTTTTTATCTTCGGCTAAGCTAAAAATGTATGTCTGTCATATAATCCATGTGTAAAAAAGAGCATGACTGTTCTTCCTAGAAAAGCTAAGCTAAGCGAATCAAAGCCTCTTTTCAGCTCAGTGGTAAACAACCCTTATTAACACGGCCCACCGGTATTCCAAATTAATATCATTTCCATACAAGTTATTGACAACACATATCCTTTTCAATTTAAAATAAACGGGAGGATAATAATAAAAGCCGCAATTTTATGACAAAATATATAACAGAAATGGATTTTGGTGCTAATTTATCATAGGTGTAGGTTACTTTTTAAATGGAAGTGTACAAGATGAATCAGTTATAAGCATGATAGTAAGTAATCTCTCTCTTGAGCCGTATTTCCACGACGGTGGGTCATGACTCCCCCGCAGATTTATTTAGTTAAGGGAGTTCTCATGGGCAGAAACATCGTGGTTGGTGGGACACATGTCCTCAAACATGTCAGTTTCTTGACGATGTTTTCCTTCACCGCCAAGCGAGTGCGAATCTACGCATAAATTGAAAATGCAGGATTTGTTTAGGACCGGATTCGAACCAGGGTGCGTCTGGATAAAAAGCAGACACTGGAACCGCTAAGCCACACCCGCTTATGGTAAGTAATAGCTGATATATATTTTTACACTTGACTGTTAGAAAATTTTACAATCAGCAAGAATCGGCTGTCAACCGAGGGTACTGGACAGTTAAATGCTAAGCTACTGGAACTTGGAGCCACGCAAGTACTATTTCTACCCCGTTTTCCTCTTAGTGAGTTCAATTTCTATGTATAAAAGGCTCTGTGGGTCAATTAACTCTATGGATAATTTTTATTAATATGGAACCTGCTATTTACCACAGTAACAAGACCCACAAACTCCCTAATTTCCAACAAGTATAGAAACCTATTAAGCCATTCATCTCAATCAGATATTCTACCAACTCACCTGAAGTACTCTAAGGAAAGCAAACGCAACTTAATTCCTCTTGAGACGAAAATCAGACGCAGTTCTACTTTAGTTAGTGTTCGGAATTCTAAACCTATTTCAAGTTTAATTCGTAGACGCTGGCTCAAGACAATGGGACGTGCATTTTGACTATAGATATACTGGATCTAGATTTAGAGCAAGCATTTGTCGTGAGCTTAGCTGAGTATACCTACTGATGCTAGAAAAAAGTTATCTTACTTTACGTTACTTATCTCTGACTTGTGGTTCTTGAAACATGTTTTCTTCCGATGTTTTTATGTAACGACTAGTGGGTGCTCGCGGGCTTCGCTCGCATTAAGAAGTAAAACTTGCATTCCCTATTTCACCCCTTTAAAAGTGGCATTTCCAATAATCCTTTCTTAGCGGATGCCTACGTTATAAAATCTACCTACATTCCAAATTTCAGCCCGATCCGTCCAGTGGTTTGGGCTGTGCGTTGATAGATCACTATATCAGTCAGTCAATCAGTCAGTCACCTTTGAGTTTTATATATATATATATATATACCTATAGATAAAAATGTACTCATTGCTTCAATGAACTAGAAAAAGTTAGATTGTGATTTTACAAAGCTGTTAAGTGCACTTTTTGTAATGGGTTCTATAAAAATAAAAATTAATAAATACATTCAGAAAACCGCACTTTTTTCTGACTTTTTCTTATCTTATGAAAGTGATCAGCTCTTTTGTAGATGGGATTTATTTCGGGGAGATGGAAACGTAAACATGATTTAACGGTTACCGTACCTAAAACAACCAAAATCTTACAAATGTAATCCTACCCACGGCAATATCCAAATGAAATGCAATTTTTTGTCACCCATACAAGAACTAACCACATTGATATGATGTTAGTTATGATTATGATTTATCTAAGGGAAAGAAGAATAAGAACCCCGCTTTGCACTTAAGTTACTCTTCCAAACTGCATTTTTAACTGCACGAAATTTCCTCTAGTAAGCTCTTATAAGCTATAGCGTGGCCGTTTATCAGTGCGGGACAGAAGGCGAAATTGCCAACTGGTTTATTACATGATTACAGTATAATTACGTGCCAGACCCCATTTAATACGAGGGGTGGTCCTTTTTATTCCTGTCTGGCGAGACCGCGAGAAATAGTGAGGGGAATGACGAAAGAAGTTCAACTTAAATGGAGGCTTGCGCGTATAATGTAGATTCACTCACTTTCGTTCAGCTGTTTGTTTGCTACGGCAGTCGTAAAGCCATGTCAGAAACCCTTAGGGCGGTTAACTCTCGACAACAGAGTTGTCCACGCTCATTCGATAAAAAAGAAGACTCACTTACTCATACATTTTTTTACGTCAAGAATTGTGCGTAGATCAATACGTTATTTTTTTTAACAATTTCGGTTTTTGTGCAGGATTTAATTAAAATTCTATTATTATTAAAAAATCTGTGCTTGTAATTATAACTACGAATGTATAACCGTAAGCGCTTTCCGAATTCATAAGTGTGCTACACCTAAATATCATTTTTTTTGTAATTATTTATTTATTTCGCTTATAAATTGATTTAAAAAGTAAAATATACCGAAAATGTTCATCGTACTTACTACGATGTTTAAAAGAATAATTATAATTCAAGGCATAATTCAAGTTTAGCGTCCATCGTAGGTCATCCCTAGAAGGAATAATGCTTAGTGATCAAGTTGGGCGCGTCCTGAGGGTGGCTAGAGCGGCCACTGTAATTTTGTTAACGTTATTTATGTTTTCACCAAGCTTGGGTATTATTTCGTTATTTCTGTTGCGTTTACACTTTGGAAGATAAATGGTTGGTATAAACAGTGACGTTGCATTCAATTGAAAAGGGTTTTGTGGTTATGTTCAGTTTAGGTTTAGATTGAATAAAAATATTTTTTTCGTGAAGATGTAGATTAGATTTGACAATGAAAAATTCTTTCGTTTGGTTTTTGTTTCGCATCGTTTACATTACTATCTCAATTGCTTATCAATAATAAGCGAGTCAACTGATATTTATACTTAATAACACGTCAGTATACTATAATCTTTTACTATTGAAATAACCTTTAGCTGCTCATCACACACCATTTGTCCACATTTGTAAATAACATAATAAGTAGGTTACAATAATAATAAAATGTTACAAAAGAAAATAATATAAGTATTATATCCGTTATCTAGTACCCGCGACACAAGCGTTTACTTAATGTGGAGCTAGATGGCGCTGTGTGCAATGTAAAGTAATATTTATTAATTTTTGTTTAATAAAATCATATGAGTACTTTTTTATAGAATCTGCCGTCCATTTTTCATTGATTGATAAAGTCTTTATTAAAACACCAATTACATTAAAAACAATACAAACAAAACATAGAAAATAAAATTTGCGTTTTAATTGGCGGCCTTATCGCTAAGAGCGATCTCTTCCAGGCAACCAATCTGGCAGGGATATATTCTTCAAAATAAGTGAGTAGGACCAGGTGTCCATTTTTCATTGTTAGGTACTACACTATTAACAGTTTTCCATATCACCCCTACTAAAAAGAATCCATCACCACACAATATCGAGGCACATGAAATCGTCTAAATTCTAATGACAGTAATTTGGCAAATGGACGGAAACCCGTCCCGAAATCCGTGTATCGATCTACAGTTTATTGTCAATCATTTCTATAGAAAACAGACACAATACGGGACACCGTGATGGAGGGATAAAGAGAGGAGGTAGAGGTACGGAAAAAGTTTTTGTCGTATGAATTACTTTTATCGCGGATGCAATTGCAGCTGTGGCGTTATCCATGCTTCTATGTTATTTTACAATTAACTACAGCATTTTAATTGACAAGTGAATAAATAAGGCGAAACAAAGAACCTTTCCTTGTCCAACAGTTACTCGTATTAACATTTTAAATATTTGATTTAACTGGACACACAAATGCGGGTGTAAGTTTCCATCTGAATTCTTTATTTAGGGTGTAGAAATAGTATTCGTTTTAGTAAATATCACCATATATATATATAAATATCCTGTTTTTGGGGTTAAGTCCTAGGCCTGAGTGGCTAACCAAAGCCATTCGAAAGAGAGAGAGAGAGAGAGAGAGAGAGAGACAGCTAAAATAGAAACGTTGAATTATACTATAATTTCCAATTGTTTTTTTTTATAAAATATATTTTTTTACATAATATAAGCTTACGCTTGACTACAACTTCCCTGATGTTAAGCAACGTTTTAATCTACGTTCTAGCGCGCTTGCCTAGAAGAAACCGGTTTACTCTCGACTTGAAGACCGACAAATTATAGTTCAAGGGGAATAGAGATTTGGGCAAGGAGTTCCACAGTTTGTCGTAAAAAAACACATATTATTATTTTCGCAATGTACTTTGTGTAAGCTTCAGCCATCATTTCTCAGTTTACTGATAACCAGCCAGAAATTATACAAGTCTAACAAGTAAACCGCGGTTGAGTAGTAATTAACCAAGACACTAATATGAAGTGATCTAATAAAAGTCGCCTCGTTCCGCCGGTGCGGCCTCCAACTAAAGTTTGAGAACCCTTGCCCTTTTCAACGAGATATAGCATAGAAGTTATAATACATTATAGACAAAACGTATAGAAACTAAAACAAAAAAAAAATGCGATAGATTTGTGTTTGATTACAGCCCGCCTGATGTAATGCATTTATTTTACAGACAACTTTTAATTGCTATGAAAGTTTGAATGATACTAACAAACTTATATAAAACCTTATTTTTATATAATAATCTTCATTACTATTAATATAACTTTATAAGCAATTTAACATATCTGTAGGTATGTTCCTGAACACATTTAAATAGTGTTGTTCAAAATGAGATGAATGAGAAGTCATGAAGAGTTTTAAAAAAAAGGAAATCTATTTATGTGAAAATGACTGACTGATATAGTGATCTATCAACGTACAGCCCAAACCACAGGACGGATTGGGCTGAAATTTGGAATGAAGGTAGATGTTATAACGTAGGCATCCGCTAAGAAAGGATTTTTGGAAATGCCACTTTTAAAGGGGGTGAAATATATGCAAGTTTTACTTCTTAATGCGAGCGAAGCCGCGAGCACCCACTAGTTTATTACATAAATTTGCGAAATACAAAAAGCAATCTCGAGAATTCTATATACTAAAGGTAACCGATTACGTATGGGAAAAGTATATACTTTACTTAATTAAGTTAGTCTACAAGAAATAAGGTCTGCGGTATGTTCTCGATTTCCCTCCAATCGCTTACGAAAACAACACACAACTTCCTGATAACTTTCGGGGAGTTAAAGAGGCTTTGTATAAGTCGCTGATAAGATTCCAGAAAAAAAAACTTGACGGCCTACAAAGAGGCTTAAAGTTGGACAACCCGGTGGTTTTGGTAAAGTAAAAACTTTCAATAAAATAAGAATATAATAAAAATATGGGTATTATGTAAGCAGGTGTATCCATTAAGAGAAAAAAAATCGAATTTTAGACTATTGCCTTATACGCAAATACGAATTTTGAATCAAACCCGAACTGAACCTGAACCCGAATAGTTTAATCTTAGGCGGTAGGCCCGCGAACTATTTAAGTTTTTAAGCCCGTGTATCATGGTGCAAGTAAACTTACTATTTATTTTGAGTAGTGTGACTTGACTTCCCTCGTAATCTCTCAATTGAACTGTACATAAGATGCATCATTGTTTGAAATAATAAAATTAAGGCCAAATTTTTACAGTAATAATAAAATAATTTAGTCACTATTACTCTTGTTATTCAATTTACTTTCATTACGCATGACATAACAAAACCACATAATTAAATTCGATATCATCTAAATCTGAAAAACATCTTCAATGATCATTTACCACTGGCAGGGTATAAAAAAGCCAAGTCATTACTTCACAATCAATCAATCGAGAAACGTCAATTTTCAATTAAGCAAAACAAAAAAGACAGCCCAAGGAGCGGTGTTAAACATTTTAACGAAGAAAATTGGGAAATTCTAATCAAATTGCTTTTTAGGCAACGTGTCTTTCTTGATAATGAAAACGTTAATTGATTTTCTAACCAAAAAGTTAGATCTTTGATTTGAAATATAATTATGTTAATAGGTCAGGTAATCAGCGACTACTAAACTGACAATAAAACTTTAAATAAATATTCGAACGAACTCACCTGTGCAAGTGTGCCTTCTGGAGGTTTTATGCTGCGCACGGCCACGCGCCGCTGACCACGCGCCGCTCACTGCGCGCTGCGCCGGCGCCGCGCCGTAGCCCGGCCCGCCGCCTCTCGTAAACCGGACAAATGCCCGGGCGCTGCCACCACTCGTAAGCGGACAGCGATTTACCAGGCTCGCCGTAATCGAAGCACACAGTTTTGCAAATTGTCAGGAAATTTAATCACTCTTTGCAGGCGCGATGTCCTACCCCACTTCTGATGTCGGAGCGACCACCATCGGGGAGTCGCTCAGTGACGACATCAGAATTAGGGCCTACTCTAGCTTAAGCGTATTCTAGGTAAAATACTAGTTTAAAACACTGATAAGAAGTATTCACAAACGTTTATTACACTTTTCACAAACTTCACTTATAATACCTTCACTTATAACTATGGTTAACTGGCTTTAAATTTTAAAATGAGCAGTGGGTTCGAGGCACCGACCTCGAACCAGCACTATAAAAGACACGGGTCTAACTCGACCACATCGTATGAACAAATTAAAGGTCCAACTAGACCATATCACATGAAATTCTAACATCAACTCCAAAGCTCAACTAAGACTACTTCCCGGAGCCACCGTCCACATCGATTATACTGGCTTTACATCAAGATGGCGCCACGACCCCACTCGAGACTCTGCTCTGCTCCAATTGGTTGTTACAAATAATATTAGTGACTTTTTACATTAGCAACTTCAATAAACTTGTAAAAACAATTAGGACAAATCAAATAAATCCTATTCTAATCCCTTTATGAATTTACGAATCAAATTGGACTACAAACAATAACGTTAAGAATTATTAATAAACTATGACAAGTGACAGTCAACTCAACAACTTTCTCTGACATTTCCGTGCCGTTATGTGCTATGATAAAGTGTTCTCATTATCATTACAATCATGTCAAAATAGTTTCGTAAATTCGCTAACCGATTTATAATAGCTATCTAGGTAGTAAGATCTCATTTTAGACATGGTTATAGTTCGCGCAAAACTTTATGAGCTCTCGGAACACGCACGCTAGTGGCTGCGCAGTACGCATATTATAGGTATCCGAGGGACGGGACAGGGCGTCGGGGAGGGCACCGGCCCCCGCGCCTCGCGCCGTATCACCGCTCGCGTCCCGTTGCGCCGTGCCTTAGTGTGAGTGCTACGTTCGTACACAACACATGCGCACGTTGTAGACGAAAGTACAGTCGAGTGCAACAATTAATTTTCATTCCTATTGTAATTTTTTTACTGTTTTTTGTTTTCGTTATTTTTATTTGTTTCTGTTATTGTTGTTGTTAAGTTTTGTTACCGTTATATTGTATTTGTTATTTGTTTGTTCTATTACTGTGGTTTCTTACTGTTATCGAACTTTTTGGTTTGATTAGATATGCCTCGCGGACGCTTTAATGAGCTACGTCGCCAAACATAAATAAATAAATGCACAAGTTTTATATTAAAGTTTTTAATTTACTTAAATAAATACCTACCTGTTTGTTCTAATATCTTACTGCACGTAAAAATACCTAAAATCTAAATACTTTGTGATAGGCATAAATGTACTTTGTTTTTTTTTAATCTTACAATAATGATTGTGCGCTCAACTGTACCATGCGCGGCTACGTACTCGGGCCTAACTTCAGAGAGCTCATAAAGTTTTGCGCGAACTGTATAAATTATGACTAAACAGCAATCGATACAACAGCTTCCTTGCTCCGACATATATATTATATATATAAGTAGTATAGATTGTAGAAAGTGTAGAAACTTTTTTTTTTATTACTCGAGTTGTATTGATCATCGACCTCTTCACTGAAGGCCGTGACTCCCGGCAGAATATTCTAGTATGGGGCTGGACGGCGTTGTGTGATATGTCCTATATTTATTTTAATTTTTATTTGAATATGCATAAATAAACAAATTATAAAAATGTTGGATTGGAAAACATTTGAAATATGTGTTTGACACACAGATTTCAAATGTTTGAATGATACAGCTTCCAGTTTGTTATATCTACATCCTTGGTGATATCTTTAAAGCTACTCGTTCTTAATTAAATGATTACTTTAATCTAACAAAATATTTGTTTGTTTCAGGTATGTCGCTGAACTCTGCCACAATATGATAGACCAAGATAGTCTACATTGTATCATACTGGTAAACAAATAATACAGTCATTTTTGTCCTCCTTCTTGAGTCGTATTCCTCATTATTGAGGGTCGTGTCTCACCGCAGAATATTGTTCTTAAGTGAATTCCCTTGAGTGAGTACCTAATACCTATTCAATATCTGGTCCATCGTGGTGGGCTGTCCGATCTTTTGGCGGACATAAAAATAACTCAAAATTCGAATAATTTATTGAAGAATATATTCTTCTTCTTATCGAAAGAGAGTGGCCAACTCAGGTTCGAGAGTTTATCAAGCCTCCCTAAGGACCTCTAACATGAAAGTATATGAAGAATATAGTAAGAAAGCTAAACAAGTCTTAAGTAAACATTTCCAACCTTGAATACTTTATCAACTTAATCATCTCAAGTTTTGCAACTATAGTTCCGGGTATATATCTCCGGCTGGATCTGTATTCGCGTTTTAAAGCCTCCAAGACATGATCAGGGCACCAATGGGATCTCTATACGTGCAACCCATACCTATTTTAAAACTTATCAAATACATTTTAACCCTATTTAATGGACTCAAGATACAATTTACAACAAAAACATCAAATAGTTTTTACTGAGTCACTTCTAGGCAAGTAGCTATAGTACCTACCTTATTGGTAACAACTAAACCAACGAGATTACGGTCAGTTTTTGCTATGATGTATTATTAGATGAAATAAGCCGTCAGGTTGGACCGTGAAGGACTTTACAAGGATATTCAAAATTTGACATTCAGACTGACTCATGTAATAGATTTGAGGAGATACTAGGTGGACAATTATATCAGTTCGTTGTACATTTTCAGTGAGTTTTTCATTCGTTTTTTTTTGTTGCGCATAAATATTTATTATTAATATTATTAATGTAAACTGGAAAATGTTAGTGAAAATGCTACGTATCTTGCTCGAAATTGAGAATATTTAATCGTAAAATTAAATATTTCGTAAACGAAAATGCGTTAAAAACGTTAAGTATATATTTAGTTGAAGTTTAAATAAGATATTTACTGTGAATTCACACAAATTTTGTCAAAAAGCAACTAAAGAGATAAAAGTTAGTTCTTTATAAGCGCATAAATCAAATATCACATAGCTTGCCAGTCGCAATATAGAAAATAGAAACCCTAAGATACTACAGGAAAATGACATGATTTAGGTACTTATTTGTTTTAAATACATACCTATGTTACTTTTCTTTGAAAATTCGGTACGTTACCTTATAACTACTCTAAGTTACTTAAATTGGATAGCATAAAAAATAGTTATGACGTTAAAGTGTATCGTCGTTGTGTCAAATAGTTTAATGTTAGGAAAATAAAACTGAACAATATTTTCACTAGTGGGTGCTCGCGGCTTCACTCGCGTTAAGCAGTAGAACTTACATCCCCTATTTCACACCTTTAAAAGTGGCATTTTCAAAAATCCTTTCTCAGCGGATGCCTACGTCATAGCATCTGATACCTTCATTCCAAATTTCAGCCCAATCCGTCCAGTGGTTTGGGCTGTGCGTTGATAGATCACTATATCAGTCAGTCAGTCAATCAGTCAGTCACCTTTGAGTTTTAGATGGACACCTCCAAAAATAACTTTCGTAAAATAATCTTTATGTTTCTACCATTATTGGTAACTGTGTACTCTTATAGTATTATTAGTAGTATATTCCTTCGAATGAGTGCAAAACTCGAACCGAATCGATCCTAATTTTCTTGAAACTACAAGTTTATTGAACTTACAGTACTTTGATACGAAAAGTTCGCTCCCAAATGATAGGTCCGTCGCATGGTTACTAACTTGCAGAACTATACTCATCAATTCCATCTGATTCCGAGAGTTCCAAGACACCTATTACTAAAGTAATTTGCAACTTATTTATCTTGTTGCATCTTATCTTGGACGAGCCTAATGAAGATCGAAGATAGAAGTTTGAAAAGCTTTAGGTTGGTCTGAAAAATCGACTCTTTGGTGCAAAATGTGTGTAATGCATTGTTTGTATTGTGACATGTAATAACTGGTGTACGCCCGCGACTTCGCCCGCATTATTTTTAAGATACCTATGACACTCCTAAGACCTCATACTACCTACATAGGAAATAAACATGATGATCCAATCAGCTGTTTTGCGTTATGAGCGTTCAAATAAACAGACACTCAGATAGACAGACAAAAATTCTAAAAACTGCTAATACATCGTGTTCTGATATGAAATTCATACCTAAAAAATGTTTTTTTACTAATATTTTACTAATGTTTCATGTTCAGATTTTTTACCATCTTCAGTTTTATTATATATAGGCAAATAAACTTATTAAAGCTAGACATACTATTATAAGTACATTAGATATATGACTCTGGGGTGATAGCTAGCTCACATTATATTCATTTCATAATATCCCAAATCCGTGAGGTTAAAAAAATAGATGTTACGTCTGATGAAGAACTTATAAAAAAATGATTTTTTTGAGGTTTGTTATGGGAAGAACAATAATCAGAAATGAAGGCATAGTCACTCAATATATACGGGCAGAGAATACGTAATAAGTAATGAAGGAATTAATTATAAAATAATTATTATCTTGATTGTACTTGTTACTATCCTTACCCCTATTTTAATTTCCGTTGGTTGTGGTTTTGCTACGAAAATGCCTAGCTGCCAAACACACAATTAGGTTTGTGCTGAGTTTAATTAATTTTAACAACTTTGGTAATTATTTGTGCTTCCATTTTACAGAAAACCAAATTTAATAATGAGAGAAATTCCTGGATGGTAACTTTTCTTAACTAAATAAGATTTTTAATGAAAATTTTATGCTAGTACCTATTTCCTTTCTTATTATCTACTATTTAAATAGGTTAACGCTTCCAGCGTTGTTGTTACATTTACGAATACCAACACAAAGGTTATAATTTTTCTTCTGTAAGCCTGTTAAATTGCATATTTTTACAAATAAGAATAGAATAAAATACATTTATTGGGACACGAAACAACAAGAGATACAGATCACAATACAATATGAAGATATATACAAGTAGAGGTTTCATGTTACAATCCGGTCCCAAAACAGCATGTGCTGGATGCAAGCATCCAGCGCTGGTCTTCCGTTGGAACCGGCAGGTGACGTCAAGAACGTGACGAATGATATATACCTATATATATACATAGAGTGATTAGTAAAAGGAAATATATTCCTCGTTTGGCAGAAACCCGTAAATATTAATCAGTTACACGCTTGTTAAATCTACTGTTGAGCATAGGCCTGCTCTCCAGCGTGCCTCACTGTATGATCCCTAACCTTGCCAAGCCAGTAATTGAATTTGCTTGCCAAAAAAATATCTTGTGCTTCAAAATGTTATCAAGCAGCATATAATATATACAGCAACGCATGGTTAAATAATATTAAAAAAACATACAAAGGTCGACCAAAAACACATAAATAATAAACTTCAGAACACAATGCGTATATGAAAACTAACTCAGGTGAGTAAAGCTATTTGCAACGTTTCACACGCCATGGGCCCGCGTATAAAATTATATGAACCATGAGTTGCTCGAGACACACTTACGACTTGGGTTTATATATACAGGGATATACAGTAACAGTATACGTACATAGAAAATATTATAATTGTTCGGGAGTTAAATAAAGTTATAGTAAGTTGTAGTGCGAACTGCTAAATTGTGGAACTCCCTGCCTGACTCCCTGTTCCCCGCGGAATATAACCTTGCGATCTTCAAAGCGAGAGTGGATCGGTTCTTACTGGGTAAGCACGTCCATCATAGACCGTAATGATTGCTTACCATCAGGCAAATTATGGTCAAGTACAAACCTATACATTGTAAAATAAAAAAAAACCTCATTTTAGAGCTAAATGTTTAAAAACAACATATCACTATGGGGATCTTCGAGCTTAGGTGAACTAGAAATCCAGTATATTGCAAGAATATTTGTCTCTAAGAAATCCATTTCTTACCAGTAAACTTTTACAAGATTAATTTCAGATATACTCAGTATTATTTTCTACTGTTTATAAAAAAATGTTTATCATCTCGTTTAATTTCCATCTAAAACAAGAGTAATATGATCATGATGAATATCACAATCTCCAAAGTAGCTGCATAAAAGAGGGTGCAAATATCGTCATAATTAAGAAACCTGGAAGCTTTCACATCGGACCTCGTAGGAAGTATATTAACCCCCGAATTTATTATGACTTGAAATAATAGGGTCCTTAAATTAAATTTGGCGGGTCATGATAACGAACATGGCGTAAATTCGTCTTAATTTGAGCCCAGTGGAGACAAAATGGGTTACATGGGGTTTTTGATGATTTCGGGATCTTCCGGTGTAGGAGTATATCGTAATTAAGGGCAGGGGACGGACGGCTGTCGGGCGGCGGGCAAATGTGAAAGTTCACGCTTGTTTTGGTGCTGAATAAAATTTGGTTTGCAGACAATAAAAGATTACAAACACGTCAAAACATTTTAAGAAAAGGTATTTAGTGCCGTTGCACTTTGCTTGACTTGTCTCACTACTGTGCCGGTAGATTTCTGTACATATAAAAATAGATACAACACTGAGTCTACATAGGATATACATTAAAACTCGTTAGCATTTTAACAACTACAACACCACTTAACAAATTTAAAACTGTTTGTGCCCAAGGTATATAAAGAAAGTAGTTTACATCAATATTAACTGGCGTAGTCCTATTATTTACCATGTTCATTTGTACAATAAAGTCTTATAAATAAACTTTGAATCTTGCCACTTATGTAATTCTCTCTTTTCCAAAGAAAAATGTATTATTAACTACTTCTTTTGTCTGGCTTCTTTTCATTAACAACACCATATCTTTATGATATGCTAATGAATCTACGAAAGCAAAACAAAGTTCAATTACCAACACAAATGAAAATTATAAATAAATGTAAATATACAGAGACAAGTCACTATAACATATTTTTATTAAAACAATATTATTTTATGCGACATAAATGCACTTCATGGAGAATAAAAACATCATTCCAGCAGAGTAGAAAATAAAATTATTATTTAAAACATTTACGGTCCACTATTGACTATCGGATAGCTGTTTCTATTTACCATATTAAGGCCGGAACATACTGAAACTATTATTTACTCGCTTAAAGCTTTTTAACAGGTTTTTCGTAAGAATTGCGTAAGAGAGTAGACGAGTACATATTATTAGTTAAATCATATATACCAGGCAATAAGTGAGAACGGTTTGAAATATGCAAGTACGTAGTTAATTACATCTTACATTAAAAAATATGTACTTACTTCAGAAAAAAACTATGAATATTTGTTTGTTAATTGTCAATGACAAGAAAACATAACAGAAGGAGGTCCATAGATGGGTGGCCAAAAATTGCATTCCATTTTGGTTGCTTCCGTGTCCCGGGTGTTCGTCATAGTTATCACAATCGTTAAGTCATGATAGAAGCCTTCTCAGCGGCTTGACAAAGCTAACTAACTGGACAATTTATATTGTACTTGTGTAATTTTGTGTTAGCAAATGATAAGCCTTAAAAATAAATAAATAAATTTACCATCACATAAAATATTGACCATCACTTTCCTATGCGTTGCTCGCGTGTCCGGCACCGCTTCAAACTATGCGAACTTTATCTCTACCGAAGCAAATTCTGAGGCAAACAGGCACCTATTGGCGTTGCATTTTACATCGGAAACCAATTGTACCGTGCTGCTTATTGGGGCTTATTGTGTATTTTCCTCCTACGGGGCTGACTGTCACACTGCAGTGTAAGGAGGGGAAAGGGAATATTGTTTATAAAAACTAGTAGCTTTATAATCAAAAACAGAAAATCGTTTATTGCATGAATGTGCAGGCATATTTTTTTTATATTCCTGTTTATTGTTTCTTAAAAAATGAATCTGCCGTATACTTAAACTGTTTGAAAAAGATAACTTATCAATTTATTTTTGGCACAATATTACTGTAGCACGAAGATATACTTTCAAATGTGTACCTAAACGTTTGGAGGTGCTGCTAGTTCGATTCCATATAATATTTGTTAAAAACCAATTTCACTTTAATTGTGCTGCAGTACTTATTTTGTCTAATAATATAAAAATAAGAATTTTATGGCTCAAATTAATAAATTATTTTATTGATGATTGCTCGAGATTCTTAAATCCATTCTCATTATAAAATATTTTACTGGTTCGGTAAGAATTCCCTGTTTTCCTACCTACCTACATATTTTTCGTCTAAAAAAGTTAAATTCTAATTGAATTAATCAAGATACCTTTTACGTAGCTGTTTAATAATTCCATCTATGTATGGTAAAGAAACAAACATTCGACGAAAATTCTGTAAATAAGGAAAAACTCAAGATGAAAGCCTATTTTTCGGCATACATGTTCTTCAAGGAAGATTTTTGAAGAGAAATAAGTACCTTATACCTACTGCTAAGATGCTAAAATACATGTTGTTTTTGCATTAACCTTTCCGTATTTTTCAATGCTGTTGTGTCTCTGATCTTTAATCGAAGGCCAAGAAAACATTTCTTGCTAATATTTGAGTTTATGAATCTCTTTGTTTTAATAGAAAGTACCTGTAAAAAACAACAAGTTAGAATTAATGCGTTATTTGCTGGTGACCCGTTTCATTTCAAAACTATGGTTTCAATTTAAACTCTGGAGATATATGAGCCATGAAGGCCACTTTGGTTAGGAGGAGAGGTGTGGCGGTGGTAAATGGAGGAACACATCTAAAAACCACCAAGTTTATTATTTGAAGCCGGTTAAAAAGCAGTCGTAGCGGAAAAACACTAGTTATTTCTCCAGAGTATCATTTACAGTGGATTTCCGCAAAGTAACGCCTGATTCAATATCATAACTACGGCTTTCTTTAAAAATAATCCCTGCTTAAGTAAATTAATAATTTACGCGTTCAAAAATTTCAGCATCACAGAAACCTTTAGCATATAAGTACGCTGACTACCAGTATCTAAAACTAGGTTTACCCGACAGCCCACACTTGGGGTCGAGTTATAAAACCTGGCTTAGTGTTATTTAACTTGAGCGGTGTTTGTTCAGAGGTCCTTAACTGGCCCGCGCCCATTCTGCTTTAATTAAACGACAAGTTTAGTAAACTCCGGTGTAAAGGAAACCCCAGCCCAAGAATGTATAAATAAATATTAGATTGGATTAACCCAAGCACAGGTCCTAAACCGGTGCTCTTCTATCTCAGAGCGAACATAAAATCGATGTTAGGACTCTACTGAATTTAAAAATCCATGAATTAAATATAACACATCCCAGTTGTGATTGTCTGTGTACCTTTTAAATTTAACAGTATTCAGACGCGTTCGAAACAAAAATTCTATATTGATAGAATTTTAAAACGCATACGAATGCGTTTTTATTTTTGTTTAGTTTAAAACGAGTAACGACAAATACAGGCATTCTGTGTAGCGCTGAAATCGGCTATGAAGTTTGTGTTCAGTGTTTGTGGTGTTAGATTTTTTTCACAGCTAACTTTTTGTGTGCTCTAATCAATTTAGCTACATGTTGTTTGTGTTTGCAGGCGCGATGCAAATCGTATTCGAAATAGACAGTACGTGAATATTTTACAAATGTATGGGGCATTCGTGAGACTTTTTACATAAAACATATTGCAGATGAATGAAATGTTTATTTGACGTCGATTGCCGTTCAGAATTTTAAAGAGATTTTATATCACTGTTGATTTGTAGCCAAGCGTGATAATTTCCACCAAGCACAGTAATTCTTTGTCTCATGGCTTTATAATTAAGACATTTTGACTAGTAGTAAATGAAGATCTGATTTTAAATTGACGTTCTTATACATAACTATAGATTTATCGTACAAGAGTTTTACACTAACGTAGCTAAATATCATCAAATCTCATACATCACGTTACATTTTCCCAACTTTTACAAACCAAACTTTATTTTTAAACTTCTCGCTTCTCCGGTAAATCCAAAGCCAAAGCACAAAGCCTGTACCACAAAGCACAAATTGTCACATAATAAAAAATGCTTAATACAAAATTATCCCTGAACCACAAGCAGCTTAGCAAGCTGCAATTTTAATAATGCGCGTTAACACCCGCCTGATCCCTGCTGACACTTGTACAACAAATTTCTGGAACAACAAAGTTTTTCATTTTCCCCTGTGGATTAGCAGTAATATTAAATAAGTTCGCTTCCCACTTCATTTAGGGGTTATTTTCTTTGTTAACAGCGAATTTTTGCCGGGAAATGTGCTAGGGACTGAATGCCAGGTGCCAGTATACTTGGTTATGGAGACGGGTTTGTTTATAAATTGGGGATTTTTAGATGCTTAGCCAGGTCAGAGGCCCTTAGGGCGTCTTGATTAACTCTCGACTCCAGAGTTGGCCACTCTCATTCGAAAAGAAGAAGAATAATGAAGATGCTTAGGATCTGTCTGAGATAATCTGTCTGGCTTTGAAGCAGTTATTGTCTTGGGAAGTTGGGAGTAATTTACTTGTACCAGGCGTGCCACCAAAGAGTAGTCTGGCAGATTTGGATGGTCTATGTTCCCATGCCTATTCTATCAAATTACTTATAATCATTTTAGTTTTCGGCTAAAAATTGCTTGTGTATATAAAAATCTCCATGAACGCTTTAATATGAGGGATATATTCTGAGGTCCTGCTATACAGGCTATGCAAGCAGACCTACTGCAGGACCCAGAGGCCTACCGAGGTACGTGAAAACATGTATGTGAATATAAATAGTGAACAACAAATAAAAGTATGTACCTAAGAAAGAATTTATGAAATAAATAAAAAATTTAATTTTACCTTTCATGAACACACTATCATAAGATAAAAGATAAAGATAAAGAATCTTTATTGATAATGTAAAGTTGTAACAAAGGTATAAGTACTAATATCATAAAATATGCTACACAAATTACAATATCTCGTCAAATTGAATTTATAACATTTAAGTAGTTTTTATAAAATTTAAGAAATTACAATCTCAATTTTATTAATGACATAATTAAATTATATCCATACATATACTATTCAGATGCATATTACAATTTTTTATGCTATATAAACGTCAAATGTATCAAGTATACGCAACTGGCATTAAAATTAATCTAAGGTATGCGTGATGCATTAGTAAATTAAAATCATTCATTAACTTGAAATGAATAGAAAATCTTTACGATTCGCAGGCATTACGATCGTCGACCCAAAAACATTATCTTTATTGGTAACTCGCGTGTAATTAACAACAAAATAGCAAATAATAATTTTAATAAATGAAACCGACTTCATCATATAAGGAATATTTCCTGAATTGCGTGGATATTTATTTTTAAAAGTATTGAATTGATTTTGAAGAACTGATTGGGGCCGTGGTGTCCGGGAGCCCATACTATTTTCCAAAACCTCTCGGAGCGCTTGGTTGACGCGATGCATGACCAAAATGCTGGCCTTTATCTGGCTCAACGTATCAGCATTGCCATCCAGCGTGGTAATGCGGCCAGCATGCTGGGCACGCTGCCCTCTGGTAGTGGGCCGGAGCATTTAGATTATCTTTAGGCTTTTCAAATGATTTTCTAAGTGCCCCCTTTTTATGTAGTAGTTAGAAGTAGTATGTTTAGTTTTTCTTCCCTTGTTTTTATATTTTGTTTTTGAAGAACTCAGACTGTTTCGTTATTTGAATTTTATTTCCTGTTTATAAAACATTGGTAAAACATTTATTTACTTTGTTCTCGAGAAATCCCTAGATAGCGTGAATAAATATTTTCGAAATAATATCATACGTCCTTAGAAATCTTGGTAAATCTACACAAATAATAAAAAAATGCATTTTCAAACAATATCATACACATACATACGGTCCAAATTCATAGCCACCCTTTTTGAAGTCGATTAATGAACGCGAATTAAATTAATTTGGCAAAGTCATATCAATTATTGTGCGTCATAGCGCCCAGTTTAATTTCGATTATGAACCCCCAATAACAAATTATTCACTTGGTTAATGAGCCGAAGCGATTTGTTGTGATATTTCTGCACAATTTGCTATTATTGGATGCCGACCAATGCTATAATTCTAATAGTGAATTGCATAATATAATTACTGTCGAAGATTGAGTGATAAACTCTCGACACCAGATCTGGCCACTCTCATTGGATAAGAAGAAGAATGTCGAAGATTGAGCATGACCAGCGCACTGTAACATATCAACGTTAGTTATTTCAGTTTACAAAAGATAAAGAAAATAATTACCTAATACACTTAAATTAGCAAATCATAAAGATTACATTTTTCACGACATATCCGCAACTTTACATAGGTAAGAAGATTTATTAAGATGTAAGTAAGTAGTTATAAGTGCAAGAATAACAGAGTCATTTTTACTAAAGCTTTTCCAAAATAACATAGATTTTATTTTGCATTTTCCAAAAAAGAAAATGTTTAATAATTACCCTACTAAAGTAACATTTGAGCAGACTCAGTATACAACACAAAATATTCGGCGTAATATACCTATGGACGGAATAATTTGCCAAAATTACTGTGTCGTATCAATGCCAGAAGACACCATAGAAATCAAATAGAATAAAATACACGAATAACACTCGTAACCCTATAGAAACCAATCAAAAACTCCCTTCATACTCCTAGATTTGATAACATAATTAGACAGTCTTCTAAGTTACTTATACGATCACTTATAGATTGGTATCTCCTTAACTAAGTGGAAAGTAGGGTAAAATCGGTGCTGCCTTCGACAACACATAGACGTCGCATATAAAAAATAATGATCTAGACATTGTATACGCCAAAAAAAACAAACATAAATTTATGTAGGGTATCAACGTATCAGCATTGCCATCCAGCGTGGTAATGCGGCCAGCATGCTGGGCACGCTGCCCTCTGGTAGTGGGCTGGAGCATTTAGATTATCTTTAGGCTTTTCTAAAGATTTTCTAAGTGCCCCTTTTTTGTAGTAGTTAGAAGTAGTTTGTTTAGTTTTTCTTCCCTTGTTTTTATATTTTATTATTGTAAATAAAGTTATCATGTAGGAGGGCTTATATTACAAATTCGCTGAATACTTTAGTGTTGGTAGGCTTCTTAGCAGGACCTAACGGGAGAATCTTTAAACTTTATCAACAACCAGTGTAGGGATTTAGCTTGCCTAAAAACTACATTCATCAAGTCGATGTAAAATCGAACATATCTCACTCGCGTATTTACTCCGCGCTCGCACATCTCTAAATGAATGACATTACATCGACAGTGCTGCTCCAACCTTTGAGCAGAAGATACGCAAAAACAATCTAAAAATCGTGGGTGCTATTACCTAATCAGTGTCCTCGTTTATCTGTTTTGTGTGTTCCGATAAGTGGACTTTGCCTGGATGCCAGGAGGCGTCCAGGACTTGCCGACGACCACATTCAGGAGGACTTACTGCAGGCCAGGTTGTTTTAATAAAAAAGGGGTACGTAAAACTTTCGCGTAGTAAATTGTAGTTTTCAAAAGTCCTGACTACAGGGCTGTCCAACCAGTATGGTATGGTATCGAGATTTGACTATCGCAATGAAACTACTGAAATAGCTAGGCATGACTATGATTGATAGGTAGATAGACATAGATACGCTTAATTAAAACACCAACACAATATAGAAATTGACATGAAATATAACTTAAACCTGGTGTCCTAACTGGTGGACTTTATCGCCTAAAGCGATCTCTTCCGGGTGTTTCATTTCCGAGTGATTTCATAACGTCCCGAATTAGTGTAACACCTTATAGTATTTGTCTCTCCATAGCTTAAAAAAATCTTTGATGTCGCAATAGTTTAGATAAATGAACAATAATTACAAGAATTCATAGTACACATTTTTAATAATGATATTAAGCACAAAATTTCTACGTAAGTTGAATGCTTTCTAACGATTTTAATTAAATGTAAATCTCTACGTGTTGTAAGTGAGTAGATATTTTGTGGAATCCGTGTCAATTATGCTATCATTCAGCCTTTAGGCGAATAAATTATTTTGTGAGGAAAATGGTATTTTGTACTTTTATTTATTGAAATACATTATGTAGAATTAGGGGTTTCGATATCTCAATGTCGGTATAAATACCTCCTCGAGCAAAGGACGCGTCCTTGAGTGTTAGTGCCTTCACTGCCCTACAGTACGTATCAGTATTGCTGCTCCCGGAACATGCTCCCTACATGATATGATAACTGTAGGGCTGGCAGGACTTTCTAGAAATTGATAAGAAATTTCATTATTTAGAGCTAAAAATAATAAGAAAATTGCAAAGATAAGGAAATAGGACACGACAAAGAGTGAATTTTGGTCTATATTTTTGTTGAAGAATAAACTTTTAACGTAATTGTTTACTTTGCATTAAGTAATCGAAAAAAAAAACAAATAAATTCACAATGCAAACTTCTTATCTCCATTTTACTTGTACCCTGATCCCTGATGCCAGATTGATTACCTGGAAGAGATCGCTTTAAGCGATAACGTCGCCAATTAGGACACTAATTTCAGGTTTGTATGTTTCTTTTTGTTTTTTCCTGTTTTGGTGTTTATAATAAAGTGTTCTATCTATCTATATACCTTATCTACACAAGTCGTTTAACCATGATAATGATGATTTTCAACAACAACACACGTTCCGCTCGCAGCTTATCAAAATACATAAATAATTAATCTCATATTAAAACCATACAACCCATCCATCACACACATACACACAAACGAACATAAGCTAGCACGCGTCGACCCTACACTCCCTACATTTTAGCCCCAGAATTAGATGCCTATGGGCATAGATATCACCCGCGTAATATGATTTGCTTAATGTTGCGCCTCTCATTTCCGCCAGGATCTCGCAGATGCGACCCTGGGCCGCCTTATTAATATTTACACTATATAAACCGCTTATGTGCAGAGTGTGTTTAGGGGACAGACATGGGCCGGAGGTGGAGCTAAGATTTTATTAAGTAATGAACGATTTGAAAGAAAGTTACATAAACAAAACACAAATATTGTAAACTGGTTTCTTCTAGGCAAGCGCGCTAGATCGTAGATTACAACGTTGCTTAACATCAGGCAAGTTGTAGTTAAGCGTGAGCCTATCACATCTAAAAAAACAGTAATAACGGCTTATTTATTTATTTATTTATGTTAATTGTTAACAATTGATATGATTAACTTAAAAGTATTACTATTTTTTTCAAATACAATGGATCAATTGTAAGCAGTGCTCATCATTTTTAGTTAAACCCTTACCCACTATCTTTTATAACACAGAAATCTAAATAAACAGGTGCCTGTTTATTTAGATTTCTGTGTTTTATAATTATCAACATAAAATCCAAATCAAATCCAAAACTACTTAACTAACAGTACCTACTAAAGCACTTCAACTCTATAACTTGAAAATTTCTCCTTCGTACATAATACTTAAATAGTCAAAGAAAAATAAACTCCCTCCAAAATATCAACACTAAACTGTATTCACGTCACGAAAGATAAATTGCAACAAATCTCACAGATTTGCCACTTGCTTTAGGTATACGAGACCAATTCCTTGAATCCCTCCCTGAGCTTATTAAAGAGTCATGCTGTCAGGTAAAATGAAGAGTGGTACACTCATCAATCTTAGCCGGGGCATTTTTCATTTGGACTAAAGTCAGGTGTGCGGTATTAAATGGAGATTTACTTACTTGTGGCATGTTTTAGACCGTTTAGCGAGTATATTATTAAGCTTTAAGTTAAGCTAACATGAATAAATATTCTTGCAATATTTCACACATAGTACCTACTAAGCAAACGCTACTTAGTCTTGTATTATGTCATGATACCTAATGACACACAGCAGGTTTATTTCTATCTCTGATAAAGTATTATAAGTATACGATATTAATACTAGTATGCGTGTTATGGCTTATAGATGGTTATATTCAGAAATAAATAGTTAACTTATATACTTCACTAATATAAATATAGGTACATATTACTTTTTGCTAAGATACCCATTGCACACGATCGATTGACTGCGTATTTATTTACGTATATATAATATTCGAGTAAATATATTGTGTTTGAATTTCAATACATGCACGTAAGTATAACGTTACAGCACAACGCTGTGAAATGTCTCGTCTAAGCTTGTTCTGGAACTAGGGCTGCGTGTTCTAACCACTGGAGAAAAAGAAATGGGGCAGCAGCTCACTCAGTATTTTATAGGAAAATATTTACAACTAGTGGACGCCCGCGGTTTTGCTCGCATTATTCTAGGATAAAAAGCAGCCTACTACATACCAAGAACCATAATGCTCTGTTCAGTTGTTTTTGCGTTATGAGCGTTTAAATAAACAGAGACACAGATAAACAGACAAAAATTAAAAAAAACTACTGAAACGTGATTTATTATTGATTGTATTATAACCAAACATTTTTTTAATATCTTCTATGTTCAGATTTTGTACCCTCTTCAGCTTTATTAAATGTACCTACACAACGACATTAATAATACCTATTATTAATGTCGTTGTACCTACATATAGATTATAGATTTCATCCTAAAGCATGCGCGTCTTTGTAGCTTATACGGATATTATTTCAGGTGTCAGGTCAAATGTATGTCAAGTTTGAAAGAAAGTTATTAGAATCATACCGTTGTTTAAAAGCGAACGTGTATTTGGTTGGGTTGTTTGTTCCAATAAACAAAATCTCATCTACACTCCACTCTAATGACATATAGTTACTTAAATTAAAATAAAAATGGGCTGAGTAAAAAATTAAATACTAAAATAGTTCAGAACATTGCACACAACGCCCTCTACCTCCATACGAAGCTAACACTTGTGTCATAGATACTAATTTACAGATATAATACTTATGCAACTTTTCTTCTGTAATAAGTAGGTAAGTAGTTGTGTTATTTTGTTCGTAGCATACATTTATCTCCAAAATAACACTAGCTGAGCCACCAAAACCGCTAAACAAGGCATTTAGCTTCACATATTCTTGCATTGCTGTCACGTCCGGGGTCCTGTCCCCTTGTCTCAAGGCCTTTTCCTTCGTCGACATAGTACTCCATTGGACTGGCCTACGAGCACCATATTGTGCGCTACGGAACTTACTCAGTCGCAAAAAAGATTAAGCCCGCTCTCATAACGTTTTTGAACCCATTATGCGAACAAATTAAAAAAAAGGCTAATGTGTTTAAATTTAAAGTGCAAGAGAGTCTAAGAGTGTATGACACTGGTAACACGCCCTCATGATTCATCATTTTGTTCTTTCCGTTTTCCAATAAAGCTAAACGATGTCTTTTTTTATAAAGGTATTGGCAAGACCTGTCCTTTTCTATACTATGTCCATGACCCCGGATTCTCCTGCTAAATCATCATGCTGTAACGAACCTCGAATATGTTTATTAGACAGGGGATCTAGAGCTTTGTCTGCAGTTTTTCAGGACTGATTGTTACTACTACACGGTGACAATAATT
Source organism: Macaria notata (assembly GCA_927399415.1). Lineage (NCBI taxonomy): Eukaryota > Metazoa > Arthropoda > Insecta > Lepidoptera > Geometridae > Macaria > Macaria notata. The sequence goes on along the minus strand of OV656725.1, from coordinate 9,263,517 downwards.
CAGCACGATCAGCAGAGAATATAATTAAAATATTCTTGTTTGTATCGTCTTGTAGGTAACTAATTTACTTTATTATCATCTGTGGTTGCTACAAAACCAGTGTTGATTCCCTTAACTAATAATAACAGATTGAGCTAGAATACCATTATTTTAATATTCTACTCCTTCTGGTTTAAACGTTATAGTATTTTAGGCATGTTTAATTATTTTTAGTGCACCGTTCAAGGAGATTTACTGCATAAATTACTTATTAAAAAACAGAGCTGCCAACATTGTGGCCTTTGAACATCCCACCAATGGTAGGAAGGTATTGAAACTTAAATGGAACACTCGAATAAAACACACTTTACAAATTAATATTTCTTTACATTTTCAGGAAAGGAAACGCTAATCTATATAGGTACCTAACAAACCTTCTTCTAAGCCACAATTTGCCTACTTTTTTTACCTATAAAAACGATGAATTTACCGAAATATGGAATAACAATGCTCTAAAAACAGTACCTAACAGCCTCAAACTTTTTATTCAGTTAAAGAAACAATGCACCAATAACAAACGCATTTATTTTTTCAGACTTATTACGTCAATATTCACCCACTCCGCCTTGCAGGTCCTGCGAAAGGAGTATCGTAGCGTTGGAAGTACCTCCTTACGCGCCTGTCTCCATTGGCTTGCTTCATGACGGCTTCTGTCAGTTGGTCCACCAGTTCCAGGGTTGTTCTACTGATGGCTACCTCACGGGAGAGGCCGAAGAAGGAAGAGCGTTCGGCTTCCAGGACGTCGCATGCCTTGAAGAAATATTATGAATCAACTTTAGGTACAGGGTTAGGTAATAGAGCACCTAGATTTGATGGTTTTCTTTATCTAAATAGGTATACCTTTAATAATATGATGGATTCCAACGGGCATTTACAAATTATTTTATTAGTCTTCTAGGTATTTTTATTTCAATAAATTTCAATAAATTATGAAATTGAATAGGCATTATAGCGGATGAATATAAGTAGGTTGAATATAATATTTATAACAAACTACAAACCTTCCTCTTGAATCACTATCTATTTAAAAAATCTGCATCGAAATAGTCAAATTAGTAATTAATTAATATAATTAATAATAATAATTGTATAGTCAAATTTCATGTAATCGTTATTGTACACCCCGTCTAATCTGTTTTTTATATATTTTCCTCTCCATCCTACGGTTGCCTGGAAGAGATCGCTTTTAGCGATAAGGCCGCCATTTGTGGCATTAGTTTTAATTAATTTTCTTTTCTGTTTGTGTATTATGTTTTTTTGTGTCCAATAAAGTATCAATCAATCATCGATATCCGATGTGTAGTTTTAAAGATCTCAGTACACATACATAATCTTTTTTTTTACATAGGTACCTATGCATACATACTTAGGGACGGATACGGGAAGCGGCATTGCTCTATACTATGTATTGATTGACAAATAAGTAAATTCTTATTCACATCGAGCGAATACTCACCACTAAACTAAACAAAATATAAGCAGCTAATACAACAAATTTCTTCGCCAAACTTATCATTTCACGGTTCACTACATAATTCGCTTCAAGCTAAACTATTTCTTGGCGATATCGCATTTTTACTGCCTTGCTTTTATTGCTTGCAGGTTGTAAACATTTCATACAAATTATTATTTTATTTCTGTATTGAAAAATGGGACGTAAAAACTATTATCTAGGGTGGTTTTGGAGGGTGGGTATAACGTAGATACATAGATATAGGTAGATTATTAATTATTCGTTTAAAAGTTTTTGTTTATACGCCTACAATTAAGTCTCGATTTATCAATAAATAATTTTCTTTCTTTCTTTCTTTCTTATTATCGTCTTTGATTTTAGTAACATTTTATAGTATGTAAGTAAGGTAATTTAGCTATGTGTTATTCTGCAGTAATCTGTTAAAATTGTTTAAGATAAATACATAAATATTCTAGGACATTGCACATAGAAACGACCAGACTCAACACAAGTAATTATAGATTTTTAAAATTCATAATGACTTGTGTCATGCGGGATTCGAACACGCAACCCACCACCACACGCACCACCAAGCTAGCAGACCAGTCCTATGTTCGTGATCATTGTAGTCGAAAGATTAAAATTACAAAACAAATGTAAACAATAATAACTTTCAATTTATTTACAAAATACTTGAGGTACAAAACATTATTGCAATTCATAATTTCATCATCAATATTAGATATAATTCACGTAGAGTAAAGCTTTGGTTTCCTAGGAAAGCGGTGCCATCGTATAGCGGCCGTGATATTACGGACGCAAAAATAATTAAGGTAAATTACGGTGCAAGTTACCGCTCTCCAGGAAACCGCGCCATTTCGTTTACATAGACAACGTTTTAGTGACGTCATTCACCGCTGTATTACGGCCGCTATATGAAGGCACCGCTTTCCTAGGAAATTAAAGCTTTTGTAATACATGATTAGTGTATAAGAAAAATAAATTAAAACAAAAATGGCATTCAAATTTAAATCAGAATAATTTTAGAGATACATTCCATCTATCCATTAAAAAAATTGCAGTGTGTGATAAACATAACGAAACAAAGGAAAATCTCAAGGAATATGTAAGACATACAATATATCAATCAGGGTCTAAAGTCTGCTGTAAATTACATAAAGTGGCTTTAGTTATGCTTGTTTCATATATATTAATTTGTAAGTCAATACAAATTTAAAAAAAATAAATATACTAAGTTAATTATAAAATATGGTATAGTGTAGTCTGTAGTTAGTTATAATATGTATATATAAATTAATAAATATACTAACTAAACAACCATTGCCCAAACTTGCGAAGAATTGCGAAATTGTTGCATATTTATTATGCATATAGTAAGCAAAGTGTCATCCGTGGAAGGACCTGGGTGCCCACCACGATGTATCTGCCCAATAGAACTCCTCTAACGAATTATTTCGGCGGGAGAGTCACGACCCTCAGTGAGAGATAGTAAGCAACACACTTAATATTTTTGTCCTATACAATACAATTAATTACAGCAGACTTTAAACCCTATATAATCTGTTCTAATTACTGTGATGTGTATCAATTTAAGCTTCTACAGTGAGCAGGGTGTTCGCGTACTGGAACTCGGGGCTGTTCTCATATTCAGACATGTCAAGTGCTACTTCACAGCTCTCTCGCACCACTGGACGGGGGTCAGTCAGGTATCTGAAATGCAAGAGAAATTTTTCATATGTTAATTTATTTATTTTATTAAGGCACACAAAACAAAATAAGTTCTTAAATTAACTGAATATACACTTTAAGCTGGTTTCGATCTAGAACAAATAGATTGAGCAAAACTGTTACTGAGAGGTGGCCAAGAACAGGCAGACCAGGAGTAGGTCGTCCGGCAGCGAGATGGGTTGTCGACGTTGTACGAGTCGCGGGTCTTTATGGATGAGGTCTGCACAAGATCGACGCAGCTGGCACATTCAAAGAGAGGCCTATGCCCAGCAGTGGGATAGAGAAGGCTGTGGATGATGATGATGATGAATTACTAATATATATATATATATCAATTTGTGCAATAGAGTGACTGACTTGTAACTACATTTATAAATGATATTCTCAATAATAGTCACACACTGTTGTCATCTTCTTCTTATCAAATGAGAGTGGCCAACTCTGGTGTCGCGAGTTCATTAATCCGCCCTAAGTGCCTCTGACATGGCTTAACGACTGCCGTACTAGACAAACAGCCGGGACCTACAATTTAACGTGTCATCCGACCCACGGAAGCGCCCAAAATGGAATTTTTTTGGTCACCCATCCAAAGACTGACCACATCGGCCTTTGCTTAGTATTAGTAATCACATGCGATTGCTTCCGCTAGCTGAGCTACCTGTTGTCATAAGTAGAATATATAAATTAGTAAATTAGCAATTTCCTCCCTATAACAAAAGTTACATTCTGAAATCTTCACAATTTACCTTGGAATGTATTCTACTTAGATTGTTTTGGACAGTCAATTCAACACACAAAATTTGATGATATATACAAGTAACTATATCATCTAAATAGATATGTCCATTCAAGCCCAATTTCTATATTTAACAAATTGTTCGAGCTTACCCTAGTTAAGTACAAACTTAAATCCTAAGCAATAACAATGTATTCCACAGATTTCATTTCTTTTGAAACAGAAACACCCAAAAGTATAAAGTGGAATAACACTTATGACCTCACAACTACATATGCTTATAATATAGCAATAGGTTTCTGATACATTAAATATTAACATAGGTCTAAAATGTCAATATTTTGAGAACCACCCCTGTTTGTAAATCAATTAATAATCATTATTAAAAAAAGAAATGACTTCAAGTCTACTGTCACTTTACTGAACTAATCTATCAAAGAGAACTGCTTTAAAATCGGGCTAGTTATTTATAAGATATAATGTATACAGCAGCACCCCCTGGTGAGTTGTCATTGTAACACACACACGGGCAGCGGCTAGAGTACTATCCTGCCCTATAAATAAATAAAATAAATGTCTAGCCCCTAGATTATGCTATAAGTTTTTATGGACACCTGTTAAACCTAGTTGCCTGACAATAAATTTCATTTCATTTCATTTCATTTCAAAAGATGCACCAATCAAAACACATAACATCACAGAAAACTGCATCAAATTTTGAGTATTTATAAATAGAGTACTAAATATAGGTAAAATTAATTTGCATAAACTTTGTCAATTTGTTGGTTTATTGCTTTTTTCTCAAACGAAATTATGGAACCAGTTCGGAAACTATCCCCATCAAATAAAAAAATAATTATTGAAATAGGTTCATAAATAACGGAGAGATCACATAACATACCCACAAAATAAGGAGAATAAAAAAACTTTTACAAGACTTGATAACCTCCTTCTTTGAAGTCGGTTAAAAATGGTAGCTTGACCAGATTACTCACTTCTTCAAAACTTCAGTACATTCATCTGTGGCAATGGATCCCAGTGCCTCAGCCGCCTCGTGTCTCACCATCTCGTGCTCCGCGGTGTCTTCCAGGGTCTTCTTCAAGAAAGGCACACTTCTTTCGTCCTGCATCTGGCCAAATATGAACGCTACTTCGTGACGGAATAAGGCACTGGATGCTTTGAATCCTGGAATGAGACAATATAGAATTTGAGTTGTAATTTGTAACAATCTATATTTGGCTTCCATATAAAACCTTTTTCTTCAATCTCATTTAAAACAGGCCTTATTTTTTCAGGTGAGAAAAGACAATAATTTAAGGAGGAGTTCTCTTGGGCAGACATGTCTGGGTCCACAGAAAACATGTATTCAACATTATGTGATCCTTATACAAGATGGATACCTCTCAACGTCACAGACTTACTCATTATGAATCAAATATTCTGCAGGGGAGTTGCATCTCTCAGTAATGAGGTTTACAGTTCCAAGAAGGACATAATATTAGGTCAGTAGTTTCTCATTGTAAATGGTATTAAATTAGAAGTGACAGACAAAGTAGCATTGCCATAAATTGCTTTCAACTTTAAGTATGTTAAATGAATTGACTGATATATGACAATAACTTACCTTCACCCAAAGCATTAATACTTTCAGTAGTTCTAAGATTTCTCAAACTAAACATTGCACGGTACCTATCAAAGAGACACTGGGATTCATCTAGTAAAACCTTTTTCAGTGTTTCTACATCATTCTCAGTGCTCGGAGGTGCAGGATCTATAGATGTAAATAGACTCTTTGATAGATTCTCTTTTTTATCATTGGCAACCCAGTCAAGTCTTTGCAGTGCTATTTGGCAGGTCTCAGCAACTTCTATTGCGGCATCATTTTTGTACTTTTCTAGAATCTCTCTCAGGTTTGGGTCTCCAATCGCTCCAAGGGCTTCACCTGGAATTTCAACATATTTTTTTGAAAAATGGCACTTTTGAAACAACAGGATTTTACTGTAAATATTTATTATTATTAAAGATTTATTGTTATTTTATTTTTTAATTCTGTAATACATATTTTTGTACCAAACTATTTTTATTGAATGGAATAATTAGAAACTAATATTTAGGTGTAGTTTGTAAAGAATATTAATACTATAATTCAGATTTAAATTGCAATTTCATTCAGTACTAGCATGCTCTATTTTAGAATTGAATGTTGTTTGACCAGGTCTCACTTCAGCCATCCTAGAAATCAAATGCCAGCCCTGCCGGCCATGTGATTAAAAATATTTAATCATAGAGGCAGTCAGTATAAATCATAGTTAAGCTTTGGCATTGTAAATTAACAAAACCAAGTGCAACTGTAAACCACTTCAAACTAATGATATTAGTTTGAGTTCTACTTTAGTTTAGTCTTATACTATCAGAGGGCTTCATAAATCAATCAAACTAGCCCTCACGTACATTGTCCTAATCTCTTATCACGTACGTGCAAACTAACACTGAGATAACCAACGAGGAGTGGAGTTCTGATGGGAAACTAACCTGCTTCGTGTCTGACAATGGGGTCTTGGTTCTTGTCTTCCAGCACGCTCCTTAACACTGGAATGGCTCGTTTATCCTGCATTTGACCCAAGCAGTAAGCTAATTCGTGTTTTAACAGCACTGACTCATCCACAAAGCATTGGCTGATGCATTCTATAGCAGTTTCCCCGCCCAAATTTTTAAGAGTAAATAATGCCCGGAAACGCTCTTTCATCGGACGAGCAGGGTCATTTAATACTTTTCCTATGTTTTGGATAGCAGTTACACTCACGTTTGCCATTTTTCATGAAAATAAGAATTATTCACGTGGAGAACTTGCGGCAAATGTTTTTCTTTTGTTTTTTTAAATGAACGTATTTGACAATGACAGCACAGACCAGACCACTTGGTGACAGCTAGTGAAGGACTTTTGAATTCGGATCGGCACCATTGAAAGCTGTCATAATGTTTCAAGCAAGGAATCTAAAAAAAACTAGTGCGTATAATTAGTAACTCTTTGGTTTTAAGCTACCAAAAAACAAAGCATTTTAATATAATAATGACAACACAACAATGGTTTTAGTATTAGTAGATACAGTAGATATGAAATCGATAATCTAATCTAATCTTGGTTATGGCCTCTGCGCTTTGACTATATACCCAGGGATAGATATTCAAAGCCTCTGCGGTATAATCGAATGAATATTCCGAATCAAAAACCTAGATCTTCATACAAAAGTCATTGTCAAAGTTCTCTGTCAAAAGAAAATTTATTTTAGGACTATTAACATCATCATCTGGCACAAAACAATCCATTCAACGCTCGGAGGAAATATCACAATGGAGGGAGCCATAGAGATTTTGAGCGTGGCCACTTTTTGCTAGTGTGCAATTACAGATTTGCATTAGTGTGTGTGACTAGTGATGTGACATTCCCATCAAGTCTATCGATGGAAAATTGGTGAAGTGAATAAAAATGCATGTATTTTAAAGTAATGTTTCGAAATGTTTCGAACACAGTCTGGAATATTTTGTTGGCTCCCAGTTATCACGCCTAACAGCTTTGATCCACTCACTTCTCATTTCTGGACATTTTGGAAACCTAAAAATTTGTTGTACGTTAAAAGAAAAAGGAAACGATATGTACATAATTCAGTGTAAAAAAATACATTTAGTTATGACATTACATTACATGTACTTAGGCACAATTTTATCAAGATTAGAAGATATATCTTTTATCGATATATCGATAAAACTAAAATCTATGGTACGGACATCACTAGAATTGATGCTTAAATTATCTTTTAACACTTTTGCTGTTTTAAGACAGTTTTAGACATTATCTTGACCCAAATCACATGGATGTATATAAACTAGATTGTTAATATGATGGTACAATAGCATTTTGGTTAAAAACATCATCAATTTAGCATTTACAATGACTTAAACATTGTCACCAACTTACGAATGAAATGACAAATCCGGGTCTTTTACACCTCCTTTTGTAGTTCTTGATGAACATGACACTGCTGAGCACGACATAGTTTTACATTTAACTTTAAACAAATCTGTAACACCGTAAAATCACTTGATATTCTTTAAAATTCTAAAGCACAAACGCAATGTTTTGGTCTACTAGTCGGTCATAAAAAGACACGGTGCGGCGTTGCCAGCATGTAAATTTGCTATCTCTTTTACTCGTAGCTTCATTCTGAAGGAAAGACAAAGACACACTTAAGTGCTTTACACACAGACGTAAGAGCGGCAACGTCTCTATGGCTCCCTCCATTGTGATATTTCCTCCGAGATTCAACGTTTGTCTTCAGCACATCACGCGACATTGGCAAAATTGCGGCCATACCGCAGAGGCCATAACCAAGATTAGATTAGATTAGAAAGTTATGGTCAAATTAAAAAAAAAAAACATCATCATGATCCTAACCTAAGCTAAGATCCTTTGATCATAGGTTGAGTATCCCATTGATGGAATAATGAATGATGATGCTGATTACTGATGCTTTGAAAAATTATCCATCTGTATAATATGCCATCTGCGTCGATCTTATGCAAATGTCGTCAGGATAATTTTAGTTTAACATTACTATATTAGGTACCTACTATTTTAGTAAACTAAATATAGGTAAACACATAACTAAATTTATGTAATTATTCTTTCAAATTTCATTGTTGCCTCGTTGATTTGGCTAGAGAAAATATATTTCCCTGTGACTGTTGGGCTCAAAGGAATCTAAAGGCTAGTACATAATAAACATAGACTTTAATATAGGTAGGTACTAACCCATCCTTGGACAATTTACATACATGGTTTTTCCCGGACATCTATTTAGAATTACGCTAGATATGTACATAGGAGATGTAGGTATGTGGATGTAGATAAATGTATTTCATTTACTGGTTTCTGTAGTCCGTAACGTACTTAAGTACTATATTAAATAACATTGTGTATTCCATAATGCAAAAGCAATAAAAGCCAATGACCACAAGGTGACAATTTTATTTCAATAAATTACAATCACAGCTTCTGAATATGTTCACCACTGTGTAGGCACCCAATAATCATTTGTTACAAATGTACGATTTACTTATTTATTTAGCTACATTGTTTATGATATCAAATTATAAGTCGATCGAGACAAAATATCTGATAGAGCTACTTCGAACTATATTACTAGCGTAGTATAATAACTCAATGTAGAGCTACGATTTATTATTTCAAATGTGACTTTTACGAGCCAAATAAATATATATATATATATATATTGTTGTTTACAGTGAAACTAAAGAGAGATGAAACTAATTAAGATTTTTATTACTTCTCTAGAGTAAAAATAATAAAATAACACATATTGTCAAATTTGTCAAAAGATAAAGTGAAAGACAATGAAACAAATACAAGTACTACAAGTGGCGCCACCACATCACAATACAAGTACTACAAGTGGCGCCACCACATCACAGTTTTACATTTATTGTTTTTGGTATTGATTACATATTGGTGAAACGATGTTTTCTAATAAAAAGTGATACTGGCGTTTTATTTAATTTTTTAATTGGCATGCATTATATATGTACCTTATCCACTTATAACGTAGGTACGTATCTAATCTAATTTAAATATATAAAACTCAAAGGTGACTGACTGACTGACTCATATAGAGATCTATCAACGCACAGCCCAAGCCACTGGACGGATTGGGCTGAAATTTGAAATGAAGGTAGATGTTATGACGTAGGCATCTGCTGAGAAAGGATTTTTGGAAATGCCACTTTTAAGGGGTGAAATAGGGGATGCAAGTTTTACTTCTTAATGCGAGTGAAGCCGCGACCACCCACTAGTAAATAAAAGTATAAGTATTATGTATAATACTCGTATATAGTTGGTGCTTGTGATGCAGCTCGCAGTGCCGGCCAGTAATCGATGATAACCAGCAGTAATGAGGCATTGTTCCGTCAATCATTGCACCCGATGAATATATATGGTATAAAAGGAACTGTGTTTGTGGAATACAGATGGTGAACTTTAGGGATGGGACATGGAAATACACTTGTTATTGATTACTCCAGCTGAAGCTACGAGGAAATAATGAAATTTTAGGTCATCATCATTATCATTGCTAGCTGTGCTTAACTTCGACATGTGACAAAATCTACTATTTACATTATATTGTCTGTTATAATTTTATTGTATGTACTATTGTATTTACAAAGCATTAATATATAAATCATCAACATCATCGCGAGCTTCGCCGTCTGGAACTCAGTTTCAGATGTTTTTGTCCAGTTATAGTTTTTGCACATGGTTTTCGCCTTCATCTATAAAGCTGTAGCAAGCTCCTTGATGAGATTTGCACGGGATCAAAATGAATGATAGATCAGTCAGAGAATGTTTAGCAGTGGGCGATAACCTGCATTGACTCAATCAAATCAAGTAACTTTTTTTTTACGTGGGATAGGTTTACGTTTGACTACAGCCTGTCTGATGTTAAGCATTGCTGCAGCCTAGGATGTAACACGCTTACCTAGAAGATACCTTTTAACTCTAGATTTGAAGATCCCTGTTTTGTAGTTCGAATTAGTTTAGTTACTTAAACATCAATTAATGTTACAGGAAAATATTCTTGAAATATAGTCCAATCCACAATTAATAAATACCGTTAAAATAGGCGCTACTCAATATTAGCAACGCGATTTAAATTATATAATGTAAGTAGTCACTTAACTACTTATCAGCATTCACTTATACAAACAAGTACTTGTTGTGATTTTTCAAATGAGACATCGCTTCTTTTGCTTCACATCCCTACTTGTTGATGCATTCAATGCAGTTTGTTAGAGCATTGCCCGCAGTTCTTTTAAGCCTTAGGAATAAACAAAAGGTTGGTATTGGTTCTATTTGTATGGCCTAGAACCTTATATATAAGGGCAGCATTAAAATAGGGGAATGACGATGTTATTATATGTAGAGATAGAATTTCCTTTGCAGCCACAACTTCACAAATTATGATCCACCGCTCTCGTTTGAGGTATTTTGTAATTTTATACAATAACAAATCGTAACGATATCTTTTGTTTAGGTGACAGTCTAGAAGTACCAAAATATAATGAATTATATTATTTATGAAGATGACATAATGAAATTCAACCTTCTCAGTTATTTACTTTTGTGAAATTCACAAAATTATTTTGTGTGTTTCCATATTTTATAGGAACACAAGTATGTAGTAGTTTTCTGTATAATATCCGCTTTAAGTTGAAATTACAGGAAGCAACAAGTTGTAGAAGTGGCTACGGCGTAGCACTTACTGTAGAGCACTATCTTTCAAGAATCTATCTTACGAAGCAAAGAGCGTAAAGGTCAAAAAGATAACTTAGATTGATGGATATTATAGACTAGCTGGTGCCCGCGACTTCGTCCGCGTGGAATAGTTATTACCATAAAAACGGTTCTAGTGAGTTAACCTTAAAAGATAGACATATATTGTTAGAGACATTTTGTTACATTATTTTAAGAGAAATCATTCTTTATACATATTTTTGTGATATCTTGAACCATTTTCGCAGCGCATGCAACGGAAGCCCTCAAAGATGAATAATTTTCCCCGGTTTTTTTTCACATTTTCCATTATTTCTTTGCTTCTATTAGTTGCAGCGTGATGTTATATAGCCTAAAGCCTTCCTCGATAAATGGCCTATTAAACTCAAAAAGAATTTTTCAATTCGCACCAGTAGTTCCTGAGATTAGCGAGTTCAAACAAACAAACAAACAAACATACAAACAAACTCTTTAGCTTTATAATATATAAGTAAGTATAGAAGTATACTTAGATTTATTAATAAATTCATATTATAACTAAATGTTACAGAAATTGGTAATTACATTGTACTTGTCTCGTTATTTTACAATCATTCGTTTATAATATTACCTATTTCAACTCAATATAAGTAGGATTGGTCTTCAAAGTGAATGTGAGCTTTTGTGTGTGACTTGAACGGTGTATTTTCTAGGCAAGCGATTACCTTACCCTAGAGCACATGTTTCTATAAAACTTAGTTCAGCTTGAATACCATCATCATCAAAATCATCATCAGCCCGCTATCGCCCACTGCTGAGCATATGCCTCTCTTCGTGTACGCCACTCGTCCCGGTCCTGCGCAGATCGAATCCAGGTGTTCCCTGCGGTTGTTCTAATGTCGTCTACCCACCGCATTTGAGGGCGACCTCTGTTACATGGGTCTCCAGTCCGTTAATGTTTTGGTCCACCTGCCGTCCTTCTGCCTCGCAACGAATACAGTCGCTACATAAAAATATAACAGATATCACATTTTTTTCATAACCCTGTAGTTTTATAACCCTGTAGGCTTGTACAATATACGAGTAAACACGTGTGTCACATAAGTACCTGATGTTACGAACTGTAATCAAACATTTAATTAGAAGTAAACACAGGCTGTAAAATAAATCATTAGTCATTTATTAGGCCATACAGGTGTGGTCAGAATCAATTTATATCCCTAATGAATTTGTGGATTAATGCATGCATAATTTATTTGCACTAAACCGCTTAATTTATATTTCAAGCGCTGTTGTATTACATATTATTTACATTAATTGACAATATATAAAAAATCTAAAATTATACATGGTTTATAAGCGAGTGTGGTTCAGCGGTTCCAGTGTCTGCTTTTCATTCAGACATACCCTTGTTCGAATCCGGCCCTACACCAATGACTTGTATTATCAAGTTAAATAAATAATAAATTAATATATAAATAAATAAAGTAAAGTTATGTGTGGATTTGCACTCGCTTGACGGTGAAGGAAAACATCGTGAGGAAACCGACATGTCTGAGATACATGGTTACCGGCACTTATCAAACAAAGATTTTATAGAGAAAATGTGCTGAATTAAAATAACAAATTTATTATAAGAACTGGTAATACTTACCCAAAACTTTAGCGTACAGATTTATTAATACGGTTTTAGAAAATTCGTTGAAAAGATTCTAGGTAGATATGTACATTTTGTCCCGAGTTTTGGTTTTGTTGGAACTTTTTCAAAATTCTTTAAACAAAAGTTGTAGACATCAAGATTGTAATAATTGCAGCAAATTGATGTTGATCAAAATTAGTTTTGGTATATTACAAAAATACAAAAATAAACTGTTTTATTTCTGGTTGTTTGTCATATTACGGCAATCGTTAAGCCAAAATAGATGCCTTTAGAGCGGTTTAAAAAGTCTTAGACTCCAAGTCCAGAGTTAACTAATCCTATACGAACATACTTTTTTTGTATATGTACTTACATATGTTTATAATCAAGAGGTGCTAATAGCATGTTTATTCTAACTAGATTAGTGGGCGTATCAACATTAGACATTTAGCACCTTCCATAACAGATGATGCTAAAGAGGCTGCGGCAAACATCGTTAGTGATGTCTTTGTATGGTCTCTGTAGGTTGTTGTGTAGTAATAGGCTATTTACTAGTCTTTACCTACGTCATCATCATCATCATCAGCCTGTTATGGCCCACTGCTGAGCATAGGCCTCTCGTCTTGTACGCCACTCGTCTCGGTTCCGCGCAGATTGAATCCAGGTGCTGCTACTTGCGGTTGTTCTAATGTTTACCTAAGCATGTACCTATACGTAAGTGCCAACATTTTGGTACGTAATAAATGTATGAAAAAAAGTGATGCAAGGGTTTTGAACCCAATTTTTTTTTATTATTTACTTACAATAAATTATCTATATCTTACAACGTTAGATTTTTTAACGACAAATTAATTCTTCTTTCTTTGATATACTAAATATAATGAATTTCACTTTCTCGGAGTCATGTAATCTTACAGAGATCAACAATTAGCCCAAACCAAAAAAAATCCTTAAATAGAAAGTTCGTTAAAAAAAAAAAAAATTAATTGAAGATGCAATCAATCAATGCAATCAATCAATCATGCAATCAAAATAGATCATGTAAATTTGTATGAATTAATGTATATTGCACACAAATCAAATGTCAAAAAAGACGCATTTATGAATAAATGACTATTATGATTATTATGTAGTAGTTACAAATGTACCGAAGAGTGATTTTTTTTTCTTCTTTGGTCATGACTTTTTATTTTGCCAGTAAAAAAGAGTGATATATTCACGCACAAGTGCCACGCAGTACTTGTAGTAGTAGTTTGTAGGTATCATAATATCCACTAGGTACCTACTACCTAGTCAAACAGACAGCGGAGCAAATTCCACAATTTCATAACAATTCATCGCAACATTAAAATAAAAACAAATAAAATAAATATTCCCGGACATTGAACACAGCGCCTTCTAGCCCCACACTAAGCAAACGCTTGTGTCGTGGGTACTAGGTAACGGATATAATACTTATATACTTTTCTTTTGTAAATACATACTTATTATACATACAAACGACCAGACTCAACACAAGTAATTATACATTCACATAGTACTCGCTATAAACTGGAGCGACATCACGATTGACCGATATTTCCCTCCCGATCGGGCACTGTAAAACAAACAATAACCGAATAAAATAGCTTTGGCTGAACACCAAGCTCGAGAGAAGCCAAACGTCACGTTTGCTTTGATCAGAAATTAGGTATATTCAACTTGTACTCCTATTTACTCGTAGTTTTATTTGTTTTCATCTCTTATTTACTTACGTCTAATTTATAAAACTAAGATGAATCGAAAATTTTATAAAGAGTTAGGAGAGGTGAAGATAACACGCATATATACAGGTTAGAGGTATCGAACACATATTTTTTTAAGAGAAAGCAAACCAATATTATATGTTCTACGATTGTTGGAATTTATTTAAAAAAAACGATTCTACGATGATTAGGAGACGATATTTCCAAAGTCGTAGAACGAAAATAGATGTTTTAGCTACCGGTAATCTTGTATGCATGTATAGTACTACTAGTGGACGCCCGTGGCTTCGCTCGCATTATTTTGAAATAACAAGTGGCCTATGTCACTTCTGAGACCTTATAAACTACATAACAAAAATCATGAATTATAGTAGGTACTTACCTGCTATGTAAGTTTTAAACATCTAGTCGCATTTGTAAAGATTTCTAACAAAAAAAGATAAAATGACATATCATGAGTCTTATCGTAACGAGCTGTATGAACTTTATTAGTATGAGTGTAGATTAGAATAATTCATTGAGTTATTGGTTAGTAGGCTTAGAAAACTTTGGAGTTTGTACATTAGACTAAATTGGTCGAAACATAATCATGATATTATCTTATAATGGACTTAGATTGACTATGACTTGAATTGACATGACTCAAATAAGTCATTTTAGATTCTAGAGAGATTATTATAAAAGTGTTATTTAGACTATTATAATAAAAACGAAACTTTGACTTTTTAACTTTTTCGTTTATTTTTAATCTGATCACCGAATGTGATGTTAAGAAGTGCGTTCTAGCCATTACGTCCAATGCCGTCGGAGGTGACTCTATTTATCGGAACATGCTTTTGCCCATCCTTGACTCCATACTTCCTATCCTGTGTGTTATTTTCAACAACTCCATTTCCTGCTCCGAGTTCCCTGCCACCTGGAAAGATGCGCAGATAATTCCTTTACCCAAGAAACCGAATCCTAAATCTTTTTCTGACTACCGTCCTATTTCGATCCTTCCATTCCTCTCCAAAGTCCTTGAGCGTCTTGTTCACCAACAACTTTCTCGTTTCCTTACTCGACATGATTTGCTCAACCCTCTACAATCCGGTTTTCGTCCCGGGCATAGCACTGTGTCTGCGCTGGTTAAGATCACGGATGACATACGTGAGGGTATCGACGACGGTCAGCTTACTGTTCTAGCTCTGCTAGATTTCAGTAACGCTTTTAATACCGTTGATTTCGATATTCTGCTTGCGTTGCTTCGATCAATTAACATATCTCCATCGGTGGTCGATTGGTTTCACAGTTACCTGTTTGGGCGTCGGCAACGGGTTCGCCTTGAAGATGCATTTTCTTCTTGGTGCAACACGTCAGCTGGTGTCCCACAGGGCGGCGTACTATCTCCTCTTTTTTTCACACTTTTTATTAACTCTATATCTCTATCTCTTTCTTCGTCCTACCACCTATATGCAGACGATCTCCAAATCTACACTCGATCTCCTTTAGCTAATTTAGACACTGCCATTAACTTCATAAACACAGACCTAGGACATATCAGTCAATGGAGTACATCATATGGTCTCAAAGTGAATCCATCGAAAACACAAGTAATCATCATCGGTAGTTCCCGAATGATCTCAAGGATCGATTGGGATGCTTTGCCTCAGGTTGTTTTTGATGGAGTCACCATACCTTTCAGTGATTCTGTAAAAAATTTGGGTATTATGATGGATCGCACACTTAGCTGGGATACCCACATTACTTACATTAGCAATAGATTATTTGCGTCTGGCGCTTCATTGAGGCGTCTACGTAACTTTTTACCCACTGCCACTAAGGTTTCGCTCGCACAATCTCTTCTTCTTCCTATTTTAGACTACGCTGACGCCTGCTATCTAGATCTTCGGGAGGATCAGCTAGATAAGCTTGAGCGCCTTCAAAATTTCTGCATAAGATTCATATTTGGCTTACGCAAATATGATCACGTTTCCCACTTTCGTGCTAAGCTCAAGTGGCTGCCCATTCGCCTTCGTCGGAATGCTCATATACTTTCTTTGCTCTATAATATACTCTTTAATCCCTCCTCTCCGCGCTACCTAAAAGAGCGATTTTGCTACGCTCACGATTGTCACTCCCTCAACTTGCGGTCATCAGTAAACCTTAAACTCGCGACTCCGACACACAAAAAAGTTTCGTATGGTAGTTCTTTCTCTGTGCACGCCGTGAAACTATGGAACGCTTTGCCGCTAGATATTAGAAAAGCACCATCACTAGATGTCTTCAAACACAATGTAAAGAAATTGTATTTATCTTCTTTGGTTCTGACATAAGTTGCTATATTTGTTATTATTTTTTTTGTCTCTTGTATTATGCTATTATGTATGTATGTATGTATGTATATATGTATATATTATTGTTATATTTGTTTATGTTTATTCATATAAGAAGTATCAACATTTGCTCTATTTTTCATTATTTTATTTAATATCTAAAACACCTCGTCCTACTCGTTTCGTTTCAAAAATATATCCGTGCCAGATTGGTTGCCTGGAAGAGATCGCTCTTAGCGATAAGGCCGCCAATTAAGACGCTGATTTTAATTTGTATGTTTTTTTTGTGTGTTGTTTCGTTTGTGGTGTTTTAATAAAGTATTTATCTATCTATCTATCTTTGTGAGTGTGGATATTAGCGAGTGTGTGTGTGTGTGAAAAGTATCTTTTTCGCGGTTGAACGACTGAATTACAAGATAGATTCGTACTACCTTCTGTACCACTCTTCTTTCACCATGCAAGCTATTCGCTTGTGGAATGACCTGCCACTTCATATTAGGCAGGCCAAATCCCTTCCTATTTTTCAGAGCTTGGTTCATAATTATTATATGCATGACTAATTTGTGGACTCAGGTTTTTTTTTTCCTTTTTTTGAGTAGGTTTATTATGTGTTGTTTTCTTTTCTCTGTTTGTATAGATATGAATGTAGGCATTTTACATGTTTTTAGGTTTTTAGTTGTTCTATTTGTTTAATTATTATTAAGTTGTATTAGTTTTAGTAGGTACGCCAGCTTTACTGTTTTCCTATCGTTGTTTTCCAAACTAGGTTGCCTGGAAGAGATCACTCTAAGTGATAAGGCCGCCCTCTGTCCCAATATTATGGTTTACATATTTTCTTTATACTTGTGTTCTCTTGATATATTGGTGTACAATAAAGAATTTTTGATTTGATTTGATAGATTATACCCTCGACAAATATGTACATATTTCAAATTTTTATTCGTATTCAATTTCAAAATTAAACATGCTTTGCGATGAGGGAAGCCGCTAGTTATTTATACACTAGCGACACCCCACCCCTGTGTTAATATTAAAAATTAACCTATGTCAGTGTCTAATTTATATGTATGCCCAATCGTGTCAACCCTTTGGACGTGAAGAGTTACCATATACACTTACACACACACACACACACACACAAACTTTCACCTTTATATATTAGTGAGATACTATCCTTACCTTGACCTATCTACAAAGTACACAAAAGAGATAATTATAATAAATGAGCGTATAGTATAGACTCGAATGCTTACCTGTAAGTAGGTACACACCCCCAAAATGCCGGCGGTACATATGTCACCCGGTCGTGCCTCTAAGGTTTCTCACCTGGACACACTAGAGACAGTAAGAACTGTTTAGGTATTTGTCAGACTTTAAAAAATAGAGGTTATGAATTCGAATTGCTAGCCAGCGCGGTAATGCAGCTAATACGATGGGCACGCTGCCCTGTGGCAGTTGGCTAGAGTATTTAGATTATTTAGCTTTTCTAAAGATTTTCTGTGTGCTGTTTTTGTTAATAAACCTACATATATGTTACGGTAAATGTGGATAATGCGGGTATTATGTATAATTACCGGGAATTATGCATAATTACCAGTGCTCTCGGTAAAAGTGGTAAAAACTTTCGAATTAATCACATTTACCGGTAATTATATAAAAATACCATACCCCTTTGGTAAATGTAGTAAATAATGAAGTACACATTTAATTGTAATAAAGTATGTGAAAAATAAAACATATTTTTTCTTATAGTATGGTAACATAGGAACTTGTCATATAATTCACCGATTCTTTATTTTTTGACACTCATGAATACTTCCAATATTTTTTATCATTTTAAATAATAATTGATAAAATGGACAAATCATGATTAACCGTATCTTGTTAAGCGAATTAGATATGAATCTATACATAAATGATGCAAATAATCTTGATGCTTAACATTTAGGCCTAAATAACAATATTAAAAAAAAAAAATGAAAGCTAGTGCGGCTCAATAGCTCCAGCCAGCAGCGTCTGCTATTCGACGAACCCTGGTTCGAAACTGGTAGTTCGAGTCGTCACCCGTCGGTCTCAACGGAAGACCAGCGCTGACTGTTCGCAGTCAGCACATGCTGAGTTGAGGCCGGCTTGTGACAGGAAATTGTGTATGTGCAAAATGTGTTTGTCTTACTTTCTTGAATGTTTTCGTATGTAATTTCTTGTCACAAAATAAAGAATTTTTCATTTCATTTTAAATAAAAACCGGCCCTACACCAATGACTTGTATTTTCAAGTTAAGTGTTGATTTGCACTCGCTTAGCGGTGAAGAAAATCATCGTGAGGAAACCGAGATGCTTGAGGACCACAATATCCGAGGACATGTGTCTTCCGTGGAAGGACCTGTGCGCCCACCACGATGTATCTGCACAAGAGAACTCCCCTAGCGAATTAATTCTGCAGGGGAGTCAAGATCCTCAGTCATGAGGAAATACGGCTCAAGAGAGACGTTTACCATGTGAAAAAAATTACCTTACTAGAAATCACTCATTAATTTTCGTTTATCTATAAAATATCTTCTCATGTGAGATAATCAATTGACCATAGTTATTTCGTAATTTGTTTTTAGTTATTATTCTGGTCATAGGGGAAGAACCTGAAAAGTTGAACAATTGACAAATAAAAAAATGTTGAGTGAACTCATTTTTACGGGTTCAAACGGGATTGTTATCTTTTACCAAATAAATTCAGCAGACTATCAGTAATTAAACTGTTTTTATAATGATACTAGCTGGTGCGCGCGACTTCGTCCGCGTGGAATAGTTATTACCATAAAAATGGTTCTAGTGAGTTAACCTTAAAACATAGACATATACTGTTCCGGACATTTTGTTAGATTATTTCAAGATAAAAAATTCTTTCATACACATTTTTTTGATATCTTGAACCGTTTTCGCCACGCATGCAACGGAAGCCCTCAAAGATGAATAATTTTCCCCGATTTTTCCACAATTTCTATTGTTTCTTCGCTCCTATTAGTTGCAGCGTGATGTTATACCTATAGCCTAAAGCCTTGCTCGATAAATGGTATATCCAACACCAAAATAATTTTTCAATTCGCACCAGTATTTCCTGAGATTAGCGCGTTCAAACAAACAAAATCTTCAGCTTTATAATATTATAGTATATAGTATAGATATTGTGTTCTCTGAGAGAATGACCTTTGATGATTTAAAAGTACAATTTTGAAGCTAATACTTGTACTTTTCTGTTTGTAATCTTAAACGCAGTAAGAAAATTACATTATTTTTATCTAGCCAATTGACGTAGATAAAAAGATAATATCATATCTAATTGTACGATAACAAAAGATAAAATAAACGATTTATTCAATAAACGTGCAATATGGATAATGTTTATATTTGAACTCTATATTTTAACCAACTACATAAGAATAAGGAGTTTCTCTATTTTGTATGTATTCGTTTTCAAAAGTTTTGTATCTGTGGGCGGATTTTAATTATTCTTAAACTTTTTTTTTGAACACATATAGCACCAAGTACCTATGTGTTTATATATAGTGGTTAAATTGAACAACAAAACAGCATTGTACTATAATAATTCATATTTAGCTAGCAACAATTCTCTAGCTGGAACGCTTAAGCATGAAAATTTTAGAATACTCCTTTTACATCTCTAATTAACATTTTTTTTCAATACAAGCAGATTTTCCTCTAAGAAAATTATAATCAAATCTCATTTCCCAGTCCTTACTGGCATTCCTCCGTAGCGCGCGCTGGCGGGCGGCGGGCTCGCCACAGGGCGGGCGGCGGTACTATAGTAGTAAACAAACGACACCGGCTCAGTATCAATTCAACCACCGACCAGACCGCACGTCTCTCTCCCACACCCTACACACAACCAAAAACACGCGCGCGAACTTTTACAACACCTACCCAAGTGACCAAGTTATGTGTAAGTGATTTGCCAACAGGAATTCGCGGTAAGTGACACATTTTCTGCCTATTTCGATTTTATGTCACCGGCGAATCGCGGAAACCTCATATAGATTTGCCGGAATACCTGCTGGTATAACCTGTGTAGCATATGTGGTTCTAATACGAATAGCTAGGTAGAGTTCGTATGAAATTGTGGAAATAGGCTAAACGTCGTAACGGACCGCTTTGAATCAATTTTCTAGTGATTACAAGTTACTTGCTTGATTTGCTGTTGGTGGAAAAATACTGCGATTGGTATTTTCTTTTGTGATGGAGATTTGTAGAGTAATAAAATTATGTAAAACAAAGATGATTGTGTACGTTCCATATAAGGAAATTTTATGGGTCTCTGTTTCTAACAACCTTATTCAAAGCTACGGATTTACGAACGCAAAAAAATAATCAAATTAACCCACACCAACAATAGACATGTAAAATGGACAATATTGCACTAACATATAACTGCAAAAAGCCCGGACTAATTATTATTATTATTGAGAGTAGTTTCCGTCCCACTGCTGGGCAAAGGCCTCACTATCCTTTTTCCACTCATCTCTGTTTATTGTTTTGTGTGGCCAGTTGTGACAAAAGGAGTTCGAACTAATTATTTTCAAAAAATCAAGGAAGGTTTACCACCTTGTCAAAATCGAAAAAGCTCACTAGAGCAGTCATTTTATCTACTCAAAACTATGTACTACTACTACACAATACTCATTCACTTTGAAAGTCACGAAAATCATAACAAAAGTCATGTCATATATTCGGCATTCGACAGAGAAATGCACTTTTACACTATATACTTACATAGCTATAAGTACTAAACCCATTCTTTAAAATTATATACAAACGAGTTGAACACAATACACACAATATCGTAGTATTTCTATGCATCGTTTATACAGAAACAAATAATTTTACTCGCCATTGTTTGCGACGGGTAAATTGTGTGTAAAATAGTAAAATGTGTTGACTATTTATCATTTGTTATCACCCAATAAAAGATAATGAGTGTTTGAACTTCAAACTAATCAACTATAGGTAAATAAATACTTACTTGAAATAATAAAACCATTACTAATTTGTGCAATTTTCTTATACGTAGAGCGTAGTTTTTATTTTTATATAAAGTCACAAATAATTAAAAAAAAATGTGTATAACATTAATCATTATTAGAAATAGTCGTGAGAAAGTAGCAAACTCTGGTGTTACTGTTCTATGACGAACTATTTCTTTTAGAGTATTTAAACAAATATTAATATTATAAGCTTTGTAGAAAGAATATGAGAAGCTAGTGGTTACCTGCTGCTTCACTCGCGTTGATTTTAATAATGAGTCGGTAATTTAAGTATACTATACTACATGTATATTAAGAATCACTGTGATTTATAGAGTCATAAAAAATTAAAAAGTCAATCTTCAGTCGGTTTTATTAAATCGTTAATTTAATTTTTAAATCGGTGTGGGTACTTCCGTGGTTCGGACGACACGTTAAATTGTAGGTCCCGGTTGTTTGTTATAGTTCTCATTCGATAAGAAGAAGATATGATGTGACTTTACCTCATGCCGTTATTATTTTGGATACATTTATGTTCAAACATATATAGGTACATATGTACCCACATATCTACCTAACTAAACAAAATGGCAGTGTCTTAGGTCATCATAACAACGCAGAATATATGATTATCGGGTCAAGAGGTCATATTCTAGCATCTTAAATAAATATTAATATTAGACGAAGATCTCGAAATATTATGTCAATATTTAGGTATATTTTGTTGAATTTGCGATGAGATATATTAATAAAATACTGTGGGTATGCAAAATATCTACTTGAGAAATTCCTAAGCTATTTGCATGGACTCGATTGGAATAATTTTAGACGACGTTTCAGATTAAACATTTTCCTGTTAGCTTAGTTGGTTGGCTCTGCCTTCTAATCTAGGGGTTCGGGTTCGATTCCCGCATAACACAAGTAATTATGCATAATTTGTAATTACTTGTGTTGAGTCTGGTCGTTTCTATGTAATATAAGTAGATATGTATTTACAAAAAAATAGTATATATGTATTATATCCGCTATCTAGTACCCATGATACAAGCGTAAGCTTAGTATGGGGCTAGATGGCGCTGTGTGATATGTCCTGAAATATTTATTTATTATTTTAATAATAATAACAAGACTGAAATCAATCATACCGAATCTTTAATACTTATACTTGTTTTTTTTCTGTTTTTACGTCCAATAAAGCTAAGCCAATATATGCGTATTTTTTTTTCGTTCACTTTTTTTATTTTCGAAGGTATGGTACAACCAACACATACACAACTACATACTTTGTGAAAATTTAAAGCATTTTCTTGTTACTTTGTTTCGTGTTATTACTAGAGTTCAAAGAAAATACTAAAAAAAACACATATTTATTGCAAGTGGGACCCCCTTCATATATATATTTTTATAGTTATAGCGGCAACGGAAATACATATTAGTGAAAAAGTCAGCTATCTAGCTATAACGATTTATGAGATTAGCACTGTTTTAGTTTTTAGATTTTTTAATTTTAGCTACGCCCTAATTTCCTTGTGAACAGGTTAAATATAAATTTTACATTTTCGCTAATAATTGAAATTGAAATGTTTACAGCCTGGTGTCAGACAGACAGCGAAAGCTTAGAAATAGCACAATACCCTAACCCTAAAAAAACAGAAATATGAATGTTCCCTATGACAAGTAAATAAGTAATAAAGAAATAGGTAGCATGTGTATGAATAATCACAAAACATTAATAGTCCAATTCCATTTACATTTTGATATCAACATTTTTTATAGCATTCGATAAAATAATAACAAATCTGAAACTGGTAGCGTTACAAATCGTTATTATGAGTCGATTAGGTTTCTGTTTACTATCGATTGTTGTAGAACTTTATTGCTATACGAGAATTTAATGATTTTTGTTACCTTTGACTTGTGTTTTATCCATATTTATAATCTACGTGCAAGAGTACAATTATTAGCATTTTATCCTACATCCCAAAATTGTCTATTATTTATTCGTTATTTAGCACTAGTTTTTTGTTAATAAAACAATTTCAATTTCTCTAAAAGAATTCGTTTCATAAGCGCATTGAAGATGATACAAGATATATTTTATCTCATTAATGCAGGCTTTGTTAATCCTTAAAAAAAGTTGCAAATAATCATCAAATTACCTAAATCGTTTTTCATCGCTACTTCATGCGACATTAATCTATTAATTGCTACTAAAAAGGGCTAATCATTGCTACTGTTGCCAAAATTTTACTATGCGTTTGCGATCTAGATTTTCTTGACATATGAAGATAAAAAGAAATAAAAAAAGATTCAGGTACATTTAAGCGCCAGCGCCATCTAGTCCCATATTAAGCAATCACTTGCTCTAATTACTTTAATTTTATTTAATCTCATCACAATATATAATAAATATCAACCTTAACTAATAAACGAGTGTTATAGCACCGTAATGGTTACATCGGATATAATAAAAGAAAAATAGGAATTATGCTAATATTAAACAAATTAAGTGTCTTGTTCTTTTTAAATTTTTAATCTACGTAATAAAAATATATACTACTCGTATATTTTGGGTTATCGAATGACAGTAATTTTCAGTTTATCACTTGCCTATCTATACTAATATTATAAAGCTGAAGTGTTTGTTTGTTTGAACGCGCTAAAGCGCTGAACCATTTATCGAGGAATGCTTTAAGCTATATAACATCACGCTGCAACTAATAGGAGCGAAGAAAGAATGGAAAATGTGGAAAAAACGGGGAAAATTATTCATTTTTGAGGGCTTCCGTTGCGTGCGCTGCGAAAACGGTTCAAAATTCAAAGAATTAATGCTCAAAATAACTATTCCACGCGGACGAAGTCGCAGGCACAGCTAGTTTTATATAAGCATACCATTACCGCGTTTTTTTATTTTATTTTAGTAATAAAAGCCAAGTCAGTAAAATTGAATTTCCACCCATTGAGTCCACATCCTGTGAGGGTACATTATCCAACATATTTTTCTCGTTAGACCCTGTTTGGTATTCATACGATGCCGCTCTTTTCATCGACGAAACCCGTCTACAGGGTTACTTGAACTACCTGAAAGGACTAGTAATGCTAGCTAACATAATATAAATAAGAATCGTATAATACATTTTGCAGCCAGTAATTCTTGGCACGCGTTCCTCTCTCAGTAGGAGCACTGCCTTTTCTTAAGATTTTATGTGTTTTTTTTTTAGTAGGTAGTAAAAAGTATTTCGTTCGGTATATTTTCCTTTGTTTTTTATTATAGATTAATGCTATTTGTTACGAACATTTTTGATCGAATACTCATGAAATTTATGAAAAAATCACCAAAAATTGACTTTATAGACAGTAATTTTTTGGTGTTTTTTCGTCAAATGTTTTTTAACAAGGACAAGAAATGATTTTATATTACGAATCTTACAAAAATATAATATTTAGTGTTGTATACTTACCAAACTTAGTTCTGATGATTTCATTCATGTAACCCTGTATACCTGATCAGGTTGGAGCTTCCTTAGCTTACCTCCAATATTAAGTTCATACGAAATCTTACCAAACATTTTTCCAATTTGATCAGAATTTTTATTACATACGAAGATGGCCGCGGGTCTAGCTGGTGCTTATTTTTTCTTTTTTAACTAGGAATGGGTTTGCTCTTGACCGTAATTCGCCAGATGGTAAGCAATCATTAAGGCCTAGAATGGAGCGTGCTTACCCAGTAAGAACCGAGTCACTCTCACTTTTTGCTGGTTACACCTTGGACCACAGACTACAAAAGTATACATACACTACCATATTCAGGTCCAAGACATAAAATGGATAAAAGCTATCTTCAAAGCGAGAGAGAATCGGTTCTTATCGGGTAAGCACGCTCCATCTTAGGCCATAGCATTTGCTAGCTATCAGGTAAACTATGGCCAAGTGCAAACCCGTTCTAGTTAAAAAAATACTGCAAAAACGGGTGTGTCACGTTGAGTAAGCAACCGTTTTTCAAACGGACGATCCCGGTGCGAATCCCAGCCCTTCACCAATGCCTTGTTTTTCAAGTTATGCGTGGATTTGCAGTCGCTTTGCGGTGAAGGAAAATATTGTGAGGAAACCAACATGTGCACCATAACTCCATGTCAGAGGCCCTTAGGGCGGCTTGTTTAACTCTCGATACCAGTGTTGCCACTCTCATTCGATAAGAAAAATCCGAGGGCAGGTGTCATCCGTGGAAGGAGCTGGGCGCTAACCACGATGTATCTTCCCAAGAGAACTCTTGCAACGAATGGATTTTACAGGGGAGTCACGACCCTCACTAATGAGGAATACTTAGGAGACTACTATATATAAGGAGAAGCTTTTTCATAAGGAGGTGTCAAAATTGACCTAGTACATTGCCCTAGTTCATAATGAGCAACCATAAAATCAAAATTGACACACTTCTGCGTTTCGCTTCGTCATTATAAAAGCCTATTATTTCTGTTTGACATATCCATATATTAAAGATCCGGTTATATATTTAACATAATTTGAGAGTCACAACACATGATCTATACCCACTAATGATTGCAAACAATAATGAAATTATCACGACATATCTAATGAACTATTTTTAGATGATATATGTATGGATGCAAAAATAACTGTCTTATATTGAACTTTGTATTGATACAAGTTCTGTTTGTTCGTAAAATGTTGGGAAAAAATAACTGAAAAAAATGCAAATTAGTTGATGGTAAGCCAAAAACGTACGAAGGTAGAAGACGTCCGGTCTCGTATTACGAAACTCAAGTGGCGATGGGCTGGACACTTGGCGAGACGTACTGACGGCAGATGGAGCAAAGCAATAACTGAATGGTACCCACAGCTAGGGAAGCGAAGTGTAGGAAGACCTGTGCAACGGTGGCTGGATGATATTAGAAAGTTAGAATGAAACATCTGGGCAAGAACAGCGCAAGACAGGCAGTATTGGCGTAAGAGGACGGAGGCCTATGCCCTGCAGTGGGTCCCATTAGGCTAATGATGATGATGATGATGAAACCGAAATCAACATACGTAAAAAGGTCAACTTAAACACGTGTGGTTATAAATTAACAAAATCAGTGTTAACATTCCAATCACCTTTTAGCATCATTACTATTACTAGATAGTATTTAGCAAAGCACTTCTCTACTGTCTGTCTGTATGTATGCTAAATAAGATCTTTAAAACTGCACAACGGATTTTGATGCAGTTTTTTCAATAGATGGAGTGATTCAAGAGGAAGCTTTATACGTATAACAACGCGTGTGAAGCCGCGGACTAAAGCTAATCTTATATACCTACTTATGCACATAATTTTAGGATTTCAAATTGGAAGGGGTCAGTTGGTTGCTCCCAATGATGCCTAAAATACAAGTATATTGCCCGCAAAAGTGTAAAAAAAATAAAATGTGATGGAGACTGTACCTCAATGCCACTCGCCAATATAAAAAAATCTATACATATATCTATCTATCTATATATATAAAGGTCGAAACTCTGAACATTGGAGATATAAAAAAAATGATTGGAGATTATGCCAAATATTTCCAGATTTTTGTACTGTTTATTTAAACGCTCATAACGCAAAAACGGCTGAACGAATCATCGTGATTTTTAGTATGTAGGTAGTATGAGGTGTTCCGAGTGTCATAGGCTACTTGTTATCCTGAAATAATGCGAGCGAAGCCGCGGGCGTCCACTAGTATAAGTTAAAATTGTTACCACCTGGCGTGTCAAACGGTTCTTTCCCTAATAAGACCACCAAGTAGTAAATAGGCAGATATATAGCTATTTATCTTATTTTTATGTAAACAAGTGCGTAAGATATAATAATTATGCAGTCATGTGATATTTATTTCACTCAAAACTACTTTATCGGTCACTTGACCCAAGCGATGTTATCAATAAATACACAAGTGTGTTCCAACTGTATGTATGTTATAATATTAACTCATCAAGTTTGTTTATTAATGTGACATTGATGACGAGATTCTGAAAGCGGTGATAAGGGCTGTAGTTGTTCTCTGTACTCTGTGGATGTAGTAAATATGTTGCAATTGTAACCAGAGATAATTGATAAACTATTGCATTAAAATAAAATGGAATTGTTGTGAAGCCTGACTGATTGAAAGATTATTTTAGACTTGCTGGTGCGCGCGAGTTCGTCCGCGGTGGGTGTCCGGAGTGGGTTTAACCTTAAAAGATAGACATATACTGTTGCGGACAATTTTTTAGATCATTTCAAGAGAAATAATTCTTTCCTACATATTTCTGTGATATCCCGAACCGTTTTCGCAGCGCACGCAACGAAAGCCCTCATAGATGAATATTTTTCCCCGTTTTTTCCACATTTTCTACTATTTCTTCGCTCCCATTAGTTGCAGCGTTATATTATATAGCCTAAAGCCTTCCTCGATAAATGGTCTATTAAACACAAAAAAACGGACCAGTAGTTCTTGAGATTAGCGCGTTCAAACAAACAAACTCTTCAGCTTTATAATATTAGTATAGTATAGTATAGATTCATTCACATCTTTGTATGTCTAATATAGCTACTACACTGCTACTGACTAATGTTTTTTTAAAAAAAATTTGTGTGTAGAGAATCAAGTGATAAGGTCAAGCGGGGCTATTCCGTCAGAAAAAAATACGCCAAAATTTCACAAACCCATAAAATTGTCCGTTGCAAAGTTACAGTAAAATAAAATTATCCTTATAATAAAGTCATTATCCCTCTTTCTGTTCATCATACATTTGTAGCGAAAAACTCGTTTCTTAACTCTCAAAAAGGAAAAGATCTTATGAAGATACCATATTGACTTAATAACCCCGCTGCGGGGCTATTACATCAGTTTGCAATATATCCGCCATCTATGAAGTTACGACGTTAAAATTCAAAGCTAGAAAATCTTTACGTTGCTAAGAATGCGAAATTGAGCTTTATGACCAGGTAGGAAGTACCAATTTGTAGAAAACATGCTTTAATTTTTTTGTGGGGTAATTCCGTCTAAATCCTGTCAAACTAGGGTTGGGATGCATGAAAGTCGATAAACGGTACCTAGCTATAATTCATCGCAAATAAGGCAACTACGTTATTTGTGATTTTATAGTTGGGATTAAACTCTATAACAAGTATAAATAAATGAAACCATAAATTTTCATAGTATTTTATTTTGCTAAAATTATCAGTAAAAAAAAACAATTAAGAACTTAAGTACCTCATAACATAAATTTACACGAATTATAGTAGGTAACATTTGAATTTAATAGTAATAATAAAGTCTTTTAGTGGTTTTTCTTGGGCTGTGCTCGATGCGATCTCGAGAAAGTGTTACTTCTTCAGGGCATTTTTTTTGCGTGGCGGACGCAATGGCCGCTATCCACGAATGTCCATTTTTATTCATTTTTACAAAAAAATAATGTTTAAGTATGACTAACAACACTGTATGACTTAACAGCTGCATCATGAGGCAAAATCAGTCTCAAAAAATATTTAAGTCTTATTTTTTTTAACCCTGTAGAAATAACTTAGGCGTTAAAATTCAGTCCAATGATCGCATAGCATAGAAAGGACGTGAAATTATTATTTGCCAGGAATATCATCTTTAAAGGGTGTTGTCATTCCATTTCGGCGAACGTATTCCGAAATCAAAACCGATGCTTCCTTTCTACTTAACGGAAAACCATGTTTTTCCATGATATGAAGATTCTCCGCCATTCGTTTTTCGAAGTCAGCAGAAAACACAGTTGGTCTGCCAACTGTATCATGCACACATTGAAGCCTAGTGTTGATTGTAGTTCTTGGTATTCCATAAACCAGTGCCGCTTGGCTGCTGCTCATTCCGTTATTTTTCACATCATCAATAGCTTTCTGAAGATCTAAGTCTGTGTATGCTTTTTCTTTTTTCCTAATATAATGCCGGACCATCTACAAGAATGTAAGATATAGTTTAAAAAATTCTTAAAACTTTATAACGCATAGCCAAACCCAGTTGATTTATAAGCAAAAAGTTCTTAAAATTACTAAAATGAACATATAATAAGATTGTAAAAAGCTGTTTCATACGGGGCTTGAATAATAAATAAAATGTTTATTTGGAAGTTTGTAATTATTCGGACACAACACAAGGCTAGTCTATATTTAGTTTAGTAACAAAAATTGCGCTTATACTAGCGAGCAACAGTAGACTTCTATGCCAAATTTTAAGCGAATGGCTTCAGTAGTTGACTTGCGTCACTACTCACAAAAAATTAACATGGTCATCGACAATAATGTCGACACTATGGACATCACTAGCATTTTGCTCATTCATACAAAAACGGTGGGGCAATTCCGTCAGTGTTTTTCGACTTAATTGCCCCCCGTTAAAATTTTGGCGGGTTATAACGTCAAGTTCAATAGTGCAATAATAACCAAGTATAGGATCAAACGAATTAGCAGAAAAGAATCTACAGTTTTTAATTTCACTACTTACCTTGATTAAAACACCAAAAACTCACAACAATCACTTGAAAATTTATTATTTTTGCGGAGCGTCTGTATTCATGTCCTTCAAGATAATGGCGACTTGTCAAAATTGGCTGTCAGTCAAACAGTTTACGTGCGACTGGCGCCATCTATATTTTATGGAACACATCTGCTCTTCCTTTATCGGCAAAAGATGTCACTATAGACCAAAAGCTTAAAGTTCGGGAGTTATTGCCATTTGATTTAATTACCCCGCCGACGTAATAACCCCGCTCGACCTTACTTAATATGATCTGTAATTCTAAGTTAAGTATAATTTCATCAAAAGAGACTTTTTCTCTTTCATAAAATATATATATATAAATATTCCAGAACAGTACCACAAGTACAACGGAACGGAACAGTATCATAGTACCTAAGACACAAACGTTTGCTTAGTGTGGGGCTAGATGGCGCTGTGTGCAATGTCCCGGAATATTTATTTACAAGAACGCTGGCTGGTTACTTCCGCAAAGGATTTCTATAGCAATCCAGCGTGGGAATGCAGCCAGCGTTCTTGGCTCCATTCCACATGTGGATGTTTTAAATTTAGGTTAAATGTACATACTCTTTTAGTGTATATATGTATAGTATATGTATAGAACTGATATATTTCAGAAGTTAATAAAACTGTCATCCAATTAGTATGTGGTCACGTAACGACTCCTGCCAATTTGTATTCTCGCAGAGATCGTGGCGAGTATTAATTGAAGTTTGATAGATAGATAGACAAACAAGAAGGGAGACTACTAATTTTTTAATGGCGCCAAGCAACAACATTATTTATTTATTTACAGACACAAAAACAACTTACAAACTAAAACTTATACTAAAAAACAAACTTAACCTTATATGTAAAAAAAATTGTAAGTTTAACTATTGTGTACAACTTTCTTTACAATATAATGTTGTACTCTTAAAGTTTATAGTAAACGTCACTATTATAAGCGGTAATATTACATTTATAAGTAGGTTTTTGAATTTAGTTAAGTTGTGATGAAATATATCTAGTTTAGTACTTACTTTACTACTGAGTTCATTGTACAAATGACACATACGAAACAATGGGTTGTTATGACCAATGTTATTATAGAAAATTGAAATAGCAAATATGGTAGGCTTCCGAGTAGATAATTTCCGAGTCCAACATGACAACAACATGAGCGGCGCCGACGGCGAGGGCCTAGTTTGATATCAGAACCATGTAAGTTCCGGGGCCATTTAGTATGAGAAATACCCCGCCGTGTCCCCGACACTGGACAGGGATGCGCAAAAGCATTATTCCCATGTTAAAAAAGGACCATTTGAGTTCAAGCAAGATTAAACCACGATATTGCTTTTGCAGGTGTAGTGTAAATAATAAATAAATAAATATTCCGGGACATTGCACACAACGCCATCTAGCCCCACACTAAGCAAACGCTTGTGTCGTGGGTACTAGATAACGGATATAATACTTATATACTTTTCTTTTGTAAATACATACTTATTATATATAAAAACGGCCAGACTCGACACAAGTAACTACAAATTTTAGTATTCATAATTACTTGTCTCATGCGGGAATCGAACCCGCAACCCCTAGATTAGAAGGCAGAGTCACTACCAACTAAGCTAACAGAGCAGTTGTGAGCAGTGTGATAAATACCTCACAATCAAATGTCAATGATAATATATAATATAAAAGCCATAGGCAAGATCATCTATCCTACCTATTTACACCTATTAAAACCTATTTAAACACATGTATTTAAAAAATCTTTCCGTAAAAGATGTACATATTTCGTATAATATTCACAATCATCATCATCATCATCCATAGCCTTTTGGGATCTAACTGCTGGGTATAGGCCTCCCATTGTATGTGCCATCTGCGCCGATCTTGTACAGACCTCATCCAGGTTGGACCCTCGACTTTGACGATGTCGTCGACCAATTTATTTATTTATTCACAATACAACCTAACTATTATAGTCGCCTGGAATATTCATTCCAAGGGTGACTAAGCTTATTTAGGTATGGTCAAAATTTTGATAGTCAATAACTATTATAAAATGTGAGTCTCTGGTTTTTGAAGTCTATGGCCAGCATCCACCTATTGAACTTCAATAATTGCATTAACCTCAACTAGGAGATGGGTTGCCTTTTACGAGTTACGGCAATTGAATAACAATGGTCTTTGGTCGCCTCTAGGCACTTTTATTATTGAGTGACAAGTGTAAGGGGCCACGAATAAGATAGATTGTGACGGTGGTAGTGTCACAATTTATTTCACTGTTTACAAAATTATCATGCGAAGAAGCGAGAGAGCAAGAAGCTAGTGTGGCTTGGCGGTTCCGGTGTCTGCTTTTCATCCAGACGTACTCTGGTTCAAATCCGGGCTCAACTGACTTGCATTTTCAAGTTATGTATGGATTTGGACTCGCTTAGCGGTGAAGGAAAACATCGTGAGGAAACCGACATATTTCATGACCACAATATCCAAGGACATGTGTCTTCCGTGGAAGGACCTGGGCGCCGACTATGATGTATCTGCCCAAGAGAACTCCCCTGACGAATTAATTCTGCGGGGGAGTCACGACCCTCAGTCATGAGGAAATACGACTCAAAGAGAAAGAGAGACAAAATTATCACAAGTCTTTCTAACCTTAAGAGCGAATAAAATGTGAACTGTATTTCAAAACAACTCATTTGCGAGTTATATACTTAGTACTTTCTAGGTCTGTATTTTTAATCAGAATCGTTTATACTAATAATGATGAAAATACAGGTTTTGAAACTTCTAGGGTAGTGAACAACGCTTTTAATAGCAAACGCCAAATTCAATGTCGAATTTTTAGGAATCTTAGCTTGATATCAGATTAAAATAATATTATAGTGAAAAATGGTGACGGTAGCGCCCGCGTAAACGTACGATCCAGCCCTAAATGTGAAAATATCTTATCCTAATAAAACCAAACTATCGAACTTCTTTTTCTTATCGAATGAGAGTGAGAATCAAACTTTGATGTCGAAAGTTTATCAAGCCGCCCTAAGGACCTCTGTCATGGCTTACCGACTGCCATATTAGAAAAACAGCTGGGACCTGCAATTTAACGTGTCATCCGGCCCTCGGAAGCGCCCAAAATGAAATGCCACTTTTATTATCGAACTAAGAACACAGCTTTTTGGATCGCTTTTCGATCTCTAAAACATTTTTTACCCTTAGGAGCTAATCAGTGGAAAAGCCTCCATTCTAAAATCGCAGCCTTTGTCTTATTCTTTTCCAAACTATGGCCGACTATTATTCAGATGTAGAAAAGAAAATGAACGGGAAAAATCCGTCCACTTTCTTTCCCTCATCTTACAAAAAAATAAACAAGAGTATGATTGTTTCTTATGATTTTCATTAGTGGACGCCCGCGACTTTGCTCACATTATTTCAGGATAAAAAGTAGCCTACGACACTCCTAAGACCTCATACTACCTACATACCAAAACGCTACTGTTCAGCCGGTTTTGCGTGATGAGCGTTTAAATGAACAGAAATAACAGGGGCACAGATAAACAGAGAAAAAGATAAACAGACAAAATTGCTAGTACTTGTTAGAAAGTATCGATTCAAAGAACGTCCAAACTATTTTGTTTTATATCTTCAATGTTCAGACTCTCAACCATCTTCAGCTTTATTATATGTAGGTATAGATAGATAATACGGTAGTCATTACGCCTTGTCAGATGCCCCTGGGGTGGTTTGAAAACTCAGACACCAGAGTTGGCGACACTTATACGAACTTGCATACTGCCACTATCAGTATAATTAACAGGAGCTTCAGATTATTTCAATAAGTTAAAAAATATCCACTTGATCTCTCGTTGTTACGTACTATGCCCAAAATCTGTAGAAGTTTAATGATACCTTTGCAGATAGTATAAAAATCGTTTAGATTAAAATACTACGAAAAAATAAGAGAAAAGAAAGTAAATATATTACTTCTAACTAGGTACTACAAAATAATAAAAAGAGGGCACTTAGAAAATGTTTAGAAAACCTTGTGCCTAAAGAAAGTTTAAATTCTCCTGCCCACTGCCAAAAAACTATTTAAAAACTTTTCAGATACAAAAATATAAATAAGAAAAAGCACTTTTTCATAAGAGTTTTGAACTTTAGAAAAATACATAAATACAGCACTACTGGTACCGACTAGACAATATAAATATCACCCCTTTTCCACGTATTAACCTTACTGAAATGACAAACCCTAAAAGAGGTGAAATAGTTCCACAATTTCACATTTGCCCTAATTGTGTCGCGAATCAACATTAATTAACCTTCTACTATAGATGCTCTAGTTAGAACTTTAGTTAGCAAAAGTCAAAGACAACATTACTCTGAGACACACCTATGGCTATAAGTTTTTTTGTATGTTCGTCGATCAATCCACCAACATATGGGTATGGTTATAGAGTTCAGAAGGACATGTGAACTCCATCCATTCAAAGAAATACTTTCGTTTTTATATTTTTCACACGCC
This sequence comes from Macaria notata, assembly GCA_927399415.1. Taxonomy (NCBI): domain Eukaryota; kingdom Metazoa; phylum Arthropoda; class Insecta; order Lepidoptera; family Geometridae; genus Macaria; species Macaria notata. The sequence continues at coordinate 9,228,450 of OV656725.1, read as the reverse complement.
ATGTTGCTTAAAGTACCCGCATGTAAGATTCTCTGGTCAAATCGCCAGCTTTGTTTAAAAGCCAATTCCAGTATAAAGCTGCCAAATCACAAATTGCTTAATGATCTTTTATTTTCATTCAAGTGTATCTAGAAAAGACAAGTCACAGATAAAAACTGTAGTTGCCAGGGGAATAAAGAAAGTGTTCATTATACCATCCGTAATACTATGGATCAAGCAGCATAACGTGCTAGAATATTACGAATAAAATCCAAATCTGGGAGAAGTATTTGATATGATTTACTCCTTAATTAGTATGCTTTGTGTGTATAAAAAAATATTGACCAAAACGATGCGTCTATTGGGATAAATGTCGTTGGCAACAGTCATAAGGGGCGTTCCCCACGGGCCCAACTAAGCACATATTTGTCCCCACTTATTTGTAGAACTCGTGTGCACCTCGCCTTATTTACTGTTTACTGAACTTACTCACGAAAGCTGTGCTATGCTTTTGATGTCTAAGCTTTTAAGAGTTTCTAATTAAGACTAAATTAGGTAAATAGTAGTAAGTAATGTACGTCTTTATAAGGTTTTGTTTTTAAAGCTGACAAACTTTTTTGACTTTACCGAACACTGATCACATAAACTCAGTTCATGAATTATTAACAAAATCGCACTGAGTTAGAATTATATAATTTATTATTCTATTAATCCTGGCTCGCTGAAAAACGTTATTCAGCTTTGTACACAACACAACTCACTCATATAATTATACTCTTCTTTAAGATTTTTTTTAGCCCAAACGTCTCCATAAAGATATAATTATGTAGTCATATGACTAGTTATTAGTAAACGGACTTTTGATAACTTAAGTATATTATTTTGATTTTCATGTTGTATTTTCGTATCGCTACAACAAATAAGAAGGTTTTCCCTCACCAGCCACTTTATTTACACACACAGTCACAACATGTCTGTCTGTATGCTACTAAATTTACCTTTGTCTTGTGACTGAGATAAGTTCACCTAAATTGTTTACATTTTGAAGTACAAATGTTGTTTTAATTTACTAGTCCATTAGTCATTCTCGGTAGTCCGGTGCGAGAAGTGGTAAATTATGTTTTACGTTTACCTGTCCTCTATATTTTTATTACTTTCTGCTGTTTTAGTGTTGAAGAAAATTAAAATCGGTCCGAATACTCAAAAGGTACGACTATTCATTACGAGTACTATTGTAGATTGGTGGTTAATATTTTTGGCGCGGAAGATGTGAACTTGGAAAACTACAAATAAAAAATAATTATCCATTTAATATATTATGTATTAGCAACTCCAAACACTAAACTATCGTAAGCTACTACTTCTTTCCAAGTTCTTTAACATTTGTTTTTTTTGTAATTAATGATTACTTATTTCTGACCGACTTTATAAAAAGGTGGAAGTTCTCAATTTAACTAATCATTTTTTACAATAATTGTATACCACACTATTTTTAATATCCCGTAACCGGTATTAAACAAATTATAATATTTTAATAAATGTCAAAGTGATTTATAAAAACCAGCAATGTAGGGAATTTACCTGCAATGTAAAAAGTAATGTGCTAACAAGCCAGAAATTAACTTTTCAACAAAAACCGACCTCTCGAGAGTTGAGGTTAATTTTGCACCGCCAATTATTTTTTTGCAGTTTGTTTACATTTTCGGTCAAGAGCCGAAAAATACATGAAATTATTTTGCCTTTTTATGGTTCGCATGTTTTACTTCTAATTTACTTAAAAAAAAAAATTACATGTTTTCAGACAAAAAAATACATTGTCACTTTACAGAATAACAAAAAATAAGTAGGCATAGGTCTTAAAATCTAGTCTACTATTATTTAGATGGCTATGCATTCACTGTCATCTAGTTTTCAATGTAAATCATAGGACTCTTTTCAATTCAGAGTAAATATTTTAAATTATTTTGCGTTACCATGCATCACGCTCTACTAAAGCAATGCTTATCATCAGGCAAGCTGGCGTCAAACGTGAGACTAAATTAAATAGATTACATTAATAATTATGTTTGGGAAATTTCGGGACACATCATTATTAAAGTCCCTAAAATAAAAAGTAATTGTATTATTTTTTTTTTTACATTAGATAGACTCACGCTTGACTACAACTTGCCTGATGTTAAGCAACGTTGTAATCTACGATCTAGCGCGCTTGCCTAGAAGAAACCGGTTTACTCTCGACTTGAAGACCGACAAATTATAGTTCAAGGGGAATAGAGATTCGGGCAAGGAGTTCCACAGTTTGGCTGTTCGCACGATGAAAGTCGAAGCAAACCGCTTGGTGCGAGTCTTTGGAACCTCAACTGTATAACGGAGCCTTCTTGTCGTACCTCTACTCGTACGATGGTAAAATGGGGCTACAGGAATTAAATTATGTAATGTAACTAATATACGAGGCGTAATTCGAGCCTATGACTTTTTCCTTCAGCTCAAAGCATTTTGTTCCAGATGTCATCGTTTGATGCTATTTTATTAAATCGAAATTTAGTTTATTGTATCGTTGAAGCTCGTTCCTTCTTCCCTCTGCCACGGAAAAACATACCAACTTGTTTTTTTATATGTATATATAATATAGTGTATGATCCCGAAAGTGATATAGATTTCTTTGTATCCCAATTCCAAACCTTAAAATAGATAAACACAGTCGAAGATGCGGACATGCTTTAACACTATACTAATAACTTTTACCATAAATTTTTGTCTCTCATTTCATATCTGTTGATTTTCTTGTGTGATATTTTAATAGCGTTTTTCTTTATACTATTTTCCTCTATTCCAGTTAACAATGGGCGGGTGGTTCAGCTATGTCTGGTGGGGCGGAGATCCTGACGCCGTCAACCCTGTCTCGGGGCTTACGCGGAGGGAGATCTACGCCGTCCAGCGGTCCTGGGTGCCTGTCAACGCTAATGCACTTGCTAATGGCACTGAGCTGCTGAAAAGGTAAGATAAGATATACCTTCGCCATATTAAGGTAAGTTACAAGAAAAATATTCACACCATTGCCAATGTTAACACATACCATTAAACACGTTATTTTTTCCAAATGGGCCTTAAGTAAGTAAGTTCCTATGAGAGTGGCCAACTCTGGCGACAGAGTTTTCAAACCACCCTAAGGGTCTCTGACATGGACCGTAAAGCCTTCCATATTTTAAATGTATGAGAGGAGCTTGTAGAATTAGGAATGTGGGCATAGATCTGGAGATCCATGCATCTGACACATTTTTGAAAATGTGAATTATAGCCTCATCTTGGCAAATAGTTATTATTTATGAGATATTTTTTGTAATTTACAATACACGAATAACAAACATGTTTTGCTACAAATTGTAACTTTAATTTATTTTACCTTCGTGAATTAACTTGTCTCGCAAACTCATAAAATTAGCTGTAAATTTGTCCAATTAATCAGTAATCGTTTGTAAATTGAAAATCGATCCCACATTAAATCGTAGATCGACAAATTGGTCGTAAAACTACTTGATCATTTGGATACAATTTACAATTCTAATCAAACCAAAACATACCCAATTCTTAAATTATATTTGACAGCCTTTATTTTCTTGTCATAAGACACGTAAATTTACAAAACTAACACAGCTACATATTAAGTACAAATACAGCTAAAATAAGTATGCTTTGTGTATTGTAGGTGCTTTATCATCTCGCTTAATTCATTATATTAAATTACTAGCTGTGCTCGCGACTTCGTCCGCGTGGAATAGTTATTTTGGGCATCATATTTATTTTTGCAAACAACCTTTTCAGCTTATAAATTATATCTGTTACCCATTACTTAAACCGTTTTTGCAGCGCACGCAACAGAAGCCCTCCATGATGAATAATTTTACCCGTTTCTTCGACATTTTCCATTGTTTCTTCGCTCCTATTAGTTGCAGCGTGATGTTATATAGCCTAAAGCCTTCCTCGACAAATGGTCTATTCAACACAAAAATATTTTTTCAATTCGCACCAGTAGTTCCTGAGATAAGCGCGTTCAAACAAACTCTTTAGCTTTATAACATTAGTAATAGATAGCTGTAATACGACATTATTAGTAGGTAATAGGTACCGACTGTCCAATGTATATAATATGTTCCGAGTAATTTTGTATCATATTAAGTTAGGTTACGAAACAAATATTTGTGAATAATATAAGTACTTGACAATAAAGTACGTGGATGTGGTTAATATTACCCATCGGTAAGTTAATTCACGAAAACTCGCAATATAGGCTTTGGAAAATCGCAAACAAACCTAGTACAATACGCAAAGAATTACCGAGGCCTTGTGTTATAACTTATAAAATTTAAGTTGTACAATTAATTAATTTTATTTTTTTGTTGTTTATTGATTAAAATCCATTCTTTAGGTAAAATAGTTGTACATACATTATGTATTGTACCTAAGTATTTGCATGTGTTTATGAAAGCAAAAACTTTTTTATTTGAAAAACATGTATTCTCATGTTCGGGTTAAAATAGGACTAGTCTGAAAAAAAAAATTCATTTGAAGGATAATACTCGCTCTGTCCTTGAAATTCGTACAATTTTGAATTTAATCTCTGGAAATGACAATGAATAAAAATTTAATATACCTAATACCCGTAGGTACTCCTTGGATGGGTGGCCAAGAACTAGTATTATAATCGAGGAGTTATTGGAAGTGTCAGGTCTCCAGAATGCTGGCTGCTACTTTGCTCAAAAGGTGAGCATTGCTATACAACGCGGAAATGCCGCCAGCATTTTGGGGACCTTTCCTTCTACTACACTACAGGCATCTTAGATTAAGTATTTTAGTTTTAGAAGTAGTTTAAGTTTTTATTGTATAGTTTAATTTTGTGTGTTTAAATAAAAGTTTTTAGTGTCTGTAAATAAATAAAGAAATCAAGGAGTTTTAAAGTTACTTATTTGTTAAATTTGTTATAGTACGGTAGTCTTTAACCTATATCAGAGCCACCTCGGGTGGTTATTAAGCTGTCGACAAAATTGTGACTTAAAATTAATTCAATTTAGATTCTTTTCGTATAAAGTGATGGTTACATTTCATCAGACTGAAACAAATAATTCTATGAATTATTAAGTACATCAAAATCTGATTAAATTAATCTAGCCATTTCTATAACAATTCACATCTATCTACCATTACGTTGGTAGGTATATAAAGGTGCGAATTGTCATCTTACGAGTACTCACGCATACTACGGCCCGCGAGGAATGTCTCGTAAACGTCGACGTATTCCGACGAGCCTTCTGACGGAATAGCTCGACTTGAGAATTTGGCTCAGTTCGTTGCTCACCGAAGGAATGGAGTGAGTGATGTGGTGATTGGTTTACTTTCTAGAGCAGTTAAAAAAATAATCCAATCACCGCTATTGCAATTACCGTAAGACTGGTTCTTTTGTGTATGCGTAATTGACAAAACGTATGAAACTATATACCTATTATATTTAGTACTTATAGTAGCTCTCGAAAAATTTATACTGGAAAATTTAAATTGAATACTACTTAAATTTTGTTGTAATAACCGGCTAGCACTTACGTCAATAATAATAATAGTTTTTCGACATAATTATTGACGTAAGTAAGTGCTAGCCGGTTGTTACAACTTAATTTAATCTTGCCTTACGGGAACTATAATACAGTGAATACTACTTATTTTTGTGGGCTACTTTTTATTGCTGTAATATGAATAACGCTTTAATAAAAGACATACTGGAAAAATATAAAAACTTTGGAAAAGACATTAAATTACAAGTTAAAAATATTTATTTTTAGTATTATCGGTAAGATCCAAAACTCAACAAGTGATCAAAAGTTCATAAAATTCGTTTCAGACAGTAAAATATCGTGTGGCCTCTTTCTGGCAAAGAATGCGCCGTTCCGGCAACAGTATACTTGTGGCTGTCTCTGACGATGTCCGGAATCCAGTGTTTAGGCGCTGGATATCTGTTCACATGGACCGAAACAAAAAGTGATCGCATATGTGCATTTTATTCTATATCTATTTTTAAATTGACTCACCCCTATACAGTGTATTAATTTTAAGTAGTTTAAGTTTATGGGTGCAAGCCTGAAATAAATGACTTTTATTTTATTTATTTATTATAAAAACAGCAAAATTAAATGTAGTCTGTGACGTCTAGTGTTCCTAGAACGATATGTTTATTATGTGCTAAACCAAGTAGAATATAGGTTGTTAGGTAAATACTTGAAACGCTGGTAATTCACTGTAATGCGATTGTCTGTCTGTTGTTCATTTATGTATATGTAGTTATGTATTTACGAGCAGGCACTAAAAAATATTCATTGGATTATAACTTTTATGACACTAGGTAAATAGTTATAATAATATTAGTCTATACAGCGCATATACATATATTATAAGTAGTGGTACATTATTACATGCAATACATTAGAAACGTTTTGATTTTTTTTTCAAATTTTGGTATTTAAAATACATAAAACGACCACAACGAGGAAGCTTTGATTTATGTACCTTTTGTACTTAAATTATTTACATGTGTATTTTCTAAAAAAACATATTTATAAATAATTACCAATTTAAAAAAATATTTATTTTGCGAACGAAACATTTTACTAATTTTTATATCGTTATAGTTACCTATTTTCCTGAACATTTGGCAATGCGAAGCATATGTATTGGCATATTATTTAGCGTCATAAGTTTCACATTTACTCAATTTATTTCCAAGAGAAGGCTTATACTTAGCAGCGGGTGAACACAGGCTGATGATGATGATGATGATGATTTCCAAGAAATTAGTAAACTACGCGTACTTATAGTATAGGTATAAGAAACTTACGAGTACAGTACTTGCGACATTGAGTTTGCTCAGTACAAATGTCCACAAACGGAAAACAATGGGGAATAGAACTGAGGAAACCAGCCAAGTCAGTCACTTACACTGAGTCTATATACTTTGCTAAGTCTGTAATGTAGGCTTTGTTTGGTATTTGATTAACTAGTAGAAGACTTACTACTTATTGCTTGTATAGTAGGAAGGTACATACACTATCATTAGTCTCCTTTTGCACAAATTAGGCATTCTTACTAGGATCTGGCACATCAATTCCCAAATGCATTTAATGTCAAAATTCCATAAATAAATTATAATAAAAATTGGCTAAATGAGTTTTTAGAGTCGTTGAGCAAGCAAGCCTTAGCAATTTTGTCTATAAAAGCTTTTAAAACTCGCCGTGGACCTCCACGGCGAGCCTTATTTTTTTAAAGAATTTCTGTTTTTATTTTGATTTTGCCAATATATCTAATAACTACTGTATTATGTATCATCAAAATCGGTTCAGCTTTAATGTGATTTGATAACAAAGATACATCGTGACAAGCATTATTGCTTCTCAGATAGATATAATGATAGAAAACACTTTATTGTAAACACCAACATGCAGGAATAAACACAATGAAACATACAAAACTTAACATTAGTGTGCTAATTGGCGACCTTATCGCTCAAAGCGATCACTTCCAGGTAACCAATCTGGCAGGGATCAGGGTCAGATGGTTTTTTAGGGAGGATATAGTGTATAAACACTAAAATTTCCAATTAACTAACTAAAATTTAAAATAAAAGATTTCCCAAGTTAAGTTAGTTATTTAATAATGATGACTTTCATATTTTTAATCATCTACCTTCTAAAACCATCTGACTCTCTAGATATTAAGAATCGATAAAAATTTCACGCATAACCAGAATGTGAACCGAAACGTAACCGTGATAGTAAAATTTTAACAGCTCTTCGCTTCATAATATCTGTCCAGGTTTATAGCTCTACTGAACTGAAAACAGATGTAGAGGCATTTCTGATTTTATTGCTCTATTTCATGTTGTTTTAGAGGTGGACAATTTGGTAAATTTTAAGCTTCTAATTTATGTGCTGTGTTGTATAAATAAAAACATGTCAAGGATAAATGTAAGACTAAGTATTTAAACTCAGCTTTTTGTTTCTGTACCTCAAAGAAGTAGCATGGAATTAGACATATCACTCCTACTGCTGCAATACAATTCGCGGAAAATTTTACCAACTGACAATGAATGTGAAAGTAAATCCTTGGCATAATAGGTAACAAGATGTCCGTGTTCCACCATCAGGTTCATCTTCAGACCCTGCAGTTGCAGGATCCCATGGGATCTCGGAAACTATGTTTTAAAATAAGTACTTTCCAGCAATAAAAAATGCATAGCTTTCATACAAATATGAGTCTACAACTCTATTATGTACATAGAAAATTAAGAACCTTCTCCATTCTTGCACATGCAATCTACGCACTATCTTTGAGCTTCTCCATTCTTGCACATGCAATCTACGCACTATCTTTGAGCTTCTTCTTTTAACTTTCAGACTTTACATCTCCTACCCAGAAACGAAAGAATTCTTCAAAATGGTCCGCAAGCTGCCCGAGGAAGAATACGTCAACAACCCTCAGTTCAAAGCGCACGTCATCAACCTGATGACGTCACTCAACCTGGCTGTCAACAACCTCAACCAACCAGAGATCGTGGCCGCCATGATGAATAAGATTGGAGAGGCGCATGGGAAGAGACAGATTAAGGAGAGAAATTTTATGGTAAGACACAAATCAATGCCCAGGATCTAGATATCACTAGGTTTTCAAAGTACTCTTGTTTCAGTAGCATTTTTTTCTGTAAAGCACTGCTCTTGTGAACTGCAATACAGCAGATCCAATGTGGTATTAGTTTGTGCCAAACAGTACGTTGTGGTACGAATTTTAAATGCAATATTGTTTAAGTATTGCGTGGACACCATTTAAACGTCATAACCAGGCTTTATACTTTGAACTTTAATGTTCCTCTTCCTCTTATTTTCTATAATAAAAATTAGCCAGAGCTCTAGCGGCTCAGGAAAATTGGAAATGCAACTAAGTCCTTTTAAATGAGTTAATTTTTTTTCAAAAAACACCACATCCATCTATCAACTTCCATTATGTTTTCATTTTGTTCAATCCAATACGAGCATCGCCTGCAATTTTATTTCAACCATTTAACTAGTTCCAACAAAAAATATTCAAACTTACTTTCCGACCACGGACCAACAAAGTCTGCAAATCAAGTTAAAAAAGCTCTGCTTAATTGGAATGCTGCCACTCACGGAAGTACTTTATCCAATTCGCTTTCCACTTGAACTGAGGGTGGTTTTGAAATAAAATCGAATGACATTTATTTAATTACTCTTCAAGCTGTGACGAGACGTTTATGGGCCTTTGCGTTTTTAATTATGGTGACCAGTCCAGAGGCGCGGCTTTGTTCGGGTAAGCATTACCTTATAATCATGGTGATACCATCCTCTAAAGGAATCTTATAGGAACCACAGGCTGCTGACGGCCAAAACTATTCTGTACCTTTGCAGGTTGTTGAAGGCACTGAAAGTCATTTTATCGTTATTTACTTGCATTGTCAAAACGATCTGCGTTAGTTATTTCCTTTTAGCCAAGCTTCCATTTTATGGTATCTTCCGTTCTAGCGGCAAAATTTTTAATCTCGGAAATAGAGATTTATAAAATAATAAAAATAAGAAACTGCACTTAGCTGTAGGGATGGTTTCGCCTTAGTCCCTGATTGGTAACGACCAACGGCAGTATAACAACTGCCGCAGAGCGCTACCGAGCGGGGACTTCTGAGTGGTTTAGCCACTTACTTCAATCTGAGCCTGGGGCGGTCGGCAGCAAACGTGGCCTTTGCCGTCGATAAATAAAAGGGTGGCTTCGGCGACTTCCCACCGGAGTACCCGGAGCCATACTCCTTCTTCTTTTTTAACGAGGCTGGCCACCGGGGGGGTTTTAGTGCGTAAAAATCCCACATAACCCAATTGCACCACATTGTGGTGTGTGTGGTGGTGTGTGGGTGTCTTGCTCAAGATTCCCACCCTCGCAACAAAAAAGGGATGGTTTTGACTTATCTGACTATTAGGTAGAGGTAACTACTATATTTTGAAAGAAGATAGACGGGTCCCAAGCACGCTTTATATTTTATTTATTAAGCGGTGAGTTGGCCAAAATTCCAGCACGCACGCTGTGCCAGAATTAATTTGTGGCCCGTCAGTTCGACGATTTATTGGTAGTTTGCTTTTAAATACGGTTAAAGTGTGTTTGTTTATTATGTTACTGGTTATGCCCAACAGCGTTTTTTGCAATTAAGTAAATCCGCTATCCCACCCCATTAATATAATATAGGCGAAAGTTTATGCGTGTGCATGTATGTGTTATAACTTCTTCACACTCAAAATGCAGGACCAATTTGGATGGAATTTGGTATGGAGATAGATTAGGCCCTGTATACAAAGACAGATAACAGACAGTTTATAAAAATATAATATTGTCTTTGTTATAATAAAAAGAAAAAATAACATAAATCCATTTAATTTACAGGATCTGAAGCAAGTAATCGTGACGATGTTTATCGAGGTCCTTAAGCTGGATGCAGAGACCCTAGGGGCGTGGGGCAAGGCCGTGGACTTCTGGTACAAACACATATTCGAGACCCTGGAGCCACAGAGTAGATAACACGATGGTGACCCTGGATTTTTTTTGTTGGAGTGAAAGTAGAACACTGTATCGACTCTGTTGCTAACTTTTTGGTAGCGGTAAGGAAGAACAAACTTTTTGGTGAAGCTAAAGAATATCAAACTTATTGAAGTGTTTAAAAGAGTTTACGTTTCGTTTACTGATAAGTGACTCCTTGAGATTTAAGATCAAGGGTAATAGTATTCTTTGTTTAAGATTTTATAAAGAATGATTGACCTTGTTTGATGGCCTCTAACACGCGTGATTATACCAAACTTGCCTAACTCTTCTCAAATTCATAAAGTATTCCATTTCACGATATTATGTGCCATATTAGGTACTTACCTGTTTAGGTAAGTAAGTACATAAGTTCTGTCTGAACCACCACTTACGAAAACTCTTGAACTTTTATGAATAGCCGACTAAAAAAAGGAAAATTTCAATCTTCGCTATCATAAAAGATGCACCTGGATTCAATCTGCGCAGGACCAGGACGAGTGGCGTTCAAGTTGAGAGGCCTATGCTCAGCATTGGGCGATAACATGCTGATGATGATGATCAAAAACGAGTAAGATAGAGTCGATACAGTGAACTAAATTCTTTACAAAGTTATTGTTAAACAATTTATGTAGTGTACCAACACAATGCTTTTATTGTACAATTACGTTATATTGTGCCTAGTTTAGAATTGATAGGTCGAATCACAAGTAATTTAATTTGTAAAACGGCCTATTCAGAATGTTGTATGGTTAGTTAGTGGGACGACACTCTGCAGGGTTACTCGGAAATATGTGCACCATATTTTAATACTTACTTACTTTAGCTGGCGCTGCGACCCAACTGGATCCTGGCCTCCGATACTAAATGGCGCCACTGTCCGCGATCTTGAGCAAGACCCTCCCACTGGGTCACTTGCAGCTTGCGGAGGTCCGCCTCCACCTGATCCTTCCAGCGATACTTAGGACGCCCCACCGGCCTCTTGCCACACGGTCGCCCCAAGTACGCGCGTCTTACTGCCCAATCCTGCCCCATTCTCTCTACATGGCCGAGCCAGCGAAGTCTCTGTGCACTTATCTCGCCTATAATAATATTATAATAGCTTACTTTTATATTAGGTATTTAATAAATTTAATCATGCCCTTATGGGTAGCATAGATATGATGTAAACACGTTGATATTGTGAATAATATATAATTGTTGGGTTAAAATCAAAAACAATTGAGGTACCTAATTATTTTCCTAGTCTGATGTAAATCAAACGACGAACAAATGCGACAAAAACACCCAATATGATTTAAAGTTTTAAAATAATCTCCAGCCAAAATTTATAAAGAAAAAAAATCATGTTACTAAAAATCAAGTAACGTAAGATTTTCACAGTTCAATTATTTGATTTGGCATTATTTGATGTGTATATACCAAGTCACTATCAAAATATTGTGCACATTTTTTCTGTAACCCTGTAGAGTTGACGAAAGCTTTTGTTATTCGGCCTGATTCTGATATTTTATGTGAATTTAGCGTAGTTTAGTATTTAGATTTGTAGTTAGATACAATGGGATTTATTTAATTTTTGACTATTATACCAAAGCGGTATGTAATTATTTTACATAATATTATATTTGCGACGTAGCTGCAAATTTGCTGAATAGAGGTCTAATTTTATGGTGCTTTTCTAACAGAGACATTCATGGCATGGCAAAATAATTTTCGATTTGAGTTGAAAATAATAAATCTACAATTGAGAATTACATACCTAAAGTACCTAATTTAAAATCATAAAAATATTAATGATTTTATTGCCTTTTTCGATGATGGGAAAGCAGCCGTCAATTTGTTTTTATGTTGTAGGCTTTCAAATTTTATATAAAAAAAACTGTAAAGTCATTGAGAAATTTTATAATTCCGCCGACATTTTGTAAATAATTATTGAATTGATGCGAATTTTTACAAATTGTACATTTTTATGGAAGCTATAGCTATACTTGTTAAGTGGTTATTTATAATTAGTATGTCGAATATTAGTATGGATATCATTAAATTTTATAATAAAACGATTTTGTTTTACTTGTTCCTTAACTAAGCAATTTAGTGCTACCGTTTATTAAAATTCACTCGACACACATTTTTGATTCAACTATAGATAACCCAAACAAAATTCAACACATAATAATGGTCAAAGCCATCAACACGATGATTCAAAATCTAACACAGAGAGCTCACAGCATTTTTTGCAAGAAAACCTAAAACAAAACTAGTTTTCTCTGCTTTATTATTCCTCTGAGAATTTCACGTTATCGCTATAAATTGGCCAAAGCCATGGCCAAAATAAGTCAATGATAGAGTAAGCTTATTAACTTACTAATTGCCATGAATGCATACAAACAGTAACATCTCCTTATCTAATAAAAAAGATCTACGTGTAGTACCATTTTAACATTGAAAGGCTTCAATTCAAATAAAACCTTCCAGACACATGTACCTACCATCTATCCAAGCGATTCTCATCCTTATGTCCTCGTATTTCTTCCAATGTAAATGAATAATCCCCTCACATGAGTTCGATTTGTTTCGTCGGGAGGGGAAACGTAACATTGTTCCCAATAAACACCTCATTACGGTGAAAGTTTCAATATTCAATCGTAGATATTTAATTTTCCCCGAAATTGTAAAGAAATAAATCTACCAACAGCCATTTTAATTTAATGTAGGTGTTCATAATAATATGCTCGAACGCAGAGTAAGCAGAACTTTGATTGAACCTCTTTTGCTGGTACTTACAGCAACAAAAGAGAGACCACCAAAAAATAAAAAAACAGAAGCAACAATGACTGACCAACGCGGCTATGATGGGTTGATGAAATCGGGAATCCGGAGGCACGTGGGCAATAAATAGGTGGCTAGAACAGAGGATCATATATCATGCCATGCTAGAACCCTATCTCTCTGTTGAGTCGTATTTCCTCATGTCATGACTAAGGGTCGTGACTCCCCCGCAAAACCAATTCGTTAGGAAAGTGCACTAGTGCAGATACATCGTGGTGGGCGCCCAGGTTCTTCCACGGAATACACATGTTCTCGGATATTGTTCCTCAAACATGTCGGTTTTCCTCACGATGTTTTCCTTCACCGCTAAGTGAGAGCAAATCCACACTTAACTTAAAAATACAAGTCATTGGTGTAGGGCCGGATTCAAACCAGGGTGCGTCTGGACGAATATCAGACACTGGAACTACTGAGCCACACGTACCAGAAGCCTATAACCATAAATTGCCAACTAATGGCTAAAAAAGAAGAAGGAAAGGATAAATATTGTTTGTAGGAGTCTCTATATTGTTTCACCTATATTGAAACGAGAGTGCCTGCATTATTCAGATCCTCAGACAGTGTTGCATATTTAACGTGGTGTTTGTACGCTCCTTCGCGACGAGACTGTTTTTGTAGCTGGATCTCAGTATGGGATCAGCGTGGAATATGTGGGGATAAATGTATTTTTCAAAGTCAAAGCATTTATTGCCTAATTGACATACCTACAGATCTTATGCTAAGGTATCGAGTCAGTGAAACACAATATAGGTACCCTAATTGGGTGTTTGTTTTGTATTTAGATTCGGTGCGGGCCGGTCTATTTGTTTTATTATTATTGTGTATACATGTACCTAGTTAAAACAACTTATTTATCTAATCTTTTCGTTACTGCAAAGTGGGGATAAATGTAGTTAAGTAATTATATAAAAGTAAATGAAAATATTTAGTATCAGTTAAGTATATTATGATACGTGTGCTACATTCACAGCCCTACAATTATTGTAGGGGGAAAATACAATTCAAATTAGCATTGTCATCATTTATGGAATTCATTAACATTTATGAGTAGTACCTATATACCTAACTTACCTACACATATTTTTTAATCTTTATTTTTTTTTACTTGGGATAGGCTTACGTTTGACTACAGCCCGTCTGACGTTAAGCATTGCTGCAGCCTAGGATGTGACACGCTTACCTAGAAGATACCTATTAACTCTAGATTTGAAGACCCTTGGATTGTAGATCGTATTTATGGACCTTTGTCGAAGCTGGACCATGCCGGTCCTCCTAACTACAATTACCCCCACATATTACGATCACGATCCTGGAAGAACTTTTTATAATATTTTTGCTCCTGCAATGTACCTAATAAATAAAGGATAAATGTAGGTACCTATAATGCGGGCCTTGAAGAATTTCGTATGAACCAAGTACAACTACTTTTATGTCTTATCGTTTAGCTGCTGCACTAGTTCACTTGCACTAATTACAATTTACAACAAATTACCGTTACACTAGATATAATAGAATGTACCTAAGTATTTGCTCTGCGATCTTACTATAGACTAAAAATCTTTCTAAATTGGTTCTTATGACAAAATAATGTAATTCATTTATTCCTTTTGCAAACATGCGTAGGTATCTATGCACAATGATCTGATGAGTGTAAATTATAATAAAACAATCGATCGTAAAGTACCTAATCAAATAAAATGCATGCATTCAGCAAATAGTTCCTATAGGTACATAATGTAGGTAGGTATAACTATTTTATTGATTCCGTGCATTTTATTTGTTTCTTAGAGATGAGGCTTTGGATACAGTAGGTACCTAGGTATTTATTTGCCATCTCTCTATTTCTTTATGAAGCATAATAAGCCGAATAGAACTTTCAATATTTTTTAATTAAATAAAGGAGCACATAACAGGCTCTGCCGATGTAATGACCATAACAATAGTTATAACCACTTTTGTAAATGGTATTTGAGTGTTCTTCAGTTTATCTCAAACATTTCAGAAGAGTAAATGTAATTAGTAAGACAATAGGGGTCACGCAAACAATCAAGTTGATGTAAATATACTTAACAAAATTGTCTCTCCATTTAAATACTCGGTAAATTGTGTACCTATAAAATCTCGGTTGTTCGCAGTTCCTTCCTACCTACTGCACCTACCTAGTAAATGCTATAGTTAAGGCATACCTACTAGAGGCCTGTAGAACGATTCGATAACTTAACAACAGTTTTACAATTCCTATACGATCTTGCATTTGACCATAATAATATATAGGTACATAGATAATTTTTAGCTTTTTACTAGGGAAACCTAAAATGTAAGTTAGTTATAGTAGCGCGTGATGTTATTGCCAGCCGCAACAGAATATCAGCACTCTGCCACAAACATGATGACTTGTGGCTGTTTAAGGCAAGGTATCACATTTAAATTTAGGTATTTGTATTTTAATACTAATTTACAATATGTACCTACTATGTAATAGGTATAAGTTATATATATCTATAATTATTGAAAATTAACTTTTTCAAGCTTAACATCAGATAACTCTATCTTATGATTTGTCATTACCTATATTCATACATTTATTCAGTTATTTTTATTTTTTCTTTAGTTCTGTTAGAGACATCTAATATATAACCTAGGCTGATATAAGTAAGGGGAAATAGGGTATGGTTGCTTAGAAATAAAACTACAATTTATGATTTTTATTTATTTTTTTACAATTAAGTTAACATACATATCAAACCAGCCAGAGTGTGGCTAAACCCATTTAATATCTAAACTTATGAACAATACAAGAATTGATAATTTCCAAATTCACTTATAGTTATATAATATAGAATAATATATATGCATTCACACTAAATATAATCTACGTTCTACTTACTCATAATCTAAGTTTTGCATAAAATCAAAATAATATGCCCAAAAGAAATTATCGTTATCTATGCATTATAGTATTTTACTTTTTGGCAATTTATTGAGTATCATCTCTGTTCATACTGCATAGCAAAATTAATTTTCTTTAAACATGTAACTTAGATCTTATTCGTAAAGAGGCCACAAATATAACATGCGTTTCTGTCATCAGTTCAAATACATAGGGACTTTTTGTTAATAATTATGTATCGCCTACAAACTATAAACATTACTCTTATCCGACTTGTAAGAAAAATATCCTTACGCGATAACTGAATTATCCTAGCAGTGCTGTGCAGCGGAGGCGGCGCCGAGCCAGTCTGGGTCCCGCGGGACCGGCGCGCGCCTGTGGCCCGCGGGACCGGCACGCGCGGGACCCGCGCCCGCGCCGCCCCTTGTGCGTTGCGGACACATTGCGCTAACGATACCATACAGTAAGATACGATACAACACTTCACATAATCATCAAAACAACTATGTCATCTACATAAAATTTGATCCAAATATTATATTAAAATATTTCTACTTATTGTAACTTCTAAGTTACAGCCAACTTTACAAATAATTGATACATTAGACTCTCAAATAGATCTCTACTAACTACATATATTATTATTAATTAATGGTAAAAAATAAAGAATAAAAATACTTCTAAACATTGCATTTCAATCACATAAGGTTTAGTTTAATTATACGATAAGTAATAACATCTTTTTAAAAACCCGAACATAAGTTAATTACAAGAACAATGTTATCGTTGAGTTATGGAATGGAAAATAGCACTCTTAAATTCACTAACTGTTACACTTACATAATAATTATTGTTCTCCTGTTTTGTTTGTAATATACAATTGCTTTTAGGTAAGTAGTACTCAGAAAAATAACGTTAAAATATATCGACTATTTGATGCACAGATAGAGGCCTTACAATATAACTTAAAGGAAGAGTTGGTGTACCAAATAACAGTGCAGTGCGCGCTAAGTACGGATACTGGAGTTGTGAGTTCTGTAGGTACGTGAGGTACTGTAGTATGAGGTAATATAGATGTACAGAGATTGGCCCCGCCGTCTGCGGCTCGTTGGGACTACTTATATGCAAAACTGTCCGCAGCTAGCGTTCAGAGCTCATCGGATTACATTCGAGATCAGGAACGACACTAGCCACCTTTGTCATGTGTTATATTAGAGAACGACAGTATGATTTCAGATATCTAATTCAATCCAATGAGCTCTAAAGGAGGCTTGCTGAAAATTTTGCTGTGATATTCTCAGCTCAAGCGAAAGGTAAATCAAGAAATTGTGCGTACCATCTCTTAAGAGATGGTATGTACAATATCTTGGTAAAATTTCGATATGGCCCAGAAATACAATGTTCCCGACACCACTAACGCTATTATTTGGTACTTGACGGAACATAACCGATTCGAAAATATAGAATCGTGACGGATCTCGCTTACAAGGATGGTAAGATTACACTATTAAGGCAGCCAGACATACACTTCCTAACAAAAGACAATAGCCATTTATCATTAAAATTGTGGTACATATTTCATAAGACTCGGCCATCATTCAAACTGAAAAATAAAATAATTGGTTTGATTGAGCATAATGAGCTGCTTGTGTCAGTTTGATATAAGATTAAAAGTAAAGGAGTCACATGATCAAATAAGGTGTTACGTGCGTAATATAATAAACATGTCCCGCTAGAGTTTGACTAATGGCCGAGACAATGCAACATGCGTCCACATATGGGCATTGACTTTTACAGGCATGCCAATTACAAAGATAATCATAATAATATATTTCTTTATCTAATTTAATTAAACAGTCAGACAGTGTGAATTAAGAAGTTTCAAATAAAACACCCAACGAATTTGAATAAGAACACAAGGAACACTACAGCAGCAATCAAATTGCGAACACATTTTGTACTACATAAAAAATAATACACAACCCTTTGCGCGAAAAAGACTGAAAAGTTCAACTTTTAAAGTCACAAGGAAACTAGGGTCTTATGTTGAGAGCTTAAGTGACTAGTTCGCCTTGCGCGCGCGCACGGGCCGCGCTCGGCCGGCGGCGCAGTCGGGCCGCGCAGGGCGCGCGCTTCGTGGGGTGGGTGCTCCGCAGGGCGGGCGCTCCACGGGGCACGCACCCCACGCCCGCCTGCTCCCGGGCCGGGCGACCCGCGCGCCGGCGCGTGCCTAGCTCACGCCACGACCCACGCTTCCAGTTAATACTTACTACATCTTTAGAATTATTTTTCCCATCACAGAGATTTGCACAGAGAAATATTTAATATAGCCTATTGATATAATTATGACGTAATTTAGTATTTAGTATCCGCCTATTTATTAAGTGTCCGAATAGAAATACGATGAGATATTACAAATATTAATTGGTGTATTATTAACGAGACGAGACAGCTTAAGTCTACTCTTAACTATTCGATTAGCTTCACTCTTGATATTGTTATGTTACGACACAAAACGCGAATGAAAATGATCTTTTAAAACTACGTTGTACTTTAACTCAAAGGTGGTACCAAAATATATTTTTTCCTATAAAAATGCCAATCGTTAATTTATCATTTAAAAGGTGTCACTCGTTACCCATTACTCTAAAAGGCGATCGTAAGTATTCTCTTTAATTATTAAGTTAATTTAAACTTAAAGATACGAACTTAATGCACACTATGGAAATACAGATATGAATACAACAAAATATTTCGAATTAGAAATGTAATCGATATGCAACGTTCAAGATCAATGAATAAGTCAAGGGAAAGTAAATTTCAAGTGACGTCGGTGGTATCTGAGAATAATTTGTCAAAATCAGTCTCTGCGGGAGCAGACGTGAGGGCGTCAGGAATCAGGAGTGCATTGCTGCTCGACTGAGCGGTGCGGGGGAGCGGCACTCTCGACTGTGCGGTGCGGGGGAGCGGCACTACCGGGGGAGCGGTACTACCCGCCGGGGAGCGGCACTACCGGGGGAGCGGTACTACTCGGCGAGCTCTAGGGGCGCGGCCGAGCCACGCCTGCGACAAATAAATACTTCATCCCACTCACTGGATTATATTAAAAATATTTTCTTAATCACAGATATCAGTCTGTCAAAATTTAAATTAAGTATATTTCAGAATTGGATTATTCATTCCTCACTTAGATACATAGGACATTATTCAAGTACGAGTACAAACAAGGTACAAAAGTGACTGAGAGCGCGGAGTATTGTTTCGTGGCCAATATATAGGAATACGAGAGGCGCGAGCGACGCGCTCGCAGTCGGGCAATTTGGTCGAACTAGTTTACGTATAAAGCGCGTCATCGAGACTGGATCGGTTCACTTAGAGTAGGCGACGAACATAACGACGGGACACAGGTACTGCAGAGATCTAATGAAAGAATAATACAAGCTACGTTATAGGATATGAATATCAATTATGCTCGATATACCCGCGAGCGGAGACCGCGGGGGACTAGAGGCGACTTGTGGCGGAGTCTACTGCATCAATTACAGCCGGGTCGGCCTTCTACGTACATATATACAGCGATATAGACTCTATACGATGTAACGAATCAAATGCAGTTAGTGAACTAGAAGGAGGCGGCGCGGCGCACCAGGCTACTACATAAATACACCAGGTATATATCTCGGCGATCACAATACTTTAGTACCACATAGACAAATTATCTTAGCTCAACATTTTTCAATGGCCCTCGGTTTACGCGTAAGTCACTCAGTACAATTTTTTTCTCTTTTTTTATTTATTTATTTTTTGTATTTTATCAGTTTTGTGTTTATATCGAGAACACCTTTGTCTTACAGCTATATACCAATAATAATACAAAATCCATTCACTATAATTAAGGTAAATTTTAGATATTTAAACGCTAAAATGTAAAATATTAAACTTCCTAAATAAAATCTGATATTCCAATTTTAGGCATTAGCATAATAATTATATTATATTATAATATAATGATTGAGTGACTATGACAGAGAAATAAATGCATAGAATAATACTTGCGGGCCGAGACCCAAGCTGCTCGCTGCTGCTTCGTTCAATATTTGGTATTCGTACGCACGCACCGTGGACTAGAGGTGGCTGCCTCGCCCCGCGCAGCCCCTGCCACTACCCTTCTACACATAAATAAGGAAGACTAGTTTCTTTGTAGAATATCACCTAACGCGCTATTGTGTCGGTCCTAATACCTACAAAAATATATACCGTATAAATAAATACACAACGAGCGACACGCCACTATCAAATTAAAGGCCATGAATATCAAATATTACACTAATTCTAATTGGACTATGCGCGGCGAGAATGTCTTTTAGAACGGAAGTAAGCTGCGACACTTGCTCGATTTGGTCCCTACGACTGACTCATAGCGCCCACTCGCATGTCAACTAAATAGAGAATACCGGTCGAAGACGGAACCGCCAGCCCTTCCCATGACGAGGTATCGCTTACAGCGCTCAAGTGTATCTTCGTGGGTCCGGTTTAACCGATGGACTTGATTCCCGTGTGGTGGCGAGGCAGTGTGCAGTCGCGGGAGGCGGTCCCGTCGGCCGCGCAGAGAGACGAGCGTAAACAATACGACGCGAACCTTCCGGCGCATATTAGGCGGTACACCGCCGGAACCAGCCCGCGGCGGTATCGAACATTACACACTAATTTGGAGATTACAAATAAAATTTTAATTCCACACGAACGGAAGCAGTCATAAAATAAAAAAGACAATATAAAATATTAAAATTAACAACAATATGAGCAAACTATTATAATAGTTGAGCTAAAATAACACCGGAGCAGCTTGGATCGAACGGAACTCGCGTCGGCGGATGGTTCAGTAAATGGCTCCCATTTGTACGAATATTTGTGATGTTAATATCTACGCTGAGTGAGAACATCAGTGGTCGTTTAATGGCATTCAGACATCGACTTTGGCATACAAGTTGCGGGCCTGGCGCCAGCTCGAGCCGCGGGCAGAGAGCGGCCGGCCAGACGTATTATACGAGTGAGACTTATTTGTATCCTTTAAATTCGGGTAAACTTCATGAAAATCAAAATATTAAATAGTCAGATAAAAATATTTACACGTAAATATATATAAAATGATCGATGAAGTAACACTTACAATAAAAGTAAAACAGCTAAGCTCATTAATGATTATTAGAAAGGCGCTCGATTCGCCCGCTCGAGGCGGCGCGTGTGCGGCCTCCTCATTACAATATAAGTATTCAAAGGAAACGTGAAACCTGCCATCGGTTACGGTAACGTACCACAGTTCATTGAGGCACAATCATTGGTTGCTTTCATTGCTTTTTATATTTTTTTTTAGTTTTTTTATTTCTTTTATTCTTTTTTTTTTACTTAAAGAGTACACCTACGATAATATAATTATTATAATTACTTTTAGGTACGTAAATTTATTCTAAATAACAAAAAACAAGTCACGAAAAATGTTAAAAATGAAGCGAGAAGCGTATATTTTTTTCTTTACGAATATAATTCACAATATACATATACAGAATATAATGTAAGTATTATAAATACACAACAACATAATAACACAGACTAAATTGCACGTGGCGCAATAATTGTGTGCAGGAAATAATGTACCAGTCATTGAACCGAAAGGAGATTCAGTTATTCTCACAACCTTGCCGTGCGAGCGTACGTCGCGGCCACAGAGGGCGCGCGGGTCGCACGGGCCGTGCTGGGGTCGCAGGGGACCATGCGTGGGTCACACGGAACCATGCGTGGGTCACACAGGACCATGCATGGGTCACACGGGACCATGCATGGGTCACACGGGACCATGCGTGGGTCACACGGGACCTGACGGGGGTCGCACGGGACCTGGCGCGCGTAGCATGGTCCTAGTGCGGGTTGCACGGAACCGCCCGCGCGATCTAACGCTGACGCAATTAAATTACCACTACATCACGACGCCTACACGTTTATTTTATGACCGTACAAATATATTAAATATACCCATTTATTTTAAGTACTGATAACTTTAACTGACTAAAATTTGAAGGCATGACACGTTCGTCTTTCGTTTAAACTATGGACAACGTATTCTAAAGGGCACTGGAACGTTATACTCTCCGTTTAACCGGCTCGTCTAATATTTTAAAACGCTAATTTTATAAAAATTATAATAAGTATTCTTTATTGCTGTGATTTGCACCAGTAAACGACTGAGATTAGGCGTAATCCGATATACGACGTTGGACAGAACGACATCGATATTAAACGTAATAAATATCTCTTTAGAATCTATGTAAAATGTCGTTAAAAATAAAGACCCTCACGTACATTGAGCTTTACGACAATACAGAATTGACTTCAGCCTGTTCGGTAGCGCTGAGTGAGTTAGGAACATCAGATCGTTAACCCGTACAGCAAATTGCT
This sequence comes from Macaria notata, assembly GCA_927399415.1. Taxonomy (NCBI): domain Eukaryota; kingdom Metazoa; phylum Arthropoda; class Insecta; order Lepidoptera; family Geometridae; genus Macaria; species Macaria notata. Next base: position 9,205,688 of record OV656725.1, on the reverse strand, counting down.
TCAATTTGGAAGAATCATTGCCAAGTAGAGAAATGCAAATCGTGTCTGGATATCTTTGATATTAACTCTTTGGCACGAGATGAGACATCGCGCGACGTCGCTGCTTTCGGTGGCTTCGTGCCCGACAGCGGCGGGCCACTGCTGCGGATTCCAATCACCTATGTACAGTCGGTAAGAAAATATACGTTCGCGTAAAACTAAATCTGCAATCAATCGAGATATGCAAACAAAGGCAACGAAGAATATGCTATTCGCGGTAGATATTAACGTACCGTCGGTCCCTACGATAATAAGGTAGTTACACGATGACAAACACTAATGTTGTCACTAGATGAACACATCACACATCGAAACATTTATCCTAGACTAACAGGTCCAAGCTTACATTACAAGTCCGGCGCGTGGAGAACGCAACTTACTAATAATCATCTGTGAGTGGCGTCCGGCCGCGCGTGCTGCGCCTGCCACGCTCGACTCACTGGAAGAGGCCGCGGCCAGCGCGGGCTGACCCCGTGCTATTGGTAATGATATAGTTTGGCAGAGACACTCTGTGGCACACCATCGATAAATTAAAGTAAATAAAATTGTAAATAAACTATGTGATATCGAACGGAGCTCGCATCGTGCCCTCGCGCCGACGAGGAGCGAACCTGACTTACCTACGTTATAATACCGACCAGACTACGGCTACAAGTATATCATTAACAGAATACGATGTCTAAAGCATTATTTCACTTTAAATAACGTTGAAATTGAGCCTATATAAAATACCACATATCTTTTCTAAGTTATTGATATGGCTAATTTTAAGTTAACTATACACAAAAGTGTAATATTTAAATTACGGTTAATTATAGTACTTCAGTAACATTTTTCACAAATGTAATATATAAAATGATAAAACAATCTTTATTAAGTTATTCTTACATTAATCGTATAATCTAGATAATCATTTCAATATAACTTAAAGTGGCACTTGAATCACAAATACTGGAAAAAATTTGGGGAAATCGGCGAGCGGCGAGCGCCCGCTTCCATGATACTCCAACAAAATAGATTATTATCCTTACTTAGGCAAGATACTTTACATCACAGGATCGCGGCGCGACCTCCTACCCAATATTTGTATATCTCAGACTATAAACGCTGCTTAAAGGAATTTACCACTACAAGAATGCACTTCAAATCTCATAATTTCCAATTTTGTTACAAAAATACAACTAGTTACAGTTACGCGGGCCGGAGCTACCCGGTCGCGGCCAAATGCTCTTATTGCTCGACAAAATATCACTAGTGGAAATAACGGAGGCTCGCGTTACACGAAACGAACAGAATAAATAATAAAAACGAGACATCCGGTACGCTACACAACGAGGAAAAAAACTAGCACAAAAACTCAACAGGCGCCGGGGCGAAACAGCAACAGCCCCGGGCAACTAAATAAATAGGAGCTTCGATCGCGGCAACACGCGGCCGGGAACTGGGACTATCAACTCACTCACTGTGTCTCTACACGGGTCCGCTCCCGCCGCGTCGTGCCTCGGGACTAGCGTCGCGTTCAGATGGACTCCCCGCCGAGCAGGTCCGGGGGCAGGAAGGAGTTGAGCGAGGAGGGCGTGGCGCGCGCGTCGTGGGACTCCGCCCACAGCGCGGGGAAGCCGCCCCACGAGCTCTCCTTGCCGCCGCCGCCGCGCCAGGCGCCGCCGCCGCCCGAGCCCAGGTGCTGCAGGATCATCTGCACCTCGGACTCAGCGGGCGACTCCGCGAAGATGGTCGTGTTACCCAGCACGCAGTTGTTCAGAGCCATTTGGGCCTGCGGGGGTACAAACAAAAGATTCACTTAAAAACATGTTTTATTGAAACTTTTATCGAGAAGGGAGACAATGGTTGATAGAAGATCAATTGCGACATATATTTGTATTACGCAACTGTTATAAGCTAAATAACAGTCGTCCAAATCCCCAGATTCACTGTACCTATGTAAAATCATGACAAAACTAACGCTAGTATTGTATTTTCAGTCTCATTCTAATTCAAACATGACCCACCATAAGAGTCGCTAGTTCGAATTTCGTTTCATACAAATTGCTGGTGTAATGCTTGACAGTACATAGCCAACCTATAGCTCAGCTAGCGGTTAATGTTAAGCAACTACGCCGTCTTTGGATGGGTGACCAAAAAGTACAGATGTTACTTGTATTTCTGTGACGTCTATCAAATATCTGATATGAATAAATGACTATGACTATTAAATTGTAGGCGCCGGCTGTTTGTCATAGTTCAGCAGCCATGTCAGAGTACCTTGGGCGTTTTAAAAAATCTTGACACCAGAGTTGGTCACTCTCATTTTTACTTAATTGTAATGTATGAGTTACCTTAGCAGCCTCCTCGCGCGTGGAGTACCGCGCGAGGGCGAGGCCCTGGTTCAGGTAGAGGTGGAAGTTCTGCAGCGGCCCGTGCTGCACGCACAGGGTCTTCAGCGTCGAGCCGTCGATCTGACGAGATGGGACAGTGTTAAACTTATGGAGTGATACAAGGACCGAGTACAACTAGAAAACCTGTTCCGTCTTATTATAAAACGTGGTTTAAATATTCGTCTAGACCAAGTCCGTTTTAGTTGTTCGAAAATTGACTGTCTTCTGTCATAATTATCAAACTGTCAAAATGTAACTAATGATTATCAACGTTGCAATTTGAAGTTGACATTTTGATTGTTTTTATGTGATGTTTGAACAACAAGAACAGACTTTTTATTTTTGAAGGTATAGACTAATATTTAAACCACGTTTTGTAATAAGACGGGTAAAGTCTTAAAGCAAAGATCAAGCAAACGTAGACTGAACTTAGACGAAGCGGAACGTTTGTACCAAGGATACAAAAAAAATATGGCAATGTTTTTTTATTAATTTTCTTGATTTTTAATCAACGACAATTTATACTTTTTATTTTTACTATCTTAGACGTAATTTTAGTTAACTAGGCCTTACAGTGTCCAAATTTGTTTTAGAAACTATAGGTCAAGCCATTTCTTTTTATTATTTATTTATACGCTGATATAATCCGGGAAAGAGACTCCATATTTTTTATTTTTACAATATGCTTCGCCCATTCTTCTTTGATAACAGTTCATACTAGTATAAGTATAATAAAACAATTCAAAAATGTTACTACAGAATGGCGAACAGCCGAAAATATGAGCAAATAGAAGTTCACAAACATCTGTTACCTGTGCGGTCAGGTTCTTCAGCAGGAGCCAAGTGGAGGCCTGCCAGGAGGGCAGCGCGCGGGGCGGAGCGCCGCCCGCCGCGTGGTGCTGCGGCCACGGCTTGTTCATGCCGGGGGGCGCGGCCCGGGGCTTCGCCGCCCACGCGTCCGCGCCGGACTTCACGCCGTTACCACCTACAAAATATTATGACTTATAGAACTTATATAGCTATTGCTTACCATCAGGCAAACTATAGTAACGAGCAAACCTGTTTTAGTTAAAAAAAAAACTCGCTTCGAACGCCGTACGGGAAGCATCATGTAATAATATATTTTTAACACTACATATTCAGACAATTTGCAAATTCTATACAATCTAAACATCGACATTATGGACCAATTCTAACTCTTTGTCAAGCTCGAGAGGTGTGAGAGACGACACTGTTTTCAGACCAAAGACACTTCTATTGTCTTATATCATAATAATAACAATATGTCTTTACTGCACACCAACATGAAAGAAATACATGAAAGATACATATTATTTAGATTAGTCTTTTATGCTTATGACAGAAACTTGATGACGAAGCCTTTTATTTGCAACTAAGATGTTGTTTATTCAGTTTTACTCAGAATGTCAATTTATGTAATGTCTCTCAGTTCCTCAGTTTTTCTCTAAATTGCCTCTTGGCATATGACTGAAACTTAACCAGACAACAAAAAAAGCTTGCTTACCTCCGGTAGGCGCGTACGACCACGTGGAGGAGGAGAGCGAGCGTTCCCCTCCTGGAGGAGAAGTCTTGCCCCCCAGCATCTCGCTGTCCTTGATGGTGGCCAGGGACAGCGGGGAGCGCACCACGGAGCCCGGGGTCATGGCGGGGTCGTCCTCCACGTTCTTCATCTGGTTGCCCTGCACACGTACAGATTAGGGGTTTTGTGGCACGAGAACCGCCATCCATGGTGGTGGATAAACAAAACAAAGGTAATCAATAAAAAACAAAAAAAACATGTTGGGAATTAAAAAATTAACGAATGGACCACTAAGAATGGGCCATAAAACTTAAAATAAATGTTAAGGTCTGGTTTTACTATGTACAATAAAATAATACATATTTTTGTTTAGTGTAGATACTTCTTTAACCGCCACCACCAACATAGATTTGCCACCGCCATAGAAAATACTTGATAGCAGTTGTTACACATTAAGCTTATTTTATCTACTTCAACAATTTGGTAGGTCCAAATTGTTTTCCTATTCAGTTTCCAATTGTCCCCATAAAAATAATCTTCGTTTTTAAGAATCGGGCTGGCATGGTTTATGCGAAATCATGTCACGTTACATTCTCATAACTCTAATTAATATATTAGAGGGAAAGCACATTTCAAGGTTTACTTCGTCAACATTTTTATAAATAACAGAACCATAACCAAAACACCAAATTCAACATTTGTAAAGTATCACAAATGAAGCACTGACCTTCCACGGCTTGCCGGGCTCGAACTCGGGCACGAGATCGTAGACCTGGTGCGCGTGCGCGGAGGGCCAGTCCTTGCCGTCCGCCACGTCGGCGCTGCTGTCGCCCCAGCCCTCGCTGCTGCGACCCACGCCCCATGTCCTGCGGAGAAAGTAAGTGTGGAGAAATATTCGACAAGTTTTTCACAACGCCATTTACTAACCAACATGCGGCTTTGTTTGTAACCAATAACTGTATTGTCACTTGTATGCTTGCTGTGGTGTCCAGTATACAGACCTAACTAAAAAAAAAAAAAACCTGTCAAGTAGTGGTGTGTACTCACGAGTCAGGCTGCAGAGCGAGCTGGTTGAGCTGCGGGCTGGTGGCGGACTTAGCGGTGCCGGGCGCGCGGCTGAACTCCGAGCCCTCGCCGTCCTTGTCCAGGGAGGGCAGCTTCCACTGGTTCAGGCGGGACTGCTGGTTGCCGCTGGCGCCGTAACCCTGACAGATATATATTAGTTAGTTTACATGTTTGCTGTTGATGCTGTTACAGGACATAGAGGCATAGAATAAGTTAAAGTGGTGAAATGTAAGCAAGTTATTCTCTACTTTTACTGATCAAATTTGAGATATTTAAGTGTGGGCTGATCAAAGAAGATTTTTAGAATGATGTTGATTTCTGGGACAGTGCTTTGTGAGCTTAAAATGGTCTTGCACTTAATTACTTAATAACAATCCGCTTGGTGTCATAGTCATTGGCATAAAACAACGTAAACAAAGCCAAGACCAAAAAATTATAAAAATACTCAAACATGACAACAAACTGTCTACCCACCCATATATAAAAATATATAAGTGGGTAGACAGTTTGTTGTCTATATATAATAATAGTAAAGTAACATTCGAGTAACCGTTATTGTCCGATGACATACCAATCTACAATCAGCAATCCTTTCAATAAAATGTATAGTAGGAATGCTTACAGCCTGAGATTCCTTGATGGCGAGATCGTTGAAGTTGTTCTGCAGCGGCGCGAGCGGGTCGGGCGCCGCCTTGAACATGTCCGCGCCGCCCGCCTGCTGCTTCATGTACAGCGCCTGCTGGGTCGCTATCTGGTTCTAAACACACACACACACGTTAGTATCAAATCAAATCAAAATTCATTTATTTGCACGAATATTGTCATACTGTTACATAAATTTATTGTATCAAATATCCTGCCGATAGGCGTACAAATGTTAGTACAGCTAGTCAAATTATGTGTACATTTTCTTATTTCCTTCAATAAAGTATCTAGCACTACCAGTATGTATATTAAACATTACAGCTTTTGGTACTGGGCTCAATCAATATATCTATATGATAAGCTGTTATTGTCGCTTCCGTGGCACAAATGAGTGCTCACTCAGTACTCCCTCTATAACCGAACAAGCAGAACGTCCGCAGGTAGACACCGTTTTATGGTGGAAGTGCTGTGTTCGACACTTCGGTATCGAACACAGCGCTTTGCCTTTACGTTTATTGTACGGACGGCAAAGCTTTGGAACACTCTATCTGAAGCTGTGTTTCCTGCGAACTAGTAACTAGAGTTAATAGGTATCTTCTAGGTAAGCGTGTTACACCCTAGGTGCTACACCAGCAATGATTAACATCAGGCAGGCTGTGGTCAAACATCAAAAAATCAAACAAGGGCCACGTCCTTAATTTTTTAACGAATCAGTGTTTTAGACAATATTTTAATATTATTTTTTAAAAGGATGCTAGTGACAAAACTCTCAAAATTGCAAGAGAGGTGAATAGCATAAACCTAACAATATTCAATTTCTTTATGCTTGTGTTCTTTTATTGTTGGTGTACAATAAAGAATTATTGATTGATTGATTGAATATTCGTATCTATTTACCTGTAGAGCAGTGATCTGCTGCTTAGCCTTGGAGATCTGCATGGTGTACTGGAGAGTGAGCGACGTGTGACCCTTCGTCATCGCGATGGAGTTCTGCTGCATCAGCTGTTGCAGCACTTTGATCTGGAAAGGAAACCAGATGTTAGATATTTCAAGTTATTTTTCTAGTTGATATACTTAAAATTCAAACAGTGTTATACAAAGAGTACGATGTACGTAAAAATATACATGTACTATGAACTGTATGACCCCCATGTGAGTCATAAGACTATTATTTCGTCTTCACTTCTTGTGAATATGAATAAAATGGTTCTTCTTTTTATCGTATGAGAGTGGCCAACTCTGGTGTCGAGAGTGTATCAAGCCGCCCTAAGGGCTTCTGACATGGCTTAACGTATTAAGTTCTGGGTTAAATATGCCTGAAATAAATGTCTTTTATTTTATTTTTATTTATTTATTTAACGACGGTCGTGCTAGACAAACTATGTTAGTTAGTTATCTCATTGTGACTTTTCGATTACGATAAATGCAGGCAGACGCGCTTACTAAATTTGGCACTTGCGATTGGAAATCAATCATCATCCTACGCTTGAGATGGTATTCAATTCATGAAATACATAGAGTTGATGGATCCTTTTTTCAATTCGATCATAAAGAGAATTGCTTAAAATGATTCAAGTCTAATTTTAAAAACATCTACTCTGCAACTTTGTTCCAAATTAAGGTTATCTTATCTGGTTCGTAAAGTTGCGGCCGCCATGTTTGTTTATGTTACGCAACACTTTTAAAGGCGAGTTTTCATCCATCCAGTTTTGATGAAGATAAGATTTACATAAGCTCTTCTTTTTCTCTCTTTGTTTCAATTTCAACAGTTTTTTATTTCTGTAGGCAATTACTTTATCTTAGAAATGTCAATTTACAATTCATCATAAGTATCATCTATACATATAATAAAGTTGAAGAGGGTCGAAAGTTTGAACAATGATGAAATTTAAAAAAATGTATGGAATTAATCGAATTTTTGTCTGTTTATCTGTGTCTGTGTTAGTCTATTTATTTAAACGCTCATTACGCAAAAACGGCTGAACGGATCTTCATGTTTTTTTGGTATGTAGGTAGTATGAGGTCTTAGGAGTGTCATGGGCTACTTTTAATCCTGAAATAACGCGAGCGAAGCGAGCATCCACTAGTAACATAGTACGTATACACTGTATCGTTGCAAAAGAGGGTTACAAGCGGAGCTGTGCAACATACACCCGTCTCGCTCTGCCTCACCTGCTGCAGCAGCTGGTTGAGCAGGACCAGGGTCTGCGGCGCGAGCGGCTGGTTGAGTATCTGGTGGTTGAGGTAGCCGGCCGACACGGCCATCTGGATCTGCACCACCAGCGTGCGCAGCTGCGCCGCGCTCGGCTGCGTGCTGTTACCGCCGCCGCTGGAAAAACAAATTTGATTAAAACAAAAAAACACACAACACCTTCTTAGTAAGTCAACCACCTAATCAAAGTTTATCATATACGATAGACTATAACGTTGCTTAACATCAGGCAAGTTGTAGTCAAGCGTAAGCCTATAAAAATAATAATAATAAATTAAAAAAAAAAGAGTACAAAGAAAGGGTTTTAGAAATATTCCTAAGTGATATATATTTGAAAACGTTTATGACGATTCCCCTTTATTACGCCTGGCCTTTTCAAGTCTTCTAGGCTTCACCTAACATAACCTAACCTCTGCCACAACTCGTGGACAGTTCATATTTTGAAATTTCCATTGTACCCAACGCCCCCATATTGCTGCGGACTCTCACCACTGGAGGGGATAATCTTATTCTCATTTTGTCCCTGCTAGATTGGTTAAATTGAGTTTTTTTTTTATTTCTTTTTTGTAAGTTGTGTTTGTATTGTTTCCTTGTGATGTTTTAAAAAAGTGTTTCCTTATCTAATCATCTGACCCTTGTCTGTGGAGCATGCTGCAATCCTTCCCATTCTTCTGCCAATTCAATTACTTATCTCTTATATAGGTTATCAAATCTTCTGAAAGTTTTTTTTACCTGTTCGGATTATTGTACTGGTGGTGCTGGTGCGGCTGCGGCGGCGGCTGGTTGAGCAGCTTCTGCACGACCGCCGGGGTGACCGCCGGCCCCGCGGGCGGGGGCTGGAAGGGGCCCCCCGCGCCCGGGTGGAACTCCTCGCGCGCGCGCCACGCCACGCCGTCGCCGCGACCTGCGCACGTGGACCAAGTTAATGTATGTAAAAAGAATATGTAAATCTTATTGATATATTTGTAATTTTCAATTACTTAAGTATGTAAATATTCAGAATGTATTTCTAAATAATTATAGTAATTCATGACATGTAATTCGAACAAATTATTAATAAAATGATTATCTGTTTATCTGGAAGAATTTCTCAATTGTACTGAATGATTAGGAAGCATATCATGGCGAGTGTTCATATAAGGATGTTCGTCTTGTTTTCACTCTAAAACAGTCATGCCGATTTGTTGTGATTTGGTTTAGAGATAGCTTTCACATAAGATTGAGACATAAACTGGTTTAATGTTGAACGAACGCGAGTAATACCGCGTAATAGCAAGTTATTTTTAGCAGTACAATTTAAAATTAATGGCCTTAATTAACTATTGAGGTTCCTCGCTACGACTAAATACGCTTTATCTTACATCACCTCCATATCAAATCAGTAAATACATCTCGACTCCTCACTTCCTATTATAGAAATACGTTAAAGTGTTGGTAATTAATTAATTTTCTCACCTGTTTGTATACCTTAGCTTAGTTATTAATCTTATCAAACATTTGCACGGCAGCTATTGGTCGAATGTACGGAACGTCAAATTGCATAAATATGTACCTGCCATCTTTGTAACCTACATTCTTAAGCAAATAAATATTTCATTTCATTTCACCTGCTAGCAGCTCGAGCGCATCTTCCCCGTTCATGTCGCAGCGCCGCAGCGCCGCCTCGGACTCCTCCTTCTTGAAGCCCAGCTCGATCAGGAATCTAGAAGGTAGAGGGGAATGAAGTCTATGTTCATCTATACAAGTGAATTATAATATAATTTGTCATAAATTCTATAATTTCAATTCAAATTTAAGGGCGAGGCCCTTGTATGTGAAGCATGCGCCATCTTTCCCGATTTTCTGAAAATTCCTTGACCTGCTTATACAACATTAGGATGCTATAATTAATATACTATAATTTAATGAAGACATTAAAGAAAGTGTAGCTGTAAAAAAGTGGTACCTGAATTGCTTGCTGCTCCAAATAAGCTCCTTAGGCAACTGCTTGCCGAGCGGGCCCCCTTGCGGCGGCTTGGGGCCGCCCCACTCTCCGATATCATCGGGCCAACCTCCGGGGCCCGCCTGCTTGGGCTTCTGTCCGGGCCACAGCCCAGGTCCGGACGCTTCCGGCCAGCCAGCTTCACGCTCCTGCCAGCCAGGTGTGTGTGGTTCTTCCCAGGAACCGTTCCTTTGTCCGTGTGTTCCCCAAACTGCATCTGGTTTGGTGGGAGTGGGTGGGATGCGCTGGGGAGCGGGCGGGCCCTGTGGGCCGCGACCCATGCCCATGCCGCCTCCACGCTGTGCCCACAGAGAGGTGCCGTCGTCGAAGCCAGCGGTGCGGCGCGCTGCGGGCGGGGACGGCTCGTCCCAACCGGTGCCTTTCATAGAGTCCTTGGGGCCCTGTACAAGGACAATTAGAAATTGTAAAACTTGACTATAGTTCATATGTTATATTTTATAAAAAATAGGTATATTCAGTCATTTATTTAATTATGTTGTTGACATATGTATGTACCTGAGCGCCCCACTGGTTGACGCCGGCGGCCGCAGCGGCGGGCATCATCTTGTTGGGAGGCTGCGAGTGCGGGTGGTGTTGCTGCCACATGTCGCCGTTGAGGCGGCCCGAGATGCCTCCGCGCAGGTCCAGCCCGCGGGGGTCCGGGGGCGGAGCGCGAGGGTCCCCGCGACCGTGCGGGTCCAGGCGGGGGTCGGAGCGGTGAGGCTCGCCCCACGCGTTCCAGTCATCCTTTTTGGGGACGCTCCATTGCTGTGCGTGAGGAGGGGGGCCGCCTGGCCACTGCTGCGGCGGCGGCGGGCCCGTCCATACGTTCCCAGAATCACCGACGTCGTCGTCCTCTCCCCAAGTCCCCCCAATATTCGTGGTGGGCGTGTGGCCCCAGGGGGTCTTGGAGGCGGGCTGCGGCGGCGGCTGGCCACCGTTCCTCAAGTTGGCCTCCCACAGATCGGTGCCGAGGAAGGCTCCGTTGTTCACGTTGGGTTTCCACGGCGGAGGCGGCGCGCCGGCGGCGTTCGGCTCGACCTTCGCTCCCGGTTCGGGTGACCCGGGGACTTCCCAGTTCGTGTCTTGGTTCACGTGTTGCTAGAGAAACAAGTATACATCATTATACTACATATTCCATTCTATCTATATTTCATTTGAACAATGTTATTTTAATGATACTTACGCCACCCCAGCCGTCCTGGCTGTACAGAGCCTCACGCATGGTGCTGAGTTGCTCGATCTTGGCCGAGTTGTTAGAGTTGCCTCCATTGCTGCCGTTGGGCGAGTTGCCATTGCCATTCGTCGCGGGATTCGGTGCGTTGCCACCGTTACCATTTCCACCATTGTTCGTACCTGTACAAAGGAAAGTCGACTTTTACATTTTGAGTATCGAACAGTAATCGATAAGATCGTTATGCATCGATTAATCAGTAATAGAGCCGTGACGCCCGTGACTTACATTGTGGATGTACCTATCGTGATTTATGAATAGATTGTATGAGCAATTGATAAGTATGTATCCAGTAAATTTTTGCCAAGTTATTACTATCGTTTACTTGTATCTACATACATATTAATTATCGTTAGATTATATGCTGTTCAAATTGAAAATAACTAGAGCATACTTTTAACGTGTAATCAACATATCGATATTTATTTTGCTAATCACACTTTTAAATTCATAGCAGCGTATCACCTCGATATCGATAAGTCGATAACAATCGATTAAGTCCGATTATTCGATTCATTCAGCGTCGTGTGGGCGGTCGCTCGTGAATAGAGTTGGACACGTGACGACACGACTATTTATAGTTTTTGTATTTAGCTAACTTATTAGCATAATAATAGTACTTCAAGTCAATTGTGTTGATGACAAGTGCTGTGTTTATGTTAGAACACTAACTTACTGTAACAAGCAGGTTCTAAAACGTATACAAGTAAATCTGGTCACCAGTACCAGTTAATAACAAAATTTTGGAAACACGTAATATTATATATAAGCGATTGATGCAAAAATTACATACTAACAGTTTTACTTATTCAATTGAATCAACAGGATCCTTTTGCTTTCTTAAATGTCTTGTTTTTTTTGTATTCTAGATTGATTGCTTGATATAATACGCCAGATGTTAAGCGACGTTGCAATCTACTGTCTAGCGAACTTGCTTTGTTTTATTTCGTTTCTTTTAAACTCGAAATAATAGCCAATTTCGTATTGTGTCAGGTTAATCTATAAGACTGTAAAATTATGTTACTTTTGCAAGAAAATTTGTACGTTTAGCGTCTAGTATAAGTAACATTTTCTTACAAAATTAGCTTATGTTGGAGAGTTCAATAATATTACACAACTGGGCATTTGGCATGTCACTCTGAGAGCATTGCCAAAACTGTGACGTTGTCTGCCTAGCACCAGGGGACTTACAAATGTACAGACGGCACGCGCCCTTATATAGAGTTGAACGAAAGAAACGGAATTTTTTGCTCATCTTAGCCAAACTAGGTACATAGACTAGTTCTTTAATATTCCATTGAAGTAAGTATTTTAATTTGAGCATTAAATTTATTTACTGGCTTGCCGACATGCCTATAATGCACAGAATCGACCTAAACCACGATAAATATATGTGTATCGTGTTGTGTGCCAAATGAATACTTTTGGGTCAAACATTTACTTTTCGCTGATGCAAGTATGATCTGCCAGTAGATGTTCTGTCATTATTAAGTTTTAGCAACTTTCTTATCCAAAGGCAGTAATTGAGACATCTACTGATCAACCAAATTGTCTACAGCTGCACGAAGATTGACTGAAGTCAGGGTAGCTAGGAGCTTACCAGCCTTACCATTCAATGTCCTTTTGGTTGTGTATGATGCAATGTAGTTAGTTAATATATAAATATGTGAAACAAATAATATAAGTCTTCTTATCGAATGGGAGTGGCCGACTCTGGTGTCGAGAATTTATCAAGCCACCCTAAGAGCCTCTGACATGGCTTAACGACTGCCGTACTGGACAAACAGCCAGGAACTACAATTTAACGTGTCATCCGACCCACGGAAGCACCCAAAATGGAATGCCACTAATAATATAAGTAGTACTAACCGTTAGTAGCGGGCGCCGCGTTGTTGTTGGGCGGCGCGGGCATGGGCGGCTGCGTGCCCTGCCAGCCCTGCGCCGCGCCGGCCGGGGCTCCGCCCGCCTTGTTGCTGTTCACTGCAAGCAGTAACTCTGACTTATCAATAAGCACACCGTCACTTGCCATCTAACCAGACATATGAACACAGGAAGTCTACAGTTCATATTTGGTATGCATTACTAGAGCTGGTGTATTGTGCGGTATTGTGAAAATAACTTAGGTTCTAATACAATTTTGGTGTGTCTTACCAGTACCTATTGTCACAAAACTGTGTTGAAAACTCATACCACAACGTACAGTTTCTAGGCACAAAGTAATATAACGTTGTGCTTGTGTTTGCTGCATATATCAGCAAAACATAGCAAAGCAGTATTGCTTTGTGGTTGTACCAACCCCCTCGTTTGTGCCAACAACAACCAACAAACCTCGCTAAATACTTAGCTGTGATCAATTTCCACTAATCCAGGAACTTTGCCGGACAGGTAATTCAATGATTCAAAATCGAAGCAGGCAGGGCATTAAAAGGTTATCAGATTGTGTTATTTATTTTCTTGGTAACATTTTTTTTGGGTAATAGTTCTAGGCACTTGGTGAAATTAAGAGAGGCCCATTACTGTTCGAGGTTCTAGTACACTCGACATGTCCGAAACATAGAAAATTCCCAAATTTAGTTAAAACGCCTAGTTTCTGACATACCGGTTTAGATTCAAAACTAACGCGATAGGTTAAAATTCTGTACCTACGTAAGAAAGTCTAGATATACGAAGTCCCATTTCAAAGTTAACGCCAGTTAGCGACAATTCACAACGTGAATAGAATGGTAATTTAGGTGTCGAACACCGATTATATCGAGCCGTAGAAAATTACAAAACCATACACCAGCTTGCTTATTATTTGCCGTGCTCGATTTAATATTATGGAGGTTACTCGTAAAAATCGATAGTGCGGCGGGAAAACTGCAGTCGGGTTGAAGGACGTATTGTTACTCGTTTTTTTAATTCACAACGTGAATAGAATGGTAATTTAGGTCCCGACTTTCGAAAGCAATTTTTGCTCGCACAAAAGGGTCTCAAAATTCTGTCCAAAACAATGACTGCGAACGAATAGGGAAAAGAGAATTGAAAACTTTTGATGCATCTAATTTCGTCAAACAAAAACAATAAATTAAATCAGTAACCATTGATCATCCTCAGAACGTTTCAATAGTTATATTTCTAAGTTAGTTAATGACCACATACAATGCCGGCTGTGTCTATTCAAATCGTCGATTCCAATCCAAGGCACCGATTACCACGAAGACTCCCTAGATACGACATAAACACTATAACATTGATTTTATTATGATCATCAGGTTGTCTCAAAATGTATGATATTCATTCGAATATATTTTCCGCCTTTGCTGGGCTTTGGTTTGTGATTCTGACTAGGTACAAATATTACACAGACATGAAGTAAAGCTGACATAAACATCTCAAGATCGTGGAATAACCCTCCTCCTTATGTAGTATCAGTATTCGCAGAAAAATCATTAATTGAGGGAGTTTTCTTGGACCAAAATTGAAAATCTTGAAAATGGTGGTGGTTCCCTAATGATTATACATACATATAAATTTTACTAGTTTTTATAGATCATTCCGAGCTGTTCATGTATACTTTTGACGAGAGGCTAGGGAGATCTTAGCCGAAAATAGAGGCCAAGTAAGTTGAAGTAACTTTTAAAAAGATATGCTAAAAGCGACATACTGTCTGCTTGAGAAGTAGGTGGCCGCTGTCCCGCGTTGTTCCACTGCTGAGTATTGTTGGAGCCGTTGTTTGTCTGGCCGGAGTTGGTTCCCCAGTTACCTGCTAAGGAACATACATACAATCAGGCATGCATGCAAACAAACTTAAAAATTATACTCTCTGTTGTTTGCTTATTTACAAAAAATAAAATTATACTCTATCTTTTGTTTGCTTGTTATGTTTACCCAAGGTAATCAGTAATATAAGGTAGTACAAAAATTACATCCAAATGAGTTCAGCCATTCGAGCGAGGGAAACTAATAACTAACACATTCAAAATTTAGTGAACATAACAGTATAGAAAAAAGATTAATTAATGTTATAAGACCTTTTTTACGGCCTGTATCTATCTATTCATCATCATCATCATCATCTGCGTTTTATATGCTGGCTCTAAAGAGGGATAAGCTTCATTCAACTAGTAGGTAGATATATAATAGTATATACAGAAGACACATATGTATTTTGTAACAAATAAAAAAACAGCATTGTGTCTTGAATCATAGATCACTCTACTATAGATTCTACAAGAGTGTGGTCTAAAATGTACTAACTAAGTTAATATACCATGGAAACCTTCAACAAAATTTCTTTACCAACACATACCTACCTATAATGTTTTTGTGGCTATAAAAACGTAAATAAACGGAACGCAATAATTGTTTGTTAGGTTCAAACCTCATTTAAACTTTGTTATTTCTATTGCACACCACTAATTTAAAAAACATCAATTTGCTTCATTGTAAGAAACTTTATAGCATTATGAACATGAAATAAATCAAACTAACTTATCAGCTTAATTTGTTGGCAGTATGTGATTTCAGAATCTATAATTGGTAATCTGTGGCGAAGACAAATGAGTCTAAACCAATAATGAGAATGTAACAATAGCATTCTTTAAACCAGTGCCGATGTACTCAACATTAGATTTAAATGGCATATTGTATGTATATATAGCGGCAAAAACCAGATCGGATGTGATCATGTATGTTTGTACAGACATCTCTGGCTGGAACTGTTGAATAATCAAGTAGAACATTTAGAAACAATACATCTGATTTGAAACACTACTAATAAGTACTCAAAGTTTATAGGAAAAAAGTTGAGAGAAAGGATTTTTACATAACCAATCAATTAGGTTCTACTTCTAACCTGTAGAATTTTAACTGATGTTTATAACCTTCTTTGATTTTGTGTATAAGAATTTGGTTTAAAGCATGTAAGTCTATAAAAAAATACGACCAATAATATGTAATGTAATCTGTTAGGTAAAATGATATGATGATCTTAGACCATCTCTGCTTAGTAAATAGTTCAAAAACTGAAAGCATAACATTATAATAAAGTAGCACTAACCATTGTTGTTGGCAGGCGGAGTGCCCCACCCGCTGGCGGCGTTGAGCGAGGACTCGCCGCCGCCGCGCAGACGCAGCGCGCGCGGCGCCCCCCAGCGGTCCACGAGCCCGGCGCGCCGCATGGCGGCCACCACGCGTGCTTCGCCCCGCGCCAGCTCTTGCATCCCCGCCAGCGTGAGATCTCCGTTCGCAAACCGCGAGGGCTCCACATTATTGTCATGTTTTATCAGACTCTCTGCACCCATCCTTTGTCTCGTCTCGTTTATTACACGTACCGATGAATTAAAAGCATAATCAGACTTGTTCATGTACTTTGGCGCTCCGAACGCCATCTTATAGTTTAAGTTAAAGCTACTGAAATATGGGTCACTGTATGAGATACCCTGGACTGTTATGGCGTTTGTCGTACAAGGAATGTCGTTAGGCGTTTCGCCGATCATTTGGTTTACTTGCTGGTGAATACTTTCAACAAATTCTACATTATAAATACTCTTATCTATCATTCTTAGTCTAGAAAGCTTATTTTCATTCTTCTTATCTAATCGCTTAAAAGCACCAATTATATTTGTGTCCACCACCGTTCAGGTGGAGTTATTACATTGCAAAGTTTCATTAACTGTAGTTTAAATATAACACGTAGGTATCCTTAATTAATCATGGAACACATTACAGAAGATTATTATAAATAGATAGTTTTTCTACAATATCTCTTAGATTATTCACAGATCGCATGTTATTATACACTAAGTAACAATGGTTTGTCGTGATGCAGTCAAGTTTGCAGGTATCCGTGTTGAGTGCCTCAGTGGCTAAGGGCAAGTGAGATCACCACTGGAAGCTGCTGGGACTTGCCGCAAGCCCTGAGTGGCCCAGCCCTGGAACACCACACACACATGTTACACTCCAGCCTACACACACTGCCCAACTAAACACAACACTCACACTCACAATATAGGTACAGATGATTTGAGTTGGAAATCACTTTACAACATTGAAAAATATATGTATCCTATTAATCAAGCCACCAAAAGGCTATTTAACGGATAGGTTTTGCATTTAGTGGAGCAGTAAAACAAGATCATGTGAAAATACTTCATAACCTAACATAACACTGCATAAGAACCAAATAATGACTTTATCACTTTTGATGCATAAAACCATTAAGCCAATTAAGATTTACCTTACAAGCAGTGATTATTTAACTTTAATATACACATTAATGCTTTATATTGTTTTGCAAATTTAATTTAATATCACATCTGAAGTTTTTGAAGCATGCAGCCTGCCTACCATAAAAACATCCTGTTTGCAATTATAGCATACCTACATATAGTATATTACTTTGATAATCAATTTAATATAAAATTTGCTTATCTTTCAAACATACAAATGTAACCAAGTCTCTATAACTAAGCAAATTTTAGCGTAAACCACTTAGTCCCACATAAATGATTTTGTTGAAATAGCATGAAACAATTTTTATGTGCTTTCAACAAAAACAGCGAAAAAATAGATTTGGAGTAACATTTATGATTGTTGAGTAGATTTAAATACTACCTGCCTGAAGTTAAGTGCCATGATAGTCCAAGATTATACTGCACACTTTAGTTAGAGGTTATTTTACCAATTTTGTTTAGTATGAATACAAAGGCAATACACTATCTGATTCACATTTTCACTGATGAAATAACATGTGGTGATGAGCTTAGAGTTTTAGTAGAGAATATGTTATTGCTAGGTTATGTTCGTAAGAATCTAATGTGATTGATAGCTTGGAAAAAGCTATCAAACAGCCAACTCTACCATCGACAAGAGAGTGGAAGGGCATTAGCTGTCATTCAATTAATGCCCTATCAAGTCTCTTGTTGTGAGTGTTATTTTTTAAACAAGAATGGATTTGCTCTTGATTGTAATTCGCCTGATGGTAAGCAATCATTACGGTCTAGGATGGAACGTCCTTACCCAGTAAGAACCGATTCCCTCTCGCTTTGAAGATCGTAAGGTTATATTCCGCAGGGAACAGGGAGTCAGGCCGGGAGTTCCACAATTAGTTGGTTGGATGTCTATTTGCCAAGTGAGTATCCAGGGGATAAGAGTTACTTGTAGCATTGTAATCTTATTCAGAATTTTGCTCTAATAACAAACAGTGAACAGTTTCGATCAATTGAATTGCCAATAAACATTATATGTTGATCATCCATCAAGAAGAATAGAATTACAAAATTATGTTTTAAATCAATAGTTTACAATTGCTTAGTAAATTATTTGCAACAAAAGCATTGATGCAATTGTCACAAGCCTCAATTTGCCAACAAATAACATCAAAAATGCTTACAAAGTACAATCTAAGCATTTATCACTTGACTCCATGTTTTCATTGCATCTATAGGTAGCTGCTAAAGTGTAAAAGATACAGAGCTATAAATTTAAACAACATCAACTGACCATATCTACTTTTAGTGCATGTTTTAATTTAATACATTTTCAGAAATTAACCATTTTAACCCACTTCTTATAGTTGTAGAACACCTATTCTAAATCTATATAGCAGCTTAATTTCACTCCCCCACTCACACACACACACATTCACACACATTCACACACAAATAGTGTCTCTGAGAACAAGGTACACAATGTACCCAGCCATTACTTCATCCTAGCGCTGTTCTCCCAATTAGTTCCCCTTGTCTTCCCTACCATACCTTCAGACCCTAACCCTTTTCGTTATGCAGCCGGTATTTCACTAGATGTACCTCATGTTTTGATTGTAAACAAGCCCCACCTGGGTTTTGAGATGTAAGCATCTGTTTTATTATCTCCACTAAACTGTATTATGTATATTTATGTGAATTCTATCTTGGTTTTGTGTCTAAAATCTTCAGAAACGCACGAACATATACCTAAATCTAAATAATAATTCTGTTTTGGGCCACCGAGATACAGGCCTGGCCTAGTTCGGGGCCCGTTGGAAGTGCACATAATCTAGTTCTGTTTTATAATACTGTGCTAATCTAATTATATAAATGTGCTACCATGTATAACTGTACTGTAAATAAATTTATATTTGATTTGATTTGACTATACAATGTGTATTGCAACCTTCTCACTAGTCGTCAAAAAAAAAATCATTTCATTTCATCCAAAAACTTCACATGTGATATATATACTTTCCTGAGACTATTATGCATTTGATAACTGATTCTTCTTCATGAAATCAAATAAAGAAACAATCACATGCATTACATGTTGAGAATCTTTTCTACCAAAAAATATATTACCAATGACTTCGCTGCATAACAATTACCTAATATGAATCCATCAGCTATTGTTCTTCTAATTAGAAACTTTTTAAACTGAAATGAGTGAGACATACCTTATAGGACGGACGATAGGCTGAGCTGTATATCACAGATAATTCGGGCTCGGCAAATCCTTTGGAGCAGCTTTGCAGTTGGCTCGTGAAGTTTAGTTTCGGTATCTGAAAAAATATATACATCAGATTACAATAAATTAACAGTTTCACTCCACCTGGAGTTGGCATCAAATATACAAAGCAACTTAATTTTTGTGCTCATACAAACAGTAACAATAATACTATAAATACAATAATAACGTCATTGTGCACATTACCACAGTCAAACCTATTGATTTTTCAAGATCTCAAATATAAATGTGGAACAGTTTTGAGGTTATCTCAAGATTATGGCTAGACACGTCAAAATAGGAATATTACAGTTTGATAGCAGGATCACTGTTCATACCACATTACAGCAAGGTGCTTGGGTACGTGCTCTATTGCGACGAATTGATGCGAGGACGCATCCTACACTTATTTAGGGCCAATATCCTCATTATACGGTTCAACAATAATGTAACTGTACATTACATCCAGCGACGAGGAAGCGAGTGCAAAGCATTACAATCCACAAATCCTCAGTCTTGGATTATTATTCGCAGCAATATTCTTTCCCTCAATATTCGAGTAGAGGTAGGTAGGCGCTTAGGTATTTGTATATTTCGGCCTTGAGACTCGACGACTCGATGTTGAATATCTACTTCATATAAATGTATCTATGCTACCTATATCTTCTACACAACCTATCTATACTTAGAGTGAAAGTTATCACGACCTATTTCGCGACATCCAGGGATAATTTCTTATAACAAATTATCATTTATGTAGCACATACACTTATAAAACATAGCAAACACACATTATTTGCCAAAATCACTCTAAAATCAAGCAAAAAACACAAAAATCTTACGTGACACGACCGAGCACAACGGTGTTATATTACTAGAGAGAAAGAGAAGGAAAACTAAATGCGTCGCATAGATTCTTCAAGAAAGAATGAGACAATAAATTCGGCTAAAGAAAGCGATGCCATAAATGCTCAATCAAAGCCATCAAAGACATCAATATTTGCTATTCTACGTGAGTTAATTAATCTCATACCTTCGTTTTAATTAGTAGTTGGCACATCGACTTTGTATTATTTTGGAAATGTAATCCCAAACCCCCGAGAACAACACCACTTCGACGGCTGGATGGAATGATTTCGTCGTCGGGGTTCGCACGAAGAATTTCAAAACGCGCCTAATTCAAGTGATCACTAGAAACGCCCAACAATATACGAAAGTTCATACGTTTGTAAATTATCCGAATTATAGCCTTTTGCTATATAAAATAATGTCTACTTTTATATATGTATAGTCAATAGTGTGTAGCCATATCAATGTATTGGTATTTTTTGCGTATCTTTGTAACTTGTAACATAAACATGGCTACCAGGGGCTCCATGCCAGGCATTTTACTGTGAGTGAATGAGTCTAAGTAAGGAGATAAAAGTTAAATAAACTCAGCTATTAGGTAATGCAAGGCAACATGTCTATTGTCTTCAACCCAAAAGTATTAAGGTTTATGTATTTGGCTTACACTACGTAGGTATTGTGATTGATGTTGATGATGGATCAACATTATTTTTTTTATTTACAATAATAAAATATAAAAACAAGTGAAGGAAAACTAAACATACTACTTCTAACTACTACAAAAAGGGGCACTTAGAAAATCTTTAGAAAAGCCTAAAGATAATCTAAGTGCTCCAGCCCACTACCAGAGGGCAGCGTGCCCAGCATGCTGGCCGCATTACCACGCTGGATGGCAATGCTGATACGTTGAGCCAGAAAAAGGCCAGCATTTTGGTCATGCGTCGCGTCAACCAAGCGCTCCGAGAGGTTTTGGAAAATAGTATGGGCTCCCGGACCCCACGGCCCCAAAGTCTCGAAATATAAAATATATACATTATACCAAATCCCTATACCGCGTGGGACTCGAATAGGTATAATATGCAGATTGCAGGGTGATGGAGTTATTGATTGAAAATAATTTTCAACTTCTATAAGACATAAAGGATTTACAAAACTTATAGAATAGCTAGCAAGTATGTAGTAAGTATGTACTTAATAAACAATAAAGTTATCTTTATATATTGCGTTTATTGTTAGTAAATATTATCATAAAGAAGCATTAAATTTTGTATGTATCTCCAAGCTTAGTCTAATCATTTCACTATTTCGGAATAAGGAATGATAACGCGTAGAATAATAATAAAAATAAACCTTGCCTATACCTAATGCATAAAAATAAATTATATATGAATATGTTTATTGGGTAAAGTAAAAAAAGTATAGAAATTAGTGTCAATAAAAAGTCAAAGTCAAAAATCATACAAATGTCAGTGTCAGATGAAAATGCTGCCAGATATTAAAATAATTCTGTATATCTACTGAGTATGAGATCAGATGTACGTACTTGTTGTTTCTATGCCCAGACCAAATATCAACCAAGTTTTTGTGTATAATATAATATAATCTATGCTATAAAATAAAGTATTATATCCGTTATCTAGTATCGAGTAGAACAGGTTCGTTAAATATGCGATAAACAGTACCTCGGTGATATTTATTGTAAGTACTTAGACCATTATTGTGGACAAGACGGATAATATCATTATTTAAAATAATATGTAGCCTTTCTTATACAAGAAGCAGTTTAAGTTATCTTGCATCTTGCATGTTTCGTATGCCACCAGGCCCAGACAATACAGTGGCTGAAACATAGTAGTTTGTAAATATCTAGAAATGGGATCAATTAGTAAATATTGTTCTACATCAAAAATATGCATGCATAAAATATTATGCATGGTATGTTAGCAAATTTATTAATACCTTAACAAAACTTTACTATAGAATGGACTATAACAATAACGAATGTTGCACAACTAACACAGTTTAGAATTAACTCATAAAAGTCTCAGTTTAGTGAACTAGGTTTTATCGAATAAGCTGGATACTCAAACTTTTTAGGAATATATATATGTACGTATATTTGCGTGCATACGAAACATGGCAGCACTGTTTATGTTTTTGAATATGTCAGCGTTGCCAGAACGTTACTTTTGTAACATTTTTCGTTACTTTTGACCCTCCAATGTTACTTCCATATTCCACACGACACAAAATGTTACTTTTGCGTTACTTTTTAGATTTTCAAACAAATGGTGGGTGGACCGATGCGAATGTAATATGCGATTTCTAGTCGCATTTATATCTGTCGAATAGATTTATTCATTCACTCGCGTGTATTTCTCTATCCTTCATCCCGTTTACGCATGCGACCAAGCGATGGTTATAATAATAATAATAAATAATAAATATCCTGGGACAGAGGTTCGCCAGAGGGCGCAACACGGTAAACATCGGCTCCACGTAAATAAAAGTTTCAAAAATAATTAAGTGAATGTATACAGTTAATAACAGTGTTAATCTATACGGCAAGTGAACATTTACCAGTGACAGTGTTTTCAAACAAAAAAACCAAGGATTTTACAAAATATCACAAACAAACTACATAAACTGTGAGTAATCAATGTCAAAGACGAACAAAGTGCTGAAGTGATTTAGTGTAAAAAACTCAATAGGTGTGAACTTAAGACTTGTTTATTTATCCCGCTAAAGCGGAACAGTGACAAATTAATCAATACGCGAATTAAATATACTAAATTTTTGCATAAATTCCGAATGTAAACAAACAACTACCCGCAACTTCAAATAATTCGATTCGAAACCCAAATCGCATAACCGACATATCAAGCGAAATATTGGAAAGTTTCTATCCCACTGGCCTAATAGTAAAAATGGATAATTTAGAGCAACTTATTTATAAATTAAGGTCTGATATCAAAAAAGACCAAGAGGACTCTCTGGATAGACTAGAAACGAGAATTACTTCTAAAATAAATGAACATACAGATCAACGAATTGGTCTTATCTGCGAGGAACTCGAAAAAGCGAAAATTACTAATGCCGAACACAATAAAAGAATTTTAGAACTCGAAAAACATGCTAGAGTTAGAAATATTGTACTGTTTGGAGTCGAAGAAGATGAAAATTCCTACGAGGGCTTAGAAACTAAAATAATAAACATATTCAACAACTTTTTGCAAGTAAAATGCAACAAAAATGACCTGGAAATTATAAGAAGGATGGGAAGAAAAGCGGACAATAAACTGAGACCAATAATTGTCACTTTTACAACTTTTGGCAAAAAAGTTGCCATACTGAAAAATAAGACTCACTTAAAAGACAAGACATGCTACATCAAAGAAGATTTTCCTCCCCAAATCTTAGAAAAGAGGAAGAAACTACAAGTCGATCTTGAAAAAGCAAGAAAAGAGGGAAAGACAGCTTATATACGCTATGACAGGCTAATTGTTCACGACGCTGATCAATCATCTAAAATTACTTGTGGTAGCTCTAGATCAAGTAAAAAAAGAGAACTAGAGATCACTCCGCCAAACCAAAAAGGTAATAATTATAATTCAACTAGCCACCAATCAAACTAGAGTCTGAACCAACAACTGTCGAAGAAAAGCAAGGTCAAAACACATAAAACAACACAGAGTAGCCTCACACATTCCCTACAAAAACAAGGAGAAATATCAAGACCTGCAACACGCACAGCAGACTGCGGACATACATCTGACGAATAGCAACGACAGAAGCCACTCCAGCCCTCAACAATCAACACCGTGCCCTCAGCAACAATAAACAAGAATATAAAAATACAAAAAAACACAAAACCATCTCCTCCAGCACGGGTGGTCACCGCGGAGGCAGAAAATAAAACCGACCAACACCCTCCATTACAGAATCAAAGATATTTCATAGCAACATTTAATTGCAGATCATTAGCCAACGAAACAAGAATTCTAGAAATGGAACATGCTATTTCTACCATAAAATGGGACATTATAGGCATAACTGAAGTTAGAAGAGAAGGATACAAAATAGAAGACAGAGGAAGCTACACATTATATTCTAATGGACAAAAGAAAGGCGAGAAAGGTGTAGGTTTTCTAGTGAAAAAACAAAAGAACACTGAAGTCATAGATTTCATAGCAATCTCTGAACGAGTAGCTACGCTACAAGTGAAGATAAATGGCGAATTATACTCACTAGTCCAAGCCTATGCTCCCACCGAACACTCAAAAGAGAAAGAAATTAAATGTTTCTACAACGACTTAGAAAAAGCAATGTTAACTACCGCAAACATAAGAAATGTCATTTTCATGGGAGATATGAATGCCCAAATTGGCCACCCACAGCCCGACGAACAACTAATTATGGGCATGTATGGATACGGAAAAAGAACCAAAAGAGGACAAATGTTTTTAGATTTCTGCCACCAGCACAAGCTTAAAATAACTAACACATTGTTCACCAAATCACACAAACTAAGATGGACTTGGCTCTCTCCAAACAACATCACAAAGAACGAAATTGACTTTATAGCTGCAAACATAACAAGAAAAGTTGAAAATTGTGAAGTTCTGAGTAACTTGAAACACCCGAGCGACCATAGAATGGTCAGAATAACGATTGGAATGACAAAGAAAAAATCTAGAGTTCAGTATAATAATAAACCACAGAGCCCTACAATTGACACGGAGAAATTAGAAAATCTTTTCTCCACCAGTTATATAATAGAAATTGAAAATGTACAGGAGTTTTATAACAAATTGGAAAACATACTAACTCAAAGCTGTATCAAATCATCCAGTAAGTAATAAAAGGAATATCACACACACCATAGTTAACGAAAATATATTGAAACTTAAAGAAGAAAAACACGAATTGAAATACAAGGAAAATAAAACTAAGCAAGAAAAACTTAAACTCAGCAAACTTTACAGAGAAATTAACAAGAAAATTAAACAAAATTTGAAAAATTATAGATCACAAATATTTCACACACTGATAGAAAAAACAGGAGGGGTGAAAAAGGCATACAAAAAGCTAAACACTACAAAAGAAATCATGACGCACTTGTGCAATGATTCTGGTACTATCACAACAAATAGAACAGGTATACTAAACATTGCGACACAGTTCTACAAAGACCTCTATAGCAAACCAAATCAGGAAATTGAATCAACCGCTGTCTTTGCGGGCAATAGCGACCCTGCTCTCCCTTTCTTAGAATGTGAAGTGGATCTTTCCATTAAAAAACTCAAAACAGAAAAATGCCCTGGCCCGGATGGGTTTACCAATGAATTGATCTTAAAAGGAAGAGAACAATTAGTAACACCTTTAACCAGGCTATTTAATCTAATACTACAACACAAAAAAATTCCTGACCAATGGCTCTGTTCAGAAATAATACTACTATACAAAAAAGGGGATCCGAAACTAATATCGAACTATAGGCCAATCAGCTTACTATCGTGTATATACAAACTGTTTGCTGCTACTCTACTAAGAAGAATAACTTACCAAATAGAAGAACAGCAACCGGTAGAGCAAGCAGGTTTTCGAAAAAATTTTTCAACCATGGACCATATACACACCTTGAAACAAATTATGGAAAAATACTCGGAATTCCAGAAACCGCTCTATATAGTATTTATTGACTATGCTAAGGCGTTCGACTGCATCTCGCACAGCTCTATCTGGGACGCCCTAACAGAACAGGGAGTCAATCAAGACTACATAGAAATTATAAAAGAAATTTACAAAAACAGCACAGCTAGAGTTAAACTTGATTCAGCAGGACCATCTTTCCAGATCCAACGCGGCGCAAAACAAGGCGATCCATTATCACCCAAAATTTTTATTGCCGTTCTAGAGCACATTTTCAGACAATTGAATTGGCAGAACACTGGGATATACATAAACGGTAATCACTTGACGCACCTAAGGTTCGCTGACGATCTGATATTACTGTCTGAAACTCCTGAAAAGCTTCAAACAATGCTACAATCTCTAAGCAGAGTAAGTGAAAATATTGGATTAAAAATTAACGAAGACAAGACAAAAATAATGTCAAACAGCGTAGAATCTCAAATCTCTGTGAACGCAAAAATTCTAGAATACGTGGAGGACTACATATATCTGGGTCACCTTATTTCCTTCAAGAAATGTACGGAGAAAGAGATCAACAGGAGAATTAAAAATACCTGGAACAAATATTGGGCTATGAAAGAAATATTCAAAGGAACTCTACCAACAAAATTAAAAACCAAAACAATGAATACATGCCTGCTCCCGTGCCTCGCATACGCATGCCAAACATGGCCGCTGACTAAAAAACAACTTGAAAAACTCAGAATATGCCAGAGAGGAATGGAGAGGAGCTACCTCAGTCTAAGGTTAAAAGATAAAATAAGCAACAAAAAAATAAGAGAAACAACAAAATCTAGAGACATAGTAAAAGAAGTTCTCAGGCTAAAATGGCGTTGGGCAGGCCATGTGCAAAGAATGGACAAAAATAGATGGGCTTACATAACTACAAACTGGGTGCCTCGAGAAGCCAAAAGAAGAAGAGGAAGACCGCTACAGAGGTGGAACACGGACATCCTGCAGGTGGCAGGAGCGCTCTGGTCAAGAGCTGCTTCATCGAGACAAGCATGGAGAAAAATGGAGGAGGCTTTTACCGCACTAGGCGGTCCCTATACTTAACGCAATAATAATAATGAAAAAACACTAACATAAGATAATATTACTAACATTTATTACATAAGTTCAAAAACTCTGTTTAAATTTTTTTAAGTAAGGGAAAATAAAAGCTATTTTATTTTTATTTTATTTTTATTATCCTGGGACATTGCACACAGCGCCACCATTGGTTGTTTGTGTTGTGATCGCTCGCTCGCTCGGTTCGGTTTCGGTCCGGTAGGCTCGGCACTTTCTTCGAATTCAAAGTTTGTTTATATTGTCTGTGTTGTTTGTTTTGTTAGAGACTTTGATTTTAAGTGATTTGGCAAGTAATAACTTTATTTTTTAATGGAGTTTTAATAAATGTGTAGGTAATAAAAGAATCAGTACTTAATTTAACAACCAGTCGTATTTGCAACTGAACTTAATATAACTATGCAACTTAATTTTGTGTTGTTATTTATGTTACATAACAAGTACAAGTTAGTCGCCAACCGATACTAATCTGTTGTTGCACGACTTTTACGATTTTTTACGTTTTATAAAAGCGTATTTAAGTATTATTTTACAAATAAATTTCAATTGTATTTTTATTAAAACAACACAAAATTAAAATATACAATAAAAACTTAAACTACATCTAAAACTAAAATACTTAATCTAAAATGCCCGTACTAGAAGGGAAGGTCCCCAAAATGCTGGCGGCATTTCCGCGTTGTATGGCAATGCTCACCTTTTGAGCAAAGTAGCAGCCAGCATTCTGGAGACCTGTCACTTCCACCAAACGCTTGGCCAGCTCCCGATACAAATCCAACGCAGCTGGACCCCATGGCCCCAATGTCTCCACCGCAAACGGCACAAACATATAAACGCGATCGAGTTTTGAATATTTATTCCGTTTGAGGTTCTCGGCTTGGGTGGCCGCGGCGCCAGCCTGAGCACAGGTGGAAGGAAGGTGAGACGGTGCCATAGTGTCCACACAAGTAGCATCCCACACTAATGGCCGCCCCATCTTCCAGGGAATTAGGGTCATACCGTCAGGTCTTTTACCGTCGTCGCGCATCAAACCACTGGGTTCTAAGACCGATGGGACGCCAGCACTGACAAAAGCCCGACGGATAACTTCATTTAAACTTGCATGACGCGGTAAACGCCCTACACTCTTCTGACATGACAGTCCGTGGTGGCCGAACCGGTCAACATTGTCACCACACATGCAACGATGTGGGACCTGGCAAGCGACACCAACTCTTAGGGATACGCCTACAGAAAAACTATTGTTATCAAGAAGTGTTCCTAAATTACGCGATGGGATTGCATGAAGCCAAAGACCCGATTCCCATCGAGCCACAGCCAGAAGGCGAGCCCGCTCTGCGGTAGATGTTGCCGTATTTACCAAATTCTGGTATTCTAAGGAGCAGAGCGGACCGTCCCACAGGCGCTGACAGGTAGGGACTTTGGGCAGTTCTTCCGAAGGGCAGGCATCTTTCCAGGCTTGCAATGCAGGGACAGAAAAAGTGATGGGTACGTTTTGAAATGACGGGGAAAGAATTGATTTTACTAAATTTTGAACGCTATATGTAGATGACAAAAAAGCCGGCAAAGCTACTGACGAAATTCTGCGTATGCCCAAACCACCAAACCTAATGGGCAATGAAGCTTGAAGCCAGCTACGGTCATCAAATGGAGCATTAAGAATGGTGGTAAGTGTGTCCCTCTGCATGTTGTCAAGCTGCTGTATAATTTCATGTTTTTTCCAGAGTTGACAACATCTGAGGACACACATAAATTTGGGCACAAACAGACAGTATTTTAAAATAGTGAAAGCTACGTGATTATTAATTTTGAGCAGATGATGGATACAAGATTGAGACTGGTTAATTTTTTCCTGAACGAAATCTGAAATTGAGTCATCTAGGATGGGTGACCCTAGGAGGTGTAAACTTCTTTCGTTTAATAATTTAATATTTGGAGTGAGATTTTCAAAACGGTGTAAGATATTATTTTGAGTCGTAATTGTTGATTCAGGAATATAAATTTCGCATTTAGAAAAGTTTAAAGATAGGCCTATTTCATTAAAAGCTGGGATTATTTTGTTTAAATCGTCATAAACAGAATCTATTTGTCCTCCTATGGTCCCCTCGTCTAGATACCACACGTTGAATTTCGATTGTAGTTTTTTGATAATGGGGTGTATTGCCAGGCTGAAAAGAGCCGGCCCAAGAGGGTCACCTTGTTGACAACCTAGCTCAGAAGAAATTTCATTATTTTTATATGCTAATTTTGTCGGGTCACCGTAACATTGGGAAACGAAATTAAAAATGTGTGGGACTTTTTCTTTAACTTCGTTCATAAACACAGACCTCTTTACAGAGTTAAAAGCATTTCTTACATCCACCTTCACCAGAACCTCACCTCCTTGGTGATTCAAAAAAGTTCTTAAGGCATGTACCGCTGCCTCACAACCTCCTCGTGAACCAAACCCTAGTTGTATTGGGCTAAGCTCCGCAGAAAGAAACTCTTTAATATTTTTACAACAGATTTTAGCTGTGAGGCGACGGTACCTACACTGTTCCTATCGCTATGGGTCTTACGCCCCCGTCTTTTTTGCGAAGGGCGCAAAGATTAGCCCCATATAAAACGTTTAAAACATCATGGTTAACCTTGCCTTGCAACAACAAGTTAATCAAATTCGTGAGCTCTTTTAACAAGGTATCCCCGACTGCCCCACACCCTGCACCAGTCAGATCTTTTAAATGCTGTGGTGTTAGACCGTCGAGCCCACCTGCCGACCCACTAGGGAACGTGCTGAGAGCAGTGGCAACGTCATCAGGTGTCACCACCAAGGACTCCTCCTCTGCTTCCCCTGAGTAGTGAGGTGTTGGTGAAAGCGGATGTTTGTCTTGAAGCGCCAACAAGGTGTCCTCATTGTCGGGTGCTATTGTGTCGCTAGAAAATAAAAGTCTGGCTGCACCTCGAATATCACCCTCGGCCATTTTGTTTTCTACTAGATTTAGGTTTTTAAAGTTATCATTGGATGGCCGAGTAGTCATATGAGGTGAAATTGTTAATAAGGTGCTTGTTCCTGCATTGATTTGGCAATTGCGTTTAATTTTTTTTACTAGAGACAATTGATTAATATCTTCCTTTGTAACATGTAGAATGCGGTATGGAAAAGACAAGAGATGAGACCAGGCTTGGCTTGTATTTTTTGAAAGCACTTGTTTTATGTCATTTAAGAGACATGTCGCTACTGAAATTCTTGCGCCGCGTGGTATTCTTTTCACTAAAGGTAAAGATTTTTTATATGTTGATAAAATACTACATAAACTTGAGTCATCATTAGCAGCATTACTTGAAATTGCGACAGAAGGTACAGAAATGTGGACTTTACCCTGATGAATTTTTAAACCACGAGTTCCTTTGAAAAACCGTAGGCACTGGTCACATCTCATATTATTATCCAGCGACGTATTAGAATTTTGAATTTCGATATCAGGAAGTGAAGCCGTATCCCTCGAGTGAGATGTTACACAAAAAGCTGTCTGTGATAGAAGCTGCCGCCTGCATCGCTGACCCTGCTGGGGCAGCGCGGGCAGCGCGGGCGGCGCGAGCGGGGGCGGCTGAAGTCCAGGTCCATCCGGTGGCGTTGAAAAAATATCCTGCTGGGGCAGCGCGGGCAGCGCGGGGAATAAATTGCGATAGTAGGTAATGTTTTTCACCAGTATGTATGTATTTATTTATGTATGTATTTCACATTAAAAAAAGGTAATGTTACTTTTTTCGACAAAATGTTACTTTTTGGTCAGTGTCGTGTTACTTTTGACTATCTGCCACTGGCAATACTGGAATAAGCAAATAAATTGCGATAGTAGGTAATGTTTTTCACCAGTATGTATGTATTTATTTATGTATGTATTTCACATTAAAAAAAGGTAATGTTACTTTTTTCGACAAAATGTTACTTTTTGGTCAGTGTCGTGTTACTTTTGACTATCTGCCACTGGCAATACTGGAATATTTAGTCATGTAAATTCTGTAAATGGTTAAACTTTGTTTTCCCACTAATTTTGTTGATTTGACTAGAAAAGTTA
This sequence comes from Macaria notata, assembly GCA_927399415.1. Classification (NCBI taxonomy): domain Eukaryota; kingdom Metazoa; phylum Arthropoda; class Insecta; order Lepidoptera; family Geometridae; genus Macaria; species Macaria notata. Next base: position 9,174,465 of record OV656725.1, on the reverse strand, counting down.
GTCATTGCTACGTCAGGTAATCAACAGCGATGTTGTGTGCTAATTTCAAGCTATGCCTTGTCGCTTTTGGGGCCTAAGAAGAATTTTAAAAATGCCTCTTACAGATACTGGTGATCAATATTCAATATGGGTAAGTTTTATTATCTAGTATTTGACTGAAAAAATATGATAATAGACATATTTTACACATGTTCTGAACATATGGCAAGATAACTATTCTCTGCATGAAATTTTGAAAACACTGTTTATGTAGGTAGCCCTAAATATTTATTGACCTACATAGATCCCTTTGTTCTAAGATTCATGCTTATAACATTCTTGATAAATTTTCAAACCTGATATCAAGAAAAAATATGTTTTTAAACATAAATTATCAATAAATAGTTAAAACTGTCTTTGACTGCACTTGGTTCAGTCAGTATAGAAAGAATAATGTACCTACATATTTTACTTACTTGTAAGAAAGTGAAGAATAAATAACATCATAATAATATAATTAAGATTAATATTATTAAGATAAAATTTTGAGTCTATGTGTAAGTTTGTAACTTCTCTCAAATAGGTGAATATAGGTACTTAAATGAAAATTGGTATGGGGGTAGCTTAGAGCATGAAGATTTCAAGTATTTTTTTCCAGATTAGCATTTCTACTATAGCATGGTACTGCTAACTACTAGATAGACTTCACTTTTTTTCACACAGATTATTTCAGAAGCCTAATCCTGCATTATAATAAGATATTGTATCAGGCGCTACTTTGTGGAAATCCATTGAAACTCAGTAGAAATATTTAGTGTTTTTCCACTGTGACAATACACTACATATTTCTCCAGCCAGAGTTTCATGTTTATAATGGTATCATCATCATCCTGTTATCGCCCACTGCTGAGCATAGGCCTCTCTTCTTGTATGCCACTTGTACCGGTCCTGCGCAGATTGAATTATTATAATGGTATGATGATCATAATTCTGAAATCTGTTTCTAGGTGGGTCTTATCTATGTATTCAACCTCATTGTGGGTACTGGTGCCCTGACCCTGCCAGCTGCCTTCGCCAGAGCTGGCTGGGGCCTCAGCACCATCTCACTGGTGTTCCTGGCATTCCTGAGCTTCATGAATGCAACCTATGTGATAGAAACTATGGCCTGTGCCAATGCAGTTTATAAGTGGAAGAGGTTGCAGGCTATTAAGAGAGATAGTGTAAGTGTGCTTTTGATAAATTTGGTTTTAGATTAATGTTGGTTTGGTTTTAGACTAACTTTACTATTCTGACATAAAATACTTAAACTAAGACTTTAAAACTACAAATAACAGTTTTAGTTAACTATTATATATATTGTTAGTACACATACAAGGAGCTTTGTCTAGACAATTAAATATTTAGGTACAAAGGTTTTCTGGTCTTCTTAGTTGTTTGTATGAAAACTAAAATTACAAACCTTTTGTTATATTGTCATAAGCTGGGCTTTTTGAATTATAGACTAGACTAGAATACAGTAATTTGGTATTGATAAAATACAACACAAAAGATGTACATATTTGTCATTGATATCATAAGTGAAAGTTCAATTCAATGTCATTGTGTGTTGATGCTGAGTTTACTTATCAGAATGTATTTGTAAACTAATTAATTTAATTAATTCTTTAATTTTTTAAATAGCATTTTTTTACATACTTCTAAAAAACTATTTAGTTTAATTATCACCTATTACAATAAAGTACGGTAATTTTAGAAACATATGTTTTTGACTGTTGGTGGCTAGCAATGACTATGGTCTAAGATGAGTCATGTTTACCCAGTGAGAATCAATTTGCTATAATTTTAGAATATTATTTGAATATATTGATGATAGTTTTAGGACAGAGTAGACAAGCAATTCAAAAACCTAACACTAATCTTATCAAATAAAATTACTTCCTCTAGATCCAAGACCATGAATCCGAAGAAGAGCCCACCACATCCCAGCAACAAGGTGACTTGGAAGAGCCCCTCGTCTGTGGAGACAACATCCCTTCCCGATACTATAGTCTGGACCGAAGGGTGGAGCTTGGAGAGATGGCCAATTTGTTTATGAACAAAATAGGCAGAACAATGTTCTACTGCACACTCTGTGTGTATCTGTATGGAGACCTGTCTATATACTCCGCAGCAGTGGCCAAGTCTGTCATGGATGTTATATGGTGAGTGTTTTTTTTTACTTTTTATATTTAGTCTATCAGTGTTTTGACTACAGAATAAAGAAGTTACTAGATAGATGTTTTAGCCAAATAATAAGTTATATTTTCTGGCCATAAGTACGAATCAAATTGTAAACACTGATTAATTATCACTATTAATTAATTAGTGTTTAAGTCCTGTAAAGAATGGAAAAAAGTAAGAAGACAAAATTGTAATCAATTTATTAATCACTGATCTAGGTTTAGTACCTAATTAAGTACAGATATTTCCAGTAACCCATGAGATTTGGGACCACAGAAATTGTTGCCACCTGAACTGATAATGATGATGAAATTCAAGCCACTTTTAATCTAGTTGCTCTTTGCATGGCTGACCTGAAAGTGACATGTTATATAACTGGTAGCTTCTGTGAATGATTTACACTATTAAATGATGTGGGTTAATATTAACAAAATTAAGGAAAAGAACATAAGATTAATACAATATTCCTAGTAACTTAAGTTATGAAATTGCAATTATGTTTGCAATTACATGCGTTTACTGATAGTTGTTGACATAGAAACATAAAAATGGGTGTTTGATATTTGAACATGTGAAAAATCATGCCCATTGTAGTTTTATGGTTAGGTACTAACTTTATCAACTAACTTTGTTTTTTTTTTATTATCTTTTTTCATTTGTGGCATTAGTTTTAATTAATTGTTTTTCCGTTTTGTATTATGTTTTTTATGTGTGTCCAATAAAGTATCAATCTATCTATCTATCTTGAACAAATATACTTTATTTACAGTAGTGAGCATCTATTTATTGTTAGTTGCTATGCTAACACTTGTTGTTTATATATTGTTCAGTTGCCCACATCACTTTTTCCTAAGTGTGCTGTGGGCCAACCTTAAAAAACATATATTAAAATTTATCCATATAAGTATCTATAACTAGATTTTTTTGAGTTGTTGTTTAGTTTTAATAATTTTATATTTTTTTATATGCAGCTAAATCTGTTATATTTTTAAGCATTTCAGTTTCAAATTTAAAGGTTACAATATTAAAATGATTTATTTTTATACAAACGAAGTTCAATATTAAAAAAAAAAAAAAATGTATGTATCTACATTTTTATACTATTTCTGCTATTATTCTACGAAGCTAAAAAGGCATAGGAATAAAACAATAGAAACTTGTATAAAACTATCAAAAAATTATGTGCTATAAAAACAAGTAGAGTAAAAGCGATTGCTAGGTAAAGAGGCACCTATATTTAACTTTGGCTTTTGAACTTCTAAGTTTCCATATTATCTCACAATTTCAGTTCACTGATTCCATCAAATTTGTCCACGTCTCAAGACTGGGACTCCGCCCCTTGCTTCAACTCCACCTCCGCACAGTCTGGCTACACTCGAGTAGACTTGTATAGAGTTGCTCTTCTAACGTTATTATATCTATTTTTATACATCTATCTACAATATCTAGATCATAGGTGTCACTTTAGAAAAAGCATTTTTGTGTAGAATGACTTGTTTTTATGTGTCTAGCTATTCATCTTCATATGTACAACCACTAGAATCTAGAGTTTCTCTGGGTTTTAGGGGCCATATTTGAACTGCCTTAACAGACAGACCTGTTCTACCCCCAACAATAAAAGAAATGTTCTTTGAACAGTCTAAAATACCAATTTTTCATATTTTCAGTTCTCTGATCCCCTCAAATGTGTCCACATCTCAAGACTGGGACTCCGCCCCTTGCTTCAACTCCACCTCCGCACAGTCTGGCTACACTCGAGTAGACTTGTATAGAGTTGCTCTTCTAACGTTATTATATCTATTTTTATACATCTATCTACAATATCTAAATCATAGGTGTCACTTTAGAAAAAGCATTTTTGTGTAGAATGACTTGTTTTTATGTGTCTAGCTATTCATCTTCATATGTACAACCACTAGAATCTAGAGTTTCTCTGGGTTTTAGGGGCCATATTTGAACTGCCTTAACAGACAGACCTGTTCTACCCCCAACAATAAAAGAAATGTTCTTTGAACAGTCTAAAATACCAATTTTTCATATTTTCAGTTCTCCGATCCCCTCAAATGTGTCCACATCTCAAGACTGGGACTCCGCCCCTTGCTTCAACTCCACCTCCCCAGAGTCTGGCTACACTCGAGTAGAGTTGTACAGAGTCGCTCTTCTAACGTTCTTCGCTGCGATGGGGCCGTTCGTGTTCTTCAATGTGCAGAAGACAAAGTATTTGCAGCTGTTTACGTCGGGAATGAGGTGGCTTGGTGAGTGTTTCTAGTATTTATTTATTATTAGTCTACAAAACAGCACTAAGCTAATATAATAGTAAATAAGAAGAAAATTACGAGCACTTAAAGCCCTCTTGATGCAGACCTAACTATGTATTTTAAGATAATTACTTACAGAATACAAAATATATACATGCTAATTGCTAATAGTACTTGATAACACAGTAATGGTGCCTGCGGGCTGCGGTACGGGTATTCCTAGTGCAGGACCTACCGGTACCTTAACTAACACAATGTTATCCGAAAAACTGTGAAACAATTAATTTGTATTCATGTTTGTAATCGATTTATGAATACATTTATTTAGGTAATATTTGTATAGTGTTAAAGTCAATGTCAGGTAAAAATTTATATGATGCTTTAGTAGACGAATAAAAACAATTTTTCTGTAAAGAAATTTGAGAATTCGCTAAAAATTCCTTGCCTGCTTGTCGCGGGCCATTGAATATTTTGTATGGAACAATTGATATTTTGACAAAGTCAAATAAAACAGAAAGTTTTGGTATTGGTGTTTTCAAGGCCGCCTTTATAAGTGGTAAAGCAATGTAATTACGGAACTGCAAATAAAAATAACTATAAATACTTTACGTTTGGCATTAAATCAGCTAAAGTACAAAACTTATAGTACAAAAATAGTACTAAGTGTGTTTATTAAGATAGTTAGTACTATTACTAGCAGGATATGGCTCAGACAGGTTGGAGACCGTGCTATGTGGCACGTTGGAGAGGAGGCCTATACTCAGCAGTGAGTAAACACAAGCTGACATGATGAATTTTATTAAATTACATAAAAATAAATCTAATAACAGTAGATCTCAATTACATTTCAAAAGATAAGAATAACCAGAGCGCAGCGGATTTACTACACTGATAACACCTAACAATAAAATGTTATCTACATATTTGTGTATTTTTATATATCCACAAGACTATATTGAATAGATTTTTATATACCGATATCCGTTAAGAGATAATTCAGTCGAACAAATATCAAGGAAAATATAGAAATAACGAAAATTTTACCAAGGCAAACAAGCACAAGTGACTAGCAAATCACTTCCGTGATTTTTTTAATAACATTTCCAAATTTAGTAAAATTAACTCTGTATGGATAATTTTCTGCTAATTAATACTTTTCTACGCCGAAAAAACGACATTTCTTTCGTAACGTAAATTCGCCTGGACTGGATGTATGTGGATAGTATCTTAGTGTTCATTCCTCTCCAATGGTTGCCTGGAAGAGATCGCTTTTAACGATAAGGCCGCCACTTGTGGCACTAGTATAAGTTATTATTAATCTCTTTCTATCTAATTGTATTTCGTTTACAATAAAAAAATCTATCTCTCGAATTAAAATAGTTATCGGTTTGTTCCAGCCTTCTCCATAATGATATCTCTGGCCATCCACCTGCTGGTGGCGCGCGGGCCGCAGGGCCACCCGCCGGCATTCGACGTCACAGGCATGCCTACATTGTTCGGGGCCTGTGTCTACTCCTTCATGTGCCACCACTCCCTACCAGCCCTCATCTCCCCCATCCGAGGCAAGTCTAGACTTGGTCTACATGTAGCACTAGACTACGCCCTCATAAGCATCTTCTACCTCCTTCTAGCATTCACTGGCGCATTCGCCTTTTCGCATCTAAGCGATCTGTACACGCTAAATTTCATACCGGCCGATAATGAAAATATTTTACTGGAAATTGTCGAGTATTTCCTAGCGTTGTTCCCTGTATTTACTCTGTCCACCAGTTTTCCAATAATAGCGATTACGTTGAGGAATAACTTACAGTCTCTCTTTCTAGATATGACACGGTTGGACTCGTATAATATAGTGTTCAGGAAACTCTTGTTCCCGGTAGTCGCAGTTGTTCCGCCGATGTTGTTGACGTATTTCCTGGAAGATATAAGTATATTGATCGAGTTTACTGGTTCGTACGCTGGCACCGGGATTCAGTATTTGATGCCGACGTTTCTAGTTGTGTCCGCGCGGCGCCACTGTGCTAATCTACTCGGTCTGGGAGTAGTAAATAACTACAGAAGCCCATTTTCCCATATAGCGTGGGCCATTTTCGTCTTCTTGTGGTCGATTATGTGTATTATATTGGTAACGGTGCATATGTTCGAGAAAAATGCGTGATGATTTAAGCACGATTTAAGCATTTAAGTGTGAACGACAATATTTTACAGTACTTCAGCGCAAGTACATAGATTTAAACGCGATACTCATCGAAACGTACAATTATTTTTTTAATATTGTAACTTATTGTGTAAACGCACGTAATTTGTAAAATAAGGTTTTAATGTTATTTGAAATTTTTGGTAGCTGTTTTCTTTATACTTAGGTACAATTTTTGTATAACAACCGTTGCTTTTACATTGTGTTCAAATCCCCTAAATAACGTTACCTTACATCCAAAGACTAATTTTAACCATTCCTTGGCTTTTCTAAGTTTTTATTACTTCTGTTTTTTATATGATCCGAGGCTCGTGAAATTAATGTTTTATGCAAATGATTATAAGTGAATGAAAATAATCCTGCCGGTCGGAATTATTTGTTATTCCAAAACTATGTTTAGCTCAGTAATTTTTAGTGTACCTACGCAAGATAACTTTGATACTGATGGCAACACTATTGACTTTCAATATTTACTGTATTTAATTGAATTCTTAGATTTTATCCGAAGAGTAAATTTCTTTTTATCGAATGAGAGGGGCCAACTCTAGTGTCGAGGGTTTATCAAGCCGCTAGAGTAAATTAAGACATCCCTAAAGTAAACTAGCGATGTCTTCTACATATTACCCAGTTTGTATAGAAAAATATCAAATAGTTATTTTGGTAAAGCTTTCGCTATAGGTTGCACACAGATCGCTCAAAATATAATATACTATTTTATTCCCGATTTGTTAAATTTATCTATGTATGTTCTTAGTTAGATTGCTAGGTTTAGTAATGCTTTGCGCCTGTTTATGTACGAATTTATTTTAATCATTTTCCATTATAACTGTACTGGGTTACTAGGAACGCATTTTATTTAAAAGGTTTATTTATCGATTCCAAATTCTATAAGTTTTTAGAAAATATAGAAAACACTCACTTGTTTCGTAAAAAAACGTTTTCAGACGTTTCTTACTCTTCTTACGTTCAACAACTTATTTTTACTTAATTTCCTAAAATGCCTACCTACTTACAATGCGCATTTATGCTAATATCAATTTATTTAGGTAAGCTTTTATTACTATTCTATAATAGTGCCAAACCGCCCTGTTTTTGTATTTCTATGTTATGAATATGCTTTTCTTTTAACCTTAGAACATAATTAAAGATTAATGTATTATTTACCTGTGATAGAAAAGTAAAATGTATAATAAAACGTATATAAAAGAAAAGAATAATATGGAATATTTATTGGCGATGTGAATTGACTGATCGTTCAATCATAATATTAAAACATAATATTTTTATACAATAAATTGGTGTTTAAAATATTTACTGTTTCATTTCTGTATCCACTAGGGTGTCTTTATTTTAATATATTTGATATTGCATAAATATGAATGTGAACAATAAGTTTAGTTTTAACAAATACTTAGAAACCACTTTAGCTATTTCTATTGTGTTACACAGACTTTCATAAACTCTTACTAAGATATTGAATCAGGCCTTACTTTGCGGAAATCCATTGTTACTGAAACTCTGGAGAAATATGTAGTATTTTTCCGCTGCGACTGCTCCTTAACCGACTTCAAACAACAAAGTTGATGGTTTTTAGGTGTGTTCCTCCATATACCACCGCCACATCTCACCTCCTAACCAACGTGGCCTCCGTGGATCTCAAGATCTTCCCAACACCGCACCTTGTGGACCAGGACTCGTGGAGAGGCGAAACACGTATCGTGTAGAATATCTTGCCGAAAGAGAACAACAAAGCTTCAAGACACAAGGTGCGGTGTTGGTAAGATCTTGAGATCCACGGAGGCCACGTTGGTTAGGAGAGGTGTGGCGGTGGTATATGGAGGAACACACCTAACAACCATCAAGTTTGTTGTTTGAAGTCGGTTAAGGAGCAGTCGCAGCGGAAACACGAGTCCTGGTCCACAAGGTGCGGTGTTGGTAAGATCTTGAGATCCACGGAGGCCACGTTGGTTAGGTGAGGTGTGGCGGTGGTATATGGAGGAACACACCTAACAACCATCAAGTTTGTTGTTTGAAGTCGGTTAAGGAGCAGTCGCAGCGGAAAAATACTACATATTTCTCCAGAGTTTCAGTAAACTCTTACTGTCCTGCTGTAAAGGAATTATAGCAATTTCAAGAATAAAGGGCATGATTTTCTTAGATCAATCATATCATATATGCAGCTAGGGTGACATACTAACTCTAGACATCTCAAAATAAAACCAGAGTATAAGTTGAAGAAATTATTTATTTTATCCTCATCATAATACATTGTCACTTATCGCGTACACAAGCGACTGAAGCCTTCCATAGCTCAATTGACTTTGGCATGAAGTTACATGAGTTTGTGCTCGCGCCGTAAACTATGTACAATATAAGCGTTAACCAATAATGGAAATCATTCAATAAAAACACTAAAATTCCGACTCACACTAAACCGGCGTAGACTGGCTCGACTCTATACTCGTTAACATCATTTCTCATTTTTACTGGGATTTTCTGAGCTGTTTTTGTGGTATAAGAATTTAAGAAAGCACCAATCACAATAACCCAAAATTCATTGAACAAATGAGTTCAGTGTGGACTTATTTTATTATTAAATTCTTTTCCCAACGTATTCTCAGCCGGTTTTTTTTAGTATATTGTCGATAAATCTTTAAAAGTATAATTAATTAACTAAAGCTTGTTTAAAAGACCATTTCATATGTAAATTGATAGAGCAATATTATCATAATACGTTTAAAACGAGTATAGATGTAGAATTCAAATAAAACACAAAATACATGCAAATAAACTGGATAAAACAACTTGTGATAGCAATATCGTAAAATATTCGACAAAACCAGTTCTCGAAACTATACATATAACTGAATATAAATATGGTAACAAGACTTTAGGCTTTCGACTTTTCTTAGCAAGAAATCAATACCCTAATTTAAATTTTCTGGAAAATTATTTGAGAGTACGACGTCAATTTGCCTAGTATTAAAAAAAACATTATTGCGAATAATATTGTTCCTTGTAAAACAAAAACGAAGAACATATAAACTATAGTTCCATACAAAATGACATATTTTTACACTCGATACTTCCAAGCGCACGCGTGTACATTAGTCAAATAATATAAACCATATTACGTAGTTATTTAAAGCGTGAAATCCTGTTTTATACCGAAAATATTATGTCTAATGCACAATCGCGGACTCTACAGACAGACATACATAAACGAAACAATGATATATACTCACAAATGATGACATTCAATCTCATATACACTCCTAATGTAATAGGACTCTTCACCAAAACGACAATTGGAATAAAATACAAACAATAACATTATCTAGACATTAATCTAACATTACCTGTCTTTATTGTACCTATTTCAATAAATAGTTAGTGTACACGGCAAACCCGAAATAGCAAAAAGCGTCGCATCGTAAAAAGTATACAATATTCAATAAGTACACAAAAAAGTAATATTTTATAATTCTGTATGAGAATTAAAATCGAATTCATTTGGAATTAATTATTTAATTTAAACAATTGATTACTCATCTATTAGATTATCTAATAAAATAATTCTTACGATTCGCATAAGATCATTCATTTAGAATTTCATTGAATTATTTTAGCAAGAACACACGTATCTTTTTAAATTAGTGCATTTTTAAATAATCAAATTGCTCAATCTTTTTTTAAACTTCCGAAATATAAAAATTTAGTTTCCATCCAAAACATTACAATTGGCATATTTTGTTCGGGAAAGTGAAACATATTTCAATCGAAATAATAATTAGCTAATTTAAAAAGATAGTGGTGGAATTTAATAGAGGACTGTTCAGATTCATATTATCTGAGTAATATGAAGTACAGGCCAGACTATAGTACAATACTAATACAAAGTGAAACATTTTAATCGGTATTATGTAATTTTTACAATTAGTGAGACAAAACAAGAGATAACAACACGTATTACTCCCTAAAGATACCGCTTTAATACAGAACGACTTTACTAAAACAAAACTACATGTAAAGAGTAGTGGAGATAAATTTGATATCGTATCAAGATCATACAAAGTAATCTCAAGTTTTATTGACATCTTGAACTGTCTCTGTGGGAGAAAGTGTTTGAAATGCACCACATTTAATTACAATACAATACATAAGTATTTTCTACAAATATTACACAAATTTTGTAACAAACACTACAACAGACGTGTTCAAAATAATTTATCTGCGGTATCCGTAGGGGGCAACCTGTGGATAACAATAAATAGACCTATCGCTCGGTTCGAACATCTATAATCCTAGAATCGAAAAGGTACATCACAATAAATACTATGACTACAATATATTTTTCTAAGTTGAGAGAACGCAGTGTGGGGTTAGTATCTAGCTGTACTGTTGGTAATCAGTGGCGGACGTGACACTTCTATATTTTTTTGTATTATTTTATCGATTGCCACTGTTCTAAGCAGATAGAGGAAGTATGAAAGGATAGAGAGAATCGCGCGACCTGCGCGCTTGCTTCCAATAAATAAGATACATGATAAAGTAATATTTTCTATTCCAATTTGTAGTAATACAGTTTTTTTTAATTTCATAATTGTGACATTTACATAATTCAATTGAAACATTGACGAATTTCACAAAACGGCAAATTTTCTGCTAGAACAGTGGCAATCGTAGTGAAGGATCTCACGACAGAATCCGCGACCATTCTGAGGTAACACACATCAAGATCGAGCTACAATATAAACAATCGAGTAATCAGTACAGTAACACTAGTAGGAATACGTGTCCAAAATTTCCGTATAATTTTGATTTTTTTGGACTGGACTTTGGGATCACTGGACAGTCAGGCATTTAACCACCGGATCATCTGAAGGACATCATAACGCAAGCACTGGTACAAGGTGGAGCCATGCCTAAACTGGACTGAATAAGTTTGGCGAACATTTTGAAGCGACTTCAAAAAGAAGGAGGTTCTCAATTCGACTGAATGTTATAAAAAAAACATTTATGTTTTTTGAACTTGATCTCTGCGTATTCTGGTCATCTGAATGTATTTGTTAGCTCGATCTGCACGTACATACCTCTTAGCCCGGGACCGTGCGAGTGGTAGTGTGAGTGTGTTGTTAGTGCGGTGGCTATAAGGCGGAGGGCGGCGCGGAGATGTCGTGCCGACGCAGCGCCGCGCGGAACGACTCCAGCGACGAGCGCAGCGTCAGGCAGAACCCGCGCGACGCAGGGATAAGCGGGTACTCGGGGGGAGTCACGTCCTGGGGAACAAAGTAAAAAACATTATATATTTTTTTTAAACATCATACTATATACTTGATCTACATCGTTTCTGTACCAACATTCTAGCCTAACAAGTAATATGTATATACTCTGTTGAAAACCGTGACAACCCGTATTACTTTATTTGAAAAATAGTTCACCCGTAAGCCGTCCACCAGCGTTTTATGCAACTGATGTTAGCTTGTCTAGCCTGCATTCCTGTACGCTGGACAAGCTAACATCAACAACGCTGGTGGAACGTACAATACATGATTAGTTTGAGCAGTTTGTGAAAGATGTTGTAAAGCTCCAAGTTACAACCATCTTGCACTAGTACAGTGTAGTGTGCCACTATTCGTATCTACCTACACAGCCCGAGTGTACGAAGCACTACACTCCACTCACCGGCGGTGCCTGTCCATTAAACAGCGCCGCTGGCAGAGCGCGGCAGCAATTTTCTACACGATCTCACCGAACTAACTTTAGACGTACCAATTTACTTTTAGTGTGACATGGTTTTCATCGCAACTTGACAAGATTGAACCACTGAGTGGCAACCATCATGCAGTAGCACAGTAGTGTGCCTCTAGCCGCACACATAATTTTAAATTTAAGTATGTAACTCCCCTTGAACTAATGAACATAGCTAAGAGAAAGATAGACCGATCAGAGACGATGGATATATTCGATATATCCGGATCTTTTCTATATGATATAATTTTGCGTCTGGGGGACCATCTAACTTTCCTTATTAACAATATTCTGCAGTCGGATGAATATCCTAGAACACTAAAAAAGAACAGAGTCACACCATTATATAAAGGCAAGGGAGAAACCACTTCTGTGAATAATTATAGACCAATAACAATAGTACCCACAGTCTCAAAAATTATAGAATCACTGATGGCAGACAATATTATGAGCCACATGAGTCAGAATAATTTGATCACCAATGCCCAATACGCATATAGAAAAAATCACTCGACTACGTCTGCGGCTCAAAAGCTAGTAGAAACGATTATTGATGGCCTTGAACATAAGAAAAAAGTGGCTGCAATATTTCTAGACTTATCAAAAGCTTTTGACTCTGTGAGTCATGACCTTGTAATAGTGAAGCTCTCAGCTTACGGAATAACTGGAAAACCTCTCCGACTTATAAAATCATTCCTTGAAGATAGAAAGCAAATTGTCGAAGTGAAAATAGACAAACAACGTCATAAATCATCGCCAGGGAAAGTAGATATAGGAATTCCGCAGGGATCGTCGTTGGGAAATACCTTGTTTCTGGTATTTCTCAATGATTTATGCCTTAGTGGAATTAAAGGAGAAGTCATCCAGTATGCAGATGATACGACAGTGATTATAACCGCTGACTCACATGAAGAACTTCAGAAATGTATAAATAAAACTCTAAGAGAGTTAGAAAACTGGTTTACGGTGAATGGTCTGAAACTGAATACTGATAAAACGAATATAATGTCCTTCAATGCTGTATCACCAAACTTTAAAGAAGCTCCATTAATATTAGAGAATGGAACTGAATGTATATACGCAAAGCATTTTAAGCTATTAGGATTCGATTTAGATCCCTCCTTAACATGGAAAGAACATATTAATAATACTTGTAAAAAAATGGCAAAAGGGGTTTATGCATTAAAACAGTTGAAACCAATAACAAGCCCAGAGCACCTAAAGGAAACTTATTATTCATACATACACTCTATACTTTCATACGGCATAAGTATATGGGGCAATGCGACAGACTTTGAAAGTGTTAATAATGCAGAAACGAGCAATAAGAGTACTTGTGGGGGGTAGATATAGAGAGTCTTGTAGAAACCATTTCAAAGAGTTGAAGATTTTGACGTCAGTGTCACAATATATATTAGAGATTATAAAGTTTGCAAAAAGAAATCCACATTTGTTTAAACTTAAGACTTATAACTCAAATAGAACCAAGATAAACAGAGTATTGTTGAAACCAACTGTGCCTAGGCTGTGTATGACTAAGAAACTACCCACTATAATGGGAGAGAAACTGTTCAATAAACTCCCCGCACACATTCAGTCTTTGAATAATGATCAGCAATTTTGCAATAGCGTCAAACAATTATTGTTAGATCAGACACTATACAGTTTTAAAGAATACTTTGAAAATGACTACAGTCAACTACCAATTGATTCTAAACTTGCTTAGAAATTATGTAATTAACTACTGAGTAAGGAGTGTGATGCCAAATTGTCATTTTAGCCCCTATACAGCTAAAGTGACAGTACCAAGATTTATTTAAGTTGACATATTGTATGATTACATACCTATTATTATGTTTGACATGATTTTAATAACAAAAATTTTCATTGTTTTATTAATAAAACTAGACATATGTAACTTCTAAAATTTTATAAAAGCCTAATGTTATAAATTCAATTTGACGAGATATTGTAATTTGTGTAGCATATTCTGTTATATTAGTACTTATACCTATGTATGTTACAATCAATTATCTTTATTACGGTCCACTCACCGGCGGTGCCTGTCCATTAGACAGCGCCACAAGTCCCTCGAGCCGCTGGCAGAGCGCGGCGGCGTTGTTCCGCAGGTGCTGCACTATCTCCTCGCGGAATGGTTCCGGGGGGCTGGACAGCATCTTGGACATGGACTGCACCAGCTTGAGGAGAACCATCTCGTTGTACATGCGAGAGTTCTCCGTGCCTTGCTGGGTGCCTGGAATTGGGTGATGTAGAATTAAATACGATATAAGAGGCGTCGTTATGAACTATTATTTTGTACAACACTTGTAATTAAATATCACATAACTGACAATAAAATAATCTGAATATGAATAGCAACTTTTGGTAAAAAAAAGTTGTGTTTTACATTTGAAACATTATTGTTAATCATTTTAACACTTTTAAGCAAAGACGGTCACTCTTACGACGTTGACGTTTTTGCCGAGTGAGACAGTTGTATCAAAACTTAATTGTGCTTTGAAATATACTCAATGAGTTGAACAAGAAATCGCTAAGACGTTCAAATTATTGGACACTAACCTAATTAGTCCCACTATCGACTAAATCTACCACGACATCCCTTCCCGACAAGGACGGGGTTTAGCAAGCATTCGAGTGAATGCTCTTCCGCTGCTCTGCCCATAAGCAGTTATCTAGAACATGTTTAGCCATACAATCAGTGGCAAACGTATGAGTTTTTCCTACACAATCTTCAGAGACAAGTCAAAGCCAAATGTATCAGTGGCTAAGCATTTTCCTAGACAATAACCGTCAAGCTTCTATATATGTTGTTCATAGTGTTGCATTATCTAGACATATTCGGAATTAGTCTCAGTTCTTTAAGAAATAATTTATATAAGGTGTTCTAATGTGATCTTGCATTGCATTGCAACGCGCCGAGTGTACATCAGTGCTGTTGTATTGCAACGTTAACCCACAACATTGTAACGTTATGTATTTCACCTTGTTTTGCTTGCTACACTTATTCCTTTTTTATTTTTGTACCTTAGTCGTGTTTTTTAATGATTTTGCTTAATATTTATAATTTTCATAGGTATCGTATTGTATGTATTATTTTAATTGTTTCACTTTAATTTAACTTACTGAACATTGGATTTGTCTATAATCATGTTGTGCACGCATGTGTTTGATGCACAGAATGGATCAACACCTTTAAAATATTATGCTGTCACGTATTTTCTGTGTATTGTGTTGTGTGCCTAATACAATAAATAAATGCATAAAATTATTTATGTGCTCACCCTTCTGTTTCTCGTAGCCCGCCTCGTTGAAGTACGGCTCTGCGTTGAGTATGAGTCCCTGCAGCGACACGATGACCTGCAGCAGCGAGCTGTCCTTGCCCCACACCTCCACGCCGCGCCCCGACCACGTGCCCAGGAGAGACACGCACACCTGGAACAGACAGAAACCAAGAAATATGTTTATTGAGAGACACAAACTTACTAAACTTCGGTTAGACGGTTTCTTGTATTATAGAAAGGCTAGAGAGTATAGTTACGGTCTTATTAGGAAATATGTATATTAGCAACTGTTTAGCCAGTAAGTGTTTTGTATCTTTCTCACTCTCACATTATAGTATTAAAAACGAGAGAGAAAGAGAGAGAGAGAGAGTTACATACTGACTAAACATTTGTTAAAATAAGTTTATAAATAAAACGGCTTGAGTATTGCTTAGTTGAAGTAATTACTAAACTTGACTTCCAAGATGAACTACTACTATCGAGCAAAACTTTACTCGTTTTTCGGACATCAAATTTAATTGTAACTTATTTTTCTTAGCACCCATTTTGGCTGTCTTTTCAGTTTAGAACATGGCGCAGTGCGGAATAGCATATTTCTGAATCAAAGGTGAAAGACATGTTTCAGTTTGGGTTCTAGCTTTAGAAGTTTAGATTCAATTTTTCTAAAATGAAAACTGATCAGTGCTTTCTTTCGCATCTAACCCATTGTGACACATTTGATATACCATTAAATAATATTAATTCTTTATGTCATTTTTTTTTTTTTTTTTTTACATGATATAGGCTTACGCTTGACTACAACTTGCCTGATGGTAAGCAATGTTATAGTCAACGATGTAGCGCGCTTGCCTAGAAGAAACCGGTTTACTCTCGACTTAAAGACCGAAAAATTATAGTTCAAGGGGAATAGAGATTCGGGCAAGGAGTTCCACAGTTTGGCTGTTCGCACGATGAAAGTCGAAGCAAAGCGCTTGGTGCGAGTCTTTGGAACCTCAACTGTATAACGGTGCCTCCTTGCCGAACCCCTACTCGTACGATGGTGAGTCATCCACGTACCTTCCCATCCTCATACAAGTTAGGGTTCAGCCTGTCAGTGCAGTAGGAGTGGTAGTGGCACAGCGGCGGCGCGCGCGGGTACTCCCCGCCGAGCTGCACGTCGAACACAAACAGCCCCCCCTCGTAGGGGGTCTTCTGCGGCCCCGCGATCATCACCGATAGAAGGTCGATGCGGTCCTCGAAGCCGCGCACCCATACCTGAAGGTAAAGATATACTTGGTTAGGTATAATAATAACAGCATAATGCCGCTAGTACCGCTCAGAAAACGTGCAGCACACCTGTCGACACCCTAAGCCACTCACACCAATGTTGCCCTTCCGGCACCATCTTAGGCTGCCTTTTGTGGAGGGCCCATTTAGTGAGTGGCAAATCATCACCCGCTATAATTTTTATGAATGAGGCATAACTGGCGGGTAAATAAAGGACTACTAGTTACTGTGCCGAAAAAAGGAGACCTCAGCCAGTGTAACAATTGGCGTGGCATCACTCTGTTGTCCGTCCCATCAAAAATTCTGAGTAAGGTTATCCTAGGCAGACTCACAAATGTTGTAGAGCCTCAGCTACGCAGAGAACAGGCGGGATTCAGAGCAAGCCGGTCATGCACAGACCAAATCAACACCCTCCGCATCATTGTTGAACAGGCATCAGAATTTCAAAGAGAATTGTACATGACCTTTGTAGATTTCGAAAAAGCATTTGATTTTGTGCAATGGGGCAGCATATGGGCGCGACTGAGCGAGATAGGGGTTCCGAGCAAGATAACAAACCTGATTAAGGCCATGTACGCCCAATACACCTGCCAAGTCAGCCACGACGGGCTTATCTCCGACGACATCAAAGTACATGCTGGAGTTCGTCAAGGATGTCTTCTCTCACCTCTGCTGTTTCTCATTGTTCTCGATGGTATCATGATTCGGGCCAACAAGAACAAACGACGCGGAATAGAGTGGGGGTTATCGGAAATACTAGACGATCTAGATTATGCCGATGACCTTTGTCTACTAAGCCACAGATGCGCCGACATGCAAGCCAAAATCGATGACCTTAAACAAGAAGCAGCAGCAGCAGGACTTAAAATCAACACAGGGAAGACAAAAGAAATGCGATCTGGCGTGAATAATGAAACACCGCTACATGTGGGCCAAGAGCAGGTGGAGAGAGTCCACCGATTTACTTATCTTGGAAGCGTCGTGTCAGTCACTGGCGGTACAGAAGAGGACATCACTTCGAGGATTGCCAAAGCGAAGGCCACTTTCGCACAACTCCGTCCAGTGTGGCAGTCGCAGAAGCTAACGAGGTGGATCAAACTGAAGATCTTCAGGTCCAACGTGAAAACTGTGCTTCTATATGGATGTGAGACTTGGAAAGTCACGAAAGACCTCACGTACAAGCTTCAGGTCTGCGTCAATCGCTGCTTAAGGCATATACTGCGGATTTTCTGGCCTGAAAAGATATCCAACGCGGAACTATTGCGTAGATGTCACGAAAGCCCCATAGACCAGCAAATAAAGCGACGCAAGTGGAACTGGATCGGCCACACACTGCGGAGGGCTCCGGACCACATCCCTAAACAGGCTTTGGACTGGAACCCGCAAGGCAAGAGGAAACGTGGTCGTCCGAAACAAACTTGGCGTCGCTCCGTCATGGACGAAATTAAGTACATCCACAAGACCTGGCCCGAAGTGAAGCATGAAGCCCAAGACAGGACGAGATGGAGAATCACTGTGGACGCCCTCTGCCCCACTCAGGGGACCTAGGAACATAAAGAGATAACTGGCGGGTGCCGTTCCTCGTCCAATAGACCAGATTAGTTAAGACCATGAACAACTCAACATAATAGCTTTTAACATTAATACCATGTCTGCAATAGTTATTTTATTTACCTAACATCCACTCTCTGTATTTTTTTTACTTAATTTTAAGTATTATATTGTAAAAGGCCTTTCAGTGTTGGCTACGGCCCCACTGATGCCTTAATAATACCGGGCGTAAGGTCCGAGAATCTGTGAAGAGAAATACAGCATACGAACAATATCACGGATCAAGATTAAATCAGACAAATCTGAGGTAGGGACGGTTTAAAAACATATGTACTAATCAGTTTTGTGTGGGAATCGAACTCAGATCACTGCCCTGGTCACGTAACGTACATCTCAATCCACTAGAAAACTTAAAACAGACTACTAACTATAAGCTAGAAGTGAATTACTCATTCCAGGTAGTAAGATATTTTAAAGTAGTTTGATTTATCTTTTCTCAGCTACATGGAAAGTTGTATATACAGACGGTTCGAGTATAAACAGACAGCAGTAATGTTTAGCCGGAGCAAACATAACAAGAACTAGAACCCTTCGAATCATTGACTATAAGTTACAGCAAGTAATTTACTCACTCCAGGTGGTAAGTCATGAACTTAATCTCCCTCTTCACAGCTGTGTAGAATGTTCTAGGCTCGGACAGTTGCAGCATGGTACAAGCGGAAGTAATGCTCAGCCAAAGCTATCATGACTAGAAACCTAATAACAGTTGACTGTAAGTAAACTACCCATCTGCATGTATGTATATGTGATAGTGATAGCGATGTGCGAAGCCGACTCTAGGACACAGAATGCTTCTGATATGCATATAAGTATAAGTTACTGACTCCAGATGGTAAGTCACTCTTCAACAGCTTGATTTCCCTCTTAACAGCTGCTCTATTGTTTTAGACTCTAGACACTGCATATATTATGTGAAAGCTATGTGCGGAGCCACTGGACACAGAATGCTTCTGATACATTGATTTACGTATAAGTACAAGTTACTCACTCCAGGTGGTAAGTCACTCTTCAACAACTTGATCTCCCTCTTCACAGCTGCGTAGAATGTTCTCGGCTCGGAAGGCTGCAGCATGGACAGGCGGAAGCGGTGCGCGGCCGGAGCTGACTCCAGGATACAGAACCCCTCGCCGCCGACGATCTCGGTGTCGTCTTCCACTTCCGCCGCTTCGGCTTTGGCTAGAGGCGCCGCGGTCTCGGGGGGTTTCACTAGAATTGTAAAAGAAAAAACAATTGAGGCTTTTAGTTCGTGGACTCGCTAATTGTTACGATTTGATAGACAGAAAAAATATGCATTGTGCTGAACGTGTAACTGATGGGAAATATCTCTCTCTCTTGAGTCGTATTTCTTCATGACTGAGGGTCGTGACTCCTCCGCAGAATTAATTCGTTAGGGAAGTTCTCCTGGGCCAAATACATCGTGATGGGTCTTTCCACGGAAGGACACATGTCCTCGGATATTGTGGTCCTCAAACATGTCGGTTTCCTTGCGGTGTTTTCCTTCACCGCAAATCCACACATAATTAGAAAATCATTAGTTTATGTCCAGGTTCAAACCTGGGTAAAACCGCCGAGCCACACTGGCTTCAATGGAAAACATAATGCATGCTTCAGTCAACCCACCTGATGTTAAGCTTCGCTTCAGCCTAGGGTATGAAATGCTTACTTAGCAGGCACCTATTTACTCAAAATTTCTAAAGAAATAATAAAAGACGATTATCGTGACTAATATAAATAGTATTAAATAAACTCTTACCAGCAGCATCCGAAGCGGGCGGTGGCGGCGGCGCCATATCCACATCCTTACTAGCGTCAGTACCAGTCGCTTTGTTCTCTTCATCCTCGCCGGCCATGCTCACAACCAGAGCACCGTATTGACTGTACATATGATAGGACTTTAGACTTTATGAGGGTAATAAAGGACAGTTTTAGTTGATCAGAACTGATGGATAAGGAGTACATAAGGTGTTTTTGATGTTTATTTTTCTGATGTTAACTGTTAAGAACCTTTGTAGTCTTAGATGTAGCATGAAATTTACTCCAGAGTCGAATAATTCTGAACACAGCCTTTGGTAGAGTTCCAAAGTTTAGCTGATTTTAATTAAATATATGTATGATTATATAGAGATACAATAAGATTTTACTAAAAGTTCTAGGAACAGTATTAGAAATTCTAACAATTAAATTTATATTTAAACTTTAACAAAGAAGACAGTTCTGATAACTAAAACTCTTTTAAATCCCCGCTGTGAGTCGTTTTTTTGGTCTGGTACAAGGACTGATTATCTTCAATGTAAGATGTATTTGTAAAATTGTATACAAAATATTTAACGACAAACAATGTTTTGACAGTACAATTTAATGATACCCAATTTATTTTTATAAATCTCATAGTTCTATCATTTACGTTTCAATATCTTGTAATTACAGATGTTTTTCTTTTTTAATTGATCGTTATGGCGTTATAGTTATCGTTACTTGTCAACTAATTAACGCGTCCCAATACAAATAAAACCAATACACAAAGGTGACACATAATAATTATGTATGTACACCTAAATACATAGATTGTGTGTATTTCAGTTAAACAAGGAATGAAAGTCGGTCAAAGGGCGATAAACTTTAAGAGGTCGAATGGGTGACAGACGACAGTGATGTACTAAAAGGTATTTAAATTTCTAATGGATTAGTAATATTCATAATGGAAAAATGTAAATTTTACAATGTATCATATTAAAAAAATCTTTATATGCATCTAACATACAAAGAAATCGCAGTTAATCAGTCGTTGTACCAAATAAGCGATAAAATATGGTGTATGTATGAAAATAAAGCACCACTTTTCCAAAGTCGGTCAATACCATCCACCAAATACCATGCAGGGGCTAAGTTAGGAGGGTGTATGCAAAACTTACATTAAACAACACGTATTCATATAAATATCATTTCACAATATTTTTAGGGATTTTCGTAAAAATCAGAGAAATTAAGTTACCACTTTTAACAGTCTACAACAAAAATAGTAAATACTGAAGGTAAAAGAAAACAAACAAACAACACAAAAATAGAAGAACACTAAGAAAATTTATGGATATTTTAACACACACATAGACCACAGGCAGTTATATAAAAGTAAAAAACACTATGTGATAATCTAAACGATCCGTGAGCCAATCACAACATTTTCCCACATTCCTTACTCGGCAATGATTGGCCGAGGGATCACAGAGAGGATCACAATTTGAATTACTTTCAATTCTGCAAAGGGTGTAGGTGTTGTTCAACTGCATACAAAGTACCTACATAATAGTCACATGCACTTCAAATCAGACGTCACAAGATTTAGACTCTCATCACTAAAATATTTACTAGACAACACCACATGTATGTTTATGCCAAATAATTATTAATACCTGAATCCAAACAACCACTTAAATAACTGAGTAATCATTGCTATGCCTTTACAATTAAAACAAATACTTGGAAATAATAAAATTAATTGAAGAAATAACAAAACGCTGCGTGTGAGTGGATGTGAACCAAATTGTTTAATATAAGTGTTGCAAGGTTACTGGAGGCAAGTTAGTAGATCGAAAGAGGTAACTGTTACGTAGGAATATACAAAGTTGGAACGATAAAAACGTAGAAGTACGTACGGTTAGAAGCTGGCAACATTGTTTCGACAAAAGCTTGCAGATGCGGATATTTCCCAATAATTTGAGAATGTGAATTAAATAAGTAGTTATTGGCAAAGCCTTTTATACATTTCGGCAGGCGTTTGAGATTAAATACAGCATGAAATTAAATATTAGAAAATATGTGTGATAATAAATATAAACATAGAAATAAAGTGAAAAGTTGCATAATAAAAGTTATAGAACAAAATCGAATCTTATTTAGGATACTGTACTCTGTTGTTCTTTCCTGTTATTTCATATAATTACTTGAGCAAGGAAGGATATTCATTATATAATAATATAATTACGACATATTGAATTACAGTGTAATGATTTTCGACAATGTTATCTTTATCAACGTTAACTTTAGTTTTTTTTTCAAACTTAGAAGAAATTATTATTTGTACGCTAACCTATGCTAATTAATGGTCTAAAATGATTTTAAAAACCTTTGCTAAAAGGGCTCATTGTGAGAATATTTTTGGGATTTCAATTGAATTATTTTAAGATTAAGCGTGTGAAATAATATTTATTATTGTTCACTTGCCCACAGCACTTACAGTTTCCCAGAACGTGCTGTGGCCCAACCATAAATAACATATTATAGTATATTTTATCCATAATATATGTATATGTATAATATATTTGTTAAGGTATTTATTATTATAAACACCTTTCTTCACTTTAAAATGGACGAAAGACTGATTGATTTTCTAAATAATAATACATAATATATAGCATATATGACAATTTAAACAAAGCATTGTTATTGTATTTTAATTATTCAACAGAATAATACATATTAAATGCTTGTGTTATACATCTACATAGTCATGTCGTTGCCTGACCTGCCCTATATTTAGTTACTGACTATTTTTTTAAGAGTTTAAAAGGATAACTAGCTTAGGATGACCTTAAGCTTTAAGAACAACAAAGAAAATCTATGAAAAGAGATACTGTTCTTGATACTCGAGAATGGAATTAGTAAATCAGATGAAATAACGTCTGAGGCTTCTAGGTAATATATAATAATAAAAATATATTTAATCCTCTTTGAGTCGTATTTCCTCTATTGTATCTCGGGTCGTAAACACTGCATACATCGCGGTGGGCGCCCCGGTCTTTACACGGATTTGTACAGTACCCTAAACAAAACATACATAAATATATACAAAAATATAGAAATGAAAATAAAAAAAAACATGTAGGCTCACACTGAAAAGTGGTACTGTAAAGTCTCTTCTGTCGTTATTTTCTTTTTCATAAGGCTGTTAAGGAACTCGGCCAGCTCGAGCGGCCTTCGCCTGCGGAATAAATTAGTCTTTATTTCCATAGCAGTATGGTATTAAATTGAATGGTATGTAAAAACAAATATGAATGCTTCAATTTGTTCGATCAAAATGAAAAGATGTATCGTTTGAATGTCACAGACCAAATGTTTATTACAGTTGAAATTTGCAGGGTATTTGTGTGCCAGAATGATTCCATAAGCTAACTGATGAAGAAGACATAGTTATAATTAATAAGAACATGTTTAAATTAAATATTCGAATAACAATAGGACCTGACATAAGTAAAAAACCACGACCTCCTTACTAAAAATCAGTATGAATCGTAGATCTGCTGAGGCGTGAATGTGTAACAAATTACTTTTAAATTTATAATTATAATAATCTCACGTTGGATTACAACCGCTCAATGCGTAGCAATGTTTTATGTAGTCTATAATTCAACGCGTTTATCTTTTCCATAATTCACTCATATGAATCAAGAATCATACTGGCTCACCAGACTCCTGTCATCATAGCTAATACCGTCGTGACACAAATGACATCTCGGACGATGACCTTTCCGTTTGTAGTGATTTTATTTTTTGCTTTAAATATTATGATAACTATTTGAAGTAATGTAACTCTGTTCATGTTTTGCAGTGTTTTTCATGTAATTCAATGAATTAATACCGCTTACATGACTACTACCAAGAGATGGTTGTACTCATGTAAATGTATTGTCGTGTCGTAAAGCATACAAAGACATCATTATTTCTCACCTTTTTACAGGTCAACGTCCAAGATTACATTTGTTTTGGCTTTATACACTATCCACACTAGCCTCCTATACAAGTACACAAGCGCGCACTCACCGGCTCACTTCCGCGTGCGCCTTGACGAGCTGCGCGTGTATGAGCGAGCACAGCTTGTAGCACACGTTGCGCGTCTGCAGCGCCTCCAACTCCGCCTCGGTGGCCGCTGGAAAAATAAAATAGAATATCTTGCCGAAGAAGAACTACAAAACTTGAAGACACAAAGTGGGGTGTTGGTAAGATCTTGAGAGCCACGGATGCCACGTTGGTTAGGAGAGGTGTGGCGGTGGTATATGGAGGAGAGGAACACACCTAAGAACCATCAAGTTCGTTTTTTGAAGTCG
The DNA here is from genome assembly GCA_927399415.1 of Macaria notata. Lineage (NCBI taxonomy): Eukaryota > Metazoa > Arthropoda > Insecta > Lepidoptera > Geometridae > Macaria > Macaria notata. The sequence goes on along the minus strand of OV656725.1, from coordinate 9,149,780 downwards.
GTTAAGGAGCAGTCGCAGCAGAAAAACACTACATACTTCTCCAGAGTTTCAGTTACAATGGATTTCCAATTAACGCCTGATTCAATATCTTATAATAGAATATTCGTATATATAGCTATGTATTTACCTAAATTTTTTTTTGAAGAAGTATGTTGTCTTTTTTCATATCATAGAACAATCTATAATGGCGATTTTCAATAACACCGTAGAAACCAATACTGCTTTGTCAGTTAATTTGTATGCCAAAGTCAAATATAGGAACCGCAGTTCCTATTTAAATATTTCCAGTAATGCAAAATCCTACCTAATCAATATGAATACAACGGTATGTGTAGCAGTAACAACTACATAATCCACAAGACTACGCTCATTTGGTTTTTATAAAACTTGAAATAAAGAAAATGACATAAACTCACGTGCATCAGATTTAGGCGCCCCATCGGCGCTTGTTTCAGCTGGAGGCGGCGGCATCGTCTCGCCAAAGTTCCGTAGAGTAAGGGACGTATCCATCTGTGTATAGAGAAACTAAATCTTCACACAATAATATCATTTCTTCACATAATGAACCTCAGTTTTCCGTAACTTGTTAAGCTAATTTTCGCCATAATTATTGACGTAAGTGCTAGCCGGTTATTACAACTAATTTTTTTTCTTCAAATAATGTTAAGCTGAGCCAACTCCTCTTTATCCTGTCTCTTTCATTATCATATAGTCCGCAGTGAAAAGTCATGCCAATTGTTCGTGTACGTACTCTACTATAGCAGTCTCTCTTCCACTCATGCGTACCTCCATAGCTTCTATCGGGAGATTCCATTCAAGCTCTCATTCAATAAGAGCTATCGTTTTTTGCCATTTGACATTTCAAACCTTACGATCCAGTAGCGATCCTAGCGGCAAATTGGTGAGGTTTGCTTAGTTTGAGAACATTTGGACGTCACGGCACACGAGCGCCTCTAGCGATGCTCTTACACGCGGTAGCCCTCATTATGCTCGGTTCAATCATTGGCCGTAAATAGAGCAGCCAAATAATCCCTGAACTTACGAACACTATTTATCTCTTTATTTTTTGTCAGTCTTCAAGTCAAGAGTAAACGGGTTTCTTTCAGGCAAACGCGCTAGATCGTAGGCTATAATGTTGCTTACCATCAGGCAAGTTGTAGTCAAGCGTAAACCTGTATCATATAAAAAAAACTTCCTCCGACAATTGGATGTCAGAGACATCGTTAGACTAAACATATTGCTTGCGCAGTTTACTTTGTTTTCTCATGTGGTCGGTAAATAATTGCACCCTTTTTTTTCTTTTTTCTTTTGATAATGTAAATATTATCTCTTGCCTACTCGTACCTCCATAGCCTCCAACGCGAGGTCCTGCTCTGGCTCTGTCTCTGGCAAGCTCGGCTCGTTATCGTCGGGAGTAAAGAGTCGCGCCAGCTGCTCGTGCACTCTGCGCTCGCCGGCGCGCGCTGTACTGAGGCCGCGCTCACGGACGCGCTCCAGTAGACCCTGTGTATAATCATCATTATTATTATAAGCTAAGCTAGTGTAATACCCCACTTTTTAACCGACATTAAAAAAGGAGGTTGTCAAGTGTTCTGAAGTTTTTTTTGTGGGTATGTTACGCGATTACTCCTTTATTTATGATCCGCTTTCAAAAATCCATTTTGAGTAGGGGTTTAGAAAGAAATCTTTCGCAATTTGCACAAACTACAAACTTAAGTTACTTAGCTAAAAGGATGCTAAATTATTAAACCCTGAAGAGCACAATATATAATTCAATATCGCAACCATTCTACTTTATATCAGAAACAGTGTTTTCAACTTAATAAAGACAAGTTCTTACCAAAAAGTGGTCTTCATGGAAGAACGACGTCCCCATGAGTCGATCCAGGAACCGGCAGTCTTTGTACAGGTTCAGTAGCTTGCGCATAATCTGAAAATAAAGAAATATTAAATGTACGAGCAATTTTTTTTACCTAGCCAGCTACCTTTCTACGTGCGGGCGCTGTGTCAGGTTTGATAAACCATGGCTTTAAAAATCAAAGGGACTTTATTACAGAGAGGGAGAGAGAGTAGGAGAGGAGAGAGAGAGGAGAGAGAGAGGGAGAGAGAGACAGCGAGGAGAGAGAAGGAAAGAGAGACAGAGAGGAGAGAGAGGGAGAGAGAGACAGAGAGGAGAGAGAGTTATCTCTCTCTGATTGATTAATAAACCAATTTAACTATAAAAGGGACTTTATTATAGAGAAAGAGAGGAGAGGGAGAGTGAGAGACAGTTACATATATCTCTTTGATTGATTAATAAACGAATTTAACTATAAAAGTCACTTTATTACAAAGAGAGAGAGAGCGAGAGAAAAAGAGAGAGAGAGAGCGAGAAAGAGAGATAAATGTACTTTTTCTTCTTTCTCTATGCTTACCTCTTGACTCTGCAACGCTGGATATTTAGCGAACATCTCCTCTAGCCTCCTCATGGCGACCCTGCCCCGCTCTATGTGCGCCGCCACTCTGGGCTCCAGCAGGCGCGGCACTGCGGGCGCGGCGTCAGGTTTACTCGCGAGGGCCGCGGCGGCCTCTCCGTCGCCCGTCGCTGGAGGCTTCGCGGGGACTTCCGCTTTGAATACCTCGATAGCTGGGGATATTATATAAGAGTATGTATGGATATCATAGGGACTGTAAGAACATCTTTTAATGATGATACATATCCTACAAACTTGTGACAAAATCAATACAGCTGATATGTATAGCGCTTTATCATTTGTGTATGACCATGGACGCGCGTAACGTTTTTATATACTGACTAGTGGGTGCTCGCGGCTTCGCTCGCATTAAGAAGTAAAACTTGCATGCCTTATTTCACCCCTTTAAAAGTGGCATTTCCAAAAATCCTTTTTTAGCGGATGCATACGTCATAAAAACTACCTTAATTCCAAATTTCAGCCCAATCCGACCAGTGATTTGGGCTGTGCGTTGATAGATCACTATATCAGTCAATCAGTCAGTAACCTTTGAGTTTTATATAATATTTAGATTATTGCAACTGGCAAATTAAAAAAAGTTTGAATAAGGAATTGATCTCATAGTCATATATAAACTATGCCTTTGAGATCAATTCCTTTTACAATTCGGCAGTTATGTTAATATTATGAACATACCAGTCTGGTTAGGATTGGGCTCCCGCTCCGCCTCGTGCGCCGAGCTCTGCGTCTCCCACGAGTCCTCCGAGCCGGACCCGTCCGAACCCCACAGCTCGCCCTCGTCCGAGTCGTACTCGCCCACCTATAATATAAAACAATACAGTTTTTTTAAACATGAGCTTGCACTTGACCATAATATTATATGCAGGTTTTATATTCAAAAAAATAATATCAATATGATAATTAGAATTGGGAGATATTACAATTGTTAGATTTTATTACGTAGTCCTTATTTATTTGTTTTTTTTTTACAATTACACTACCATTACCATGAAAATAAAAAGTACTAAGAAATTAGTTACATTTCTGTACTTTTGGTTTACTATACTTAGTGTCATCTTATATACTTCCATTCTAGAAAAATGGCTCATAAAGCAAGTATTATAAGGGCATAAGCGTCAACACACGTTATTACCTTGTATAGATCCTGTGGCCAGCACATACTAGTGTGCCCGTCGACCCACCACACTTTGACGCGACCAGAAGGGAAGTTGTCTATCACCTAGAAAAAAGCAATACAGGATATTAATTTCAAATCTTTTAGACATATTTGAGGGTGATCTTCCAGTCAATCGCATAATTTCGGAATAAAAAGTAGCATATTTCCCCTCACGATCTCATACTACCTACATGTCAAAAATCATGAAGATCCACATTTTTTTATCGATATCTTCTTTGTACAAATTTTGATCCTATTTCGCTTAATTATATGATATGACTAGTAGTTGGGTGCTCGCGGCTTCGCTCGCATTAAGAAGTAAAACTTGCATCCCCTATTTCACCACTTTCTTAAAGTGGCATTTCCAAAAATACTTCCTTAGCGGATGCGTACGTCATAACCTCTACCTTCATTTCAAATTTCAGGCCAATCCGTTCAGTGGTTTGGGCTGTGCGTTAATACTATATCAGTCAGTCAGTCACCTTTGAGTTTTATTTATATATAGATAGATAGAAGCACACCTGTCCGGCGGTACAGTTGGAGTCCTCCCCGGTGAAGTTGGCCACGCGTATAACGACGGTGCCGGGCCGGTACTGGAAGTCGGGGTGGTCCTTCAGGTCGTACACGCTCATCTCGCTCTCGTACAGCATCTGGGGACTGGGAGGAAGTTGGTTTTAAATAAATTGTTTTTCATATTCATAGATACCGACAATATACCTACTACACAAAAGGTCGCAATGCAAGTAGTCACAGGTAGGCCAAATTTTTCGCAGAAACTACAACGATAGATGTTCGATGAATCGTATTCTTCATAACTGAGCCGTGACTCTCCCGCTAAATTGATTTATTGGCCATATCACACAGCGCCATCTAGCCCCATACTAAGCTTTAACGCTTGTATCATGGGCTTGTATCAAATACATACTTATTATACATATCAACGACCAGACTCAACACAACTAATTACAAATTTTTAATAATCCATAATTACTTATGTTATGCGGGAATTGAACTCGCACCCCATAGATTGGAAGGCAGAGCCATTACCAACTAAGCTGTCAACGTCAACGTTCTTTTGGGTAGATCATCATTACTACATACATTACTGATACATCATTGTGGGCGTCAAAGTCTTTCCACGGATGACACGATGTGGTATTTAAATATGTCAGTTTCCTCAAGAACTAGACACGTCTTTATGTGTATCCACTCGCACGTCCGGGCCAGATACGAGCTATGATAAGAGTGTAGCTTACACAGGTTCGTCTGCGCTGGTGTATGTGCGGTACCAGTGCACGATGGCGGTGCGGCCGTGGTGGTCCACGCGCTGCACCACGCCGTACTCGCGGTGCTTCAGTTGCTGGAACATACATATTTATTTATTTATTTACAGACACAAAAAACAAGTTACAAACTAAAACTTATAATAAAATAGAAACTTTAACCTATATGTCAAACATCACAAATGTTTTAGCACTGCATAGTTTTAGTTAGGCTAATATAGTGAAAATAAAAATAAAAAGCCTTTATTTCTATTATTCTTAATAGATATGACATATGACAATAAAGAAAACTTAAACACTAATTATATTGAATAAATGTTGGTAATATACACTAGTACCTCAGTTTGTATGTTTTTGATATATGATAAAGTTAATTATTGCTAAATATAACTCTTAAAATCATAATTATTTGTTTATTTACATTTTAGGTTATCTTAGTGAAATGTATGGTATTTATTGTAGATTCGATTCCTTGTTTTTTTGCGGGATGTAAAGTAGTTCCTGTTCCTCTCAGGATTTTACATAAACTGCATTCTGATAGGAGCAGTGAGTGGAGAAACGAACTCTAATACGACGTGAGAGAGGAACAGGCAGGCTAATAAACAAAACAAAGATCATAACTTTCATACATTTCTGAGTTATTTTGGAACTAGGAAAAATATATGTATATTATATACTGTTCAATTAAATAAAACATGTATTTATGAACATTTTAAATGTACTACACAAACGTGTTACTTCTGTAGTGAGCTGATTAGTTATGGTATTTTAGTAAATGATGTAAAGGTCAAACAAAATGATTTATAATGTCACCTGTTGGTTCTCCTCCACGTTGGCGGCGCCGCTGACCACGAAGTCTCCCGGGAAGCACTCCTGCCCGTCCAGGTGGTGGATGGGGTACAGGTGCGTGGACGGGATGCCGCGCTCTATGGTGCCGTCCTGAGGGAACACAAACATTTTGTGAACACGAATAATGAACTGTGAACTCGAGTCGAGTCTCTCGCGAATTTATTAGATAGATATAGATAGATTAACGCTTTATTGGACACACAAATAAAATAGAACACAACACAAACAAGAGAACATTTAAATCTAATGCCACAAATGGCGGCCTTATCGCTAAAAGCGATCTCTTCCAGGCAACCGTAGGATGGAGAGGAAATCATAAAGAACAATAAAATTATTAGTAGCTGTAACAAAAAAAATAACAGAAAAGTCGTTGTTTTCTAGTTTTATGCTTTAAGATCATGGACACGGCAATACTCCGAAGGATTTGGTCTCAATAGCCTCTTGTCCCGTTGATATACATACTTTGATCGCGGAAAAGAACTAATTAAACGTGTAGCGCCTGAAAATTCTGCCACGTTCGCTTAGATGTCCTAAGACCTGCCTGTCTATTTTATAAATTGAAGTTCAAATGTATAAACTTGACGATGTTTACCTGCCAGACCACATTAGCCCTGCTGGTGGTGTGCAGCGTCTCCACCACGACGCGCTCCCCCCGGCGCGGAGGGGGCGCGGGGGGCGCGCGCCGCACGGTGCGCTTGAGGCGCTTGCCGCGGAGGAGGCGCACCGCCAGCTGCGGGGAGCGCTTGCCGCGCGTGGACGCGGCCGAGGAACAGCGGGAGGACCACGTGGCACCGCTAAGGGAATAAACACAATAGAAGTAAAACTTAACATACTACTTCTAACTACAACACAAAAAGGAGGGGGGGGGGCACTTAGAAAAGCCTAAAGATAGTCTAAATGCTCCAGCCCACTGACAGAGGGCAGCGTGCCCAGCATACTGGCCGCATTACCACGCTGGATGGCAATGCTGATACGTTGAGCCACAAAATGGCCAGCATTTTGGTCATGTGTCGCGGCAAAATAAATAAATGTAAAGGAATAAATGTTATGATTTTTACTAATTCTAAAATAATATATGTAAGTATATACATATTTTGAATACAGCTTTCATTGTGATTACTTTTCAGCTGCTTTTAGTAATTTTCGTGTTTTTACAATTAATAGCTACCCAAATGATATGTGAATTAATCTACATCCTTTTGCTGTTATTGCCATCACTAAAAATTAAAAGTTAATCTAGTTGAGCTGAATATGTTTATCTCTGACGAAAAGTATTGTTGTAAAGTGTTGAGCGAGATGGCAATACTCTTACACAAGAAGTACCGAAAGTGATACACATATAAGAAGAGCACATGACTCAATATGTGTCTCTGGCTCCAAACAGAGGAGGCCTATACCCAGCTGCGAGTCTAAGCTACATACCTGTCAGTATCGCTGCCGTCACTGCTGGTGTTCTCCCAGTTGTCAGAGTCGTCGTCGTTGAGCGCCGCGTCAGACTTGCTGTCGCCGTTCAGCAGGGAACTCTCCTCGCGGGTCGGCTCCGGACTGGAATGTATAATGGTAAACATTAATTAATATGCATATAATATTCATAAAGAGTTTATAAAGCTTATGATGGCAACTATGAGAGGAAAAATAATTGGCCTAGCGTTAATAATGTTGCAATCAGTTTAATACATTTAATTGACCTTTTATTAGGATTCGTGTCCATTCGGTTCATGGCATTTTTTGATGATGGTCTAATTTAACTTGATGCTTAGGAAGTTTAGCCCTAAATTGATAATTTATTATGCCTAAGAATTTTCCCAAATACTAGCCACACGTTTCCAATTGGTCGCGCAATATTGTTACTAGAACAGTTTGTATTTTCGTTTCATGTTCCGTAAGGTACAAATTTAAGTAACAAACCTGATTCCCGAATCATTCTTCTCTTCGGTAACCGTATCTTCTTGACTACTAGCCATAGGTAGAGACACATCTCCGATGGGTCGCTCAATCTTAATACTTGGACAGTTGGCGTCCGCCTTGAGCGCGTCGTCTAGAGATTCTAGCTTCTCCTCCGTACCATCAACTTCCATTTCACTCTAGAAAATAAATAAAGTAGGTATTTTTTTTTCTCTCCAGCCGAAGGTTGCCTGGAAGAGATCGCTTTCAGCGATAAGGCCGCCGCTTGTGGCAATAGATGCAATTTGTTTAATGTACTGGTTTTTAATATGTGTCAACAATAAAGAGTTAATCTATCTATCTATTTATCTAATTGTTTAATATCAGTACTGACACAAAAAATATTGGTAGCTATTTTGCGAATTTAAAAAAGTCCATAGTACTTAAATTCTTGATATGTATATATGCTAACCTCCTGATTATCATCATCATCAGCCTAATGGAACCCACTGCAGGGCATAGGCCTCCACCCTCTTACGCCAATACTAGTATTTGTAATTACAATGGGTCGTGACCATCCGCAGATATTATTTATAAAGGGAGTTCTATCTGGGTGATACATTGTTATGGAAGCCTAGGTCCTCCCTCTGACATCATGTGCTAAAACTTAGATATTTTTAAAAGATACTAGCGACACTGCACAAAATCTGAAGTATTTTCGAGCGAAAGGAACTCACGATTATCAAAAGAAGGTAATACAGTCATGTTACTGAAAACGGCCACTTTTTATACTATAAAAAGCCCTATAAATATATTGTAGACTCACATCTACAGGTTTGAGTTTCCGGTGCGAAGAGGCGCGTTTCTTGGGCCTGGAAGGAACATGTTCGGGCGCCGCGCTGTTTGTCTTCGACGGCTTCTTCTCCGGCTTGCTCTGCTTGCGAAAGTTTCTATAGATTTTACCTGGAAAGAACATTTTTTTAGAAACGCTATCTTTTCCTGTTCTGCTAGATTAAAAGTATAACAAGGCAAGCTCACTTCGTTTCCATAAAATAATAGCGCCTCATTTTGTCATCCAGTCACATTAATATCCGATCAAAAATGGCGCGTAATCATGTCAACGCAACAAAAATAATGATTAATAATATATGTAACTAAAACACGTATATCATGTGCAATGTACGTTCGCTTGTGGACTGCTAAAGAATTTTTCAAATCTAAACGAATCGTACTTTTTAAGAACCGCGAATGCTATTAAAGAGTAGAAAGTCTTACAGAGAACCAACCCTACAAATATCTAAAAGGGCGCGCTCACCGATAGACTCGCGTACAAAAGAGGTAACGACGCGTTTGCAAAGCCCGATGACTAGCTTTGGTCGCTTGGTTCGCGCGGACTTTCGTGACACGAGCGAGCGCTTCGAAGCTTGGCGCACCGACCCAGTAGGGCATGCACCTGGATATTTGGTCCAATTTAATATGGGAGTGGATATATCTGTAAGATTTTCTACTCTATACATAGTGATGATTTGTTAAAAGTGTCTCAAAACAGACTCACACACAAGTTTTGTGCTTAAAATATAAGTTAGAAAAAGTCTGATCAAGGAATATATAGAATTTTATTTGTCCTGTGTAAAAGTACATACAACAGAGAAAGGTATAAACAATGTATGTATGTGTATGTAGGAATACATACACGTCTACGTCCGAAATTCTACCTGCAGGTTGTTTCACAAATTTCGAAACGTTTCCGCTCGGAAACGAAACGCCAATCGAAGACGTCAAACTGACTTATTTTAACCAATAACAGTCATCCACCAATCATAGAAGTTACAAGGAGATCTACGATTGGCGTTTCGTTTCCGAGAGGAGACGTTCCGAATTTGTGAAACACCCTGCTGAAGATATATGATACAACTCACTCTGCTGCTTCCGCCACTGCTTCTTGGTGACGAAGGTGTCGTCGGGCCCGATGAGGAGGAAGTTCCGGTCTCCCACCTGCAGCGTGCACGGCTCGAACACGTTCAGCAGCTTGAGGTTCTTTAGATCTTCACCTGGTGGGAATGGAAAATTGGATGGTTAGAATAACATTCATAATAGGGGGCTATGCTCAACAGTGGGCTATGGCAGGCTGAGGACGATGACGGGTTTATTTCTTGATTTAAAATGATTATTTACACATTTATTATGGCACACAAAACAGAATATGTCCTTAAATTTACTTAATATAAATTTTAAGCCGGCTTTGATTCACGACAAATTCCAAGGCACTATGTGTAAAGGCACTTGATCTAAATGTAAAGTTGATAATTATAAAAGAATATTAGCCAGAGAGAATACAGCATAGCTACATATAATGACGAAAATATTTGCAGATTTTATCTAACAATTAAGTGATAGAGCTTAACTTCTTTTTTTTTTTTAACTTGAACGGGTTTGCACTTTACCATAGTTCACCTGATAGCAAGTAAGGCTATGGCCTATGATGGAGCGTGCTTACCCGATAAGAACCGATTCACTCTCGCTTTGAAGATCGCTGGATTATAGTGCTTAAAAACAAAAACTTAAAAAACTTATGTGCTTGCTATTTTAAAGCTTACTTTAAAATAGCAAGCACGTTTCGCTTGATTGTGGATAACACACATTGAAATATAGCAAGTGATTGATGGTGCTTCACTGGGAGACCATTGTATTATTATTAAATTACGCTAGTTCGGGATAAAAAGTAGCTCATGTTACCTCAGCGACATTGGCTTCTTTTTACTTATGTTAAAAGCTAAAAGTGGAAGCATCTGCTTAAAATTTTGACACTGGTTCTGGTTCGAATCCGGCCTTCACCAAAGGTTTTTTATCAAGTTGTGTATGTGAGAATTTTGAACTCGCTTAGCAGTGAAGGAAACCAACATGGTTGAGGATCACAAAAACCGAAAACATGTATCTTCCGGGGCAGGATCTAGGCGCCGAACACAATGTACCTACACTAGAGAACTTCCCCAACGAATTTATTCAACCTACTGATATTTTTTTAAACTAGAATAATACTACATTTTTATTGATATGTTCTGCTGGAAAACACTGCCTTCTGCAACACGGTGTTTTTAACTACAGCAGCAGGCAAAGAATTGTGAAATTAATTAAAAATAATTAAAATTAATCAAAACAAAAAATTATTTGAACAAACACGTTCAAGTAAAAAAAACATTGTTTTGTTATACTTACCATAAAATGTAGTTGAAACTATACCTTCAACTAGGAACTTGGGTTGCTGGGTGGCGCTGGCGTCGGCGGGCTGCGTGCTGAGCGCGCGGCACTGCCAGTGCACGCTCACGCTCTCCGTCACCACCGCCTCCACTGTGAACTGCGGATAAGGAAACTTAAAGATAAATATTCATTTATTTGCAAGATGTGTTAGAAAGAAGAAAGAAAACATGTATTATGGCAGAATTATCAGAGAAACAAACAAACAAACATAAAATCTGCCACAACACAGCCCCAACTCAGCATAATGCTGGTTGAGTGGAAGCAACCAGCGCTTGTCTTCCGTTGGGTTTTCGTGTTACATGATGGTAGGTGATATAAAATCAAATATTAGTATCATACCTACATCTCAACCAACCCTGGTGTGCAAATTAGACAAAAAAAAACAATTACAGCATGCGCCAATAACATTTCTAACATCAACATTGAGCCATGCATTGCTAAAAGGAGGACACATTTGGTAGCTTGTTATCTTTCATTATTATCCTTGTCAGCCCACTGCTGGACACAGGCCAAAAATATGGTTTATTCCAACTAGTCCTACCAGTAATTCGATTGTCGAACTAGTTGGAAATTTTTATTCCAAGTAGTTCGACTGTCGAACTAATTCAGAGATTGTTTCTGAAAATGTTATTTATACTATAAAGATTTCATATTGTACTTTATTAAAAATGCTCCAAAAATAAGTTGATCATGTTTTATTTTTTGTTTCTTTGTACATCGGAGTCAGTAGTTCTATTTGGAATAAAATCCATGATTGCAAATAGTTCGATCCGTCAGTATAACAAATTGGAATAAAAAAATCCAAGTAGATTGACCATCGAACTGCTTGGAATAAAAAATTCCAACTAGTTCGACAATCGAACTACTGGAAGGACTAGTTGGAATAAACCAAAAATATTGGTATACCATAACCTGTACACTATTTAAATTACGGAAAATATTCGTAATTTATTAATAATTAAAGGCGGACACTGGAATTCCTTCCTTCATTGGTAGTCCATGATATCTCGTAAACATCATTTTACGTAAATATAATAAATTAAGTTTTCACTAAGAAATCGTTCTATTAACTTACTTAGTAACTAAGATATCAATATAGATATTCAATCAATAATTAATTGGTCAAAATATATAGCTTGCAGCACATTTCAGACCCAAAAACCACTTAAACCAATCCCATAATAAATTATACATCAAACCAAACTAATCACAGCTCCAAATGTTATAACAACATTTTTATGTTTTCGAATCCTGAGCCACAACAAACTTAACGACATATGATGTCATCAGTTTTGCTTTGGGCCATGTTTAATTACGAACCATGGGCGCCGTAAAAATCGAGCTAATTGGACATTGGACTGCCGAAACGAGATTTGTCGAGTTGTGATAAATACGGGGTGTAAGTGTCGGTTTTCTTTGATTTTATTATTAGATACTAGAAAACTATGTTTGTGTAGATTGTTCAAAAAAAGTTAAAGTATGTATCTTTGAAAATTAAAGATATTGACTTTACATTTTCACCTTTTTTATTCAGAGAATATTTCACACAATTACTACATTTTTCTAAACAGAACTAAAAGTGGTAACAGTATTTCCACTGGCTATATTATATCCTTACTTTCATAAGAAATGACAATAAACCATTAGTTGCTTGATTTGTAATTAAATTATATAAAAACCAAAAAATGTTACATATTTGAATTCTTGAATTCAAATTCTTAGCACACACACAATATAGGTATAGTTTCTAAAACTGCCAAGCTCATAAAATGTGCAGAACAAAGCATTTTCATCAACAGAGACAAACAAAGTAGTAAACTGACAAACATATTAGATCCATGATAAGTTGGATTATCATTTTCTGTTACATAACAAGCTACATAACTATGTAAATAAGTTCAGGTTCATGGTACAAGGCCTAACAACAAATGTACTTCTTGTGAATATTTAAGGTCATTCATAGTATAGGACAGATTTACCCTAATTTAAAAAGTTATATTTTTATTATTTTAATGATAGATCACCTTTGTTGTATGTCTAATGTTAAGCAACATTGTGTAGTATGCTTCACTAGAAGGAACATTTTTAATTTTATTCAATAGTCAAAAATTGTGCTAAACAGTGAATTTCGCTGCTGATTTTGGTAGGATTTTTTTTTAAACATTTGCACAAATTTTTAATGTGATTTCAGACAAAAATATTCTTATTGAAAGAGATTGGCCACATCTAGTGTCAAGACTTTATCAAACAGCCCTAGGGCCCTCTGAGACAGATATAATTTTGTTGTTAATTGTCATTCAGACCTTTGGCCAACAGTTGGAGAGGACAAGTTACTTTTAAATAAAAAAAAATGATATTCAGATTTTGAATGACATCTCACACACATTTAATACAATAGTATCCATATTGTATCTTACCTTATGATCATGCATCTTATGTTTTCGAGCAGCCTTCATTTCCTTGGTGACATTGAGCCACTCGGCACTATCCAGGGCTCCCAGGGGGCCATACACCACCTGCCCCGGGTAGAACTCTGACGAGGAGTAGGGCGTGGACCGGCGCCGGCGCATGGAGTAGTCTTCTAAGGGACAGCTGTCCAGGTCGGGGTATTCAAGTCGGGAGCCGTCTGAAGAGACCAGGCGTAGTTTGCTGTGCACTGCCTGCGGAAAGAAGAGATAGCTGTACAATAGACTTCTGGTGTCATACCTAGTAGTTTTAAGTAATTAATTTTGTTGTTCATCAACATATTTCCAAATAAATTGTCTTCATCTCCTCAAGCATTCTTCTTCATCTCTCAGTTCTGAGGTTATGACTTCCCTGCAGGTTTCTTTTTCTCTTTCAACAATAGAGTAATCATTTGTAGATAGTATGCTCCATTTAAGCCGTAACCTTTGCTTGCTATCAGGCAAATTATGGACAAGTGCAAACCAGTTCTAGTAAAAAAAGATAAAGCTTTTATAATAATATATTACTCATTATAAAAAGGCACTGATTTTACAGCTTCATTTAACTAGTTAAGTTATTAATAATAACAAGATAGTATAAATTTGGCTAATTTACAAAAATGATAATATGTATACAGTTAAGTAAGATACATGAACAATTTGCAAAATGTATTCAAAGAGTACTATGTAACTACTCAGTTTTGACTTTTTCTCTAAGAAATAAAATATTGAAATAGTAAAGTGAGGTTGTAATTAAATATACTCTACATTTCAAATGGTCATCAAGTTTTAGCATCTAGTGCCACATATAAACAAATCATGCAATCAACAGTTTATTTAGGTATACTGGTAGGCAAACATCTTGAGCCAAAGTCGACGTAGTGGGGGTAAGTTCGCGCATGTACACTTCCGGACATATTTTATTGGTCATTGTTGGTGTTTGTAAAATATAAAGTGAGATTCTGTAAAGTTGTTTATTTAACTAAAACTAGACAAGTTTTAGCCACTAGTTGCGCAACAATATAAACATAAAAACGTATGTAATTTCTTGTCACAAAATAAATCATTTTCATTTTTTTCTTTAAAATTGTATTACGTTTTGGCGGCATTGTCCAAAAAGTTTTTGGTAGGTAAAAACACAATATAACAAAGTAACAATAATACAATAAAAAACAAACTTTAACAACAAAACTTCTAAACTCGAAATAGCCTATTGACACTGCACGCAAGTGTAGTCGGAACATGCACGCAACGCAGGGAACAGGGGCCAACTGATCGGCCAATCATGGGGATGCGTTCTGACAGAATGCCCCCGCACACCTCTCTTTCCACCAACAATACCTTAAAATCGTCTACTGCGCACTCAAGGTCATGGCTCAAGATGTTTGCCTAAGATTGTACCTTAGAAGTCCCCACCCGTGAGTTGAGACACACAGCGAGGTCTGGTGTGAACACTATCATCACTATGACTATAGCTTCTATATAGGTACTAGATAGACTCAGACTAAGCACCGTGATGCCGAGCCTATAATGGGAACTGACAAAGAGTGAAGCTCTCTTTGAGATCAGTAAATAGAAGGCAGATGTGTTCGGAGCTTGTGTAGCACAAATTAACTCTCCATTGATTGAGTGCTTCACTATTTTGAGAAAGATTCCTAGAAACAAATAGTTTATTTACCTTAGAAGTGCCAACCCATGAGTCAAGACACACAGCCAGGTCTGGTGTGAACTCCTCCAAGGGCTGCAGCCTCTCGCTGGCCACACTGGGGATGACATGCTTGGTGCCCACTATCTGCAGGGCTGCAGTCATGACAATGTCACGGCAGTACCCTCGCTGGGTGTCCTTGCCAGCTATCAGGCGACGGACCACATCTCCTGGCATCAGGGAGCGGTCCGCTAAGCCCACCTGGTTAGAGGATATTTTGTATAGTTTAAATATGAAGAAAGTTAAATTCTTAGGTCATAATTATTTATTTATGTTTTAATTTAGGAATGAATTCAACTAGAATGTATCTCAAGATCATGGATGTTGAAATTTAATAGATCCTATTACAATCCTAATACAAAACAAAACCAGAGCTTCAGCAGAGCAAATCTTCTTAATTTATTAAGTTTTTATTAATTTTGTTTTCTAGCATACCAACTCATTAGAACTGTAAATATATTATTCGCATGTTGCAATATAAGAATGCGCTTTCCAACATGTGAGAAATAAAATTCATCCAATTAGGTGTTTTTCTGTTGTAACAGGCTTAGAGTTAAGACATTGGTCTTTTGAGGTTACTTCTTATTGCATCTAGGTAGCTTGAGGGTATGGAATTAAATTTTAATTTCAATGCCATGGGGTTATGTTTTATTGATTACCCTCATTAGAACTGAGTAATTATGAATTATTCAAGAAGTTCCTCTACCCCTGAAGGCCGAGGGGTTGTTGAACTCGCTGTAAAGGAGCTAGTATTACGGTTCTGCTCAACCTTTTATGCGGCAGCAAAAAATTAAAGGCAGCGGCGACTGCTGTCAAGGGGCTTCTATTTACTCACCGACTTCTCGGATATCACGCGTTCCGTGCCCGAGGGGTGCCATACGACCCGTATCTCGCCTTTTTGTATGGGTGTTTCGATGTCGCTCTCTTGATCGCTGGAGTTAGCCTCGTAGTTTTCGAGGACGAGCCCGAACACTACTTGCCCGTTGTTGTTGATCTTATACACTTCATCCTCGTAAAAATATTGAAAGTCCGTCGGCGAACCTGGATTTTGCCCCGCCATATTGACGGGAATTATCTAAAGACACAAATAATTTTGTTTTTTACGTGATTATGTTCTTTCTGACAGCTGATTGCAATGTGTGGCGCATGCGTCAAAATAAAATATGCAACGGAAACGCCATCTTGCGAGTTTATGCAAAAAAATACATTTCTGTTTACGCAGTATTCATAAGAAACTCAGCATTGACATTTTATAACACTTTATAACACTTTATTTTGATTTAAGTTGTTTTGCTTTTACGACTTTTATTTTATAACTTACCAGACAACATACGTATAAAAGTTTGTGTTCGTCATGATCAAACTGAAAGTGTTACAAATCGTCTTCTTTTGTAGCTTGCACAAATTTTTACGTTCCATTTTACTATACCTAAGACAGCCGAATTTGACGTTCTGTAATTCATCGTTTTCGGCGGGAACCTTTGAATGAAAAAGGAGTTTTTATATCGCGGCAATATTAATGTTATCAAAATTAAAATGTATGGTACACACCTACATACATTGTTAAAAAATTTAATATAAGAAATACATAAAGGTTTGAAATAGCGTTTTAACAACTTAAATTTGTATTAATTTATCAGCTATATATGTATCTACCTATTTATATTAACAAAAAAGGATAGCATGGTGTAGTAGTCGTGAAACCATTTTAGCCATAAATTGTAACTGACTGTCAATATCCATGTTTCCCCCCAAAGAATACTATTACCCTTTTAAAAAAAGTTCCCCCGTTTTGTCTTGTCACCGTGATTTTCCGCGAAATTCAAATCCCTGGGTAAAATTTACGTTTTATTTATTTTAATTTTAAATTCGAAGTTTAATGTGCTTTTTGTTTAAAATTTTACCTTTGTATTTTTTCAAAGGTTCCTAGTTTATATTAGTGAACATTTTTGAGTAGGTATATTATGTAGGTGGTTGAGAAGAATCGCTAAACTTTTCTTTGTAAAGTTTACAGACTAAATTATAATTTTGTATTGCAATCAAGACGTGGGTGCGTATTCTATACTAAGCTTATTAGCTAGAGGCTAGACTCCCTTGGTAAAGCGCCTAGAAATATAGTAACTGTAAATATTCTTAGGAAATAAAATTAAACTAGAATCTTAATACTTTATTGTTTAGGTAGGTACTTATTTATTTCAGATTACTGCTAATGGAACATATACATACATATGAATAAATTACCAATATTTTTCAAGGTAATATTTTACATCTGAAGGTGTCAAGAAAAGTAATAACGAGTACATATCTAAAGTTCTCCTATACTTAGACCTGCTTATGTACCTACACCTACTACCTCTTATAGTTTAAGACTGAAGCCCATTCAATCAATAAACACTTTGATGTAACAATGGCATTACATTGCGAGCGAAGTAGCGTATAATCATAGTATAGAGACTAGTTGATTCTGTGGTGTGATCGCGCAGCACCGCTGTGACGTTAGCCACGCGCGGCTATTCTAGGCCGGATCAATACTTGTTATCAACGTAGCTGTGTAGGTGTTTACATGCGCGCAGTACACACTCGACGCCGCTCCAATGAGGTGCTCGTGAACACAAGAAATGTGAGCTGGGACGATGCCGCTGCCCGAACTCCTCAAGCGAGCTTCGAGCTATTTCCTCGGCTTGGAGTTCGACGACCAAGAGGAGCCGCTCGACTATGTCGACAACGAAATACTGTTCTGCAAAAATAATGTGTGTGTGCACCCCCCGACGGTCGCGCGACACGAACTAGACATCGTACACCACCCAGGATACCTGACCGTCACTACCAAAGTGTTCACTGACCAGCACAACAATGCCAAGCGCCCAACTCTGTTCCTAAACTGGATCCCGAACTCGACCTTAAGGAAGTGTCCTTCGGCGGTCGAAACCAGTCCCAGCGATGAGCTAGGATGCGCGCCCAATAGAAACACTAAGCCGGACAAAATAATTCGAGCGCGCAACGAAATCAAATCGAGGAAGGATACCGGCGACAATGCATTCTCCGATTCCTCGGAAACGACAAGTCTCACGTCCAACTCTGATAAACAAAGCATTCAATCCTCAGATACTCGGTACACCAACAACGATACAACGGAATTGTCATCCAGTTCTAAACCGACTGTAAAGTCTGTAGACTCGAATAAAGAGGAGCAGTACAGTAGCTTTGAGAAGGAAGAGGCCAGAGACGAGGTGTTTTTATACGACAGACACGTGAGGTCCCAATCGATGACTTCCGTGAACATAACGATTGCAAATCCAACGATCGAGAATATAGATTTGACCCCTGACTCCGTATCTGGCGAGAGGTTTATCAGGTCGTTGTCAATGAGTTCCTGTGACGAAGGGAATCCGAACTGGATGAGCACGCCGGAGTTCTTGGCTCTCAAGCATAACTTGGTGTTTCCTGACAGTGTACACAGCTCGCCGGTGCCTCAGAGGAAAGCCCCTATGAAATGTAGAAGGTAAGTTGATAACGTTTATGTTCGTAAGTAGGTAGATACTTATCTGTTTACTGTCCTATATCCGATTGTCATTAATCCCATTTAATCTATGTCTAGTTTATATTGATTAAAATGTATTTCTAGCTTTTATTAAAACAAAGAGTACGTAAGTATTGTATCGGTCTAACGCTACGATAACGTTATCAAGCAGCTAATAGCATACGATACGACAATAACACGCTTTTAAAATTATCAACAAAGCATACCTACATTAGCCACAGCTAAACGTTACCGGAAACCCGCATTAATTTACATCTAAAATGCAGTTGCTTTGTTGCAAAGGTCAATCAGATGGTGATGAAATTCGACGCTTGTTAGCGAGGTACCGGCTGTCGTGATATTCTTGCAAATGTAAACAAAATAGTATCATGTTTTCTTTCTTTGCGGTATTTACTGAAATCCTTTGGTAAATACTCTCTTATATTTTCAGGCGGTACTTGATAGTAATATCTACGAGTACCTACATTGTAATTAGGTATTTAAATTAGTAAAAAGTAATATCTTTATTTACAATAATAAAATATAAAAACAAGGGAAGAAAAACTAAACATAGGTACTACTTCTAACTACTATAAAAAAGGGTCACTTAGAATTTTTTAGAAAAGCCTAAAGATAATCTAAGTGCTCCACTACCAGAGGGCAGCGTGCCCAGCATACTGGCCGCATTACCACGCTGGATGGCAATGCTCAAATTAAATTAGTTGACACTAGCATATTAATAGGTACATTTTTACTCTAATGACTTCAAGAGAGTAACAGTCCTTGCTTAATTGATGGTAGGCATCACATATATTACAGAAATGAAGTAGGTAGGTAGGTAATACTTAGTTCGCCATCTGGCATATGCCTAAATTTTGTGCGGAACTTGATTAGGTATTTTTGTGATGGAATCCATTTTTTGCCTTTCAATGGGATTAGATATCTACCAATGGAAAACTGTGAAGGTACACGAGCGTATGCAACCATCACCAGTTGGAACCATCTCGCCCGTAGCTCAGCTAGCGGAGGCAATCGCATGCGATTACCAATGTTAAGCAAAGGTCGACGCGGTCAGTCCTTGGATGGGTGACTGAAAAGTGGCATTCTATTTTGGGCGCTTCCGAGGGTCGGATGACACGTTAAATTGTAGGTTCCGGCTGTTTGTCTAGTACGGCAGTCGTTAAGCCATGTCAGAGGCCCTTAAGGCTTTATAAACTCTCGACACCAGAGTTGCCCACTCTCATTCGATAAGAAGAAGACCAGTTGGAAACTAAAAATCAAAGGGTTGTTGCGATCACATGAAAATAAATATCACTTAAGTACCTACTTTTTAACTATAACATACTCGTAATAGCGCTCTTGTAATAATGGAAGTCTGAGAGCATTTTTAGAAGGTCATAAGTCGTGTCATACTTACCTATTTAATTGATACAACACAACCATCTAACTCACATTAGCCATATTTGAATTGAGGTCAGGGATAAAATATAATCTTTTATAGACAGGACAAGTGCTCCTTTTTAATAAATAGATTAATTCTAGATCTATAAATTCTCTGCTTTATCAATACAAACCTTGTTCTTTGTTTATTTCAACAGGTTTTCCGTCGACTTGAGCCAGATGCGATCTCTGCGACTATTCTTCAACGACGACAGCTGTACTTGTGGCCAGCTGGTGGTGGCTTCTCGAGAGTCACAGTATAAGATCCTGCATTTCCACCACGGAGGTCTAGATCACTTGGCACAAGTCCTGCATCGATGGCATTCTCTTTTGCACAATATAAAACTTACTCCAGGTGGGTTGATAATTCGGTGATAGATTGTCTTATCTTACTAGGAAGATGGTAATCTATTGTTTACATTATAAAGCTGTTTCAGGCTCGGAAGAACCCAATTTGCCATACAGACACTTTATGGTATGTCGGCCCGAAGTACAAAAATCAGAACAACACCCGGAAGAAGGCAAAGTCCCGAAGATAACACCGGAAATATTTTACGAACGAGTGATGAACTCCAAAGGCGTTATAGAGGATGATCTCTATTTAAGAAAATGCATTTTCTTTGGAGGATTAGATAAGGAGTTAAGGAGAGAAGTATGGCCGTTTTTGTTACATTGCTATCCTTACAACTCCACGTATGACGAAAGGGAGATAATTCTTCAAATGAGAGCGAGAGAATACGAAGAAATCACGAAACGAAGAGTCGAGAGGATGACGCCAGAGCAACACGCCACGTTTTGGAAGAACGTCCAATGCGTGATCGAGAAAGACGTAGTCAGAACTGATAGGGGTAATCCATTTTTCGCGGGAGAAAATAATTATAACGTAGAAATAATGAAGAATATTTTATTAAACTACGCAGTCTACAACCCTGTGTTGGGGTGAGTTAAAACCGAATAATATACGTCAGACGTTTATGGAATTCTCGTGGGCGTTATTGGGACATAACTCTGGTATAATTTTGCAGATACACGCAAGGAATGAGTGACCTTTTGGCGCCCGTTTTGTGCGAGATAAAATGCGAATCGGAGGCTTTCTGGTGCTTTGTGGGCCTCATGCAGAGGACGATATTTGTGTGCACTCCTACTGACAACGACATGGATAACAATTTGGTAAGAAAAAATCCAGTAGTAATCGTGTGTTTTACGAACTTGATCAGTATATCATCACTTTCTCACAATTTCATTTTTTTAAAACCAGTGGAAAATTAAAATTTTCAATATTACTGTTATACCCTTGTTTCAAGTTTAGCAACAAATCTTGAGCCCATGAATATTATACAGCCCAGACAGTAGGCCGTCAAATGTTACGTTGCAATCGATATTCAATCAAACCGCAACTCATGATTTGATCTTGACATGATTTATTTGGTTTCATTACAGAGCTACCTTCGGGAATTGATTAGGATAATGGTACCACATTTCTACAAGCATTTAGAGAAGCACGTAGACGCAATGGAATTACTGTTCTGTCATCGTTGGATACTTCTGTAAGTATATTTTTTACACTCGACTGTCAGAAATTTATCCAAAAGATCGCTGAAGTATCAAATATGCATATACATTTTTTGGAATACCTATAGTCTAAGAGTCAGATGAAAGCACGTTTGCCTAGAAGGAACTTAGTCAATCTAGATCTAGATTCGAAGTCCCCTTGATTGGAACACCCACTATTGATACATCAAATGACTTTTGGCCTTACCCCCTTTCAAATCTCTAATTGAAATTACCTGGATCCGAATATTATGACAAAGACCAATTAATGATCCTTGAACTTTACCCTATTAAAATCTCTTATAACTGGGCTAATGTATCTTATATGTATGTGTTTTATCTAATTCCAGTTGCTTCAAGCGCGAGTTCACGGAGGCAGTAGCCCTGCGCATGTGGGAAGCTTGTTGGGCCAACTATCAGACTGACTACTTCCATCTATTCCTCTGCTTGGCCATTGTGGCTGTGTACGCCGATGACGTCATTGCTCAGGATCTGAACACTGATGAGATGCTGCTTCATTTCAGCTCTTTAGGTAACGTGGTTTTTTACATAAATATCAATACTTTTTATATAATGGTTGACTTATATGATACTACGTCTTCTACAATGCTTGGCTTTGAGATCGGAAGAATTCTGCATGTTGACCTGTTAACAACACACGAAATTCTTCGTGTTCTGTAACAGGACTTATGTGATTGACCTAATTATGGGAATCGAGATGATAAAATATTAAAATAATCTGTGAAATAATATTTACGTACAATGAGTAACATTTCAATGCCAGCTGTGTACACAGTGGAATAAAAATTCGGTGTTTATCCTTTCAGAAATTGTACTTGTTAAACATACCTAATTTGTAACTTTAATTAAGGCATTATTTGAAATTTGCATTATATCATTATTGCCAAGCCCGTAAACTTAGTTAGATTTATCCAGAGAATCCAGTTTATTCAATTTTCCCCAATATTTTTCCAGCAATGTACATGGACGGCCGACTGATCCTCTGCAAGGCGCGAGGCCTGCTCCACCAGTTCAGGCAGCTGGTGCGTATCCCCTGCACCCTGGCCGGGATGTGCCAGAGATGTGGGCCTGGCATCTGGGACTCCACGCACAGGCCCAGCGTGGAGTGCACCGGAGCACATGACGTGTGCCAGTATGCTGTGCAGTAGACTTTACGAGTATATATGACGTTCAAATATGTGCTTGAAAATCTATCATATAGGGTTGTTGGTATCTTATGTTAAGTGTTTAAAGATATGAAAAAGTGGTTAAGTTTTTCATGTACTCGTATTTTGTACTTTTTGTGTCCACCATGAAATTAATGTTTATCGATCTAACTTTTGTATGGAACAGTTGTTTTTTCGCGATTTTTCAAAAGTCGTTCGTTTTCAAGAATTGTACGTATTGTACTAGAGTCGCTTTTTGCGCAAGTTATCAATAGCCCTATATGTATATTTAGATAGATTTCACGATTTGATTTAAATCAAACTGGAGATCAGAAAACTGCAAATATTGTTTTTATGTGTTGTATGATTACAAAATGAGCTGAAACCAAATAAAAAAGTGAAGTTGAATTCTAGTCAGGGTCTTAGGACTTCCAAAAAGCTATGGATCTGTTTTGAACCACAAAAAAAAACAGCAAAGAAACAGCGAATGTGGAAACAAAAATTATACAAACATTTAATTGCTTTCGAATTTTCTAGAAAGTGTTATCTGCATTTGTTTTGCTTATGTAATTAGAAGATGTTGATATGTATTTTAAATTGGAGTCTTATGACAGATCTTATGAAGGAAGATTAGGCTCTGTGAATGTGTGTGTATGGTTGATAAAATACGTACTCGTAGGTAGGGCAAGGAAAGAATTCAATTATTAGAAGGCTTAAGTTGGTCAATATCTATTATAGACAAGTTTATTGGTAATTGATTAGGCTCGGATATATAATTCTTATTCGACAAAATTGCTTTTCACTTGTCCATACTTCTCGCTAATTCAGCCTATAACCGTATAACATTTTGATTTGTATTGTAATTTATAAAAAATCACGAAGAAAATTTATCCATCACGGGAAAGGGGGTTCATACCATTCAATACCCGTAGAAATAATTTTTTTCAGTGTTTTGAAATATAACGGATATATTATAATAAAAACTTTAAGCTGGATGGATGCTCAACTAATTACCAATAACCTGAGTAATAAGTAAGTCATTGGATAGGCAGAGTGAGGGAAGATATAGACCTGACGATGTAACGTAAAAATGTACAAAATTGTTATATTAGTACAAATATCAGTATTAGTATTGCTTGTTTGATTATAATAATTATAAATGTTTGTGTTCAATACATATTGGAATTATTGGATATGGCTTACATATCAATGGGTAAAAATAAAAACGACTGCGATTCTGATGAACCAGACTTATTTGATAATTCTAACAGTTATCATATTCTTTTTGCAAAAGAGTTTCCTCAGTTAAAGCGCCATTGTCACGTGATACCTAATAATATTTATTGACTGTAAAATGTAAGTTTTAAACTTTTCAGTAAGACTAATTTCGCAACGGGCTTTATTGTTGTACGTTGCGGGCTTTGTTGATAGCGTACTAAAATATTTTACCCAACCGACTTCAAAAAAGGAGGTTATCAAGTCTTCTGAGATTTTTTTTTAGATTAATGCTAAGAGGTTTCGTCAGAATCGTCGTCAACAAGGCATGTTGAGAGAATCATTTATTTACACCGGTATGAATGTGATTTATAAAAAAAAATTAAACAATAAAAATAAATTGTTGGCCCCGGCTGTTTGTCTAGTACCTACGGCAGTCGTAAAGCCATGTCAGAGGCCCTTAGGGCGGCTTGATAAACTCTCGACACCAGAGTTGGCCACTCTTATTCGATAAGAAGAATTTTTACCTTATTGTAGTTTCAGCCATATCATGTTAAAGTTATATTTTAGGAATATCTTGTCTATTTGATGTTCATAATGTATTTTGTTGTGTCTCTATTTATGTAACTTTATATGGTGAAACGTATTTATCCAGGCATTTTTAAGGTCAATTTATAAAACAATTGATTTATTCAGACATGCAAATAAATTTACTAATTTACAAATAAGATGCAGTAAATTTGAAAAACTTACTAATAAACTTAACAGTACAATTTGAATCTTGTTTGAACTTTACTAAATAATTATTATAATAGGTCTTTACCTAAGAAAATTGCCGTTTTTTCTTACATTTTAATCTGTTTGTAACTTTTACGTACAGCTATATTTTTTCCAAATACAATGTTTATTGTATCAATTGTTGAATTATGTACCTTTTAGATAAAAAAAATGTATTACTTGTGCATATTTCTTATAGGGAAGTCATTGAAAACACCTCTTTCAATGTATCGTCGGTTTCACTACTTTAACTAGGTATATTTTTATACTAATATATTTATTTCAAAACAACGAAAATTACTAGTAACACTTCCAAATAATAATAAAAAAATAAACATTATATATACATCATAAAAAAAAACTAATCTACATTTTCAAAAGGTAGCGTACCCAAAATGCTGGCTGCATTTCCCCGTTGAATAGCTAGACTAATCTTTTGGGCAAAGTACAAGCCAGCATTTTGGTCACGCGAAGCCTGTTGCAAACGCCCCGACAGATCTTGGTAGAGGTCAAGTGCGCTCTGACCCCACGGCCCAAGAGTTTCTACCCCAAACGGTACAAATAAATAGCCCTTGTCTAACTTAGAATATTTGCGCTGTTTGAGGAGCTCTGCAGATGAAGCAGCACCGCCAGCCTGTTTGGAAGATGTTTCAAGATGGGAGGGCGCCAATGTGTCGACACAAGTTGCATCCCACACCAGCGGCCGACCCAACTTCCAGGGAATAAGCGTCATCCCATCGGGTCTTTTGCCGTCGTCGCGAAACAAACCATTCGGCTCTAAAATTGCTGCGACGTTTGCAGTGACAAATGCCCGACGAATGACGTCATTCAGCGTACTATGGCGAGCAATGCGTCCTGCGCTCTTTGCACAAGAGAGACCGTGGTGACCGAGGCTATCAACCCTCTCTCCGCAGTTGCATCTATGGGGCACGACGCAAGGTGATCCAATGCGCAAAGATGTGGCTAGCCGGAAGGTCTGATTATCCAGAAGGTTGCCAACATTGGTGGACGGCAGAACTTGCAACCAAAGACCCGACTCCCAGCGAGAAGCGGCATGAAGACGGGCGCGCTCTGTGACTGAGCTCTTTTTATACTCTGTTTTTGAGAAATTGATATACGCAGTGCATAGCTTTTTTCCATCTAACTATAGTTATCAATTGCATCTAAATCTGTTCAGACATTTCAATTTCAAATCGCCAGCCAATAACAGCCGTGTCACCTGTAAATGCAGAGCTGTGATTGGCTGGTAGACTGCGAAGATATAAGTTTTGCTTACTTTAGGGTACAAGAACACGACATTGCTGTAGTGATAATATCTTGCGATCTTATTTGATCGCCAAAATCTGGGATGCTAAATTGAAATGAAAAATATTTACTTAGCCAACTGAGTATTTTTACTGCAGCTCTTAAAGAATACTGTGGGTAGACTTTATTTCAATTTAGCATATATTTGTATTAAATCGACTAAGTACTTGAATTGTGGCTTTCGGGCCAGGCTGTTTATTTTACGAACTATGTAAGAAATACAAATCCTGCTGTTGAATAAGTTTTTTCTAACAGGTGGTTTCAAATACAAAATAAACGGTACAGATTGCTTATTCGTAGGTTTTTAATGTATAATAAACTTGTCTTGAAAGTGACTTCTTTTGGTAGTAGAATTAAAACAGCTCTTAAGAAATAGTATTAATAAGTAACCCTGAACGCATTTTGCTATATTTTACAACAGCTAAATAGGTATGGATAAATTATTTTCGCATATTGTGAATTGTTGCGCGCATTCTGTGATATGTAAATTCGATCTGCTTGTAATATATTGTGTAAATGTTAACTTTCAACGTGTAATTGATTATGATAATGTGTATTGATGAAGATGTTAACGAAAAAATCGGATTATAGTCATATCTCGTTAGCAGTAAATGTACAAGCATTCAATGGACATTTTATTTCCCCTTTTATGTAAGTACTAGCTGTGCCAGCGACTTAGTCCGCGTGGAATAGTTATTTTGGGCATTAATTCTTTAAATTGTGAACCGTTTTCGCAGCGCACGCAACAGAAGCCCTCAAAGTTGAATAATTTTCCCAGTTTTTTCCACATTTTCCATGGTTTCTTCGTTCCTAATCCTTCCTCGATAAATGGTCTATACAACACAAAAATATTTTTTCAATTCGCACCAGTAGTTCCTTAGATTAGCGCGTTCAAACAAACAAACAAACAAACAAACTCTTCAGCTTTATAATATTAGTATAGATTTTTTAAATAATAACGGTTTCATTTATATACGTATTTAACAACTGTTTAGTTAAAAAGGGTTTCGTCACTTTCACTCGTTTTTGAAATGTGAATGTGAGAAAGAGACAGTAAAACACTTTTTAAGTAAACAATTGTTAGAATACGTTTATAAATTAGACCGTAAGTGTTTGAGAACTATCTTCGATGAATAAAGTCCATAAAATCTATTGACAAGGACATGCTTCATTTTCGGGGTTTTGTGTTCACCATGATGTACATTTCCAAAAGAACTGTTCCAACAAATTAATTCTGCAGGATATAGGACCCAGGAGAGTCTGTAGAACTCAGAAGTAATTACCCTCAGCAATGAATAATACGACTTGATGAGAAGAGATCTGATAATTAAATAATAGCGAGTTTACATGATCTTACACGAATTACTTTCTTTTCTTATTAATTTCTGGGAACAATTTACCAGATGTCCAAATATAAAATTCATTATAGTATTTTTAAGTTGGTAATCTATAAAAGCATATTCTATTGCACAATACAATATAACTATATTACAAAAAGTTAGATAAGACACGTTCTAATAATTATACCTAAGTGTAATTACCTATATTTGAGGCTTGCATATCAGTCGATTAAAATCATTTAATATTGTTTAAAACTAGTTCACACAAGTAGTTTAATTCAAAAGAAAGTCATATTCAGCAATGAACCGGTAACGGCTAGTATTTTTGGTACCTAAGTGTAAACTCAAAAAGGGAAATACCTACATGGCAATGCGTAAATTAACGAAAACTAGGGACATATTATACACATTGTATCTAAAGTCCTTGCATATGTCAATTTATACACATATTTACCCAACACATGCGATGACGCAATATTTAAAATAAAGCAGTTTCATTGTGTTATTCATGAAGAGCATACGTGTAACAAAACCCGGCCGAGTCCCCACATTATTTGAACGATAACAAGGTAAATAAACTCGCGGTAAATAGGTAGATAAGATTTCATAGAACTGCATGTGATTGAGCAGACTGTATAGCTCATAAGCTGAGACCTGTTGCTGCTGAAGCCGTTTTAAAAATAGTCTCACAGTTATTTTGCGATGGCCAAGAATTTGCCGCGAACTATGAAAGCTGTAGGCTTGTACAAATATTTACCGATCGCAGACCCAACTAGCCTCATCGATGTCGAAGTGAATTTACCGACTTTGCAGAAGAAAGATGTCTTAGTGGAAGTGAAATCTGTGGCCGTGAACCCTATCGATACAAAGTTGAGAGCTCCAAACGCGATCGTCGAAACTGAACTGAGAATACTCGGTTTCGATGGTGCAGGTGTTGTCGTCGATAAAGGACCTGAAGCTTCTATATTCAATCCTGGAGATGAAGTGTTCTTCATGGGAGATTTCAGAAGGAACGGTTGTAACGCTCAATACGTTGCTCTTGATGAAATGATAGTCGGACCTAAACCTAAAAGTTTAACATTCGAACAGGCCGCATCAATGCCACTTATCTCCTTGACTGCATACGAACAGTTATTCGACAGGCTCCTGCTCTCAGAGAACGATAGAGGCAAATCCTTGCTTGTCATAAACAGCGCCGGTGGAGTCGGGTCTGTTGCTACTCAACTTGCAAAGAATTTAGGGCTCAAAGTCATCGGAACAGCATCACGCAAAGAAACCGAAGAGTTTTCTCAAGAGAACGGTGCTGATATTGTATTGAACCATACCAAAGACTTGATACCGCAATTAGAAGCTGGTGGATTTGGAAATGGCGTAGATTATATTATGGTGAACTACGATCCTTACCCTTATTGGGATACGTTGATGAAAGTTATTAAGCCTCAAGGAAAGATTAACATAATAGTTGATAGTAGTGGCCCTGTGGACATTTGTCCTCTGAAAGACAAGAGTGTAACGTTGTGTTCTGGATCAATATTTTCCCGAGTGAAGTACGAAACGGAAAGGTTTAGACAGCACGAGATATTGACAGAAGTTTCCAAGCTCATTGACGCGGGAGTGTTGAAATGCAGCCTGACGAAGATTCTGTCTCCGATCAATGCATCAAATCTGAGAGAGGCGCACAGAATCATGGAGGAACAAACAATGATTGGGAAGTTGGTTTTGACTGGATTTTAATAAATGTTATTTTTATAATTATTTTTGTTTCTTTTTTTCGGTTACATTTTTTTTTTAACTTATCCTAAATCGTCCCTTGCTAAAAAGTAGCCATACATCCTGATTCAATAAGTTAGGTTAGTAGCTATGAGACCTAATTACAATTACATACGAGCAGGAACAGGTTAATTATTACAAATACATATTTATTATTTAACTAGCTGCTCTGCCCGGCTTCGCACTGTTAAAAAAAACCACATCAATCCCGTTGCGTAGTTTTGGAGATCGAAGAATGTAAGGGCCGCCCCGTACACCGCCTGTGTTTTATGGTATTAATTTTGTTTTTTTTTTGCATCAAATTTTTCTCGCCGTAAAAACCATCCTTAAACTTCAACGAACATTTTAAAAAAAGAATTGGCCTAAACTGTCTTTGCGTTGTTGAGTTATGCGCTTACCAACACATTTTGCGATTCATTTTTATATATAAGATCTATGTTTTTTAGTCTACCCATACAACAAATAAGTTGTATGGAATTACGCACGGCCCACAGCTAAATAATACATGTACTAATTATACAGAATACAATTCGGATAGGTCGTAAAATCATGTAACAAAAGTACACTACCGTCTGTTGACAACACCTTGAATCAAAACAAAACTTGTTTAACTCTGAGCGTAGGTATGTTGGGTATTAAATTGTGTAATCGCGCAAGTCATGTTGTGCGAACCTGCCTGACCGCTAAACCAGACCACAGATCTATTATAATAGTAAGTAGGTATATAATGTTCTGAGATCAGACATAGTAAGTAAAATAAAAATACAGTAGAAAAGCCGATATAGCCGTGAGAAGACGTTTTTAAAATTTCTTACATAGTTTTATTTACGAAGATTACACTGCTCCGGCTCGACCGATAAGGTGTTTGATAACACCGAACAAGATAATAATTTACAAGTCATTTTCAAATAAACTTCAATGTATCTTACTAGAACCATCATTGCATTGCTGTCTTTCGGCGCTGCAAGATCTGTGTCAAATTTTACTACAATGTCGAATTTACCGACCAAAATGAAAGCGGTGGGCTTGTATAAATACTTACCTATATCGGATCCGAACAGCCTTATCGACGTTGAAGTGGATTTGCCAACTTTACAAGACAAAGATGTTTTAGTGGAAGTGAAGGCCATATCTGTCAATCCAATCGACACAAAGCAGCGAGCACCGAAACCTTATGTCGAAGAAAAGCCGAGAATTCTTGGATGGGATGGAGCTGGTGTCATTGCTGCTGTTGGAAAAGGTGTTAAACTTCACAGTGTTGGTACCGAGGTATTTTTTACTGGGAACTTGGGGAGGAACGGGGCTAACGCACAGTATGTAGGTTTGGACGAAATCCTTGCAGCTCCCAAACCAAAACGCCTGTCGTTCGAACAAGCTGCCGCTATGCCTTTAACTTCAGTCACCGCTTACGAAGCTCTCCACGACAGACTTCTGATCTCACCAGACAAAGATCAAGAAAAGTCCTTATTAATCATTAACAGTGCTGGAGGAGTGGGCTGTGTTGCATCCCAGTTAGCAGCTATTGCTGGATTGAAGGTCATAGGAACAGCTTCAAGACCAGATTCAACCAACTTCTCTTTGGAACATGGAGCGCAAATTGTATTGAATCATACTCAAGACTTACTACCTCAACTGGCTGATAAAGGGTACGGAGACGGTGTTGACTATATCCTAGTCAATTATGACCCTTTTCCATATTGGGATACTTTGATGAAAGCTATAAAGCCACAGGGGAAAATCTGTTTAATTGTAGACAGCAGTGGTTTGGTCGACTTGAGACCACTCAAGGACAAAAGTGTTACCCTAGTTTCTGAAATGATGGGGACCAGAATCAAGTATAACACAGAAGATAAATCGAGACATAATGAGATATTGCGAAGGGTATCAGAACTGTTGGATGAAGGCAAACTGAAAACGACTTTAACTAAGACACTGTCACCAATAAATGCTGTGAATTTGAAGGAAGCTCATAGGCATTTGGAAGGGCAGCGTATGGTGGGGAAATTAGTGTTGCATGGTTTCTAATATGAGTTTATGGATTTTTAATGATTTTGTATAAGTTATACAGTGTCAGCCTACGTAATGTATGTTTGAGTTAATTATTTTAATAAATGTTCTATGTAACCACAAGGAAATAATTCCATGATGTAGTCTGGTCTATAAGATAAAAACAATTCTAATTAAAGTCTTAATTGCAAGCACTGTGCTTAATCAAATATACAATTTGAAGTGAATTATCTTATTTTCCCTCATTTATCTAGTATCCACACCACAACACAAACGCTTGCACGTATGGTACTAGATGGCGCCATGAAACATCCTAAATATTATATTTTGTATTTCTAAATAAAATTGTGGTCTAAAGAATGTTAGTTAATCCCAAATCGCAAAAGTTAAAATAAAGCAATCACATTATACCAGTACACACATTTATTGTAAAACCTTATCAATACTTGGCAATCTTATACAAGAAATTTCAATTAAAAAGAACTTACCGAGCTAGTACTATTTCTTGAGATACCTTTATGACCAGAGATTATATGACTTTTTCTATCTTACTCGTAAAAAAAGATCAATGAATCAACACCTGATTAGTTCATTTTTTATCGATTTCATCAGTGATTTGTCTTATTTAAATAACAGTTACAGAATGCAGCCCAAAATTGGGCAAAACCAGAGGTCATTTTTAACCGACTTCTAAAAAAGGAGGTTATCAAGTCTTCTGAAAGTTTTTTTTTCTTAATCAAATCTATGGGTCCAGTTTGGATGAGGTCTGCCATGATCAACAGAGCCGACATAATATATGAAAAGAGAGGCTTATACTCAGCAGTGGGAGATTGTATGATATTTCTTTGCTTCTTGTGAAAACTATCAAGGCGGCAATATAATAAAACTTAGACTAACTAACCAGTAGTTGAATCATAGATATTTTTTTAAAGTAAGATAGTTTTATAGGTATTTATGGCCCTTGGAATCCAGGTGGAAATGCTGAGTTGGATATGACACTGGGGTCGAACTCTTGACCTTGGAATGGAGATCCCGGAGCATTCCAGGCTTTCTTGAGTATCTCTATGTTTCGGATTTCATCTGATGTTGGTAAACCTTTCCGCTTCTGTTCCTGGTCCCATTGCAGTTGTCTCACCTGAAAAAATATAGTTACAGATTTATTAGTAAGTTTTTAGTAAATTTAGAAATATTTCATATACATAGATATACATATATACAACATAGATATATATTACTATTCTATAAAGTAAAGTGTGTGTTTGTTCGTTTTTCACCCCGTATCAGTGTGAAAGATGATAATTTATTTATTAGGCACAATAAAATATTTAGAGGAACTGTGAGAATCTGTGCATTACACACATGCGTGCACAACACAAATGTAAACAGAGCAAAAGTTCAGTATGTTAAATTAAATTAAAAATAATTATTTTTGTTATGGTGGTAGAATAGGATTATGACCTAAGCCAGTTTTGCTTTTTATTTCAAAATAACGTGAGAGAAGCCATATTCATTTTGTAGTAAAAAATATTTAGTTATGTTTTTTTTTTTTTTAACATGAAATAGGCTTACGCTTGACTACAACTTGCCTGATGTTAAGCAACGTTATAGTCTACGATGTAGCGCGCTTGCCTAGAAGAAACCGGTTTACTCTCGACTTGAAGACCGACAAATTATAGTTCAAGGGGAATAGAGATTCGGGCAAGGAGTTCCACAGTTTGGCTGTTCGCACGATGAAAGTCGAAGCAAAACGCTTGGTGCGAGTCTTTGGAACCTCAACTGTATATCGGTGCCTCCTTGCCGTGCCTCTACTCGTGCGATGGTGAAATGGGGCTGCAGGAATTAAATTATGCAATTCCTCCGCACACTCTCCGAAATGCAACCTGTAGAAAACCGAAAGACTGGCCACCTTACGGCGGTGCTCAAGGCTTTGTAATTTTGAGCTACAGAGTGAGTCTTTCGCGATGAGATTTTTTGCCCGCTTCTCAATTAACTCTAACGCCTCAAGCTGGTACTTGGCAGATCCATCCCAAAGGTGCGAACAATACTCCATACATGACCGAACTTGCGCTTGATACATGGATGGCTGCGAGTTGAGCTTTAGACTCAATATAGGAGCCAAAGTTGAGGGTCGGAGTCAAAGTGACACCTAGCA
Organism: Macaria notata; assembly: GCA_927399415.1. Taxonomy (NCBI): domain Eukaryota; kingdom Metazoa; phylum Arthropoda; class Insecta; order Lepidoptera; family Geometridae; genus Macaria; species Macaria notata. Next base: position 9,116,484 of record OV656725.1, on the reverse strand, counting down.
ACTCTAGATGGTCGGTGAAAGGCACGGTTACATTACGGAAAGAGGGCGCCAGTAGGAATGGCCTCCTCTTTGCAGAGAAAAGACACGCTTGTGTTTTCGAGGCATTAAACTTAACCAGATTGGCATCGCTCCACTCAGAGACTACCGTGAGGGAAAAGTTTAAGCGCTCGATCATGGCTTCCCTGCAAGACTGGATCTCGGTCGCACTAGCTCTAGCGGTGGACATATAGCTCTCTACAACAGTGCTGTCATCTGCATACCCAAAGGTACCGGGCTTCAACAGATCATTAATGTGCAGCAGAAAAAGTGTTGCAGAAAGCACTGATCCCTGGGGAACTCCGGCATTAATCGCCATAAGATCAGACGAGCAGCCATCAACGACTACCCGAATAGATCTATCCCTCAGGAAATCTGATATCCATACGCAAAAACTAGTAGGTAGTCCAAACGATGAAAGCTTGCTGACTAGGCCGTCATGCCAAACCCTGTCGAAGGCTTTAGAAATATCTAGAGAAACTGCCAGGGCTTCCCCGTATTTCTCAATAGCCTTACTCCAGATGTGTGTAGCGTACACTAGAAGATCCCCAGTGGACCGGTTCCGGCGGAAGCCATATTGCCGGTCACTGAGGAGGTCATTAGACTCTAGGTACGCCAGGAGCCTGCCGTTCAGGACACGCTCCATGCTCTTACAGAGCACGGAGGTGACCGAAATGGGCCTGTAGTTGGCAGGGTCAGCACGACTACCTTTTTTGGGCACTGGTTGCACGTTAGCCAGCTTCCACGTCTTCGGCACATATCCAGTCGCAAGAGAGAGCCGAAACAAGCGCGTCAACACAGGAGTCAACTCAGCTGCACACGTCCTCAGAACTATGGCTGGAATACCATTAGGGCCACTGGCTTTATTCACATCTAGACTACGAAGTATTTTCCGAACCTCCTTTTGGCGGATACTTATGTCAGGCATTGCAGCCGTTGTGCCAGGAGATGAGGGAGTTTTAAGATAACTAAGAGGAAATATCTTACTTCAAAACTACTGAACCTATGTGTGTACATCTGTTACTAATATTTCCTTAGAAGAATAATATTCACTCTAGATTTTAAGATTATCATAAAACTTGTATTACCTTGTCAATATGGTCTTCAGGGAGTTCATTGAGAGGCCTGGAAGCATCTATCTTGGCCAAGTCTATTGGCTCCTCATCTTTCAGCAATCTATCCCACCATCTTTCTTGGACTTTTTCTGTAAACACACAAGCATACCATTACTATACAAGTGAAAGTGTATTTGTTGAACTGTTTCTGCCTGTTTAATGCCACAACATATAAGTATATTACCCATATACTATGTAGATAGTAAAAGGTCCCAAGAGTGACAGGCCACTTTTTTTTGCAACACAATGTGAGTGAAGCCACATGCATGCAGTAGTTAGTAAGGAAATAATTTAGTACAAAATGACCTTAATTTTGGATTTTCACTAAATTATTTGGTTGATTTATTCTGGGTTGATACTCAATATACAATATTACACCAGGTTTATGTGATGTTAAACTTCATGTTTGTACGATTTTCCACTCCAATAAATAAGTATTTTATTCAGTATCACTTGCATTGAGTTTTAACACAAACTATAAGGATCAAGTGATGTTGCTTGCTTAGCTTTATAGTAAAAACTACTATGTCAGTGAGTCAGTCAGTGAATAGTAATAAAAATTTTTCTATGTGAGACAGGTTTGCTTTTGTCTACAGACTGCCTTATGTTATATGTTATGTTAAGCATTGCTGCAGCCTAGGATGTGACATGCTTACCTAGAAGATAAAATAAATAATAAAATAAATATTCCGGGACATTGCACACAGCGCCATCTAGCCCCACACTAAGCAAACGCTTGTGTCGTGAGTACTAGATAACGGATATAATACTTATATACTTTTCTTTTGTAAATACATACTTATTATACATACAAACGACCAGACTCAACACAAGTAATTATAAATTTTTAAATTTCATAAATACTTGTGTCAAGCGGGAATCGAACCCGCAACCCCTAGATTAGAAGGCAGAGCCACTACCAACTAAGCTAACAGGCCAGTCAAGATACCTATTAACTCTAGATTTGAAGACCCCTGGATTGGAATTATATATAATAGTAATGATAAATATATGTACCCATATGAATAAGCAGTTTCCCCTCACTGATGCTCCAGAAGCTATCCATGGTCTTCACTTTATATGGCAATGAGTCTTGTATGATAACATGTCCATTGCGGCGAGCCACACAGATGTCTCCCGTGTTGATTGTCACCTTCAGCTCCTTGGAGGACTTTATGTCTGGCGGCAGTTTCACTGTCACATCTGGAATCAAAAACACAAGTGACATTTTATAACAAGAGATGTATAGATAGAATGAATCAAGAGAGTAATTTTCTTTTGACTTGCTCCTAGGTATATGATGATTATGTTTGGTCTATGTCACAAATTATTATACAAATGACAAGCATTGCATACATACTATACTGGATTTATACAACATGTTTACATAGACTGTACTTAATGATGCAGGTGGAAGTTTTTATTGTTCTGTATTATGTAAGATGTAAAAATATATAATCACAGTAAAACAAATAAAACCCAACTTGGTTATGTGTAGATAGTAATAATCAAATAATAATTTAGGCTAGACATACCTAGTTCCATGATAGTTTGCGACCACCAGTACTTATCTCTCTCAGCTCCATTGTAAGTCTCGCTATTCTGCTGTACTGGTATCACAGGGGGCTCATAATCTCCAGGAAACACTTCTGGAGGCGTCACTTTAGCTGCTTTACTATCTTTAGGGTCATTTTGGGGAGTAATGTCAGGTTTAGGACTGTCAGTTGGTGGAGCTGAGTTTTCTGTTGCAGGTTCAGCTTCGTTGCTGTCTTCGATATCCTCTTCAGCAACAACTTCAACTTCTTGCGCGACTGTTGAGCACATTATCTCATTGTTTACGTCTACCGGCTTCCTGGCGCCGTTCGGTGCTTTCCAGCTCTTAGGGTCGCAGGTCCGCAGCACTTTGATGACGAGTTCTTCTGCTACGCCTGAAGGGAAGCCCATGTTTTCATAAGGTCCTTCTGGCACATGATAGAAGTCGGTCCTGGAATTCAATGGATATTACTTATTTATTACTCTGGATATTTAACCAGATAATAAATAATGAAGTAGGAACTGCAACAGCACGCTACTTTTTTAGGTATTTATGTTTAGAAATGTTTATTAAGTAAGGTTGGAAGGAAACAAACCTTCTCGCCAAGAAGCCGAAAATAGCTGAAAGGAACCCTAAAATCGATCTCTCGTTCACTAAGATAGATGATAAAACTTCGTCATATTTTGTTGTGTCGTTGGAATTCGCCATTATCATCTAATTTTCTAAAACATTTCACAAAATAAGTTTTGTTTGTTCAATCAAGGTTTCACAAAAGAAAGGAAAACAAAAATCGAAAGAGAAGCTTCGTTCGTGATTTCTGACAGTGACAAATGCTGACAGACAATAAACTATTTTGACATTGACAGCTATACGTGTAAGTAAATTGCCAGCAAATTAATTATAGTTTCTCCTGAACATAGATAGATACATAAAACTATTGTAACACACATTGAAAAAAAAAACACGACCAGAAACACTAAAGACTTACAAATAGTGCCACAACTGGCGGCCTTATCGCTAATAGCGATTTCTTCCAGGCAAACATAATGCATAATTTAACATTTTTTTTTCTTGCGGTGGATTTTTGTACTCCTATTATAAAAAACATTTCAAGACATTGCACATAGCATCATCTAGCCTCATACTGAAGCAAATGTTTTTGTCATGGGTTCTAGATAACAGAGGATAAATAACTAAATAGCTGGAGATGCCAATAAATGTTGCAATGCACCAAGCAACAGAACGAAACCGATGGCGACAACTAGTCAACAGTCACGAGAGTCACGATCCTCAGCAGTGAGGGACACGACTAAGAAGAAGATATAAATATAATATACCTGCTTCACTTGCTCTGCATGCATGATACATGTTTATTTTTTATACAAAGCAACAGCTATTATCATGAATCTCGATATCCGAAATTATTATATATCGTTGCGGCGTAAATCGGAACAACAGCAGCAAACTTTTATTTTTTATAATTCAAATAGTACGATGATGATAATAATATTATGATACGAATATTATAATCAAATTAATCAATACAGTTAGTCATGAATTACCTCTAACTTCATGGTCATGAACCTTTAATTGTCAACTTAAAGTGTTGAACTATTTGTATTTGTCACAATTTATTATATAACGAGAGATTATAGAACATTATTGGTAGTAAAGTTTTGTAATAAATATGTTTATGTATTAATTATTTTTCATGCAGTCCAGGCGAATAGTTTTTAAACAATATTTTTTCTAGTGGTCAAATATTGTTTTATTCAAATATCACATATATGTATTGTACAAAACTACTATTACAGTAGAAATATTAGAAAGTGGCAGCCCAAAACCGGTTTTTAATTTGCATTCCCGCCACTTGGCGGAGTTGGTCGCTTTCGAAAGTTTCACATCCGCAAGAGAGCGGCAAGGCAAGGCGACGTGAAGTAGGCAAAGTCTCGCGCGCGAACTCTGTACGCTGCAGGCGATGACCGCATTCATATGAGTTTTTATTATAATATTGTGAGTGTGCTGTCGTGTTCTTCGTCAGTGTTTTCGAAAATGCTTTATAGGTGAACGTTAGCGATACAAGTGTGGTGGTTGTGATCATAGTCTAGCTTCTATCTCTGATTGTTTCTGGAAGGTTGTAAAAATGCCTTGCTCAGCGGTAACTTTGTCTATAGCGACTATAGCGGCTATCGTAGCTGCTGCGCTAATGGCTATAGCATTCTCGACAGATAACTGGCTTTATATCGAAGTAAAGCGCACCAATATACAGGTAAGATATTTTCTGTTGGTTTTTGAGCGGTTTACAAATGATTTTTTGATGATGTTGCATGTATATTTATCGGTTTAAAAGCTATTTTATTATTATTGATAATAGAGCATTTATTATACTTAAACATCATTTTATGGAATAAGATTTTATTCTACCCCCATTTTTAGCAAAAAATTCAGATTCTAAAATATATTTTTTGTACGTAAATAAAAGAAGTAAGTACCTTCTTACTTACTTAGTTTAATCAACATATTAAATACATTTTAATTTTATATCTACATGCGATGATCCTCATCAATAGTTTATTGTTATTTTGGCTTCTTTGCCAAACCTTTTACTCTCATATCCGAGAAGTGGCCAAAAATAAAATTTAAGTGTTTTGTGTTGGTGTGCAATAAAGATATATATTATTATTATTTCACTTCACTGATTCTCGGGTCTTACGCCCGGTATTTTTAAGGCATCAGTGGGGCCGGAGCCAACACTGAGAGGCCTTTTACAATATTATACTTAAAATTAAGTAAAAATTACAGATAGAGGATGTTAGGTATATAAAGTAACTATTGCAGACATGGTATTAATGTTACAGGCTATTGTGTTGAGTTGTTCATTGACTTAATTAAACTGGTCTATTGTACGAGGAACGGCACCCGCCAGTTATGCCTCATTCATAATAAAATATAGCGGGTGATGACTTGCCACTCACTAAATGGGCCCTCCACAAAAGGCAGCCTAAGATGACGCCGGAAGGGCAACATTGGTCTGAGTGGCTTAGGGTGTCGAGAGGTGTGCTGCGCGTTCTCTGAGCGGTACTAGCGGCGTTATGCCCTTTAACACTTCCACCCTGGAGCTTAGGTACTTAGCTCTTGCGTCTTCCACTCCCGGACGGCCAATCAAGGCAAGCCGGGAGGCAGGGGGTCTCATTTAGCCCCCAGGGAATCGGGGTCCGCGGTGACGCCACTCACCGACGACTCGCCATAAAGTCGCCCCTGCGGTTTAAAAATTATTATTAAGTGTTATTAATTATTATTATTGTTTATTATTATTATTATTAAGTGTGCTGAAACTTGATTTTTTTATTCAACCTCTATACCTCTGCAATGAGTTTATCTACCTCCCTGGATCTAATACGATCGATAGTCATCGATGTAACACGTTTTGTTTCGAGTCCTTGCGTAGACCCCGTTAGCAGACACGTTACGCATAAATATGCACGTACCTAATAGCACGAACGAAACGTGGGGGAATAACAGTACTCAGTCTTCAAGGTATACCAACCGACATAAGTTTTTTAAAGTTTATTTATAACCGGGTTTTTAAAAGAAGGAGGTTGTCGGTTGATCTGATTGTGTTTTTCTTATACTAGCAGCGTCTCCAAGTTACGCCTTGCAAAACGTGTACCATTTATCAACAGTTATATTTTTACTAGGTTATATATTCGATAAATGTGTTTATAAATTGTTGTGCACGTGAGCCTTAATCTGGGATTACAGTAGCCTATTTATTTATACAGGGTCTAAGCTACCTCTTCATCAAATTTCATTCAAATTGGTTCAGCAGTTTCAACGTGAACAAACACACTCATATAATCACAGTAGTTTTTTTCGTCTCCATGCTTTTAGTCTGATGTGATATGTATTTAAAAAACAACTAATTTGAAACTCTGTTAAGAATAGAGATAAACAGAACAGCCGACCGATAACATCACCAACTTACTGCCCCAAGCCTCAAAAGACACGAAACACGCCTTATCAAACTTGCTTGAAAAAACTACGGAAAACGCTCAGTTATGAAGAAAAACTAGAACATCTCACGGTTATTTCGGCATTTTTACCAAATAAAGATATCTTTTTGCTGCAGATTTGCTCGGGTCTGGTTTCTTTTTTCCAACAAGTCAGGGTCTTAGTTTTTTGCTTAACGAACGCTTTGAGATAAGTAACGTGTCTGGTGGCAGCATTGATCCCATCACAGATGCATTCTAGTCAGAATTATTTAGTTCAAAATTTTACGTGCCTATATTTATCTTAGTTTAAACGTGAACTGGCTAAAAGTTACGTCAAGTGTATCTACCTGCCCCATTGATAGAAAAAAACTTTTCTTTTTACTATTCACTTTTGGGTTTTACTACGTGAGGTCTTTTGTCAGAACGACACCCATTTTAACTCGAAAATTTGAATAATGCTTCCATTATGTTGAGTTGTACAGGTATATTTCGATTAGCCGACATTAACTTTCAAATTGGTTTAGTAACAGGTATTTTGGAACTTGTTCTGAGTAGGTATGAGCAATTAAAAGACGAGAGGACGAGTGATTAGATATTATAGAATGCCGAAGTTTTGTGTTTGAGTGACAAAAGATGTTTTGTGACATATTTATTGGTCTTTAGTTTAACCCTACAATTATTATGCAGAAGTTTACCTTAAAGTGCAGACCTATAAAATAAGTTTAGTGATTAGTGATGCTTTTAAACAATGTACCTACATTATATTCTTTTATTTAAAACCATCACTGTCTAGTTTTTGATGTCACAACCTTACTCAGAAAATAATATCTACTTTAGTACCTACTCTAGTTCTTTACAATAACTTGCAAAAAATAAAAATATAGAGAGTTACATATTCTTAAAAATATGCGCATAAGTTTTTATTTCTTTTCTATGATTTAAAGGCGTAGATAAACACATTACATTTAACGATTGGGCGTGTTTTTACCATCGAAGCAAGATAAATAGAAATGCATAACAATAGTCAATAAATTCTCCCAAGTCACATAAATTTATACCAAATAGAAACATAATATTGGAACCTCAGACGACAGCAGAAAGCTGGTGAAACCGATCGAGAAAGTGACGAAATCTGTGTGAGAAGATCTAATGCATGTAATAGCAATAGTTAGGTATATTATATGTTAGCTATATGACATGCTATGCTATATAGCAGATGGTTTAAGATATTGAATCAAGAAAAATTATGATTGATTTTATAGATATGATTTTTATTACGTGGGGGATAAGTTTACGTTTGACTACAGCCTGCCTGATGATAAGTATTGCTGCAGCCTAGGAAAAAGGTGTTTTAAGCCTAGCCTTAAACAAATTATAATGCTTTAAAATTATTAAACTACGTGAGTGTATGTCTCATCACTTTTGCTTTTCATATGTGAATTACTTTTGGTACAGAATTTTACAACCGATGGGCTGATTCATGCTTTTTGAGAATTATCTGAATACATTCTAAATATTTTGCCTAGCATAGGTAATCAATCCACTTTCTAGCCTTTCCTCCCGGGGGTATTTTATACCTGGGCCGATATTATGTATTGCATGGAAATAAAAGATCATAAAAAATTAAAACAGCGGTAACTACTTAATTTTCTTTTTTTATTTATCTTTTGAATACGTGTTACTATACCTTTGTTATGGATGTATGGATGGTGGCAGTCACGACCCTCAGATATAAGGAATACGACGCAAGGAGGAGGAGGACTATACCTTTAGTATGATACATACTGAGAAAGTTCCAAAAATACCTCTGGCAAGTTAAACAGAAAATTGATCCTAAAAAACTTTGTTTATTGTCTACCTGGAAGGAAGGGGGCGGATGTTTGCTTGTAAAAATAAACAGGGATGGTAAAAATAGGTACGAGGATAATAGACTGTCTCCATAAACACATTATACAGTGCTTGCTAGTCACTGTTAATAAATTGTTAGTTAGTTCCTGTGTTACCTAATTTTGTAGTTGTCATAAAACAAAGAAAATATATCGCACAAGTTAGTACTACAATTAAATTTTGATTCAACTTTATACTCATAATAGTACTGTGATTTTCTAACAGCAATTGTGCTTGGTATTGATTTACAATGTATCTAACTTCGCCCACATATCACGCGTGAAAGGTTTTCAAAGGGGAACTTACATCCACAGAAAAACAGTGGAAGCCATTGATTTTAATGCACTGCCTTTTTATGAAATGGAATATTTTATTTACGCATTGCTATTCACGTTACAGCCACAAACTTTACGCGTCATTAATAAAGAATGAACACAAACAATAACACTGAATCGAATATTCTATAAACTGTTCGTGATGATACGACGGTGACAATGGGCTATTACCTGCTTTCTTAGCACCACCCATTTCTCACGACTCTGCCTGTTTGATTCCGCTTTCGTAGGCAAACGTAAAAGGCAATTGAAAGTCGGCAGTAAGTAAGACCTAATTAGCATTTCCGAGAAGTTATGGCCGATTAAAAAATCCTTCCCTTTTTGAATTCGGATGTTAATTAACGAGTTTGCGTCTATGACGACAGTAAGCTATGGAGTGGTTAGACGACATTGAAAATTGGATTTAGGTAGTAATAGATAATAGCTGTAATCGTTATTGCAGGATACCCTTAAAACAAGGATTGAAGTAAAGGAAAGACACTGTGCTTAAAAACTCTTGGCTATCTGGATATGATTTTCTGAAAGATTTTTTGCAAAAGTTCAATTTCAAGTCGACGAAAGAATGTTTTATCCACTTAAACGTATCTACTGCTAAGTTATGCAACTACAATTCTACCAATCTCTTAAAAATCACCGTAAAAACTAAAACAAATGGACATTACAGATCTTGGAAAGTGTAGATAATCCGCTAATCTGTGCTTCGTTATTACTTGCCTTTCACCAAATATGCTTATACTGCGGACCCACCGCGTCGTGCCTTCAGACCATATCTGATCTTCATGGATTTTGGAATAGTGTGCCGTTTTATATCTAAGTTTTCTACCTAAGGAGGTTCGTTTTAGGGTCCAATTCTGGTGTCGAGGGTTTTCTAACCTGTGCGTCTCATACAGGGATTGGTTATTGCTCGTCGTTGACAAGCAGCCGATTAAATTCTATGTGTCATCCAACTCAAGGAAACCCAAACCTTTTGATCATCTAAGAAAGACACGTTGACAGTTGCTTAATGATGGTAATCGCAAGCAGTAGCCCTTCTAGCTGCGTTATATTTTAGAGGAAAACCTTCAATAGTAAATACGTATTATCTTCTTAGATTAATTAGTTCAAATATTTGCATGGGTTTTAGATTAGACTTGTTTTATAGCCGCACTAAGGCCTATGCCTTAGTAATTCGTCCATAAGTTCGCTGGCATGATGACCTCATTGATAAGACAGCGAAAAAACTTGTGACTGACAGACATCCTGTGATTTGAATTTCTAAATCAGATTAATTTTACTTCATCATGTCGAAACGCAGGTGAAGCCTATCACACTAATCGTTAAAAAAGCGGGCTACGCCAAATACCCCTATAGCTACATGGTAACTCTTGACCCCAGAAACCGTTCTTGACCATTCTTATATCATAAGAGGAAGCAACAAAACAAATTCCTAAATCCAGTCCAAGAAAATATTCTCTCGCCAGTAATAAAACGACTCCACAAAGTTTAACACCCGATGCTGATAAATGCAAGTACATAGAATGTATGACGCGTTGCATAATACACCAGTTTTTGTTTTAGACAGTCTCACGATCATTGAGGTTGTGACACTTGGAATTTGCTAATTGCAGACTGTGGCTCGATTTTTGTAAAGAAACGTACATGAGAATTATACTAGGTTTTGAGGGATTTGAGGTCAGAACTATGTTCAAGTGAATAACTATGTACCTACAGAACTATTATAATTTTTAGTTTATACTTATCATTAAGACCTAAAGTCTAGTTTTACTTTAGAAAATATTTAAGTACTTATGCACTTACATGTACCTTTCAATTATTTTTAAAACTTAACTCTAGGTCTTAGGTGCACTATTTAAAAAATATTAATCCTTTAATATGTATTAAACTACGTCGGCATATGGATAGCTGTATTTGTTCGTGATCTTGTTTTTTGATATTCATGGAATAGAAGAATAGACTAAACCTTACTTACGAACGTACATTTACAACTCCAATAACATATCGCCAGGCATTTAGTATTCAACACCCACAACTTAGTACTTGCTCGCCACATTGATAAGATCCAAAGGAAAACCTTGACTCTACATATACCTACATATCTATATATAAGTACTTAAGTATACCTTACAGCCTATTGTTTCAATACAAGGTGTTTGCCATTCTTCTTATATCACACTGTTGCAGCTGTCCATACATTATTCAAGTTTTTACTCGCCTCCTTGGGAGGAAAATTATAGGATACTTCGATGCTTACATTGAATATACCTGTAATAGTTGAGCAGGTGCTCTCTATTTTTAACCTAGGTCTAACTAACTTGCATCGATACTCTGTTTTGTTTTGTATAAAAGGTTTATCTTTTACATTAGGTGTGACACAATAAAGTATTATCTATCTATCTATCCACGGCAATATACTTAAGTTCCAAAGACTCGCACGAAGCGCTTTGATTCTACCTTCATAGTAAGGACAGCGAGACTATAGAACTCTCTACCTGGAGCCCTGTTCCCAGAAAATTATAACCCAGGGGTCTTCAAATCTAGAGTAAATAGGTTTCTTCTAGGCAAGCGTGCTACATCTTAGACTATAGTGGTGCTTAACATCGGGCAAGCTATTGTCGAACGTAAGCCTATTTAATGTAAAATAAAGAAGTAAGTTTCATATTTATCGATGTAGTTTAGTTTTACGAGTAACTACATTCTCATCTTATTACAATCTCCCATTTGATATACATATGTACGTTAGTATATATGTAGTTATAGAGTAAATTGTGATAGTTTTATTACACTTTGATCAAATTTCGATCAAATTAATTAATTTCCATTTCAACGTAAATAAGTAATATATATATACACACACACACACGGACATGTTAAATTGCTTTACCGCTATAATATTAACAGAATCTCTCTTTATTTCATTAAAAGGACTTACGTTAACCTCGAGCTAACCCTAATACGCTCACCAAAGATGCGTAGTCCCAGAGCACCAAAGTCAACGTTTTTATAATAGCCCTGCCGGGGTCATGCACTTGATCCTGCCTGCCTCAAGGACTCGTCCCGTTTGCCTTGCAATGCCGACACGTCTTGTAGCTTTAGGTACCAAGAGGTGATGTTTTGTGTGTGGAGAAGTATCGGCTTACAAACTTATTTAAAAATCCATTGGTTCGAATATTTGATCATTAGTGTTTAGAGTGTTTCTTTAGGTGATAGGGATGAAAATGAAAGAGAGGAAATACTATTCTGTGTTTGTTTATTCTGGTTATAAGTAGGCTTTGCAAGAATAAAATTTAAATAATTATCTTATGTGTTCTTTCAAAATTTTGACTAACTATTTGTAGATTGGTTAGTCAGTCGTAGGTAAGTATGTCTGTTTCTCTTATTGATAGTTATGAAAATGGAAGAGAAAAAAACATAGATCGTTTAAGAAATTATTCGTTGATTTTTTTAACTGTGTACTTATTTGCTTAAGTGTGTGGAATAAAGTACTTATCTAATTATTAAATCATATTCCCTTGTGCCTACTTAGTCGTAACTACATATTGTACATTACAGTTGTAATTTAAAATAAATATTCCGAGGCATTGCACACATCGCCATCTAGCCCCACACTAAGCAAACGCTTGTGTCGTGGGTACTAGATAACGGGTATAGATAGTACTTATACTTTTCTTTTGTAAATACTTATTATACATACAAACGACCAGACAAAAATTGTTCATAAACTATGTCACAATTCTAGTTTAGGATGTTTAGTTCAAATATAATTGCATATTGTTAACTTGCACAGTAGATATAATAAAAACATTCATAATACCTACTGTATTTGATAACTTATGACTTAATCGATAATATTTTGTCATTGACGTTGATTTCTACGTTTTATATACCTACCTGGTATCATTCAATTAAAATAAACAATTACGCATAATTTAACAATAGCCGATTCATTGAAAACTTTACCTCAATGTCGTGTCTACTACCTACAATTTATATTTAGAAATCACGGTACAATTTATAGGTGAACTCTTAACAACTTAGTATTGTGGGTGCGGTATTGAAGTTATCGTCACGGTACTTTACTTTAAGCGATTTTAATTTGATCAGCGCTTGTTAAAATTAAAAAAAAAGGAAACATGAAACACTGCAGATAAAAAATATCGAGTAAAAACTGAGGTTCATCACAACGCAATACTCAGCAAAACAAATGAAGTTCTTTCGTTGACTCTGCCTAGAGCACGATTCTTCTTGAATTACCGGTTTTATGTCTACAGGTTAACGTTATAGTAAATTGATTCTTAACATGTTGAGATAGAGGCTATTTGTGGTCAAGTGGTGATGCTCATCGTTTCTACCGTACGTGTTCAATCATACATCGAGGTATGCTTGGTTTAAACTGCGCGTGTGTTGGCATCAAACTGATGGAATGTAATATTCGCACTAGAACCGTTTACGCAAGCGTTTTTTTAAGATGTCGACGATCTTGGCTCGAAATGTTCATATCACCTTGTGGTCGTACTTTCACTAGTGGTCGAGCAGAAATCGCTAAGAAAAGAGTTCAACGCGCGCTCGTTATTTTGCCAGTTGGTTTATCTACGCACCTCTAAAAGCTTTTTTTTAGTTATGAAATATTTTATAGTGATTTGATTTCTTATAAGTTGAGTCAACGTACAACAAAGACAATATCGTAACTTTAATAAATTATTTTGTATACTTTACTAAGTAAAATATTGTTCAGGTTCAAAATATCTTTGATTTAATTGGTAGACGGATAAAAATACTTTTTTTAAACACATGGTGTATATTTACACATTAGGTGTAAATAGCAATAAAAATATACTACTTAAGTAAGTAAATTCCTACGTTATATAGACCTAACAGCTAATAGAACAAAAATTCACTTCATTATCGTCTATTAAAATAATGCCAACTCTACACCCAATTACAACAGCTAACCAGCCGCACCCAATTCCGATTCCAAATATGTCTTCTAAGTGTTAATCAGCACCCAAGTCTCGCCTTACCCACTTCCCAACCCGGCCAGATATGCCAAATTGCGGAAGCAGTACATGTTTAGAGCGAAAGTCGACAGACAATGGGCAAGTAGTAATTATAGCCGAGGCAAGATGCGTGGCGAAAGTGGCTGGATATTATATCTAATGTACTGACCACTTGGACTTGGTGTATGTTAAATTGATCTGGGAGATGACATCAGATGTTTGTGGTGTGTAAATATGACATAGATTTTCTATTGGGGCTGTTGTCCCATTTTTCCTCGGGGCTTAGGCATAGCCAATGTTTTGTGGCCAAAGAAACTTTATATACTCACTTCAATCAGTGGTTTCCAGACTGTCTATTGTTTTTAAAACCTTCTCAAAAGAGGTAAGTACTTAAATAAAAATCATTTAGAAAAAATGTTTGATATTTTTTTTTTAGTTTTACATCTCCGTAAGTCAGGTTTAATTTCGACCGCAGAATCTCTTGTGCAGGTGTTGCAATCTGTCCTTGATTGTAATATATATATATATACACATATCAAGGGCACACCAATCATTTCCAATAATATCCGTCAGATATATCATTACAACTGCATTAGTAATGCAGAAGACTGCTTCTATTGACTTTCCCATCGATTATCGTCATCGGATAGCGAGGCGTAAAAACCACGAGCGATGAACTCCCGAGTTGAAAGAACGTCGCGCTCCGGTGGAGGATCGGTGAAGAAGGAGATTTTACTATTAGGTACCTACAGGAGATTAGTGCAATCTAGTGGTAACTATTGGAAATCGTAATTATGCCTCTTTATTTCAGAATTCAATGTCTTTAGGCGGCTTATAAAGCTGTAATTAGACTACGTATATTATTTTTCTACTCTTGTTTACATTGTGACTGACTGACTGACTGATATAGTGATCTATCAACGCACAGCCCAAACCAATGGACGGATTGGGCTGAAATTGGGAATGAAGGTTTTTTTTTTTTAACTTGAATGGGTTTGCACTTGACCATAGTTTACCTGGTAGCAAGTAAGGCTATGGCCTAAGATGGAGCGTGCTAGTAGTAGGTAGATGTTATGACGTAGGCATCCGTTAAGAAAGGATTTTGGAAATGCCACTTTTAAAGGGGTGAAATAGAGGATGCAAGTTTTACTTCTTAATGCGAGCGAATCCGCTAGCATCCACTAGTTATATATTCTATACTCTTGTATAATGTTAAGGTATATCTGCACTATCAGCGCTTGTGGCCCAGTGTCATTAGCATTAGGCTGATGACCCAATAGGGGCATCACAATCTTAACATGTAAGTTTAGAAAGATTGTTTGTTTTAAAAAATATATATTTCTTTCTTTCTTTCACTACCGATCAATAACGAATTAAAACCGATATTTCCCTGCTTATAACAAACTAGCTCGGTATCACTGGCATCATAAAACCAATAACAATATGCGTGTAGTTGCTTCCAGCTCGTGTCGAAACGTTGTCGCAAGCGTTGCAAACTGACTCCGTAATAGCTATTTATTATGTGCGTAATGGGGTAATAACAATGCAATTCCAGATTCTGTCATGTGTGCAATTCTTCCACGAACACATTGTCATGTCATCGTCGTCAATATATCTCGGCAGATGTAGGAAAAAATGGTGTGGCAAGATCGATAGACCTATAAACATAGATGGCGATGTCGTTAATGACCCATGGTAAAGTCACAGAATACAGAGATAGAGCTTAGACACATGTTTTAGTTCAATAGATTAGTTCGGAAACAAAACCAATTACTAAATTCTTCACTTCTTCTTCTTAAAAGATTTGTTCTTATCATAGAATACAAAATATATAGTATAAAAATAGGTAGATTATTAATTATTAGTTTTAAGGTTTGTTTATACGCCTACATTTAAGTCTGCAATTCTATCAATAAATAATTTTCTTTCTTTCTTTCTTTCAATTAAGATTTACACAGGATCGGATTAAGTGGCGTGATTACTAAAACAAAATGGCGTGATAAAAGACTGACGACAATGAATATACTTTTCTAAGTTACTGATTTATAAAATATAGTATAGTCTGTATTAATATTGAACTGCACATTTGACAAACTAAACACAATTAGCGTTAATCAATCATAAGAATTTTCTACTTATTACTGACACATTAGTTCAATTTATTTTCGATGTAGAGCATAAATCTAACCTAATATACCACAGCTTTGCGTGTTTCAAACTCATCAAGTCATTGTACAATGATACCACTTTCTACGAAGAATTTTGAGCTAGTAGGTGTCGACTGTGACACGACTTTAGAAGATATAAATAATTCAAAGCAGACGTTTTAGACGTGCTTTGGGTAAATACAGTGTATTGTAGCAAAATCATATCGTCATGCCATGCATGCATGCATGTGTAAAATACTTTTTTCTTATTTTCTGCAAAAGTTTTGACGGATCATATTGTCCTTACATCAGGTTTTAATAGTTTTAAATAGCATAACATGCATTATTGTACAATAACATTTATGATTTACTTACTACCAGCGAAGCTAAAATTTTAATAGAATATAGTTTTAAAGTCAGCAAAGTATCTGCCTCAAACTATGAGCTTATTTTTTTAAAACTAGAACGGGTTTGCTCTTGAACATAGTTTGCCTTATAGCAAAAAAAGGTTATGGCCTAAGATGAAGCTGTAAATAAAAAAATAAAATAAAATAGCGGTATCTGACGTCAGTTCTTATTTGCGCTGCCACGTCTTCGTCCTTCCAAGGTATGCGCCCCACCGTGACTGGCCTGAACCAATGTTCTCACGATGAATGAACTTTTGTTCCGAGCTACTATACATTGTCACAGAATATACTATACCTACTGCTTACTTATTCTATAGATTCCAAAGACAGCATTATGTTGAGTTACAAGGAAGAATAACCCGTATTGTTAAGCGATAGAGTTGAACCATTTCGAAGTAAATCTTACTCGACCCACCGTTCTACTAAGCAAGATTCCAATCATTATACGTGATGTTGATTTTTATAGCGGAAACTGATTGATTGTTTTCTAATGAAGATGAAGACTGTGTGAGACGATATCAAATTACGGGCAAGTTATTGAACAAAGCTATCTAAATTACCGCCGAGAAAAAAAAAGAAAACTCATCTTTGTGAAAAGTCTTTATATCGATGCCTTTCTTTGGACATCGCTATTGTATTTTATAAAATGGATAAATAATAATGGCCGGGCTATTCAATTATGACGCCAGTTCTTCAAGGCAAGCGCGCTAGACCTAACATCAGACGTGGTGTAGTCAAACGTACGCCTATTTTAATTAAAAAAGACACAATTTTAAGTAGGTATTTTTTGGAATTCTGTGCCAAAAGCGTTTTTTTTCTAAATAGTTAAATTAGGGTCATGTCACCTAGTGTGTCATCAAAGACGAAACATTATATATGTACTATGGACTAAAAACTTTAGACAGAACATAGGGATGCTAATCAAAAGCACACGTCCTGTCCGACAAGCCTGTTGAATATAATCCCATTGTCCCTTTGATGTGGCAAGGCCTTCCCAAGGTGATCTGTAGTCCCGGACACTGGAATGCGGTTCAAAGAACCAGTCACCGCACGCTTCCTCGGTAATTACCGATTCCAAGTCGACGGGAGTTTAGGCTTGAAGCGGATCTATCGTTTTATAAATTTAAGAATAAGTCGTAATAAAATTATTTAGGAATAATTTAATGTAGATAGATATGGTAATGATGTAGGTTAGTTCTAAATCATTGTATAATTTACGTGTCCAATATTTCTAGTGCCTTTATTTTATTTACCATCGTATATATATACATACATACATTATATCAGGTTTCATTCAGTCTTTGCAAAATTCTTTATTGAGTCATCATTTATTACTGAGTCTTATTTTTTTACTATCTATATAAATCTAAAGGAGATAATAAGATTTTACTTATAATTTAATCTTATTTTGTTACAATGGCTTGTAAGAAATATTTAGAGATAATCTACATAAGTAATTAGTGAATATTGGAACAAAATTTGCTGAAACATTTAATTGTAAGCGTAATATCGTAACACAATAAGTTCAATTATCGATTAGCAAACTTAAATTCAGTACACATTTGCAAATTGCGAGTTGCAGTGAAGTGATCAGATTATAGCAACTATTCAATATATCAATTAGGTAAATTAGTTACTTATTGTTGGTGGTTACTTTAGTACCTATTTACTTCATAATCATAAAAATACTCATGACGGGTTTTTTTTAATTTTCTCTTAATTCTTACTAAAAAGCAGGAGTATGTGATAAACTGCACTATATCTGTGACTATTTGTAACATACGTGAATACCATTCTATAGTTCCTCGCACCTTTGTACTGATTCATAGAAGATTTTGTCGAAAAAAAAAGTCACATTAAGAGTAAGGTAGCTGTATCCCACAACATAGTTCGGACTTTGTCTCCTGAACCTCACACTAGGATATCCTAGTGTATAAATAAGTTGTCAAAAAATATTTTACGAGACAAACATACAGTACTTAAAAACGAACTTAAAATGAACTTAAAACGCCTATAAAAAAATTATCTTTTGGCAACGTTTCCATCATGCTGGCGGCATTGCCACGTTGGGCACCTCCAGTTCATTAAAATAATTAAACATCTTTCCTGATTGTTCTAGACCCGTGCGGCGGAGAACCCGGCAGCGAACCAGGCGGTCCTGGACAGCCTGAACAGCAAGTACTACTACTACACAAGGACGCGGGGGCTGTTCCGCATCTGCTACCCCAAGGAACGGCCTAATACCGGTGAGTTTAGTTATATGGAGATTTGGTGAACTGTTATGTTTACATCACCTAGTGGATTTATGATAAATATCAGTAATTTATTGGTTGTTCGAACTAGTAAGGCATCCCTGTTCAGTTCAATTTTTCTGCAGCACGAATAGATGTCTTTGCCAGGACGAAGGAACATCATGGTAGGTTTTGTGTTGCAAAGTGGAATCTCATAAATGCTCTGCTCCGAGTCAGACACACCCCGCTGAGAAATTTCAGGAATAGTTAAGTTAACATAAATTAAAATTGACCACATTGAATGCCCAAGTCACTGTCATAATTAATTCTACACTAAGAAACTTAAATTGGTATTAAGGCGAGAAGTTACAAATAGTTTTTTGTAGCCTTATTGAGAACACACGCGGTCAGTCGCTTTGATCGGCCGCCATTTCTTACGAATCGTAAAATAACCGATCTACAGAGATATCATACAAAGATAAACTGCACTAAATACCCATCAAACTAATTATAACGATCCGCAATG
Source organism: Macaria notata (assembly GCA_927399415.1). NCBI lineage: Eukaryota > Metazoa > Arthropoda > Insecta > Lepidoptera > Geometridae > Macaria > Macaria notata. The sequence continues at coordinate 9,097,280 of OV656725.1, read as the reverse complement.
TCCAAGAAAACATCGCAAAACGGTAATAGTAATGTTTACTCCAATTGACCATAGAGCAGGCATTTGTTACTCATTGGCGCATAACCTCTACATCAGACAAGCCATTTTAATGTCTATTTACTCGACATATGGGTCATAATTACATGGTCATAATGGGAAATGTGATATTGAATTATAATCTTTATACTCCTTGATTTAGAGGTGATAGTAATCTGCTGATAGTTATGGTCAGGTTTACGGTACTTCGGCAGGCAGATGTGTCCGTATGAATACGATAAAATTAATTGGACTAAACAATTTGTATATGCAGGTTAGTAAGCTTTATCTAGTGGTAGTCTTAATTGCTGTTTTAATCAAGAAAATGCTTCTTATTTGTCGTTGAAAATAGTTAGTTGTAGTTAAGTTATTTTTAACACCGATTTTTCGAGTTTTGGGCAGTGGCATTAATTAGGTAAGTATTTTCCATCAAGGTGCCCCTTACGAAACTCATAAAAACAAAATAACGTAAAGCAGTTTTATAATTATAACTATAACTAGTGGGTGCTCGCGGCTTCACTCGCATTAAGAAGTAAAACTTGCACCGAAAATCCTTTCTTTAAAATCCTTCATTCCAAATTTCAGCCCAATCCGTCCAGTGGTTTGGGCTGTGCGTTGATAGATCACTATATCAGTCAGTCAATCAGTCAGTCAGCTTTAAGTTTTATATACATAAATAGATTATGCTCCTGCGATTGCTTCATCATTAATTAAAGATACCTACTTACCAAAGAGAAGAAAATATTATTTATCCATATCGCACAAACAGTTTAATGCCCTGACTTTATGATATAGTTACCCATCAGGTGCCTTTCTTCCTTGTATGTCTGTATAAAAACACACACGGACATAAAGGTAAAAGATATTTTCAATCGTCAGAAACTGTTCCTTGTGGTTGCAACTGTTACCTAAGATAATCTCCACAGTCTAGTCTAATATGACTAATTTGCAAACAGAACCATGCATTTAGCGATCATTAATAATTAAGTTATTCAAATTAACTTTCTACTGCAACGTAACACTGGAGTTAACATAACTCATGTCTTTTTTCAACCATTTCCTACTCTTGGATATTGTTTTAAATACATATTCTGTAAATAATTGTAGTTATCTATATATATAAAACTCAAAGGTGACTGACTGATTGACTGACTGATATAGTGATCTATCAACGCACAGCCCAAACCACTGCATGGATTGGGCTGAAATTTGAAATTAAGGTAGATGTTATGACGTAGGCATCCGCTAAGAAAGGATTTTTGGAAATGCCACTTTTAATGGGGTGAAGTAGGGGATGCAAGTTTTACTTCGAAGAGTTGCGAGCGAAGCCGCGAGCACCCACTAGCATACAATAAAACTAGGTTGTCTGAGGCTTTACCTACCTACTGAAATAACACTGATCAAGCGTAGAACATTATTGAATAACATATATCCACAGTCCATTTCAGTAGAGATCTACTGCAATTGACTGTAGATATAATTTAATAATTACAAACATAACAGGCAAGGTACATTATTGCAGCTGTGATTGATTTCACCACAGCACGTAGAGTACAAATAACGAAATAAATCTACGCTCGGATAAAATCTGAACTTAAAAACTTTTACGAGTACGGTGACATGACGATTTCGATTATACATACATACAAAGATAGCCAATCTAAATACTCGTATATAAAACTCAAAGGTGTCTGACTGACTGATATAGTGATCTATCAACGCACAGCCCAAACCACTGGACGGATCAGGCTGAAATTTGGCATGCAGGTAGATGTTATGACGTGGGCATTCGCTAAGAAAAGATTTTTGGAAATGCCACTTTTTAAGGGATGAAATAGAGGATGCAAGTTTTACTTCTTAATGCGAGCGAAGCCGCGAGCACCCACTAAACTAGTAGGTGTATAAAATGCTGCCACCGGTCGCTCACAGATTTATGTTGTGACTCTCCCAATGTACCAAGCTCAGCAATTGCAGACCAGACTCGGCATTAAAACGTATGATGTGCGCGAAATATAAATAAATCATAAGCTCTTATAGAAAGTACGAGCCTGAACCTGCAATTAGAAAACGGAATTATTCACATACCGTGTAGGTACTTATCTGGGAGAATACCGGTTTGAGATTTGCTTACTACTTTAGGCTTGTTGATCTCTGTTGATCAGTTACTTTTCTTTTTTTATTCCAGTTTAACTAGATCTATAGATCATATGTAACGTATAGAGTTCGATATATTTTACGTCAAAGTACTAAAAGTAAAAAAAACTTAATTAGGTCTCTACAGTACAGAATATTCTCTAAGAAATGTCCCTTAGCGAAGTTTCTATTTATTTTATTAATTTATTGACTGCTTACTTGCAACATTTTTAACCTGTCCAAAAGTTAAAGTAGCTGAATCAATTCTGATTCTAAGAAAATATACTTCATTAAATTGTATTATTCATGCGAATAAAATGAATGAATCAATCGTAACTAACCGGATGTTTTCAATTAATCAAGAATTCAGGATGTGGTATTTGTTTTATTAATTAAATATTTGCCAGCTCCATAGCATTAACACATGTATAGATCCTATTATTAAAGTAAGCTTTTTATGTGCTCACTAGTGGGTGCTCGCGGCTTCGCTCGTATAAGAAGTAAAACTTGCATCCCTTATTTCACCCCTTAAAAGAGGCATTTCCAAAAATCCTTTCGTAGCGGATGCCTACGTCATAACATCTACCTTCATTCCAAATTTCAGTCCAATCCGTCCAGTGGTTTGGGCTGTGCGTTGATAGATCACTATATCAGTCAGTCAGTCAGTCACCTTTGAGTTTTATATATTTAAATGCACATAAAATCTAAAGCTTTTGATTTCCCCTAATCACTCTATAGACCCAATTCATTCATCCAAAAGTTTAATAATTCTCTTACTGGTGGGCGAGTGCTATGGTCAAGCTTCGGATTCTTGTCCATGTGTGAACGTATCATTTATTCATTCAGTGCGACCTCTACGTCATAAGTTCCTTGAACCGTTGCATTCGCAACAAGGCGTCCTTTCTGCATATTAAACGAAATATTTTTACTACGGAATCGAGTCATACCTATACATAAATACTCCATCTTTCACGCAATAATGAAGCCATAGAAGCTATGGTTATTCTTCAACATTTTCGGTTTAAAATAAACTAAATAAAACACGTCAACATTTTATATAGTACAATAAATTAATACTTATTACCGGGAATGAGGAAACCTTTGTAAACCTATACATATAAAATTTCTTCAGACTGAATAAATGTTCAAGCACTTTACAACACAATCGTTTGATGACTAGGTATATCTAATGTGACAATAGTACAGGAACCAAAGGTCACCGTCAGCAATAGGATGACCTTGACACCACAACGCAAGGTACGCGTATTTGTAGAGAATACCGTGAGGAATCAACAATTGATAAATGTGATAACAATCACAAATGGTCAGGGTGTTGGGATTAACTTTTAAGGTAGCCTGGCTTATTTTCTTAAAGTTCGCGGTAGGAAAAAGTGGAGTTATTTAATTATTTTTTTATTAAATCCCCATTTTTCTTCCTGTCCCACTACTTTAATATTATAAAGGCTTTTAATTACTTTAATATTAGTTGTAGATTTGTTACTTCTTCATGCTCAAACGGCTGATCCGATTTGAATTAAAATTGGTATATTAATAAGTTACGGCGAGTAAAATAACTTTGTTAATAAAATAACGAGGAAACATCATAATGTACGTCTTACTTACAATTTAACAGTGTAGTGTTTCTAATATTTTATCATATTTGTTTTTCTAAGTAGGTAGGTACTTAAGTGCGCATGAGAGTGGCCATCTTTGATGTCAAGTTTTCAAACCGCTGCCCTAAGTACTTGTCAGGTTGCTTTTACCACTGTACAGATTTTGCTGCTTGAAGTTTATAGTTAGTTCACCCTTGTAGATATATAATAAAATGCATTTTATATTGTTTGCGAAATAGATTACTTTAGTGACCTTTCATTGAAGTATGTATATGCGCGCATGCATAGTAAATTTTATTGTAATGTCTGTTATTAACCACTTCAGCGCCGGCGGTTACGCAAATGTTTGTTGCGGTTGTAAACTAAATGTAATGGCCAGGAAATAAAAAAAAAAGTTAGAGGTTCTATAATTATAAGTAGTTAAATTGAATTACAATGTACTACTTTAACATACACATTAAGTTCAAATTCTAAAAGAAAACACTCAAAAAGATCACACCCATATTCTTAAACTTACTTACTTGAGATGAGATTGAGATTTGCAAGTTATGCATCACTATTGACGAAATTTATAGAATCTTAAACCATGGTAGAAAGCAGACAGACAAAAGAATTAGACTGTGTTGTCTAGATACCTAGACCTGTTGCGTCACAGCTTGCGACAATGCCCTGAGCGTGATGACCACAAATCATCGTAGACACTAGATTAAAATAAAATTGTGAGAAGCCTAAGTGACTTGACAAAATAACTTTCAGAAGACTTGATAACCTCTTTTTTTTGGAAGTCGGTTAAAAAGTAATTAAAAAATTTAAGATGTTTTGTGGATCCATTTTTATATTGCATGCCTAATTGGTATCAGGAAGGTTTTAGATTATTATTATTTTTTACTTATTCTCTCTTAGTATTTTAGTTCCCATTTTCATGTAAAATCAAATGAAAATGAAATAAAATGAAAATTATTTATTTTGTGACAAGAAATGTCTGTTGCAACTGGATAGAAAGATCTAAGACTGAACCAAATTTATGTATTTATATCAGATTTCTCAGAACTTATTCGAGAAGTTTGAGATAACTTATACCTATCCTATTTTACGTATACTTTACCCTTCCCATGACCGACTGACCGGGTAGTTAAGCAAGTAATCGGTAAGCCTATTAGAGTTAATCGACATCGGTCATGCGAGGTATTTGCTAACCGGTCTCCTGTATGGGAATTATATGCAGCCATTTTCTTTAGGTTGAGTTTTTAAGCATCCAAGATGTTAATTAATTTTGATTTTTTTAACTTGTACGAGTTTGCACTTGGCCATAGTTTGCCTGATAGGCAAAGGCCTAAGATGTAGCGTGCTTACCCGATAAGAACCGATTCACTCTCGCTTTGAAGATCGCTTTGAATCCTCTTAAGTCTTTGAATGATCTGGAATAGAGTACAGAAGTAGCTTAGAATACACTATGACATAAGTAAGCATAGTATCAGACCAGTTTAGTCTAATAGCTACAGAATAATTAATCCTTAATCATGACTTAAGATAGGTGGAAATGGAGCTAAAATGTACAGCAATTAAACATACTACATGATTATTATCTTTACGATATAAAAGATACAGCGCTATGTATGGAAGTACAGATATAACTAGTCATATATAATAAAGACAATTGAATACCATAAACGCACTAGAAAGCACTGATGAATATGTCCTATTTCGTCACTCAATGTTCTTGCAGTCAATAAAATATCTAGCTCAAACCAATCTATCTAGATCTTGTAATTCCTGATTCCAATTTTCGTAATAATTAACTAGGTTAGCCATCGCGTTTCAACGTGGCGACGCGGCGAGCGTAATGGGAACCTTTGCGCCGGGAGCGATCCGGGGTGGGCTCTTTGATTAATTTTTGTTTGTTTTATTTTACTTCATATTTTATATTAGGTATATTATATATTTTAATATTATGTTTAGGACTTGTAAATATATACTATTAGTCAGTTAAAAAAACAATTTTCGTAATTGTCTGTGATATTTAGGTATTCAATTGTATTCAAAAGTAGGTACTTCGCTTAGTGAAATAACTATTACGTGTATTATTTACCTTAAACGAGTTTCCAATAACATCAATGTAAATAAATAAATGAACACAATAAACACGAAAACTGACGATAAAATATCATAATCGAATGTCATTAAAAATCTATCAAGTAAAATTTAGGTAACTCTATATATATTCTTTAGTTTCAAGTTTTAAAGATTAATTTTTTTTTTAATTTGTGTTGCTTACATCTATTCTTATTTTACCAGTTTCAAACTGGTAGTTTCGTATGGCCAAACTGGTTTCAAAAACCATCTGATAATTTCTGAAACTTTCACGTGTTTTGCATTCGTATTCAAATGTGATGCAGGTTATTCAATTTATAAGCTGAATCTGCATTTGTGCAACTTCCTTGAAATCGGGGTTAATGACCTGTAAGAGGATTAATGGAATCATTGTATTTGACACATGTAGTAATCTTTATTAATATTACCAATAAACACTTTATTTAGGTTTGTGATCGAGAGTCAAAAGAATAGAATAACAAATTTTTAACAAATCTTTTGTAAATCATCGTTACTTTCCGAACTTTTAATACTAAACTTTAGAAATTGAATTTTTTTATTTGAATAAAGAGAGTATTTTATTTACTTATTTACAAACAGTGTAAGAAAAGTATAACCCAAAAATGTTGTTAATAATTGATTAAATTCGCTTCGCGTGATTCAATATGATAAATAGGTACCTACCTATGTAAATGCCATATCAGTCACTCATGGCAACTTCAACCAGCCCATTTAATTACATATTCAAACGTTCGTAAATCAATCAATTCGGATTCAAGCCATCACATTTATTCTAAGATCTCGTCTCAGGCCCAGGTGAAATCTACGTTCCACAAACCGCATACCGTGCCACACCTTTGCAGGTGGTGAAATTCAGAACTAGTTAATCTTACAGCATATTATAAACCTTGCTTGCCGTGTGGCGCCCTCGGCAACAACTTTTTCAAGTTCCTAACCGGTCTGTGTATGCATCTCTTTCGTTCAAAGATGCGCCTGCGCCGCGCCTTGTTCCAACTTTTTTTTGGGATAGCTGAGAAGGTCGAGAGCTGAAGCAAAAAACTAAGGTAGGGTTACCAAGTTACTTTGTTTTTTGTCTGGTGTTTTTTTTTATATTTTAAGGCTAGATTCAAGGATAAGAAAACAGTTAGTTTGTAGACATAAATAATTATTGTTAGTACCTAGTTATTTGTAGATTTCTAAGAATAGTTTCTAGAGATCAGATATTCAGACTATTCTTGGCAACTCTTTTTATAGGTATTCTCTCTGGTAAACATAAAATATATCTTGTATCTAACATCATTGAGTGTTCTTTTTATTACTCAATTTCTGACCTGTGCAAACTACAGTTGATATACTTACACAATTACACGTATGTAATAATAAATACAATAACATTTATTACTCAATAACTAACTAATATTTACATATATTTCATATGTATATACAAAAAGACTTAAACATACAGAAAAACTTACGAAAAAAACAGATATTTACAAAAAATTCAGCGCACCGTCCATGTTGTCGCTATGCGGCAGGATACCAGGATGCTGACAGTATTTCCTCTTTGAATGGAAAGACTCAATAGTTGAGAAAAATAAATAAAAATAAATACAATACACAATATATATGTAAGTATCCCTAACATATAGATATCAGCAATGTTCCATATTGTTTCATTGCGTCCAAAAAACAGTAGAGGAACGCAGTAATTCACAGTAAACTTATTTTTTTTTAATCCAATCCTTTACCAACCGTATGGCCACACTACCTTACATCTGGTTTGATTGTAGGTTAGTTTCGAAGCCAGTTTCGGTGTGTGTCAAAACTGTCAGAGTTTTTTTTATCATTAACAGCTATATGCGAGCTAACTGAAGATTGCTAATGGAATATGTTTTCCTTGTGCGGAAGGCTGCTGAATGAGGAAGTAAACTTATGAGTTGTGTGTTGATTGTTTTGATTATGGTCGTAGGAAATATTGATTTGGTATCATATGTACATATACTTTGCTTATAACATTATCTCTTGAGTCGTTGTTCCTCATGACTGAGGGTCGTGACTCCCCTGCAGAATTAATTCGTTAGGGGAGTTTTCTTGGGCAGATACATCGTGGTGGGCGCCCAGGTCCTTCCACGGAAGACACATGTCCTCGGATATTGCGGTCCTCAAACATGTCGGTTTCCTCACGATGTTTTCCTTCACCGTTAAGCGAGTGCAAGCCACACTCGCATATAACATCATAGGTGTACTAAATACTGGTCCAAATTAAAACCAACTAAGTAAAATGACATATTTTTTTAAATGACTTTATGACATAATTATAAAATGTGAAATAAAATAAATTTGAGTCTTCATAAGTACATACTTTTTATGTAAGTTGATGATTTCATTCAGTTAACTTATTCACGAAACCGTTAAGGGTTTCCTTACGAACTAACTTACACTACACATACCTCTATCATCATTATCATCGGCCCGCTATCGCCCACTGCTGAGCATAGGCCTCTTTTCTTGTACGCCACTCGTCCCTGTCCTACGCAGATCGAATCCAGGTGCTCCCTGCTCTCACATACCTCTATACCCTACTCTTATAAGAGACTAGCAAAGTAAAGGAAAAGCACACAACTGGCCAAGCTTGTACAAATGAGTCATTTGCAGCAAAAACAGTCGGTCTGTACCTGTGATAGAGAGACAGTAACTAGTTTACATTACTCATTAACGGACCGGTCTAATGAAATGAAAGTTAACAGATAAGATGTAGATGGGATAAGAAATATAAGATGTCGTGTGACATTTTATGGTCTATGCTTGTAGGGACGATTAGTGTGTTTAATTTGATATATAAAATATTAACTACTAAATAGAAAATGCATACCTTATATATATGAAATTCAAATGAGCTTACTTCTTTCTGGTGGCAGGAAAGGATCAGTTAATGTTTTTATTAAATTTTCTGATTAGTAAGAAAAAGATTTGCCATTGATAGTGCGAGACTGTCAATTCTAGAAGGGTGGCTCAACTGATTTGATTAATAAAACAAGAGGCAAACTTTATTAAAATTTAATTTAAATTTGTTAAGTTCAAGAGAAGTTATAAGAAGAAATATCCAGTAAATCTTTAAGAAACAGTAATCAATTTATTTATTACCTTATAAGAAACTTAAAAGAAATCCCACATATTTTTCGAAACACGTTAAAGAAAACACAAGTAACGGAATTCAATTAAGCGTGTGAAAGAAAATATACCATCAATCATACTTAGCTGACAAATTGGTTTAATTAGCACAAACATATGTCTGAAAAACTCTCCATTGAAAAGACGTTTTCACTTCATACTCGTATCTTGTGGTTAATCTCACGGATTAAATCATTATACTCATTAAAGTATCAAACATTGTTTGAAGTTGACGAAGGCCGATTGTCCGCGGTATGACATCACTGCAATGATATCAGTAATGGACTTCTCATCATGATGGAAATATCCCGACGCATTTTTTAAAACTAAAACAGGTTTGCACTTGACCATAGTTTGCCCGATGGCAAGCAATAGCTATGGTCTAAAATGGATTTTGCTTACCAGATAGGAACCGGTTCACTTAGTTTCAAGGAAGCATTTCCAGGATCATTCCGCTTTGAACGTTTTGTGCATACAAAACGTTCAAAGCGGAATGATCCTGCAAGGCCTTTTAGTCTCATGTAGAACATAAACTTCTATTAACGGGTGTTTTTGCCCTTTATAAAATCATGTCTGTTTAGGCCAACTGGATGGGCTCATTTGGTTCCTAATGAATGCTTACTTTCCACTGTAAAAATAGCTTTACTGTGATACGCGATACTTACAACATTAAGTAATAGCATAGCATACTACTACAACCTAATTTGAGGCATCTATATCGATGGACCAAACAGCATACCCATTACCCATGCTAATCTTAGCTGATTGATAAAATAGATAATAAAAAAAAAGCTTTTATTATCCTTAACCGTAAATCAAACGAAGTTTAAATATTTTTGTTAGTGGTGTTAGTATGTTAATTATTATTATTAATTAGATTAGTTTGTTAGTGAATCTTCATCGGTATAAGGTCCGCCGGTGGCGGTAAAAGCCTCCTCCAAATTTCTCCACATCTCTCTATTCCTGGCAGTTCTGGTCCATAGAGTTCCTGCCACCTTGAGTATATCCCTGTTCCATCTTTGAAGTGGCCTGCCTCTCTTTATCAAATGAATATTTAATAAAATAGATAGGAGTCTTTATTTTATAAACTCCATTCATCACTTATTTTGTACGGAGCAAGTAAACATCGCGAATTGGTAGTTGGCAGGAAACTTATAATTTTTTGATCATTAATGATGATAAGATTCTATTGTTTGGATTATAATATGAAATGATCAGTGGTTGTGGTCAATTATTATGGCCAAACAGATTAGAGTGATACGAATGATGTTATTATTACGCAATTTAAAATTATGATGGCACTTTAAAAAAAATGATTTTATCTTAAATTATAACGAAAACAACCTCTTTACGACCAAAAAACTTCAAATAGTTTAATAACATAAACATGGGTATACTCTCTCAACGAGAAAGGCACAAGATTGACATTTGTGGCAACTAGGAGAGAGGCCTATACCCAGTAGATAGACGACAAGAACTGAAGATGATGATGACACACATCTCTGTCATTGAAATATTGAGTCACTAGAATCACGAATATCGTTTCAGTCATTGTATGATGTCAACAAAGTGAATAGATCTGAAGGTGAAAATTAAATTGTAGTTTCACGACAAAACTTTTAATACAGCTACACTAGATTCACTTATACTTGCCTTCAAGTATGACATTGAGAGAATTGAAACCTACTTATCATGAAAATATAAAACAGAATAGAGCCTTCAGTCAGAGAGGATAGTCGTATCGTTTTGTCGTAGAAGTTGGTAAGTTCGAATGATAATAACCAACTCTTATGTCAAAAGTTTTATAAACGCCCTATGGGTCTTTACACTTCATTGTATGTATTTCCAATAGGCACATCACATTTTAACTAAGCCGTTTAATAAATTAACTTAGACGTCTTACTAGTAACTTACATACATACTTGTACATATAAATAGCATCTTACTCATACAACCACATGTACCTATTAATCATTACATAGCATTAATAAATGAACTACCTATTAAAAGGTTCGGTTTCAAAATATGCGATGGGTATCAATTAAAATACGCGAGGTATTGTCATCAGACAGGCGTACAATGATGATGGCATATAGTTATTAATTTCTTGAAGAAGAACAAAGGCCGACATTCAATGTCACATTTAAATGAGTCTGCTTATACGTAACTATGTATGTATATGTATCTATAGTTGAATGTAGGTATCTATACTATCAGGGTTCCTGGTAACCAACGCATAAACTTTTAAGATTGACTTTAGTATGTCAAAATTATCTACCTTTTTCTAGGATTTTTGGGAATTCGCGAATAAGTCTAGTTTAAACATTCATATAAGTTTAAAGTCCCTTACAAAATGTAACGACAAGCGGAAGTTATTTTAACCGTTTAATATATCGTACGTACAAGCGCATCTGAATGTACATAAAAATTACATACATATATGGTGATGATGTGAGTATAAATTATTACTCTTAACACCATGGTCTCCTCCATGGCTAATATGCCTAATTAATCTTAGCAGGGGACTCAGTCGTTTCCCATAAGACGGCCGTAGCAGCTGTTGTTGAAATGTGCACAATAACATCTTCGAATGGATAGTTTGCGAGCACACCAATTTTGACCACCGTAATAATATCAGATTATGTAGGTATGTTTCAACATAGGGAATAATAAAATTATTTCCATCATAAATGAATAAGTTGCTTTTGGCAATAAAGTCTTTACAATAAATTAAATTTCTTAGTATTAAAGTAAATTTTTACTAATAAATGCAGACTAAAGCATGATGCTATGAGCTAAGTCAATGATCGCGTAATCAGATCGACAACAGTATCTCACATAACAATCATTCAACGTAATGCATAGAAAAGAATAGTTGAATGCCGCATATTTGCGATGAAAACAAGGCTCGAGCAGCATTCGTAGTCCTAAACGAGAGGCAGTTTCTTTGTCCCTTCACTCCGCAGTTGCAGTATTGTTTGTTACGATACGATAGCTAGACAGGTACGCACGGTTCAGCTGAGCTGGTAGAAGCAGGGGTTCCAAAAATGAAACATTTTAATAGGAACCAAGGACGTTTATTCGCCTACATGGCTACGCTAATACTAACTTACAAAACAATACTTAAAACTAAACTTAGTTACAATACTACCTGCGTACAAAAAAGGGACAGCGTGCACATGTGTGGGTCGGGAACCGACCGCGCGGCAGGACATTGGAGCCGTCTCCAGTGTTGATAAAAAACATTGGTTACTGCAGATGGCATAACATAACTCCTCCGTCCATAAGAATGAAATTTGACGATGATGAGTAAATCAGAGGAAAATTACATTTGGGTTTAGAAAGACAATAATAAAATTTATATGGATAAGTGCAAAGGATAAAAAATACATTAAGTAAAAACATTTAAGTTACATATTAGTGAAAATGCACAGACTTTTATCAAAACATGAAGAACTCAATTAAAATTTACCATTAGTTTGAGACAAAACAATTGATTAAATTCATCTAAATATAATGTGATTTTCTGAATTAATTTTAGACAACATAATTGCAAAATAATCATGGTAGATAGGTATAAATAAACAATTGAAGTATAGACTATTAATGGAAATCATAAGTAGCGTTTTTAAAGTATTATGCTAGGTAATGTTACTATTATTTAAAATACATATTCATAATTATTATGCTATTTAGTATGGATTTAGAATAACAAATTCACAGCAGGTAATAATATAAATATTGCAAAAATAGTCAGATCACAAATAATATGGACAAACATGATTAAATTCTTTCACAAGCAATAAATGTTATTAATTAATATTAAATTTGATTGTCTTTATATTTCCTTATTACAAAGTTACGCTTTTTGTTCATATTTTATTGTATGTGGTCGTTACATTATGACACGTACGCACTTTGAGGCAACAAATCAAAAGATAATGCTTCAGCAGACGAATTAAAATTAAATTATTAATAAAAAAATGTGTTTCTTTTTTCTCAAGTTAAAATGCCTTTTACATATTTCAAAATTAAAAAATAGAATTAGGATGTGCGATAACATTTTTTTATAATTAGTTTAGAAATTGAATATCTACTACATTATAATGGTATGTGTGTTAACAGATCGCGGTAATATAACATTATTTGTTACAACTTATTATCAATTACATAGTTTCACTTCGGTGGTTGCAATGAATAAATCAACGTATAAAAAATTAAAATTTTTGCATATGAAAGATTGTTATTGGTATTACTTAAACAATTTTAATAGAATTACACATAAAGTAAAATTATACAAAGTTTTACATGTAGGAATGTTAGATGAATGTGACCTGTTATAATAAACAAAAAGTTAGTAGTACAGTGTATATAAAATATTTCAATGCAAATGTAAAAATAATTAGAGCAAGTGAAGCAGACTGTAATTTATAAACAGGTTTGGGCAGATTTTACATTCAATTATAAGTTACTTGTTAGAAACTGCATTTCAACATTTTATGGGGCAATTTATAGAACAATACATGATTGTTTTTACATGAATATGCAAATAAACACATAGGCAATGCAATTACGAAGAAAATTAAATAGTTAAACTAAATTTACATTTAAAATTTTAGAAAACGAACACAAAAACCTGTTATAATTGTCCATTGTCTGTTCTGCATTTTTTTTTCTCTTATGTAACGTTGTTTAATCACTCCAGTAACGTTATCACAAATACGTTTTTAAAGTACGGCACTGATTGGGATTTCACTGTTGTAGACTAAATATTTCACTAAACTAGTTTTAATTTAACGGCTTGCACAAACACTTTTATGTAGGGCAGTTTCAACCGCCACCAGAGCTGGAACTTATTTGATGTATCAGGAGACATCATGAAGGCGATAGGCAGAGTTACCTGCATCACTTTGAGGATAGGATTGGATAGGTTTTTGGAACATAAACTGTTTTACGTATGGGACAACCATCTAGTAATTAAAATGATCTCAACTTGACAGAAATACTGACATTATTAACTCAAAACAGTAGTATGTAACTAAATTAATTCCTAACACACAAAATTACATTATACTTACACATTATAACTTCACTAAGGTGGCTAGATTTTGTAGCCTCATCTAATGCTAGAGCTTAATTCTACTTAGCTAAGTCGCTATTGACTCCGCCGATTTCTAGTGCAGAGTGCAGCGACAACTTGTAAGCAAGCGATGCTTGTCTCACTCCCAAGTTACCTAGTCTAAACTTACCTAAGTCACTATGCATCCCGCCGATTTTTGTGCAGTATGCAGTGACAACTTGTAAGCAAGCGATGCTTGTCTCACTCCCAAGTTACCTAGTCCTACTTACCTAAGTCACTATGCATCCCGCCGATTTTTGTGCAGTATGCAGTGACAACTTGTAACACGAGCGATGCTAGTCTCAGTTACAAGCTCCCTAGCCTAAGATCTATCTAAGTCGCTATTGATTCTGCCGATTCTAGTGCAGAATGCAGCGACAACTCGTAAGCAAGCGATGTTTGTCCCACTTACAGAGTTCGCGGAATAGGTAGGAGGTCATGGGATTAGTGATGGGTACTACTCACATGCCGTCGCAAACCCTCCATGAGTATAGCTGCCGGCGCCGTCCTCTGCTCCAACCTCGAACCAGTTTCTTCTACAGCTGCACACGCGTCCAGGAGTCGTATTTGTTTGGTTCGCGGATTCAGGTTCCAGAACTTCGTGACATACACCGGCTGATGATGTCACTAAAGAAGTCTGGACTTCCTTTTATCCGCACCGGCTGCGCCAGACAGGTACGCACGGTTCAGCTGAGCTGGTAGAAGCAGGGGTTCCAAAAATGAAACATTTTAATAGGAACCAAGGACGTTTATTCGCCTACATGGCTACGCTAATACTAACTTACAAAACAATACTTAAAACTAAACTTAGTTACAATACTACCTGCGTACAAAAAAGGGACAGCGTGCACATGTGTGGGTCGGGAACCGACCGCGCGGCAGGACATTGGAGCCGTCTCCAGTGTTGATAAAAAACATTGGTTACTGCAGATGGCATAACATAACTAGCTATCTATATGACGATATCAAATTCTTAGTTAATGACATGTCTTTACAGTACTTAATGATATGTCTTTAGACTCTTTACACAGGAAAATGTGCAAGACTGAATGAAATCATTTTTAAAACAGGGTTGAGTTGAATACCTACATATGTAAACGTTCCTCATCTACACAGGCGATTATTTGTAAGAAAGCGTATATATTATTATTTTAATCAACGAGGAAACTTCAATTGAAGCTGTAAATCTCATATTTTACATCAAATACCGCAGCACGCATGAAACGAGCATAGTAGAACACATACCGAGATCATGTAATTGTCAAATTGTCACAACGGAAATGAAAATTCAATACTGACCTCCACATCCAATATGCATATCTCCTTGGCTCCTTACATGCTAATGCTAGTGCATACAATATACAATATCATTGCATCAGCAGATGACACAATATAGTAATGACGCAAGTGAAGATCTTGTAGAGACCTACATAATATGTACATACGTGCGTGATGTTTTTAAATTCTCACAATCAATAGGATAGGCTCGGATCTATGATAACACGCATATCATGCTTGCTCAATACTCTTTTTATGCGTAATTGCATACCGAAATGTGATAATCGGTTGCTGACTGCAGTAAATCTGTTTTTGTTTAGAGTGAACGACTTTTAGATTTAAAATGGATCACGAAAAAATTGGATGAAAAGTGTATTTTTTGGCCCTATTTTTGCAGAAGAGTTTGTAGTTTTTAGTCGTCGATCATATTGACTTAACTAAATATATACAAAAATGACTTAAAAATACAGAAAACTTTTACAAAACAGATATTTACAAAAAGTTCAGCACACCGTCCATGTTGTCGCTGTGCGGCAGGGAACCCAGGATGCTGGCAGTATTTCCTCTTTGAATGCAAAGACTCAAACGTTGAGAAAAATAGCTGCCAGCCCTGAGATCTCCTGTGGCAAGGACCAAACGCTTGCTAACCTGTTTCACAAATAATTTTGTGTCCGGAGACCACGGGCCCAACGTCTCAACAGATAGCGCAAAAAAATCATAATTTGCGCTAATCTGCGAGTATTTTCGTTGTTTCCCGAGTTGGGCCTGTAGTGCTGCAGCCCCGACGCTACGAGCGGTGGCACTGACGTGAGACGGCGCTAAGGTGTCTACACACGTGACGTCCCAGACCAAAGGACGGCCGAGACACCACGGTACTAAAGTAGCGCCGTCTGGCCTCTTGCCGTCATCACGTGAGAGCCCACTCGGCTCAAGCACCGAAGGCATGCCAGCGGTGGAGAGTGCCCGCCTGACTAAATCATTGAGCACCCAGTGACGATAAAGTCGGCCAGCACTCTTCACACAGGCCAACCCGTGTCGTCCGGACATGTCCACGTTCTGGCCGCACGGACATCGATGAGGCTCACACAATTTTGCACCCACACGCAAACCCACAGCTACGCGCAAGCTTTCCGGATCAAGTACGGTGGCGAGGTTGTCAGATGGCAATGCGTGAAGCCAGTAGCCTGACTCAGCTTGCGATACTGCAAGGAGACGCGCTCGGTCGGTATCGTCTGGGGATTGGTCTAACAGTGCTGAAAAGGTTATTAAATTGGTAAAGTCTCATATCGTAAATTCAGTCACTTTTTTCTTCTCTGAGATATAACATAAATAATAGTACACTACAATGGTTATATTAAAATTAATGGGCATGAAACACATGGGAAAGTACAGCGTCTTGCTCTCTTCAGAATGAAGAATATTTCTCTGTTGAATGTTGCCCTTTAGTTCCATTCCATTAGTTCTAAGCATCTATTACACATAGTAGTGATATTACGTTTGTAAACAATAGCTTCTCCCTTCTTTCTTCATTCTCTGCTCAATTCTTTTATCTTTTAGTTCCATGAATAGCCGTTTTCTAAAGATATATTTTATTTATTCTTCGAAACTTGAATGTATGTAATTTTTAGATAAAAAAAAAAATTAAAAATAATTTTAATATTTCAGGACATATCACACAGCGCCATCTAGCCCCATACTAAGCTTACGCTTGTATCATGGGTACTAGATAACGGATATAATACATATATACTAATTATAATAAACCAATCACACACGGCCACCGCCCAGTCGATGAAGGAGAAAACAGTAGCTACCCAGTCGTAACTAATGGCGATTTCGCAAAGTCCATACCTTGTGCAAGGAGTAGCGTACCGTGAAGGCATCTAGGAAGCTCGGACCTTCGGGCTCTAAGTTGCTTCATTCGAAGATGGGTATCGCTTGGCCATAGGCGAGGAGTTTGGACTATTGTTCCAAAAACTGGGTCCTAACTTAGTTTGGATTGAAGGGGAGTGTCGGAGCAATCGGGTGGATCCATTTAGGTTTTTTGTTACAAATGATTGTACAAACCCTCTGTTTGTGCAATAATAAGTTTTTTTGACACTCCGACATTCAGGATTTCAAATTGCTTGACTGCACGGCGTCCATCCTATTTCCTAAAAGACGTAAAAATAAATAATGTCCCTGTTTACACTCGTACGATCATTAACTCTTCTTATTTGAGTTTTACACATAATCAGTAGGATTTCTAGAAAATGACCAGCTTAGTGGAGTAATTCGTTAGAATTTATCTACACAGCTATAGACAGTCCTGTTATTTGCAATTCGGCACAGTTATGTCCAACAGTAAGAGGACCGGGTATACCTGAACTACAGTATATGAAACGGGAATTCTAGCTGAACCTAAATAATAAACACATTTTGTTTGTTCTAAATGACACTGTAACGGTTAGCGTTTTAGAAAATGCAACGTTAGTAGAAAAAGAAATCTCTAAATTTCACTTACTGGATAAACAGTGGTGATCATGATGATAAAATCTAAAGATAGTACACACATATTAAGTAACAAAACATTATAAAAAAGTTAGTATTAGTAAGTGATATACTCTGGACTTAAAATTTGACGTACAGTTAATTCGCAGTAGTTCCCTGATATAAGCTATTTTAGTCCCCATTTCAAGGAAATTTCCTGTTAATGTGGTGTCATAGTTATGTATACCTAAGTGACTTTAATCGATGTTATGTGCGCATTCGTAACTGCTAGATAGCATACACATAGTTACTTCCAAAACAAGCACTCCCATAAACAGGCCTTCGATCTTGATAAATACTAATTAATTGTAGTCAAACTAAAACCTACCCTACGTTAAAAATTAAAAGAAAAATGCCCAAAAGATAGCCTTGGCCCATCCCGATACACAGCACTGAGCTACAAATAATAAAAAATAAAAAACGTTTTTAAACACCGATATAATATATTTTTATCTGTGTTGATTGCATTCTGCAGTAGGTCTCAAAAGAGCCTCTTACGCAGGGTGCATCTCACATCCTTATCGGCTAAAGAAGCAGGAATTTGTTCAATAAACGTTCCACACTTCTCACCACATACTTAAAGCACGGATAGATTGGATAGTTACTTGAAGTTATCGTTAACCATTGAATGCTGCAGCAATAGTCGACGTCTTATAGCGGAAGGCAATTTGCAACCCACCGACAACTCGTCGCAGGGTTAACCGCAAATGGTCATTGCGGGAGGTAACGTTACTTCGTACCCGATGTTTTTCTAGCTTTATAATGCTGGAAAAACGAGCATTGATGTACTGGATTCTTTGCTGTTTTATACAGCGTATGGTTATGTTCATTATCAAGTTACTAACATCTAGTGCTACTTTGGCTTTCTTTTATGTATATCTGCTACTGGTCTCGGTCTTTCTATGCACTTTCTTATAGCCCGAATATGCTGTTCATATATCAAATAAGTATATACTTAAGCCTTTTTGCTACCATTAGAATGTAGATTCAAAGGTTGTAAAAATCAAATGTGACTTTAGCAAATAGTATGTGCTTCATATCTTATTTCTTCTCTTATTTAATTGAATCTTGGCTGTTCGCTTCGTAGAACAGTATCTGTTATACAGTATCATGTTTAAAAGCTCTGGACATCAAAGCTCGTAGGCGCCACTATCATCAAACTTACTTGTATCGCCTCAGACATACAATTTAACCCATATAGCTCAAGTAATCGCAAAGAACACCAAACACCAATCACGAAGCGTTTCATATTCAGCATGCGCGGGCGCATGCGTCCGATACCGTTGGTTGACCGCGCGCCACTCCAAGCGACGAGCGAAATTAACAGCTGGACTGACGCTACTGGTTTTACGACTCACTTACATCAATTTCAGGGTACCGTTTTATTACGATGTGACAAATAAGTAACTTGACTTCTGGAGAAATGATAAAACGTTTTCTTACTCACCCATCCTTACTCGATGATCATCGTCGTGCGTGAACGATTGCGAGAAGTAGGCAACTAAGTTGACTGACACGAAATGGAAAGAACGTTGTGTAGCAACTATAAAGTTTTTCTAAGATTTATTGGTCTTCCCAGCCTAGCGTAAACCTGTCTTTCGTAATATATAATCAATGTACCCTCTATTTTGACTAGTATTCCTCAGTGCATTTTCATTGCATTTTTTAATAATTACTCCTATTTATTAAGTTGTTTCCTAATCACATACTTTCTGTCGTTCTGTTATTGGTTGGAAAAAATTCAATATAAAGCATTGAAAAAAAAACTGTTATTTTAAGCTTAAAGTAAAAGCAGCCAAAAGCCCATATCTTACAATTAGCAGCAACAAACACTGTACTGGTATCACGCTAACCTCGTTATTGCGATGTTTGCATGACGTCTCATGGACACTGGACCATGGAACCGGGTTCGTGTCTCACAGAACTGTAGTACACGTCCAGGAGACCAGAGTTTGTCAAAGTTTGGTCAGAGTGTCTGAAAATGATTGAATGCTAGGAAATTGTTACAAGAAGGAATGCATTTATACAGAGTACGTTAACGGTATGGCAAAGGATCATACGACGTCTCTGATTTTATACTGTGTCAAAAATGAATTTGATTTGATTTGAAAAATGCTGTAAATACTACATAATACACATAGGCGCAAACACTAAACACACGATGAAATGCCAACATTTGACTACTACAAGTATTTACAAGAATGTTTGGATTGTAGTATGTATGTTATTAAGTGTTTATTTCCTGAATGGGAAATCATTAAATGAAGAAAATCATGATCATCATCAATCGTTCACTAGGGACTTCGCACTGATGCCGTATCGTAACTTATAGCTTCATCTTTTTATGCTATATTCCTTTTTCTTATTATCTAATAGTTGTTCAGCTTCAAATCATTTTACTTTCCAACAAAGTTTTAAACAAGACTAAACAATTGTTAACTTGGATCCACACTTTGAGCACCACTAGTAAAGCAACATCACGACTTCACAACACGCAGTGGTTCGCACCAGGGTAGTAATGTCGGCTTCTTTGACTAACACTGTTATTATAGGCGTGCTATTATGGCTGACAGTTGTGGAACGGAAGGTACAGACTGGAGACAGAACTGTTATCTCGGAGCTAAGGCTGAAGCTAGAAGTTAGGTTTTAAGCTTCCAGTTGATATAAATGTGACTGTGGTCACAGTCTGTATAAAAATAAGAAGGTTTAGTTTCAATAATATGGAAATAACATTGATATTTTGTAATGCCGCAATAGAGGTATACTACGCTCGCGTGCCCATAGAAAGGCCTACATGATAAAGACATGGCTATAGATGATTTAGATGCATTTCAAAAAGTTTTAAAATTCATATGCACTTAGAAATTTGAGTATAAAAATAGATATTTTACTCCAGTTCTGTAAAATGACACGTTCCGTAAAATAAACTAAAACTTAGAATTAGTCATACGAAATAAGCAACCGACCAAACCAGATTTCGTGCCAACCTTTTTAGACTTAATCCATTCAGCCCGTGACAAGTTATTGCAAAAGGTACTTACTTAAATCGTAACATTTGTATTCAAGACCTGCATTTCGCTTGGTTAGCTAATCGACCGTTAAATCCTGTTCTTGACCAAATCAACTCTATTTTAGTATCGTTTACTGTGTGGTTGTGAATCATTATTGGATTCAATTATAATTCATTTATGAATTAAATTTATCTCTAACTAATACCTAGGTGCTCGCGGCTTCGGTCACTCGCTCTTTTAAAGTGGCGTTTCCAAAAATCCTTTTTTCGCGTTGCCTACGTCATACGTGGTCATACCATCTACCTGCATGCCAAACTTCGGCCCGATCCGTCCAGTGGTTTGGGCTGTGCGTTGATAGATCACTATGTCAGTCAGTCAGCCAGTTACATACCTACAGACTTTTATATATTTACGTAGTAATCTTCATCTTATAAATTCTGTCTAAGTCTCTAACTAGTATGCCATTTTCGGGCCTTCATCTCTTTATAACTCAATTTCTCATAAAGGTTCTTATTTTATTTATAATTGTTTACGTGGCACAGTAAATAAAATGAAGACCATGTCGCTTCCTGAAAATATGATTCATACTTAGAATTGTACACTTAAGGCAGGAATGCTATATTCCCGTATATTTACTTACACAAATTGCAAGACAACTTGAATACTGTGAACGGTATTCTGTGGTGGCACTAAGTTATTCTAAGTTACTATGCCAATACGCGATGGAATTCAGGTTAATCTAGATTTTATACAATCAAATCGTTATTTGGCACTGTGATATAATTTGTATCTGGTTTTATTTCCTGTGTACTTATGAATATTTTATGACATTTAGGTTTTGAAAAAAAAAACGGTAGTGTTCATTTTTAAGTAAATAATTTCTGCTTATTGTTACGTAATATACAATCACATATACATACTTACATAACAAATGATTTTTCATCTGTATTTTTTCACATGTATCAATTAATTGAAATTAAAACTTCCTGTTAAATTAATAACAAAACACTGCCATGCTTTAAAACAAGTAAATACACAAAACGCATCCTGCTGGTGTCGAGAGTTTATCAGCCACCCTAAGGGCCTCTGACGACTGCCGAACTAGACAAACAGCCGGGACCTAAAATTTAACGTGTCATCTGACCCACGTAAGCGTCTAAAATGGAATGGCACTTTTCGGCCACCCATCCAAGGACTTTAAATCATAAAAATAGTTTTAAACGTGTAAAATTTGCCCGCAGGCTACACATAATGCATGCATTTAATGCTTTTGATCACACCTTAAACTATAATTACGCTTATAATATTATATATAATAATATCCATCATAATTGTCAAGAGTAAACTCATTTTGCGTTAAAAAAAGCATCTCAAAAAGTAGGCTTCACACCTGCGGCCAATAATGCTCGCTCATCTAAAGCAAACAGCCACTTTCTTCGTGCCACTTGGCTGAGTTTATCTTTAAAACATTTGTCATTTGCGAACCACACCTTGGCACCAGAATAAATAGTAGTACAAGGCCTTAGGGTCACGATTTACATAGCATGGATTACTTTTTGTAGATAGCACATATCTATCTAAACCTATTCATAGATATTTTTTGTAAGCTCGTGAAAGTTGATGACTGTTAAGCAAAGGGCACACAAGGGCTTTTTAAAGCAACCTTTGGTGGATTCAGTGAATGTGACATTTTTATTGCAGCATTTTTGAAAATTTGTAAAGAACTCTTCTAAAGTCCAGTCTTTAAAAAAAATAGTGTGCACTTGTTCGCTGTTTCGTCATATGGGTTGTGCTATATTCATAAAGTTTACGGTTGGGAAATTAAATTATCATCAAAAAAAAAAGTTTAATTTTTCGTGTCAAGATGAGTCCCACTGATAAAAAATAAACAAATTGAAACATGACACTTTTGCAAGATGCAGGCTGTATAAATTATGGAATCTAAAGAAAGTAATCACTGGCAATTGAAGACTGATGGGCTAGCTTGAGGCGTTTCTGTGAATAACAAGAAAGCGTTACCTGTCAATGTTCTTCTCAGTATTTTAGATATTAATAACACTATACAATATAACACTATACAACATATCTAATAAAAGTAATCATATCTCCTCTTTCAGCTTTCTTAATATAATAATAAAGGTTTATGCGTTTATAAAATTGAATATACTTTACCAACCTGTTGTTAGATTTTCCTTACGACTTTACCTAAAATATGTTTATTTTTTAAACTACTGTAACACCCAGACTGATAAATTAAGTAGTTACAAGCTATACAGGAACCTAACTAGGCAATAGCCAAGCCATAAGAAAAGATTTCCAATTTACGCGTAACTTTTTCCAGCCCAGATATTCCATATTATATCTACCCAAAACATAAGTGGCTATACGTAATACATAAGTACTCGTAGCTTACTTAACTCGTAATATTAGTAGAGCGGTGTTTATTCAATATCTCTACGGTATGTTAGAAACCCGTGAAAGTGAAACTCGTACTTGGAAAAGCGTGTGGGGAAATGGCGACGTTTTACAATTTCTTTCCTGCCATTTTCATTAGTGGGAAATAGCACTTGCTTGGTGGGTTTTTGTGGGAAATTTATGCGTTTTAGTTTTGTAGTTTAGTTACATAGAAAATCAAACAGATGCAAATGAAACGTTTGTCTAGTACGGCAGTCGTTAAGCCAAGTCAGAGGCTTTATGGCGGTTTGATAACGTCTCGACTCCAGAGTTGGCCACTCTCAATCAAGAAGACGAATAGTGGTTGTTATTTGAAAGCATCAGCATCATCAAGCACAGCAAAGGAAACTTGGAAAATTGATTGTACATAATTTGTAAACAGTGATAATTTTGTATCATTTTGAAGTTGAGTCCTATGTGAACAATTTGTCACCTACATCATGTTTGTTGCATTGATAGGTAAACTACTTCCCTAAAATATACAACTCTAACTTTGTATTTTTCATTGAATAACTCCATCAACATCGATCATAGAACTCTAATTATTAATTAATATATAGATTTATTCAATCGACCAAGTATGAGTGGTTGCAAGTAATACGAAACACTGAAATAACTTTAATATTAATTAAAAGTAATTTAATTTCCTGCAATGTTTTTTCGAATGCAAACCCTTTGCTTGCATGTTTAAGACTTTAATATCAAGGTTTTAAAGCAATTATGCATACGCAAGTAGCCACTTTACAGCAAGGTTTAACTTACCGGCGGCAACTTTACGTAATTGTTATATTGTTTTAAAATCAATGTCAATGGCTCATGAAAATACAAGTGACTGTTTTCTGTCTCATGTATGAGTCTAATGGGGAAATAATTTGCAATAAAGCCTTCGTTTCTTTCAATGTCAACTTAACTCACTTTTAATTTTTGTTAGTTTATCAAACTTTTAACTATATTTCATAATCGTGGCGAACTAAACTAATGCTGTTATCACCATCATCATCATCATCCACAGCCCTTGGGATCCCACTGCTGAGTATAGGCCTCCCTTTGTATGTGCCATCTGCGTCAATCCTGTGCAGACATCATCCAGGTCAGACCCCGGACTTTGACGATGTCGTCGACTCATCTCCCAGCCAAATGATCCACTCCTCGTCTTCCAGTTCTGGGCCACCACTGCCGTGCTGTTATGATAATGATTATCAACTTATATGTAACTAGTATGTGTGAATATAATTAAAACAAAATATTGGTTTCAATTCAGAGCAGCTGCTATCAAAACTGTGCCATCGATTTATTGATGTCGCATTTTTAATCACCTAGTGTCTAAATATTTACATATTACGTAACTAATTTTATAATACTAGGTGGACTAGATCATCTTCATCAACATACTCTAGAATTCTAGATTTCCTTTTGTTACATATTCGCGTAGCTCGCGTAACATCAACGGAGTCAAATGTATAATGCACTAGTGAATGTATGTAATATACCTACCTACTGCAATTATTTCTACACTACCTCCCATAAAACTAAATTGTAAATACTACTAACATTATGTATTGTTAAAAAACATGTAGTACATGAAAGCGCGTTAATCTGTTATTAGAAAAACAAATGTAAGGATGCCCAAGATACAGGCTTAAGCCTAGTTTGGGGTCCACTATTATTGCACTCTGCGCGTGATATGTAAATTCAACATAACTTTATAGTCACAATGCTATGGTTAAAGTAATCAACGCTGTATGCTATTGTATACTTATTTCCTAAATCACAGCTACTTAAATGCAACTAAAACTAATCTATAACCTGAATAATTCTTTCATATTTTACTTATAAGTGCACCAATGTATTTAATGTTTCCATGGTAAATAAATATATTTTTGATTTTGATTTTGATTTTTGAAATGAAACAATCTGGCTTACTAAATGTCTTTAATTAACTATCTGACGTTTTTATCTATATTTACGAGTACATATACCTACTATAATGAAGCTAACGAGAGTCAAACGTCTGTTCATTGAAGATCTTCGAAAAAAATAATATTCGGGATACCCACAATTTATAGCCTTTGACCTTCTGTCTTCCTTTTTTGTGCTTTCCTAGCAATAACTTAGTGTTTGGTATGTTTGTCTGTTTAGGCATCTGTTATGTTGTTGTTTGTACGCCACCGACTTTTACATGTTTCTTTCCTAGCGATCTTTACCAAGGTTGCCTGGAAGAAATCGCTCTACGCGATAAGGCCGCCCAATGTACCTAGGTTAAGTAATTTTACTGTAAATTGTTTTGTATTTTTGTTTTCTGGTGTACAATAAAGTTATATTGATTGATTGACCTTCATGAATTTGTAAAAATTTGGTCTGTTTATCTAAACGCGCATCACGGCAAAACGGCTGAGCGGATCATCGTGTTTTTTGGTGTGTAGGTAGTATAAGGTTCTGGAAGTGACAAAGTCTACTTTTTATTTCGAAAAATATCGAGCTAAGTCGCGGGCGTCCACTGGTAGTTTATAACTTGCCGCAGTTAAAGTTTCTCCAAGATACGTAATATATCGTAAACATGGAATTTTACTTAGAATTTCTAAACTCGACACTCGACCGGTTAAAGTAAACTGTGTGAATAAATAATCTTTTGAAAGTTTAGGTCACCTAGACTGAGGCTGTAATTGTTTAATTATCACATCTTTGACAATCGATAACTTACCATGAAACAATATAATGCCTTAATAACTTAGCTAATAACACCTAAGATTGCAAACCAGCTCCACTCCTGAGGCCCAGCAAGGACGACAATTGGCGACTTTCTCTGCCTACGGACGAAATGCCGCAGACCGGGTCACCCCATTGCTGGCTCGGGCCTGGCGCAAGGCACGACGTGGAGCGAATAATTCAAGTCTGTGGTATTCCTTTGACGCCTATCCTTAAATTAGGGAACGTAGCCGTCTGTCGTGACCACCTTTGGCACTCATGGAAAGTCGGGCTCAAAATTAATCTGGCTGGTCTTACCAACCAGATATTGGTTATACCTTCGGGGTTGCGGAGGTATGACAGTCGCCCCAATATGGTGCCAAATCTGGTAGAACAAAAGCTGACCCCATGTATTTAAACATGGCTAAGAAAGAGAGGAGGGCAAGCATAGAATAGAATTTTTCAAAATTGATTTAGACATTTTTTCTACAACTCCGTTGATCAAGTTTTCCTGAAATTTCTAAACTATCAACGTAATCATCGCTACCTCGCCTCTCCTTACCTTTGTTCTTAGTTAACTACATATGAGAAAACTTGCAAGTCAGTCTAAGAAATCAACCACTCGTGGCTTATAATTTAGAAGAGCTTGCGTGCCGCGTGGCTCTTATCTTGTCAGAATGCTTGCGATGATTCTGAATTTTATGACAGACATACAATTTGCTGTAATTAAATTAATCTATTCTTCGGACGCAAAAACGACGCTGTTCGTTAAAAATCAGGTTTTTCTATGTAAAACTACTTGTGAATTCAAGTTGTAAGTTAACTCTTATAAACATGATGAGTAGTAGGTATATTTTATCGGTTTTCATTATCGTTAATAGTAGATGATCTTATGTATTATGTATGTATACTGTGTCAGAAAATCGCAATACTAAAATTTTGCTGTATCATATTCAAGAAATTGTCGTCACACCCTATGCCTTTCACCAGCGCCAGTCCCCGGTTTGTCACCACATTCCTCCGCACTGTAGGCAGAACAATACTGTGATATGACACTTATTAATATTGATGCTCATTGAATATTCATAATCGCAACCATAACGAAATGGACCCACAATAGATCAAACTGCTCAACTGCAAGCAGTAAGACCGGTTAAATAATCTATGATCGATTTTATTGTTTAAGCAACATGACCTTGGGTTCAAATACTGAAGTCCTTACCAGCATTTAAATTAGTAAATTCGCAACACATAAGGCTTTATCAGCATCCAAATGACATTTATGGAGAAGCAATTTCACACTTCTAGTGTTACATAAGCGATGTCATGCTTCGTGTTATGTATAAAATTTTGAGGACTACACATTGTCATGGTCCAAATAAACTGCCGTGTTGATCTCAAGTTTTGGATAAATGTTGTTTTTTTTTATTACCGAATTTATTTATTCTTACCGTCAATACCTTTTAGTTGAAAATGTGGCATAAAACTGATGCAAAAATCTTGATAAAAATATGACATTATAAAAACTCGAGAGCTACGCAATTGCAAACTAGAAACTGCGCACATTAGCCACAGTTTTAAATACATCAGAAACAATTTTAAATCTTTCCAAAGTAATGAATAAGAGAGAGAGAGAGAGACAAACGTAATTGTGTTGGTTTATAGAATAGCCTGGGAATTGTCTGTCGATAACAATAGCATTTTTTGCTTTAAAATTATATCTTAATTGTTATCTGCATGCTTCAAAGTAGGTTTTTAGGATGTGGTCATAATTACGATGTCGTACGATTCGCCAGGTTACCACTTTATTTCGAAATATATTTGGTCGTTGTTTTTACGAGAATCATCAACATTACAGTGATTTCAAGAAGTACAGAACATTCTATCAGTATATGTATTTTTTCTGATTGATTAGATATTTGATCAAAAAAGGTATTTAATTCTCCTTACTGCAATCACCACAATATTTCTCTCTAATAGGTAATAATCGGTAAGGTTGATCTTCCGGCAGTGTTTGTGTTTCAGGTATACTCGTATTCTTTCCTTTTTGATTTTCCTCTAATTACCTAATTGTGAATAAACAATTACTATATGATTATTTATTCGGGGAATATGACCCAACAGTTATTACCGTTTTTTTCTTTAATTTAATATCTAGATACATATATGGTCTCCATCGAAATCAGCATCCTACATCGTAGTGATACACAATAGGTAGATGGCAGCACCGATCGACTTAAACAACTACGATATGATAACAAACGAAACATCATAATATGTCCTTTTTTACGTGGGATAGGTTTACGTTTGACTACAGTCTGCCTGATGTTAAGCATTGTTGCAGCCTAGCTAGGGTTTAACACGTTTATCTAGAATTTTTTTGTTTGTTTACTAATACTTTAATAAAGATATCTTCCCCTTTATTTTACCATAACGTATCCAATCAACCAAAACCACCAGATACAGTACATCCCATCGGATTCAAACAAAACATAACCAATCCTCCGCATGTAGATGTGATCGGTATCAAGAGTGCGAAACAATGCGCCCCGCCTTAGCATTGTGCCCACTTCCTGGTTCACTGCATCTGATGTTACACAAACAACTGTTATGGGATGTGATGCTATACGGTAACAGAGTTTATGATTTGAAAATGTGATTTTATTTGTGAGGGAAAAAGCTGCTATGTTCTTAAGATAATGAAATAATAAGCTATCTTTATGATATACTAGTAGGTGCTTGCGGCTTCGCTCGTATTAAGAAGTAAAACTTGCGTTCCCTATTTCACCCCTTTAAAAGTGGCATTTCCAAAAATCCTTTCTTAGCGGATGCCTACGTCATAACATCTACCTTCATTCCAAATTTCAGCCCAATCCGTCCAGTGGTTTGGGCTGTGCGTTGATAGATCACTATATCAGTCAGTCAGTCACCTTTGAGTTTTATATATTTAGAAGATTTGATTAGATTGAAGGTTGTTCCCGTCGGTGGATTAACAATTAGGTATATGTCTATCGTTGGATAGGTTTGCGTTTGACTACAATCCGCCAATTTTCTTTCTGGACAATTTACGATTGATTTAAGTCATGAAACTGTTAACCCATTTTACTATATGTATTATTACTCCGTTTTAAATGGTCTGCGTACGACATATATTCCAAGTCGAACCACGTGCCCCCTGACCGCAGCTTTCAATCGATTAATCCCAATCAGGAATCCGCGACCGCTCTGACCTCTACTTTCCAAGTAAACGGATCAATTTGAATCAACTGACAATAAGGCAGATATCGGAAATTCCAGTATGACGAGTCAAGATAAATAACTATACTTATTTGTTTACTAAATAGTGCATACTTAATGTAGTATAACATTATTTAAAAGCGAAAGTGAACTATTCTTCGTGTCGCTGACCAGATCAACAGTTCGCCGTGTTTATTAGGATAGGGTCTCCAAAATGATACATGTGGGCTACTTTTTAAAAAATCGTAGGTGAGGCTGCAAACATGCACCAGTTCTATATTAATTATTAAAATCTTGGCTGTACCGTATACGTACGAGTATATAAACTTATAAATAACACAGGGTACCTACTTTTTATTCCTAAACAAAGCAAGCGAAACCACGGTCATCCATTACCTACAATTAAAAACTTGTCTGTTGACAACAAACGTAAACTAGTGCCTGCACCTACGTATCTAGACCTAATTCATAGAAGGCATGTCTAAGTGATACTCAGAAGCAGACAACCTTCGCACTTTCCATTGCTCATAAAAGGTCGTCTTAATTTGCACATGATACGCGCGGGCGTGAAAGTAACTTACCGTATTACTTTCAGTTTTCATTTTTGGTTGTATGAAATTTTACTATGAGCTGTATGGTCTTGCCTACGTCATTGACTTTCTTGTACGAACGTACGTAAATGGTTCCTAAGATAGGGACAACATACAATGACAGTTCTGGTTGACATTATCTAAAATTTTAATTATAATTATCTTGACATCTCCATTGTACGTTTTAGATATAAGATTGAATTACTATTTAACTTAAAACACAATGTCTGTAAGCCCATACGGGCAGCGGCTAGAGAACCTTCTTTTCTTATAACTAACCTAGTTCCTAGATTATGCTATAAGAGTGTTACCACCTGTAATAACCTAGTTGCCTGACAATAAACTATTTCATCATTTCATTTAAGTATGAATCTAATTTTATTG
Source organism: Macaria notata (assembly GCA_927399415.1). Taxonomy (NCBI): domain Eukaryota; kingdom Metazoa; phylum Arthropoda; class Insecta; order Lepidoptera; family Geometridae; genus Macaria; species Macaria notata. Next base: position 9,066,949 of record OV656725.1, on the reverse strand, counting down.
TTTTCACTTAGTAAAATTTACTGCATATTCATTGATAATATAGCTTACAAAATATTGTATCTTATTTAGTTTAGCTTTTTTTGTTATTTTATTAGCTTGAAACAAAAACTTCAGCTACAATAGGGAAAATCTCTTAAAACTTAATCTAAATTGAGCTATTAGATTTTAGGTCAACTTTTAAAGGATAGGATTGGAAGAAAAGATACCCGGAATGTCGACATATCCACGTTGCTGTATGACTATACTTGTCTCACCCATATTTCGGAATGTCATTAAATTACCTGTATTTTTACTATAGTTAATTTATCTATCTATTTGCAAATTCTAATCACAAAACATCTAAGCTTAGTAAGGTCATCGGATATCAAAAATGCCTATATTTTGTAATCATGTCTTGTCCATGCGTTGAACTATAGCATTTAAACATTTGCCATTCACAGAGCCACCGGTGCATATAAGTGGATAAATACTATGTACAAATATATATACGATCTTGTGCAAGGATGTTGCAAATCCGTTCTTTCAAAACGTAAGTCAAGTGTGATATGACTCAAACGTTTGGCATTTGTTGTTTTAAACATTTGTATTTCTCTGTGTTTGTGTGCGGACTCATTGACATACTATAGCAAAGGACAAGTCTAGTCTATATCCACCAAGAGTCGAACTTGTCATTCCTGAGGGTGGTGACTCTATGCGGAATAGATCACAGAGTTCTATTGAGCGGATACGTTGTGGTATCCTAGCCATGTTTATAAACATGGCTCTCAAAATGAAGGCTTCAATAGTTAGTCACACTTTTGGGGGTCAAGTAATGAAACAGTAGTGAAACATTTTTATGGCTTGTAGCTTTGCATGTAACTGAGAGTGCTCTGTGCGTTTATAAAATTATTTGTTTAAGCCAGTCCATTGCTGTTATACGTCGTTGTATAGCCCATGTTTATGTATGAGCTCAGCTGGTATTTTAGGATTTCACGTTCAATTTGTTTAATTAATACCGCTCGACATTGTTTTGTTCCGTATTGGAGTTTTGCAGGTATTTTTGTAATACTTTTTACTATTTACTTACCCACAGACTATATAGCTAGGAGCGTACTCCTAGGATATCAATTTTTTTGTGTCACTTATATTTTACTATCGATTTATGGACCACTTTATAAAGAAGCAGTTCGTTGTTCAACTACTTAAATTTATTTAGCAATACCAACCGGTATATAACTCTTTCTGTTCCATAACATTAATTTTTAAATGATGATGACCTCTGAATGTATCAAACCTAAATTATACGAGTATCTGCAGCTCATGTATTCCAAACATTAATAGCACAAACTTGATACCTAAACCACTTACTGTGGAACATTTTATAGTTCTATCCATTCTCCATTCATGTTCGCTATTCTAACTCAATGGCTTGTTTTGAGCAGTGGAATGGCAGCCTACTTTTTTAGTTCTTCGAACAATAAGATGAGCTAACTGTCTAAAGGCATTGTGTCCAAAATGAATGACGATTACAGGACGATGAGTAAGCGATGTGATATTTTACAAACGACTTACTGACGAGCTCATTATGATATCTGAGTATTATCTTGGAGGTATATCGTTTAGTTAATGTTGTGATTTGGAAGGCAAGATAAAGTAACCGACTTATTGCGATTACATTTAGAGGTCAAATCTCCTAAACATTGTCTAAAGAAAACACCAATGAGTACCTATGTTTCCTGGGAAATAGCTTAGCGCACATCTTTTGTCAAACTTGAGCCTGAGCCATCTTTAATTCTTTTGGGTAAACACGCTACGATATACCTAGAAAGCATATGTTTACTGGAACATAACTACTGAAGAATTATTTAAACAAAATGGGTAGGTAATTAAATGTAGTCTTCTTTTTAACTCCTTAAACCTTTTTTGCGGGTATATTGCATTACTTTGAGCCCATAATTAAACATCCATCTTAGACCATACTATTGTTTACCTTCAGGCAAACTACGGTCAACAGCAAACCTAAAAATTAGTGAAAAAAAATTAACAATTCAATAAAACTAAAAAAATCTCTCTCTATTTTTACAGTGGAGATCTACCTCTCTCCGGTGGAGACACACTGCAGCAATGTGGACTACTTCATTCCAGACGAGAACAACGAGACCAAGGGATTCTCCGATGATGCGATGAACAGGTAAGAATCATGTTTACATGGTCTTTACCTATGAAATTGCCGATTTGTATGACGAAATTGAGAAAAATGATATTTCCATACAAACAAATGAAATGTCTGAACTGATTTAGATGCAATTGATAACTATAATAGTTAGATGGAGAAAAGCTATGCACTGCGTATATCAATTTCTCAAAAACAGAGTATATGATAAAAATGTACCTAGTTAAAGTAGTGAAACCGACGACACATTGAAAGAGGTGTTTTCAATGACTTCCCTATAAGTAATATGCACTAGTAATACGTTTTTTTTATCTAAAAGGTACATAATTCAACAATTGATACAATAAAAATTGTATTTGGAAAAAATATAGCTGTACGTAAGTTACAAACAGATTAAAATATAAGAACAGATTAAAAAAAAAAACGCCAATTTCATAGGTAAAGAGCTATTATCTTCTTACTTAGATAAATAAATAAATCGTTTTGCAGTTGCCAACAGTAGAATTAATTTCAATTGGCAGGCGTATCATTATGGACTGCAAAGAAAACCACTGAAGCACTGTATGCAAAATGGTTCGAATCTTCCTATTTAATGTAAAAGCGATTGCAGAATTTCGGTCACTTACATGCACTTACATGTCAGATTATGTCTTAGCAGTGTTCGTCAAACAGTGGCATTATAAGTTATGCGATTCTGTAAATAGTCCAGCTTGAAAAACCGATTTATATTATGTGTAAATAATAACTTGTCGTAAAATTTATGTTGACAAGCCGTAATATTTAATCCGCATTGACGACACAGTAACACTGACAATACGACTCTGATCGCTGATCCAGATCGTATCACTGTTTAACAAGTCAACCAGTTTCTGATAATAAATTAAGCCAGTATCGAAGGCCACTCCATCCCATGTCGGTACTTTGGGCTTGTACCATTATCTCTTTTAAATTAACAATACTAGGTCACAACACAAATGATTAAAGATGGTGGTTAATCTGATAAGTTTGATGTAGATTATTCCTCTTTAGTTTATAATATGCAATAATTTTGCAAATAACAGATTGAGTTCCTGCCGAGAAGTAGGTACCTACCTACACATGGATTCGATCTTAGTACCTACTAAGATCCAATCCATGTGTAGGTAGGTACATTAATAACGGTAATTGTTTGATAAGTTTACTAATTTAATTTAAGTATGTACCATATAATTAAGAAAAATGTAAATTGACTTGCCCAATGTAACGAGTTGTTATAAGGTGAATAAATTTCTATTATTCTATACACTAATACTTACTACTTCTAATACTTCGTGCTAGTTTTCGGCACGAGTACCTACCTACCCCTTCGTGCCGAAAACTAGCACGAAGTATTAGAAGTTTGAAACTGTCTGTATGTTTCTTAAGAGTCACAATATAAAATAGGCGTATTATACTACCCCGTAAGACTGTGTGGAAATATGTGTCAAGTAACCTCCAGATGTTAATAGTTGATGGTATGTCGAAGATTTACGTCTTGAGACGCATGCAATCTCGCCAAGAAATCTATAGGTTATAGTACAACTTCTACAACGGTTAATGACTTCCTACGTCGCTGGTCATCATCCAATCAATGCAATGAGACAATAGCGGCGATTTGTTCCATTGAGATTGATCTATGCTTATAGGCAGTTGACCCAGATCTACGAATTGGCACAAGGTCTTTGAACTGTGATTTAACTATTCATGTAATAAATAAAATTAATTACTCGGGGTATTGAATGGTTAGCGAATCAATACGTATCAGAAACTCAACGCACTTAGCAGAAGCTTGTTTCATATGACAAAATTCATATCATTTAGGTGTGTAGATGGCACATACAAAGGGAGGCCTATACCCAGCAGTGGGATCACAAGAGCTGTGGATGATGATGATGAGATGTGTAGATATGTACAAAGTGTGTAATATGTATGTCCGAGTAGGCAGTTTAGCACTGTCAGACAATAATATTCAGACTATAGCCAAAAATAATCAGAAATCAGATACCTACTTACATTACCATATTATTATATTATATTTGTACCTCAGAATTAAAACCATACATGCTTGTCAATTTTCAGAGCACAAATTCTAACTTTTGTTTAGGTAACACTGTCATGCTGCAAAAACTATCTGCACATAGTCTACGCCAGTACCAAATCCATTAGTTACTTGTGTTAGTTGTAGTCCCATGGTGTAGCTAGTGAAGTGATCACCTTACATAAACGTTGCTTAAGTGCCTATCTTCTTCTTATTGAATGAGAGTGGCCAACACTGGTGTCAAGAGTTTTCGAACCGCCATAAGGGCCTCTGATATGGTTTACCGACTGCTGTACTAGACAAACAGCCGGGACCTACAATTTAACGTGTCATCCAGCCCACAGAAACGCCCAAAATGGAATGCCACTTTTCGGTCACCCATCCAAGGACTGACCGTGATTGAGTGCCTATGATTTTATTGTTTCCTCCCCTAACAATACTCTATTCTTCCTTCCAGATTACACATGGCTCGCTCGACGGTGGCGCTGTTCATAGTGGCGTTCCTTTCTCTGTTCATCGCGTTCTGGACCGGCGTGGTCGGATGCTGGAAGCGTAGTCCTGGGAATATTACTGCTACGGCTATACTCATGCTGGTTACTTGTGAGTAGCTATCTGCCATATTTTCTACACTTGTCTGATGTTAGTCAACGTTATAGTCTACGAACTAGCGTTGTTGCCTAAGAAAACCAATTAGCTCTACACTTGTTAGATGGGCCTTTACACTGAAGTAGGGAAAATAGGTTGATTAAAAAAACTAAATTCCGCAGTATGACAGTTGTCTTTTGTATTTAACAGTTGACATTCTGACACTTAAACATACCTATGCCTGAAGCCGTACTTTGGTCGAAGGTACGAGTAAGAGTGTGGTTATACTGGAATGGAACTATGTAGTTATAAGATAAACGATACAAACACAGAGAGAAAGTGTTTGTAAATCAGGCAGTGGACAAACCCTAAAACTTTTTTGTTTCCAACTATGTATGGGACATGCAAAGCAACATTATTTATCCATATTCTTACTATCTACTCTTTAAATTCCAGGTCTCCTAGCAGCAGGCGCGATGGCTCTCTGGCACGGAGTGGAGTTCTATGAGAAGGAGAAGGCGGTCGGCGAAGAGTACTACCAGCAATGGCCCTATGTAAGTAACAACCTCATAACTAGGTAGTTAAGGTTGATTTTCTAATTTTTGTTAAAGATGATAAGCTATTTTGATGCGATTATCTAAACAGGCGTCTTTTGATTGATGACAGCTGATGCAGTTAAAATATGTAATTTTTTGATGTTCAAAATAATATTTACGTATGTTATGAAGGATTCCATAAATAAGTTCAGAATGTTCGTCATATTACGACAGCTTAAGGTGATATGCAAGCTCAAGACACTATTTCACTATTTTCATTCGAAAAGAAGCAGAAGACATTATTTTTTACAGCCACTTGCACAGCAATTCTTAAATTCATTTAGCAACAGTCTATTTAGAGCTCATTTTTCATTTTTATATTATGGTTAGGTACTCGTTTGAAATAATCAGCGTCCCAACTATGTTCAAGTAACATTCAGTTTGATTTGAAAAGGAACTGAAAGTAAAGTCCGCGAGCATATGTTTATGACTTCCTCACTCATGTCAGGAAGTTTTTGCATTGCTTATATCCGCAACTGTTTACATACTTTTACACTGCGTGAATCCATGCCTAAATAGCAAGTAAGTACCTAATGGTAAAATATTTCATGATATCTCTTTTGTAACTTTGACAAAAATAATTCCAAGAGACATTACAAAATGAAATATATAAACGAACTCCAATTAAAAGCCTATCTATAGTAAAAATAAGATAGTACTTACGTCCTTATACATAGAATAAACATTACTTTAGTCTAGATAGGTATAATAAAATTACTCGATACATACTTTTTCAAAATATTATTAAGTATGCTATTTATTTCTTACATTTAAGAGACATAATACTTGAGTACCTACCTACATTTAGTAAACTAGATTCTTAATTTATAAGTTAATCCGACATTTGACACTCCCCAACCACAGGTGCTAAAAGACAACTCGTCGATCTGGTACGACTGGTCATACATCCTCGCCTGGTTGTCCGTAGCTGTGTCCTTCGCCAGTTCCATCCTCTTCTTCTCATCTGCCATCTGTCTCGGCAAGGAGAAGCGCCGAGAGCAACAGAATAACGTGCAATATATCATGCCAGGTCAGGCGGCCATCTTGGCGCGCCGCCATCTTGGGCGTCCGCCATCTTGCGAAGCTAACGCTTGACGGTTACGGATGGAGACTTTTGTACAATATTTCGAGGTTTTCTAGGTTCGAGGAGCTGGATCATGTCTAATTTTAATACCACACACCATTACAGTTTATTTGTTATTTATTTTGTTTATTTTATATAATTATGTCTTGTTGTATTGGTATCTATTTTATTAGAAACACAATTTATAAGTATGTGTAGATTTAAAACAATAAGAGAATTTATTCAATGTATGAAAGCGTTAAAAAAGTCACTTATGATTTGGATTGAGCGCGTTGAAGTCTTTTCTATGGAAGTTATGAGATATACTTAAATAATCGTTACACACTTGATTTTTATTATATCTGTTTATAGTATACATATATAGATATTACAACCATTAATTATATGTTTATTATATCACACAGAACAAATTGAACAGTGTAAGTATGATACTAACAAAATGCTTTTCTTTCTTTTCATGTTTCTTTGAAACTTGACTACTGCGCCACTACAAAACGACCGGTCGAACTTATGAATAATACAATAATGCAAATATACCAATAATCGTGCTATTCCCTAATATCTGGTTTATTCCACGCAATACTAACTCGCTTACAATCATTAACATGATCTGGTTTTGTACATACTTTACAATTATTAATTGTGTTCCAAATATACAATACACACATACTTTTATGTAACTACTCTTGTAAATCCTTGTCTTCACACACATACATGAACAATTTTTCTCCACGTGAATTCGACTTCTCTAAATGTACATAAAACAACTTCCAAACCACTGACACCACCAATCACACACATGACTAAATCTCCCAAAACACTTACACCCATATACATACTATACCAAATCCAACTACTTTATAACACACAACCAATCTCACTTACTCTACCACCCAAATACACACACAACAACGGCCACACCTCGCTCGAACTACCTTCTCCTTTGACACACAACTACATCCACCGCTCACACAAACCACCATCACACACACGCGCCCTCTACCCGGCATAAACCAGCTATTACGTGAAAACTCGCGCGTGTGGTACGACTGGTCGTATATCGTGGCGTGGTGCGGCGTGGGTCTCGCGCTGCTCTCCGCCATCTTGTTCTCGTCGTCCGCCATTTGCTTACGCGGCGAGAGGGAGAGAGAGGAAGCGCTTAACATGCAGTACCTCATGCCGGGTAACAGCTTTTACATTATAAATAGACCATTTTAGTATTAAGAGTCATGTTTAATGTCATAAAGTTATTAGTATATAGGTAATGCTTTTTAAATAATTTTATTTGACTTGTAAAGTCAGTGTGGACTTTCTTCGTCCACCCACCAGTGGGTGAGCACGGTGGGTGCACGCCTTGTTCCTCACTACTCTTAATGTACCTAAATAAATATGTACACCGATGCTACATCGAGTACCTACTTGCTACAACTGACATGTTAAAAATAATATTCATGATAAATTATTTGTATAAGTAGGTACATGAGATCGTTGTCATGTTACACAAGTAACATGGTATAGGAAGACTAATATTTTCTAGTCTCCTACGTCAAGTCTTGACTAAGAAAAAAGTGTAGGTGAATAATACACATAACATAGACTATTCATGGCTTTTGTAAATATTCACTTCAGGATTAATGCTTAATGCATGATGGGGTTGGATATTAAACCCGATTAGATTTTAAGATAGTTATTTGTTATGTTTTCACGTAAATTTTTATATCCAATTTAGTTCAAATATCTTTATTAAGTGTTTAAATAAAAATTAAAATAAAAATGGTAAAAGCCTTTCTATTATTTTGTTTATTACAAACGTACCTACATACCTGTGGCTGTAAGAAACGCCAATTTGCAGATTTTACCCTAACTATTAGCTCATTTCATCTGTGTCCGTCGTTCTTTGTACATAGTATCCTATTTAAATACAACATTATTTCCGTTACTCACCTCCATTTTTCTATGACAGTGTACCCCCAGAAGCAGCAGTACGCATACGCCGGCTACCCGCCCCCGCAGGCGTACCCCGCGGGGCCCTACTACCACGGCTCCCAGTACGGGCCTTACAACTACTGAGCAAGTGACCAGATGAGGGACTTAGTGGCGGCTCACTTCGCCAACGCCCCCGCCCCGCAAGCACCCGCGCGAAACATATCTCCAGAAACATACATAAACCAACCGTCCGCAACCTCCTTCGACACGTATAACTCCCACCGGAAGATCAAAAGACCGAGAATCGGTGATAGGAAAGTCTATAGACCTGTCAGAAGACCCACGTTGTCGCGAATCGATGAGACGCCCCAACAGAACAGACCCAGGTCGAAAAGTCTGCAGCATTCAACTGATTTTTCATCTACGCGACGGATTTTAAGATCCCGGTCGAATATATCAGCGGATACGAGTCGGAGCGTCCCGGTCTGCAACCAGAGTCAAGAGGTCGGGAACCAATTGGAAAGCAACAGTCCACAGTACGCCGAACCAAATCGCAACTCCGATTCAGGATCGTCTTACGGAGACCGACCTGTCTCGATGACAGATTTACCGATAATGGTCCCTATAGACCCCGTAACAGGAGCGTATATCCCGTACCCAGAATACACGTATTACCACGACGACGGTTGCCGGTTGAATAGATTCAGAAAGAAAAGGAAGATGAAAAAAAATAATTCGAAAAGCAATTTGTATTTAGCTTTCATGTACTAGCGCGGGCGAGCGGTTGCAAACGAGATACAAAGGTAATGAGTTTCGACAGATGCCGTTACAGTACGAAGCCACAACCCATGGATATTACTCGAGATATTTTAGAAACATCGGTATAGATAAAGCAATAACTGAAAGAATCATTTCGCAGCGTATTTTTGTACAATCCGCTGTAGTATTTTGAAACGCGTTAGCGTATCTCGAGTATTCACAATATTTCTACACAAAGTTCTTACCACTGTTCTAGATCATCCACTTTACGAATGGGTTGCCCGAATCTGGTTCAAAGATGTTTTAATCCTATTGGCACCTTTTATAGCGACCGAAGTACGTTACGACTGACTGGAGCCTAAAAGAGTGTTCCTATTGTCCCCATTGACTCATCCCCACTAGTGGTGACAGTGAGATATTTTACTGTCATTATTAATGGGGCGATGTTAATTAGAGAGAATTGACAAAGAAACATATCAGGACGTTACTTCGGTTTATAAGCACGGCTTCCGAAACTCTGACCCTCAGGCTTCGAAACTTCGATGTTTCTCGAACAAATCGAATAGTTAACAGTTTTTTTTATTTCAATATTGTACTTATTGCAGTTAATTTAATGTAGGAGTAAGGAACTCCGCCATAATGTATCAAAATCGACAAACAATTTAAGTTAGTTGTATGTTTAAGGGTGTAATTTTAGATTGATCTGCGAACAAAGCGTTTTTGTGCTAAAACTGCTCATCAATTATTTTTATTCATACCACATGCTGGCGCAAAATAATTGAATATTACTGTAATACATATAAATGTCAAAAGTAGACTTATTTTAAGCCAGTATGTGAATTTATAATGACATATCTAATGACCTTCGTACCTATAGTTTATAAAGTTAGCTCAATATACTTTGTATTCTTTACAATAATTAGTTATTATATAAATAATAATAATATGAGTGAAAGGATAACGGTGTATCTATTTTTGGACGATTATTGTTATTTCTTACTTTCTATTTTAATTTTAGTAAGTGGAAGTAAATAGATAAGAATGACTGACGAGTACCGTCCCTGATAGAAGAAATTATACATATTATATAACTGGATCTGTGTGTAGTAATATGTATAATTTAGTCAAACCGTAGAGGTCACAGACGACCTTGAGGTAGATAGATATACTATGTATAAATTAATTTAGAATTATTATATGAATCAACAATAATATGAGATTAGAATATTTTCCACTTGTATTTAAATTTCCAAAATAAATATTTTAAATCGATAAACTGATTTCATTTAAAAATTTGAGCTGCTCCTATTTCCCTAGAGTGATAGTTAAACTTTCATGAATAGATAATGTCTTAATAATCTATACGTGTTTAGTTACTGGATAGGTCCAACATATAAACCATAAATTTTACAAAATCATCGTATATTAATAAAACAAAATCTGTACAAAAATATTATAATATGGCTTAAATTGTGGACGCAATACACTAGATGGAATGGACATTATCACATTCTGACATTTAAAACTACACATCACAAAAAATATCTGGATACAAACAATATTATAAAATAATCATAATTAATTAATTGAATATACATACGTAGAGATATATAAACTTGAATTAAACACAGTAAGTAATTATTTCGTATTTTCAAAGCAAGAAATCATATTTCGTAAGTACAGAGAAGAAAAAACGATTATTAATAAATAAAACCAATTAATTACCTTTACACAATTTATAAATCCTTAGGGCTAATTATTGTAAAATTGGGGTACGTTGATGGAGCCAACGAGAAGAGACCTAAGTTTACAAGTAAGTACAATCTGAATTATTAATAAAGTTGAGCATAATTTATAAATTCATTTGTTATGCTTAGTTACTAATAAATAATATGTAAAGCTTTACTGCCCTCTATCGTTCTTTTTATAGAAATATAAATTATAGAATAATTCTAGATATTAAACTCTAATTTAATTTCTCACCAAGTTCGCTAACAAGTAGCCAAAAACAAGTTTGTTTTGTTGATCTTTTTTTTTCGTATTCATGACGCAACATAGAGACGGATCACCATGATTTTTATATATAGAGATAAAATAGAGTACTGAGAGTGACATAGTATGTGTTTGTCATAAAACAACCAGAGCCACGGGCATTAGCTAGTATTTACTAAATGGCAAACTTTCGCCTTTACGCTATTAGTGTGATATTTACTTTCTACGACAAGTGGCCATACAGCCCGCCCATAAGTGAGCGGGCACGTCTAGGTCCGCTCTAACCATACACTATGTAAACTAGAGACACATCATTTAGGTCGGTATATAATACAACTATTACATAATCGTCCCTCTTTCAATCATCTGTGAATCTATCTGCTTCTAATTGTATATTTTTATTAACCTGTTTCACTCCTGGGCAAGGGTTTTTTTTTTTTTTTTTTTTTGTTTTTTTAACTTGAACGGGTTTGCACTTGACCATAGTTTACCTGATAGCAAGTAAGGCTATGGCCTAAGATGGAAATTATTTAATAATTGATTTAAATTATTTAGTACAAAATAATGAATGTTTTTTGGTGTTTTAAAATGTAGCGTTTACATTTAGCCATATATTTGACGTGAAATAAACGATGTACCTATTTACAATGCGTTTTGGCAAAGTACCAATCAGCATGCGGAATTTGGGTTATATCATCCACCTATTTAGTATTCAAAAACGCAGTGCCTATACTAAAGCCTACATAATTTGATATTCATGTTTCTAAGTGTATTTAATCTATAAGTTTATTATGTTATTGTCAAGTATTTTTTGTTTTAAAAGTGCTCAGTGTACGAAAAACCAGTAAGAAAATCAAGTTTATTGTACCACTAGGATTAAAATTTACACTTGTGTTGTACTAGTTTTATAAGTTATGAATCAATAAAGACCTTTAAAATTGAAATTGAATCAGCATGCAGAACCACAGATACATATGTACGTGTCATGAACACTATTTAGAACTGACCGACATAACTATATGTAGACCCATGTAAATTTTGTGTCGTCATTTAGCCTCGCTTATGAGGTGTCTATTATGTATGATGTCGTTGTCTTTAACCGTATTTCTCTCAGTTTTGATTAGCATACGGGTAACAGAATCGCTAATTTCCAGCGCTGAGACCGGCCGAGCGTTATATTATGCGTGATTACGACTCACTGCCAGTCAGTATTGGTAGATTTCTAGAATTAATGTAGTTGATACTTTTCTATGGATATTTTTATCCAATAATGTTAAGATCAGAGACAAAGCATACGCTACGTTATGGAAGCAACAATTTCAAAGTGTTATGTGAATGGAACAACATTCATGAAAAGTGAGTGGTTTTTCAACAATTTGATTTAACTATTTTCCATTTTGACTGTGGACTAAAATACTTGTGTTTCTTTTATAAATAGAAACATTAAAACTTTACCCAGTGTTAAACAGCTTTCATTATTTTTTACAGAGAATTACAAAATAGTGGTAATAGTGGTCTCTTGGCCGAAACGGAACAATTCGAAATCTACCTTACAGGTGAGAATACTAAATCGGAAGTAAGGCAGCGTAGTTACTTTTTATAGCCTCCACAATGTTTTTATTGCCCGCAATTATTGAACTTATATCGGCATTATTCTTGGTACTATACATAATTATGCACATGCATTGCTCGACATGCTACATTGAAATTAAATTCAGTCGTAAAGTATTTAGTAAAACAAATAAGACCATTGCAATGTTTTTGCATGAAAACATTTATATGGTACAAAAAAATGGATATTCAAATCGCCGTATAGGTTTTTTAAGTAGATGATAGATAAATATTCCGGGGCTTTGCACACAGCCATCTAGCCCCACACTAAGCAAACGCTTGTGTCGTGGGTAAACTTTCTTTTGTAAATACATAGAAACGACCAGACTCAACACAGGCAATTATAGACTTCTAAAATTCATAATTACCTACTTGTGTCATGCAGGAATCGAACCCGCAATCCTGGAAGGCAGAGCCACTACCAACTAAGCTAACAGGCAACTTATATACTTAGACAGAACACAAACCCGTTCACACTGCAGTGTCCACGACCGCCCCCGGGTGACTGAGCGCGTGTCTCCTCTCGGTGACCGCAGTCACCAGCTTCCTGTACGGGCCCAGAGGCAGGCCGAGGCTCTTCATGTCACTCTCTGTGAGCAGCATCAGAGCATCCAGGTCTATCTGCTCCTCCTTGAACTTCTGGATGTACTGGGACAGGCCCCACGCGGTCAGGAACCGTTCCAGGGATGAGTAGCCAGATTCGGCTGGCTCGTTCTCTTCGTCCGATGTTATTGTTGAACTTTCTGGAAGGGAGAGAAAAGATTTGTAATTATTTCGCTTTTACTACTATTATAGTGCCTGATTCCATCCTGATTTGCCAGATTGAATGCCTGGAACTCGGGCAATCATGCCATTATATAAAGTGTATTATTTAGTCTGCTTGTTTATCTTTCATGCCGGAAAAAACGAATCATTTTGATTTTTAAAATAACGATTATGTAAAGTCGTGCGAGTGACATACGATGTCAAATGTATAATAGTGGACTTTTTGTCGCTATGAAACGCGAGGCAAGTTGCAAGCATCAACTACTATAGACATATAAGCGCGTCGTTTTATTATTTGCCGCAATAAAGAGACGAAACATTGTAAACTTGCATGTGCAGAAAGTATAAAATCCCGTAAGTGATATAGACTACTTTTTTATCCTGTTACAGTAAACTCTCTCTTGAGTCTTATTTCCTAATGAGTGAGGGTCGTGGCTTCTCCGCAGAATTAATTTATTAGGGGAGTTCTCTTGTGCAGATACATCGTGGTGGGCGCCCAGGTACTTCCACGGAAGACACATGTCCTCGAATATTGTGGTCCTCAACATGTCGGTTTTCTCACGATGTTTTCTTTCACCGTTTAGCGAGTGCAAATCCACACATAATTTGTAAAATACAAGTCATTGGTGCAGAGCCGGATTCGATCCAGGGTGCGTCTGGATGAAAAGCAGACACTAGGACCACTGAGCCACACTCGCTTAGTAGAGTAAACAGTAAACTAGATTATCTATATAAATAATGTATTAGTACCAGATTGCGCGGAGGTCCAGTCAGCGGGCTGGTATGTCTGCCTGGCGGCGAGCGACCCCGCCGACCCTATGGAGAGGTCCTCGCCCACCGCCACGGGCGGGATGCCGCTCAGGGTCGCTGTTATTGAACGCCTGCAATGACAAACGTGGCCTTTTAATAAGGTGTAGGAAAGTACATATAGCAGTTGTTGTTTTTCATAGCCATATTCTTAATCCAACTCCAAAAGAGTTGGTTTCTTATCCTTATATGGCACAAAATTGGTTTTTACAGCGAGTGTCTACCACCAGAGCCAGACCACCACATTCTTTTATAGTTGAATTATTTTATTGTTTACTAAAACGAGTCTGCAGGGATTATATATTGTTAACTTAACTTTCAGAGGAAAAAAAACATTAATTTATTATTACCATCAGTACTTATATTTATTAACTATACCATTAATAGGTATGTATATAAAATAAAATTAACTCTTTGTATTTCATAATAAATAAATAACAGTAATTATGGCTTTACCCATCAATGTTTAATTAATGTTTGTAATTTCCTAGTGAAAGTTTTTTATCTGGTCTGTTATCCGTTAGTATATACATATAAAATTATAACAAACCTGAAAGCAACGCTTCCAAAGCCGGGCCTATCAAAGATGCTAGCTGGCTCTTGTAGCAGCACTTCCTGTCCGATACCACTATCTTCACCCGCTGCTACTGCAAGGAAGTCTGGCTGACTTGCAGATCTGAAACATTACAACAAATAGTTAATTAATTGGCAAGTGTGGCGCAATGGTGAGAAGAGTTTAATCCCAGATAAATAACTTATTAAAGGCTTTGTTGAAATATACAAAAACCAATGTAATTAGTCTTATTATACTCTTTAAACTTCTGGAGCACTTGTCTGAGAACATGTATTGTATTAACTATTTATTCGTTAATTTTAATCACATATAGTCCCAATTTCACGGCATCTCACCTTTTTTTCCGTGCATTTACGCGTCCCTGCACTCTGCGAGGTGTGTCGGGCTCGGAGCTAATAAAACTCCACTACCGACTAAAGCCTGTCACGACGTCCCTTCGTCTTGGAAAGAGCGGGTTTCACGGGCAAACGAGTAATACTCCTCCGCAGTCAATTACCTAGTCAAGTTAGTGCTAGTCCTCTCAGCGGGTGCGTCGGTGAACACGTCCGCCACGTTCCCGCGCCGCTGCGGCCCCGCTCCGAACGTGCCCACGTACATCACCTCAGAGTCGCGGCGGAGACCGCTCAGGGACGTGATGGAGCGCCGCCCTGTTGTTTCTACTTCGCCCACCTGGAGAAAAACATTTTCATGCATAAAAATGTGTCCGCACTATGAGGCGCGTTAGAGAGGAGACCTATACTCAGCAGTGGGTGGACACGTGCTAATATGATGATGATACAAATAAACGAGTTACGGGAGACCTTCACAGAGAGAGAGAGAGAGAAAGAGATTTCTAGATATTTAATCAATAATTTGTACAATGTGATAGCGAAAGTAAGTTTAAAGCATTGTTGATTGGTTCGATCGTTATGTTCATTATTTCTTCGCGCCGCAACGAAGGAACGGGTCAACGTGATTTTTTATTTGGAGGTAGTATTGGCCTGCGAGAAACCTAAGCTATTGTTTATCTCAACACATTGTGATCACAGACTAGTATAAAAATTAAGGTTTGCCATTTAGCTCAGTATGGGGCTAGATGGCGCTGTGTGATAGGTATGTCCTGAAAAAAAATGAATGCAAACAAAATAAATCGGATCTCATAAACAGCTTTTATTACTGCTGTAAGCTGCAAAGTAAGACAAGATTGAGCTGCAAGAGAGACACCGCGTATTATATCTCACAATACGTACTGTTTATGCATTTTCTTTGTCAAAGTACCTTAAAATCATCAGCGACAGTGCCGTTCCGTCCGATGGTGTTCTTCATCTTGCTGGCGAGTACCTTCTTGTAGACGGCGCCGCGGCCGCGCGCGTTGGACGACACTGTCCCGACCAGGTCACTGTAGGTAGGTCGCGGGTGGTCGTCCGTTAGCAGGTTGCCTGAAATATGTTTTTTTTCACATGAAATAGGCTTACGCTTGACTACAACTTGCCTGATGTTAAGCAACGTTGTAGTCTACGATATAGCGAGAAATAATCGCTAATAATAATAGCTTTCGTAAAAGGAAAGGTTCAGAAATTATATTAGTTATTGTATGTACTTGTTTACTAGAGTACGTGATCACTTTTTACAATGGAAATCCGCGAAACACTTATTTAATATCTCATTTTGGTTACTCTCAGTCTCGAACCACCGAGATACAGGCCCAGGCCTAGTTCGGGGTTTACAAGAAAAACACATTACCATTGTATTCATTAATCTAGTAATAAGTTATATTAAGTAGTACCAGTGTATTGTCAAATAAATATCTTTAAATTTAAATATTATAAGGCTATATTAGATTATCAGTTAAGTGCTAATCTGCGATCGCAGAGCAGAGTTATTTTCAAGCGTAACGGAAACCTGTATTTGCACATAACGCACTATAATCCAGCGATCTTCAAAGCGAGAGTGAATCGGTTCTTATCGGGTAAGCACGCTCCATCTTAGGCCATAGCCTTACTTACTATCAGGTAAACTATGGTCAAGTGAAAACCCGTTCAAGTTAAAAAAAAAACATAAAAATGTCATTACAAAATTATTTCTATTATGTATGGCAAGCAACCATGCATTATGAATATTATGATGCAAAGTAGTAATTTTATTTCAATTAAGTTGATACAAAGCAGCAAAATGTTTGCGTTATATTTTTAATGTTTCAAGTATCTTGGCCATATCATAACGTCTAATCTATCCGACAACGAAGACATTGAACGTCAGAGAAGAGCTTTGTGTGTTGTAGGATATATGATTGCTAGAAAATTTCACAGAGCCTCCATGGATGTCAAAATTTCTTTGTTTAAGGCATATTGTAAGTCCTTTTACATATGTCAACCTTGGACCAATTACACTATATCGTCGCACAACGCAATAAGAGTAGTCTACAACGTCTTCAGGCACCTGATGGGCCTGAAGTGGTATTGTAGTGCCTCTGAAATGTACACGAATTCGCGAGTTGACTCATTTAACGCTATCCAAAGGAAACGCATCGCATCCTTCATGACCAGAATTGACACGTGTAAAAATAAGATTGTTAGAAGCCTTATGGACCTGCAGCTGCTGTCTGCAACATATGAACGATGGGTAGCAATTGCAACTTAAAATGTATCTTTCTATAAAATATTGTATATATTCTCTGTTTATGATTGTGTGTGATAGGGATCTCAGTGTCTGCAATAAAAAGTTATTATTATTTTCTTTATTTCACTTCACAGATTCTCGGGCCTTACGCCCGGTATTTTTAAGGCATCAGTGGGGCCGTAGCCAACACTGAGAGGCCTTTTACAATGTTATACTTAAAATTAAGTAAAAAATACAGATAGAGGATGTTAGGTATATAAAGTAACTATTGCAGACATGGTATTAATGTTAGAGGTTATTGTGTTGAGTTGTTCATTGACTTAATTAAACTGGTCTATTGTACGAGGAACGGCACCCGCCAGTTATGCCTCATTCATAAAAAATATAGCGGGTGATGACTTGCCACTCACTAAATGGGCCCTCCACAGAAGGCAGCCTAAGATGACGCCGGAAGGGCAACATTGGTGTGAGTGGCTTAGGGTGTCGAGAGGTGTGCTGCGCGTTCTCTGAGCGGTACTAGCGGCGTTATGCCCTTTAACACTTCCACCCTGGAGCTTAGGTACTTAGCTCTTGCGTCTTCCACTCCCGGACGGCCAATCAAGGCAAGCCGGGAGGCAGGGGGTCTCATTTAGCCCCCAGGGAATCGGGGTCCGCGGTGACGCAACTCACCGACGACTCGCCATAAAGTCGCCCCTGCGGTTTATTTATTTATTATTATTATTATTATATATATACATATTTTCTTGATCCTCCTACCACAAGCAAAACATGTTTCTAGTTTTTACAATGTTTTTACTGACGGATTGATGTGAGAAAGCCTTTGTCTCTCTAGACGTACGAGTTGTACAATATTGTTTATGTACAGTATTGCTATGTTTTCACACTACTACCCCATCAGCCTGTAGCCTAGCTCATAACTAAATTTTGTAACGAAAATTGGCAAATTCTTACCTTGGCTGGTCGACCTGGTCATCTTCTGCTTAAGAGCCATGAGCACATTGCTGGGTCGATGTGGCATCGGCACCACTTCCTCACTGTACCCCTGCTCCCACTCCTTAGTCAGCTTCTTCAGTTCCTTCTCCGCCAACACCTCGGCTTTGCTCTGACGCTTTTGGTATTGCTTGTGTGACTTCTCGTAATCCTTTTTCGCTTTTTCTTTGAGAGATTTGGCTTTCTTTCTGTAATTGAGATAAAAAATAAAGAGTTAAACATATGTAGGTATTAGGTAAGCTAATCAAAATCTGAAGAGTGTGTAGGAGGATTTTTTAGTGTCTAAAATACAGAATTGAATCTGACACGGACATGATTGGGGTTTTAAAAGATTCATATCGTGAACAATAAATTACTCAGCTTTTAATTTATACAATCATCAGACCCTGTCATAATATTATATAAGTTTGTATACAATTGATCACAAAATAGAGAAAACAAATTTCGTGCAATTGGCAATCAGTCTTTTGACCATGAAGCCACCCAAAAGCAACACTCGCATTAAGCGAACCCTGTAGTTGCATGTGTCGCATACTGTACTCGAACTGGCTCACAATCGAGGCCACCAGCATAATCATTGTTCTCTAGCAGCCAGCATTCTAGATCACAAGAAAGGTGATAGATTCCTTATAGGCTACGACGTCAACAAGGAAGGTAACACATCCCTTAAAGTCTTGTTGACTTACTTGTCATTATTCTCCAGCTTGGCCGTGGCCTGGTCCAGGTAGCGCAGTATGTCCTCCCTGCCGTTAATGGCCGCGAGTTCCTGCGCGCTGTGCCCGTCCACATCCATCGCAAACACGTTGGCACCGAAGTTGACGAGGAAGGTCACACATTCCTTGTGACCGCGGGCGGCTGAGAGGTGCAGGGCTGTGTTGCCGAAGTAGTCGGCTTTGTCGGGCTCGCCGCTGGAAAGAGAAAATGATTGGTGATACTAGTAGTTTTTTTTAACAAGGTTTGGGTTGCCGTAATTCGCCCGATGGTAAGCAATCATTACGGTATAGAATGGAGCGTGCTTACCGAGTAGGAACCGATTCACTCTCGCTTGTCGTGTCTTGTGTGGGATTGTATTACCTATATATTATACTAGTGCTCGCGGCTTCGCTCGCATTAAGAAATAAAATTTGCATCCCCTATTTCACCTGTTTAAAAGTGGCATTTCCAAAACTCCTTTCTTAGCGGATACCTAGAAGCCTACGTCATTACATCTACCTGCATGGAAAATTTCAGTCCGATCCGTTCAGTGGTTTGGGTTGTGCGTTGATAGATCACTATGTCAGTCAGTGAGCCACCTTTGAGTTTTATATATTTAGATTTTGGTATAGTAACACTCATAACTTAGTATATTATATCGTGGTATCACAAGCCATAGGCGTTCAAATAACAAACTCGCCATTTTAAAACCAATCGCAAGGTGTTGTTTTATCAAATAATACCAAAGCAAAAAGAATTTGCATGAAAACTAGAAAAAACATAATAAGTAAGTACTTTTGTGATTGGTCGTCTAGAGGCTCTTTGTTTGGACAGTTTTAATATTTAAGGACGTGAAAGAATTTTCATTTACAAAAAGACGGCAAAATTACATCATTCTACAATAAATTGTGGGTGCGTAAAATACGTCACGGCAACTTGCACTTTATAAATGCTGGTGCTATGTCACCGCCATATTTTATAAAGCTATATAGTAATAAATACACGCTAATCTTAATCCAAAGTATAATATTAAGTTTTATATTAGTTATTTTGTATAATAGCCATAAAGATAAGGTAGTTTAGATCAAGTATTATTTTGCACGTACCTTTTAATATTTCTAATTACTTATTAACGATATTTATTTAAAAAATATGTTTGGCAATAAGAAATAATACTGTAGGGAAATTATATAGAACATATACAATGGATTTTTTCAATATAGGTACATATATTTTTTACGCGAACTCTCGAATAAATTCAGAAATTTAATTATTGATAATAGATGTCGAATGTAACTTACTAATAGAAATATTGATAAAATTAGGTACCCACATCTGATTTTAATGAGGTTAATATTATACGACAGTAGGTATAATTTACCTACTAACTAGTTATACTAGATGCGTGTTAACAATGTTATCAGATGTAGATAACATCAATAATATTGTATGCAGGCAGGTTGGAGGATTTACAGTTAATCTTTACAATAGTACTTAGATACATTATGAGTATAATTATTATATGTTAATATCGATCGTGTATCCGAGTGGCAATTTATACATACAAGTAGTACCTAGTTACACTAGGATTTTTAATTGGTGAGAAAGTTTCCATCTTGTAGCGAATAAGTAGACAAGTAAAAAATAAATTTAACATTTAGCAACGTTCGAGAAAAAAAATTACGGTTAATTTTATTTTTATTTTATTTATTAACGTTCTAGTTTCGAAATCAGTTTTTTTGAGGTCTATCTAGCAATAACGTACAAACATTTGGGAGCTATAATCTCACCCATCATTCAACTTACGAAAGGGCAGAGAAAAATATATCTCACAACTACTTACTTAAGTACTTTCCACGTATTAACTATGTAGATTGTATCTTAAGTTTAACTACACTTTTACTTTCCATGTAGTAATTATAATATGTAGGTATACTACTTAGAAGGAATCTACCTTTTGGAACAGTATTACATATACATACGGAACCACCAACATATTAAGAATATTTATTATATCTTTCGTCCTTTAGCGTGTCAGAACAGTCCAGTTGACCGTTTTATAACTTTAAGTCCACTTTCCAAATAATATCACCGATATAACCGAAAGAATGCGAGCACGGCTGGCCACAGCACGCATGTCGAATTTCTATCTCGACAGTATCACTGCCATTAAATTATGTAACTAGGCAAGCAAATAAACGCGAGACACGACCGAATGTAATAGATAGTTTTATAAGTGGTGTAATTAACTTGGAAACAGCTCGAAAGTTGTTGAGGACGTGAGTGAGATTATGTCGTTCGTTATGTTGCTGATAAACTCATCTATTCAATGATGGTAAAAAAAACAGGATAATTGCAACGCCAAAAATGAATCTTATTGAATAAACTAAGCAAGATTTCTCATAAGTCTTTCCATGAAGTCTTTCCACAGAGCTACAAAAGTTGTAGGGAGATTTAAAAAGGAAATTTTTAGGCACCTCTCTGTGCCTTTCTGTGGTGGAAGGATCATGTCTATACTAGAATGTACTAGAATGCAGTGTGTGTGTCCTCACCCCCGTCCAGCCAGCAGGCGGAGTGCCTCGATGTGTCCCTCGAAGGCAGCCCACAGTGTGGGTGTTATGCCCAACTCATCTTTGCTGTTACATTTTTAGGCATTGACCGCAAGGAACAGTTACAAAAGAGACTGTGGTCATGTTTATACTGGAATGTACTAGAATGTAGTGTGTATGTCCTCACCCCTGTCCAGCCAGCAGTCGGAGTGCCTCGATGTGTCCCTCGAAGGCGGCCCACAGGGTGGGCGTCATGCCCAACTCATCTTTGCTGTTACATTCTTAGGCATTGACCGCAAGGAACAGTTACAAAAGAGACTGTGGTCATGTTTGTACTGGAATGTACTAGAATGTAGTGTGTATGTCCTCACCCCTGTCCAGCCAGCAGTCGGAGTGCCTCGATGTGTCCCTCGAAGGCAGCCCACAGTGTGGGTGTTATGCCCAACTCATCTTTGCTGTTACATTCTTAGGCATTGACCGCAAGGAACAGTTACAAAAGAGACTGTGGTCATGTTTGTACTGGAATGTACTAGAATGTAGTGTGTATGTCCTCACCCCTGTCCAGCCAGCAGTCGGAGTGCCTCGATGTGTCCCTCGAAGGCAGCCCACAGTGTGGGTGTTATGCCCAACTCATCTTTGCTGTTACATTCTTAGGCATTGACCGCAAGGAACAGTTACAAAAGAGACTGTGGTCATGTTTGTACTGGAATGTACTAGAATGTAGTGTGTATGTCCTCACCCCTGTCCAGCCAGCAGTCGGAGTGCCTCGATGTGTCCCTCGAAGGCAGCCCACAGTGTGGGTGTTATGCCCAACTCATCTTTGCTGTTACATTCTTAGGCATTGACCGCAAGGAACAGTTACAAAAGAGACTGTGGTCATGTTTGTACTGGAATGTACTAGAATGTAGTGTGTATGTCCTCACCCCTGTCCAGCCAGCAGTCGGAGTGCCTCGATGTGTCCCTCGAAGGCAGCCCACAGTGTGGGTGTTATGCCCAACTCATCTTTGCTGTTACATTCTTAGGCATTGACCGCAAGGAACAGTTACAAAAGAGACTGTGGTCATGTTTGTACTGGAATGTACTAGAATGTAGTGTGTATGTCCTCACCCCTGTCCAGCCAGCAGTCGGAGTGCCTCGATGTGTCCCTCGAAGGCGGCCCACAGGGTGGGCGTCATGCCCAACTCATCTTTGCTGTTACATTCTTAGGCATTGACCGCAAGGAACAGTTACAAAAGAGACTGTGGTCATGTTTGTACTGGAATGTACTAGAATGTAGTGTGTATGTCCTCACCCCCGTCCAACCAGCAGTCGGAGTGCCTCGATGTGTCCCTCGAAGGCAGCCCACAGGGTGGGCGTCATGCCCGACTCGTCCTTGTTGTTGCATTCCTTGCGCGTCGCCTCGCGCAGCACCTCGAGCAGGCCGTCCTTGGCTGCCCTGGAATTCATCAAGTTACAAGATTAAAAACATTTATTTACTTAAATTTATATAAGTTCATTAGTTACTTAAGTAGCCCAGTACCAGTCAGTCTAACATAACAGGGTTCATAAAAACATAGGAACAATTACTGAAATATTCTTGAACTCCACACCAGTTCGACGCGACGGACGCTACAAAAACAAAGAATAAAGTAGCGTCGCAGTCGGTGTGATGAAAGCCTAAAAAATTTCAATATTGTATACAAGTAGTGCTATTAACTCCTGCGTACTGTATCGTAGTATATGTATTTCTGTCGTGGGTTAAAGTTGTACTTATGTTTCAGGCGACGCTTTTTATCATCTAACATTATATATAGGTACAGATTTTCTGATGAATTTTATTGTATCCGAAATTTCGCTTTGTCACAATCACACTTAAAAGTCAGATTATTGCTTATATTATGCTTTAGACTAAGCAGTATTCTAAGCCAACCTAATTCAGGACTTAAGCTCAAAAGAACCGATTTAGGCGTATCTGGCCTGAATCGTCATCGATACGAAAATCCATTGATCGTGTACTCGCTATTTGTACTCATAAGTAGCACAGATATCGCGTAATGGCCGATACAAAGAAGAATGTAAAATTAGCGATAAGTGATATCGCCGTGTAATCTATACCGGTAATAAATAAATGTGTTGTCGATAGTTAGCTGGATGCTATAGCCATGTAAGGAAATGTTTGCGTGAAAACATCAATGTTCAATGAAGATTTTTCTGATGTTTGTCATTACATAAAACGAGAGTAGGGAAAGCACGTTCCATCCTAGACCGTAATAATTGCTTATCATCAGGCGAATTACAGTCAAGTGCAAACCCATTCCTTGTAAAAAATCATAATGCGAAGAAAATGGTACTTTTAGTTAACAGTTCACACATTTGATAGTTATTGGAAAACTTTTCACTCGAATTCGAAATATCAATCAAAGATCAACCTGATGTTCGAAAGGCCTTTCTTGATATTGAATTCTAAGGACAGTAGGTATATATACAAATCATATACTTAAGTTACATGTGCTTCTATGACTGATTGGCATTTCTTTTTGAGTTTTCCGAAGTAATGAAATTAGCAGATTTTCCCCGGTATCTAATATTTTTATTGCAGTAAAAATTGTGTGAAAATAACAAAAGACGGAGTCATATGCGATTTCAGGAATAGATACCAACAGAAGAATATAAAGCTGGGTAGTTGTCAATCAAGAAAAGGAAATACGCGGAATAACTTTACACAATCTGCTAAAGTATGTTGTTACTCTTGTTTACGTAGTTTTTCTTGTACAGATGAAA
The DNA here is from genome assembly GCA_927399415.1 of Macaria notata. NCBI lineage: Eukaryota > Metazoa > Arthropoda > Insecta > Lepidoptera > Geometridae > Macaria > Macaria notata. Next base: position 9,042,452 of record OV656725.1, on the reverse strand, counting down.
ACATCGCCACCGCAAGTGTTCGATTGTTTCTTGCGGGACAATGGTGTGAGTGTGTGTGTTGTTGCAATTGTTACCGCATCTGACCTTTTTACCACACCACGTGGGAATGCAGAGGTCGTCATGAAGACGTTTATAATTATTGACGAATAGGTAGTAAATCATTGTTTTATGAGGGGTTAAGAAATATGATGACTCGTTTTACGGACACCTTTTTTATTTACTTAATTAGGTAGGTAGGTACCTACTTAGTAAAATTTTGTGAGTTACTATAACTTTGTTTAAGTAAAAGGTTTATATTTTTGGTACTTTTACTTGCATTAAAGGGCATAAACATGTTTAGCCTTTTTTAAGTTAAATTTCAGGCTAAATGTTTTTAAGAACGTTATGTACAAGTAGTGAGCCTAAAGCCAGCCTGATGGTTAGCATTACGTCAACCTAGAAGGTTATAGACATATTTTACTGTTGATTGAAAAACATTTAGCACTAGATGTTTAGGCTCTTTTTTGTGCCTTAAAAATAATATACAAACACCCATGTTTGGGAAAGTCTAACATACGTAACTATCTAACACCACATTCACGCATGTCATTGAACTTGCCACTTCCGCCACTTCCGAGGTAGCTGGTCACCAAGGGCGACAAACGAGCATCGATCACAATATCAACACACTGATAACAAAATTCACACAACTTTGAACCCTAACTCCTAGTTCATAAGGGCTATGACTCTAGCTATAATGTTTGCAGGCTGTTTTGCCCCCTTTTTACGTGTGCATCGAGCATGAAGGTGATTCCAACCACAATATGGATATAAGGGTTGCCAAACTGAGTTGATTAACTTGGTGCGTTTGTTGCGTAGGTTTTGGTAAGAAATTTATATGGCTAGTTTAAAGGAAGGAAATGAAAAATTTTTTGTTTTAAAGGATTTCCTTAAAACACTTAAGTTACTAATGATTCTATTTTGTAAGACCATACAATTATACTTATTTTTTTATTGACTATACTTAAATGATTATAATTATAGGTAAATTAAGTACCTACCTATGTAATTAGGATGTGAAAAACTACTGACTATATTAAAACCTATCTAAAAGAAACAAAATTTCTTTCGTCTATGTGATATCTCAATACATAAATAAATATACCCCACCCTTTAGTATCTAATAACTATTGTAATACTATTTTACTTTATTATACATAAGATAGAAGGATGCCTACATGCTATCTGCACCTTGATTATACAATACCTAAGTGTTTTCTTATAAAACAATTGTACATTTGAAACTTTTAGCCCCAAACCACATTTAGCCATAATTATTTTAAATCTATTAGTTACCCACTTACCTACATTGTGAAGTACCTAAGTAATACTTTGTGTCTTTTCATCCCTATTTAACAGTAAGTATTATAAATTGATGCACTATGCATAAGTAACTTAGTAAGTACTTATATAAACTTAAATAAAGATTAAATGATTTGTAGTCTCCATGACTCATTGATCAATTAGGTACTACAACATGTGGAGGTAGAGGGTACCACTACCACCACATTCAAACAATTGCCAATATGTTAATCAAGGGTCTAATATATCTTTATAAAAAATCCTTTAAAGATTGACCAGATTTCAGCCATTTGAGCATCAAGAAGTAATAAGCATACACCATACACTCTCAAAGTTTTGCCTTTTTAATATTATTGGTAGTAGTAAAATCAGAAACAAAATACCCTAGAAGGTGTGATTCATTTAAATTTATTAAAATGGAAACCAAAATTGAAAGTGGTCGAGCAAGTTTTTGATGAAATAATTTTATGTAGGCAAGATAGGTTGGTTAGATAATAATTAATTAATCTATAGATACTTCTGTGTATTCTTATATTATAGTCTAAATTAAAAATAGACTACTAAGTATGTACTTACGTACTTATTTATAAACCTAAGTAGGTACGAAGGTACAATCTTATCAATATTTCGCGATAGAATTTAGCTACCTAGATAATAGGTTTCAGTCGCACAGCTATTGTACTTACTTGTGAAATCTGTCTGTAGTCATATTTTCTAGTAATTTTCACTAAACTGTCCGAAAAATTCAGAATACCTAGTAGGCTAACGAAAGTTTGTTCAACTCATTTTTACAGTTTGCTACCGCGAAATTGATAAGCCGAGAAAGTTTCGACTTTTGTCACACTTTACACTTCACTTATTGTCCAAAACTTTACCTAATAGGTACTTTTTTCAAATTATAATGATAGTTTGAACAAAGTTTGTTTTGATATATTCAGAGTACAATGGTTTTGAATTATAAAAAAAACACTTGTTTCAAATGCAAATACATGTAAAGTGAACACGAATCGCGAGTGCACAACTACCAAAACTGGACTAAACTAAGGCAAGTAAAGCGAAAACTTGAATTGAATGTTTTGTTGGTCAATGACAGCAACTGTCATTCCTTGAATGAACGAAATAAAATTGAACGAGTGCTTGGAATTACGTCTTAAGCGCCATCTATTTGTGTCGGTTGGAACTAATACATGCGATGTTGTGTTGCGACATCTAGCGTCGAATAGCAAAGTTATAAGTTGTTACTACTCGACGATAGATAGCTACAAGATGGTGTAATTTCAAATTTATTTTACCTTAGATATTAGTTTGATCAAAATTCATTATAGGTTTTTATTTTTACCGCTAAAAGACTCTCACGAAATTTTACTTTTTTTGCTGTTTCCGCTCTTTATTTTATTTTATTTTATTTAGTTTGGTACAGTCACAGACAATTAGATATAAGAATATATCCTAAACACTTTTAAGAATAATATTGAACTAAGAGTCCAATTACGACTATACACAGCTTTGTTAAATGATAATAAACACTACATAATATTTGTTATAAACAATTTTAGTATATATACTACTACATAAATCGGGATAAAAATAAGATTTAAGATTTCATTTATATACATCCCCCGAATGCCCTGCAAGCAGCGCCAAATAACTGCTCCATCAATCAAGTAGTCGCTTAATTAATGAAACAATCACGCGACACCACCCACAAAACTCCTGAAAGATGCATATGAATGACAAAAGATGTCCTTGTCTTTGCGAGAGTCCTCTGTAGAATATTGGATGTCATTATAAAAGGTACACATTCTATTAATGGGGCTGAACTTCGAGACATTGTTATGAGCTGGCGGAAGGTAGAATAATTTCTCCGTGCGCATTCTTTTGTTAGGTACTTTTTTTTATAGTTATCATATAAGAGATAAAACCTGTAATTAACAAATTAGTGTGTTTGTGTATTGAAAATGTGAGTCATCATCCATTTAAATTTATTAAAATGGGATTATTACTATTGTTTTGTTTATACAAAGTCGTGTTAGTTAGTAGGAAACTATTGTGTTGTGTAATAATTTTGTTTTATATAAATAGATCATCGAGACAAAATGTATGGAGACTCAATTAATTTTCGAGGTACCTTCCAGTTGCCCTATGTAGGTGTCTGTTTTGTTCTAGTTAAAGGTACAAGAGCACAAGCCGATGTTTTCTATCCGCTAATTTTATGTAAATAGCTGACTACTTAAAATATCAACTACACTTTCAGCATGAATCCCAGTAATCACTAGTTATTTACGATGCCCGTGATTATGAAGAGAGCGCTACTCAGCACCATGTTTGCAATCCATTAGACGCATAAATATCATTAATGTGCTTTCCATGTATCGCTCGAGTGCCACAATCTAGCCAATATTATCCCGATGACTGATTTATTCACATTGTCTATCAATATTTGAAACGCTGATAAAGCCTTTTAGCTCGAAAGTGGCAGCGTCATTCGATTATAGATTAACCATAATGGAACTAAAATGTGTTATTCGGTAATCTCTAGTGCGGCTATCGATTACCTACAGAATCAGCTATCGATAGAATCGCATTTCTATTCGAAGCCACGAGCGTTCAAACCTCATTTGTCACTGTAAGTAGGTAACACTCCCTCAACGAAAAAGGTAATTAGCTCGAAATATTCTCGATAAATCCACATGTGTAATAACGTCGTAATCCTCGTCAGAGATGATTGCCTCGCTCGACAATATATCTTTTTTATGCCCGTTTATCGCCCGATAATATAATAATCATATCAAGCTGACAATAATGGCATGCCAAATAAAATCTACCTACCCTATATTACACACACTTAACTTCTGAATAACGGAACGTATTTTGTTAAAGGAGTCGACGAATCGATTCTTATTTTTACTGACTCGGAATAGAGTTAAAAATGCCAGATGAATGAATTCTTCGTAAGTCGTTTGAAGATTAAGAAAAAACTGGTGGTTCGAAAACGGAACGTACAAATTGGGTGAAGTCCGGAGTACGCGGGAAAGCAATATGTTTTTATTTCTTTTTAATTTCCGGTTCGTTTTAATGGCGTCGAAATCAATATAATGGTGAAGCGGGCAGCGCCATTTCGCATTTTGTGGTTTTGCTCATTGAGCATGTATGGGGCTGCTTACACTAATGAGGCCTGTCGTTACCTCGGTAGCCACTGTATAGTATGGAAATCATGCAAGTTTTTTGTGCAATTTTATCGACAACAGCAATTTTAATAGCACTTGATGATATTTGCGGGGCAATTTGTAAAGACGGTATCGGAAGACATTAAGTAGGTGTCAAACTACCCTCAGATTAAGCACTTTTTTGCAGGAATTATAAAGGCATTATATTTAAAGTACGAGTTTAATAACTACGTTCTTAACAAGCAATTAAAAGTCACTTTATTTTTAAAGGGTTTTACATCTTTATTGCTAGAAAATTGCTTAATTTGTATTTGAATCTAACATATTATTTTTCATTCAAACATCACTGGTTGAGCTTATAGACTGGGAAACTATTGTATTGTGTTAGAGTTATCAAAACATAAAGAAAATTGCAACTTGACATCAGCGTTTTAAAAGCTCTACACAATAAATTGTCAGTTCCTTGCCGCCCTAACGGCCTCTGACATAGCTTAACTTCTGCCGAACAATATATTATGACAAATAGCCGGGACCTGCAATTTAACGTATCATCCGTCCCGTGAATGCGCTTTATATGAAATGCCATTTTATGATCATCCATCCGCTTCAAATTGCTGAACATTGATATGGTTGAGTAAAAAGTACCCACCTATTTCTCAAACCTGAGCTAAGTGGCCATCACCACGAGCCACTGAGTTCCTGCAAGGTAAGACCCTGTTTAGAATTCAGTGTCGCTATCTGCGATCCATCGGACGATTGCGCCTTCATTTTTTCTCCCTATTTTATCGAGGGTTGAAAAACTTACATAGACAACCTCTTTTTTTGCAAAGTGGCATCTTTTTACATGCGTAGGGATTTTACACCGTGTTACATGGATTTTGGAGTAATTTTGTTTTGGATTTATTGTTATTATTTTAAGTGCTCATTACATGGCATTAGTAAGTAAATGAGTATCACACATAAGACGTTTCAAAAAAACTTGTGTAAAAATTCACCTCTATGAACTGTTAGGAACGTGCATAATTATATGGTATATTTCAGAAATAAGTAAACATGCCTGAGTAACTAAGGCTTTCTACTGGATGCCTTAGTTACTGAGTAGTCAGGCCTAAAAAGTTTCACAATTTCGCCAGATTCACTCAATCTTGATTCGTAAACCGATTCATTATGAAAATTTCTAGGTAAGTAGATACTTTTATCCAGAAAGGCTGTATTAATTCATTGGGCAACCAGCCAACTTCGACTATTGAAAATATCTTTTAAAATCAGTTAAGTTCACTATTATAATGACCTATCAGTATGTCAATATGAATACAAACTGCATATGTATTTGTTTTCTGTTCTGTTAAGTACTTAGTTTAATTTTATCATCACCATATTCAACTGATTATGACCAATGCAGGGCATAACGATACTCGGTCACGTAAGCTTTATTATTACGAATTTTATATACTTTTGTAATCTTGTGAATTATTACACTACATGCCATTTGTACTTGATAATGTTTTTTCTACAGAAGTTTACAATAATTGTAGGAAGAAATGTTTAGCGAACGTACCTCGCAGTCATTGTCTCTGATAGTCACAATTGAAAATCGCTTGCTCTGCAAATTATTCTTCTTGAAATGATCTAACAATATGTCTGCAACAGTATATGTCTATTTTTTAAGATTACCTCACTAGAACCCTTTTATGATAATAACTATTCCACGCGGATGAAGTCGCTGGCACAGTTAGTCAAAAAAATAATCTGAAAATCTATTAATTACAGCTGTCCGTCAAAAAGCCGGTATTCGGACTTACCAGGAAGATCAATATACTACACAAACAACTTGTTTCGGTATTCATTTTAAATAATAAATATTTATTATCATCCAACAAAAAGTACAAAAAAGGCGACCATAAGGATCATAGATAAGGTACGTAGGTCCAATAACGCTAATCTCTGTCTTGGCTCTTGTTAATCTAATTACAAGCGTGCTTGTATGGAGCTATAATATTTTCCACGCCGCCCTTCCACCTTGGGCTAGACCACTGCCACAGTATAATAACATAAACATAAACATATTTATTGCAAAAACTTTACATTGTACATAGAAATTAAGGCTCTGCCTTCTGCTTTAGTTAACAACTGTGTTGCAGAAGGCAAGGTCTTCCAGTGGAACATTACTTACATGTTTTACAATATATATATACTTTGCTTTAATATATTATAATTAACCTTAAAAAAGTTAAAACAACATTCAAAATTTTGTATTTTTCAAGGTTTGTATATTGACCATGTTTGTGAAATATAGTTGATGTGTATTATGAATGTGTGTATGTATGTATAATAATGTATGCATAAAAAATGTATACATAAAATCACATAAACGCTTTATTGGACACAAAACACAATACAAAATAAGGGAAAAACATTTAAAACCTAGTGTCACAAATGGTGGCATGATAGGAAGCTATCTCTTTCTGCCAAAAGTATATCTGATCCAGTTATCTCACTATTTTATATTTTTTACTAGGGATGGAAAGTCAGTGTTTGACACATAAGAAGCTAACGCCAATGTCACAAAGGTATGCTTGTATACTTTTTACGAAAATAACAGTAGTAAGTAGACTTGTTAATTGAATAGGAGCATCATAATTATCACAGCTAATGGTCTTGGTGAAATGGTCATGGTCAGCAGTAGGAAAACTTTAATTTGTCATTTACTGAAAAAAAAGCTGCTCAGTTTCTTACATACAGTCCAGGACAAATAGCTATTTAGAATGTAAGTGTATAGATTTATTTTAGGTCTAGATCAGATTAAACAGTTTGTTTGGCTGTCTGTTGTCAATCGTGCGCTTAATTTGAAGTTCAAAGATAACTATTAAAAATTTGGAAACAAATCTCGAGTCGACCAACTGGTCAACCCAACCTGTGTCTCAATCGGCAGATCTCGTGTATCTCGATCGGGATAGCAGCGTGCGCGCGCGCAGCTCGTATAATGACTCTATTACTCGCTTAGCGCAGGCGTGGCCGCCACAGTATGTCTTCATTATACACTCACGGCGGGTAGGGATGAGACTTATAGACAATATCTGCTAGAAGGATTATGAAATCTTGATGGTACTGAAATAAGTAAAAAAATTGTAATGAAAACTTGGTGAAAATTGAGTATTACTTTGTATTTTTTTAATGCTCGACATGCTCCTGCTAGATTGAAAATGTTTAAGACGCGTTATATTCTATCTAGCACGATTGCCCAGGAAAAACTCTAAACTCTAATTAAAATGGCCGAATGAAAAATATATATCAATTTATTCGTTTCTTGCAATATATTAGTATATTTAAATCAAACTATCTCTCAAAAAAAATGTAAAATGAATACAATCCAGGCAGTTCTCTCAACACGACCCTATCACTAGGAAGAGAGCAGCATCACAGAGTACAGAGCCTTATCTATTGGCTGAAGAATTTATTGGTAATATCGATGCCTGATGGCCACTTAGCAGACGTTTCCCGCGCGAGCTATACTTTGTATAGTTTGTACTTACTCTGGCACAGTCGTAGAGTTACATCATCGGAAATAGAGGAGAAAGAAGTAAAAATTTTACGTAACCCGAACATTATACAAATACACTATCAAAATACTTTACCACGTAAAAGTAGTGTAATATTTTATAAGAATCTAGTTATCGATAAAATTAATGTCTTCCTCATCATTACAAATTTAAGGGCGACGCTCTTGTCTGTGGAGCATGCACCATCCTTCCCGATTTTCTGCCAATTCCTTGACCTTATAAGATATAACGCCCGCCTTTTCTTTTACTTGGTCCATGTATGACCTTCTCGGCCTTCCTGTTCCGGCTTCCCATTTTAATGACTTACTCGCAAACCTAAATTAAAAATATACTTCAATGTTTTGTCCTTTCATTCGAATCATTTTCAGAACTAATGTTTTCGAGACATAGACTAATGACATGTCAATTAGCTTGTTGTTAATGTAAGCTATTGTGAAATAAAGTTGTATTTAAATCTAAAGTAAAGTTACTAAAATATCTTGTAAGTCACCTATACATGTTTCTGTGTTGTGATGAATTCTAAAAGAGTTATCTTTAATTAGGTTTTCACATTTTATATTACCGATCTATCTCTTTATATAAATCTCAGTTTAAGGCTAAATCGTGGCATTATCAAGTCATATCGCCCCGTCATCGCGCCGACCCCGGGGTCACGAATTGATTTTAAAGTTTCTTTATTGATCATGATGTTATGGTACTAAAACAGTTTATCCATCTTCCCTGATCTTCTTTTATGTCTTTATTAAGTTAACAATAACGTAACTGTACACTGATCTTATTATTATTTGATCCAAGTACAATCAAATATATTTAAATTCAAATTGTAAGTTATCTGTTTACTTACTAAGTACTTAGACTATTATTTAAATTTGTGATGTTTTCGTCTGTTTAAACTTTATGAATAAAAACTATTGTAGGATACAGGTACCTATAAAAAGATAAAGATAAAATATATACAAAAATATATATACAAAACTACATATTGCGTTTTCTATAAATATAAATACAACATACTTATTGCTTTAGTAAAACAACCCCTTTTGAAATATACCTAGATATTAAACTATGTCAAACTTTCGTCAACCTCATACACTTACTTACTTTTTAAACAAAAGCCATAGATAACTGCAAAAACAAAAGAAAAATAATTTTGAATAAAGAATGTAAAGAGCAATGCGGGAATGCACGACGCTAGTGTTGCCAACCGAATAAAAATAAATCACATGTGATTTATTCTAGCGAAGTCGCAGTCGCGTGTGTCGTGTTCCGGCGCGCTGCAGCCTGCGCTATGTATGACGCCTGAGGACCCGGGAAATATATGTGTGTATTGTATATATGTAGGTATATGTTAGTGGAAAATGAATTATGGCTGAAATGTCTTTTGATTTGCTTATGTACGATTAAATATTCGTTATAAAGGGTCATTCAGTAACTGCTTGTTTGTTTTGAAACTGAATTAAAAATTTATCTTTTTAAAATTTGTAGCAGGATAGGAAGGTGCACTATCTAAACTACCCTACAAGCCCTGAATATTGTGTTGTTTATGGTTGGCAAAATGAGGAAAAAGTACGCGTCACAGAGCGCCTGCGGTCAAGTATTTATTAGGGACAAAATTATGTATTATAATGTCTAAATAAAAAAATGTAAATACCCGCGGCTATTCGGCAAACTATGATTGATACGTTCTCAAATTAAATTCAAATGGCGCGACACCCACCGGAAATTGAAGCTCGAAGACGGAAGCTGACCCACGTTGTCAAGTTGGCAGCTGTCAAAACGCAGCCGCCATCTTGGATCATATGAAAGTCACGAGCGTTTGCCTTTTGACCGGAAAGGTTAAACCAACCCTAAAGTTTAAAAAGTCAAATGCAATGTATGATTATGACTCACTTTGTTGTATAACAATGGTTCATATAAATACCTATGTATCTTATATTGTATGGGGCGATATTTAGGTAGATAGATATATGTACAGACGAACAGTGAGTCCTACATTTCAATGTATTCTCGAATCCACGGAAATGTAATTCACTTACTTTTTGCAAGAGTCACTGTATCCTTCCAAGGTAGTCCAAAAAGTTTATTCACTAACTTTGGTAATCACGAACAATCATGGCAATCTTTTGAGCCACAGTCGCTTCACGTTTTTATAAACTAAAACAGGTTTGCACTTGACCACAGTTTTAGTTTTATTAATTTGTCTACTTCTTCTTATCGAATGAGAGTGGCCAACTCTGGTGTCGAGAGTTATCAAACCGCCCTAAGTGCCTCTGACATGGCTTTACGACTGCCATGCAGACATGTAGCCGGGACCTACAATTTAACGTGTCATCCGACCCACGGAAGCGCCTAAAATGGAATGCCACTTCTGTATAAAAAATTGTGAATTGACATATTGTACTCCAAATATTCCAATTAGCGAATGCGTACAATACCAAAACAACAGATAGATAAAATAAAAGTTATTAAAAATAATTGTGCAATCGATGTGCACGAGTCGGCAAACTTCAACAAAGAGATCTGGGACATCTATCTGACCTAAAAAGTCCAATCACTATTTGTATAGTAACTGGTTATAAACAATGCACATCAAAAGCTTTAGAGTTGTATTAAAAAGCTCTTTCTGTAAATTAGTGACGACAAGTAGCTTACACCGCTTTTGTATTAATCAAATTGCAACATAATATAATTTTAATATACTCGTAATAATCTTCACACATACCATCTATTATTAAAAGGAAGGAAGTAAGAGAAGTAAGGAAGGAAGGAAGTAAGAGAAATCTTGTGTGTGTTTTGTTAATATTTGAAATACATTTTCTCGGTCTTTCTCATCACATAGCAATAGTCTGTAAAGCAAGCTGCTCGTTTTGTTATATTTTACAATAGAGTAAAGGGCATTAACCACAAGATTATTATTTAGATGTATTTATTATATTTATAGAGAGATTTGATAATAGTCTTGTAGCCAAATGCACAACTTTAAGCGATGCAATGCCTCCACAAGTGTCATTGTGGTCGAAGCTAGGCTATGTTTGTACTAGATTAGACGTGTATCTCAAACGGCCGTCTACTACACGACCTAAAAAGCCCAACCTCGATGTATAATTGCGTCGAAACAGATATTAATATTCAATAAACATGTTATCAGAGCGGTTACTTGAAAAAGATTGGTTCGGCATTTATAGAGCCCTGCGATAACATTTGAAACGAGATGAAATAGAACTTTGGCTATCTGTATGAAACTAATGATTTATTTTTATGTTTTACCGTTGAGACTTAATTAATTGGTTCGTTGCTATGCAGGAAAACAAACTTCAATGCAATTGCAATAAGTCAACGCAACGGGAATAATTGATTTGAGGCTGTCATTTGTTTCGGTATCCTATTTTATTACAAGTGTAGTAAGTAAACATGCTATAAATTAATAAATAATACATATAAACTATGTAAATTTACACGAACCCAAATTAAATGTGGTATGTAACTAAAAGCGCTGGCTGCATTTTATAAATTATTACCCAGGTGTGTTAAACAGAGTAAATTACATTTTTGTAAATACAAACTCTCAAGTCCGCGGATAGCAAGTTAATCCATATAGGGTAAAGGCGGGATAGATGCCACACTTTTTGAAATACCTTAGCCATAGCCTTACTTGCTATCAGGTAAACTATGGTCAAGTGCAAACCCGTTCAAGTTAAAAAAAAAAATATATCTTCCTAACTAAAAGAAAAACAATGTTATCTAAATAATGTCTATGAATTTAGGTAGTTTATTCTTTTATCTTTAACTGTGATTTGTATTTTTGAACCTAACATTAATAGATTTTGCAAAATTTTGGTTCTTGTGGAACTCCTTTTTTTGGGGATACATGCCACCCGTATGGATAGTTGCCCCACCAAGAAAATACTAATAAGGATAGATGCCTGGGGCGCGAGATATATGCCCTTCATATTGAATAAACGAAAAACTCAACCCAACTTTTATGAGGTTTTGAGCAATTGGTGTTTTAGCAGTAGAAAGCTACCTACTCCTAAAACAGAAATTGTTTCCAAGAAACATGGGCCTAATAATGAAAAACATTTTGCAGTTTTAATTTTTTTTTTACTAACTTCGTAAGCATGTTTGAGACCAAATAAAATAATCAAACTATAATAATAATTCTACAAACATTTGTTAAGCAAAATCACAAATTATAAATTATTGTAATAAAAAATATTAATTATTATAGGTAGACCGCTCACCTATGCCCTGCAGGCGAAGTCTCAATGAAGCGGTTTACCTATAAGTTTTAACATGCATAAAAAGCTAAGTGCAAATTGTTCTGTAGTCCAAGAACATACTTGAGCTCGAACTCCTTCCTTACTTTTGTATTTTCTTGGCATGTTTCAGCTACAATCACCAAAAAGTCCAAATACAAATATTATATAAACACATAAAAATATATCAAAACACAAAAATAAGTTTAAAATATACCTCAAAAAATTTCATAGGTATGGGTATACATAGTGTATGGAGAGATAGATGCCCCTAGGGGCACCTTTACCTCGAAAAATCAGGGCAACTATCCTTTTTGATAGGGATAGATGCCCAAGTATTTTTTTAAATAAATAAAAATAAAAGCGAAACTATTTACATCTAGATACATACTAGATGAATCAGTTTATCAACGTAATAAATAATATATCAGAATAAATGACTACTTATAAAGTTACACAACAGTACATACTAACCATTAAAACTTTGACGTGTTTGTGAAGTTCGCCACGGAGATGAATGCACACACGAGCGAAATACATCCTCAAAGCACGACGTCCCGTAGCTTACTTAGTTGCGGGCCGCGGGGTACCTGCCGCCCTTAGTTATACTATTATTTCTTTGTCGCGAGTTTGGGAACTTGGGTTTTTTGAAAATGGGGCACCTATCCCACTGGGGCATGTATCCCGCCTTTACCCTACTCGTATATTTTATTTCTTAGTTTCACAAAAAATAGTAGTCTATTGTTTTTATTACATTACTTCTAAATATTTGTTATAAAATAATGGTTTTATGTAACTTTATCGTGTTTCAATAGCAGTACAATTTGGTTACATAATTTAATAATGGATCAATAGCTAGTGACTAAGTTGTACAGTAAATTAATACTAAGATAAGTAAGTATTATCTGACGACCTCTTAACCATTTCACAAGCTGATAGATAACGTATCTGTATGGTCCATAGCCTTTTCCCAACGTTTTACTCCCGAAATGTGCAAATTCAAGTGTAGGTAAGTAAGTATCTACACATAATTAAACTTTTAGAATACACAAGCGAAGAGGAAAGAATAAAATTCAGAATCGTTTCTTTTGACACGTGAATATTCTGTGATTAGATACAGAAGAGAGATTTTAGTAAAATGCAGCCAACATTTATTGTAAAATTTACTAATAGTTTTGATGATTGGATGAGCTGTCGTTCATTATTTTTTGTAATGACCGACAGTCCTAATTATCTTAGAAATTTTTAGTCAATATTAAGTTTTTCTGTGATGGATTACTTCACGATAAGCGTGTGCAGGCATTCCTCAAGAAGCTGATACACATGTATGATCCTTCAGATCATACATGTGTGTATGTGTGTGTGTGAAGCTCCTCCTCCTCCTCTAGGCGATAGCTCAATGCTGAGCATCGTGATGACCCCGACCAAAACCAAGACGTTTGATCAAACTATTCACAATAGCGGTATAATAATAAAGTTTCTTCATTACTAAAGTCACCTCAAACGGTTATAGTGCGGAGTCGACACGGCACAAGTTTTCCGCAGAAGAGAGGCAAAGCCAACGACGTTACGAACAATAAACGACTCAATCATTTATGGAGGATAAAACTCAACACGCATTATGTCACACTCGTATCATATGCATGTAAAAAAAACAAGAGCGTTCATTTATAGCTCTTTTGGTCTATTTATTCTAATTTTTATTTCTTTTGTGTGAAGCTACAGCCTGAAATTGAATGAATATAAAACAAACATACCAAGAAAAAATGTTCGATGATAAGTTAAGTTATCGCCGTATTAAATAGTGTAAAAACATGTTCAGAGCCCAAAGATGCCAACTAATTGGAATTACCTATCTATTTTTAGACAGTTATTGAATTAGTTTCGCTTGTTTTTATTTAGGGCGTGATTAGAGCTGTGCTGATAACCACTGACATATCTACATATATAAAACTCAAAGGTAATGACTGCCTGATTGACTGACTGATATAGTGATCTATCAACGCACAGCCCAAACCACTGGACGGATCGGGCTGAAATTTGGAATGAAGGTAGATGTTATGACGTAGGCATCCGCTAAGAAAGGATTTTTGGAAATGCCACATTTAAAGGGTTGAAATACGGCATGTTTTGTGGCATGTCAAAGCGGGCGAAGCCGCGAGCACCCACTAGTTTGTAATATAAGTTCAATTATTATTTTTCTTTTTAATGCTGGACGGATGGACTGCCCGATATTTAACTATGTAAATCTATGTACCTATAACGTTAGGGAAGAGCCTACACTTCACAATACAGGTACATTACATCTTAGTATGGAATGTAGCGAACAAAATTGTATTAGAATCTAAGTTTTTGATTAATAAAGTTATCTTTATCTTATTTGATTAAGATCAACTGAAATGACACCCTAAATTGCAAGTGCAAGACATTGTAGTCAAGTTGGAGCATAATTGTTTACTGTACTTGAAAGGAAATTAACGTGGTATGTCGTAGCGATTAGAGCTGCACCTAGCTCTTATGTAATAACTTTTTATTATTTTATTTCATTTCTTCCACTACCAGTGTTCCTCTTTGTATACGTCTTTTGTTTGTTTGCCTGCCTTCTTGTACGGGCGTGACGTCACAGCCAGCCCCAACGGAAGACCAGCGCTGGTTGCTTCCATACAACCAGCATTATGCTGAGTTGGGGCTGTGTTGTTTCAGATTTTATGTTTTTACTCCTGTGTGTTCTTAAAATCTGTCACAATAAATGTTTTCTTTCTTTCTTTCTTTCTTTCTAGCGTAGTATAACCACAGAATATAGACTACAAGTATAACGAAGGCCTTAAATCCAGTTAAAATTAATTAAATCCCTATTCCCCTTGAACTATAAAAATTGTCGGTCTTCAAGTCGAGAGTAAACCGGTTTCTTCTAGGCAAGCGCGCTAGATCGTAGATAAAAACGTTGCTTAACATCAGGCCAGGTGTAGTTGAAGTCTTAAGCGTGAGCCTATCTCATTTAAAAAAAACTATGGGAATTTAAAAAATGTTTTTAAGCAAAATCTCTAATGTAGATAATTGATTTTAGCAGTACCACAGAGTAGAGAGTACAGAGTACACGCAGTACTTAAATTAATCGTTTTGTATTTTTTTCAGCGTAGCCTGCCTTTATTACAGCTCACTTATACAGCTATTATGTATACCTTGTCTTCAAAGAGATGCATTCAGTTCGGTTCAGCCTACTATAACACACACGAGGAGCATGTATCGCGGCGTGAACAAGCCCGGCCACAGTGGAGTAAGAGATAGAAGGATAATTTGACACAAACAATAAGAGACCCAACTCTCTTTGAGTCGTATTTCCTCATGACTGAGGGTCGTGGAGAGTTATCTTGGGTAGATACATCGTGGTGGGCGCCCAGGTCCTTCCACGGAAGACACATGTCCTCGGATATTGTGGTCCTCAAACATGTCGGTTTCCTCACCATATTTTCCTTCACCGCTAAGCGAGTGCCAATCCACACATAGCTTGAAAATACAAGTCATTAGTATAGGGCGGGATTCGAACTAGTGTGCGTCTGAATGAAAAGCACACACTAGAACCGCTGAGCCACACTCGCTTAAGCTTATAAGAGACGCAACATTTGTAATTAAAATCACAAATTTATTTCCTTTGATACTCTTGGGCGAGAGTGCCTCGATATAAGCATCCTCGGAATTCGTGGTTCTCAAAAAATACGTGAAGAAACCAACTTATTTTAGGACCAAGAATTCCAAAGACATCGGTGGAAAATGTCCTCAAGAGAATCCCGTCATAAGAAAAACGACTCAAGCAAGGGAAGATGATAAAACCGTTCAGTACTGTTACTATAAAGCGTGTCTCTTATGTATAAATTGGTCTCTTCAATATTATTTTAAAAGACATAAGTAATACATGTTTTTACATAACTCATTTAATCATAATATCAAACATCATTTACATTTATGTCACATTAATTAAGAGTCAAAATAAAAATAAAATACACAAACAAACAGACAACGAACAATACATCACTTCCCGCGCGCGGAACTGAATGTCCCCAGTACACTGGCAGCGTTTCCTCGCTGAATAGCGATGGAAACGCGCAAGATATATTAAATTCTACATCTGTACCCCAAGTTGACCCACTGCATCTCCCCGTGGCATCCACGGGGGAGCTATAAGTTAGCGCGCGGATCACAGCGCCGCAGGTCCGACCCGACAGCCGGGATTTACAGCCGATACCAACACTCGAAATATGGCACTGCAATGGCGAGCACGGAAATGTTGACTATGTTTGGATATCTTCAGGCAGAACATACAATATACATACGTAATAATACGTTTTATATATAATGCTTAGAAGAATGAGCTCACTAGTTCATCCGTCAACTTCCAACATAGACACATGGCATTGGTACCATTTCTCGATTCTCAAAATTTAACATGGCAGTGATGAGTGCCGTAAGGATGTAAATGTTTTAAAGTAAAGTAGTATATTTATTGCAAACTGTACTGTACAATGGTGTAACAATATCTTCAATAAAATGTTTTCATCTTAACAAGTATGATCTAAGATGTTTTGGAAATAATAATCATTCTTTTTAGCGCTTGTAGGTGTAATATACTCATAAGTAGGTACTTGGAAGCAAGTCACTATAAGAAAAGAGTATGAATAGACAGGCTGGATTAACAGCCGATGCCAACACTCGAAATATGGCGCTGCGATGGTAATGGTGCTTCTCGTCTCCACCTATTTCCTGCTATCTTCATTAGGTAACTATTAAAAAGCTTTAAATTGTAACTATTAACTAGATAGAGGTTATATAGCTTTGTTTCAGTCGTTCGTACTCTTTGACGTTGCACGAAATAGGGCGATCAGGGGATCATCAATGGGATTCATTTTAGGCCAATTGGTGTTCTGCCGGGAGAAAATGGCACCACAACATAAGATTGTGTATCTATTATGTGGCTGAGTTAAAACTGATGTTATGCAGCGTTTTTTTTAAATAATATATATGCACAAACTGACCGACCAGAATTTACATAGGTAGGTATAGCTAATTTCAGTTGAGGACCCCAATATCCAAGGACACTTCCGAGGAAGGACCTGGCCACCCTCCACGATGTATCTCCCCAAGAGAACTCCCCTAATGAATTAATTCTGCGGGGGAGTCACGACCCTCAATCATGAGGAAATATGACTCAAGAGAAAGAGTTTCAGTATAACAACTAATGTTTGTATGCTGGAAATGATAACATGCGTTGCTACCTACTACTTACTCTTACTTACTTGGTACTTCTCTCTTTTTCTAAAAATACCTATTTTATGAGTTAATTGCTGATATAAGACACTGCATTACATTCTCAACAATTCAAACACCTAATCTTGCGCTAAACTTTTCCCAAGGAAGTGAATAACGTATATCAAAGTATACGAAGCGGCACCTACAATAAATACATTTAAAGCGTTGCGACAATAATATACTGTGAAACTATTGGTATATGCCCACATGAATCATCTTTATGGGCAATTCCGGCGGCGTATTTCGGCAATTTTCAGAATTATTACTGCTGTATACTGTACGTTCTACTGTTCTTACAATTATAGCTGGCTTATTTCGCGCAATGTCTTCTGTGCTATTGTTATACTTAGTAACAATTTACTTCAGTAAATTAAGTAGATAGTGTAGTGGATAAATATGTACTTCCTGACAAAGTATTGCTTCAGGTGACTAGAACTTCAAAAGCAAAGTGCCACGGTAAGGCTTAATAGAATGGTTCACTGTCCAATAAACAAAGTTTATTTTTTATTTTCATTAAATCTTTGAACAAAGGAAAGCTGAAAATATAAATTTACTTCATACGTACTTATAGGTTCTAAAGATGCTATTGATTCAGGAAAAAACAGCCTAAATTACTTTACTCTAATGATGTAATTAATCAACCACCATACCACATTTTAATCAGATTGATAAAGCATGTGCATAGCATGTAGCTAAGTATAGGCACGGAAAGTTTTTTTTTATATATTCTATCACCGGACGAGTATTAGAGGTACGGCAGGACGACACCGGTTTATGGTGGAAGTTCCTAAGACCCGCACTAAACGGTATGCTTCTACCTTTATTGTTTGTACCGCAAGGTTGTGGAACTCCCTGCCTGACTCTCTGTTCCCCACGCACTATAATCCAGCGATCTTCAAAGCGAATGTGAATCGGTTCTTATCTGGTAAGCACGCTCCATCTTAGCCTTTGCTTGCTATCAGGTAAACTATGGCCAAGTGCAAACCCGTCCAAGTTAAAAAAAAAATATATCTTCATAACATTAACTTTTATGTCAAATCCAACATACCTACATATACCCAGTACCCAAATCCTGTTAAAGCATCAAAACATGAATCACTTGCTAATTGGTGATAGCGTTATCAATAGGAGCGGATGCGGTGTATTAGAAGTGATAACCTATTGCAAGAAGCTCACCAATATTATCACTCTCAGCTCCTTTGAGTACGCTGCGCCCGCGCAATGGACGGTTCATGCAGTAAGACACCATTTCAATTGAAAATATTCTTATTGCATATTATTTATAGCTAACACAAAATTAGGAATTATATTATATTAAATTAAGATAAAAGGGCAGTTTTTTTCAAATGTGTTAATATTATCGCAACGGTTCGAATTCTCGTTTTGAAGAAGGTACCCTTATAAATTGACATTTCCTCAAAATCGTCGATTCCTTGCTTACTATCATATCACTCACATATTATGAAAACGAAAATTTGTTACCGTATATGTTGCTTCTCAAGTGTGATTGTTCCTTTTTTAAGCTTAAAACCCTAAACAGATTTGGATCAAAGTTGTCATGGACATAATATGTAGATTAGACCGAAGGTTACCATTAAACTTTATAACTTGTATATGTTACATTTTTCTAACAGTAGCTATGACACACTGTCTATCTGTTGCTTCGGTACAGGCTTCTAGCCTAGTGAAGCAATCGATAGATATGTCTTTAATATGTAAACCTATTTCGTTAATAAATACATTTTCATTTTTTTTCATCTCTCAATATATTAACCTATACACTGTTTAACCTTTAAAACCCTATTATTACGCACAGCTATGTATTATTCTAAGGTTTCATGTAATCGTTTATGTAAATAAATAATTTGAATTTAATTTTAACCTCTGCATACCTCCATCCAACATAATTGGCCTATAAAACACTGCTATGATTTGTGCACCGCCACTGTAATTATTTACCCCAGTTCATTGAATAACGTTCATATCGGCGGCATCCATTGATACTTCGAAATAGTTTGATATTCATTCAACGGCCGCCGACCTAAATATTAGTTGTAAACAATAAGATGTATTAGTTAACTTTACTTGTGTAATTGACACGTTAGTAATAGTTTATAACTGTTTACCTAAGCTTGGATGTTGTTGCTGTTATCTTTCTACTATATTATCTATGTTTCTACTTATTTCACTACTTGCTTAGATGCAATGGCAAACAGTTAAGGAAATATAGATCTTTAAAAGCAAAAATATAGAAAATTAGACTATAGATATACTACATACTGTAACCTAGTGTCCACAATAGGTATGATATGAACCTATCGCTAATAAGGAATTGCTTCTCGGAGCGCTTGGTTGACGCGACGCATGACCAAAATGCTGGCCTTTTTCTGGCTCAACGTATCAGCATTGCCATCCAGCGTGGTAATGCGGCCAGTATGCTGGGCATGCTGCCCTCTGGTAGTGGGCTGGAGCACTTAGATTATCTTTAGGCTTTTCTAAAGGTTTTCTAAGTGCCCCTTTTTTGTAGTAGTTAGAAGTAGTATGTTTAGTTTTTCTTCCCTTGTTTTTATATTTTTTGGTAACCATTACCTATATATTTTTCACAACAAATTTATCTAGCCGAGGAGTCACATTCTCAGAAATTAGGAATTACGACTCAAGAAGGAAGAAGTAAGCACAAATGTAAATTTAACACATTGACAGATTCACAGTCTAAATCCATAAACGTTCTTTGAATAAAATTACATAACAAGAAGTACTATAAGTATTGCTGAATGTATGTCATTCAAAAGCATTAAAATATTATTACCAAGTTATCAATGTCTCTTTTTATTACAAGAAAATAATTGAATCTATCAGTTTCTTTAACAACACGGACAAAAAACTAAACGTAATCAATTCAACATCGAGCCAAAATAACGACTGTATTATTCTTGAAAATATAACACTTTATTTATTTGGACGATTATTTATTAGTAAAAAATTTGGTCATGCGTAATTAGGTGATCGTGAGTTGAGTTCTGTAGAAATATTTATATTTGGAAATTGATTAATGACTTAGAAAACACTTCCGGCCTTTAATAGAATGCAAATCAATAGCGTTTTTTCAGATACCTACCAAATCGGTTTGAACTTGATGATAAGTGACACTTGACGACGTGGTACGAGTACAGTTAAGTAGATAAGCAACATCCATACCTTCACGTTTGTATTTTTGATTTCTATTAGTCTGATTCGTATAGACAAATGATTGATTCATATTTTCAGATTATTTTTTAAGGGAATTGAATGTATATAATATTGGTGTAAATTCAAAGCGTGGGGGTACTGCATAGCAGGCCGCTTCTCTAGCACACGTTAACTAACCAAAAAACTCTGCCAACTCACGCGGAACCCTAAAAAACAAAAATAAGATCCTGCAGGTGTAAAAGAGGTGTGGTCGAGTACATCGCTGGAGGCTATGTTAAAGGGCTGTCAAAAGCGAGACAGAGACGGACAGATATAAACCACTCAAGAAAGACAAGGACAAGATACAAGATGGCGTTGGCAGTAATAACTCGCGTTTTATCTTGGAGCGTTAATTGAGAGGACTGCAAATGTGTTTTCGCATGTGTTAATTAACAATTGATTAATGTGTGCATGCTACCGACGTGCACGATTATTTTAGCTGACATTTTGAAGGTGTTATGACCAATATTTTTATCTGTAAACTTGTTAAGGACGCCTGGATTACGGCTTTATTGGCATTGTTTATAGAATACGAAAGGGCAGTGTTTAATTGGGAATGGGTTGGAAGCAATTTTAGCCAGATACTATACAGGGTTTATAAGCGAGTGTGGTTCAGCAGTTCCAGTGTGTGCTTTTCATCCAGACGCACACTGGCTTGAATCCGGCCCTATACCAATGACTTTTATTTTCAAGTTGGATTGTGGATTTGCACTCGTTTAGCGGTGAAGGAAAACATCGTGATGAAACCGACATGTTTGAGGACCACAATATCCGAAAGCGAGCGAAATAATTCTGCAGGGGAGTCACGATCCTCAGTCATGAGGAAATACGACTGAAGAGATATACTATACAGTTATAGTACAATGGAAACTAAAACATTTATCATAAGAACGTTTTGCTTGTCAAAATCAACAGTTTGTTTAGTCAAAGATTTGTGAAAACTCGGTAAAATATTTATCATGTAAGTAGGTATAAATTTGGCTATGGATGCACTGACAGTGGGAAGAACACTTATTTCTGCATAATTTCGTAAAGTCCTGAAACAAAAAATAAAAGCTACTTTACTGAGGCCATGTAAAGGAGGCTCCTTTTTTATAAGACACCGCATCCAGGTAGTTTTTTTTTATTTTTTTTCAATTAACAATTTATAGTTAAGAAATCAACCCTAACAGACCTATATAAATCGGCCCAGATACCCTACTCGCTGCATAGTATTATCTTCGTCCCAATTTCTTGTCTCGACCTTTGCATACAGCTTCCGTTCTAATGACTTTCAGCCCTACACTCGAATTATTCATCAATAGATAGAACTGTGCATGATAAGTCAATGTACGATTGGGGCAGCACTTACTCGATCATTGACCATCAAGAGTATAATTTCGTAAGTTTCGATTTTAAACGCATGTTAAGTTATTTGTGCGGACATTATAACCTTAGTGCTTTAGTTTGTGATATCATTTAAGTACCGGATGTATTTAATACTCGTAAAACATCTATCAGTAGATAATTTGATGCGGTCAGTTCTAGTAGCTTATAGTTGTGTGTATCTCTCTCTGTGAGTCTTAACTTCCTCATGACTGAGGGTCGTGATTCCCCCGCAGAATTAATTCAACATTTTTGTTTAAGGACGAGCTCCCAAGAAGAGCGAGATGGCAATACATTTATTGCGACAAGATTCTCCAAATTCCCTCTATTTGAAAGCTTAGAACTCCGCTTGAGAGAATAAATTCACTGTGGAAAAAAATATATGTTATTCTGTATAGTTTTTCAAAGAGATTGTAATTTTAGAAATTTCGATACTTTGTAACATGAATCCAAAAAAAAAAATTTAAGTTAACCCTTGTTTTGTCATGTATTTCCCTGAGGCTCCGAAATGGGGAGAAATAATACATACCTTTCTTTGAAGGAAATGTGCTACACATCATTTTGCTATTTTTGGCACATTAGGATTATCAAAATATTGGTTTTTCGATTTATTATGAATTGTTTTATAGCTTTTGCAACCTATTTTGAGCCGATAGACGCGTGGGCGTCGACGTTCATCAGTAGCTAGCTAACGTTCGTACGGGAAGCACGTGCCACTCCGCGCAGCTCCATGCTCCAGTTTTCGAAATATGAAACGACTCAAACTATAATTGCTCCAACTCGACAGTTTGTTTGAGCTACTGCTAGTGTATGGTAGTGCTGGGTTGGTTACGAATAAAACGATTTCTAGATATATTTTTTTATAAATTTGAAATATAGCAACAATACAAGTAGCAATTAGAAAAATCATATTATTAATTAAAAAAACAACGATACAATAAAAACATTTTTTTTGTGTAATAATGTATTTGAAATTTATTGAATATTTATATTCACCCATTGCAATAATAATAATAACATCTCAAATTCCAAAATAAAACAAATTTCAACATGATTTCGTTTTTAGAACCATTTTTTATTTCAAATTATATTAATACCTTATGTCTAAAAAATAAAACAAAATATTTCAATTTAAAAAAACATAATATTATTACATCTTTCCAAAACCGTTTTTTATAGTGCAATCGATATTAGACTTTATGCCGCCGGTATAGAACCGCTCTACTTGTCAAAGCCTAACTAGTTTCAAATAACTATATTATATTTTCTAAACATGAGTTGTCGTTTTTCGTTCGTTCTAAACCCATTTTTTTGTAGTGCAATGGATATTAGACTCTATGTCTTCGGCATAGAACCGCTTTACCTGTCGAAGCCAAACCACTTTCAAGTAACTACATTTGTAAACATGCAAAAATAGACTTAAACCGTATTGACATAGAGCTCACATTTGACATTTTTGTTCGTAATTGTACTACGTTTTATTTGTGACCGAATGAATGGTTTGCATACAAGCGTTCGTTCCTTTTTTGAGTAACTAGTTTTCAAAAGCGTTTGCATCTAAAACGGATAATATTACCGTGCGTTAGTAATAAAATAGCAATTAGTAATATCGCACCCTTAGGACGAAAACGACGTAACTCAAAAAAGCAACTTTTAGGGAAATCGCAAAACAATGTTTAATATTTTTGTACCTCTGCAATCTTTCGTCTATTATTCCGTGATTATTTACGTTAGTGACTATGTTTGTGCTGCACATTGTAAAAAAAACATTCAGCTATTATTGTGTCACAAAAAACATAAATATTTAAAAGATTAGTATATATAAAAAGGTATTTTATTTTATCATTCATTTTAGGACCGAGGTAAATTATGTAAACTAGACGTTTTAGGTATTGAGTCGTTTTTCGGCCGAAAATTAATGCTTTAGCTAAGGATGATTAATAGTTAAGCCTATTTTGTTTTTATAACATTATATAATTTGTTTATGTTTTCCGACTTAGGTCTGTTTTTTCCTATCAAAATAGCAAACGATCGAATACCAAAAGAGAATGCGTCATTGGGGCAGAAAATAAAAACAAAAATAATAGAATGTATTTATTACATAATTGCAATGTTTGAATTGAAACAAATGAAAATAATCAATTGCGTTACGAATAAACAGTTTTACTAGTAACCATTACGAGAGAGACAATAGTTAATACAAGTTGTGAGTGGGCTTGTCAAGTATCGCCATACGGGGCGAATTTTGCCTTATCTAATGCAACACAATTTTTTAAAAAACTTGCTAATACTTATGCACTTTATTTCAATAAGTATTTAGACAGTTTGGCGACACTAGTTTTGATTGGCAGATTGCACATTATTGCTGACTCTGTCATCTATGGTAATATCATTAAATATAAATCAACACTTATAATACTAACAGAGATCTTTGTTAATTAGGAACTCTTCTTAGTAAGTATAATAGAAATCTTTAAAAAAAAATATTAAAGATAAATCGACACTCGAAAGAAACAATCAGATATCTTTTTCCATTCGGAATTCGTATCCATAAAAAACAATACAATACAATGCTTAATTAAATCTAACCAAAATCTTTGTTCGTTAGGAACTTCTACTGTAAGAAAACGTAAATGTAAAACTCCAGTTAAAACAATTACCAACAAAAATGAGTTCTATATCTAATTTACTATTTTAGTACCTACTATAAAATTAATAGTAGCAACCCGAAACATCTTTCTTCACAGGGACTTATATTCTTCATCAGATATTCAGATAGTCATTTCAATCGTCTAATAACGATTTGTAGTAATCTTTATAAAATCCGGGTATTAAATTTTTTCGTAGCAATTCGCTTAGCCCTTTCTTTTTATTTTCACTCAATTTTATTTTTTGTGTGTATACTTTCGGGATTGAGACATCTTCAAGGTTAGGCATTCGTTTTCGTTTGTTCCTCATGTTGACACACTTAAAATTTTCTTGTGTGTAAGATGTTTTGAAGAAAAACATAAAAGGTTTGTCTTTCACGAGTTTTAATACCTTGATATCGTTCCAAGACACCGGGTTGCGCTCATCGTCTTCGTTAAAATTATAACCCCACTGATCTTGCAGTGATTTTAAATCAATGAAAAAGTCATAGTTTAACTCCACTACTTTAAAAGGCTTCCCAGACTTCTTGGCATTTCTTATCAGGGCAACATACTGATGAGAAGTGTAAATTGCTCCTGATTTCAGGTTTTTTTTCACTTCTTTTTCAATCAGGCTGTGTACGTTGTCCCCCTCGTTTTGTGTATGCCCGCGAATGAGAAATTTGTGAGTTATACTCATTATATTTGGAAAGTATGACACAACATACGAGTAAAGACATGCAATAAACCTGTTTTTGTTTTGTCCACAGCAATTATCTGAATAGAAAATTATATTCAGTTGTTTATCAGGATATTTTTCACTGATATTTTTTAAATACTCAAATATGCATGATCCTATCTCGTTTGCCCCCCTTTTTCCTTGTTTTTCATCCCAAAAGTAATTATATACCTCTTCATAGGCGCCTATAGTTTCTTCTCCTTCAACTTCCTGTTCTATTTGGTTTTTATTTTTCTTGTCAGTTTTTTGAGCCAGCTCAGCCATGGTAAAGTTTAAGCAATTGAGTTTTGATATATAATAAAAGGAACTTGAGTCTCCCAAAGGGCATTGCATTACTGCTTGTAAATCGTATACTGTGCATACGTTGCCTCCACCAATGTTTCTGCGGTCGTTCTTCTTTTCAAGGCGACAAAGGTCTTTTTCTTTTAAATGGGTATCGAATTTTTCTTTCAGCGTTGCTTTGTGATCTACAGATGCCATTTCGTACTCCAAACACAGATCACAACGATCTTTTTTAGGCTGAAAGAATCCCAAGTTGAAATTGTTATTAAAAATTTGATTGTATAGCCAGTAGTCTACTTTGGGTTTATTTGGATCTCTTGCATCTGAGAAATCTCTCCAAAGATCTTTTACAGTCTTGCCTCCTTCAATGAACTCTCTAGATGTGGAGGCCCTTAAGTAGTGTGAAGGGATCCTTGGGATTGAATTTATATGGCTTTCGATGTCTTTTATAATAGTCTCGTCAATTTTCTTTCTATTTGTGTGCTTCCCTCTGCGATCTTCAGCTATAAATCCGTTTACATTGATTTTTTCTTTTGTAGTTCTTATCTGCCTTTCTGTTATATCTAATGTATTTATAAAAAACGTCTTACAAACTCGAATTTTTTGATTGTTAACTGTGAAAAAAAACGCATTATTTGGTGCTCTGGGCTTTTCAGCATTGGTATATTTATATTTCGGTGTGACTTCCATTATGCAAGAACTGATGAAAGATCTTTTAAGTTCCACGGTTGCAAGGTTCCAATACGATTCAAAAATTACAGTCCTTTGGACTTCATTAATTTGGTCAGGACATTTTAATCGACATGGAGCGCATGGGTTTTTAATGCTACGGGCTGGAACTACTTTTCTAGATTTCGATAGGGATTGGTAAGATTTTCCGGTGTTTCGTAATCTTTTATTAATGTTTTGCTTCCATGATGCGGGATTACGTTGCCTTTTTCTAGAGTTTCTTTGAGTCATGTTCGTTTCATTGGCATTACTGGTTTCAGGTTCACATTGGGGTGTTTCAGGTTGTGAAATAGATTATGCCGAAGAAGAGGATGAACTTCTAAGATGCGTTGACATTTTTTTGGGGTCTTGAAATGTAGGGTCATTATCACTTAAATCAGGGTCACTTTCAGGAGCATTGACAGGCGATACACAATAATTCGATTTCGGTATTACTCTACCACTTCTTGTAGTTTCTTGTGGCTGGCGAGTATTGGCACCATCCGCATTAACATGAGATTTCACATGTTGTTCTGTATCGGAAGTAGATGAACTGGATGAACTAGAGGAGCTAGAACTTGAGGAGCGGGAATTTGAGGAGCTGGAACTTGAACTGTTACAAGATGAAGAAGATACTCTTTTTTCCTGAATAGGTCTTGTAGTAAGTTTCTCACGATTACAAATTGATTCGTTGTCTGAGGCATCATTCTGCTGCTGAAAAACAAGACAAAGTGATTGGTTAGTAAGGTAGATTATGAATTATAGCAATAAGTAGGATATAGGCATTTCACACTTACCTTTTCTATATCATAATGGCTAAAGCTTAAAGTATTGCTGATGTTTGTCTGTGTACACTGTGGCGAGTTTTCAATAAACGATGGGGAATTTGATGATAAGTTTTCTATCAATTCATTGTTCACTGACGAAAATTCCTGCAATCATAAAAACAGTGATAATTTTCTTTTGTTTGTAAGTTTGTTTTGCTAGACTTGAAATTGAAATAATATTTTACTTACAAGTTCACTATGATAACTGTTTGTCGATTTATTTGGTGAATCTTCAGTAACTGCGGAATTTGGGTCTAAGTTCTCTTTTTCATTTTTCATTTTAGGAGCTGGCGATTCCTGGCGGAAGATGAAATGATAATACATTTAAATTAATTATCAATATAAACTAACATGCTCTAAAGAGCAACGCCGCATCCGCGCCGCTTAATAAATAAGTTAATTGAGAAATTAGACAAAAAAAAGTACAAAAAAGGTAAAAAAAACTGTATGTTAAAAAATATTTTAAAGATTTGTATATTGTTCATACCTCAAGCTCGTTTTCTTCGTATTTTTTTAATGCATTATGCAATATGATGTCTTTTCTTCTTTTCATTATGATTCGTTGGCGACCAAGACGCCTTATTTTTATCTAGGAAAAAATAAATAAATGGCTTAATAGTCAATGAGCCACAAACAATAATACTTTGATAAATAAAAAAACGACTTGATTTCTAATTGGTCAAATTTAGTTCCCAAACATTCGTCGTTATTTATTATTAACACAGCACAACTTTAAATCCGTCATTGGAATTATAAGTATCTTTAGTATTAAAATGCCACAAAACTGAATAAGTCACCTATATTACATTAAAAGTCAGAAGAAAAGAATCGCAAAACTAAATTGGTCGTTTCCATATTAAAAATCTAAAGAGAACTTACCAGCTGTTTCAGAATGAAAACGACGTATTAGTCTTTGAGTCACTTTTCAATTGACCGCGTGACGTCTTGCACTTAGCGATGCGAACACAACACTAACTGCGTCGTTCTCCCCCCGGCTCTGGCCCGCATTTAGTCGCGTAAGAAAGAGACCAACATAACTGTTTTGTCCTGTTCCCGCTCGAATATGGCTACGTTTGAGCTATTGTTACATAGAAGATTTAGTTTTGAGTCATTTTATGACGCTAACTCAATTTTCGTTTTTTTTTAATTGTGTCGTTTTCGTCCTAAGGGTGCGATATATTAGATACTAAAAATATTTTAAAAGTTTGTACTTTTGCACTAACATTTTTTGTTATGGTGATGGTGCTTTTCTAACCAACGGACATTTTAGTGCGAAATATGCCGAGGCGAAAGAAAAATAAAAAACACCAACAAAATCAAAATTGCGCAAGTCGTCATTTGAGCACATGGTGGCGGCGTGGTGGTGGATATAGGTACAAATCTACCTTTTTATTTTTATATTTTACCTTACTGCTGCGTAAGAATAATGACGTGTTATGCCCGATCCACAAATACAGTAACGAAACATAGGTAGGTACCTACAAAGGGACAATAATAACTATTGGTAGTGCAGTAGGCGGCCTTATCGCCTTATTCGCCGATCGAATTCTACCAGGCAACCTTTGGATGGACATAAAGCGAGCTACATATACGTATTGGTCGTACCTATATAGGTAGGTACCTACTGAAATATGTGTATGTATTTATAATACTTAACCTATAATAATATGTAAATATAGTCGTAAAACTATCCTCAAAAAATATTATTATGGAACTACGAAAGTACTAGAAGTAACTATAGGTACCTACCTGACTTCAATTCGTTTGATCGTCCAGGATAACTTGATCTTTGCTACTAAAATAGCCCGACCCGCTTGCAGCTCTCAGAATATGGCCGCTCTGTCGTCTCGCGGGCTCGTGGTTGGTTCGCTGAAAGGTCGTAGGTACCTAGTAGGTAGGTTATTAGCGCTAGCGCTATTATAAAATAGGTGGCGCTTACGCGTAATCAAAAACAAACTCTAAAAGAGTAGTAAATCAAGACTACTCTTTAGTTGTACTCTTGATTTACTTCTATCACAAAATAAATATAGGTACCTACTTACCTAGGTACATAAGTTGCATTAGGCATTCTCGAGTGTCAATCTGCTGGCCCTTCCTGCATGGCATCTCTACCTAGGTCGGTAGGTACATAAAATAAAACCGTCCAAATGTTTTATTTTCACATCACGGATTTCGTAGAAACATAGTTAATTTACCTATAAATTACCTAAATATAACAATCAAACTTGTTAGGTATATTTTTTTTACATTATAAGTAACCTTTTTAGGGTTTCGTCCGTACCTCAAGTAAACCTAATAGACATCGATCTATCTAATAGAATTATTTTGTTGCCCCTCTGTTCTACCTGTTCTTTCTTGTTTGATCAAGTTTATTGCTTTCTAAGTACCTAGGTATCTGTACGTACCAACTGAAGTTCGTCTGTCCGTCGGTCTGTCACCAGGCGATATCCCATGTAGCGTGATAGCAAGACAGATGAAATTTTCACAGATGACGTATTTCTGTTGACGCTATAACAACAAATACTTACTAAAAAAATATATTTATTTTTTGCTTTAGTGTTATTAGGGTTCCGCGTTATTAATAATGAAATAATGGATTTTAGTATGTTTGTTTGTGCAAAACGATGTGTGCGAGTATAATTCAGTTCAGCAGAATTCAGTTGAAAATAAATTAATAATGTAATGTCTATTTCTATATTTTATACCTATGATTTTTTTTTATTAAAATTATAACCTAAACATTTGTTTTAATTACTGCAAAAAAATAAGATAGTAGTTATTTCATAATTATGTATGTATTACTATTATTGTAATCAGGAGTCGTCGTGCGGGTAGTAATAATAATGATGTGAGCGACGGTGAAGTCGTGAACAATGTCACCAACAGCACCGATTGTAGCGTTCAATTTATAGAGATGATGATTTTTGGAAATCCAAAATGGAGTATCCCTTAGAGCTATTTTACAAAGAATGCATATTACCAGAGCTAATTGACCCTCGTCACACGCGAAAAATGCCTATAAGAGATCCGATACACATACAAGTAGCAATAGAATAAAAAAAAAATTAAAACAAGACAAAGAAAACTGTAAACGCAAATGGAACAAAAATTCTAACGATAATAATGGGCAAAAAGTTACGGTAATGGACGCATCGCAATCTTTTGAAGAATGGACGAAGAGTCCAATCTCCAAAAAACTGCGGCCAGAATTCATTTCTCCCAATGACGAAGGCGATGGCGACAATGAGATGATGTACAATAACATTCAAAACTGTAGCCGTCAATTAGATTTTAACGAGTTTTAATACATGCGCATTATTACATAAAAAAGCTCCGTCCATAGAAAGCTTCAAGACTCAAGTAAAAATATGGTATTTGTCATCATTACAGTGAGATCTATGTAGTTCCTTTGCTATCATCATCTATGTATGTGTATAGTATATAATCAGTATTTATTAACAATATGTATTAATTTATATTATTTTTGGTATATTGTTATTATATGTATTAGGGTGTATGATTTATATGTATAGTTTATTAAGTAGGTTTGTAGTATGTATTTTTAATCTAATCTTTTCTTCTTTATTTATTTTATTGTATACCACGTCCTCTGTTATCTCTTATTTATTCCTTTCCATCCAATGGTTGCCTGGAAGAGATTGCTTTTAGCAATAAGGCCGCCACTTGTGACACTAGTATAAGTATTTTTTTCTTCTTTCCTTTTAATTTTATCGTGTGTTACAATAAAGAATTTTCTATCTATCTAATCTTTTAAATGGGCTGATAAACTGTTTTGGTACATTTATTGTACTAGTAAATAATTATAATTAATAATGGAGAAATGTGTGTTTAATTTAAATATATAAAGGCACATAAGATATTAATAACACATTCGTATTTTTTTCGCCAGACCCATATAAATACGCCAGAGTAGTTCCTAGTAGATGCTTCGTCAAATTAGAACTCGCAAGCGGCGATCTCTAGAATTCTAGATTACTAGCGGCGCCCCGTGGTGTTTACCGCGTTTCGTAGTTATAATATTAATGTAGGGCCTAAATATCTCCTTGCCAAATTTAATCCAAATCGGTTCAGCTGTTTAAGCACAAAGAACGGCCAACATACTTACACCCTCACAAACTTTCGTCTTTATAATATTACTGGGATGGGATTGTACGGAACCCTTCGTGCGCGAGTCCGAATCACACTTGGCCTTATAATTAATTTATAAGCCACAATAATTCTTCTGCTATTCGGGGTTCCCAGAGAATATATAACACTAATTAGCTGCGTTTCATTTGAAACTGTTTTCGTGTAGGTGCCTAACTCGTGCATAAGTATTTTTTTTATATTGAAGCGCCATATACTTTCGCCGATTTTATACCAGGTAAGTACCTAGGTATTACAAGTTACATACTACTGGATTAATAATTTAGTAGGTAAGTGCTTACTGATTTCAAACAACTGTAAACAAAGTACCTACCTATATAACTAGTTACCTACATATATGTAATATAAAGTTATAAGTAAATTAATTAATACCGATAAGGTAACTACCATATACCACGTATATTGAACCTACTTATCAATTACCTCTATCTGTATTGGTATGAAATAATAAATACCCATAACAACAAACAAGTAGCAATTTGAAAAATTATACCGACTTTTTTCAGTGACCATATAATACTGTACGAACTAATTTGACTCCCTTCTCAACAACCCGCGCCGCGTCCCGCGCGCGAGTGCACCCTAGCCGATCCCCGGCGGGCGCGGGCGCGCGGCGCGGCCCCGTCATGTTAGCACGTCCGTCCGCTACGCCTTGAACATGATTATGACCGGCTACGCCGTTTCTTATTTGAGCAATTGTCGTGTGTATTGAGCGGCAAGTGCGGGGCCGGGTAGGCAATATCGGTCACGTGGTCTTTGGGAAGCGCCCCCTTAAAGTTATAAGACTATTTTGTCTACAATCTTTAGATAAGAATAATATAGTGAGACTGGGGTACACCTACGTACCTACTATTTAAACTAATTTAATTGATAGTTTAGTTTAGTATTTTATCACGTAAAATAATATAGTATTTCAATAAGGTGTTCTTTTATTTATAGAAAACAATATTTTATGACGAGAATTTGTCAAAATTATGACAATTGCCAATTAAACAAAAAAAACCTTTCGCACAGAACACTTGATAACCTTCTTTTTTTGAAGTCGGTTCAAATAATCAAACAAACTTTTGCTAGTATACAAGAGTATAATTGAAAAATTGTCCAGAACTTCTTAAGTCACTAAAAACTTAAAGATAACAGATAAAATGATGCACATTTTATCCTACAACTTCACAAAACTTGTTAAGCCACAATCAAGGAAACCAATTATTTTTTTACCAATCTAATTATAGCCAAAATGTTCGTTTTTAGCGTTTTTTCAGCACTAGGAATGACAACATTGGAATGTACACAATCACCCACTAGCATAGATTGGATACGGTTAAATACACTTTAAATCAATTTGTGGAACTCAAGTATAATCGTACTTAGGTATTGTGTTGGTAGAGTGACCATACTGGTGGTTTTTAGAAGATGTTTTTTTCTAGCAAATAAATATAATGTTTTTCAGCACCATACATTAAATTGTTGTCTTTAGTAGGTTAATACATTGGTAATAGAAGAAATGGTTTGTATAAAATAATTGCTAAGTAGGTAGGTATACAATGTCAAAGCTAGTGTGAAGTCCATTTTTATTATTATCACACTTTTTGATAGGACAACATCTGCTGGGTCCACTAGTTTCTAAATATAAAATGAAGATACGAATATTGGCTCCACTACTATCATTTATGTCGGTTTCTTCTTATTTTCGACTTATTCTGCTCGCACCACAGCTCATGGTCACCGTACACCCAGGACGACCCCAAGTCGCGCTCAGGATCCGTCGCAACATGACGTCTGCCGCGTTAATTAATACCATCAACAATTCAACAGTCTGACGAGGTACCGATTGATATTATGTAGTATAGGAATCTGGGGATAAAAGGTTTCTAAATATATGGGAAATGATGATGATGATGGAATCAGTTCAAAGGACTAGACAGAAAAATATTGATTTAAAATTGATATGTGGTATCTGTAGAAGCCACAAGCTTCTAAGTTTAGTAGTTTTTCTGAGCTTTTGTTACTGCATTATGACTGCATAACAGTAAATGTTACAGGTGCGTAGCGTACATACGTCAGTTATAATTTACTAAATAAGTGGGGAAGTAATATTATTAAAATTAAGGTGTGTCAGTACATTTTATTACAGTACAGTACATTAAACTATAGGCAGGCAAGTCTTGTAATTTTAGGTTCTTCCTGACAGCACTGCAATTTATCCACTGCAACTACAGTTGCATACAGGAAACCAAGAAAAATAGATCACAAAACAGCGACCTTGTCTAGAAAATTAGTCTTAGATGCGCCTTCACTGCACTGCAACTGTCACTGTCATGCTGCGACCGAGACAATGAAATCGATCGATTTCATTCATTCGATTCACCTGATCCGAGAAAATTCTACCCGCAAGATGTTTTGAAAACGTAAGGAATGCGCGTCACTAATCGGCCGACGCTATCGGAAATCGATAAAAAAGCGAGAATCGACTAAACCACGCCAAATGAGAATGGCCTCAGAAATTGAATAAGACGATATCACCAAAGTTAGAATTGATTGACGATTGTGTGAAAAAACTGTTCGATCGATTCTGCTTCTAGCGTTAACTGTGGAAAATCGGGTAGTAGGGATGTGGTAAGGTTGTCGATATAGTGTTTTATAGCTTCGCATTTTTATTTTTGTACACAAAACCTTTAACATTTTTGTTTGTAAGAACCAACCTACCAAGTTGTTTCTGGAACACTATTTGTAAGTTCAGTCGTAATTTATGCATGTTTATAGTAAATTGTAGATAATTTGAGGTATATTATCAGAAATTAAGCTTGGATTCCATAAACATGATATGATGCTGATACTTATTAAACTCAGTATGTGTCATGTGTAGCAATTAAGTTTAGTTAATTAATAACTTACGCATAAGTCATCTATATCTAAATGTACTTAATTACTTATGTACCTGCATATATTTTAGGAAGACAGCCTAAAATTCTAGTGGAAAATTCGATCGAGATGGAAATTGTCGATATCGATTAGACCTAAAGTATCGATCAGTCGCCTCACCGGAATGACATTTGGAAACGGTAGCGGCACCGCAGGGGGCGTGACCGGCCATCTTTATTTTATTATTTTTTCCCTTGTTTATCCAGTGGCAGGCGTCTCGCACCACTGGCCGACGCAATCAATAAAACGCTGGGAGCGTAACCACGATGGATTAAATACTGCTTGTGTACCAACTATGCACAGCACAATAGAACTCTTTGGTAACTGGTACAAGTACATCACTAGCGGCACGTCAATGTGACAAAAAAGGTGTTAATGTTTTGTCTTATTGTAAATAGGTACTTCGAGGTACAGAAACAAAAAAATATGAATTAGACAATGAGTAGGAAGTTCAGTTAGGTTCCTAGAGTTCGATTGGTCTAGTAACGTTTATAGATATTTAAACTAAGGTGAAAAACAATAGAAAATGCTAATGTCATACTTTTTCCTACCTACCCAATATCTGTGTGTAAAATGTATGCAAATACTTAGTCTCCATAATTGCAACAATAAAACTAATCTACGCTTTAATTATATATTAGTTTTAAACTACTTAACTATAAGTACTACGCAATAAGACTATATGATTAGCAGCACCAATAAGCACCTACTTATTACAACAGATTGATTACCTACCCCACGCCAAAAATAGCATCAAACGCTAATTCCACAAAGCAATCTAATTCTGCCACGGTGAGCCGGCACCCAGGGGAGACCGCTCAAAAAACATAATAGAGAATTATAACAAACACCGTCGGTGGCAATTTCACACTTTATTAATGCAAGTATTACAGCTAATTCCATCGGATGACACGTGCCAAATCTGCTGTTCACATAAAACCTCGGCCTCCCCTCTGCAAGCCAAGTTGCGCTTTTGATTTGCATTAAGTCTAAACTCCCCTCCAAATTTCAATCTTAGCCCTCTAGCAATACGATTTAAAATAACTGAATTATTAATAACATATCTTGCGTGCAACACAAAAGCTTTATTTGGTTGGAAGTAAAGTTTGTTTTTCTGTTGAGGTTAGGTTTTATGTTTTGGCGCCAATTTTTCCCTCCGATTTTTGACAAACGCGCGTCTATCCATAGATAAAGTGCCACTATTCTGGACCATAGATCATAGAATAAGTCGGTATGCAGTCATACTCCACGGTATTATTTGCCATTTATCGTTTTCACGGGGATTACTTTTGGATTATTGGTTGATAGTTCTTTAGACTTATGGTGCCGTGCTCCCCCAGGACCACGTTTACGACCAGTACTTATCATATTTTTATTGTGACTTTGTAAAGTTTTACACAAGACTGGAAACTGTTGAAATATCTAGATCTTGTTCAGCTTAGGTATGCTGTAGGTACTTATAAATAAATAAAATAAAATAAAATAGCCTTTATTTCCCTCGTTCTTTATAAAATTACATTTCATTCACTTCTTAATTAGGTTGTTTCAAATTCTGTTTAATATTTAATTTTAATTATGAAGATTTTTATAGTTGATATTAGGGCACCCAAAAGCGGGTAAAGGCCTCCTCCTTGCTGGCCCAGGCGTTGCGGTCCTGGGCTAGTCTGGTCCACGTGACTCCAGCCACCTCCACGATGTCGTCTCTCCACCTCTTCTTCTGTCGGCCGCGCGTGCGCGTGGCGTCCCGCGGGCACCAGTGCACGATGCGCTCGCTCCATCTGCCGTCGGTAGAGCGGGCTAGGTGTCCCGCCCACTTCCATTTTAAGCGGCACAACATCGTCACTGCGTCTATAACTTTGGTCCGCTGTCTTATTTCTGTGTTCCTTACTTTGTCCATGAGGGTGAGTCCAAGCATAGAACGCTCGGCTGCTCTTTGGAACTTGGCAATTTTGTCAACAGAGTCTTGTGTTAGCGCCCATGTTTGGCATCCATACAGCAAAGAAGGCAGGATTGTATTGTCCATTAGTCGTTTTTTCAAGTATATAGGCATACGGCTCTTGAAGACATCCTTGTTAGCCCAGTATTTTCTCCATGCTGTGGCTATCCTTCTGTCAATTTCTTTGCTATCTGCATCTTGAAAGGAAATAATACGTCCCAGGTATATGTATTCGCTTACATACTCGATGAATGTGTCTTGAAGTTTTATAGGAGTCTGAGTACCGTTTGTCATTATTTTTGTTTTAGAAAGGTTCATATGAAGACCAATATTTTTGCTCTCGCTATCCAATTTATTCAGCATATGCTCTAGGATTTCCGGTGTTTCAGCCATGATTATAATATCATCCGCAAACCGTAGATGTGTGAGCTTCTCTCCGTTTATGTTCAAACCATACATAGACCAATCAAGTTTGCGGAACATGGACTCTAAGATGGCTGCAAACATTTTTGGGGACACTGGATCCCCTTGTTTTACTCCTCTTTTTATGTTAAACGGTGGTCCAATGGCTTCTGTTCTTATTTTTGCCTTATATCTGCTGTATATTATTCTGAGTATAGATATGTATTTATTATTTATACCTTGCTCTCTCAAACTTATCCATAAATGATTGTGTGATATAGAGTCAAAAGCTTTGGTATAATCGACGTAAGCCAGGCTGTAGGTACTTATATCATATTAAATGGATATCGATTCCACACGTTTCATAATAATTATTAAATTTTAAGTAGGTGGTTAAAATTGGTGGTGGTGGTGATGGTTTTAAATATCTGCGTTAGTATGCGTCGTTAGTTTTAGCGTCATCGTTTTATAAAATAAATAAAATTATCATGAAATTTATAGTTAGATTTTTGGTAAATACAATGCAATAAGTTAAGCAAACCCAAAATGCAGTCACAAAATAAAAATATAAAATCCTGTCCTCTCCCCTATTAAAATACCAACATGAGTTGAGGCTGGTCTCGTATTGAATGCGGTATTATAATGAAATGATTCATATTTAAGTGAGTACTCCCCTCTTTATTCGGTGTTGGGGATCGGAAGCAATGTTTCTTATTATTCTTATTAAAGCCGTGTTATGATTGTCGTTTTTATTGTGCTTTTTTAAACAACTTGTGTTCGGGAAATTGCTTGTTTCTTCACGGATCTGAATATAATTATGATGTGATTTCGTGTAAGGGAATTCGGAATGAAGATGTACGTTATAATGTTTTAAAGTGCATTTAGTTACTGATAGATGTATTGTTGTAATACCTAAATGGTTTCAAAGCAAAGCATGAGTGTTGTATTCGAGTGTTTATTATGTATCTAGTTTAAACCTTATTATATTTTAAAAGCATGAGTATTGTATTCCAGTGTTTATTATGTATCTAGTTTAAACCTTATTATATTTTAAAAGGATTAGTTTAGTTTATAAATACAATCTAAATAAATTTGACGTTCAAGTTGATAGAACATATTTTACTTGCCAACTATGAAAGTATACTGCTGGCAGGTACTTTATTGATTTACCACCTTCATTCCATACTTTTTGCCTGATATATAATACTAGCTGTGCCAGCGACTTCGTCCACGTGGAATAGTTATTTTGGGCATCATATTTATTTTTACCTTATATAAATTATAGCTGTTACCCGCGACTTGAACTGTTTTTGCAGCGCACGCAACGGAAGCCCTCAAAGATGAATAATTTTCCCCGTTTTTTCCACATTTTCTGTTATTTCTTCGCTTCTATTAGTTTCAACGTAATGTAATATATCCTTCCTCGATAAATGGTCTATTCAACACAAAAAAATTTTTACCACCAGTTGTTCCTGAGGTTAGCGCGTTCAAACAAACAAACTATTCAGCTTTATAATATTAGTAAGTATAGATATCTAACTACTACGACAATAACATCTTAGCCATCCACTAAGTCCATCTATATCCCCGACGTATGCCAGAATGGATATGCTAATAGTGACTGTTGTCCCTCAGTTCCCAGACCAGACATAATCCGTTGATAATCTCATCCTCGCAGATAACGCGATAACGGGCCTTAATAGCTGGGATATGCCGGGATAGCCCCTGATGTATCCCGGGTAGATGCCCCTTGATGTCATTTGAGGGGTACTACTGTAACAGCAAATAGGATCGTATAAGAGTGGCAAACTACAGTGTCCTGACTTTTAAACTCTACATAAATGCACAGATAATAATGAATGCACACAACACACAAACGCCTTCCTATAAAGCCAATTTCGGGTAAACGCCAACTTTTTCATTCAAACATGCATAAAAATTTAGATGGCACCTGTTTCTTAAAATATAAACTTGTAATAAAGCTGTGTAAAATAGATTTAGAATAAGAAATCGATTAAACAATGTCTATTCCACATTGTTTTATGTCTCATTGCAGACCCCTTGGCTCAGAGAGGCATCCCCTAATTCGTTGTCATCAAGCATAGAAACCACGAATTTTATTACAAAGTGGTAAAGTTCACTTTACCATCGTTTTCATATTTACAGGGCTTCTGAATAAAAAAAACACTGGGTACGTACAAAAATACATTAATATACATATTTTATATATAAAGTCAGTTAACAAGCCCGTTTAAAAGGTATTGAAACTGTTACGCCATAGTTTTCCTCTCTTACTTACCTGTAACTTAAAATAACACCAAAGCCCGCTGACTTCCTCAATCGCAACGCCTAAATAACAAAAACAGACACACAATACAAATCTTCGAACAAAAATCTTCCTATTCCATATATTTTTATATTTACCTATGAAATTGCCGATTTGTATGACGAAATTGCGAAAAATGATATTTCAACATATTTAGATACATATTTAAATGCAATTGATAACTATAGTTAGATGAAAAAAAAGCTATGCACTGCGTATATCAATTCCTCAAAAACAGAGTACCTATATGATAAAAATAAACCTAGTTAAAGTAGTGAAACCGACGACACATTGAAAGAGGTGTTTTCAATGACTTCCCTATAAGTAATATGCACTAGTAATACATTTTTTTTATCTAAAAGGTACATAATTCAACAATTGATACAATAAAAATTATATTCGGAAAAAATATAGCTGTACGTAAAAGTTACAAACAGATTAAAATATAAGAAAAAAATTATCTATTAGTATTATCACAAGTATCCATCAAAAGGTCCAAACTATCTCCCTAATATCTTCTAGTATACTGAAGGAAAACTGCAAAGCTAAGCACTTACTTCGAGCTTAACAACAAAAACACTTTTTTTTCTTTGGCCACAACTTTGTATTGTGCCAGTTCTCAAGTAAAAAACAAATACAAATCTTTGCCTATTTTTTTTTCGCATCCAGACTTTACTCTCCATCCACCAAAAAGGACCACTATCTCTAATATCTACATAGGTTCTTAATGCGTGTGTAATGACACGACACGTGCGGTCACGTGGCGCCGCGTGCGGTTGTTTGTGCATACAGATTTACCGGGATTAGCACTTTGGGAGCCGTGGGTTGCTTGTGTGTTTTGTGTGTTTGTGGGCTTGATTTGATGGTGCTTGGAGTTGTAGAGTCTGGGTTTTAATATGTAAGTTAAGATGTGTTATATTGAGAAGCAATCATCAGTAAATTAAAGATATTACCAAAGTTAGGCTAAGTGGTCGTGGTAAAATTTAATATTTCTCTCTTTGAGTCTTATTTTTTCATAACTGAGGGTCTTGACTCCCCCACAGAACTAATTCGTTAGGAGAGTTCTCTTGGTGGTGGTGGGCACCCAGGTCCTTCTGCGGAAGACACATGTCCTTGGATATTGTGGTCCTTCACCGTTAAGCGAGTGCAAATCCACACATAACTTGAAAATACAAGTTATTGGTGTAGGGACGGATTTGAACCAGGGAATTTTCGAGCGAATTTTCGTCCAGTCGTACTGGATGAAAAGCCGTACAATGTGCCGGTCAACATCTCATTTTTTTCCCCGCAGCAACAGGAAAGTACCTACAGCTTACACAGCTTATATGTTATGTATAAAAAAGCATACCGAGGCCCTCAGTAGTTATTTTTCTACCCTCAGACTGTCTGAGGGTGGACTAAGAAGTTAATATTTTTGAAAACCATACAAATATCAAGTGTAATTTGTCCAGTTTAAGCTTGACTTCAGTAATTCTTATTCTAACTTATTTTTAAAACTGTTTAAAAAAAATTTACAAATAAATTCTCTCGCGCTAACTGTACCATAGCACCATACCCTGCATTGGTCGATCTTTAATTACTGATAGATCCGCCAGATACGCTCTTATCGCCCATCGTAAATTAGACAAAAGGGATTCTGTGCAACAACAGTATTATAGTATTAACACAGCCGTGGTGTCGTATTAATGCATTAAGGATGTAATATTTGTGGGAATTTGTATTGATGTGGTTTTGATAAGCTTTGCCCAATTTTTCGATGAAAACTGTACTTCTTAGCTTGTAGCTAAGATTAATGGATCCAAAATATTTAAATGATTAGACTATGCACAAGATCGATGCAGATGCCTCATACTAAGGGAGGCCTATACCCAGCAGTGGAATCCCGAGGGCTGTGGATGATGACGTTCATTTGATTTGAGAAGTATAGAAGAATTTATAAACTGAAATAAATGATTAAATATGCAAGGATGTACAAATTGTACAAATAAATTCAGTCTGCCATTGAATCGACGAAACAATTACGGTTTATTCAACGTAATGAAAAAAAAACTTTCAGAAGACTCGTTAACCTCCTTTCTTTGGAAGACGGTTAAAAAAATTAAAATAGAGTACCTAGGTACGCAGTCACAAGATATAAAATTCTTAATAGGAGAGAAAAATACACATATTTATTTTTTTAAACCAATACCGGCTATATACGCTTCGTATTTGTTAAGGAACATGTAAAGTTTTTATTCTAGCAATTTGAAGTTTGACCACACAACAAATAAATAAAAGCAAGCTGGCAGGCTGTAAGAAAGGTTACATTCCCTACATCGGCGCCTCTGCAACGTATTGTACGAGCTCTCACATACACTTACTGTTATAGCGGGGACATGACACAATACAGGGATGGAGGTAAGCAAGGGTGAACCATTACTTTGACATTCAGCGAACTTCAAAGCGAGAGTGAATCGGTTTTTTATCGGGTAAGCACACTTCATCTTAGGCCATAGCCTTAGCTTACTATCAGGGAAACTATGGCAAAGTCTAAACCCGTTCTAGTTATAAAAAATCTGTAAAATATCTAATTTAAAAGACTTGAAAGCTAGCTCAGAATAAGATTATAAGTACTTAAAAACGATAACAAAAAGTGCAGAAAAAAATTAAACTAACTGAGAAATGAATCAAAATTAAAACAATATTACAATACGTTATCTTAGAAACTTGACCACACCACATATAAGTAAAAGCAGTCTTTCAGGCTAAAATAAAGCTTAGGTACTTTACTCACATTGATGATATTTAATTCTAAACGCTGAAGAATAAAAGCAGCAAACTGATTCCTCAATGAGCATTAAGCTGAGTTGGATCTATGTATGCTAAGACAGACTTTTATAATTGTGTGATTTTTGTTATGAATATTGCTAGGTATAATATAATATGCCCCAATAAATGTTTGTTTCTTATATTTCTCCCTTCTTTCTCGCATGCACCGTCCCCAATGTCCCGCAGTAACTCGCTGAGCCAGCGGCCGCGCGCTATTCAATTCTGTTTTATGTCCACTGTGTTCTATGCTTGCTGATTCCTACACTATCTGCTGTTACTTGTTTAGGATTTACACGTCAAAGTAAGGTTACGTACTTAATATTTATACTAAATGTAGAATATATGACAATAACGGAGGTATATGTTGAAGTGTTATAACGGTGAAGGAAAAACATCGTGAGGAAACCGACATGTTTGAGGAACAATATCCGAGGACATGCGTCTTCCGTGGAAGGACCTAGGCGCCCACCACGATGTATCTGCCCAAAACAACTCCCCTAACGAATTAATTAACACTATACAGTTTTAAAGAATACTTTGAAAATGACTACAGTCAACTAGCAATTGATTCTAATCTTGCTTAGAAATTATGTAATTAACTACTAGGTAAGGAGTGTGATGCCAAATTGTCATTTTAGCCCCTATACAGCTAAAGTGACAGTACCAAGGTTTATTTAAGTTGACATATTGTATGATTACATACCTATTATTATGTTTGACATGATTTTAATAACAAAAATTTTCATTATTTTATTAATAAAACTAGACATATGTAACTTCTAAAATTTTATAAAAGCTTATTGTTATAAATTAAATTTGACGAGATATTGTAATTTGTGTAGCATATTCTGTGATATTAGTACTTATACATATGTTACAACTTTACATTATCAATAAAGATTCTTTATCTTTATCTTTAATTCTGCGGCGGAGTCACGACCCTCAGTCATACTCCTCCTGACTGAGGGTCGTGACTCAAGAGAGAGAGAGAGAGATTTTACAAAACATACTTAATTACTACTTTAAACATTAAGTTAACCTATGATAGTAAACATAAATAAATACGAAACAAGATAACACAAAACCGAACATGTAGGTATGTACTACGTCAATCAAGACGAAGAGAAATATAATCTAGTAACCTTTTTACTAACAGCCAACAATTTAACGTGTCATCCAACCCACGAAAGCGCGCAAAATGACCTTATTTAACCAAACAGGTTTGCACTTCACCATAGTATGCCTGATGGTGAGCAATAACTACGGTCTAATATGGACCGTGGATAGCCTGTAAAGAAAATGTGTTTGGT
Organism: Macaria notata; assembly: GCA_927399415.1. NCBI lineage: Eukaryota > Metazoa > Arthropoda > Insecta > Lepidoptera > Geometridae > Macaria > Macaria notata. Next base: position 8,999,177 of record OV656725.1, on the reverse strand, counting down.
TTAGATTTACTTATTCGACAGGTACATAGGTACATAAATACATTGCATATACATAGGTAAACCATAATAATGACTTCTTTGCCTAAGTGCAATATAAGTGCAGGCTTATCAGAACAAGTTATCTTTGTATTGTTTCGCTGCATTCACATACAGGGAAGTTATAGTCATTAGTAAACGAAGTATAATTTACCTACCTTTATGTATAATAGGCACGTATGTGCAGGTATTTAGATTGAGTACATGTTTTTTTCTAAGCTGTATCCATTTTGCTTAGTAACATTTTTTTCCGCAACTTTTCTGGCGTACTTGAAAACTGACTTCTAATAAGAAAAAACAACTTTTGTCAGTAAACAAATATTGCTTGATATTTTAAACAGCTTCAACTCCTCAAAGCGCGATTTAAACAGTTTTACACCAAAAATATCGCTTACTATAAGTCGAAATACTGTAAATTCCTACTTAAAATAAAAAGAAAAAAGCTAAAAGTTTAATCTAACTTTATTACAGATTAAATCGATTAACAGTAGATAAGTGTTTTGACACCATGTCTCAACACTTCCAGCGAGCGACACAATAGTTTCTGTTGTCCATTTAAATGATTATCTCTGTACAATAAACCGCAATCGAAACCGACTTCATAATTGTCACATCTGCCAGATTTTTTCATACAAGGGTCGGGATATAGAACTATACAGGATTATTCGTGACTTACGCAATAAATAAGGGTTGTTTGTTCATTAGATTATATGAACAACTATTAGTACTACGTCTTTTATAAATACAAAAATCTGAATAGGTATCGTCCATATATTACATTAAAATTTCCTCACTTAGGTATTTCATTTTTTATTTCCATTTCATCCAGGAAGTGCTGAATTAATAAAATTATAAAGAAAATCAAGCTGGAACTTCTGAGAATTATGCAAGAACGGTATTTATTTATGCTGAAGCTTTTTTTTTACACGAAATAGGCTTACGTTTGACTATAGCCTGCCTGATGTTAAGCACCGCTATAGTCTAAGATGTAGCACACTTAGATGTAGCTACCAAAAAAGTAAATTATAAAACAAAGTTAATACATTGGCTATCCCTAACGTCACAAGAGTAGAAAATTAACTCATCGTTTCATTTGTTTCTTGTATAAATTTGACATGTCATGTGCCTTACAATAAACTTTTGTAGATACAGTAACCACCCAAAAATCTTTGCTTGTTATAACTATTTACAACTAACCGTGTATGGTCTGCAAGACCCCTGCAGAGTAGTTAAGGGTTAAAACCGGTAGTGTAGGTTTGCTATTCAATTTGAATGGTTGCAGTTGTAATGATTGCACTTGTTGATAACGGGTTAAATTATGCGATGTTTAGACAAGTTTATTCCCTAGTTTATAGACTATGATAGAAAATAACAATCATATTTATCATAACTTATAATAAGTTATGTTTATCATAACTTATAATAAGTTATGATGAGTTCTGGTATACTTAGGTATTCAATAAAAATGTCGTACTACGTAAAAACTTGGATGAAAGGTTTGTAAAGCAGAATTTCAGACATTGAATAAACTCGGAGCCAAATGTCAGTTTCGTAAACCAGGGTTCAATACATAAACTTATAACAACACAATACACACAATAAACAAGAAAACCTTCCAAACTATACATTTCCATAACCTTTTTCATTCTCAAAAAACGCCATCCGAGCAAGATTCCAAAACCGATAAAACACGGGTCCCGCAATCAATCTTAATAACAAACCTATATAAACAATCTTGCGCATCTGATATTCTCCCGACCTTTCATGTGGCGGTGGAAAAAATAAAAAAAATATCTCCCCGGAAAGCGGGAAAATCATGAGGAAGAAATATCTCCCCAAAAAGCGGGTAAATCATGAGTTATGGCCATCCCGCCTCCCGCTCGATGTCATTAGCGATCGTAAATTTTATTCCCGCAAAACATAACCGGGAAATACTCGTAGGTACAAAGTTGCCAGGAAAAAATATAGCAGGTTTCCTGGAGATGGAAAATATGGCAACTTTGGTGTGATAGTCTTTTTTGGAGGTGTTGGGTATTGAATATTAGATGTTCTAATATATTATATTTATTAAATTAGGTACGTTTTAGTGTGAAAATGTGAGGTCTACCTATATGTCAAAGAGGTGAATACTAATGCACTTAATAGGATATAGTTTAGTAAAAAACAGCAGCAGAAGAAAAACCAGTCCACACAATATAACTAAATATTATTTACCTAATAAAAGAATCAAGTTAAAGTAATCGAAGTTTGGGTAATCAAGGAAAATTTACAGAGGTACAAATTCTTCCAAAAATGTGATTTTTCTCAAAAGACCAAGCCCATTACATAAATAATCGCCAACCTATACCCATTCTGACAAACCAATGCCTAACCCCTCCAGCCCGAGCGATATTTCCGCACTAGGTAGTTTGTCTCGGAATCCTTCCCACCGGGTACAAAAGGGGACACTAAGTGGCTTTTCATTTTTCCCCTCACTTCCCCACTATACCCCAGCCTCGCATTTTTATTTATTTTTCATCGCCCCGAGGCTTGGCCCGATATTATATCGGCCATTTTGTTTATTTTTATTACGATATACGCTCAAATGCAGCTATTATTTTTTATAGAATGCGCACAATGAATATTGTAGGTGGTAACACTGCGGTTACATTTAAGCTGGATTACTTTACAAATTGAATGGGCTTTAGGCGGTTTATGCGGATTTATTTTATGATGGCAACACCTTATAATATAGTAGGATTAGCTTGTTATCCAGTTGTGATAAGGACGGGAAACCAATCAACGGGAAGATTATGTTAATTGCTTAGTCAAATTACGAGATAAATGGCAATTAAATACGGAAGCCCATCCCGAAAGTACATCGAACCTTAAATCATAACAAAAGCCTCTGGGGCAAATTGAAAACTCTTGAAACTAGAGTCACTTAAAATTGACAACTAACAGTAAACATTGACGGAGAAATCAAATAACAAATACTCAAAACCACATTCAGTTGAGGACTTCCTTCTTTTTTGCAGTCGATCAATAAATTTGGGGCTACATCACCGAGTTAACACATTGTACCATTATAAATAGACAATATAGATATCTGATAAGAATAATTGAAACATGTGTTAAACTCTCGTGACGGCGTATTGTTTACGGTTCTTTTAACCATGCCCGAAATATTATCTTTACAATCGCTGGTCATAAAAGCTGTTAAATTGACACCTGTCATCATATATCATCATGTTATCACATCACACTATAATATACATATGTAATGAAATAAGAGCAAAAGTTTGTTAGTATGTATGTTTGTTTCTTTGTTTGGAGTATGTGATTAAACTGTAAAAACCTATATATGATGATCTTTTTTCTGGAAGAAATCGCCTAAGGCGATAAGGCCGCCCTATGTTAATATTACCAAACCAACTTTAATATATTTAAGTTTATTTCCTGTTTTGTAATTTCTATGTATTATGGTGTACATAAAACAAATATTTTATTCTATAATTTATGATATTTTATTTATTTAATGGTGGGTGATAGAATATTAATTATGAATGTGGTTGTTTTTCTAGGATGCTGTCTCTAATGTCTTGTAGATAGATAGATATACACTTTATTAAAACACCAGCACAATACAGAAATTTACAAAAATAATATTAAAACTTAAGCCTAGTGTCTTAACTGGCGACCTTATCGCTAAAAGCGATCTCTTCCAGGCAACCAATCTGGCAGGGATAAGTATAATGGTAGACGAGGTGTTTTAAATGTATGTGAAATTACATAAATACATAGGTATCATATTGTATTGTATTACTTAATCTTGTATTAAGTACTTAATCTTTATTAATTAAGTCTTACATTATCAACAGTTTGTACATAATTACGTACAAGACACTGCAGTTCACATGATTACTGATATGAAGGTAGTAAAGTGTTGCAAAAGTGACGAAGGCTACTTTTACAACCGATACACTATAATATCCTAATGCACATATGTATGTATGTACATATATTTCCATAGTAAAAGTTTGCTTATTTATCACTAGTGGATGCCCGCGGCTCCGCACGCGTGATTTTGAGATATAAGTAACCTATCTCTATACTAGCACCATACCAAAATTCGCATAGATCCGACACTAATAATAAAAATTAAGGCAGAAACAGGTTTCTGAGAGCAAGTGAATCAAGAAATTCTTACTAGTTCTCGACGTTTGTTATCTTTTAATGCTTGTAACACCTAATAGGCGGTTATGATGTTTTAGGCACTTTAGGGTTATCTTGAAGGGCTGTTGGGCAATTAATGGTAGTACTAGTAAATGGGTCATGTATTATTTTATGTGTCGGTTTACCAGGTACTTACCAAATTGATTTATGCTATTTTAAATATAATAGGTTAGTTTGAAAAAAAAGGAGGGCACTGGCATCTATCGCATAGCCTTTGAACTATGGGTACTATGGTATGTCTAAAGCGACAACTCTAGGAATGTAATCTACGATATTGATTCTCTATAGTCAATACGTTTTCTCAGGGAGCGACGAGCTTTTCGTATATTTTATTTATGCTATTAATATTAATAAGAGAAATACAGAAAGATCAAGAAATTATCTACAGAAAACACTTGGAACTTCAATTTTAGTATAACTAAAGTTCAAGTTCAGAGTATTTATTTTCTGTAATGTTCAAGCATGAAGTAGTGTAATGTAAACCAATTGTTTTATTTTTTAAACTTAAGATTAATATTGTACACACCAACCTCCCCTCTATCACAATCGAATAGAATTAAAACAGGCCGCAATCCATAACATGTCTCATAAATCAGAGAGCGCGGCGCATTAAAAACAACGACAATATGTTCAGTGGACACGTAATTACAGCGTAAAAAAAGCGGCCAACATTTGCCAATGAAACATACAAGATGATTTACAAAACTATTTGATATCACTGGTATTTTGAATTAGGGATTGCTTGTATTGACATGCCAAGAGAAAAAAAATACAATACATAAATCATAAAATAAATCATTCAAAATTGGTCAAAGCTAGACCATGTCTTGAGTGTTTCGCTAGTGATCTAAGACCCACTGTCAAAAGGCAGCACGTGCGTTCTCAGCATGATATCATTGATAACTAATATCTATACCATTTACATTTACCACTATGTTAAAAGGACCAAAAACAGGATATCTGGATTTTGAATAGTTCAATGTTTATGTAACCGCCTACAAAAGATAGTTGGATAGTTAGATGTCTCCAGATTATATTGTTAATGAGTAAACCATAATGACTGGAGGGCCAGATGACGTGGGGCATCACTAGTTACGAGCACATCACTAGCTATGGGGCCATCACTAGCTGTTGGGTGTCATGTTGATATCGTTTGGAAACTGAATTGTGGTTAGTGGTCATGTGGTTAGTTACCGGATAAAAGAAATATCAGACAGCATAATTTTTCTGTCTGATCAATATCTTTAGAAGTGTAGGCATGTAATGTTTTGGAATTGACACTTTACAATTTCAGTAAGTATTAAATTGTATCCTTCAGGAAGATATCGCTTTTAGCGATAAGGCCACCGCTTGTGGCACTAGTTTTAGAATTCAACTTTAGTTGTATTTTGTATTTAAAGTACACCTAATTAGGTATGTATTGCCCATAACGATTCTAGATTTATATATATTAGAGTTGTGATCAAGTATAATAATATTATTCATGTTTTTTTAACCGATTTCTTACATAATCTCACAAAAACCTATACCAAACTACTACACATTTCATATCACCATATGAAATGTGTAGTAGATTCGGTTGATATCTCTACGTTTCCAAACGCGCCCTCACAGACTGCAGCCTCCCGAGGCGCGCTCCCCGGTGTGCTATAACCTTAACTAGCGCATCTGTCTGCCAAGTCAGTCTGGTGTGCTACCACCATTATGGTGCAAATACCAATAAGTGTGAGGTTTATTTGATTTGATTGTAGTTATATTACTGCATAAATATTTTAACTTTTGATTCTTTTCAATTTAAAAAAATACAGATAAATCTGCAATGCTGATTACAGTTTTGCTTGCGATTATGAAAGGTATTCCATAGGTGCATTACTTAATAACTTAGATTGACTGACTGACTATGGTCAAGAACAAACCCGTTCAAGTTAAAAAAAAATAACTTAGATACTTAAGTAATTTTTTTACCTTCTTAACTCATTGGATTGTAAGTGCCGGCTGTTTGTCATAGAACAACAGTCGTCAGATGCTCTTAAAAAACTCTCGACACTAGAGTTAGCCAATCTCATAAGAACCTTCCAGGTCAATCATTTCATGGGTGGACCCAAACAAAAACAAAATAAGGCATTTGCTTTTATCGTTATAATGTGTAAAATAGTCTGAAAATGAAAACTATAGACACTAGGGTTTGTCGCGCTATACGATTTTTCCACTAACACCTAGTAAAATTGGGGTCTTGCATCAACACAGTAACCAAACACATCAATCCTGTCTAATTAAGAGCGCCAATTTACAAATTCCATTTACATTAACGTTCTTAACATTGAGCTGCCATCTCTTTGATCGTCGGAGAGTTTTGAAGTAATAACGCCGGTGTTTAACAAGAGATGGCGCTGCTAATATGCGCGGCTTAAACTCACGCAAATAATTAGGTATGTGTCCGGGACGGTGGCAGTCTATTTACTGGAGATGCTGTGGGAGGTGTTATTCTGAGGATTTCATAGATAACATGAGAATGTAAGTACAATAATATCTATTAATAAGCTGCATAAACTGATCGCTTCAGCTTCTTTTTATAGCCGGATAAGCAGAAAGTCCGCATTTAAACATCGTTTTATGGTGGAAGTGCCGAAGTGTCGAACACAGCGCTTTGCCTCTACGTTTATTGTACGGACGGCAAAGCTTGGAACAATTTACCGGAAGTTGTGTTTCCTACGAACTACAATCCAGGGGGTTTCAAATATAGAGTTAATAGGTATCTTCTAGGTATGCGTGTTAACCCTAGGCTGCAGCAATGCTTAGCACCAGGCAGGCTGTAGTCAAACGAAAACCTATCACCACGTAAAAAAAACGACAGCGGGCAAAAACTTATGAAACTCCATGAATGGCCAAGTTCTAAATTTACCTATTTAAACGACTGTCTCCTTAAGTATAAGAAATTTAATAAGTATCTCATAGACCTACTAAACAGTAATTTCTACAAAGTTAAATAAAGCAAATACAGATATTTGCAATTTATGTAAACATCAATCTCATGTAGCATGTCTACTAATTTGTTCTCTTTATTACACAGAAAAAAAAACAAATTAGTTGGCTACATGATTAAATGTTAGTCTTGCCAAATGTCTAGAGCGTATTTTAGCAAACACACTCACATAAATAAAAGAACAATTTATGTGACTGTATGTAGTTCAAGCTATTTTGAAGATGGAAATCTGAGAAAGACAATTTACTGAACAAGTTCCAAATTATTCTGCAAATATTTTTTATGCTAGGTACAATTGTTCATACATAATAATTGTTGCATACAAATACTATCTAGCGATGTGTAGTTAAGTATTATCCCATTTCATATAAAAAATATTGAAATGTAAATAAAGCCAGAACACATCATTTTTAAATCATGTTCTTACTAGCACCAAAATGTCTTATCTCGTCTTGAACTGATAATGATGATAAAACCTTTTAATCAATTGGATCAAAATTAAACAAAGTTACACCACTAATAAACCAAAAATATCAATCGCTTCTTGATTACTCACAAAGACAATAAAAAACAAACGACAGCAGATTAAAATGGCGCCTAAACAAACTGTAACACAAATCCAACTACAGAAGGTTCCAGAATACTCGCCTGGAGAGGAGCCACGTACCCACCCCAGAGGGGGGAAGCTATTAAGCCAAGCCAAAACTAATTTAAATTAAATCCTAGTGAATTACCCGACGAGGAAATTGTCGAGCACCCTCGGTGCTCCCGGAGTAGTACTGGTGGGGAGACAAGAGTTGACGTTGTTTGTTTTACAGCATCCTGATCGACTGATACAACTGTATTAAATTTGTATTGTATTGGCAATGTAAGTTATGAACACGTGCCACGCATTGGTGATATCAATAATCTTGATTGTTGTGGCAATTAGCTCTTGGTTGTTCGGCGTCTCGTGGATTAATCAAGAATGTCTTTATTTGTCAATAAAAAAGTACAACTTTATATACGAGTCCAATGACTTTAATCAAATAGCATCGTAGTATGCAGCTAATATTTCAACAGATGAATGAATATTATCTTTGGAAATTTTTGTACAACATAAACGGCAATTTAAATTATCAGATCGACAGTTGTCTGACAGTAGGTACTGACTTAACAAGAAAATGCTGAAACACATTTAATATGCGCGGCACATTCGTCAGTCACTCGCAGTCAGGTAGCCCCCCCCCCCCCCCCCCCCCCTATGTAGTATACCTAAAAATATTATTATTTATAATAGCTTCTATTAAAAAGTGGTGGTTGGTGGTAGTTGGTCAGGTTCTACTAGATGCGATCTCTAAAAGAACTTCTAGAACACACCTTCCATACGATGTGTGAGCTTCTTGACAATAAAATCAAGCCACTTTCCCACCAGCCTGTACCTTCTATATTGCTTGCGGGCGACGCGGCGTGGTCTCGGGGCGCATCGTTACATGTACCATTTGAATATTATCTCCCCCCACCCCCTCCAACTCCTGAGTTTAGACGTAAGCGACGCCCTGACTTAATTAATGCAAATTTCAGCGCTAACAAGATTATGAATCCCGCTTTTTGAGTCCGACACTTAAAGAGAGCGTGCAGGGCTGGCAACTCCGTGTCAGAGAGAATAGCTGGCTTTACAAACTGTGTTTGTGTCTCCTATTCAGATATAGCAAAATTAAAGAAAATAAATTAATGAATGTGACAAAACAACGTAAAAGTTGTATAGGTGTATTGTTCCGCAAACACGTAGGTAAATAAAGTTCAAGCTATTATATTAGCTTTTTTTGTGTTTTGGCTTATTTTATTAGTTAGAAAAGCACTCCAAGTGATAAGTCCCGTCAACTGTCAAAAGTAAAAGGGAAATGTTGGAAAAAAAGGTTTTTTTGTTTTGTAGAATAAAAAAAGTTTGATTGATTCTAGTAAAAACAACAGATAGACAGCAATATGAATGTGTTTGCTTTTGCACGTTGTATCTATATTAGGTCATATGATGTAGTGTGCGTGCGCATAGATTTTTAAATAAAATAGATTATAAAATAAATAAATGACTTTATTTTCAAGCAATATATCCATATCAAATTTATTACTAAAAACCAAGTATCCACCTACATAGTTTTATTTATTTTTCCAAAATTCAGAAAGTTATATGATATTTATTTTTCCAGATATAATCTAAACAAAATGACAGCCCTACCTCCACCTTTTAAGTGGTTGTATCTACATAAGGGCTTTAAGTACGCCGTAGCAGTTTCGCGCACGAGTGCCTTATGTGCTTAAAGTTTAGATGTACAGAGCTTTAAATTAGCTTTGTTTCTTTGTAGGTTACTGGATTGCAAAGCTCTGTTTGAAATGGAAACGGGTTTTCTCTAACGTATCTTTTGTTGGACTGGATATTGGTTTAATACTAGTGTGTGTGCTGAGGTTTCTTAATGTTTGAAGTACTCTTTTAAAAGTTAGGAAAGTTTCTAGGTAGGAGAGAGGTATTTACAAAGTTATTTAACGAATACGAACATTCTTTGTTTTGTAGATAAATGAGGAAGTCATATATCTTATGGTTTACCTAAATAACAATAATTCGTATTCAGAGCTATATATTATATTCATTACATTCTGTTATGTCACTTACAAGAACTTTGAGCGTTAGCTTTTAGTGAAAAAAAACATCACCATCCCTTCTGTTAATTTTCATCAGGTTAGACTTCATGATGCCATTAAAAGTGTAAAACGTGAGATTTGGGAAATAATCTCACTAATTAAATTACCCATTATAAATGCAAAGTAATCTCGTATAAATCGTAAAATATTGGAAAAGAATCTTACTAACCTTAATAACCTTTGTACCTAATGGATATTACTGAGATTTTTTTCCAATATTTTACGAGTATTTAGAAAGTATTTCCGTAAGTGTGAAAAATAATCACCACAACCCGTTTCACTTAACACAAACATTAAACCAGAACTATAATAAAGCAAATGACCAAAACTAACCCGTCGACCGTCCTGGGAACTATACAGTTAACCCGCTAATGATCGCGCCCGGTCAACCTTACCTAAACGCCAAAAATCCATTTATTCCCCAACCCGTTGAAGGAAGCTGGGGCGTGACGTCACACGATGTGACACGTCATCAATCATCGAGCAGATTTGATTTTGGAAGCTAGTGATGGGGTTTTGGTCGATAGTTTTGAGAATACTTTTTTTTGTTTTAAAATTTATTAATAATTTTTAAGCAATTTATTATATTGAGCTATTAAATATGCTTATACTTCACATTTTGACCATGTATAAAAAATATACAATTTTTTTTTCGGTAACTGAGTCACGTATCATGCAACCAATACAAGAAACCATACTCCGCTTATACCTATACATATAAGTATATTGTACATAGTATGAAATCTATCATAGTAGGTAAGTACTAAATACATATTTAGTATAAATGTTAGATCAATAGGTAAACCTAATTATTAAAAAATGGCAGCTTTGGGAGAATATCATGTAATATACTCGTAATTTAACAAAAAAAAATTGGTTTGAATATATCTTTTACAGTTAACTTATTGGATTTGAAGAAATAACTTTTACAGTTCACTTTATAACACAAATTGCATCGATATGAAATGCAATAGTAGATATCGATATAAATAACCTCCCTAATTCTATTAAATTTTTAATCAATTGTTTTGGCTCGTGCCTATCATCCGTCTTTCGTTATCAATATTTATAAAGCATTAGTGAACGGGTTTTAGACATGAGGAAATTATTATCGCAGATTGATTCGCGATCACTTATTTTGGGATCTTGATCGATGTATATTAAAAAAAATAGCTTTAAATACTGTGACTGTTTAGCTTGAACTTGAGCTGTACATGTTAATTTAAGCGTAAATTAAGTAGGAAAACGTTTATATTACATAATACAGTGTAATATCGCACGCCTATAGAACGGAATCTATAGACCAAAAGACGGGATCGTCAAAGTCAGAACAACCTTTAGATCATGAAAATGCCTTGGGTAAATAAAAATTAATAAATATCTATAACATCTCAGATTTAAATGGATCGGATGACACTGAAAATTTTAGATCCTACATGTTTAAAAAACTCTTACCTAACATCAATGTTGACTGACCTGTTAGCTTAGTTACTGGCTTGTTAGCTTAGTTGGTAGTGGCTCTACCTTCTAATCTAGGGGTTGCGGGTTCGATTCCCGCTTGACACAAGTTAATAAATTAAAAAAAAAACTTGTGTTGAGTCTGGTCGTTTCTATGTATAATAAGTATGAATTTACAAAAGAAAAGTATATAAGTATTATATCCGTTATCTAGTACCCACGACACAAGCGTTTGCTTAGTGTGGGGCTAGATGGCGATGTGTGAAATAATATTTAATGTTCACCCCCCACATATAACTAATTTTCTGAAACTTTGTTCTCGGATATTCGTTAAAAACCATTTCAGAGGCCTTTAGACCAGTTTCAAAACTCGCAGCGCCATAGTTAACTACTCATTAAATTAACTTAACATTTAATTACTCATATCCAACTGACAAACACAAAAGAAATAACTTAGAAAGCACCGACTCAATAAAAACCTCTAAAGCTCGCCATCCACGGGCATACATAACCGAGGCTCCCCTTAATGAGGAGTAACGACTAGCTCGTGCATAGCCTTAATTCGGTAGAACGAGACAGCGATATATAAACAAGTGAATGGTAGAAAGAGAGGGATGATGGTCTAGTGATGTTGGAGTAGAATTGGTGATAGATGCGCTGGAATGGCGCGGAATACGGAAGTTGAACTATTTGTTTCTATCTAAGAGAAATTTTGTGGAGCTTTGGTGGTTTTTTTATATTTTTGTACATGGGAAACATTTTTTAAATGAGAAGTTTGGGAAGATTTTGTATGATATTACACAAATTTATGATCATTAGTATGTGATTAATTAATTTTGATTTTATAAAATAATAATAAGCGGGTATTTAAACACGCTAATCCGATGACGTAAAGTTGCCCGCTATTTAATTAATTTAGCTCTTCAATGATATCAAATAATAGATATATACCTACGAACCTATATCCATAAAATTTTAATTTAAATTTAGTAAGTTCTTGAAATAAAGCTAAAATGCCGCATAAAAGTTACGTTAAGAGTGAAAAATCCAAACCCAGTCCTACAAAACTCATTACGCAAGCTCTAATTAAAAAGTAATTAAATTCGCGAGAGAAAAAGAGACTCCGACATTTAACTGATACTAATAAGATCGTCAAACAATTACGAGAGGCTAATCCCGGCGCGCGAGCGGGACGGGCATACTTTCCACCCGCCTCTCGCTCGCACACACCACACTCTCTATTTAACTTTTAATTTATACTCATTCCTTTATATCTTTTATTGCTTCGCCCATCGCGACTCCTAATGCGCCCAAGGCTCCTCACACTAATTAAATTCATGCAACACTAAGCTTTCCCGACACCCCCTTGTTTACGCCCCTCCCCGTGCCCCCACCACCCGCGCGGCACCCAATCACAGCGCGCGGCGGCCCGCTACAAACGGGGGGCGGGGCGGCGGCACCGGCAGTGCGAGATCCCTGATAGAGCTGTCATGTCGCGTCCACCGCTCGTTACGCTGTCTTGACATATTTTATTATTATTTATGTCAATTACGTTATTACTTTTTTGTTTAATGGAATAAGGAATTGGTTGTGAAATTGATTGCCTTTCGGTCGCTTATGATTCATCACTGTCAAAAATATAATCTGAAACGTGTTAATTTCGTATGATTGATTGTTGGAGCGTCATTAGTATCAGACCGAGATGTAATCTAGTTTTACGCAACGCTATTGTAGCTCCGTAGTAATGGTCTGTTTTCTTTCCGGGGAAATTAGCTGTTGATTGCTCGCACCGGTCAATCAGCTGTCAAGCAACTTAATAACTTATTTTTGAACCGTCTAACTTAATTTTGAGATGCAACACGATGGGAATACCTAATTTCTTAATAGCATCATTCCAAATATTTATTATGATAGGTGTAACATAATAAAATTGTCATAAGTTTATTTATTTTAAATCTATTTATAAAAATATGAAACATAACTTATTATTTCATGAAGTGAAAAATATCACCGTAGGTATAGGTTTTAATATTTCTTAGCGTATTTATTGCTGATTTTATACCAACTTTAACGGCAGAGTAATTTTAGCAGACAAAATAATTTATAACTTAATTGAACAATTTAACTGAAGAAAATAACTCAGTATTGCTCGCTGTAAAATCACCGCAACCATAAACATCACAAAATAAATCTCATACTTATAAGGAAAACTCACAAACGCATTTATTTTGCGGTGAAATTCCATAAGTTTCAGTACATGTCTCTTTGTAGCGCGCCATGCGGCTAAAAAAGATTATGACGGCCTCGGGCCATCCATACACACAACTCTATGTCAAACTGATTCACAAACGATAATCGACGCTATCACCACCAGCATAAAGCTCAATCTAATTCACCGTCACGTCGACGTTAATTCAATGTTTGGCTGCCCTTAATTTATTACCCGCTATTCAATATACGGCCCTAACTTCGCAGCATAAGGTCGGGAAACGTTTAGCGCGTACATCGTACAGTCAGAAGAATAAATCTATAATATGAAGGAGGCGGGGAATTAATTTGTGGTGGTGGTGGGGGTAGGGTGCAGGCCCCGCCCCGCGGCCGGCGCGCCATGTCAGTGCCGCGCCTGGCGCCGAGCGAACGTACGGCGTGTCAGCGCCTTAACAACAACAAATAGAAACAAGTGACAGTGCTCTCAACTCATTCTCATTTTACGTGTGAACGATTGTAGAGAAAATAATAAAAGAAACTGATCGATAGATATACAAATATTAATAATAAAATGACAATAAATAATGCCCGTCGGTGAGGGTAGTGTGGTGTGTAAACATTCTTGGCGGGATGGTGTTGGAGGGCGGTCTGCCGGCGCCGCTGCAGCTGTACGCGGCGGCGGCGGCCCAGCTGGCGCCCCGGCCGTCCTGGCCCCCCTTCCTGCCCTTCTTTGGCGTCCCTCCGCCGTTCCTGGCGCGGCCCCGGCTCCCCCACCCGATGCCCCGGGCGCCGCACGGACCCCCCAGCGAAGACTCCAATGAAGACGGGGGCAGCAGTAAAGGTGGGTTGGACTTCTTGTTATAGATCTATGTATAATGTAGATATGTAGATACATTACATGCTTTAATAAAGCACCATACAGATAATAATTCAAACAAAAAGAAATAAGACATGCTTGGCGGCCTTATAGTTAAAAGATATCTTTTCCAGGCAACCCATACGGTAGGAATGAAATCTAAAAAAATAAACAAACGTAGTGTTTCAGATAATTACTGAAATATTGATCAACGTAAAAGCTAAAGAAATATAATATAGGTACCTGATTACCCTCAGGCGGCCCGCATGACTGTTTGCCACTGTTTTGATAATAGCCAGAAGTAGGAAAAAAGCTCATGTATAAACTTTGACAGATAGCTTGCTTAAATTTGCTGATATGATGATGAGACATGTAGTTTGAAGACATGCTAAAGAAGAAGTACCTAAGTTAGTGGCCTCTTTTCTACGCATTTTCGTTTAAACTACAATTATGTAGGTATTTGGATTGGAAATTCAAGAATATCGATTAGATTCTGTTTTTTCCTAGAAAAAAGATGCTAGAGCGAATATACCTACCTACATTAAAATATCTTGCTACTACAATCTATTTATGTTTATAATAGTGGTAGTAAAAAATACACTTATGATACTAGATGAATTAAATAAGCTAAAAAATAAATATAATTATTGAGTGCGGTATCTGAGTAACCACAAAATTAGTTGAGCAGGTAAATTTGTGGTCACGATCAAGAATTGCCGGCGGCGGCGGCACGTACCTACATATTATATAAGCATGTTATTTTTTGTCCTAATTTTAATTACTGCCAAAATAGTGTGTATATTTATGCAACTAATTATTAATATTAAATATTGTAGGACTGTAACTTAAAATTATTAAAAAGTAATGTAAATTTGGAATAAATTTGCGTTTGTTTGAAAAAAGGTTTAGAGTTTCTACATAGATAGACAGAAAATTATTCATTTTAACACACGAAATAAAATACAAAGAAAGATATTAAAAAAATAATTATACTAGTGCCACAAGTGGCGGCCTTATCGCTAAAAGCGATCTCTTCCAGGCAACCAGTGGATGGAGAGGAATGAATACAGGAGTATAACGGAGGACGTGGTTTACAACAGAAATAGATAAGATAAGATAAAAAATTACAAATAAAAAAAACTACTCATCGTAAAGCGTAGATGTACAAATATGCTACGAGTTTTAAATTTTATTTTTCATATTATTTAGTCCGCTCGGGTTTCAAAGATTTTTATATGTCCCTGACATATTGTTTTTAAGTTTACTCTGTTTCGAACTGATCCAAAAGAGGGATGTAAATTTCTACTTTCTCCGCGATCGGACTTTAAATAAAAGTATGGTTTTATCATATTTATTATTTATTTTATAACTTATTTACTAACAGCTTAAGCCAACACGTACATTAAGCCAACTATTATTATATATATTATAACTACCTACTATAATAATGCTAAAGCATTTGGGTAGAACATATTATAAACTACGTTACTTAAAAATTTACAACAATCACAACGAAATTTCCTATATTTAGAACAGAACACATCTATGTCTCTGTTCTGAGCAATCATTGCATTGAGCAAGCTAATGGCTGATTTATGGATTCCTGTGATTTTTTTCGTCAACTTTTATGAAGCCTTGACTTGATAAAAGTTAAATGACACGTTAAATTGTAGGTCCCAGATGATCGTCTAGTGCGGCAGTCGTTAAGCCACTTTAGAAGCCCATAGGGCTTGATAAACTCTCGACACCTGAGGTGGCCACTCTCATTCGATAGGAAGGAAGGAAGGAAGCTTTTGACTCTGGGTAAAATTAAGCTATTCCCTATTTATATTAATTCATGGCTTAAGTAATAAATTGGATACCTACTGTATTTTTTTGGTACTGGTTATGAAAATACACAATGGGTAACCTATTTTTTATTAAAAAAGTAAAACGTGAGATAAATCATATATTAGGTACATTACATAGGCGTTCCTGAAGATTTGCACTACTTTCTTAATTTGTGATAGTTAAAATTGGTATATTTGGTATTTATTTGCTTTTTCTTATTTATTTATTGAAGGAAAAAAATATCGATTCAATATCCTATTTGTTAAGGTAATAAAATAAATAGTACCTACATAAAATGTAATGGTTTTGTGCCTTTCATAAAAATTAATATTATTTTTTCAATGTCAAATAATTAGCGGCTATCACCGATATCAATTGAACAAAATAAAATTTAAGTAATTCTATCACGAAAATATTAACAAAAGATGTTATCAACATCTTCTTTGACAGGTATAAAGAGTTAATCAACCGTGAAGGTTGTTTATTCATTTAATTAATACGAAGTTACGAATTAATTGTACGCCAAGAAGTGTTGAAATGTACATTCACAGAAGAAGATTTTGAATAGTCAATGACTCGAATGAGAACTTTAAAAAATTATTGTTTTAAGTAAATCTAACATATGTTTTTAGGGTTGGTTAGCTTGGTTTTTGTAGAGATCATATAACAAATGAAGTCCTACCTAGTGGTACCATAAACTTATTTTAATTAGAATATTTTAAACGTGAGTACCTAGTGTTTTTAAATAGTTATAATTACTATTTAATTCATTTTGTTACTTTGACAATTCTTTTTATGTTGTACTAGTGGGTGCTCGCGGCTTCGCTCGCATTAAGAAGTAAAACTTGCATCCCCTATTTCACTCCTTTAAAAGAGGCATTTCCAAAAATCCTTTCTTAGCGGATGCCTACGTTATAACATCTACCTTCATTCCAAATTTCTGCCCAATCCGTCTAGTAGTTTGAGCTGTGCGTTGATAGATCACTATATCAGTCAGTCAGACACCTTTGAGTTTTATATATAGAGATGAGAGAGTCCGATCGTCAATTCTGTCGATTTCGACATAAAATGAACTAGTCAAGAAACTAACAAAATATTTATTTTGCGTCCCAGTGGACGCAAACACAGTTCCCGCAACAGTTTCCGCGTTTAATAAATTTTACACATTATTTTAATTCTAACTATATATTAAATTATTTCGAAAACCGTTCAGCCGTTGCACCATAAAGAAGTAAACAAACAGACAAACATCTGTCCCATTTATATGATTAAAATGATCATCTTTTTTCATCGCGCAACAAGGTGGACTTTGTTAGTCAAGTTATGAAATAAACTCATTTGCATCAAAAAAAATGTCACAGTAACTAACTTGGACACATAAATTTTGAGATTAGACCCATAAGGGGCTACTATAAGTTTTTGTAACATATTCTACTGATGGCAGTTTTTTCTTTCGATAATAATATGTCCGGGAATGAGAAACAAGTATTTCATCTCTATGCAAAATTTCAGCTAAATTTGTTTTATGATTTCAGATAGATAGATAAACTCTTTATTGTTGACACATTAAAAAATAACAGTACATATATAACAAACTATTATCTTAACTAGTGCCACAAGCGGCGGCCTTATCGCTGAAAGCGATCTCTTCCAGGCAACCTTTGGTTGGAGAGAAATAAGCATAAAAGAAAAAGAAGAATGTGGTGTACAACAAAAAGGAAATATCATTATTATTTCAGCAGGTATTTAAAATGTCTTAAATCTGTCAGAAACATTACAAAGCATTTTTTTATAAGTTGCCTAAAGATATTTGAAGTACTTATCCTTATGATATGATAGCCAGCTCCTAGTGTCATGGATAGTAAAAAACCCTAGAGACCTCTGACATTATAATTATGACAAATAGCCGCATATTAACGTAATATAAATCTATACTAATATTATTAAGCCCAAGAGTTTGTTTGTTTATTTGAAAGCGCTAATCTTAACTGGTGCGAATTGAAAAAATATTTTTGTGTTCAATAGACCATTTATCGAGGAAGGCTTTAAGCTATATAAGATCACGCTGCAACTAATAGGAGCGAAGAAACAATGGAAAATGTGGAAAAAACCGCTATAATTTATAAAGCTGAAGAGGTGGTTTGTAAAAATAAATATGATGCCCAAAATAACTATTCCACGCGGACGAAGTCGCTGGCACAGCTAGTTTAATAATAATCCTATCATAGTTTCAAGCCATAGTAGTCTCCAAATAAAACTGTAGATCAAGAAACAAATTGAAGCATTTGTGAGTAAATCCGTTGCTTATTATATCACGCTGACAAAGTTGATTAGAACCTGAAAATCGTGGTGTAATGAATAGTATTGAATAGGTATGCAAATCCAGTACTTTAAACTCTGCTAGCGAACTGAATTTGAACTAAAATATCTCAAAGAAATATGATCTTGAAAGTATTGACGTGGCTGCAGTGCTGCCGCCAGTTGCAAGTTTTTTTTAGTCTGCAAATCCGGCGAACGATTAGCACACAAAAACTTGTTTACTAGGTAAGTAAGAATCAATTACCTATTGACAATAGACTTGCAGTTTTTTTCTTGTGACTGCATCAAGGTTAGGTTCTAAAAAAACTGTTAGACTGAGTTTAGAGTTGAGTAACTCAATTGAAGATCGGTCAATTAAAAAAATTGGAAAAATAAATATAAAACACATAATTTTGTGTAGGTAGGCACAGAAAAAAAATTCAGGCACAGAATTTTACAATATCCGTCTTATTACAAAATGCGGTTTAAATATTAGTCTAGGACTTTGAAGATAAAAATGGGTTCTTGTTGTTTAAACATCACGTCATACAAGCAATCAAAATGTCAAACGGACTTTGTCTAGACCTGAGGTCTAGACTGATATTTAAAACACGTTTTGTAATAAGGCCCTATGAGATTAGGAAATCTTTGCTGCAATCTTAATACCGAAAAAATCTTGGAACACAAATATTTTAAGAGAAAACGGCCTGTTCGTAAATAAAGATAAGTCCTCAGGCAGATACTATTGTTCCCTAATAGAACTCAACAACACCTTGTTACATAGATAAACACGTTCAAATAAAGCCGTCTATAAATTCACCGTGACCCAACGCATCTGACCTCAGAAGATCAAAGCAGCATTGAATAATGGAATAAATAATGACAGCTAACGTACCCCGTCGATATTATCCTTCTAGGCGTAACATATAGCGCGGCATTATTCCCGAAATATGTTCGGGTTTGAATAAATTTTGTATTAATAAAAAATAAACGTCGGCCAAGGTGCTAAGAGGCTAACGAGTGTAATCCGAGTGTAAGTTATTAGTGAGGCCGCGCGCCCCCTGCTGCGGCCGCTCGAGCGCTCGCGCCCGCGCCCGGTCCATGGCCAAAGATACTCAGATTTTATCCACCTTTGTCGGCACTAGCTGAACTGTTCACGAAATTAGGATGTTTAATGTTTTGTAGATGACGCATAGTCGCCACAGAATAAGCAACACTTGCAACGGTTACCGAGCCTTTGTGCTCGATATAGCCTTTTTTATTCGAGTAATAGAAATATCAATAGGTTTTTTGGGACGGCAATAAATTGTCTGGATGATAATGTGTGAAATTATTAAGATGTCTCCGACTGAGATGTTTTTATGGGATTTTTAATCAGTTAGGAATGTTAGGATTGGGATCGGTTATGATTATGCAGATTGTGGGATAGAGGATGTTTAGAACTTCTTGGTTGTGGTATGGATGTACATGTATTAACCGACTGCTATAGGTAGGTGTCATGTACATATGTAGGTTTAAAGTTACGTTTTTTGCGATGGATGTTTTTGTCTTTTATTTATGATGATGTTGAAACCTGCAAATAAATGATATTTACTAAAGTTATGGATACTATATATAAAAAATAAGCGTTTAGCCGTTTATTAAATATCAATGCACGTAATTGTAATGTTTCTTATTACTTACTGCCCTGGTGATATAAACTTTTTCACTATTTAATTCATTTAAATGATATATCTGTCGGTATCAAAGCCGCGAATGCCGCCGCAAAGGACCCGTCGGGATTTGTGCCGGCCGCAGTACCCTTTACAAATATTTAGAGCATTATTTAAAATAATTTATACTGTGCACACAAAATGTTAACGTTTTAATCAACCAGAATAAGTGATATGTACCCAAAATTTATAAAATTAAAATATCTACGAATAAAACTTTCAGTCAAATCGTTATTCCTCCCGTTTTGAAGTCTTAAAATAGTCATAACTAGTTATTTATTGAAAGAAAGAAAGAACGAAAGAAAGAAAAAATATTTATTTACAGAATTACAGGTTTAAATGTAGGCGAAACCTTAAAACTAATATAATAATCTACCTAATTTTTTATGTTAGACGAGGAAGATTGAGACATTAAATGCCCATATTATATGTATATCTATGTAAGCACTTATACATTAATTGCGATATGAAAGAACATCCAATTAACCAATATGCAATGTTTTCTTATCAGTACAAGTCAGTATAAGATATGTTATATTTATTGTTGTAATTATTTTACGCAGTGATAGAGTGTGTGCAAATAATTAACAAATCTTTATGATTTCCTACGACACGAATAATAAAATATGTTCATTGCGGAAAAAGAATATGAGCCATTTATACATATGAGTAATATGTAGGCATTTGTGTGTATGTATACATATGTACATACAATCATAATATGTATAACAAATTAACTTTGAAAACCTGTGTAGTTTTTTTTGTAATCGAACACAATTTGTGGTAGATTGAACAACTTTTATTTACAATAATCTATATAAAACTCAAAGGTGACTGACTTAGTGATATATCAATGCACAGCCTAAACCACTGGACGGATTGGGCTGAAATTAGGAAAGATGGTAGATGTTATGACGTAGGCATCCGCTAAGAAAGGATTTTTAGAAATGCTACTTTTAAAGGGGTGAAATAAGGGATGCAAGTTTTACTTTAATGCGAGCGAGGCCGCCGCGCGAGCACCCACGAGTAATACATAAAAACAACACGACTTCTTCTCCCTTTTACCTCTCTACGACAAAAAAAATCTTAGGAAAAGCCTAAAGATAATCAAAATGCTTGTTATATCACTTAAAATTGCACATACCCAATTTTACATTGGTCAATAATACATACATAAAAATCATATAAGTAACTATGAAAGAAGTTTACAAAACGAGAAAGAACATGTATAATCATGGTAACAAAAAACTTTTTTGACGAGTAATTTTATAAATTTTTTTTTAATTGCATGTAAACACATAATAATAATTTTATTTATTTATCTATATTATTGATAAAGTGTACTTGTTTTTGTCACGATAATTTCTAGTTTATTATATTTTTAATTGCTGATTGCATGTATTAAACTTTAAAAAAATGTTGTTGCAATTTATTTATGAAGATGTATTTATTGTTGCCTTTCATGAATAATGTACTTGCATATGTCTACAATTAGTTTATAGGTAAGTATATAAAATAACTTATAGTACCTAATTATAAAAGAAAGAGGAAAATATAACTTACCACTTAGAACTTTAATTGGTAAGTGAAGTAAAATGATACTCATTTTGGCAGCCAATAAAATAAATTCAAACCAAGAAAAATATTAAAAGATGAATAAATAATTAGGTAATGTAATCATTTAAGCTAGAAATACAAGACTTAATGTTAACTTATCCAAAAATATGATTCATATTCCAATCACCACATTAATCCACATTCATCATCCAACCAGTCACAAATATTCTCACTTTGCCAACAAAAGGAACATTCTAATCACCTTTTGTAAAGTTTAACCACAAAATACAAAGCTAATACTTACAAGTCAAGGGGAGGGGTCTACGAATAAAAGTAACTGTAGAATAGTAACTGAATAGAAAAAAGTAGTTCCACTAGATGGTCAACCGCTGTCGCTGCGGTTGAGTTTGTGAGCGGGGTTTAACCTTTTAGTGACCAACTGTGACCATGCATTAGGCAGCGTCTGGCTATTTCCGGCAACAGAATCAATCACGAGCAAGCTATGTGTGCGAGTAGTGTGTGATTAAATAAGTACTTTATTGTCCAGAAACAGCGTTGCTTGGTGTTACTTATGTAATTAGTTCAACAGTTGCAGAGATAAGAAACGTGGAAGCCTTTTTGACGTGATATTAGTCAAAAGTAAGTAAGCAGGTTCGAATGAAAATGTCCAACTCTCAAATTAAGATATTTGGAAGGAGTTACAATTCTCCGAATATACATACATATTACACAGCGCCATCTAGCCTCATACTAAACTAATGCTTGTACTTGTATCATGGGTACTAGCTAACGGATATAATACATAAATACATACTTTTCTTTTGTAACTACTTTGTGTACTTTTTTTTTGTACTTATAATACATAGAAACGACCAACTAGCATTACAATTCTATAATAATTATTATTCGTAGAAAGACCCCCAAATACAAGTTGAACAAAACAAGCATCGTAACACAAACTAAATGGTGTAATAAACAGAATCAGAACTAGTCAAAACTACATCAATAAAGGCGAGGGGACCCGGCTGCGGTGCACAGGAAAGTGCTGTGGTGGTGTAGGGATAGATAGATCGATAATTGGATTTAAAGAGGATACATGCAAAAATAAAATAAAAAAATTAAAAGATAACGATAAAGTGATTTAAAATACAATTTTATCCAGTTGTTATCATAATATTTCCGTCAATATGTGTGTTGTATACCACGTCCTTTGTATATCATATTTATTCCTCTCTGTCCAATGGCTGCCTGGAAGAGATCGCTTTTAGCGATAAAGCCGCCACTTGTAGCTCTAGTACAAGTAATTTTTATTTTCTTTCTCTGTAATTTATATCGTGTTGCTATAAAGAATATTGTAGATTTATACAGTAATTGTAGTTTTATACAGCAAAATACAATGAAGCCATCCACATGTTTTTAAGTAAAATTTTAATACAGTTCTATATTTTCAGTTTTTTTCTATTTTTACAACTATTTGTAAAAGTTTTTTGTACTTATAATTAAATATTAATTGAATAAATCTGCGCTAAAACTCCAATTTATAAAAAAAAACTTGAAGTTTCTTTTCATCCAAGAAAAAATATTAAATAGCCTAATAAACAGACATCAGAACTAGTCAAAAGTACATCAATAAAGTCGAGGGGAGACGCGGCTCAGGCGGAGCGCATAAATTACAAGCCCTAGAGAATGGACTTGCACTTGGCTATGTTCATGGATTGAAGATTGCTGGTACTGGGTTCATTTGTGAATTTTGACTGAGTTGTAACTAATAAAAATATTTTTTATAAATTATACGAGACGTACAAAAATGGATGTTTGTAGTTTAGTTGTTTGCAAACAAGTGAAAAAATGCAGCTTTTTATAACCATTTAGGTAATTATACTCTTTCATTTTTAAAACTATACCAAAAGTTGAATACTGATGCTAAGAACTGAAGAAATGGAGTAAGTTTTTGTGATACTATTTTTATTTGTAATTTAAGTTGGTATTAATCAATTTGTACAAAATTTTCCAATACTACAAGTTGTATGTATGTATTTAAACATATATACCTATACATATGTAGGAAATTAGGTTCCTATACATATTTATCAACATCAACACATGACGCAATGTCCAAACCAGTTCTATAACAACACCCAAAACGGGCCAAAGTCTATAAAGCTGACAAAAATGGGCCAAAACATGTATAATAAGGGTCATTACTCACTTGCGGCAAGGTGCGATTGTAACCGAGCAGCCAATTTCAGGGGCCATTTCCTGGCACCCACAGGGGTGACGCCGCCTTAAATAAACTGCCTGCTTTTTAGCTGCTTAGCCACTTTTGGCTCAGCTGGTGATGACTAACCATGGATTTAGTCATATTATATTTGACTGACTGACTGATATAGTGATCTATCAACGCACAGCCCAAACCACTGGACGGATTGGGCTGAAAATTTGTAATGAAGGTAGATGTTATGACGTAGGCATCCGCTAAGAAAGGATTTTTGGAAAAGCCACTTTCAAAGGGTTGAAATAGGGGATGCCAGTTTTACTTCTTAATGTGAGCGAAGCCGCGAGCACCTACAAGTATAGAATAAATTTGAAAAGGATTTAGTTTGTGTGATTTCTTAATTGTATGAGTTTGGTTATTGGATCTGTTTAAGTGGCTCACTTTTTTGTGATTAAGCAAAAAACTAAGTATCGAGTACATTATTCGATATCTAACTGAACTGAACTGAATCAGAACTGAAATTGTTGAATTGTTGAAGTTGAATAAATCTGAACTCAAAACTAGTAGAACACAGAACGTAATAATAGCATTTTCATAAAAATACAGCTTCCTGGATGACGTTTATAAATTTAACAGTTTAGAAATTAAAACTGAAGATTTTTGATGTATTAGCAGAGTTTATTTAACCATTAGCTGTACCATCATACTTATAACCGAACAAATTGCAATTAACAACAAAAATAAGTGATAAAACAAAACTAACTTATTCTCTCGATTCTGTAATTTACCACTTACTGCGAGTCGGCCAATAAACTAATACTATTAAAAGATAGCTGAGGAAAAACAAAGAAAGGTACGTGTATTGTACGAACGGTGTTTATTTTATGGTACATAAAAGTCGGTGCCAATAATTGGCGTCCATTCGCTTTGAAATTGTTGTGGTGACGAGTGAGTTAGATTGGTGGTTATATTTAGACTTGACTTGTGATCGAAGCGTGGCTAAACGCGTGACGCGTGCCCCAAAACATGCATTTGTCACATTCGACACGCTTCTTAGAGTTCCGTGGTGAAAACAATGTTACCATCTGTGTTGATATTTTTATATATAGTAGTTGAAACTGTACCTAAATAATTACAAAAAATAAAATGATTTATTATTTTATGTTTATTTATTTGGAAACACAAATATTTCAGGAAAAACTTTAAACAGGTATTCCTTAGATAAACAAACCTATTTTTTCATAAACCTATTTTTAATGCGTTAATAAAACTCTTTCAAATATCATTCTCATACGGAACCTCATAGCCAAGTCTTGCCAACCATTTGTCCAACAATATCTTGTTTACTTTTTCATAGAGCCGGGGTTACCCTTAGCAATTGGTCGCGGGAGAGTTGCGTGATTTCGCGCCAATATGTCGAATAGTTTAGCGGTTATTGGGTCTTCGATTTTCAAATTGGCCTCTTGGGTGGAATACGCCAGGTGTTGTATCTCGATTATCGTTGGCTGTACATTTGACACATGGTGGGTGGATGATCATTTGAATCTTTGTATTTCGTATATAGAAACTTCATATATAGGTATAGGCAATATTTTTGGTAAAATTAGGCATCAGTCATGTATTTACTTGTCTCGTCAATTACGGTACTTTATAAGTAAACATAAATAAATGTTTTTTTTTTTAATCTTTAGTCTTAAATATAAAAAAAACACTTTTTATTGAAAACGGTATTCTGCCTGATTAGGAAGTTAGTAACGGACCCCATAAATTTGTGAAATGCCTAAGTGGATCAATAACACATATAAAGCAGTCTTATAAAAATATCCTATGAGAAAGTCGCATTTTCATTGAAATTAATTTCAAACGAAAAGTAATCATTTATTTTTTGCTACAACAATTATAAATCGTTATTGTTTTCCTTAAATCATAACGAATTGATTTTGCATTTGTAAAACGTTTCTCCACGGGATTTGCTTAAAAAAATGTCACCCACGTTTTTTTTTTGATACAAAACACAAACAACTAATTTCATGCTCCAATATGGTTTGCTTTGAATATAATAATGCAATTTGTTAGTGGATGACTTTGGAAAAAATACGATGGGGTGGCGTTAGGCGGTAGAAAAAAATATACTAACAAAAGTTACTTGTTTGTTTGTACGTCTTTTCTAAGCATGTTCACAAGTTTTTTTACAAATTTAAGTGAACGTTTGCTATGGATATATTGTGTAATCAAACCTCTTTTTAAGTTCTGTGATAAGTGCATACCTACTCTTAAATGTCTAGCTAAAAGCCCGGGTGTGTTTTCTACAACAAAATAATTATATTAGATCTTCAAACTTTTTAAATCAATATGTTAGTCAAACCCGTATATAATGACCGTTGTCAGACTGTTTACATCTCTTACTCAAAACATTCTCACACGTCTTACCACCAACTGTATCTAATTGCAAAACAAACACACAGAGTTATTCTAATAGCAATAATCCCGCAAAAATGACTCGACTTATCACAACACAACGCTTCTACCTAATCCTTTCATCCCGAACATATTGCTATACTACATTGCTAATCCAGGGGTCTGTGAGACCCGTGCACCATAACTAACCCTATTAAAAGACTGCAGCCCCCGGTTTTAATGTAGCATAAAATTAACCCAGCGTCACGCTCGCTGCGCGCAAAGTTTTAACTAGCGGGCCTGAGAGACCGTTAGATGTTTTGGTCAACATTTGACTTTGTAATTGTCTTGTTTTATACGACTGTGACAAAATTGTGCAGTAAGTATACATATACCTGTTTGCTACAGGTATAAATTGTCATGATACTAAATAAATATTCAAGGACCCACACTAAGCAATCGCTTGTGTCGTGGGTACTAGGTAACGTACTTATATACTTTTTTCTTTTGTAAATATGTATATAGGTTCTTATTATTCATACAAACGACCAGACTCAACACAAGTATTTATATTGTTTAAGCTAACAGAGTAGTTATCATAATAATCATCATTCTCTCTCCTGATCTCGCTTCGATATTGTGCCAGCATCATCTAGATATTCTAGATAATAAGCGACAGATGGCGTAACTTATTAAATAATAACATAATTATATTGTATATTATGCAGTTATGCTTCAATTAAACTTATCTTACTTAACTATCTATATGTATATCTTAACTTATATATTTTTGTAAGTTCTTCAACCAAAGGTGCCATCTTACTATAGATTGGTTGGCAATGTTTTATAAAATCTCTCATTACAATTATTTAACATAGTTTTAAATGGTTTGACATTGCAGGGCATCCGTCAGCAATACAAAAAAAACTTACCTTATAACATTAATTTAAAAGTCTGTAAAAGTCACCCCACCCGTCACTGATACAAACCGCCCTGTTGAGGGCTGATCTATGCCTCCCCAGAGAGCCCTACTCTACACAAGTACACAGAAATGCACAGATTTGCACCACATTTGTAGGTTTTTGGAGTATTACTTTGCAGTTGTTTTTTATTGCATTATAACTCCGACTTCAATGTTTCTTGTGTGTGTTTCTTCAGACCTCTGATATATTTATACATCTGAATATTTTAAAGTTGTCAACTCTACCATATTGGTCGAGAATCTTTGGGATGAGTCGTCAGTAAGCCGAGTAAAAAGAAGTAAACATTGATATTTACTTTTCTTGCACATACTGATGAAGCGTGAAGAGGTAACACAAACTTGTATTAATCATCGAAAACATTTAAGTAACGTTGTGCTTATAAATTAGCGTTATCATTACCGTTGTAAAGAGGAATGTTATTCTAAATATTTGTGTTTTTTTATCACTCAGTATCATATAAAAAGGTTTGCGATTCCGGACGTAACAGCTATAAGCAATAAAATGATCGTTTTCGTAGATGTACGCGTTGATGTCTTTTGAGTGACGTAGCACTTTCGTAGCGGCTCTAGAGAGACCTATAAACTATGTGTAGACTATTTTAGTGCCTAGAATATGATATTTTTACACATTATTTCCTACAATCACTTGGACAAATATATTTAAATGCTTTTTTCTTAAGAAGATAACGATGAAAAAGATTGATTTTTTACCAAAAAAACAATATTTTCAAATGCAACACACCACAACAAACCAAACACCGCAACAGTCAGTGTTTGTCAAACAGCGACCCCGCATTGCTACCAACATTGAAATATTGCTCCCTGGAGAGCGAAGATACTGGCAACTTGCAAAAATAGTGTTGCCAACCGCACAACGATGATCTACGCTCAGAAATAACTACATAAGTTTACACAAGTTTTGGCACTGTGATTGATATTGGCCTTGGAAGTTTTATTTGAGTGCAGAGAAATATGATGGAATATGAATTTCGTCACGGTATTTTGTATATTTAAATATCAAGTGAAGAGTCATGAAATTAAATAAAGCTAGTAAGACAATAAGTTAACGTTTATATTTTCTTACAAGTAATTAATAATGACAGACACCGGTGAAATATAAAATCCGTACTAGGTTGCCTGGAAGATATCACTTTAGTGATAAGGTCATCCAATGTCTCTGGTTCCCTTCCACCTTTTTATGTAAATTGTATTCTTTATTTTGGTGTACAATAAAGTATATTTGAGTGATTGATTGAAATATCAAATAAAGACTTAACAACAATGGATGAACTATGCTCAGCATATGACCCATATGGTAGTACATATTTAAAACGATTATGTTTTGTTCAAAACCAAAACTTACCGGTTTTGTTAAAAGAATTACAGTAAAATTATCAATTTAATAATTTAAATATATAGTACAAAAGACATCAACGCGTTGCAAAACAAAAAAATCACGAGACCTTTAATTATTGACTTTTTATTTTTATCGATATCAACATTCACATCACTGCACCCTATCGATGTTTGTACCCAAAATTAACGTAAGTCAAGATAGCACTCGGGAGTAATCCCCTAATAATTATCGCGGTCCCGCTGTTAGCGAGCCAGATGTGCTGATCCTGGTCAACCTGTAGAGGGAAGTTGGAATAATGATACTGATATGTCAAGTTTTAATTAAAAATTCGGCTGTGATTTGTGAGAAAATGTCGTTGGAATCGTAAATTGTATGTAGATAAAATAAATAAGATATTTTTAATTATTACGTAAAATGTATATATGTGTAATTTAATAAATAATTTAATTAAATAAAATGTTGAATGACATCACTAGAGACAAGAACGCTGGCTGGTTCCTTGCGCAAAGGATTTCTATAGCAATCCAGCGTGGGAATGCAGCCAGCGTTCTTGGCTCCATACCACATGACGTGGATGTTTTAAATTTATTTTAAATGTAAATACTCTTTTTTAGTTTTATTAGTGTATATATTGTTTATTATTGTTGAATAAAGCAAAATTATGTACATATTTCGTAGTGATATTATTTTAAATTATTATCTAACATATATAGGTACATATTTTGTAACCAATACATATTTTTATTTTTAAATTAATGAATATTTAAATACCAAACATTTATGTCTTTACAGATTATGTTTTAAATTTTGAGCAGATTGTTTTGCATGTTCCTCAGAAAATCAGTCATAATATATGTACATATACCAACGAAAATATCCTACAAAACTCTGCTGAATACATGCTGAAATATTATTATCGAAAACTCAGAAATTCCAAAGCAAAATGCGAAGTACCCTTTCAACAAAATATAAATAATCTTTATTGCTAATTGGTTATGCAAAGAGGCGATCACGATAATTACTCGTTGCAAGCGGGAGCACGGCCAAGGTGTCCAACTCCATTAACGATAAAAACCACATTACTCCATACCCATAACCTTCCCTTACTACCCATAATATATCATATTATCTATAATAAATATTTAATAACTTTATTTGCCTAATTGCAAACAATCGCTTCATCTGGCCCCTCCATCGGCAATCAATATTGTTTTCGTAAAATATTAAAATTTTATTACACCAATATTATCACGGGCATAAAATTGGCGTTCGGAACGGTCGTGTAATGTATAGCTTGTACAGTTTTAGTAGGATCGATTTATCATGTTTCAATCTTCGACGCGGCGTGGCCCGCGGCGCTCGCCCGAAATACTGCCTGCATGTTGAGAACCGCATGGAAAATAGTAATTTTCTATTCAGATTTTTTTGAGATACGCGAGCGTATAAGTACCTCATTATAGTCTGGTTGTTAGGGTTTTTATGGCACTGCTTTTTATTTTCCCTTGTTTTAATCTATAGACGAGTAATTTTTTTTGACTCCATTATTTAAAAACATATCTTGTAAGGCTGTGTTTTCATTGATTTTACAATGCAACTAAAACTTTTGTTAAGCTAAAGTAAAAAGAAAAAAATGCTAACTACATCTACTTAAATAATTCTGTACTTATATATAAATAGAGATACCCATATCTTATTAGTGCAAACCATTTCCATAATTAACTAGGCACCTATATTAGAAAAAGGTGTTAAATGAGTACCATTTTACGTCTAAGGCCTAAATACCTCGTTACCAACACCTATGGGTTCTTAATTAGTATATTGGTTAAATTAATTGTCCGTATTCTTAATTGGCATACTCGACCTATTTACTCTGTTATTACACCGAACTGTTAAAAAATAAAATCATACAGGGTTTCTAGTAAAGTATATAAACCAAACGTTTAGTTAGTTAGCTGATAAACACATCTGATTTATAGTCCAGTTGGTGCATATTTATATTTTAGTTTAGTTTTTAATGGATTGAGTTAAGAAACGGTTCTTACCTTTGGATGGGTGGCCAAAATAAAGCGTTTATATGTAGTTTTTGTGGGTAAAATTAATGTACTTTGTTCTAAAGACACAGTTTTCAGTTTATAGTCGAGCTCAAGTACAAAATGTGTACATTGATGACGCAGTTGATTTCTTGTAAATAATTTAGGGTGATCCTGTAAAAATCAAGGGTATGAATAATACTTTTCAGTTGCTATGTCTTGGAAGCGATTATTAAATCATTTGTTCATAACCCTGTAGACCACAAAACACGTAACTATAATACATATATGAACATTAGGTACATTAATTATAGATCCGTTCAGAAAGATACCATATACCTATGTAGAATACAAATATCACTCTTTGAGAGAGACCCACCAGCCTCAGCTTGTTTTACTCCGTAATGTGCGCTAATATACTTCGTAATCATATGTATACTGCTAATAATTTCACAATTCTCTTTAATAATCTACCATTAGTGCCGTGGATGGTAATTATTTGAGAAGGATAAAAATGGCTTCATGATTAGGTAAAGGCTAATGTGAAATGGAGTCGGTAAAGAAGCTCATATGTCTTCCATCTATCGAGCTGGGATTACATAGCTCGTGCTTTTTTTTTACATAATATAGGCTTACGCTTGACTACAACTTGCCTGATGGTAAGCAACGTTATAGTCTACGATCTAGCGCGCTTGCCTAGAAGAAACCGGTTTACTCTCGACTTGAAGACCGACAAATTGTAGTTCAAGGGGAATAGAGATTCGGGCAAGGATCTAGGGCTTGTATCCTATAATATTTTATGTTTTTTATAAGTACATAATATTGTAGAAGTATTCCAGATAATGTTTTCACAAACATCTTGGTAAATATTACTTTGGTCGTAAAAAAATATTTATTTTGTTACACCTAAATTACACGCATAAATTTTAAGACGATATACTCAACGATATTTAAATTATTGCTACCAATTTGTCATTTCTTAGTGTAAAGCAAATATTTTCACATTGATTGTTGATTTTCTGAGAAAACCCACTGACTGGCTTGTAACTCACCTTCATTCAAATCAGATTAATAATTTCACTAAAAAAATGATCACTTTTTGTTTGAACCCTAGTCAGGAAAATGTCTATTGCCCTTACTATTTCAAATGTTATAACCCAATCATAATTTATTCTTGTTGTTACTCAAGTAATACCAAATCACAAATTAAATGACCATTTCTCGTATGAAGCTTGACTTTAATAGCTTTTTCTGGGCTCGTAGTGGTAAGCCGTAAATGTCAATATATCTGGGGACATAAAGGGATTCAATTTTCGCTGAGAAGAGGCGAATGGTTCGCAGAATTCACGTAATGGGCCACTTTAAAACCCAATGTCTTCATCTTGAGAACAGGCGTGGACTGCGGTTGACTTCAGATTTGCAATTATTTTAACGACTCTTTTGTCTCTGGCCTTTTTAAAAAATAGTTTTGAGAGTATATGTTCCGTTATTTCTCAATGTAGGGATGATTTTGAAAGATAAATTAAATAAATTACTTATCTGGAAAAGTAATAACAAATTACTAAATTAATAGATTGTAACCGATAAAAAGCTCTGCATTCTATATAATGTGAGACTAATATTTGACATTACCACAGACCAATTTTCAACAACTAATTGACATTAAAATATGTAGGTATTGTATATGTACATTGAACTTATGTATTTCCTCAATACATCTCTGTAAACATGTCTTCAAGCAGGTACCAATTCAGGTTAAAATTATAACTTTATTCGGCCAATGATTTTGAAAATTAATTTCCCGGGATCGAGACAAAATTACAGTGACCATGTTTTTGGTCAGAGCTATAAGATGTTATTAAGGCTTTCGTTTTTATAGTAATTTTCATGAAATTTCGAAAGTATTTGCTCAAAAACAACTTTGTAGTTTGCGACTTTTAAGAAGGTGTTGATTTTGGAATACTTTATTTACTTAATTTATTACATTATCCAAATCTAAATTTATTACAATATGTTTGAATGGCATTGACAAAAACAGTAAAAAATTTCATCATTAGTAACGCTCAGCACAACTGATAGATATAATATTTTAGAATATAGTTGGCGTTGAAGTTGATTATTTTAAGCAGGGTACTCATCTAGCCGTGTAGCATGTAATGTATCAGATACTGTATCAAGTGAGTACATAGGCACGAGCCCGCTGCGAGCTGCTCGCGCGTGGTTCGCAAGGAGATCGCAGCGACCCGCCGAGTGGCGGTATCGCTGCGAGCACAAAGCGGCTCGCAGTATGCGCGTGGACGGCAACACGAGTTCTTGTGATGACTGTGGACGAGCCGTACTCACTTGAAGGCTAGGAACGTAACATGCTACGTTACGTGGCAGGTAACGTAGCATGGCAGGTTAGTACCCTGCTTTAGAAATAGGTACCTAAACTATACGATACGCATTTAATTTTTTTTCGCAAACTTGATTTTAACCGTCTCAAACACGTATTTCTCTCGTACTTGGTATTGTCTTCTGTATACTGTGTTTTGACGAGTATAAACAATACGACATCAAAATTGAAATCTGTAAGTCTATAATAAAAACATGATGCCATCAAAGTGAAAATATGTAAAAACAGACGAAATAAATAAATAAATAAATATTCCAGGACATTGTACACAGCGCCATCTAGCCCCACACTAAGCAAACGCTTGTGTCGTGGGTACTAGGTAATGGATATAATACTTATATACTTTTCTTTTGTAAATACATACTTATTATACATACAAACGACCAGACCAGACCAGAGAAATAAAAAGTAATATAGTTATATTTGTTATGTTGTGTTATTATTATTGTTAGTATCTACGTTAAATTGTAGGTACCGGCTGTTTGTCTAGTACGGCAGTCGTTAAGCCATGTCAGAGGCCCTCAGGGCGGCTTGATAAACTCTCGACACCAGAGTTGGCCACTCTCATTCGATAAGAAGAAGTTAAAATCTACAAGCGTATCGATAAACTTGCCCTTAACTTACTCACTTTATCGAGATTGCGCGTACTCTATAATTTAATCAACAAGGTAAATTCAACTCGCAAAATAAGTCATTTATCACCGTCTCCGTGGTTTGATGCGCCAATAACCTACCAGATATTTAACCACTTTAGCGACGACATAGTACTGCGAAGAACAAGCTGTGACAATATAGTTACCTACTTTTAAAAAAAAGATTAATATAAGCCTACGATGTACCACGAGTAAACGATGCTCTTGTTACTCAGTTACCAGAGGAATTCGCATATGATAACAAGTGTCAGGCAATTGTCGACGCAAATAGTCCTTCGATAAGAGCCCAAAAATGGCATTCCATTTGGGCACTTCTGTGGGTGGGTCAGATTACACATTAAATTATAGGTCCAGGCTGTTTGTAGATGCCCTATTTTCAGTTAGCAGTAGGCTCTCTCACACGATGTGAAGAAGATACCTAATAAAGTATACGTGTAATATGATAGGTAGGTAATCAGTCACAAATTCTTCGAAACGAAGATTGATACGTGTGCTTACGAAATAGTACGCTTAGACCAGTCTACCACTATTCTATGTCGATTTTGTACCTACATACATAGGTACCTACTTATGTAACCTATAATTTTGGTTAACCTCGCGCGATTTTTTTTCGATCTTGATCGATTCGAGTTGGAATGTTGTATTGATTTTTTATCAATTTGGGCAATGTATAGATTGGTGTCAGGATGATTTATTTGTGATTGTAATAAAATTTAGGTTTTTAGTTGAGTGTCTTTTTTATAAAGTATTTGTTTAGGTTAGCTTTAGAACCGTTGCTGTAGAAATTGTACATAATATTAAATTATACTTCAAAAACTTTGAACCTCGAAAAGCTTCTTTAACTTACTTACATCCAAATTTATTTATGAGAAAGAAGAGAGAACAAATCATTATCGATTTCTCGCTGTCTCCCTCACACACTTAAACCACGACCCGAAACACCGAGGTCGTACTTAACCCACAATTTTGCAAAATAAACTATTTTAATCGATTTTCGAGAAACAATCGCAATCTGACAGTTAAGTGTGAACATCGAGTGAAATAATCGGTTCCTTACAATATGGTTAAACGTGCTTATAACGGTGAAATTCCGGTTTGAAGTTTAAGTTGAGGTTTAAGTTAGACTCGCGCCAATGAAGCTTCAATTCATTCGGGGAATGAAGAAATTACTTACTTACTTGTACAGAGTGACTGAAGATTTGAGGCGTAAGTAATTATATGGTTGCCTCTGTGTATTATGTCACGTTAAACGACTCTGGCTGGTCAGCTTTATACCAGGTTGATTATAAGTACTTGAATAGAATGAAGATTGTACTGTTTTGTTTGGACTTTCATTCCAGTAGGTACATATTTGATCTCGCTTCTTTCCATTTAAGGTGCTCGGCACTCGGCACAGTGAGTAAAATATGCATGAGAGTCATGACCCTCAGTATTGAGGAAAAGGCTTTGGAGGAGGAAAATGATTTAGCTTAGATCACAGTATTTATTTTATTAATTCTAAAGTCTTTATAATCTAGTGTTTATAAAGTTGACTGCCTATTTAAAAAAAACTTGATTCAAAATTTTCTTATTTATGTGTTTATTAAATTATTTATGAAATTCTGTAATGGCCTTAGTCTTATTTTTTTTGTTATGTTTAAAGTTACACATACGAGTATATAGAGTGACAAGTCCGCCCAGTCACCTTGTACAAGCGATGAGTCCTGTATTTTCATTCTTCACAAAACAGCAACCAGTTTCAGAGTATCCGCTCCCTACTTTACGATTCATAAAAAAATATTGTAATTTACTACCACAGCGTCGGTCCGGCTAATTTATATAAAAATAATTCAATTTGCATAATTATTTTATAATGCGATTGGCGTGTTCTGTTTAATAACTGAATTTATATTTAATACTACACGGTGGTGCTGACAGATTTTATTATGCACCTTTTTGCATGTGCATTTATCATTTTCAATTGCACAAGTTGGGTTGCAGGTACCTACCTATCAATAAAATGGCTTTATTAATTTTTTACTTAGTGGGTTGTAATAAAAAACAGAAGGTCCTAATTGAATCTTACAAAAAAATACGACTAAAATACTAATATTATCTGCTTTTTGCAAACCTACAAGAACAAGTGATGTTTGACTTGTTTAAATGAATTGTTTGATAAAATTATTTTTACTGTACTAGGCTGTATGTGAATTTTTATGTTACCACAAGAACATTTTGCCATTTTGACTAGGTAGTTTTGTCACTAGCAAAAATAATTCAGGCAAACCCAATCTAATCTAGTATTTTCTAGGCAAGCACACAATATTGTAGTCTGCAATATTGCAGTCTGCAATATTGCTTGATACACAGTGACTTCAAGTCAAAAATCGAAATTCTAATGGATGATATAATTTTATTGTTTCAACAGCAAACATTTAAAAAATGATTAGTATAAATCGATATAATTTAGTTCCACCAAATATTTTTATTTGAAAAATAACAACTCTATTAGTAAATGTGTTCACGAGAGAATGATGAAAACAAATGAAACGGACATAAAGGAACATAAAGCATTCCCGCTAACAACAATCAAAGTCGATTACCCGTAACATTTGATGGGATTCGAACTTAGACCAAATCAATTGGAGACTCATAATTATTATTTGATATCTATAGGCATCACCAGCTTCATAAATCTATACTAATATTATAAAGCTGAAGAGTTTGTTTGTTTGTTTGTTTGAACGTGCTAATCTAAGGAACTACTGGTGCGATTTGTAAAAATATTTTTGTGTTGAATAGACCATTTATCCAGGAAGGCTTTAGGCTATATAACATCACGCTGCAACTAATAGGAGCGAAGAAACAATGGAAAATTATTCATCTTTAACGGCTCCCGTTACGTGCGCTGCAAAAACGGTTCAAAATTCAAGGAATTAATGCCCAAAATATCTATACCACGCGAAGGAAGTCGCAGGCACAGCTAGTGCTTTTATAAATGGTGACCAAAATCATTCCATTCTCTTCGCACAATACAGCTCTTCCATAAAACTAAAAGTTCACCAAACCATATAATGATATATTCTGCACAAACCAATCAGTATTCCAATATCGACTAATCAATATAGCGATATATCACTTGCTTACACGCATTAGTTACTATCTTAGTATAATGTATTTAGTATTTTTAATAACTGACAGAGACTCTTAGGGCGGCTTGATAAACTTTCGACACCAGAGTAGGCCACTCTCATTCGATAAGAAGGAGAAGAAGAAGGCACTCAAATAATTTTCATACGTGACGTTTTTTTGGCCTGCTCTAATACATACATATTTGTATACCCTATCGGATTCTTTGTGTTACTTCGTCATGTAATTTTATGTGCTTAATTTATAAACACTGAACAACAAGATAAAAAAACTGTATATTTAATATATTAGTTTGAGAAAGCAAGTAGATATGTAGTGTATTTTCAATTATGTAAAATAAAATAAATGTCCCAGCTATGCACCGTCTATTAGGTGAGATGTCAACAGACACGAACTAATACCAACTCAACGGCGACCCATAAAAGTACAATAAACAATAAAGATGGATATCTCGCCAAAATAAACCATAAATTATCCATAAATAGCAGAAATACCATCTTTGTCATTTCAATTTTCCCCTTAGACGAGATGTAATGGAAAAATAAAAGGCATAGCGTAATAACAGCGGATTTATTGAATAGAATTATTTAATTTGTGTCTACTATAGCGGGTTAGATAGGAATGATACATTGAATGACCACGTGTTGTGTATTGTTCTTAGATTTCCTAAAAAGAAATACAAACATAGTAGGTATTGAAGCTAAATAAATGTATAAGTAGGTAGGTACGTAGTTTCTCATTATTTCGACAATGATATATACTATTTACTACTTTTGAGACATTGAGGCCAGCTTCCCAGGTAGCATTTATACGTTATTATGACGTCCGTTTACGGTACTGCTCGACGTAAGAGACGTCATAATCATGACGTCGGGGACTTCCTTCAGATGACGACAATTTGTCACAGCCTCAAGACGTAAGTTTACTGACGTTAAAGTGACGTCATATACTGACGTTGGATTGACGTCATATACTGCATTTATAGAGACGATAATGGGCCGTACAATTTAGGGCAGCTACTGACGTTGGAGTGACGTCATACACTGCATTCATAGAGACGTCATTAGGCCGTACAAATTAGGGCAGCCACTGACGTTGGAGTGACGTCATATACTGCAATCATAGAGACGTCACTAGGCCGTACAAATTAGAGCAGCCAATGACGTTGAAGCGACGTCATTCACTGTATTTATAAGGACGTCACTAAGCCGTACATATTAGGGCAGCCACTGACGTTAGAGCGACGTCATTCACTGTATTCATAAGGTCGTCACTAGGCCGTACATATTAGGGCGGCCACTGACGTTGGAGAGACGTCAATTACTATATTTATAGGGACGTCACTGGGCCATACATATTAGGGCAGCTACTGACGTTGGAGCGACGTCATTTACAGTTTTCATAAAGACGTCACTAAGCCGTACATATTAGGATAGCCGCTGACGTTGGAGTAACGTCATATACAGTATTCATAGTGACGTTACTGTGAATCCTGTGTATGACGTCACTCCAATGTCATTGGCTGCCCTAGTATGTATATATGGCCCAATCACTTTCCTGTGAACTAAGTAAATGACATTACTCCAACGTTGATGGCTGCCCTAATATGTACAGCCCAGTCACTTCCCTGTGAACAAAGTAAATGATGAATAGAATTTAAAATTTAGTTTGCGATATGTGGCATCCTATATCCACGTACCCTGAACACACTCTTAGGACTATGGATGTAACCAAATAAAACAATGTACGTAGCATAGTAAATTTATATTTAAGAAATACATAAGACTGTTAAGGACAATCAATATTATGCAAAGTTATTTTTCAAGAATTCTAATCTACTCAAAATTAACTATTTGTTTATTTATTTATTAAAGTTTACAAAACTGAGCAAACATAAACAATTGACATGTACCCGATCTGAATTAGACACTAAATGCTCATCATCAAAAGTAACAATACGATTTTCATGGAAAATGTCATGTTGCATCAATAAATTGGAATTATTACTAGAACCTCATGATTCAATTTCAGATTGAGAAGTATTTGGCAAATTAAGAAAGGAAGATGACACACTTACTGCTATAGTACTCTCTTGTAAATTAGATAAAAAACATAATTCTGCTTCCTTCGCTCTTCTCAATAATTGACGTTTGCCAACTATAGCCTTTTTCGATTTTTTTATTTTCCCTTCCATATTTTGTGTGACTATTTAATTATTTTTTTGCTTCTTCAATCTCTGAGGGGCATGCTTTAACCAGATTTTAATAAAATCTTCCACTTCTTTGACAGTAGTATATCCTGTGGTGATGACAACCCCTTCTATAAAGAAATAATAAATTTGTTAATGGTGCCTATTATACAATTATAGCCATGTACAATTAAAACTTTAAACTTCATTTCTAGCGTATTGGCAGTGCTGAGTACAGGCCACCTTTCAAATTGATAGGGCTTGGGCTAGGCTGAAACTTCCAATGTTGGTTCTGTGGGGATTTGAACTTCACATAAAAACAGTTGCATGTTATGTTAAGCTTACCCACTATACACTTTCGCAGGCGCAGCTGGCAGAAAGCCTTTTTGTTAGATCTTTTTCCATAAAAATTAAATTGTTTAGCTAGTTGGTCACTGAATAAAAATTTCAGTATGCGAGACACTTTGCTAGATATATCCCTGCCTCCAAGTGTTCTCATGTAAGAAACCTGTAACAAAAATATATGTATTAATAACTTTTTAACTTAAAAACCCCCTGACATTTGATTAAATTATGGGTGAGTACACTCTAAGTGTCCACTACGTTGAGAGTGTACTCAACCATAAATTTCAGGCCAATCTTTATAATATCCTATTAATCGAGACTATTACAATGAGCCCAAACACGACATATCTACTGTAATTTGGCAAGGAGTTGGGTATCCTTTAGATTCCTGATGGATGATGCAGCAGTATCAGGTCTAGGTAACCAGCCAAGTTGCGAGTCAGACTTGCGCCTGAAGGGTTTCGTACCATTTTCTATAAAAAAAACACTCCAATCTGCTGTATCTCATGAACCATATAATAGCTGGAAAGTTTTTCTGTAATGTTTAATTTGTGGTAGGACTAACTAACTACTTTGTGATCTTTGAATCTACAGTTAGGGCAAATCCAACTCGGATAGGTTAGAAGGCTAGCTAGCCTAGAGTTTTGTAACAACCCAAAAACTACTCCTGCTCGATACACCAGTGATACTATATGATGTGGTGCTGAACATGTTTTAATATACCTATGTATGTACCTACACAATAAGTTCTCAATGCCATGCCTTGTGAGTAAATTTTAGATTTAAATTCTAGTTAGCAGCACAATATTTACAATCTAGATCGGTTAGTCTTAGAATTCACTGGTAAATTTTAATATTCATGGTACTTCAGGCTATTACAACACCATTATATACATAGGTATTTTAATTATCACGGAAAAACTAAACTCTTAGCAGCACACAGAAAACTTTTAGCAGTAAGCTCAATCAGTAAAGATTGCACCCAGAAGCTATTATAGTAAGTACTCCAACCCAGGAAACGAGTCAAAACCAAGCGTTTCATAAGAAAATATATTAAATTATACGTACCAGTTTCACCGAACAGTCTCTGGACGCTATAGAGTCTCCATTTCGTGTCTGGTGTGTTGGCGTCAGATAATATTCTTTCGAACGCCTTCGTTCCTTTTACCGGCGGCCAATAGGTAAACTTTACAACGCCTCGGCGTAAACCATTTGCTGTGTGGTGGCGGCGGTTGCCACTCTACCAGCTCCTACGTCACAAGGTAAGTATACATGCGTAGATTGTAGAAGTAAAACGAAACTTGAAACTTTTATGCGAGTTGCTGCGAGCGGCGGATAGAGCCAGCGGGTGTGTGCATCGGATCGCGGTTATCAGCGGACTGGCCTCACCGACTCACCACAAGATGGCCGGCGCGCGGGAACGAGCTCGCGTGGCCTTGGGCGCGGGCGGTTCCCCCCGCGCCCCGCACCTCAAGTGCGACGTGGCTCCATCCGTGCTTGCTTTGCTTGCGTTTAATTAATAACAGAGTAGAACTTACGGCTACACCTGTGTACTATTGACACGCTCCTTCCATTCTCTTCGCTAAATTGTATAATAGAATACATAGGTATTTTTCAATTAAGAACACGGAATACACGCTCACTAACGGTAGTATAAAGTAGTGTTATACCTAAGCGGGAAAAACTTTATCAAAGAATACTATTACCCTTATAAAAAGGGTAATAGTTTATGCAAGACGCTTCAACTCGATGTTCGGTACCTACTTCAACGAAATGTCAGAATTACGTTCCGTTAACTTCCGTTCCTACTTCTGATGTTTTTAAA
Organism: Macaria notata; assembly: GCA_927399415.1. Classification (NCBI taxonomy): domain Eukaryota; kingdom Metazoa; phylum Arthropoda; class Insecta; order Lepidoptera; family Geometridae; genus Macaria; species Macaria notata. The sequence goes on along the minus strand of OV656725.1, from coordinate 8,957,832 downwards.
AATCACAAAGTTTAAGCTTTTTTGATGTTATTAATTAAAATATCTACCTGTACAAAATAAATGCTTCATTATAACTTCAGAAGTACCTGCAGAGACGGAAGGTTTTTATTATTAACTTATATATATTTTACTTCATAAGACTGGAAAATTGATGTAATTGAAACGAAACGTACTATTTTAAATTCTGAGTCGGTTACAAGTTACTGTAATGACGTCAATAAAACGTCCTCTTTCGGACTAATTTGTTACGTCCTGATATTGACCATGAATAGACGTTAATAAAACGTCCACTAGAGACGAATATGATACGTTCTAATACTTTTTTGTTTTTGTTTTGTGTGTGTGTGTGTGAGTGTGAACTGTTTATAATAATATATATGTATCGTATCTTGAAAATCTGTAACAATAAATGTATTTCTTTCTTTCTTTCGTTAAATACTGACCCTGAATAGACGTCGGTTAATCGAAAACTTTGTGGCGAATACGGTACGTCCTAATAATGACCCTAAATAGAGGACAATAAAACGTCCACTTTGTGACGAATATCGTACGTCCTGATATTGACCCTAAATGGACGCCAATAAAACGTCTACTTTGTGGCGAACATGGTACGTCATAATATTGACCCCTAAATAGACGTCAGTAAAACGTCCATTAGAGACGAATATGATACGTCCTAAAAATTACCCTGAATAGACGTCAGTAAATTGTAAACTTTTGTTGCGAATATGGTACGTCCTAATAATGACCCTAAATAGAGGTCGATAAAACGTCCACTCTGTGGCGAATATGGTACGTCATAATATTGACCCCTGAATAGACGTCAGTAAAACGTTCATTAGAGACGAATATGATACGTCCTAAAATTTACTTTGAATAGAAGTCAGTAAATAGTAAACTTTATGGCGAATATGGTACGTCCTAATAATGACCCTAAATAGAGGTCGATAAAACGTCCACTCTGTGGCGAATATGGTACGTCATAATATTGACCCCTGAATAGACGTCAGTAAAACGTTCATTAGAGACGAATATGATACGTCCTAAAAATTACTTTGAATAGACGTCAGTAAATCGTAAACTTTATGGCGAATATGGTACGTCCTAATAATGACCCTAAATAGAGGTCGATAAAACGTTCACTTTGTGACGAATATGGTACGTCCTGATATTGACTCTAAATAGACGTCATTGAAACGTCTACTTTGTGACGAATATGGTACGTCCTGATATTGACCCTAACTGGACGTCAGTAAAAGGTCCACTTTGTGGCGAATATGGTACGTCCTGATATTGACCTTACATGGACGTCAATAAAACGTCAATTTTATGGTGAATATGAGACGTCGAGATACTGACTTTTAATTAACGTACATAAGACGTCATCGTCGACGCATTAATGACCGACCCTATTATGACCTAAGAGTGACGTCGTTTAAGCGTCACTGACGTCACTTTGCTACCTGGGTTGCACAGCACGCATATATATTTTTTCTATTAAATTTATCCTCCTTATGCTAAAAAGTGTGGACACTCGCATTGTTTAAATTAATTAAAATCAGTTTGACCGCAACATTGTTTAGCAAACTTTCCTGTTAGACATAAATTATTATCAACTTCTGGTATTTATTCAGCAGTGTATTATGCAGCCCTCAAGCACCCCCCTCCCCCACCCCTCTCCCCGCGGGTGACATTAAAACACCGAGCAGACTAAATTAAAGCGCCAAAACTGTTGTCTGCGGGCCCAAGGCGCTCGTTTGTTTTAATACAATAACTACATCCGTCTCACTCTCACCCCAATTAAAACCAATAACGCCCTCTCACTCCACCACCGTAATTCAACCGCTTCTCTTAAGGCGACACCGCACTATCTATCATAATAACTTCGGATCAGCCTTCAAATTGTTGAGGGAAGTGATTTATTCAACACCTAATTGATTTATCATAGACAAGGTTATCCACTTTTGACACCTCGCCTGTCGAACGGGTGTTCGCAAACAAATAAATGTCAGCGACAGATTACTGTTGACATTTCAAATTATCTAGCCAATAATATTAATTGCTGAACAAAAGCAAAAAACAATCGCTATAATATTAATTTTGCTTTAAAGGAAAGGTTGTCGCAAGATATTAAAATACGTTCAATAAGTTAATCAACAAAAAACCCTAATACACGGAATTATCGGAGCAACAAAACAACGACACGTTGAACGTAACAGAAGCGCGTTCCTCTTAATCACTTCTAATTTATTTAGTCCCTCCGAGGACCGAGCGGGTAATTTATAGGCGTCCCTTTCCAACCCCTACGCGGCGCGTTCTACCCGTCTCGCTCTCCCGGGACCATTTTTAATTAAAATCACCGGGAGAAAATTAGAAATTATATTCTATTTTCAAAAACTTGTTCTGACGGTTTGTTGGAGATTATCTGTTTTTTATGAGCCCCCGGTCGCGGCTTTGTTTTAACTGCCGAGGAATTGTCTGAAATGGAGTTCGCCGCGTCTTTATGATTATGTCTTATTCATTTCAATCCGAGCGTCGGTGATTGGAGCGTTCGACTTTATTAATTTAACGTCGGCTGATATAATGCCATGATTTATATTCCGAGCCGTGTGAAGGTTTAATCGCCGCCTTTACGAGTCGCGTCTACGTGTGAATAAACTTCTTTCGATCAGATAATTGTATTTTTCTTGTTGGATTTCAATAAAAGATTTTTAATTAAGACGCAGCGAAGTAGCAAATTGGCACGTACTTTCTCTGTCACGCTCTAGCATCTAACTAGGTATAGCGAATTAAGAACAATGATATAAAGACTAGGTTATAAAAAGTAGTAGTTCATTTCAATGCCTAGTAATGGAAATTTGAAACATGCAAAAAGTGTTTGGTCGCTTGGCAACCGCCTAGCTGCAATTAAATACTTGCGTCAACGAACCCGACTCGTTTTTTACGCTCAACATTCTATTATTTGCTCCTATTTTAGTCATGATTTTGTAATTTATTACCAAAAAGTGGCATCCCGCTGTCATTGTATCTATAAAGAAGATAAAAGCAGTTAAAGTGTTAAATGAATTTCTCATAGACAAATTATCTACTAATGAACACTTAAATCAATCATTCATTTTGTTCGCTTCCCTGACAAATTTTGCACCAGACCAATTGACCCTTTACCACAAACTTCTTAAGGAGAAACCGCCATCCATACAGCATGCACATACCTTAACTAAATATATAAATAATAGCACACAGCGCCATCTAGCCCCACACTAAGCTAACCCTCTCTCCCAACCTGTACTCACGTCTACCCTGGTCTTCCCCAGGTGGAGTAGGTGACGACGACGGAGACAGCGGCAAGAGACGCCGCTCCAGAACCAACTTCAACTCCTGGCAGCTGGAAGAGCTGGAGCGAGCCTTCCTTGCTTCACACTACCCTGACGTGTTCATGAGAGAAGCACTGGCTATGAGGCTGGATCTCAAGGAGAGCAGAGTGGCTGTAAGTAATTCTTGAACTTAGCATCTATGATATAGAGTCTATTATAGCTTGGACCTGGGGTGGATCTTCCTTGCTTCTCACTACCCTGATGTGTTTATGCGAGAAGCACTGGCTATAATTCTTGACCTTAGCATCTATGATATAGAGTCTATTATAGCTTGGACCTGGGATGAACCTTCCTTGCTTCACAATACTCCAATGTGTTCATGAGAGAAGCACTGGCTATGCGACTGGATCTCAAGGAGTGCAGAGTGGCGGTACTACGAGTGTAAACCTTAGTGGCTAAGAATTAGAGTGCAGTTTGCTGTAGAAGTAGAAAGAGGTGGAAAAGACATTCCTTGCTTCCCACTACTATGGTTGTTCATCAAAGAAGCATTGGCTATGTAGTAAAATCTAAAGGAGAGAAGAATGGCTGTAAGTAAAAATAGTTTTACTTTAAATGACACGCAAAACATGCTTAAGTAAGTACAATCTATTCATTTGCAACGAATTTGTACCACACAAAACATTTCCGTTCGAAAATTGAAATAGAACTGAGTAACAGCCATTATTAAAATCATGGCCGTTTACGCGTAACCATTTAGCTACTATTAAGCCATCAAACGAAAATCATGGCGTTTCATTAAACATCGAAAATAGCCGATTCAAAGCTGAAAGCAGGAAACGTAAATCAAAAAAGTCAAAAACTTGTTTTGTGCCAGTCGCCCGTGGACGATGCGACTTAGGCATGGTGCTCAAACACCGCATAAAATCCTTTGTGTAGCCTGGATAGGTGATTAAATTTAATACTTAAACTGGGGTATTATTAGACAGAGCGGCGCAAGAGTGGCGGTGAAGCCAGAAATGAAATATGCGCAGAATACAATACGTGTTCGTATTTTAAAAATGTCATAAATGTGTTTTTCATAATTAAAAAAAGCTTAGCTATAAATTAATTTACGATTAAAAATAACTAGTAATCGGTTTTAGTTTCAAATCTTTAAGACTTTGGTTTTATTTTCAGTATTATACTTTGCTCGTACGTAGTTACTTACCCAATAAAAATAAATCCAACACATTTAAAATCCTCAGATGTAGATATATCTTTATGGTTACATCATTTACGTACATACATATATTAAATATTATTAATCAATCACAAGAGAGTAATTTCGTGTGATTGGTTTTAATTTTAGATCTGCTTATGAAAAAAACCCGATACCTAACTTTTTTTTTAATAGAATGTATATTTTTTTTAGGACAAATTAAAATTTATTTATTCAACAAAGAAATCTTACATATATTAAAATTTAATACTCAATGATAATTTTAGTTGTTCTCTGCATTATCTGCTCTAAGTTTTCACTATCTCAGTTATATTTAGCACATAACGAATCAAAGGCGAAGCCGGCTTCACACATAATGTCTTCATTTCCTCAGAGCGTTAATTTATTCGAGGATGTTACGTATTATTAGATAACAGTTAATAATAAATAATAACCCGTTTTATTACTTTATAAATACCGCTCTAATGATAGAAGTAGTGCGAGTATTTGCGTAATATTGGCAGGAAGAAAATAGTCTCATTATATTCTTAGAATGCTTCTTTTATTGCAGCTATTTGCAGTAGTAATGCCTATTTTAATTTGCTTCGAGTTGTATAAATAGTAATATTTTTTAAATAAATGTAATAATATAGTCCCATTTCTGGATACAAACATTTTTTTACGATATATAGATCTGCGTTTGACTACAGCTTGCCTGATGTTAAGCATAATGTAAGCAGTTCATTTCGTTTGGTAGGAACATTTCTTAGATTATACTTAAATAACTTTCATTAACAAATAACTATTTACTAATAACTCCTATTGAGCTGTAAGTCTATTCTTTGATTTGTATATAAAAGATTTACTTACTTACTAATGTGGCGCTGCGACCCAAAGTGGATCCTGACCTCCGACACAAAAGAAAGATTTGAAGTTTCATCATTTTTTCATCGATACAAATAAACCATAAAAGATGATAAGTCGTAGAAATACCTTATAGTTTAGTTTGATAACATGTCTTTGACTATAGCAATACAATTAACAAAATATCGTAGCACTTGTAGACTTGTTCGTAGCTCGCTACAGCGTAGCATAGCATAGGTATATTATTTCAAGTTTTGCATTAGTTCATAGACATTTATTTATAAACAAAATTTATTATTTTGATTTTAGGCTTTATATTTTTCTATGCTTGTCACACTAAACTTGACTATACTGTTGTAATTTGTACTATATTATATTGTATTTTTCTGATACTGTATATTTACTCAAATTATTGTATTGTAAAGGCTCGGGGCAGTTCATATAAAACCAGTAAGACAGTTAAATATAATATACAAATATTATATTGATTCATATATTTTCCAGCTCCATATACTCGTATGTCCAATATTATCTATACCTACTCACCAATCGCACCCACATAAGGCTAAGTAAATAGTCAAAGCTTCCTTTCAATATAAATGAGGGTAGATTTTCCCTTATTTTTCTGGAGCTCGCGGCAAAATGGCCACCAGGGATCGTGAGGCCAAGTTTTTGAGGTCCGGTGGTTTGAGATATCGGTCTTGCTGTTTGAATCTTTGCCGTTTGCTTTCGAATTTATATTAAAACTAGTGGGTGCTCGTGGCTTCGTTCGCATTCAGAAGTAAAACTTGCATCCCCTATTTCACCCCTTTAATAGTGGCATTTCCAAAAATCCTTTTTAAACGGATGCCTACGTCATAACATCTACCTTCATTCCAAATTTCAGGCCAATCCGTCCAGTGGTTGGGGCTTTGCGTTGATAGATCACTATACCAGTCAGTCAGGCAGTCAGTCACCTTTGAGTTTTATATATTTAGATCATCTACAAAACATCTATAGCTTCACGGATTTAGATATACATCTGTTCAAGATTTCTTGTTTCATAAATTTAAACATTTCGTAGATGTCTCCACTCCTTGGATAGTTAGCATTATAAATAATTTGTGACATTGGCTTGAGTTTTTTTGGGCCAGGTTACACTTCAACTGCTTAGCTTCTTTGGTCTTGTAAAAAATAGTAAGCATAAAGCATTTGCATATTTAAAAAAAAATCTCTCTTTCATGTACTGGTTAAAACAAAATAAACATTATGGGACCAAACAACTAAGGTTATAACAAAATATACAAAGGTCTATAAGGACTTTTCTTACGATAATACTTCGGTTGGACCCTCTTTGACCGTTTGTTGGACCTTTGCAAACTGTCCAAAACTAGTTTGTATCCGATATCTGATATTTGTTTCACATACGTTTTCTAAAACTATATAATTTTCTATTTATTATAATTTTATTGCTAATGAGACTTATCAGTAAGTAGTTACTTCTGAAGCAATTACCACAAGCATTTAATCAAGACGGAAATAAACAGAAAATTATTCATTTGTTTTTCATGAATAAAATATCCTGTCCATATTAGATTGGTCAGCTCCATTAGCCCAGCTATATGATGAAGGCTGGAGTCAGCAGTTTGCCATAACGAGATAGCCTGACCGGGCGACAGCCTCTTGCGGCACAACAAAGAGCTCCATCTCCATAAACTAGGACCGAGATAAGTCATAAGTTAATACATTTCTATAATCAGTACTAACGTCGATTGTATGAGACGTTTATCGTCGAGGATCTCGTTCCGAGAGACGAAGTATCCCGCACGATCCTAATAGTTGGTATAAATCAAAAGATTGCAATCTCCTAGGCACCCCTGGGACGCGAGCGAGACGGCACGATTGAATCGCATAGATTTAAATGGGTGGGTCAGATAAGGACGGCTGCAGGTTCGCCGCTCCGACCTCGGCCGCGACTAGGGACGTCACAATTCGATTACAGCTCAATAAACTTAAAGTGACTTGTTTGCGTCTGTAAAGTGGATTTTTTCCTCTCCTTTTGATTCGTCTATTTTCTTTCGCTCGCTCGCCGTATCTACCCATCTTTTTATGTCACGGTCTCGCAATCACTTTTGCTTTATAGGCTGTAATAGCAAAACCATTACGCTAAATTGAGATATTTGCGTGTTTGCTTCTAGAATAGCTGTTATTTAAGGAATGTATTATTGAAAGTGATAGAAATAATTATTGTACAAGGTTTCTTGTTTATAGCCGGACATAGTTTAAAATAAAGTGTTCTTAAAATTCTTACGCATTTTAATGAATACGTTTTATCAAGTCTAGGGCAAAATGGTGTAGACTAAAAAAAATTGATTCACAAGAAAATCGAATAATGAATTTCCGCATACCAATTCTTTGTATTATTAGTTATATCGTCCCAACATACATAATATATGTACGTGGGTATGTCAAAATTCCTATTCCTGGTATCATTATATCAGTCTATGGTACAAGACACAACAATCGCCACGTCTCTTATTTTATTCAAGCGCTGTTGACGGTCGTTAAAAGCCCATTCTTTACCCAAAGTGGCGTATTCTAATCTAATTTCATCCTCGTCTGAGGCGAACTTGCTAAAACTGGCTCCGCCGAAACCTCGGAAGTATCGACTTCATTTTAAAATTCATAGCATAAAATTTACATTTATATGCCAATTTCATTCCCTAACAGGGCGTCGCGTTGCACGCACACATCAGTATTCTGCACACATCCTTCCGACACCCCAAAAGTAAAGAAAAAAATGTATAAAGAAAATCGCCTTACATTCGCGGCGGAGAAGAAAAAAGAATGGCGCGAGGCTTAAATATGGAACACTAAATGGAACGCTTAGGCGACAAAATGCGGATAGAATATAAAATTTAAGGAGTCACCTTCATCTCTATCGCGCCTGCACGTTTTCCATTTCCCGTCTCGCTCTGTGAGATATCAGACATGAGCCCTCTCCGCCGGAGGCTCACGGCGCGGTAAAAGATAGACACGCGCCCGCTAGGGCTGCCCCTCGAGCGACGAATTATCGCACATGAATAATTTCATAAATTTAGCGAGACTTGCTCTGTATTAAACTGCCCTAATGTAATTACTGTAGCTAATGAGATGCGGTGTCTAGTTATTGAGTTATTCTGACAGCTCAGGCACGATCCCAGCCTGGCTTTATCTGGGAACATCTTTATTGTAATATAGGCGTCGTTATTCTTGCGTGAGACTTCAATATGCTATCTCTATTGTGAGAATTTCTACACATACACTCATTTTAAATTGATGATAATATAACAGAAAGAAATAATATAATATTTTTTAATACAAATAAATTCAAAGCACCACTGTATTGAGTAGCAAAAACTATAACGAAATTACATATTAAAAAATGTCTGAATGTGTTTGCCAGCCCTAGTAAAATATTGCTTAGCAAGCAACTCGAGTGGAGCATGTGAAATTTATATCTGTCTCTATCTATCCCATTGCACTCCGATATCAATTTCAGGACTGAAACAAAAGAGACACAGAATCATATCGAATTACAGCGCTTTAAGTGATTCAGTTGTTTTATATGGAATTACTCTTATTAACAGTGTTATAAGTTTTTCTTTTGAATAAAATGTATTTAAATTTGTAAGCATTTTTATGACCACTTACAAATCCTTTTTTTCCTATAACTAAATAATAAATTAAACATATGTTATGTAGTTTTGTTTCATCTTTCTTAGTAACTAGATTTATCTTAGAAGATTCGTCTAAAAACGATTCTAATTTGTAAAACACATACATAGATGGAGTCGAAAAACGTTGCAAGATTTGATGAGACAGGAGACAGAAAATCGTTTCCCGAATCTCGGAAAACGACACAACTAGAATAAGTGGAGGCGATTTCCCCTTGATGACATTTGCTTCTTTCTCATGACTGTTTTGGACTGCTGTAAGTACCTACTGCAATGTTTATTGTTAACACAAAATAAGTCAAAGTTTGACCACAGCCTGCCAGGAATGAAATAGATTACTATAGTGATAGAATTATGGTCTGCTAGCTTAGTTGGTAGTGGCTCTGCCTTCTAATCCAGAGGTCGCGGGTTCGATTCCCGCATGACACAAGTATTTATGTACTTTAAAAAATTATAATTACTTGTGTTGAGTCTGGTCGTTTGTATGTATAATAAGTATGTATTTACAAAAAGAAAAGTATATACTTAAGTATTATATCCGTTATCTAGTACCCACGACACAAGCGTTTGCTTAGTGTGGGGCTAGATGCCGCTGTGTGCAATGTCCCGGAATATTTAAAAACTTATTTAAAATTTATTTATTCAAAAAAATATTTGTTTAAAAAAAATATAAAATGAATTTATTTATTTGGTTCGGAGTTTTTAAGAAGTTATGTAAAAAAACACATGTATGGTATGTACATTTAAAAGGTTTAATGATTTGTAAAACTAGATCCTAACATTTACAATACTACCACACTACTACAACATTCTAGAATTTTTTGGAATGTGTTATATTATCAATTCTCAGTATCTCTTACTTTTTTTATATATCTTCAATGTTCAGAATTTCGACCTTCATCAGCTTTATTATTATGTATAGATAAACGCTTTCAAACAATCTTGTAACAAACCTTGTATCCAGAAAAGACGTCCTGCTAAAACAGCAGTCCATGTATCGAGCATGAAGTGGCGGACCCTTATTTACCGCCAGTTACCGACCTTAAGCCGAGGGGGAGGGAGACGCGTCAATCGTGGATAAAACACCACACACATAGAACAGGAATAGACCGGCTTAGCTTCCCGTGCTGCATTGGTTTGGTGGCACCATATTGCGCGGCAACTGACTTACTCTCAATATTAAACGAATTGTTACCATTTAGCGAGCTACACCTAGGCTGCAGAAATGCTTATCAGGCAGGCTGTAGTCAAACGTAAACCTATCCCACGTAAAAAAACAATTGTTTTTAAACTTAGTTCACTCCAGTGTTTTTAACGAAACACTTGGCAATAATTTATTCTATGTTAATTCATGATTGTACCTACATTTTGCTCTTTAAGGAAGATAAAGATGAAGATTGGGAGATTGTTTTTGTTGTTCACGGGTCATAGGAAGTCAAACCGGTCAAACATAAGCTTCCATTACGCACAATAAAAGTCGACGCAAATTACTTCAGAATTCAAATACATTATTTCAAACCAACTGATTATTAGGTATTGCTTATTATCCATGATTATTTTTTTTTACTCGGGATGGGGTTACATTTGACTACAGCCTGCCTGATGTTAAGCATGTATTAAGAGCTTTGCAATGCGGCTAATCTTATTATCATGGAGACTTATTAGTTTTCATATACAAATGTACTAGCCTGTCTGTTACAGTGACATGTCTACGGATGCAAAGCCATTTCCACAAACGATTTTCCTATTTTCGTTGCCCACTTTTTTGTGGCTGTTTTTTTGTAAGCCCCTTTTTGGATTTGTCGAGGGGTTGTTTACAGACAATGTTTACAAAGTGATGATTTGTTAACTGCTGTATACATTAATTGACTTGTTTTCCAAGAATAAATGGTTTAATATTGATGTTTTTTTATGTTGTACAAACAAATCTAAAATAAGTACCTAAGATAAGTGCTTCGATTTAAATCGTATCTAACACATAAAGCTGGTAACTCACGTATAACATAATAATGAGTTTTCTAAACCCAACGTTTTTAATGTGCCACTTTTAGCAGTTCTTGGTAGGAAATATGTTATAAAATATATATAAAAACAAAGAATAGTTTGTTTGTATATTGACATATTCGCATCACCGTGATTTTTTCATGCCGGTAAAGATGATTTCAAGAAAGAAATATGCTTACTTTCAATTACAGAACAACGCCGTTAGAGCACCGTTTATCTAACTATCAACTCCCTCCCCTCCACTCTCTCTTTGAGTCGTATTCCTCATTGCAGAGGATCGTGACTCCTCCGCATAATTGATTCATTCGAGCATCTACTATTAAGCATGCATGTAGCATATACTCTAAATAGAGCGTATAAAAGCAGCACAAAAGCTTACTGATCTCCAGTATATAAACACATGAGCATATGGTCTAGATAACGTTTTAATTAAAGCCCCTTTCTTGGTAGTAATCGAAACACATTGATTGCGGATAGAATCCGACTGGTAATGGCTGCCGGCGAGCCCTCTTTTAATGAACGACATGTACAAGAGTTGCAGTGAATTAACTTACCACAAATAGGAAACATACGTATAGAATTGTTAAATGCTTAACCTTAGTTTCATAATAAAATATATTCATTTTGGTTTTTATTTTCAATTGTTGATCGTTATTAGACTTATCATACGTTTACTGTTAGGGTGAATTTAGACACAATTTGGAATAAAAATACATATGTACGAATCTATATAATTGGACACTATATTTCTCGAATTAATGATGTTTCATTACAAAAACTCCGTAATTTAACTTTATGTGCCAATTAACGAACATTCCATTTTTCAATTTGTAGTTTTAAACCTGAGACAAGTTTTATATAAGACTAGTGGGTGCTCGCGGCTTCGCTCTCATTAAGAAGTAAAACTTGCACCCTCTATTTCACCCCTTTAAAAGTCGCATTTCCAAAAATCCTTTCTTAGCGGATGCCTACGTTATAACATGATTCGGGCTGTACGTTGATAGATCACTATATCAGTCAGTCAGTCACCTTTGAGTTTTTTATATAAAGATAAAAACTTCTAAGCACCTATCTTATTTAATAACATTCACGAAGTTTTAAAAGATACAATACTGTTTGAACATCCACATTTCCTGTCCCCCTCTTATGAGTTCGCTCTCCCTCCCCCACCAGGTCATTAATGTGGAATTGATGTGGCTTTGTCTATTTATTTCCTAAACTACTAATTTCTTCATTATCTTCAACATCTAATCTGATTTTAGTGGAATAATATAATTTTAAGCGAATGTTGTGCATAATGTTTGATTATTTATAAAAACACTTACCTACATTGGATTTATTCATTGCATTTTAATGGAAATATAAAGTATTTCTTTGTTGATTGTTTTAATACGAACAATAAAATTATTAGAACACATAAAAGTGTTTAATAAAAACCGTTAATCATTTAGCAAAGCATAAAATTATAGTTAGAGTGAAACGAAATTGAAGAATGTATAAGTGAGAAATTGATTATTTTATTTCTAGTTTAATAATCTAATATACCTAAATAAACATATACAACTATCAATTTGCTTTCCTAATCGTAAACTTTTTCATATAAGCACGAGTGTGGTAAAAAACTCGGCGAGTATTTCACAAATTTTGAGTACGCAGAATAACTTAAATTATGGCAAAAAAATAATTCAGTGATTGAATATTCAACTTCATTACTAACAGTTCACCGAATCGCCTTTTAAATCCAAAATGGCTTCCTAATCCTGCAACGTGGCCAGCTAATTGAGTTCTCAAACTCCTGTAACTTTCAATTTAATTTACGAACTATAAATAAAAGGATTTCACTAATTGTCCGAACATTACGACTGACGAGCGACCATTACGGCTGATCATTTCGGTGCCCGCAAAAGGCGTAAAGGCCCATTTTATTAAATTAATCCTTATTAATCCCAGTTTTAATACATTTTGCAATAAAACGGGATGGGGTGCTCGTAAACATAACCTTTGTGTTTTGCTCTTTTACCTGAAGGGGAGCATTTATTTTATTCAATCGCTCTTTAGGGATGCGCGCTTCATGTTATGTGGGACTACGTAATAGATACATACATTACATGTCTTCTCGTATCTTCAGTTTATTTTTCTAACCAATTCCATCTGCCAAATTTAACACTGAACACGGAAAAACTTGAAATACCTACTTTTATTCGGAAAAAGGCGAGCAATATGGTTACCAATATAAACATAGACAAGCTGTAACAGAAATAATGAGACTACATATGATTACTTTATTAATTCATTGTACCAATACATTTTGACAAAAAACTAAACTGCATACCTATCTGTCCGCCAAAATGACGAAGTTCTGAAAATAAACAAGCATTTTTACTGTTGTACACGTATATTATTAATTTATGATTTCAAAAACTAAAAAAAATATGTAATGAAATCAAAATTATACAACTGTTGTCAAATGAATGACTCTGTTTTTTGATATGGTTCAGTTTATAAATAAATACCTTACGTTTTTTATTATTAACGAGCTGGTGCGCGCGACTTCGTCCGCGTGGAATAGTAATTACCATAAAAACGGTTCTAGTGCGTTAAAAGATAGACATATACTATTGCGGACATTTTGTAAGATCATTTCAAGAGAACTAATTCTTTCATGCACATTTTTTTGATATCTTGAACCGTTTTCGCAGCGCTCGCAACGGAAACCCTCAAAGATGAATAATTTTGCCCGTTTTTTTACATTTTCCATTGTTTATTCGCTCCTATTAGTTGCAGCATGATGTTATATAGCCTAAAGCCTTTCTCGATAAATGGTCTATCCAACAAAAAATATTTTTTCAATTCGCAGCAATAGTTCCTGAGATAAGCGCGTTCAAACAAACAAACAAACAAACTCTTCAGCTTTATAATATTAGTATAGATTTATAGCAAACGAAAACGTTGTTGAATTCTATTAATTAAACTCAGCCAGTTGATTTACGATCAAGATCACAAGTCTAGATATAGCCTTTATTACACGACTTATGTCTAAAGTTAGTCACCACCGTAACTTAGTATTATGCTTAATGACCTAGAAATCCTAGGATTAGTCCATACTATGTACTTGTAGTTCTGTACATCTGCTGGATAGCCATTGAATTAATTTACAATTTCATGTAATTGATCCTAATTGGATGTAGTCGTATATATACATACTTACGTAAATTATATGAATAGATAACGATATAATGCTACGAATTTATTGACTTGTTTATTTGACACTCCAGATAATAGTCAGAAATACGTCATTAGAAAAATAACAAACGGAAAAGCATTCTGCATAATTCAGGCTGATTTTTCAAATATGTTTTGGACCGAAACTGATTTTAATGATTTTATTATACCTAGGTAGATTAGATAACTCGTTAAATTGTGTTAGTCGTAAATAGCAGTCGTTATTTCAGTAGTTGTTTGAAATCTCTTAAATCAAGGGATAAATATCTTAAGAGTTCTCTTGGGCAGATACATCGTGGTGGGCGCCCAGGTCCTTCCAAATTAAATCCGAGTACGCCACTCGAAACGAACTATTAGTTATAAGTAATTTCTTAGTGTCTTTCTTAGTTAAATCGTCTTGCGCGTGTACGCATAAAATGCGCGCACACGCATCATATTAGCATGGTAATACTGCGGAGTTACAGCGCGCATTATACGCGGCCATTCTGTCCTTTTAACGTCTCAATCGACTCTCACTTTACATACCTTTGCGGCGACCATTACAAGTACATATTATGTATACCTATTATATTGTATTGTATTTATTTATCATTCCATTGGATCTTCCGAACACTTGGTTTCGTCAAATATACATAGTTAGGTACACAGTGTACATAAAAATAATTACAACATTAGTTTTTATTTGTTTTTAATTGCTTGCGTTCAGAGCTAGACAACCACCACACATGTGGATCTTTAGTGTAATGTTCAAGTTTATAATAAGCTTTTTTAATTAGGTAATCTTTAACATATTTTTTAAAGCGAGTTTCATTGAGGTCCAGGATTTCATTTGGAATCTTATTATATGGATAATGAAGATATGGATAGATTTTATACGGCTTTTTAGCCTCGCCACTAAACTGTATGTTTAGTTTCGAGGCAAACTTGTTTAAAAAAGAGTTGCTTATCTAGACGTACGTTTCTTAATCTTTTAAGGCATATAGTTTAATCTATAAATATGTACATATTTTCCAGTACATTTTTGAGGTTGAGATAGTCATAGTCATAAGCATTTATTTGCAAATTGTAAAGGATCTTATACTAGAAAACTAAATTCGTCCCATAATTTTGTAATGCAGACTGTTTACACTAAGCAGACACCAAACAATGTGTTTAAACTTGCGCTTGCTAAATCATACATACATCTGTGGCAACTATAATTGCTCGTACAGTCCAAATACCATCTAATTATTGGTTTTCTTTGTCACCAGGTATGGTTCCAGAACCGTCGCGCCAAGTGGCGAAAGAAGGAGCATACAAAGAAGGGTCCGGGCCGACCGGCGCACAACGCACACCCACAGTCCTGCTCCGGAGAGCCCATACCTCCGCACGAGCTGCGCGCCAGAGAGAGGTGAGGAATTTACAAAATGGACCCTATGTCTATTCTATAAAAACTAAAAATCTTTATTTCCTTAATATCCAAATTTCTAACAGAGTTTTTTAAACTTGTGGTAGTTAATGAT
Organism: Macaria notata; assembly: GCA_927399415.1. Lineage (NCBI taxonomy): Eukaryota > Metazoa > Arthropoda > Insecta > Lepidoptera > Geometridae > Macaria > Macaria notata. The sequence goes on along the minus strand of OV656725.1, from coordinate 8,942,033 downwards.
TTACTTTTTTAAATTATTGCTTAGTTGAGTTGTATCTTTTTTGATGTTAGGTCCGCCTGTGGCGGAAAAAGCCTCCTCCAATCTTCCTTCTGATTGCAGCTGTCCAATCCCAGTGTTTATAGCAATTCTTGAGAGTAATATTTCAGGCGTTTTTAAATTATTTATTGTTTATTTAACTATAGACTACATGAAAAGACTCTCAAAGTAACTTGTGCATGTCTTAAAGTGTATGACTTATAAGAAGGAGCATACAAAGAACATCTTTCATCAATGCTACATAATATGTTCTGGGATTAACATTACGATGTGCAGCACCATGCTGAATATTGATAATATATGATACTGATATAAACATGTTTTTGCTTGAGCTGGGTACAGTCAAGTCAAGCAACAAGAACCAAAGATACATGTTATCAAAGTTTTCAACAATTTAAATCACTAAAACTCGATAATTAGACTTATTTATTATTATTCAATTTGGATTTTCTGTTACGCAAGAGAATTGATAAATTGACTGTGTCCTTATCTAGTTCGGGTTTCGTACATGTTTCTAAAGTAAACTGTGATGATTTCAACATGTTATTAAAATAAAAACAAGATAACTTTACTGACCTATGTTTAATTTCTACATGTCTGATACATGTTTTGACAGTTCGGTCGAATTTTATCTTTTTGTGGCGCCGACATCTTACATACAATAATATGGTTTATACCTATTTATGTAGGTATATATGTACAACTAAGTTTACGTAGATTGATGAGATCACATTTATTATGTTGGGTTTGATGTCAGTTTTATTACTTGTGTAGGTAATAGATTGTTCTCGGGTTATAACGATTCGATTTAATGCGTCTTTTCCTTATCATAATAATCAACTTAGTTTGTAGTAACTTATATCTAAATATACCCTTATAAGCATTGCAGAACTTCACAAAATTATAGTATAGATAAATGTTATATGTACCTATAAATTACTAATTCCAAAGCTTTTTCCACCTACCTGCAAGGTTCTATACTAATTGGGCCCTCTGATTTGATCACAGGGCGAGAAGAAGAAAGAAGCTGGCAAAAGCTCTGGACCGGCAGGCGAGGAAGCTCCGAGCTAAAGGCATCGCGGTCGACCTGGAGGCTTTGAAGGCAGAGTATCTGGCGCAGCATCGAAACACTGGCCTGTACTCGGACTCCGATGGAGACGGTGATGGAGAAGAATGTATGATCGACGTGGTTGGGGGAGACTCGTGCCACGACTCTGGTCCTGAAGACTTCTCTCTGACTGGCCGTCTGCGAGCGCCATCTGGTGCTGACGGCATCAACAACTCTGACAGCTCAACCTCCGACGCCCACTCTGGAAGACACTTCAGCCCCACTCCAGATCCTCAAACGTCATTTTTTCAACAGTTCGGAGCTGGGAACGGAAAGTTCGAGAAGTTTGACTTCGACCCAGGTCGAGCGGTGTCCTTAGATCTAAGCGCGAGCGCAGCGACCGAGCAGAACCTCTCGAAAGAGAGGAAACATAACCCTTTCAGCATAGAGTCGCTACTTAACACGTGAAACTTGATGCGTAGAGACAGAGGCTCTCATTTGTTCTAGACTTCTGAAGGCATTTTGTTACAACGCTTGCTTTCACAACTATGTCAAGGAATGTGACGTCGTTGAAATTGCAAAATCAGGATCTTTATAATTTTTCAATTCTTTTAAAAGGTTTAAACAGAAGGTTTGTTCTTTTAAATCGTGATTTTGCAATTTCAGTAAAATAAAAATACCTATGTTAGAACCGTTACTAAAGCAAAAAATTGTTGACAGAAATGTTTCGTTTTGTGTGTTCGGTTACAATAATTATCAACTATGAAATAGGTATGTCTTTATGTCCTTTATGTTTTAGTTAGAAGATAATACCTATATCATGAATGAAACTTTATCTTTTTCATATTTTACGACCTATCGTAGACTAGAAATTTGGTTCCCATAGACAGATATACTAAGGCATCATTAAAAACTTAGATACCATCATAACTACATATCTTGTGTGAATAATAGACATAGCGACTGTATTATATAGGTAGTTATATCATATACTAGTGTAAATACTTCCCACTATTTATTCAAATGTTATATTTTCTTCTTACGGGGCAATAATCATATAGACTTGTTAATTATGTGCTATTTTATTTTCTTTATGTATTTCAAATTTTATTGTTTTTAGTGTAACCAAATCTTAGGTTTGTGGATTGGATTATTTTCAGCTGTATTGAGATCTGGATAGAGGCTGATTTGAGACTTATTTATTTGAAATCAACAACTTTTATATTACTACTGTTTAAGCTATCTAATTAGAAAATAATCTTGTATAGTTCTTGAATATTTATAATGACATAAGTACTTTCAAATGTACCTATAAATAATAATAGAAATAAAAAAACAGGCAAATTCTCGGAATATCAGCTTTTCCAGACAATGTAATGTTAAATTGATTTAAAATAAATTACTTTTGTGAAAGCTTTCGACACTACGAGCAGATGTTGTCACGAACTCTAGTAATAACTTGTCATCAACTATTGTGTTTACATTGTAATATGGCTTATACATTTCCGGTTTTCATTATTCACGAAATAATTACTAACATTGAGTTCGTTATATGACAAGTTTATTACGAATTTCTTGAAAAAGATGACACACCTTGCGATGCATACAATGTAGAATTCTCTTAAGCTTTGTTAAAAACTAAAATATGATATACTTCTCATATTTTTGTTTTAAAAAATCCAAATTTAAAGAGAATGAGTACTTTACTACAGAGTGGATTAAATAAAAAATGTATTGAAACCTTACAAGGTATTAAACAATTAACGGCCACTTTGAAGGTTTTTTTTACAGGTATAAACTACATTAAAGTACTCTTACAAAATAGAACAACACCTTTTTGGAATTAATGAATATATAAAGTGACGTTGCGCTATTTATAATGTTTCTCTACTTAGTATGCATTTGTGAAGATTGACCTCTTCATAAAACAGCTATAAGTTTTCTTACGAAGTGGCGTTGACTGATCTATTGATACTAATTGCCGTAAAATATATTATTCGTAATATTTTTACTATTCATATTTAATTGATGGCAAAGAAAATAATGGCGGAACGAAAATCATACATAATTCATAGAAAAGGTAATTTTAATATGAGTCAATTCAATTAAGGAAATTGCGTCGAATTCAATCTAGGCCATTTACCAAGGTTATGTGTCTAATTTGATACATATTTACAAGTACTAGCTGCTACAAAAATATATAATGGGCATCAATATAATATAAAAAATATATAATTACAATCACAGAGTTTTAAACGAAACATCTTACGATGTTGGCCCGAAACACCTTTTGTAACTTTCCAGCTCAAATTCTAAAAATCGTTTATTCAGAACTTTCATAATGCTATATATCAAGATGTTTAGACTAAAGTATGGTTTTTCTTTTTCTTCCTCATATTTCACACTATTAATTCCAATAGTTTTGTCCCTCCACGGCATAAGAAATACAATACTTTAAAAAACAATTCTCGTCGTAAAATAACAATAATTAATGAACGTTTAATGCATAACGCCGATAAGCCCGCCAATTAGCAAAACAAAATGGCGGACTTTACTGCTTTTTTATTTACAATCGTGCCTGCAACTTTCACCTCTAATATCTGAGTCATAAAGTTCACAGTCGAGTTTGTTGGTGGTAACAATGTGCCGTATGATTGGTCATGCACGTATTGTCTAAAGCCGGTGACACGTGAAATTGTATGAAATTATCCTTTAAGACCGCAAATATTGTTATGATCAATTGTCAAAATACAAAGCTGATATTTATTTATTGTTTACAATTTTTTGCAATATTTTCAATGTGTTCTTTATTCATTTTCTCTGTAATTAATTGAACATAACAACTGTCACACTGTCACCTGCGTGATCTCACAAAAATGACGCTCTCTAGCTACAGAAGTTATTTCTGGTACGAAATCTTCTGCAAGAGATACATATGTGGTATCAGATAAACTATAAAAAAAATCTTTTAGAATCCTACTCTAAAACTATGTTGCAAGTACATAAATACCAATGGAACTGATAAATCTAGTTTATGATTACAATCTTCAGTTACTTAGTTATTCTCGTTACATACGAGTAAGTCACAATTTTGATCTGCACATCATGACTTCTATAATGAAATAGATTTGTATACTATTTACCAACGAAGCAAATTGTTTGTGCGTTATATTTGTTTGTTTGCTCATAGCTTATATGTCATTTATCTGGATTACATACTCGTATTTTATGTGCTGAGCTAACTTAGCTAATTACGATGGCAAACATATTTGAGAGTTATATCCGTTCCTGCGTAAACTTGTTCCACCGTCGACCACAACCCGCTTTTCTTATCTAGAAAAAAATAATAATTATTTGTCGATATATCACAAGGTTCAGTTCGGGGCAAACTACTAGTTATAAGTAGAGTAATATAATTGTACATTCTTGTAGTCTGACACAAATATACTTAGGTACAAAGAATATAATTAAGTTAATTTATATATATATATATTTACGTATAGAGGAATGCGAGGTTATTGTACATTTAATATAACGTTTAATATAAGTTGTAAAAAGGTATGTTATGTGAGTAATTTATTGAATCAAAATATAACACACGTAAAACACAAAAATGTTTCTTTTTTCATCATCCTTTATTCACCTGTACACGACTGTCCTAAGAAAAAATATTGTAGGATGATTTATTGAAATCATTAAAGTAAAGACTAGAAATAAAACAGTTTTCAAAAGCAAACATCATCAAGTTCATATTTAGCAACAAAATAAATAAAATTCTCAAGGAAACCATGACGTTTCTATGCCCACTAATTTGAAGGTAACCATAGATTAGTCTATGGAGGAAATCTGAACAAGATTGACGTAGTTGGCAGCAGATGAAAAGACACGTGGAACAAAGAAAGATATATGTGATAATGATGTTTTTCAAGCAGCAAGGCTTGAAACTCGGTGAAAAGAAAACTTGGAGGCTTAAAGAAAGCAAATGATTGATTGTATTTTAGGTGAAAAAAAACATTTACATTCTGATAAATAAGTTCGCAGTATTACACATGCGGTCGCACGCCAATCCATGACGAATGCCAACACTGCCCGCGATAATAATTTTAAATGTATTGCAATTATTTGGGCAGCAAAAGTTTCCTGGCATAATAGAATTGTTCAGCAAATCATTTGACATAAGCCTTAAGTAAATTAATAGGTAAGTAAAAATGTACAACAATTTATTGTATCTTGTAGATACACACAAATTATAATACAAATAAAATTATAATACAACTGTCAACTATGTACTAGCATTTCCCAGTTTAAGTGATATACCCATTCTAACTGCTTAACCAAAACTATCTTATTAATACGGGTTTGCACTTGGCCATAGTTTGCCTAATAGAAAGCAAAGGCTATGGCCTAAGGTAGAGCGTGCCTACTCGAAAAGAACCGGTAGGTAGTTTTTTTTACACATATAGGAGGGGATAGGCTCACGCTTGGCTGCAGCTTGCCTGTTATTAAGAAACGTTGTAATCTATGAAAGGTATTATGGTCAACTTCATAGGTACTATGAATACCAAGGTTTTTATAAATATATTTATTTTCAGCTGCTCAAATATTCAAAACTCATTTTAACTGCTCTATCAAGAATTTTAATTAGCTGACCAATCAACTGTTCTCATTTTAAATGTGTCCAAATTATTCGGTCAAATTTGCACCGGGTCGGCGTCACTTTGATATGTGATACCCGTGTAATGGACTCAGATTTGGCCACGGTGTGGCGAGACACGATTATTTCAGATTGACGAAAAGGTCAACTTTAGGTACCTACAGAATTACAGATGTTGAGCAGATTTGGTACAATAACTAGTACATACGGCATTAATCATAATTTTTAGGTAGGTATTACACAAACATTAGTTTTCCAAGCCTACTAACACATGATTAGTTAGACCAACTTCAATGTTGTAAAAATTTGAAGAGCAAGATTTCCCTTCGTATTACGTGGTTATTTTGGAAAAAAATAATACTAGCAAGTACATAGGCACACAACTAAAAGATGTCGCCATCTACTTGTATATAAAACACTGTGCAAGGTGTAGTTAGGTACTTGGCCCTACATACATAGGTACGTTCAAAGAAATGCGACATTTCCATGCAAATAATGAGTAGATTTGCGCAGGCGCATCCAATGGGTAATAACTTCTGAGAAATTACATTGACCTTCCTTTAGTATAGTGGTTAGATAGTAATGTTATTCTAGGGTTTGAGTGTTGTTTGTTAGTACTTATTTTGTGTAGTTTTTAAACATCATAGGTAGATAAAGAAACTATGAGACAATGTATATACGTAAAAGGCAAATATGGTTATTCTTCTTCTTATCGAATGGGAGTGGCCAACTCTGGTGTCGAGAGTTAATCAAGCCGCCCTATGGGCCTCTACATGGCTTAACAACTTTCAACATGGTTATTAATTTATAGATTTAATTTTATTTCTCAATATAGTAGCGTTTATTATTCCATCGGATTCTTCTTATAGCAGTCAGAAGTTGAGTCATTACATACTTAAAAGGAGTCACAAGGTTTTCTAGTAAAAGCCTGTTCCTATTCAAACTAAGCCACAGTTTCCATGTAAATAATAATCAGTACATCTGGTTTTGCGCGACGAATCTGTAATAACTCGCTGATAACGTCTCCCGCGGAACTAAAGGGCTTTCCTCAGAGATTAGTACTAGATAGCAGGGAATGGTGTTGCTACTCTGTTAAAGTAAGGAAATCAAATCAAATCAAAAGTTTTTTTATTGAACTTAAATCAACCTATTTACAAAATGTGTAGCTTAAGACTAAGATAATCGAACTTACAACTAAAATAATTTAAGTGCCACAATTTAATTATGAACTGGTGCCTCTGAACTAAGCTAGGCTTGTATCTCAGGGGCACCACTTCCCCATGTGTACTGACATTAATTAACCTACTACAAGTGCTTAGTGATTTAAATATGATTTTATATTATAATAATTAAAATATAGTCTGTGCGTGTGTGGGTGTGTGTGTGTGTGTGTGTGTGTGTGTGGGAAAGGAGTAAATGTTTTAATAATTATTTATAGAACTTATATCTGATATAGAAGTATGACTGTTAACATACCTACATATCTATTGACAATAGCTTTAGTAGCGAAAAGCTTTTTTTTTTAAATACCAAAATACAAAACATCTGTTCTGTTCCCATACAAGTAATGTTTCGCCCCTGACAAAATTTACGGGATTCCAAATTTTTTTCTTCGCATGTTTCATAAGCTAGTAGAACAAAAGTTTGATTATAATTTCAAATATTTAATTTTAAAATGCATCTCCTTCTATATTCAATTTAATTATGGTTAAAGTACGTATTAGTGTAATTAACCTGAAAATTAAAAAGCCTTTACATACTTAAGTATTATGAGTTAATTTATTAAGTGCTAACCTGCACTATGGTTGTTTTAAATTAAACTTTTATTTAAACTTTTTAATAAATTAACTCATAATTAAAACGCGAAAGGCCCATTTCTCGTCATATCAGGTGTCCATAGTACATCGATATGAGTGCTTGTTAGACATATTCTAACAGCACAAGTGGCGCCATCAGCCGCTCAGTCTGAAGTGTATGGAAATGAGTGTGGATTTTCGCGCCTGGCAGTTAGTAGACCGTAGCCTAGTGGTTAAGGCGTTCTGACGGTAGCAGAAATACGCAGGTTCGAATCCTGCCGGTCGTGATTATTTTCGCTCATTTTCCAATAAAAGTTTAATTTACTTAAGTATTATGTTTATTGCCGTGTGTACACCACACTATATTATCACTAGGTACTTAATTTAATTGGTACCATCTATCACATAATAAAAACAGAATCGAGCCAAACAATAGGAAACCTCCAAAAATACAGTTTAATGTAACACAGTGCGTGTGAACGGACTATAATCGCACAAAAGGCAAGCGGAGCCACAGAATATACTTGTAGTAGGCATATACAGGGTTACTGATAATACTATCTGTCTCGTCACCAGATTTAGCCATATTCATAAGAACTTCCTATATTTTTTACATACAGTAAATCAATCAATACTTATAATCAAGCAGAAGAGGGTCGAAAGTCTGAACATTGAAGATTTATAAATAAAAAAAAATTGGAAGAAAACGTTCCAATAATTTATAGATTTTTTGTTTGTTTATTTGTGTCTCTGTTTATTTAAATGTCGATCACGCAAAAACGGCTGCACGGATCTTCATGATTTTTGGTATGTAGATAGTCATAGGAGAGTTATAGGCTACTTTTTATCCTGAGATAACGCGAGCGAAGCCCCGGGCATCCACTAGTATACAAAATAAAAATAAAATACTCGTATCTAGCCACTTTATTGTCACTTCTAGTTTTTGGTTACCGATGGTTCTCGCGAGAAAAAAATCTGCTCTAACAGTGAAACATGAAATTATAACACTATGTTCTTCACAGAAATCTAAATAAACACCTTATACGTCATAACATACCTACTATTCATAAAATGAAAACAAATACGGAATTAATCCATTTATCATGTATCACGAGCAGTCCTGTCTTCTTCTTCTTATCGAATGAGAGTGGCCAACTCTGGTGTCGAGGGTTTAATAAGCCGCCCTATGGGCCTCTGACATGTCTTAACGACTGACATACTATTTCTTTAGACTGTGCTATGACGAACAGCCGGGACCAAATTATTTACGTTTAGTAGTCCTGTACATTCCGGAAACACAATAAGCTGTAAGTATTGCTTTACAGCCGCGAATGAGTTGATACAGGCCTTATACTCACTTTAATATAGCCTAATAGTTTTATACAGGGTGATGTGATTGCCTAGATGAAAAAAGCAGTTTAAGTACAGATAAAAATAAACCCTTATTATTTAGATACACAACTGTATAAATGTTTATTTTTTGTCGTAACTTACCATCGGATATTATTACGTTAGGTATATATGTATATGTACTCGTATTTCAAATCTGCTAACTAGTTGCCAAGCTATTGAAATAAAGTGTATCCCTTTGTCCGTACATTTATAATTTAAGAGGGAAACTATCTTTGTTTGTTGGTCTGTTTTCTATTTCATAAAGTCACGAATTTTCGGATCGTCTTGATTCTTGGTGTAATGGCGGTAAAGGAACACAAGAGTGCCAAAGACTACTTTTAATAACAAAATTACGCAATACAAATTTAATATAACATAACACGCTGTATATAAATATAATGCTTACATACCAGGTACCTTCTATTAGAATGATTAAGGCGTACTTTCATGAGCATACTTTCACGAACTTCATCCATCTTGTGCATGAATAATGTTGGAGTTGCGCAGGCGCAGGTAGGAGCTTTCGCAGATGCTGTTAGTTATTTATACTTTTCCTTGAAAAATATAATAATTTTTGTATAAATTTATGGGTATTATTTTATTACAACAAAATCATTACGTATGGCTTAAGTTGGATGTTATAGACAGACAGTTTAATCATTACAGTATAGTAATTTACTATAGGTAAAAGAACTTCTTCTTCTTATCAAATGAGAGTGGCCAACTCTGGTGTCGAGAGTTCATCAAGCCACCCTAAGGGCCTCTGACATGGCCTAACGACTGCCGTACTAGAAAAACAGTGGGGCCTTCAATTTAACGAAATACAAAAAAAGTAAAAGAACTTACCAAATAAGATTAAAAATAAAAGGAAATTAAGGCCTTGTGACCCTCTCATATGAATGAGGAATAATATATATAAATATTGAAAGTACTAGGTACTTCTAAGCATTTAAATTGCAAAGACTGAATAGTCACGAAATCATTCACCTGAAATGTAAAAGACCAAACAGGTCTCTGGTAACCAGATACATGTACATTATACTAGAACCACTAGAACCTATCCGGCCACAGTAGGTAACTCATGACTAAGTCTGTAGATTCCCGCCCGCTGCTTGATGCGAACGACCGTTGACAAATTTGTAGACGTACCCTCTCTTTTGGTATTAAATTATTTTATTCAATCATATTCGTAAAATGTATTGTTGTTTCTAAACTTACATTGTGCTAGTTCACTTTCAATTTAGTTTAAATTATGTACCTATGTGTAATATACAAGTACTTTTTATAAATATACAGCAGTGAAAAGTTTTAGAAGGTTACTAGCCACACAAACAAATTCTTACTTATGATATTGTTGTGATAGGATAATGTACACTATTACCAGAAATGTTTTGTAAGTTATTATCAATAAAGAAATTTGAAAAACAAACAAACTAGAACCTATGCGTCACACACACCTACGGATTACTATAATTTTATTAAACAGCTTATAATTTAACTATAATGTCTATATTTGGTGGCGAATATATTTAGCTTGATCGCTTTAAAGTGGTTCGCATAATTCTGTGAAAATGTGTGGAAATTGACTTGTTTGTAATCAATCTGTTTGGTTTTAATCGGGGGATTATGTTTAGGTATGCTAAGTATTTCACGCTTAACTTAAGCTATGAAATGTGTTACTTAACGATTTGATACGTTAGGTGTGTGTCTTTCTAGGTAAATGAAAATTATATCTATACTAGCTGTGCGCGCGACTTCGTCCGCGTGGAATAGCTATTTTGGGCATCGTATTTATTTTTGCAAACAACCTCTTCAGCTTTATAAATTACAGCTGTTACCCACGACTTGAACCGTTTTCGCAGCGCACGCAACAGAAGCCCTCAAAGATGAATATTTTTCCCCGTTTTTTTCACATTTTCCATTGTTTCTTCGCTCCTATTAGTTGCAGCGTGATGTTATAAAGCCTTTCTCGATAAATGGTCTATTCAACACAAAAATATTTTTTCAATCCGGACCAGTAGTTCCTGAGATTAGCACGTTCAAACAAACAAACTCTTCAGCTTTATAATATTAGTATAGATTATCACTTATACAAGTATAGGCTTAGGCAAACATCTTGAGCCATGACCTTGAGTGCGCAGTAGACGATTTTAAGGTATCGTTGGTGGAAAGAGAGGTGTGCGGGGGCATTCTGTCAGAATGCGTCCCCGTGATTGGCCGATCAGTTGGCCCCTGTTCCCCGCGTTGCGCGCATGTTCCGCGAGCGTCTGACTACACTTGCGTGCAGTGTCAATAGGCTATTTCGAGTTTAGAAGTTTTGTTGCTAAAGTTTGTTTTTTATTGTATTATTGTTACTTTGTTATATTGTGTATTACCTACCAAAAACTTTTTGGACAATGCCGCCAAAGCGTAATACAGTTCTGAAGAAAAAAAATAAAATGATTTATTTTGTGACAAGAAATTACATACGTTTTTATGTTTATATTGTTGCGCAACTAGTGGCTAAAACTTGTCTAGTTTTACTTAAATAAACGACTTTACAGAATCTCACTTTATATTTTACAAACACCAACAATGACCAATAAAATATGTCCGGAAGTGTACATGCGCGAACTTACCCCCACTACGTCGACTTTAGCTCAAGATGTTTGCCTATACCTATACTTCATTTGTCGATGAGTTTAATTAATGTTATAACCTACCATTTTTACTAAGTTACGATCCAAATTGATGTTAAAATAACACATAGTTCAGCTCAAACTGAATTATCTACTACAGATGTACCTACTATTAATCTAACAGTTATTGTATAGGTCTTTACCTATGAAATTGCCGTTTTTTTCTTACATTTTAATCTGTTTGTTACTTTTACGTACAGCTATATTTTTTCAAATTACATTTTTTATTGTATCAATTATTGAAATATGTACATACCTTTTAGATTAAAAAAATGTATTACTAGTGCATATTACTTATAGGGAAGTCATTGAAATCACCTCTTTCAATGTGTCGTCGGTTTCACTACTTTAACTAGGTATATTTTTATCATATAGGTATACTCTGTTTTTGAGAAATTGATATACGCAGTGCATAGCTTTTTTTCCATCTAACTAAAGTTATCAATTCCATCTAAATCTGTTCAGACATTTCCATACAAACATTAAAAATGTTTGTATGGAAATATCATTTTTCTCAATTTCGTCATACAAATCGGCAATTTCATAGGTAAAGACCTATATTATTTATAACTTTTTTGTGAGTTTCTTGCACGCACATTTATTACCTAAGGTATTCCATAAAACAAATGCCTAAAATACTCAGCAACACTTTTAATTTACACCACACAAATTAAAAACTGTTTTTTAATTACTCAGGCCATTCTTTTCAAGTTCTCACTAGTTTTGTATACCTACTTATACCTAATTTACATTTATATACCATGTTCACGAATTACTAACCATGATATACGATGTAATTATAGTTTTATATATTTGTAATGGTATAATTACGACGGAAGATTATTTTTAATGTGCAACTGTGAACTGCTAAATCATCAGAGCGTAAAAATAAATAGAAAAAAAATGAGCTTATTTGTTAAGACACGAAATTCTCGCGGTGGATTCTCAAAATTGTAACTGTAATTTTATGTACAGTCAGTGTCATATGTTTAACTTTAAAACGCGGGCTGATACATTAAAGTGGAACCATCAGATCAAAATTTGAGAGCTAAAGTAAGAGTGCAGAGTACCTACTAAATAAATTAGTGGATGTTCTTAGAGAAAACTTATTGCTATCTACTTTTAATAGAAATACACACATATATAAAAAGAATATCAGTACAAAACTTCGAAACGTATCCTAATAAATTTAGGTGTAGGTACCTTTAAAATATACGAACGAATGATAAATATACCAAATTAATAAATTACTTTAGTAAATGTATGTGTGAGGAACGTTCTTTGGAATAACCTTAGTAAAAAAGAAAGAAAAACAACTTCCATGGTTAGAGTTACTTTTTTATAGAAATGTTTACTAATGTCTTAACTAAAACGGTTTTAACTCACGTGTAATTCGCGTATGTTGTTTACGTGTTTCGGATGTTATGACATCCATCTTCAGAACGTATGTTCTGGGACCGCGGCAGCACGCAGACTACATACGCAAACAACATACGCGAATTACACGTGAGTTAAAACCGTTTTAGTTAACATATTGATAAATTGTCTCACGAATGTTTACCAATAATTTTTTTCAAGATCCATATGTGAAGTAAAAATTGTATCAATATATATAAAAATTGTTTCCCTGACTGTACCAACATGAATTCTACTAATTACAGGCATGCAAATGAAGGCGTTGGTTTCCAAATGATTCAATTCGAAGCGAGTTTTCATTTAGGTTCGTTATCGCGACTTTAATCTTGACTAAAATGGTCCGATTTCAGTCGATTCCGGACCAAATGGCTAGTGATGGTAATTTAATTGAAGTTATGTAAAAACGAATTTTTGTTAATTTGGTAGTATTGCTAGTGGGGACTCATAATTAACCAAATATTAAGTAATTGAGAATCAAAATATGACATTATGTTTTTTATGCGAATTTATGAGTACTGTTATAGTTTATATGCTGCTTTTATTTGGGGAAATAAGTATTAACTATTTTTATAAAGAAGTTTGTCTATATATTTGATTTGAACATTGAATCCAACTGCAATCCACAGATGAAATACATAAATTAGGTTTCTAGATAGATAGATAAGTTTTAGAAATCTAAGAGCAGCTACAAATCCTTAACAAAACAAAAACAGCAAACCTTATGACCACAGCACTTAGAAGCAAGCATTAAACTGCAATGAAATACACATAAAATCATTAAAGCCGAAATAGAAACATTAAGGCGCGGCCACAACCAAAATGCGCCATTAAAAAGCAACTTTTCGTTTTTCCTAATGTTCTAACGCTCGATCAGATAAGGGCAAGTTCACATCGTGGAAAGCTGGAAGGGCGATCCCGTAATTATAAAGGAATTAGCCCGAAATTGTGCCTTCAATGGGTACAAATTGATATAATAAAAAGTAGTATGGTTAACGCTGCGGCTTAGGGTTGTCAGTGGCTGTTTATTTTTTTTCAAAATAGAAGAAGACATGTCAGTTGAGAAAAAAAGGTTCTTAAGGTACATTATATGCAAGGTAGGAAGGCACCAAGTTTTATCAAATGAAGTACAAGAGAAGGACTACTGTTATAGTACCATTATTATGTAACGAAGATAGAAGTGGAACCGCCTGCGAAATAAAAACACATTCAAGATGTCGAAACGTATTAAAAGGATTCAGTAACCAGTAAAACGCCGTGCTCCATTGCAGTTTAGCGGTAGACATTACTACTAAAAGATTTCTTTAAAGTTTCAATGCAAACTGTTAAAAATGCACTGTTTATAGTTGTATTTTAATGTCGAGGAATAATTATAGAATCTGTCCTAAATTTGGGTACTTACAAAATAAAAAGAAATTATTTACGAAAGAGATGTAACGAATTTCTTTGCGTCTATTATTATCTTCTTATTTGTCGTCTACTCCTTATAATTCGTTGTTGTTAGTAATGTTATATTTGAAAAAAAAGAGTAAATCTTTTTTAACTGCCAGCCCTGCGGGCAGGTAAGGTGTCGCTCAATAATTAAGTGATTACGTGAGGTACGCGTGTCGGAGCGGCCGATTTGTATCAATGTGGCCGCATTAGCATGCCGAGGAATTGCCCTTACGCACGGGGCGCCCATTTCAACATATATACTTACTACTTTTGGTAAGTTAGGTATGGAAAGAGTATTATAGTTTCTAGTAGATAGGCATGGTGTATAACTGAAATGTGCTGATGTAATATGTATATACATAGATTTAGTAAATGAACTAACATATAATTTTGGCTAGTGATAATGATATCCGGCTAGCTTACCTAGTCTTAAGAGGCTCTTATCTAAAAAATGCGTTCTAAACAAGGCTTAAATCAAAGTCCCTGCATTCAACATACCTAGAACACTTACTAAAGTCGACAGTTTTTATTTTTCAATTTCAGACTCACAGTGAACATACTATCAAAATAAAATAAAGGTATTTTATCTACACTAATGTTGTAACATTCTACTTATGTTTCCAATACTTGACTTATAATTACTACTGTTATAGCACAGACAACAAAACACTCAATTCAAGCAATTTCACATGATGTTATAATATCCACATCGATATCGTAATAGCTCATTATAACATCGAAAAAGCGTGACCAACCTGATTGCAGGGCCAATCAGGTTGGTCGCGCTGCACTCTCGTTGGTAAGATTTTAATGGCGGCAAAATCACTGTGACAATACACGTACGCGTGAATTTAATTTAATAAATTATCAATGCATTAGTGAAGATAAAGTAGTGTATGCAACTGCATATAACACGGGTATTATATGACAGTTGCATAAACTACTATAACCTATTTAATTACAGCACTAGCACATTTTCTTCAAACTTATTATTATGTTAAAAAATTCAAATGAGCGAAGGAAAACAATTTTGCTGAAGTAGCGTGCTGTCGCCTGTGACAATGTCACGACACGCCACCAACAGCGTGACACTGGCTTCATTTGAAGTTTTTTACTGAAAGTTCTTGTTGAACCAGCTATAATTGGCGAGGTGTAAACGCTGAAAGAGAATAAACTGAGAAAATCGTGGAAAAAAAGTTAAAATAATTAATGCTTGAATTCTTGTTACAAATTAGTGTCCATGACACGTTTTTATATAAAAAATGTCGGCATTACATGAAATTATTTTTAACTAAGTATGTACTATTACTTGGGATAGTAAGTTACTATTAGGTTACATGAGCGTAAATAGCTTTTTTGAACAATCTTTTATTTATAAGAACTTAATCTGTCTAATATAAATCAGTTCCGCACGGGCACCCGATGCGCGTAGTCGTGTTCTATAACGTACGTGTTTACGCGAGCTTTGCCGGTCTCATATGTCGTAAATAATATTATTATTGAAGATGTCCGAGCCGCCGCCTATTATCATTGACGAATTTTTGACTTTTGTGCAAAATAAAATCGATGTGCTTGACGAAATTAGCATAACTCAAATATGTGTGTCCAACTTCACGGATAGCGAAATTGAAGCAGGAAAAGTAACCTTAATCAAAGCATTGCCTGAAGGAGGTGCAAGAAACGTAACCCGAAAAGGAGAAGACAAAAGTAAGAAGAATGTTAGAGATATAATTAAACTCATGAAAGAGCATGACCCGTCAGTGCAACCCACCTTTGTGGCAAAAAACTTGAACCGCTTACCAGCAGTTGGATTTGATCACGTCGATGTATCAAGACTCCTCAAAGATATGGCTAGTATGAAAGCCGAATTGAGAGATATCCGTAGTGACGCGGCCACTAAGGCCGAGATGAATAATTTACAGACAAAAATTAGCACTGAAATATCTGGTTTGCGGTCTACAGTAATTATGTCAAGACAGATATGTAGCTCCTGTTCATCTAAAACTATTAAGAACCAACAGCAAACTACGAATAACGACGCTTGTAGCATTACTACTACGCCAGTAAGACAGCTGACTGAAGGCACTGATAAGAAGCGGGCCGGCGCGTCGATGCCTATTGTTCAGGCTCGCCCGGGTACAAAGTCCAGCGAGCCGGCGAGCGAGCAGGTACACACGCCCTCTTACCGTGACATCGTACTGCCTACTAGTCAGCGATTGGCGAGTGTGAGCCTTGCGCCTAGTCAGAATAGAGTCGACGATGGCTTTACATTAGTGACTGGTAAAAAACGTAACTCGAGATTGAATATGTGCGGAACTTCAACGGGGCCTACAAAGTTACAAGTTGCGGAACAATATAGTTCTGTATATATATCGAGGTTATCGAAGTCCACTACAATTGAAGATATAAAAGAACACATTACAGATATGCGGCAGGAGTGTAGTGATGTCTTACTCTTGAAACAAACAAAAGAGACGGACTTTAACTCTTTCAAGATTGTTATACTGCGAAATAAACTTCATGTGTTTCTCAGCAATGATTTTTGGCCCGCAGGCGTTAAATACAGAAAGTACCGCGAGTACTCACGACCGCATGAAAGCCGCAATATATAAAACCAGTATGGATAGCCACAATCATTCAACTTTCTCAATCGTATCTTTTAACTGCAAATCTTTTAAAAGAAGTATGAAAGATATCCAGAACCTCTGTACAACGGCTGATATTATATGTCTTCAGGAAACTTGGGCCTTGCCCTATGAGCTTGATCTTTTCCACGGAATCGATGGCGGATTTGATTGCTTTGCGAAATCTTCTGTAGATTTATCTGTAGGAGTGCTACGCGGGAGACCATACGGCGGGCTCACGGTGATGTGGAAGAAGTCGAAGTTCAACCAAGTAGACGTTCTGGAGTGCTCTAGCAATAGACTTGCGGCTATTAAATGTACAGTAGGTACGAAATCATTTCTAGTGTTCTCAGTCTACATGCCACAAAATGACGAAGAAAATATTATTGAATTTACCGATATTCTGGCTAATATATGTACAATAATAGAGGAATGTCAATTGGAAGTAGCATATATTGTTGGTGATTTTAACGCCCACCCTGTATCGATCTTTGGGGATGAATTGAAAAACTTTTGTGATGAAGCGTCATGGATATGGGCCGATCTGGTCAAGCTTGGCCTGAGTAGCGGAGCTTCTACTTACATCAGCGAGGCGCACGGCAGCTGCCGATGGCTAGATCACTGTGTATCTACTCAGGCCGCGTTCGACACGATCCGCTCTGTGCATGTTAGGCATGACGTTTTTTGGTCGGACCATTTTCCACTAGTTATTACCTGTGATATTAATGAAATAAGCAGTAAAACACATGTGTCGCCGGAAGTAAAACCTTTACAAGGCATATTATGGGGCTCTCGAAATTCTAGTCAAATAAAAATGTATACACAAGAATGTCATAGTAAGTTAGGTAATATTAAAACTGATATAGAATGTTCTGACTGTAATAATGGTAATATATGTATTAATTTTAACTCTCATTTACAATTTATAACAAATCTGTATAGTGATGTTGTCAATGTTTTACAAAATGCTGCTAAGAAAAGTGCATCTTATCGCTCTGGTAGGCGACGTAAAAATAATCAAATAACCGGATGGAATTTTCATGTTAAAACCAGCCATGAAAAAGCTAGACTAGATTTTAAATGTTGGGTACTAGCCGGTCGGCCGTCCACTGGAGAGCTTCACTTCAAAATGACGAAATCGCGCCGCGAATTTAAAAACAAGCTGAAATGGTGTCAGTCGAACGAAGAAAAGATTAAAATGGACATACTTGCTACACACAGGCAAAATAAAAATTTTGTTAAATTTTGGGCTGCAACGAAAAATAATAATAAAAGTAAAGCTCTGCCGGTGGCCGTCGACGGCAAGCACAATCCAACTGACATTGCACAGCTGTTTGTTGATAGGTTTAAAATGAAATCTGACCTTCCTGTGGATGTGATCGAGACTTCACCTAGGGTCCCTATCTGTAGTGTCAATAATGACTTGATTGGCGTTAGAGATGTGGTGAAGGCAGTGCGAAACATGAAAAGGGGCAAGTCTCCAGGGCACGATGGTCTGAGTCTCGAACATATCTACAGTGCAGGTGATATGATATATGTCAAGTTGTGTGATTTTTACAATCTGTGCTTAAAGTACTCCTACTTACCATCGGACCTCATGAAGACAGTCGTTGCACCAATTGTAAAAAACAAAACCGGTAATGTTGCCAGCTCGACAAATTATAGACCTATTTCTTTAGGAACTGTGATTGGAAAGGTGTTTGAACGGCTTCTGCAGCCCTCACTGGTAAATAATTTACGTATTGATGATGCACAGTTTGGTTTTCGTCCAGCACTATCTACGGACTTGGCCATTTTTAGCCTGAAACACACGGTAAATTATTACCGCGCTCGTAACACTTCAGTGTATGCCTGCTTCCTAGATCTGAGTCGCGCTTTTGATTTAGTAAACTACAGAATTCTCTGGAATAAATTGGCCGCGGCGCAGGTCCCGGAAGAAGTCCTCAGTATGATCAGGTACTGGTACGAAAATCAAACCAATGTAGTGAAATGGGGCGACCAGACCTCCAGCGAATATAGGTTGGAGTGCGGTGTTCGTCAGGGGGGGGCTTACCTCTCCGGATCTTTTCAACTTATATATGAACGACCTGATTGTGGAGCTGAGAGGCACCAGAGTTGGATGTCACATCGGTGACATATGTGTCAACAACTTCAGTTATGCTGACGACATGGTGCTCCTCAGCCCCTCCATCAGCGGCTTAAGAAAACTATTGGCTATCTGCGAGAATTATGCTGCAAGACATGGTCTTAAATATAATGTAACCAAAACAGAGATGCTCGTTTTTCGCGCAGGCAAAGGTCCGGAAAAGGTACCTAACGTATACTTGTTGGGTTTGCCCGTGAGGGTTGTGAAGCAGTTCAGATACCTTGGTCACATCATGACCGAAAACTTAAGGGACGACCTGGACATGGAACGGGAAAGAAGGAACCTGTCCATCAGATGTAATATGCTCGCGCGCCGATTTGCAAAATGTACTCCTGAAGTGAAGGTTACTCTGTTCAAGGCTTACTGTATGTGCCTTTACACATGTCAGCTATGGACAGAGTATTCTCGAAGTGCTCATCACGCCATAAGGGTGCAATATAATAACGCATATCGCATCCTTATGAAGAAATCAAGGTACTGCAGCGCGTCGGGCATGTTTGCTGAGGGGCGGGTTCCTGATTTCTTCGCAGTTATTCGGTCCCGCATTGCTTCCTTTTGGGAAAGAATACGGAGATCAAATAATGGAATACTGCAGTGCCTGTCTGAGGATTTATGTAGTCCCATATACAAATTTTGGATGTATACTCACCAGAGCGAAAATAAAAAATGACTCGAGTTGCAATTTTATTGAATTGCAATTCTTAGTTTTTTAGTTGTGACACTATTTTATATTTTTATATAATATAATTTTATTGAATAGTTTAAGACATGTCTATGGGTTATGTGCCTGATAATAAAGAATTTTATTATTAATAATACAAACTTAGTTCGTGTTGAACTACGTTAATGGAGAATCACTAAATGGTATAAAGCAAAGCTGCTTCCCACGTCTGTATTTGTATGTTTTAGATGTTTACAACTAAACAACGGATTTTTATGCAGTTTTTTTAATAGAATAATGTAATAGTAAGAGTGATTCAAGAAGAAGCTTCATGTGTATAATAACGCGTGCAAAGCCGCGGTTAAAAGCTAGTATTCCATACAACAAAGTATGTATATACAGAAAAATGTACATCGTATATCAAGCCGCCACACCTCTCTATAAAAATCGTGACTTTCCTAAAAAAACTCATGGAAAATACAAAGTTAATTAAGTTAGCACAGGAAATTAAATGTGTTCGCTAGAATGAATGTTTCAGTCATGAAATTATAGCGGTCGGAAATTATTTTAAGCTATACTTTGAAGTTATCGGACACGATCTAGTAATAAGTTGCATGTTGGGACGATACTGGTGTACAAGTTTGGTTGAAATTGCCATTGCATAGAAAAAATATAATGAAGTAAATAATTAATAATTTTTGTAACAGTATGTGTGATATAATATGTATATAATATTGTATTCAAAAATATATTGTTACAAAATGTACCTACGTTAGTACTTATAATTTTAACACGTGTTTTTTGTAGAACTAATTTAATCAAAATATGCGGTTAAGGCATTTAACTACATCTCTCCTGAGCCGGAAATTACATATGTACATATGTTATCTGCATACTATATGTATTTAAAGACAAACCAGCGAGCCTTATTTCCACAGCTCCAAAGCAATAACTCACCTTCTAAAAAGTAGGTCTAAAAATGCCTCAATCGAAGGTTACATAAAATACGATTTAAATAAATTTCCCCGCTACACCAGGCAGCTGAATTCCCCATACTATACGATCACAGACGTGGTTAACAAGAAGCAATTTTTCAACGTTTTCCATTCTTTTCTTCAAAGCGGTAGGGTAGGGTAGGTAGGGTGACAGTCAGTTTAGTTGGGGACAACTAGATAATGCTTTTTTTTACTAAAAAATATTTTATACCTATAGGAGTAATAAAGTAATCAATTAATTTTAATAAAACAAATATTACAGTTAATAGATTGGTTGGTAAGATATTGAATCAGGCGTCACTTTACTCGTTTATTGTTACTAGTAATGTCTGGAACGAGAAGGCTATCACACCGCGACACAGGTTCGCCTAGTGCGGTGTTTATAGTGCATTTATGTATAGTTTTATTATGTTTTTGGAGCAATAAACAAAATTTCTTACTATTATTATTATTTACGGAGATTCATTGCAGATGATATCTTTGATATGAACACACCTAAAACAAATTTGTTTGCTTGAAGGCTGCGAGGAACAGTCGCAGAGAAACAGCACTAAGTACATATTTCTTCAAATTTTCCGCCAGATTGGCAGGTACTCATGGTAGAAGGCCAAGAAATTATTGGTACGAATATGGTTAAGGTACTCTAAAAATAAGGTACGTACTACATTAACCAAACCCATGTCGACCCTAGTATCAGTAGTATGTATGTCATACAGCACGACACAAGGTGCCGCCAGTAATGAACAGATTCGATCGCCTTTTGGATACAGACACGACACATACAATGACAGCTATTTTTAGCCAGCAACCAATAACAGAGATGTTAAAAATTTATCTAAAATGTGTAATGTGTAAAGTGCCACGTCAAAAGCTCCAAGGAAAGCTTAAAAGCTTGCGATACTAGAGATGGTAGTTCTCCTACGATACTTATAGATTAATGTAAGATGCATCAATCTACATTATGCAGGCATGTTCGTGTATGTAGAATCTTAACTACACAGAAATTTTACAACAGAAATTATACATACTTATGTTTACTATTAGTTAAATTGCGGTGGCGATACACTTCATAGTTTTTTCTGGCCAACCCTACTTCTCATTCGACCATTGTATTGCTTCAGGTAACCTAGTAGTAATCATAAAATACCTGAGAGGAGAAAATTCACGAGTTTTTGTACACAGTACAATGCATGGATAAACCATTTACTTAAACTAAATCTATACTGTACTAATATTATAAACCTGAAGAGTTTATTTGTTTGTTTGTTTGAACGCGCTAATCTCAGGAACTACTGGTGCGAATTGAAAAATTATTTTTGTGTTGAATAGACCATTTATCGAGGAAGGCTTTAGGCTATATAACGTCACGCTGCAACTAATAGAAGCGAAGAAACAATGGAAAATCTGAAAAAAAACGGGAAAAATTATTCATCTTTGAGGGCTTCCGTTGCGTGCGCTGCGAAAACGGCTCAAGTCGTGGGTAACAGCTATTATGTATAAAGCTGAATAGGTTGTTTGCAAAAATAAATATGATGCCCAAAATAACTATTCCACGCGGACGAAGTCGCAGGCACAGCTAGTACAAAATAAAGTAACAATTAAATTAAACATAAAAACACTAGTATTTAGCTTAACACAAAAACAAGAACATGCAACATTGTCATTCCCTCGTTATCGTAATAAGTATCCAAATGCAACAAAAATATAATAAACTCTTGTTTTAAATGATAAATGGCGTTATAAAGTGGATATAAATAACAATTTTACAAGATTTATATCCGACATGTTCGATTGTGAATATCCGAATCGTGGATTGTTCACATTCTGACATTTTGAAATGTAGGCGTTAAATTATCCCCTCTACATCAACCATGGTATCGTAATAGTATTACATATAGAATACACATAAGTAGATAGTGTAGATACCTACTATATACCCATTTCATAATTATGTATGTATTTATATCATGGGCAGGATACTGCGTTCCATGACAGTCACCGACGTTGGCCAGAAAGCAGCCAAATTAAAATGGGATTGGGCGGGTCACGTAGTTCGTATGCGCCCCGAACGCTGGACTGGGATCGTGACACAGTGGGAACCTCAAAGGCGACGTGGTAGAGGAAGGCCCAAGACCCGCTGGCGTCAGGATCTCGACCGGTTTCGGGGTGCCTGGCATGAGGAGGCCTTCAACCGGGAAATCATGGACAGAGACCAGCGGTGTGTTTCACAATGAGTCGGATACGGATCCGATTCGATTGAGACGGAAATCAATTGGCACGGAAAGGATTTTTCCAAATCGCAATGATTCCATACGAATCTTTTAACAAATTTATTTATCAGAAAAATCGGAACCGTTCCGTGAGCCAAAAGCTAGCGGATTCGTTTCCGTCGATGATAAATTCGATTTTGTTTTTTCATGATATTTAACCCGATTTACACATAATTATACATTGATTTATTTCTATTTATAATTATTCATATGAAATCTACAGTAAAAATGGTAAAATTAGCCTTAAAACTTATATTTTAAATTTCTACCATTGTATTTAATTTCTACCATTTTTACTACGAGCGGATCGGATCATATCCGACTCATTGTGAAACACCATGCCGATCATCTCTGTGTGTAATTTCATTGTGAAATGCATTTAAAATCGTACAAGTGGGCGTTAATGAGTATTTAATTCAATTTAATTTGTAACTAACGCATTGTTTTAACCGCCGACAAAACAAGAGACTTATTATAAGAAAGACGAACGTTTACCTGCAGTACCTACACACGAATCGGTACATCTTTACACTAATACCTACTCGCTTTTTAACACTGCTTGCTCTATTAGACAAGTACATTATATACCCACTCATTCACAAACTGACACTCATATGATGCTTACAGTGGGGCCAATATAATAGGTAACAAGGTAGGTGTGTGTATTTTTATAGTTAGTTAAAAGAATAACAAATATAATTATGTTCTATTTTAATCACAACGTGGTTAATGGTTTTTAATTTATGGTGATATGTCTTTACAAGAAATCAAACATTGCATTCGATTCAACTTATCAGCTTTCGATTTTTAGAGTAACATTCCTAGTGTTTAAAAAAAAGGGTTAAGTGACGCAACATTGTAACGACGTTCAATTCTTTAGATCAGAAATTGTTTATAATGTTTAGAATGGTTTATTTGTGAAATTTAATCGTAAAATTACTCGTATCGGTCATTATTACAATAAATTTATATGTAATCGTAAATAAAAAAGTTTTTGTGCAGTTCTAACAAAACAAAAATAATAATATTTTATGCCCGCCGTTACAAGGTTACGTTGTTGAATTTTGATGAATTGTCAAATGTTACCTATTATTTTGGCCCAACTTTTGCATTAGGCACTAAATTAAACTAAAATAAACTTTTCAAACTCCCGAACACCCTGTATACAGTCCACTAACTACCTCCTAACCAATATAAAAGTGAAACAAATTACTTCATCGCTTTAAAATAACTCCATAATGCGTAATCGTTCACTGTTGGAAACAATTTCACAAAATCTGAGGCCAAATAATTGTATCTAATGGCTACCAACCGTATAATCAAAAGCGTATCAGCCGAAATCAATTTTTCATCGCGCAGCCCGATTTAAAAATTATCATACAAACCCGGTTCGGTACGGGCGACCAATTTAACGAGATACCTGCGGAGTTAGCACGGACACTAGCTAGCATGGCAAGGATTTGGTGGTTCATATATTGATTCTTTTTCTAGATTACACTGATCAGAATTAAAGGATCCAGAAACAATCTAAATATATAAAACTCAAAGGTGACTGACGGACTGACTGACATAGTGATCTATCAACGCACAGCCCAAACCACTGGACGGATCGGGCTGAAATTTGGCATGCAGGTAGATGTTATGACGTAGGCATCCGCTAAGAAAGGATTTTTGAAAGTGCCACTTTTAAAGGGGTGTAGGGGATGCAAGTTTTACTTCTTAATGCGAGCGAAGCCGCGAGCACCCACTAGTTGTAAATAATAGCTTTGAATATTTTCAACCTACAATTTCTTTACTGCTGGCTGAGATAAAGCCACCTCCAATATTTAATGTCTCTTTTAGTCGGTTTTTACCTAGTTGCATAATCATACTCGAATCACAAGTTGTCAAACTACGTAACTTTGTTTCGGTAAGATGTCTAGAATCAATACGACATAGATTTTATGTTGTGTGATATATGTATAACAAACTTATACCTAGGAATCAAATACTTAAGAGATTATATTTTACTATAAAACTAAAACTGTTATTTACGCTGAGATTACACTAATATTATTTTTAATCAATTTGTGAACAGTAACATTAATATATTACCTGTGCTAGGCCGCGTGATATCTGGGGCGAGCGGAATAGGGATGTCGGAAAATGATTTTCTTCGATGATATTGGATATTCTTTTCAGGTTTGCTGATTTCAAAGGAGTTTGTATAAGTTTCCACAAGTATGTTCTTTTAAGATGATTTTACTTTGTTCTGCTACAAAATGCTTACTATTATTAAAGAGGTTATTTAAAACATCGATAGCACTGTTCTGTGAGTTTGTTTTGATCGACAATTGATGTAAACTTATACATCTGATATACGACACATCTAGGAGTTCCTGTGGTTTGCTGAACCCTTCACATTTTGAACCCCTATAACCTGTATTCTGCTTGTAAAAGTATGCCAATCATAAAACCATAACCTTTGAAAAACTTTCAACACCAAAATTCGCTCAGTAATATATATTATACTTCTGTTATGACACATCTAGGGGTTTCTCGGTTTTGATAAACCCTTCACATTTTTGAACCCTTATAACTATAATCTGTTTATAAAAGTACGCCAATCATTAAACCATGACCTTTGAAAAACTCTCAACACCAAAATTCGCCCAATAATATTTGTACTTACTTCTACTTTTGTTATGACACATCTAGGGGTTTCTATGTCTTGATAAACCCTTCACATTTTTGAACCCCTATAACTATACCTGATTATAAAAGTACACCAATAATTAAACAAAGACCTATGAAGAACTCTCAGCACCGAAATTCGCCCAATACAATCTTGCTTATGTTGAAACCTTTCCGCAGTTCTTCCGTCCCTGGTTCCAATAACAACATAACAAGCGCGCGGCGCTCTGAAGGCCAATCAAATTGATTTAGATACATCCAGACCGATCTACTAATCACTACGTGTGAGACAGACTTGATGATATATCTAGGTCTTAGCTCTATTCTGTACTTAGCATAAGCTTGTGTATAAAAAAGTGCTAATAACTTTAGTGAACCTTTAAAATCTAAGATTAAAGTTTGACTTAAAAACAGGAAAATAGTTACATACTTATGCTGCAGGATTTTGTATCTGATTTTATGCATGATTTGTCTAAAGTGGTTTAGCCGTTGTCATGTTAAAATAGCACAAACAAACTTATGATACACATGACTATTTCCTTGACAAATTTTATGTAAAACGGTTAAACCGTTTAAATTTGGGCAAACAACATACCTACAAAAGTCTACAACGTGCATTATTTGATAATGTACTCGTACAAACTTGTTCGTTTACAATAACTAGTGCTGTGAGAAGTGACATGTGCCATAACAATTTCTCTTTTTCCTTCCGTTTATTATATCTTGGTCCTAATTACCTTGTTAGCGAGTTGTGAATCACAAGCTAATCAAAACTGTAACAAGATTTATTCAGTGCAATTACGGCGCCATTTTTAAATTATATAAAACACTTTCATGAAGTCTCGAACACGCAATGGTGCCGTAATTATACTAAAATGAAATAAAGAAACGATTAGAAAGCGCAAAATAAAACTTTCCACTCTAATTGAGTGTTCAAATGGCAATTGATAAAGTAGCGAGGAAGGGCTCTTTCACATTTGTGGCATTTAATCTAACATAACGCCATCGCTTATTTAGTACAAATAGTAATATATTATTAACAAGATTAGAACTTCGGCAATAGATGTCAAGTTTCCAGAATCAATAAGTATAATGAACACACTAATATTATAAAAGCGAATGTTTTGTCAGTGATTGTGAATATTTATCCTTTTTTACATTCAAACGGCTGACATAAGGAGCTCAGATAGACTAGTCTTTAAATTAATACACGGGACACTTATTATTGGATTATTTCAGGTAGACAAGAAGCCGCTAGGTAAGGTAATAAAGGTGGCACAACACCATCGCGTGACAGTGAACGATGCGGCAAAGGATGGTTGTCAGTTTTTGTCCAACTGATAATTTTAATCAGGCTACCAGAATGTCAAAATCTCTATCCCACTGCATCTAGCGGCCAAATTACTTCAATGTCAATCCTCCAAGATAGAATAAGGGCGGTGGCTTGCGTGACCGCGGGCGGCGCGGAGCGGGCGGCAATTTGCACGTCGCGCGTCCGATTAAGCAATTTGCCTGTCAGGCTGGCGCGGCCGCGCCGTGCCGGGCCGCAGCGCCGCGCGCTGCCCGACGACTCACGCCCGGTACCAGTGTGAAAGTGCATTTTTTAAGGAATCGTGTACGATAACATTTTATGATAGAACACAGTGTTCCTTACATCTTTCTCATTATGTCTTAAATATTACTAGCCAATAGGCATTAGTGTATGGCCAGAGCGTACGTTTGGAACATTTTCTAGCCAGAAATTAAAAGAAATGTGTATTGATGAATTAATAAATAAACTATTGCCATAAAATATAGCCCTCAAAAATTGCCTTCTAACCACACCTTTAGATACTCGTACATGAACCGATATCACCATCAAGTAATCAATATCTTAATAGGCCCAGTTTACGTTCACGTTATCATCAATCTTTGATTTTACCAACACTATCGTGGCATCATACACTGCACCAGAGACAATATAACACATGGACAACTTGATATCCATCTGTTCACTGAACAAATGTTGTTCCGTTAACCATATACGTCCCGTATCATCTGCAACTAAGCACCAAGTCCTATCAAACATCTACGTTTACGTTACCACTTACAGACAAGCATCCAAATTTATGCCATGAAAAAAAATTCACCATATCATCGCACTTAAACGGTTGACAAATTTATCAGGTTAGATAAGACTCTGGAAATAATTAATAAGAAGAAAAAATATTATTTTGATAAAAAGACTATTTTGATCCCATATAAACTCGAATAACACCGAGAAGCTTTTTCTTCTTCTTTGAACTTCTCTAGTCATTTGTAACTGACTGATTTTTTTATCACCATAATGTGGCTTCTATTAACTATATGATGTGTGTATGTTAGACAGCAACAAACCTCGTTACAAATTAATTCACACCTACGTACATCAGCTACGTGAGAGAACGGAGTACAAATTACAATCCAATTGGCCGTTACAAAACACATACAAGAGCATATTCAATACGTGGTGATCTACATTGAGTTAGACAAGCTTCTTACCGTGTGTTTGCTTGTCATGTTTATAGGAAATGTTTTTTTAGGTCGTTCAGATATTTTCATAAGCCCCCAGGTTGCCTGACTCAACAGCCAATTATGTAATGCTTTAGATGATTATTTTGCAATCATTTTTGTACAGTGAACAGTTATTCTGCAAATTTTCTTAAAAGTCATTGTTATATAAGATATTAAATAAATAATAATTATTTCGTGACATTGCACACAGCGCCGTCTAGCCCCACACTAAGCTAACGCTTGTGTCGTGGGTACTAGATATCGGATATAATATGTACTCGTATGTACTTATATATATTTTTTTGTAAATACATACTTATTATACATACAAACGACCAGACTCATATTGCTAAATTTAAGCACGATCCATTAAATAATTTGAGCGGTACGTTGATGAGTCGATCAGTCAGTCATGTTTACTTTATTCTATAGACCGAGATAAGATAGGTATAGTTATACGTGTTCGATAATTCGGCCACCATCACATTCAATCACCTCTGGCTAACGACCGCCGGCAAAAAACCAACGACAGACTCTCAGGAAGTCGAACAACAATAAAAAAACAAATAACGTAACCCGAGCAAATTAAGTTATAATCTAAAACACGTTGTATGAAGCCATCATCCCAACGGTGTAATCATATTAACGACTACAAAAGGAGAGGCAAAAAACACAAAAATTAGAGGACCGAGAAATGTGGGCCAAACAAAAACGTAACATATCGTCTAATTATAGCTTTGAGTCAAAAAAACAATTTTATGTGAGTTGGGTTGCGCACACGAGGCGCCTTTACGACGGCTGATTATAGCATACAGCCTTTACTCCCGTTTTGGTGATAAAAGTAATGTGGGACAGACATGAAGCCAGTATGGTGTTTGCCTAAATAGCCAGCGCTTCCACAAGTGAAAATAAACATCATGCCTGATTGCTCCGGGATTGTTTCTCTTTGTTAGTCAAATTGGCTGCTTTGTATTCATGTGATTGGTTAAATATGGTAGTACTATAATATTCTAGTCAGAATAGAATACGCTAGAACAAAAATAAAATAGGAGGTACGTAAAGTAGAATAATAAATATAAACATACGAATGTGTGGTGCTACGTAGCGTAACGTTTTTTTTATCTTTATGTATTAAAATGCAAACATTTATAAATATCTTAAACAAATAAAATAAACAAGATATTATTATGTATATCCCACACTAAGTAATGCATTTTTTCTTCTTATCGAATGAGATTGACTCACTCTGGTGTCGAGAGTTTATCAAGCCGCCTTAAGGGCCTCTGACATGGCTTAACGACTGCCGTACAAGACAAACAGTAATGCATTTGTAAGTGTAGTATGGTTCATAAGTAAAACAGTCTAATTTAAATCTATTTTCTTAAATAATCTCAAAATACTGACGTTAAAACCCGTCCCGTACCCGTCGTAAAAACTCAGCCTATGTCTGCCGACCCTCGGCCGAATCCTTTATTATTTCGACGTGTATATTTTTATTTTGTTTCTACCACGATTATTATTTATGAATTATTATTATTTGGGAATTTATTATTAGCTGGGCTCGAGGAATAAGCGCGTCGATTTCAATTTGCCACAAGGTGCCGGGTGCCGAGCTCTCAGGTATCCAAATCTTATTTTTTATAGACAGGTATGAAGGACGGAGACTTTTAGATGTTTCAAAGATGAGCCTCTCGTAAGACTATAGCTTGCAAACACTACAGTGTGTTTGCAAAACAAGAAAAGTTTGCCATACTTAACTAAAGTACTATTGCAGAATTTACAATGTACATACAAAAATTATTCGCTACCGGACTTTAGAGCATAACAAAATAAAACATTGAAATAACTTAGACGCGCTTACATTTATTCCAGTTAAACTTTACGTTTCTGACGTTTTTTATAGAAAAGGAATAACAAATAACTTTTACTAGCATGGATTAGTTTTCAATACCGTGAACATATCACATAAAAACAACATATCTACAACGATTTCAAGCGCTTGCCAATTTCTTATTGCATATTTCAAATCTTTCAAAAACTCCGTCCTCTATATCCTCAAGTGTTGTCCAAATCATATTTTTTATTGTGCTCCGTTAATGCTCTTTTGGCATCTCGGCCTCTTGGATAATTAAATTCGTTTCCCAGATGATACAAATTGATTCGGGATGTAATTTAATTAAGTTTTTAATGTCATTCACGTTAAAATTAACAGTTTAATTTCGTGTAATGATGTGAGGATGAGGATTTACGATCATTCATTTTAATGTTTTAATCAGGAGTGTGTAGAACAGATGTCTTTATTAGAGCTTTTTTTTAAGTGGCATTGCTGCAGCCTAGGCCGTAACACGCTTACCTGGAAGACGCCTGTTTACTCTAGATTTTAAAAATTACTTACATTTTTCTAGTATTTGCTATGAACATTGTCATATTTGTAACATCCTTGCAGACTTCTGGACTATATTTTTTAAGTAAATAAGCATCAATATAATCTAAGTCTGTTCCATTTTATTTATGTATGTGTCTGCCAATATTTCAGCTTCCTATGAGAACGGAAAAGTCGAAAAATACGTTATTATTTCCTTGCCTACATTATAATATCCCTTTTCTAATATCTAAGTGAAAATCCATGGTTACATTGTAATAACTCAGTCACAATAAAGACCAGTTTTGTATCGATAAACTGCGTAATTTAATTTCCTATAAAGCTGGAAATTTCGCAGCTACATTGGCTCTATCTCGTCAATTTTAATATTGCAACATTTTATCTTTTAATAACTTTACGTACCGCTATTGTTCTCTCGTTTGATGTTGTGTTGCCAGGATGGCTGAAAGTACCAGATTATCAGGTCTTTAACTGTTTATGTGAAGAGCATAGGAAATAGAGAATCATATCTTTTATTTTGGTCGTGTCTACCATCATAAAATTGATGATAACTAGATTTTGCGTAGTCCTAAAATAAAATCAGTTTTACAAATAAAAGATTCATCATCGTGAACATATTTAAGTATATATTTGTGTAGACTTCATAAACTAAATACATTAACAATTTATTCTAATTTATAAGTAACCAACGAAATTTATATATAAATCCGTTAAAATTTATTTTTAAAATAAAACCTGTAGCTATGACATATTAAGTTAAATACCGTACGCTTGATTCCTCCGCACGCTGGCAACACCGCAGATAGCATCCCACTTCCACCGACGGAGCTATTTAATTTGTCCGACGCTACAGGCGAGGTGCGTATTTGAGAAATGACCCTTTACAGTGTTACCATATCGTAAAGCAATTTACCATTTAACTCCGTTAGGCTGATTAACTAAACATGTGAAAAATATACATAATTATACAAATAATAAATACTTATATGTAACTGGTGAGGTGCAGTCACCCGTGTGCTATTTCCATAAAAACTGTTGTATAGTTGTCTCAAAAACTAAGTAGATAGATTAATGGATATCTCAAATTGTTAGTGTTTAGTATTGGCAATACTAAATTGTCACTCAAATGTCTTTGTCAAATTGTCAAACGCTCTTCTGTTTGCGACAGAACACGGGTCGGACGCGTCTCTGTTTTGCTAAAACAATTTAAAAAAACAAGTGCTTTGACTAAATAAACAAGTGAATGTGTATAAGTGCCTTTAATTGAAGACCTACTTGGCTAATTTCTAACATAAAAGTTGGTCCTTCGAGCCGGATCTGAACCAGCGACCTATGGATCTAAATCTGGATATATCTAAACAAAGATCTCGACTCAAGAAAACCAAAGGATATACCTATAAACATGTTCAGTAGTTTTAAAGATTTTGTGGACCTTTCAAATACGCAATACGATAACTACTAATGTTACATTTTTTCAAATAACCCAGTAGTCACTATATCCATACAATATACGCATATAGTTACCACCTCCGTTAATATGAAACAGTTATACATATGTAGTTATATGATACACATATTGTTAGTGGTTATAAATTACTATCTAAGTTTATTGTGTGATTTCACACCTGGGGCCGAGCATGCTAAATAGTTAGCTTTGGATAGATAGAGAGATAGATGGTGTTGGATGGGTGGAAGTTGGAGATAAGTTTGGTTATGTGATTTATGTTTTGTGGAAATTTATTGATTGAAATAAATTATTTGTGATAGCAATATGGCCACGGAAAACCTTTTAAATATGGTTTTTTAAACCGACTCGTACCTACTTAGGAAATAAAAAAAAATGTTAAAAAATACAGCGAGATGAATAACGATAAAATACTAATAGAATTAAACAAGTGCCTAGATGTTTATTTTTTCACCATCAAGAATCAGTATTAATTGATTAAAAAAATATTTAAATTATCAATAGTCACCAATTCAGAGTATTGAACAAATTTATTATCAACTGTAAACAAAACTGAGGCCCTTAGTGCGGCTTGATAAACTTTTAATTCCAGAGTCGGCCACTCCATTCAATAAGATGAACTGAAAACACGTCTATCAACAAAGCACGTTTCTCAAAGTTCTATAGCTCGTTCGTAGATTACTCATAAAACCAACGCAACAAAAAATCCATCTTATTTTTATAGCCTTTATAAAAACTTAATAAAATACCCAAAAGCTATTGTAGATCGATTAGGTTTTACAATGTTTACATAGGGTCCCTATAATTTGGACAAAATTGCTTTTATAGGGGCTCAGAACTATCAAATGTTTAGAGTTTGTTATAAATAGAAATGGAAATATTGTAGATTAATACATCGAGGCAGTTGATCGATTTTGCCAGTTAGACTTTGGGAACAACATTTTTTAATATTATTTATATTAAAGAAGAACTTACTCATTACTTAAATACGTGAAATGATGGTGAAAACAACAAATAAAATACTTTTCCAAACAAATAAAATAAGTCTAAAAATAACATTCCAATTACCTAATGAAAATTGCAAACTTCTGAACCATTACAAAAAATCTAATATTTATGAATCTTATTCAAAATAAAATTCACAACAATAAAACTCTTCAAAATCTCATTACAAATACTTATCCAGAGTATAAAGTAACAAAGCGCCGCCGCGGAATGCTGCGCGCGCGCATATCACTGATCTACCACGCCCGCACATTAGTAAACTGGCGAACGCAGGGAAAGGCTCGCGAAAATTGTTTTAATTTATCGACCGCCATTACTCTTTGGCACCTCGCTATTGTCTTATTGATGGGCTCGAGGAACGATAAGAGTTCAATTTACAGGGTTTTATTAAGCTTTAAATTGTAAGGATTTTGCTGCATCGTCACACTAAAGCGGGAAGTCTAGATATGTCTTCACATTTTTTTAATACCATAATTGAAAATCATACAGCAATGCGATATTTCTTCAATATTACTATACAGTAATTGGTAAATTACTGTTGATTTGCCAGACACCCTAAATCGTAATCCGACAGAAAACAATTTTTATAAAAAAACATACATAAAAATAAATTGGCACTAGTTAATCTTGATCTATAGTTACTCCTCGTTTTCGAAGAAATCTATTATCCATAATATTTTATTACTGTCTATTACTATACACAAATAAACCAAGCATACAGGTGCTCAATAAATACTGTTTACTTTTTAATGAAACAAAACGAACCAGTTATTTAAACCATTTCGAGAAATTAAGTAAGACATTTAATGCTGATTGTTAATCGAATAATTCACTTGAACTCATTTCCGGCGAAGCAATGAACGTTTACAAAACAGCGAGTAGTGGTATAAAGACTGGCAGAGAAAATGGCACATCGTCTGTGTTGAAAAATATTATATAATTGAAAATACCAACCATAAAATGTGTGATTATGAGATAACTCATATTCATTTGAAGCCATATTAACTTATATTATTTTTCATGACACTTAATTGTACGTTGAACCCAATCAAACAAAATTACACAACAAGGAGCCAAGAAAAAATATTATTGAAAGAGATTTATTTTGTTTTGTAAAGGCGTGTTCTTCTCTCACGTCTTAATAGTACTACAGATCAGCGTTTTTATATAGGGTTTCCAGAATGAAATAGGATTTTTCTCTACAACGCAGGTCAAACTACAGGCATTCACCGGTTAACCTTAATAGGCCTTATTACAAAACGTGGCTTATATATAAGTCTAGACCAAGTCCGTTTTAGTTGTTTGAAAATTGTCTGTCTACTGTCATAATTGACGGGCCTGTTAGCTTAGTTGGTAGTGGCTCTGCCTTCTAATCTTGGGGTTGCGGGTTCGATTCCCGCCTGACACAAGTATTTATGCATTTTAAAAATGTATAATTTCTTGTGTTGAGTCTGGTTGTTTGTATGTATAAAAAGTATATAAGTATTATATCCGTTATCTAGTACCCACGACACAAGCGTTTGCTTAGTGTGGGGCTAGATGGCGCTGTGTGCAATGTCCCGAAATATTTATTTAATTATCAAACTGTCAAAATGTTCCTGTTTTTTTTTTTTTTTTTTTTTTTTTAATTGGCCATAACTTTGTTCCTATGTTAAATCAAATTTCAAATTTGAAGTTGACATTTTGATTGCTTGTATGTGATGTTTGATAAACCAGAACCGATTTTTAATTTTCAAAGTCCAAGAATAACATTTAAACTTCGTTTTGTAATAAGACGGTACAAGTTAAAACAATGAACTTAGCACGCGAATAGCCAGAGAGCCATCTCACATGGCAGCTACTATAATCAAATAAACAGTGACATTTCCATCCAAATGTTATCCTCCAGAGTCGCCTTAACGTTTTTACTCGTCTGGTAATCGTGTTCTTACTGTAAGAAGCCGATTAAACGATTCTTTCGAGTTTTTGTAGCGCTTGTGCAAGAAAAGGCGATTATTTTATAACGCCGTGTCGGGTTTTTTATAGGAAGTAGGTACTTACTTGTTTACTAAACTGTTTACCTGGTAATTGGTTTTCTAGATCTGATGACGCGATCTATAAATTATAGGTTCTAGTTTTATATTAGAGTTCAGCAGATGTTGTGTAAAACCAATGTTTATTTTTTATTGGTTCCTTCCCGTTGTCCCCGGTGGCCGTTTCCCCGTTCACCGGGGACAACGGGAAGTCAGTAAAAAAAGCAACTTAAAATTAAGCAACTTTTAAACATCATATTATTTCGTTAAGCCTCGTATTATAAAGTACGTTTAAATAGTGTAAAGCATTGCTTAAAAAAATGATCTGCGATAACATTATTCTATGCAATTGTCATGCGGACATGCGGAGTCTCACTCGGAAACAAAACCGAGATTTGTTATGGATCACAGATGAAGATAAAGGCAGATATCATATCATGTACTGAAAAAGTACTATTTATGTAAAATTACGCGTTTTTGATTGGCGTCTATGTTCTCTTATGAACGAAAACTCTGAATTTTACAAATATAAACACACACAACTACAAAACAAGTACATAATATTATAGTACGCGGAGTAAACCCACAGGCGATAGCTAGTGCCTCCACTCAATCCGCGTCCAAGTGAGAGATAAGTATTTATTTTATTACCAAGACACGAACCTCGAGGAGCCTTCTTTTAGCTTGCAACGAGATTTGCTGACGTTTTAGGTTTTAGGTATCTTATTCCCACAAGTCATTTGAACACCAAGTAACCTGAAGTGACATCCGTAGTCTAAGGTGGTATATTAGTGTATTAGTGGCATTCTATTTTGGACGCTTCCGTGGGTCGGATCACACGTTAAATTGTATGTCCCGGCTTATCATCGGTCATAGTACGGCAGCCGTTAAGCCATGTCAGAGGCCCTTAGGGCGGCTTGATAAACTATCGACACCAGAGTTGACCACTCTCATTCGATAAGAAGAAGAAGAAGTGTATTGGAATGGAACTGGCTCCCAAATGAGGCTGCCTATACACATTAGGCGGTTGACGACAGATTTTACATTTTGAATTAGACCGATAGTTTACTATCATGCAAAAATGTTTAATTATTTCAACGTGCCTACAACTATTTTTCATAAATTTACTTTACCTACACGGGCTGCTAAAAATATAAATAGATACGGTTAGAGAATATTTTATTGATGTCTTTTCATTGAACACTAAGTATGTTTATGCTAACGAGAATGAAAGCAAAACAGGAAAACATTGGATTAACCAAACTATTTTCCAGATTAGGTTGTCGTTTCATTTTCAAGTGAAAACTTACCAAATAAACGACTAAACTTTAGGTACGACGGGTGCAAAAAGAACATCCCTTCTTCAGGATTTATTCCCCTCGCCAGCGTCGAACCCGGGGCGTTGGCTCCGGAGGTCACAATGCCACTTCGCGGCGAATCAAACGGTTCATGTAATTGGCCACGCACTGGGAAAGCATAAACCTGACGGATTTTACATCTGCAATGTTGCTTTTGTTTCATTTTGTGAACTGAAACTGACATTTTGTGACGTAAATTTTTATGCAGTAAGTATTCAGGTGTTATTTTTCCTTTATCCAAAGATATTTAAAATAAACAAGCTATTGTAATGAACTTGATTACATTAACTGATAATTGCCATTTGTGGCATAAGATTTAAATTTGTCTGTTGTGTGTATTGTGTTTTATTTTGTTTGTGTGTCCAATAAAACATTCATTTATCTATCTATCTGATAATATACTTGTTTGTACAGTAAAGTTGTAAATATGTTAATATTTTCCCGTATATTAGGTACATAAACCTAATCGGCAAGTTTCAGAAATCGTTTTATTTACTTAAATAATATAATATGATCAAATGTAGATACAATATTATCACATATGTAATGTAGGTACATGCTTGTTGTGAGAAGAAAGTGCTAGGAACAAGTAGTCTATTTTTATTTAGTAAATTAATATTATAGTGTGTAACAAAAAAATAAAAAAAATACTTAATCTTAACATTACACGAAATTGTATCATCATCTTAGACAACATCTATTTTTAGGTTTTGCACCTGACCACTTGAACTTGCCTGATGGTAAGCAAAGAGTTAACATAATATACAAAGGCAGCTTATCCTCTTCTCTTATTTAGTATCAATATCAATACAATATTGCGATTCCCGCGGGCGTGGCAAGCAATACCGATTGGCATCGCAGCACGGCCGGCGCGGCGGCGCGGCGTTCAAAATTACAATACTACCATAATTAACACTAAGTAATTTTATAATTACTACTCGCTTATTGATTAAAAGGTCACTGATTGTTTCTGACCTGCTTGAAATGGAGTTGGCGGTGTCTTTATAGGACCTTTTTGTTGTTGTTTTTCCTCCTCCTTATACGTAATACTCATTACGGAGAGCTGTGACTGCAGCGGGATTAATTACATTATGTTTGGCGCCCATGTCCTTTCAAAGATGTCCTATAATCCCGAGTTATGTCCTGAGTTATGTCCCGGTATTGTTTGCTTAGTGTGGGGCTAGATGGCGCTGTGTGCAATGTCCCGGAACATTTATTTATTTTATTTTAGTTACATCACGAACATGATATGTAGATGTGTTTATAAAATTTTTGTCTCCCTTGATTATTATGAAATCACAAATCGATACTCTCTTCTTCTTACACCAAACGTAAATATTAAAAAAATACCTAACGCTTTAATCTTTATTAAAATGAAAATTGAAATACCCAAGATATCATTAATAAACCCATATTTTAAAACTAATATCATAATTACTAAACAAGTGGCTCGGCTTGGACTGCTCTTTCAGATACCTTTTTTAATTCTCAACATCAATAAGATCCCTTATTTTATCTATTTTATCACCAACTGCCATCTCTAATATTTAGAGTACGTATTTAAACCGAAAATCTGATCGTATCTTTCCCACGGAAATATTTTCTTCCAAGTCCATAAATAGTATTGAAATTGTGATGACAAGCAATCAGATATAACGAGAATCGAGAAAGTTCGATTGAATCGGGTGTTAATAACATTATTAGAAGGAAAAGTGTAATAAATATGAGAAGAAGTGACATAACATTTGGATGTCTCCGTTAATGGTTGTTTAGTGATGTTTTTAAATTAGAATAATTATAATAAGTAGGTATTCTTAGAGTATTTACCAATCAAATGACATCATAAGTACCTGTACTAGAGAGATGTCGGTTTGAATCCTGTCGGACGTGGTTAGTGTCATATTTTTATAATATTTTAAGATAAGATAAATATATTTTATTTGCCAAAAACACTGGTACAGTCACAATAATATTAACGCATTACTAAATATTATGTATTACAATAGAGAAAGGATAAGATATATATATATATATATATATCTTCACAGATTCTCGGGCCTTACGCCCGCTATTTTTAAGGCATCAGTGGGGCCGTAGCCAACACTGAGAGGCCTTTTACAATTACATATATCTTATTATTATGTATATAATTATAACTTAACGTTAATGTGAGTTTCTTGTGAACCCCGAACTAGGCCTGCGCCTGTATCTCGGTGGTCCAAGACTGAGAGTAACCAAAAAAAATCTATATCAAAAGAAGATATAACATATATTATATTTAGTACACATTGCATTATTTCTTTTACACACGTCACTGTGGCCGAAGATGAAACATGAATACCAACCACGTTTTACAAATAACAGCACATACTAAAACATAAAAACCAATAATTTATAATGCCTTTACACCTTTCCGTTTAAAATGAGCGTCAGGACGTAGAAAAGAGATTTATTTAAGAGCTAAATTATAATGAAAACGCGCCCACTTATTAGCAAATCGATCATCCTACACCTTTAATTTCAAATTAACAACATTAACATGTCTATTTCTAACTCGTTTGACCAGTTATACAGGGGCATTAATAACTAATAAATATAAGCTTGTAGGAGCAGTTTCATCATATAAAAATACAGGATAAAAAGAAATCTATTAGTATTTCAGTAATAAAACAAAAAGAAATGGCCGCTAACAGCTATAAAACGACAGTGTTCTATGAAAGTTCACGAATAGTAATTCACATACGTTTTATTTCCCATACGCGGGTAAAAAACTGAAGATTTTTAGCTGCCTTCGTAAAATTATGACAATTTTTTGAGAGCTTCCACTGATTTTGATGGTTTTTCAAAAGGTGCTTCCCTTATAGTCTTACGAGTATTGTATATTGATTTAATTATAACAAAGACGAAGTCAGTTATATTTGTAATTTTTCACTAATACCAATTGACAAAGCAAAATATTTATACTGAATTAATCAAAATTCCCCAAAATGTTCCTTTTTAGTTTTCTATAACCCTGTTCTGGGAGTGGTCGACCTCGCCGTGCAGTGATTTATATGCGAAAATTAATAAATATCTGTATAAGTGAAACTTAACAAGATTTAAGCAAACGTTAATTGGTTGTAGATGTCGTAGGATATCACAAGATCGTCCATTCTAATTTTGAAGTTAATTTGCGATTGTCGTTTGTCTTTTTATAGTTGTCAGCGGCCATGTTTTATTAGTTTTATTGTTTTAATAATGTTGGAGTAACATTGATTTGCTTGGCGCAAAAGTGACATAATTGTTCAGGAATTTTATTTATTTGCTTCCAATGAACGTTAGTAACAATTAATAAAGCAAAAAGCTGCACGTATGCATCTTTCTAAGACTATTTCAACACACATTCGAAAAAGTTACAAAAAGCATACGACCTCATTAGATTTAAGAATAAAAAATGCAATAAACCTCCTTACAAGCGAAGCATAAACTTTCAGAAACAAGACATTATTTCAATAAAAAGTTGTAAGCAAATCCGTGCGAGTATAACACTTGAGCCAACGTATAATTAAGTAAAACAATTTTAAACTGTTATACTGTTCGTGTCAAATCTGATATTGCATTTAATAATATGGTTAAGCCTGAATGCGTGGCGTGCGAAGCCTCGAGATATAAAAAAGAAAAAAAGAAGAAGAAAAAGTTGCGTATATCAGATATTGCCTAGAGTTGCCATTTAGTCAAGACAGATTGGTGAATAAAAAGGACTAAGCGATTGTGCTACTTGCCTGCTTGGTTTTTAATAATGTTATTATTTCATATAAAATAAGATTAATATATTGAAGCATAATTATGTTGATGTAAATCAATTAGCCAGCTGTTCAAATTTTCTTTCAGTTTTTCTAAGCTGTTTTCCATGATTAGGATACAACAAAAGAGATACAGCCACAAACAACTTATGCCAATAAATATTTTGTAGTGGTATCAAAGGCATAAAATATATTATCGGTTCGATTCCATTACTTATATCTCTCCCATAATATCATTTTTTTTGTAAATATTAATGCGCCTTAGTATTAAACAGTATCAAATCAATATAATAAGTAAGCCTGCCTACGATTAGTGTAAAACCTTCTTCATATTATGTGTATAGATTATGAGGAAATCCGAAAGCAAAACATGGAGAAACCAATCTAAAACTCATGTCGTGCAAAAACCACAACAATGCAGCTCGGCCCTAATTAATTCCACACACGAGGGGGTACTCTATCTCTATATCGGTCTCTGCTATGATAGTAACAATATTGCAGATTTTTTTTTAAAATGTTTTTGATTGGCCTCATTAAATTGATGGGTTTTTGTAGCTGATACAAGAAAAAATAATCACTTACCTACTGATTTGGATACTCTAAACAACACCTGATTTTTTATATTTAGTAAAATAAACAGTTTTTAAGGATTCAAAGGTAAATAACATCATCAAATGGAATTTATTCATTACAAACATTGTGTATCTACTGTTTAAAAACGAAAGCTGTATGAATGTTATAGCAGACAAACCTACCCGAAAAAAATAGTAATATAGATACCAACTACAATAATACCTATTACTACAAAAAAAAAACTTTCAGAAGACTTGATAACTCCCTTTATTCGAAGTCGATCAAAAATTCGCCGCTACGAAGCTACGAGACAAAGAAGAACGTTAAAAAAATCACATACTCCACTCAAAAGTAACACTAATCCCATCATGTCTACAGTAGTATCCGTTTCTCCATAACCCGCCGCGTTCAACTGATTAACTCATCAGGGCGCGCGGGACGAAAGTTATTATTTAGCCGGCTAATAATGGAGTCGTCATTTCGCCGTGACAGCTTCACACCTTGAAACAGACCGGCCATGGATAGACCTGTGGTTAAAGAGAATGGCCAGTTGAAAAATGTTTGAGCACAGTATGAGCGATCTGTATAAAATTGCAGTACGTTATTTTGCTCCTGAAAGCTTTACGCCTTGAAACAGATCGGTGGGCTATAGACTTGTCTGACTTGTTAGAGAGAATGGCCGTAATATATCATAGTGTGAGTATTGTTATAAATTATGACGACTCACCAAATAAAAATAATGAGCATCATAGGAGCGGTTAAAGAAAACTTGTAGTTTTTATTCAGGAAATATGTATTGGAATCGGTCATGATAGCTTTACACCTTAGACCAGATCTGCTGAATATATTAGATTACGAGTAGGTATAAAGTACAGTATCAGTCGCGCGACGGACTTCGTCTGGAGCGTACGTGTTTGAACGTGTTTGCGCTGCTACTCGACAGGAACGAACAAGTCTGCCGCTGCCGCTCGCGGCCGCTCGGGCGCACGGCATGGCAACCGACGGTGTGAACAACTCGTTTGCGGGGCTTCCTTTGTCGCGTTCAAATAGTTTGAACAATTTTGAGTGTTTGACCCCTGAAGTTACGATTAATCAAGTGGATTGGGTCGAAGAAATGGAGCCCAACACTGAATGGGAGATAGCGGGACGCAAAAAAAACGACAAAAGGACTAGACCTGAATCTGACGATGAGGATGTTAGGACCAGCCAGAGGAAAGCAGCGAGGTAAAATTCGCCTATTCATCGGGATAATGAAGGTAATGAATTGAATGAAGTAAGTTTGACCTCTAAATCACCGCTGCCTAAACAAATGGCATTAGCTCGACTCCTACGAGACGCTTTAATTAGTAACGTGTCAAGAATTAAAGTAAAAAGTCCATACCGAGTTTTGATTGAACTAACCGACAAATCTGAAGCTGAAAAATTAATAAGCTGTCCAAAACTAGTGGAGCTTGACATAAGAGCACAACTCACGCAAGAAGGAAATTTCTCCTACGGCCTTGTGAGAGGTGTAGACTTGGAAATGAGCGAAGAAGATATTTTGGCAGCATTTGAATGTTCAGTGGACATTGTTTCTGTTCGACGGCTCATGCGGATGAGTAGTGATGGCCAGTGGGTGGCTAGTGAAACTGTAAGACTTTGTTTTAAAGACTCAATTTGCCCGGAATATGTATACGCCTACGGATGTCGATTCCCTGTTGAGAAGTACGTGTTTCCTGTTACACAATGTTCTAATTGTTGGCGTTTCGGTCATCCTCGTAAATTCTGTCCAAGAACAAAGCCATTCTGCCCAAAATGTGGCGAAGACCACACGAACTGCGAGACAGAGACGTATAGGTGCGTGAACTGCAAGGGTCGTCATATGGCTTTGGACAAAAAATGTCCACATTTTTTAAAAGAAAAAAGAATAAGACTTGTTATGAGCGAACTTAATGTGACCTACAAAAGAGCTCTCGACATTGAAAAGAAAGATTGCAGCATACACGAGCACAACGTTCTTCAAGACGAGTATCCTGCACTTCGTGAGGTTAGTCCAGTGAGGGGCTTCACACCAGTTGAACCTACAACACCTGTGTCATCTACCAGGCCATGGCCAAGTGTTAATACCGCGCAGAAGCCAAAAGAATCAGTAGTTTCCCCGATTCTTGTGAGCAAAACATAGAGAAGCATACTCAAAAATAAAAAAACCTCCGTGAATGAAAATTTTACAGCTGATTCTACACTATCAGGCGGTTCTAGGGGAAACAGTCATTTGAATGAAGACAAAAATAAGAAAGAGTGGAAATTTGAATGGAAGAAGATTTTTGAAAATATAAAAGAAATAATTTTTTCACAGAAAAATATGGAACAAAAGATTGCATTACTGGGTAAAGTTATCTTTGAGGAAGTAAAATCGTTTTTGACACACTTATTTTTAGAAGGAGAGATGCTAAAAAAGTTCTTTTTTAGCTTCTATGATGGATAGTACACCCGAGAAAAACTTTGCAATCAACATAATTCAGTGGAACGCACAAAGTTTTCAGCCGAAATTATCCGGGT
Source organism: Macaria notata (assembly GCA_927399415.1). NCBI lineage: Eukaryota > Metazoa > Arthropoda > Insecta > Lepidoptera > Geometridae > Macaria > Macaria notata. The sequence continues at coordinate 8,898,565 of OV656725.1, read as the reverse complement.
TCGAGCCCCTACTTACGCAAGAAAAAGTCCACATAGCTATTTTATTGGAGACGTGGCTTGATGAAAATGACGCCTTTACTATTAGTGGTTATAATATTTACCGTAAAGATAGAAGTGACTCGTGGGGAGGGGTGGCAGTCTTGGTCCACAAGTCTATACGGTCTCACGTGTGTCCCATTATTACATGTAGCCCCGATATAGAAGCTATACATGTTAAAATATTGAACTAGTTTATAAATCTTTAAAATTGTTAAGGTGTAATTTATGATATTGGTTAAGGTATGATGGGACTGACATGCCAGTGTTGGCCAAAGCCCCAATAAATAAAATTATGAATAAAAAAAAAAAAAGTACAGTATGGGGAAGCAGTCAAACAAACATAACTTTAACATTTACATTATAATCATCTTTGAACTTTATTTTAAGCTAGTTCTGTCCCTTTGGCTTTACATTCTCTTACGCTTCTAATCCATTTATTCCGTTCTACCTCTATCAAAACTCTTCGACTCGAACTCTCTTTATTATTCTCCGACTTTTTATTCCTTTTTTTTCTTCATGTCGAGTTTACGAACGTGCTTTGAGCACCGCCAGGGGTCTTACAGTACAACTTTTAACATTACCGTAACAATCTTGTTTTTATTTCATTTCTCTTTCTGGATACTTGTAAAGTAACGAGACATAAGATGTAAACAATATTAAAACAATAATGTTGTTTATAGTATTGTAAGCAGCTAATCGTGAGGTGTTGAACAGACGGCCGATGTACGAAGATAATCAAAATTGTTATAAGACTTTAATGAATCGAGTTAATAATTAAGATACTGTCGATTTGTGGGGTGTTGATGACGTGGACTTGGAACATAATGAAATGGGGGATATTTTGATGTTTTGGCGCTTTTGGTGATGCATGGAGGTATTTTTTATTGATGATGTTTGGTCTTTTGTTGATCATGAGAGCTTTGTGACACTAATACTTATGATTGTATTGTCGATAGAAATATTATAACTAGTGGATGCTCGCGGCTTTGCTCGTATTAAGAAGTTAAACTCGCATCCCCTATTTCACCCCTTTAAATGTGGCATTTCCAAATTTTAGCGGATGCCTACGGTATAACAGTTACCTTCATTCCAAATTTCAGCCCAATCCGTCCAGTGGTTTGAGCTATGCGTTGATAGATCACTATATCAGTCAATCAGTCTGTCAGTCACCTATGAGTTTTATATATTTAGATTACAGAATAAGAATATTTGTGTGGACTCAGAGAATAATAGAAGCTAGCTCCAACTACTATTTACTAAAACCTTAAAAATTTAGTAAATAAACCTAAATATTTCGATAGTTTTTTTCAATGGCAATTCTAAATAATGATCTACATAGTTGAAGAAAGGATCTAGTTGAATAGCATTTGTAGACAGTTGATATTCTTAGAAAAAAAGTGAATGTGACTAAGCGGTCCAATGTCTGCTTTTCATCCAGACGCACCCTGGTTCGAATCCGGCCCTACATCAATGACTTATAATTTTAAGTTATGTGCGGATTTGCACTCGCTTAACGGTGAAGGAAAACATCGTGAGAAGACCGACATGTTTGAAGACCACAATATCCGAGGACATGTGTCTTCCGTGGAAGGACCTGGGCGCCCACCACGTTGTATCTGCCCAAGAAAACTCCCCTAGCAAATTAATTCTGTTGGGAAGTCACGACCCTCAGTCATGAGGAATACTACTCAAAAGAGATTCTTAGAAAACCATATCCAAAACCAAAACCTGTCTATCAGCTCTCTATCGGTTACCAAACTAATCGTTCCTGCGATTCAATCACTGTATCACGCCATCACCGATCATTACATTACATTGTGATACAACGAGATAACACATCTCTATCGCACGATTGTCAATAATATTTTATTAGCCGACTGTTTGGTCGGTTGAAATGATGGTTTGTATGGAGCTATTAATATTATTGTAGATAAGTAAGTCAACTTTTTTGTTTTAGATTATATGAATTTTGCTAACTAAGCTTATTTTCTCTTCTGGATTTAAATTTAGCATACCTAAACAAATGCTACCGTTTAAAATTAGTACTATACCTTATTTGTTGAAACCTCAATTTGAAACCTATCAGATTATGATTGTGGTCTTCATCTACAAGAAGTCCAAGTTGGTTTTAGAGCTTACTAACTCGATTAACATACCTACCTATTTCTATGTATTAAATCGGTTTTAAAGGCACACAAATAAATAGTTCTATTAAATTTTATAAAATTTCAAAGGTCCTGATCACCAAGTGTGAAAGAGTTTTACATAATATTTTAAAGTCTTTAGGCAATCGAAGGTCACACTTGCAGAAGAAAAGCACAAATCAAAGAAGGGTTGAGAGCTTATACCCTCCTGTGGTCCATGAGCTGATGATGATGATGATAACTGTATGTAAGAATGCTATAAAGTTAATAGCTGCCTGTGCACTAGCACTACAGGAACCAACATCTTTTGTACCGCGCCGGTGATTTCACGGAGTGATTGTTACATGGGATTACTTACAGATATGATGTGCCGACTTTACGAACAATAGTGAACGAAATGTTATTATAGAAAAAAATATAGAATACGTTTAAAAACAAATAATATCAGTGGTACTTCTGTATTTGTAATAATATTTAAAAAAATGCCATATAAAAAAATATAATTAGCCTTAGCTGTAAATGTTAGGTACATGTCATGAATAAATAAATAGGTATCTACTGAATTGTAAAAAAACTGAGTATCAGCAGTAATATTATAAAATCATAAACATTGATTTCGAAACTTGCAGATAGTTGTATTAACTGGCAAGATAAATATTGGATACCTATCGACACAATTATCAAATCACATTGAAGTAACCTACTTTTTAACCGACTTCCAAAAAAAGGAAGGAATGGAATTATTGAAATTTACAATCCTACCTATAAGTAGTCTTATTAAAATCCGTAATATTTGTTGTCGGTGCCAGTTACTGTTCAACCGAGATCGACGCTTGTCGAAGTAGCAGTTCCAGTCGGCTTTGGATTTGTTCCTAATTTATGCTGAGAGGTATTGTAACGACTGGCACCGACTCCAAATATTACGGATTTTAATAAGACTGCTTATAGGATTTTAAGTTTCAATAATTTTTTAGATTCTTTACTCCCAACTCTGAATTTTGAAGTCGCAAAAATGAAAATAAATTATTTAGCAACTTTTTAGTGAAAGCAGGCTTGAAGTCGGTTTTTGATTTTTTTTTAAACAAATTTTATACCATACATAATACCCACAAGAGTGATGCATACATAACTACAACTCAAAATCGATCAAATCGATTTTTCGATTGTTGGGATACTTACCTTGCCAGCCACAAAAAGCTGCCACATGCAACAGCTAAAATATTTAGCCACGTTTATGATGCCCCCACTACGCGCAATGCAATCAAAAAGAGCCTTCGTAAACGGCTGATGTATCCAATTGTGCACCCCCAAAAACACATCAAGGAGGTTAGCACGTACACGTTTTTGTTTGCAAGGATTTGTTGCTTGATTCACTGTATGATTCAGATTTTAACTTTTTTGGTAAGGGGTGAAGAATCCTGTACGATTAATCGTTCAATTGAGATTTTGATTCTCCGAATAACGCTATTTAAAATATGCACTCAAATAGCCATCACATACATTAACATGTGACGTTATTTATTGATAGTAAATACCGTTTTGAAAAAAAAACAGCAAGAAATAGTCCAAACTTATTTAATTTATATTAATTTTAGAAACTAGTGTAGTGTGGTGATATGTGACTACATTTTTTTTTACTAAAAATCCTTCATATTCATAATGTACTAACAAAACTACTTTCTGATCTCTCTGAACTTACTAAGCAAGAAATATACAATAAAACAGCCATTATCTTCCTCTACATTGCTAGTAATTCACAGTTCCCATGCTAAGTGCCCTGTTATCGCGAAAGATCAAAATAACATTTGTACTGGAATCATTTATCAGCGCTGATTCTCTTTCCATTTGGCGTCCCTCGGCCCAAGGCGTTTATAGCGCGGTGTTGTCATTGTTAGGGGGAGAACTTTTTGCATTAGCGGAGCGATAATTTAGTGGAAAAAAACTTTCAGAAGAATTAATGACTTCCTTTTTGAAGTCTGATAAAAACTTGATTCGATAGATATATGTATAAACACTGCTAAAATGAGCTCTCGAAACCACGATACAAATTAAAAACGTGAACTTTTGTAGTGGTAGGTCTCTAATGAAATAGTCTTAGGGGTTGGCTAACCCAGCACACTTTTTTTAGTTAAATTGCCTGCTTCTAAACAACAATGAAGGTATATTATACGCGTCTATTTTACGGATTGATAGACATAGTTTCTGATTAATTTCCAGATATTGAGGTACATCAGACATGCGATTCCTTGGTGGCAAGTTTATTATATATATTTATATAATATACTTGCCACATATATATATATATATGTCCTAGGTGGCAAGCACGCACACAATTGACTCATTTTGTTAAATTATTTTTGTAAAATATATTTAGCCTTAATCTCATTCTATCATATTTAAACCCACTATATCTAGTCCCAAAATCGCTCCCACGTACCACAGTATTCAAGCCTTACCCCTAACGTGCAGTGAACTAATGCGTTTCAAGGGAATAACTTCTTGCCGGGGCTTGCTCGTTAATACTCGCCACTGATCAAGGATTAAAATTTAATGTTTGCATTATATTCCGCATGAATATGGAGTGGAGTTATTTTTTATTTATTTGATTTTAAGTTTTTGACGGGTTAGGATAAAATGACACTACATTTTTGTTACATTACATTATTATTTTACATTACAAATTAGTTGTATAGGTACTGTAAATCAATAGGGAACTAGAATAATGAAAGATGAGTGAAAAAAAATTGTTGTAATACGAGTAATTAATTAAACTTAATTTGCCAGTAGCGGTAATAATATTTTCTTAACGTACAAATCTTCACAAATATTTGTTGTCGACGTTTCGCAACAAAATAAAACAAACCCCAAAAAAACCTAACCTCCCAATAAAAACATCACACTACAAAGGTACATCTGAGAATACCTACAATCAGAGAAATCCCGAAAATCCTCAAAGAAAAGCCATCGTAAGTCACCACGTCGCGTTTTGCACCATCGGCGAGACCGCCCCATCTAAATGATAATCCGAGGGCCTTCTTACAATAAAAATTATTGACGGTTGTTTATTTTATTACACTCGAAATTTGTTCTAATACCACGCAAAAAATATATCCTCAAACATAATCACCTATTTTAAACCAAGCGACTGTAACCCTTATTCACTAGACAAAAGAAGTGATATAGTTTTTTGTAGTGTTTTTCTACCAGCAAAGGTTTGTGGTATAGAACCTGTCACACCCTTTTGGTTGGTCAAATGGACAATGATGTTGCGTACCCTTTGACCGATTCTGATTTGGTACATTTACATATTGTAAGGGCAAGCTTTCTGTTTATAGTTCGATCGGAATAAAATGTTACATGAGGTGGGATAGTTGTGTTTTATATTGGCTTTAGTTTATTTTCGTGCGCGTAATATATCGTTTTAGGTATCCAAGGGTGAAAGTGGCCAAAATTTCAGCCACATTTAGTTGTTCAAAATATAACATAGTTGATTATCATAAATAGGTTATAAAACTATTTATTTTCTAAGTTTATTAGCAAAACTATCATTACACTTACGTACATACATAAACTTGGCAATTAGTTATCAAGTCTAAATAGAATGGAATTCTTTGACACTGCAAGAGTTCATCGAGCTTAAGAATAAAGAGGTATATGCAAAAGTAGCACAGATAATTAACATAAATAAAGTTCTGACACAGTGACATTCTATCGAACTAACTTACCACTCATCCAGACTAGGGAATGCGTTAATTCTATCGTTTAAGTGCTGAATTATTTAAACCAATCAAATTTCCGTCATCGCCACTTCATCACCAGCAACAAGAGCAACCGGAAGCACTCCCTCCAGAGGCCAAAGAGAGTCCAAAGGGAGTCCAAACAGAGGCCAAGTCACGTGACCCTCACTTCCGCCACTTAGCGGCTTTGTTTGTTACTCCATTACTGAATGACGAGGTAAGGTGATACAAGGGATGATTTCCTCCCTAGATGGATTGAGTTTGAGGTTATTTCATACGATTTGCACCATTGAAGTTTTTCTATGTTTATAGGCTATGTTTAAAGAAAATGAAAATGCAAATATTTATTGTGTACTAGAAAATGACTTCTATACTGAAAAAAAAGGCTTCTATACTGATTGTTTCTAATTCCTAATAATTATTTTTTTTACTTGATATAGGCTTACGCTTGACTACAACTTGCCTGATGTTAAGCAACGTTATAATCTACGATCTAACGTTATTTTAACCAATACACTTTAGTAACTCGCGTTACATTATGTTACCTGTTTGTCATTACACATTTTTTTTTATTTCCTTACTAAAGTCTTTTTTCAACCTTCGTGGAAACAAGTAAAATAATTCCATTATGTAAGACCCAATTTATTTCCCCTGATTACATAGAGACCCATCGAAAGCACGTAAATGTAAAAATAATTATTTAAATATGAATATAGTGTGTAATTTCACCAGGAAAACATTACTACCGTCTACCATAACTGATAAAATCACAATCACGCTTAACACCATTAAGGTGTAATAATTGACTTCTAACACGGTTATAACTTCCTTATATATACAGAAAATAAACCTATAAAACTTACACCTCGGCTTTAGTTGCGGGAAAATTCCGCGAGGCGCTGCAATCGACCGGAAGTTAGTAGGAAATGGCCACTAATGGCGGGCGCAGCGGAAGCGACGCCATTACGAGCCTAGTGACGCTCAAATAATTACATAAGCTTGTTTATTTTGCAATATCTACGCTTTTATAACACATAAGTGGAGTCTTTTGCTAAATGCGAACGGCTTTTGAATCGTATTATATTATTATAAACCAAAACATACTAAATTTAGAGCGAACATTTGTTAATTTTCAAAACCGGACTATTAACTATATATCGGAGATATACTCGTAACGTAATATAATAGTTTTAGTATACATATCTTGGACTTAAGATTAGGCAAAGGAAAGGATAGGTTATTAAGTTTTTTTTTTATATACTAAATCTCTTCGCATTCCTGAAATGTACTTTATTATTCGAAAGGACATGCTTAATTTTTTTCTCAGTTTTTATACTATAACTAGATGTTGTTTGTGCTGTTGTCGCTGCTAACTAATGCTTACAAACTAAACTTAAAAATGTCAAACAAGTAGCTGACAACGCCATCTAAGCATTACCCGAGTAAACTCGAAACAATGGATGCTTAACAACTCTCCTATTGTCACCACTGCAATTTACATGCAACTGCACACAATCAAACCACGCTAATGCGAAACACAGTGATATAATATACAATAGACAACTTACTCGTATTGTGAACAAGAACTGATATTTTTTTACAAGAAATGGGTTTGCACATTACGGTCTGGGATGGAACGTGCATATCCAGTAAGAACCGACATACAAAATACACATCTATACTAATATTATAAGCTGAAGAGTTTGTTTGTTTGAACGCGCTTATCTCAAGAACTACAGGTGCGAATTAAAAAAAAATATTTTTATGTTGAATAGACCATTTTATCGAGGAAGACTTTAAGCTATATAACATCACGCTGCAGCTAATTAGAGCAAAGAAACAATGGAAAATGTGGAAAAACGGTTCAATATATCAAAAAAATATGTATGAACGAATTATTCCTCTTATAATGTCCGCAACAGTATATGTACATATTTTTTAAGATTTACTCTCTAGAACCGTTTTTATGGTAATAACTATTCTACGCGGACGAAGTCGCAGGCACCAGCTAGTATAACATATATGCATGGTTACCGATGGCACAACGACAGAGTGGCATTTGCATCTCCGTTGATCGGATAACATGATAATTATTGGTTTCCGACTGTCCAGCGTAGTTCCTACTGTTAAAAACCTTTTGGGCAGGTTGAAGAATTCTGAACGCAAGAATTCATCACAAATTTACGATTTTACTTTATTTACAAACAATTCTTGACTATGTTACTACTATCTACTTTAGAAATTTTTAGCAAATAAATTAAAACCACCCAGGCTAATTGAAGGTGCGATTTCTTTAAGTTATATAAATTGCTAATATACTCGTGATAAAAATAAGTTACATATTATTACTAAATAGTGGCATTTGCCTTCTGATTCTCTGGTCCACGCAGATTACATAGTCGATGGTATGTGTAGGGTGGCTCTGGTTACTAACGTCTATCGCGAAATGCGACCAACAATGTATGGTGGAAGTTAAAAAATCATCTAGGATAATAAAGAACTTTATCGGCTGTGAGATCTGACGCCCTGACGAGCGGGTGCGAAATGGGGCTGCCATGGTGTGGTATAAAATTCACCCGACACTATTCCAATTTTTTTTTAAACCTAAATATTAATTCTTAAATGTGGTTCAACTAAACAGTAGTGAGTACGAGTAGTAGGTACCTATCCTTTTTGAGGAGTTTAAAAATAAAGAACAAATGTTTATAAACTTAAGCCTCTTAATGCATAAAGTTCAAAATAAAAATTCAATCTTTTAGATAAAGTATGAAAAGAAATGATGCAAGGTCAAATGGCAATATACGAGTGTATATGTCTAATTTCTTATCATGTAATTTTTATAGAATCTAATCTCTAATGTTTAATATTTTTAATTTAAAATTAGTAACTTTATTCTACTGGCAACAATCGAGTAAATGCAAAAAGGCGGGGATTTGATTCATTAATGGAATCCAATATGGCGGCCTGATAAAATCTGAAACACCAATAGAATGAGGGTAGCTTTGCTTTGCAGTTGATTACTATGTCAGTTGCTATTGTAAATTTCATTTTAATTCGTTTAGAAAATTTTCACTCATACCTATCGGTAGAAAAAAAATAGTTGCGGCCCGCTGTGTCCAGGGCAATAAAGAAACATTTTAATAAATGCATTTAAACCACTGAAAAGCGTTCAGTAACCTTAAGTAGTAAGTAACTACTGAAATCATCGTATCATTCTTACGTTTATACAGAGATACCTCTGAAAACTGACATTTTCTTCTCTGTCGTAAAACTTTACAAAGAATTTTGATACTGTTTACTTTAATAGATACCTACTTGTAGAGTGATTCAAGAGAAATGTGTGATACGCGTACGAAGTCGCGGGCAAAAGCTAGTATAATAATAATTAATCCACAATATATCCCCCAGCCTCATCTCACGAGATCAAAGGCGCTGAGTCGCTGCCCGCTGTGTGCAAGGCACTCCAAGGTGTCAATAACGAGCGCCCCGCTGCGGCCGCGGTTGGTACCTGCCACCTTTGAACACCTTGCCGACGTAAGGTGCTAGATAGGGAGAGGTATCAAAATGTTATCAATTTCGTGTAGAATTAACTTACATAATGTATCCTTTTTTCAAGTGTTTTTGCCGTGGTAAAACTCAATCTAATGAGCTAGTTTTTGTAGCAGATAAATATAATCGTTGCGCTACACTTCAATGTAGGCAGTTTTTAGATGATCAAAAAGTGGCATAAAGTGAAAGCTTTAGTGGCTAAAACCTTAGATCTGCGAAACTTTAGATTTGCTTACGGCTATTTCAAACAAATGTTAAAAAGCTTCCCATACGAAAAGCTTTTTTTTGTTAAATAATTCCTGCCTAATGTAACCTTACTTCGCTAACTAATCATTATGTCCCTCCTTACCAATAAATACATATTTCTCTTGTCTGTTTCATATTTGTTAAAGTAATAACATATATTGTATTGGAATCAAAATTAACTCCTCCATAATCGGCTCTTTGGAACATAAAATAAACTGAAAACATAAAAGACCCAACATAAACTAGTACAAAAGTTCTCGCACCTCTCCCATCGACGTACATTGTAAAACAAATTGTTTTCCTGACGACATGTTTAACGGGAGAGATAATTTTTCAAGCGGGCCAAATTGGAACTAAAAATTTTGTCTTAAAAATGCGTTTGAGATTTTGTCATAGATCGATACCTATATCATATCGCGTTATAAACACAAGGAGCCAAACAGTTTTGTAAATAAGTTTAATAAATTAACGTATTATATATTAATTCATTTATTGTAACATCACAATCTAAAATTACTCAATTTCACATTTTTTACACGTCATAATCGACGGGTAATCATATAAGTTTGTCCGTAATATTGCAATAAGAAATGACATTGCAGCCAAAATAATGATTATTGCACAAGTGCTATTATAACCTGATACTCGATTGGACCAAACAAATCATTCACTTTTAATATAATTCTAAATCTAATGTCAATTAAGTACTCTACAAAAAATATATTCTACCCAAATCATATAAATCAGGACCACCTCAAAATATTTGGAAAAATCAATGTTATGGCATAACATTTAATTAATTTTTCATTTATTAATTCGTTCAATAAACATCACAACAACAACAACATGTATATGCATAGTGCTGCCACCAGTCGTTCCACAGTTGCCTTGCAAGTTCTCTAAAACAGCCGACGCATCTCCATAGATTGAGACATCACTGTCGGTATTCCAGCTGCTTTACTGTCCTTACCAAATTTGTACAACTACCCTCAAAATCATTTTAAACCTTATTTTGAAACAAATAGAGGTTAAAATCGCGTAATTTTATTATATGTGGAAGAAAATTAAAGTTGGTTTACGCTGAAGTATGTAGCCATAAGTTACATGGTACAGTCAGAAACTATTATTTGTTGTGGTTTTCTTACATTGTATGCTAAGTTAAGGTTGCAGGTTTTTGTTAAATAAAAGTGAGACTGGAAGGCGTATTTGTGAAGCCTTTGTTGTAAGGTTTTGGTATTTTAGCGAATGGGTGCTATGGCGAATTTTCAATAATGGAAATGTTTGTAAGGATTTGTTTAATTCTTAGCAGCATGTTTTTACTATTTCAATAATTTGTAATTTGTATAAAAAGTGAGTTTTTCTGTTTCAAAAACTAATTATTAATCAAAAATTTTCTTCTCGAACTATTTTTCTAACTGTAAACATATCGATACAATACTTTTAAAATACCTACGTAAAGAAAAACTAAACTAAAAAAAATACCCTAGCCTGATTAAAATTTAAATTGAGAAATCAAAATCCGTTTCAAAATAATATTTCAACGACATTCCACGTTTCGAAACCAGACGTAACCTCTCAAGATTATAATTATTTCATTACAACTAATTACAAGCGATCATCACCCCAAGATCTACACATTCATTATCCTAATTATCTTCACGCTTCATCTTTATATCTATACATATAATAAAGTTGAAGAGGGTCCAAAGTCTGAGCATTAAAGATATATAAAAAAAATGTTTGGAGATATTTAAAATTGATATCAGGACACGTTCCAACAATTTCTAGGTTTATTCTGTTTCTCAATTTATCTGTGTCTCTGTTAATTAAACGCTTATTTAAACGCTCATCTCGCAGAAAGCGCTAAGAAAAGGTAAACAGGAGGACTTAGGAGTGCCATAGGCTTCTTTTTATCCCGAAATAACCTGATGAAGCCACGGGCGTCCACTAGTTTAAAATATTTGAAAGGCAATGTCTTCATGCCGCCATTATTTCGATCGTGTTTCGAACGTTCCGAGCCGTTTCTGATTGAGAAATCGCGCTTAAAACAAATGAAGACATCAAATTGAAAATCATCAACACCGTCGTAATGTGGCTTTTATTACCCTGATATATTGGCTGTACAAATCGTGATTACAAGTGAAAATGTCGTTTCAACAAAACACTGTATTAAAAAATGAATAATGACTTCTTTGCAGACAGAGTCATTACGACGATCACCGACGGACGAGATTTCTATCTCTCAATCGCGGGCTAGTTTTACGATTTACAACCTTATTTAACCATGCATAAGTTGAAATTTCATTTAAAGTTACTTTTCAAAGGCTTCGTTGAATAATAGGTTTTAAAAAGGCATGGTTAAGGTGAGTTTTCATATGTATGTTTGATGTTTCCACACGCGGTTGAGGCGTAGCGAATTGGATTGACAAGCAAGTTATTATTATCACATTTTACTTAGTAGGTACGTGCATTTACATATAATCATTTGTGGTAATTTGTAGAAATGTTGAAATTGGTTTTCTACTGCGTGAGTATTGTGGGTTAGGTGGAATTACTTTACTTGTAAGTACCTATCTAATTTGTATGTTTTATATGTACTGAAATAAACTAAAAAGAAATCGACGTCTTCATTATTATTAAAAAGTCCTTGTTATGATATTTAATTATTTGTAAACAATAACAGAAAAAAAGCAATGTTTAATTTTAAAATCTGACCGTGGAAAAGGCTATGTTTTCATTCAAGTGGTAAGACGTTATTTTATTTATTGGTATTTATTTTTATTTATTTCTATGTTTAAACCGTACAAAAACTTGATCGAACAGCAAAAGAAAATAAACTTGACTCTCAAACCTGACTAACTAATAACTTAATCCAAAAACCGACCACAAGTCCTAAACGTGCGAGAAACAATTTCTCACAAAGGTTTTAAGCAAGACTTGAAATCCAAGAATAACTGACCATTAGGTTTGTTCGTTAAACTCTCGTATAATTAAGGGGGGCTCGCTAAAACACATAAATCATAATAATTTAATGCGATCCTTTCTTTACGCCCAGCAACGCGGCAGAACGTTTTTTCGGACGTTGTTCGAGTAGAGACTGTTTCACGAAATAGGTTCCATGGCAAAGTTTGAAATAATAGAATAATAAACAAATATTCTAGGACATTGCACACATCGCCATCTAGCCCCACACTAAGCAAATGCTTATAAAAATATACTTTAAAAATAAATTAAAGAAAAGTGATAAATAAATTAATGACCGAAAAGTGGCATTCAATTTCGGGCGCTTCCGTGGGTCGGATGACACGTTAAATTGTATGTCCCGGCTGTTTGTCTAGTACGGCAGCCGTTAACTCATGTCAGAGGCCCTTAGGGCAGTTTAAAAACTTTCGACACCAGAGTTGGCCACTCTCATTCGAGAAAAAGAAGAAAAATAAATATACTTTTGTATTCTGTGCTAATATTTCAACTTGGAAGAGATCACTTAACTTGATAAGGCTGCCCACGCTACCTAGATTTTAGTTTATGTTATATCCCTATCACAACATAAAATTGTTTTACGTGGGATAGGTTTGCGTTTGAGGTTAGCCTGCCTGATTGATATTAATCAAATGTTGTAAAGTCGCTTTCCGCGTCTGCCTCTATGTCTGTATGTAAGCACAACCGATTTTGATACAGGTTTTTTTAATAGATAGAGTAATTCAAGAGGAAGGTTTGTATGTATAACAACACGCGTGAAGCCGCAAGCAAAATATAGTTTTAAATATACGTAATTTCAGGTACATAATAAAGATATATTACTAGGTTTACAGCCAATATATCTATGTTATTATCACGCGATAATGGCGCCCTACTGTTAGGGCTGTGTTAACCCTCGTAAAGTCTATTTCAAAAAGAATGGCTGTACATTCTTTTTCGAAACAGACTTTACGAGAGTTACGACCGTCTGAGTCTTTCTTCTTCCTAACTCAAACGGTCTCAAAATTGACAGGTTTATATGATGTTGTAATTATTTCCGTTGAGGTGAAATACTTAGCTATAGAACAAGAACCAAAGAAACCAAAGAAATTGAACTTAGATATAGACTAGCTATAGATAGATTCCTTTATAGAAATAACTGCTTTACCAATTTCAGAAAAAAATTAACTCCTTTGGCCATATCTATTTCGATTGAGTAACCGTCACATAGCAAAAAATAATACACTAAATAAGATTTTAACATATCATTGTATGAATTATTAGCGGGAAATTTGCAGGTAAAAGAACAAACTATGACTAATACTGTTAACAATTGTTCGTTAAACATAAATATTTTTGTTACTGTTATAAAGTTAAAAATAATCTGCCACCCCTTATCTCATTTACTACCATCATTTTAAAACAATACACAAAACTACATATTTTCAAAAATCTATCCGTAGATTGAACTCACAATTCCTTAAAAACATCACTTAATTTAGCAGCATAACTCGGTCCAAACGAGCCCACAAATAAAAAGTCGACAATCAATAAAGTGTTAAAATATTTAAATATGGTAATTCTCAGCTTTATATTTTATTATCGGACGTACGTTAGGACTTTAAAGCGTTATGATTTACTGCCAACGTGTATACGAAACTCTGCCTTAAGCTTGGGATGAAAGTTAGACTTAAATAAAATAGGTCGGTAGAAGCGTTGTAAATTAATAGGTTTATTAATAGATCCTATTTTTAACGCGTCTTATAAGCCTTTAATTGTAATATTGTAGGTTGTTGTTTGTAAAAGATTTGTTATAATTATTAGGTGTTAATATATCTTCTTACGTTGAATATATCTGTTAGTTTTTCCGATTTCTCATCCACTCAACGGATTTCCAAGCAATTTCCAATGTTATATATACATATAGAGACATTTATATACAAATTGTTGTTGAAAATCGAATCACGTAAAAAACAATAATTTAAAAACTCATTCGTACAAAACCGGTATTGGCTGCTAGTTCATTATAAAAGCAATCAGTTAATTTGAAAGTTAAAATCATCTTCAATCAACCTTTTTAATATTAAAGTTAATTAAATAAAATATTCTCACTGACAACTTTATAAAATCATCTTCCAATAAACGCGGTCGAGCACCAATTGGGAAGGATACAAGGAACAGCGTCGCAAAACATTATGGGATAGGTATTATTTCTTTCACATGTCCAGCAATAAAAAAGATATATATAAAAGATTTTTATTTGTAAACAGGTAAATGTGGATACAATTCAGGTTAACTCTGCCTTCTACTGTAGTGTTGACTGTGTTGTAGACGGCAAAAAAACCTTCGTATTCTTTTTATTGAATGAGAACAGCCAACTCTGGTTTCAGAGTTTTCAAAAGGCCTCTGACATAGCTTACCGACTATCGTGACAAACAGCAGGGACCTACAACTTAATATTAATTAAAAATCTAAGTTAGACAAAAAATCTAACATCATGGGGCAGTATTATTTCATTCATATAAAGGTTTGATGCAATTATGACCATTTAATCATCTTTGTTTGGCAGGTTGGCAGTTGGCACCTTCGTTATGAGAACAAAAATACTGGTGCCTCTTTGATCCAACCACCATCGTATTTAATAAAAAAAAACGTGTTTTTTATACATAATGTTTGGCGCTAGATATCTAGAAGAGCACATAACTGTTTCTTGACGTTATAGAAGTAATCATTTCTAGCACTCTAAAACCGAAAATGATGACATTAAAAAAAAAGATAATGTAAGCACACATAATTATTTTGATAGTCAAAACAGAAACCATTACATTGCGCAGCCATGTAAAAATCATAATCATGTGTATAGACGATCATTGTAACCCCCAATCCACATTTCCCGGCCAATTTACAGTAAATCACGTTAGAATATTCAATTTAATTAAATGCTTTGGCGTCTAAGCGTAAATGTCGAATAACGAAGACAAATTGATACGCAGTACGGCTCATTAGCGTATGCCGCGTTAAAATTCATAATGAGCCTATCGAATATTCAATTAATTAATGCTATCGGTATTCGGCCGCTGTGTCCCAACTCTACGATTTATATTATTAATTTTGGAAGCTGATTGAGATGATACTGTTATCTAAAGTATGAAAAAGCTATTATTTATGTATTTGTTTTTTCATTTGTTATTTCTGTATCTCCTGGCACCATACTAATATTTTTGAGTTAATTTCTTGTAATACCTAAAAATACTATGTATTCTATCAGGTTGATTCCAGTCTATGTATTAATTTCTTGTTTTTGACGCCTGTAAAATACCTGTCAAAACTATTTTAATGATATCGTTGAAGAATTTGTGGTCGGGCAAGAATTAATTTGATAAAGATGGAATATACATTTTTTTTACATGAAATAGGCTCACGCTTGACTACAACTTGCATGTTGTTAAGCAACGTTTTAACTAAGATCTAGCGCGCTAAAAAATATGTTTTAACATAATATCTATTTTATTATTATGTACAAAATAGTCTACTATTATTAAAATAAGTCGGGTTTTCCTTCCTGACGCTATAACTCCAGAACGCACGAACCGATTTCCACGGTTTTGCATTCGTTGGAAAGGTCTCGGGCTCCGTGAGGTTTATAAAAAAAACGAAGCCATCTGGTGGCGAAACGGAGTTTGCCTGGTTTGCTAGTCTTACTTATATCTATGTTACTTTAAGTACCTACTTACCAATAATTATATCAGAATACACGCAACAAAGCTATAAAGATGTATCTTCTAATCTCAGAAACTAATAAAAACTCGTGTCCAGCTTCTGTCGAGATATGTTGACAAGATGTTTATCTTAATTACCGAAAAGTGTTAAAAACGCTTTCTGGCGTGCAGGGAGTCAGTTAATTTAAATTGTCTTATTTTAGGTAATTAATCCTTAAAGTGGAGATAACATAATTTAGATAGTCGAAGGGATTTTATTTGATAGATACCCGAGATTTTTTCATTCATAAATCACATGGGTTTTAGTGCCGTTTATTGCGGGAATGTAAAAATAAATTACAAATATTTTTAATTGTAATACCTACGTATGATAATTGTTTGCATTATTTTAACGTATAAATGAGTCGTACGAAAATAAATTCTTGTAATAAAAAAATAAAAATCTTTTATCAAAAATTATAAGTTTCATTATTTTCATACTCGCTGAAGCTCATTCAATTTCCATATCTTTCTTTTTAAATAACGATCACCAAACAGACAAAAAACGATAGTTCTAACAGAAACGCTATAATATCTCATTACAAAAAGAACATAATAAAGGTATCATAACGGAACAATACAACAGATGGTCGACTTTATCAACGATACCTTTTTAAGTTTTTTATAATTATTTTTGATGTTTCGTTAACACTTTAAACGCTTGTCATGAAAAGATATAAACAATTTTTTGAGCAACGAATCGACGTGTCATGATGAGTTTTAAGTTAATTGGAACCGATGCTAATATAATTACGTTATATTAAGTAAATGGTGCCAAAGAGATCGAGTTTAAATTAATGCACTGCTTTTTTAGTGTAACTTACCCTATTAAAGTAATAATTCCGATATTTTAATTAAGGAATTCAATAGATTGGATTTCACAAATTAAAAAGAAGTGGCTTAAAATTGACGATTGAAATTTAATTATTAAAATGTATTAAATATTGTATTTATTTTTATTTTATTGTATTTTTTTTCCATACATTACAATTCAATGGTAAATTATTTTCTTTTTGGAATCGGAGTAATATTTAGCAAAAATGTGTTAAAAATAGTGGAGTTTGTCGTAATCCCAAATATAAAAAGTAATTAACATTGTTGAAACAAATTTTGTAAATTAGTTCAATAACTACACTTATTGGCCAACCATAAGAAATAGTTAACATTTATAATATGAAAGCAGTGTATAGGTACTTTAATTTGTACCTACTAATTACGTTCTGTACTTTCCTAAATAATAGAAAGGAATAAAATATAATTATTATGATTGCGGAGTAGATATTTAATAGACAGCTGGTATAAGAAAAAAAACTGCCTTGAATGAAATTTATGCAATTTTTCTCCTTAATAAATTAGTAACTACTCTACTTTCACATATTCTAAGAAATACCGCAATATTTCAAGTTATTTTCTGACTTTCAACTCTAATCTGGTATTATTCCGCTTTGTATAAATATTAAAGGATTATTACTCCTTCATTTGCACCGATTTTAATCCTTTTTGCTCCGTTATTTACCCCCAAAGGTGATATAGTTAATTATAAAAGAGGTTTTACATAAAATTAATGTGATAATGAGTGATATACGACCTCACTACTAGAAACTCTCGTAAAAATACTCTATGTAAATATGTATTTTTGGGGATTAACGATTTCATTGACATTAAAAATTGCAAATCCTCGTTAGAGTCGCAATAAAAACTGCTACAGTTTCGTTTAATTTATGGGTTCAAATATGTTTACCGATAAATAGATAGGCAAATAACCTTATTAGAATTTGATGCTACGTATTTTAAATCCTATTGAGGAAATAAAATTACCGTTTGAACATTGTGATTCGGTTTTTTTCCTAAGATCAGGTACGGGTAGTGAAATCTTGTAAAAGTTGATTATAACGGATTAAATTTTGGCATAATCCATACAGTTAAGTACCTGGTTATTTGCCTATCTCGATCTACCAAGACAACTCATGAATATAATTATGAGCAATAAATGTCATTCATTCTTTTAAAAAGTAGATCACAATATTTTATTTAACTTTTACAGTTAACGATGGTATTTAAAGATGTACGTACGCTTTATTTGTAATTTTAACATTAGACATCAAGTAAATAATACCTAACCAACAATTACATCTACGTTCACTAATTCCTATTGGCCTAATTTTGTTCCATCTTTGCCATACGCCGTATTATTATAAAATGAATAGAAAACATATATTCTTGTTCAAGTTCCCGCTACAAACAACGCACAATAGATACCAAACAGGCAACAAACTCGCCCTATTCTATTCTACGGCTGGTTAATTGAGCAATATAATTTGACACCTCACGGCGTTGTGAATACCCAATTATTAATATGGACCCTTGATTAATTGTGATATCAGCATTTAATTTTCATGTTAACGTTCTTGCCTCGCGCCGCGGCCATTGTGCCTCGCGCCTTTGTATGCCGTGACGTTTCAATTTTGAATAAATTAAATTTTGAACGCTTCATTTTTTCGAACCTTTTTAACTCGGAATGAGCTCGCGGCTTGTGTTATAATTTATCATTTTTACTTTTCAAAAACAGAATAGTTTGCTTGTTTATGGTTCTGTTGATTATGCTCTCTGTAGATTGCCTAAAAATGGACTCTGCGCCTTAATTTCTTTAATAATGAGTCGGTATTATCAATTTAAATGGACATGGAGAAAGTTTGATGGTACCTATGATAAATGTATGGATTAAAAGTATATTCGTTCTAGTCTAATTTATGTTTTTGTTTGTAAATTAAACACCCAAAGCTGACGAAGCAAGGCACTTATGTGTCTTATTCTATTGCCTGCTGCGAAGGTTGGAAGACAACATAAAAATACTATAAAAAGAACAGAATCAATTTATTATTTTATAACACTTTATAAAGGAATAAAAATATAACCTTCAAAGCCTACTGGTGTCATAAAAAGGTAGCTTTAAACAGTTGGTTTCATTTAGCTACTGTCCAATGAGCTGATCCCATTAAACCGTTTATGGCAGCCATTTACAAGATGGCGGCGCGTTCCAAATTTGAAAATCCTGTTGAAACCAATGAGTTTTATCCTAATTTTATAACAGTGTTTAATTAATTTAACTAAGCCGTTTGAGAGAGGTTGAATAGATTTTAAAACTTATTATACATATGGTATTTTAAACCAAGACTTTACTAAGTATAAGAAGAGCTATTATATCTACAACACTATATTATTTATAAAACAAAATCAGTTACGAGAAAACAAAAAATATTATATGAAGATACGGAACACGTCATGTAAAAGCAGTCCTCAGCAATCAAGAGGAGCATATTCCATAAACAATAACAGAATAACACCTACTTACACCGCGATCTCATTACAAAAGCTCAAAAAAATCCAAATACGAAATTTCAAAATCCGTAACCGCCTGCGCCAAAGCTCCGCCGCTAACGCGTTTTTAATCACTTGACGCCACAAATTGCTTCTCACCTGCAAGATTGTCAGACGCAGTTTAATAAATAGTTGCCGTAATGATGGTTTTTACTGTAACTGGCTCGGGCTGAATAAATGTGATTTGTTTAGTGTGATAAATAAATAGCGGGAACGTGAGTGACGGTTTGTGTTCTTTTTTCGAAATAGGCTCGAGGCGGTTTTGGCGCACGCGAGTTTTAAAGCCTATTATAAGGTTCTAGATAGCATGCAGATATCTGTAAATGTTAGTTTGTTGCGTAGGTAGATAAAGTAGCTGTCGGTAGCTATTTAAAAGATTGTTCGCAGTTAACATTTTGCTTTAGTAAATATTTGTTTTCTAACTTGAAAACAAAAAATATTCCGCTCAGTTTCGAAGCGTAAAAATGTAGATACTTATAAAATATCTCAGAATATACTTTTGCCAGGATACTCGTAGCTGAACTCAACACAGTTTCCGCCAAATCATGGTTTACTTGGATTTGACCCTTCAGCTTAATTAAAGTAGTTTACTTCATAGTTATAAAAAAAAACAAAAACTGACATTATTTTGATAATAAAACTTGACATTGCAACCTTGTAAAATTGTATTAAATCTAGATGTATAAATTAATTTTGGCTTGAATTTAAAATTAATTCTATGAAATAAGCACTTATATGTATGTTTTTTGCAACTTTACAGTATCAATTAAGATTATTTATTTATTATCATCATTAACTATGGGCCCATAAGCACAAATACTTTAAACGCAGTTAGCGATAAATCTACCAAATAAATTTGGCTAAATATGAAATAATGTTGTGCAGGCAGGTCTCAAACTTTGTCACCAAGCTTTCTACACATCTAATAAAGCTCTTTGAAAGCTCCCGCCAAAAGGCAAGTCACAACAGTGTCAAATCAATTCCATTCACGCGAAGCGACCATTAAGAGAGAAGCGTTGCTCGTGAGAACTGATCTTGCGGGTAGATGATCACGATTAACTAGTACGGTGACAATTTCTAGTGGGTAGTTGGAGATTTAAAAAATAATTGTTTTGGGAGATAATGTTTCAGTATTGTTCCAAAAGACGATCGATTGTAAAGTTGTAGCAAAAATACGAGGTTTAACAGATACTATAGGCTATACGCTCACGAATGTGTATCGCAGAATATTATTTAAATTCTTACAATATACACTAACTTGGCAAAATGCTGTAAAGGTTCTTCTGGACAAGAATTTTTGCACGTAACTATTAAAGTAAGAGCATTAGTGGCAAGATCTCAAACCTGTGTGTAATCTTTAAACTAGGTACTTATGTATATTTAATATTGTGCTAAAAGACATTACAATATCTAGTTTTTTTTAAGAAATCGAGCTTATCCTTAAAATAATATCTTCACAGCCACCTCACAATATTCTTCTAAACGTCAATCGCAAGTGCCTCGTTCCCATATTAATTTAACCTCTGTGGCGCTGACACTCCGTAATGTCTGGCCATTTATCTACACCGTTGTACAACACTGTTTAACACCATGTCATTGTCAAATGTACGTTTTCACCTTATAAAAGTTTTAAAACTAACGGATCTTTTGTTTTGATGGCTGTTTAGGTGTTTTTAAAATTGAATAACTGCGAATATTTTATACTTATATACTTCTGTACCTGTTGTAAAGACGTCATCGTCATGAACCCGTTATCGCCTAACGCTGAGCATAGGCCTCGCTTTCAGTACGCCATTCGTCCCGGTGTAACAGAAAGACTTTTCGCCGCTAATTCATTCATTCACATTTTAGTTTTAGACATCAATGTCAAAATGTTAAAATTTCGGTCAATAACGGCTGTTGAATATATTATTTTCAAGAAAATTCTATCGACACAAGTATCGCTCGATGCTGAAAGAAGCGAAGTACACCGAATAAACGCTAACTAAGAAAGGTTTAGATAATGTATGTATGTCTACTGTAGAATTCAAAACTTAAGTAGAATAGAATACCACTTTTATGTACACCAAAAGACAGAAATTACACAATAGAAAATAGACATAAATATAAGTACATTGGGCGGCCTTATCGCCTTAGGCGATTTCTTCCAGGCAACCTTAATTAAGCACTGTTTAATAAAATGACATTTGTTACATCTTTGATGATCACTGCTTATTTGTTACTAGGACGTTACGTTAATTTTGCTAGTGGTACTTATCTAAACTAATATTATAAAGCTGAAGAGTGTTTGTTTGTTTGTTTGAATGCGCTAATCTCAGGAACTAGGTACTGGTGCGAATTGAAAAATTATTTTTGTGTTGAATAGACCATTTATCAAGGAAGGCTTTAGGCTATATAACATCACGCTGCAACTAATAGGAGCGAAGAAACAATAGAAAATGTGAAAAAAACGGGGAAAATTATTCGTCTTTGAAGGCCTCCGTTGCGTGCGCTGCGAAAATGGTTCAAGATATCAAAAAAATATGTATGAAAGAATTAATGCCCAAAATAACTTTTCCACGCGGACGAAGTCGCGAGCACAGTTAGTTCAAAATAAACCGAAACCATTTGAAGTTGAAATTCATTAGGATCATCATAAATCAGGATATAAGAACCTTGGACCTAGTTTTAATATTAATGTGTATCTACAACACAATTATATTGTTTTCAGAACCTAACTCGATAACACAATAAGATTTAAAAACCACTTTCAAAAGACTTGATAACCTCCTTTTTTTGAAGTCGGTTGAAAAAGACTACGGTCCAAAAATGTACGAATATTAATTTCTATTTACATCAACATTGTATAAATGAAATTCGTAACCTAGGACAATAATTTAAGTTAAAGCAGGCTATAGTCAAACGAACCTATTCTTACATAAAAATAGAACTAAACTCAAACAATAGGTTATTTGTCATCCCAGTTTCATATACATCATCAACACTAACAAACTACAAACTTAACTAGACAATGCTGAAAACGTCCTTTACGAGGTAACACTTCATAACAGCTACTTGCGCCAGTAGCTATCACAATGCTGTAATAAACTAAACCCATCCTTCTGTTCCATGTGAACAACAGGATGAGGCAAATGTGTTTATTGAAGTATACAATGTTGCTGATAAAAAGAAATGGAAAATGTTTAAAAAAATAGTGATAACAATTTGTCAAAATCAACTGGGACAAACCTCACACAAACCAAAGATTGTAAATTTTGTTACAGCCGTTTGAATTAATTAATATTATAAATTGTAATCCAAAATTCTTTCTTAAGATAGTAAGTAAATTGGTACGTGCATACTGACCAAACATTCTGAGCTAAAAAAATCTTATCAATATTATTTTTCCCAAGATTTCTTAATTCTTTTACAAAATTTCACACCACCCTATATCACGTCAATTCCGTTGCATTCCATCAATGACTAGTTAGAAGGCGTTAACGGCTTGAACGAAAACAATAAGGCATTGTGCGCTAGCGCATAACCAATCCAAACACTACCCGTCTCTTTCAAACACGTGTAACGTGCTATCGCTGTCTCGGTCTGTATGACACGCAGGAAAACTTCGCTCCACCCACCACATGAGGTGTTACCATACAGGGTTCTATAGAAACTTACACTAAAAGAAAAGTAATCCTTCTCTTACTACTTTTTACAAAGTTATACACTGAAACGCATTCAATCATAGAAGTTTGAAAGCTTGCTTGAAATCACGCTTAAACGATAAGGTCGTCCAATATTTTTCCTTTAGTTTAATTGTTTAAATTTGCGCATTTTTGTAATTCCTTAGATTTTAATGTATGTACCTACATACATTAAATATACAACGTATAAGAATTTAATTCATATCTTTAAGTCGATATTATTTGTGTATTACTCACGCTTGACTACAAACTAATCTTAAACATTGTTTTAGCCTACAGTATAGCGCGTTTGCGTAGACGAAACTGATTAACTCGCGACCGGAAGACGGATAAATTAATTATCGTATTTGAAACTAAACAAGGAAACATAATATGGGCAATAACAGCTCAAGACAGGGATTTTGGCGTAAAAGGAAGGTGAGCTGATAATGATGATTATGTTGATAAAACTATCCTGCAATTAGTATAATGGGAACAATTTTATAGAATCTCAGTAGCCCTGTACATACCTTTATTATATTCTGTCATGTGGATGAGAATGACTGAATGCTTTCTTATGGCTTCGACTTGATGAGACTTCAATACTTTGCGGCGAGATACAAGTAGGTATAGAGACGTTTTTTATTACATCATCATCATCATAAGCTTATTAAACATCACTGCAATGCATAAGTCTTCTCCTTATAACGCCAAGAAACCTCTGGGCAAGAACAGCTCAAACAGGAATTCTGTTTGAGCTGTTCTGGCTTAGATGTTTATTTCATAGTTTTTTTTACAGCCTCTGTTGCACAGGTCTTCCAACACTTTTCTTACCCAATACCATTGTAATACACTAATAACTAATTGCTTAAAGCGATAAGGCCGCGAGTTATGGCACTAGATATATGTTTATATGGTTGTCTTTGTTTTCCATGGATGTGTGTTTTAACTAAGAGTTAACCTACTCGTATATATCTGAATAAAGTTTGAGACGTTCTTATAAACCTGAATCAATCAATGATCACTTCATCAGCATTTAATTTGATAGTATATTAGATATTATTGTGCTGCGAAACCTACCTCTAAGCATAGTGTCATAATTTTTGGGATCTGAAAATTCAACCCTGATATAACATTACATAGGTAGGTATTTGGAATGAACAGAATTTGAAATAACCATTAGTGTGATGCTTACTTACTATCAGCCAACCGTCTTGTTCGTTTTATCACTCGGTATTATTAACTAGTTGTGCCAGCGACTTCGTCCGCGTGAAATAGTTATTTTAGGCATCATATTTATTTCAGCAAACAACCTCTTCAGCTTTATAAATTCTGTTACCCACAACTTGAACCGTTTCCTCAGCGCACGCAACGGAAGCTCTCAAAGATGAATAATTTTCTCCGTTTTTTTCACAGTTTTCATTGTTTCTTCGCTCCTATTGGTTGCAGCGTGATGTTATATAGCCTTCCTCGATAAATGGTCTATTCAACACAAAAAGAATTTTTCAATTCGCACCAGGATTTCCTGAGATTAGCGCGTTCAAACAAACAAACAAACTCTTCAGCTTTAAAATATTAGTATAGATGTTTAATCCCGCAGCTACTTGCAAACGATATACCGAAATAGGCAGTTTAATCTTACCGAGAAAATTCATTAAAACATCTCGTTCGAGGAAAAGACATCGACGGCTTACGTGTTAAAACGAAATTATCAATTTTATGGTTCTTGAAAACAATTCTTGACAAACAAGATGGAGGTAAGTTGGTAACTACTTAAGTACTTACTTAGGTAGGTAATGTTTTCCTAAGCACATAAGTGTCCGTTAAGTTGAATGATCTTAGGTAACTTAATGGTTACTTAGATGACTAATCTCGTAGTTGGAAAATTTTGAAAACGAAACTTTTCCTATTGGCACAGAATACATGCTGTTTTGATGAAATATCTTATAAACAAAAGTTTAGTAGTAGGTATATAGTAGTCCAGACCTCAGACAGGCATAGGTATATAAACAAGTTTAGTTTTATGTTTTAAGATGTTTGAAATATGATTAAATGATATTAGATAATAATCCTTCTTGCCGATTTAGGCCATTCTTATTCAGATAAAACAGATAAAAAACAGATAAAACAATTTATTGGTAATGTTTTACAATTACATGTCATTCATTTAAATAAAACTTATATAATTATTTCACATAATTCCTACCATTTATATTTAGGTAGGACTTCTTGTAAATAGAAAAAAACTCGTCAATAGTATAAAAAGTTTGTTGAACGAGCCACTTCTTCAGTTTAATTTTAAATACGCTATCGCTTAAGACATTAGTGATATCAGTCGGGAGGCAGTTGTACACCTCCGGACCTTTAACATGTGTGGAGTTCCCGGCGCGGACGAGGCGCACATGCTGCGTGGCCAGCATGGCCGCGTGACGGAGCTCCTTGTCACCCGAGTACAGCTCTCCGCGCGTCTCAAATATGCCCAGATTGTATCTCACGTAAATAGCCCACTGGTATATAACCAGTGAAGGCAGCGTAAGAATCCCGAGCGATTTAAAGAGAGGTCTCGCCGACGTGCGACGTGACACTTGAGCTATAGCCCGTATTGCCCGTTTCTGCATTCTGAAGGCACGCAGCCTGTCGGCAGCGTGCCCCCAGAGTTCGGCTCCATATTGGAGGACCGAATGCACAGTAGCAAAATAGCACGTTCGCACTACGTCAGCGGAGACAACTCTAGCCAATCTGCCCAAGGCAAAGCACGCACTGCCTAGCCTCGCGCAGAGCTTGTCAATGTGACACGACCAAGTCAAGCCGCGGTCTAATTCAAAACCTAGAAACGTGCTAGACTCCACTTCACCTATAGTGTTTCCATTTATAATCACTGTCAGTTTCTTCTGTGTTCGTCCTGATAAAGAAAAGTTGATGAAATGCGTCTTTTTTATATTGAGCGCTAGTCCGTTCTGACGGAACCATATCGCCATTTCATTAGCGGTTTGGTTCAAATGGGTTTGTAGTTCGATATCAGTCTTAGCAGTTACTATGGCGGCTACATCATCTGCGTACATGAACGTCTCCCCGGATACGATGAAGTCAGGCAAGTCATTTAACAGTAGAGAAAAGAGGATATTTGATACTGAAGATCCTTGGGCTACTCCCATGACAGTCTCTATCGGTTCCGATCGAATTTCACCGCCATCTCCTACAACAACCTGCGATCTGTCATGAAGTAGGTCTGTAAGTAGAGCATGTGCTGGACCAATTATGCCATAATGCGCTAGTTTAGCAGCGAGCACACTGTGGTCCGCGACGTCGAATGCGCGGGATAAATCACAGCATAGCACAGCGACTCGCAGCTTCTGGTCGCAGGCGCCCAGCACACGCTTGACCACCTCACGACTGAGATCAGTAGTGGAGCGGCCCGCACGGTAAGCGAATTGTCTCTGAGATAGAGCT
Organism: Macaria notata; assembly: GCA_927399415.1. NCBI lineage: Eukaryota > Metazoa > Arthropoda > Insecta > Lepidoptera > Geometridae > Macaria > Macaria notata. The sequence continues at coordinate 8,871,644 of OV656725.1, read as the reverse complement.
TCGGTATTTGTCAGGTAGGTCGTTAACCGCGAACTAAGGCCATTTTCAAAAATTTTAGAGACCGCTGGTATAATAGATACAGGCCTGTATGAATCCAGGTTGTCTCTCTTTCCCTTACCTTTAAATAAAGGTGATATCTTACTTAACTTCATCGCACCCGGGTACGTCCCCGCACGCATACATCGATTGTACAGCTCAGCTAACAGTGGCGCCAGCTCCGCTTTCACAAGGCCGATGAGCTCCATCGATATATCGTATATATCCTTAGTAGGTTTTTTAGGTATACGATTTATTATTCGATAGACCTCATCAGCTGTAAACGGTACCAGTCTCATGCTGGTGGCAGGCGGCGCGCGCGCAGTTTCGAGCGCGGCTCTGACTAGTGTCAGTGAGGCGCGCGGCGCCCCGCACGCTGCCGCCGCACCCGCAAATCTAGAGTTCATCTCATTTGCTGCTGCCTTCTTGGAAGGAAAAATATTCCCAAGTCGATCCTTGACCACATCAGCAAATCCAACAACCGAACTCTTCTTCACACCTCTTTCTGCATTCACAATTTGCCATATCGCTTTTGACTTACTATTGCTTTCCAAAACTTTATTAGCGTAGTAAGAAGTTTTTCGTTCGCTTAAAGCTTCGTCATAAAGCGAACATAGATTATGGTGAAATGCTAAGAGGTGATCGTTATCTGGAAACTTTCCAGCGAGGTTCATAGTTTCATACAGCAAATACCTAAGATTAAAGACTTCGTCACTCACCCAAGACGATTTCCTTGTGTTCTTTCGTTTTAGCGGAAAGCATGTATGAAACGTTGACTTCAAAACATTTATCATAGCCGTAGCTAAATTGTGCGGGGAGTGTAAATGTTTATCAAATATTAACTGCCAATCCACACTATTGACAGCTGACGTGAAATTTAATCGACTGGCTTGTGAAAAATCTCTCGCCAAAACAGAGCGAGTATTCTTATCTTCTTATCGAGTGAGAGTGGCCAATTCTGGTGTCGAGAGTTTATCAAGCCGCCCTAAGGGCCTCTGACATGGCTTAACGACTGCCGTACTATGACGAACAGCCGGGACCATATAATTTAACGTGTCATCCGACGATTTAGGCCATGACAACTGGTATCTACATAAAACTTGGAAAAGCTAATAATTTGAGCTTGGGTAACATTCTCTAACATAGTTAATCTATGTAAAAAAATATGGTATCTGTACGTGAATTCGTGTACCATCTCCTCTAGAAAATGTTATTTTTTGTTATAAGATTTCTTTAAAAGGTAGTTGCTGGGTTTCGTTTATATTATATACCTACTCGTACATATAATACATAGGTAAGTACCTATCACAGACGTAGTAAGGCTGTATCGTAACATGCCCCCATTAGCGAGTAATGAAGCCTTCACTCGGGGCCTAATTACGATCACTCGTGTTCGAGGCGTCAGTACGCCCCTGGCCAGCCGCGTTTGATACATGATAGTTACTGGAATGAAATCAGTTGTACTGCTAGAAATAAAATACCTACCCCCATTAAAGGACCAATCGTCGACCACCGTTACTTGAAAGATATCGCTAGTAGGTACTGTTAGAAATAACAAAAAACCACTGAAAAAAGCTAAATACCTAATCAATTACGTACCACCTCTTTGTACTAACCACGTGCGTTTGTACGGATAGTTACTCCAAACAAAACCATTATAGAGTACAAAATAACATTAAAATAAACAAATACCTACCGTTGGAAGGGACCAAATATGTTTTCTTTGAAGCCTTTATCAAACTGAGGTGCGTAAGCTTTGTATAGCTTAGGAGCGGTAGCTTTGCGTGATAGCGTCATAGATGGTTTATCGACTTCTAATACTGCGACAAAGATGAAACGCTTGAAAATATGAAGAAGAAAACGTTTTTTTTTAATAACCTATACTGTCCCTCTCCTGGGCAAAGCCCCAACGTCGTCAAATGCTTATGACGCTGAGGACCGTTGCTATATGTGTCAGGTTCTAATGCTGCACAAAAGGTAGGACTATTTTGTTATTATACATATAAAAAATCATACATAAGTGTAAAGTTTGTCCATCCAACTGGTTCCACCAACTATCCTCCACAAAGGCAGCACGGGTCAAGCCGGGCCCAGCAATAATTGCCCGCTATTCCTGCGGCAAGCAATTAAAACATAGTTAGAGCTCCCAGATTAATGTCTAATAGAAATGTTGCGCATGATCACTTTATACAGTTTATACCTTCATTAAGATTGCTTTACTTTACACTCCTATAATGGACATTGTAATAATAATAAACTTGACTTACAAATTTAATTATATGAATAGGTGCAGCACTCAATAACAATATATACTTTGATGTAAGTATTTGATAAATTATAGGCTATACTTAATTAGGTACCTTACTACCTACATACCTACTTACACTCACTTAGTGATCTTGACTAGATATCTAACTACCCTCATATTGCTAGAAATTCAGAAAAGGAGATCGTCGTGCGAGTACCTATACATAGGGACTGTTGAAAGAAAATTACTAACTTGGTAAATCAGTTCGATTCTAACCGACATGATAAACTTGCGAAATGGTTGGAAATCAACTGGTTGCCCACTTTCTTGACGACCAGGTTATAGTTGCAAATCCAGCCTTCTCCAACTGATTTACTTAATGACTAAGGTATTATTATTCCGTTATCTAGTACCCACGACACAAGCGTTTGCTTAGCGTGGGGCTAGATGGCGCTGTGTGCAATGTCCCGGAATATTTATTTATTACAAACATTTGGTAAGGGTCATGTATGAAGCGTGCTAAGCCATAATGCCACGCTCAATTCTCAGGTATGCAACATAAAATATACAAGTACAATTCACTAGTTAGGTATCTATCACAACACGGCAACTAAGTACGTAAACGGAGCATTATCTCCGAACACCTATGAATTATCAAATAACTCAAAACGCACAACAGCCTGCAATTTGAAGGTCTCACGAGCGTTCCAAATGGCGATATTAGCGTGCAATTTACCGCCTGGCCGCGCTACGGTAAACTAATAACACCTAGACTATATCAATAAAAGCTATTAGCATCGATCAGAGTAAGTACCTGTCCCGAGATATTACCTCAAATTGAGTTAAACGCCCCGCGTTTGCGCGTGACACTAATAACACATAACACCGAGAGATGGCGCCCGCGAGCACTTGTGAGCGGGAAAGAATGAACGAGAAGCGTTAACTGAACGATAAATACATCTAATTTGGAATTGCTCGAATTCGCTTGTCGGGAAACATTCTATCTCCCCCATACTCATAATTTCCCCGTCAGAGGGTGAGAGGTTGTCTCTCTCGCTCTCTAATTGGTTGCTCGAGCCTCAGAATCCAATTAGTGGCGGAGCGGCGCGCTGAATTTATTATGCGGCTCTTGTTTAGTTTGCTGGCCTTTTTAATTGAAACGTAGTGCGTAACTCGCGGACGGTGTCCGCCTAATGAACATGACTGCTCTGGGAGCGTTAAGTTTCACTTTTGCTGATAAAAACACGGTCATCTTGGATTAGGCTTAAAGCGCAATGTTTTTAGTCTTTATCCGAATACCGCTGTTACACATGATGATAATAAAGTAAATAATTTATAAGGTACTTGCTTAAGTAAGTATCGTCAAGGGAGGGAAAATATTACCTAGGCTCTGATCTCAAAAAACCACGTGTAGGATAATCGTTGATTTTTAATTTGCAATACAAAGTTGGTTGTTATAATAAGTAACATTCGTCGTGCTTCTCCCTAGGTCCCACTAAGGCGAAACCAATTCTTAGATGCTGGTAATCAGTAATGCCTACTGTTAAAAAGTGAGCAAGTAGCGCTTCTAAAATCTTGCAAAAATGTTGTACGTTTGCTAAAGATAAAAATAAAATAAACACATATATATATATATATTTATGATTATATTTATAATTTTATGATTATGATATATTTAGCGTCTAAATAAAAGTGTGCGCTACAATTTTTTATTAATGATTATGAATTGATACGTTGAATTGTGTAGATCACGGTGGCTATTCATCATTTCGTCACAGGTTCATACATAGGTACCTAAATAATATTTATATAGATAAATTTCACGGGCATGGCTCTTGGGATGGTTTGAGAACTCTCAACAGTTTTTCACTCTCGTTATGAGCATACATATTTTTAGGAAATTAGCACATATTAGATATAGGTGTGTGTAAGTTTCTTATCTTATTTGCTTACCCGAAGTTGGTAATATCATGTATATTGAAATTTGAGTGTTTCGTTGCTAGTGGCATCTATTGTCAAGTAGGAATAATCTGGTATGGCTATAGTCCGACATCTAGCGTCAAGTAGCCAAACTATTTCAAGAAAATAAAATACGCTAGATGACGTTTCTGCAGTTTTTTCTTTTCTTTTCGCGTTAATTCGCTCAGCCTTCATTCATTTCATTCACTTTCTGAAACGTATATTTCAATGTTTCCGTTTGACCACAGAGTACTTTTTTTATATTTTGTTTTGACGAAGCTGAGCTAGAAAAACGAATGTTTTATTATTTTTTTCTGTTCTACATACCTACCTCGAAACTACTCGAATAATTAAGTCTTTATATTCTTAGTTTTACAAGAAATTCGTTTACAACTGACATAGTGTGACTGAGCTCAAAAAATCATGTAAGTCGAACTTTCGTAAATCCTTTCTTATTATGTGCCATGTTTATTATTTGAATTTGCATTTTTAACTGGGTCATACCATATTTCAGGAGTTTCGTAGACCTCAGAACGTTGACCATGCACAGGCATGCTGAAATGGAAGGAAGAATTAACAATTTTGACCAAAAATGTGACCGCGCGATCAGCGACATCAAAAAGATGAAAATACAGGTATGAAACATATTTTTACTTATACCCGCATATCGAATGTAGTAAACTACGGCTAAAACTATTATACAGTCGCTTCTTATCGAATGAGAGTGACCAACTGGTATCGACAGTTTATCAAGCCGCCTGAAGGGCCTCTGACATGGCTTTATACAATCGCTGAGATTAAGAACTTCGCTCACATAGACTATTTTTATTTACTACACTTCTTATTGGGTATCTGTTTTTCAAAAAATTAAACAATTTAATGTTAAATGATAGGTAGGTAGGTACATAAATACAAATAGGTACCTATATCAAATAAAAGGCAGTGAAAAGGAAAGTGTGCAGCGGAGCTACATGAACTGATTCCCTCAGCTTCTTTCTATAACTGACCAAGCAGAAAGTCAGCAGGTAGACATAATTTTATGGTGGAAGTGCCGAAGTGTCTAACACAGCGCTTTGCTTCTATGTTTATTGTATGGACGGCAAAGCTTTGGAGCACTTTACCAGAAGCTGTGTTTCTTGCGAACTACAATTCATAGGTCTTCAAATCTAGAAATCTTAGAGTTAATAGGTATCTTCTAGGTAAGTGTGTTACACCCTAGGCTGCAGCAATGTTTAACATCAGGCAGGCTATAGTCAAACGTAAACCTATCCCACATAAAAAAGGTATATACAAAATTCTAGTAAACTTGTTGATAATGTCATTGTATGTTGAACTCTGTATTTTAATGTAATGGAGGTCCCTCCCCTGATAAAAGTTTAAAAATCCTACCTCATATGTAATTTTTTAGGTAGATTGTATATTTGTAGAATTAAAATAGAACTTGGTTCATTAAACATGACTTATAAATAATGGTGAAAATCATTCCTTTCATGCAATATAATTCCTCTACATTATAGCTTTCCTTAGTAGAAAATGGATGATATAGTTTATGCCACTCTATATTAAAGCCATGTTGAATGAACCAGGTAATACCTCTTTGTCCTTCTACAATACTACTTTTGTATGTTTCAGGCGCGCGGTTTCTTGGGGCAGCTGAACTGCGAGCCAGCAGAATTGAAGATAAAGTTCCTGAATCTCATGAAGAAACTAGATGAGTACACATATCTCATCACAGACATCAATCTAGCACTTGGACAAATTGGTAATTCTTTTTGAGACTAGAAAAACAAGCCATTGTTTTACCAAATTTTTAAGATATGTCAATATTAGTTTATACATTTCTTTTGTATTCTTAATACTAGCTGTGCCCTCTGGTTTCACCTGTATTAATCCAGGGTAAAAAGTAGTCTATATGCTAATCCAGGGTTTCATATATCTCCATACCAAATTTCACCCCAATTAGTTCAGGATTTGAGCATGAAGCAGTAACATAAATATACATACACTACACAAACTTTTGACTTTTAAATGTTAGTGGTATAGGTAGATAGATAAATAAAATGAAACAATACAAAAAAGCCATTGAAATTTAAATTAGCGTCTTAATTGTCGGCCTTATCGCTAATAGCTATTTCTTCCAGGCAATCAATCTGGCATGAATCCAAGATATACTCAATATCAAAACTAATTCTAAGGTGGGGGCGATAAGTCCTGCACCGACATCCCACTTGGGGTGTTTTGGTGCATTTCCCCCATTTTTGCCTAACCCAGCCAGCCAAGCTCCTTGAAATATCGGAGCACAGCCTTGGGTTGCTGGTTACATATTCAATATATGTAACTCAAAGTTAACCATCAAGCTTTGCTTTATGTTCTCTATGTGATTGATTTATCTACCATTGGTTCGTAAACTGCATACTGTTTTACCCATTGCAACTTCCCAGAAGACATCAGCTCCGACCAGACCCCGGTGCTGGACAAGTTGCTGCAGCCCTCACCGGCTCCCTTCATGCTGAGCCCCACCAACCTGATGGACTCCCTGAGTGACCCCGCTCCATCCACCTCCACTATGGACCCCTTCACGCTGCAAAAACATACTCCTCCAGAGAAAGATGCTCAAGTCAAAGTGCCCAAACAAGATCAGGTAGATACTATTACAAAATGGCTATAAATACATATTTAGAAAATGTTTGTAATCTTTCGCTGTATTTAATATCGGTACTTTTATGTAGAGAATAAATGTAAGAATCTCCCCCAATAAATTAATTACGGGGATAGTCATATAGAGTTATAACTGGTAGGGAATCTTGTGGAAAAGTGGCATCAAGTCTTCAGTTAAAGTTTTCTCAGTATTTACTTGTGTAGGTATGCTTTAGATGACCATGTAGTCAAATGCCTGACTATATAGTTTAAACAAAACATTTATTAATTGTTGTCGTTACTTTTATTAATTACTAGTGGACACCCGCGGCTACGCCCGCATTATTTTGGGATAAAGTAGCCTATAACACTTTTAAGACATACTACCTACATACCAAAAATCATTATGATCCGTTCAGCTGTTTTTGCGTTATGAGCGTTTAAATAAACAGATAAACAGACAAAAAATCTAAAAACTGCTTAAACGTGATTTGATTCGGATTTAAAGTATAGCCAAACAATTTTTTTCCTAATATCTGCTATGTTCAGATTTTTTACCCTTATCAGCTTTATTATATGTATACCTACATAGATGTTATATGATTACACAATATGCCAAAAAAAGAAATGTGGCGCAACTCGAATAAATGTACGCAATCAATATTAATTATCCACTTAAGTATATACATAAATATAAATTTAGTTATGTATTATGATTACAGATGATCATATTATTGTCTGAAGAGAACATTTTCAAGAGTGGTTCCGAGGAAGCCTGTAAAGAGGCGCAGAACTCATTGCCTGACAGAATGGCAGCTATGGAACTTGCAGGTAAGACCTTTTATTATGATTATAATTTATACAGAATATGCTCACGCTGATTGATGCTTACTCAGGCTGACTATAACTGTGTTGGTACCTACTAGTTTATTATTGACTTCAACAAATGATTTTCCTTCTTTCCTTTCGTGTTATAAATTAAAAAGAAAGAAAACATTTGTTGTGATAGATTCAACAGAAAAACAAACACGAGTATAATAAACAAACAAACAAAATCTGCCAAAACACAGCCCCAACTCAGCATAATGCTGGTTGTGAAATATAATAAAATCGCGGAATTGCACACAGCCCCCTCTAGCCTCATACTAAGCAAACGCTTGTGTCTTGTGTAAAGAAGTACATATAATTTGTATCCAAACTAAGAACCATCATAGCTGTATAAATAAAATTTGAAACTGGGTAAAAATAAAAACTTTTAATAAAATTATTACATTAAATTATTAGGTACAAGTAAGGAACCAAAAAAGGTCCCCTACAATCGTAGGGGTATTAATATTTGTGGAAGAGGAAAAACAAAAAATAACGCTTGTGTCAAACTGTGATAAGATATTGAATCAGGCGTTACTTTGCGGAAATCCATTGTAACTGAAACTTTGGAGAAATATGTTGTGTTTTTCCGCTGCGACTGCTCCTTAATTGACTTCAAACAACGAACTTGATGGTTGTTATGTGTGTTCCTCCATATACCACCGCCACACCTCACCTCCTAACCAACGTGGCCTCCTTGGATCTCAAGATCTTACCAACACTGCACCTTGTGTCTTGAAGCTTTGTTGTTCTCCTTCGGCAAGATATTCTCGTCGACACGTGTTTCGCCTCTCCACGTAGCATCCTCAGGACGTGTTGACTCCTCGAACGTCGGTCCGAAAGTCTAAAAACCATTAGGGAGCAGTCGCAGCGGAAAAACACTACATATTTCTCCAGAGTTTCAGTTTCAACATGTGATTGCAGAAGCCCCCCGCCCCCTGTCCCCGGAGCTGCACCTGCCCATGCAGAGCCTGCTGCAGACGGAGCGCGAGTACCGCGGCGTCATCACGGCGCTGAGCGGCGCTAGCTTCTACCTCATCACGCCCGACTTCATTGAGTACGCCGAGTAAGTGCTGCTATGGCAGCACTTCCTCTTCTAAAGATAAACATATTTATTAATGTTACTAGCAAACCCAGCGAACTCCGTTTCGCCACCAGATGGCTTGGTTTTTTTTTTATAAACCTCACGAATGCAAAACCGTGGAAATGGGTTCGTGCGTTCTGGAGCTATAGCGTCAGGAAGAAAAACCCGACTTATTTTTATATAGTAGATAATGTTTATACATAGAAATACCTATGTACAGTATGTATCGTAATATAAAATCTCGTCATTCTTTCTCTTCGCCTCATAATAAACTATTAGATGCTTGCGACTTCGATCACATTGTTCAAGAAAAGCAGCCTATGACACCTGTAAGACCTCATAATACCTACATACCAAAAATCATAATGTTCAGTCGTATTCGCGTTATGAGCGTTTAAATAAATAAATAACATCTAAAACATCTAAAAGCAATCCAAGAAGAAATCTAACAACTAAAATTATTAAATAACATTCATACATTTATCTATTCGCAGTTTCCTTGGCAAGACAAAGTTGATCTTGGAGAAGAACAACACTCCACTCACATTGGAGCAGGCTCACTCGCTCACTTACTGCATTTACTACGACGAGGAAAGCGACTTATACTACAGAGCCATGGTTGTAAAGGAAGACCAGGTAATGTTGTTAATAAGAAAAAAGAAAAGCTAGTGTGGCTCAGCGGTTCTAGTGTCCGCTTGCCATCCAGCCGCACCCCGGTTCGAATCCAGCCCTACACCAATGACCTGTATTTTCAAGTTATGTGTGCATTTGCACTCGGTTAGTGGTGAAGGAAAACGTCGTGAGAAAACCGACACGTTTGAGGACCACAATATCCGAAGACATGCCCGCCTACCACGATGTATCTGCCCAAGAGAACTCCCCTAACGAATTCATTCTGCGGGGAGTCTCCACCCTCATCAAAGGTGACTGACTGACTGACATAGTGATATATCAACGCACAGCCCAAACCATTGGATGGATCGGGCTGAAATTTGGCATGCAGATAGATGTTATGACGTAGGCATCCGCTAAGAAAGGATTTTTGGAAATGCCACTTTTAAAGGGGCGAAATAGGGTATACAAGTTTTACTTCTTAATGCGAGGAAGCCGCGAGGACCCACTATGTAATATATTATGTAATATATAAAAAAACTTGTATGTATCTATGTACTATATACTGCAGGAGGATCCAGGCAAACTGCACGTGTTCCTGGTTGATGTGGGCGAGCAGAAGGCTGCGCCCGCGCGGGTGCTCCGCCCCCTGCCGCGCGAGCTCACAGACCGCCCGCCCTTCGCGCGACTCTGCCATCTAGCTGCGGTCAGTCATCAAATAGCACTCTATAACAAGGCTGATTAAACGTAACATTTAAAAATGGCGACGGAAATCATTTTTATCCCTTTCACACTAATGAAGGAGCTCCTCCATTATTTCATTTATTTGTATTCATTAACGATTTCACATGTGCCTAGAGCCCTGTTCCCAGAAAATTAAAACCCAGTGGCTTCAAACCTAGAGTAAATAGGTTTCTTCTAGGTAAGCGTGCTACATCTTAGACTATAGTGGTGCCAGGTAACACGAAATAGGCCATACTCAAACGTAAGCCTATTTCGTGTTAAAAAACAAAAAAGTATTTACATTTTCGCATAATAAAATAATAATAATAGAATATTGCAAACGAGCAAATATATTTTAAAGTGATGTCTCTTTCGTAACATTATTAAAGTAGGGACAAGATAATAGGTCACTTTTGACAGATGTCAGTTTTATATTCATAGTGAGGTGACCTGCTTAAAAACATCGATTAAATGAATGAATCGATACAGACTTGAAACATATGTGAATTTTAAAAATGATCATGCGAATCCCTGTCCCATTATTATTTTTTCTTTCATAAATTAAAGGAGCAAAATAAGACAAGTACCTACGCAATTTAACAAAAAAAATGCTTTTATTCACTTGAACTATCGGAACTGCTATAAGAATAATAAATATGTATAATTAGGTTTTACTATAATTACAACGTGGTTATAAATTTATGGTGATTTTTCTTCACAAGTAATCATTGCATTCGATTCAACTTACAATCCTATCAGCTTTCGATTTTTAGAGTAACATCCCTAGTGTTTAAAAAGAAAAAGGGTTGACTGACGCAACATTGTAACGACGTTCAGTTCTTTAGATCAGAAATTGTTTATTATGTTTAGAATGGTTTATTAGTGAAAGCAAATCGTAAAATTACTCGTATCGGTCATTATTACAATAAATATGTAAACGTAATTGAAAAAAGTTAAGCAATTGTGCAGTTCTTATTTTATGCCCGCCGTTACAAGGTCACGTTGTTGAATTTTGATGAAATGTCAAAAGTGACCTATTATCTTGTCCCTACTGTAATAATTAACATTAAAGTATGTACGGAAACAATTTGTTACGTCAATAAATATATATTATTTTCTTTTTCCAGATCGACAACGACGTGTACCACGACAAGGAGATGTTGACAAAGTTCGAAGGCTTCATGACCAACTATATCAACGAACCTTGCTCGTTCGTTGTGGACGAAATGTAAGTGTGTGTAATGTTTAAGAGGACGCCCTGAGAGTTTGGTTGAAGGATACGTGTACATATGTATACACAATAATAATAATATATGTCTTTATTGCACACCAACACAAGTATATAGTACAAAGTAAAATATGAACAAATTATAACGTACAAATGGGCGGCTTTATCGCCTTAAGCGATTTCTAGGCAACCTTTGGATGGACACGACAAGTAGAGATAAACAGGGTCAGAGGTGTACAAAAAGCAACTGAACTAAAATTTAATGGTCAAAATTCATCATTTCAATGCCTATATTTTGCGGATAGCATAACACCGACGGCCAACTTTTATAACACAAAGAATTAATAAAAAAAGATCTCTATAAAAATATACAAAATAAACGGATATAATACTCAAATACTCTTTTGTAAATACATACATACTTATTATACTAAGAAATAAATAAATAATAAATACAGTAAGTACATACATATACTTATTAGAGTTGATCGTTAGCTCAGTCCTTCGCCAGATTTTGCAGCAGCAATACTATCGCGTTTAATATCTTTTTTTTTAAATATATGAAATAAATATTAACACGTTATTTTCTCGAGTTATCTACATTTCGTATATGGTGATATACATATTTTCTTTTTCAGTTACTCAGAATCAACGGGTGTCTTTGTGATTAGTAATGGCAAAATTATAAACGACGTGCTGGTAGAGCGCGGCCTCGCGGTGCTTAGTAAGTATTATTATTACACCAATGAGAGTAAGATTAAACTCTGACACCAGAGTTGGCTACTCTCATACGACCTTATTTACTATAAAAAACATCCGAGACATTCCACACTGCGCCATCTAGCCGCATACTAAGAAGTCGCTTGAGTTAAGGTAGGAAATAACGGATATAATGTAATACATATTATAATAAAAAATATAAGTGATTTTTTAAATCATTTCACAATTAATCTACTGGGTGATTGTTCATTAAACACACACTTTTTGCACACACTGATGATTACTATTATCATGACGACATCTAAGTTATTTCAAGTTGCATTAAATTGTCACCCAACTAACATTTTGGTAATAAGAATTGGTGATAAAGGAGTTCTTCAAAAGTGATTTCGGCAAACCAGAGTCATACACAGGTTTTAGCAATTGGTGTTAGAGCACGCTCTAACCCCCCACTAACCCTCGATTGGGCCCCATTTTTTAGCGCTACAAGTAATAAAATTGGTCATAATTTTAACCATTTTAACACTGAACGTTACATAATAGTTATAGAATGGCGTCAGCTGTGACTAATTTCTTGTATATATATAGGTGGTACAATATAAATCTTGCCAACTAAAGCACCTTAAAGTTTGTACTATGGTGATAATAAAAACAATTATAGTGGTAAACAAGTTCTAAAGTCTGTTGGTATATTTTTTATAGTGACACAGTAGTTCTTTTTTAGGTTCATTTATATCTTGGACATGCTTTATGCATTTATTAAGTATTAATAAGCAACTCAGGGCTATATGACGTTAAATTTCTCTATAGTTTTGCATACAATAACTTTATTTTTTTCTTTTAATTTGTGTTATCGTTTCAATATGACGGCGAAACATGGAAGTGAAAGTGAATAACAAGTTTGCCTAATAACTCGGTAAGCCAAGTTTGATTTCTTCTATTTACGCCTAAAAGTTATTGCGAGGGTTTCTTTATTGAGATAATCATGTATGTTTTGCATCTCAATTTTGCAGGGCCTTGAAAATAAGTGGTATTTTAAGTAAAAATATTTTTTATTTTATCAGGCGGGGTATACAATCAATCTACATTTAGATAAAAACGGGCTATTGGCTATGTCTTTTGTAGAAGTTGTGTATTTCTTGTAAATATAATGTGTTTTAAGTAACGTATCACGTAAAAATTGCGTTTTATGTTAGTTTTTTCTTAAATTACTTTTAGGTTGTGTTTGAATTATCATGGCGTCTATTTCTTATTACCCTTGTTTCTTATTGTTACTATTATTCAACGATGAGTGCTAGGTAGGTTGTAGTTAACACTATTGTAGCACTTGTTATACCAGATAAGAGTTTTTAAGGTAATACGAGCATAAGGTTGAAGTGTTTGTTTTTATTGTGGTGCGACTTGGATGTAAAGGTAGTAGTATTTTAGGGTTACGTTTTTCAATAGATAAAACCCTTTCACCAAGAAAAAGGAATAAAAACGTATGATTGAGATCAAAAGCTGAAGATTTTTTGATAAAACAGTATGATTGTATATTCTTAGTGTCGCTAGTTTTTTATAAATGAATTTGTTGGTATACATAACAAAAAAAATCTAAATTAATTTATCTTAGAAATAACACATAGGTGCGAATGTTTCTATATCATATTATTTAAGTAATACGTGTAAACAAATAATTAAGATACTTGTAAACAACGTTGCATCTATTTTCCAGGTTCGAATATTAAAAGTATTAGTAGTAGCCATTTTTTCCTTCTTGAATACAGTTCTTTAATTGTGTGGGTTGTTAAATCTACAAGTGATCTTACAAGCACAGACAAAAAGAGTTGAAGAGCCGCCCAAACGCCTACTTTGACTTAGATTGCGCATATAACAACAGACAAACACGTCTACAAAGTTTTATAACGAATAAATTAATAGCTCAACTATTCATTGAGTAAAACTAAGTCATCACTTTTTCTTGCAGGTATACCCAAGTAACCAGCAAAATGTTGGAGATCCTAACCCTTTTCAAGGAAGTTCTGTGTCTTATCGTCATACGTAGTACTAAAACGCACAAAACGATCAAAAACAGTCTGTAAATGACGAAATTGAATCTGACGAAGAAGAAACATCCACAACAACAGCAAAAAAGGCCAAAATAGAGCAAAACCAAATTGAAAAAAAAAAAATAATAAGGAGAGTACTTCTAGGCAATATATTGACAGGCGTAGGCAAAGAAGGAATAGAGGAAAAAGGGAATGATATAGAAAGCACAAAGACTTCAGACTATAATAGAAGAAAATGAATGCAGTGTCAAAGAAAAAGATCAAGAAAAACGAAACGATTACAAAGATTTACAAAATGTCGACTCTGATATCGATGAACATGCAAACATGGAAGAAGAAGAAGACGATGATCACGAAAGAGAAGGAGATACTTCAAATGATGAAAAAGACACTACAGATTCAAATGGACCTTTGGAAAAAAATTACATGACGCAGAATAAAATTGATAAAGATACTAACAAAGGAACGTTGAATTGTCCCAACTCAAGTATCACACAAAATGAACTAAAAAATCTCGATGAGAAAGAAGAAAATGCAAAGTACCTACACGTTGAAGAAAAAAGAAAAAACTTACGAAAAGAAAAATGCAGAAGTTAAGAACTCAATAAACGTAAAAAATACTGAAAAGGATGATATATTGCAAGAAGATATGAACTCAAAAATGGGAAAATAAAGAAAAGGATAACGATATGAAAATAAGAAAAAGTACGTGGTACAAAACTAGGTTCCGATTTCACTGACAAAGAAAATAAAAACACCGTCGAAAATCTAGAGAATGAAAAGAAAAGAGACAAAGGACCACACTCCAGATATAACAAATACTTTAAGAAACTTAAAAGTAACATTAATAACGAAAAATAGAAAACCCCCCTAAGGATTTACCTATTCCCCGAAGGATTTTGATTTTTCAATTTCTTAATATCTATAGTCTAAGATTTATCTAAATAAAAGTTCATTGACCCTGTACCAATAAATACCATTTTTGCAAGAACAAGACCTTGCAAGATTTAACTAACATTATTTTTTCACTTTTCAAACTCAATTACTTACCAACCTGTGTTTTTATTAAATCTCAAATATATGAACATAAATTTATTATTTACTTATAAATAATATTTATTCATAACTTATAAAACATAAAAATACATTACTTACCAAAATACGTAACAAGGTACCTAAAGTTGTTTTTAAAAAAATAAAACTGTACGGAACCTTGATGAAGTTCCGGCACTTGGTCGACATTTTCGGTAGAGTTTCAACGATAACTTTGATATTCGTTTGATATTTTTCTTTTGACTCGTCCACATCTTTTTCGTTTTTTCTATGAACTCATAGAGTAAATCTCGAGAGCAAAGACTACACACATTTACCTACACAATTTTGAGGTTAGAGACACTATACATTTATAAAAGTAATATTTCATGTTTTACGATTTTAAGTGAAATAAAAGTTACAAGGTCTACCTAAATTGTATTTTCATATTGCTTAGAATAACATAAGAGTACATCCAAACACCGATCTAACGATCAGGGCTCTAAAATAACTCCATAATACCAATTACCATCATATATAGCAGTTTGTGATTACTAAATTAAATTGCAGTAAATAAGTTGCAATTACTTCCTTTATAGAAATTTAGGTGATATTTTTTTTTGTTAACTATTTTCTAGAGCTTTTGTCTTTAGAAAGAGTTATCAGGAAATATAATATTACTTAAAGTGCTTCGCGTTACTTGGGTTTATATAAAAGTAGGTGCTATGGCGGTTGCGACTATAACCTTTATACATTCTCAAGTAATATTACGCTTCTAGCCAAGTTAAGTGGTATAAAACTTTTACTTAGCACTCTTTAAAAACAGTAGGAAATAATAGAAACCTTACTATTACTCAAAGTACTTATAGTTACTTGAAGTTACAATACCTAGCGTTACTGTGGTTCAACATAACTCTTTTATAATTTCTTAAGTCATAATATGTCTTCTTGTTACTGTTACTCATCTTAATGCGTTATTTAGTTATTTTCATGACCATTAAACCAACAAAGGTTTTACTCTACACTTTAATATACCCGTTAAGCCAATACAGACGATAAAAGTGGTAAAAATTAGCGCCAAAATGTTGGTTGGGCAGCCAATTATACATAGACCCTAAACTGCAATGTTGCGAGTACTAGGCGAGTTGTAGTCAATCACAAGCCACATAAACATATTATTTTGTCTTTTTTACAGTTGACAAGGAGCCCGAGAAAGAAGACACACTTACTGCACAAACTGCACCCGAAGTGATATATTCGCCACAAGGACCGGCCGAAGTCAAACATTCGCCACAAATACAGGCCGAAGTGATGCATTCGCCACAAATGCAGACAGAATTGGTCAGATATTCGCCGCATACGTCGTCCGAAGTCTTCAGATACACGCCGACGGAAGTATTCCGACAAAATTCGCATTCGGAACCACCGAGACACTTTTCCGACTCGGCAGAAGTGCAAAGGTACTCTTCGAATTCCATAGTGGCAAGACAAGCTGATACGACAAATGACTCGCCACAATCTACGAGAGGGTCCAGCAATATGCCACGTTCGCTACATTCGTCGGTAGTATATACGCCGCCGGAGATGCTTGATAGCGAACTGGATGTCGACGCTCCGGAATACGACGACCCGGTGGAAGCTGTTACTGTGAGTATCATGTGTAATAATACTGCCAAAACCTACAGCAAATATTGAAAAAACTAGTGGTGGCGCCCCACTAGCTTTAAGTTTCTTACGATATTTGTTTTTTTTATATACATGTATCGTAAAAGAAATGTTGTAATAACGGAATCTTATTTTAAAATGTTAGCAGAGATGTAGAAATACTTCTATATGTTTTTTATCAAAGTGGCTAGATTCTCGCCACATTATGTACTTCGGTAGAAGTGGCAGTATACCTACTTATGACACATTTGTATATCGAAATAAATCAAATCAAAATCATTATTGCACTTATGGGTACATACAGATGGTAAAAGCATAAAAATATAGGAACATTCGCTACAAGTTTACCTTTCGTTGTGCAACTAAAGTAGGCATACATCATTATTAGGTACTACATAATATATGATACACAAAACTGATCATTGTAAGTTGTTTAAGAAATATAAATAAAAACAAACACACTTCTAGCATTGTATGAATGACACTGTATTGAAATAATTATCTACTATCAAAATGCACGTCACATATGTATGTTAGTTGATAGAAGTGGCAAATTCACTCTATTCTTTGAGAAATACTTTGGCAGAAATGTCCAAGGTACTCGCCACATTCCGAACCTATTCCACGTCAAAAATATATCAGTTATCACGCTAACATTATACCTACAGACAAAACTTTATATATGTTTGCTACTTCTCCATGTCCAAACAACTGAACCGATTTGGATACAATTAGTTATAGAGGTATATAAGAACCTGGATTAACACATAGGCTACTTTTTATCCCGGATTAACTAGTAATTAACAAGCCACAATACGGTTGCAGGGCTACCATAACCGGGACGAAGAAGATATCTGCAAGCACTACCGCGGCGGGCCGCTCAAGCACTGCTTCAAGGGGCCGCGCTGCACCAAGAAGCATATACTCAAACATATCGGTAAGCTGCATAATGATCAGTGATCTAATTTATTTTTTAAATTTGTGGATTTTTTAATGAAAGTAATAATAACAATTTATTTATTTTGCAATTAACAACTGGTTACATTATGTTAATTCTATGTGAATATATAAATAATGAAAAAAATATAAATTAATATAAAATAATTCTTCTTTTTTTTTTTAAACTAAAACAGGTTTGCACTTAAACATACTCTGCGCCTGATGGTAAGTTATAGCTATGGTCTAAGATGAATCGTGCTTACTCAATACGAACCGATTTACTCTCGCTTTGAAGATCGCTGGATTGTAGTGCGTGGGGAACAGGGAGTCGAGGTTCATTTGATTTGCCTTTTCCATCAGGCCAACTATGGTAAGGTGCAAACCCGTTCTAGTTAAAAAAAAACCATTCGAATAGCGGCCCGTGCGCTCTAACAGAGTTTTTTAAGAGTTGTGGTTTAACCATAACTCTTGTAGGAATCGCTAAACTGATCTTTGCCACTTACTTTATAACAAAACAAAAAATAGAGACAAGCCAAGTGTATTTCGAGCATTATAAAGTAGTGATGGCTGAGATAAGATAATTATTTATTCATCAATAGAAATGGGTACTCAAATTATGAACTAAAAGTTAACAGTTAGTAATTCTATTGTCTCGTCGTACAAAAAATATTCATTCATTCAGTGAAAAGATTTTAAACATGTCTAAAACATTACAAAAGAATTATTTTTTTTATAATGGTACAGTAATGGACAATAAAATTAAATGTCAAATAACTTAAGAATTTCAAATTAAATGAAAATAATGTTGATGTTTATTTATTTTGTGTACAGACGGCTGGACAATGGACCGCGTGCCGGTGTCGGGCAGGCTGCCGCCCCTCCCGCTGCCCGCGCCGCGCTCGTGGCTCCGCGTGCAGGTGACGGGCGTCTCGCACTACGACCGCTTGTACGTGCACCTACTGCACCACAACACTAGCAAAGGTACGTCACGACACTACGCATTATAAAAATAAATTATCTCTATAGTTGCAACATACTCGTACATATATGTACTTACTCGTAAGTGCTTATATCATTGAATATGCTACACAAATTGCAATTTACGTTAATTTTTTTGCGCTATCTGTTGAGACCTTTGGCCCATGGTCTCCGGACACAAAATTATTTGTTAAACAGATAAGCAAACGTTTGGTCCTTGCCACAGGAGATCTCAGGGCTGGCAGCTATTTTTCTCAACGATTGAGTCTTTCCATTCAAAGAGGAAATACTGCCAGCATCCTGCGATCCCTGCCGCACAGCGACAACATGGACGGTGTGCTGAATTTTTTGTAAATATCTGTTTTTTTGTAAGTTTTTCTGTATGTTTAAATCTTTTTTGTATATACTTGTGAAATATATGTGAATATTAGTTAGTTATTTTCGTATATAAAATGTACGTTCAACGTTACAATGTCAAGTTCTATACACTATGTTCGACACCCGACGGTTGATAGATAATGGACCGTGTGCAGACAGTTTTGAATGTGTATATTGAACATGGGAATGTGTTGTTAACAATGGATACTCGTCTTCAATATGTTAGTCTAAATCACTAAATAAGACATGTTTAAGAAAAAAAAATCATTCAAAAATTTATTTATAATTTTTTTCAATTAATTGTTTTTTCAAGATTTGTATTTTTAGTTCATGTTCTTCAGCCAGCCACTTATGTTGCACTTCTTGTAATGCAGTCGTTTTTCTTTTTGCTTCAAGTTCTGCTTCAATTAATTTTATTTGTACTTCTACTAGCTCCATTTTCAATCTAGTTAATCCGTCCATGTTGTAGATTAATGAGGTACCTGTAAATTTAAAATTTAAAGCTTAACCTACATATTACAATATTAATATCTTAGTTATTTTACAATACAATATGATTGTAGTATGAACAGTAGACCCCAAAGGTGTTAGCCTGTATCTTGTATATAATTAAAAGTACAGTTATTACTTCAGTATCTGACAAGTAATAATTCACGCTTATATAAATATTGTTAGTAGGTACTTTAGTTTACATAAATTATGTTTAAAATGCCACACCCTATAACTACCCAGCCACAGGGTTATACATGGGCAATTTTTAGAATTATAATTTAGTTGTGTGTAATAAATGTACATTAAATAAATAAATCTAAATACCAATATCATATCACAATAAGTAATTTTACTCGTGTTAATTAGTGATTTCTCTGCAAGCATAGGTACTGCACCATAGGTGAGGTGTGGTCAAGCCAAAGTTGTTGTACAAGAATGTAAAGACATGTTACCTTGAAATGCAAGTCGGTTCCTGCTTTTCAAATTTCCTTCAGCACTCAAAGTAATGAGGCTTTTAATTTTCTCCTCCGTGGCGTCCAGAGGAACCGTCACGTTGGATCCACCGCTAGTACGGTAAAGCTCAGACCGTAGAGCTGCAGACTTTTTGCGTACAGTTCTTTTTAGCCCTTCGTATTTAATGCGAAGTGTTTTGTTAGACCGTCGGTGCCCCCCAGACATTGCATTAAATTCATTCTCTATGTAGGCCCACGCAGCTTTCTTTTTTTTCCAAGTTGTCGAATCACTTTGTTTATTTTCGATAATGTCTTTGTATTTGATAATCAAAGTTATTAAAATATCTCGTTCTTCAAAAGTAAAATTTGCACTCCGTTCCCTCTTCACTAAGACAATCTCTTGATTCTTGTTCTTGGCCATTTTAAAAACTTGTATTGAATAAATATAAATATACGCGCATGTAGTTTCGAACGAAACAAGGAATAAAGAAAATACGCGTTAATGTCGCGCACTTTTTTATGTCAAACTGTGAAATCTTGTGACGTCTGACATTTGTGACAGTAATGACAGTGACATATGGACGAAAATTTAATGATTTCGTCCATTCGTTCTGTTAATCGTTAATCGCCATAGTTATAGGACGCTTCAGATACCTACGTGGATACCTACGTTGGTGAAATTGGAAAAAAGATATTCGGAACTTTTACTTTCCGAGTAGCGTTAACTGGCAAGTAGTAAATCAACACTTTACTTAGAGATGGTGAAGGAAGCCCTAAAAAATACAAAGTTCGTATAGCGTGGTGATCAGTGTCGAGTCATTCGAGTATTTTCAAACCGCCTGATCGACCGATCAGTGTGGTCATTGACATGTATAACAAGTATGTATTTACGAAAGAAAAGTATTAAAGTTATCTAGTATAATACCCACGACACAAATGTTTGCGTGGTGTGGGGCTAGATGGCGCTGTGTGCAATGTTCCGGAATGTCCTGGACCGTGACATAGCTAAAGAACTGCAATACTATGGCGGAAAGTCGGAAGCTATTTCATATTCAATTTAACATGTTATACGGCTGAAGTATCCGATATACCTAGTCAGGTCATAAATTCTGTCACATGTTTAATATAAAATAATTGAAACAACTTTATTCTTTATGTAACCATGTATATACCAAAATGAACATAAAAAAACATAGATTCTTATGACAATAAAGTTTATTCAAAATGACCTCCGTGATTTTGAATACAGGCCTTCAATCTGACGAACGAGGTCCATGTCAATATCGGCGGCTGCCTTAATCAAGGATGTCTTGAGTGACTCCAAATTGGGATGAGGCTTTGAGCACGCCTTTTCCACCAAGTGTTGCCATATCTTGTAATCTAACGGATTCAAATCTGGACTGGAGGAGGGCCAGTCTTCGTGCCGGATGAAGTCGATTTCACGCGCCGCCAGCCAGTCTTGTGTGCTCTTCGCTCTATGAGCTGGCGCCGAATCTTGTTGGAATACCCAGTGCTTGTTATTGAACATGATATGAGAAACAGGTTCCACAAGGTTCGTCAGGACTATATTTTGATACACAACTGCATTCGTTTTTACACCTTTCTCACAAAAATGTACCTCTGTTAAGTCCCAATAAGAAACTCCCAACCATACCATGAGCGAGGATGGAAAATGACCTCGTTGATCACGCGGAATACGTTTGCTCGCTTCTTCACTACTGTGTGCGTACACCTTATCATTTTGTTTGTTGTAGCTCTCTTCTACGGTAAAATTTTTTTCATCCGAAAAAAGAATTTCCCGATATTTTTTTCCCGCGTACCGCTTCAACAAAGCGCGGCATCTCTTCAGTCTCAGGTCCATTAGACGAGCATTCAAACGATGTCCTGTTTATCTTCGATATGCCCGAAGCCCTAAGTCTTCATTTAACACCCTTTTCACCGTGGTTCTGCTTAACCCCATCTGAAGGGCCAACAGTTTCTGCTTACGTTTGGGATTTCTTTGAATTCGCGCCTTCACAGCTTTTATCACTGCTGGAGTCCCAACAGACCGAGGGCGACCACTTCTTGACCTGTCATCTACACTAGAGTCTTCATTGTATCGTTTGATGGTACGATAAACGAATCTTTTGGTTATATTCGTTATATTCAAATTTTTCAGTATGTCAAAAATTTGAATTGGCGCGTAACCGCAACGATGCAATGCAATAACTGCAACACGGTCTTCTTTAAGCGTCCACTCCATATTTAAAAATGAGTAAAATTCTAAAAAGTATACATTTTTATTTTCATGAACAATTCGAAATTCGAATTCAATAAACTTTTTTGTGGCCAGCATTCTAAAAGAAAAGTTTTTACTGTGTGACAAACTTATGACCTGACTAGGTATATGCCGCTGTTTTTTTGTCACGGCCACGCATGCGAAAACTGACTGCGACGGCAATTGGTTAACTTTGGTGATCACGAACGAATATCGCAAAATAATGTGCACTTCAATTAAAAGTTACCGGAGCGCGAGAACGCAATAGCTTATGTCCTTACCGTCCATTTTGGGAAGATAGATAGAAAACACTTTATTATAAAACCAAAAACAGGAAAAAACACAACGAAAATAAACATGTTAATGGTGTTTGATAGGACAAACATTCTATTATATATTTTACAGATTTTAAAGAAGAAGTTCCGGAATACGGCTTGAAGCTTCCACCGAAGACACTGGAGAGCCTCGTTCGCGACATGAACAGTGCGGCCGCTATTAACAACTACCGACCTCTCGCGGTGAGTATATGCAATATAGCTCTAACAACATTTCGACCGCCTTATAGTTCATTCATTAGGCCTAAACTAAACTTGTGTGAGTGTACATGGATATGTGTCATTCTTCGCCGCGCATCTTCTTAACCTAAAATTGAAAAGAAGACCTACAGAAGAGCTACAGTCTTTTGCAGGTTTTATATCTTCTTCTTCTTTCTTCTTCTTAACCTTGTCTACTATATGAGGCCGGCACAGCATGTTTCTATCTTCCATTGTATTCTATCACTCATCAGCATTCACTATCAATTTCACAGTACATTCATGTCTTTTTAGGGTAGCACTCAATCTTTACTAATATTATAAAGCTGAAGAGTTTGTTTGTTTGAACGCGCTAATCTCAGGAACTACTGGTGCGAATTGAAAAAATATTTTTGTGTTGAATAAACCATTTATCGAGGAAGGTTTTAGGCTATAATAACATCACGCAGCCACTAATAAGAGCGAAGAAACAATGGAAAACGTATAAAAAACGGGGAAAATTATTCATCTTTGAGAGCTTCCGTTGCGTGCGCTGCGAAAACGGTTCAAGATATCAAAAAAATATGTATGAAAGAATTATTTCTCTTGAAATGATCTAACAAAATGTCCGTATCAGTATATGTCTATTTTTTAAGATTCCACGCGGACGAAGTCGCTGGCACAGCTAGTCTTCTCAATAAAGCTAAAAATTATGAGCTATTTTATCAAGTGCTAAACCGGCACTTTATTTGTTTAACTTGGATAATGAGCGAAAATAATCAGGACCGACAGGATTCGAACCTGCATCGAACGCCTTAACCGCTAGGCTAGTTCTAATGGCCGTGATTATTTTCGTTCAAATTCAAATAAAAAAGTTAAAGGCGAAAATGTAAAATGTGTCATGTTGATTGTGTTGCAGCTGGTGCCCGCGCCGGGCGAGCTGGTGGTGGCGCGATACCAGCAGGACAACATGTGGTACCGAGCCCGCGTGGTCACCCCCACGCGGCATGACCAGAGCGTCCAGGTATGGTGGTCTTTTATCGAATTCATTCCAGAGAGCGTGCAGCGTAGCTACGTGAACTGTCCCTAGAAAGGAGCTGAGGGAATCCTCCCCCTTAGACAAGAGGCGTATTTTAGTGAGCGTACTGACGCTTACTTATGGAATAGAAATACCAATATATGGTGAGTGACGTAGCATGTCAATCGCCGTGTTGTGTTCAATCCCATACATTGGTCTTTCTATTCTTTAGGTGAGCGAGTGTACGCTCGCTTAAATACGCCTCTTGTCTAAGGGGGCTGAAACCTATCCCACGTAAAAAAATAGACACTAGTATATAACTGGCAGATAATAAATAGTTCAAAACTATTGATTGAAATACGATCGCCATTTGTGCCGATCCGTGGCTTCATGGCTATACTTGCTCTCGAGCCAATATGTTGAGCCACTTGATCGGACCATCTAGTTGGGCTTCGACCTCTTGAACTTGTTCCTGCCATTTTTCCCCGGTCATTGAGAGCTCCAGATTGTCCGCTGGTTTCCGTGCGATATGCCCAAAGTACTGGAGTATTCGCTTCAGGCATACGGCGGACATACGTTGTTTGATGTTCAGCTCTCTCAGGATTGAGGCATTTGTCCGAAAAGTTGTTTACGTAATGCGTAACATGCGCCGCCAGCACCACATCTCATACGTCCACGTGACGTCGGTCAGCCTCCTTCAAAGCCCATGATTCAGAGCCATACAGAAAAATCGGAAAGAGTCTTCACCATATACATATACATACCTGTATTGGTGTTTTTGAGGATGTTCCGATCTTTCCATATTGTCTTCAGTTAGCTCGTCGCTGATTTCGCCATTTCAATTCGTCTTCTGATTTCCAACTAACTGAGTCTTCCAGACAAGCTGTGACTAATGCAATGACTTATACACACAGGTACAGTACAAGTTCCAGGTGCAGTACGTGGACTACGGCACCATGGCGTGGGTGAACGAGAATGAGGTGCGAGTGCTGGAGCCGCGCTACTGCGTGCTGCCCGCGCAGGCTGTGCTCTGCGTGCTCGCCGGCGTGCGCGTCAACGCAAAGGTACGTCCTCCTGATGATGGAAACCTCAGTTTTCCGAAACTTGTCGAGTCGAGAATTTTCGATATATTTGTTGACGTAAGTGCTAACCGGTTATTACAACTAAATGCAAAGGTACGTGTACCGGCAGCCTCGATCAAGAGCCACTAGTGTGGGAGTAGATGTCCTAAAATATTTATTTAAAAGTGGACGCGCGGGCGTCCACTAGTAAATCAATATTTCGCTCCGTTCCATATATTATGTATGGGCTTCGCTTGCATTATCTTTATCCAAATACATATATAAAACTCGAAGGTGACTGATTGACTGATGTAGTGATCTATCAACGCACAGCCCAAACCACTGGACGGATTGGGCTGTAATTTGGAATGAAGGAAAGTAGGCATCCGCTAAGAAAGGATTTTTAAAAATGCCACTTTTAAAGGGGTGATTTGGGGGATGCAAGTTTACTTCTTAATGTGAGCGAAGCCGTGAGCACCCACTAGTTTCAATGTAAAACGATGTGACACACCTAAAACCTCATACTACTTACATACCAAAAATCATAATGATACGTTCAGCCGTGTTTGCGTGATGCGTCTTTAAATAAACAGACAGAAAGAAACAGACAACACTATACATTTTTGTTTCTAATATCTTCTACTAGCTGACCCGGCTAACTGTGTTCCGCCTTAGAGGCAATAAATAAGAAAATGTTGGACTTTATTCAATTCAATAAACAAAAAAACGGTGTAAAAAGTATTCAGGTTCTTAGCTACCTATTCCCCACACATTTTCAGCTAAATCCGTTCAGCAGTTCTTGAGTTATAAATGGTGTAACTAACACCATTTTCTTTTATAATAGATGTACAGATTTTCGACCATCTTCAGCCTTATTATATGTAGATTGAATGTGATGAACCCCTGTGTTAGCAGGACTCGGAGGCGTGGGGGCGCGCGAAGCGGGCGGTCCAAGACGCCCTGATAAACCGCGTGCTGCAAGCACATGTCATGTGAGTAACTACGGATATAGCCCTCATTTATGCATAGTAAATTGTTCTAAATATACTTTTTTTTCTCTCTCTTGAGTCGTATATCCTCATGGTTGAGGGCTGTGACTCCCCTGCCGAATTAATTCATTTGGGGAGTTCACTTCGACATATACATCGTGGTGGGCGCCCAGGTCCTTCCGCGGAAGACTCATGAACTCGGATATTGTAGTTCTCAAACATGTCGGTTTCCTCGCGATGTTTTCCTTCACCGCTAAGCTAGTACAAGTCCAAACATAAACTTGAAAAACAAATCATTGCTGTAGGACCAGATTCGAACCAGGGTGCGTCTTAATGAAAAGCAGACACCGGAACCGCTGAGTAACACTCTGTTAGCTATAATACTAATAGTCGATTATCTGTCATTCCAGTGCACGAGATTACGACGTGATCACAATAGACTTAGTCGATGAAGACGGCTACTCTATGTCCCAACAACTCGCTGCACAAGGCGTGTGCGATCTAGAAGAGTACTCTGTGTGTGACGACTCACAGGTGACTCAGAAAGTGACCGTCCCATGACCCGCACTGGTGTGGACCTACTACTTAGAAGGGAGAGACGGCGTCTACGTACAACAGAGTTATGTGTGAATCGTTCGAAATTTAAAAACAGAACAAAAGTGTGATTTTTTAATGGTTTTAGGCAGAAAATGTGCTATGTGTGACGACTCACATGTGACTCAAACATTGGCCGTCCCATGAACCGAACTGGTGTGGACATATAACATAGAAGAACGAGATGGGGTGTGTGCTGCAGAGTTACATATGTGAATGTGAACTAATGACTGATGTGATTCTAAATACGAAAACAAAAATATTTTTGAATATTGTTTTAATATAAGGTAAAACTGTTTTAGGAATGCTTAACTAAAGCTTTTGGTAAGGATGTCTGTAATGTGCTTAAGGCTTTTGTATTATCCTCCTCCTTGAAAAGTATCCCTCATGTCTGAGGATCGTGACCACCACCTCCCAGCACCTTCTCCTTGATGACATCTTTCCACTTCCTTCTGTCCTCGGCAACATGCAATGCATTATAGACTGTAGTGTCTAAAGTGGTGCGAATTTGGTCCGACCAACGTGTTGGGCTGCGGCCTCGGGATCGATTGCCTTCTACTTTTCCTGTGATCATCAGTTTTTCCAGGTGGTCGTCATCTTTCCGGGCAATATGACCAAAATATTCGAGGATCCGTTTCAGACATAAAGTGGATAGTCTGGTTTTGATGCTCAGTTGTTTTAGTATCGACACGTTAGTACGGAAAGCTGTCCACGGTATTCTCAGCATGCGTCGCCAGCACCACATTTCAAAAGCATCGATGCGCTTTCGGTCCGCTGTTTTTAGGGTCCATGTCTCAACTCCATAGAAGAAGATCGAAAAAACTAGAGTCCGCACTAGCCTGGTCTTTGTCTTCAGCCTTATGCCTCTATTTCTCCAGATCTTTTGAAGCTGAGCCATAGCATTTTTAGCCATTCCGATACGTCGGCGCACGTCTGTTTCACAGGAGCCATTGTTACTTATGGTGGATCCGAGGTATATGAAATCGTCGACAATCTCTAGCCCAAGTGCAAGTGCAAGGACGAATCTGTTCATGGAAGGTGGTACTAAAATTCCAACTCCACGCTGACTGGAATCCTCGCATCCCGAAAAATACATCGTGTTACCAGTTCTAGTTTTATAATGACCGTTTCCGCGCATGTGAGTCTCACATAGCCCCAGTATGCTAAGATTTAGACGTTTCATCTCTCTTTCGACAATGCTGAGTTTTCCTGATTTCAGTAAGCCTCGAACGTTCCAGGTGTTGATGTTGAATTCGTAGAGATGTTTTCGTGTGGGTAGGCAGCTTTTTGCTTCCATTGGTGTCAATCTCCCCTGCTGTAGGGGCTTCGGTAGCATATTTCACACCATCCAGCCCGGGCACTGGATGGCGCCGAGGGTCAGTCGGGTCGTCCAACATATCGCATTCTCGTGTATTCGTATTCATGGTTGGTGGTGGTTTTCTTGGGTAAATACTCGGTGGGGCCCCACGTCCTTCCGGCAACACTTTTTTGTATTATAGTGATATGTGATTCTAAGCAATTAAAAAGTACAATTACAGTGACTTCGTGTTTAAAATTTGAAAAGTTATTAAAAAAGACAACAAATCATAAAAAGTTTAATCTCAAAGAAAATTTTATTTTGAATAAGAACTTCATAACTCTTTTTTTGTTACTTATTATTGTTACGAATTACGAGAATGTAATTGAAATAAGATATGTAATAAGGCAAAATGTTGTAGGTAATCAAGCATTTCATTTTAAGGCTGTGGTGCTTGTGTGTTAAGTTCCATCATTTTTTCATTGTATGTAGGTTTTTTTTTTTTTAACATGAAATAGGCTTACGCTTGACTACAACTTGCCTGATGTTAAGCAACGTTATAGTCTACGATGTAGCGCGCTAGGTATTTTAAACTATGTAATAGTAATGTAAGTGTTGCTTCGCCTTGTATAATAATCATGATTAGCTTAGTTACCAATGTGTGATACCCAATTGTTATTCATACTTACTGGTTTTTGTTTCAGTTGCTTTGCTTTTTCAATATATTTTCACCAAAATTTAACATGTTATGTCTACATTCGACTAATGTCTTATTGGCTATATACATTTATGTATAAATATTATAATAATACAGTACAAATAATAAACTTGGCTGATTGTTTAGAACTTTTACAGAACAAAATAATATGCAACAATATTTGAGGCAAATAGTATTCAGTTGTTTTTGTATTTTTTCTTCGTATAATATACATATTATGTTAGTAAGTAAATATTAAGTTCTATGATATATGTATATATAACATAGATTGTGCGCATGTGTTGGCCAATATGTTTAGAAATATAAAACTATTGTCGTTTTATTTTCTACAGTAGAGAAAAGTGTGATGAATGGTAATGCCTTCTGCTAGATGCTAATGTTTATAAATCTTTGTTATTCTTCAGTCTGTTAAGCTTGTAGCATAGCTATCAGGAATTTGTGAGCTTTAGCAACAGATATTGGCTAAATTAGTTACCAATATACATAAATGATTTCATACATATTTGTTTTGTAAGAATAAATTTGAACAGTGTAGTGTACCTACCACTATTTTTATAATTTGCTTCAATAGCATCTAATATTGCATGTATATTGGACTACACAGACCGCTTTGCAATAAAATGAAAAAGACACAAATGTTTTATTTCTTACCACATTCTGAGATCGGTATTTTGAAGAGAAGTACTTATACTGTTTTGCAGATTAAACAACAATACAATATAATGTGTTATCAACGTGATTGTTTTTGTATTAGGTGAATCAAGTAGGGAGTTTGTAAAAGAACTTGGTGTGTGAAATAGCATTCTGGCTGAGCCCATATCGGGCTCGGCCATATTGCTATATCAATTAGTATTAGTAGGAATTAAGCGTAGATTATATTATAAGTAAGGCCCAATAGGGGTGACATGGTCATGTCTGACCAAACCCTTTTCCAAATAAAGAATAAAAAAAAGTAGGGAGTTTAAATTTCGTCAAAATAGATTCAGTAGTTATTGAAATATAGGTGTCCACTCCATGTATAGGAGCGCCATGCAGATTTTTGATTATGCTTGTTACGATTCATGTAAGCTCACTGCATACTTTTAAAGGTGTAATTTTTAACATCAACAACCAAGCAAGAAGTTCACTAACTTAAGGTAACTTGGAATGGAATAAACACTTTCATAGAAAGAAAACTATATTAGGTACATAATCAGGATTTTATTTAGCCTCTAAATAAATGAGATTAAAATATGTCAATACGTAAATAAATATAGCAAACTAAGACAAGCCCCTCGGCTAAGGCACTTTTCTCACCAATTTTACTCCTAAGATATAAAATACTGAACAAAGTTTTTCTACTTAATTGCTAATGAAAAAGATACCTAAATTGAGTGCCAAGACTTAATTTTCTAGAGGGGCTGACACATATAATGTATGAGAATTGTATTTCCAATGGTAATGTTAATAAATTATAACAATTTAGTGATCAATTTTAGCATAATGCAAGTTATGCCATTTTTTTTCAGCCTACGAAACCTAAAATATTACTAAAAAGTAATCGTGTTTTTTACAAACAAAATTGTAATTAAGTAAATAGTTTCGTTAATGCTTATAACTAGAGTTGTAAACATAATACATGATGTTATAATATGAATAAATGTTTTGAGTACATTAAATATGAATAAATGTGGAAATAGAACAATTTAATTTACGGAATACACAACTTGATTATGACGATTACAATGAGAAAATATGAATAACCAGACTTGATTACAAAATACTAACTAGGTACTAAAATCTAATATGATAAAGACCAGAAACACACCAGGTAAGGAAAACCAATACCTATCAATAATATCATGCACACAGATTAAATACTAAGTACTAACATTCTAAATTACTTCAATGACTAGACCTACATGCAAGTGATTAACAGCAAGCCACAAAAGAAATTTTAAGTAACAAATACAATCACAATGGCAAATGGCTAGGGCTGTATTAAATATCATAAATTGCAACCAGGAAATAAGTATATGGATATTAAATTTGAAAATGTTTGAATAAATGAGACAAGCAACATCTAAATATCAGCAACAAACAATTTTGGCAATTCTGACTCGAGCCTAATTACTCTCACTATCGAGGTTAGCCGCCAGCTGTCATATGGATTTGATTTCTTTGGTGTATAAGATTCCGGAGGCACAAATGTGCTATAATAAGATATAAGTTCATGAGATTGGTCTCCATCCAAGTCTGCAATCATGAGAGACTGTTCCTGGTATTCTAAGTCTGGCTGACAGATTGGCAAGGGAGCGTGGGGATCAATTGAACCTCGAACACAGATCTGAACTATATCCGTCTGACTCACATTAACATTATGTGTCTGGAGTCTATCAAATGACACCAACACTATCCTCTCAGATATGTCATGAGCTGTAAACTCCTCATACTTCAGGAAAGATGATATTGAAGCAACATTGATAGCTGGCTGATAGAAAACATCGTATGAATTCTTGGGGCTCTGATTCTGTACATTGTACTTGACCTCGTTTACCTTCTGTGCACCCTTTGCCAGGTGTGCACTGTTCCACTGTCATAATTTCAGTACAAACCCTCGTATTGAGTTTGCAAAGGCAAAAGAACTGGGTCTCATGGCATAGACATGATTGGCTGTGTATTCCCAGCTTACATTGTTAGTTCTGTTCCTTTCCAGGATCAGCTTCAAGTTTACTCTGCAGTTGTTCGGGCATTCACCTGAGTTCTCTACTATTAACTTCCCTGGCCCGTTTGTGAATGTTTCTCTGGTGTTACCAATACTCTTCTTCAAGCTTTGATTGATCCTTTTTGATACAGGCAACGGTGTTGGACTGTGTGAAGATGATTGGTCTAATTTCAACAGTTTTCTGTAGAGCATTGGATATGTGATCTGTCTGACAGCTTCAGAAGTGCCATTTTTACATATGTATGTGATTGAATCTGATTCTGTGAGGAGTTTAACAGATAAACAATCTTCTACAGCCATTGGTTCTCCGATGATGTTCCCTGTCATGCCAGATATTATGATGAGTGAGTTGTGGTTTGGATTAGGCAGAACTGTGGCCACAGTGAGGAGGTCATTGACCTTGTCTTTGTCCATATCTTTCATTATTACTGGGAAGTCTATAGCTGCTATATTGCTGAACACCTTTCCTTGTTTGTGTATGTACCAGTAGTATGTGCCAGACAGAGGGTTCAAGGCTGCTAGAAGCCCTTCAGAACCAGATACAATGCAATCTTTCTGCTTGTCTCTGTTCACATCAATGAGGTGACAGTTTATTTCAGTTGGGATTCTGTTCTCTCGAGTGTACCAGCCTACTTTGCCAGAGTTTCCAACAATCAGAATAACTCCATTCACATTATCGTCAGTCTTTTCTTCTTGCTTCATGTGGTTGCCTCGGTAAATAAATATAAGGTTCTTAGTATTAGGCAGCGCTCCTTCTACAACCTGCACTGCTCCAGACAGCTCTATCTCATCGTAAGGGAGCTCCCAGCTGGTTGTTTTATCTTGCCACTCTCCGGAAGCACAGCTGCCCACTTCAGAGCATGGAATACCCCACAGGAATATGACGACAGTAAATACACACATGAGTATTGACGCTATGAAGGCACACCTATGTGCGAAGGACATTTTATTGGACATATCTGACTGGAGGAAGCTGACATTGTCTGTAGTACTGTCCAGAGTATTCCTGGTGTGGAAGTCGTCCATTTCGCTCAGACTGTAGTTCTTGGACGAGTGCAGGCCGCTGTTGAAGTCCAGGTTGGTGCAGCTGTCTGTGTTCTTGATGGGGACATGCTCCAGCTTGTGATCGTCTTCGGATTCAGAGTCTGAGAGAACTTGTTTCAGAGGAGCGTAATCACCCCCGTTGTCGCCGTTTCCATTTGTTATCGCCATTGTTCAACTATCAAATTAATTTACATTGTATTTTCAGTAGAACAAAATGCTAAATAACTGGCTGGAAAATTTCTATTTATTTTTTCTTTTATAATAGTACCTATGTTAATACCTACGCAGAAAATCAATAATACGACCGGCTGACACTGACAGTTCCATTGCTTATGAAATTGATTCCGACGTATGTAGCATTATTTCAATAAATTCACACGGTAATAAGATTTATCCACTTTAGAATATTTTTTCAAATACTTATGTATTATTTTGTTACTGTGCTGTAAAATAGAATAATCACTATTAACTAGCGTAACATTTTAAGCATATGATTTTTTCTATTTTATTAATAGAATATCTATCCTTTTTCTTCAATATTTGGTACCTATCCAAATTATTAATTCGTGTAATGAAGTCCTAGTAGGTATGCTAGGTAGATAGGTTTATTGGTTCCTAGGGATCATATTTTTTCAGTTAAGTATTCATGTGGCTACCATAGCTAAGAAAAATAAAATGCAAATATAAAGGCAGAATGTATATTTTGTATATAAATTATTTGCAGTTCTTTTCATACATTAATTAGTCTACAAACGTTAACACGACTTTTATATTATGTCACACATCTTATTTATGGTGCTTTCCCTTTACAAAACGGTACAAAAATAACTTTGTCACGAATGAAATTGAATTGGAATAATATACACAATTATTTATAAATAACTTATTTTGAGGCTGATTCAAACACCATTTTGTAAATAATAAAACATTTATACAAACTAAAACTGTGAAGTTTAATTATTCTAATTGAGATTATTCAAGGTACAAACATTAATATATCTACAATAGTGAACATCACTAGCCGAACTCCCTCTACCGCTATATATACCTATGTATTTCACCATCGCATGGCCGGTCAGCATTCATCAGCTATTTTACAAATAAATAGACAAAATCAAGATATTTACAAGTTCAGCCTCAAATATATTTCCATTCAGCGTACTTACAGCGATTTTTATGGTTTATTAATGTTTGATGGCACTAATACACAATAAAACTACGAAGGTAAGGTGCCAGAAACGAAAATTGAACAGACCAAACTGATAGGAACAAAAGAAAACCTTATAGATACATGCTAACTTATTATAAATGAGAAATAAATAAAAGCTTTACAATAAAATTAGTGTGATGCTTACTAAGTCGATGGACAAGTATAGGCATTAGTGATTGGTGTACATAATTCAGCTTTGATACTAACTGGACTAATTGCATTCCATCCAAATTAAACACATCAACTCAATTTTTTTAACCAACTTCAAAAAAGCAGGTTTTCAAGTCTTCTGAAAGTTTTTTATTATAGTAATATTAGTAATGTATGTGATTGCTTATTATTCTACAGTCTTGTTTGGATGAATTGCTATAAATCCGTTTTCTTTGTAGTTTTCCAGATCTGTAGAAATCGACTCTAATATAAACTCTTCTTTGAATTCCAATTAATTTGACCTTTTCTAAATTAATTACAATCCTGAAGAGAGCATAGAATAAATTAAATAAAAAAAAATCAAATTACTGAGGCAGAAATTACAGTCAAATTTTCTACATTTTTTAAAGCGTGCCAAAAACATTTAAAATAAAACGTTCAAGAAATCAGTCTTGCGTCCGAGCACATCTACATATATACATACAATAAAATCGAGAACGGAACAAACAGACTGTGTTACAATTTCACTAAAATACCATAGTTGAGTCCCATATTAAAATACTTAGAATAATACGTTAATTTTACTATTATATTAGTGTTAGTTTAGTCAGGAGCCGGCCCCGGTCTAGCAACCTGTACTAGAGTATATTATATAATGTATTTGTACATAAGATTAATAATATGCAACACTAGGAAATGGGACGTCTTGTCCATCATTCATTATTGTATTCTACTTGTGTTTAATTGAGATATGGTGGGGGATATTGAAGACTATATCGCCAGCCAATCACGGCTTAGCCACGATAATGTGCAACTCTGTAATTGGCTGCAAGATAGGTTTCTCTTGTAGTTTTTTTATTGTATTGACAGAGCAGACAATAGTTCTTCCTCTTTGATCAATACAAACTGATCATTATGTATACAAATCGTATGTTCATTCAACCAGCAACCATTACAAAACCTCACCACATCTCAAGTAAACAAATAATATCTTCACTATGGCAGTAAACCTCAGACGGAGAAAGGATATTCACCGAGATAGTCTATTAGCGTATTAGGTAAGGGAAGGAGCCTATGTTTGGGCGCTATCCACAACTTAGGCGTTAGGGGGTTAGAGTCTAGTGCTTTATGGATAGCTAGTCTTGCGCTGTGCATGAGGGTTGGCGGTGACTTTCTGAGGGGAGTCTTGAGGCAGACGGGGGAGTGCTGGCAGCCGTCCCGGTCCACCCAGACGGTGCCAATAGCGCGGCGGCCGGCGCTCTGGATGTAGTGCTGCACGAGCTCCACCACGCAGCGGAACCGGGGCATGTACCTCGCCAGGGGACGGTCGCAGTCTAACCTGGAAAGATGGAGAAGGACAGTTAGATATATGGTTATAAATGTTTTTATAACTAAGTATTAAAGTCAAAAGTCAAAGTTTTTTATTGATAAGTAGATTCTTACATGTCAATTTTTCAATAATAATAAAATTACAATACAAGTACACAAGTACAAAGTTATAAATCAAAATTTCTTACATTATTGTATACATTGATTTATTATTGTTGGTTTTGTATGAGGTGTGCATGTACATGTAAGATCATTAGATAAGGATCCTAGAGGATATCCTATTTATCGACTCCATAAAATCATACAGGCATATACACAGTATATTTCTTCATCGAGTCCATGTCCTGATCTACAATCCCGATTTCTACTATTCCCAAAAACATACTCTATTCAAACAGTATCAACTTGAAGTTTTGAATCAGCAAAACTTTAGAGTAACCCATCGACTCTTTATTTTTGAATATTTTTTTACAGCTTACGTTTAAATATAGCCTGCCTGATGTTAAGCACCACTATAGTCTAAGATGTAACACGCTTGCCTAGAAGAAACCTATTTGCTCAGATTTGAAGACCCCTGGGTTATAATTTTCTGGGAACAGGGCTCCAGGTAGAGAGTAATAAGTAATAATCCAAAAACATCTGAATACTCGTTGATTAACTTAACAATTAGCGTAATCGTAAATATTTCCATCGAATTCGCTGCCAATCAACTCGCTAACGAAGGTTTAATTGAAAACAAACGGATATTATTTAAAAAAACAGACGAGAATTCCGACTATTCCGCGATAAGTATATTTTTTTTTACTGGCTACTTGCCAGCCTTCAGACGATACGTAATAAAATTATATTAGCTTCCTAGACAATCTTCGGTAAAGGTAAATAATGGATATTAAAATAGACCTGAGTACCTAACGGAATGGCCTTTGAATACTAACAAATTAGTCTATAACTTTTAACCTTCATTCTTAGTGTACAATATTATTTGGTAGTATCATTCTACTGATAGACATAGCTAGATTTTATTTATTTGCATGATGATTTCACCACATTAATCAAGGATAAAATTGTAGATGTAAAAAATATCGGAAACCAAAAGAAGTCCAAGTTGTTAATTGATATGATAACAAGATTAACCTTCAATGAACCCTTGTTTTATATGCCCATAACCTACCAACATACATATAGCTGTAAATACCTATTTAATTACTCCACTCTACACTAGAGGTCACCGGCAACAAGTTGTGTTGACTGCTAATGTGGTAGTGGTAGTAAAATAAACACCTTACCATACATTAGTAGTATATATGTACATATTGTATGTATGTAGGAGTAACATATGACACAACATAGTGTGCACAATGGTTGAGTCATACACGTTTAATATGTACTTATATGTATATAGCTACAATGCATGGAATAATGTATAATTATGTCTCTAGACACGTTAATTCGTAGAAGGAGCTTAATTAGATTATAATTAGCACGGTAAGATAAGCTTGTGTAGAGAGATTTTTTATTGTGCTTTTTGTTAACTACAAAATAAATTGCTATTTCTGAAATTTTGATTAAGTTTTTTCACAGCCATTTTAGGTGGTACCTGACGGCAATAAGATAATGTTTTATTTTATTTTGGTACCGCCACTATAATTTATTTAAAAAATAAATTATGATATATATACAGCTCTTCCAGAATCTTGTTAAGAAACTAATTTCCCCAGAAGTCGGTAATTTTGTATGTACTTAATATGAGTTCAACAGTTTTAACAAGAACCGCTGACTAACATGACCATTAATATATACATATATAATAATACATATATATATATTAATATATATTTCTTAGTAGAACTTGTGGCAACGACTTAATTGGAAGGTTTTTCTCCCTTTCACACTGAAATACGTAAGCGAGAGGACATAATCTTTCAAAGTAATATTGGGCAAAATCAAACAAATTAAAACCAGGCAGTTTGATAAAACAATGTTTGAAGGAAACATCTAAATAAATAAATATTCCGTGGCATTGCACACAGCACTATCTAGCCCCACATTAAGCAAACGCTTTTGAGTACTAGATAACAGATATAATACTTACATATATATACTTTTCTTTTGTAAATACATATTTATTATACATAGAAACGACAAAGAGACAGGGATTTCTGGCGTAAAACGAAGTTCAGCAGTAGGCTCTAAGCTGATCTGATGATAATGATGAATAAAACCTAATACTTCTTTCTCGAAGTTAGCAAACAACTCACTACTCTAACAAAAAGGGTAAGTAGACATTATTTGACAGCCTCTCTTATTGTTGGTAGAGTGGCTTGATGGACTTCTATTTGCTAAACCGGTGGTATTACTAACACCAACTATGATGTAATCTGTAACCCCACCACAAACGACCTAATGAACTACATATACTCATTATGTGGGATTTAATGAATGACTGAAACTATGACCTGTCAAACTGTAGGCATTGGAAATATTTGCTTCGTCGGTCGGGGAATTTATTTTACGTATGTGTAGGTAACTTTATAATATGTAGACCGATACCTAAACCACAACCACGTTAGTCTGATCGTGACGTTCTTGTTTGACTTATTCATTATAACTATACGGTTAACAAAACCGACGTCTCAAAAAAATGTAGTCCAAACCGAATTTCCACCAACCTTGAATACGCCAAGATTCGAGTGGAAACAATAAACGTATTCTGATTATATAAAATTAGCAACAAATAAATGCGAACTCAGTCGCCCTTGTTTCATTTGTAGTCGATGACGAGACGTTTAGAATTAAATTCTCACGAGCGCCTAAAAACAGTGTGTTTTTAAAACAAGGCGACCAAACATGACGTGTTTGAATTATTTTCTCAGCCGAGTGTTTATTTAGGCACAGAGAGCGTCACACAGTCATGAGAAAAGGTTGACGCAACCACACAGATTATTAACTAGTCACAACAATGTGCGTGTTTTCATTACTACGATATAATGAAAATAGATTGATAAGTACCGAGTAGGGTTTGTAGCTGGAAACGTTTTATTGGTGTTCAGTGGAAGTAGTAATAAAACAGCTGCGATGGTTCGACATACTTATTATAGGACTACTTATTTACGCTTCTGATTTCTGTTAAATTCAAGCTCTATTGATCGCTTCTTAGATTATCTTCGCAATAATATACCTGTGTTTAAAACATCAACTAGATATTTAACGTGATTTTAATTTAACAATGCAATGTGCGTCTTTTTGAGGATATATTTGAACTTACAAATGTGATTCTATTGCAGAAGCTGATGTAAGCAGTTTCTGTTTTTGTGCTATTTTAATAGCTTAATTTCGTTCTCTACAAAAACAGATATCTAGATCTAGAACGGTCGAATTCACAGAACGGAATGGAGCCAATTCGAAAGATAATTACATCACAATAATGGGCTGAATTCGATGAATCATCTCCATCCATTTACAAGAAAAATATTCCGAAAGACAACAAGGCGGCAAGACATTTCTCAGAATCAAATTTATATTTCTACATTCATTATACGTAATTAGTGTTGGTGTAATTTAAAAGCAATTTCGTGTGGGCAGGAACTGGTATTAGACGGGTTCATGCGCAGAAATTACAGATTGGAAACTCATGAATCTCACCCGGGTGTGAAAATACATGTAATTTGTTAATCATTCAGAATGATATTGTACTTAGTTTGTTACAAGAATTTCTAGAGAGTTGGGTATAATACAAAATTACACAATAATTACTAATATAGCAAAGAAGTAGATATTTATATTAAAGACGGCACAACTTTGGAACATTTAACCGTAAACTGTGTTTCTTGTGACCACTCAGAGGTCTTCCAGAGTAAATGTGTATGCGTACGTTCGGTAAGCATGTTTGGCCTAGTTTGCAGTCAATACTTAGCATCAGGAGGGACATAATCAAACGCGATCATATTCTACGTCAAAAATCTTCCAGTTAGGCTCAGAGAAACACAGGAAAACCAACTAACGCTCCAGAATGGAATTTTATTGGACGTGTAAATAGGCTTGACGAAAATAAATGAATATGAATGTCCGCGTCACCCGAGTGATTTCGCAACCTCACCGAGCGAGCCCGCGATGATTCCCTCTGTTTACCGCCTACATTTCTTGCCGGCTATTGTTCACAATTTCATCGTAAACGTTATGCAAGCTTTCCGCTTATTTTCATTACTGTTTTTACTGTTCTATGTACATAGAGATTCGTGGAAATGTTTGTAGTTGTGTAACGATTCTATTGAAACGTTTGTAATCGGAAAATGTGATGAACTCGACGGCCGCGGCCGGTTCCTAGAACGCCTAAGTGCTTCGTTTGAAACTATATGACAGTGTAGGCGATTTCAATTCTAGTTATTAGACAGATGTTTGGACTGCTTCATGGATCTTTCTCGTGAAATTATACTTATTCTTGAGCGAATAACATGTTTTGTTTTTAGTAAAGACAATTCTTGGTATCATCCAACTAATCTTAATAGAAATGGGTTTAATTTCAATTAGAAAGACCTAATAATAGGTTTAGAAACTTTGTGTGGCCACTCAACTGGTTAATTGAAATATCAATCAATGTATAGTTACAACTTACAATTAATTCAAGTCTCTAAAGAACAGTCGCTTTTCTAACATACATATGTAGCCTAAATTGTAAGTACCTACCTATTATAATACATATTACACATACATATGTGAATCCATGTTGAATACGTGGTCAATTTCATTGTTTAGCAACAAGAGAGGTGCTGAAAACTCCAAGGCCAGTTTCAATAAACTAAGTATTGAAGGCTACAAATTAGTTGCTTACCTAAAGAACCCCTGTTCGTAGTGCAGCCGCACGGAGGTGGGTCCCTTGCCAGTCTGCACGGACAGCGAGAATATAAAGTTCCTGTCTCCGGAGTCACGGATGACGAACGCACCCACACTCGCGTCTTTCAGGAGGTTCCTGGCACCCTGGAATAGAGGATATTCTAAAGTTAGTTATGATGCAAGAAGATACATGTAAAATAGTACAACTGTAAATTATAAAAAAAGGAATAGCAGCATCTTCAGATGCATTACATTGGGACAAAACACATCCACAAAAAAACTTTTAGAAAACTTGATATCCTCCTTTTTTGAAGTCGGTTAAAAAGTAGCTTATAGTGACTATTCAAGACATTTACTATCACCATATTAAAGTTCACGATGATCTGTCGCTGCAGAGAAAACGGAACGAACAGGCAAACAAAACAAACACTCTGTTTTATAGAATGGAATGATAAACTATCTCTCTTTTAAGTCTTCAAATTGGGTAAAGAGGTTTCTTCTAGGCAAGCGTGCTACATCTTTGACTATAGTGGTGCTTAACATCAGGCAGGCTATAGTCAAAGTAACCCTACATAGTGTTAAAAAAAAATGTGGAATTACATTTAACATACAATGTACAATATAATTAACCAGACGTATTTGCTGCTTTAAGAGTAATTATACTACAATTAGAAACAGAACACATTCATAACTATTATTATATTCCGTGTTTTCTGCGAACTACAATCCAGGGGTCTTCAAATCTAGAGTTAATAGGAATCTTCTACGTAAGCGTGTTACATCCTAAGCTGCAGCAATGCTTAACATCAGGCAGGCTGTAGTCAAACGTAAACCTATCCCACGTAAAAAAAAACTATATAGTAACCAGTCCATACTGAGTTAATCATTGAGGCAGACACAGTATTTCGTACCTAATTACAATATAATAGCACGTATCAGCTCCCGCAGATAATTATGATAATCAGGCCAACTAAAATTCTAGCTCACCCAACACATTGAGTAATCTGGACAAAATTGAGTCGCAACAGCTCAGTAGTTACCATCTATATGTATTATGTATGTAAGTAAAACGCAAAGGTGACTGATCTAGAGTAAACAGGTTTCTTCTAGGCAAGCGTGCTACATCTTAGACTATAGCGGTGCTTAACATCAGGCAGGCTATAGTGAAAGGTAAGCAAGCCTATTTCGTGTAAAAAAAAGATCTAACAGCAACCAGGCTAAAAAAGTAGGTTTGGCATGCAAATAGTTACTATGACGAAGGCATTCACACAGAAAAGAGTAGTCGAAAATCCACATCTAAAGGAGTGTAATGATTGCAAATTTGCAAGAAACTTTAATTGTTTATAATGAATACTTCTTAGCCGCAAGTATCCACTAGCAATAATATATTTCAAGAAGTAATCTTAGCGAAGACATTGCACAATTCCGCGGAGTGAATGGAGGGAACCTTGACACGCATTCTTAGTCTTGAGCTTTGTAAGCCCACGGAGAATACAAAATAGTACATCTTGCTTGCGGTAGGTATTTTATATAAAAAATACTTTTGCCTGTATCTGAGAATTGTTTAAAAAAATAGACAGTTTCTAAGGCAAGGAAATATATCGTTTTGAATAGTTTATTGTTGGAAAACCTAATGGACGTGTAAGTATAGGATATTAAACATACAAGTGACATGATAAACAATAATGATCATAGCAACGTTAAATTGTAGGTCCCGGCTGTTTGTCTAGAGCGGCAGTCGTTAAGCCATGTCAGAGGCCTTTAGTGCGGTTTGAAAACTCTCGACACCAGATTTGGCCGCTCTCATTCGATAAAAAAAAGAATAGCAACTTTTACACTTGTATTCGTTTCTTTTTTTTAATGCTAGTATTTTCGCACTAAACAGTCTTGTTTTCATGTTATGCGATTTCTGATAGCTATATAAACCAGGGGTCTTCAAATCTAGAATAAACAGGTTTCTTCTAGGCACACGTGCTACGTCTTAAACTACAGTGGTGCTTAACCCAGGCAGGCTTTAGTCAAACGTAAGCAAAATGTAATTGAAAAGTAATATCTAATCATAAGTCCTAATTTGCTCAGATACTACATTCATATCTATTTAATACAGATCTGTTTACAGCATTAAAATTCGCAAACTAGGTATGAGGTAACAGGTAACAAGATAAGATACCTAAATCATATTTTAATATCTAAGGTTGTCTCAAAATATAAATCTATCACTTCATAATATCATTAAATCTACTAATCAGCTTATTTAGCGTTTCTACGAATGCCAGACGGATACTAAAGTGATAAGTACTATATTTTACGCATGATGAGGCAATATGCTGTAGTACAACACCGATATAAGCATATTCAACATAAAAACAAGAATTAGAAGACGAAATCTAAATATTAACAGATGATGTGAAATCGATAATCATAAAAATTAACTATGATTATCAAACTAAGAGATTTGATTGTTATTTCTCGTTTTAATGAGTTATATGCCGAACCATAGCGAGAATATTATTAAAATGTGATGCTAAGTGGTAGGTTACTTATTATCTCTCTATCAATTAAAGAATAGATAAGTATTTTTGCTGTGAAATTTGGCAGACATCATACAAATACAGTTTATTTTCCTCAATTACCACAACTTAACTGTTACAGAAATAACTTCACAGACTGGTAAATTGTACTATAAATATTTGCGTAACATTAAAATGGGATTTTGTATATAATATTACGTAAGAGGAAAATTATTATGACACAATAATTGCTCAATGAAGTCAATAGGAATATCTCGGTGACAAAAATTGAGCATCATAAGATTTCCTCTCAATACACTTCCTTGT
Organism: Macaria notata; assembly: GCA_927399415.1. NCBI lineage: Eukaryota > Metazoa > Arthropoda > Insecta > Lepidoptera > Geometridae > Macaria > Macaria notata. Next base: position 8,828,996 of record OV656725.1, on the reverse strand, counting down.
GTGGTTTGATTTTCCTTCCTCTAGTATAATTATTTATTTGTTTCATTGAGGCAAGACGAAAGTTGGAAAATTTTGATATTGCAATAAAATCGTCATATCTTCGCAATAAACATGCCAATGCAATTTCAATTTCAAAATCTGTGAGCGAGCATTTAATCTTGCTTCACGCAAATGATTTGTTTACACAATTTCGGTTGAGTAGTGTTGAGAGTTGAGAACATGTCTTCCGTGAAAGGTCTAGGCGCCCACCATGATATGCTTGCTCAAGTAAACTTCCCCAATGAGAAAAAACCTGGGGTGGAGTCAAGGGTCCCAGGAATGAGGAATACGACGTAAGGAGGAGGTCTAAGTAATGAGTGTGTATGTGTACCTGCCAGTCCAGATTGCCATAGTACCAGCCGGACAGGCGCAGCGCCCGCAGCGTGTCGGCCAGCCGCCGCAGCTCATCGTTGTAGGCCGGGAACAGGGGCGAAGGCGTGCTGTACAATGGCGACTGGGGCAGGGCGGCTGCGGGCAACAGTGATCATAGGGTCAACAACACACATGTATTGTATAAGTGTTGTTGAGATACACTACAAATAACATTTATAGAAATATAATAGAAACATTGAGACTTCTAGGTAGTTTAGAGCTTAGGCAATAGGTAATGCTAGATAGTAGGGCTGCAACATTGTATCATTAGCCGAGTTGTAGCCTGCATTAACTATATAAAAAAGGAGTTTATCAATAGATTTTTATAGGTGCTTACTATCAAGGCAGTTACAAGACACTCTGTTGCACTAGAGTGCACTAGTATCGTACAATTTTACTTATTACCTGAACAATTTACTATCTTGTAATAATCTGTATATTCTTTAGGAAGAAAGCATTTTTATTATTCTGATCTTCTACTTCTAAGAGGTCTTACCTATCGTGAATGGCGGCGGCGTGATGGGCGCGGGCTTGCCGTGGCAGACGGGCAAGGAGAGGCGCAGCTCGTGCCTGCAGTTGGGGCAGCACGTCACGCCGGCGTTCCACCCGCCCAGCGGGACGCCCACTTCCACACATGCATCTGGAACAAGACACATTGGAGTTTAGTTTCATCTTAAATCTTCTTCTTTTTTCTTATATATAAAAATGAATCGCAAAATGTGTTGGTAAGCACATAACTCAACAACGCGTGGACCGATTTGGCCAATTCTTTTTTTAATATTTGTTGAAGTTCAATGATGGTTTTTAAGGCAAAATAATTAATTCAGGCTGCACAGGATCGGGACGAGTGGCGTACAAGAAGAGAGGACTATTCTCAGCAGTGGGTGATAGCGGGCTGATGATGATGATGATCACAATACTTAATATTATTATCCTGGAAGTCAATCTATGATAAGTATTTCTTTTGTGCCATAAATGTCAGCCATGACAATGTGTTAATTCAATTGAAATTGAGCTATGTGAAGAATTTGTCTTATTTATTCAAGTTTATGAGAATTTGCTTAGCATTTCATTCATATATGAAGAGAAGACATATTAAGGTATAATGTAAATACTGAATACTAATAATAGACTATCAAAAAAGCAGTGTGTTTATGTATGATTATCAAAAGCTTTAAAAGGCATTGATAATAAGCTGAAGTAGTAGTTATTGAAGTATAGTATAGGAGTACATATTTATTTTACTCTTATGGTTAATATTACAAATGCAAAGTATGTAAATACAATACAATATAACTTTATTGCACACCAAAAATAAATTACAATATGAAATGAACTTAAACTATAAAAGAATGCACAAGTGGGCGGCCTTATCACTTTGAGAGATCTCCTTCAGGCAACCTTAGCAAGAAAACGGTAAATAATACCTGAAAGAATTACAATGATAACAACACCATGTTTCTTAGTACCTATTTGACCTTGAGACACATACCTACCTATATACTTATGTATGTTATTTGTCAATGGTATCAGTGCAAATGGGGCACTCAGAATGCAATATATTCAATAGATAAAGCCAAATGTGTAACAAGAAAGGTGAATGAACATTAATGGATTATATGAATCACTGAGATTATGAAATAGGTGAATGATTATAATCAGACAACGTTAATAAATGTAGCTACAGTTGTGTAAGTTACAGTCATTTTAAATAAACTTTACTATCAGTTATTATTATTTGTAGAAAATAAATAAATAACTTTAGGGGCACATGTTTGAGTTGCTGACAATTGTTACGCTCTTTAATTTTTCAGCAGTTGTGGTGTTTTATTGTGTGATATTTTAAGTATTGCATATAGGGTCAATGTGGGTAAATGTAAACGGATATGAAAAAAATATTCCCGCTTCTTTCAATTTTACCAATAACTTGTAAACTAATTGTAGTTAAGGATTTTTTTTTGGTCTATATAGTTACTAGATAACTAAGCCAGTTATGCAGATTAAATATAAACAAGTAAGTGCTTTATTTCATGTTTTATTACAAGTTTACATTTGCCCCTGAATGTTTTTTAAAAATATGCTGTTTTGAGGGAATTGTAAACACAATATTCTGACCAACATGCTAAATATTGATGAAATACCACTTTGTAAATAACAGTGAGGATTATTTGATATGTATAATATTTCACAATCTTTATATCTTATATAGGAGGTAAAAGGAAACAAACTAAAATGTCCTTAGTTCCTCCTTGTGGAAACATCCGGGGTAAATGTAAACAATATACTTGTAATGGGGTAATTGTAAACAAATTGTACATTTTTTTGCAGAAATGTCTTTAGATTTTGAGAATTCATAGAATATCCTTTACCTTTTTAGAGATAAGAGAAGTTCTGGTAAGACACCAGTAATGCAAGTGTAATAACATATCATAAAAATCATAAACAATGTCAGGTCTCCTTGCATCAGTGTGGGCCTTTTGTAAAATTTCAGGCTTTTTTAGTGAATAGTCTTTCACTAAAAAAGCCTGAAGAGGGTTTCTTTTCATAAATGATTGGCACCAACAGTCTCCAGGAATTTTATCTTTAAAGGGCGTTTTTATTTTGTGCTTTCACATAATTCTCCCATCATCATCAAAAAATCGTCTTTATGGCACGAGTGATTCATTCTTGCTCTTGTTTTCAGGCAATTAACGAGATGTTGTCCTACACGATCCGGTAATGCTTTGGAGACTCCTCCACCCATTCTGCTTAGAGACACTTTTCGGCCTTTAATACTAATGTGATAAATAATAGCAGTGGGTATTCCATAATATTCGCTAGCTCGTCTAAATTTCTTCTGTTTATTTGTGACATCTTCCACTGCTCTTCTAATATTTTTCACAGTATGAGGGGCAGTTCCTTCTTTTTTACATAGTTTCTGGGCATATTTAGCACTGAAACAAAATGTTTACATTTCCCTCCCCACCCGACGCAGTAAATAAAAAACATAGAAAACCTATTGTTTCCAATTCCCTCTCTATTTACATTTACCTCAAAATGTGTTTACATTTTACCCTATAAGCTAATATTAGAGGCAATTGTAAACGCAGCACGAAAAATGGCGGCCGTATTTTGCGGAGAAAAAAGCAGCCTGAATCATTAGAATAAATCTACATTCATCACGTTAAATTTATTACATTACTCACTTACCTTTATTTTTTTGAGATATTATAACATAAATTGAAGTACTTGCGAACTGTATTTACATTATTTTTTGCGACTTTTTTTAAACATATCAAAAACCGTGTTTTTGATGTCTTTCAGTTACAGATTGAAATGACCTCCATAAACCATGAACAGTAGTTGCTTTTCGTTATACACACATTTTTTTCAGATCAAAATTGGCGAAGTTATCTGGCTTGTTTCCATTTACCTCTGTTTACATTTACCCACATTGACCCTAAGTATATTTTAGTAATGTGCACTAAATTATTACTTAGGCATTATTTACACAACAGTACAAATATGATCAAAAGGATGTGAAAATAATAATTATAATAGTGAAAATGGATTTACACCTTAACATATACATTAAAGATGTTTTTTAAATATTTGACTCATATCAATCACACAATTCTGGTGACTAAAATACAAATATTTTATTTTACTAACTCAAATGGAACAAATAAGTGACAGAGAATAATACATTTCTTGGAAGGTTGTGGAACAAATTCATTCTGAATATGCCTTATCACTGGCCCAGTTTTTAATAAACTGCTTTCAAAGGAAACATTAACTGCTTTGTTCTTATCAATCAGGCTTTTCTTGATTATAATCTTTAGTTAGTTTATATGTTCAACCTTGTTTAGTATTTCTGGAAATATTTTAAGTACTTAGAATAGAATAGAATGTACAACAAAAAACAGAAATTACACAATAGAAAATACCTAAACATAAATATAAGTGCTGGACATTGAGTGGCCTTATCACCTAAGGTGATTTCTTCCAGGCAACAACAGGCAGATAGGCAGGTTTGTTTTTTGGGATATACTTAGTCAATCTTAGCTTATGAAAGCAAGTTAATGCCCTTTAATTACCAAGCCTATAAAATTATGAAGATTCATTACCAGTATCAATTATATTAATCATTTAAATTACTGTGTCATGCTGAACTTCCAAAATACAGAAAAAAACGTTTAGGCATTAGAAATTAAACTGAAAAATGAATTTAGGTGTATGATTCCAGTCATCAAGATTTCCAGTTATAAATTACTATCTTATCACATGTACTGTATAAATATTTTATCTCCACAGATGGCAGGTAACATGTGGTGAGGTTTAATCTTCAATGTAAATATAGAGATAGGCAGTAGAACATAGTGACAGAAAAAAACATTGAAATCATGGCTTTAGCTAAATTGTGATATTACACTAGGGCTTTATGTTCATAAAGACATGTATAGACTATAAAATTTTCGTAGAAAATTACTAAGTTAGCTGATAGCTAGTGGTTTGTTTCCATATGAGAGCAGATGTAGAGTGAAATTGAGATCTAAGCACTGATATTGCGAAATTTGAGCATACAGATCTCGCTCTTCTGTAGGTACTTGGATAGGAAAGGATTGTTAAACACATAAAAAGCTTACCATTAAGTACTAAATAAATAAAAGCAAGCTATATAAGTCCCTTACTATCAAATGTATTCAAACCTAACCTATAACAACAAGATGCTGACTTACTTTGCGTGGGCATTCTAGCTGCAAGAGTCATGTTCCCGGGGTACACTGGCGTCTCCCGTTTTTCTATTACGCACATAAGTTTGTTCACCAGAGAACTGGCGTCTTCGCCTTCTCTATCTCTGGATGCCACGGTTCAAACAACTTTACTTGGTATACATTTCACAATAAAACTATACAGAACAGATCTTAGAGGCACTTGGTTTATTTTATCTACACTGCAAGTAAATCCACCGACCCCAGGTTCATCCAGGTAGATTTAATAATTAAAAAAAAAAACAAATAAATAAAATCAAAATCACTTTTGCGTGGTCGCCACTTTTGACATTTTTGGTTTTATTTTATTGACACTGACACTTTGTTTATCTGACATTAGAAGAGCTTGCTGCTGATTGCAGATATTTTAAATTAAAAAAGTTCACTTTATTTAATGTTAATCGAGTAGCCGAAATAGTACAGTAGCACAAACAACTGTCAAGTTAATTCAGTCGAAATAAATAATTGCTGTACACGTTCACGGTAAACAAGCGGAGCGAGAGGTCTGTGCGGCGGCTGCGAGTGCGATCAACTGAACTGAGTGCGATGCGAGGCAGGCGGTTCGGGCGACTGGCGAGGCGAGCCACGCACACTGGGTACCTACGACAGATTACGATATTCGAACGTTCACTGGCTTCCGAGAACTCATTCATCGATATTTGCTATCTCGTTACAAAGAAAAGAGTAGGTACCAACGTATCTACTTAAGAATTTATTTCTCGGAAATAGTGATTATGCGCTAGGCCACGGATTTCGTTTCGGATAGTGTGCATATAAAAACTGTGGTTTATCTCCTCTAATAGACAGTGCATTTTATCTATGGAATAAAAATATACTTAGCTCATACAATAGATTTAGCACGCCGTAAACGGTGTGCTATATAACTATAAAAAAAAATATATTTTTTTTTTATATCATACTTTAATGTAAGCAATTAAAGTTTTGAATCTACCAATTTATCCCAACACTATTATTCAAAACTAAGTTTTTTTAAAGTTTTGACTCTTGACGACAAGGTTACTCAGCCAACGAACTACAACCCGTATGATTTGTATCGCACGTCATAATTTTACGACAATATTAATTAAAAGCTATATTTCGCAAGGCGCAAGCGCAGGTGTTCGATCTGCATTCGATCGCTGCAACAGCATGGATATGAAGAGCCAGTCAATTCCAAGTACTGCGATTATATTCGGCGTTCTCGGAACTCCGTACCTGCGCCGACGCGGCTTTCACAACCATCTGCTAGGCCCGCTGTCATTGGCGCAAAGCCACTCCATGCAGCTGCCGACTGTTCAATTCAAAGCGAATGTGTATAAAAAATATTGATATGGTAGTAGAAAAAAAAACCGTGGCTCATAGAATAACGTCCATTCAGTGCTATTCATACTAAAAATTGACGATGCTAATTGAAATTGGGGACGTAGAGTGTACTTAATGCTCGGCAGATGGGATTCGAGATAAACATAACATAATCGTTATTGAATATTGAGGGGGATATCGATGAATTAATCAATAATATTGAGTAGGAATATTATCTACCCTTTGCATTATATTCAACCAGACATTTTTAGCGGGAATAGAACAATTTCGTGTAATCGAGATTATTCTCGTAATTCAAGAAGATCAACTGTAAGTATTATTCAGATTAATTCTATTAGTAGTTTCGCGAAAATATCTAAGTACTACTTAGGTACCTAAATGCTTATACAGTTAGTATGCGTCGCTTTTAGCATAATGCTGGTATTTTCACAGAAGTCTGTGTCCACAAACAGGCCGCCTCCAAGTTTCATTTCTTGTAAGTAGCACAAGTCGCGAATGTTTGTTTAGGCAGGTCATTTTGCGATTCGCGGAAACTGCTGCGCCGATTTCTACTTTACTGCGAATAGCAGTCATTTTAAAGTTTCTATGTTGGTAACCTTCCAGCGAAAACTAAGGTTGAGTATTTTATACGTATATGTAGCCTGGTAGCAAAGTTATAGTCTACGATCTAGCGCGCTTGCCTAGAAGAAACCGGTGAAATTACAGAGCGCCCATATAAATACGCCACTTGCACACTTTAGCAGACAATTATCATGCTAGATAGGCTCCACTTGACTACAACTCGCTTACATATGGCTTATATTATTCAAAATTAATAAGCCTATAACAAGCTAAAATCATGTATTTTTTGTTGTGTTAGTTGGTAAGTGTACGTAATAAAATTGCCTTGACTGATAAATAAATTGAGTCAACAAATTAGAAACGTACTTAAATAAAATATGAAATAAAAATAGATAATTTACGCAAAATAGATTGCGTAGCTCCAAAAACCTAGCCGAAAATATGTTTTCTATATTTTTCAATGTGTTAGTTTAAATTTATTAGGATAGACATTACAAAGGCTGCACTAATGGTAATGAAATTCTAAATACGTTCAGTTATTTACTCGTTTCTATTAAATAGACCAACAGTATATTTAATTACACAAAAATAAAATGCAGACAAGATAAATCGCCGAAAAACCCCGCTCTTTTATAAATTAGACAAGAATATTCAGCGCTCGTGCCAAGCGCAATGTTGGCTTAATTTTATGGCGTTTAGCTGTGTAATCGTGGAAAGAGTTCCGAGAAATTAACATGGAAGTAGAGCGAATGTGCAATATATAATTTGGAATTATTCAAACAGAACTGATTATACTAATTGTATCTATTGCTAGTGAATAGCCGCGGTTTCGATCGCTTTATACATCGGTATATCATTGATATTCATATTTTTTCATAAAACCAATTTACACGTCAAAATAAAAATAAAATACATATTGTACCTATAGTCTTATGTCATATAAATAACTTAGGTTTATCTAAGTTACAAAAACATTATATATTTTATACACATAGGTACTTACATCAAGTAAAAACATAGGTACATATATTTTAAATTTAAAAAAATCTTCCAGGTCGTAGAACGAGTGCCCGATAAGCCAGCGCTTCTTTCTTGGGATCATTTAAAATTCTATACTAACACCTCAACAAAAATATTTATAGAAAGAAAGAAAGAAAGAAAGAAAGAAATATTTATTAAAATCATAAATATTACAAAACAAATAAATAATTTATATTATCATGTAACACTATGATTTCTTGTCATAATTGTTTTTACATACATTCTTGTATAAATAATAAAATATAATATAGTAAATAATGGTTAAAAATGTTTTAGATTGTATCATATTATACCTTATATATAAGTACCTAATTCGTAAAACACCTCAATACGTATACATACGAGTAAACATAAATTATAAGTTCATGCCTGCGTCAGCCCTTTGTCGCAAATCTGATGGACATTATGATATTTCCACTTTGTGCCAATAGTTAATGTAGCTTTAGAACCCTAGAGAGTCCAGAAATACATACACTAGTAGGTATTGAAATTTTTTGCAGAATAAGAATAAAATCAGAATTTAATATGCATGCATTTCTATACTTACAAAGTAAAACAATACTGGTGAGCCGTAATTCAAAAATAAATAAATATCCATAAAGTAGCTACATGCATAGAGTAACATATAGGTAGCAGTGCTTGACATACATACTCTATGACCCTGTATGTCTATTATGTGTATATATCTAAGCCTTACAATATCTCGAAGACAATAACTCCTATGGATTCAGACCTGATATAGACGGACAGAAACGTGTATTGTTCGTTCGTTCATATGGAATCGTGCCATTGAGGATTTCTCAGAAGCGCGGAGTAAACAGCTTACATAAGTATTAGATTTAAACATCATACAGTAGCAAATAAATTATAATGCTCGTTCAAATGTCATCCAGAAAATGTTCTCGGAAGTCGTTCGTCGTGTTTATTGACACAAATATTAGTTCATTTAAGTGGGTACTAGCTGCGACACAGGATTTTACTCGCGTGGTATTGAAATGTGGTCGGAAATATTTCTAAAAATAAAGTAAACATTAGGTCTAGAGTAAATGGACCTTATTACAAAACGTGGTTTAAATATAAGTCTAGACCAAGTCCGTTTTAGTTGTTCGAAAATTGTCTGTCTACTGACATAATTAACAAACTGTCAAAATGTACCAATGTTAAATCAAAGTTCCAATTTGAAGTTGACATTTTGATTGCTTGTATGTGATGTTTGAACAACAAGAACCCACATTTTATTTTCAAAGTCAGTTAATATTTAAACCGCGTTTTGTAATAAGACGGAAAATGTTTAGTGGTTCACTATGCTTAGGAACGTTTTTTCTGGCTATAGGTAATGCACCGATGCAATATCAACTTTCGTATATTAAAACAGTAGGTACTAAAGTATCACCCAATAGAATTGGTCTCGTCATCTTATACTCGTCGTACGATGAATTGGTCCGTGTCTATGTTTTGTTAAATTGATTGAAAATTACAATTCATCGCTTTTCAATATTAATAAAGCAACCATGGCTGGTTATCGAAGTCAACAACTTCTGAATATTAGATCGAATCGATTGTAACTCATTCGCGCGTGGCGTTACAAAAACTGCTGATTCTTCTATAATTTTGCGCTTCTAAGAAAAGTAGTTGATTTTCTGCGATATGGTGAATATTTATGGGTAGAAAATGAGGGGATATGGTATCTGGTCATACGGTGAATGGTCTATTGAGGGTGAAGCCCCGCTCAGGTGGTCTCTTTGCCACGGTCTGTGGGCATGAGAGGAATGAACTACGAGGAAGATTGACAACATGGATCGCTATTGTGTATGGAGATTGGAGGTAATTTGCATTTGTTGATTTTTGAACGACTTCAATAAATGAAGTTATCAATTCAATCTGATACATTGTACTGTATACTTGAGTACATTACGTACCTACTCAAGTATACAGTATTAGGTTTGGTTTGCATTCATGAGGAATTGTTGGTACGTATATACGTATAATTGAATTCTAACTAACGTCACCAAGTAAGTAAACAAAATGCATACTACTAAAACATTTTTATTATCTCTCGTACTTCTTAATCATCTATTCCATACGTAATATCTGTTTTTTATAAGTGTTTCTGTATGTTTAACACATTTTTGTATATAATTGTGGAATATATGTAAATATTAGTTAGTTATTTTCGTAAAAAAAAAACCATACGTACGAAAAAATAACCTAATCAATTATATTATAATTAAAAAAAAACAATAGATATGAGTAACAGCTGGCGCTATGTCCTGTCAAACTTACAAGAAATTAAGCAATGCGATTCTATCACCTATGACTAATTCAGATAATTTCTTAGTCACATTATGCGGAATTTCTTAATTCACGAAACTACTGAACGGTGTAAGAAATGACTAATTCTTCATTGTGTAGGTATACATAGGTAAGTATTATAGTGCTTTCCTCATATTTTTTTATCATTTTATCAAGCTTATCATACTCTGACTCATTGGAATATCTTTTTGAATATGTATTAATCCAAAATCAGTCTAAAAATAACTAACTTTAGGACCAAGATATTAATGTATGATTCAAATGTATATTGTGGTTTTCCACAAGAAGAATCGAATGACTTCATTCGAAAATAATCTTACTCACTCGCCTCGCGATTTCTCTCGTGTTAAAAACAATAATTTTGAAATATAATTGTCTTTTTCTCAATCATATAAGATGTTGCCTGTTTTGCGTTGTATTACTTCAATAACAGAAACATATGTACACGGAGTTAGGATTTTGGGTTGATCTTTCAAAAATAAACTCAAAATCGACAAAGGAGATGTATGTACGTACATAGTTATTGAAAACAAGACAATGACAGAGCTGATTCTAAAAGACAAAAAACAGCTGTTCGTTAAACCAAAGATCGGCAAGGTCAGATTAAGGCTACAGTAGCAGAAAAACATCGAATTATCAGATGATATCGTGCCTTCTCGGAATTGTTATAAATAAATACATTTATGAACATGAGCTTATTATTTTGATGTAGGTATACATTTAGCTGTCATTTGGGAGGTCCGGTCGACGACAGATTACGTTGTGCTAGCGTCATTTCATGACATGCTGTCATGTACAGACTTCTGCAAACATACGTTGCGTGTACATAAATGTAAGTAGATATTACAAGTTAGGTGAGAAGCTTATACCAGCTTGGTTAAATTGTTAGTGATGATGCCAATTACAAGAAGGACTACTTTTAGACTTAGAAGAAGACTTAGGATGTAGTTTGATGTCGTAGCACGCTTGCCTAGTGGAAACCATAACCAAATGTATGTTACATTCAAAGACCTTAATCCTATTAACCCCAGGTTCCATTTTTCGTTTGAATCACGGAGCTTACGAGAAATGAATATAGGTAGACGCATATTATGACTCTTTTGAGCACCATCTTTGAAGCCAGATTATATAATAAAATGAAGGATTTTCTTCGTAAAATTCATTTCATTCCTGTAACTTGGAACAGTCATGTGAAATAACGAAAATCTATTCTATTTTATTTGAAAGCTTCGCTTCGTCGAGACTCGTGTGTCTACGAAAAAGTCCGTCTCTATTTTTCCTTTTAGACGTTGGATGAGTTTACAAGAAAAATGTTTTCAAAGGCCGTATCTTCCGTAATGTTTACATTTATTTTTAGTTCAACTTTCCAATCCTATTAGTTAGTAATGTCAGCGACACTCCGTTTTCCGCAGAAAAGCGGAAGTGAAAATGGCTCGTGTAGCTCGGAAATAAAATAAAAAATAACGTTATTGCTCAACGAGCGAGCTTGCACAAACAAGCTTTTGAACACAATCAGAAAAGAGTGGATTTAAACCGAAAAAATAAAAGGGAAAAATATTGAAGAACGACCCTTACACCCACCGCGTTGACCCACTGGTGGGTGGATGGGAAATTTGGATTTCCACTGAAGCCATCACTGCATAGATTTAAGGGTACTAATAGTTTTAATATAGGTATGTATCATACTGACTGAATAAATTACTGGGATAAACCAAGGTTTCAACGTACTTATACCAACTAAAAATCCGAACAACTAAGTACTTAATTGTGAAAGTGCAAATCAGCCGCTTTCGAACGGAATCTTGTAATCAAAATTAAATTGAGATTTGAATACTTTACACGAAAGTGGCGTCATTACACTCCTTACCTATAAGTACCTATTCTTACATACGTACGAAGTAAGGCAAATAGACGTATTTGTAGGAAACCCGCTTTGAGTGTCTGACTCATTGAATATGATTTCATTATTCAAATCCGATTTATTGTGAGCTAATCTGTTGTTATGTGACAACGAGTAAGAACATTACGTAAGACTCACGCAAGACTCTTATTATTACTTTTTTTTTTTAATCTGTGATGCAATAATAAAATCTGAAAGGGCTAGGTTGCTTGTTTACAAGGAGGTTGTGGATGGACGATTAAAAACTTTATACTAAAATGTATGGCCTGTTTTATTTTAATATGTACCTTACTTAACTTAGGTAGTTATTAAAACCTGTAGTTACCTGTACCTGTAGTTAGGTGCACATAAGTATAAGTATTATAAAAATAAAATTTTGCTTATTCAAAACCTTCCAAAGCTCAAAGAAAATGGAGAAATATTTTCAAGGAAACGCATTACCTATGTGGTTTCAATCTGAAAATTCCGACCTTTTCGGAACAAAATAAGAGCTCGCGTTCTTATTTAGTCGAGAGTAGGTAGGTACATATCTATCCTAGTGGCAAGAGAGATTATACCTTTGAGAAAAAGTATAATGAAATTGCTTTCACCAGAATTATATTCTACCCAGACATTTACATTTTATACTTTACTGTGCTTTTAGTCTGCGTCTTCTTATCGAATGAGAGTGGCCAACACTGGTGTCGAGAGTTCATCAAACCGCCCTGAGGGCCTCTAACATGGCTTAACGACTGCCGTACTATTATACTTTTAGTTATTATGTCGTATTAGCATGAATTCAGGGTTTTTTCAGTTAGGTTACATTTACATTCAACCTTTTTAGACATGAGTTTAAGCGTAATAAGGTCATATATATGACCTTATTACGCTTAAACTATATATGTGATATATATATGATGGGAATAAATAATGGATATGAGGAAGTTGTACATTACATACCTACATACTTAGGGACATACAGTTATAGATTGATTTTACTTTATTAGGTATTTTTCCCTAACAACAGTTTCATATCGAATGGCCTTCGTTATTCGTGGGAAAGCGAGTTCAAGATAGCATTTATATTAAATACAAAAGTCAACCTTTGATGATACAGTTCTTTGTAACGAATAAATTGATTTATGTTTTTCTCAGAGTCAAGATAAGGTACTTATCTGAAATTATCTTTTACTAAGCAAGAAATACAAGATATGAAGTTAGTACAATCGTACTTATCGCTTTACCTATATTACGTTGAATTTTATGAAGAAAGGTGTATAAAGAAACTGTGTTTTTATGCACATTGTAACTGAGGCTATTCTCTTAAATTTAAGTACGATGACATTATTAATAATGTAGGTACTTTCTATATGAACCTAACTAAGATTTATTCAAAGTTTGAAAATAAGTAAGTAATTCTTCTACAAAATAGTATTTAAAATTTCGTTTCAAAAAAACTTGCAAAGCTATATATTTTATTTCTTGGAAGTACAAGCGACTATACATTAAATCACAAAAATTCTTTTAACAGTGTAATATACCTCTAAAATGGCGTAACATACCATGACAGCCGGAACCTACCATTTATCGTTCAATCCGACCCACAGAAAAACGTTTTCAAAAAAACTGAAAGCCTAATCGATGACCTAATACCGAATACCTTTTTACAGTATACCTACCTAATACCTGTTTTCGTATACCTAATGAACTAAAACCCGCAGCGCTGCCTATTTCTGTATTTATCCATCGCCGTACCAAGAACAGGTGTGTCATGTTGTTAAAATTATCGTGGCATTCTAGAAATAGCACACCCCTGCCTTCCAGGTGCCTGACTCATGTCTGGGTGAATATATCGACATAAAACACTGGTAGACTGGTTGAAAATAAACCAATCTATCAGCCGTTTAATCAAGTAACCAGTTTCTTTCAAAGCACCGAGTTGTGGTCTTGCATAAAAGCAGATTATTTTGCGATCACATGATAAATAATGCGATAAATACATCTACAATTAGTAAAGTAAAGGTAGCGCGAATTGTAAGCTACAACTTACAATTCTAAGTGTAAACTCAATAAAAAAAAATAACAAATTGTGGCATCGTCAGTCAGTTCAGTACCGATAGTCCTCTAAGGCTATCTCATATGACGGGTTGATTTGATTCATCATTTTAAACGAAATGTATTGGCAAGAACGGTCTTATGTCTTTTGCTATGTCGATTAATGAATACCTCGCACGCAGCGACCTTGGCGATCTTTCGTTATAATGTGAGAGTGGTGACCTCAGGTGTCAATAGGTTCTGAGTTTTCGCCCTACATGGCTCAAGGATAGCCATAAAAAGACGAACTGTCGCATGCCTACGCGCATGGTGTCTAGAAATGCCCAGTTAGACCTATAACCTTAGCTGTAAAGTCCTATATTCACTGATTATAAGTCCATATTAGGAACCAAAAAGAAAGAAGTAGGTATACCTACACTAAAAGAAGAAGATAAAAAAAACTATAGACAAAATGGTGAAAAATAACAGAGTAATCGCGTAACATACCCACAAAAAGGGAAAAAAAAACCTTCAGAAGACGTGATAACCTCCTTTTTTCGAAGTCGGTTAAAAAGGAGAGTTACAGGAATGAACAATTTAAAAATACATAATAGCAACATAATTTATTAAATACCTATTCAGATTTAGTTGTCTCCACTTTAGTTAAACTATAAAATTTCTTGGTACTATGTGGTTTTATCCATGTAAAACAAACTGTGTGACACGAAAAAATTTTCATATATGGTAATGTGCCTGCCTGATTATCATGAGCGTTTTGTGGCAAATACATAATACCTACCTATTCCCATTCTATACAGTTTAACTTTCCCTGAATTGCTTAACCGCAGAATTCTTATTCAAAACCAGTGTATTGTGCCATTAACCTAATAGGGTAAGTTCGCCCTTTCGCGTCCATCGCCCAATTCGCGTCCATTTTACGGACCTGCTATTAAAAATACTCGAAAATAAGTATATTATCACACTAATTAAATGTTAAGTGATTACTGTCAATACCTCAATGTATAAGAAGCACGCACACATAGACTAATGTTCCGTGCGCCAACTCAACCTGTTTAAAAAAAATAGTTAGTTTCGGTTGTTCATCTACGGAGTGCAAACCTGTGGGATGTTAATAAAAAAATAGTGTGCAGCGGCGCGTTTGACGGTAACTCTTGTTGGGATCTATGTGAATTTTAGGATACAATACAATACAATATAACTTTATTATGCACACCAAAAAAAAATTACAATATGAAATGAGCTTAAACTATAAAAGAATACATACATAGCGGTTTCTAGACATGAATAATGAAAAAACTAACTATATTAAGTATGAATTTGCTTTTTTTTATCTATTAATTAGTTAAAATAAGGTGGACGCGAATTACTACACTGAATTTTTAAAACTAGCACAATGCGTCCACAGTGGACGCGAACTCATCCATTTACGTTTTAGTTAGTTGTTTATTTTTATGTAATTAAAATATCAATAGAAATTGGGATTCCGTTCATTTTGAAATTAGTATTACACGCTTGTAATACCCAATTTGCGTCCACATTATTATGAGTGTAGAAACACACAAAGATCTATAATAACACGTGGACGCAAACTATTCGTATGGGATATATTCTTGTAACAAATCGCGTCCATTTTATGAAATACAGATGATAGCATAAATATTTTTTTTTTTATATTTTTGAAGTAAGTGCTAAGCAACTATCAGAAGAAAAATAAATTTATAAGACAAATACGCAAAGATTATGGTAATCCCAAGATCACAATATTGGATAAGATCGAATATATGTAAGAAAAAACATTGGATTTTTTAATTTAAGGTCCTTACTATGCTGAGAAGAATAAGTATTTAAACATTTTTTAAAGAGCTTTATAAAATGATCTTTATGTTGTTTTTAAGTAATTATATTCTTGAATAAATCAATTATTAAGATCCAGTCTTTTTTTGCATTCCCTTAAAAATATCACCCCCACATACCTTCTTTAAGCTGGTGGACGCAAAATGGTCCACGGGTGAACGCAATTTGGATTTTGTGGACGCAAACTAGGTAAAAAGCCAAATTTCGAAATTTGCCTTTTTTTAAAAAACACAAGATGTTTCGAACAAAACTGAAACTTAATATTAAAATAGACTATATAATAAGTGCTGCAACATTTTTATTTTTTCCTTGAAACTTGCCAACTGCACTAAATGGACGCGAACAGGCGAAATGACCCTATGTATTAGGTAAATGATACACATAATTTACACGTAATTAATAATTGATTCAAATAAATTTAATGTTAATATTTATTGTATCACTGAATATTTGCATATGTAAAAAATAATAAATAAAATAAATAAATATCTTCGCTCATAGTATTATGAACATGTATTTAGGTAGGTACATACATTACATGTATGTATGTGTACATGTATATATTTATGGCTTTTCACTATAATTTAATATGTCAGTACCACATACATATTTGGTTTGTATTCGGAAAAGTCAAACCGCTTACTGGTAATTCCCAGATTATACCTCTTTTTACACTTTTAAAAGTACACATACGTAGGTACGTATATAAATAAAAATAATCTATGTTAATATTTATGGCAGAGCAATTTGTTTGGGATTACCAGATACAAAATTCCCAAGATTTAGTTGGCATGAAATTAGCATAAACCTACCTATTTATATTATATAAAATCTTATAACTATGCACATGTACACATGTGTGGTTTTCTCCGTTACGTAAAAATATATGGGTTTTTTTGTAGGTAAGTAAATAATGACGGCAGTTTGTGATAGATATGTAATATAGGTCACATAAATACTAGACCATTCAGTCAATAAAATGTTTCAAATAATATCTAAGTATAACGTTTTATTAATATGTTAACTAAACGGTTTTTACTCACGTGTAATTCGCGTAAGTTGTTTACGCGTTTCGGATGTTATCCATCAACCGTTTAGTTAACGCTTTATTAATATAAAGTTCCTAAAATTTACCTTCTTACTTAATACTTAAGTACTTAGTAAGCTCTCTCTTACATGACAACAGCAAAACCATATCGTGTTTCATGACCTTATTTTAACAAAAAAAAAATATTCACTAAATTGGGTTTCAGCTAATGTACAAGTCAATAGTCTAAGATATAAACCTGATTAAAGGTAACTAAATAAATAGGTAAAATTCTATATTCTCTTACGAAGGAGGTTCTGTTGATTAGAATCAGAATATTATCTTCTTCTTATATATCGAATGAGAGTGGCCAACTCTGGTGTCGAGAGTTTATCGAGCCGCCCTAAGGGCCGCAGACATGGCTTAAAGGCTGCCGTAGTATGACAAACAGCCGGAACCTACAATCTAACGTGTCATCCGACCTTCGGAAGCGCCCAAAATGGAATGCCACTTTTTGGTCACCCATCCAAGGACTAACCGCGTCAACAATTGCTTAACATTGGTGATCGCATGCGATTGCTTCTGCCAGCTGTGCGGCGTTATTCAACTTGGTTTAAATTTATTGTTCAAGTTGGCTAAAGAGATCTTATAAAATGAATTTAGAATATCTAGAATTGGACACGATTGTAAAATCGTGTCCAATTCTAGATATTCTAAATTGTAAGCTTTCTTAAACTAAATTTGTGAGGGTTTTGTTCGTGTAATTATAGATCTATATTTAGAGACACAGGGTGGATATGATTAAAGATGAAAGGTTCTGGAAGGGATCGTGTCGCCCCCACATACCTAATACCCAATCCATAGAAATCCTCGGAATAATCCAACACGTGCCTCTTGGAGGCGTCGGTAACCTTCGGGATGTAATTTACTTAGGAAAGTGTGTATAGAATATTACTTCAAAGGGCTTTGGCTTTGGGTTTGGATAGGGAAGGGAAAATTATCTAAGATATTATCTACAAAATAATGTAGGTAAGTACATTGTGCAGTAACGAACAAGGTTATATAATTGTCGAGAAAAATCTATAACAGTATTTATGTATGCTCTGCATTCGACTACAATGTCGCTTACTAGAGGTTGTTTCGGAAGATGTGGTCTATAGCTTAATTTACAAATGTACAAACGTCTAAACATGTTTTTGATGATTGATTGATTGATAAATTCTTTATTAAAACACCACATACATAAAAAACAATACAAAAAAAACATAGAAAAATTAAATTAAATTGATGGAGAGGAAATTATAAAAAATAAACTAGATGGGGTGTACAATAACGAGCACATGAAATTTTACTACAAAAACTTAAACAATAAACAAAAATATTAAAACTAATTACATATGTCTAAACTAAATCATTGCCTCGTACGTGACGTCCCAGCCAGCCCCAACGGAAGACCAGCTCTGATTGCTTCCCGTAATTAGCATTATGCTGGGTTGGGGCTGTGTTGGGGCAGACTTATTTATTTATGGTATGTATGTATATGTGTGTGTATATACCTACTAAAAGTATGTACATCTATCTTAACAAATGCTATTAAAAAAATACTATGAAATAGCGAACGGGTATCGATACGAAGCACTACTAGTTAAGAGTACCTACCTACTAAATACCTAAGTTTAAATAATTCAGCACCGAAATATTGGAAACTATTGATTTAGCAAGTATTATCCAAGTTTGAGAACTTGTGGTAGTTTCTCTGAACTCGATAACAACTTGGGTTTCTGTTTTACCTATAGGTATACTTATCTTAGCAATACTTTGTCATTTTACTCGGAAACCCGTGGAAGGAATGGAGGACAAACAATGGTTACTAACTCGGCTCTCAGGGTCTCCGTGAGGTAAATTCGATATTTATTTCTTAGTCCGGATAACGGCTATAGTGCAGCGAAAGGATTTTCTAGCAGACAAAAGATTTCTAAGGTTATGAAAAGGTATAGGTAAGGTAGGTACTACTACCGTTAAACGTAGGGTTTAGAATGTGTTTGTTTGTAAATAGAGAAACAAGAAATCTGACATATTTAGTGGCCATAAATATATCAGCCGCTGAAAGATGTTACAATAAACAACCGTTTTTGATAACATAGAACACAAGTAAGAAGATTTGCAAAAGAGTAGATGCTCATCATCATCGGACTGCCCATTATAATTATAATTTGGCCAAAAATCTATAATGAAACATTACCCTTATTACAGTTACTTATATTTATGCAAATTAGGCTAAGTTTTGACTACAGCCCGCTGATGTTAACCACACTATAGTGGAAGATGTAGCACGGTTGCCTAGAAGAAACCTAAACTACACAAAGATGCTGACATACTGATGTTTTGTGACGACACAGTTCTATTGTACAATGACAAAAGTTGGAAAAAAGTGTATGAAAAAGCAGAGATTGGTCTCTCGAAGGCAATTGCATGGCTTGATAGTAACCTGTTGTCTCTTAATACATCGAAGACAAAATACCTGTCGTTTAGTAAAACTAAAGCCTCAAGACCATCTCCCTCATTGACCATTAAGGCTCACTCTCACCCGTGTAATAAAGGGCCTCCCCCTAGTTCTTGTAACTGCAACACATTGTCTGATGTTGCCACAATTAGATATCTGGGAGTTATAGTAGATAATCATCTAAAATGGGGAGCTCACATACAAACTGTGTCCAAACGCACAAGAAAGCTAATACACGTTTTTAAAACTCTCAGATACGTGGCTGATAGCAAACTCCTTCTACAAACTTATAAAGCTTAAGCAGAGTGTGCTATAAGCTACTGTATAACTTCATGGGGCGGCGCTGGCAAAACCAATATGAAGGTAGTTGAGAGAGCCCAAAGAGCACTTCTTAAAGTAACGTTTAACTTACCTTTTATGTACCCAACTGACAAACTATATAAACTGTGCAATGTACTTACCGTACGTAAACTTTTTATGAGTCAATGTTTGCGTAAATATCATAGAGAAATAGTACCATACCTACCACAGACTAACAAACGTATTGATAGATGCCCAGTCCCAGAATATCATAGTGAAGTTGCTTGGCGACACTACTCCCACCTTGCGCCTATACTATACAATAAACTGAATGAATTCCAAGATACAAACAAATTAACTGTACATAAGTTGAAAAATATCATGCATAAATGGCTAGCCACGTTAAATTATGATGCAATAGAGAAAATACTGGAAAAACAAATTAAGTAAATAAGACAATTACAACCAACACCTTAAGTCACACTTACAAACACACCAATATACGCTATCTCAACACACACACACACCCACACGCACACGCGAACACACACATATGCAAATACACATACACACACACACACAAACATCCAGAACTAATCGCCAATACTCCAAGCATAACATCATTGTAAATATATAAATAGCTGTTTATATTATATTATATAAAATTTAGGATACAAATAGATTAAGTAATATCATATTCTGTATAAACAATAACTAGGCATAGATTATTTTGTAATCACTTAAAAACATACCTACTACATTATTATAAGTTGTTAATATAAAACTAAGTTGTAAACAAGAACCCCCGGAAGAACCTGCCTCTCTACGACACAGTTTTTTACTAATGTAAGAGGCAGAGCTATTTGTACAGTGTAACATATTGTTTTGTTTTACAATAAATTTATCTTTATCTTTATCTTTATGGCTGCACTCACCTGAAGGTAAGTGGTCTCCGCCGCCTACGGACATCTGCAACAGATTTAACTGGCCTCAATACTTTAACATATTAAATCAAGTAAATGTATCTTAGCGTACTTATCTATGATTTAATATTATTTATATACAACGAAGATACTGTCTACTATTTTAATTATTCTTCTACTCATGAAACTGTATTTATTGATTTGTAGACACTTTGTAAATGTACCATTGTACTTAATCTTTGTTTGTAGGTACAAATAAATATAATAAACATCCACTGTTCCTGGCTTCCACCTACATTTGTGTCAGAAATATATACAATAATAATATTGACAAAAACGCAATACCAAAAGTGGCAAATGACGCTTCATACATTTTTGGAAAGTTTATAAATAGGCTCGTTAAGCAGATAGACAGTCATCCTCACCGCTACGTCTTTAGCACTTTAGGAAATGCCTCGAGCGGAGTGAATCATTGAGACAAATGACAATATTTACAGTTACAGAGGCTTCAAGCTAAATGATAATATCGCGGACGAGCCAGGAAGTGCTCGCGGTCGGTTCGGAGAAGTGCGCCGGCGCATGTCGCATTCCACCCTCTCCTCTGCCCTCTGACACGGCGCCACCACTATCTGATCCACCGAGAATTCCTTAACAAGCCACTAGAAAGCAGAGATCACAGATAAACAACTTGCAACATCACTCTCGACCTTTTAGACTTGTATCTGTACCTCGACACCGACCATCTGGTTTTTGGCCGGTTCGGCTAACTACTCGCGCGGAATGTTTTAACGACCCCAATTGATAGCTATAAAGCGCTAATGCACGCCGTCAGCACATAAAAGACTTTGGCAATAACCGTTCGGATTGAAGAGTTTAGCTGAGCAACCTTCATGCGTTCCGAGAAGTCCGCCGACCGGTCGCCACTCGGCGCGCAGCGCGCTTCCCGGAACGGAACGTCGACCCGTTTCAGTGTCGCAGTTTCGATTTTTAAAATAGACACGTTCCGTTATACTTAGTTAAACCGATGGCCCCCGATTTATGGCCAGTCAATTAGACGTTGTGTAATCCGTAAATGAGAATCACTATTTTTATCCCGAGCCCAGACTCGTTTCCGAGTGAAAGGGGGTTTCCTACTGAACT
This sequence comes from Macaria notata, assembly GCA_927399415.1. NCBI lineage: Eukaryota > Metazoa > Arthropoda > Insecta > Lepidoptera > Geometridae > Macaria > Macaria notata. The sequence continues at coordinate 8,806,915 of OV656725.1, read as the reverse complement.
TGTACAACGAGTTTTCGTGACTAACTTTCCTCCTTTGATGTGTTTCTTTTTAACTTTCTTTGGTTGGAGACGGCGGCGTATGTAAAGCTTTCATTGAGAGTTTAAAGATACAATCTTCGTGTTTCCGTTGGTATAAAAGATGTTAACGGTTTAAAAATAGAGCCGAAGAATTGAATCAGTCGAGTAGGTGCCGATGAAAGGCAGACGTAAGCCGCATTTAAAGTAAATATGAACAAATAAAGAGGTACCAACTTGCGTGGGTTTGTTCTCAACTCCACCTACATCTGTAAGTGACGCAAGCACCCGCTACGTATGCAGTATGTACATCACACCTACCTACTACGTGTAGAGACGTGGTAGTCCTCTGCGCTGACCTAATCGTTTGCCTTCACCTTATTTACTTATTTATAGAGCTCGCTAACTGTACAGTTTATCGACACTCACCTACATGGCCCGTAAAAGGCATAAAAACACGTACAGGCAAATAAAAAAGCTTTTATCAATCCGCATCTGAGTATTTTTTATTTACTGAGCTAATTGACAGGTCCAACCTTCAGAACGAAAGCGAATTCGCGGATAAATGTAAATACAAGATCCTTTTTTGCGAAGCGGACATTCAATTTGCCGACACGAAAAAATTGGAAGACCAGCAGCGAGGTTGCTAAAGGAAAATCGACGACGTAAAGTGGCTGACTGTCGAATTTGTATCGTACTCCATGGAGACAAGACTCGGATTCCCTCGGTACGGAGGCAGATCAAAAGCGGTATTTGAATCAGTTCGTTAGTCGAAACTGGTTGTAGTTCGCAGTAGTCTGCTATTGAAATTTAAACTAGCCCACGTTCTGGGAATGCGATGCGAGAGTGTTTTTGCCTGTTTTGTTTCGGCCCTAGCCCAACAAGGCGAAATGTGGCCGCGACAGCGACACGAATCAATTGACATTTTGTAATTTTGTGCTGTGGAGCTGCATATCCTTGGAGGCTTGGTGGTCCTTAAAACATTTTCAACCTCTCTCCTAAACATTAGCCTGCATTGTTCCTGGTTTATGACCCAACTAGTACCGGAGCCGACAAAACCACTTTTGTCGCCATTTTTCTTTGTCTCCTTCCTCATTATATCGATGGTTTACTTGCAGTGTTATGCCATTCAATTATGGCATTTAGACAAACACCTTGTTAACAACTTGTTGCTGGGCAAACATTGTAGTTATACAAAACGCAGCTGTTAAATAACTATGTAGATACGTTTACACCACAGTACCTACAATTATGGTGTAGGTATACAACATACAAACGCAGATAGTTTCCGCGTGTTTAGTATAAATATCACGCGACGGAAGCAATTTAATCATAATACCAATGACCGATAAAATTGCGAGTCACTTCGTGGAAGCACATCGGCGAGCAGTTCCTACAGCCGGGGTCAGAGGACAATTCTACTTAAAGCTTTATAGCCCGACAACATGAAACTGCCCTTCCCCGAACCAGAACAATAACTCGACAATTTCGAAAATGAGACAATGCAAAAAATGAATAAGAATTTAGTCATAATGGTGGCGATTTCTCATAACATCCCCAGGTCGGAGGCTTCCAAGGATTAATTACGAGTTCCGAGTAGGCCCGCCACCGGGCCATTCGATTCTCGGTAAACTCGAATCGAAAAAGGAGCAAAAACGGACGCGGCTTGTTCTGAGAACACGCATACCTGCGCCCGCGCATCGTCCGTGAGTCCGTGCGTCCCGCCTTCCACCGCGCGCACCGCACTGTGCGCCTGCGCAGAGCGCTCCTTCCTAGTACTCACTGCTACTTCTACATTCTCTCTTTTTCATCACGCTGAGTAAACTGTATCATGTATGTCTGTTTGTACACTGTAGAGACCAGAGGCGTGGGCCCAACACTGCTTCAGATACTCTTTGTTACAACCATGTTTCACTTTCAATGAAATATGGTGGTTGTTGTTTAAAAAATGGTTACACAGCTAGGCATAATTTATTGACTTGCTTATACATAAATCCAGCAAGAATAACTGATTAGTTTGATGAGTCATATTAAATCATTATGATAATGAAATCTTATAAGATATTCTAAATCGTGAGTTAGAGTGATAATATTACGAAGACAGCACGAGGTATATGTAATTACATTCATATATTATGCTAATACATCTTCATATACCTAATGAATATGTATTGTACTACACATGGAGTTAAAACTTCTGTTCTCATTTAAAGTTAATATCTATTCTTATGTAGATAAGTGTACCTATATCCACTATCGCCGTACATCGAGTTCTCAGTATTGCAATTTACATTACATTTCAAATGTACCTCATAAAAATATTGTATTGTGTAGAGACTACATTATGCGATTCCGAGAATTCTAATAGATTTATATATTAGCAGCTAAGTGTATGCATGGTTTGGTAGATCGCATGCATGATTCTGATTTCTGATCTGATATTAAGATTTGTACCTACGTAATTGAGACACGTACAGAAATTGAGATCATTGTGTAGTAGTATCATGTTTTTTTCTTGAAAACCAATTTTAATTCAATTTCGTAGGATACAATACTTTCTGTATTGAAATAATTAACGAAATTAATTAAAAAATATTAAACAGTCGAGCATAAACGTCAGAATAAAATAGCATTTTTGTTTATATACGAGTCGAATAATCTATAACATATAATAAAGCTGAAGAGGGTCTAGAGTCTTCTATAAAGAAGATATTAGAATTAAAAAATTTTGGGTACTTCATATCGAAAACAGAACGAGATTTACCATTATTTTTAATTTTGTCTGTTATTTAAACGCCCATTACTCAAAAACGGCAGAAAGGATCATCATGATTTTTGGTATTTAGGTAGTATGTAGTGAGGTCTTAATAGTGTCATTAGGCTTTATCCTCAAATAATTCGAGCGAAGCCGCGGGCGTCCACTAGTTTATTAATAAATAAACTTGCATAGAAGTTGGTAACAAACGTAATAGCTTTAGTAAGTGTGGGATGCAAATTATTGCGATTAGCATTGTGTTATGTAACGTTACAGCCAGCGTGAAAAACTAATAGGTATAACTAATAAGTAAGCAGACTGTATTTATCATGCAGTCTTTGCTTATGTAACTTGAATCTTTGAAAATGTACCTAGAAATACTTACTTTATATTATGTACTACCTGTGCCTGCGACTTCGTCCGCGTGGAATAGTTATTTTGGGCAATAATTCTTTGAATTTTGAGCCCTCAAAGATGAATAATTTTACCCGTTTTTTCCACATTTTCCATGGTTTCTTCACTCCTATTAGTTGCAGCGTAATATTATATAGCCTAAAGCCTTCCTCGATAAATGTTCTATTCAACACAAAAATAATTATTCAATTCGCACCAGTAGTTCCTGAGATTAGCGCGTTCAAAGAAACAAACAATCAAACAAACCCTTCAGCTTTATAATATTAGTATAGATTTATACATTGAGTTTAACTAAACGTCTCAACGTTATTTCTACACTTTTCATTACTAATTGAAAACTTTATTCTCGATCGATTTACCGGCTGATTAGTTACAAATGTAGCATGGCAACTATCGAAACTTAATCGGCCGACCGTAACGAGCGAGCAGCCAATCAATCATCCACAAAACTTTATCAATATGGCTTAATTTGAGCGCTTCCACGAATGCGACGTACGTCATCGCAACCAACAATGGGGCTGTAACTAATCTAGCCTTAAAATGGGTTGAAAAAGTTTCATTGTCTCTGAGGATAAACAAAGAAGGTTGGTTCTTCGTAATCGATTTGCAGCAAGTCCAGGACCCGAGGACAATAAGCGATTGTCACTATTGTCTCGGCGATTCTCTGAAGATCGATCCAGTAGGTACCTAAGTATTCAATATCTTGCCTCTTCATTGTAACGTAAATTGCTTTGAGCTATGCAAATGATTAGAAAATGGACCATTCAATAGATGATTTTGTGGAAATAATAACAGTCAGGACTAACGAAACAATTGTTTCTTGTTGTTCATTAGGATTATTGTTCCAAGTTATCAGTAAAACATATAGACAATAAATAAAAACAATCCGTTACAAGCAGCAAAGTTATTAAGCCATTGTGTTAAAGAGCCAAAGGATAAAACAACAAAAGGACCATAAAAACTACAGTTCAATGGAGTTTATAATCTTGTTTTTATGCTACTGTTGTGTGTTGTTTTTGGGAATAAAACAAACAAGTCGTTAGCAGTTTCATCATTCTTGAAGGACGCCATGCCGTGTTGGAGATTAATTTGTCATAATTATGTTTGTATCTGGTGCTCAAATTATTTTGTTTTAATCAAATCTTTCGATGCTCTTGTGTTTATATTTGTTTTGTATACAATCTGCAACCTCTTGTTTCCCCACAAAAATATGAAATCGCTGCTGTTGATGATGAAAAAAGTTTACTATCTAAAGAAATAATATTAGATCAGCAATTCTTCTGAAATAATAATAGGGTTGCTTATTTATTTGTACGTGTATTTGTTATATTTGTAGGTATACTCGTACTTGCTAAGATTAAATTTGAACACTATATCTTAAGGCAAACAAAGATAATGTAGTATAAATATTTTCGGCTTTCATTATTATCCTTCCATTCGGTATCGAGTATTAATTCCTTTCTGAGAACAGCTGTACGATAGTTCCCGAAATCAATTATTAAACTTGTACCAATTAGGTATTTCAAGGTATTTTTTGTAATCAACAAATTGCAGTAAGACTTCAAACGAGTTGTTTTAATTTGTTCGTTATTAGCAGCGCCGAGTTACCCAAGTCAATGTAAAGCTTTGGTTTCCTAGGAAAGCGGTGCCATCGTATAGCGGCCGTGATATTACGGACGCAAAAATAATTAAAGTAAATTACGGTGCAAGTTACCGCTCTCCAGGAAACCGCGCCATTTCGTTTACATAGACAATGTTTTAGTGACGTCATTCACCGCTGTATTACGGCCGCTATATAAAGGCACCGCTTTCCTAGGAAATCAAAGCTTAACCGGTATTAAGAAGCCAGAAACATACTCAATTAATTATATTACATTAGTGTATGATTCCTATTATATTGTATGGTATTTACCTATTATTGATCAAAAAGTTTAGTATGCCCTCAAACAACCGTTACAATCAATTATTTGATAACATCCTGAGCTAAATACTGCTAGATGGCGTGACGGAACGATAATTGTTTTCATATGAACTAATCGAATGTGTCTGCCACGATTCTGCATAAACATGCAACAGTTACTGCTTCTATGGCCATTTATAATGAGTTACAAGCCTTCCTGATATGTATTTATTTACAATAATAAAATATAAAAACAAGTGAAGGAAAACTAAACATACTACTTCTAACTACTACAAAAAGGGGCACTTAGAAAATCTTTAGAAAAGCCTAAAGATAATCTAAGTGCTCCAGCCCACTACCAGAGGGCAGCGTACCCAGCATGCTGGCCGCATTACCACGCTGGATGCCAATGCTGATACGTTGAGCCAGAAAAAGGCCAGCATTTTGGTCACGCGTCGCGTCAACCAAGCGCTCCGAGAGGTTTTAAATAATAATTATTAATTTAGCCTTCCTTAACCTATATATACAATGCTGATGGTATTTTACACTGTCAGACAAAATTTTGGCCAAGTTCAAACCCGTTTTAGTTAAAAAACTATACGCCCTGTAAACTCTCAAGAAAAAAAATTGATGATCTCTCATTCACGCCTTCACCTACCTAATGCTAATGGGCAGAATAATCAAGGTAAAAATTAATCAGATTCGATATTGATCTTGGTTTACATACGACATACGTTTATACGTAAGTTGTAAATAAGATTTTAAAATATAATACTAATGTTGTTATTTTTAAACTCCTCATTATCAGAAGAATTTGTGCGCCAGACAGGTGGGACCGCAGACGGCAGCTGGTTTTATTAAATAGATACTTCAAAAACTAGTTTTTTATATAATTTATCAACTGGTGGAACACATTTGGAATAGCACGATCCATCTTATTGCTTACCATCAGGCTAACTATGGTCAAGTTCAAACTGTTTTAATAAAAAAAATATACTTAACTTAAAAAACTAGTTTTCTTATGAATTTCTTGTAGGTACTTTGTCAACTAGTGCAACAGTACTTATTTAAAAGGAGTTTGCAGTAAATATTTATTTATTTGTTGTTTAGGAATTAGATATTATCACGTTATCTTATTAAGAACTTAGGTATGTACTGGCTTGATACAATATTAAACTAAAAATATTTATAACACAAATACGAGAAATCGTAATTAGTTTTACTTACCGACCGTACCTACAAATCTACATAAATCTTGATGAATTTCATTCTTCAAACTTTATGCTGTAATCAAGATCAATGTATATTGTATGTGATACAGGTAGGTACCTATATTAAATCAAAAGATAGATGAGATATGTACCTAGCAATGGGATAGGAAAGGCCTGAATGATGATGATTTCCTCTCACTCTTGTACAAAATCCTCTTCAATCCTTACACTCCTCTGTACCTAAAAGAAAGGTTTTCCTTTGTCACTGCCTCCCATTCCGATTCTCAGCGCTCTTCTCGTTTCCTTCACTTGAAATTTCCTGAGTTTAGCCATCCCAATATCTACTATCACTCCTCTTTCACTGTGCAAGCTGTTCGCTTGTGGAATGACCTGCCTCTTAATATCAAGCAGGCTAAATCCTTGCCCATATTTCAGAGCTTGGTTTTTAATAATTACATTTCTACTTTGTGATGTTAGTTGGTGTGTGTAAGTCTTTTTACATGAAATATGTTCTGCTTTCTTTTATTTTTGTGTGATTTCCTTCAATGTATATATTATTTCCTTTAAATATCAATAATATGTAGTTTTGTGTGTAAGTAGGTATGTTTGTATATTGTTTACTTTGAATGTTATATTTGTTATTGTGTTTTATTTTTAAATTATTTAATATTGTGTTAAGTACGCCAGCTTTAAGGATTTCCTGTAGTGTTGTCCAAACTAGGTTACCTGGAAGAGATCACTTTAGTGATAAGGTCGCCCAATGTCCCTGGTTACCTTCCACCTTTATGTTAAATATGTTCTTTTTTATTTGGTGTACAATAAAGTATATTTGATTGATTGATTGATTGATTTCCATCAAAAGTTATGTGATATTGTTTCATATGAGGATTACTTTAGGTTGTACCTACATATGCTTATAGGTATGGAGACTAAATTAAAATGAATATCATTCGGTACCAACATTAAAACAAGCTGCATTTGTTTTCCACCACGAGGCGAGATACATGAATATGTAATACAATCATAATGAATGTGTTGTGTCTCCTAAACGAGTGTGACGTCAGCGTTATCATTGGCAACGACCGAGCAGGCGGTGATAATGATAACAGCCGGCGCCTCCTGCTATATTCGCTACTTTGCACGTGGCCGGCAGTCGTAAACAATGTGTGCTCGTGGAAAAATACCTAAACTGGGATTAGTGAACATGGGAGAAAAACAACTGAAATGGGAGGCACTTTCCTTCTATGGCAAACATTAAAAAGTGGCTTTCAAAAATGATTTTTGTTAGATCAAGTATAAAAGTTTTTATTTGCTGTGTGTTATGTTAGTGGTTTATGTAGGTATGTCTCACCTGGTAGTTTGACCACCATTTGAGGTGCGATGGGTTCGTTAGGATCCAATGTAAACGCCTTAGCACAAAACAGTAACACAGAAACACAAATCCCACTTGTAATTACTTATATTTCCTCAAAACCACTTTACGGCCGTTTCGTTTCTTGGTAAAACTCTTTATAAGCAGTTTCGTAGAAGCGGTCTGCGGAGAAATTAATTTGTAGAATTGGACGGCGGCGGTCCGCGAGCCGGCAGCTTTCTAAACGCGCGCTCATTCAATTTCACTGGTTTATCACAGATATAGATATCGCGGAGGTGAAAGTTGTGGTGTCAGCGCGGCGCAGTGCGCAGGGCTCCGGTCGGTGGGTCGCGCGGCGGCGTACTGAGGCAGGCAGGCCGCAGGCCGCTCCAGCGCCGCACTCGACACACGCACCACCACGCCGTACTTGTCGCTTCCCAGAACTACCAACCTTGGCACTTCCACGAAGTCACTCCAACCATTGTCACTAATTTATAAAACTTATGTTCTTCCGTCCAAGGCTAGCTCCTATACTGCGAGTGTTGACCTCAGCCACGATGTTGAATTAGGTAACTTGTATCTATCTAACCATCAATAAAGGCGAGGTCGGCCCGCCACCATGGGGCATGGTGAGCGTCACAGTTCATTCACTTCTTGGTCTATTTTTTGTGCTCGAAGAATGTTAGGGTATACCCGAATTGGAATGTTTATAGAATATTTTCCTTACTTACCTTTCGTATCTAACTTATCCTAGAAGTTATAAATGAATTCCAATTACCATAAGACATTAGATTTACCTTAAAATAATCGCGTTTAAAATGATGTGACAGCGTAATGAATTTCCGTTTAATTATCAAATCCCGCGATGTGGTTAACAGAGATTGCTGTAAGACTATTTCAAGCCTGAAAATATCAAAAAGAACAGCTTACTATAGATTTATTTATTACTGAAAATGTCTGACACCAAAATTCTATTAATACAGCAAGAGTAAAAGCCAAAAAATAAAATAATAAAGTGAACGCAAAGACAGAAGTATTCTATATACATTCATAATAATCCCATTATTTAGTACTAGAGGGTGCTCGCGACTTCGCTCGCATTAAGAAGTAAAAACTTCCATCTTCTATTTCACCCCTTTAAAAGTGGCATTTCTAAAAATCCTTTCTTAGCGGATGCCTACGTCATAACATCTACCTGCATACTAAATTTCAGCCCAATCCGTCCAGTGGTTTGGGCTGTGCGTTGATAGATCACTATATCAGTCAGTCAATCAGTCAGTCAGTCACCTTTGAGTTTTATATATATATATATACAGATATTAGGCAAGAACTAACGCAGAAGATCAAAAACTGAGTTATTTAAGCAGGTCACTGCAATAGGTCAAACAGGAACAACCCATTACCTGACCAAAGTTATCTGTCCATTTATTTACGTTCCTATCAACAACTAGATTAGTTACAACAGTTTCATTATTCACGCCGTTCCATTTTCCGCGAAAGCCTTCTTTATAGCAAGCGGCGGCTGACCCTGGACGTCGATTTATTATGCACTCGCTGCATTTACATTCAAGTTATCTGTAATGTACGTGCCGGTGCATACTACTGCACTACATGGCTTACCATAATTATATTAAATGTTTATTTTTGAAACATTTCCATGAAATGTAATTGTTTTCCAGTGTTTTAGTTTAGGTTAACTACCATAACAAATTTTATATTTGCGACACTTTCGATTTCAATAAGTTATACTTACCATTCTTTGCACGCTGCTGGAGATAAAGTTTGATGGCGAATAAATTGCATTCATTAACTGAGGAGGAGGCCACAATCCTCAGTTATGCGGAACACTTCATTCCCAACATTTAAAATCAGTTTTCAAATAGAAGTATACATTTTGCATGTGACGTTTCTAATAGACCGATCATAAAATTAATAACGCCTAAGCAAATGTTCAGCCAGAAAATGTCCTTGACTCATGTTGGGGGAAACAATGGCGGAACGACAAAAAAAAAGTTATGAGGAACACGGTTAAAAGAGGAAACCGAAAATTAAAAGACTAGAAAATAATTATTTTACTTACCACCGAGTAGTTTTCCAGTCGAATCAGGAAATACAACTTATCCTGCTATACCTACTCTATAATATCAACATCACTCCTAAGCATACGGCATAGGTAGGCAAGTTGGTCAAGATACGCTATAATTTAACAGAATAGCTTTAGACACAAATTTTCAGCAATAAAGTTAACCTGAATTTTGTAAACATAACCTATTATTATGACGACGAAAACTCAAAAGCCACAGAATGCGTGTGAGTGTCGCGTATCAGCTGCCACTGCCTAAATATGAAGTGCACGCCACGTGTGTGACATCTGTCGCTACAGTACTGTCGCGTACACAAGTTACTTATAAAGATACAATTTAATGTATATATTTTATAGTAAACTAAATTTAAGAATGAATTTTAAAGCCCGATTAGGCAACGACTGCAATTATTAACAATAAGATAAAGATTATTGAGATGTAACCTTAAAAACATGGAACTATTTTACTTGAATAAAAAAAAGTTTATATGGTAGTACTTAATTTTAGAACTTCATAACCAGCCCCGATTTTCAACCATTTGTCTGCGGAGAGTTTTGGATTTTTTTGGAAACCCGCAGACAATCTGCAGACATTAATTGTCACTGGAAAAGTGGAGGGCAAAAGACCTAGAGGGAGAAGTCCGACGCGATGCGATCATATCAGCTTCATGTTATTTATTCGGTTTACTCTTCATCTATTTACTCTTTTTACTTCTTTTTATTTTTGTTATTTTTCTTATTTAACTCTTGCCCCCGCGCGTCTCAAAGGGTCATACCTGAAAATCAGCGCTGCAGAGCAATCTGCAGCATTAATGCAGAGGTATGACCTTTTTTGACGCACGGGATACATCAAACGTAATATCACCTTTCTATTCTATCTGTTATCAACTTTTGTATGTATATGTATATTGTTGTGTCATGTGTGTCGAAATAAATGCTTTGAATTTGAATTTGTATTCGATGGTCTGATCAGATATAAGTGGCCCTCAACACAAGTGTAGCAGATGCAGTTCACGTCGCTGGGAATACGAGAAAGTGGCGAAACATCGTAAAAAGAAAGATAATGACAAGAATGGTCTCGACCCCCAGCATTGAGGTATCGACGCAAAGAGAGAGAATTTTAGAACGTTCTTTAGGGCCCATTAACGTAGCGGTTCTTAAATTATTTAGTGATTCACTTCATAAAAAATGTTTAAATGTGTTTAAGAAGCGTTGTTCTAGTGGGCTTTATTCAGGAAAAAAAAAGTTAAATTAGTACCTATTATTTTTTATTTATGTACGTGGCCCCTATTTCAAACACAAGAGCAGTACGAAAGTGGCGCATAAGTAAGATTATTTTTCAAATATATTTATTTAGCAGTCCTTCCTACTTTTTTAGCAGTCAAAATTACTATGGAGTTGAAACGGGAAGGTTTTGAGTTGAAATTATACGGTATTTTCTTTAAGTTTATATTACATGTATTGCCTACCATTACACAATTTCAACAAATAATTAGTGTAAATGATTAAAAAGCCCTGTCAATTTGATAGCACTTTTGCACGTTTCTATACTAACTGAACAAAGAAATAGTCGCTTCTGCGAATAGTGGTGCATGTCACCCGCGTGGAAGTTCGAGGAACACTGATTGCTCCCGTCGAGCACAATAGAGGATTCCTCTATCCCTATCATTCAATCAATCAATCTCTATTGTAGGTACATCAAGATAAAATCACATTTTACTAAAAAAATATAATTGTATCTTAGACTACAGTGGTGCTTAACATCAGGCAGGCTGTAGGCAAACGTAAGCATATTCCGTGTTAAAAAAGGGTACTTACTCTAGATTTGTATAATGATTGCCCTTTTCAATTAACTACGAAGTAACTTACATGAAGCATAAACTGAGATGGTAACCTAATTTGGATAACTGTGAAATTAATTGAATATTATATATTATGCTCTTGTGTATATTCCTTAGTATATATCCATTTAACAAAATGTTGGCCTTATTCTGGCTCAACGTATCAGCATTGCCATCCAGCGTGATAATGCGGCCAGTATGCTGGTCATGCTGCCCTCTGGCAGTGGGCAGTACGTGCTGCAGCACTATGACTATCTTTAGACTTTTATAATGTTTTTCTTAAAAAATAAATAAATGAAAATTGAAAGTGTTATTATGAATTATTATTGTAAAAAAAGAATGTGTTTAACAAAGAATTAGCTACTTTTACGAGTAAAGGCGTATGCCACCCGCATGCACTGGTGTTTCGAGGAATCTCTTATCACTCCCAGCACAATAGGGAAATCGATCTCTCTATCTCAACTCGATACCTTGTGCTGAGAATCGTAGAATATATGTATCTGTAGCTGCATAGAATTATAATTATGTGTGATATGTACAAATGTATGTGTTGCTATCAACAACCAAATATGTAAATCGTGTTACATTACAACATAGGTACCTATTTATCAAAGTTTACCCATTATGGTGCAGCCCGCGATTTCCATAAAAACTGTTGTATAGTATGACTATATATATACATCAAAACAAAGATAGACTAATGGTTTACATCTCAAACTAGTCGACGCTCGCGACTTTGCTCGCATTATTCGGAAAGAATAGCCTATGACACTTTACTTAACTACCTACATACCAACAACCATGATGATCTGTTCAGCTTCAGCCGTTCTTGCGTTATGAGCGTTTAAAATAAACAGACAAATGAAGCAACAGATAAGCAGTGAAAAAATCTATAAATTGTTGGAACGTGTTCTGCTATCAATTCGAAGTATCTCCAAGCATTTTTTTTAAATATCTTCAATGTTCAGACTTTCGACCCTCTCCATCTGTATTATATGTACCTATATAGATAGGTGGTATGAAAAACGTAAAAATATTACAATAAGTTGTTATTGTTGTCCCTTAGATATTTTTCTAATTCTTTCAAAGCTTGATACAAATCGTTAGCTGAGCAAATGAGTTAAATTTAAATTGGGACTTTCATAGCATTCCTCTCTAAAAAAAATAAAAAACAAACGAATATATTCCGCAAAATCTTGCTAAGGTGGCGATGCTGGGAATTCCATGTTTATGTTTACGAACCAACCAGACGTTTTCGACTTTTCTCTTGAACGAATTTCGGCGCAAACGATTTTCTCGGAACAATGCGCGGGCGCATTAAAATGCTGACCTGATTTTGTGATCGGTATTGCCATTTGCTGATTTTTAACACTTGTATTATTACTGCAAGTATACTTTTAAGATTATTATTTTTGAGGTTTGCGGTGTTATTCCTATTATCCAGTTTAAAAGTAGGCCTTGCATCTTAGAGAATACATAACTAAAGTACTTTAGTTATGTATTCTCCTTTAATACATAACTAAAGTACTTTAGTTATAAGCCTTGTATCTATTCCAAGTTCAATCTATCTCGATTTCAAGTTTAATTACAATTAGTATAGTCTTTTGATTGCAAAGTATGAACAAACCTACCATACATTTTTCACATAAAATATCCACTATTTAATGTATGGATTACCTATAATATCCTTTTCGTAGCAACACATTTTACAGAAAGTAAAACTATTTTTTGCCACTATTGTCACCATGATTTTTACGAATACTTTTTCCAAAGTCAACTGAAAAGAATTAGATATTTTTAACAACTATTTTGAACGGAAAGTCTTCCTCATGTCCTGGCAACAACAATTCCACCAACTTCGTAGTAAAGTAGTATATATTGCTATCTGTGAAATTCTTCTCGGAAAAAGTAACGTTTAGTGAATTTTAAACACATACGAGTAAGCAACCTACTTGCATGCGCCTGCACGCGGTAGCTTTGATTTAAACACACAAAATGTAAATAAAAGAAACAGACAATTGAGGTATTTATTTGATCTTCTATCTATAGTATAATAAAGCTGATGAGGGTCAAAATCTGTACATAGAAGAAAAATAGGTTTGGGTATTCTTAAAATCAAACACGTTTCAGCAGTTTTACATGTTACTAGTGGGTGCTCGCGGCTTCACTCGCATTGAGAAGTAAAACTTGCATCCCCTATTTCACCACATTAAAAGTGACATTTCCAAAAATCCTGTCTTAGCGGATGCCTTCGTCATAACATCTACCTTCATTCCAAATTTCAGCCCAATCCGTCCGGTGGTTTGGGCTGTGCGTTGATAGATCACTTATCAGTCAGTCACCTTTGATTATAGATTTTTTTGTTTATCTGTTTATTTAAACGCTCATCATGTAAAAACAGCTAAACTAAAAATGTAGGTAGTATGGAGGTCTTAGGATTGTTATAGGCTACTATTTTTATCCTGAACTTACACGAGCGAAGCCGCGGGCGTCCACTAGTATAAAAAAAATAAAAAAGCCTTAATATCTATTACACAGACAACAAATGGGTATTAACACTATTATAATCCAAAATTTACATATGTACCTATATATTATTATTATCACACATTCATTTATGTTTGGCAAAATTTTATTTGATCATAGTAATTAGCACATAATTTCATTCATATAATATTAATCAAATAGTGTGATTATATGTGTGCTGTACGTGTTATTATTGGACACAAAAATACTACAAAAACGATAAAATACATATATGTGTTAGAACTATAGCAGTTTTTTCTTCGCAAGTTTTGAAACACTTTTATGGGTAAAATAATGTCGTTGGGTAAAACTGGTAGTATGGTCAACATACAATAATAGACCTACATACTCGAATGTATCAATCAATATAACTTTATTGTAAACCAGAAAAAAAATACAAAACAATTTACAGTAAACCGGTTTCTTCTAGGGAAGCGCGCCAGATCGTAGATTATAATCGATGCGAAACATCAGGCAAGCTGTAGTCAAGCGTAAGCCATGTAAAAAAAAATACTTTACCTAGGTACGTTGGGCGGCCTTATCGCGTAGAGCGATCTCCTCCAGTCATGTATGTATATAAATAGAACAAAGAATGGCACTTCAAAGAGGTTGAAAAGTATGTAACTCTTTTGTTACATAGAAAATTGAGTTTTTTTGACAGACTTTTCTGTTGTCAAAAGATTGCATGAAACATGAAACACAAGGATTTTCATTTCATCACTCTTCTTCTTCTTCTTCTAGTCTTCATCCCTCTAGTGATTATTTATATCTAAAATAATACCTCTTAATTCAAGAGAAATAAAATCAATAAAGTTACAAAACCAGATGCCTACTTAATACTAGAAATCGTAGAGTTTTCCACGATGTTGTGGGGCCAAGACGAGACCTACGTTGATCCCTTCACGATCACCAATAAGAATGTATCTTCTACCATCAAACGCGCCAGCACTTGCGCGATCACCAAAACCCCGCTCTTTAAAAGCACATATCGCGACGAACTTATGAACAGAGAAATGATCTTCAACGCCAAAGTGCACCTCCGAACCACTGAACTGACAACAACCATGTCGCCAGAAACGTTAGATAAGCCGGAAGGGCCATCACAGCAAACACATTGGGACCCGTTCTATATGGTGACGGGGGTCTGCAGCGCGGTCTTTCTCGCAGGACTGGTCTTTACACCCAACTTTAGGCCTTATACTGCGTAAGTACTTTTAATCGTACTGTACTTTTATTCATCATCATCATCATCCTAATGGGGCCCACTGCAGGGTATAGGCCTCCTCCCTCTTACGCCAATACTCCCTGTCTTGCGCTGTTCTTGCCTAGATGTTTCCTTCTAACTTTCTAATATCATCCAGCCACCGTTGCACAGGTCTTGCTACACTTCGCTTACCTAGCCGTGAATACCAATCATCAGATATTCTTTTGCTCCATCTGCCGTCAGTTCATTAATCGTATTACTTCTTGTAAAGGTTGTTATCTTCTCGACTCGTATGTTCGTGTCGGTATCAATTTGAGTAAAATTTTTGTGAGATACACAAATAAAAAGGGTTATCTTTTTTGCAGCGTGGTGAGAACGACAATCATGATGAGCGCCTTCTGCTTTTGGTTTCTGTAAGTTTATATTATAACTACTAGCTGTGACCGCGACATCGTCCGCGTGGAATATGTAGTTATTACCATAAAAACGGTTCAAGTGAGTTAACCGGATAGACATATACTGTTGCGGACATTTTGTTAGATCATTTCAAGAAAAATAATTCTTCCGTAAATATTTTTTTGATATCTTGAACCGTTTTCGCAGCGCACGCAACGGAAGCCCTCAACGATAAATAATTTTCCCCTCTTTTCCACATTTTCCATTGTTTCTTTACTCCTATTAGCTGCAGCGTGATGTTATATAGCCTAAAGCCTTCCTCGATAAATGGTCTATTCAACACAAAAATAATTTTTCAATTCGCACGAGTGGTTCCTGATATAAGCGCGTTCAAACAAACAAACAAACTCTTCAGCTTTATAATATTACTAGCTGCGCTCGCGACTTCGTCCGCGTGGAATAGTTATTTTGGACATCATATTCCTTTTTGCAAACAACCTCTTCAGCTTTATAAATTATAGCTGTTACCCACGACTTGAACCGTTTTCGCAGCGCACGCAACGGAAGCCCTCAAGGATGAATCATATTCCCCGTTGTTTTCACATATTCCATTGTTTCTTCGCTCCTATTAGTTGCAGTGTGATGATATATAGCATAAAGCCTTCCTCGATAAATAGTCTATTCAACACAAAAATAATTTTTCAATTCGGACCAGTAGTTCCTGAGATTAGCGCGTTCAAACAAACAAACAAACAAACTCTTCAGCTTTATAATATTAGTATAGATTAGAATAGATTATTTTAATTGTTTTATCGGATTCCAATCTGTCATAATTATGGTTTAAATCTAGCGATTAAAAGATTACTATGAACTTGTATAATACTAGAGGATACCTGCAGGTTCACTCCCATTGTTTCGACATAAAAAGTAGCCTTTCCATATCATCTTGATCTCGTGAAGTAGCAAAAAACATCAACAAAGTAAATTATTTTTGGTGTAATTTCAGTTGGTCAAGCGTTTACTTCTCTTCAATGAACCCTCTGGAAACTCCTTTGATGGAACCCAGCTCGCTGGCTTGGGTTGCTCATGTTTGGGTAAGTAAAGAATCGCCGGGCGTCGGTTCTACTTAGGGTCGTCACTCCCCCGCTGAATCTCTTTATCATTGACTAGGAATCCATCCATCTATCTTCTGACTTAATTGAAGGCATTGTGGAGGTCGATCGGTCAGATTTGACTCGATTATCACATAACACATAAAATAATTGATAACTGTTTTCTATTAATTTGCAGGGTAATCAGCCGGAAGCATCACAAACGACAACAACAAATTACAACAAAACAAACCTCTTGAGAGAGAAAGGCGCTAGTGCTACAACCACAACGACATCTGCAACCAGTACGACCACAACAACTACAACCACGACAACCACAACTGCAACAACCATGACAACCACAACCATGACAACCACAACCACGACGACTACAACCACGACGACTATAATCATACCAAGAGGGGTGTGCGTCATTTGGTGGTGGCATCCCATGAAGTGCTATGGTACTTAGATGTACATAATATCAATCAGTATATCTAGCAAAACGTTATTTCACCGGTTGAGAGAGTAAAAGCCGATTTGATAAAAATATTTCAATCCATTCCCACATAAAAGAAGGAAATTTTTAAATTATTTTATATTTAGTCCAATAAGTCGCAGCTTTTTTTCTTCAAATTGTATTTTATAGTATTCGCTACTCTACGATCTTATTTAAAGAAGGCAAAAGAAACTGTTACATAAACGTTGTTTTATGAGTTAGGAATAAGTGATATTTTGTTACTGTAAGTGAAATGATTATTTTTGTAGTGTAATTATAAGTTATTCATTGTAAAGATATAGATTAGCAATAAAATAGCTATGTTTACTACAACTTCAATATGGTTGTAAGTTGAACGTTCTTCGAATATGTCAGGAAAAAGTTAATAATATACGAAACTGATATAATTAATATTTTTAGATTTATTTAGAAATAAAAGTAAACGAGCCTTCGTCAATAACTTTCGTGTTTTATTTTTTATTGGTTTGGCCGGTTCCTGTTTAGGATTGCGTAGAGGGACGAGATACCAGCCTGTCACTCGGAGGACACGGCGGAGCACACCCTCGCGGAGTGCTCGGCGTGGGACGAGCAGATGGCGCCACTTGTGGCTGCCATAGACCGGAGGACACGGCGGAGCACACCCTCGCGAAGTGCTCGGCGTGGGACGAGCAGAGGGCGCCACTTGTGGCCGCCGTAGACTGGAGGACACGACGGAGCACACCCTCGCGGAGTGCTCGGCGTGGGACGAGCAGAGGGCGCCACTTGTAGCTGCCATAGACCGGAGGACACCCTCGCGGAGTGCTCGGCGTGAGACGAGCAGAGGGCGCCACTTGTGGCCGCCATAGACAGGAGGCTGTCGCTCCCGGCCATCGCGGAAGCGATGGGTGAGACCGACCCTGGTTGGGAGGCAGTATATGTACATGTACCTATATACCTAGAATAGAATAGAGTGCTCAACGCTTAGTGAGCGTGTAACAATAAAATTTAACAAAACTGACCAAGCGCATGAAGGGATGAAAATATTTGGACCAAGCGACAGTCAAGCTGATGTGCTATAATTAAATGTTACCATTAGCTACCATCAAAATAGTTTTGTAATAGTTTGTACATGAGATAGGCTTACGGTTGACTACAACTTGCCTGATGTTTAGCAACGTTATGATCTACGATCTAGCGCGCTTGCCTAGAAGAAACCGGTTTACTCTCGACTTGAAGACATGACATGACTTCATTTATAAATAGTACACAGAAGGCCACCTCAAAGAGGTTGAAAAATAACTCTTTACTTAGCTTTACTTAAAATAAATTAAAAAAAAAAAACGATTTATTGTCAGACATTTTTTATTGTCAAAAAAAAGTTTCGTGACAAAAATAACTGTGATTTATTTAAATCTAAAATAATACCTCTTAATTCAAGAGAAATAAATCACTGAAGTGGTAGAACCAGATACTTACTTAAACTAGAAATCATATACAATTTGATACTTACTAGAGCATTCCACGATGTTGTGGGGCCAAGACGAGAACTACTTTGATCCCTTCACGATCACCAATGAGAATAGATCTTCAACCATCAAACGACCCAGCACTTGTGCGATCACCACATCTCCGCTTTTTAAAAGCAAATTTCACGACGAACTTAAGAACAGAGAAAAGATCTTCAACGCCAAAGTGCACCTCCGAACCACTGAACTTACAACAACCATGTCGCCAGAAATGCTAGAAAAGCAAAAGAAGTATTTGGAGATGGTGAAAAATTACAAGCCCGAAGGTACACCTCAGCTGCGAACACATTGGGACCCGTTCTATATGGTGACGGGGGTGTGCAGCGCGGTCTTTCTCGCAGGACTGGTATTTACACCAAACTTTAGGCCGTATACTGCGTAAGAACTTTTAACCGTACCTATTACTAATTAAAATGATGTTATCAATTCGACCTGTATATAATATGTGTCGTTGTGAAATTTTAATAATATTAGAGTATGATGAACATAATATAATATGAGTTAGGTATCTTTTTTCAGCGTGGTGAGAACGACGATTATGATGAGCGCCTTCTGCTTTTGGTTCCTGTAAGTTTAATTATAGTCTTAACTATTATATATCAAAAGGTGGTGAAAGAGGTCAAAATGGTGAAAAACTATTAGTCCCAGTGCATGACTTGCCCGTCTGGAATCTATTCTATTCCCATACCTAAAATCATGAAGATTCATCAAACTTTGGAGGCGTGAAGAAGGAAAAATCATGAACAAACTAACTTTTTTTTATGTAATTTCAGTTGGTCAAGCGTTTACTTCTCTTCAATGAACCCTCTGGAAACTCCTTTGATGGAACCCAGCTCGCTGGCTTGGCTCTCTTATGTTTGGGTAAGAAGAGAATAGCCGAGCGTCGGTTCTCACTACTGAGGGTCATCACTCCCCCGCAGATTTTTTTTATCATTGACTTTATCCGATATCCAGTCTTCTGTTACGGCCTTTTGACTTAGCCAAAGGCTTTGTGAAAATTGCTCGATAGAACAGTCAGATCTGATATGATCATGTCATTAATAGATATCTGAAAAAAAGGAAAACCAAAACATGACAATCTTTACTTTCAATTTGCAGGGTAATCTGCCGAAAGCACCAACAACAGCCGCTCCTACAACGACAACGACAACCACTACAACCACAACAACCACTACAACTACTACAACCACGACAACCACAACAACCACAACCACTACCACAACCACAACTACAACGACTACTACTACAACCACGACAACCACAACCGCACCGAAATATGTGTGCTTCATTTGGTGGTGGCATCCCATGAAGTGCTTTGACACGTAACTCTAGCGGTGGCCGATACCACGGTAATAGAATCATATACAGTATTGTAACTCGGCCGTGTCCTTGAAATAAGTGCCTACGCGCGGTACGTAAACATGAGATAGGGCTGTCGCTGTCGCCCACTTACAGCGTATTAATTGCATCTGGCTACTTTGAGTTTCTATTTAGTTTTGAGATTGTACATTGATTACTTTTTATTTATTTATTAGCACAGATACTTAGTAACAATATAAAATATTAATATTACCTACATAAAATACTTTGTGAATTGAATAGAAAGTGTTCAATAAAAAATGCAAGTTGTTTTTTTGATTGATAGATTTAATCAAAAAACCATGATTATGTATGTGACTATAACAAATCAATCTTATAAATTTGCGAACGAAAAATATTTGAATATATGTATTTAAATGAACTTCGGAAAAGTTTTCTCCATTTTTTCTATATATTCCACGAAATCATCGCCGGGTACAATTGAAAAAGTTAACGAAAAAAAAGTGTAGGAGATTTTTGTTAATCTTGAATCTCGTTCTGACCCTCTAAATCTCGTAACGGTACGAGATTTCTCGTACGTCTGGCAGCCCTAACCTGCCGCGCGCATGCCACGACCCGAGCGCGTAGGTATAGCTCGCGCGTCGTCCGTTTATATGAAGTTGGAATACTGTATGATTCTATTACCGTGCCGATACGTGCAAGGGATTGCTGCGCATGTGTGCTGTCGCGCACACAATACATAATATGTAACTTTAATTAATTATTACCTATATAACGATAATAAGTCTAGCGCTGAGTATACCATTTAATTTAATGTTTCCAGCCTTAATAATTTCGGCAGTTTGTTTTATCTGGCTCAAATTTACAGCGTTTCTGTCCGAATGACTGAGTATAGTACATATTTGTAATTATCTTCGTCAATCTTACTTTTGGTTTGTTTCAAAGAATAAATTAATATGTTAGATTCCCTTTTTTAAAAAAATCACGTCATAACCCATTTTCCTTGCCTGTCTTTTCAAAACAGTATTTGTTTTAGGCATATTCACTTTAGTCACAAACAAACTTAAAAGTCTAAATTTATCAAACAAATTCAACTTAACAAAAAACAACAAAAATTATCAGCAATAACAATAAATAACGCGACTGTACCACGGGATGTGCGCGGGGTGTAGTATGTACGCGGGGAACGGAAAGCGACTGGAGAGCCAATCAGCGCTCCGCACGCCCGCCCTTCATCCCGCTAGCCCCCTCAGGTACCATATTTTGTACTTCTGCGCAATAACGGTTACCGCTAGAGATATTTGCCGCAGCTATAGATGTACATTTATCAGTCTTTTTGCGATTTGTAAAAAGTTATTTCTCCGGTTTAGAGAGTAAGTAAGAGCTGATTTGATCAGTTAAAACAGTGAGAGAGGAAAAAAGAATATTATTTTTAGTCAAATAAGTATTAGTTTTTTCGATTATGCCTGTTTTGTAAATAAGATATAAGTTAAAAATAAGTGGTATTTTGTTACTGTAAGTGAAGTGATTATTTCCGTAGTGTAAGAGTACGAGTAAGTACAAGCTTATTGTTGCAATGAAAGAGAATAGCAAAATAGGTAAATATGTACTACATTTAGCTGTCAATTGATCTGCCTGCTTAAACAAGTAATGAATGAAGTAATTTTTGAATATATCAGCGACACGTTAATTAATAATTACGAAGCGAATGTTAATAAAGTTTTTAGAGAGATATAAAAATTAAATAGTCTTAACCAATAACCTTTCGTGTTTTATTTAAAACTAGCTGTGCCAGCGACTTCGTCCGCGTGGAATAATTATTAACGGAAGCCCTCAAAGATAAATAAATTTCCCCATTTTTTTCCACATTTTCCATGGTTTCTTCGCTCCTATTAGTTGCAGCGTGATGTTATATAGCCTAAAGCCTTCCTCGATAAATGGTATATTCAACACAAAAAGAGTTATTCAAATTGCACCAGTAGTTCCTGAGATTAGCGCGTTCAAACAAACAAACTCTTATTAGCTTTACAATATTAGCAAATGTTTAGCTTTATAATATTAGTATAGATAGTATCAAGATCAACTAAGACAGTTTTAATGAACTAATAGGAGGTAGGTAAGTACAAAGTAGGATATTGTGGTTATTTTGATTCTTAGGGCTGTTATTAAAATTATTCTTTGTCTGACTAAATTAAATAAAGCAATAAGAATTAATTAAATATGCTAAGCGCTAGGCTGACTTTGTATTATGTGACTTTACACTATTTTAGTCCCTACGTAAAATGAAGGTATGTTTAATGATTTTAGTTAAAATACCTATCAATAAAAATATTTAATATCTGAACTATATTCCCCTTCGTCGCAAAATGCACAAATCAGTTTCTAACGGCTCAGAGACAACATTTTCAGTGTGACATCTAAGGTTTGGGTAATTTTATATTTTTATCATAATGTGCATGTATGTATTTGTTTAATATTTTTACTAATAAATATATGGGTATATTTGATTAAGTTAAGAAATATTTATTCAGTAAAAACATATGTCAAACAATATTAATTATAAGTACGTTTATCGTACCATTATCAAGATACTAACACACTTTCAAATATATATAATAGGCTATTTTTGTGAGACAATAACAAAAAGAAAGTGTAACTGGCAGTAACCGAGTAGCCCTGTGTATCCCATCACTGGGAAGACATGCTAGCTGCTTTACTCAGAAACAACTCTGTAATTAATAACTTTCCAGCCGTTTATTACCAGTGTTCTAAGTAATAAACGTTTCCCTGTGTTTTTCACCACTCATGGTTTTTCCGCACAGTTACCTGATATATTGTGGTTGATTTACAACGAAGTGTCCGGGTTTACCGAAAGAACGACTTGAGAGGGAAAGACCACGAAATAAAAAAAACCGTGGGAAAGACGCTAGTTTTATAAAGTACTTACTATTAACCTAATGTGTATTTTACTAAATTTTTTGCAGATCGCGAGTCATGGAAAAAAATAGGAGAGGCATTATTGTGTTCAGAAATGGACAACTAATAGCTGAGAAAGAAGAGAAGAGTATTTTACTCTCTAATTTGGTACCTAGATAATAATATTGCTATTTCATTGCTTAACTTTTTTCTTTGTTAGACACAATTGTTGCCTTAAATCATACATCGTAAAAACCCATAATTTATAATTTCATCATAATTAATCCACAGAAATTTACACGTAGGAAAATTAGAAAACAAAAATTATCTTAAATCTACTCATTGGTACTTACACTTAGTATAATGATAAGTTAAGTATAAATAATAATTAATACGACTGTAATGCAAAGATAAATTACTAGTTACAGCGGGCACAAAAACACCGTGCAAAAACGGCCGTAGCCAAGCAAACTGCAGTAACTGAGAATTCAGTTGAAAAACAACCAACGCCGACAATTTTCCAATGAATAACTCACATTACGGCGTACATATAAAGCGGAGTTCGCTGAAGCCTCTATTACCTGTAATCCTATATAGGCGCCTAGTTATTAAGTAGTTTCTTTATTTCTTTAACCCCCTACGCAAGAAATGGAGGTGAGTAATAATTCTAGGGATATATAGGGGTAGGTATGTGGTAATATTTCTTAGTAAGCAATTTTTTTTCATAAGTTTTTTATTTATTTTTTGGCGTAAGAGAAAGGAGGCTCTGCAGTTGGTCCCATTAGGCTGATGATGATGATGATAAAGTAATAATTTTAGGGATATCTTGATCCGTCATCGCTAAACGACACCAAATACAAATACATAATACAAATACACAGAATATAATGTCCTAAGATTGTGTCATTGAATAAGATATAACGTATTTTGAATATGAATTATGATGGAGTTTTATAACCGACCTAAATTAATGGACATTACCACTTGTCTACACACTTATTTGGGGCTGGTTGGCTGAAAATGTCATCAGTTTTATAAAAGTAAGAAATAACAAATAAATTATCATAGTCGTTAATTTGGTTATAGTATAGCGCAGCGGTAGTACGCTCTGGCAGAGTCTCCTAAATCGGCTTCTTCAACTAAATACTATGATTGCACTCTGCAGTAGACCTTCCAGCCGTTTGGAACTATCCAGGAGATACGCGTCTTCCAGGATAAGGGATATGCTTTTGTCAGGTTAATTGTGTTAAGTTTGGTTGAGTTTTCAAATACACTCATTACATACTTCAGGGTAGTATTATTATGTTTGGTGGTACAGGACCCTGGTACAGTTTATTAATATCTTTCCATTTCTCGGTACGTGTGCAAGGCTACAAACACACAAACACAGAGCTAATCTTATGCGATTATTTATTCACGCTACCGTAGTATGTCATTACTAGATTTTATAAGCAAGATATTAACTATCTTATCGTAATCCTTAATATATAAATACGCAAGATTAGCCAGAAATACTACGCATCATC
The DNA here is from genome assembly GCA_927399415.1 of Macaria notata. Lineage (NCBI taxonomy): Eukaryota > Metazoa > Arthropoda > Insecta > Lepidoptera > Geometridae > Macaria > Macaria notata. The sequence continues at coordinate 8,782,362 of OV656725.1, read as the reverse complement.
TAAATTTCTAGTTATCACATTCTAAGACAGTTTGTGCGTGAGTGTGTATATGTTTTTTTTAACTTATTCACTCTCAAACAGCTGAACGAATTCGGATTGAATTAAATACAGAGGTAGATTAGTGCCTGGATAAAAGGCATTGCGTGTGCGCTGGTAGTTATTCATACTTAGTAACAAGGGCGTTAAAAGAAGCTTACAAACAAAAACATCTAAAAAAACCGGGACATCGCACACAGCGCCATCTAGCCTCACACTAAGCAAACGCTTGTGTCGTGAGTACTAGGTATCGGATATAATACTTATATACTTTTCTTTTGTAAATACATATTTATTATACACCTGCTTTTATATTAATAAAAAAATATATAATCTTGCGCCACAGAAAAAGAAATATTAGTTACACATTATGTGTATCATCTCATCACTCATGGATATTAATTTAATTAATTGATAAATGAGCAGATCGATATCATGATATATGAATGTATGTTGGTTGGCAACTTGAGATGGTATGATATGTAGGTATGAGATAATCTTAAAAGATTGGATAAAATGTGTTTTAAGGCCAATATTTTCCTTCATGATTATCATCATTATAATTTCGCATGAAACATGAAAAAACATAATTAAGGTAATCTATTATGTGTATACGATCTGCCAGCACATAAGCTATACATGCTGCTCGTAAGTAGGTAGATAGTGATATTGTGTAAAACTTACCACCTCGATTTGTGCAAATCTAGAATTTTTCGTGCTGAACGGCTAGCCTAGAAAATGTATCTTGAAACTTGTATAAAATACAAGTACTTATGCTTTTTTCTTAGGTTTCCTGTTTTTCTGGACTACAGCCAGAGTCTTAGAAGTAAAATTAAACGGCTTATTTTATTTTTTACACTGCGTTTTATAGGACCTTATAAAGGTTCTTCAATAGCATTATACAAGGTAACTAATACCTATATAGTCCACTTAAATTAACCCAGTATACTTCTATGTTACATTTTATACTCAGTACCTCGTATGCGCAAGTAGAAAGCGTGCGCCCGCGCATTCTGCGAACCGCCGCGAGCATTGCTTGCTACTTGCTGGAACTCATGTATTCCTGGTACCAAAGCGGCGAGACCCCTTTGTTTCATGCTCTGGAAACTTAGATAAATAAAGTTATTTGTGGTGTGAGCGAGTAAAAGGAAAATATGTGGAAAATATGCATATTGTTTATGTTTACAGTTTACAAATGCCGACTTTCGAGTATTACCACATTATTTTGTAATAAACCCACTGGGTCTTATTTATTACAAGACGTGGTTTAAGTATTAGTCCAGAACATTGAAAATAAAAAGTCGGTTTTTGTTGTTCAAACATCACATACAAACAATCAAATGTCAACTTCAAATTGGGAGGATGATTTATTATTGGTTACATTTTGAAAGTTTGATATTATGACAGTAGACAGACAAACGAACAGCAAAAACGGACTGCATATTTTTTAAGTTCTGGACTAATAGTTAAACCACGTTTTGTTAAGGCCCACTGGCTCTGTTAAAGTTAGTCATGAGACCGTTTCGCTTAGTTACAAAATAATATAAACAATGCATTTCAAAGTATTACGACCACAGGAGGATGTTTCAAATGTTACCTCATTCGCCTTAAAAACCCCGACTGCTTGTGACTCAAATACAAAGATCTCTAGTATTCAAAGAAAAGGTAACTAAACATGGCCTATGGTCGGGGTTTTTTTTACACATAGATGTCATACATGTATATATTCACATTAGAAATGACTATGTTGAAGGTGGAATATACTTGGAACTATCAAACTGTGTAGGCTGCCGGTACACGCAGAGCTTGGCTACCAATTTTCTATAAGGCAGTATGAGTTATTGTCTCTTTTTCCACGGGTAGGTTCAAGTCAATTTCAGACGCAGTTAATCAAACACATTTTCCAGTGCGTCAAAGCGATGAGAACGTATTTGTCTAATTTTATAAATCTTAGCATACAGATTTATCTGAATATAAAAAAATTATATGTTCAGCCATTAATCCTACCATCCTTACAGGGTCAGCTCTTGATCTCCCTGGTTTGGCAGTACTATCAGATCAGAACCAGACAGATCCATAAGGAAAATATTCAGTTCGTAAGACCGGGTTTCAAATTAATAAAAATTCATTATCAAAATGATTAAACCCTCGAAACTTCCTTTAAAATCGCAACATCAATCGACAAAAATGTAATAAACAGGTCCAGCTGAGGCAGCTTCCAAGAACTTTATATTTGAAGCGTCTATTTGCGTAGCGCCCTTGAGTTCGCTCGTGTTACGATCAAATTCCGATGAAATGCTAAATTATGTTCTTTCTCCGTACTGTGGTGGTGCAGGTTCAGTCCAGATCGATCTAGATTCTGCTTAGATTGGCGAGATGATTGGATGATGTTGTCTTACAGATTTGTATCATCATCTACAGAGGGCTTTACTTTAGGGCTGCTAAAATAACAGTCATAAACATGTTAAATAGCACATATATAGGTACAACTGCTATAACTGTTGCTACTCGTAATAGTCGCATTTCAAAACTAACACAAAACTAAGCACTTTGAGCTAAGCACTATGTTGAAGTTGTGAATGGGACAGATGATTTAAGCAGAAATTTTGAAGTTTAGACTTGATTTTTCTATCCCTACATTATGTCTCCATTCCATGCCTGTACCCAATTTATAATGCCCCTCAAAATTATTGTATAGAGTATATCTTTATAACTCTGTACAATATATTATATTACACGTAGTTTAAAATCAACAACTTTAAAATAGACAATAAAAACTTAAAATCGTCAAGAGCATTATCGAGAATCGATTAAAAACTGAACAATTAACCAGCATTTAACGAAGTCCAAGAAGAGCCGTAGGAGCGCTAATTTCCCGTTGATTTATGAAGATACGGCCCGATGTACGCAGAATCATTTTGATAACTTCATTGTTTCACCGAACCAGTCATTATAACTGTACTTTTGTAATCGTTTTATGAGAAATTGAGTCCAGTAATGACTTCCAGAGACTCAGCTCTTTGTGTGTCTGCAGTCTACAGGAAATGTCCGAGGTACAAGGAATGCACTTCCCTTGCTTTTATGGGTAAACATCGCTTTCCTTATTTTAAGTTTTGACTCAGAATAAATAATTATGATAGAGACTGTACGTATTTTCGAATAGTGTAAATTGTAATGATTTGAAAACAAAACTTTATAGGTACTTACAAAAGAGAAAATTATACAAAAAAGAGTGTACCAAAATTCGATTGGTAGTAATTAGCTGGTATAATTTTAGGATCTCGATGTAATTCTTATCTACAGAAAATTATACTCCGTACCTATATTATGTACATGTAGAATACATTTAAATATATAAAAACACGTTGAAATATGAGGCCACTTCCGTTTCCTTGAATGTCACTGGCGAATCTCAATTAGGTATTTATAAAATTAAATAACTCGCTTCGTAGTTAATTTAGGTACTTAGTCATCATCATCATCATCCACAGCCCTTGGGATCCCACTGCTGGGTATAGGCCTCCCTTTGCATGTGCCATCTGCATCGATCTTGTGCAGACCTCATCCAGGATGGACCCTCGGCTTTGACGATGTCGTCCACACATCGCGCGACCGGCCCACTCCTCGCCTGCCAGTTCTAGTCACAGAGTGGTACTTAGTAATTGTAAATTAATTCCGTAGAAGAGGTCATGTGATGTCCGTCGTGAATCGTGGTTTGCAGTTAGTAGGTACCTTACTTACCATTATTTTGGCATCTACTATGTTACTACTTGTATTGTTAACTGTGTGATCGTGTTCGTTTTATTTCGGTAGCACGACACGCGACGTGACGCTTGGTGTTGTTTACGAGGAGTGACGTCGATACCTACACGTCATAATTTACACAGGTATGATAATCTATATGTTTTTATACTTTGCACAACACGAGTCTTATAGAAACAAATGATATTCCAATTTTGATGAAAGAAATTGAAAACTAGCATGTTTTTTATAAACCATCTTCGAATCATATTTCTCACTAGGTACTGAAGGTTGAAAGTATCGAGACAACTCCGCAGAATTGACTCATTGGAAAAGTTATCTTGGGAGAGATCAGATCCTTCAATGGAAGGCACACGTTTTATGATTTAGTGTCCTCAAACGTGTATGTTTCGGCTTTACAGTTAAGCGGGCGCAAATCCTCACATAACTTGAAAACAAAGTTTATTGGTGTAGGCCGTAGAGCAGGATTTGAACTAGGGTACCTATAGAAAATGGCATGTTTATTATATCTTTCGATCATAAATACACAAATACGTTTAAATTTATTCAAATCGTGATCATGTATTTACGAACAATAATAAACGTATGCTAATTTGATACTAAGCTAAGGGTGACCTGTATTTTAGTGTCACCTTCGTACCATGGCAACAGAACCCAATGATTTTACAAACAAATATTACGAACTACATGATAATTGTACTTATGACCTATGGATCTATTTTAAATGGGCCTTTAAATGTATGACGTATTATTTTGATATGGCATTTATATTGCACTTTATATAACTGGTTTGAGAGTGTTTTCCACTTAAAATGGTTGAACATAGGTGAAATACGATTACTTAAATTATTATTTATTGTAAGACCATGCCGAATTGCCTACCTCTACCTAGATTATAAGCAGATACATAGGTACATATTACATTAGATGATTACTCACTGATACAGGTACGACTGCCTACTTAAACTAAGCGGCAACTACATATTACATTGCAACCATATTTTTATGGTGAATTTCACAACTCAGTAAACATGTTAAACATCATTTCTACTAAAAATGTTAACTACAGGCGATTGCATGTCGCGGCTTTCCGTGGAAGCTCGCCGGAAACCAGTAAACGGTGCAATTTGCCATCGCTCCCTCTATCTACCATCTGGCTCTATCGAGACCAGGGACAAAGTGGCTCTAACCAAACTCATGTACCGTTTGACACCACCGAGCTATAACTGAGTAGTGCCAAACCGGACATGAAAAGCTATAGCTACTGAAAGTACTGAATGAGAAAGCCTTTCTCCAATAGTTAAAGCAAATATTAAATTAAGTAAATTTTAATTCTGTCATATTGTCAGTTATAATACTAAACGTGTCTTCCAAATAAAGTTCGCCGGAAACCAGTAAACAGTGTAATTTGCCAACGCTCCTTCTATTTACCATCTGGTTCTATAGAGATCAGGGGTATAGTGGCTGTAGTCAGGAGAGTCAAAACCAGGACTGTCAATAAAGGTCAAAAATAGCGATACATCAACAATAGACCGTGCCATCCTTTAAACAAAACAAATTCTACCGGTCTATTCTGGCTAGTGACACCACCGGCCATAGCACATTATACAGAGTACAAGCCATAGTAGAGTCAGACGGTACACCGTCGGCCGTGTCAGGAACAGATAGCAATTTGCGGGTTCCATCGTGTTGCGTAGTAAATTGATGTTTGTTGTAGGGTCGTAAGTGGGCCGCATTCTGTCGGCTGTGCCTGGTAGCGACGCATGATCATTTGTGCAACTGTTGTTGCTTCTATAAGTAGATGATATAACAAAGATACGCCTGATACAAATCTGGTGGTTCAGTGTTTGTTGGACATCACTTACGACTTCATATGTTGGTGGAATGAATGACGCACATACAATAAATGAAATTAAAGTCTGCTGGTGAAGCAAGAAGAATCTTTCGGTATTTTATTAAATTAAAATGCATCAATGGCAATATTCATAGTAGTACTGAAATAGCCAGGATAGGCATATGAATAATATTCGTGCAAATTCGTAAACGTGTTCTACGACTGGCTTCAAATTCAAATTCATATTCAAATTCAAAGCATTGATTTGGACACACAGGACACAACAATATAGGTATACATACAAAAGTTAACAACAGATAGAATAGAAAGGTTTTACGTTACATTGATGTATCCCGTGCGTCAAAAAAGGTCATACCTCAGCATTAATGCTGCAGATTGCTCTGCAGCGCTGATTTTCAGGTATGACCCTTTGAGACGCGCGGGGTCAAGAGTTGAATAAGAAAGTTAACAAATATAAAAAGAAGTAAAAAGAGAAAATAGATGAAGAGTAAACAGAATTAATAACATAAAGCTGATATGATTACATTTGAAAGATACATACAATTTAAATATAACCTACCTATATCTATTACAATTATGACTGACTGGACTTTTTGTACCGTACAAAAAGTCCAGTCAGTCATAATTGTATATTTTTAACCATTGAACTATATTACTGGCGTATAATAACTTAATGTTTTTAAAAGGCCTATCATATTTTTAAGCTTTTATCGTAATGTGATGTCTATGGAACGTGGTCTGTTGCTCGCCTATGAGCCTGTTGGAATGGGGCGTAATAATTGTTGTTCTTGAAACGATTGCGATTATCAAGATATAGGGAAGGAATGAGTTCACAGGAAATATAAAGTTGATTGAACTAAGGATATTAAATTCGAAGAATTTTCTTTATTTATGTTCAAACTGATGAGGACAATGCAATTAATAGTGATTAGAAACAGTGGATTCGAGAAATATATTAATTTGTTATCCTGCAGCTGGTACTAAGGATTAGAAATAATAATTGTGATCCTACCTACCTACTTGTAACAACAAAACTCCTTATTAAATGTTTGTACTACTTATTAAGAATTCTCTGAAAAATTCGCATATGGAATTCTAATAATTCGATAACGAAGTTTACTTTTTAGGCGAAAAACATTTAGGAAATCACTTTTTTAATAAAACTTACAAAGGACCCATAAAAAATTGTAGAAAATCAACAAAATATCAAAAATAACATTGAGAGAGTTTAAATTATCTAGTATTTGGACTCCTTCTAGATAGAAACACTATAAAAGTTCCTATTTTTTACTAAAAAAGTTTCGATTTCAATCAAAGTTTAAATTAAAATACAGCGATGGTTGATTGCTGCAACTTCTTTCCGTCGAGCACTATCGGGCCCCCTTGTTGCTGTCCGTTCGGGTGCTGCAACGGCCCCCGCTGCGGCAGCTGCGCGCCGTGCTGCGGCGGCTCGGGCTCGGGCCCGTGCTTCGGTTGCGGCTGCTGCTGCGGCTGCCCGCCGCCCGGCCGCTGCTGCGGGCCCAGCCCCAAGCAGCCCCTGGTCGGGCCCTGTCGCCGCTCCGGCTGCGGACCCTGCTACGCCGGCTCCTGTATGGCCTCTTACGGCCCTTGCCCACCCTGAAGACTCTTTATTCGTTCTTTTTGACTGTGTAGTATCGATGTAATATGTAAGAATAAAATGTTTCAGAAAAATCAGTATTTTTAAAGTAGATGTGTAGGTATGGCTAGGTTTTGGTAAATAATATAGATAGTATTTTAGTAAAATTATGATTGCGGCGTCCAAACTTTTTGACATTTGTTTAGATACCTCGATGGACAAAACAGGTCGGAAAATTAAAACTAAACAATGCGACAATATACCAAATTCAAAAAAAAAGTTTACCTTCTAGGTTAAAAAAACTGGCGCTCACTTTTTGTAAAAATATACACACAAGACACATAAAAATTTAAAAGTCTATAAACGCAAAAAAATATTTTCAAAATTTCCTAGTAATTTTTTACATTCTCCAAACTCCCACGTGGAACTTCTTCCTGTCTCGCCAATTCTCCGAGAAATAAGATGTGTTGCGGAGGCTGTGGCGGTTGCTGCGGAGGCTGCGGGCCTTGCGGCGGGTGCTGTGGAGGCTGCGGCGGGTGCGGGCCTTGCGGCGGGTGCTGCGGAGGCTGCGGCGGGTGCGGTCCGTGCGGCGGGTGCTGCCGGCCCTGCGGCGGCTGCTGTGGGGGCTGCGGGGGCTGCGGCCCGTGCGGCGGCTGCTGCGGGGGCTGCGGGCCGTGCGGCGGGTGCTGCGGCGGCTGCGGAGGTTGCGGCGGCTGCTGTGGAGGCTGCGGGCCTTGCGGCGGTTGCTGCGGAGGCTGTTGCTAAAACCTCGTGTGTCGTGTCGTGTAGTAGTGTCTGAGACCGCGCCGGAGCTGCCTAGCGCCGTGAGAGGCTGGGCGGAGTGCCGCGTGGGTGTCCCGTCATGTGAACGTATTTTAAGAATAAAATGTTTGTTAGAAATTCAAGTATTTTAATTGCTTCCCTTTACTAAGCTTTTTTTGAAGTAATCAGGCACTATGTAGATTGACAGAAAATTCTCCGAAAGTTCTCGAGAACCATACCAAAATTTCCGCTGATTGCGGGCTCGAACGTGACCGTTCCCCTGGGATTCTTGGTTGAGCAATGTGTGCAGCGAATACTGTAGCGTACTGTCTACTAACCCTAGGGTCCTAAATAAATTCGCAAAATTGCTTCCCTTTACTATGCAAGGTATTTAAGGCACTAGATTGACGAAAAATTCTCTCCGCTGAATGCGGGCTCTTCAACGAAGGGTCTCCTAAAAAATATCCCGGAACATTAGCTACATAACGCAATATATATCACATAGTATCATCTTACCCCATACGAACCTAGCCCAGAAGGAAATAAAATATTAAATGCCAAGACAAATTTATTCAGCCAGAACATCACAAGACATGCACAGACCGCTCAGTTCAACCACAGCGTGGTCCGCAGCAGCACGCACACAGGCCACTCTGGCAGCCACCGATGCAGCCGTCTCCGCAACTGAAGTATGACGCTGCTAGGCCTCCTCGAGCTCTGGAAACATAAATGACAGATGAGGAAATAAATGAAAAGGCGCATCTGATACAACCAAGGTTTCAACAAAGCAATTGTCTCAAGAGCAGGCCCTCTACAGCTGTATGCAGCAGAGCCCCGCGACCGCAAATAACCCGGGCACTGCAGTTATAGCCAAATAAACAGTCAACAGAGAGAAGTTCAACTGTTATACCCGTGTAGGCATCCAATCCTGTCTCCACAGGGCGAGGAGCAGGCCCCGTAAGAATGCACGCAGCAGGGCCCCACAGTGCCAGGGCACTCGCAGCGGCTGCCGCAGCCCCCGCACGGCCCGCACATGGGGCCCTGGCAACCCGTGCAGCAGTTACGGACAGGCATTGTGAGCTGAAATCATGAATAATAAGATTTTTTGCATTCATCCGATCTTACCAACTGAATGTTATTCTTTCTGGGTTGCGATGGTCTGATGACTGTCAGGTAGATAGGATGCCGATCCAGTAACTTCGGAATATGGCTAAAATGAACATTGTAAAATATGATATTCCAGGTGGACGCTGATAGCACGTGCAAAAGGAGGGCTATGCCCAGCAGAGGGATGTAAAGGGCCGTAGATTGTGATGAATATGCCACTTATGCAACAAAAAGTGAAATCACAGTACTTACCTACTTCTGTTTAATTTGATTATACAAAATAATGAAATTAATATTTTTGGATTTTAGGGGTTTTTTGTATAAAAACGATGTGAAAATATCAAGAAATAAAAATCAACGATCCTGACATGTTAATGTCAGAAAAATTCTGTGAGGAAAAAAAATATTGTGAAAGAGTTTGTATTGTTTTTTTAAATATTCTTCTTTGTGTTTGTCACACCGAAAAAGAAGAACAAGAAGTTTTGTCAGCAGGCTCATTTGTCATTTATTTATTTTTTGTAGGAAAATAGCAAGAAAATTTTGTTAAAAAAATTAAAATAATAAATAAGCTAAATATTTATAAGAAATTATATTACCTACGTATTACAACTTGAAGGAATATTGTCTAGAAACAGTTTATCACAATGCCTTGCTGTTGTCCATCGTGCGGAGTCCCCTGCTGTGGCCAGGTTTGTTTATTAGTTCCAGGAGCCAGTTCCATTGGTGTCAGGTGACCACACGAGTTTGACTTCTGATGATTTTGATATCATCAGCATCCACAGCAATCTCTACTGCTGGGCATATGCCTCTCTTTGAATGTGCCAGCTGCGTCGATCTTGCGCAGACCTCATCCATAAATAACCCGCGACTAGAACTTTATTCCGAACTTTCCAATGACTCAGTTAAAAAAAAAGATTTATTTTAGCGTTTTTGCTCAAAAATCAGGATAATGTGTCAGTGGTTGGTGCGCTGTAAAAGGCAGAATCAGCAAACACAAACATTTTCATGTTCTCAATGAAGTAAAGTTGGTAAAATGTATTAACTAAGTTTTAACTATACTTCCCCAGGTTTCTGGGCTAAAGTACCCTGCTCCGTGGTGCGGCCCGTGCGGGGGCGTGTGCTGCGGGCCCTGCGGCCGCCCCTTCGGACACTACAGCTGGAGGTTCCGCCCCAGCTGCTGCCCTTAGTACGACCCTGGATGATGGCTGCTGGATGATGAGAAAAAAAGATAAAGGAATATTTTTACTTGGAGCCGATTCTTTGATAAGATATTGAATCGGGCGTTACTCTGCGGAAATCCATTGTAAATTTGATAGTGAATATAATATATGTAGTCTTTTATCGCTACGACTGCTCCTTAACCGACTTCAAACAACAAACTTGATGGTTTTTAGATGTGTTCCTCCATATACCGATTCTTTGTACAACACTTCGGAACTCATCGTCGGACTAAATAATAGTTCCACTACATAGATTTATATAGTCGTCACGTTCATCATTACTTGACCAAGCAAACATTTCTCGTATATCTAAATTGTTAAGTAGTTTTTGAGATGTTTTTGATCGTCGAGTGTATTGTTGAAAATAAAATGTTTGTTTATTGATTTATTTGTTTTTTATACACGGCTTACTTTAGACTACAGCCTGCCTGATGTTAAGCCACTGCTTAGAATAAACCTATCTAAAACCTCGTTTAATCTATACTAATGTTATAAAGCTGAAGAGTTCGTTTGTTTGTTTGTTTGAACGCGCTAATCTCAGGAACTACTGGTGCGAATTGAAAAATTCTTTTTGTGTTTAATAGACCATTTATCGAAGAAGTCTTTAGGCTATATAACATCACGCTGCAACTAATAGGAGCGAAGAAACAATGGAAAATGTGGAAAAAAAACGGGGATTATTATTCATCTTTAAGGACTTCCGTTGCATGCGCTGAGAAAACGGTTCAAGATATCACAAAAATATTTATGAAAGAATTATTTCTCTTAAAATAATCTAACAAAGTGTCTTCAACAATATATGTATATCTTTTAAGGTTAACTCACTAGAACTGTTTTTTTGGTAATAACTATTCCACGCGGATGAAGTCGCGGGCACCAGCTAGTAGTAAATATGTACCTAAATACCTACGTAACAACTAAGGAGTTATACTTCAATGTTAACAACCAGAGGCTATTCAGTTCCTGCTAAGATAAATTTAATAATTGGTCTTGACAAACAAAACTAATACTAAAAATTTCGTGAGACATTTTATCAAAAGAATAACTAAACGGTTTTCACTCACGTGTTAATCGCGTAAATCGTTTACGCGTTTCGGATGTTATGACATCCATCTTCAGAACGTTCGTTCTGGGCCGCGGCAGCACGCAGACTGCGCGCCGCCGCGCGAGCGGCCCGCCGGGACACGGGCGCGGGGGCCTGTGGTGGTGGGGGTGGAGGCGAGACGATGTTACTACTCCCGGCCGCTTCGTCCTCGGGTCGCTCCACTGCTTCATCAGAGACAGCACCATCGACTGATGTACTGGCGCACACAAAACTGACCGTATCTTGATCCAAAGCTCCAATGATCCTTCGATTTACGCGATTTACACGTGAGTGAAAACCGTTTAGTTAATCTTTTGATAAAACTAATACTAGTTAAGATTAGGTATAGCTGGGTAGTTCCATATTCCATGTCTACTGGCTATAGTTATTTCCATACCAAACATGTTCCAACAATATTCATGAAGGGGATTTCACCACGATTCGGTGAAATCTTCCCATTACCCACAATCGACGACAATCGACCAGTTTACAAGAACCTTTCAGCCCTACATCTAATCTCACTTTACAGGTCACATTGTAATGGCAAATCACTTACTAGGACCAGTGTATCCAGAGCTATACGGTAATTATGTAGATTTCGTGGTACAGGTCATGGTTTACTGGACTTTTTGCGTGAAGGGCCTATTCACAGAATTTAGTAAAGCAAGGTGGGGTGGTGTTCTACGAAATCCGGCAATTCCGTCGTTGTCATTGTAATAATATTTAAATACTTACCTAGAATGAAATTATTTTATTGTTGGCCTGGGAAGCGCCACTTTTACAAAGAGCGGCGGCGAATGCTTTAATAGCCCTATTAGCATATTCAGGTTTCCACTTATCTACCATTCCAAAAATATATTCCGCCTTTCTGGATTTTTTAAACAGGAAAACTTAATACCGTTGGTCATAGTACAGGTTAAAACTTAAACCCTTTACTATGAAATCGGTATGTATTGTGTCTAGGGTGCATTGGCTTTGGTCAAGAAGTAAACTTTATAGTGTTGTCATTAATTAAAATATCCAATACATTTTTAAACCTTTATTTAACAGCAAAGTCACAAATTACAGGCATGTTCATAATTATTAACACTTATACTCGTACACTAGAGGACCTTCGTGTACCTTGATGAAATACGAAGGCTTAACAGACCAGTATCCAACCAACCAATTTGGTTCGGTTGGCAAACCTCAGTGTCCATGGGCTATTTCTATGGCCACCCCAGTTACCTATATCGGTATCCCGGGTAGAAAAGTCGTCCAGTGGTGGCACAAGGACACGAGGCCCCCACGCAGCCCGAGTGGCAGTTGCAGCAGGGCCCCACAGGCGAGCAGCAGCAACCCTGGACGCACGGCATGCAGCCCCGGCACCCGCAGCAGTCGCAGCCCCCGGGGCAGCGCGCGAATGTGCCGTGGGCGAAGTCACGGTATGCCCCGTGCTGTACGGGCATTTTGGCTTTTGTTTTTTGGTAATTTGTCAAAAAATCAACTCGCAAAAAGAAAATCAGCCTTCTCTAAACTGTGAAGCCTCCTGAAGAGAAAATTGAAAATTATGTCGGAGGTTGGATCTTGAGATTTTTCCTCTAGATCTCTCTCTAGGTCTTCTCGACTCTCACGTGTTGAAAGATAGTTGTGTACTTGGCGTGTAGTTTACCTATCGTTTTTTATATAATATTTTCACGGTTTTCTTAAAAAATAATTATTTAATATTTTTTATGTGTATTTCATGATATTTTTCTACAAAAAGTGGGGAAAAGTCTGCCAGAGCTGACAGATATTTTTATTTTATTTTTACGGCAGTTGAGCTTTGAGGTTCTGCTTGGATGGAAGAAGTTCTCGAAAACTTTTAATTGACTAAATAGTTATTAAGTCAATTAAAAGTTTTGGTTTCATATCCAACCTGAAAGCTTCAAAGATAAATTAAAAAACTTCTGACGTGACTTCAGTTTTCTATCACAATTTGCAAAATTCAGAAAAGTTCTTAAAATTTTCAGGTCCTACAAAAATTTCAAGTTGTTTAATACAATTAATTGGTCAAGCGTGTTGCCGCAGCAGCTATGCCGGTGTACTACGGCGGGTACGTGGGCGGGCACCACTCGGGCGGGTACTGCATGTACTCGTTCGGGGGCTGCCCCTCGAGCACCGGGGGCTGCGGCTCGGGCCCGCTGCCCGGCCCCGGCGGGCCCTGCTGCCCGGGCTTCTGAGATAGCTGTAAGTATAATCAAGCTTCAATCTAGATGCTAAGATCTAGTGGCCGAGCCTAACATCTTAGGCGAAATAAAGTCTACAAATGGATTATTTTTGGTGTGCAGGTAGATAATCAATCTTAGATAGACTAGGTTCCAACTTGCAAAGACAAGAAATAAAGTAACAAATAAATAAGTTGTAATGTTGGTGACTCCCGCGCTGTGTCGTTTTTGGTGGAACGGCTAGCTATTGCTATTCAGCGCGGAAACGCAGCTAGCTTAATGGGCACATTTGCACCGGGAACGATTGAGGGCTGGTTAAACTGAATAGTTTAAGTTGACATGTTAATTTGATTTATTCAATTATGTATTTGTTGTGTGATACTTACGTATTTAAGAATATTATATTACAGTACAACGATATATTAAGTAAATTCATTTTCCCTGTAATAGAATTACGCAAGTCTATTTAATTTAGGTATTTATTATCATAATTAGAACCGCTTAAAAGCAAGAACCTCCCACGATAATAATATTAGATTATTTTTTAGGTTGTAAATAATTCGCTTTTAAGGACACGTCCCGCCAGGATCAAATTGGGTCGAAACGCCAGCTGAAGTCCAAAGTAATCTCATCCCTTGTTTTTCATTGTTTCAGGCTCCACTAGATGAGTTGTTAAACGAAACCCAAGTTTTAGCGGAGAATGGTCAATTTTTAATATCTTTTGTGGTTTTTCTAATGATGTCTACTGTATGTTGGTTGGGGTACTATGTCCAGAGTAACAAATAAATAATTTAAAGCGAATATATTTTATTCATTACAAGAACAATCTAGGGCCCTAACCTTAGCTAGCCACATGTAAAAGTTCATACGTTCATATTGCAAGTGGTGGTGGTGGTCATTTTGCGAATTAGGGCGCTCATTCACACAACTAATCCGTCAAAATGATTCGTGTTTTGACTAATCGTCGAGTAATGGTTAAACCACGTTTTGTAAAAAGACCCTTGATTTTTGAATAGATTATTCAAAACCAATTCGTAGTTTTTAAAATAAACGACCATATATCCATGTCTCTTTTTTTACCTCCTTTTGGAATAAGGCTGCCTTTCCACCAGAGATGTGCGCGGATGCGTAGCCAGTGTGACTTCCCCGGCGCACGACTGCTCCGCACAACTGGTTGTGCTGATATGGTTGTCATGGGGAACCCAATATCTGTAGTTTTCGAGATCCGATAGTTACATGACTAACCAGTGGATGCTCGCGGATTCGCTCGCATTAAGAAGTAAAACTTGCATCCCCTTTTTCACCCCTTTTAAAGCGGCTTTTCCAAAAATCTTTTCTTAGCGGATGCCTACGTCACAACATCTACCTGCATGCTAAATTTCAGCTCGATCCGTCCAGTGGTTTGGGCTGTGCGTTGATTATGGAAGTCACCTTTGAGTTTTATATATTTAGATACAAACAGTTGTGCATATTGGTTGCCTCGGGGAAGATAATAGTACATTTTTCAGTCCCTTCGGCACAACCAATTGGTCAGTTGTGTTAGGACTTAGAATTGCTTTATTAACCTCGCCTCGGTCAGCACAGCTCTGGTAGAAACGGCTCAGCGGAACTAGATTTTTTTGCGCAAACAAAACGTGCGAGGAGTGATGTGTACGAGGGATGTGTACGAGCCTTCAGGCCCGGAATGTTGAATTTGCCAATAAAATTGTTTGTTTATTGCTCCTGACAGCCAACGCCCTACGCTCCCTCTCAATATCTTCGTTGTCCGACAGATCCTCTGTGACTCAGTGGCCCAGGTACTTGAAGCGTGAAACTCGTCAGAGGATAAAAATGTGTGAGGGATGTGTTGCGAGGTTTTCGCATATTGTACCAGCAAGTCAGTTTGTTGGAAGTTTGCTAGTTAGATTGCGCCAAACGGGTACCTACCTGACTACAAAGTGAATACCAAGAGATTTCCGGTATAATTCATTTATTTATTACAAGAATAAACTATTACGAAAATTAAATTAACACTTGAACTGATGACGGTATTCCACGAAGGCGAAGGCTTGGCGCAGTCCACGGCGTGCCAGAGCAGCGAGGTTCTCGGCCTCCAGCCGGGCAAGGGAGGCCAGCGAGTGGCGCGGCCGGCAGCACAGCTCTACGCACTGCGGAGCTGAGCCTCGGACCAGCGACTCACGCAAAGCAGAGCTCGTGCGATGCGGATCCCGCATGACGCCGCTCCATAATCAATATCTGGAGCTCTCCTTGCCCTCCTGCCGTGGAGGCGCGGCCTCGACGCCAGCTACTGCTTCATGATTCGTGCTGGGCTAGCAGCAGTAGTACCCGCAGCCGCAGCACGAGTAGCACGGGGAGCAGCACGAGCCGCACGGGTAGCACGGCCCACAGCAGCCACCGCACGGGCCGCAGCAACCGCCACACGGGTAGCAAGGCATCTTCACTTCAACGGAGAACCGCGGCGGGACTTTGAGAGATTGTAGAAGATTACTTGCACTTTTTTTTTGGTTTTTTATTTTTTTTTGTTCTGGGTCTGTGTATTGAAGGCTTGAAGTCGTATTGTACAATGATAGTGAAGAAGTAAACTGGTTGACAGGAAACCTCGGGTCTGTTCGGATTTTGAATTCGGTTAGAACGTGTAAAACAATTTCAAATAAAAGTTTTTTAGCAGAGAGCGAGCAATTTAGCAAAAAGAAGCTATTCAGATAATCATAAGAGTTTTGAATACATAAAAGATATGGAAGTCGTGTATGTAAAGGTCATAAATACAAATGAAATAAAGTTTATTTGGATGGCGCTCAGTTTTTCATTTACCTACATTCTGCTTCTACTATGATATAGGTACATTAAAACCGGCTCGATAGGCACTACAGTTCTACACAGTAAGCTACAGTAAGCAAATAAGGTTACAACGGCAACTTTTTTGAAATACCTATCTTTGAGATAATTAGAGCTATTTCACAGAACTCGATTAAACAGACAAAACAAAAATGTAAAAAACAATTTTCATGTGCTGTTTCGGAGAACCTACCACATTGAATGATTCTTCTGGGAATCATAATTTATTATCGTTACCATTTAACTGTGAACAGTCAGTTTTCGTGGTAAATGCGAGTAAAACAATGCCCTTCGTTTTAGTTAGAATATTAAAGTCGCGGTGCCAAATACCGGCGACAAGGTTTGCACAAGATATTGTAAGTATTCAATGTATAATTATGCGCTCATTTATGCTAAGCTATATATTATTTTTTCAGCAGTTCAATATAGAAGCTGTAGATGATAATTTATGCATACAGCATTTCCAAAAGAGCTGAATTTTCACGGAGAGTCACGACTTGAAGTCCTATAATTCATAATTACAGGTAATACTTCTGTGTTTTGCGCTACAAGGATGTTCAGGCAATGAATGAATAAAAACAAACATTTTTTAGAATTATTTTGCAGTTCTGTAATTTGCATGTAAATGTTTTGTAAATTTATCTTAGATTTTTTCTTTTGAATCAATTATCGTTGTTTAAATGGTTACATAGTTTTTACCGAGAAAATTAAACGAGTGACATAAATAAATAAATAAATAAATATTCCGGGACATTGCACACAGCGCCATCTAGCCCCACACTAAGCTTACGCTTGTGTCGTGGGTACTAGATAACGGATATAATACTTAATAGTTATAGTACCTAGTTTGAATAAAACCAACCTAACATCAAAACAAAACTTAATTAGCGTGCTAAATTGGGACTGGGTTGAGACACAATTTTTTTTGTGATCTTTAAAAAAGTTATGTACGCATGTGATAGTAAGTGAAAGCTGAATCTACATCCTTGTTGATACTAAATCCACGCTTTTAACGATTTCGCTCAAGAGATTCCTTTCCTCTCTGTCACCACAGAAAGAAATTTCAGCAAACATTACATGATCGTACTTGTTGCCACGCTTTTAACGATTTAGCTTAAGAGATTCCTTTCCTCTCTGTCACCACGTCAGGAGGAAATTCCTCGAATTAGAGCCAGGGCCAAACATTTCCTTGAAGTAATTGAAACATAACTTTGGACTTCGCTTGTGATTAACCGGGACATTAATTATTTAGGCATGCGGGCTCGTGTTAGTGTTACATGCTTTTAAAATTTTAACTATATTTAACACTACATAGCTATAATTAAAATACGCTGATTTCAGACCTCTTAGTGTTTTTGGTACAGAAGATTAATATAACATATTATAATATAAACATAACAATTTATCGTTTGGCTTACAGTCCTCTATACAAACTTCCATAATATCCAGGAAATTAAATTAATAACGTAAAAAACCTACATAAAGTTACAACATAAAGTACTTATAGATATTTAACTTTTTTTCTGGGTCGTGATTAGGTACAACTAATTCTATAAGCAATGATCTTCAGTAAAACTTCATTGTATTATAAGCTAAAAAAAGTTTACGAGCATCGAGCTTCGGAAAATCTATTTCACCGGAAATTCTATTTTTACTAGGTAATTATAGTAGTTAGAGCTCATGAAGCTTATTATTAGAAAAGACGCGTGTTATTTCGGTAATGCGTTAAAATACTGCTTTTTCCGCGAATTCTGCGTAAAAACACTTAGGAATGTCGAATTGGCGACTAATAAATATGTTTCAGTCACATGAACGTTTGCGACGCGACTGATTTCTATGAAACGAGACTGAAAATAGACAAGCTAGGCTTCAAATTTTATTTTTAGAGAACTACAATCCAGATTTTTAAGGGTAATGTTGGTATGTACACAAGATTGTTCGAGACCATCAAACTCTATTCATGTAGGTTTTACATCAAACACCATTTTCAGAGTTATAAATCTTTAGGGTACGGAACCCTAAATGGAGAAGGATGCTTAATAATAGGGTGCTTGATACACACAGAAACAGCTGTGCCCGTTTGAATAAAATTTGGAATGGAAGTAAATTAGAGCCTAGATTACGAGTACTTTTTATTTCGAATTAATACAGGTAGGTAACACCACAAAGCGCAAACGACCTGAGAATAAAGAAGCTATTTCACGAAACAAGTAAGCCATATTTATTGCATTGCCATTTAGCTTGAATTTTCCAACGTGATTCACAAATTGGGTTTGATTCCTAGCATCGAGACACGGTGTCGAAACGAGAGCCTTCTGCGAAACTCATTTTGTGGCGTCCGCTCCATCTTGTTAACGCCTGACGGAGAGAAGTGTGTTGTAAGTGAACGTGAGTCATGACTCGTATTTGTAGGACTTCTATTCGTATAGATATACATATTATATTTAATAAGGTTCTAAAGGCTAAACTCATGTGTGTCAAAATAAATGCTTTCTTTCTTTCTTAGTACTCGACAGATATTCATGGCGCAAAGGTGAGTTTTTTATTATTTCACTTCAAATCCAGTCCAGAGTAAATATGTTTCTTCTAGGCAAGCGTGCTGCATCTTAGACTACAGTGGTGTATCAGGCAGGCTGTAGTCAAACGTAAGCCTATTCCGTGTAATAAAACCTATCATCGGAACATCGTGTAACGGTGTTTTTGGTACGGCACGGCGCGCCGTGCCGTACCTAACTAGAAAGAAACTAGAAACTAGACTAACTAGAACTAAACTAGAAACCCTTTACTACCGCCGCGGCGGTAGTAAAGGGTTTCTAGAGATATACGACTTTTTATATTCATCCAGTAATAATAAAAAAGATAATATTGCATCTATTAGTGTACCTACTAGCAATACACAAGGCAAATAAAAATCATCGTAATAAGTCATGAGAGTAGATAATATACAATAATAATAATAAAAATAAAATATTTCAGGATATCATTTCATATCATAATAAAAACGTTTATTTGCAACTTATAAAGGAATTTGCATACAATAACTTAAAACTAGGAATATAGTAGGCAACTAATTAATGTGCTATTCAAGTTAAGAGTAGGTAAAAGTGAGCAAAATGAAAATCATGAAAATATATGTTTAGTTATAAAATGGCGTGTAGGTAATAAATCACAAAGGTACAGTGTCATCATCATACAGTCAAAATAATACAAAAAATTACTTCAGAATTATAAAGTTTGTTTTTAACCCCCTTGTTCTTAGTTATGACTGCGTTCTGTTCAAGGAACTGGCAGCTTTCCCCTCACAATACCAGGTACAGAACGAATAAAGGATGTTTCCAGGATCACATGGTTCCATGGAACTTGGCTCAGGGGGAAATGAGGAAAATTTAAGCTGATGCATAAAATATCTCAAGGTAAGAAGGAAGTAGGTGTTAAAAGAAGATTTTTAACGTCCTTGGCAATAGTAGCACAGAAGAAATCGAGATAGCTATAGGCTTTAACTATTTAGACCCTTAAAAAGTTATGCACTACTCCCACATGTTAGAACACTGACAGACTAGTAGGTAATAGGAGCAGCTAAAAGCTATAGCAGAATAAAGCTACGAAATCTCTTGTATCAGTTTCTTCTGATTCATCGATTTTTAGTAGCTCAGCCAGCACAGGTATTCGCATGCGATCACCAATGTTAAGCTACGTCAAAGACGCAGCCCTTGATTAGAAGACTAATAGATATTCCATTTGGACATTTCCGTGGGTCAGACACGATAGGTGCCGGCAGTTGGTTATAGAGCAGCTAAAGCAGCCAAGTCAGAAGCACTTTGGATTCCTTAAAATAAATTCTCGACACCAGAGTAGGCAACTCTCATTCGATAACAGGAAAAAGACTATAAGCCCGCGTGTCACTACACTGGATTGGTATCCGGCGGTGCATCAAACGAGTTACATTACTTACACAACAATAATTAACGCTAAATCCATTCCTATAATAACTCCTTTCATAATAACCGACGGCCTGCGGTCGGAGCCTGTACCATTACCTACTCAGGTACTTGAGATATTTAGTTACTTACAATTTTCTTTTTTCTTCATCTTCTTTTGGTATGAGTGACCAAATCTAGAGTCGTGAGTTTTCAAACTGCTCGCTACTCAGTAGTTGGTCGATAAGGGTTGAAGATGAGGATGATGAATACCTACATCAAGACTTATTCTACCACATAAACATAACTTATCTTTTTCACCGCTTTCTTGCTAAGGTTGCCTGGAAAAGATCACTCAAAGTGATAAGGCCGCCCACATGTACATTTATTTAAAGTTTAAGTCCTTTTCATATTGTAATTTATTTTGGTGTGCAATAAAAAGATATGTTGTATTGTATAAATAACATAATACGTAATTGTCTTTGCAACAAGTGAACAAATTACCTACTCTTTCATATTCGGCAAGCATTTTTTAAATTTCTAGAGAAAAGAAAAGTATATTTGTATTATATCCGTTATCTAATACACATGATACAAGCGTTAGCGTAGTATGGGGCTAGATGGCGCTGTGTAATAAGTTCTGAAGTTTATTTAGACTAGTTAACTCAAAATTTAATTGTTTTTTTTTTAAATAGATAATTAGAGATGGTAGTAAGGCTCCTTTGACCACAACGCTACAAATTGTCGGAACCCGCGGCGAGAACTTCAAGGAAACTAACACCGTTAGTAATTAGTACGTAAGTAGCCGTTAGATTGTCTTAGAACTACGATGTGGTTTGTGAAATGGAAGAGTAGAAATTGTAGAGAGATTTTAGCCGACTTGAAATACTGACTCGAAATAGGAGGTCGTCACTTTCGATTTGTATGTGTGTGATAACTGTAGTTGAAGTTTTAAGAGTAGGAAGGTATACCTAATTGACTATTTAGGTTTTCTACTCCCTCTTTTTTTGAAACAAAATCTTGACGTAATAAACGTCGATGTGATTTTTTCTAGCGAAATGCTTTTGCACTTGGCCATAATTAGCTTGATAAGAAGCGTTAACTTATAACTATCTACTATCGTTATTACCTACTTATTACTTACTTTGTTTTATAAAAAAACTTTCAGAAGACTTGATAACCTCCTTTTTTTGAAGTCGGTTAAAAGAGATCGATATTTCTTATTAAGTATAATAGGTACCATCAACTGCATTTACAGCAAAATACCAACGAAACTGCAGACTGTATCAGTAGGTAGGTACTTCTAGTCTCATCAACCAACCGATAACATTAGAGTTCGGAGAACAGCTAATTATGCCACTAGTAGCTAATCGTTAATCAAGGCACACAGAGTTATAACTAATTGACACTTACGTTACTTGATTATTTTCTGTTTGTTTGTTAATGGTACCTTCCTACTTTGTAATTCCTGTGAGAAATAAATTATTTGCTATATCTATTTTAACCGAGAGCGGAAGGATTTCGAACTTATCGGTTTAAATTATAATTTACTAGCGGCTCTGCCCGGCTGCGCACGGTCAATTTTTCCCGCTTTTCTGTTGCAATTTTACCTGAATTTTCTTTGCTATTAACCTCACAAAGCTCGAGCTTTCCAACGAATGCAAAACCGTGGAAATCGGTTCGTGCGTTCTGGAAATATGGCGTCAGGAAGGAAAACCCGACTTATTTTTATAAATATAGTAAGTTATTGGTATAAATTATAAATTTAATATAATAAGTGTAGGTACATGTAACAAAAAAATAAGCAAAAGATTTTGTATTAATTTATGTTCCGCAACAATTAAATTTATTGCTAACAACAACTTAGAGCTTATTCAGAAACCCTGTACTTACTTAGATAATATTTAGTTGTAATTCCTAGTAAGTAATTATATGTAAACACAACAGCATGATAGTAAGTATTCATGTAAATGAATAATATCTATATTATAGGTCACATTTTAGTAAGCTAAATCTTTTTAAATTTACGTGTATTAACAAATAAAAACGCCTATCAATAAGCTTTTAGCAATCTGGAGAAGGTAAGAAAATTATAATTATTATTGGATATATTAAACTTTTATTGGAAAATGAGCGAGAATAATCACGACTGGCAGGATTTGAACCTGCGTATTTCTGCTACCGTCAGAACGCCTTAACCACTAGGCTACGGTCTACTAACTGCCAGCCGCTCAGTCTGAAGTGTATGGAAATGAGTGTGGATTTTCGCGCCTGGCAGTTAGTAGACTGTAGCCTAGTGGTTAAGGCGTTCTGACGGTAGCAGAAATACGCAGGTTCGAATCCTGCCGGTCGTGATTATTCTCGCTCATTTTCCAATAAAAGTTTAATTTAAAACAACCATAGTGCAGGTTAGCACTTAATAAATTAACTCATTATTGGATATGTTTTGTTCTATGGTTCCGGCAACCTCATGCAAAAGCCAATAAGTTCTGACCAAATCCAGTCTTCTTATCGAATAAGAGTAAGTCGCAAGTTAATCAAGCCGCCCTAAGGGCCTCTGACATTGCTAAACGACTGCTGTACTATGAGAAACAGCCGGGCCCTACAATTTAACAACCCATTCGACCCACGGAAGCGGCCAGAATGAAATGCCAGTTTTTGGTCACCCATCCAAGGAGTGACCGCGTTGACCATTGTTTAACATTGGTAATCGCAAGCGATTGCTTCCGCCAGATGAGCTACGGGCGCTTCCTAATATCTCTTTAACTTAATCTATTTACAACCACAGCCGTTTCTAAAAACTTAGTGGTAAAACGCCTTTCATTAGTAGAAACAGGAAAAATAAAAACAAGGATTTACAAATGTAGCAAAGTAGTTTAATATCACACTTACATACTTCTAAAACCTCCATTTAACAGCAACTAATCCATATTGAGGACATATCTGATGTACCATCTATAACCATCATATGGCACTTATCTTATAATCACTTATATTAATTAAGAATAAAAGATGATAAAACATGACTATTTATCTTAGCCAAGATTACAATTACAATTTATATGCCAAAATAAACACAGTACTTAAATTTATGTACAGGAGTTTAAATCTTACAAGGAACTAGATGTTAGATAAAAGTTCAAGATGTCTCTAGTTTTCTTGGCTTTAGTTACAAAGATGATATATTGCAGATGAAAAGTAAATATAATTTTGAGAGTGATGACAATATGTAATAGGGAACATGCACAACTTTTTTTTATTACTTCAATGAAAGCTTTTTATTAGACAATCAGCACAGTGAAATTATTTTTGAATTAGCTTTAATAAAAACGCAGTTAGACACGTTTTTAGTTTACGATTAGACAGAGAGAACCGACATGCCATGTGACGTCACATGACACTAATGCCATACAAAATACATAGAAAATTCTGTTTTGAAAGAAAGAGATGGAATGAAATCTTCAATTTGTCATAGCTTCTTTATTTTTCAGTGGATATAAATGCGGTTTGCATAGCTCGTTAAGTATTTTGGTATATTTTTATACTTTATTTACAAAAATCAAATTCCATTTCCATGCATGTAGGAGTAATAAAAGTAACAAAAAAAATTTAAAAAAATTCGACAACATTCTATACAGGTACTCCGCGACCACAGTATACACTATCTATACTATGCAAACAGTGTAGTGTATATAGTATACACTGTACTATACAAACAGTATAGTGTATATATTTAAGAAACTCTTCGTCTCTTTCGTCTTGTATCCTCTTCTTCGTCACTCTTGTCGTTTTCCTCTTGATCGCTGGCGACGGGGGACAGCACCTCTGTTGCTGCATCTTCTTCCTCTGTAAACGTGATATACAACAAAATTTAAAAAAATGAAAATTCAACCTTGTTTGCTCCTTCTTCACACATCAACGTAGCGAGGGAAATTCGTGGTTCGATATAAAATTGAGTTCCCAAAATGACAAAAATAAGTTTTTATCTCGACACAAGGAAAGCGAAGCTGCGGCCATTCACTAGTTTAATGTCAAACTTCGACCAAAAGTTGGGAAAATATGGCGCCACTAGTAAGGCTTGTACAAACATATTAAATGACCTTTTCAGACGATTATCATACAACTAGTGGATGCTCACGGCTTCGTTCGCATTAAGAAGTAAAACTTGCATCTTCAATTTAACCTATTTAACAGCGGCATTTCCAAAAATCCTTTCTTAGCGGATGCCTACGTCATAACACCTATCTGCATGCCAAATTTCAGCCCGATCCGTCCATTGGTTTGGGCTGTGCGTTGATAGATAACTATATCAGTCAGTCAGTCAGTCACCTTTGAGTTTTATGTATTTAGTTACACACATTTCATTTCTATACTTTGGTTTCACTGTTGTTATATTTATACATACCGTTATCTCCGTACTCTGCGTTCCTAGCGTTGAGCACTTCTTCTAGAACTGGCGCCTTGATCTTGAAGTCTCGCGCCGTGCCCAGGGACAGGTACTGGTGCCAGTTCAACTGGAAATAAACAAAGCATATACTATACTAGTATATGACCAGATACTTTTGGATATCCACAAATATTTTGTTAGCCTACATATATATATTTTTTACTTATAACTTGGCCCGGCTTTGCAAGGCTACATATGCATGTTATATACATAAAAACCTTTCTTTTGAAACACTCTATCTACTAAAAAGGCATTAAATCCGTTGTCTAGTTTAGAAGATAAGATTTAAGAATATAAGGGAAAATACAGCGGGTGTTGATTTTGTTTTATACAAAATAGAGATGTGAACTAGCTTTCACACATGATATTATATAGTATAGGTATATTACTACTTGTTTGCTTGAGCTTAAAATCTCTCTCTTTGAGTCGAAATTCCTCATGACTGAGGGTCGTGACTCCCCCGCAGAACTAATTCATTAGGCGAGTTCGCTTGAGCAGATACTATAGCTTTTATATATATAATAATAATAGTCATATCAATATTTCTAAAATTTTATTCATTTATCTCCATTCCACCGTCGAACAAGCAGGAAGTCAGCGGGGCGTCACCGGTTCATGGTGGAAGTTCCAAAGACTCGCACGAAGCGCTTTGATTCTACCTTCATAGTAAGGACAGTGAGACTATGGAACTCTCTATCTGGAGCCCTGTTCCCAGAAAATTATAACCCAGGGGTCTTCAAATCTAGAGTAAATAGGTTTCTTCTAGGCAAGCGTGCTACATCTTAGAATATAGTGATGCTTAACATTAGGCAGGCTATAGTCAAACGAAAGCTTTTTCTTTCTTCAAAAATCTTTCTCAAAGGTAAGGTAAGGTTAATCTAAAATGTCTCACGAAAGTTTGAATAGTAAGTTATTAAATCCCAGCTACATCCACATACCTTAGCCCTGCTGCCTCCCACGATGACATGCCGGCTGTAGGTCTCCGCCTCCAGCACCACGCGGGGTATCAGCTTGGTGTTCCTCAGCACTCTGTGCGCGTTCTCCTGCTTCTGCGACGCTTCTAGGTACGTGATGAGGTTGTCCACTATCACGGACAACTTCTTGCCGCTCAGTTTTAGAAGGCGCTCGAATCTGGGGAAAACACAATCCGTCTTAATAAAAAAGGAGGTTTAAGTGTTAGTCTAGGACTAAGAAGAATTAAAAACCGGTTCTGGTTGATCAAACATCACATACAAGCAATGAAAATGTCAATTCAAATTGAAACTTTGATTTAACATTGGGAAATTTTGACAGTTTGATAATTATGACAGTAGACAGACAATTTTCAAACAACTAAAACGGACTTGGTCTAGACTTATATTTAAACCACGTTTTGTAATAAGGCCCAATAAGTATACATATTGATATTTTTTTCTTTGTAATTATTATCGTGTGTTGCAACAAAGAATTTTCTATTCTATTTTATTGTAAAAAGGGATATATACTTTTCAATCTAATATCATTTAACCATATCAGAGTTACCCAATTTGTTTCAAATTTCGACGCCATAGACCTAACACGAGCTTATTTTCTTCTTAGAGAATAAAATGATAAGTGGATGATTACTTACTAATAAAACAAAGCTTTAAGATAGTGCGTAATAATGCACCATGATAAAGCTTGGCTTAATCTGAAAGCTTGCCGTTTTTTTAAGTGCTAACTAACAACACTAGGCTATATAAATTATGCATCGAGCTAGAGCTCACTACTGCCTAGAGCTAATAAAGCTACGTTACCTGACAATCTGCGCAGTGGCGCCATCTATATATCTGCTTGGCGAATGTGTGCAGTATGGAGTGCAGGCGTATGATGGTAGTTAGTACCTTGTCTAAAAAAAATGTCACTGCCCTTTCCTACGCAGCTCCGCAGCTTGGCACATGAATCAAAATCCTTTGCTTTCTATCGAAGAATAATTGGAACATAGTTTTGCTTATCAGGTAGTCTTTAGTAAAAATAATCAATTGCTAGAGCTAGTAAGACCTACAGCTAGAGCTAATAAAGCCACGTTACCTGACAATCTGCGCGGTAGCGCCATCTATCTGCTTGGCAAATGTGCCCAGTACGGAGTACAGGCGTATGAGTGTGGTCAGTATCTTGTCGCTGCCCCCTCCTATACAGCAACGCAGCTTGGCACACCGACCTGTCCACGCGGTCAGCTGGCACAGCTGGACTACTATTGATTTGTACAGGTTTTTTAGCTCTGGAAACAATATAAAATAGAATATTTATATCTTACCTTTAAAAATGTTTTAAATTAATTAATAAATATGCCGGGGCATTGCACACAGCGCCTTCTAGCCCCACACTAAGCAAACGCTAGTGTCGTGGGTACAAGATAACGGATGTAATACTTATATACTTACTTTTCTTTTGTAAATATAAATTATTATAGACACATAAGACCAGACTCAACACAAATAATAAAAAAAAATTCAAGTTTATTAATACTTATGTTATGCGGGAATCGAACCCGCAACCCCTAGATTAGAAGGCAGAGCCACTACCAACTAAGCTAACGGGCCAGTCTTTTGATTTAATTGACCTTATACTAGTGTATACCAGTAGTGTATTAGTTTACCAGTGCCATAGGTACCCCTGTATTGCAGCAGCCACAGATGTTGACTTATAAAATTGTATGATTTAAATAGGCAGCTTAAATTAAATATGACTAAAAACAACGGACAACGCGCGCGTGTGTGTGTGTGTTTGTGTTTCTTTGTGTGTGTGTGTGTGTGTAAGTGAATATAGAAAAATAGTTTAATACTAATGGAGTGGAGCGTAGCCTATTCCACTTATGGGATTCGGTACTATGTCCATCCTTATCAAGGAGTCACGGTAATTTGTTGGCCTGTTGGATCCTGAAAGAGGAACAAACTTTTTCGCTAATAATTGATAGTCCATAATTTATAAATAGGTTAGTTTTTAGTTAGTCATCAGATACAAGACTCTCTAACAAAGAAGTGTAGGTATGACGATATTTGTTCCTTCTTCGTGATTTAATGCAGCGACGGATCTTCATTAACTATACTAGTATTTTAAAGCTGAAGAGTTTGTTTGTTTGTTTGAACGCGCTAATCTCAGGAAGTACTGGTGGGAATTGAATAATAATTTTTGTGTTGAATAGACCATTTATCGAGGAAAGCTTTATGCTATATTACATCACGCTGAAACTAATTAAGGCGAAGAAACCATGGAAAATGTGAAAAAAAACGGGGAAAATTATTCATCTTTGAGGGCTTCCGTTGCGTAAGCTGCGAAAACGGTTCAATTCGTGGGTAACAGCTATAATTTATAAAGCTGAAGAGGTTGTTTGCAAAAATAAATACTATGCCTAAAATAACTATTCCACGCGGACGAAGTCGCGCGCACTGCTAGTGTTTGATATAGGAGTAGTATAGAAGAAGTATATCCAGCCACCTTTATCAATCCTCTGCTGGTGCGCTGGTGCGGCCACGTTGGCGGCCACGGCGAGGTCCCTGGCGCGGTGCAGAAGGTGCTCGCTGCACTTCAAACGAGAGCTTAAATGCACGCAGATAAGGCTCAAAATCCCGTGGCCCGTGGTGGCGTCGATGTACGGGAAGTGGGGGGACTCCTCGCCCGCTGATGTGTCTTCTTCCTAAGTAATAACAGGAATTTATCTAAATATATAAAACTCAAACGTGACTGATTGACTGATTGACTGACTGACTGATATAGTGATCTATCAACGCACAGCCCAAACCACAGGACGGATCGGGCTGAAATTTGGCATGCAGGTAGATATTATGACGTAGGCATCCGCTAAGAAAGGATTTTTGGAAAAGCCGCTTTTAAAGGGGTGAAATAGGGGATGCAAGTTTTACTTCTTAATGCGAGCGAAGCCGCGAGCATCCACTAGTTATTATATATTTCAGTACATTCGCATTACATTTATACAGCGCTATCTAACGACAAATTAAACAAACTTGTGTATAGTTACCGAAAGCACAATGAATGAATATGCTCAAAATAAATATATAAAGCTGTTGATAGACTTGATAAATTTCTGGGGTTTTACCTGTGATGATGCGGTATTAAAAGAGCCTGTCTATTAACTAACTTAGATGACTTTACCTGCTGGGCTCAACAGCAGTTTTAAAAAACAACACAGATAGAAAGAACCCAGCGCTAGTTGCTTACATCTAGCACATACATTTATCTATTTTTATGTAGGTATAGTAGCTAGGTACCAAAATTTCAATGTTTGTTAAAAAAAACTTACATCGATCCTGCCCAGCGCGGCGGGCAGTTTAGCGAGCAACGAGTCCAGCAGCGGGCAGTCCTGCTGCGAGCTGCTGGCGGCGAGCAGAGCGGACAGTAGCGAGCTGCTATCCTGCTTGCTGGACCGCACGTAGTCTTCGAGTTTTGCTAGCACCTGGAAACATGAAGAGTTGAAGTCTGTTGTATTTTTCAGCATATGATTTTTAGATCCGATCCGAAGATATTCTATAAATCGAATTTGATCTAACAATCACAGGTTTTATTTTTTTTATTTTTATTTTTTTTATTGTAACACACAAAATAAAGATAATACATAACAGAAAACGAAGTTAATCTAGTGCGACTTGTGACGACCTTGTCACACGACCTTATTGGAAAGAAATAATCAAGGTTAGCATGTTTTTATTGACAAAGGCTTTGTCGTGACTGTTGTTGTGACAAAGTTACTTACATTGCTCTACCACGATGTAAATTTACCGAAGAAAACTTCACATGAGTGATGTGAGTCACGACCCTCAGCAACGAGGAGCACGACGCGAGAAGGACTTACGTTGCACATCTCCTCGCAGGTGTCGGCAGGTACCTGAACCAGCACGGCAGCAGTGGCCAGCAGACTGCTGTGTATCTTCCTGTCCATCTGGTCCCAGGACTCCTCCTCGCCCGTGCTCTCTGACTTTACCAGGGAGGAGTGGAGCTGTTCCAGTATTGCTGCTATACAGGCTGGTGCTGATGTTTCGGATAGACCAGCTGAACGATAAAAATTAGAGTTGCATTCAGTATAAAAAATAATTCAATCTATAGGTATACATATTATGTATATAAATTGGCAATCTCTTGTGCTGCAGGCCAAGACCAACTTCGGGTCACTGCGCCATAGGAGTAAGTATACATATAAATAAAGTGGTTTTAGTTACACCATTTATAAGTCAAGAACGGCTGAACAGATTTAGCTGAAAATTGGCGGGGAGGTTCTCCCATTTTTTTTTAATTTAATTGAAAATCCAAAATCTACATATAATTATTGCCTCTAAGTCGGAACAGAGTTCGCCGGTAAGTATGTACTAAAAAATTGTAACATGAAATAGCATCAAATGAATTCCCTTGAAACGATATCATCATTATATTATCATATCTCTTTTTCATGACAGTCTTACCTATCTGTCGTTGAATTATATTTCGTAAATTTCATGCTTTAGATATAATAAACATGGTAGTACTTTTATCCTACAGGCAACATTGCACGAATTTTAGAGACTAATTTGACTATAGTTGATACAAGTCAAGTTAAGTCTTTCTAACTTCACTTGGAGATTCCGGGGATTGGAACTGGTAATGAAGTACAACGTACTAAGAAATCAGAATAATCGATTAAAAATATGGTTCTACCGGTTGCAAATGAAATGTTAGGTAAACAGAAACAGTGTTACAAGGGGTGTGACCGGATAGGAATGGCCATATTGGCTTCTATTTCATGCCTAACCGGTCACAGTGTTACAAGGGAGGGTGTGACTGGATAGGAAACACCCGGGTAGCCTGATATAATGGTAGATTGATAATTTAAAAAAGCCATCAATTAAAAATTGGCAAGATACCTATACGTAAACAAACACAACCGCTAAATCATTCAAGTATCCATACAGGAGCGTTTGCTTAGTATGAGCAATGCAACATGTGATTATGTGTTATGGGGCTAGATGGCGCTGTGACAAATATCAAAGAATATTCAAGTATGTATTGAACTACACACTTACTAATAACAGGTAGGACTGTATCCGCCTTCAGTGAGTACTGCTGGGAAAGGAGCAACGATACGCACGAGCGGAACAAGTCCAGGCAGCTGAGAGCTGTCTGCTCGTCGAACTCTAGCATTGCTTCAAATCTGAAATTAAAGTCACAGTGAATTTTCTTTCAAAATTACCATCTAATAGAATCCCTTATCATACCGTTATACCTCGTGGACTGGAAGAGATCACTAAAGGTAATAAGGCTTCCCAATGTAGATAGATAGATAACTCTTTATTGTAACACACGTTGAAAAAAAGACAAACAGAAACACAAAATAGGTACTTAAAAAATAGTGCCACAACTGGCGGCCTTATCGCTAATAGCGATTTCTTCCAGGCAACCGTAGGATGGACAGGAGTCGAAAGAAAAATAAAGGATGGGGTGTTCAAAAAAGAGAAAATATATACTAACAATAAAATATTCAATATTATAGAATAACAAATTTTTTCAAGTTTTTTATTTAACTTAAATCTACCTATTTACAAAATTTGTAGCTTAGACTAAAATAATCAAACTTGCAACTAAAATAATTAAAGTGCTACAATTTAATTATAAACTGGTGCCTCTGAACTAAGCTAGGCTTGTATATCAGGGGAACCACTTCCCCATGTGTGTTGACATTAATAAACCTACTACAAGTGCTTAGTAGCTGATTTAAATATATATATATTTCCTTTTTTTAAATATATATACTAATATTATAAAGCTGAAGAGTTTGTTTATTTGTACGCGCTAATCTCAGGAACCACTGGTGCGAATTGAAAAATTCTTTTTGTGTTGAATAGACCATTTATCGGAGAAGGCTTTAGGCTATATAACATCACGCTGCAACTAATAGGAGCGAAGAAACAATGGATAATGTGGAAAAAACAGGGAAAATTATTCATATTTGAGGGCTTCCGTTGCGTTCGCTGCGAAACGGTTCAAAATTCAAAGAATTAATGCCCAAAATAACTATTCTACGCGGACGCAGTCGCAGGCACAACTAGCATTTACTGAAAACTACGCTACTTACCGGCAAATACACCTGTTATACAAGACAGTAGCCACAGCCAGTACATTCGTAGCTACAGTGTTCTTTTGCAAGCTCGCTGTGAACACAGACTGCACGCTCCTGACGCACCACTGGTGGAAGTCGCGGTGGCCGATTAGCTGGTTGCGCTGCTCGGGGGACGCCCAGGAGATATCCTCACTGTTAAAAAAACCGGGACATTGCACACAGCGCCAACTAGCCCCACACTAAGGAAACGCTTTGTGTCGTGGGTACTAGATAATGGATATAATACTTATATAATTTTCTTTTGTAAATACATACTTATTATACATACAAACGCCTAGATCCAACACAATAAATTATAAAATTTAAAATTCATAATTACTTGTGTCACGCGGGAATCGAACCCGCAACCCCTAGATTAGAAGGCAGAGCTGCTACCAACTAAGCTAACGGGCCAGTCTAGTATTTAGATACATTGATAGAAAGATCAATACTTTATTGGACACACACATAAAATAAAACACAAAACAAACAAAAGAAAATTTAAATCTTATGCCACAAATGGCCGCCTTACAATAAAGAACACATGAAATAATAGTTATTTGTTATACAAGAGTGCAAAGTTGCTTTTTAACCGCGTGCTCAATTTTGATGACCTAGCAAGCGAAGGATTCTAAAATTAATTCACGAGCGCAGCGAGTGATTCATAATTAGAATCCTGAGCGTTAGCGAGGGAATTAAAAGAGCACGAGGTGAAAAATCTTTGCACTCGAGTGCAACACGCAACTTTTCATACCACCTCAGCGAGGAAATGACTAAATGCAAAACGCGTGATTGTTGAGGGAGAAAGCTCATTTGCGCATTATTAACAGTTTCAGTAAATTCTGTTGGCGTCAAACAAACTTCCTCGTCACTAGAATCACTCATTTTAGTTTTTTCACTGGTTTTCAAGTTTCTTGTTTTTAAAATAAGGTTTAACAATGACTTAAAAATATGCCGCGTAAAGAACCGCATACAAAGTAAATTGAAAAAAAGAACACCAAGAAGGTTCCGAGTCTGAGTTTTTAACAAATTTAAAAAAAGTTGTATGATATATTCGGCACCATAGAGGTACAGTTCACGCAAAACTTTATGAGCTCTCTGAAGTTAGGCCCGAGTACGTAACCGCGCATGGTACAGTTGAGCGCACAATCATTATTAGATTTATGCCTATCACAAAATATTTAGATTTTAGGTATTTTACGTGCAGTAAGTTATTAGAACAAACAGGTAGGTATTTATTTAAGTAAATTAAAAACTTTAATATAAAACTTGTGCATTTATTTATTTATGTTTGGCGACGTAGCACATTAAAGCGTCCGCGAGGCATATCTAATTAAACCAAAAAGTTCGACAACAGTAAGAAACCACAGTAATAGAACAAACAAATAACAAATACAATATAACGGTGACAAAACTTAACAACAACAATAACAGAAACAAATAAAAATAACGAAAACAAATAACAGTAAAAAAAATTACAATAGGAATAGATAGAAAATTAATTGTTGCACTCGACTGTACTTTCGTCTACAACGTGCGCAAGTGTTGTGTACGAACGTAGCACTCACACTAAGGCACGGCGCAACGGGACGCAAGCGGTGATACGGCGCGGGGCGCAGGGCCGGTGCCCTCCCCGACGCCCTGTCGTCCCTCGGATACCTATAATATGCGTACTGCGCAGCCACTAGCGTACGTGTTCCGAGAGCTCATAAAGTTTTGCGCGAACTATAGCAGTAAATAGGTTTAATGATATCTTTAATTCAAAAACTTGTAACACACGATGTTCTAAATTCAATTTACTTTATCCTCTATAGAATAAAAACGGCTTTTGCACTCATATATTAAAGAAGAAAAATACTGTTTCCGAGATGATGGGATGAAAAATAATATAAGTAGTGCTTTACAGTAGGTTCAGTTTATTATTTGGGATGTATCTTATGTTATTACATATTTATTTTCAAAGATGTCTATTTACAAACTATAATTACAACTATCTTGAGACTTAACGAGGGTAAACCGGTTTTTTCACTGGGTAATCTCACTCCATCCGAGACCATAAAGAACGCTTTCCGCATTATGGTAGAGTGACAACACATTCCGTTAAAATGGAGATTTTGTGAGGACTGAGTTAGATATCCGAGAACCTAACAGTGAACATTTTATCATATCTCACAAAACGTAGTCGGGCCGTAGTCATTTGAATACACCTTATTATATTTACATTATTTTCATTTTCATAATTTTATTAAAAATACAGATTGTAACTTCTAAATTTTATTACAACTAAATGTTATAAATTCAATTTGACGAGATATTGTAATTTGTGTAGCTGGTAGCATATTCTATGATATTAGTACTTATACCTATACCTATGTATGTTACAACTTTACAGCATCAATAAAGATTTTTTATCTTTTATCTTTATTCTATTCTCCTTTTCTTTGGTCTCAAATTGCCTCAAGTATGTTTTGTTTAATCATATCATTTCTTTTTTAATTTATTCTAACATTACAGTGTCAGGGCAAATTATAAAAGCTATTCTACATATTCACCTGTACAACAGCTCAATAATTTTCACACAGAACTTCGTATCCCACACACAAGGCAATGGTTTGAAGGGTCCCGCCCTGTCTTTAGCCAGAGTTGCCAGTTTTGTTGGAGCCTTCCCTTTATCCTTTTGTGATTTTTGGCTTTTTTGCGACTTTGCTGTTTCTTTGGTTTCGTTTAGCTTCCCTTTTTTGCCCACTTTTGGAGGTGCCTGGAAAAAATAACATAATTATGTTGATTAACCAAAGATATAAAGTCGCAGCATTGGTGTTAGGTAGATATTCAAATAAATAAGAAGCAATTTAAAAAAATAACTTTCAGTGCCCGTACATGTCTTCTTCAGAAATGCGTGGGTACTTATGTGGGATATTTCAAAAACTACTGAACCGATTTTAATAAAACTTACATTGTTCTCTAAGTTAAAATACAGCAAAAAGTATCATAAATACTATACCTTATACTCTCCGAATAATACTAAAAAAAACTGACAAGCACACACATTTTTCCCTTAATTCGAAGTCTTAATTCTTCTTCTTATCGAATGAGAGTGGCCAACTCTGGTGTCGAGAGTTTTCAAACCGCCCTGAGGGCCACTAGCCTGGCTTAACGACTGCCGAACTAGACAAACAGCCGGGATTGTAAATTTAAGTTAATTTAAGTCTTAATTATTAAGAGGTCTTACCTTAGTCTGCTCCAACAACTGATTGCACCATTTAAACAGCTTATATACAACGCTCGCTACATCGCTCCCACTCCACTGCATGATTTTGTAAGCGATCAGAGATTCATAGCACTGCAGTATTTGCTGCACTTTCAGGCATTTTGCTTTGGACTCTGGGGTCAAGTCAGATAGGCCGTGGTCTTCCTGCAAATAGTGAAGTTTGTTTATTTTATACAAAACTAAAGTACTGATGGGTTGACGACATTGTACGAGTCGCGGGTTCTTTATGGGTGAGGTCTGCACGAGATCGACACAGCTGGCACATTCAAAGAGAGACCTATGCCCAGCAGTGGGATAGAGAAGGCTGCGGATGATAATGATGATGATGATGAAAGTACTGATATTCATCACAAATCAATTTATAGGTGGTATACCGTCAAATTATATCTTATCTTTAAAATTTGCGAAAAAATATCACGCTAATTATATCCCAAGAACACAGAAACACCCAAGCAGATTATAAAAAGTACAAAAAATATCCTGTCAACAATTCCGCATATTTTTTTTTTATATAGCCAGACCCAAATCACCATCGAATTGGATGTGGTTTAGTTTTAACAAAATATTTTATTTCCCCTAAAAAAGCGCTTGAAATAAAAACAATTCAATTTAATTGTAATAACCGGCTAGCACTTATGTCAAAAATTATTACAATTAAATTAAATCATGCCTTACAGGAACTATAGTACAGTGAAAAAACAATACATATTAGGAACTTACGAGATCAACCTGAAACTCGCTCTTACACAGCTTCTCCAAGATCTGGTTGAGTCTGGTCTTCAGGTATTCAGCGCCGGACTCCGCGGGCTGACTCAGGAGGATGTCGTCATCATCCTCAGCCTCCATTGTTTGCAAGAACTGCGCTATCGCGTATAGCAGATGGGCTATTGGCTCCTGAAATTAATTAAAAAATATTTAAACAATTGGGCACAATTCCCAATTGTATTATCCCAATTTATTACAAACATGATTTTCTGTACTCTGTGATGTGTTATAGTTTAGCTATACATGCAGTAATGTAGTGTATATGTACATGTGTTAATAGAATAGAATATATCTTTAATGTACACCATAAAACATAGAAATAACAGAACAGGAAATAAGCTTAAATATATTAAAGTGCTGTACATTGGGCGGCCTTATCGCCTTAGGCGATTTCTTCCAATTTAAATTAATGTGTTTTTTTCTTCTTTGCTTTAGATAGGTTGAACAAATTTAGACGACACCCGTTAAGGAGATAGACGTATTAACGCAGGTAATACAGCAGGTCAGGGCTAGTGTGTAATAAAGCTGAAAATATACACTTTTAACATGAACTTTCAGCATGCACTCTTTTCTATGAGACGTGTACAGTAAAAACGCTTTTCTTTTTTGCAAATGGCTAAAAATGTGTTACTATAAAAGTTACCTATCCAACCAATTAGTTATATTCTATACTAACAAATAAATTGTTACTTTGAAATGTACGATTTCAAAACCTTTCAGTACAAAATACGTACATTCAACACCACAGTAGCTCCATTTATTTGTACACAGTTATCCAACTTCAGTGGGCTGTTCTCATCAGTGTCCGGCAAGTACCTGGCGAGGTGCTCGTACAGGATTTCCAAGATGGACTCGTGGAGCGCTGGCTTCTCTCTCACGCAATCTGATATGTCTGGACAATATATTTATAGAGATAATTAATTAAGATAAATAAATAAATTATTTATTATCAGACACATAATCTATAAAAATACAGACAAATTAAACATACTAGCTTAGTACACACAATAGTTACAGATGTAAGTTTGTATGCATACAAGTTTGCATACAAATTTGTCTACGGATTTCTCCGAAACTTTAAAAAAGATAAGTTAGGATAAAAGATTTTTACTTGTAAACGTATACGTGTAGTGTACAATATACCTAGTGTTGCTCTGCCTTCTACTGTAGTGTTACCTGTGTTGTAGAAGGCAGGGTCTTCCAGGGGATCAATTTGTTTACAATTTGAATAAGTAGTATAAAATTATCAATGTTAAGTTATGTTACAAATATATATATTTACATACATATTTTTTCTAATGAATGATTAAATTAGCAAATACTAGTAGACAGTGTTAGTTTCATTAAATTTTAAATAAGTTATTCTTTATATCTTGCCATTGGTAACTTCATAACTAGCAAAACTCGGACAAATTTGTTTTTGTTATCGAGTTTGTGCTAAGTTATTAAATTGATGAAACCTTTTATATCATTAGGTTTTGATTCAACATTTTGGATGACAATACGACTTTTGACATTAGTTTAAATGGATGAAAGAAAACTCTTCACATTTGCAGGGCAAGCACGGCATGAGGACTAAAAGTCTTTCCACCATTTTATCCACCTGTCACCTGTCAGTCACCATACAACAAGTGGATAAAAATGGGAAAGACTCATTGACGTTCGGCTCGAAGGAAAGACTATTAATCCCAGTGCCGTGCTTGCCCTGCTAAAGTCAATCAAATACCACATCATAATAATTTGTAAAAAAGTGTATTTGTTAATCTATTTATTTTTCTTCTCTACCACTACGGGGCAATGTCGTATATTTTTGTGCGATATAGTAGTATAGTGTCCCGATATTGAGATGAAAGTGACTTAAATTTGGTCATTTTACAGAACGTAGCACTTACTCGTATACAGCAGTTGTTTGACTGCAGCATCTTGCGCCAGACAGCGGCGCAGGACGGAGACCACTTCCATACACACTGCCTCGTTGCGCACACGGGACGTCACACTGAAATTAAATTTGTTCAATGATGAATAGATTACAATCATACACTACGATATACAGTTCACGCAAAACTTTATGAGCTCTCTGAAGTTAGGCCCGAGTACGTAACCGCGCATGGTACAGTTGAGCGCACAATCATTATTGTAAGATTTAAAAAAAAACATAGTACATTTATGCGTAGGTTTAAAAAAGTATTTAGATTTAAGGTATTTTTTACGTGCAGTAAGATATAAGAACAAACAGGTAGGTAAATAAATAAATAAATATTCCAGGACATTGCACACAGCGCCATCTAGCCCCACACTAAGCAAACGCTTGTGTCGTGGGTAACGGATATAATACTTATATACTTTTCTTTTGTAAATACATACTTATTATACATACAAACGACCAGACTCAACACAAGTAATTATACATATTTTTTTTTTAATGCATAAATACTTGTTTCACGCGGGAATCGAACCCGCAACCCCTAGATTAGAAGGCAGAGACACTACCAACTAAGCTAACAGGCCAGTCAGGTATTTATTTAAGTAAATTAAAAACTTTAATATAAAACTTGTGCATTTATTTATTTATAACGGAGCTACACCTTTCATATACATTTCTTCCCGGCTAGTAGAAAGGACATCTTCATCTGAAGAAGCGTTATCATAGCTCTCATCTACTCTCTCATTTTACGTGTTTGGCGACGTAGCACATTAAAGCGTCCGCGAGGCATATTTAATTAAACCAAAAAGTTCGATAACAGTAAGAAACCACAGTAATAGAACAAACAAATAACCAATACAATATAACGGTGACAAAACTTAACAACAACAATAACAGAAACAAATAAAAATAACGAAAAAAAATAACAGGAAAAAAAATTTACAATAGCAATGAAAATGAATTGTTGCACTCGATTGTACTTTCGTCTACAACGCGCGCATGTATTGTGTACGAACGTAGCACTCACACTAAGGCACGGCGCAACGGGACGCGAGCGGGGATACGGCGCGGGGCGCGGGGGCCGGTGCCCTCCCCGACGCCCTGTCCCGTCCCTCGGATACCTATAATATGCGTACTGCGCAGCCACTAGCGTGCGTGTTCCGAGAGCTCATAAAGTTTTGCGCGAACTGTACAAACGAAAGCGAATATTGATATTTTTGTTTCACTGTAGCACGCCACTTTAACTCGTATCGCAGGTTCCACGCCGCAAATTAGCAACGGATCAGTGTGATTTATGGGTAAGGGTCTTAAAAGTGACATAAGCTAGTAAAGTGTTACTAGTTTTTTTTTTTTAGTTTTAAATTGAAGAGAGGCCATATCGATTTTCATACACCAACAGAAGAACCCATAAAGTCCAAGTAAAAAAATTACAGATTTTATTTTCGGGCTATATTTTTAAATTGTAGCTGTACATACTTGGTGCCGTGGTGCGAGCTGTGCCAGTCCACAGTGAGCTGCGTGAGGTAGGAGTGCGCGCTGTAGTGGGTGTTACCGCTCTGGCTGCTGGCGGCCGAGCGGGACAGGCGCGTGTGGCGCAGCACCGACAGGAACCCGCACACGGCCAGGCAGCGGTGCACGGAGTCTCTGGGACAGACATCACATTTAGATTTTGACTAGTGGATGTATGTGGTTTACCTTCATTGTCTTCTTTGTTATAAATCTGTCGATTATTGGTTAGGTACAATAAGAGAAACACAAGACATGAATGGCAAAAAATTAAAAGGTCACAGTCTAAGATGATCGGATCGAATCGCCTCTTACCTACTCAACTCAACAAAGAAAGAAGTAGCCGGGATATTGTCAACGCAAATTTCAGTCAACTGGGAAGTCACTATCCTTTGAAATACGCAAAGTAAGGAGGGAGCAATAAGAAATTCCAGTATATGCATATTGCATCTTAGGCCAGATTGTCCATATGGCGGGAATCCCTTCAGACGACCTGGCAGTGAAATGCAAACTGTAAAAGATGACCTGTACCTAGAGTAGAGTCCCTTCCTGCACAGCATAACCAGCACGTCCCTGGTCCGTGTGCTGAAGCTGAGCAGCGGGTGCACCGCGTCCAGCACGGCGCCCGCCGCCTGGTACTCCGCGCCCGAGGGGGCGCAGCTCTCCAGGATGGAGCTCAGCTCCGTGCAGCGCTCCACGGAGGCGGGGGTCAGCTTGCACAGGATGTACAGGCAGTCTGGAAGGAGGGTTGAATATGGTTGATCTGAATGTGTGATGCTAGACTATAACTTGAATTAAAAGCAATTAATGAAACTAATAAAATAATCGTTTCTTATACGAACTAGGTCAATACTCAACTATACTTGCCTGATTTTAGATGATAGGATAATGTAGTGATCAAAGAGCGAAATGGTGAAAAAGGCCAAATACTGAAACCAATTCCACTTGGAATGACAGTGAAGCAGACCAAGACAGATAGAGAGAACAACCTGCATATTGGCTCTGTGCGTCGTGCGCCAGTCTGTCTGCCAGCTGGGTGAGTATATGCGGCGCGGTCTCGGGCTGCGACTTGCAGAGTCGCACCAGCACGAGCTTGCTGATAGAGAGATAGAGAGAACAACCTGCATATTGGCTCTGTGCGTCGTGCGCCAGTCTGTCTGCCAGCTGGGTGAGTATATGCGGCGCGGTCTCGGGCTGCGACTTGCTGAGTCGCACCAGCACGAGCTTGCTGATAGAGAGATAGAGAAAACAACCTGCATATTGGCTCTGTGCGTCGTCCGCCAGTCTGTCTGCCAGCTGGGTGAGTATATGCGGCGCAGTCTCGGGCTGCGACTTGCTGAGTCGCACCAGCACGAGCTTGCTGATAGAGAGATAGAGAGAACAACCTGCATATTGGCTCTGTGCGTCGTGCGCCAGTCTGTCTGCCAGCTGGGTGAGTATGTGCGGCGCGGTCTCGGGCTGCGACTTGCTGAGTCGCACCAGCACGAGCTTGCCGTGCGACCAGCACGTCGCAGCGCCCGGCTTCAGTTTGTACACGCTGAGCAGAGAGAAGGCCAGGTTGATGAGGCCCACTACTGTTAGCTGGCGGTGGTTGGCACTGAAATCAGAAAGGAAAACAGTCAGAATAAGAATCTCAAACTTTTTTTGGTGTCGTTCATAGAATTTGGAAGAGAAACAGAGGCAAACTTTGATGTAATTAATTAATTTTATATATATATTCTTTAATTGACTAATGTGCAATATTGTGGTGTTTGTTTGAATTTTTTAATCTATTTCTATGTTATCATTAGTGTAATGGAATGTGTGTGCTAATTGGAATAAATGAATTTGAATGTAAACTATGTAACATACCATTAAAGCGCCAAATCGACTCTTTGCACCTGTTGGCGTCGTTTACTCGATAGCCGACCGAAGTAAATTTATTATTATTTATTATATTTTATTTCTTACCTCTCTGTGGTGAGTACTTTGAGCACACTGGCGACATCTACGTCAGGTGGTATCACAGAGCGCGCCCACACAGACTCCTTGCGCTTTATGTCGTCGTTCACTCGCTGCTCGATAGCAGACCTTATTGCCTGGGAATAAAGTACAAAAGAGTTAGAAATAATAGTGTATGTATTTAAGTCGTTTAAGTAAAAGAGAGCAATAGGATACTTTCTTTTAAAAAATATATTACAAGCTTATAATGTTCTCAAATAATGATGTTTCTATAAAGAAAGGCTCACATAAAGTTTCAACATTTTTTGATATTTTTTTTTTAACTTGAACGGGTTTGCACTTGACCATAGTTTACCTGATAGCAAGTAAGGCTATGGTCTAAGATGGAGCGTGCTTACCCGATAAGAACCGATTCACTCTCGCTTTGAAGATCGCTGGATTATAGTGCGTGGGGAACAGAGAGCCAGGCAGGGAGTTCCACAACCTAGCACTAACCTAGATATGAGGTAAGTATGTATTGTATCCATATCTTATTTAGGGTGGTATGGAGTTTTTTAAATCTTCAGTATTTCTTTTGTTTTATTCTTTTATCCCCAATGAGCTTTAGCCTTGGTTAGCATGCTGATCAGTAATGGAGCCAAAATGTCATTCACACATTAAAAAAAATTACTCACATCCAAACAAACAGATCTGAAGTCAGCTCCCTTATCAGATATAGCCAGCGCTAGATCAATGATGAATGGTGCTCGTAACAGCTGTGTTCTCGGCCACAGCTTGATGTGCTTGCGGACCAATTGAGGTTCTACAGCACCCTGAGATATGTGGTAGATGCAGGTGGACAGACAGCGGCTTAGCTCGGCCGGACTGTGTGGTACTGTGAAAGGAACAATAAAAATATCAGTAGAAATAAAAGACCATAATGGGTAACCCTAATGGCAAATACTGGCAGAAAATAAAAAAAGTCCTATTGTTGGAATTCTCGCAAATATAGCAGAAAACAACAGAGCGCTGAAAAAAATTCACAAGCAAGTCGTCTGGATACAAGTAAAAGTCAAACCGCCATCACATAAATTGGGAGTCTATAGAAACATTAGGAACATCCATCTTAGGCCATAGACTATGCTTACCATCAGGCAAACTATAGCAAAGTGCAAACCTGTATTAGTCAAAAAAACAAAAGTGTCCAATGAAGAATCCACGGTGATGTGACTTCGGCTAC
The DNA here is from genome assembly GCA_927399415.1 of Macaria notata. Taxonomy (NCBI): domain Eukaryota; kingdom Metazoa; phylum Arthropoda; class Insecta; order Lepidoptera; family Geometridae; genus Macaria; species Macaria notata. Next base: position 8,739,829 of record OV656725.1, on the reverse strand, counting down.
AGGTTGATGTTTTTAGTTCTTGCAGCCGGCGCAGCATCTTCAGATCCAGTCTGCAGTATATCTTTGGCTACCTAACTGATCTAGCAATCATTCTACAGTTATAAAGAATTTTATGAACTGTAAATTATTATTATTAGTTAGTATGAAGTTTTTATTTATTTATGTTATTGTTCTATTTATATTTCAAGAATGAAATACAACTAGTTGTATATTGTATACTATAAAATAATTGACGTGTAAACTTTATTTTTTACCAATAAATGAGTTATGAGTTAATGTTGGTTTCATTCCTTCCTTACCAATGTCATCAATATCCATGGTAGTGGACTCGGAGTCCTGCGGCGGGGGCTCCAGCTTGCTGTACAGGCGGCTTGAGAAGTAGTGGCTCAGCTGGGACAGCACCATCTCCAAGTTCCACTGCTTGCATAGCCTGGAGTTAAATGCAGAACATTGTCAGTCAGGGAAAACTGATATTGAGTTTACTAAACACGGGCAAGGCTTCACACAGGTAAAAAATAGTAAATTACTATGACATAATGTTGGGAAATATATAAGCCAACATATCAACTGCTTTGACTCATCAGATAAACATTTTATTAAAAACTAGTGCGTGCTCGCGGCTTTGCTCGCATTAAAACTTAAAACTTGCATTCCCTCTTTTACTCCTTTAAGCATTTCCAAAAAACCCTTGGATGCCTACCTCGTAACATCTACCTTCATTCCAAATTTCAGCCCAATCCATCCAGTGGTTTGGGCTGTGTGTTGATAGATCACTATATCAGTCAGTCACCTTTGAGTTTTATATATTTAGATTTGATGAATTATAAGTCAATGCAAAAAATATATGAAATAAAATTTCTGTAAAATATATAATAATCATAATCCACTTAAAATACTACAAATTTAACAGGCAATTGCACTCGTTCAAAAAATTTGCATGTAACATTTAGTTACTAGATGTGTTATTTAGTAAACTTACTTGAGCAACTGATGTACCAAGGGAGGTAATGTGTCTGGTGGAATATCTATGATGTATGAGCAGATTTTGTTCACAACTTGCTTGTGACTGGTTTTGGATAACTGCATGTCTCTGAAAATATAAAAACATATAAAAATTTAGTTTTTATAGGGCATGTAATTTGCTGATTTTCTAAGGATGTCCCATGGTCATGTCACACTCGTAAAATTTGTTTTTTTTTTACAGAATGAAGGCAGCGAAGAAACTCATTGTCCCCACTACAAATATGCTTGATGTTGTCTTGATAGAGTCTTGATTGAGAGATATTATTCTCTGTTTTTTGTGGATGTTCAATGGTCATGCAATATGTACTAGTCAAATTTGAGTATTTTCTTATAGAATAAAGGCCGAGAAGAGACTCATCGACCCCACCACAAATATGCTTGATGCTGTCTGGATATATTCTATATATATATCATCTCTAAGATAGATAGATCTTGTCTACATAGATAGACTCTAGGAGTATGTCTCTAACACACATGGTGTATACCAACTTGAACATAGCAGCAAGCTGCACCAGCTGGCTCTCACTCCAGCGACACTGGCACAGCGTGTGAACACACTGCTCCTTGAACTCCGCTGCGCTCATCTCTGTGTCACAGTGCTGGATGCTGTCATGTGTGGAGAGAGCACTGCTGCACTCTGGGAGTATGTCTCGCCAGCTGAAATGTTTTTGAACAACTTTTTTTTAAATTGCTACAGTAAGGCCAGACCAAGTCACACTGCAGTTGAAGGTGTGGAAACATAAAATTCAGTACAATACACAAATTTCAGTAATTACTAAGTTTATGAAGTTTAAACATATCATCATACTGGTTTAAGAAGACTGTAAGGCCTACATTATTTATAAATAAGCTTTTTAAAAGTAACTACCTACTTTCATTTATACATAGGTAAGTATACATTCAAAATAATTTAATTATATTTTAATTATTACAATAATGCCTGGAAGAGATCGCTCTACATGATAAGGCTGCCCAATGTACCTAAGTTAAGTAATTTTACTGTATATTGTTTTTGTATTTTGTGTTCTGGTGTACAATAAAGCTATATTGATTGATTGATTGATAATGTATTATTTTTTATATTTGCCAATGTTGGATTTGTGTAGTATAGTCACCAAGTGTTAGTATATACTTACATCATATTGACATCGCTGTTGTCAACAATAGACTGCACACTCTCGTTGCACATCCTCACAAGATCCCTGGCAGGCAGTCGAGGCAACTCCAGACACAGTCTGCTGATCACATCACCACAGTGGGTAAGCGACGTTGATTCCTTCCTCATAGTCTTCAGTACTATGTCAATAACCTATTATACGAAAACAATAGTTTTTTGAGTAAATTAACAGGTTTTAAACAAGTTGAGATTTCAATCACTTGCCTTGACTTTATTTTTCAACGATGGCGGATTATCAGGTATTCCATTTAAAATACAGCCCAGCAAGTCGGCGCCATCGCTGTTAACGATTCGTCGTGGTAAGTACTTGAGTATCTGAAACAGAAAACTTACACAAGTTGGAAAAGTTTTCTGAAACATTATCAATAAATAAATAAATCAATCTTATAATTTCAGTGGTTTTACCTGATCTAGATTTTGACTGCAATATTTGCGTAGTTCTTCGCGTTGGCTATTGATATGGCCAAGTTCTTTAATCGTAGTAAATGTTATACTTGCGTTCATTGTTTATAACAGCCAATTCAACTCCAATCCAACTCTTCAAAACACGAAAGTTGCTGATTTACCGATACCGCCTTTCATTCATCTGAACTGAAATCCAAAGCCAAACAAGAAGTAAGTTTTACAAGAACCACAGAGAAAAGTTTTTTTATTATTAGTATTTGGCCATAACTTTGTATTGTGCCAGTTCTCAAGAAAAACTCAGTGATTTTGACATGAAAATAAATTGACAGTAACATCTATAAACAAGTTGACATTCAATCACAAAAAAAAATGCGTATTGCCATTCTCGTTCTTTTATTGTGTCTGGTATCACTAATAGAGACGTACCGAAATAAAAAAAAGCTGGAGCCGAAGGGTCGAAAATTAACGCATATAATTATAACGATTTGAATTTCGGCTAAGTCACCGATTTCAATTTACTGTTAGAACTGAATACATCTGTAAGAATAAAAATTGTGTCAACTCTAATTGTATAACTCTATAAGCAAAAATCATTCACCGCTAAAATAGGGTATATTAGTCATTGTGAGGACGTTTCAGAAACTAACCCGTAGAAATAGGTACGTTCGCCGTAGCCGTAATTGGCTTGGAATGCAATGCATCAGAAGCAAACAACAATTTATTTAAACACATGTATTAAGCAAAAAATCGAGTGGTTTAAAGCGTTGACATCAATCGTTTCGTCTCATTGCATAAGTGCTGTATTACTATCTAGTTTTATTATTATGTATATTATCTATTATACGGAGAAACGAGTTCGATAAAGTAAAGGAGTTCCATAGAGTAAATTTATAATCCTAACCTATACCAACAAAGTATTAATATAAAATATAGCGTGGTACCACTACTTTGGTAAAATTCGTGGTCTCAGTTTAACATTCATTGCTGCACATCACTAGACTCGCAACGTCTTTATGGTGACGTCATCAGTTTATGTTTAGCGAGTGAGTTGTTACGAAATTCACGAATTTCGTTGAAACAAGCCAGTTTTCTGTACAAATACTGTACGGCGGTCTATTCTTTATTTATTTCTATCTTTAGTACTAATTTTTATGTGATAAATGTTAGTAAATAACCTTAAACTGTAATTGAAAGTCAGCGAGACGTTACGTACTTTTGGCGGCATCACATGAAGCCAAAATAGATTTCCTTGTGCGATATTCGGCAGGAATGAAAACCTAGTGTCCTAATTATAATCACAGTGCATTTTAAAGAATTTGCGATAGTTTTTAGTTCAGAAATTTAGTAAATATGTTTATCGAAAAGTGATAACAGTGCGGTTGTAAGACTAAAAATGGAGAACCCGTCGGTTAGCGGATTGAGGTCAAGGTCTCGCTCGAAGACTCCCTTCCTGAGGTCGAGCTGCGACCACGAGAACTGCACGGAAGGAGAGGAACACACTCACAAGTCTGGGAGAAAGACTCCAATTAAAAGGAGCACACCAATCAAGTAAGTCATGTTCAATTAAATCTGGATATCAAATATTACTGCTTTCTCATATCAATAGATAAGCTATAATCTTAGTTGATGAATAACATAGTCCATATTAGTTATTTTTGACTCAGTATGGTCATAGTTTTCCTATTTTACCCATTCTTATCTTGGTGTTAAAATTTATGTAAATAAGTAATTCAGAATATATCTTATAACTACTGAAGTACCTAACTTTTTAAACAGCAGACATAGTAGACCACAACAAAGTTTAAAATTACATGAACTTTGGTCAAGCATATAAACCAATCTCAAAGTAATCTTGTACCATCCACAACTGCTTATTATTAGGTACACATGTAAATGTATACTACATACGAGAGAAGTTCCCTAAAGAATTGGAGGGGGAGTCCCAACTCCCAGTAATGAGAAATATGGCTCAAAGAAAGATGTCATATCCTGAATGGAGCTGAATGGGCTTAGTGTCAACTGAGACAATATATGAGTGAACCAAACTGGGTGAGAATATTTTGTCTCAGTTGACATCAAGCCGTTGAAAGTGAAGAACTCATTCATTTAAAACATATTCTAATAACCTTAATCCAAAATTCTGTATCATGATCCACACTCATTGTGATTCATGGTCAGCATGAGGAAAGGACAGATTTGTTTACATTCGGTGACATCACAAATGTAAAGCTTTGTCAAAAATGAGGTCATGATGCCTTTAATACCATAGAAGCATGGTTCTAGTGACCTTAGTACAGTACAGATGGAAAATTAATCTGCTAATTCCTTAAATCTATGATTTTTTTTAAATTTCTAATATGATATAGCATTACTCATACATTTCACTTATGGGAAATTGAGCTTAGATTATGGGTTTTTTTTAGAAAATAGTATTAAACACAAAATCAAGGCTAGAAACATAGGCATTTTACAACAGTATACATTTGAGTATAGGATTAAACATGCATGTAATGTAACAATTCTTAAACTTTAATTACCTATCATATTTTGAAACAACTGTATTTGTTCTTGCATAAGAAACAATTTGTATTTGAAACAAACTGGTAAAGCATGACTTCAAAGTTGATTGGAAGAATTTCTTGTATCTCAAACCTAAAAGATCACCAAACAGAGCACTCAGTTTCCTGACAATCAGGCAGACTTACTTAATAATTCTAGCAAAAATATGTTATTAATTAAAAAAACTGACCAAACTTTAAATCCAATAAGACTAAGAGGTTGATTTTACTTTATTTGTGCATGTTCTTGCTAACTGTACCAAGCAAGGCAACCTTGATCAATTGTGGTATTTGCTAGGATTCCATTACACACCTAGTTAATGTAAGCAGCTAGGTATATGTTTACTTATAGGCACAGTTTTAAACATTGCTTACATTTCTTGGCACTGAAATACCCATGGTTTTTGATTGAATTCAAAATAGGAGGAAGTACTAAATTCAACAGATTTTTATATTATTTCAAACCATATTGGACTGTTTATTTATAATGGCACACAAAACAGAATGTGTTCCCAAATAAAAAAACTAAAGTATAATAATAGTTTATTAACTTAACCAATAGATTGAGATAATAAACAGTCATCTTAGGCCATAGCCTTACTTGCTATCAGGTAAACTATGGTCAAGTGCAAACCAGATCAAGTTAAAAAAAAAAAAAAAAAAAAAAACAGTCAAATATGCACTTAAATATTCATAAAGCATTCATATTTCTGCCAAATGTGTTGTTTAGTCAAACCATACATAAGTACTAATGTACCTATATCTATTCTAATATTATAAAGCTGAAGAATTTGTTTATTTGTTTGAACACGCTAATCTCAGGAACTACTGGTGCTAATTGAAAAATTATTTTTGTGTTAAATAGACCATTTATTGAGGAAAGCTTTAGGCCAGCTATACTCAAAGTTTGTTCCGCGGAACCCTAGGGTTCCGCGATACCCCTATAGGGGTTCCACAAGAATTTGAAAAAATATAACTAAACACCTCTCTCTGGTCGAACGTTTTGACTTCACCCGTTTTTTTGTTTATCAAAGCCGCCGACTCGAGTAGGTGATCGCAAAGTAGTGGTAAAGTAGGTAAAATTATGAAGTGTTTGTTACATTGTACTTTTATTATGCTTGTTAATACACTTGTAAAAACTGTTGTTTTATTGTAGGGTTCCATCAAATATTTTGCTTGCCAAAAGGGTTCCGTCACCAAAAAAGTTTGAGAACCGCTGCTTTAGGCTATATAACATCACACTGCATCTAATAGGAGCGAAGAAACAATGGAAAATGTGGGAAAAACGGGGAAAATTATTCATCTTTGAGGGCTTCCGTTGCATGCACTGCGAAAATCGTTCAAGTCGCTAACAGCTATAATTTATAAAGATGAATAGGTTGTTTTCAAAAATAAATATGATGCCCAAAATAACTATTCCACACGGACGAAGTCGCAAGCACAGCTAGTCTATACTAAACACTAACTTGATAAAGTTACTAAAAAACAAAGCAATTATCCTCGAAAATGATTAGCAAATTAATTAATTTACCATCAACTTTATATTTGGTTTTGAAACACATATACAAGGCCAACTTTCACTGATAAGGAACAGGAAATGATACTAACCTTGACTGCATCTTCATATGTTTGAATTGATAACAGTTTCCTCATGCATAGTATATAAATATGATACATACTCATATGTACATAAGCACTTGGTATGTCTAGGTGACTCAGTTTGATTCATGATTGCTTGTGTTATTTTATGAATGGTGCTTCTGTATAGAAAGATATTCATTAAAGAGGGACTGAGTTCCTACCTACCTAGATTTTAGGTGTTACTTACCCATATTTCTTTTAGTGTTAAAACATTTGGACAATAGGGTTCGATTCCCGCGTGACACAAGTATTTATGCATTTTAAAAATGTATAATTACTTGTGTTGAGTCTGGTCGTTTGTATGTATAATAAGTATGTATTTACAAAAAGAAAAAGTATATAAGTATTAGGTATATCCGTTACCTAGTACCCACGACACAAGCATTTGCTTAGTGTGGGGCTAGATGGGGCTGTGTGCAATGTCCCGGAATATTTTTTTATTTATTTAATTGTTAATTTATAGGTAGTTTCTGAGAAATTCAACCAAACAAACATAAAAATTACTAAGTATATGTATTTCATAAAGTATTAACCAGTCTGTAAGTAAGTAAGTTAAGTAGTTATTGACTTACCATCTTTGGCCACAGTGTTTGTATGGTGTTGCTTTTGTATAAGTAAATCTTAATTTATTTATTTATTTGAATAATGGGCGAGCAGCAAGTTGCTGATGTGTTACTAAATCTAAATCTAAGCTAAATCTTTATTGTTACAGACAAATTGGCCAGGCCAGCAAAATAACCTCAAAAGTGATAACGGAGACTGTGGAAGAGTACATATCGCCACCAGCTCATTGGACGAGGAATTCCACCAAGAATGCTGCAGAGAAGCTTGTGAAGACTTCAGACTACTCCTCTGATGAGGGCCTGGATTCACTCAGGAACCATGGGAAGGAGACATACCAGGTAATTAACATTGGCTTATTATATTTAGTTGTAATAACCAGCTATTTATTACAACTGAATTTAATCATGCCTTACGGTAATTATAATACAGTGACTGGCTTATGCTGTCAATTGAGTAATAGGTATATATTTTTTATTGTACACAAATAGTGGCAATAATATATCAACAAATGGCAAGATAAAAGCAAATGCATAGGTTCTTGGGTGGTCTTAACACTTAGAATGATTTTCCCAGGCAATCTAAGAACGTAAATATAATCTCTAATTATATTTATGTTCTTTGTGCCTCGTTTAACAATTCAAACCTATAAGTAGGACCTGGGGTATGTTTCAAACTCTTCTTCATCTGAGTTTGCACTCTCATATAACGATACCAACCACAGAGACAATGTAATTTTATATCAGAGAAAAATATATATAGCAAAAAGTAAATAGGAATGTCAATTATGGTGGTGAGGTGTGAGAAATGTCTCGCTCTGCAAGTGTGAATGTAACTTTGATACAATGCATAACATACATACCTATGCAATGATCACAGATTGCAATCATACAGGGCTAAATTTTTCTCAGATTAAGTTTCCATCAGGCAAAATTGGGGTTTATGCACTAAATACTAGGTAGATCATATAACCATGCATGTATTCAAATTCATTTATTCTAATTAGAACCATACACGAATTACACTTATGATAACACAAATTACAATAAGGTATTAGATTTAATAGTTAATTACTTGTAAATAAATCATTGTTTCGTGTTTATATGCTTTAGCCTAGTGGCAAGGCACTTTCAAATACGTGAATCCTGCGGTCGCGTTTTTTGTTTATCCACTTTCATAAGTTTCCAAATCAAACCTTTGTGTAGGATTTACCTCTACATGAATAATTTAACCTATTAACAAACTAGTTTAGTAATAATTTGTATTAAAATGTGATGTGATATTATTCAATAATGTACATAGTAATACGGTAATACCTACTTAGCAAGACAGATTGTCTCAATCAAGTCCATTCATCCTCAGTGAGAACGTTGTAACGGCCGTTGCTAACCGAAAATTTAAAAACAACTACCACATGCTCCATACAATGACTCACTTGTTGATTTAACCTCCGCGTCCCAGCGCAGAACAAATTTACGTTAGGTTGAATTGTAAATAGATTGCTCTGTGAGTAAACCTATAAAAGGTTAATTGTAAGAGTGACCAACTCTGGTGTCAGAGTTTTCAAACAAAATACTGTAGTCACAAACAAGTAGTACACCAATGTTATCTAGTCTCTTATACATTTTTGTTTCGCTTAGCATTGTTTTCAATTTTTTGAAGCCGGCTCCTGCCTCTTTAGGCAGAACATAGATAGGTTTTAGTACAGAATAGACTCGGGTGTCAGAGTACATTTTGATGTTAATATACCAGTACCTAATAACGGCTAGTGTAGCTACTGTCGAAGATGGTCGTTATATTATTTCAAATAACAAAAGTAAACAACCATCTATTGGAATCTTCTTCTGCTTATCGAATGAGAGTGGCCAACTCTGGTGTCGAAAGTATCCAAACCGTCCTTAGGGCCTCTGACATGGCTTAACAACTGCCGTACTAGACAAACAGCCGGAACCTATGATTTAACGTGTCATCCGACCTACGGAAGCGTCCATAATGACCCATCCAAGGACTGACCGCGTCAACCTTTAGAATAATAGGACCAGACATACATACAAACATATAACACTCGACCTTAAACCATTGGTTCGCTCAAACAGTAAGCGTACTGCGAAAAACCACAAACATTACTATTATCAGGAACAAATACTGGCTGTCGACGCCCTTGCTCCAAAAAACTAAATCAGTACCGAGTATTTACATTTACGAGCGCACTAGTCATAGTTTACGTCAGACTCTTAAAATGCTTCGTGGATTACTTACTATGATGTATTTATTGATTCAAGGCTACTTTCAAGGTCTTGCACTACTTGTACATTATATATATTATATACATACGTATAGGGATATAGAGAATTGTATGCAGCTGTCCATGACATGTGGAAGGATCGATCCAGGCAATTTAAATAAATAATATGCTCAGCTGTAGCGGCGAACTTTCTATAGTTAAATACATTATGTTCATGTACCTACTGTACTAAAGTACCCATAAGCGTCAATAATATATGTTAACAAGTTAAATCGAAATGTTTTGGAGCTTTATACATGCACTAATCTCACTGCTCTAGACTAGAAATACATATTTTATTTGGCAAAGAAAGCTATTTCGGACTTTGATAGTCTTTCGTATATTAAGCATTATTTTGCAAGCTGGAACACGACTATTGTCTTTCAACTCTTCGCAAATATTTAGCGCGTTTCATGAATTTACTTCGTATCTGGTTCATTTTTAGTAACACATACTTACATTACATTAATGTCCGAACAAAGCGTTCCTCGGTATGTGAACGCTATCTCGACGTACCTTTATGGATCAAAGAACGTACTTCAAACCATTACGTTTTTGTCTAAAGCAATACTAAGATCCACTTAAACTTTTTAACCCCCAGATCCGCTTTTATCACTAATTCCTCAAAACTCTTACCAGTCTAAAATAATCTCTATTTATAAGTATATTAAGTACATTTTTATCAGCCACTGGGTCGGTTGTCTATCCTAATTGAATTACAATTATAGCCATACATAAATAACAATGAAGCAGGGTTTAACAGACGCCCACCTTGCGTGTTACTGCGCTTCCTGCTTCTGTTCTTGTAACTGGATATATTTGCCTTTGACTAGATATATTAGAAACAATAGCATAGGAAATTGAACTTGAATACACACACACTTCAACTACTATGTGTTTAGATTAAGGTTTTACTATAAAGCGTATTGATACAAAACTTGTAGATATCCATTGCATATTTTTATGGAAAATGCGTTTTTCTCTCCACCATTCGTTGTCGTAGTTTGGATTTTAGATCCAATGACCCGGGCGATAATCAATATTCCCGGGACTATACACAGAATCGTAAGTTTTTCACCGCATCTGGTAAAAAATAATAATACTAATTTTATGTATGTATGTGGACTGAAAACCTTTTTTTGTTGTTGTGAAATTGTATGTGTGCAAGTATGAATAAATAAATAAAATTAACTATTACCCAATGTGCATTAAAATAGTTTTTAAATTTCTTTCATGATGTCATCATCATCATCATCAGCCTATCTTATATTCGTCCACTGTTGGACATAGGCCTCTCCCAATGATCGCCACACTGCACGGTCTCCTGCTTTACGCATCCAGTGCTTCCCAGCCACCTTCCTAAGGTCGTCGCTCCATCTGGCCAATTGGCCTCCCACACTACGTGTACCGACACGCGGTCTCCACTCTAGGATCCGCTTACTCCACCGATTATCGGTCCTTCTGCAAACATGGCCAGCCCATTGCCACTTCAGTTTGCTGATTTTGCTGGCTATGTCGGTAACCTTGGTTCTTTTTCGGATAACATCATTCCTGATTTTATCCCTCAAAGAAATCCCGAGCATAGCTCGTTCCATAGCTCGCTGAGTGACTTTGAATCGGTGGATTCGCTTCACTGTCAGAGTCCATGTTTCGGCTCCGTAGGTCAGCACTGGGAGGACGCACTGATCAAAGACTTTCGTCTTCAGGCTCTGTGGGATAGACGAGGAGAAGATATGGCGAAGTTTGCCAAATGCTGCCCAGCCCAGCCTGATTCTTCTGTCAATCTCACCCTCTAAGTTGTTTCTACCTAACTGCAGTAATTGCCCGAGGTATATATATTCGTCAACAACTTCGAGAGGTACACCGTTGACTACAACAGGTCCCGGAGAAGCTATTCGGTTAACCATAACTTTAGTTTTTTCAATGTTCATTCCGAGACCTATCCGCCGTGAAGCATCAGCTAAGGTGGTCAGCATCTCTTCCAGTTCTTGCAGCGACTCCGCCATCAAAACTATGTCGTCGGCGAACCGTAGGTGAGAGAGCTGCTCGCCGTTGATGTTCAAGCCTTTCCCTTTCCAGTCCAGCGTTTTAAACATATCTTCGAGGGCATTAGTGAACAGTTTCGGGGAAATAACATCCCCCTGTCTCACTCCTCTGCGAAGATGGATATGTTTAGTCTGCTGATCTTGTACTTGAACGGCCATCGTAGCGTCATTGTAGAGGCCTCTCAACACTTCGATATACCGATAGTCTATTTGGCATCGCTGCAAGGACTCCAGAACAGCCCAGGTCATTCATCATTTCATCATGTAATTTTATCTTAATATCATGTATCTTAACTTACTAATCAGCCGAGTAGTATTCGTATCGACCACACATATCGCAGTGGAACACATAAATCGTCTATCGTATACCCATTATATGTTCCTTGCATAATCATAGACGCATAATAAGACACAGCCTTTATTGTAAATATCTAAGTATGTAAAAAGCATACACATGTGCTAATGTGTATGCTGTATACATACGTATAAGTACATAATAGATAAGCGTGAATTCATTCGGCATAGATGAATGGTAGCTGTGCGTGTGAGACGTGTGTAAGCCAAGCCTAGTTTCTGTACGAATTCCCACAGAACAATATGGTATTAGTAAATTGTATTAGTTCAACTTCAGTTGTATGGTATGAGTGAACAAAATGTTAAATATCAGTTACGATGAATAGTACATATGTAAATTCATAAATAAATATTTTTCAGGACATATCACACAGCGCCATCTAGCCCCATACTAAGATTACGCTTGTATCATGGGTACTAATGCTATGCTATAACGATAACGAACGAATGCTTATTTGCGAAAAGAAGGCCATGTAAATTGCAAAATGCAATGTTTGTTATTCGTATGTGTAGGTACTTGTACACGTCGTAAAATGTTGAGTGGCTTCCCCTCTCTTTAGTCGTATTCCTCTTTAAGTCCTCGAGTTTTTAAGAAAGATTTTTTTCTCACCAACAAATAAGTGTTATTTTGCAATCGTTACATTATTTCATTTTCAAAGAAATACAAATTACAAAAGAGATGTGACATAAAATGCTTATAATGACAGGTATTCAGTTCATCTGAGCAGGTGGTCTCAAATATGCATACGTTGATAAGATAATGGTATGTAAACATTGTTCCTAACTTGTGCTTGAATGGGTTGAGCAACTTGGCTGTATGCCGTAAAAACACGCCCGGAGATAGGACACCAACGGATTTATGCAAATGTGGTCTAAACAACTAAGTATCAATGAAAACCTGTACTAAAACGTGATTTTATAAAAAAATAAGCTGATATATTTCGTTATTTGTTTTGAAATGTATATAAATAAATAAATAATAAATAAATATTCCGGGACATTGCACACAGCGCCATCTAGCCCCACACTAAGCAAACGCTTGTGTCGTGAGTACTAGATAACGGATATAATACTTATATACTTTTATTTTGTAAATACATACTTATTATACATACAAACGACCAGACTCAACACAAGTAATTATAATTTTTTTTTTAATTTTTTATGGACTGCTAAATTGTGGAACTCCCTGCCTGACTCCCTGTTCCCCGCGGAATATAACCTTGCGATCTTTAAAGCGAGAGTGAATCGGTTCTTACTGGGTATGCACGTTCCATCCTAGACCGTAATGATTGCTTTCCATCAGGGGAATAACGGTCAAGTGCAAACCCATACCTTGTGAAAAAATAAACTGAAATAAATGGCATTTATTTTTAAAATACCGAATCTCATCAGTCTTGGTTTAGGTACCTGTTTAAAGGTCATAGCACACTTAAACGACTCTGCTCCAACACCGCTCCCACCCAACACTGCCGTAACTGCTCGCAGTCCGCGCGGCGACAGCTAGCAGGCACCCAGCAGTCCACGCGGCGACAGCTAGCAGGCACCCAGCAGTCCACGCGGCGACAGCTTGCACCGCGTCGCGCGCATCGCGCGCGGACACCGCGCTGACGCCGCGCTGACTCCGCGCGGACACCGCGCCGACCGCTCGCCTACATCGTGCGGCCAGCGAGGCATCAACTACCGAGCAGTCTGACGGCGGTAAGCTCGCTGACAGCGGGCTGTCTGCTAATTCATGATGCCAATGTATAATATATCTAAAGAGCAATATTTAAAGACTATATTTGAATAATATTCTTTTTGCCGGGTGGGAGCAGAGTCTTTTAAGTGAGCTATGACCTTTAGAGTTACTACTCTAAAACTTACTTATATCTCTGTAATAACAACACATCAGGTATTTAAAAAAAACATTGAAAATATTTGTATCATCTCTTAACGACATTTCGAAGTTTTCGCAGCTTCGATAGAATACTTGGAAATCTGTATTAAAACATGATAAAAAACACGACTAAAACACATTTGTGACATCATATTATATGGTAGATCCTAATAAAATCTTACGTCATTCTGCAAAATGATCTTCCTAGATGCAGCGTCATAAATTGTGAAGTTAAATTATTATGAATCGCAGCAACATAATTGAAGATAATAAATGTCTCACTCAGTACCTTGTAGCTATTTAGAAACGCATTTCCTAGTTAGTTAAACTGACCGTTTAGGTGGTCTGATGGTATTTTAGATGGATACAAAAAATACAAATTTTTACTGGCCTGTTTAGCTTAGTTGGTAGTGGCTCTACCTTCTAATCTAGGGGTTGCGGGTTTGATTCCCGCGTGACACAAGTATATATGCATTTAAAAAAATATATAAATACTTGTGTTGAGTCTGGTCGTTTGTATGTATAATAAGTATGTATTTACAAAAGAAAAGTATATAAGTATTATATCCGTCGTTTAGTACCCACGACACAAGCGTTTGCTTAGTGTGGGGCTAGATGGCACTGTGTGCAATGTCCCGGAATATTTATTTTATATTATTTTGTTCTCCGGGGTGTTCACGTTTTTATAATAAAGTTTTTTTTAAAGATGGAATGGGCTTGCACTTTAACGTAATTCGCTTGATGGTAAGCAATCATTACGGTCTAGTATACCTTAAAGAAGGACGATCATGTTTCGTATTATCAGTACATCAGCAATGGATTTCCGCAAAGTAACACCTGATTCAATTGTCTTATCTATTATAACTATGTCGAATTATTCGCGACTGTTTACTCCAACAATTACGTGTACTTAGTAAGGTACGAAATTGATTACGATGATAATACGCCGTCGTTTAAGTGACGTTATACTATACAAACATTCTCTACTCGACTGACTGAAACATGATAAATGACAGTCTGAACATAGTCACTAATGCTATTACCGTGATATTAAAACAATTAATAATAAGCTACAGGAAAGGTCCATATTTTCCTTCAAACAAATGGGGATCACGCGTCTCCCGCGTCGGGTGTTATTTTTATCCGCACTGCATATGGGCATTATTATTCCTAGCCATCTGGCTTTCAGTCGCCCAAGTTTTTACGTGAAGATAGCATCAAAAGAGCTTATTTCGCGGATAATTCGCTAGTTGTGTGCTAAACAGTGGATTCTTGACCTAGTTTCTGTGGCTACTATTGGTTCTTCTGTGGCGCTTTATTTGGGGATCGCCAAGGACTCCAACCGGGAGGTAGGTTCAGTTCTACAGTTACTATGGCGATAACATTGTGATTACGTAAAAAGGGCAGTCCATTTCTTCCTCCTTCGTCTTTAGAGATGTGTTCTTCAATATACAAGGTCAGTTATTCCGTTTTGTTTTGTATGAATGATTGATATCGCACACGCGTTGGTCTTGAACTGTTTTTCAACCTTGCCTCAAAGAAGAGGCATGCATTATGTATTGTCTCGACTATGTGCCGCTTTTCATGAATGTAGAAACGCTGAAAGTAAAATTTAATAGGGTAGACGCAAAAATCAACCTTATGTTAAAACTGTACGGTGTATTTTACTTTTGCTTTTATTATTGATTGCATTCGTCCCCGTAACGTATTGATCGTACGGATATTATCAATATATCAGTAGCTGTATATCGTTGAACCACGTTTCAAATTTGTTTGTTTTACAGAAATAGCTAGTCAATCGGTTCTACTAATACCTCTAATAAGATTAACAAACTTCCGTTTCGAACGAATAGCGTCACATATGGTTGCTTTTGTAAATACATAGGTATACTTAATTAAATTAAACTTTTATTGGAAAATGAGCGAAAATAATCACGACCGGCAGGATTCGAACCTGCGTATTTCTGCTACCGTCAGAACGCCTTAACCACTAGGCTGCGGTCTACTAACTGCCAGGCGTGAAAATCCACACTCATTTCCATACACTTCAGACTGAGCGGCTGATGGCGCCACTTGTGCTGTCAGAATATGTCTAACAAGCATTATGTCGTGATTATTTTCGCTCATTTTCCAATAAAAGTTTAATTTAAAACAACCATAGTGCAGGTTACCACTTAATAAATTAACTCATATACTTAATTAATTATTTTTGCGACATATTTATGTATTTACATAGATTTGTTACTTTTATAGTCAACTAATTAAAACCGTTATCAATACCAGTTCTTTAAACACAAACAAACGCAGGCATACTTAATTAAAATACAGCCGTGAATAAAGTAGTGCATTTTTCGTGTAAACACAGAAACCTACAGTACCTACTATCGCATCACAAAGTCAATAAAATTTGCAGTATATATGTTATGTATAACTGTATCCATTTTTCAATCAATTTGGAATACCATAACAATAAATACCTAAATCATACGCAACACTATTGCTGTTTGAATATTATGACCCATTACCCTCTTTTTCTTATTATCGAATGTAAGTCGCCAACTCTGGTGTCGAGAGTTTATCAAGCTGACCTAAGGGTCTTTGACATGGCTTAACGACTGCCGTACTAGACAAACAGCCGAGACCTACAATTTGACGTGTTATCCGACCCACGGAAGCGCCCAAAATGTAATGCCACTTCTCGGTCACCCATCCAAGAACTGACCCATTACCCTATTTTAGTATGAAATCTAAGGTGTTGTACTTTATTATTACATATTTTTATAATACCACCTTGCTTCATAAAATCATAACTAAGCCCTTTAATCAGATAAAACAAAAGCTCGCTTAATACTGTGTCAAGTAAACACAAGAACCTGCTTATCAAATTCTCATTAACATCAAAACAATGTGTTCTGACAACAGGTGTAATATGAATGCTAACAACTTTTTTCGCTGACGATCTTGTGTTGATGAAAATACTTGGTCAAGAAACACCTTGAATAATATGGGACCTTAAATTAATGTTAAGTATAATTTTGGAAAAGATATTTCTTATATTCTGTTAGCGGAAAAGGAGTTTCTTAGATTTTTTAACTAATTTTAGTCACGAATCCCTCTTACCTCGAAACCCACTATTTTACTTCTGCGAATTTGTAACAGATCAATGGTAAACTTTTTGCGTGGATAAATATTGAAACTAATATTTCTGCCTGGCAAATCATTCTAGTACAATTATATCATTGGCATAAGTGCTGCTAGCACGAGTAACTATCAGTCTTTTTATACCTATTTACTGTATAATGTCAAACACCTCAGGCAATGAATCATGCTTTTATATTTTTTACCTTGTGTAGAGTAACTTCACGGTCCGACCACGGGCGTATTCTGACAGTACAATTAGCACTGTAAGAAATTCTTACAGCATGTTTTTGTTACAAGTCCACACAAAGTTACTTTGAATACAAATAGAAGCAGCATTAGCACGTATTGTTCTTCAAGATCATAGCAACTTTTAGGTTCCTATTTTATCCATACGATTTCTATCGCTATATAAAATTTGTACCTTTACCAATGATGTCATCGCTGACGAAGAGGCAATTTCTGCTGCTTGTGTTTTTTTTTTTAATTTGACGAAGCGCGTCTTTGCCGGTGTGATTATTTTTATTTTATTTATACAAGCAGCTGCAATTTGGCACCTGGTGGCAAAATGGACAACGTTGATAGGCCAAGGTGAATTTAGATTTCTACCACAATAGCCCCATTCGAGATAGCAACAACTAGCATAGGTACTGGATTAAAAAAAAACTGATTAATTTAGGTTGTTCTCAATCCAAATAAATGTGGAATATCTCAAATTTTATTGTGAATTTGACCATTTTTCTGGCCAATTTTTTTTGTGTGTATCTAGTACGCATCTTCTTAGCCTTAGTAGTCTGTGGCTATAAGTTTAATTCCATTACCCAGAATTAGTGTTTTAAAAACCATGAAAACAACGTTTCTGCCATATTTTAAACCAAATTCGCAGACAGAGGCCTCCGTAAGGCCCGATAAAAATGCCGCCTTATAAAGAAGCATTCAAGGTATGCGTATGTATGATAAAAAACATAACTATACTCTTTCATTTAGCTATAGTTAAGTTGTACTAGTTTCATCCTATGATTCCACTTGTACATTATACAAATATCAAAGAAAAGAAAAAAAAATTATGACAGCTCGTTGCCCGATCCAACATTTCAAGATAAAATTATATAATGAAATCCATGAACAGTACTTTATTCAGTAAAGTAATATAACACTAACAATCTTACCAACTTGTTTACTTACCACTTAATTGTTTTATAATAATAAGGGATCGTATGTCGCAGTCAAACGCCATTTGTATTCAGACTGATTTATTTATATAGCGGGTAGATAATAATTAACACTTAGTAACTACTTAAAAGTAAGGGGGTAGATGTATACTAAATATGACGTCTGTCATTCCGATACATAACATTTATGTAGATTTATATGTACAGCTGGTATTTAAGAAATATATATTTAACTCTGAATACAATTAAATAACTATAACAAAAACAATGCGTGAACGTAATTATAACAATTTCTCAGTATAAATAATTACGAAGTAGTTTTTATTTGCAGATATGGTACCATATATTTTATTTATGAGTTTGCTCTCAGTAAAATGTGCATAAATTATGTGGATTGGATAAAATAAATATGATTTGTAGGCACACGATCAATCATTAATGATAGTTTAATGAACTGCGTTTGCGCGCACATAGAATAAAGGTACAGTTTATTTAACCCTCGGAGTCGACCATTGCTTATGCGATAGGGCTGGCTAGATGAAGTTTATTTATATTACCTAGTTAATCTTTACTTATAAATTGTCTAGTGTATATTATATCTATTGGTTTAAAATTTCATAGTCATCATAGTTATTTGACCACCAAAAGCCTGAAAGCGACATCCGCACAAGAGACTATAATATAATTGAAGGTAGACCGTAGACGTACTGGAATAGAACCGTCTAGCCTAAACTTTAGTCTAAAGTAAACTGTAGGAAAACACTAGATGTACACATGAGTTTGGTGCTTATTGGTAAGATTATTAATTGTAGGATATCTAGCCTTATAGCACAAAAAAATAACTTGCAAATAAACGTTTTTATTATATGTACTACTAAAGATATTAACAACACAATATTTACCTATTTATGCGCTTTGCAGAACGAGATCAACAAGCAATATGAGCGAGTGTCGTCCAACTCGTACTCGGCGCTGGATGACTTCCCATTCAGCCCCATACAGGCGGCACACAGCCTGAGCCGCGAGAGGGACAGGTAAATAATTATATTCATTTATTTATACTTTCTGTACATGTCATTATTTTACAATAGTCATATTACATGTTCATAAAATTCATTTCATTAATTCTCATTAAAAAACAAAATAAACATCTAAACTTTATCAGCAATTTGTAAAGCAAGAATTAGTAGCAGTAGTATATGTATATAAATCTATAGTATAATTCTAACATACCTACCCACTTATATGCATGATATAGTTAAGAATGTAATAACCAAAACATGAATTGTAATATTATATAGGTTAAGTTTTTCAATTAGT
Organism: Macaria notata; assembly: GCA_927399415.1. Taxonomy (NCBI): domain Eukaryota; kingdom Metazoa; phylum Arthropoda; class Insecta; order Lepidoptera; family Geometridae; genus Macaria; species Macaria notata. The sequence goes on along the minus strand of OV656725.1, from coordinate 8,720,272 downwards.
AAATAAACATATTTTTACTTTTACTTTTAGTTTTATTAATAAAATAATAATTAAATACTGTATCTACTACAGAATTAACTTTACGAAGTGGCAGTTATTATTCGAACCGTTACGTACTATTACATTACTATTACTATTTACTGGCCTGTTAGCTTAGTTGGTAGTGGTGCCTTCTAATCTAGGGGTTGCGGGTTCGATTCCCGCGTGACACAAGTATTTATGCATTTTAAAATGTATGATTACTTGTATGGAGTCTGGTCGTTTGTATGTATGTATTTACAAAAGAAAAGTATATAAGTATTATATCCGTTATCTAGTACCCACGACACAAGCGTTTGCTTAGTGTGGGGCTAGATGGCGATGAGTGCAATGTCCCATAATATTTATTTATTCAATATGTACTATTCAAACCCTTACTTAGTGGTTAACCTTTGCTTTCTGAATAGTTTTCTCCATTTTTTCTATATATATTCCACGAAATCATCGCCGGGTACAATTAAAAAAGTTAACGAAAAAAAAGTGTAGGAGATTTTTGTTAATCTTGAATCTCGTTCTGACCCTCTAAATCTCGTAACGGTACGAGATTTCTCGTACGTCTGGCAGCCCTAACCTGCCGCGCGCATGCCACGACCCGACCGCGTAGGTATAGCTCGCGCGTCGTCCGTTTATATGAAGTTGGAATACTGTATGATTCTATTACCGTGACCGCGCGCTGTATCGGTGTCGGCCGCCCGAAGACTCCTAAGACCGAACCATACCTAAGAACTTCGATGACCTACCATACATTCTAGAAAAAGGTCTGAATCAACTATTTCTGTGACTTTTTACTACTGTCCGTGTGAATTGATAGCTTATGTAAATTTATAGATAACCATCATCTAGCCATCAGGCTTCGTGAATAGGATCAAATTGAAACACCTCAAGCGAGTTTTAACAGTGACGATCAAAATCGTACACAAAAACATGGCAATTATTAAAAAACTGATAATCTAAAGTCAATGTACTTTGCCAAGTCCTAGAAGTAATGAAAGCATTATGATGTCATCATTCCATGACGTCACATGCACGTGACTGATGCTAAGAACGTATTGAATTAATTTTGTATGGCAACATATTAATAGTAACTGTAAATACATTTGCAGTGAATTTGCTGTTCTGAGGAAGTACTGCTTCCGATGTTATAAGGTTCTGATTTGGCATGGTTATGGTTCGAACTGATATTGTCGTAATATATTATATCAACAAGCTAGTGGCGCCTCGCTGTGTTACCTTCGTTTAAATCTATGCCTCTAAACTATAACAATACGAAATGTCATCCAAATCCACAGTTTTCCATAAACTATCTAAAAAATAATATCCGTGGATGGACCTGGGCGCCCACCACGATGTATCAGCCCAAGAGAACTCCACTAACGAATTCTGCGGAGTCACGACCCGCAGTCATGAGGATATACGACTCAAGAATCTTTAAAAAATTAGTATTTACTTATGTGACGAAGACCCTTCCTCATAAATGTTTGTCCTTCAGATATTTTCTAAATACTTACCTTTTCCTTGTTTTACAAATAATACAAATAAACACAAGTCTCTTCTAACCACACCAGATGCACGCCATCAATGCTGACATCTCACAAACTAACCAAAATCTCAAAATAAATAAATGCTCCAAAATTCCATAATCAACAGTTTAGTCGTAAACCGTTTATATGTTCGAGGTGCGTTTGATCTTGCCTCGTCAAAGATCTAAATAGGGGTTTGAGGTGAGATATAACCAGAAAAAAAATAATGGCTATCTCCCCGGTCACCGAGTCTTACATCCGATAACATCTAGTCTTTAACGTCAAATTAAAGAAAAGTACATATTATTTGTATTTAACGAAAGTCTTATTGAATTCACTATCGCAAACTTTACTAAGTTAATTTAAAAATAATACAAATTTTCGTAGAAATAATGATAATAAAGGTCTTAAAAATATTTTCGTGTACCCATACAAGTCTCCTATCAAATTCGTTGTTGATTGTATCTCGAGATATCTACTACAAGTTAATTTTCAAGATTTGAGACACGTTTTTCATTTTGTATTATCTAGTTATTTGGATAAAACAGCCGATCACAATAATTGACTTACTAATCCTTGACAAAATTAACTTTTCCGACAGACAAAACAGCAGGCAACTTCTAAAAACTTCCATCATACTCAGCGTTTCTGCTAAACTTGACTAATTCTTCTGTGACGAAACCTTTGTTTACTTTCACACATCACACCTACAGGGCAAGATGCCAAGGGCCTAATTGACAGCATCGAATGATTACACAATCATATCGAATATTACAACACAATGTATTAGCAGACAGTGTTACAGTTGGAGTGCAGCCAACATGTTTACAGGAGATACATGGCCGAGTCTGACGTAGGTGTATGACGATAACAAAAACGTTATGAGAAATATTGATGAAAGTTTCGTGTTTTTTTTTTTATTTGGCCCTCTCAAACGGCGCAACTGTCTTGAAAGAAACTAGGCATAGAAAAAGCTTAAACTCAATTTTGAACCCAAATCAATGTGGAAAATATCGCAGGTGTTAACCATTTAAACAAAATAGTGCAAGATTCTTTATTGCACTTGAAAGATACATATGTATGGCCTGAATGCACAATAAGCTTATGGATTTATGAAAAGAAAGAGAGGTGTAATCTCTTAGAAATATTTTATCGATTTGATAACGAATTAAGTAAACATAATGTTTATCAATACGTACAGGAATTCACACGCTTTCACTTTGAATTAAAAATTGACGCTATCAACCAACTAATAATTTTGATTAAAACTATTTTTGTTGTTTTGGTAACGCAGCGTTGTTTTCTACAGAAGATCCACAATGTACTCGTAAGTATTTAAGAACCTAAGACTACCATAGAACTTACAACTAGTAAAACTGTGCTTCAATGCAATCCCTTTCGGTTATATCTTAAATTGTGCGAAATTTTCGTACCTGCTTTCTTTCTTTTGCATTTCATTGTGCTGCCGTGTTATGACATTGCATTTTTGTAAATTAAAACAATTATTATAACTGCACTATGAAGAAGATAAATATGTTCTAGAAATCATATAAGCAACCGTAGAAGCACCAAGTGTTTTTTAATGTTTAAAAATACCTATACAGTAGCATTGCTACTCAGGATCCTAGGATTCCTAACGTAGGACTCAGTAAACCCTCCAACATATTGCACTTTTAAAGATAAGATAAAGATATTTATTTATGTATATTTATTTATGTATATTCATATAATAAATTACATTATTTACATACAATTTTTTTTGATATTCAACATATCATTAACGTTATAGTACGCTTTTTCGACAAGCCAATGCTTGAGCAACCGTTTAAAAGACGCGTTACAGGGCGCGTCACGTACTTTGGTACCATGGTAATATTTACAATGTTTAGCTTAATATTAATTAACTTATAACTAATGTAGTTTTACGGAATGTAAATCTTATAATTACAGTTACACAATGACATACTTAACATAATGTAGTACTTAATGTCTAGATAATACAGATTGAGGGTTTAGGCTTGAAATGCCACGATCGTATTAATTTACAGGATCCCTAGTTGTGCACATATTCAGGAAACATTGAAAATATTTTGTTAATAAGTATGTGCTTACTGATCACCATCATCATTATTTCAGCCTGTATCTAACCACTGCTGATTATAGGCCTCCTCTCCAGTGCGCCACACAGCTGAGGCCCTATCTTTATTGATACTCTTATATTGTGGGTTGTACATAAATATATTTTTATTTTTCCCCAGATCCCGTTTCGGCAGTCCGGCGTACAGTGCATGCTCAACGGACAGTTCGTTCGCGGAGCAAGCACTGGCAGACACCAGCTTGCTACTAACACGGGACCCTAAGAGCGAGCACCTGCCTTCACGCCTTTACAAGATGGCAGGAGAGTACTGGAAGTGAGTATTATGTGTAGTAACTATGCTAAGTAGATTTATTTGTGTACTAGTGGACGCTTGTGACTTCGCTCGCATTATTTCTGGATAACACGTTGCCTATGACACTCCTAAGACCTCATACTACTTACATACCAAAACTCATGATGATTCGTTATGACGTTTTTGCGTGAAAAGCGTTTAAATAAACAGAGATACAGATAAACAAAATTTCTAGAAATTGTTGGAATGTGCTCTTCTATCAATTCGAAGTATATCTCCAAACAATATTGTTTAAATATCTTCCATGTTCAGACTTTCGACCCTCTTCAGCTTTATTATAGGTTTATGTATAGAATAGATATACAACAAAGTAGTGAGCATATCACAATAACGACAAAAGACCAAACCCTGTTAAGTATGCGCAAAATAGCCGTCAAATCTATACTAATATTATAAAGCTTGTTTGAACGCGCTAATTTTAGGAACTACTGGTGCGAAATGAATTTTTTTTGTGTTAAATAGACCATTTATGGAGGAAGGCTTTAGGCTATATAACATCACGCTGCAACTAATAGGAGCGAAGAAACCATGGAAAATGTGTAAAAAATGGGGAAAATGATTCATCTTTGAGGGCTTCCGTTAATAACTATTCCACGCGGACGAAGTCGCTGGCACAGCTAGTTCTTTATATTGATGAAAAAGATACACATGCTGCATTGAATTGTGTCTGTTCACCAACGACATTAATAATAACTACATGGACCGGCCCTCTCAGTACTTTACCATCCAAAAATACAAGTCGACATCGGTTAGATTTAAATGTTACGAAGTTCTAAGTAAACATCGTAGCATAATTGTTAAAACAAGATAGGCAATACAAAAAGTCGCAAGAGAAAACGAGAAAACAATATAAACATTAATCAGTTGACACAATCGCGGCGAGCCTATCATTTATTGTCATTGCAGAATAGGGATAACCATCCGGCAAAATTTGCCGAGACAGTTATCTTTTTGCCGGATGCAGTAACTGAATAAAAAAACAACTTGAAAAATTGTTCAGTTTATTTTTTAATATTTATAACATTGCTATATCAACACAGTTTGACACAGAAATGAACTAATATTACATTTGAAAACTTATGATACAACTATTATATATACAACTATTATTCACTATACGCAGTCAGGTAAAAACGTAGGTTTATAAATAAATATAAAGCTAATGTGAAAAAAAAATTCACCCTCGCCCTTAATTATAAAATACAATCCGGCCAATGTTATGGCCGGATTGCCGGATACGATCGAACTCTAATGTACTAATGTTCCATTCCATGCTAAAAATGACAAGTCATGATTTCCTTGTCGCACTAACCACAATCATATAAATCTATCTCATTTCTCATTATTTTCCTCAAAATGTCATAACAAATAATTTGTTGTAAAAATTGTTACTTAGGCTCACAATAAATAACGATAAATCGTGCAGAAATCAGTAGGTACTAACGCGTGAAATGTGATGCCTGAAGCTTTATGATGTATTTTACTGCTACTTTTACACTTTCGGAAAGCACAAGAAGGCATTTTTTTTATATTTATGGATCGCGTCGCATGTCAATGAACGTATCGCCTCATTCGTGGCCGAACACAGAATGAAGTGCCAAGTGAGAGAATTCACTCAGTTTTTGTATGCTTAAACTTTGAGCTCGGCTAGGCCGGTCCATGTAGGTATTATTAATGTCGTCGCTGTTCACTACGAATATAAATGTACGAGGCAAATTATTGTATGAACTGATATATAATTTTAACTCCGATTAATTTATTTATACCCTGGCAATAAAACAACATCGAAAAGTAATGAAAGTAAAAAACAGAATACAAATAAAATGAGGGTAGGTAGTTCAAAAATATTACCATACCAGCTGATTCATAACCGTCAAATGTGTATCAATCGAAATGCGTGCGTGTATATAATTTTAACAAATTTAATTAATTTATTGATTCTAGACAATTTTTAAGTGTTTATTTATTAAATTTATTGATTTTATTGTATGACAAAGTGACTTAGTAATAATAAGACAATGGCCGATGTAAATATAATGGCGTGTATGGAAATGGAGACGGTGGAAGAAACTGTAACAGTGAGGTAATTAAATAATGTTTCATACTGTTAACTATCTAAAAAGAAATTCAACAAATTTCGTAGAACTTGTGTCTGTATCTTATTGTTATCTAACTGAGCCTCGTAATTTGCCCCGTATAATACAAGTCTTTATTGAAATATATATACATGATTACTTAAAGTACATAGGTATGTATTTACAAAAAAAGTGTAATGTATATAAAAATAGTGCTGCATGGGTACTAGATAACGGATATAAAATCCGTTATCTAGTTACCCATGACACAAGCGCAAGCTTAGTATGGGGCTAGATGGCGCTGTGTGCTATGTCCTGGATTATTGTTTTGTATTTTTTTTGTTTTATTTAAATATATTGAAATAGTGAAGGAATTATCGAATCCGTTAGTGTGTTGGAAACCAAAAAAATTCGCAAGTTTAAAAAACATTTACACATTTTTTACAACGTAACTATGGCGGTAAATGCGGTGAAGATTCGTTTTGCAAGTTAGTGTAAAAGAATGTAAATACACCAAATCACACAACTACAAAGTACCACCAACATTATCACGTTACGATTCTAACGTCTACTTTAATCCATCAACGTTTCCCGTTTGAAATGTTAGCTACGCCTTCTACTAACTTGGCTATACTGCTTATGTAATAGTACTACGGTAGTAATATACTACACAGGTTATGTAATAGTACTTTTCTTATGTCCTGTGACCACAGATTTCCAGTTAATAGATACAACCTAGATAGCATATAGGTGCTGAAAGGAACACGACAACTTTTCGCCTTACGATATTAGTGTAAAAGAATTTAAATTATATACACCCATCACATAACAGCAAAGTACCACAAACATTAGCAAAGCACGCGCCTTACCTCTAGTTTAATCTACGAATGTTTCCCGTGAAATGTTAGCTACGCCTTCTGCCTTTACTGCTTACGTAAGAGTTGTAATACTATACTACAGATTATGTAGGAGTCAGTGATTGTTCTTGTGTCCTGTGACCACAGATTTCCAGCGCATAGATACAACCCAGATAGCCCAGGTCTTAAGGAATTAAAATTGGAAAACATTAACAATGCTAGGAATATTAAGTTCGTTAGTTGAGTACCATAGCTGTTTATCAATAGTTAAAGCTGTTAAAGAACTTGAATAACTTTTGTTTTAAAATATTTATAGCTGCGAATTATTGCATTTGCAATGGAACTTGCATATTTATCAACTTGTTTTTAGCAAGTAGCTTAACAGATTAGATTGAAAATTAGAAGATATTAGTGATTTTAATACTTACTGCTGAAACTACAACCATCTTTGTTTCGCTATTTTTCAATCTTACCGCTAAGGCAAAACAAAGCATATATTCTTCTTCTTATCAAATGAGAGTGGCCAACTCTGGTGTCGAGAGTTCATCAAGCCGCCCTAGGGCCACTGACATGGCTTAACGACTGCCGTACTAGACAAACAGCCGGGATCTATAATTTAACGTGTTATCAGACCCACGTAAGCGCCCAAAATGGAATGCGACTTTTTGGTACCCCATCCAAGGACTGGCCGCGTCGATCTTTGCTTAACATTGGTAATCGCATGCGATGGCCTCCGCCAGCTGAGCTACGGGCGCTTCGAAAACATATATACAAACGTACAAATATTGTATCTATTTGAAGTATCCTACGCCTATACCAAACAACGCGACTATACGCTAGCTATGCACTAAGAGAGCTAGTAAAATTAGACATTATGCTTCTATATTTGCACTGGAGTCTAGTGCTCAAATGCCAAACGCACCACCGCACGCGTGCGCTCTTGTGACAATAATATGCAGATAATATTTGAACTAAAATGCTGACGATTTTGTGTAAACATTGATATTTTAACCATAGTAACTATGTGATAGAGATTTTGTGTAAACTTTGGTGTTATATTTGAAGGATTTAGAGTGTGTGGTAGTAATCAAATATTGTATTGTGAAAGTGCAAGATATACCAACAGTGCAGTGTCGTTTGTTTCTATTATAAAAGCGAGTGAATCGAAATAGATACGGAGTAGGAATGAGTTTTCAGAATATGGTTGCGGTCTGTCGTTCCGCTGTCTTGTCTAAATTAGCGATGCAAAACTAATTAGACTTTTGATATTTGCTAACGTTTTACTGTTTGTCTACATTTGTATAAGAATGTAGCTATTTATTTGTACCGTTTGCATAAACTATTAGATAACCTAAATAAGTGAAATTTTTATCTTCTACTAGATCATGATAAACTTGAAAAGTACTTTTTAAATAATGCATAAATAATAAATGCATCATTTTCTAATAAATGATGCACTTCTTTAGCTATTTTGAAGTGATGCGTGCTCATAATTGTCTCCCCGTTATACTATGACCAAAAATATAAGAAAAATTAAGATTTTTTTCTACAAAAGCCAATGGTGTAACGTTCAGTGTTGACATCTACAAATTGTCAGCAAGTGTATAAAGACGAAGACGCGCATAATTTGGCGAGCAGCCATGTGTGAAGGGCTCAGGTTCACAGCTATTGTTAGGTATTGACTTATTGATTCATTTGTTGCTTAATCTTCTGTATGGCTGAAAAACTTGTTTGGAGTTTTTGTTCGCCTTCAATTAACACTCACTAGTATTTATATTTGCTTATTGTGAGGCAACAGTATGTAACTAATATTGGTATTATTTAATTTATTGATTTTAAAACGTTGATTACATCTGAGTTGGGCTCAATCTAAACTGATAGTGAGCGAAGCTGATGGCGAAAATGGTGCTTAGTTAGAAGAAAAGCTCAGAAAAAAACAATTTTCTCGATCTTTCTTGCTGCGACCCCGTAACTTCCTTCTTGAATGTTTTCATAATTATAAAATTGCCGAATGTTAAAATTATAAATGTCAATCAATGTACCTACTTACTTACTATACACAATGTTCTGTATATTATTATGAGGTATCCTAATTCTATTCACTCTTAAATTCCAGCAAATACCCGAAGACAGACTACACATACTCCCACCTGTCAAAAGACCGCGTGGAGCTCGCGCCGGGCCAAGTGGCCATGCCCAACATGTCGAGACGGTCTCTCACGCAGTTCCGAGTCCAGGGGCCTAACACCAGCATCGACGAGCTGGACCGACTCGTTGCGACCACCGCTTGGACTAATAGTACCGTGCGGAAGAGATATACTGTGAGTTTTTGTTTTGTGTATATATTTCTAGTATTATACATTGGCAAAGTGGACATCTCGAATATGTCAAGGTGCTAGTAGTATCGTGTCCAAGGGCCTAACACCAGCATCGACGAGCTGGACCGACTTGTCGCGACCACTGCTTGGACTAAAATAGTATACCGTGCGGAAGAGATATACTGCAAGTTTTGTCTATATTACTGTAGTATTATACCGTCAAGTGATGTTTTTTTGTTTTAGTAACCCTTATTGAGGCTTTTGTACATCATTACAACTTGTCTCCAAGTTGAAGTTATTCTAAGTAGTTCTGTTGGTATTGATATACTGTTAGTTACCTTTTCAACAAGTTGGTTAAGTTGGCAGTAAACCTGTATGAAGAAAGTAAAAAAGATAAAAATAATTTATTTCCAAAACATTAATTCATGGTTTGCACAAATTGATACATAATAATTAAATAATTAATTACATTTTTGTTTTTTTGTTTGTTTGTTTTTTGTTTAAGTAATGACACCATATTTGTTGAATAAATTCTGTGTACATAAGAATTCCGTTATGTTTATTATTCGTATAAAAAAGCAAATACTCATATGTACGGTTAGGCATTACATATACGGTTATGCTAATTTGAGTTATTTGCAAACGTATTTGAATATGCAAATCTACAAGTCACATACCAGTACAACAGATTAAGGCGTGGGCAAAATATCTAGATTTTTTTAAGCCTTGCATTCCTCAACCATTTGTTACTTCCGTATTAGCATTATCGCTTGAATATGCTTGGGAATCTTGTTATTTTCGATTAAGTATAAGTACAAGAGGCAATATTTGTAAATTTGCTGGAAAAATAGATTATTTTAAAAACTAAACTTTTTTTACGTGGGATAGTAAACTAGTATATCCAAGTATGTATTCCTCTTTAAAACAATATTTCAAATTAGTCGCAACTTAGCACAATGCTAGTGCCATCAGGGCTGATTTTGTGTCGCGGCTGGTGATGACGTCATGAATCAAAAGTGTCCATATAGCATTTGTTCTTTAAAAAGCAAAAAGTTGAGTTAATAACATTGTTTTTGTTTATTTCCAGGCAATAGACAGTTCGGATGACGAGGCCGCCTACGTCCACAAGGCAGCCTACCCGGCGGATGACCGGTGGTGGATCACCCGTCTCCTGGTCTCCCTCATCACCACGGTCTCCACCAGCACCTCCAACGCTTACCGGAAGGTGGTGGGGCCGGCGCATCGCTACCCCTACACTGACCGGCAACCGCAAGGTAAGCGTGCTACGGATACATGATTTTTAGCAAAGCTTCACGAACATAGTATATCCATATTTATCTAAAACCAAAAATTGACAATAAATAGTCGCCGGACCGCAACACCATACAAATGACTCTGTGGTCAAAGATATGCAGCATTGGAAATATTGGAATGAAACTAGATCTTTAAAGAGCCTACAATCACCATAATAGAACAATTTCAATTGTATGAAGCTCAAAAAGATAATATTTTGTAAGTGGTCTGTAAATTATATGTATATGGATCTGTACCTCAGTTACTTTGGCAGGTTGTATATGTGCAAGTCAGCTCTCGCATTGCAGGCCTAGGACCTAGCGCGAGAATAAAGAATTTTATTACATACAAGTTAAATGTCAAAAATGCCTCATTAATATTTTTATCTACACTAATGTTGTAACATTCTACTTATGTTTCCAATACTTGACTTATAATTACTACTGTTATAGCACAGACAACAAAACACTCAATTTAAGCAATTTCACATGATGTTATAATATCCACATCGATATCGTAATAGCTCATTATAACATCGAAAAAGCGTGACCAACCTGATTGCAGGGCCAATCAGGTTGGTCGCGCTGCGCTCTCGTTGGTTAGATTTTAATGGCGGCAAAATCACTGTGACAATACACGTACGCGTGAATGTAATGTTTCGCAATGTGTTTTGTTTTTTAAATACAAATTAAAAGTTAAAAATGAATAGCGACGATGATATTTGTACGCCTCCGGATATTCTAGTATTGGCAACAAAAGTAACTCACAATCTTTTGCCAGAAAAATCTAGAAAATTATATGAAAAATTAACTATTGTCAGCTTTTACTTTTGTTGTTTGATTAATTGCATTAGTGAAGATAAAGTAGTGTATGCAACTGCATATAACACGGGTATTAAAACACTCGTTACTATTATGAAACTCGCTGCGCTCGTTTCATAAACTCACACTCGTGTTTTAATACCCTTCATTATATTAAAGTTGCATAAACTACTATACCTATTAGCATCATTTCTATGTTTTTAAGATATTTGAATAAACTATTCTCTTTGTGTTCCCAGTGAGCCTGGCGACGCGCGCGGCTGGAGTGGCGGCCGCGCCCTTCGTGTGGATCTACACTGTCATCAAAACTATCACCACCAAAACTGTCACTACTGTCACTGAAACGGTGAGTTTTTATATTCATTTATCAGAGAGTACCATTAGCCTCCAGGTTTATAATGAAAATTTGACATAGTATAACGTTTTATTTTAAACTGAAATGGGTTTGCACATGGTCACAAATTACCGTGTGGTAAGCGCGTTATGGTCTGAAATAGTAAATTTTCCCAAAAGGTTGCTGAATGTAATCCAATTGGAAAGAATTTGCATATTTTCTTTAAAGTGAAGCGAGAGTGAACTTAGTTTGGAAATTGTACTATTAGCTAGTGACGTCTTTCCGTATCCCTGCTCGGCTTTCTAAATATTTGAAGCTTTACCTTTGACTGCAGTTTGCTTGATGGTTATCTCCACTGTTGTCTGGTAATTATCACGCCTACCTCGAAGAAAACTAATTAAATCTGAATCTAAAGACTTGCAGAATATAATTCTCAGAAAACAGGGTCTCTGGCAGGGCTTCGCTGCTGTCGGTCGTCCTACTACAGATAACACATTATTTTACTGTTTGTCTAGTACGGCACTCGCTTAATAAACTCTCGACACCAGAGTTGGCCACTCTCATTTTATCAGAAGAAAAATAATACACATTATATCAAATATTTTTTCATGTATGCTCCCCCTAGCTATCTCCTGCCCGTGCCCCTACAAGCGCCAAGTACGTAGCGCGCGCTGCGCAGGCGCGTCCAGCGGGCAAGCGGCGCTGGTGGCCCTGGCTGCTGCTGCTACTGCTGCCCGTGGCTGGGTATGGATGTGAGTATCTTTGTTTGTTTTTAGGACGGCTTGTGGATTGTCTTCAGCATACACAGATTTTATTAAGATATTCTTACAATTCATGTAACTTATTAATATTTAGATGTACTTATTAATGTTATCTTTTTGTTTTGTTTCATCAATTTTATTAAATATTTTGCAATGTGATCGGCCAATCCCGTTTTAATTAAACTGTACTGTGAGTCTTATATAGCCTATTGAAACCGTTAATCTGCCATATCCACATGATGAAAACGTATCCACATATTCCACAATAAGCTAAGATCGAAGATGTGTTTCTTTTGAGACAAAATTTTGTTCATTGACTTGTTCAGTTTTTTTATACTGGGATTTTTATTTATCAAAAAAAAACGTTTTAAAAAATATTCGGTGTTGTGTTCTAAAGTCCTATTTATTTTCGTTTCCTATTGTACTCAGAGGTCAATGCACATAATTATGTCTTGTTACAAAACTGTCTCTAACCAACAATTCCTTACAGCGCACTACACGTACGAAAACTGGGACCACCTCGCTATGCCAAACTTTACCAATTTCCAACTAGACCTCACAGAATTCACCAACAAACTGGCATCTCTACCCGTCCCTAACATAACTCTAGCGGACCTAAACATTCTACCGAAAATAAACCTTACGCTGCCGGACATAAATATCACTTTGCCAGATCTAAGTGATAATTTACCCGAAGTTAGAAAGACGTATAGAGTTTACAGAGACGAGGTACAGAATAGAATGGCGGATGCCTCCGATTATATGACGGTGGTGGCTGAGAGCTGCTACGAGGAAATGAGGAGGTTCTGGCGAGGAGTGCTCGGATGACTATACTAGGACATTTTCTGTTTCAATTTAGCCTTTAATCTGTAGGCGATAAGGTTCATGAGAGATTTTTTTTGATAGATGTTGGAAATGGTTTTCCAAGTCAAAATTTGATGTAGAGTATTATTGCTTTTTTCTGCTTTTGGTTGCTACTGATATTTATGGCGGAACAAACTGTAAAAGAAGCAACAGAATAACTGAGCATAAACAAATAATTGATCGATTCCACCAATGACAAACCAGTTGTATTACATACATATGTTGATTGTAGTTTTACAATTTTTAAGTTAAATTTCCTGTTCGAAACATAATTTTCAATTACATTGTTCGTCCAGTTCTTTAGTCGATCCTCTACCGCCTAAAAATATAATTACATTTTTTTAGTTGCGCAAAATTTAATTAGATTTTAAGAGCATTATTTAGTGTAGTTGTAATCAAGGGATACTTTTAATGATTTAAGTACTTAAAATGGATATGATTGAAATAGGGTTACTAGTGACAAACATACGAAAAAAAACAAACAGCTGAATAATAAATTAAAAAAATTGCTGTTTTACTCATAAAAATTTAGCGCGATGATTTATGATAAATCTATACAAAAAAAAAGATTAATGATAAAGAAATTGCAACAAACTCTTCGTCAAATACAACAATTTCATAGTTGGTCATATTCCAAAACTTATGGTTCTTACTGGGTAAGCACACTCCATCCTAGACCGTAATGATTGCTTACCATCAGGCGAATTACGGTCAAGTGCAAACCCATACCTTGTTAAAAAAAATCTTAGTAGTGTCAGTTATTAGTAACCCTTTATAAATTGTTCAAAATATTATATCTCAGAAAAGTTTAAGTGCAATATGCATATCCTATAACCTAAAAATATAATCGATCAAAACTTATAAGAACTAGAAGCAATGAATAAGTATTTAGTAATTCATGGATGTCGTATGTATGATTGACTTAAAGAAATAAGTGCCCATTTCTAGTATTTATAATGTAAGTAAGAACACACTTGAATAAAGATAATGCGATAGATTCACTTTTGAATTGCTTTTGTGTATAGCCGCAGTATTGTGCTATTTTTAAACTAAAACATAACCGACAAAAAGAAAGCAAACACGGCTAGTATATAAAAGATATCCAAGCTAAGTCAATATTAAACCTTATCGCTATAAAAATACAATTTCTTAATGATACAGTAATAATTGTTCTTTGATTTTAAAATGTTAACACATAAGAAGTGTGTTCTTACCGTCGATAAGTTGTAGCTTTTTAAAATGTCATCGTCTAAGTACAAATATTAAATATTTATATTACGCGAAGTTTAGTTATTTAATTTATTGTCATTTCCATTCCACGAGTCTATATTATCTTTGTCTGTTATGAATTCAGATTTTATTTATAATTATATCATCACATTTTAATATTATAATATTTTACGTTATCTTTAAGTATTCGAGTACCTAATCTGCAATGACGCTGCCATATTAATTTGATTTAAATACATAGAAGTTTAAGAATAACATCGATATTTTGGATTTTCAATTATATAATTTGATTTTTAAGAATTTGGAGTAAGTTTTGATTGATGTTTGATTTGTAAAAAATGTGCTAAAAAGACTAACCCCTAGTCAAGTAAAAGTATTTGTAAAAAGTTTGGTAATTGTTTTGAGCTTTATATTTTTTGGCTAATGTTGGACAAGCAAACTAAAAATACAGCTACAAAATAGCTTTTTGAAAATGTCCAAAAAGCCTATCGCCTAAATTTTTCAAAGATTATCTGTGCTTTACTTTTTTAGAATTTTTAGTACATTTTTCCTAAAATTGCAATTTTCTTCACACAGAAATTAAAATTGGCATTCCTGTGTCAATTGCTACTTATTCTTTTGCGTTATATAGCTATAAGATATAATGTAGGGGAGGAAGGGATTTTAGTATTAATTTTGAAATGTTGAATTCAAATTATGTGTGACTAATTCTGGCCTAATTTTGATTATAATATTTTCTATGCAAATTGTATTTTATTTATCGTTATAATGTACCGTAAAGTACATGCATGTACTGTTCCTTGTATGTAAACAACAACATTTTAATGTCTTTTTTCTTATTTGATAAATGGTAATATGAATAGGGCAGTGTTTTGTCATTCGATTCGTTTTCAAACTCAGTGTAAAAGAGAAATCAAATAGTGATCAATTAATTTGACCTTTGAATCTGGTTTTGAAGTATGTATTTCTTATTGGGAATGAATTGTTCTATTACCAAACATGCATGTACTATTTATAATTAGGAATATAACACCTTATATAAATAAAGAGAGCACGTCTATATACCTATTCAAGAGCTTTAAATAATTAAAAAATTAGTATATTTTGCCAAGTGAGGGAAGGATAGAGGCAAACATCACCTTACAAAGTGGACGTACTCTCACGCACGCTACACTTTAGGTGAGTTTCTGACTTTTAAATAACCATTAAAATATATCTCTGTCCTTCCCTGGCTTATTATCATTCAAATTTCAACCTGAAATCCATCCAAATGTTCGTGGGAAGGACAGAGCAAAAACATGCAATAATAACACGTACTTGTACGTTACAGGTTACAACTACGGTGACAGAATACTACCTCAACCGACGCCAGTTACAGTAGACACCTATCAAGCACCACAGATACTCCAAGACCCAGACTTAACTAAGCGCATGGCGGCTCTTGAAGGCTGGGCGGTCAACGTCGACACCAGACTCAAATATTTCGACCAAAAACTATCAAAGCTAGACAATCTTGAAGCCCAAATAGAACAATACTCTTTCAAATACCTTCAGCAAAACCTGATCCAAATTCTGAACACGGAAAACAGCGACGTATTAGCTGCAAAACTGAAGCCATATTTCGACAACCACTACTTATCCAAGGACCAACTTCAAACGCTGAGTCAAGAGATTCACGAGCGTTTGATAACGACATGGAAACCAGATATGGATGAGGACAAGATTCGAGGAATGATACAGAAATATTTGTCAGTATTTGAGAAGCAGCAGATGGAAATACTCGTCGCCAAGTTGAAGGAATATGTGAAAGAGGTGGAGGTACACCACCATCATACAGCAGGTGGGATTGATGTTGAGCTGGTGAAGAAGGTAGTAGCTGGAATGCTGGATGTATATGATGCTGATAAGACTGGGCTGGTGGACTATGCGCTGGAGTCTGCAGGTATGTTTTTTTAGTATGTATTTGAATGGTATATATGAGTAACAGAATTGAAATTTGCTTTGGTAGTCGACAAAACTTCTGGACACTTTAATAATTTGTGTCTCTAGAAGCTTGCAATATATTACTGTTTTCTTATGTACATGTCGCCATCGCCATGTGATATCGTTTACGATCACCGTGAGCATATTTCCAGAAAAATAGGTACAACAAAAACAATAGCATATTTTCTAGGTTTCCTAAACATGTAAGCTATATCTTTGATTGCAGTAACATTTCTCATAAGGCGAACTGTAGTTATACATAAACCTATTCGAGCTTTTTAGCTCGAATAGGTTTAGGACATTTTAGGCTTCTTTTCTTTCAATTTTTTTACTCTTTGCTCTATATTTTTACCTACCATTTCCAGGCGGGCAAGTGATCTCCACAAAATGCACGGAGCTGTACCAGATCAAGACCAAGCAGTACTCGATCCTGGGCCTGCCGGTGTGGTGGGTGTACACCTCGCCGCGGTACGCGCTCACTCCCGGCGCCATGCCGGCCGAGTGCTGGGCCTTCCAGGGCTTCCCTGGATACTTGGGTATGTACTAAAATACGATAGAACTACTATCTATAGAAACTGTGTTCCCTGGAGTTTACAATCAATCCATAATGTCTTCAAAGTTCTAGGCGTTCTTGTACGTTGTGATTGTGACTATTCATATATGTACAGGCCGCGAGGTCTAAGCTGAGCTTTGCATTTGTGTGAGTGATCTCCAAAAGTACAGTCAGATAATAAAATCCTAAAACAAATTTTATTTATATTTTTTAATATAAAATTCACAATTAAAAAAAATATTACCAATTCAGCGGACATTGCA
Source organism: Macaria notata (assembly GCA_927399415.1). Taxonomy (NCBI): domain Eukaryota; kingdom Metazoa; phylum Arthropoda; class Insecta; order Lepidoptera; family Geometridae; genus Macaria; species Macaria notata. The sequence goes on along the minus strand of OV656725.1, from coordinate 8,702,911 downwards.
CCATCATAATTTTCCTTATCACTCGTTTTAATTTTCACTCTCGTCTTATGTGTCGTTTGTGTTAATTATTATTATTATCAACAGCGGCGTCGTATCCATGAAACTTTTTCTCCTTCTTTTATTGTGTGGTCACATACATATTTCCATTCTTCTACAGTGTAGTTTCATTTTTTTCTTTCGCTAACCTCATTACTTTATCCATATTTATGGATACGTTTTTTTTCGCTACGTATTGAATTTATATAAGTATTTTAGAGTTTAATTGTTTTTAAATATTTAAAATTAAACACGTAACGGTGCTATCAGTACAAGAGGTGAAGTATGGCAGGTGGGCGGGGGAGTAAAACGGCGCCGCGCCGTAAGCCGGTTGACAAAAAACAGTTAAAACCGGTTTAAACCAAACTAAGGTGGCGCCGCGCTGTAAGCCGGTTGTCTCACCTACACTATCTATGTTGACCCACACAAATGCAAAGCTCAGCTTACGCCTTCTTGACTGTACCTTATTTGCGGCTGCTCGATTGACTTAGAATATTTGGATTTAATTTAGCGTTAATTGTTTATTATGAGAACTGAAATATAAATAAATAATAAACAAATATTCCACTTATAAATGAAGAAATAAATGCTTTTTATGTTTTATTCCGGGACATTGCACACGTCGCCATCTAGCCCCACACTAAGCAAACGCTTGTGTCGTGGGTACTAGATAACAGATACTTATAAACTTTTCTTATGCAAATACATACATATTATATTTGCAAACGACCAGACTTATGATATTATATCTACGTTGCATTTTAACAGTATCAATAAATATTGTTATCCTTATTTGTTGATGACATACAAAATAAAGGTAGCAGAAAATACAGATCCATTTAAAAGCATTATGGCCACTCGACGAAGTATCTAACTATTTTATTATTATAAATAAATATCTCAGGACATATCACACAGCGCCATCTAGCCCCATACTAAGCTTACGCTTGTATCATGGGTACTCGATAACGGATATAATACATATATAATTTTTTTTTTTAAATACATACTTATTATATTTCTGTTTACTGTTTCCAGTGGTCCGCACCTACGCTATAATCGAAGTGACTGGCTTTTCCCTCGAGCACATGTCTCGCCTGTTGGCCGTCGAAGGCAAGATCGAGTCCGCGCCCAAAAACTTCTCCGTATACGTTAGTATATAACCTTCTATGTATTTACTTGGCTGGCCTGAAAGATATATTGCTTTAAACATATTGCTTAGGAAAGAGTCCACCAGCTTAAAGTCTAAGTAAGACCATCGTAAACCCGCTAAACATGAAGTTGATTGTTTTCCAGCGCAAAATCATTTATTGTTAAAAAACATTAATGAAAAATTGTATTAATATGTTAACTGAACGGTTTTCACTCACGTGTTATACGCGAATGTTGTTTACGCGTTTCGGATGTAACATACGCGTATTACACGTGAATGAAAACCCTTTAGTTAACATATTGATGAAAAAATTACATTTTGGGTTGTTCAGTTTGATGGATTCTTTTCTAAGTCCACTCAAGAGATACGGTGTTGTTTTTGTTTTGCTCTTAAAATGTGCGAATGATTTGAATATTATACTGGGGTACGATTTGGGTTCAAATGTTGCATTTTTTGTTGTGTATGTTTATTTTTCTTACATTTTGTTAAATTTTTTTACTAACTTGGGCCTACGGTTTTTATAATCAAAGCTTGAGATTTCATTTGTGCACTTTCTTAATACTTTTCACTGTTTATTATTAGTTTATACGGGGTAAGTCACACTTCCTAATTCGCTTCTGCATTCGCTAAGCCACATATAACTTGCATGACTATTGAGAAAATTATGAAAATTCAAATTGCATCATAAATAATCTGCAGCAAGCACGAAATAGGCTGATAATCTCTAAAACTTTAACATGTTTGATCATATATATTTTTTTCATAAATTTGATATGATTTTGCATGATGCCTGAATGAGAGCTTCAGATAGCTTTCGTTTAATTAACATCTACCTACATGTTATTAACACTGTTTTTTGAGTATGTTTGAGTATGTCACTGAGAGCTAAACTTACATAGTTTTCCACCTCTTGTTATTCTTGATTGTCACACATCTTATGAAGAAGCTTCGATTGCCTCGAAACGTTTATTTTGATTTAATAATCTATGTGAGTTTACATCGTGAAATAATAATGCTACGAACACGTCTCACATAAATGTATAGTCTTAGTATACTTTTAAATACTACGAATATTCACGTTGCAGGGACTGCACGGTGACCAAGATCCAGAACCACACCTGTTCGGGGACTATATGTACGATGCAAACAGCACCGCCATACAATACTTCCCCGTGAAACACCCCAAGACCACCCTCATCGGGGGAGTCGAGTACCCCGTCGCTTACGACATCATCGAGCTGAGAGTTGAGAGCAACCATGGCAACCCTACATATACCTGCGTCTACAGATTCAGGGTACATGGTAACCCTTTGACTGATATCAGAAGAGCGACTGAAGACAGTATAAGAGATAGTGAGACATAGCGTTTGAAGGTTGTAAAGAAATGGTTGAAGTTTGTGATGGGGACTTAGCGGTTGAACCGCCGGTGTGTGCTTAGGAAAGGTGGTGGATGGATATAGACTTGTACGAAAAAATAGATAAATAATATAACATAAAAAGAAACAAAATTCAATAGATTATAATAATAATAATAATAATAAATATTTCAGGACATATCACACAGCGCCATCTAGCCCCCATTATGGAACAACGTTCCTTAAATTAGGCGAGTTGTAATTCGTAGTGTAAAACAATAAACATCGTTTTTAAAATTAAGTTTGTATTAACAACACTTCTAAAATGTATTTCCTAATAAGTGAAGTCCAGAAAGATATGCATAAGAAGCGTTGTAAAATTGTTGTTCTACTTTTCATCCACCAATTTTCCTACGAAAAAAAACTGATAAACAATTAAAGTGACGTGTGATTATCGGTCCAAATGCGAAGTGTTCAAACATAATATTGGATTTTAATTACTAACTATAAAGTACTCTAAACTAGTATTTAAGTCCAGTGGCCTTAACTGTACTAATATTAATTTTAAATGGAAAGTACAAACCTACGGTTACTTACGACATATTTACTAATTAGATTGAATTTAAAGATATGTTTTATGGCAGGAATTTGAAAGAAATCATTAAGTTTATAATTTATATTCTCCGAGAAAAGAACTTTGAAGACCAAAAAAATAATTACGTCTTGACGCTTTCGTAGAGAATGATAATTGAAATTGTACATAAAATATACATTTAATATGTGTAGACGCTGGCTGTTCTTTACATAAGTTTTTTCTTTGCTAACCAACTTTTACCGAAACAATAATAATCATTCATTTAATTTACTGCCTGTAATTATTACTCAATTTTTTCTGCTATAAAGGATATCTGAAACCAAACTGGAAATCTCCTAAAATACAATAAAATAGACTATTTTCGCACAATGTGCCGTCAATACGCTTAGTTGTTATCGATGTTTACCAATATATAATATTTATATGTATAAAATCATGTTCGTATTGTAAGATTTTGTAAAATTAAGGTTTTGATTTTTTAACCTAGATGTAGCTTTTACGTGATTGAGAAACGATTTACAGAAAAATTGGGGAAATAAATTGCATGCAAATATTTTGTTTTGTATATCTTTACAGTTGATTGCAAATAGTTCACTGACTCGGTCGTATCTTTATAGTTTATATTATTTCCTAATTCACTATAAACGTATATTATTATTTATAAAACATCAATTTGTAACTTGTATTATATTACTTTACACTTTGACATTACCCTTACCTGTTATTAAAATATTATACACAATATAAACTATTATTCTTTTATAGTAAATTATACTCAAATATTTTGAACGAAATCATGTTTCTTAATCATGTCACTAATTAGTTGTTAATAAGGAGCTAGTCCGTTAGAAGTTAAAAGTTTATGCCACCTTAAGTTTAAGTTTTAAGTCTCAAATATTATTACCGTGTAAAAAACGCGTCCGCTGCTAAATTGAGGATCTTTATAGGCTATTTATGTAAGTATTTTTATATACGCCTTAAATTATTGCTTTAACATTCGTGCTGCATGTTCATCAAAGTAATGGTGTGTTTCGGTAGTCTCGTTTGTGAGCCAAGTCTATTCTAGTGCAGTCATAGTAGGTATTTCAGTTTTGACTACAATCGTTTGTACAGATGGCGCTTCAGTCGGCTTGGTAATTAAATGAAACTGACGTGAAAACAATCGTGTAATAATAAAATTTATCAAAGAAATAAATATACATATATGCTCTGGGTGGGACTCAACTACAATTAAAAATCAACAAATATGAATATTGTGATTATATAAAATATGTCTAAAAATGGTTTTAGCCATAATAAAATAGACTTCATAAACTAATTGACATACCTACTCTCTATTTTGTAAAATATGGGCGAAAATATTTCCTTATTCTAACTTAGGAATAAACTTAGGCATTCTATAAAGTTAGGTTTGTAATAAGTGGTTGTTACCGTGCCCAGTAACTAGTGGTTTTCCTTCCTTATTGTTAACGTTAGTTCTACATATTTAGAGTTTATAATGAGTGAATAATGTTCGTATAAAGTACAATGATGTCAAATGTGGAATATGACCATGTTTAGTAAAGTTTGAATGCAGATATTTTTAGATGTGTGATAATCAAATTTGAACATTTGTGGGCGCTTTCTTTTGCGAATATTCGATTTGATAAATTTAGATTAGTACATACATATTTACCTTCCGATTGGAATTAATAAATTTATATTAAAAATGCATGAGAAAAGTTTTAATAGCGTTAACACATGTGTCTTTTTTGTCTCTGATACATCGGACTCGAAACTTCTGATTATTTATTATTTAACGGTATGTACTGAACCATTAGTAAATAGTGTGGGTTTTTACTCACAATCTCATGTAACTAAGCACATTTTAGCTTCACTGTCTCTCACAGTTCCTGTAATTATCAATACACATTTTAAAGTTTAATAAACCAGCTATATTTAGGAAAACATGTTTTGTGTGGAACACACTCCGCTATAAATCTCACACGAATGCACTTGTGTTATTATTTTATTTTTGACACCTCTCGCCTTAATTTATTTTGTACAATTAATTTACACTTTTTATAACTAACCATTGTGTATGAAATAAGTTTGTATATTGTAATTATGTGAAAATATTTGTGATGTTCTAAATAAAAGTTTTATGAAAATTTAGTATTTTTATTTATAGAACCTGTTATTTTTTGTGTACTCTTAAGTTTTGAGAGTTAATGTGCCATCTTAATCTCCTCAATAGTGTATTAATATTAAAATTTGTGTTTACACCTAATGCATTCATGAACTAAATATTGTGTAATAAATATCTCGCATACCAAACATTCGTTTAACACTATATTATATTGTAGGTACCCGTAATAATAATAAGTTGGTCTACTTTATGGGTAGCTTGAGATCATTTAACTTGCTTTGCGGGGGAGTTCATCTAGATCCCAAATATCCCCCACGAAGAATGCTATTCTAAATGTAAGGATGGCATTGATACAAAATTTATTACAAGATGACTAAAGCGTAGGTATGTACATATACCTCTGGCAAGCATTTATAATTTGCACAGCATGACAGACGAAATCATGATACGTTTCCTGAATTGTACATGAAAAACCTATAATGCTGTTTTTGTTGTTCTTCCCAAATTCATGGGATCAGCTTCCGATATTAGTCAAAATACAATACAGAGCGAATAAAGGATTATGCTGCCTAAATAACTGAATTACTACCTACCTATGTACCTCTTTCAAGATCACATATGAATAATGTAGGTAATGATTTTCTCAAAGGTCGTGATGCTTTATTTTGCATGCAATGTTGTAAATTGTCATTGCACGATTCCAGCGGCCTTGCGCTACTAACGATTAAGGTTTGCATTTGGACTGGAGTACCTACCTACCAACAAAAAGATCTAAAGCCAAGTTTCATAAAATACCTAATTGCCATAGATATTTGGATTTAAACACCTACATAGGTACTCTATAGTATTTTATGAAGTGTAAGCAACAAATACAAATCGGAAGTAGCTATACCTACCTACCTATATAGAATGCTGCTTTGAGGTTTTACAAGAATATCATTGGAATGCTGGTTTATTTTCAGATACTTAAAATGCAAAAAAGTGAAATATGCCTAGCATTGTGTGAAGAATTTACCTATTATGCAAATTGCATCGTTCATATAGGTACAGTTGTATGAACCTTCGTAATTATTGTCTCCGCAAATATTGCATTTCCTCAAGTCTGTGCATAAACATAACAGCTAACTGCAATTTTACCGCCGAGGATGCACATTATCTTGATTCTTAGCTATTTCTATGCAAGATTGCCTGAGAACTCGGAAGTCACGTGCTGGGGCGACAAGAATTTAACAGATAAATAGATATGGGTAGGTACTAAAAGTCACGTACCTACACACCGATGTGTACTAGGTATGCATGTAATAATCCTAGACGTGGTGTGGAATGTTTATAAAATGCTGACTAATAGGTAGATACCTATGAAGACAATCGGTGTTATAAGATGCCTATCACAGTTATCGGTAGGAACCTACCCACTCAAACCCTATCTTCATTCTGGTTTTCGTCACGCCTCTATATAAATGCAGTCTAATTGAAATACATAGGTAGGTACCTATCTTCCTACAGATGCGATCTAATTTATTTAAAAATAGCTACCTAAGTAGTTGCTGCAATAGTTGCACTATGTGCCCAAGATATAATTTTGACCTAGCAATTGCTATTTGATCCATAAACAAGAATATATTGTCATGAAAATATTCCCTATTTTGGGGCAAGAATTAAAACTGCGCCTACTAATTTCTTCGGTTTTTATTTTGAGTACAGTTAAATTCGGTACATATTACTTAGCCATTAAATATTTACAAAACTAAGTTTAATAAATGCCTCAAGTAAACAGTGCTATTAGCGGCGCGAAGTATGCCACGGGGCGCGCTATTTCTGTACGTAGGTCAATGTCGGGCACCGACGCGGCCTACGAGCGGGAATCAAAGGTGACGATAAAAGAAAGTCATGTTAATTTTGCAAATTTTTTTTTGTATTTTCTTTTTTTTATAATTTATAAATGACCTAGTAAGAAAGTAGTCTTATCCGTTTCAGCACATACAATCATCATTCATGAGATTACAAAAAATCCTTTGGCGAGTGCAGTACCGAGGTGGGGCAGGCGAGCGCGCCCGCGGCCCGCGTTCCCTCCCGCCTTCACTATTACGTTTTAATTACATAATAATATCTTACGTACAATTAAATTAACGGAGATTACAAGCGTGTGTCGAGCAGCCGCCGCGGGCCGCTGCGGTCGCGGGTCGCTTAGAAGCACTTCCTGTGCACGATCGAGGGGCCGGACTCGTCGTACTCCTGTTTTGAGATCCACATCTGCTGGAAGGTGGAGAGGGACGCGAGGATCGAGCCTCCGATCCATACGGAGTACTTCCTCTCCGGGGGAGCGATGATCTTGATCTTCATGGTGGATGGCGCGAGGGCGGTGATCTCCTTCTGCATACGGTCGGCGATGCCGGGGTACATGGTGGTACCGCCGGATAATACTGTGTTGGCGTACAGGTCCTTTCTGATGTCAACGTCGCACTTCATGATGGAGTTGTAGGTGGTCTCGTGGATGCCGCACGCTTCCATACCCAGGAAGGAAGGCTGGAAGAGGGCTTCGGGGCAACGGAACCTCTCGTTTCCGATGGTGATGACCTGACCGTCGGGAAGCTCGTAAGACTTCTCGAGCGAGCTGCTGGAGGCGGCGGTGGCCATCTCCTGCTCGAAGTCGAGCGCGACGTAGCAGAGCTTCTCCTTGATGTCACGCACGATCTCACGCTCGGCGGTGGTGGTGAACGAGTAGCCGCGCTCGGTGAGGATCTTCATCAGGTAGTCTGTGAGGTCGCGGCCGGCGAGGTCCAGACGCAGGATGGCGTGCGGCAGCGCGTAGCCCTCGTAGATGGGCACCGTGTGGGACACGCCGTCGCCGGAGTCCAGCACGATACCGGTGGTACGACCGGACGCGTACAGCGAGAGCACGGCCTGGATGGCCACGTACATGGCGGGTGTGTTGAAGGTCTCGAACATGATCTGTGTCATCTTCTCTCTGCAACAAGGAAGGGAGCGGTCAGAGCGTGCTGCACGCCCAGAGGCTGGCTGGCGGGAGACGGCTCCGGCCCGGAAGGACACTCACCTGTTGGCCTTGGGGTTGAGGGGAGCCTCGGTGAGCAGCACGGGGTGCTCCTCGGGCGCCACACGCAGCTCGTTGTAGAAGGTGTGGTGCCAGATCTTCTCCATATCGTCCCAGTTGGTGACGATGCCGTGCTCGATGGGGTACTTGAGCGTGAGGATACCTCTCTTGCTCTGCGCCTCGTCACCCACGTACGAGTCCTTCTGTCCCATGCCGACCATCACGCCCTGGTGGCGAGGTCGGCCCACGATGGACGGGAACACGGCGCGGGGCGCGTCGTCTCCGGCGAAGCCGGCCTTGCACATACCGGACCCATTGTCCACTACCAGCGCGGCAACTTCTTCGTCGCACATTGTGAATTAGTCTGGAAAGAGATGAACACGACATGAAACGTATGCAATAACAATTAAAAGGTTTAAATACTAGTGGATGTTAAATGCATGCCGCCTACTAAGGATCTCATTGGTTACAAAAAGTCTTAATAAGGAATGAGATGTCGCAAAATCATACTTAGTTAGAATGTGACAATCGCGTCCCCGATCCCCATATACAGAATTAGGTGGGTAGATAGCCTACGCAACCACAGGACAGCGCTAAGTGGGCGATGGAGCCACAAATTGGAACCAAATAAGGCTAGGTGTAGTGACAAGACGCGAACGTGGCAGGCCGCATCTCGCGGACCGCTCGAGAAAGTCGATCACAAGATGAGTCACTTTCTAATTGGAATTAGCACTGTTCACCGCTAGAGACATGACAACTGAAAGACAGATGGGGATGGGATGGACCACGCCCTACCGCAACCGGCTATCCCGGCGTCCCGGGCCGGTGTCACCCCGTGTCGTGTCACTGACCGCACACACTCCTTTAGCACAAATCCTCACGCCACTAATTCACCAAAACGAATCCACAAAAAAAAAATAAGAGAAGCACGTCAATCAACTTACATTAAATTAAATAGTCCTAAGTTAATAAATAAGTTAACTTGCTATTGCACAGCCTCGTTACGCTGCACAACGCCACAGCTCGAGCTCACTTCGTGGAATGTCGGCAACAGCGCTGCGCAGAGTATATAAATGAGGCTGAATATCGCGGCGCCCCTACCCCCGCCGCGGCGGCTTTCGACCAATGGCGCCTCGAAGGCAGTATACGTGAGTTTCCGTGGCCATATATGGTATTCGACTATTCGCTGCAGGGAGCCTGCGCACTCCCCGTCTCGCCCGCCACTTCCCCCGCCGATGATAGCGCGCCTATTGATAACCGCAAGACTTCCAATTAGGCTTCCATACTGGATCCACACGAGCCTCGGTCGGTTCGTTCTGGATATACTGTCACATACCTACTACACCGAGTCTAGCACATAAATAAATAGGTACCTCTCTTCTACATAGAAACGGCGCGATAATGAAAGTTCAACGGTATCGCCTTTGGCTAGCTGCCAAAAACCGTTTGGCGCGTTGCTAGTAAATACTGCAGGGTGACGCACAGGGAGGGACTACCCAGCATGCACTTCTAAAAATATATACCATCGAACCAGACAGATGGTAGACTTGGCCATGAAATTGCTAGGGCTGGCCGGTACGCTTCTCTAGGTTAGGAAAAATTATTCTATTTTACGTTAGTTTCGCGTCAAAATAAAATGCTACGGTAAAATATAACATGTAGGTAATCAACAGATTAATTAATAAATAGGGACTTACCAGTTAATTATCACGGAAATAGAGATAAATATCGGAGCGGTTGCGAACCGTGAGAAATGATTGCCGGCCGGTTTCCTTCTGTTACCCGCTCGCACGTTGAGGTCGCTCTGCTTCACTAGAATTCGCCGGTCGAACCGCGTCAAAATCGACTCACCCGATAGACCTCTGCGCGTGCTTAATAATACGGAATTTCGCTATTAAATTCACAAGACAGCCATTACAATAATATAGGACATACTTTCAGGTGACAGCCTAAAAACAAAACGTCACTTGGCATTCCTAATTTGAAGAAAAGAAGAACGAATAATAAAAATTACTTTGCGTATAATGGACTCGCCCGACCTCCCCACTGGGCGCAACCGATGGCCTTACCATATATGGTATCGTCGAAGCCACGGGCTGTGATTGGTCCATGATGGCAATGGTCGCGTACGTATAGGAGCACACAGACGTAACTTAGCGCGTAATTTGTGCATGTGTTTGTAAGGACCATTCAATACACAGTAATACAAAGCGAGGAATAGTGCGGCCAAGTTACAAAGTAGCCCAATGTATCGAGTAGTCGATGATTTTAAGGTCCACATAATATTTAGTGTGTTTATAATGTCGTGTGCGTGTCATATCGATAATAAATATCTTATCTATGTTATCCAATGCTCTAGGTTCCTATTTTCATCGTACCTATAAATTTCGATCGAATACCTATAATACCATATGGTGTAAATCGAAACTCAAAATTTAATGAGAGCTTATTTTATTCACTTCTACTGTACCTATCTCAAATCCGTTCCATTCGTAAACCTATGGTAATTTTGTATGCAAATTAAGTGTTATTTTACTCAAATTAAATATTTCTGCATTTAGCTACTTTTACTTCGTCATAACGAAGTGAAACTTATTAAAATATGCATCACACTATGACTATGTTATCGTCGAAAGGAAAATAAAATGACACAAATTTATTTAAATCAATTCATCAAATTGCTCTGCTCAAACTTTCGCTGTTCAATAAGATGAGTAGGTAGTTCGGCACTCATGCAATATACTTAGGTAGTAATTTTTATATGCTAAGTTATTTTTAAATAATATATTTTTTACTACTTGGTACTTAAAATATGTATATAGGTAGGTATCCAAGCAGATATATACATGGTATCTTGAAAAATATATATCTAGGTAATGTATGTTTTCATGCCACTCGATATGAATGAACTGAGTTCCTGACCGTTGACCTCCAACAGCAGTTATTAGTCAGCTAAGTGATAAAGCTTTAGGTTTATCTTTTAACTACGTAAAGTAGGTAATCTGGCTGGCAGTTACAATGAGTCATCCATGCCACGACGGACGACGGTTGACTCGCGCGCGTACTATGCCGATGACTCAATATCTTTGTAAGGAATCTACAAGTCAAATGCACTAATTCATTTCTTTGTAAATGTGCTCATGTTATACGTGACTAATTTTCTTTTGGAAGAAAAATTCATAAACACTTATTAATAGAACAAGTATGATGATTGGAATACGATGTAGCAGCCAATAATTTATCCGTAAGTACCCGTAAGTATCCGTTTGTAAGTACGTACCTAAATTCAATACCTAAGTATCTTGAAATCTAATTCTGTCCCATCTGGAACTTTGTAAGTATATTATGTATAGGTACCTATCATGTAGATACTAACCTTCCAACTGACTCTATTTTTTTTGGCGTTAGGTAGGCAATATTTTGCTATTAGGTACCTAGGTATATTCGAGAAAATGGTTATAGTATGGAAGCATAAAATATAAATACATTTTATGCATATGTAAATAAAATTACTTACATCATTGAAATTGTCTTGCCAGTGACTCAACGAAGGAAACACTTAACTGTTTTTAGAATACATAAGCGTTTGTACGATCATTGTATTGAAAAACATTTCGATTATGGAATACAGAGTAGAGTTCTTTTAAGAATGAGTCATTAGCATGTACAGTAGGTACAATACAATGTTTTGTCGACATCGTACCTGTACCTAGGTAATTTCATATTATGGAAATTGCATTTTTATAAAATATAACAAAAATCACTCTGCAGTGAATTATCGCGCTGTCACCATATACAAAAATGTTAAATATTCAAAGACAAAAATGTGTTGTTGTAAAGAAAATAAAAGTTACAATTTTTATGAAATATTATAAGAAATTGTATCAGTTTATCGTACACTTTATAACTAAGCAATACATAACTCATCTTTTAGATACCTACATGATTTAATGTCTGTTTTATATAGAATGTCACAAAACTTGTTGTGTAACTGGAGTATTACAGCTACTTATACGTATTTACATACGGCTCTCTACACACGAGTAAACTCATACAATGCACTAACTGTATCTAGGACAGAAATAATTGTGTGTGATCACATTTCACGAATGATCGCATCACTTGTATCTGTGATCTGATGCAAACTGGCCTACTTACTAAAAATATAGAACCCTTGCTTTGCCTTTAATGTGTATGGAATTCAGGGCCAATCCATACATATATTGAAACCCATATTCGATTCTATCTGTATAGAAATACGAACTATATTAAAAAAATCATATTAGTTGAAAAAAGGACACTGTTGACAAGGGACTGGATTGGCAGGACAGGTTCGGCTTGGATGTTTTATACACCTGTCAGTAACGCTTTCGTTATACGTAGCGATTTAGGGGCCATTAGTACGATATTCAGTTATTTGTATTAAAAATAAATTTATTAACAGTTCATACTATAGTGTACTTACGACTACTAGTTCAAGCAATGAGTATGAACATTTTGTAAGTTAGTACCTACATAAAATGTTCATAGAAAAAATACAGTGTGTATTATTTTTTATAAGATAAAAATATTCCTGCACTATACACAAGTTGATATCTAGGTACTAGACTATTGCTATTGCACCCAAAAAAAATAAAGTTTAAAATATTAATCAAATTTCCATTCAAGATCTTAGGGCGACGCCATCGCGCCATAGTCTACCTAGGTATAATTTTTGCAATGTTTATTCAATGCAACCAGCCAGACCCAGACCCATGTCGTCGTCTAGTCGAGTAGACGCATTATGGGTGTGTGAGACAGAAGGTAGAATCGATCAATAATCCCTATAGTGGTAGCCTGAAGTTACCCAAAATTAGTGATCACCGGTAAATGTGGATAATTCACTACATTTACCATGTTCATTGGTAAATATCTATTGGTATTTACTGGTAATTATAGATAATTGCCGATTACTAACATTTACCGCAACATAAACAATGTGATTATGCAAGTAATGAAATAAATATTGAATTTATTTTGGAGTTATATCATCTCTTTTGGTTGAAACACAACACAACATCAAAATTATCTTAACAGGCTTAATAACATTAACAAATTGCGTCTAATTGAATAACAGTATTACCTACCTGCTAGTTCTTTTTGCGTAACTATAAAATATAATAATCATTTTAGATATTATAGGTATAGGTATTACCAAAATAACGATTTCATCAGTCCGTTCTTAGAGCTCAAGGCATTTCTTTTCGAGGATCATTATATCAAACTGCGGACGTTTAGCGGGCGGGCGCGGTTGAATGGACTCTGTTTTATCGATTTTCGGCGCCCGGCAGCCCTAGCTCCGCCCTTGACCCTCGTCGGGAGAGGCGACGGCGACGGTGGTGCAGGCGGGGGCGCGCACGTGTGTGTGAGCTAATACGAAACGAAATTTCATCGCTATTTCAATATCTAATATAGCATAGGAGTGCATTTCATACTAGTGATTCTATTTACATACATTAAGTAATTATGTAATACAGATAAAACGATATTTTTTTGCATACACAATCATCCTTTTGTGGTTGGTGATGATAATGTGAAACTATCGATAAAAAGTTTGAAAATTATATGTCCCTTCCCTATGACTATGAACGAGATTATTTTAAAACCATAGATAAAAATAAAAAAGAATGAACTAATTTATATGACCTTTTATACAGGGCTATCTAGAAGAGGTTAGTAATAAAATATTTATGGAAATATCTCAATTTTATCGAATGAACAAATTATTATCTGATTAATGCTATTTTAGAACTACAGACACAAAAATGGTAGTGTAAACTACACATAAAATTATAAGAAACTAATCTACTCTCGGATACTTACCTAAACATAGGTAAAATATTATTCCATCAAACTAAATAAGTTGTGTTACATGGAATTTTCTGCACTTATACATATATAAATTAATTCCAGATTAGTCCATGACTGCGCCATATGATCCTATTATTTATCCTTTTGAAACAACCGTGTGTGGTTTTCCTTGTACTTGATATAGAAAAACAAAACAACCACGTCAACCTCAATACTAATAGGACTAATTAAATTAGCGAAAATATAGCCATGCCTGTGTTTTCCTACATTGCGATAATTAAAGAACAAATTCAAGTAAAACTAATATAGCCTCTGTTCCGGCTATAAAGCTTCTGAATTGATGTTCTATTAAAAAAAACTCATTTGGATGCAACTAGATGGTGAAATTATGATAAATAAAAATTTTGCGGTCAATGACTGCATTTATTAGAATATAAACTACTTGAGTATAAGCACTAGACTAGCTTTGACGGTATTTGGGAGCTAATTAAAAATACTACTGTATCATAGTGAAATCGTAGCTTTAAGTATACCTTTCTCCTACTGATATGATAGAATGTAGGTGATTATCAGGGGTTAAAATGCAAGAAAAAGCATATTTATACCGGTATATAAATTATCTTTTATTACAAATGTTCAGGTTAGTAACGATCATTAAAAATAAATAAAAATCTTTGTCAAAAACGGCAACAACAGTTACTCGCAAACATCTCGTAATATGCATATTACGATACCTTACAACCTAGTTAAATACTGTACTTAATTAACAAGATCACAAGCGTATTTGAGCCGCCCATTTCAGGGGCTTGGTGTAGGGCATCATAAATTAGGAAAAGTCTTACTTGGCACTTAGAAGCACTTCCTGTGGACGATTGAGGGGCCAGACTCATCGTACTCCTGTTTCGAGATCCACATCTGCTGGAAGGTGGAGAGGGAGGCAAGGATGGAACCTCCTATCCATACGGAGTACTTCCTCTCCGGGGGAGCGATGATCTTGATCTTCATGGTGGATGGCGCGAGGGCAGTGATTTCCTTCTGCATACGGTCGGCGATGCCGGGGTACATGGTGGTACCTCCAGACAGGACAGTGTTGGCGTACAAGTCCTTACGAATGTCAACATCGCACTTCATGATGGAGTTGTAGGTGGTCTCGTGGATACCGTTGGCTTCCATACCCAGGAAGGAAGGCTGGAAGAGGGCCTCGGGGCAACGGAACCTCTCGTTTCCGATGGTGATGACCTGACCGTCGGGAAGCTCGTAAGACTTCTCGAGCGAGCTGCTGGAGGCGGCGGTGGCCATCTCCTGCTCGAAGTCGAGCGCGACGTAGCAGAGCTTCTCCTTGATGTCACGCACGATCTCACGCTCGGCGGTGGTGGTGAACGAGTAGCCGCGCTCGGTGAGGATCTTCATCAGGTAGTCTGTGAGGTCGCGGCCGGCGAGGTCCAGACGCAGGATTGCGTGTGGCAGCGCGTAGCCCTCGTAGATGGGCACCGTGTGGGACACGCCGTCGCCGGAGTCCAGCACGATACCGGTGGTACGACCGGACGCGTACAGCGAGAGCACGGCCTGGATGGCCACGTACATGGCGGGTGTGTTGAAGGTCTCGAACATGATCTGTGTCATCTTCTCTCTGCAACAAGGAAGGGAGCGGTCAGAGCGTGCTGCACGCCCAGAGGCTGGCTGGCGGGAGACGGCTCCGGCCCGGAAGGACACTCACCTGTTGGCCTTGGGGTTGAGGGGAGCCTCGGTGAGCAGCACGGGGTGCTCCTCGGGCGCCACACGCAGCTCGTTGTAGAAGGTGTGGTGCCAGATCTTCTCCATATCGTCCCAGTTGGTGACGATGCCGTGCTCGATGGGGTACTTGAGCGTGAGGATACCTCTCTTGCTCTGCGCTTCGTCACCCACGTACGAGTCCTTCTGTCCCATGCCGACCATCACGCCCTGGTGGCGAGGTCGGCCCACGATGGACGGGAAGACGGCGCGGGGCGCGTCGTCTCCGGCGAAGCCGGCCTTGCACATACCGGATCCATTGTCCACTACCAGCGCGGCAACTTCTTCGTCGCACATTTTGACTTAGTCTGGAATTAAAAATATAAATACGATGTTTTTATTTCACCGTCGTGGAACCTGTTTTATAACTGTTTGCTTTAATTCAATGTGAAGTGCAAACACTACAAAAATCCACTGAATTGATTATGTAAGAATACAATTATGTAACACTTGCAAAAGGCGTTGATCACGTCACAAACCAATTCAAAGATAAGCAGCTGGGAAATTTAATTGCCAAAGTTGCATATTTACTTATTTAAAAGCAATTTCAACTAACACAGTTGCAGAAAACACTATTATAAATTAAATATTAAACAAAAAATTAAACTTACAGTTTATTTAAATTAAAAGAATGACTAGTAATGGGTCCACTGTGCTTCGCTCAAGCACACCTTACAAAATGAGTGCCGGTCCGTGAGGATAAACTATATAAAACGCGTCTTATCAAGAGTTCATACTATCGGCCACAATTTATGTTCCACCAATGGCGAGCTCGTGTGTGCTGCCTCAATTTTTGTCACCATATATGGTAAGGCTACTTGCACGTTATCAGCTGGCGTTGATAACGATGCTATGCCTTGATAAGCGATGTTACGGCAAGATGGTCACGTGTATGCGTCCCCGTCACCGCGCGACGCGATTGTTCCAACTAATTCAATGATCGCATTCTTTCTACGTAAAAACAGCCGAATGTGTTCGCAGTGTTCCAACGCTTTCTCTAGTGTGAAGTCTGGTGAAGTCGCAGTTTCGCGCTAATTACCACTACCGTCCGAGATTGACCTAAAATGTTTAATTAGTTTAGACCGTGCAGCAATTACATTACCGTTGAAAATATTAAAATTATCATGAGATCAGAAAGCATCACGCTAATTGCTGTAAGCAAATTTTTGCAAGCTGTTTTTTTTGTCAGATGTTGATATCAGACATTTTATGTTTTTCTTAAATATTTTGTAGACAGTCCTTTTAGAGAACTACACTATTGTTTAATGTCAGTTAGGTAATCGTAGCAAAGCAACATCATGACTAATTCAATATACGTGTCTTGGATGGCTAAATTATAATAGTAATCACATCATCACCTTGACCTCAAAATTCCATATTTTATGGATTCAGCCAGTTATCTAACTAAAATTGCTTTAGTAAAACGGTTTCGATGTTTTTTTCCCTTATCTAGTCAAAACAGACATTCAAAATATAATTAACTTGTAACCTGCAACTATTATTATTATACCTACCATTGTTTTTCCTAAAATATACCTACTCGTTTTAGTTTTAATTAAACTGATAACAGTGAATTAATATTGTGTACTCCGACATGTGCTTAACAATTATGACAATTTAATTAAAAGTGGGAGTCGTAACTGAAAAATATTGTTAATTGAAAATAAATACACGAACCATAAAGAAAATCTATAGCAGTATTTCCCCAGATTTATGAATATCCATCCGTGATAATTAGGTAAAATTCTGGCAAATTCGTGACTAACAAAGCTTCTATTGGAATTCTGTTTGTCCATGTTTGTACAGGCATATATTTATCCTGTTCATATAATATTGGAGCAGTCTGGTGGTATTGATTTTCCTCCCTCGCCGGTGCAGGCGCGCCCCTGTCTGAGGGGTGTGACGGTGAGGGCTGCAGATGCACGCATTTCACAGGGTTGCAGCTAGCTTTTAGAGCTTTACAGTCATGCAAACCTAGGATGGATTATATCTGATTATGTTGAAGATTTTATTCTTATTTCTTAAGTGAGTTTTTTTTTTGATAACTTCTTAGACATGCCTTTATTTTTCTTACTGGACCCTTTTTTACGGCCTAATCAGAACTAAGATATTCATAGGGTAAGCTGTAAATTACAACAACCAAAAGCAACAAAACTAACATAAAATTAATATTACTGAATAAATCTTACAATAAAATCATCAAAAATGTATTGGGCATAAGCTGTGGCACCCTTAACTGCTAAACAAATGATTCATCGGACGTACCCTCACTCACTGGTGAATAAGAGCTATTAATTGAAGGAGGGTTGTTCCGTCGGATGTCCGAGATTCTAGCTGATGACGAATACTTTATATCACTATTTGGAACACAGATGAGATCTCTGGTTTATCAGAACTACATTTTATGGGTATAAAAGGTGATGTAAATATAAACTACATTCAGTGATGATGCTTATCACATAATACTCCTCATATTGCAGAAAATAAATAAAAGTGCCGTGTTTACAAAACATTGAGTAATAAGAAAAGGGGGTTCTCTGATGATGAAAATTCACTCGTTTAGACTTTAATTACATATTCATAGAATGTGGTAGTTAGTGAAGAAGTTATTAAACTTACATAAGATCTGATAAATTACGTTTCCGAGTTTAGTAGCATGCTAATTACAGTAGCATCAAGACTTGCTCCTCATATCTCATTGAAGAGAGATAAGTAAGTTTTTAGAAAGTTAGCATATTTTTTAAAATGGAAATGAGAATGATGAGCACATGTAAATCTTCCATACAATTACATGAGCTTTAGCTAATCTACACTGATCTTTAAATAGTCAAAAAATAAGAAGGGGTGCTAAGTTAACAAAGCCTATTTTAGTTTTATATAGTTCTTCGATCCAAAACAGCGAGGTAATCACATACAAGTATTTGGCGCCAGTATAAATGGCATAGGAATGAATCATTGCAGAAAAAAATGTCCCCCTCGCTTGGTCTTACAGATCACAGATCGATGTTGACATATCAAACGCATGCCCTTAGTGAGTCACCGGCCTGTTCTCGGATTTGGCACCGCTGACTCACCATAGAATCGATTAGACATCGAGACGGAAGAATACAATCAACTATTTGATCATTAGCTGTTGTTTATAATGTTTATCTCAGTTCTTTGACGTCAGGAGATTAAGATTTTAATGTCATATCCCATTAGTGTTGTTCTTCAAGGAAAATTAAGGGTGTGGATTTGTTATCGTATAAAAATACGAAATTCGTCGTATTTATTATAATGTGCATGTGAGTATATGGACGGCATTTGCTCACAATTATATCCAATAAATGCAAAAATAATATTGACAGGAAAACATCAACATACGACGGAAATACTGTCGTGATTCACTGCAAACATGATACTCGGTTATTGACTACCTCTTCTTATTTATTTAATTTTCCCGTATAACTCGTGTGAGTAACTATAAAACTATTTAGGTAGGTACTGAGTAAATCGTACTCACATCATCATCATCATCAGCCCTTGTAGGCTACTGCAAGAAAAAAGCTTCTTCTTATGTACGCCCATAAAATCATATGATGGTATATTATTTGCCCAAATATGACATTAATTTGCACGTCTTTTAGCCATCCAATGATATATCTCCTAGAACTTCATCTTATTCCTTGCACTCAAATGGACGATCAAATTTAAACAACATTTAGTTTGACAAAAGATTAGAGTCTAGTAACGTATGATATTGATAAATGTTACTTTATTAGAGGTATCTAACATCGCAGAGACTGTACCGGCCATCTCGTGCCAACTATGTTTAGCTGAGACTGAAAGTTTTAGCATGTTGTGTTGTGAGGCTTCCGAAATTCTAAAATTAGGCCCAATCAATATGTCTCGGGACTCGGGTCCCGGGATGTTCTTAAGTTTGATAACCTTTCACGCAGATGTTACCATCCCAGATTCAGCCTTTCAGTCGGCCGTTGATCTCAATATTAGGGGGCGTTGACTTATTGTCCTTTGATTGTAGCAGAATTTGCGAGACGATATCATATTTCTTATCATCAGTTGCTATATGATGGGATGTTCTGAGCGTTAATGGAAGCTGACAAACTTGATAAACGATCACTCCTCTTTTTGTCGATGTTGAAAAATATAGTGCCAACAAACCTAGTGTTACAGTTTAAAGATGATCGATTTAAATAGCACATTTAGCAATTAATACACGTTATTATTGGAATAGTTTTCCTTTAAGCAGGATTTCCTCTAGTTAAATACTAAAGAAAACGAAATCAATATTGATTCACAACCACTAAGTTGAACAACCTAATAAATACATTAATTAAGTACAAATATATGATCATAATATTATTTATTTTGAAACATTTGTGGCTTTGAAGGCATGTATTTCTTTGTAAACATGTGCTCAGACATATTGATAGAATTAATTATGATTTATAAATTCATTGAAATCGTACAAACACAATTACTGCATCAGTTTCATACGTACACAATAACAATATGTTTTTGAATACCTAATCTAGATGTTATTTGTATTTTGAGGTAATATTAATTCGAAGCTATAATTGAATTGAAAATATGTCCCAACTAAGTCCCAGAATTCAATTTCAATTTTCATTTAAATTCAAATTTTCCAACTGGAGTAAACGTACATGGTGTGTAAGGTAAATTAAATATGGAATAAAGCTTCCAAGTCAATAATTATAATAATAATAATAATAACCGCAGGGGCGACTTTATGGCGAGTCGTCGGTGAGTGGCGTCACCGCGGACCCCGATTCCCTGGGGGCTAAATGAGACCCCCTGCCTCCCGGCTTGCCTTAATTGGCCGACCGGGAGTGGAAGACGCAAGAGCTAAGTACCTAAGCTCCAGGGTGGAAGTGTTAAAGGGCATAACGCCGCTAGTACCGCTCAGAGAACGCGCAGCACACCTCTCTACACCCTAAGCCACTCACATCAATGTTGCCCTTCCGGCGCCATCTTAGGCTGCCTTTTGTGGAGGGCCCATTTAGTGAGTGGCAAGTCATCACCCGCTATAATTTTTATGAATGAGGCATAACTGGCGGGTGCCGTTCCTCGTACAATAGACCAGTTTAATTAAGTCAATGAACAACTCAACACAATAGCCTGTAACATTAATACCATGTCTGCAATAGTTACTTGATATACCTAACATCCTCTTTCTGTAGTTTTGTACTTAATTTTAAGTATAGTATTGTAAAAGGCCTCTCAGTGTTGGCTACGGCCCCACTGATGCCTTAAAAATACCGGGCGTAAGGCCCGAGAGTCTGTGAAGGAATTAAAGAAAATAATAATAATAATATATATCTTTATTGCACACCAACACAAGTATATAGTACAAAGTAAAATATGAACAAATAATAACGTACAAATGGGCGGCCTTATCGCCTTAAGCGATTTCTTCCAGGCAACCTTTGGATGGACACGACAAGTAGAGATAAACAGAGTCAGAGGTGTACTAATTAGAAATATAACGATAATAATATAATTATAATGATGATCATCAAATTTTTTTTTTAAATTTGTTTCATAAATTCTGCACACGTGCCCACTCATAAATGTGTGCCATATCTACAATAGTGTTTTTATGTCCAAACCTCCACACAGTGTACTGTATTTTGTATACTTGGTTTTGAGTTAAAATTTTAAGGGTAAAGTGAGACATTTTTTTTACTGCTGTCGCCCTGATGCCTTCTAAATACCGGGCTTGGTCCAGAGAACACACCGAGAGTCGAGTAGATATTTACGAAGCATTAATTTTTAATGCAGTATACTATTAAACTATCCATGGCAAGCAGTCAAGATCGATAAAACACATGAGATGAGCTACACAAGGTCGAGGTAAGCGAGCTCCAGTCAAGTTCAATGCGCATCTTTGCACTACCATGGCATGGTACATCAGAGATAAAACAATTTAGTTAGTGAATATGAAAGTTGCCAAATCTGTGTTGCCAGAGTGTTAATAAATAATTTATTAATTTAGGGATTTTGTTAATTTGAAATAAACCACAGAAAAAAATATAAGCATGAATTAACTATTTAACTTAAGAAATTGCCTATCTAAGCAGGTGTATCAACACTAATTTTTAAATATTACTCAGTAAAGCAATACTTAAGTGTCCATAATTTCCACGTTCGCATTCAAACAGCTGATTCGATTTAGATAAAATTTTGCATGTAGATAGATTAGAACCTGGATTAGCTTGTACTTTGTAGGCCACTTCTTATTCCGGATGAACGCAGGTAACGTTAGCAATGCTAGGACTTATTGTTGTTACTTAGCATACATATACATATTTCATTTTGAACTCATTTGGTCCTAGCCTAGTAGTAATGAATTAAATCTTTTATTATCCAGTTCTAGTCAAAAGGATCAATAGCCTAATTGGCTTATAAATTAATTATGTCAATTCGATAAATAGCAAACGCATGGGTGTATAATAGAGTCTACTTATCCACAATCTAATAATAATCATCATCAAGTATCATCACCATAACAACAGCTACTTTACTACTCAAAGCATCAAGGTTCTTTCAATCTGAGCTTGTGGCTACGGAACAAGTACCTATAAAGATGAAAAAAAAAACTAAGAAAACGGCCACTAGAATAATAATAAACAAGTAAGCTTATTATTCTAGTGGCAGTCAACTTCACTATAAATAATAAAGTTTCAATACCAGCTGGTAAATTCCGCCTGCCTAACCCTACTCTAATCGCCTAGGCGACCTATCTACGAACCAAATAAGCCCAAGTCTACAAGACCCAAGATATACCTAGCTACGCATAACCAAGATATTTCCGCTCCATTTGACGATTGCCTTCGATGAGTAGTCTACTATAGTATGCTTGCGTGAATCACTATCTGATTCAAATGAAGGTACAAATAACAGTCATACATAAATGCAATCAAAAATAATGTTTGACCATCGAACGTGACATGAACTACTACTAGGCGTTCTGACGGTAGCAGAAATACGCAGGTTCGAATCCTGCCGGTCGTGATTATTTTCGCTCATTTTCCAATAAAAGTTTAATTTAAAAAACAACCATAGTGCAGGTTAGCACTTAATAAATTAACTCATAATGAACTACAAAGTTTACTGTTTGTTATATTGATGACTAAGTATCAAGTCATTTATTCAGCTATTTTAAATTCATTTTACATTCTTGCACTCGGATATATAAATTTACACATTTTGGGTCCTTTATAAGTACTAGATTTATTTGATGTTATTATTATTTTAAATGTCGTGTTGTTGTGCGATTTCTCTTGTCCTTTTTAGTTATGGTGTCATAGCTGTCGCCTCGTTGGCGTAGGCCTCCCCCAGTTTCATCCATGTTTTGCGGTTCCTTGCTAACCTCGTCCATTCTATTCCATGTCTCTGGTAGAATATGTCTTCCCACCTTCTATGTGGTCGTCCTCTTTTCCGCTTGTCCGATCTTGGTATCCATTCCACTACCTTCCTTGTCCAACGGTCATGGTTCATCCTATATACATGGCCAGCCCAGTTCCATTTCAGATTTCTAATTGTTTTGATTATGTCTCTTAGTTTGGTTTTCTTCCTGATGCATTTGTTCGGGAGTTTGTCAGATAGTTTTATGCCTAGCATACTCCTCTCCATCTTTGTCTGGCATATCCTGAGCTTGTTTTCGTCTTCTTTTCTCAGAGCCCAAGTCTGGCATCCGTATATGAGGCTCGGTAGTATTGCAACTTCATACAGTCTTCTCTTTATGCTTAAATGTATTGTTTTGTTTTTCATAATTTCCTTGAAGCTCCAGTATTTATTCCACGCAATTCCAATTCTTCTATTGATTTCTTTTTCGGTGAGGTCGTCAAAAGCTACGGATTGTCCTAAGTAGACATATTCGTCAACATATTCGATCGTTTCTTGTTCTACTGTAACTATTTCTTTCTCTGCATTCGTCATTATTTTGGTCTTGGAAGCATTCAGTGATAGTCCTACTTTATTGCTTTCCCTTGCTATATCTTGTAGCATATTTTGTAGGGTATTTGCAGTATCAGCAAAAACTGCAATGTCATCGGCGAATCTCAAATGACTAAGATACTATCCATTTATATTAATTCCTGTGTTAGTCCAGTGTATATTTCTAAAATCATCTCGAGTACAGCACAAAAAATTTTTGGGGATAGTGGATCTCCTTGTCTAACGCCTTTTTCAATTTGAAAGTCTTCACTATCTCTTTCCATTCTTATTTTCGATGAACTTTTCGAATAGATGTTCTTCAGGATGAGTATGTATTCTTCTTCTACTCCCTGCTGCTTGAGAGCTTCCCAAATTGCATTATATTCCAGGGAATCGAACGCCTTTGTAAAATCAATGAATCCTATGTATATTGTCTTATTGTATTCTTTACACCTGTTGACTATCGTAGCTACAACCTGGATGTGATCTATGGTTGAGTAGTTTTTCCGGAATCCAGCCTGTTCCGGTGGTTGGTTTTCGTCTAGTGTGGTTGTTATGCGGTTTAATAATATTTTTGAAAATATTTTATAAATATTTGACATTAGGCTAATTGGCCTATAATTTTCTAGTTGACTTCGGTCTCCTTTTTTATGTAACAGTATAGTTGTAGATTTGCTCCACTCTTCCGGTGTGCTGCCCTTCCTTAGTACGTTGTCAAATATAGTCTTTAATGGTAAGAGTAGTGGGTCCATAAGTGATTTTAACAATTCATTAGTAATTTTATCATCTCCGGGAGCTTTGTCGTCTTTTTGTGTCCGTATTGCCTGAATTATTTCGCTGTCCAATATCTCAGGTAATGTCACTTCATTTGTCTTTTCTTCTAGATTATTAATGTCACAGGTGCAGGATGTCATATTGCATTCATTATTCGCTAGGTTAGATGTCAAAATACATGCATTATTTACTATATTAGATGTCCGGTTACATGTCAAATCTATGTAATTACTATCTATATCTTGGCGGTTTATATTATATTCTGAGACTGTTGGTGTAGTGCTCATTGTCAGATCATTTGGCCTGCCACTTGCATATAGTTCTTCGTAAAATCTTCTTGCTTCTTCGAGTATACTTATTTGGTCTCTTGTTTATTGTTTTCTGAAACTTTGTTTTTACATTTGCTGTCCACTCTTTTTTCTTATTCAATTCTTTGAATGCCTTCTTCACTGCGCCATTGTTTTTTATGTGTCTTTCATATACTTCCTGTCTATATTGTTTTGAATCTCTGGTTATCTGTCTATTAATCTCTTTACTAAGTCTTGTGATTTCTTTCCGAACCTGTTTTGATTTAGGTGCTTTGTATAACGTTTTTCTCTCTTCTAATAAAGCCTCCGTCTCTTTGTTTTTTTTTTTTTTTTTTTTTTTTTCTCTTAATAAATAATGGATTCTCTTAATGAATAAATGGCTTTTTTACTTTTACTTAAGTATCAAGTCAAAGCTGTGGCAGAGAAAAAAAGAATTATTTATAGAAATATTTTAAAACAGAAAACGTCTGCAAATAGGCAGCTTATCCAATATTACACCCTTTACCTTATCGAATATGAAGCAAAGGTCGACGCGGTCAGTCCTTAGATGGGTGACCGAAAAGTAGCACTCCATTTTGGGCGTTTCCATGGGTCGGATGACACGTAAACTGTAGGTCCCGGCTATTTGTCTATTACGGCAGTCGTTAAGCTATATCAGAGGCCCTTAGGGTGGTTTGAAAACTCTCGACACCAGAGTTGGCCACTCTCATTCCATAAGAAGAAGACATTATCGATACGAACTTATACTGTTTCATGACAATCTAGAACACAAAATTCTAAATAACCGTGGAAAACTGATGTTTTTCCATGCTCAGAAGGGTAAATCCATAAGCATTCGCTTACCATCGGGCAAACTATGGTCAAGTGCAATCCGTTTTGGCTAAAAAAATGCCGTGCTAACTCCTTTGATTGTTGTCTAAAGGCAGGCCGTAAAAGGCCTAGTGTGGTTCGAGCGCGCGGTGGCCATTTTTGGCCGAGCATCGGCTTGCCTTGACAGAGGAACTCGGGCTCGAAGGTTCGCACAGATGGTATACTCCTTATCAAGATGTCCTAGGTGCGTCAATGAAATTGTACCTATAATAGCTTATATGGCTATAATGTAAGTAATACGTTTTGTCGTTTAGATACTTAGGTATGTACATATGTAGCATATTTCAAAGTCAAATAAACGTAATGTACACTCACAATAATAAGAATCTTTGTATTTATAAATTTATTAGTAAGGATCGTTTATTAAATAACAGGATAAAAAGAATCGTTTTGAAATAATGTTAAATTTACCACTAACCCTGTATGATACTAACGCATTTTAAACATTCGAACATTAAAATATTCATTCACTCATTTCATTCAATCTATTAAGTGATTTGATTTCCTCACTGCTAGATAGGTACTCAAATTTTATTACCTGTTTATTACCTTTTAAAAATGGTTACAACCGATTGATGATTTCATAAATCTAATTTATTTACAATAGGAAAATATAAAAACCAAGGGAAGAAAAACTAAACATACTAAGTACTTCTAACTACTATAAAAAAGGGGCACTTAGAAAATCTTTAGAAAAGCCTAAAGATAATCTAAGTAGGTACTCCAGCCCACTACCAGAGGGCAGCGTGCCCAGCATACTGGCCGCATTACCACGCTGGATGGCGTGATAATGTATTATCTAATTTATTTTTTATTTAAGTAGGTAGGTATATCAAACTACTAGAAACTGCAAATAGGTAGCTTATGACCGGTAATTGATTGACATTATTATCACCTAAAAGTTAGCAATCAGCTTGAAAGGAAAGTAAACCCGCAAGTTATCAGGTGGCAAGGTGCATAGCATCTGGCGGAAGTAAGGAAGGAAGCAGATAGCTGTGTCAAGGTTAACTAGAGGGCATGAGGGCGCCATGTGAGCTTGCACAGATAATAAACGAAACCGAAAGAAATTAACAAGTCAAGGCCGGACAAAAATAGGTTTCATGTGAAAAAGTGTGTATAGTGGAACCAAAAAGTGTAAAAAGGGGAGTAATTTCTTAATTCATGAAAGTTTATTAGGTAGGTAGGTACCTACATTACTATTTGTTATCTTCGTAATCGTATTCGTCAGGACTAACATACCTACATTAAAGTAATATCTAGCGTGTAGTACCTAAATAGTGTCTACTTACCAGTAGATACTATTTTAGTAAACCTCATAAAATATGTGTCTTCTCTTAAAATATTTTATCTTTAACTAATTTCTTATACCTAAGTTATGTACATAAGTCAATATCAAAGTAGGTAGGTAAGTATATTTTAGTTACCAAACTATACGTCATTGTACGTCACTTATACACTCAGAACACTTTACTCTCACTTTAATTATAATGCACCTTGGAAGAGAACTAGCTCCCACAAACACAGGGAATCCTACTGTGGGAACTAGGGACTCATATGTATCTAGAAATGGTATTATATCGCACTCTCTAACTCATTATTATGGAATGTATTGCTCATTACAATTAGCCCTAAGTTTTATAAGTATATTATAATGCATGATAGTTCTAAGACCAATTTTCTAATAATCTGTAGCCTACCATTTAAGTTTTGTACAGTAAATAAACGAAATTATTAAAAATTATTATATAGTCTAAACTATGACAAAGCAAAGGACTAATTCGTGGTGTAAAAAAGCTTTGGCTATATAAATGCCTCTATTTACTCTCATTCAAACATACCTTATTCTAATTACTGGACACCCGCGGCTTCGCTCGCATTATTTCAGAATAAAAAGTAGCCTATGTCACTCATTAGACCTCATACTACCTTCATACCTAAAATCATGACGATCTGTTCAGCCGTTTTTGCGTGATAGGCTTTTATATTAACAGAGTCACAGATAAACAGACAAAAGTAAGTAATAAAAACTGCTGAAACGTGTTTTATTATCGATTTATAGTACCTAGGTAAGTATACCCAAACATATCTTTTTCTTATGTCCTCTATGTTCAGACATTTGAACCTCTTCAGCTTTTTTACATGTAAAGATTGATTTTTAACAGCTACAAAACCTCGCCTACGATAATAGAATGAGTTTGGTCGGAACGGAACATAGGTATGTACGAGTATGTGCATATCTATTCCACTGTAGATAACTTACGGACGTAAGCTTTAAACTGTCGCTAAAAACGTATACCTAAACAATTTTCAAATCCTATCCAATGAACAATTCGGTCCTTGCTGTCTTAAATAGTGAGCGTTTCAGCAAGCAACTAGATATTTCGAAACTGAGATAAATTTCTACCTGATACTTAGGTAGGTATATTCAAATTGAAAATTTAATTTAGGTACTTATTGGACAACAATGGATCCATTTTGTTAGTGGCACACAAGTAAAAAGGTACAAACACAACTTAAAGACTAGTGTTAGTAAGATACAAGGACATGGTGTGGGGCTAGATGGCGCTGTGTGCAATGTCCCGGAATATTTTTTTTTTTTTTTTATCGCACAATATATACTTACTTAATCTAAATATATAAAACTCAAAGGTGACTGACTGACTGATATAGTGATCTATCAACGCACAGCCCAAACCACTAGACGGATCAAGCTGAAATTTGGCATGCAGGTAGATGTTATGACGTAGGCATCCGCTAAAAAGGATTTTTGGAGAAGCCGCTTTTAAAGGGGTGAAATAGGGGATGCAAGCAGTTTTACTTCTTAATGCGAGCAAAGCCGCGAGCATCCACTAGTATATAATAAAACGCCGTTACGTGTTTCTCGAGGCTAGGAATAATCAAAGAAAACATAAATCTTCTCTGACCATCACACCGACTAAGTGTCCCAGATAATAGGTAGGTGATAAGCTGATTAGATTAGATACAAGTAAAACATAAACTGAATGATCTCACTGTCGGATTAGGTATGCGAGGGATCCAGTTTTGTAATTTACGATCCATACAGACTAGGTACATCCTACGCAAGGGAACTCCGGCGAACTGGTTTTGTATCACTAAGCATTTAGGAATTTTAATATGAATCACAAACGTTGTAAGGAGGGTTTGAGAAGGATTCAACTTTGTTTCGGTCTGACCTACATTTACTCGTAAAATAATATATAGTACTTAGCTCACTTATGCTTTGTTCCTAGGTATACATAAATAAATACTGTACAGAAATAAAGTACCTACCTATAAGTACCTATATGATGGCATGTTTTCACTTAAATAATTAAATCAATCTATTTTTGTACAGAAGTTATTTGACAAATCACTAGAGAATATATAACATACTAGTGAGTGCTCGCGGCTTCGCTCGCATTAAGAAGTAAAACTTGCATCCCCTATTTCACCCCTTTAAAAGTGACATTTCCAAAAAATCCTTTCTTAGCGGATCTCTACTTCATAACATCTACCTTCATTCCAAATTTCAGCCCAATCCGTAAGTTTTAAGGCTAATTTTACCATTTTTACTGTAGATTTCATATGAATAATTATAAATAGAAATAAATCAATGTATAATTATGTGTAAATCAGGTTAAATATCATGAAAAAACAAAATCGAATTTATCATCGACGGAAACGAATCCGCTAGCTTTTGGCTCACGGAACGGTTCCGATTTTTCTGATTAATAAATTTGTTAAAAGATTCGTATGGAATCATTGTGATTTGGAAAAATCCTTTCCGTGCCAATTGATTTCCGTCTCAATCGAATCGGATCCGTATCCGACTCATTGTGAAACACACCGCGAACACCAAAAATATTCCCAACCAAAAGCAGATTGCATATCGTAACCAGTCCAAAAACTTACTTCCGACGCGTTCATATTTTTTATACCAACTGTTATCTAGCTAGCTCCAACATCGGTCCTTGGCCCCAACGTTCCGAATTCAAATTCATCCCACGCGCGGATTTGGCTAACGGACGTCGCGCGCGTCGTCGAGTGGAGACGCAAGCGCAACCATTGTCTGTATATTTACGATCCATTGTATTCTCTCAGAAAGTTCTCTCTTGTTCTAACTCCCATACGTTTTAGGAAGAGACTGTCAGATTCCCATTACATAGGTACGAGCTATTATGATGTATGTGCTATCACTAGTAACTGATTTCCTTACCTTCATTTAATAGTTTCATAACATTCTTGTGTAAGCGTTTCTTAACTATTTTCACCATTGTTTTGTCTACCTTGCTTATTTCTAATTATGTAAATTACAACTAGCTGCGTCCAGTGGTTTCAATTGCGACCGTAGAAAATATGAAATGTGATGGATTGATAAAACATACCTACCTACCTAGAGATAAAAATAAACTTATTTAAATTAAGTTGGTTACGGTTCGCCATTTGTAATGAATTTGTGATTTTGTAGCAATAGGACATACCTAGTTATCGTAGGATTGTTATTGAGTATAAAGTAATTAAGTAATTCATTGAAAATCATTAATAACAAAGTGCCATGTAACATTTCCTGAAAAATAAAATTCTGAGTACCATTTTAATCCTCGATTTAAACTCCTTATTCTACTACCTAAATAAGGTGAGGTAACTATAATCAGAATGATGATTATAATGATATGAATTACGCTATTCGAAGGTAGGTATTGATTACAGTTTATCGCAAATAAAATTGAGATAGCGATACGAAGTTTCAAGAATTACACGATAATGCTATAAGTGTGTAAAACAATCATAAGGATTAGTTAGAATTATTATTATGTTCTCATGATAAATACTTAAGTACACGTGAAAATTACTGCGGGCATATTATCTAAATATATAAAACTCAAAGGTTGAATAAAATTTATTATTTATTATTAATTTATTTATTTATTGACTGAATGATATACTTAGTGATCTATCAACGCACAGCCAAAACCACTGGACGGATTGGGATGAAATTTGGAATGTAGGTAGATGTTATGACGTGGGCATCCGCTAAGAAAGGATTTTAGGAAATGCCAGTTTTAAAGGGGTGAAATAGGGGATGCAAGTTTTACTTTTTAATGCGCGCGAATCCGCGAGCACCCACTAGTGTAGGTACTCATAAATTTATCCGTATTTTCGAAGTAAGTACATAAAAAAGATTGAAAATATCATGTACCTGAATATTTCATGACTAAACCACGATTATTAGTTCCCAAACTTAACGTTTTAAAAAATTGTTTGGGATCTTTCCATACGGCATACAATAAGGTCTGTGTTTAGTATAAAACTTTCAGATAATATATAAAACCATTTTAAAACTAGGTATTACCTAGTTATTGTAACTCGTGTTGTTAGCGAAAGATATATGTATATTTTTTCGTTTATTC
Source organism: Macaria notata (assembly GCA_927399415.1). Taxonomy (NCBI): domain Eukaryota; kingdom Metazoa; phylum Arthropoda; class Insecta; order Lepidoptera; family Geometridae; genus Macaria; species Macaria notata. The sequence goes on along the minus strand of OV656725.1, from coordinate 8,671,650 downwards.
TTTCAAAAAGATAACGCAATGTCGGATGAAGAGCAATAAATCGTAAACCCGTAGTAGACGCATTCAAGCTTGAGTACTGAGTACCCCATGACCTTGAATGGCGGCCATTATTTGAATTTTCATCCGTTAACGATCGCTGACGTCACACAAATAATACGTCAATGAATTACATCATCATACGTGGACTGATAACTTGAGAACAAACATCATCTCCTATTATAGATGTCTCTTATGACCTTACATGTGATTATCTTAGTTATTTGGAATCCGGCAATAAGTAAACTGACGAATAAAATTGCCCTGATGGATGGGAGCGAAAGTGGGAACAATGGGAATAATCCAAATTTCTGCATCGCTAGATTTTCCTGGTTTTGCTGCTCTGCCGGGTCTACCTATCAAAGTTTTATATTATTAATAGATAGCTATCTGAATAACCATTCTTATAAATAAGTATAGTGATTACAGAATTAAATACTACTAAGCATATTTATTCTGTTGTTACACTAGCAATAGCTCATTCGTCGTATAGGTATATGTATTTATTTAAAGAAATGATTTAAAGAAAGAAAGAAGAAATAAAATGATTTGTGAAATAAATGATAAAATATTATTTCCAATAACATTAAGTAGGTACCTACTTACTTATTTTAGGTAAAAAAAAACTTAGGTATCATGTACAATTGTACGAACCAATACTATAAATAAAAAAGAAAGGGCCATACTACATGTCTATACGAATATACAATAAACTACCAAACTTCATAAAAAAGAACAAAATATTAAAACTTTCCAAACCGAACTAAAACTATATTTCATACAGAAATGCTACTACACAATAGAACACTATTTTAATGACGAAAATAAGGAATAGGATATAATAATGATCTCAATGTAAAATAGATTAATAATAGATAATATAAGAAAAATTGTACACATACATACTAGTTTAATTTTAAGATTTTAAATTTAAGTTTTAGATTTTAGAATATTTAGTTTTAATTTTAGCAATGCCCTAATTCGCCTCGTAACAGGGTAAATGTAAATACATTTAAGTATGCTAATAAAGAAATTTGAATTTGAATTCTACTAAGCCATATTTTATTCTATTGTTGCACTAGCGAAAGCTCATGCGTCGTATGTAGGTACCTACTTATTTAAAGAAATGATTTGTGAAATAGTTTAGTGATAACATATTATTTCCAATAACATTACTGACTTATTTTAGGTAAAAATAATTACTTAGGTATCATGTACAATTGTACATTACATTATATTATGATGATTTACTGGAAAATCATCAATGGTATGGTTTTGGCCTACCAATGTGATACTCAACCGTATTTAAATAAAAAATTGTATTGATTGCCCTGCAGTTGAATAGTAGAATCCAACATGTTATTCAGTCTCAACAACAATCAGTACGCATGGAAACACATTCGATAAGAGGCGATAGCATCGTCTCCGCTGATAAGATTAGAATATTACAGTACTAAGCTACGAACACTGCAATGTTGTGCCATGAATCATAGCAATATTATCCACGTTCTTACACTAGCAGTGCTCGGGACTTCGCCCGCGTGGAATAGTTATCTTGGGCATTAATTCTTTCATACATACCTATATTTTTGATATCTTGAACCATTTTTGCAGCGCACGCAACGGAAGCCCTCAAAGATGAATAATTTTTCCCGTTTTTTTCTCATTTCCATTGTTTCTTCGCTCCTATTAGTTGCAGCGTGATGTTATATAGCCTAAAGTCTTCCTCGATGAATGGTCTATTCAACACAAAAAGAGATTTCAATTCGCACCAGTAGTTCCTGAGATTAGCGCGTTCAAACAAACAAACTCTTCAGCTTTATAATATTAGTATAGATTTTGAAGGAAAAATGCTGAAGTACGCTTACGTGTTTGTTATATAGCTACATATTTAATATTTTTAATATTTTTCCTTGAATAGCTGAATAACAATGAACCTCGGAATTTTCGAGAAGGAAAAGCTGTTTCAAGTATGCGTTTCCTCTCTTTATTATGTATGTAGGTACTACAGGAATCTTGAAACATCAAGGTTTTCCTTCCATGAAAGGACAGAAAGGCACAGAATAAGAATCTCGGTTTAATATTCCTCTTATGATTTTTAACAACTCGATAACAAACATGTTTGATTTATCTTCGCACAAAAAATCTGTCATATTTGGGTATCTATTAATCTACGATATGTATCATAAGAATTTAATCATAGCTTGCAAATACGAAGAGCCGATTAAACTAGCATCAGTTCTGTTGGTTCTATAAACTATTCCATCACATCTCAGAGACACGAGCTTTTTGCCGCAATATTATGGCATGCTTTACAACATAATACCGCTGGACGGTAGTGGTAACCGCTATAAAACTGTTCTTAGACACGCGAGAGAACTTTGCAATTCATCATCAGACCAGGTCGAGTTGGTACTTGGAATGAAATAAATAGCCAAAGTATCTTCACTGTCCTACTTATAGTTGAGATATAATCAAGCGATGATTGAATGAGATTTCTTTCGACAATTAGTGTAAGTGGAATGTTCTGTGACCAACTTTGAAATGCTGGCACAGTGAGAGTAGCGGACTCTATTGGAAAAATGTTAAGAATACTTATAACAAAATTTAATTGGGTTTGAAAAATAATTTTAGTATAGCATTGGCTGATCAATAGTTTTCAGTAAGTAGGTACAACGGGCCTGCCCATACTTTAGTTTTAATGTTTTGTATTTCAAGAAAAACCAAAATCACTTTTCTTTATTGATTGCCAACTGTCTAGGGTTTTGGACAACAATTTTTATTAGAATATTATGTACCTACTCATCTCAACTAATTAAAAACTCATGTTTTTAATTAGTTGAGATGAGTTTTGGAGAACAAGTTTTCAAGACAAGCTGGATATCATAGTAGATAGATAAAGAACACAAGTAGATATTATACCTGGAACCTATTGAGAAACCTTCTCAAGAATCTATGTCACCGACTGCGATGTTTTTTCCATAGTTTTGCACAATCCCCTGCAACAATGGGTCTGTATCGGTTATACCTACAAGTTCACGCGCAGATTCTGCTCCCATAATGAAGACGACTTCTCGTGAAAGTGCATATGAATAGAGAAAGTATTGAATGTAATGTGAACAGCACCGAACGGAACTTTACGAAAGTAACGTCTCCATATTTGCAACGGAAATTAAACTAGAGATTAGACGATGACAACGCTGACTTGTGCGTTTGGCAAGAAAGCCGAATCTTTTCGCGCGGGAACCTAATTTGTTTTGGCTAAGTGGGGTCATCCATCACGGGGGCGTTGGAAGGTTTCAGTCGAATAGCTGGAGGCTATTAGCCTAAATATGGGTTACGGTGTGTTATTCCCACGCCCATTTTTCCTGGGACAACAATAGGTCCTGGGTGCGGTGTTGACTGCGGAGATCGCTCCATATATGGCGAATTCCACACGACACGCACCAGGCCGGATAACTGGCTCCATGCCTCGATGCACTCGCCAGCACGCGATAATTTCCTAGACGTCTCGTCTCCGAAATGCAGCAATTCATGAAAGACATAAACGTAACGGAATTCGCTAATTTGATGATTTTACACCGCGCTCCGTTGCTGCTCTCTCTCTAAAAATCCAGTCACCTGACAGCTTTACTGATTGAATTAATACAGGTAGGGTAGGTAGGTATAATGAATAAACAGAAAATCTTTATTTACTTTTGAGCTATAAGTTTGAATTATTTTAACAACTGTAGCGTAAAAAAACTTTTTGAGAGCATAGAGTTATTACTACTACGCTAGTAATATATTTCGATGTTTGAGAGTACCATAATCATTTGAGTAAACAAGAATTAATCATGGAAATGCATGAATTTCAAAAACCACACGGAGCACTTTGATTTGATCTGCGCAGGTTCGGGGCGAAACGAAAAACAAGAGAGCCTATGCTCAGCAGTGGGCAATAACAGATGATGATAAAATTGATGAATTAGTTACATACCCAACATTATAGCTGTAAGAACATACGTATCTCCTATTCTACCGTCTACCATGGCATTGGCTGACAAAAACCCAAATCTACACACCAAATTACTTTCTTCAGTTTCTTCCCATTTCAATGACAACTCCATAATATGTTCAAAGAGCGCAGTCAGAAAGACCACCATAAACGTTAGTGGTCACAATAATACATCTGTTCTCTTTGCCCTTATAGGAACCGCTTGCTCGCTGTTTGCCTTGTTTGGTCGAGACCAACGCGATTTCATTTTAACCATAATGAGAGAGCGTGATTGACAACTTTTATGGAGATTGAATAGTAGGTAGGTGTCTTTGGATGGAAGGCAGTTCAGGTTACCTATGTGACCTATTGGACCTTTATAAGGCCATGCTTAGTAGGATTTATTAATAGCAGATAATCTTCGTATGAGGGCAAACTCTGGTGTTGATATTTCAAACCGCCTTAAGGGACTCTGTCGTGGATTAAGGACTCATAGTACATGATCATACGATAAAACGATGATGAAATTAAGAATGTGATGAAGAACTAGCAACATTACATTATACGTCCGTATAATGAAGGTATAATGTAAAAAAAACCTAAACCTTTGCGTAGTAGTGACGCAAAGGTATTTAGTGGTCGTTATAAATTTTGACAGCAATTCTTTTTTAATTTTTAGGCTAGAAATAGAATTAGGAATTTAGTGCCATTGCTACACTTTTTGGTTTCACTGTAGGGTAGGCTATCATATAGGTAGTTTAGGATGGAACCACGAAGATATAGGATGGAACCACAGAAAAATAAACTCAAGCCGACGATGGGGCCACTACATTTTATCATAGATTGTACACAGGATTGCATGGTATGGAAAAATAAGTAAACTGAATATTTGTATGTACCTACATGAGATAAAATTTTAAAAAGAACCGCTGTTTGTTATTTATTATCTTGGATGCATGAAACAAAAATACGATCGCATTTTGGGTTTATTTGCCATCTAGGATGAAAGTTATGCAACACGCTTATGAAGTAATACAAAAAAATCACGATAGATGGCGCATACCATGCTTCTTCCTATTTCTATTTAATAACTGGCAACTTTTTCATACAGCTGATCGATGTGTTCCATGTCAGTTTTAAGCACTTAATGAAAAATATTATTTCTCTCTTTCTAGCTTGGTTCACGGAGAGCAATCTATCTCAAATTGCTTATGCTTAAAATGAGTGTAATTTTCGGAAAAATATTTACAAATGTCAAATCAAACATCCATTTTTGTTTTTCTACTCTGTCTGAAGGTTTTCAACGTTATTGAAGTGCATTTTTTAATAATTTGAGCTTATTATATTGAAAACAGATACCAACTTTAACTCTCCACCTATCTAATGACTTTTAGGAAAGACTCTACATTATTTTGGAATTCTTGTTTGACAAGTAATGGAATTTTTGATACAGGAAATATGTCAGAAAATAGGTATGTATTCCGAAACAGTTTTCTTTCGTTTTTTATTATTATTCCAATGATTATGTGATTATAATGGCTTCGTTATTTATTGCAGAAAAAGACCAAGAGAAGACGACACATGTGAATTCATGCCTTTGTCTAAAAGGATCAACAATTTACACATAAACAACAGCCTTGCCCACAACTCACATGTACAAGATTCTAGTCATATCAATGGCGTAATTCCGGAAAACGGTGTTTCATCACCGGGATCATCGTCTGGATCAGATAGAAGACCAAGCTATGATCCTGGAATCAATTCTTCTGATAGCTCTTACTACTTTGATAATAAGTTATTGTTTGAGCTTCACATGGAGAGAATACAAAGATCTGGGCAACAGTACCCTTATTAGATTAGTGGTTAGTGTGTGCATGTGTTTGATTATGTCTGTTACTTTTATTATTGTAGATATTAATATAATTGTTTAATAATTTAAGTGGATTTCTAATAAAAAACTACAATATGTGCATGACAATAGTTTTTTTCATTGGCAACATGAGTTAGGTGCTAAGAAAATGACAGCGACAGCTTTATTTATTTATGACATCTATTACATTTTAAAATTTACGCCATCTGGCGGTTAATTGCAAATCGAATATAAATAAAAACAACATGGCTGATTCATTTTTATTGTAATTTTTATAAAAGTGAAGAGAAGGGCCTTTATTATTTTTATAAATTAAGATGTAACTGTAAAGAGCTGTGTGTGATAGTTAATTAATAAATATAGTGATAAGGAAGACAGGAGAAAGGGAAAACAAACGTCAATCGGTGAGTTTTTGTTTACAACGTGTGAATATCCATGACCTTATTTCTAAAGCGGTACTTTGTTGTACCGTTAGCCGAGGCGCGTGGCCCCAGTGCCAGAAATCTCGCTCGAGAGTGCCACGAGGGCCGCGCGCACCCCTCCTCTCGCGATACCTACCGGTGGTGGAAGGAGTCGGGAGCGGGAGTGAATTGGTTCGGCACATGGAGGGGATCCCGCTTGGTGGGGATGCGTCGCCGTGTATGGACGCTCGCTCGCCGCCGCCAAGGAACTGGTAGGGGTGAACAACCTCCACGCTTGTTTGGGTCCGCCCACTAACATCTGGGCACCCTCGCAGCTTCCCACCGTACTCCACACTCTTTATTTCCGAGTAATTGCGTAACTTATAATACAAGTATCTATCCTCCATACTTACAACAATAATAAATCTATTCCTTTGTCTGTGTAAAAGTTGCAAATATATTAAATTATGTATTGTGTGAGAACTTATAAAAAAATGCCTATCATGCTGTGCTCAGGAAAATATTTATCATGGATTTTAATTGTGTGGAATTCCCATTTCAATAAGATTGAGGCCGTTGACATTCTAAGATGACCTCATTCCAAGGTATAGAAACTTTCAAGGTCTTTGTATCATTGTGAATTTATTTCAGTTCACAGAGCTTTAATTAAATTGTTTTTTATTTATTGTTACAATATTTTCGTGATGAGGAAAAATAAACAAAGAAATAGTTAGGCATGCACCTGCAATTTTTTGCAATGCACTAATAAGTGCAAAGATATGCAGGCAACGCAATAGGATTAGCAAACTGTGGTCAGTCAGTGAACCACGTCCACACCTCACCATGTGTCTTGTGAAAGTACAGCAAAGAGAAAGTGAGCATCACGCTAGCTCACACGTACACAAACATGCTCCAGTACATATAACTAACTAGTCAGTCTGGTATCGAGTAAAAAACTTTCTTTAACCCACTTTCTTGGGACGGCGCTGATGTAGCGCCTCTCACCGCGTCCGGCCAGTGTGTTGCTGCCAGTGGTTGGTGGTGCAGTGTGCCCTACCATAGTCCCTGATCCCGAGTGGGGTCGAGGGGGGGAAGCCAGGGACAGTGGGGACAGTGGACATCATATTTTTTTGTTTATTTTCCCGCGGCGCCGGCGGAGGGGGTACGCCATGTGTGACATGCAGAAAATGCCTACAAGAGAAGATGCCTCTTGGTATGAGGTGTTATTATATTATTTATTGAAGATATTTTACTAATTTAATTTATAAAATTTTGGTAAAGCAAGCTCTGCCTCAATGATTAATTACTCATGAGAGCAAAAACTATTACTTACCATTCTATGTTATGGTATACAAAATATAAATAAGTTCATATTAAGTAATTATTATGTATTCTTGCATTTTCTATAAACTATAGTCATCACATTTTTATATTTAGTTTTTCCCTAGATATCCATTCCTCTATATCAGGCTAATTACTATCAAGAAGTCTAACAGGATTCTTTTACTTGGCAAATGAATATTTCCTACTTTCACTCTTGTGCAACAATTTCATACAAATGAGGTAAACTTTCAATGGAGAATGGATTAATCATTAGACATTGGAAACATTTTTAATGATAAAGAAGTTATGTGTGATTTTAATGCAATATTTTTACAAAATGTAGAGAAAAGAATTAAAGTATGGATACAGAATTATTCTTAATGGGCTCTTAATATATAAACTTAAATTTTAAAAAAGTAAGCATTTATAACAAGGTGTAAATAAATGTATGGCCATAATCTCTATCTGCTTTTGTGCACTAAAACATACAAGAAGATGTAAAACATCAGTTAACAAAATTAAAATCTACATTTCAATTGAATTTGGTCTCAAAAGAGTTGAACCAGTCAAAGTATAATTCTTTAACCTTGAATAACAAAAGGCTTATTGGGAAAATACAAAGCAGCTAAGTCTGTGAAAAAACAATTTAAATGCAAAATGTTGACAATAGCTGAGTTCTATGCATAAATACATAAGTCTTGTTTGTATTAAAACATAGTGTAATCATCTGTGCTGATTTAACAAATTCTGATTTTTTTAAATCAGCACAATTTTTTGAAGCTGTCAGAATAGTGATTTCTTAAATACCTACTTTGTATTGAGAAGCTCTAAACTAAAACTTTAATTTCATACTAGGCAATAATTACTAAAACATCTGTTCTAAGCATCTGTTTTCATTGGATATGTTTAGATTTGAATAGTATCACAGAAATAGAGAATCCTTTTGAGTCTTCAGACAAAGTTTTGAAACCGAATTGGTATGTGTTGTGACTTCCATGTCAAAGCAAATAGTGCCAATATTAAAGTACCTTATTGAAGTGTGAATTGGACTAGCAATGTACTTCCAATCAATCAGGCACTTTAATATCATATCAATCTATTCAGATTATTTGGCTCTCATATCAACAAGTGTCGCTTCAATCTGTTGGTCAGATGCTCCCAAGAGTAAACAGAAAAAATGTGTACTACATCATCATCAATCTATATCTACCTAAATTTAATTATAACCAACGGCTGGCAATTATGTTAAAAATATGTCGAAAAATTAGCCCGACATGTTTCAGAGCACTATGGGCTCCATTGTCAAGAGGTCGTCCTCATGACAATATATTGCTCTGAAAGTAGTGCCCATAGTGTCAGCACGCGCGTCCAGGTTGGTCGGTGGTATATCTACCTACTGCTAAGTGTAAACTTCTTCTCCAGCGCTACATACAGAAATATCCCCAGCCTGTCAAAACCAATATATTTTTTTATATGCGTGAAATCTAAACAATTCTTAATATTCTTCTTCCAGTGAAGAGGACGAAGAGATGAACTTCGCAGCGTTCTCGGCGGTGAGCGGCGGCGGGACGTACGCGACGGGGCAGGCTGGCAACAAGCTGCAGCAGAACAATGCCAGCCAACTGTCACAGGTTGGTAGAAGAAAGAGAGAAAGGAGGACTGAGCTATTCTTCCACCACCCGATGAGTAGGGATACGTCAGGACTACACCTGTTTATGGTGGAAGTTCTTAAGACCCCTGCACAAAGCGGTACGGAGTTCTACTCTACCAACTCCCTGCTTGACTCCCTGATCCCCAACAAATATAAACTAACGATCTGCCAAGCGAGCCTTCTTATTAGATTCCATCTTAGGCCATGGCTATACAACCAGGCAAACTATGGCCAAGAACAAATCCGTTTTACTTAGTTAAAAAGAAGGAGATGACTGATGATCAGTGATGATGGTGGATTCGTTATCCACTTTTCCTTCCTAACTTTACAGATCCTAGCTCCATACATATTATGTTAAACAATGATAGTTAACCGAGTTGGGGCTGTGTTGTGGCAGATTTTTTGTTTGTTTGTTATGTTTTTACTCGTGTTTGTTTTTCTGTTAAATCTGTCACAATAAATGTTTTCTTTCTTTCTTTCTTTTATATAAACTGGTTTGTGTGTTGTGTATATTCCAGGTGGTGGGTATGGTGGGAGTGGACGGCGGCGTGCAGTACATGCGTGCGGACGGCACGCCGCTGCAGGGCCAGCAGATCATCTCTGTGCCCATCACGCTGCCGGGCTCCAAGCCAGGTCAGTACCACAGCTGTTCCAGGTGTAGGCATGCTGTACAGATGTTTACAGAAGGTACATACATAAGCGATATGGCTGCCACTATTTTTTGTGCTGTGCTGTGGCACTATTTTTTAAGCCTTTTGTGTTTCTGTTTTTTTCTGTGCATGTTACAGATAAAGAGTTTATCTATCTATCTACACAAAAGAGCTAGCCAATCGAAGAAGTGACAGGCATTCGACGAGCGCGCTCGTTATCTGAGTCGGCCCAAGGTACCTAATCCTGTGTTGCAGAACGTCAGAAACACCACTGCTACCGCACTTTGTATCTATGGCACTTTGAGTTAACATTATGGCTATTGTCACAGTAGTCGTAAAGCTATAGCACAGTCTCATAGGACATCATCGTGAGTCTGTAATCGCCCACTGCTGAGCATAGGCCTCTCTTCTTTAGGACACTTTCCAGCACCACAACCAAGCCTTACTGTTATTTTTCATTGTGCAGGTGAGCCGCAGCAGACAGTGCAGATCCAGGTGCTGAACCCCAGCATGCTGCAGCAGCAGCAGCCCAAGTACCAGATGCAGATCCCCATCCAGGGCTTCCAGCATCAAGGAGGTAATCATTATACCATTGTTAGAAGGGAAATTAGCTTTAAATTTTTCGCATTCTTGTTGGTCTAATTCGCTTTTACGGTGCAATGGAGCGATGGACCTTTGTGATATTTTGTATAGTGATAGTACAGAATCCTAAGAGTGACATACATTATGTACATATGCTAGTTTTTATACCGGAACTGCCAAACTGCGGGCATCCATTAGTAAGACATATACAATGTCTAAATCTTATAAAAAGCAATAATAGGTACATGGAGATAAGTTATGGAATCATAACATGTCACCACATGTTATTAATATTAATATAATAAGTATATAAATACTACCTACATCTTTAAAATAAACCCAAATGTGATAAAATAAAGTAAAAATAAAATACCCTCAATTTATGTATTTCGGTCTCAAAACTTATATTAAATTTGTAATTATTTCTGTTCTACTTGGTTATTCTTTTCTTCACTCAAATCATTTTGCGATCGAAAACTGAGTTTCTTGGTGTATTTTATAGGAGCAGTGCTGACGTTACAATACTCGCCGGAAGGAACCGATGCCAGCGGCTTACCATTAATGGGGCAGAATGCTCTCACGGAATGTAAGTACATGAATATAATGCTTTAGTTAATTCACATTTATTCCTTTAAAATATTAGCATTATTACTGAGTGTGTCGTGTTATCAAATCCAGAACCCTTGTTGACTCCATGATCCCTGAAAATTACAATTTAGCAATCTTCAAACCATCTACCACTCCTACTTTCTTTTATGTTATATTATATAACGAAAAAAAGAAATTAAAAATCATACTATATAAGTCACTTATATAGTATGATTTTTAATTTCTTTTTTTTCTCATGTTCGTCAACAAACTCGCTTTAGCTGTAAAGTAATTTTACTTCAGTAAAAGTAAATTCAAATCTTGAATAATTCTCTACGAATTTCTATAAAGTGTTATAATATATCTAGTAACCATGACACAAGAGTTTCCTTAGCATGTGTCTAGATGTCGCTGTGTGATATGTCCCGGAATATTGATTTATTTCCTCATGTTTGCAGCGGGCGTGCAGGTGCTGGCGGGGTTTACCCCGGACATGCAGTTACTGCAACAGACTGAAGATAAAACATCGTCCGCACCTCAGGTATAATAAGTAATGAATAGTACTAATATCCATGCATGTAGAGTAACCGACTTGTAATTTTATAAGGCTGTTAAAAAACCACGTTGACGGAGTCGCACTAACGCAAATCTCTTCCTTATTCCAAGCACTGATAAACTAATAAAAAACTGTTATTGGCCAAAATTTTGTAACTTTACACTCCGGAACACATTAAACATTTTTGTGTCTAGTTAAAAGTAGGCACACAAATGCGGGTAAAGGCCGGCTGACGATAATTTATAAATAATCTATATATATTTCAAAGGTGACTGACTGACTGACTGATATAGTGAACTATCAACGCACAGCCCAAACCACTGAACGTATTGGGCCGAAATTTCGATTAAAGGTAGATTCAGATTCAGATGTCATTTATTGGCATGTAAAATGGGTACAGTAGATCTTAATTAATATAAAGTTTCACCATTACAACCTTACATAAGGTACGCAAATATAATATTTTTTCTTAAATTCATATAGAAGGTACTTGATTAAAATTCATTAAATATACTAATTTTACTTATAATTTTATTATTTTTCGTGGTAAACATGAAATCTACAAGCTGTTTTGTCCAGAAACTCCTTTACTGTATAAAAACTCTCACTGATCAACCACTTTTTCAACTCCGAGATAGGTAGATGTAATGACTTAGGCATCAGCTAAGGAAGGATTTTTGGCAATGCCACTTTTAAAGGGGTGAAATAAGTAAGTAATAATATGCAAGTTTTAATTCCTAATGCGAGCGAAGCCGCGAGCATCCACTATATAGTATTATTATATTATATATTAGTCTGTAATAATAACAAATTATTCTATATACACAGGTGTTCATAATCACGAATCCGGCTGACGGCAAGGCCCTGAACAACAACACGACCACAAACAACAACAACGAGGAGGGACTCGGCGACACTGTCGTCATTAAGGAGGAGTGCGACGATGTCCACATGCTGGATGATGTGAGTACATATTTAATAAATATATACTCGTATATTATGCAGTGTCTGTACATAGTTTTGAGACAAGCAATCTTAGTTAAAACTTCTCATTTACTCCATCTACCAACTCAACTGCAGCGGTGGCGGTAGACTATTTCGTGGAATATTTATTTGTCTCAGTTAAGTTTCTAGGTATCAATTATTCAAAATAAAAGTTTAGGTATTGGATAGGAGGCCTATACTCAGCAGTGAGTGGACACAGACTGATATGATGATAATGATAATGTGGGTACTTAGCAAAATAATAAATAAGCGCACTGTCTCGGTGGTTGCGTCTGCTTTTCATTCTGACGGTTCGAATTCGGCCCTACACCAATTTATTTATTTATTTATTTATTTATTAGGCACACAACACAATACACAGAAAATACATGATTAACAACAAAACACATAAAAGGTAATGATCTATTCTGTGCATCAAACACATGTGTGCACAACATGATTATAAACAGTGACAAAGTTCAGTAAGTTAACTAAACTAAACTAAAACAATTAAAATAATTCATATATAACAATACTTATGGAAGTTACAGTTAATTGATAATATTAAACAAAATTATAAAAAAAAATATATATATATAAAAACACGGCTAAGGTACAACAGGAATTTGTGTAGCAATCAAAACAAAACAATGTGAAATACAACATTATTATTATTATTATTATATTAAAACACCTTAAATAAATTATTTCTAAAAGAACTGAGACTAATTCCGAATATGTCTAGATCTTCATCATTGTTATCTGAGGCGTTACAACTCTCAAGTTCGTTATAGGACCGACACATACGCACCATAGGGCTATTTTTAGATACATTATTTCTATAAATGTCATTAGTGTAAAATACATTACATGAGCTGCGTCTGAGATTATATTTTGAGTTTATTTTAACAGATGCAAGCAAGATAGGGCAATCTACAGTGGAGTGTATAATCCTATGTAGATATAATAGCTCAGCGACCTGTCTCCGGACGGACAGCGGACTCAGTTTGAAGTGTGTGACGCGGTCCTCGTACTCCGGGTACCTGCGCTGCAGGCCGTGGCGGCGGCACAGCGCGGTCAGGCAGCGCCGCTGGATACGCTCCACGTTACTTGTGTGAGTTTTATAGTAGGGTGACCATACTACGGCTCCATATTCTGCGATGGGCCTAATCAAACTTTTGTAAAGGTAAAGTAGACTGCTCGGATTTTTAAAGGGTTTAGTGATTCTGAGAGTGAACCCTAAGAGTTGATGACATTTTTTAACAATATTGTCGTAATGTTGTCGGAATGAAATTTGCGAGTCAAATAAAACTCCTAGATCTCTGGCCTCCGTTTTACGAGCGAGGCTAGCTCCGTTTATGGAGTAACTGTAATTATGCTTGAGTTGTCTAGTCGCAAAGGAAAGGACAAAACATTTATTTATATTTAGGCTCATTCTATTCTCATGGCACCAATCATTTACAGCCTGAATGTCTGTCTGCAGTATGCAACAATCGTTTATATTTCTTATTGATCTATATATCTTTAAATCATCGGCGTAAAAAAGACAGTCGCTTTGAATCCGTTTTTCAAGGTCATTGATAAACAAAACAAAAATTAAAGGCCCTAAATGTGAACCTTGAGGAATCCCGGACGTAACTTGGGCGGGTGTGGAGTAATAACCTTTTATGGCTACCATCTGACTGCGATTAGTAACATAAGACTCCACCCACCGCAATAAATCACCATGGATACCGTAGTGCGCGGATAATTTCTGAACTAAAATTCTGTGAGGTACTTTATCAAATGCTTTTGAAAAATCAGTATAAATAGCATCTACTTGTTGACGGTAATTGAAAGCATTACATATGTATTGTTTGTAAACAAGCAAGTTACTAACAGTGGATCGACCGGCGACGAAACCGTGCTGATTAGGAGAGATAAGCTGCTTTACATGGTTGTATAAGTGTGGATACACCAACGATTCAAACAACTTGGCCAGACATGATAGTATGCTGATTGGGCGATAATTCTCACACTTAGATTTGTCACCTGACTTATGTACAGGGATTATGAATGCACACTTCCATCTATAAGGAAACACGCCAGAACTGAGCGACTTTTTAAATATTAAATATAGGGGTTTACTTATTTCCGTCACGCAATTCTTGACAAAGTAAGCCGGGATACCGTCGGGACCAGCCCCCTTATTTTGGTCAAGTTTTTTAATAGCTTTTACTATGTCAAGGTTTGAAATATAAATCTTTGATAGAGTAGAATGATTAAAATCCGATAAATTATCGTTATTCAAATTAGGTTCATTTTCGTAAACAGAGTTAAAATAAGCTGAGAATAATTCACAAACTTGTTGTATATTGCTAGCAGTATTCCCATTGTAGCTTACTGTTTGTGGTATCGATGAGCTGCACTTTTTACTATTTACGTAATTCCAAAATAATTTCAAATTATCCTTCAGACTATTCTCCACGTTTTCTGTGTATGATCTGTAACATTCATTGATAAGTTTTTTACATCTAGTACGTAAGAGGTCAAAAGTATCATAATCCCTAGGATTACAATATTTTTTATAAATTTTATGATATTTAAGTTTCTCCTCTAGGCACTTAATAAGCGGGAAACTGAACCACATAGGATAAGAAGACGGTTTTTGTTTAATGGTCGGTGTGTGCAATTTAATAATATTATTTAAGCGATCATAGAAACAATCAAGTGCAGAATTAACGTCCAACGCCTCGAGTAGCTCGTCCCAATCAGTGTCAGCCAAGTGTCGTCTCACTCGGTCGTAGTCACACCTACGGAAGTTATACCTGACAGCGAACGGATTAGCAGCAGGCGCGGCGCGCTCCTGCGGCGAGGGCGCGGCGACGTACACGCACAGCGCGGGGTGGTGGCCGTCCAGCTTGCTGAGCGCCGCGCACTCTCGCACACTGATGTTACCGTGCGAGCGGCTGTACATCACCAGGTCGAGGAGACGGTTGTTTTTGTTGGGAACATGATTATATTGATACATATTGCAACTAGACAGAGTCTCCAATAGTAAAACCGCTTTATTACCCGAAGTCCACACCGGGGACATCCGGTTTGATTCGTCGGTCCTTTCCCACCTAATATGACGAGTATTAAAATCACCTAATAGTAGCAACGGTCCCATACTAATATTGCTGTTGGTAACATCTTGAATATGTTCTAGAAACTGTTCATGAAGTGCCATTTTAGGTGGGAAATAACACAGACATATATTTAATAGACTCCTATTATCTGTTGTAGTGAGAGTGAGCCACATATCTTCGTGGTCACTCTCCCACTCGCTCCGCCTCATGATGGTGAGGTTCTTCTTGACGGCGATGGCGAGGCCCCCGCCGCCCTCCTTCTCGCGCGCGGCGGCGTGGCATCGGTCCTTGCGGAATACGTTGTAACGCTCGTCAAACAATTCTTCATTCATTACGCTCGGAATCAGATTAGTCTCAGTTAAACAAATTATGTCATAATCACAATTTAATACGTTCAAGTAGAAATCAGTCAGTTTTGTTCTAAAACGATTAACATTTTGATAATAAATTAGCAACATTGTAATAAAATTAAACGACACAGTTATAATTGCTCAAAATATAATACATTACCTAAAAATACTTTAAATTAATAATTAGTATGCTACCTAATTAGAGCTTATTTAAACAATTTTTATCCTTAATTAAAATAGCACCAGATTCTTCATTTTTACGCACAAACACTTGACCGAATTTGACCCAAACGAATGTATAGGACTTTTCCTTGGCTATTCTCCTTGCCGCCGCGTGGAGCTCCTTGCACTCGGGCGCCAGGTGCTCCGTCACGTACACGAGCTTCTTCTCGCCGGGGATGCCGAGGTGCGCCGTGTGCAGCGCCTCGGTGTTGGCCGGCGCGGCGCGGCTCGAGCTGGCGCCGGGCGGGGCGCGGCTCGAGCCGGCGCCGGGCGCGGCGGCGGCGCGCGCGGCCGCGGCTGCCTTGTTGAAGCGCCGCACCGCCGAGATAAGGTTGTCGCGGTGGCGCGGTGACGGCAGTGTCACCAGGATGTTTCGCGGTCGCCCCGAGTCCGGGTTGATCTTCGCTATGCGACGGCAGGATATTATCTCGCTGCTAGATATAGGACAGTTGGTAACTTCGCACAGGTTTTTAACTATACTTAGGACGTTTTCGTTGCGACGCTCGGTGACAGCTTGAATTTCGACATTCATGCTGCGAGAAATCTTCTCAGTAGTATCTAGCCGTTTTTGCAACGCGCGAAGCTCAGACTGCAGTCTGTTGTGTTCCGTAGATAACTCGGTAACATTTTTGTCGGCGGCGGATATTTTCGATTCTAGTGTGTCTTGTCGCTCGGTGATAAAATCAGTAGTGCACGTGAATTCATTGCGTAAGTTCGTCACCGCATTGTTAATTTCATGTCGCACAGCCGCTTTCACGTCCCTAAAGAAGTCATTACGGAAGGATTCAAACTTTTTATCCAATAGTGCACCAAACTGCGACAGCAAGATCGACTCGTGAGCTACGGCTACAGGTGTTGATAGGCTGGTAACATCGGCCGCGAGCGCACTATTGTGTATCGTCTCGCCGTCGCACGACATCAAGGTGTCATTGAGCATCGCGTTCAGTTTCCTGACGGGAGTATTTGAGTTTTCTCCGCGCGGTTTCCGGCTTGTAACGTTGGAACAAGTCGGGCAATTCCACGTTTTATAGTTTTGTAGTATATTCGTGTATGTAGTGACGTTCATGTTAAGACATTTATAGTGATATACGCCTTGACAAGGAGTGCATCGTAGTAGTTCCGTCGGTTCGACTGCATTCCTACAGGCGACACAGCTTTCCATGGTACAGTGTATCGATCGTATGTGATAGTGAGCAATAAACAACAAGATTTGTGAAATCACTACGTTGTTAATATGCGCCGACTCACCGTAGATAACGAGGTCACTGCAGCCCGCCGGTACATTAGCTGAATTTGTTGTGTTTACAGCGTGAATCTTCCTGGTTATTCTTCACTCAAGTAAGGTACGGGTTTATGCTTCTAATATATTTGTATTTAATCACTTCTAGATGAGATAAATACTTTTAAAATGAAAATAATTATAAACAAAATACTGAACACTATTTATCTTTTCAAAGCGAGGGTAGGAAAAAATGACTTGTTTTACAAGTTATGTGCGGATTTGCACTCGTTTAACGGTGAAGGAAAACATCGTGAGGAAACCGACGTGACACTTCCGTGGAAGGACCTAGACGCCCACCACGATATGTATCGGCCTAAGAAAACTCCCCTATTAAATTGATTCTGCGGGGGAGTCATGACCCTCAGTCGTGAGGAAATACTGACTGAGTGTTATTTATTATTATTTATCGTATGGCATGGTTTTTTAAATCTCTACTTCATAAATTTATTGTTTTTATGTAAATACGCAATCGCATCTGCAGTTAAGGTTTTAAAATCCTCCATTTGTCTGTCATACTTGGTTAGAGGACAGTCAAATACTACGTGCTGGACAGTCTGCTCGGGAGCTCCACACCGGCAAGCTGGTGATTCGCACCAATTCCATCGACTGAGTGTGATAGCAAAATAAAACAGTAGCTATCAGTTATGTGTTAATGTGCAATGTATGTCCGGCAGGAGAGCTCGCAGGGCACGGAGGCGAGCGAGGCGTCCTGGAACGTCAGCACCAACAACAGCCAGCAGGACCTCGTCAAGTACCTCAACAGTCTGCCGCCGCAGGTACCTACTAATCGCTTTATTAAAAAAACAATATGTATAATACGTTAACACGTTAAATTGTAGGTCCCAGCTGCTTGTCTAGTATGGCAGTCGTTAAACCATGTCAGAGGCCCTTAGGGCGGCTTGATAAACTCTTGACACAAGAGTTGGCCACTCTCATTCGATGAAGAAGAAGATATGTATAATGTGAAAGTGTGTTTGTTAGTCTGCTTGCTCCGCTTTCACGCCGTAACGGAAAGACAGATCATTGCAATTTTCGGTATAGTGTATAGTAAACGGCGGTGGCCATAACATTGGCCACTTTTGATTCCGTAATAACGAACACATTGAAATCGAAAATAAATAATTATAATTTTTCTAGACATTTGCTTACAAAAATTCCTCTTTCTTTGCGTCTTGTTCTTCGTTACCGAGGGTCGTGACTCCCTCGCAGATTTTACTCTATTGGGGATATTTTCTTAGGCAAATACTTCATGGTGGCCGCCTAGACCCTTCCACAACAGACAGATGTCTTCTGATAAACATAAAATTATTTTATTTTATTAATACCAATATGTCAATATCATTGAATGTGTTATTCACAGCAGGCGCAGGCGCTCCCTCTATCGCTGCAGCAGTTCCTGAAGCTGATCCCCGCGCAAGCGCCCGCGCCGGCGCCCCGCGCACACACGGAGGAGCCCGACGTCAAGGAGGAGGAGCCCGTGGCGGAGGCTGTTGTTGAAGAAGGTAACATTAACTAGCTGTTCTAAACATTGTATCTACTAATTAAGTATTTATTGACTTAACAAATAGGACACATACATAACACTAGGTTATAAACAATAGAGTTTGGGTATGATTTTGGCGTCCGCTTTTCTCCCACACTAGGTAAGCCTGTGTCGTGGGGTCAGGGCTCTTTAGGATACCCAAGATGTAAGAGGCCAATATGCCTGAACTGACGTACTATAATTTTAACATTAGATACATATAATTAGATACATATTTATAAAAGCGAAATAAAATTGTTACTATGTCATTATTCACGTCGCAAGAACTCCAGGGATATTTTTTTGTATAAAATAAACTACTTTTTTGACTCGAAACAGCGCGAGCGTTGCCTGTGCTCCTGCGTATCTAAACTGAGCATAAGCTGGTTCTTAGAAACGCATGCCATTTGTAGTGATACAAAAATAAATAATAGTACGTATGATTCCAGACGGCACAGTCCGGATACAAAGTAAGAAGAAGAAGAAGTACAAGAAAAAGCCCCCGAAGCCGGCGCGGCCCAAGCCCGGACAGGTCATCATCGCGCAGGGACCGGACGGCATGCCGCAGTGAGTGGAGCAACATTATAAGATACGGAACTGGACCCGCAGGCTTTTGATACACAAATCGAGTTAATCTCGTAACAAGACGACTAAATTACGCCTAATAACTTCAACGTTCAAAATACGAAAGTGTCATATTGTGACACCCTATGTCGGCATAAGCGTCTGAGTAGATAGAGCGTGATGAGAGTTATAGAAACATCTCAATAATTGTCGACAAAAACCACGAGAAACGTATCTCGTATGTCAAAAGCAACAATAAATTGGCATAATATGTAAATAGGCATTTATGTTACTAGAATGACTCAGATTTGATTCCTGCTGGTCGTGATAATTTTCGCTCATTTCCAATTAACTTTGTGAATAAATCAACTCTTAATTATACTGGCACTGAAAGCAGACATGCTACCAGTTGAGCTAACAAGCCAGACTTGAATACATATATATATATATGTCGTAGGATAATTCGATACTTCGAATCTTCGCGGAAATCCTAGGGGTTTTGCGAAAACGCGGATAATTAGACATAGGCGAAAAATTATCTGTCCTGTTGTAGTGCTAGTGTTGGACTCGAAGTCACTTGTCTGTGACAGAAGGTAGATTAGGTTCGTTAGGTTGCTTTCTACCACGCACATGCGACGACGAGCGAAGCGAGGAGGAGCCAAGTCCTGTTGTAGTGCAAGTGGTGGGGCAAAAATCCTGACTTTGTCCAGTAAGATTTGATAATTTTTCGCCTATGTCTAATTATCCGCGTTTTCGCAAAACCCCTAGGATTTCCGCGAAGATTCGAAGTATCGAATTATCCTACGACATATATAAAACTCAAAGGTGACTGACTGCCTGATATAGTGATCTATCAACGCACAGCCCAAGCCACTGGACGGATTGGGAAGAAATTTGGAATGAAGGTAGATGTTATGATGTTGGCATCCGCTAAGAAAGGATTTTTGGAAATGCCACTTTTAAAGGGGTGAAATAGGGGATGCAAGTTTTACTTCTTAATGCGAGCGAAGTCGCGGACACCCACTAGTTAATAATGAAACGGTCTCGTCGCAGGTTCTGCTGCCCGGAGTGCGTGATGGCTTTCCCGGAGAAGGAGCAGCTGGAGGTGCACCTCGCCTCGCACAAGATCGAGCGGCGCTTCATCTGCGGCATCTGCGGCGCCGGGTGAGGCCGCGCCCTTACATATATATACTCAAACAGGCGGATGTCTGTAGCTTTAGCCGTTTGGTGTGATGATAACAAATACCAATGTAACTCTCGGGATCATGCACTAAGCCATACCGAAAATTTTGGTAATCCGTCGCTCTGTTGTGGCGTGAAAGCCGAACAAAAAGACCGACAAACACGTTTAATAAGCTTTTATGTAAATGCTGATAATATTACGCTTCTCCAATCCTGTTTTAGTGATTTTTTTGCGTCTTCTTTGTATCAGAGAGATACTTTCTCTGTTCAGAGCATAGGTATAAAAGGATCTTTGGTACTGATAACATATAACTTTTATTCATTTTAAATACTTGTTACATTTTACTATGTTTTTACAGTTTTGCATGACTAATATTATTCAATATTCCAGACTGAAACGCAAGGAGCACCTGGAGCGACATAAACTGGGCCACAACCCCGAGCGGCCCTTCGTGTGCGGCGTGTGTCGCAAGGGGTTCAAGCGACGCGAGCACCTCAACCTGCACACCGTCATGCACTCCGGCGTCAAGACGGAGATATGCAACGTGTGCGGGAAAGGTATTCAATATTGAACATGAACTTAGTATAAAAAGATCATTGGTGTATAGTAGAAACTGAATAGGACCCAGAATAGAGCCTTAACGGACACCTGAGCCTACCGTCATAGTTTGAGACAATTTACCTTTTGTGTCTGCTTGCATTTTCCTTAAGGATAAGTAAGGGTTGAATAGCTAAAGTCCTCCAGCATTTAACCTGCACACCGTTATGCACTCCGGCGTCAAGACGGAGATCTGCAACGTGTGCGGGAAAGGTATTAAACTAAATAAATGCAATAAAATTAATCAAGTTAAAGGTATTACATAGAAGTACTACAGGAAGATCATTGGTGTATACCGAAAATAGTAATGGACCCAGTATAGAGCCTTGACAGACACCCTAATTTACCGTCACAGTATGAGACAATTTACGTTTCGTGTCTGCACCCTAATCCACCGTCACAGTATGAGACAATTTACGTTTTGTGTCTGCTCGTATTTTCCTTAAGGATAAGTAAGAATTTAATAGCTAAAGTCCTCCACTCAAGTACTCTTAAGTGATACAGCTTGTCGTGATAAAATATAGAGAGAAACGGAATCGAAACCTTAACCGAGACCATAAAAAGGTAGTACATGTACTACAATCAAAGGCTTGCCTGAGATCACAGAAGATGTAAGCCTAGAGCCATTTATATTTCAAAGAACACGAACCCTATTCCAGGAGTTACCATAGGTATCGTAAAGTTATATTCATTTTAATATTAATACTTCACTCAACATACGCGAATTACACGTGAGTGAAAACCGTTTAGTTATATATTCAACTAGTGGGTGCTCGCGGCTTCGCTCGCATTAAGAAGTAAAACTTGCATCCCTTATTTCACCCTTTTAAAAGTGGTATTTCCAAAAATCCTTAGCGGATGCCTACGTCATAACATCTACCTTCATTCCGAATTTCAGCCCAATCCGTCCAGTGGTTTGGGCTGTGCGTTGATAGATCACTATATCAGTCAGTCAGTCAGTCAGTCACCTTTGAGTTTTGTATAATTAGATTTAAAAAAGAAAAAAATCCCGGATAGGTTCTAAACATATGTTGTTTCTCCCAGGTTTCTACCGCAAGGACCACCTGCGCAAGCACACGCGCTCGCACGAGAACAAGCGCGCGCGGGACGGCGCGCACGCAGACACCGCGCTCTTCGAGGTGAAGCACGCGCCGACCGACGCGCCCGCGCACGGGAACATCATACTGCCCGAGATCACTATACATGTGAGTATAGAATAGAATATAACTTTAATGTGCACCATAAAATACAGAAATAACAAAACAGAAAAAAAACTTAAATTAAAGTAAATTGGGCGGCCTTATTATCGCCTTATGCGATATTATTATGATTTATTGTTAGGAGTATATGGTTTATGTGAATTAGTTGTTTTAGTTAATCATTCATACTGTTGCAAAGTAGTTTTAAATCTAGTAAGTAATTACAATTCTGTGACGACAATGCAATATTCAGTAGTTAAAGAAAACCTTTTTTAAGGCAAAATCTATTATTGCAAAAAATCATGGGTATGATATGGTATCAATATGACCGAAAAATCATCAATATACGACTTTATTCCACGTGATGACAAACAGCCCCCTTAGACAAGAGGCGTATTTCAGCGAGCGTACTGTCGCTCACTTATAGGAATGACGTAATATTTCCCCCCGCGGAGCACGTCGCGATGACAACCCAATCCCAAGTCTTTCCTTTTATGATGTTTCGCCACTTTCTTTGATTCTTAGTGATGTGAACTGCATCTGCTACACTTACAGTATCTATAAAGATTCTTTATCTTATATCTTTATAATAACAACTAATGGGTGCTCGCGGCTTCGCTCGCATTAAGAAGTAAAACTTGCATCCCCTATTTCACCCCTTTAAAAGTGGCATTTCCAAAAATCCTATCTTAGCGGATGCCTGCGTCATAACATAAATAAATAATAAATAAATAAATATTCCGGGACATTGCACACAGCGCCTTCTAGCCCCACACTAAGCAAACGCTTGTGTCGTGGGTACTAGATAACGGATATAATACTTATATACTTTTTTTTTTTGTAAATACATACTTATTATATATAGAAACGACCAGACTCGACACAAGTAATTACAAATTTTAGTATTCATAATTACTTGTCTCATGCGGGAATCGAACCCACAACCCCTAGATTAGAAGGCAGAGTCACTACCAACTAAGCGAACATCTATCTTCATTCCAAATATCAGCCCAATCCGTCCAGTGGTTTGGGCTGTGCGTTGATAGATCACTATATCAGTCAGTCAGTCACCTTTGAGTTTTATATAATTAGATTATTGTTCTGCCTACAGGTGCCCACGAGCGCGAACGTGCAAGTCCCGGTTCAGATCAACATCCCACAGCACGTGGTGACGTCACTGGCGGCCGCGCAACAACAGCAGCTGCAGCACGACACGCAGGCGCAGCTGGAGGCACTGCTCGCGCAGCACACGTGACGATATCAGTAACACATGGTTTATTAACTAATTAATTAACTATATATTTGATTATTCAGACTGTTCTGTCCACGCGTTGTATTTCATTTTCAGTCCTTGTCGGAATCTCTATTCGATTCGTGATTGATTTATCGGTGGTCAAGTCGAGAGTGAATCGGTTTTTTATAAGCAAGTACATACTTTAAGTCGAGAATGGACTGATTTTGTCTATACAAGTGTGCTAGATCGTAGATTACAACGTTGCTTAACATCAAGCGAGTTGTAGTCAATCATAAGCCTACCATGCTAAGAAAAAAATATATTGACGATGACAAAATTTATAGAGATGATATTTCAAAATGAAATATAACGCGTTGACAGAGTATAAACCCCGGTTTCTAAAACGACAGTCAGTTTAACTATATCTTCAAATCAGTTTGTATTGTATGCGCTGTCATTTGTGGATTTCAAATGTTTAGCCAGTGACATCACGTCGATAGTGAATGAATGAAGTATTAATTTGAATGAATGAACTGATCGTCGTTTTAGAAATCGGGGTAAATCCAACGACATTAATAATACTTAATGGACCGGCCTAGGCGAGCAAAAAGTATAAGCATGTACTTTTTACAAAAAGTGAGAGACATCTCTCACTTGGTACTTCATTCTGTGTTCGGCCAATTTGACTTGATTTTGTCATGATTTTGACTGATAAACGTTTGTATTGTTTTCTCATTTTCTCTTGCAACTTTTTGTAGTGCCTATCTCGTTTTAACAATTATGCTACGATGTTTACTTAGAACTTCGTAACATGTAAATCTAACAGATGTCGACTTATATTTTTGGATGGTAAAGTACTGAGAAGGCCGGTCCATTTAGGTATTATTAATGTCGTTGGGTAAATCAACGGACTGTGGGTGATTTGATTTTGTGATCAGCACTCGTGGCAACAGCAATAGAACGCAGTTTACCAAGACAAAAGATTTGGTGACATTACTGAGATAAATTTTTAATTTATATAATTTTTAACTAAAAAAACCCTTATCATAAACAGAAAGTACGGAAGTAATTAAAACAATAGAAAATGGCCATAATTCTGTGGTTAATATTTGCTGCCTACCTTTCAGTCCGTTTTCAGAAAAAAAAAAAATACAAACTTGGTTTATGGATTTTTCAGAAAAAAAAATTGTTTTCTGTATAACATTTTCGTAGCCATTGTCTCCTCCAAAAGTGATATAAAAAACAATTAAAATGTGAATTTATATTGCGTAACTGCAATGTCATGTTGTGCTAGATAATATACTAAACTTATTGCAATAAAAATATGCGCTGAAATTATTAAATTAAGTGTTGGATACAAAAGACCACATAAACATGTTTATATAGTCACTAATATTTTAGATGTATAGTTTGGGTACATATCATTGTTAAATTAACATTTGTGTTACAAGGAGCAATAACTATTCTAAAATAAAAATCGTGAATTAAACTAACTATGATGACTTAATGTTTACAGACTTTAGACATGACAATTTTGTTTAAGGATACAAAATACAGGGTTAGGAGAAAATGGCAGTATTTGAGAGCAAGTTGATAAACATAAACTGCAAGAAAAAAATAAACCGTGTTTACATTTCATAGCTGTACAGTTTAATCATATGCATAGTTTTGATTTATGTATATTATATGTTACTATAAAAGCTCGAACTTGGTAAATCCTAGGATTTACCAAGCTAATAGTGGTAAAAGTGCGAAAAGAAATAACAGGTCGGAGTCTTACCACCGAGAGTTGGTAAAGCTTAGGGTTTACCACAGTTGGGGGTTTACATTAACGTATATACTTTGAACTCAATTATATTGTATATCATCACATTAAAATACTTCTACAGAGAAACATGTGTAATGAAATAAAAAGAAAAATGAAATCTACTTATATTGATCGAACTTCATTTTGCAAGTTCATTTAATTATATGTTATATGAAACTGTTGATATACAATATGTAGTTATTTTGACAACACTTAGTTTTACCTCTTTTCTTGTAACCCTGTATACAGTATTTTATTAAAAACTACTTAGTAACCTTAGCTCTTATGCAAAATCGATATTTGTAATTATTTTTATGTATAGATATTATTAGTTCGGTAATTTCATACATTTTACTGTAATATTTTCATTATAAATATCATTACTGTGATATTTATTTACCTTTACCCTAAAATTGAGTTTTCAATACCAAATATTGTGTGTTTCCAAGTTCATATACTTTTATAGTACATTATATTATATACAAGAACCAACTCCACTACACCAAAAAAGAAGAGTATTTTCATGCTTCAAACAATTAAAGGTCATAAATTATTTAGATACGATGTCAAACATCGCAAAAATATTACACTTTTTTTAACATTTAAAGGGCTAAAGTTAATTTTCTTAATACAAAGATTGTTTTATATGGTGCCTGAATGTGGCTGCTCAATCACGCCCTCAAGCGAGACGACTGATGGTAAATTCTTTCTGTTCCGCGACTGGACTTTACTCGTAAATAATGAAACATTGTGTTTTTTAAATCAATATTTGTAATCAAGCATGTTGTTCGAACACCTCTATACGAGGTGAAAGTATCCATTTGTAAAGATATAGAAATATTTTGTTCTTCAATTTGTAAAATACAGTATTTTCTAAATATAACTTTAACATCTCTTTTTTAGCTGTTAAAAGAACCACCATATATCACCCGATGCTTCTGTTTTTTTATATTGTTTTCTAGTTTTGTTTTTTTATTAAGTATTTATTTATTGAACCCATTTTAGTTGTAAGTTTTAGGTGTAAAACTGAATTCGAATTATATTTTTGTACGTAGGTTTAAGGTTGTTTTTAATATCTTTGCCGATCAAGATCCCTTACACAATGTGTAGTATGTAAGTTGATTTGATTGTGAAACAGGGAACTAAGAGCAATTGAATTTTATATCATGTTTGTATTTGTTTCCTCTCGTATGGTGCTCTCTCGCTGGAGATTGTTTATGTGCTATATATTTGCCAGTAAATTAGTTAACACATGGTCCAATAAATATTTAAAAATGCGTTTTCGAATGAAGCAAAGCAGTATCTTACCTCTCCCTCACTCTTATTTACTTTGAAATGAGTGTAAGTGAGAGGAGATATACTTTAACTTTTACTTTTCTTTTTTATTTCCTTTTGTACTTAAGTATATGGATTTGAGTGAATTTTTCTACTCGAATCCGTCTTTAATGAATGTGTTCAAAACCATGTAATAGTATAAATACCTATACATACGTCAGGTGCTTTATTATTTATATAATTTATTTTTTTAATATGCAGCTATTTTTTGCACGAAAATTTCTCATGATTACACCAGATCGCCACCTTGCATGAGTTATTATACAAATCTCGTACCGTTTTGTTTATTTTTTGCGATTATTTGACTGTCTTGTCTTTTTCACTCGTTTTCAAAACTATGAATGTGTAAAAAAGACGACAACATCAACTAATTGCCGTTAAGCAATTGTCATAGTACTGCAGTCGTTAAGCCATGTCAGAGGCCCTAAGGGCGGCTTGAAAAACTCAACACCAGAGTTAGCCTCTCACATTCGATAAGAAGAACTAATGGTGTTAAAGTGAGATGAAAATTAGTTCTTATGCTCGTTTGTAAAATTACTATGCAACGTAGAAATTAATGTAGATTGATATTTTTGTACTTTGATTTGAGGATATTGTGAGTATTGTAAATGTAAGTTTTAGACGTTAGATAGTTCTAGATAAAACAGTAATTGTAACTTTTGTATGAAACCTATTTATTAAGAAAACACGTAGTACCTAATGAGATTCAAATAAATTCACTGATTCAAATACTTGCTGTTTTTAACTTGTTTTCTGGTTAAGCTATATAGATACATAATATACAAAAAAACTTTTATGATTACCTCCTTTTTTGAAGTTGGTTAAAATAGGGATCTAAAAGTTAAGGACACTTATATAGTACACATACTTATAGACGATAGAGTAGAAAATATGGTGGCGCCACTTGCAGTAATTGTTTAATTTATTTTATTGGTCCTTATTTTGTACATTATTGTTGTGATTACAAAAGTAAATTGTATTACAGTTTTGTTTAACAATGCAACTATTTTCTCTATTGTTTTCGGTAGGAAAAGAATTGAGAAATTGCTCAATTTCTAGGAAGAATCTAAGAATTGATAAATTATTTTAGATACATGAGGATATTGATGTGTAGGACATTGAATAACTGCATATCTAACAAACTTTTACTAAATTTAGCAAATGTGCTCAAAATCAAGTTATGAACACATACACGCAGGTCGAATCAGTTATCTTTTATTATGGAGTTTGTAAAATATTCTTGAGAGACGCGACACCCTCAAGTCGAGCCCTTATCTGTGTATGTAGTAGCAAGGGCAGAGGTGAGCGACCCCATATCGCGAGCTAGGGGCGGCGCGGCCTCACTCCCTTGCGAGTCGGGGGTGCGAGGGCCCGGGGCGGGGGCGGCGCGCATGCGCGCACCCGGCGCACGCAGCCCGCGCAAACCAATAACCCTCACAAACCCCGTTTTGGGCCACGGGCGACCATTAAAACGCTATGAAATCCCACTCCACCGGCGCTCCGCAGGTGCTGAGCTCGCTGGCTCGCTAGCGGCGCGGTGACGGCTCGGTGGTGTGAGGCCCGACGCAAATAGAGCGCTGCGACCGACTGGGGTGAGGCAATGGCGGGGGTCGACACCCGCACCCTTCTGCATTCCTGGGCCAGCGGCCGCTGCAATGTGTCGCGTTACAGGTGCGAGCGATGAATTTCGCGCCCTTCGGCGGGCAGGTGCCGGCCGGCGGCGCGCTGGCTCCGGCGGCCATCCAGCAGTTCGCGGCCAAGCTGGGCTACGAGGGTGCTGGCTCCGAGGCTCGCTATGCTGGCTCGGGCGTGCAGTTCGCGGTGGCGCCGGCGACCAGCGTCACCCTGGACGGAGTCAAGTTCCGGCAGGCGGAGAGCGTGGTGGTGGTCAGTGCAGCGCAGCCAGGCACTGTCACTCTCGCAGGACTCGCGCCTATACATACTGGTAGGAATCTTTTGTAGTGGCAAGTGATAAGCAAGATGCTTACCTAATGGACAGCATTAATTTTAACTTTCCTTGTTGTTTCTTTCTCTATCTACAAATGTTTCCATGTACATGTATAGGTATGTGTATTCCTACATAACTTCTGTCAATGTTATTGGTAGCTATGGATAGATCACCGAGTTATTATGAGACCTATACTTACATATCTAATGTTACCTACGTGGCGGGATTTTCCCTTTTTGTATAGCGAATGAATATACTAATACCTAGCACATACCTATATCACTGCTTTCTTTTTTCATATAGGCTTTCGGCGCAATTGCGCGTTTTGCGCGGCGTTTTCAACTCGTTACAAGCTTCTAACTCAAGCCTTTTCCGTCAGTAAACACGGGCGTGAAATACCAGACAATATCATCATCATCAGTGAACGTGGGCAATATGCTGTACGGCGGACAGAGCAGCTACGTGCAGGCGGAGACTGTGCAGCACAGCAAGACGGAGCAGCGCGCCGACAGGAGGGACTTTCAGGACCACCACGACCTGATGCACTCCATGATGCAGCAGCAGGGTGGGGGCACTTATCATATCAATATACGTCTTGAAAATAGAATTAGAAGTGAAGAGCTTCCTGTCTTTAAGGAATTCCTCAGGATGAGTGTTGTCAAGCCATCGAGCTTATAATCCTAGCTCGATGTGTCAAGCCCAAAAATGCCCTTCCACTACTAGTGGTATGTACGGTGGTGGTACGTAGCCTATGTCACTCTTAGGATATTATGCGATTATTGTTCCAAAAATCACCCTGTTCCAACACCTCGTTATGGCGCGACTTACTATACATGTAGGTACCTACGTTCAAAGTTGTAATAAACAACAAATTTATTTAGTCGTATGGCGTCAGATTTATGTAGAGTAAACAGAAGCATTTTCTTACTATTTCTATAGATTAATATTTAAGTCTATCAGCCACTTTTTGGCCCGTCCCTAAGGGTGACCAGATCTTCCACCGATCCACCAGTCCAGTAGGTATATCGCGTGAGGAGACATTAATTGTGAATGTAAAACAACAACAAATAAAAGTGCTACACCGTATTCAACGTTCGATGTTCTCGGTTCCAGTGTCGACAGGCAGCGCGCTGGCGCCGGGGCAGCAGCTGCTGCTGGTTGTGCACGAGCCCAAGGACGTGCGGAACATCAAGCAGGAGCAGCCGGCTGAGTTCATTAGTCAGTCACTTTACTTATGTTATAACTTGATTTACAAAAAATTGGTCAAAAATTGTAGGTCCCGGCTGTTTGTCTAGTACGGCAGTCGTTAAGCCATGTCAGAAGCCCTTAGGGCGGCTTGATAAACTCTCGACACCACAGTTGGCCACTCCCATTCGATAAGAAGAAGAAAACTTGATTTAAATAATACGGTGGTGGCGCTCAAACAAAAAGCGCATCTCTTTAAAACTTACAACGACACAAGATGCCTAGTGACAATTTGAAACTAAGATAGATTGAAAGAAAATTTTTAGGTATTGTAACACACGAAATAAAATACAAAAAAAGAGATTAAAAATAAGACAAGAAAGAGATTAAGGCAGACCTATATCATTTAGTTTAGCCCAATGTGCCTTAAATTAGTTTTTAAATTTATTTTGTAATTTCTTTGGTGTGCATTAAAAACATAAAATAGTTTGTAAGGCTTGTTATTTCTTAGGGAAATTAAATTCAATTCAATATATCTTTATTGCACACCAAAATACAATAACAATAAGTATCAAAAAGACTTATACTCTAAATATACATATGTACAAGTGGTCTCAAAATGCAAAAGAATACCCCGGAAAAATTAAAAATACGATTATTTTATTTCTTAAATATACATCTCTTCCTTCTACTCTCCCAGGTATAGGCGACGTGACCGACACGGCGACATGGCAGACCCTGACCAGCAGCGGCGTGGCGGACTACCTCTCCGCACTGCCCCTCCCCCTGCACCACCTGCTCAAGTACGCGCCCGCAGACAAGCGCGACGACTCGCCCACCATCGTCACCGCCGTCAACAACGTCATCCCGGTGTCTGCCATCACTCAGGTAGTACCCTGGCACAAGTCGCACCTGTGTCTATACACTAGCACCCACTCCACTAAAATACTTTCTTGTTCTGACAAGAAATTAGTTTAGTGGATGAACCCCTCTTACTACACCACATATAGAACAGAAACTATGTATTACAAACAAAATAGATATAATATTTTAATTAGTTACCTATGTAGGATGCTATAATCTAGAAGTATATGCTGTAACTTCATCTGCAAAGGACCTAGATATATATTTTTCATGCCTACTATTATTGTTATTGTTTGAACTAGGTAGTAAGTAGGCGAACTAGAAAAGGAAGCATGTTTTGTGTTCCGTGAAGTAGCGTTACTTCACGGATCACAAAGCACACACATATTAAATTACCGATCCATTTACAAACTTTTGCCATTATTACTAAATCAATGAAAATTGATGGTGAGATAATTTTTTCTTCTATATTCCAGGTGCCAGCAAACAGCGTGGTGGTCCAAACAGCTACGATCGTGAACCAGACAGTAAACTCGACCGCGTCTCACAACACCATCGTGCTCGCTGCCAAGAAGAAGAAGAACAAGAAGTGCAAGAAGGATAAGAAGGCGCGGCCCAGGCCCGGGGAGATACGACTTACTACAGCATTGGGTAAGGATTTAATATAGTACTTATAATAAATTGATTTAATGTTATCTTTTTGGTTTATAAGAAACTCTGAATTTAGTTGGCTAAAGAGGCTTTAATCGAGCACAAGACAAACAAGAGGAAATTTCGAATATTTCAAATATTTGAAACAAGTGAGGCCTTAAATTTTAGCATATTACATAACATTTTTATTTTGTATTTTGACTACCTCTTCGTCTTAAAAAATAATGATTTTCCAGATGGCAGCACGCTGTACTGCTGCCCAGAGTGCCACATGGCGTACCCGGAGCGAGGTATGCTGGAGCAGCATCTGCTGGGACACACCATGGAGAGGAAGTAAGTTACTACTTGGTAGATATAGCTTCCTATATTTACTAGGTAATGTGACCAACTCTCATCTCCCTTTGGTTGCCAAATCCTGACTTCTCTTTTCTTCTTTTTACCTAAAACCTTTTCGTAAAATATAAAAATCAGTATATGTTTGAAAAAACGATGTCATACCAACCTGCATAATACAATGGTTATGCACATTTTTTCGTCGTATCTGTATACTCTATTCTCTTACAACGTGCAACAGTCTAGTATTTCATTAAAAATTTTCTTAATGATAGATATCTGTTTTGGCAGCAACTCGTAACAATGTTGTAACTAGTTCTTCTTCAGTAGGTAAATCTTTCTTCCAGATTCAGCGTTATAGGAATTGCTTGGGTAGTAATTGAATACAATCTCTCTCCCAGGTTCATCTGCGACATCTGCAACGCAGCCCTGAAGCGCAAGGACCACCTCACCCGCCACAAGCAGTCCCACAACCCCGAGCGGCCGCACGTGTGCTCCGTCTGCCTGAAGGCCTTCAAGCGCAAGGAGCAACTCACGCTGCACTTCGTCATACACTCGGGGGAGAAGCGCCACGTCTGCATGGAGTGTGGGAAGGGTGAGTAAATATTTAGGAGAAATCTTGACATCACTTTCAAAAGACCTCATTAACTTACTCGTATATATTCAAAAATTCAAAATTATTTATTGTCATATGTCTTCTTCTTATCGAATGAGAGTGGCCAAATCTGGTGTCGAGAGTTTTCAAAGCGCCCTAAGGGCCTCTGACATGGCTTAACGACCTAACCAGCTGGGACCTACAATTTAATGTGTCATCCGACCCAAGGAATTATTGTAAGTATTTACATATATTGTCATATAAAATGTACACATACAATATAAGTCTAAAGCACCGTACTGGACGCCGGTGCGTCTGTGTTACGGTGACTAGCTGCTTCCGGGGTCTTAGCTTTGGAAAGGGTACATTTGAATTTACTTTTACAAAATTGAATTAAATAGATTAAATTAAATATAGTGAAATTAGAAACAATAGAAAGTGTGCCTTCATTAATGAAGGCACTAGTAACTTAGGAGGAGTGGAGACGTATCTCTCTGCTCTCTGCTGAAGACATTGACAAAGCAAATAGGCCGCATCGATGCCCATACAAATACAGAACATACAGAGGCCATAAAAAGATTTGGGTCTTTACTCCAGTCACCGGCACGAGTTCATATTTTAAGCGAAATAAAGCTCACTTTCAATACAATACAATATACTTATCTTTATTGCACACCAAAATAAATTAACAATATCAAAAGGACATACATACATACTATAAATAAATGTACCTAACCAACAAGTGGGCGGCCTTATCACTTTGAGTGATCTCTGAGTGAGTGAGTTCTACTTTCATGGTCCATTTCCTTTTCATATGTGAAAACAACACAATATATGCATAGCTTTTATATCATTCCCTCTCCAGGTTTCTACCGCAAGGACCATTTACGCAAGCACACGCGTTCGCACATCGCGCGCCGCGTGAAGGCCGAACTGTCTCAGCAGAGCAGCGAGGAAGCTCCCCTCTCCTCAGCGCCGGTCTCCGCGCCCGACCCGGAGCCCTCCTGACCCGAGGACAAGCATGGGGATTTGTCGCTCATGACCCTCATCGCTGCTGCTAAGGAAGTATTTTGATAGACGATGGTCTTCTGATAAGACGACAGTCTACTAACAGCCGATAGTCTTGTACAAGACGTTAGTCTTCTTAGTAACACTGCAGAGATATCTAGGTATTGGGAAAAAGTGAATTAAAAACCATTGCTTATCACTAACGTGCATATTGTGTGTCGTATATATTGTGGTGGTCGAGCTGATACACGAGAGACACATGCACATAGGTTCCCAAACGATGGTTTCTTTATTTACACCTAAACTGAATATTTAAATTACAGAAAATTTGTCATGCAGCGATAGTAATGGACAAATTGATTTATTCTTATAATTAAATGAAATTATTATTGCCAAATATGTTCGTTATGATTAAGATGTCATTAGATAACAAAAATATGTTTTTATTTTAAATTGTTATTTGCTTACTTGTTGGTCTCTAAAAGAGTTTTTCAATGTTATGTGGTTAAGTATGTAAATATTTCGAATGTTTTCCTATTTTACTTTAGACATATTAATTAATTAATTGACTTAAAAGGTCTGCTAAGAATGATACTGGTATAAGTATAAAATCAATAGAAGATTTCTGGTTTCATATTTGTTAAATTTTCATGTATTCGCAGCTTTTTGTAAAACCCTTACATAATTTTACAATTGTAGAATACTACATTTCCAATTCAGTTCAATAATATAATCTTAAACTAAAGGTACCGATTTCACCAAGTCTTTTAGCTTTAGAGTGAAGTAAAAATAAGCTTTCATGTGATTTATTAAGTACCTAAGTAGAAACTAATCAATATTAATTAATTAACATAAGTAAAATTAATAAATGTTGGCGATATAAATGTATGAGTGGAGTTAAGCATGTTTGTTCAAAGTTGCATTAGATTTAATATAAATTATGGTTATTTGGATAAATTTTTAAGGTAAAATATTTTTATAGTAAAGTTTGAAATAAGATTTATAAATAGAGCCAGTTTCAACAATGTAATGCAATAGTATGGCCTATATATTCTGAAAATTCACTGCCAAATAGTATAGCCAAGCCATTTCCTTAAAATAGCCGCCTCAATCAATAGCGAATACATATTGCGTTTATCTCCTACAATTCCTACATAACGAATATAAATAAATATATGTAACTTCCATTTAAAAATCTATTAGTTTTATTTCCAAACCATGCAGCAAAGAGGCAGTTATGTTCGATCATAGAGCAGAAATAAATCTAAGTATAACTAACATTTTTTCTTTGACATTACGTAAAAATGTTTGTAAAAATTAATTCTGCTGTTAGGTTCCTTTTTATTCTGCACCAAGATTTGCGTTTTTTTACATCTATTATGGAAATTTATGATATAGCCTGCCTATAGCTTGTGCGTAGGATATAATAAAAACAGCGTGTATCGTGCAAAATAGTTTATTAATTTGTACTTCAAGTTAGGTACAACAATTTAAATTGGACTTAACAGTAGAATCACAATAGTGGTTTACGACAAATATAATTGATTGAGGAACATGATGACTTTTTAATACTTAAATGCAACTTAGATGTATAAATGTTATTTAAACTGTATAGTTCATATTTTCAGGTAATAATGACTTAACGCTTAAATATTACAAGCATGAATTATATAATTTTATTTTGGCAACAAATGTACGCAAAAAATGCAAATTTCATTTATTATTGTGATAGAATAAAAATGAGAGCTTAATTCATATCGTTCGATAGAACAATATTCATAGTTGTTTGGTTATGAATTTCAATACGTTCTTGTAACGTACAAATTATGTAGTAGGTATAACGTAAAGTAATTCAATCCTTATTTATTTCTAATTTATTTACACTTACATCAGCTGTTACAAACGAAATGTAGTAAATTTAGAAGAAAACGTAAGTATATAGAATTCTTAGTCCAGACATTCAACTAAATAAAACATACAAGCATTTTTATATCTGAAGTTCTTGATTACCTTTAATATGAATATGTCAGACCCAAGAAATTTTCAAAAATTTATACAATAAAAAAATAAGTAGCGTACCTTAATTTTTTGGTTCAAATGGCACGATATGTGGTCACTTACATAAGAAATCACTCTTTATTTACAAAATACTTAAAGCTAAGACACTTAGTAATTGAAATCTTTTGGGAAATCCATTCAAGAGCAAGACTTTATTAAACAGTTCATTTTATATAAAAGGGTAGTGCAAATATAAATATTTATGGAATTTTACACATGAGTATGAGTATATTTGGACCCTATGATATAAAATACTGAATATTGAGATCATCCGTTTTTAGAAAGCATTAGGTATTTGTTATGTTTTAGTAGTTTAAAGTAAATAAAACTATTTACAAAAGTGATTATCTTAAAAAAGTCTTTATTAAATTTTAACGTCGCGTCGTCATAAATGACTTTGACACCGAATAATGAAAATCAAACATAAAACATCAGGCGAATTATGGTCAAGTGCAAAGCCATTCAAAAACAAACATGATCCATACATTGTAAAGAATATTTAAAAAATTGCAAGAAAACTCTTTGGCCGCAGGAGGCGTTTAAGTTAGCAAACATTGGCTCTTCACAGTTAGTTGAAACGTTCATAAAATACTTGAGCCCTGTATACCTGTATACAATTTTAGACATTTATTTAATTTTAGACATTATTACTCTACCTTTCTGTCTTTACAAGAGATTGTAAGAAATTTTAGACGAGAAACTGCAAACATCCGTACCTAAGCTCATAAACTTATTCACAATGTACCTAAGTACATTCTTTTCTTCTTGACAAATGAGAGTTACCGACTCTAGTGTCGAGTTTTTCAGGCCTCATAGCTTAACAACCGCTGTACTGTTTGTCATAACAAACAGTATTTACTTCTGTATATATCGTATTATATATAGCCGATTTATCTAGTTTGCATAAATGTTTGCTTAGTATGGGGCTAGATGGCGCTGTGTGAAAATTTCCAAAATGTATTAACATTTTATTTATCTTACGAAGTCTGGTCCGAGCAAGCCTGCGGGTCGATGGTCACCGCTCTCTGTTCACCGTTGTCCATCGACATCACCATCTGGTACGGCACTTTGATCTGTAGCGGCACTCGCAGTTTTGTGTTTGATGGCGCCTGGAATATATAAAACAAAATATGGGTACTTAATATATTTGTAAAACGTATCTATCTAAAAATATTACGAGCAAATATGTACTTTAAATGATCATCACATCACTATAATATTATAAAGATGAGAAATTGTAAAGTACATTTTACATTTTTAAACAACGCATTTCGTTCTAAGCCGTATCTTTTTGAAATAATCATCATAATTGCATAATCATTAGGCCAAGTAGAGCCAAATGCACATCCACAAACATTAGTTAAAAAAAAACAAGCGTTTAATAGTAAAATGATAAGTTTCACTACAGCCCGCCTAATGTTAAGCACCACTGTGCTTTAAGACGTAACACGCTTGCCTAGAAAAAAACCCATTTTCTACGAATATTATTGAACTAAGTATGTAAATATTATTAAAACTCACATGTATAGTGATCTCAGGCCGGACTTCAGTTCTCGCCGTGCTGGTGTTTCCATCTACCTTCTTTTTGGGAAGCTTGCTGATTGGGAACAGGTCAGGTAGAGCTTTCTTGGGCTTCGGCTTACTCCGCAGGTGGACCTGCGCGTGCTTCTGTAAGTGGTCCTTGCGGTAGAAACCTGGTGACAAAAACCATATTCGTTAACAAACTAAACTACTTAATTTTTTGTATTTCACTCGAAGTACATTCATTCATGAAGTGCCATTACATTCATTTTATAAATTAGCTTTACCTTTTCCACTGTCACGCAAGGGATCTTGTTCTAAATAACTCACATAAATAGAAACATCTTTCATACAAAATGACTTCCTTTTATACAAACAACACACATTTTCATACAAACAACACCCACTTTCATACAAAAACGCACAAATTACCGTTACCTTTCCCGCAGTCGGGGCAGAAGAAGGACTTGACGCCGGTGTGTATGTGCAGGTGTATTTTGTAGTGGTCCTTGCGCTTGAACGGCTTCTGACAGAACTTGCACACGTACACGCGCAGCGGGCACGGAATCTGACTCTCGTCGCGGATCACGTACTGCGTCGAGTCCTCTTGGATTTTTAGCTGGAATGAAATATAATATATTTAAAAGATGTGTTTGTCTAGTACGGCAGTCGTTAAGCCATGGCAGAGGCTTTCAGGGCGGCTTGATTAACTCTCGACATTAGAGTTGGCTACTCTCATTCGATAAGAAGAAGAAAAGATGTGTTAAATACATTTTACCAGGACATTTCACAGTATGCGTTTCCTAGAGGCAAGAAAGGGCGTTTCACACAGTGCCTTTTAGACCCATACCACATACTAAGCCAACTCTTGTATTCTTGTGTGTTGAGTCGCAAGAGTGAGTGTTCATCAATTACTAGAGTAACGTAATCTTGAGCGTAGCAAGGGATTCAATACCCGAGATGCAAAATTTCGGCAACTGCTCTCGTGTGTTACACATAACTTTTTACCACAAAAGTGAGATCATTTCAAACGTTTAACAAATACAAAGATATAAAATATTGTTACCGGTAATATATCAATGCCCTCTGGCCACTGGTTCTCCTTCCTGGCGCCCGCTGGCGGTGCTATCTTGATGTCCAGCTCCTCCACAGGCGGGGGGTGCTCTATCTTGATGTCGAGGTACTCGGACACCTCTTGGGGGTCCGAGGCACGGCATGTGTGGGATTGGAAAACATCGTCTGTGGCGAAACCTGAACAAAGAATGAATGAATGAGTGAATGAATGATCTGAACAATGTATAATAATTTGTGCATTTTACTTTAAATTTTTTGGTGTAGGATAGTTACGCAAACTACAATCTAACAATCTTCCAAGCGAGACAGAATTGTTTATTAGTGTGCTGAATAGTAGGCAAATGATGCCATGCTCAAAGCTGTATAGATTTAGCTGGCTATTATTTGCTCAAAAATATAAATCTGTTGCCAAATACTTGACGGTAATTTGAATGAGTC
The DNA here is from genome assembly GCA_927399415.1 of Macaria notata. Lineage (NCBI taxonomy): Eukaryota > Metazoa > Arthropoda > Insecta > Lepidoptera > Geometridae > Macaria > Macaria notata. The sequence continues at coordinate 8,632,953 of OV656725.1, read as the reverse complement.
TCGATTGATAACCTGTTCTGTTTCAGTACAAGTATGCTCTTTCTTTCAGAGTATGGTTTCTGCTGAAATGCCTAACTGTCAAGTGTAAATAAATACCTTTACTGCATATAGAGCACCATACACTGGGCAGTTTTTAGACATGTACTTAGTAGTCATCAAGCCAAGTTTGAAGCCCCTAAAGATGGTTGTTGATTTCTTGCCACTAGAGTTGACCACTCACCCTTGATGCACATGGAGCACCATATACTGGGCTGGTTATAGAGATGTACTTAGTAGTGATCAAGCCAAGTTTGAAGCCCTTAAAGATGGTTGTTAATTTCTTGGCACTAGAGTTGTCCACTCACCCTTGCTGCACATGGAGCACCATATAGTGGGCTGGTTATAGAGATGTACTTAGTAGTGATCAAGCCAAGTTTGAAGCCCTTAAAGATGGTTGTTAATTTCTTGGCACTAGAGTTGTCCACTCACCCTTGCTGCACATGGAGCACCATATAGTGGGCTGGTTATAGAGATGTACTTAGTAGTGATCAAGCCAAGTTTGAAGCCCTTAAAGATGGTTGTTTATTTCTTGGCACTAGAGTTGTCCACTCACCCTTGCTGCACATGGAGCACCATATACTGGGCTGGTTCCTGAGGTGCACGTTCCTGTGCACGGTGAGGTGCTGCCGCCGCTTGAACTTGCGGTGGCAGATGTCGCACTCGTGGCGGCGCGAGTCGTCGCCGGGCTGCGTGGCGCGCGGGGTCAGGAGGCTGTTCTCTTCCGACTGGAACTGGAGTACGCATAGATAGATAGATAATTCTTTCTTGTCACACCCATATAAAACGAAATTATTTACATAAACTACTCTACAGCCACAAGTGGCGGCCTTATTGCTAAAAGCAATCTCTTCCAGGCAACTATTAGTTACGCATAGAGATAGTTATGATGAACGAAGAAATTACATAGATTACTAGTAGCGTCTGGATAAAAAAAATATAAACAAAAAGTAGCCTTGACCCTTTAGGCAGCCAAACCTACCTTCATACCAAAAATGTATGATGATCCGTCGCTGCGTTGTGTGAAAGTGGACAAACAGACTAACAAATCAAGGCTTTCGCTTTTATACTCATTTATTAACAAGCTGTGATTAAAAGATACAATAAGAAACTAATATACTTAATCGAAACATATTGTGGCATCATAAAAAGTACTAATACAACTATAATAAAATTCAAACCGTTAAAACTACCCCAAAATTGTATTGGACTGATGTTTTTTTTAAGATTTTCAGATTATCTCGATATCTACAAAACTCGTAAAACTAAAATTGTTGACATGAACTTGTCCGTGACACGAAATGGCCTGCTTTAATCAAACAGTAAATCTTATGAAGGTGTTAGAAGTGGGTGCTCGCAGCTTCGCTCGCATTTAAGAAGTAAAACTTGCATCCCTATTTCACCCCTTTAAAAGTAGCATTTGCAAAGATCCTTTCTTAGCGGATGCCTACGTCATAACATCTACCTTTATTCCAAATTTCAGCCAACCAACCAATCATCAACCAATCCGTTAGTCACCATTGAGTTTTATATATTTATGTTTAAGTTATCAATAAACCATAAACTACTTACAAAGTTAGTGTCAATGTTATGGTGCTGCAGCAAGCTATGCAGCTGCGACTTGTCATCGTCCCCGAGCTCGGAGGGGTACGCTCGGATGTTCACGTGCACGTTCATGTGCCGGAGCAGTTGGTCGTCTGTTGTAAAACCTGGAGAACGGAATAAAGTTGATGTACAAATTGAAATTAAAGCAAGCTTTCAGTACATTGGCATCGTATAAAAACTTTATTTTTCGCATTGTCAAAGAGCCTATTAAGGATGTCGACAACGGAGTTTTTTTTTATAAGGAATGGGTTTGCTCTTGACCGTAATTCGCCTGATGGTAAGCAATCATAGGATGGAACATGCTTACCCAGTAAGAACCGAGTCACTCTCGCTTTAGGGTTAAGGTTATAAAAGTACACGAAATACCTATGTAAATAGAATTTAAATTCAGCTATAACCGATGTCTGATATATTTTCGAGAGAATCGACAATACGAGTATATGTAAATATACCTGCAAGAACAGGGTCCTATATTATCCTACATGCGAGCTAATGAAAGCGTCACCGGACCAACCGGACCTTAATCGTAGTTTAAATTTAGGTCAATATATGTATGTAGCTTCAATTCTGGTGCTATGCAATTTATGACGTTATCATGCAAGAACCCTAGGACATGATGTTCGATATTCGTATCCGATCTCTGCATATCAACCAGCTAATTCATTAGTTTGTGAATTCCTGTTAGTGTCGTAAACTTTGGTGAGTTGAAAGTCTACAAAACGCCTTGTAAGCTTTGACATTGTCGTCTGTTCATGGTATGAGAGTGGCCAACTCTAGATAGAGTCGAGTGTTTTCAAACCGCGTTAACGGCCTCTAACATGGTATTACAGTCGTAGTAAGTATCACAAACACCTTTAGTGAGGTTTTGTCATTGTATAGCAGCTACAAATGTATAGTTAGTCAATCAAAACATACAAAGTTTTCATTCAAATACCCCTTAAACTCCACACATGTCCACCCAATAATAATACCCGAATCGATATTCACATGTAAAAATAAGCCCCTTCCAAGTCGCCCCTCCCGAAATAAATTGGTTGTTCGCCCCCTATTCCGTTCCCCCTACTAGGGGTATTTTAAGCCCCTCGGGCAGTCCATGGGGGATCGCCCCTGCTAAGGGAGGGATGCTCGGCCTTGGGACTCGGGTTTCAACGTTGAAGCTTGTAGAAATTTGTTGCTATATTGTAGTGTTTCATGTCAAATACTTATAGAGATAATATGTTGAGTTTTTAGCCAATTACAAAAAAAGAAGTTGTCAATTGGATTCAATGTTGTTCTTTTGTAGCTTTAATCCTGTAGAAAACTTTGCTAAAAAATAATTTATAAAATTGTGTACCTGCCGCTAAATATCTTGACCAAGGTGTAAATGAGATAAAACGCTAATTATATTTTAGACTTAATTGTACAAACACAGGGAAATTATGATATGAAACATAAATAATCAAACTGTATCACATAAGTATATTATACTAAGCTTTAAAATAGATCATGTTTAAATTCGCAAATGTAGTTACAAAAATTGTGTTGCATTCACTAAACGATGCATGGGGCAACTTGGTCAACATACAAGTAGGTACGATATATGGACATGTTATTTCATTACACAAAGTTATGTATTAATTGCACATGCAAACTTTAGTCCAAGATGAGGCACGCTTGCCTAGAAAATCCTATTTCTCTTTGCTTAGTACATTCCCTACTTTTGTATCAGTTACCGCTTCTATTTTACAAAGTACCTACTCGTAAGTCCGTACTGTAGTGACATACATTGTCAAGGTCATTTGACGTGAAAGATGAGTTTGTGTCCGTCCCTAAACATGGCAATTGCCCTTTCATGTTTAACTATTCCCTACATCCTTGCCAACAGATTTTAAACTTTATTTCAATGCAGATAAGGTCAGTGTTTTGGAGGGGAACTGACCGGCAGTATGTCATTAGTAATTTTAGGAAATTGAAGCAATATCGATCCTTGGGCTTCCACTATCTATAGAATGGAGGGAGGGTCAAATTTAACCGTTTTGGGTGACTGCGGTCTAAACCGAAAAAGAGATACCATTTGGTATCAGTTTACTTTAATTAATTATGCTATTCCTTTCTGAACCGATTTCAATTTTTGTACAGTCAGCAAAATGATGTTCACAGTTTATTATAGATTTTGTTCTGATTATTATATGTCCCGGCTGATAGTAATTTTGCTCTAAAGCATAGATGCTTTAGAGCAAAATTACTCTTGATAATAAATTATTTTTAGCTGGTTAAAAATATTATTTTTCTTTACTGGAATAAATCTAAAAAAGGCCACTCTTTCTGCACTTATACGGCGTTCCAAGTTCCAACGTGGCATTTGCCGTTGGTCTATTCAGTTCGCATAAAGAGACCTTTAAAGTTAATTTCCTACGTATTTTAAAACAAAGAGGTTTTCAAAAGTTTGATATTAAAATTGCCATACAATACAAAGTTCTGGCACGTGATAATGTAGGTATTTATATTCCTAAAAACACTCGTTAAATCATAACTTTATAAATAGGAATGTGTTCAGAGTGCTTCGTTTACACACTACTTTATGAGTAAAATAATACAGGACTACAAGTTACTAGCACATCATATTTTGAAAGTGGTTTTTGTACGTCAAAAGCAACAACAAATTATCGTCAATTTCCAAAACCGTAAAACAAATGCTTTGCTTTTGGCCTACTGAATCCAAACTTCTTTTAAAAGTATGTGCGTTAGTTATCATTAACCTTGTATATCCCGTTTCCCAGAGTATCCAGGTAAGCCCGTGCCGGGAAGAGATTACGCCCCCACTACTTGCGAGTATTTAGGCCTCTCCTACCCGGGATCCCTTCCGAGGCCGTGAGACTATGAATATTTATTCTATAGAATTGTTACTCCTTACAAATGTCACGTCGAAAATGCTTCCATCTTCATACATATACATATGTTAAGTTTGTTTAAAATTATAATAAAAAATAAGTAAAGTATAGTAGACTACCTATTAGATGTAAGCAAAATTTGTAAAGACTGGCTAGATAAAGCCAAGCCATTGTCTCTTGCTACGCCCCAATACCTCGGGGCACATGTACATTTTTTTGGAAAATTGTATGTGTGCAAGTATAAATAAATTAAAACTATACTTCTATCTTCAATACACCACTCACACCCAAAGCTAGCTCGTGATTGGTTACGATGACGAAAAATGCTCAACACTGCCAAATACTTCGTCACAGTAGGTAACTACAAGATTAAACTCAAACGGTGCCGCGGTGGTCGAGTTCCCGTGGAACTATTATTTTGACTCAGTTACGTTTCTAGTATCAATTGTTCGCAGCCGTGAAATTAATAATGTACTCACAACCAGATTTAAAGGAATTATGGAATCAGCTCCTCTGCTGTCTGTGTGGTTTGGATATGAAAGTTGTTTTACAGATTTTATGTAACGTCTTAGGCTTCTTTTTAATTTTAAGTGATAATGTAGACTATGCTGCGATAATTCTTTATATAGGTATTTTTTATATTATATTTATATATTTTTTAGTTCACAGACAGTGACGTACTGTTATATACATTAACACTTAGAATATAACAATAACTTACAGTGGGTAGGTACGTCACCTTAGACAGTGAACCTAACTTTTACATATAATCTATCCATACACGTTCCTAACAATTTATACTTAAAAACTTAACATACAATCAAGCGAAGAACAGAGGAATAAAGGCTCTTTAAGTAAATAAACATTTACAATAGCATCAATCTACTAATTTAGACAGTTTAATATTTTATATTATACATTTCCATATATTTCTTAAATAGATAAATTTATTGTAAAAAAAAACTTTAAACAAATAAATCTAAGATTCGCTAAATGTCAAGTAATCATTATAGGGTGTTTTGGTTCGGTTGTTGACTACTGCAGAGTTCGTACGAATTAAAAAGGCACCTAAAATTGTTTTACTTTAGGGGACGAATCCATAAAAAATTGCGGAATAAAGTAACATCTTTAACAACGACAGAAATGACACAGGAAGGAAAAACTTGGATCCCTAAGGAGCAAAAGGAAAAAAGGCAGGAAATCGTCATTTTGCCACGTGACATATACTGGGTTACTAGTTATTTGAGGATTAAAGAGAAAATTGAGAATTATAGAACATTTGTACTAAGAATACATCCCACTATTTCTTCTAATACGTGCCATTATGCCAACTATACCCAGAATGCATTTCTGGTGAGAGCGAGTGTGAGTTACAATGCTGCTGACAAACGGTTGGGGCTGGATCCATTCGGGTCTAGCTTGGCTTCGTTGAGGCGGCGGCTGAGCAGCGAGTTCTTTGTTTGATTTGTGTGTTATTGTTGTTTTCTTTTCTAAAAACATGTTTCGTATCTTTTTAGATATGTCTAAATTCTTCAAAGTACTATTTATATAATATGATATGATCATAAAATATGTAATCGAAAGTGGATGTTACTATTTAAGAACAGTCATTTGCAGTAGAAACTAACACAGAAGGTTGTATGCATGATCCTTTTAGCGTCGTGTTTCTCATTATGAAGCGCCGTAACTCCCCTGCAGAATTTACTCATTATTTTCATTTTTTTTTGATAATTCCACAGTTACATATGCAGTATTCTATTGATAAAATTATACTAACCTTTCCCACACTCGGAGCATATCTTGTCCTTCTTGAGATGCGTTTGGCTGTGCAGCTTGAGATGATCCTTCCTCTTGTAAGTCTTGTCGCAGAGATGGCAGGCAAACGGTCGGTCTGGGTTCACTTGCTCGGGGTTGTCCGCGGGCGGGGAGCGCTGGTCCGGAGTTATTACTATATCCTGTAGATATTGTGGTGGTTTTATATTCTTACTTTTTTGTCATCTATGTATATGTTACGGTAAATGTAGATAATCGGGAATTATGCATAATTCCCGGGAATTATACATAATTACCAACGCACTCGGTAAATGTTGAGAATTATCCACATTTACCGGTAATTATATATAATTACCATACCCCTTTGGTTAATGTACAAAATAATGAGATCAAACATCAGAATCAATATGTTTATGAGAATAAATACATGTACAAATAAAATAAATAAATCGCACGAGTAGAGGATCAAGAGCTCAAACCTTCTGTTTGGTGTTTGGTGGCAAAACATAAAATAAAATAAAATAACATACAATAAATTAAATTACAGTAAACTAAAGTAAAGTAAAGTAGAGTAGAGAGAGTAGAGTAGAGTAGAGTAGAGTAGATTAGAGTAGAATAGAGTAGAGTAGAGTAGAGTAAAGTAAATTAAATTATTTTATCTTATTTTATTTTTTACTAGAGTTTTTTTTACATGAAATAGGCTCACGCTTGACTGCAACTTGCCTGGTGTTAAACAACGTTATAATCTACGATCCAGCGCACTTGCCTAGAAGAAACCAGTTTGCTTTCGCCTTGAAGACCGACAAATTATAATTCAGTGCGGTGCCTCCTTGCCTGTTTTGTTTTTTGCCATGTTTGATTTCATTATTTTCTACATTTACCAAAGGGGTATGGTTATTATGTATAATTACCGGTAAATGTGATTAATTCGAATGTTTTTCTCACTTTTACCAAGAGCACTGGTAATTATGCATAATTCCCGGGAATTATGCATAATTCCCGCATTATCCACATTTACCGTAACATATAATATATAAAAGAAAGTGGTGTTAGTTATACCATTTATAACTCTAAAACGGCTGAACGCATTTAGCTGAAAATTGGTGTGGAGGTAGCTTAGAACCAAGAGACAGATTGTATCCCGTTTTTTAATCGAATTGAATAAAATCCTATATCTGCTTATTTATTGCCTCTAAGGCGGAACAGAGTTCGCCGGGTTAGCTAGTTTAACATATATTATCTAAATTTTTATAAATAAAATTCTTGTGACTAAGGAAAAATGCTGAAATCGCATAGCTTGTGGCCAAGCCCATTTTTTAAGGGGGAAATAATACAGGCTTCGCTGGCTTGGTATACTTGCTTATTACATGATGTAGTTTGAGGAAATCCAAAGGCAAATGCCTTTGGAAACTGTTTAGTTAATATCACTAGTATTATAAAATACCGAGACTGTCTGGAGGTTCGTCATGGATGGACTCGTCAAGTCAAGACAATATTATAAAAGCAAAAACGTAATAAATAATAATAAATAACTTATCGTGAGTATGTTTGTTCCTTCTCTTGTTTATTTATTCGAAGTTATAGGAAATATGGTATAGAGCTGGGTCAACCCTCGACCTCGAATTTTCAGCAATATTATGTTTGTAGATATTTGTAACCTTCCGTTGTAGGTATGGCGAGACCCTAAATATAATAAGCATAATATAATATAGAGGAAGGCTGTGTTAAAGCTAGTACATATGATGTGTAAGAATAATAATTTTTTATACGTATTATTTTGAAGAAGTCAAAAGCAACAACCAAAGTGACCCTTAAAAGAATACGCGTTAGTTATCAGTAACCATGTACATACATATATGCATGTATCCTTCCGTACATTTTCGTAAAAAAATACGATAAGCCTATTATATATTAAAACACGAGTGTGAGTTTATGAAACGAGCGTAGCGAGTTTCATAATAGTAACGAGTGTTTTAATGCCCGTGTTATATGCAGTTGCATACACTACTTTATCTTCACTAATGCATTGATAATTTATTAAATTAAATTCACGCGTACGATGTATTGTCACAGTGATTTTGCCGCCATTAAAATCTAACCAACGAGAGTGCAGCGCGACCAACCTGATTGGCCCTGCAATCAGGTTGGTCACGCTTTTTCGATGTTATAATGAGCTATTACGATATCGATGTGAATATTATAACATCATGTGAAATTGCTTAAATTGAGTGTTTTGTTGTCTGTACTATAACAGTAGTAATTATAAGTCAAGTATTGGAAACATAAGTAGAATGTTACAACATTAGTGTAGATAAAGAAATTAAGATCATAGTACGATCAAATCGCCTCTTTCTCGCGTAGTACGATGCAAAAGTAATCTCAGTCTTGATATATATTGCAGGATTTCCTTATAAATAACAAGACGACATCGATTGTACACCATTATTTTTGCGGGCTGAGAATTATTAACTACCCTTATTATACTACAGTAACTAAATAAGTATGACGCAATCTGTCAATACATTACAAGTCTCTCACGAAGAGCGCTAGTACAGCTCGTATAAGGAACAAATCTGTGACCTCTCACCTCGATCCCCCGTCCAGCAGGACTATAATGCGCAACACGAGATAAGCTATCTCGTGTATTTTGTTTACGAATATCGAGATATTTATATACCTATATATAATTTTGTCGTTGAACATGACAAACTGCGACACACCAAAGATTTTTTTTTATCTGTGGCTGTTATCTCGATTTGGAGCTATCATGCGCGACTTGTTATCTCGTTTTTTGACAATTTGGTGCAGACAAATAACTCGGCCAAGTTTTTTCGAGCGAGAAAAAGAAGTGCAAGCGTGTTGTGGTGTTTTTGAGGTGTTGTGGTGCGTTAAAACAGTTTAAAAGTTGCAAAGTGATTATTTTCAAATATTTTATTTGTGCCTTGTTGCTTCTATTACTGAAAGAAACCATTTTATACTGGTTATGGCAAATATCTAGAAATAAACTGTACATGCTCCTATCAGGGCTCTGCGTATCATGTAGTTTAGAGCGTGGTGACGCTGGAACCTCCCCGAGCAGCGATTTTGTCTCTTTATACAATCAAAGCAGTCTATCTCGACGTTGCGCATCATAGCCCTGCTGGTCATGGTCGCTGTCCTCGAAGCGATCTGACGCTTCCAGCTCCATCACCACTGCCTTGATACCAACCAGCTGCTCCGACATCATACTCTGTTCTATGGACATCTTGATGTGCGTTTGGAGGTGGTCTTTGACATTGTAAGACAGAACTTTTACCACCGAGTCATACTAGCAACGCTATTTGTACGACCATCATAAAATCACAAAAGATTTTCATCCTATTACTAGCGTCCATTTTGAAATTCAGTAGCCATTTTGACGACGCCATCTTGGAATTTCTTTACCATAACCGAACGTCCCCATGGCTCGCTATAGCACTTGATCGAACACGCACTAGGGTAGTCTCTCTCTTTGAGTCGTATTTCCTCATGACTGAGGGTCGTGACTCCCCCGCAGAATTAATTCGTTAGGGGAGTTTTCTTGGGCAGATACATCGTGGTGGGCGCCCAGGTCCTTCCACGGAAGACACACTACACTAGGGTAGTAGTTCAGCGAAAAAAATAAAGGTTTTGTAATCCTCTCACCTCGATCCCCCCATCCTGGTCATGGTCGTTGTCTTCGAAGCGATCTGACGCTTCCAACTCCATCACCTCCGCCTTGATGCCGACCATCTGCTCCGGCATCATGCTCTGCTCTATGAACATCTTGCTGTGTGTTTGCAGGTGCTTCTGCAGGTGGTCCTTGCGGTAGAACGCTGGAAGAAATGTAGTCGGTTAGAGAATTATAAGCAGTAAGCACCCTTAGACAAGTGGGATAAATCAGTAGGCAATAGACTAGAATAGAGATAATAATGTAAAGTATAACATTGACATAATTACATGTATGTACATTTCTTTCTATTCTATACTATCATTTGAATGAATTGAACATGTTTTTTAAACTACATAGTGTCTATATTTAGGCGTCAGTAAATTGTAAAGTCGATGGTACGAGCGAGATGTACGATTATGCGTGTGGGAGTGACTGCCTACATTGCTTGCCTACACTGCTTGTTGTCATATCACTTGAATTTTTACACAAATTGAGGGTAGTTAAATATATAAACTTAGTAATAGGGTCCCGTCTTTTTTAGGTACGGAACCCTAAAAACCATTGTTTTTGTAACCTAGCTCCTACGACGTAATTATAATTAAATTAGAAACATACTGGGAGATGACTCAGGCCTCGTAACACAACCTAACGGCTACCACGAAGTCAACAAAGTTTTTATTTTGTTATTTTTTTTTACACTACAAATTCAAATTTCAAATTCAAATTCATTTATTCTAATTAGCACCGTTCACGATTTACACTAATGATAACATAGAAATAAATTTAATAATACAAACAAACACCACAATATTGCACATTAGTCAAAAAGAACGATCAATATATATATCAATATATATCATCACACTACGAAATATAGCCTTTGTTCACGGGGGCAATTCTGCTATCTATATAGTAATACCGATAAGTAAAATAAATTTGAGGGAATCCTGAGAGTTTTATTTTGATAATTTAGCTATGTAACCCTAAATATTACCCATCGACATAGAAACCTATTCCATTTTAAACCACTTGAAAAAAAACATATCAAATCCGTTAACAAAAATCAATATAGGTACCAAATCTAAAGGAGCACAACATATGCGTCGGCGGGTTAGAAGTAGGGGAGATGAGCCCTTACCAACCCTCCACCGTCCACATATGCGAACCAAGCCGGGGCATTTGAGGAAAGGGGTTAGGGTATAAGGGATAAAGTAGTTAAGAGCCAGTACAAGATATTTCCTTACAGCTAACTCTGCATTCGGCTAAGTTTGGAACTAAAATGTTCTGATATGATCTTGAAGGAATCAGTAGATGTGCTACAACTAGTTGTGACTATAGTAACGTACCTATATTGTGCGAGTCCTGACTATGCCTCGGGTGTATTTGGTGAAGCAATGTCATTAGTACGTTGTAGTTTGTAGTATAGCTTATTAAGTATTTGCGTCTATAGTTGATTATTTTAACCGACTTTGAAATAGGAGATTCTCTATTCAACTGATGTTAAATTTGTATGTAGCATAGTACCTATGTACAGTAGGGTATAAAACAGGAACTCCCGATATTCGGTATCGGGAGTTCCCGTTTTATGATTCCCGGGAATTCTGGTAGAACCGGGAAATACAAAATCATTTCCCGGTACTTTCGGGATTTTTGGTACTGACATTTTTATTCAAAATATAAACTTTTTTCAGTGTATACTCCTTTTATAAGCACAATATAATGCAATACAAGTATTCCAGCAATAAAGTTGCCTTTTCAGAGAGTATTTCGTTAACTTTCACCGTTAGATAAGCCAACAGACGTAAACTAAAGGTACAGGATAACCATAAAAGTGCGCGGAAGCAGGGTCTTACAATTAAACAACATTTACCCATTCTTTTTTAGAGCACCTGTCGCTTTCCAACTTGTTATATAATGAAGCTGGTATAGTGCTAAGTTCTAGGTAGCTTGCTAACATTGTACAGTCTGCTTGATGGTATGTTAACTGAAAAAAATATTTATTCTAGATGTGAATTTGATTGTAATTTTCAGGGGACAAAGATTTATTAAGTTTATGCCACTTCATTTTTGAAAGAAAAGGCGGGTGTTATGTCGTATAAGGAGGTCAAGGAATTGGCAGAAGATCGGGAAGGATGGCCCATGCTCCACAGACAAGGGCCTGCCCTTAAGTGTATGATGACTTCATTTTTGTTATTTATAATCTAGGATCGAATCAGATGTAGCTTTATGCAGCGCCCGTGCACTACGGGAACAAAATGTTTCATGTGACAATAAATTTATTTTATTCTTAAAATTATCAATAGTAAGTACAAGAATCTTAATAAGCACTAATCACACACATTATCAATTTTTTACTCATCAGTCTTCCCTTACTGAACGCTTAGACTACGCTTTACTCACTCAACAGGTAAAACTAGAAAGAATAGATAAAGCCACTTGCTACGAAACATCCCCTTTACTGTCTTTGTAATATACTTACAACCATACGATTTTGTAACCGACCTACGTCACCGTTAAATCTTTATGGGGTTAAAATGAATGGACAGGAAAATAAGCTTTACTGTGAGCGCAGAAACTGTTAGTTTTTCTGTGCTATAAATTACAAGACATCATAATAGGTAAGGGTATGCATAGTCTTGAGTGACGACTAAAAAACTGTAAGATAATGATAGTGGGAATCGACTTATTTTAGGGGCAAAAGATGAAATGCTCAACAGGTTTTTTGTGTGCAATTAAAAGGGACTAGGGCGAACTATCTATTGGGCTTGGGCTTTATACGTAAGTTGCCATGGATTGTAGTCAAAAGTAAGCTTATCCTAGCCTATATAAGTATGTATACTTAACTATCTATCAATGTAAATGTACATACACAAGTTTACATTTTTTTTACATTAAATAGGCTTACGTTTGACTATAGCCTGCCTGATGTTAAGCACCACTATAGTCTAAGATGTAGCACGCTTGCCTAGAAGAAACCTATTTACTCTAGATTTGAAGACCCCTGGGTTATAATTTTCTGGGAACAGGGCTCCAGGTAGAGAGTTCCATAGTCTCGCTGTCCTTACTATGAAGGAAGAAGCAAAGCGCTTCGTTCGACATATCTTAGTAACTCATTAGTAAATCAAAACGATAACAAATTCTTTAAATGAGATATGCGATTATCTCTTTTTACATGAAATGATTAGTGTTTGAGTTATCAGAATTTTGCATTAAGGTTTCTATCAATGACTTCTTAATACCTTTGTTCGTTTCTATCTTAACGGATCGAAATCCAGCGTAACATTCCAAAAATTCTGTTGCTAACACTTTCAAAACCCAAAAAAGAACACACAAAGGATTGTGTCTATTCTCTTCTAAAACGTACTTTCAAACGAGTTTTCTTACAAACCAAAGAATAAAAACACAAAATAGAGCACAGCTCCCCTACGTATCTGTGGGAGGGCGGGTAAAATAAGCAAGAAAAAAACCCGCACCCCACCGAGAAAGGTCTAGGGGTTGCTCGGTGGAAGGGATTGGGTTCCACGTGTTATTTTATTTTTGTATTTTATTTTTGGGGACCGTTAGATACAAGCCCGGGTTTTGGGAAGCTTTTCTGTGAAGGTACTGTTTTGTACTCTGTGGCGAGGTTTTGATTTTTAATGGTTGATTTTTAGGGGCTGCGGATTTGGTTGGGATGGTAGGTGTGTGAATATTGTACGGGTTTTAATTTATTACTGCTTTATGACTTCTAAGGTTCCACATCAAAATATAGTAAGACCTTTATACCTATAGAATAATTTTGTTTCATTGACAGTCCGATTGCGTAGACTCCTTCGAGCAAACGTGACCAAACAATTAAAAAAAAACTTTTCGTGGACTATTTTATGGCCCTGTAACACAGGATCCTTTGTGATACCTAGTACAGGGCTTAGTACACCTACCAACGTAGTCCATAAACATGGTTGTCTTATACATACAATAAAGGTTTTTTTTTATTTCATGCATGATGTTCGGCACCATGTCACTAGAATATGTAGTAAGTACTTAGTATCCATAGTTTCTTCTGGGAAGAGAAAAAGGAACAATACTCTGGATTCCACCCTTGGATTGTAATTTGTAATCGTTAGGAACAGAGACGGTGACTACGTGTCATAGTTGAGTGTTTATATATTTTTTAAACAAAAATTACTAATTTACATATATATACATTATTATTATTTCAATTGGCATTCAAGCATTTTCGTTCTAGAAGTTATTATATTTCTTATTATTGCATACCAGTAATGTTTAAGAAGTATGGTTCTTAATTTTTATCACTAAACATCTATATTACTCAACTGTATCTTGCAAATAAATCTTTAACCTTTTTGGGGCTTTATTGTGTGTGTTTGGCGTTATCTGCATAGAATTTTTAGTTTTGAGTATTACCAATATGACTTACATTTGTGGCACAGCATGCAGACCTCGTTCTTGTCCCCCGAGTGTATGGTGCGGTGTATGTTGAGGTGCTCCTTCCGTTTGAAGGCCTTTGAGCAGACGTCGCACACGTGCGGCCTCACTTGCTGGTGCTCTAGTGTGTGCCGGTCTAGGTGCTCTTTGCGTTTTAACCTGCAATGTAGTATAGGGTCAGCATCCTCGTGAGAAAGCTATGTCTGTATATATTATTATTCTATATATATTTACAGACTCGCACCCAGCGTTTTGCTTCGACTTTCATCGTACGAACTGCCAAACTGTGGAACTCCTTGCCGGATTCCCTATTCGTCGAATTTATCGGTCTTCAAGTCGATAGTGAATCGGTTTCTTTTATGCAAGCGCGCTAGATCTTAGATTACAACGTTGCTTCACATCAGGCGAGTTGTAGTCGGGCGTGAGCCTATGTTGTTTTAAAAAAAATATGCACGGGAAAAAGGGGAACTTACGAACCATATATGTAATAGTGAGTACCTACACAAGCAGCGCCCCGCGGTGTTTCTCTCGTTCATACGACACAGATATAAATGATATTTCTTCACGCTCAACCAGCCGAGCTGATTTAAATGAAATTTAGTAGAACCTTATTTTGAATAAACCTCGAATCAACATATTAGCTACGTTTTATCCCAAATTAATGCAGTTACACAATACAGCGAGGCGCTAATATAATACAAGGCAGATATGTAGCCAACTGTTGGCTACACAGGGCTATCTATTGCGGATTCTAGCAAATGCACAATGAGAATGACGTCACACTTTAAGTATATAGATGTGTCACTGTGTGGTGTGGACAGAGCACCCCCAGGCACCTGCGTCACTGTGTGGTGTGGACAGAGCACACCCAGGCACCTGCCATAACGTGTATCAATTACTTACAGTGATGTCATACGTGACAATAAGAAAAATGCAGCTCTGGCTTTCCAATGCAGTTTTTATGTTACAGTTACAGTTGTCTACAGCATGATAAAAAAAATGCAGCTCTTAAGAAAAATGCAGCTCTAGCTTTCCAATGCAGTTTTTATGTTACAGTTACAGTTGTCTACAGCATGATAAAAAAATGCTGCTAATAAGAAAAATGCAGCTCTAGCTTTCCAATGCAGTTTTTATGTTACAGTTACAGTTGTCTACAGCATGATAAAAAAAATGCAGCTCTTAAGAAAAATGCAGCTCTAGCTTTCCAATGCAGTTTTTATGTTACAGTTACAGTTGTCTACAGCATGATAAAAAAATGCTGCTAATAAGAAAAATGCAGCTCTAGCTTTCCAATGCAGTTTTTATGTTACAGTTACAGTTGTCTACAGCATGATAAAAAAAATGCAGCTCTTAAGAAAAATGCAGCTCTAGCTTTCCAATGCAGTTTTTATGTTACAGTTACAGTTGTCTACAGCATGATAAAAAAATGCTGCTAATAAGAAAAATGCAGCTCTAGCTTTCCAATGCAGTTTTTATGTTACAGTTGTCTACAGCATGATAACTTTAATCCAATTAATTTGATTCAGTTACATTTTAATGATAAATTCTAATTTGTTTAAAACAAATTGGAATAGTGAATATAACGAATTTCAGATAATCTAGTGATATCATAAATATAATTAACATCAACAAAAGCTAAAGCTATTGCATTCTTTTTACTTAATAATTAGAATTAATATTAATGTTTATTTAAGAAAATTAGTAATAAACCTTACCCAGTCCCACATATCCCACAGAGATATCTATACTGATGGTTATGCTTCAGCAGATGTTTCTCCAGGTCTTCCTTCTCAGTATACCTCTCAGGACATTGTACACAGCAGAACTGCACTCCCTCGGGGTTCTTCAGTATGATGGCCAGCTTATTCCGAGCAAGGAGGCTGGCTTTCACCAGGGTCTCCATTGAGGTTGGATCTGATGGGTTAGAAAAGAGGTTGAGATTTGGTGTTATCGCTTTAAAATTAGATCATTAGATTTTTGTTATTTATTGTAAGTAGAAGTTGTTATTTTTAATCATTTAAGTAGGTACTTTTATTGACATACTTTTTCTACAGTGGATATATTTTTTTTAACTATAGATACCAACGCTACATGCTTACTTTAACTTATATATTTTTGTGTGTGTCTTTGTTACTTAATAAGAATAACTAATAAATATTAAGTTAAATTTGAATTTTAATACATAACTATTACTTATGTAAACAAACCTGTAGCATATACCTTTATATATTAAAAAATAAGGTGTTTTTGTACAGTAAACAAAAAAACAAATAGGTAAACACTATGAAATCCGTTATAAGAGTTAAAGATTGAAATTTAAACAAAAATACTGAGATACTAATTTACTAAGTAAAATAGTACTAAAACTCACCTTCAACATTTTTATCTTCCACTTCCATGGCTAAAAACTATCTGCAATTAGGTAAATAAAACAATTTAAGGTGCACAACAAAACTTTACAGGCGCACAGCGCGCGCACTTATTAAAATGTAGCAGAAAAAACATAGTGAAGTTGAAACAGTGATCTACCTACGCTATCTGGGCAAGGACCGGCCGGGCCCCTCCGCTGCGACTACCCTTTGTCTACCTAAACATCCCCTATGGGAAGGGAGGGGACCCCACTCCGGTATTACGGGTCACCCTACCCAACATCGATTCTAAGCCCGCTACCTGCGCTCGCTCTACCCGACCCAATAATAATACCAACATAGCTTCAACGACTAATATCAGCCAATATGACGACAATATTATAGTCAAAAATATCTAATCAGGTCGCGAAAAACTCGCGCCCAAAAGTTTACACACAGCTTACGAATAAAATGTAATAAGTTACATACCTTTTAAAAACAAAGTAGTTTGGGTTTATGATTTACCACCAATAATAATGACACGAATTATGAAATCACAATACTACTGTACGAAATAAAATACTGATAATAAATTTGAATAACAAAACACGAACACCCGCACGAGCGTCATTTCAAAAATGAATGTGAATGAACAAATCACTGAGAAACTCATCCAATGAATGAACGAAACAAACCCTAGCTTTAGAAAATTATCCTTTACCTCATTGAAATAGAGTTTATTATCATTTGATTGTACTTGCCTGTTTCATTTTGCTGTCTTGCTAGACCAAAAATAGTGATGGGAAACCTCTCGGAAGACCTTCACCTTCATGTTGTCATTGAATTGAAGACTCTATATGGGTAATAATAATAGGACACGTTATTCTATTAATAATAGTGTATGTATACTTTTCTTTGCTTAATAAACAAAAATATAGGTGCTCGATAATGTCATGAAGTACTTATATCACCTTACAGTCTGTGGCAAAAAAGTTGTCCCCTAATGCCAATTTAATTAAAAATAACCGGTGGTACAAGAGCGGAGAGGTTACGATACGAGATTGTTTGATTGAATGAGGAAGGAAACATTCATTCATCATACCAATTCTAACCTCAAAGACGCCTGTACCTGTTAGATTCGTACTGAAATAAATTAGAAGCGAGTTATCTTACAGTTTGGTGGTTGTCTGAATTATAGTCTACTACACGTTTATTATAAGTTTGATACATTTACGCGTCAGTTACAAATAATCACAATGAGTTACGAAGAGCAACTTGTTGATCTTGCCAATAAATTATTCGTAATAGATGCTGTGAAGTTCGGTGATTTCACTACTAAAAGTGGTATAAAAACGCCCGTGTATTTTGATTTGAGGGTTATAGTCAGCTATCCAGATGTAATGGTATGTAACAATGTTATAAAAATTATTTATTTAAAAAATATAACGATACTTGTGGTGGTCCATGGTTTTTACTCAAAGTCCATGTGTTAGATATTTCTAGTATCAACAATCTATACTTACTAACTAGATTATGGCTGGCTATTTTTTTAGGTACCAAATTTCATTTCTATTTTGCCCATTATAAAATAGTAACAAGTTTAGGTACATTAAAATACGTATTACACACCTATTACTTACATCATACTTGTTAACTTTCGCTTTTCATAAGTGTGATTAATTACTATTGTCATTCATACATTTGAAGTGATATATATTCTTGACTGCTCTGTTAGCTTAGTTGGTAGTGTCTCTGCCTTTTAATCTAGGGGTGTGGGTTCGATTCCCTACAACACAAGTAATTATACATAATTAAAATTTGTACTTGTGTTGAGTCTGGTCGTTTCTATGTATAATAAGTATGTTTTACAAAAAAAATGTTTATGTGTATTATATCTGTTATCTAGTACCCACGATACAAGTGTTAGCTTAGTATGGGACTAGATGGCGCTGTGTGATATGTCCTGAAATATTTATTAAAAAAAATATTTATTTGTACACTACATACAATTTTATTTTATTAAAAGTGTGTTAATGTCACTTTCAGGATTTGATAACAAGCCTGATATATGGCCACTCGACGAAAGGTCTTCAATATGACCATGTTTGTGGAGTTCCTTACACTGCTTTGCCAATAGCTACTCTGTTGAGTGTAAAAGCTAGGACGTCAATGTTGATGAGACGTAAAGAAACAAAATCTTATGGAACTAAGAAATCCATTGAAGGGCACTACAAAGTTGGACAAAGGTGCCTGATTATTGAGGATGTGATAACTTCAGGATCGAGCGTTCTTGAAACTGTCAAAGATCTACGCAAAGAAGGTCTTAATGTCACTGATGCTATTGTCATACTGGATAGAGAACAAGGTGGACGAGAAAACCTAAAGAATAATGAAGTAGAAGCTAAATCATTATTTACAATGACCTCTCTTATGGATATATTACACAAAAATGGAAAAATTACTGAAGAAACAGTCACCAAGGTACAAAAGTATTTAGAAGAGACTCGGTTGCCAGTTATTGGTATGTATGAAATTTAACAATACTAAGTATGTTAATTGTTACATATTTAAGTAATGTTTACTGGGTATCACTAATATTTATAATAACATAATAAATTTCAGGTAATGCTCCAAACCGTCTGACTCTACCTTTTGAACAACGATCTGAAATGGCTACAAATGCTAATGCTAAACTTCTGTTCAATATTATGGTAACAAAACAAACAAACTTATGCTTATCAGTGGACTTGACCAAAGGAACAGAAATACTTGATCTTTTAGAAAAGGTTGGAGAACACATATGTATGGTCAAAACACACATTGATATCATAGAAGATTTTAACCAAGATTTTGTAACTAATTTGAAGAACTTGGCTGATAGATTTAATTTTCTCATTTTGGAAGATAGAAAGTTTGCTGACATTGGAAATACAGTTCTTCTTCAATATACAAGAGGAGTTTATAAAATTGGAGGGTGGGCCAACTGTGTCACTGTACATTCCTTACCTGGAGAAGGAGTGTTGAAAGCTTTGGACAAGCATACAAATGGAGTCAGTCGTGGTGTATTTTTACTAGCGGAAATGAGTTGCGAAGTAAGTTTTTACCCATATAAATCTCACTAATTTCGTTTCAATTTTCTATCTGAAACTACCATGATATTTTTTTATTTTACAGGGAAATCTAATCTCTCCCGAATACAAAGAAACGACAGTAAGCATGGCTTCTAAGTATCCAGAGCTTATCACTGGATTTGTTTGTCAAAACAACAATACATTCAAGAATCCGGGTCTTATTCAATTAACACCAGGAGTTAAACTTGAAAGTTCTAAAGATGATCTTGGTCAGGTTTACAACACTCCAGAAAAGGTGGTAATAGAGAATGGCGCTGATGTCGTAGTTGTGGGGCGTGGCATTGTCGCGGCAAATAATCCAGCATCTGTAGCAGTTCTCTACAAGGAAACTTTGTGGAGTTGCTACCAGAGAAGAATTGCGCAAGAGTAATATGCAATCTCAAACAAATATAAACAAAAGTACCAAAATAATTAAGTGCCTTATCTTATATAATAGTTATAAGCTAAACATAAAAATAGCGATTTTTTATTAAAAAAATGTTTACAAAGAAATTTAGCAAAATTGGGACCAATTGTTATGCATAATCGTAATTCGTAATATTTTGTAAACTAAAAGTATAGCACCAACTGGTACATTCCTGTGTTAACTATTTTATTAACATGTTATTAAGTATCAAGTTTAATAAAGATAAAATATTAGTTATTATTATATAAATTATGTTGAAAGAAGAATGTCGAATACTAAGGTTATTGGTACGTTGGTTACTTCATTATTGTATTTTATACATATCTAAATCCACTTAAAGCAATAAAATGTATTACAAATTATCGCTCGTTATTATTGCTATTTCATTTGCCTAATATTAAGGGTTATGGAAAAAATAGACTAATTATAGGCAGGAAATATGACGAAATAATCACTTCACTACACTATAACCTCCCCTCTTCGGAGGAGGATCATTATACGCACAGAGAAATTAACCACTACGTTATGCATATTACGTTCGTCCCCTGTGATGTCACTGCAGTGCTAATCTGTTATTGAAAATTGTTACTCAACCAACTCCAAGGATTTTTTATTTCATCCCTCTCTTTCCCTCCTCAACTCTAAATAAAATTATTTTGATAATGTAACAATTCAGACTTAATTATGATCAGCGTTTGCATGGAATTAATATATTAGAGAGAGATGAAATTAAAATCCTTGCAGCGTTTGTTTTAGAGTACTTTCGTAACCCATTGCACTGTCGCCAGTGTAAGTAATGAAGGTAATGACACTGGCAAAGTAGCGACAATGCCGCAGAAGCCATTTAAGAAAAGTTGAATTGATACTCATTCATTCATTCGTTCCAAATTGTTCACTTAGTTTCGTGGTTTTCTACTGGTCGAGCGCAAACAAAACAAAACAAAAATAAATTTAATTTTAGGCCAGGAAATGGAAAGTATAGCAAAAGAATTAGGGATAAGTAGCAAAAGTTTATTTCCCACTGCATCGCCCAGTTTATTAGCAGCAGTAGTACACACGAGCTGGCTCAAGAAATGGATGAAAAACCTGGAAGTGGATGATTCAGTCATTAACAGTGAATTTATCTTACAACCTGGTGAAAGTGTTACATACCCCAAAAGAAAAGTTTTTATAAGGGTAAGTACAATTCTCTTATATAATGATGAACAATTGAATTGCATATTATGTAGCTGGTATGGCAATGAATTCTATTGATGTTGTAGGTCTTGAACAAGAAGGTTTCCAAGGTCCTGCCCTTACCTAGATACAAGCTCAATGAAAATACATCGGAAACTACGCTAACATTTTCCCAGCTGCTACAATATGTGTCACAGAGTAACCAGAGATCCCTCTGGAAGGAGTCTTATAAAAAACATTGTCAGAACAATGAGGGCAGTAAAGAAAGCACCATAGTCAACCTCATGGAGCATGACCAGCTTGTAACAGAAGTGATATTACGCTTGTACGGCTGCAACATCATTAGAATAAAGACTGACAGTGCCGGCAACCACACAGAATACAAAGAAATGATTCCAAACAAAAACCTCCTCAAGTCATATGAAACACATGTCAATTTACTCTCTGCTTTAGTCACTTTAGAAACTGATAATAACTTCTATGTTGTGTACAGAGGACATTTTGAAAATACTCTGTTAGATTGTTTGAATTTTAGCCCTAGTTTAGTAGATATGAACTTTTGCCGAGGTTTGTTTATTGTGTACCAGTTACTGAACTTATCTAAGGCACTGAGCGACCACGGGTTGAGTTTGGGGATGCTTACACTAGAAGATATTTATATGTCGGAGAACTTGTGGCTGCAGGTGTTGCCTTCCATGATGAATAACATTCACTGTCTGGACGCATCACTGATATATGAGCAGAATAGTAGTAGTAGGACTGGCAAGCAGAGTACTCCCGTGATCAACCAGGGCCAGGGGAAGAAGGATGACTGCTGGAGGAACTTCTGTGTGCAGCTGGAAAAGCTCTGCATGCTGTGGGTGAGGGGAAGGATATCCAACCTAGACTACTTGCTGCATTTGAACATCTTGGCTGGACGGAGCTCTCGTGATCCACAGGCACATTTTATGGTACCCTGGGTCACAGATTTTGCTTTAAGATGTGGTGAGAATATTGAATTTTATGTAATGTTATTATTCCAACCAAGCCTATACATACCAGATATAAAATATTTTGTGTTCGGTTTTTTTATGGTTTTTACTGAAATTTTCCTTGTAATGAATGAGTTTATTGGACCTGTTTTATTTTGTTGCAAAAGTTTAGGAAAATAAAAAGACTTGGACTTGTTGAAAATAGAGCATCTTTTCATTGTGAAATGAAAATTGAAATATCTGTAAGTATATTTAAAAATAAAACAAAGGGTCATATTATATCTGTACTAAAACTTTCTCCATCTAAATTTATGTATCTATTAGGACTGAATTAGCACAAAAAACAGTTCTTTATCCATCAGCAGATTAAAATCACCTGTAGATAAAATGACAAAGAGTGAAATAATTTAATTTGTATTCAATAGTATTGTACTCATACAATAATAGAATGAAAAACTAACAACTTCATAATGAATATGTGTTTTAAGTAAATAGGGAAATTAATGGTTATTTTATATAGATATATTTTATTTATTATTAATTTCAGGTAGAAACTGGCGAGACCTGGCCAAGTCAAAGTACCGGCTGAACAAAGGCGACAGGCAGCTTGATATGACATACGATGTGACCAACTGCAAGGATCAAATACCGCACCATGTGTCTGATGCATTATCAGATATCACTTGCTATGTGTACCTCGCTCGGAGGTGAGCCAATTATTACTTTATCGGCGTTTATTTAAGGTTGATTTCTGCGTGTAAATATCTAAATCTGCATTGGTATGCTAAATAGTGCTATATGTGTACAATGTGCATATTTATAGTGTGGTTGGTTTAGGCTTGAGTGTTTGAATGTGATACTTAAAAATGATGCTGTGATTAGAGCATAATAATTTATACATAGTTATTTTCTGGAATTTAGATGAATGAACATAATAGGTAGTTAAAGTTTTATGGATTAATAAAGAGAATTTATAAAATATTAAGATGATAACATGCCTGGGTTAGTAATCACGGAAATTGTTTTTTTTTTGTTGTAATTGTATGTATGCCATAGGCTTACTTATTATTTAATTAAATATTTTGGCCAGATTGTGTGTATGTTTTTTTGTATAATTTGTTAATACTTACTTAAAAGTACAAGAGCTAAATATAAAAATGCAGTTTATAAATAAAGCTTGAAAGGCAATTACTGTACCTACAACAACTACTGGGTATTGGGTTTTTCCACTTTATGATAAAAACTTCTTATAACATTGACAGATTAAATTTTAAACTCTGATGATAGGTACTATGCAGTACTATAGAAATTGAGAAGCGTGATTGGTTGGTCTGTCATACTTACTTACAGTGGCGCTTAACATTGTCCAAACTGCAGTAAAACATATGCCTATTTAACATATTAATAAACCATTCCTAATTTTTAGTAATTTTTTTTTTTTACGTGCAATAGGCTTACGCTTGACTACAACTTGCCTGATAGTTATAGTCTACGATGTAGCGCGCTTGCCTAGAAGACACCGGTTTACTTGATTAGATTTATAAATTTTGAGATTAACAAATTTATACCTTCCATAATCACATTACTCGTATATGGGAAATTTATTACATATATTACCCTGATTATTAAATATGACATCTATAAATGCCAGCGATATTAATTTTATCCTTCTCACACAATACGGTTCCTCCATTAGTCCGAAAAGGATGAAATTATTTTCCGCCATTTTTAAATGTCACATTGTCACGTCGCGTCGTTGATCTGTCTGTTTGTTTATGTATTTTATTTTGACTCTTAATTAATTTGACATAAATGCACTTAATAGATTTTTGACATGTTGATATTATGAATAAATAATTTTGTACTAAATGTCACATTTAATGTGGGGTAAAAAGTCTTATTTTGTTTTATTTTCTTCAGGACCCCAAAAGAGGTATTATGCAAGCACGTCCGCAACATCTGGGTCCCCGCCGAGTACCCCGCCTCCATCCAACGCATGCAGGAGTGGACCCCGGACGAATGCATACCGGAGTTCTACACCGACCCCACTGTCTTTAAAAGCATACATGAAGATTTGCCGGTAAGAATGTGACTTCTATTGTTAGGTACTTAGTCTTTATTTGTATAGCAACTGGGTCCTACAGAGTACCCCTTACCCAATCAACGTATGCAGGAAAGTACCCCGGACAAATGTATATCAGTATAGAAAAAAATAATGAAATATTCCGGGACATTGCACACATCGCCATCTAGCCCCGCACTAAGCAAACGCTTGTGTCCTGGGTACTAGATAATGAATATAATACTCATATACTACGTGGGTACTAGATAACGGATATAATACTTAAATACTGACCCCACTGTGTTCAAAATTATATGCCACTTTTTGGTCACCCATCCAAATACTGACCGCGTGGACAGTTGCATTGGTAATCGCATGATTGCCTCTGCCAGCTGAGCTACGTACAAAATCAGGCCGTCTGTCCATAGCATGGTTCTAGCTTACCTACCAGCCTCAATCTGTCGTATAGCTCTGGAGGGTTTAAAATAGTTTTTTTTACTATGGAAATCAGTGTTTGTTTGACTAACAGCCTGCCTAATGCTAAGTACTGCTATAGTCTTGGCTGTACTGTAACACGTTTGCCTGGAAAACCCCTATTACCTAGATTTAAAAATCTCTGGATTGTAATTTTAATAAATGCTTTTCAATATTTTCAATTACAATAGCTACGTAACTGACCCACACAACAGGAGCATAATTTTAGCTATAAATAAGACATAGTGCAAACAAACCTACCTTAAAGTATTCCACAGATTAGATTAGACCGTCAACATGTTGTTGACATTTAGATCGCAAGTTTGTTAGCTGAGTGGAACAGATTTACATATATTGTAGGTACATATGACCCGAGCAATATTAGTCACATGATAATGAGGACATTCAACTATGCTAATAACATACTTACATATGTGTTAATTACGGCAAAAAGTAATATGAGCTGGAATATATAGAATAAATAATAATAATAAATAAATATTCCGGGACATTCACACAGCGCCATCTAGCCCCACACTAAGCAAACGCTTGTGTCGTGGGTACTAGTTAACGGATATAATACTTATATAATTTTCTTTTATACATACAAACGACCAGACTCAACATAAGTTAGTTATATTTTTTTAAAGTACATAAATACTTGTGTCATGTGGGAATCAAACCCGCGACCTCTAGATTAGAAGGCAGAGCCACTACCAACTAAGATAACATTAGAGTGAATCAATTAGCAATTAGAATGAATCTTATTTTAAAAGCTGAATGAAAATTGTGAACCTACTATTATTTTACATACGTAGATCGAGGTTAGTCTTTGGGGAACAAAAAGTAGAAAACCGTTTTCCTTCAGTGTGACGTATGACACGTCAAATTATAGGTCCCAGCTGTTCGTCACAGTACAGCAGTCGGTAAGCTAAGTCCTAAATGGCCTATTGGAATTTTGAAAACTTTGACACCCGATTTCGCCACTCTCATACGAACTTTTTTACTTACTATAGTGTTATCACAGGTGTAACTAACGCAAATCTGACTGCTGTCTACAGTCAAGATCTCTATTGCCGAAATACACCCTGATCCTCATCCACTATCGGGTAAAATTTCACGGAGTAATCCTGCTGGCACATTCAGGGGGAGGCCTATGCCCAGCAGTGGGATAGAGAAGGCTGTGGATGATGATGATGATGAATCCTTTATAATATTGACAGGATCTAGGAGTGCCGTCGTGGGCCACATGTGCCGAGGACTTCATCACGAAGCACCGCGAGGCGCTCGAGAGCAGCCACGTGTCCGATAACCTGCACCACTGGATCGACATCACTTTTGGATACAAGTATGTAATCACAGCATCTAAATATACTGTAAATGTTCAGGCAGTTAGCAACTGTCGCACGAAGCGGTACGCGTCTACGTTTCTAGTACGTACCTCTGAGTGGAACTCCCTGCCTGACTCCCTGTTCGCCACGAACTATAATCCAACGATCTTTAAGGCGAGACTGAACCGGTTCCTATCTGGTAAGCACGATACATCTTAGACCATAGCTATTGCTTGCCATCGAGCAAACTATGCTCAAGTGCAAACCTGTTTCAGTTAAAAAAAATAAAACTCATATTTATTGATTTTAGCTTAATTACAGAGCTTTCACAGTTATGGAAATTATTAACTTTGTTCTATTAATGGCAGTGACATATAAATATGTGCTTTAATATATAAATATATGCAACATACATTATATAAAAAATAGGCAATAGAAATTAAAAAATACCTCTTTCTCAGTCGGATCACCTAAAAATTAGGTCTAGAAAATGTCCTCGTTTGTCTATTTTATTTTTCATGTAAGTACTATGCTTTGTAGAGTAAAAGGATGTATTCGTATTATAGTCACCCGATTTGATTTCTCTTACATCTTTGTTATTAAATTTTGTTTCCAGACTATCAGGCGCAGCCGCAGTGAAGGCGAAAAACGTCTGCCTATCATTAGTAGACGGTCACACGAACGTGCGGCGAGGTGGTGCGATACAACTCCTAACTGCTCCTCATCCACCGAGAGCATCCAGGACTCTGCCCCCCGCGCCGCCGCGGCTGCACTGGACCACGCCTCGAGATGCAAGTAAGTGGTTCAAATTAT
The DNA here is from genome assembly GCA_927399415.1 of Macaria notata. NCBI lineage: Eukaryota > Metazoa > Arthropoda > Insecta > Lepidoptera > Geometridae > Macaria > Macaria notata. The sequence continues at coordinate 8,605,859 of OV656725.1, read as the reverse complement.
TTGTGTAGAAGATTTAAGTAGCCGCCCTGTTTTACCCCTTCGCAGTAATTTTATTGTAAGTGATCCTTATAAGTATTTATGTTATTACGTATGAGTAATGCAAAATCTGAAATTGAATTGAAAACAATCAACTAACTTATCCAGTATAGAAGTAAATTGAAAAAATATTATTTTAGCCACCTTCATCATATTAATTACCACATTTTCGTTCCAGAAAAAACCATCAAAAACGACAGTTCAGAAGAATTGTCTGAGGAAGAAGAGGAATCTACAAGTCTTCCTCAGCACGTGTCCCGCCTGCACGTGCCGCCGCAACGCGTCAGATCTCGACATAAAAGCAGCAACCGAGCAAGATCTCTGTCCAAGAGTATTGAAGACTCATCACACTCACATTCCATCGAGACCCGAGCATCTTCACACTCAAGGCACTACAGGGTACAAAGATCAGAACTGGGCAAAGGAGTCATCTACCTCCCCAAAGAATTCAACCCGGTCGCCTCAATATTAGCCTTGGAAGCCCTGGACAACTTCAAAACAAAATGTTTCCTCGCCAAAGCGGAAGATAAAGAAAAACACAAAGAAAACTTGTCAACTTTAAACTTGTATCCAGTCCAACAAGAAATAAAACAAAACAATGCAAGCGCGTCAAAAGAAGACGACACGGCGTTCACGAATCACATGTTTCTGGCGTCGTACGAACAAAGTTACTTGAAAAAAATTAGTCAAGATGCTCATCTGGAGAACGTGTTGAAGGAAAGAAAGAACAGGTCGTTCAATTCAAGATACACTACAGATGCGGCGATATACAAGCAGTTTGTGACAGAGAGTAGACGGCAGGACATGCTGGTGATAGGCTGTCTGATTGTGGAAATATTTCTGCACACGCAAATGCGACCGTTGCGAACGTTGACAGATAACTTTTCGGAAAGATTCAACACTTGTCGAACAGTTTTGAAACACAACTTCAATGTGATGCCGAAATGTGTCAGTTACATCGCGTCGTTGCTTCTAAACGTGCAGCCTCCAAGCTTGAGTTTCAAGCAAGAGTTATCGCCGAAGAAAGACGAGGTTCCAAAGAGAACTGTGGTGACAGAAAAAGGCTTGCCTTCACCGAGTCCGGGGCAGCTACTGCAGCCTTTACTCATGCAGCATCTAATACCATTCCCGCAGAACTTCAGCATTTTGTACAATCTGCTGAGTACGCTACATGAGTACGAACTGACGAGCAATGAACTAAACATTCTGTACATGTACGAATGTGACGGGATCCAATGCGAGAAGTACCAGAATGTGGACAAAGCAAAGTTCTTCTTCACGCAGAAGATTGCCGAAGGAAAAATACAAGCATGCGCGGCACATCTAGATGTGCTGTTGAACCAAGTGAACTACAGCCAGTTTGACGTGCTCGATATTTTCCTGGCGCACTACATCGAGTTGCTCCGGAACAAAGACACGTCGGTGTTGGCTGCGTGGTATCTGTTCGATACAGTCAGCAAAGCGCTGGGCCCAGCTAAAACAAGGAGCAAACTTCTCAAACACATACTAAATCTTTACGAAGATGACGACTATATCATGGATAAGCTTGAGCATAAACTGACAGACGTAGATGCGGTTACGGCTAATGGGGCGACAGCTAACCGACAAAAGTTCGTGAAACTGTACCACAATATTTTCCTTCTCCAATTGATGGTGAGACTTGGACTGCAGTGCTTCTTGGACAACTTCACTCAGCATTTGGTGGAAGCAGTCGGTGGGTACAAAGATGTGAACACAGAAGCAGGGTCTCCGGGACACCTGTGTCACAATCGATCCATGGCCAATAAGAAGCCGAGATACTCCGATGATAACATGAAGAACGCGTTGACAACCAACAATGATATCTTCTCTCCTGACACATCATATGGTTCAGAGCATGTTATTACTCCGAGCATTCACGAGAAAACCATGAACGATGCGTTGAAAGACAAGGACGCTGATAGTAGGAGTGAGAACGAATTGTTTCACTTCGAGACAGATAAAGACAGACTCCCGAGTCGCAACAGCAGAAGCAAGTCTCCCGCTGAATCGATAGACTCATTCAATTCTTCTAACGCTCCGCAAGAGAACAACAACCACACGCCTTCACCTTCAGGCGAGCTCTCATCACCGATTAACTCGAAATTCTATTCCAAAGAACAAATAACTATCTTTGATGGTAACTGTGAAGCGACTCCCAAAAAAGTTCTATCACCAACAAATGAGATTCCCACCAAATCAATGTTCACAAGTTACATACACTTTGCAGAAGAAGACGATACTTCCGAAGTGGAAGTGCGCAAAGAGTCACACACGAGACAGGTCAAAAGCTTGGACATTGGAAAGAATTTAGAGAATCACGTTCTCAAAATGCATCAAACGAATGAAGAGGAGTTGGAATTTAAAGATGTTGGATGTAAAATATCGGACATGAGTTCTGAAAGTCTAATCTGGCTGGCTCATAGACTCGGACCCGTGTTGACTTGTAGATATATAACCAGGAATTTGCTCAAAATGCTGACCCTCTGTTATATTGGCAAAGAAAATCTGAGTCCGTGGGAAACGGATGAGAAAGATGAATTTGATGAGATCTCAATAGTGAATAGTAAAGTTGTCGGTGATAAAAACGCTATGAAGGTCATTAACTGCTTGACTTCTATTGTAGGTAAGTGATTTTATTACTTCATTCACACTCCACTACAACTTATATCTTAAGCATTGTCGTAGTCTGTCTTTGAGAGCTCTCAATTAAAACCTGTTTAACTCTCGTCTTCAGAAACTATGAATTATCGGGTAGTTTGGCAGAAATAGTTCTATAAACTGCTATTTCATAATTTATAAGTGGAAATTTGAATATTGGTAAAGAGTAAAGACATTCTGTATCTATTCCAGCAATGTACGGCGAGCAGGTAATAATCTTCCAGTACCTGCCGCACATGAGCGAGCTGATAGCGTCGTGCCGCAAGCGTCTGTCAGCGCCGCTGGAGGGCGGCGTGGTGGCGTGCCTGCGCCTCGTCATGCACCTCATACCCTACATGAGCGACGTCAAGCTCATGGAGCAGCTGCAGGTGGGGTTCCTCCTCCTTACGTCGTGTTCCTCCTTACTGAGGGTCGTGACTGTTCCTCAAAATTAAATAGTTGTGGTAGTTCTTTCAGACACATTGCGGTGGTCAGGTGATTCAGATGAGGATTAAAATACCAATATCACTAGGCAGACAAGCACGTAGATACTCATGCTATGATACTACAGCCAGGTCGTAAGGCATCGTAAGGGAACTGGTAATATCATAGCAACAATATCAATGGATCGAGCTCATATTATAACCAACGAAAATTCAAAAACAACGCAACAATATTTATATGAACATTTAATCACAAAGGATATATTTGTCTTTTCTAATAGAACGAAAACTCCTCGTTCCAGGACACGTTCCTGAAGTCGATCCTGCAGCCGGCGCTGCGCCTGGCGTCCACCAGCAGGTCCTCATACCCGTCGGGCGCGCCGGCGCGCGGGGCCCTCACCAGGGCCCTAGCGGCCGCGCTGCACGCGCTCGCGCTCAGGATAGGACCCGAAATGACTAGGAAGCACCTGTGTGCCCCGCCTTTACAAAGGTATTGTTGTTATTTAATTTTCTTCCTAATATTTACCCTGGTGATGATTGTAGACGATGGCGACCTGGGTCATAATTAACCGAGTTGCATGCATACCAATGACGCCGGTTAACAAAGAAAACTGACTTGAAAAAATGGTCATGATGAGGCAATCTTAATTTTTTTTGATTATTTCACCAACAGTGATAACATCCTAATCTTGATAATTATCAATCAATCTTTTGACTAAGATAATAAAACAAGTCGGCCTTTTTACTCATCCTACGTAAATGTCTTGTAAAATATACCTTTACATCTGTTCTAGGTTCTTCCTGGCATTCGATAAAGCCACCGGTAAAACTGACAACTGGCCCAAACAAGATGACAACTCGATTGATAAGGTATGATGTGTGGTACACTGTTAAATTTGTGGTTGAAATATATATGAATAAATAGTCTAACACTAACTGAACTATTTAAAATGCACTGGAAATATATCAATTGTAACTTTAATAGTAAAAAAAGGCGCGAAAAGGATAATGTTTTTTTGTTTTTTGCATTTCCAGATGTCAGAATCCGAGCAATCGGACGGAAAAGTGGAAGGCTTCCTGGAGATCTGCCGCGACGGCAGCACCGCGGAGTGGCGTGTGCAAGACGGGCGGGTAGTCCGCGCCGACCTGCCCGACCTGGCGTGCAGCCCGCCGGACAGAAACGACCCCCCAGACAATACTGCACTTACTGTACGATTATTTACATATTTTATCACTGGATTTTATATAGCGACTCTGTGGTCGAAAGTAGACCATGCTAATTGCTCATACTGAAATGGAACTTGCTCTCAAAGTAGAGAACAACACATTTACATAGAAAATTAAGCGCCATGATAGGTCCATTATCTCTATCGTTGAGTCGTATTTCCTCATGACCGAGAATCATGACACCCCCGCAGAATCAATAGGTAAAGGGTGTTCTCTTGGGCAAATATATCGAGGTGGGCGCCAAGGTCCTTCCAGGAAAGATACAGTTCTCGAATATCTTGTTCATTATACTAGCTGATAAAGAAAATTAAGAGATCCAGGCTTAAATAATACTCAAATTTAATCAGAAAGTTATGCCATTTTTAATCTACACAATATTATTATTACTACTTATGAATTATTCCCCAGGCCCAAGAAGAATTACTAATGGTGTTCGACGCAGAGCTCGCGTACCAGACTTACACGACGTTCGTGAAGTTGGTGGGAGTGGACGCGATGGAGCGCAGCCTCAAGAACACCGACACCATCCGCGCGCTCTGCACCAACTACGAGCAGAGCCATGCTATCAGGTAAGAGAATATTTAAAACCACAGATTTCATAATGGTTGAAACACATATGAAAAAATACATAAACCCAACTTCCTAACCCATGTACGATGATGGGAGACTTTATCGACCTGCCATTCTATGTTCCATAAATAAAAAATCTAGGCAATCAACTACAAATAACCGCGATTTGGTCCAGCGATTCTGGTCGATGGTGGAACATGCATGTACCAGAATGGAACTGGCTCCGAAATACATTGTAAAGCTTCTTGGCTATTTGAAAACGTCCTAATTTGAATTTTCCATATTTATAATTTGAAAATGGCAGTCAACATCCTGGCAGGCACCACAAAGCTACGCTTTTACTATGAGAAGATGACAAATTTATTCAAGTTATTTTTATTATTTTCCAGTTCACCGCTCCAAATATGCCGCGACAGGCGTTTCCAGCCCTCCCTCAGCGACGAGCCTCTAAACCGTCGTGACGTCACAAGCAAGCATGACGTCATCAACGACCACATCTCCAGCTCGAACAGCTTCGGCTCCAACGTGACGTTGGTGGGCAACAGGATAGATGTCGCCAGTGACGCGTGCGAGACCAGCTGCCAGCACGGGTTCGAGGCCGTCGCGTGCAAAATGGATAACGGGGTCAAGAGTGCCAGGTGAATATAAACTAATTCAATAAAATACCGGTTGTTATTGGGTAAGCACGCTCCATATTAGAGCAATTTAATCATATTAATTATACCTTATCATCAGGTAGGATGGAAATAAAGAGCCAATATAAAATGCCAAGGACTTTTAACTAATTGATTGATTGATTGATTGATACTTTATTGGACACAAAAAACATAATACACAAACAGAAAAGAAAATTAATTAAAACTAATGTTTTTCACTTCCAACGAACACTTCATAATATTGTTTGAACAACGTCTTTTGATTTAGAAATATATGTACCTGTCGATTTCGACCAATACTCGCTTGGCTATTGTGGAATCGCAGCAGCGCGCAGGCTGCCTCCGCCGCACGCGCTTATTTTATGTGCCAACCATTAGTAACCAGTCAAAAATTTATATCGCTAGAAGTTTCAATGAAAAAAAGTGATGCATTCACATATTTTCCGTGTTTCAGACATTTACGCGGCGACTGGCTCATCTACTGGGAGCACGAGATCGGCCGGCCCGACAAGGACTCCCGCTTCAACCTGAAACAGATCAAGCTGCAGTCGTTCTGTGGACACACGCACTCGGTGAAGTCACTGCATTGTTTGGACAACGAGAGCAGCTTCATGAGCGGCTCCAAGGACAAGACTGTCAAACTGTGGTCGCTGAGGAATCAGGTGAGAGGACAGTGTGTAACTAGTAGTGGTTGCACACTACTGCTGCAACCTCACATCAAGTTCAAAGGCACTCGCTTAGTGGCGAAGGAAAGCGTCGTGAGGAAATCGACATGTTTGAGGACCTGAAAATCCTAGAACATGCATCTTTCGTGGACGGAAACCACGTTGTACGTAACTGAAAGAACTTTTACAATTAATTCAGGAGGGGAGTCAGGACCCTCAGTAAAGAGAAAAACGACTGGATATATAATAACATAATATACTTACCTATTTATTAGGTGTCCATATATCTAAACATTACATAAAAAATATATTTACTTCCAGGGCGATGGCAACGCAACGACTCAGTGCAACTGGACGTACACGGGACACAAGAAAGGCGTGCTGTCTCTTTCCTTCCTGGAGTCGCTGCGTCTTGCTGTCTCTACCGACTCGGTCGTTCACATCTGGGACCCGTTCATGGAGTGTGTTGTTTCACAGGTAAGTCATAGTTCTAGTAGTTTTAGCAGATAAAATACTCTTCATACTGAAAACCAGCAGTCTATATATAAAACTCAAAGGTGACTGACTGACTGATATAGTGATCTATCAACGCACAGCCCAAACCACTGGACGGATTGGGCTGAAATTTGGAATGAAGGTATATGTTACGACGTATGCATCCGCTAAGAAAGGATTTTTGGAAATGCCACTTTTAAAGGGGTGAAATAGGGGATGCAAGTTTTACTTCTTAATGCGAGCGAAGCCGCGAGCACCCACTAGTGTTCGTATAATTCTGCTTGATGACTGTTTGTTTCTGAATACATGGTAAAGATGATACTTGGTCTTTACATAATAGATAATCCTTTTGTACATCAACTGAGCAAATCTTCTATATTCTCTTATCGTGTATTTGGTATTCGCCCACTTAAAATTATGCTTAAATACATCCCCTAATGGTAAATGTTATCAGTCTCAAAAGAGGCGAAAATTTACAGTCTGTAAATAAGTATGTGTTTACAGCTGGATCACCTAAAAGCACCAGTGAGCATAGTCCGTGCGCTGGGTGACGGCTCGGCGGCCATCTTGGCGGCCACCGGAGACGCGCTGCGCGTCATCGATGCGCGCGCGCCGCACTCCATGTACGAACTTAAGGTAACTTTAGATTATTAACAGATTTGTTTTCAAATTGAGACTATACTTTTATGATGTTTCAAACGTCTGTGCAGAAGGAAAAGTCAACACTACTCTTTCTGTAAAACTACAATGTCTTTCAACTCGGAAAAACTTAAAATACGTAATTTGACTTGTAAATCATATTGCCGTCTACTTGAAGTACGCTCGTTCACATTTACTTTCTTGTGGTTTTGTTTAGTTAGATCGTTCTGATGAATGATTTTGTTCTTGACTTCTACACTAACACCACAGACGTAGCATAGCGTATTTGGCGTCAGGTATTTATCTGTGATATGTCTGTCCCAGGTGCCGATGTCGGCGACTACGTTCGTGCGCTGCATGTGCGTGTGCGGCGGCGGCGCGTGGGCGGCGTGCGGGCTCGCGTCTGGTCACATCGCCGTGCTAGAGCTGCGCACCGGCCTGCCGCGCGCCGCCTGGAAGGCGCACGATGGAGAGGTCACTCAATTTATGATGTTTCTTTTTTGCCGTGTTCCTATTATATGGATTCGATCTACTTGTTTGGCCAGCATAGCGGTTTAACTGCCATTAGACCTTCGCAACAATGAAGGTATAATTAATTTTCGGTTGTCAAGACCGACGCGGTAATTAAAGACGTGCGCACTGATATCTCGTCCTAGACACCTAATCTTCTGATTGCCAAATAACTCCAATTATAATTTGTTGATGGGTTGTTGCGGTAATATTGTTTTGGTGATAGGTTTAGATCGTAATGGTCCATTATGATTCTAAATCATCCATAAGCGATCCACCAGTTAGTTTGTAGTAACTGTAATGTAACTTTGTTCCCAGGTGTTACGGCTGGCTGCAGTAGACGAGCACCGCCTGCTCAGCTCCGGGCTGGACCAGGTCACAGCGCTCTGGAAGGCAGACGACGGAGAACTCATCGCGCATATGAAGTAAGTTATTTCTTTATTCGGTTATTCCAATCTATACTAATATTATAAAGCTGAAGAGTTTGTTTGTTTGAACGCGCTAATATCAGGAACTACTGGTGCGAATTGAAAAATTCTTTTTGTGTTGAATTGACCATTTACCCAGGAAGGCTTTAGGCTATATAACATTACGCTGCAGCTATATAATAGGAGCGAAGAAATAATGGAAAATGTGGAAAAAACGGGGAAAATTATTCATCTTTGAGAGCTTCCGTTGCGTGCGCTGCGAAAACGGTTCAAAATTCAAAGAATTAATGCCCAAAATAAGTATTCCACGCGGACGAAGTCGCAGGCACAGTTAGTAAATAATATGCGAGACAACTAAGAAAAAATTGCAAGTTTCTTTAGTTTTGTTTAGTGTTTGTGGACATGTTTATCTCATTTTAACTCTAGCCTAGAATTTGCCACGCTTGTCTAAAAGGCGACTATGTATATATGCCAAGACGCCTATATAAATGTCTATAGTTTAACTTTCTCAATTATCTGAAACGGAGGTAGCAATATTAACTTAAATCACAGATCAACAACCACTTCGAGTGCTTCTACGTGTCAATATGTCTTTTTAAACCGTTAAACCAATCAACTGTAAAACAATACAACAGGTACAATATTTTATTGTAATATTATGTCAAACAAAGTCACTGATGAAGTATAAACTGGGAGCAAACCTTTCACCAATGATTAGGCATAACACGAAAATAATACAAGCCCACATTCATTTCACGTGACAACCATGACCATCGGGCGAGTTTCGGACGGTATTCAGCGCAATATGAACGTTAACACGAAACGTTAAGTTTCAATTTGGCTTGCGCGTGGGTTACGGACAGAGCCGGGTTAGGTATATAATTTAGAAAAACCAATTAGCAACCAAATTTATCACGTGATATTTGACCCACCATTTTATCTCTTCCAGAGGCACAACCGAGCCCGTGCACTGTCTCTCAGTATACAACAACGAGCTCATCACAGGGACCACCAACAACAGGATTGGAGTACACACCACACTCGGGCAGGACGCGTCCTTTTCCAGCACCAAACTGAGGTCCGACTCGTTCAAAGGTGTCCTTACTTGTATGGCAGTACTGCCTCTAAATAGACTGCTGTTATTGGCTAGTGATAATGGAACTATTAGCTTATTATGCTGATTGATAATGGGCTTTATGGAAATAAAGCTGAAATTCAAATTAGTCACTCGTTCAAGATGTGTCTTTCTCCAGCACCAAACTAAGGTCCGACACTTTCAAAGGTGTCCTCACGTGTAGGTATAGCAGAGCTGCCTCTAAATAGACTGCTGGTATTGACTAGTGATAATGGAACTATTAGCTTATTATGCTGATGAAAAAATAGGATACCATAGCATAACATAGCGGTCCTTAAAAATCTCTTTTTCCAGCGTCAAATTTTGGTCAAATACGTTCAAAGGTCCTTACTGTAATGTTAGTACTGCCTCTTAACTTAGACTGCTCTTATTGGCTTGTTCTGAATCAGGTTTATGAGTTATTACTAATGACAAAAGTAGCATTTAAAATGATAGTGTTCAATTGGTAATGAATTTTAGTCAAAATTAAAATTCATAGAAAAAAAAAAATAAAAAAAAAAATTCCGGGACATTGCTCACATTGCACACAGCGCCATCTAGCCCCACACTAAGCAAACGCTTGTGTCGTGGGTACTAGATAATAGATTGTAAATCATACATTTCAGAACATCAATCGCTTAACTGCGCTCGTGGCAAATTGAATATTTGGAAGTGGCTTCCAGTCATACAATATGACCTATAAAAGACTTGCCTTGCTTGACTTGCTAGAAAGAAGAAACTTGCCAGATAGCGTAAATCAAGCAGCAAAACATTTGCGACTGTTATGAATTCAGTTCAAGTATGTATGTATAAACCAAACAAATATGTATTATGAATGTTATCGTATTGTATATGTTCTATGGTTACATAGTTTTACGATCACGTTATATTGTAAAGAATGTATTGAATGAAATCACAAATATAATTTTAAGAGTCATAATATACTGTAAAATTATGTATGGACATAGGTTAGTAAACTAAGATAAAAATGATGAAATAAATACGAACCACAAGCTCCAAGGCGAAATAAAGCTCAACTTTAGACATCGAGTTGCAGAAACTAATTTATTTCCTAAAGTCATTCTCAAATCTAAACACGTTTTTTGCAACACCTTTAAACTATGACAAGAATATGTTATCATTTTCTTGAATTACTGAGAGAGTACATACTTGCAGTATTGTAAATTAAAGTCGTCATTTAAACGACTTACATGTAAACACGTGACTTCTATAATAAGAAAAAAGCCTTGGAAAATATACTTTAAATTTGTAAACAATATATCAATGCATAATATAATAGGTATATATACAAGGTGTAACAGAAGGGTGTGACAATACTTTTACTATACATACCTATGTATATATAGAATACAGCCCACTAGGTTTCAGAATTCTAAGTGTCATAGATTTCGAGTAATCATAAGTTGAACTTTCATTAAAACTTTAAGATTTGCAACCCTACATCTTATCATTTTGAGCGTTCATTGACTTTTGACGCTATCAAATGACACGGCGCGGCGGTGTCTCTCTGAGAGCGTGAGAGAGAGAGAATACGTTGCGTTAAAACTAATGCTAGAACGGGATGAAAGAATGTGTGCTTATTTCGGTTTCGTTCGGTCAGTGATCACTCGCGAGGGCTGCCACGAAATCAAGTGAAAAATATTATCTAATTTTTGTATGGCAAAAAATATATGCGATTTAATTTTTCATATTTTGGTATATGACTCCTTACATGATATATATGTATACTCTTTAATATTGTCACACCCTTCTGTTACACCTTGTATATATAGTGTATATATACTGAATGGTACCCGCGTCTTGGTAAGCGAAGTGTAGGAAGGCCTGTGCAACGGTGGCTGGATAATATTAGAAAGTTAGAAGGAAACATCTAGGCAAGAACAGCGCAAGACAAGGAGTAATGGCGTAAGAGGGCGGAGGCCTATACCCTGCAGTGGGTCCCATTAGGCTGATGATGATGATGATGATTATATAAATAGTATAGTTGTTATGATCTCGATTCTATTAGAATTCTGGTAACTAATGAGCGTCATTTCTATAATAATAGAGCATGCAGCTTGGCTGATAGTAAGCATTACAAATAATAACAAGTTTTAAAAATACTTATTTGCTCAATGATCAGTTACTCTATGCTGCGTAAGTCTTAAATATATTTCTAAATAAAGATCACTCCAAAAATTAAGTAAATAATCTAAACTTGTTTTGTTTCTAAGTACGTATATTTACGTAGGTATAGCTCAATGAAATCAAAACTAACAACTAAAACAAACAGGGCTACGCCAAAGTCAAATAATTTATTGGATTTTATTCGATAGTACAAAAAATATTCCATGTCAGCTCACTGAAACCTATATCTATAGTTGACTAGCAAACCCGGCGAACTCCATTTCGCCAGTTTGTAGTACATGCTATGTATCAGAGATGGCGCTGTATGTGAAAAATGATTTTCCCTGTATTCCCGCTCCTCTGTTGAATTTTTTCCTGATTTTTTTGCTATAAACCTCACGGAGCCCGAGACCTTTCCAACGAATGCAAAACCGTGGAAATCGGTTCGTGCGTTCTGGAGTTATATCTAGCGTCAGGAAGGAAAACTCGATTTATTTTTATATAGTAAAAAAAGAAAGAAAATAATGATGACTAACCAAACAAACTTGCATGCGTCGGCCATGGTTCAAATAATTTATAAGCATTTAAATTGCGCACATTAATCAATGAACTTCGCAATTGATCTACCTACTATATTTTATTGCGGACTATATAATAAATTCGTCGATTATCGAGATGTTGAACTTGATAAAAAAAATAACAAAACGCAACGAGTTTTAACGAATACTACATGGACGCAGATAATATATACGATATAAAACTGACATTCCATTATTATCATTCCTAAGTTTTGGCTTGGAGCCTAGTATACTCCGACTACGTTAATTTACGTGAATGTTTCTCTCTCTTGAGTCGTATTTCCTCATGACTGAGGGTCGTGACTCCCCCTCAGAATTAATTCGTAAGGGGAGTTTTCTTGGGCAGATACATCGTGGTGGGCGCCCAGATCCTTCCACGGAATTAAGACACATGTCCGCGGATTTTGTGGTCTTGAAACATGTCGGTTTCCTCACGATGTTTTCCTTCACCGCTAAGCGAGTGCAAATCCACACATAACTTGTAAATACAAGTCATTGGTGTAGGGCCGGATTCGAACCAGGGTGCCTCAGGATGAAAAGCAGACACTGGAACCGTTGAGCCACCCTCGCTTGTGCTGAACGTGAATGTTTAAGCTCTTTTAATTTACTAATATTTTGTCTAAATCATAAAATTCGTGTAAACACAAGTAGGTCCATAATTAACCAAAGATCATATACAAATAAAATAAGTAAACAGTAGTTCATAGCAGTTAGAATCAGTAGGTGTTAAATCAATGATCTATGTATGATAGTTTACTATGTAAAACAATAACCAACCATATTGCCTTATTTTTTTTTACTTTTGGCTTATATATGTAAAAATCTACAATTTTAACATACGAAGATATTTCCGACATTAATGACCTATAAATATGTAAAAACTTTCGTTATTAAATTATATTTTTAGCAAAAACGTATTGAAAAATAATGTAAATGAACAATATAGGTACAAATCTTCATTTTACCTGATGTAAATATAAGAATAATGTATGTAATGTATGTATATGTAGCAGAGTTGTATTAATTGGCATCTTTTGTAATAAAAGTATTACCTATAGTGCTATATGGAATTTTCTTTAGTAGTGAGTCAGCCTAAATTATTTAGTTTAAGACGGGGTGCTATGTGAAATCGACATTTTATACAAATCAAATAAATAGAAGTAGATATATAAGATGGAGCTAAATTGTTTCAGTTTAATTTTGATTTAGTGTTAAGACAATAAAAGACGCCAAAACACGATTCCGTATACCTACTTCGCTCGATAGTTTTATTTTTTGAAAAATAGTTGTTTTGAAATATTTTTCACCATTTTTTCCAAGAGTAGTTCAGAAATTTAAACCAATTTAATTATATCTAAAAGGTAATGCTATTATTTAGAGGAGTAGAAAACCATAATGAGAATATTCTGAATTGCTGATTTTATATGAATTTATTTCTTCAAAAATGTCTGCAAAACTGCTCAAATTGTGCAAAATGGTTTGTGTGTGGACAAAACTCGTCGGCCGGAGCTATGCGCGCCCTTGCTCTCATGTTAATACGGCGTGGAATTGCATGCGAAATAGCAACTGTAGGCATTTTTAAAGCGAAAAGCGTTTCCGGGTGAAATTTCGTGGCCTTAATATACATCTATGATTCAATAATAGTGTGCATAATGTCAGATATGCCCGGTTGGGAACGCAAAGAATTTTATGAGGTGTGGAGTTATAGTTCCAACGGTGTGAGTGTGACGACTGGTGACGACAAAATACTTGTTGCTTTGCGACCGGAGTACCTATATGTGTGGTCATGACTAGATTATTATCAGCTAATAAATTTTTAATGCTTGCATAAAAACTTTTATCCCAAATAATTCTTCTTTTATCTTTCGATTTGCATGTCATTTTGAAGTGAGAAGAAAAGAAAAGATCAAAAATTTTGAAAAGCATACTTCACAGAAAGAGAGATAATAATATGAATATTTGCAGAAACTATTAAAAAAGTAATTTAAAATACTTTCTTGGTAAGGAACCGTGACTTATCGCTTTGTATTTATTTCTACAAGCTTTCTTCGGTATATGCTCTGTAGAAACTCGCTGGCGTACGGTTGTAAAATAGTACCTACTGGCATGGTACGGAGAGTGGTGCGGGCTGGTGCGAGGGTGTGATGCCGCATAACCCCGGACACCGGCAGAGTCTGACACTAGTGCGCGAGGGCCGGCGCGCCAGCCAGCGCCGCCATTCCAACGCTGAGATGCTGGCCTCCGAGCTCAACCTACTCAAGGAAGAGACCCACAGCGGCGACCACTTCCTCACGGCCGACCAGCTCGAGGTGGTCTACCGCACCAACTGCAAGACTGGCCTCACCGAGGACCTCGCCACGGAACTCCTCGAAACGCACGGACCCAACGCGCTCAAAGAACTAAAAGGCACTAGCTACTGGAAAATTTTCCGCCACAACCTCTTCGGCTGGTTTCAGTGCTTGCTGTGGGCCGGTGCTTTTCTCAACTTCGGAGCGTACTTGTTTTCGGGCGTTCTTCACACCGACGACGATGGCGGCGGACATTCGGCCAAAGAGTACCTTTATCTGGGCGTCGTCATTACCGCCACCATCGTGGGCACCGGCCTGTTCGGATTCTACCAGGAAGCTAAAAACATCGCAGTCATGAGCGGCTTCGAGAAGATGGTCCCACCAGACGCCGTAGTGATCCGAGAGGGAATCAGGAAGATTATACCTAACTGTGACGTGGTTTTGGGAGACATCGTGGAGATGAACGGCGGCGAGGTGGTGCCGGCTGACGTGAGGATCCTTTGGTGCTCTAACTTTAAAACAGACATGGCTTCGTTAACCGGCGAGTCGCAACCGATACATCACACGGTAGATTGTACTAATGCCAATCCTTTAGAGTCTAAAAACATGGCATTCTTTAGCTGCCCAGTAACGGAAGGCTCTGCCAGAGGTCTAGTAGTAGCTACAGGAGAAATGACGCAAATTGGCAAAATTGCAGGTCTCGTTACTGGACTGGAGAAGGAAGAGACCCCCATCGCTAAAGAAATAACTCATTTCATCAAATTAATTTGCGCCGTAGCCTTTCTCATGGGTTTTGTATTCTTTCTGATGGTGTATTTAACGCAGGGCAGCTGGATCTCGGCCCTGATGTACATGCTGGGCATCATCCTGGCCAACGTGCCCGAGGGCCTCATCGTGACGCTCACCGTGTGCATGACGCTGTCCGCCAATCAGCTGAGGAAGAAGAACTGCCTCGCCAAGACACTGCAAGCCGTAGAGACGCTGGGCTCCACGTCGTGCATTTGTTCAGATAAGACTGGCACGTTGACTGAAAATCAGATGTCTGTTTCTCACCTGTACTGCAATTACAAAATATTCGATAAAGACGATCACAGCGCAGTGTCCGAACCAACGTACGCAGCTCTCGTCGTGGCTTGCTCTTTGAACCTGAGAGCCACCTTCGATCACTCGACCATACACGAGCCAGTAGATAAAAGGAAAATAATGGGAGACGCTTCGGAGTCCGCCATATTGCGGTACATGGAGATGTATCGCTCCGCTACGCAGGTACGAAACGAGAACCCCAAGGAAGCAGAGATACCCTTCAGTTCGGCGTACAAGTATCAAGTCACTATTCACAATATGAAAGCTACCCACAGTTATTATTTGATAATGAAAGGGGCCCCGGAAATTGTTATGGAGTACTGCACGAGCGTGCACTCCGACGAAGGCGAGGTACCATTGACTCCTCAACTGAAAAAAGAGCTTAAATCATATTTTATAAGACTTGCAAATATGGGGGAGCGCGTGATCGGATATTGTGACTTGAAATTGCCCTTGGAATCTTTCCCTCTTGGGTTCGCTTTTAAAACTCAGAACAGGAACTTTCCTCTCGAAAACTTAGTTTTTCTCGGTGCTATTTCTATGATCGATCCTCCGAGGCGTGATATCGATAAGTCGATAGCGTTGTGTCGTCAGGCGGGTATAAAGGTGGTGATGGTGACGGGCGACCACCCCGTGACTGCGCTGGCCATATCACGCCGCTGCGGCACCATCACGCAGCCCACGGCCTACGACTACGCGTTCGAGCACCATATCGAGCTCGCAGATGTCCCCGCACATATCAAGAAACAATTCAAGGCCGCCGTCATCACCGGTGACGATCTACGCAAAATGTCTGTCCACGACTTGAAGTTGGCTCAGACGATGTACGAAGAGATCACTTTTGCGAGGACTAGCCCGCAACAAAAGCTGTTCATTGTAGAATCTTACCAGGCGCTGAAATATGTTGTTGCCGTCACGGGGGATGGCGTCAACGACTCTCCGGCTCTGAAGAAGGCCGACATCGGAATAGCGATGGGAATCACCGGGACGGAGGTGTCCAAGCAGGCGGCCGATATGATTCTATTAGATGACAATTTTTCATCAATCGTTCTAGGAGTGCAAGAAGGGCGTAGAATTTTTGATAACTTGAAAAAGACGATCGCTTATACGCTGACATCGAACACGCCGGAAATGTTGCCGTTTGTATTGTATGCAATAGTGGGTATGCCGCTGCCACTGACGCTGATGTTGATCCTGATCGTGAATGTTGGCACGGACTTGCTGCCGGCCATGAGCCTGGCCTATGAGACGTCGGAGGCGGACATCATGGCCATCCCGCCGCGCAAGCTCTCCGACCACCTCGTCGACCGCGTGCTGCTCTTTATGGCTTACTTTCAAATAGGACTCATCCAGTTCTTTGCAGGAATATACGCCTACTTCGTGGTGTTCGCGCAGGAGGGTTTCTACCCGTCGTCTCTTCTCTTCGTACGTAAATCCTGGGAGTCAAATTCGGCCACCGTGAAGGACTCTCTCGGCCGCCCGTGGATGTTCGAGGACCGGAAGCGGACCGAGAGGAGGGCGCAGACTTCTTATTTCTTCGCCATATGTGTGACGCAGGTGTCTGACGTCATCATATGCAAGACGAGGCGAGTTTCGCTCATAAAGAAGGGTATGAAGAACAACGTGTTGAATTTGAGCATTGTGGTCAATTTGGTTCTTGCGTTGCTGGTGACATACGTGCCTTTCTTTAACGAGGTGCTTGCCACGGAGCCACTTGAGTGGCAGGATCTGTTCCTGGCTTCTCCATTTGCTTTGCTAATGATACTTGGAGATGAATTTAGACGCTACCTCATCAGAAATAATGTCTCCAAGTGGGTTGAATCTGAGACTTATTACTGATGCTAAACAGAATAGATGTTACAGGCGGATACGCTCTCAGACATTTATCTTAAATAGGTAAGTCTGTAAATATACAGGTGTTACTTAATTAAAATCCATTAGGCGACTGACTTGAAGAAACGAAAGAGGTTTTCAATTCGACTGAATTATTTTTTGTGCTTATGATTAGATTGCTTAACACCAGCTAATGATTAGTATGCGTCCTTAAAATATGTTTATTTTTTTGTAATTTAATCTAAGTTACAATTTTATTTTGTTTAAGTTGAATATATTTAAATGTTTATTTTAATGAAATAAAATTACTTTAAACTGATACTTGCTTGTTTCACTCATAATTTCCTGTAATATATTTCATTGTTTAAGTATTTTTTAACCGTCGCCCGCTATGTAGATATGATAAAAATCATAATTTTGGGTTTCAACAGGCCTATTATAAAGTATTTATGTAGGTAGGTATACACGTACATACGTAGTTTAAAATCACAACGTCGGTGGCTCCCACCCGTTTTTTATAAGGTTATTAGTATTCTTTGGCTCCCACATCCCTTTCCTAAAAGGGTAATAGTACCTATTCTTTATCTCGGACATTATAAAACCAACAAACCTGTCATATACTACTATGATATGTTGCAAGTGAGCCGTGTCCTTGCGACACACGATATCTCCAATCTGGTTGGAACATATAACCACAGTATAAAGACTAATATAAGCATAAACTCAGGCTACAACTATGTGTGTGACACACGCAGGGCGCGGTCAGGCGACCCGGCAGTGACGGGTCGGACCTAGGGCTCTTCCAAGCGCTAGCAAGTGTGTCCTAACGCTACCTAGTTTTTTTTAAATTGGATTTAATAAAATGATTTTTATGCCAGTTTTTATTTGCTCCTGGTTGAATATGCGCATTGTGGTGACGGAGAAAGAATATCCAAGTCTTTCTGTTTCGCGGCACAGCTATAAAACAGTTTTTAGACTTCATCAATTTCACTTGACCACAATTCACCTGATAGTAAGCAACAGATTTGGCCCAAGATTTAACGTCGTTTTACTTATGATTCACAAGACCCGCTTGCACAACGGCATGAACACATAAATTTAGCTATTTTTTACTACAAAGCACCCGTAGCTCAGCTAGCAGAGGCAAATGAAACCAACAAAGCAACATTCGTCACGGTCAGTCCTTGGATGGGTGATCAAAAAGTGGCATGGCACAAAAAAATCTTGTAGTGTAGGCCTTTGGTGTTTATTATATATAAGTATATACTTTGGTGTATATTAATTGCCCCCTGCCTAACTCCGTACATATACGAATTTAAAAGCAGCCTGCGCGCGCGCAAGTGTGACCCACATTGCCCGACACTGGCCATGTTATAGGAAACTGTTATTGCCTAGCGCACTTAATCAGAGCTTACTTTGTTGTAACATGTCATTAGAGACAGTACAAATACAAATATAGTGGTTTGACCCATAAGGATACATAATCATTTTTTGGTAGCAAAAAGTTAGTTTGTAACTTAAAACCTGTTACAAAAATAGGTAACATTAGAATTTTCAGCAATATACTCTCTCTCTTTTTGAGTCGTATTTCCTTATGGCTGAGGGTCATGACTCCCCCGAAGAATTGATTCGTTAGGAGAGAAGCAGTGTTCAGCAATTCAGATGTATTCAAATCCAATTATAATTTTACTAGCGGTATCCGCAGCTTGGCTCCTTTATTTTATCCTAGTTAAGCTACATGTGTAATCTGTCTGAAATCTGTAATCTGAAATAAAAAAATGGATTATGATTAATCACGCATTTTTTATACCATAAAGTCATATAAACATTGTACACATTTATTAGTTTAATCATAGTAGGTTTTATGTTAGTTCAAGCATATTATCATTTATGTAAACTTTTACGAAAAAATAAATAAATAAAATAAACCAGACTAATTTCTTACACATGAAACTCTTAACACCTGGTTCACCACTGTCATACGTGTTCCAGGATCTACTTTACAAAGGCGCAGCTGCGGTCACTATACTATTTGTTGACGTAGGTCATGATTTGTCTGTGAGCATAGACAATATGTTCCTGAAACAGCTAACTACCTATATGTCTTCTATACAAACCATCTAGTTAACTGGCCTGTTAGCTTAGTTGTAGTGGCTATGCCTTCTAATCTAGAGGTGTGGGTTCGTTCCCCGCATGACACAAGTAATTATGAATTAAAAAAAAGTTTATAAATTATGTAGAGACTGGTCGTTTCTATGTATAATATCTATTTATTTACAAAAGAAAAGTATGTAGGTATGTATTATATCCGTTATCTAGTAGTGCCCATGATACAAGCGTTAGCTTAGTATGGGACTAGATGGCGCTGTGTGAAATGTCCCGGAATATTTATTATTTATTTATAACAGAACACGTTTCAGCAGTTTCTAGAATTATTTGACCGTTTATCTGTTTAAACGCTCATCACGCAATAACAGCTGAACGGATCATCATGATTTTTGATAAGTAGCTAGTATGAGGTCTTAGAAGTGTCTTAGGCTACTTTTTATACTGAAATAATGGAGCAAAGCCGCGGGCGACCACTAGTCTATACTATACTATAATATTATAAAGCTGAAGAGTTTGATTATTTGTTTCTTTGAACGCGCTAATCTCAGCAACTACTGGTGCGAATTGAAAAATTATTTTTGTGTTCAATAGACCATTTATCGAGGAAGGTTTTAGGCTATATAACATCATGCTGCAACTAAAAGAAGCGAAGAAACAATGGAAAATGTGGAAAAAACGGGGAAAATTATTCATCTTTGAGGGCTTCCGTTGCGTGCACTGCGAAAACGGTTCAAGCAAATTTATAATTTATAAAGCTGAAGAGGTTGCCCAAAATAACTATTCCACGCGGACGAAGTCGCAGGCCTAGCTAGTTAGTAATAATAAGGAAAATATCTATCGCGTGATATTTGTAAATACATATGATGCCTTTTTGGCAACTACCTACATATGTATTGCAAGATAGACAAGTACCTTTGTCATAATTAGACATTTAATGGGTATGAATGTCGTCCGTGAGTGAAAAGCCCTTGCGTTCACAACGGCCTGTCTGGGTTGTCATGTGTGGGTGAAGCTGGTGAAGTTAGTAGTGATATCTGCGCACGGATTAAATCAGAACTAATAAAGTTTTAGTAAAGGTTTGATAGAAGGCCAATCCGTAATATAAGTGGAGGCACCAGTCACATGCAGGACTATTTTGAATGTATCCTAGGTATATGTATTTTGTAAGGTGCGCCCAATCAATTACGTGTGCCACATTTCATAAATGCTGCTACATTATCGTAGGTATCAGGCACTTTATTCTACAACTTCAACGACAAAAAGAATTTGCCCTTATGTCGAAGTTATATGGCAATATACTAATTTTAATTGTCTCCCGGTGCTAAATCGTTATAATGGCTTCATTAATTGTTTTAGATTTCAACGGAATATCATTATTTTTTCTATTATGAGTTAATTTATTAAGTGCTAAACCTGCACTATGGTTGATTAATTTTTTTTCCTCTCATTTTCCAATAAAAGTTTAATTATTTTTCCTATTTCAAGCACTATAAATGCTTAACCAGCCATATTAAAATCACCTATGCGGTAACAACCCTTGGTCTTTTTCAGACTTTAAGTCTTAAAAAGACTTAAAATCTTTATAATCCTGAGTTTATTCTAGGCAAGCGTGCTAGATCTTAGACTACAGTGATGCTTTACATCAGGCAGGCTGTCAAACGTATCCCTTTTCCGTGTTAAAAAAACCATCTATTCATCCTGTCCATCTATGTATTCTGTGCAGTTTAGAATTAAGTTTCCAATGCACATAAAAGGCAATAAAATACTCATAACTGCGATATCAATTAGCCAAGGTAACCTAAATAACTTGAACACTCAACAGCCACCGACCAGACAGTTTTTTAATTCACAATTCATTAATAAATCGTTTCTAACGATACTCATTCTGAATTCCTTATGAATGGCGTGTTAGCACACGGTATGGAATGTGCGCTCGCGCAGGATTTAGCACTGTGTCGCCAATTAACCCAATATTTTAAACCAACTTTATTAAAAGAGTTCATAAATTCAACCTGTGGGTAAGTATATACTATGTTCATATGTGGTGTTGTTACATTTAGAATTGATGATCAAAACATACCCTATTTGGAATTAAATTATTAATAATTAGCACATGTGGTAACGTGTATACTTGTACCTATGTATGACATTTTAAAATGTTTTTTTTATTTACATAAGTTTACTTAATGTTTTAACTCAAAACCGGCCCTGTTCATAAGATATGAGCATCCACGCATTCTTGGGTAGGTAGATATATTATAGGTACTTAAGACAAGTATTCAAATCAAAATCAAATTATCATTTACTTCAGATAAAAAATATAAGATAAAAAATCTATTTGGTTCGAAGTTTGTTATCTATCCATAATATAAAAATGAATCGCAAAATGTAGTATTGGTAAGTATTGTAAATTACAGTATTGGTAAGCGCATAACTCAAGAACGCCTGACCCATTTCGCCAATTTGTTCGTTGAAGTTCAAGGATGGTTTTCATGGTGAGAAAAAATCGAATAACTGCCGGAAAAAACCTTAAAAACAGACCTTTTTCCCCATACAAACGTTTTCTAACGTAGAGTAGGTTCAACAGACAGGACGAAGTCTGTCGGGGACCCGACAGACTTCGTCCTTTCTGTTGACTCTTGCTAGTTACAATTAATAAATTGTTTAAAAATGCTTGTTCCTATTTAGGGACAATCGTGATAGTTTTGCTGTTTATTAGTTTAGTTAGGTGTTAGCACCTTATAAGGCAAAGCACCAGTACCGCACAACATAAGCCTGGCATTGGCTGTAGAATATTTTTAGAATGGTATTTTATTTGTCTTTATGTATTGACAATTTGTCTACAATAATGTATCTCTTTTTTCCAAGATGTACGATTTTTCATCTCAGATGAAACAAGTAAAACGTTTAAGAAACACAAGATGGCAAAAGTATACGAAAAGGAATAAGGATTCCTACGTAGGTAATCTACAAAGAAGTGTACTCGTAATGTGTGGAAAAACTTTGGAAAAGTAGTTTAGATCTAACTAATAAGCAAACTTAAAAAAAGTTTAAGCAACTTGGATGAATTGTAAAAAAAAAATGTTCTTGTACACATCTAAGATTTTTGAAGTAAACAACTTAGCTATACATAAGTAGAAGTTCAGTAGCGCTTTCTAAGTAATCTGCAACAAAGACTGCACCGTAATATGCCATCTAAATAAACTAAGCAAACAACAACGTATCAGCATTGCTATCCAGCGTGGTAATACGGCCAGTATGCTGGGCACGCTGCCCTCTGGTAGTGGGCTGGAGCACTTAGATTTTCTTTAGGCTTTTCTAGAGATTTTCTAAGTGCCCCTTTTTTGTAGTAGTTAGTAGTAGGTATGTTTAGTTTTTCTTCCCTTGTTTTTAAATTTTATTATTGTAAGTAAAGCAAACAACCTATCAATATACAAACCAAACAAGACTTAAAATTAACTAATTACAACCTTATTAAATTACACTACTTGTGTATTATAAATAACATATCCAATATCCATATTAGTACCACATGCCGCCATAGGCTTAATGTTTTAATCTAAAACATGTCGTGTTGCACAGGTTTCTGAAAATCCGGTATAAGCAATATTAAGTTTGCTCCAGTTACTAACATTCACATATTTTATGTAAATAAGCGTGTATGTCCGACCAAACCTACACATGTCCTTTTCGATATTAAATCTATTCCTTAGATAAAATAACTTTGTCCAATATTGCATCAGATTTTGTAGTGGGTAAGTTTTAACTGAGTTGAAATAGTGGTGATGAATTTTATGTATGTTTTTTTTTACGTGGGATAGGTTTACGTTTGATTACAGCCTGCCTGATGTTAAGCATTGCTGCAGCCTAGGGTGTAAAATATGTAGATATTGTCGGAATCGACGAACAAATTTAAATACATACATTTTATAACGCTCTAAGCAGGCTTCCAAGCAAACAATAGTTATTTTTACCTAAATTAGCGAATGTATTCTAACTTACACTCATATCTGAGAATTCTTAGATGAAAGTTGTAGTTATCTTCTATATATATAAAACTCAAAGGTGACTGACTGATTGACCTACTGATATAGTGATCTATCAACACACAGCCCAAACCACTGGACGGATCGGGCTGAAATTTGGCATACACGTAGATGTTATGACGTAGGCATCCGCTAAGAAAGGATTTTTGGAAATGCCACTTTTAAAGGGGTGAAATAGGGGATGCAAGTTTTACTTCTTAATGCGAGTGAAGCCGCGAGCACCCACTAGTTAATCATATAAAATTATTCTTGATTAGTGTGTGTGTGTGTGTGTGTTGGATCAAAAAATTGATTATTGATTGATTGATTTTATTAAAAAATTGATTGGTTGGATTGTCATCAAAATCAGTTCACTAATTGACTGGCTTGTAAAGATATGAGTTTCTATAAATTCAATAAAATCTTTTATCTTTTTACTTCTGGAAAGGGTCATATGGGAGATAAAGTCGAATTATTATTTTGAAAATCTTCTTGTTCGAGTCCTAATTGTTGGCAGATACAAGCTGACTGCCGAGATCTCTGATATATAATTGATATGTTTGAGAAATATTTCGGGAATTGTTTTAATCGATTGCAACATACGGAAGAAGTACCTATATAAAAATATCTTTAGGCTTTTCTAAAGATTTTTTAAGTGCCTTTTTTTGTTGTAGTTAGAAGTAGAAATAAATAATATATAAGTAATTATAATATTAAAATACTTATATAATACTAATACAATATTACTTTTAGAAGGAAATTTACGTCCGTAAGTTTAGCTATATTATTATTTTAAGTTAGTATTTGTACATTTTTAGTTTAGTGAACTTATAACAATAAATAAAAAAATTAAAAAAGTAGTATGGTTAGTTTGTCTTTCCTTGTTTTTAGGAAGAAGTAATGTCTTTTCAGACCGGTACATGGAAAAGAGGATACCTAATTTGTAGGTTTTTACTGAGCAGCGGCTCGGAATCAACACTTCGCTTACAATATTTTGTGAAATAGTTGTGCAATAAAAACGCATATTATAAAGAACAATTTCTTCTAAATCGGAAATGTGCAAGTTATTGGAAAATACATAAATATCTTAAGTAAGGCTAAGTTTAGAGTTTTCTAAGTATTAAACTCTAAACTTAGAGCATTAATCATAGTTTAAGTCCATTCACAGGTTTCATTAGAACTCGCCGGACTTTTCTCCATAAATTCTGTCCACGCAAGTACACATGGGTCCTACGTATGGTTACCTGTTCTTATGTAGAAACAATCACACATAAAATAATACGTTTGGTAATATGTCTGTTTTTGAGATCAAAGTACCAATTTCATTAGTATTAAGCTGTCGGTTTTATTAGTTCAAATTGACATCTTCATTATCAGCTTTTATAGATCTAAAGCTGGTTTTCCTGCTAGAATTAAAGTTACACAATTTCTACCTTACTTTTAAAAGTTTAAAAATTAGTAAAGAACCGATGAAATGATGACCTTAATTAAACATTATTTTAAACGTATGATTGTTTAATTTGATTATTACATAACACGGCAAACTAACCTGACAAAGGTTACAGAAAACATATCATCTCTAAAGTTTCAGGATTCTAAAAAGCTGTGTTTGTGGGTGAATCGTCATACATTCAAACATATGTGTTAAAACAATAATTCTAATATTGATCACCTATTAAAACGCGAGTGAAACCAACCAGCATAGTTAGTGCTTAAGTGCTCTAAACTAGTACCCTTGTGGTTACGAAATATGTATCAAGTGCACCGCAGGCCCTTTATATACTCCGGCCGCGCACATTTGGACACACGTGCTAAAGGGAACGCAAAGAGCGCACGCGCAATATGATTGCTAAGGTAAGTCAATGTCGTACTTTTGTAGATTAAACTTATTTTTAACCGATTTCATAAAAAGAGGTTCTGAGTTCGGCTTTTTAAAGGCTACATTTTTGTATCATAATCATAATTTTTTATTTAAATACAAAAAATCTAGTTTCAATTCGGCTGAATGTTTGTAAAGGCTTTATTTTTATAATATAATCATACTGATGGATATCCCTCTAATAGTATAAAGGGGAATGTTTGTGTGAAATTGTGTTTGTTTACTCTTCATGCTCAAACGGTAGAACTGATTTGAGGAATTTGGTATCACGATAGATAAGAAAAAAACTTTTAGAAGACTTGATAACCTCCTTTTTTTGAAGTCGGTTAAAAATAAAGTGCAGAGACCACCCACATATGTGGTAGTTATTCAGCTGCTAAGTGCTGTGCCTTAAACTTTACATCAGCACCTTTTTAAGTTGTTAAGCTAAAGTTGGTCTGAAATGTGGTGCGCCTGCCTAGAAGAAACTTTTTAAATCTGGACCTGAGGTAGTTGTTCTGTTTAGGTGTCACCGAAATTAAAATACCCAGGACTTTGTGAATGGCATACAAAAAATACAAATTCAAATACAAATTTCTTTATTAGCCAAATAAGGTATAGTTATATATTTTGTGTTTTTTTTTGTTCCAGTTATTCGTGTTAAGTTGCGTGTGCGCAGCGGCGGTGGCTGCGCCGGGTATCCTGGACGGGTACGGCTACGGCGCCGCGATCGCACCCGCGTACGGGGCCGCCTACGCCGCGCCCGCCTACACTGCGCACGTCGCTGCTCCGGTGTGTACCTACCTTAAATATTACCTTTCTATAATTTCTTTGTTTTTTTTATTTGAGTGTTTTTATTTTACTTTATTGTAGTTACGTTAAGTAGTACATAAGTACTGATGCTAATAAAATAACATTATGACAATAATTCATTCACATTCATTCACAATATTTGTTACGGTCTACGGTTACTCTACGCATTTTTTGTCGTAGCGTTGTCTACGTAGAACAAAAGACATAAACGCGGTCGCATTTTTTCGTAGCAGAGTTGTATAATATAATTTGCGGATATTCTTGCACGCGGCTTATCAATTTATGAAATTAGCAAATGACCAACATAAGATACACTTTACTGAAA
The DNA here is from genome assembly GCA_927399415.1 of Macaria notata. Lineage (NCBI taxonomy): Eukaryota > Metazoa > Arthropoda > Insecta > Lepidoptera > Geometridae > Macaria > Macaria notata. Next base: position 8,579,379 of record OV656725.1, on the reverse strand, counting down.
TCTTTCGTACTCTGAAGGGTTAAAATTAATATAATGTTCATAGTTTTTAATTATTCTTAAGGAAAGGGCATGGTTTAGAGAACCAAAAATCTATAGTAAGACCTATTACAAGAATAAACTGAACTGAAATAACTTTATAATATTTGTATAAAGGTGGCAGTACACGCAGCAGTGCGCGCGGAGCCAGTAGACCCCAACCCAGCCTACAGCTTCTCGTACGGAGTCTCCGACCCCCACACGGGGGACCAGAAAGACGCCGCGGAGACGCTGCAGAACGGCGTCGTCCACGGCTCCTACAGCCTGGTGGAGCCTGACGGACACCTGAGGAGAGTCACCTATACTGCTGACAAGATTAACGGCTTCAATGCTGTGGTGGAGAGAACTGGGGGAGCGCATGCGGTAAGATCTTTTACTGTCTTTTAGTCAAAACCTGTGGAATCATTCAGTTTATTCCTTCATCAAAGTGGAATCTTAACTAGCTTATCATTTGCATGAGAATCCAAGAATATTCAGTCCCAAATATACCTGTAGTTTACTGTTAATACCATATAATTACAAGAAAACGAAAATGTGTGTTTCTTGGCGTATTTATTCAGAAATACAATATGAAAATATGAAATCATCAGGTGGCGGCAGCTCCAGTGGCCAAAGTGATCGCTGCGCCGGCGCCGGTGGCGGTGGCCGCCCCAGTGGCGCGGTACACTCTCCCCGCCGCCATTGGACACGTGGGTGTGGCGCACCCATGGGGCTAGACCCACCACCACTACCACCACCCTTCGCCTGCTGCTGGACCGGGGATGATAGAAGAAAGATATCGAACGAGTAGACTGTTAAACGCATAGGTTTACACCAAAACTGTACACTGATTATGATGAAACTGCTAAATATTTCTTATGGTTAGGATGGAATGCGTTAGGAAAGTAATAGAAACGTTTGAGAAAAGAAAGGCGCCATTTAGATTTGAAAGGAAGGCCACGGTCACATCGCAAAGGAAGGGATTTGATATTGAGTAGATTTTTGTAAGGATCCTTTGCTATCTGGCCACAACCTGCTGGAAGCTTGCTGCAGCAGGTGGAGGTGGCTTCACCTCGACCACGGAACACTAAACTAATGTTTATTTATTGTAATGCTTGACTGTTACCTACGGACTCGATCTTGACGCGTTGTACCTATTTACTTAATGTAAATATAATTTCTAGTTTATAATTAAATGCAATTTTTGCGCTATTACGCTCGTTATTTTATTTATTTTCATTGCTGTTTTGCATTTAGATGCAGTAACGTTTCATTTGCATAATCTATCAGTTTGGGAGCACTATTTCCTTATTGATATAGGTAGGTGATTGGGAGTGTAAGTGCGTAATTTAGATAAGTTTTAGAGGCTTTAAGTAAACTAGATATAAGATATTGAATCAGGCGTTACTTTGCGGAAATCCATTGTTACTGAAACTTTGGAGAAATATGTAGTGTTTTTCCGCTGCGACTGCTCCTTAACCGACATCAAACAACAAACTTGACGGTTTTTAGGTGTGTTCCTCCATATACCACCGCCACACCTCACCTCCTAACCAACGTGGCCTCCGTGGATCTCGAGATCTTACCAACACCGCACCTTGTGTCTTAAAGCTTTGTTGTTCTCTTTCGGCAAGATATTCTCGTCGACACGTGTTTCGCCTCTCCACGAGGCATCCTCAGGACTCGTGTTGACTCTTCGAACGTCGGTCCGAAACTGCAACTCTCACACCGACGGACCGACACTTGTTTGATGTCGGTTAAGGAGCAGTCGCAGCGGAAAAACACTACATATTTCTCCAGAGTTTCAGTAAACTAGATATATTTAAAATCGATTTAGCGGCATGTGTTCCAGTTCTGGGTATTGTGGGTACCTTAATGTGGAAGTGATCAATCACCTGCTGTGGCTTGGAACGTGTTTCGAGTAATTAATCAAACATTTATCCATTGACTTGTTGAATTTCCTTTTAAAAATGCCTCCATGAATTGGTTCTGTGAAACTAAAATTACCTATACGAGAAGTTGCTGGCAAAACAGTTGAATTATTCTTATAAAATGAGCCGACATGTTAGGTATAATGTTTTCGTAATAGTAGTAATGTCTTTTATATGTGGGAAAATTATACCTTTGTTAGAAATTCTGCCGTCAAGCAAAAGTAAATTAGTCAGTTCCGGTTTGAAATCAATGCCGTTTCATTTTAATAAAATATGAATATTTCAATCCATCATCAGGCAAGCGAGTGGCTTGTCTCATCACATATAAACATGCTTGAACTTAAAAAAATATATACGAATTATGATAAAGCACAGTATTTGAATTTGCTTTATCATTCCATTCATAATAGCTATCTACATACTATTTGCGATCTTGCACCTAAACTTATTTATCTACGCAAACGAGTAGCATTGACATAATTAAGTACACAAATTCTAGCACACTAAAAGAAACTGACCGAATTCTATCTACATTTCCACGAAAGAATACTCAATTACTTAAACCTAACTTAATATGTAAACCCGCGCTTAATATGTAACTTAACAGGGTTTATGTGTCACATGGGTGCGGCGGACTTTAAAGGGCAGGCCGGTACATGCATCTACGCAGAATTAAGAAATTACACGCATAATATTAATCTGAAGATACCTACATATTCAACGAGCAGCGAAAACTACATTTGGTTGACAGGAACGCACGGTACTTGTGAATATGGCGATACCACTCGACATTTGATGTCCATGGATTTAATTTAGCTAATCTCAATCATTACATCTGTAGACTTTGGTGTTGTAATATCCTGCGCTAATATGGCGAATATAATTGAAGTATTTAGTGATAAAACCAGCCGATATCCGGTCAGCACTTATCTATTGCGGTGCACGTGTGCAATACTTATATTGAGTACATTTAAATATTCAATCAATCAATCAATCAATATAGCTTTATAGTACACCAGAAAACAAAAAACATTTACAGTAAAATTACTTAACCTAGGTACATGCGCGGCCTTATAGCGTAGAGCGATCTCTTCCAGGCAACCTTAGTAAAGATCGCTAGGAAAGAAACATGTAAAAGTCGGTGGCGTACAAACAGCAACATAACAGATTCCTTAACAAACAAACATACCAAACACTAAATTATTGCTAGGAAAGCACAGAAAAAAAACAACTAACAATGTTAGCAAAGGGAAAATAAATACATTTGTCTCATACAAAAGAATAAATATATCAATCAATTAAATAAAGGATAGCTAGCAAATCAAACCTTGCTCATAATATTCAGATGAATATGTGAACATATTTTTAAATAATTATTCCATGAATGATCTCAACCAGTAAATAAATCCCCATCCAGTACTTATACAACTGTAGAGCCAGTTTCTCTACCTGCAGATACTACAGTTATATAGTTGTGTAAATTGGGTGTGTTGTATATACAAAGATTGAGAAATATTGAGTGTATAACACTTCAACTATTATCCAGAAACTTATTAAATGAGTTTATTAGATTTATTTTTTTCAACATAATAGACAAATAATAAAACTTACACACTTAAGACAATGTTTCAAATTGACCATTCCTAGTTCACACTGGTATCCTATTCTGTTGGCACCAGCGCGTGATGGGTCGCAGCAGGTGGTCCGCACGCGGGTGCGGCCGCGGCCCGCGCAGGAGCGCCAGCGCGTCGCGCAGCTCTGCGCCCGCGCCCGCCTTGCCTGCTGCGGCTGCCTGCGCGCACCCACACACTGCGCCGCGGAGACCTTCCCACATCTCAGGACCACCGTCCATCCTGATGGAAGAAGGTAATAGAAACGAGATTTCGTTAAGTTCTGAGAGTGGGCACCTCTGTTGTCAGATTTTGAAACCAATACAGCTTATACTTGCCCGGAACCTACATATAATTTAACGTATCATAACATCTCCATATACCATTTAATATCTAAATGTTTGATGGGAATGACAAAAATAATACATAGTTTACTTTTGCTAAAGCTTTGGTTTCCTAGGACAGCGGTGCCTTGCCTTCATATAGCGGCTTTAATATTACGGACGCAAAAATAATTAAAGTACATTACGGTGCAAGTTACCGCTCTCTAGGAAACCGCGCCATTTCGTTTACATAGACAACGTTCTAGTGACATCATTCACCGCTGTATTACGGCCGCTATATGTCGGAACCGCTTTCCTAGGAAATTAGAGCTTAAGTGCTATAGCCGCATTAAGTTTTTATTTATAAACTCTTTTAGAAATAAAAAAATATCGGAAGGACCCGAACTAACATATTTTTTTTTGTAAACGCCAGGAAAGAAACTCTTTCAAGAAATTAAAATTACATTATTATTTTCGCAGAGGTCACATTTTCAATCTAGGAGGTCAGAGAGTGGAGTGAAGAAACCATGAGTGTTACCTGTCCAGCATATGAAAGGCCTTGGCAGCAACTAAGAACTGTCCCATCCTGTAGCTGTCATTGGCCACCAGCTGCAGCAGGGCGAAGCTGTCCGGAGTGCCGGCTGACTGCACAATAATAATCACATAAGGTTTAAAAAATCGGACTCGGGGAAAAAAGATAAGCCAACAAATAACAAACAACAAAAAAGAGGGTCACATCTTTTCATTAAAAAAATAATTATGTAAGTCGAGTCGCAACAAATCACACCTGTCCAACCTATAGCTTTGTACTCCAAATTTTAGATTTTATACTGTTCATGACGTCTCTGCAATGATTTACATACTTATGTTGCCCACAGCGCAATATTACCCGTGGAGTAGTATCAAAAATTTGAACAAGGAGATAAGAGAAAAATAAATGAGAGGGTATACTTTAAATCCATAACAGAACACGTTTATACAGTTTTTAGATGTTTTGTCTGTTTATTTAAACGACTGAACGGATCATCGTGTGTCATAGGCTACTTTTTATCTCAAAATAATGCGAGCGAAGCCGCGGGCGTCCACTAGTAATGTAAAAAAAAAATAAAGTATGTACCTTAACACAGAGGTCCCAAGCAAGATGCGCCTCCTTGTTCATGACGTGGCAGCGACACAGGCACGCGAGGAATGTGAAGCTAGAGCGGATGTTCTCGTCTTGTACGCTCAGTAGGGACTCCTCGGCTTCGCGGTAAAAACCTGTTGCCACTTTTGCCTGAAGGATAGAGAAATTTTTAACAAAAATGTTATTTAGATAGGCCATAGCCTTTCACTACAAGGTTACTTTTTGCATTTACTAGGTATTTATAGCAATCTTGACGAGGTTTCGTCTTAGTTAGTTGCATAGCAACCTTTGTATATGTGCGAAGTGTGAACTCTATAGTGAAAGGGAAAGAAGCTAATAGCGCCAGAATAAGAGGATGAAATACTAGACGACTCTGCTAGGTACTCCATTTTCTTACTTTTTACCTGAGCATAGTTAAAGTTAAATGTATCATCGCTGACAAAGAAGCTCTTGATAGAGTTGAGATACACGAGCACTTCTTCAAAATGTCCAGCGAGGAAGTAGGAGGACGCCATGCACTGCCTCCCGGGGATGGTGTCGCATTCTGACGCTGAACTGCCCACCAGGTGGAAGCTCTGCTGGGCTAGCTTCATCTGCTCATCCTGGGAACGGGCAGTGGAGTTATTGTATGTTATTTTGTGTTTTAGGACCCAGATTCTTCCAGACAAATACTAGATGAGCTAGATTTCGCTGATGACGAGTATCATTCGCAAAACATCCGCAGCTTAGTAGAAGTTAGCAATCGCGTCAAAGAAGAGAAGGCACACATTTATTTCATACGAGTAGTTATAACGATACGACACATCCTATTAATTACTATTGTACAGTGATATATAGCGTCACTAAAACGAACTTCGAGAGCAAGTCGTTCACATGCCATTTGCTCGGTTTATCCTGAGATATTTTTATTGATGTATCAATTTTTGTGTTTATCGTTTTGATTTTCTTATTCTACTTACATCTCCGGTGTCATTATACAGTCGCACGGCGACCACGGCCCGCAGTATGTAGTGCAGCGGCGAGGTGGCCTGCAGGGGCTCCAGCAGCGCGCGGGCCTCCAGGGGCTCCCGGGTGCGGAGCCTGTACCCCGCCAGGTTCAGGCGGGCTTCCGGGACCACGTCTACTAGCTCTGGCAACACCTGCAAGGGAAAAGTTTTAGAATCAAAATGTTTAAATTCAAAAAACTTAGAAGTAGTCATGCCTAATGTGGTGATGTATCACATTTTTGCAATTGCTTACTGGTCGTACAGTTAGCCGTCAAACATAACTGTAAGGTTAAGTAGTCTACAACTTTCTGGAGACAATACTGGGCTACAAAGCCAGCTCTACGAATAACAATGGGAAGTGATATGATGTTTATTTTTGGTATTTGAAGCATCGATTGCTATAACTATTGAAAAAGCTTTTAACGTAACGCTGTCCATGAAAAATGTTCCTAAAACATTACATACCTTCAAAGCGCCTTCTCCATTTCTGAACACGACCAGGTTGTGTTTGACCAGGTCCTGGCCGAAGGTGTGCTGGTCGGAAGATATCTGCTTCAGCTCGCTCTCAGCCGCTTTGCCATTGTACAGTCTGCAATATGAAAACATGTTTTTTAGTGGTATATATAAATTTTCCGGGACATTACATATAGCGTTATCTAGCCCCACATTAGGCAAACGCTTGTGTCGTGCGTGTGTACCTACTAGATAACGGATATAATACCTACTTATATACTTTTTTTGTAAGTACATACTTATTATACATACAAATGACCAGACTCAACACAAGTAATTATAAATTTTAAAGTTCATAAATACTTGTGTCACGCGGGAATCGAGCCCGCAACCCCTAGATTAGAAGGCAGAGCTACTACCAACTAAGCTAACAGGCCAGTCAAAATGTATCGGTATGCCTATGCGGCAACTTATCGGAGTATTCGGAGTAGTAGGTACATCTATGATAGTGTCCTATAATTACAGAATTATAAATAAATGTATTGTATAGTATTGAAGCCTGGTTAGAAAGTTGCTCACTAACTACCCTATTGAAACCAGAAGTCATTCTTTTATTTACAAATCAGACTACACATACCACACTGTAATTGAAGGTATGGCTGTAATAAAGTCAAAGTAATTTTCAATTGAGGCGCTTGGTCCGAAATTTTCTTCCTCTTTGAAAATGTAGAAAAACAGGGTCCCTAAGAAAGCTCTTAACAACAAAGTTTCTGCTTGACAGGCTAGTTAGGTGGCCAGTTTATCAAGATGCTATGTGCCTTTGTTGCAAACTGTATCTTTACATAATTCGAGACCAGAAAAACCCCTTCCATGATAAGAAAAGTGTTACCTGAACAAGTTGCAAGCCTTCAAGTTGCCTGCGACGGCGGAGCTGGGGTGGTGCGCGAGGTATACGCCCAGCACCTCCTGCGACACGTCGTAGTAGTCCAGCTTGTAGTAGCACAGCGCCACGTACACGTTCAGGGCCATATATGCTCTGGAATGTGGACAAATATGGATTTATACGAGTTTTTTTTTAAATGCAAACTGCGCCATCTAATGTCGCACTAAGCAAACGCTTTGTGTCGTGGGTACTAGATAACGGATATAATATACTTAATGACTGTCATGTGTTGAGTGGTTTATTTTCTACATTTAAATCTGTGAAGCTATAAATAAATATGTTTTCTTTCTTTTGTTTACGTCACAAAATGATGGAAACTAAATGAAATGTTATCTCAACAATAATTCTACAAATTATACCTACGGCGATCACACAAAAATGCACATTGATTGTTTCTGTACAAAAAAGTACAACAACATTGTGGTTTAATTCTTTTTTGATAGTCACTTAATAATGGAACAACATTGAACAGTATAAAACTTACTGACGAAATACTTAACGTAAAACATACTAATTATTTTAAGGGTTCATGAAATACTGATAAGAAAATAATTTCAGTCGTATAAGTAATTCTAAGTATGTAATTTTGCGCCTAATTTATTCAGATTAGCATCTAAACTCATACATAACATCTATGAGCATGAGGTTCTATTAACTAGTTTAATGTTCAGTACCCAGAACCAAATTGCGGCAGCGCTTTGACCCAGTCCAAGTCGTCATTTGCATATCTTTTGTACCTGTAATTAGCATGTCAATCTAAGGCCAACTTTGCGCAATTAACCATTTTTATAACATCTAAATACATAAAACTCAAAGGTGACTGACTGACTGACATAGTGATCTATCAACGCACAGCCCTAACCACTGGACGGATCGGGCTAAAATTTTACTTGCAGGTAGATGTTATGACGTAGGCATCCGCTAAGAAAGGATTTTTGTATATGCCACTTTTAAGGGGGTGAAAGAGGGGACGCAAGTTTGCGAGCGAAGCCGTGAGCAACCATTAGTTTTATAGATAAACCCGTTTAAGAATCGATGTGCACAGTCCTAAGACTCTAAATGTGAAGTAACCAGTGACCTACCTTCTATCGAGCAGCAGTTTCTTGTACACATCGATGGCCTCCTGGTAGTGCGCGCGCAGGTAGTGCACGGCCGCCAGGCTGAGCTGGTCCTCGTGCACGTCCCTCAGCGCTGGTGACCTACCTTCTATCGAGCAGCAGTTTCTTGTACACATAGATGGCCTTCTGGATAGTGCGCGCGCAGGTAGTGCACGGCCGCCAGGCTGAGCTGGTCCTCGTGCACGTCCCTCAGCGCTGGTGACCTACCTTCTATCGAGCAGCAGTTTCTTGTACACATCGATGGCCTCCTGGTAGTGCGCGCGCAGGTAGTGCACGGCCGCCAGGCTGAGCTGGTCCTCGTGCACGTCCCTCAGCACTGGTGACCTACCTTCTATCGAGCAGCAGTTTCTTGTACACATCGATGGCCTCCTGGTAGTGCGCGCGCAGGTAGTGCACGGCCGCCAGGCTGAGCTGGTCCTCGTGCACGTCCCTCAGCACTGGTGACCTACCTTCTATCGAGCAGCAGTTTCTTGTACACATCGATGGCCTCCTGGTAGTGCGCGCGCAGGTAGTGCACGGCCGCCAGGCTGAGCTGGTCCTCGTGCACGTCCCTCAGCGCTGCGTGCGCCGACATCAAGGACTCCTCGTCGCCGAGTTTGTGGGACAGGTGGAACAGGAGCCGGTTCTGGGGACAAGTAAATCGAATAATGGTTAGAAGCATTTTTTTATAAGAAAAAGTGGCAAAATGGCTGATAGCCCACTTGATGGTAAGCAGTCGCCGTTGCCCATGGCACTTTTTGTTAAAAACGGAATAGGCTTACGTTGAATACAGCCTGCCTGATGTTAGGAGTTTATTAATATCAACGTTACAGTTGTAATGCCAGAGGTGTTACAGCGGTTTGCCAGCTCATTTGTTTTGGGACCTTACGTAAATCCAAAATGGGAAACATAAGCTATTACATTGGTGCTACTCTTCGGTCATTAATCCAAGTAATGATAGCGTCGTTAAGTTTCTAAAATATCAAAAGAAGTTCGAGAAAAAGAAGGTAAGTTACCTTCAAAGCACATTTTGGAGCTTCGTCGACAGCGTCTTGTGATTCCTTGTACATTCCTGCCAACACAAAATGTTTTAATTAAATTGACAATATTAGTACGATACATCTTGCTCGCATATGTAAATTATGTACCTGAATAGCACGGATGATGGTTTTGGTAGATACTTTTAATAATCATTTACTTCTGGATAACATTACTTGGAAAAACATCTGTCTGGTGGGAAATATCTATACAAAGGAGGGAGAAAAGAAGACTTTCTGTCTTCCTCCTCACTTACATACCTAAATAAAAGTAGCAGACAGCAATATCCAGAGCTAGCGTATCCTTGACACGTGCGTCCAGCTGGTCTTTTGTGCTGATCTCCAGATGCAGGTCCAGCGCCTGGCGGTACTCTCCCAGGTGGAACCAGCACCACGCCGCCCACACGGAGATCCACACGTCATCGTTACCAGCTTGCTTCAAGAACTGGACAAGGAAACAGAAAACAATCTCGTAATTTGGTAAATAAGCAAATGACCATAGAAATACATATAAACGTGCGCGAGCTTCATGCGTTGGAACTGTTGGCCAAATACTAATCGGCCGGCGCGCGCCTTGTAGCTATTAGCTACAGGTTGAGTTGCTTCATTTAGAAATACAAGATTCGGTTTCTCTCAAACTTCTATGCAAATGACGTTATTATTTAAAAAATAACTGATATTTTCGATTTTTTGCGATTCTGGTAAATGACGCCAAATATTTTTTTCTTATATTCGTTGGATAAAGACTGCATGATTACAAGTAGATTTGAAAAGAAAAGGACAATCTTTTACTCTTTTGTACTTTATGTGGTTTTGTGAAACCGCAGCTTTGTACACGAGGAGTTTTTTTGTCAAATAAGAATCTTACCTCGAGTAAAGTTAGAGCGCCTACATAATCTCTCTTCAAGATGAAATCTTCCAATTCGGGGAAGTTCTTCTTAGCTGAACCACTTGATACATTTCCTCGATTGTCCGTCGCTGGCTTCGATCTTGATAGGATCTATGTGGTAAATAAAAATATAAATTATAAAATATAATAATTCAAACAGCAATTTATCCATTTTCATTTCCAGTAAAATTACTTACCATATCTATTTATTTTTCCTTTTATCTCCGTCACAACCTCTGTTACAAAATCGCGCGCTTTGTTGACAAATTGTGTTGCTATGGAAACAGCGTGACGTTGTTTTAACGCGCTTACGGTTATTGACAAAACAGCTGTTTTGTGTAAAAACTCTTTGAAGAAAGAATGAAAGTGCTTGTATATTATTTTGGTTAACAACAACCTCTTTACATAACCCAATATGTAACAAAACTGTTTCAAATTCATAAACCTCGTTGCATGGCAACAAACGACGCTTCTCATCGTCTTTTTGAAGTTGATCGAACTAATCAAATCGACGTTTTGTAATTTTTCGTATAGGTATTTCTGATAAATAGAAATCTTGTAAAATATCTACTTGTATCTAGGTTTTTTTATCTTCAGGATGTCTGAAGCGGGATCTTCAGCGGGTCAGTCTTCGAAAAAGACATGTGTTTGTACGGAGGAAGTTGATTCCACCACTGGGACCTCTTTGACCCCGAACTGCGAGTGCCCGAGGGATGAGCACGATATTGTTATCCATCAGGAGAACTGCCTCCTGTTCAAGAATGAAACTTTTATTTATACTCAGGTTTGAACATTACATATTCTATTCAAGGTACAGCTACCTATCTATACTAATATACCTATAATAAAGTTGAAGAGTTTGTTTGTTTTTTTGTTTGAACGCGCTAATCTCATAAACTACTGGTGCGAATTCAAAAATTCTTTTTGTGTTGAATAGACCATTTATTGAGGAAGATTTTAGGCTATATAACATCACGCTGCAACTAATGGGAGCGAAGAAACAATGGAAAATGTGAAAAAGCGGGGAAAATTATTCATCTTTGAGGGCTTCAAAATAACTATACCACGCGGACAGGCACAGCTAGTCTTTCTATATAGATCTTGTTTGCCCTAGTTGTGGAGTCGCTGTAAGTAATTTATAAAAATCAGCTCATTACTTTTCGCATCTTTTACAGGAGGAGAGACAAGGTCCGCAAGGTATTCAGCCTGCTGGCAGAGATGTCTTTGACGCGTAAGACTTTTTCCTGAGTATAGTTTGTTAGTGAAAGCAGTTGTTCATATTGTTTACTTACCTACTTAACTTAAATTTGTTGGAAAACGAGCGAAAATAATGACGACCCGCAGGATTCGACCCTGCGTTGTTTTTAATTCCTTGTTTAGTTAGCTATTTCCGCTCAACCAAAAAGGTTATCTACCCAAAGTATCATATTATGAGAGTGCCCTTGGTGACTAGTAATTCTGATTGTCGTGTGTAGATGGCGCAACAGTCGCGAGCACGGCGCCATGCCAGCAGTCCTGGAGGCCACGCACCCCCTCATGCAGCGGTTCCAGCTGTCCCTGCGCGAGTTCCTGCTCAAGGAGAACCAGAAGGCAGCCGACGAGATACAGCTGCTGGTATTATAATATACTTACCTCTTATATGTAGATGACGCCAAAATCGCACTACGATGGATGTTGTGTCGATGATATTTTTTATCAAAAGATAACGCAATCGTAGCTGCGACCAGCTACTTGACAATAGGCTATACATATAGGTAGGTATAACTAATGAATAAATATGTAAAAACAAACATTAAAAGCCGACAGCAATCAGTCAATCAATATAAGTTTATTGTACACCAGAAAAAAACAAAGATTAAAGATAAGATAAAGAATCTTTATTGATAATGTAAAGTTGCAACCATGAAGATAAACGGTTGCAACATAGGTATAAGTACTAATATCATAAAATATGCTACACAAATTACAATATCTCTTCAAATTGAATTTATAACTTTTAGTTTTAATAAAATTTTAGAAATTATTACAATGTCAATTTTATTATTATCATACTTAATTTTTTTTTTATTAAAATCATGTCAAACATAATAATAGGTATGTAATCATACAATATGTCAACTTAAATAAATCTAGGTACCTACTGTCACTTTAGCTGTAAAGGGGCTAAAATGGCAATTTGGCATCACACTCCTTACCTAGTAGTTAATTACTTAATTTCTAAGCAAGATTAGAATCAATTGCTAGTTGACTGTAGTCATTTTCAAAGTATTCTTTAAAACTGTAAAGTGTCTGATCTAACATTAATTGTTTGACGCTATTGCAAAATTGCTGATCGTTATTCATAGACTGAATGTGTGCGGGGAGTTTATTGAACAGTTTCTCTCCCATTATAGTGGGTAGTATACAGAACAATTTACAGAAATATTACTTAACCTAGGTACATTGGGCGGCCTTATCGCGTAAAGCGATCTCTTCCAGGCTTCTTTAGCAATATGAACTTAAAGGTGCGTATTGCCGTTGACAAAGTTATCAAATGATAGTTTTGATGATTTCAGAAAGACGAGCTGAAGCTAACTAAGCTGGCGTACGAGAAAAATCTAGAAACCATCTACAAGAATGATCACGACACTAACGCACAAAGGGTAAGCATTCTTACTGATAATATATAACGTCCTATAAAACTACGATTTCTACCTACAAGAACATAGGTAGATAGGTATAAATAATCTATACTAATATTATAAAGCTGAAGAGTTTGTTTGTTTGTTTGTTTGTTTGAACGCGCTAATCTCTGGAACTACTGAAATAATCTTTTTGTGTTGAATAGACCATTAATCAAGGAAGGTTTTAGGCTATATAAGATCACGCTGCAACTAATAGAAGCGAAGAAACAATGGAAAATGTGGAAAAAACGGCGAAAATTATAAATATAATAATTATTCCACGCTGACGAAGTCGCAGGCACAGCTAGTTATTAATATTTAGAGATATTTATTGCACACAGCGACATCTAGCCCCTCGTTAAGCAAACGTTTGTGTCGTGGGTACTAGATGACTGATATAACCTATCCTATATAGATCTACCTACAAGAAAATATGTAGATAGGTACTTTATCTGTTACGCATCATGTTATAAAAAATCAGCGCTGTAGAGTAGGTATAAATCTGCAGCATTAATGCTGAGGTATGGCCTTTTTGGCGCACGGGATACATCAATGTAATGCATATAAGTACCTATATTTTATCACCTTTGTATTCTACCTGTTTTTAAAAAATTTTATGTGTATATTGTAGTGTCATATGTGTTAAGTTAAATGCTTTCTTTCCTTCTTTCTTTTTTATACTTGTTCTTTAGGTGATGATAGAAGAGTACGAGAGTTCTCTGGCGCAGCGCTCGGCCGAGCGGCAGGCGGCCGAGCAGCGCGCCAGGGACGCCGCCGAGCGGCACAAGCGGGGCTCCGACAAGCTGGAGCGCGACATGATGACTGGTGAACATGCATTTGATATCATAGAACACAATTGTAGTCTGACTAGTGGGTGCTCGCTCAAAGAAGTAAAACTTGCATCTCCTATTTCACCCCTTTAAAACTGGCATTTCCAAAACTCCTTTCTTAGCGGATTTAATATAAATAATATAAATAAAAGATAACATTAACCTTCATTCCAAATTTCAGCCCAATCCTTCCAATGGTTTGGGCTGTGCGTTGATAGATCACTATATCAGTCAGTCAGTCAATCAGTCAGTCCTCCAATTAAATCAGACAAACCTTTGAGTTTTATATATTTAGATTTGTATCTTATATGATGTTCTAGAAACACTTTTGAAAATATTCTAAATTATGTGGCTCACATTTACCGAGTTTGCTAAAGAAGGGTTGTATTTTTATAGTCTTTATACTTACAGTCATATTCTCTCTGGGGCCTGTTCTAAAAACAGTACTTGCTGATGTTTTAGTTGTGTTTAGTCTCATTTCATTTGATAGTTTTATTTGTATGAAGTTTCCCGGCTTGAATATGCTCGATACTTAGTCATATGTTTCTTTACTTCGTCATCAAGATAGCAGGGACGGAGACGAGAAGCACAAAATCAAGCTGAGTGGCGTGCCTTGGGAGAGGCCTATGTCCAGTAGTGGATGACCGTAGGCTGATGATGATGATGAATTAATTATGTACTTACTTCTTTTGTAATGTCAGAGCGTGAGGCGAACCAAGAGCTGGAGGCGCTGACGACGCTCTGCAGACAGCTGGAGAGGTGGCGCGAGGAAACGGAGTCCGACCTCACTGTCAGCCACCGCATGTCTGACAAGATGAGGGCCGAGAAACAACAGCTGGCTGATGAGAAACGGGAACTGGTATGTGGTCCTGTATGATAGTTCGCAAATTCTGAAAAGTTTTTATGTGCTTGAAAATAAAAAAAAACCCTGAGGTATAAGATTATTGATGTGAAGTGTAGGCAGTGAGATATTGAGTTGAAAGTATTACTATAGACGAATTAAAAACGAAACGAATTAAATTAAATTATTAAAGTGTTAAAAATGCATAGAAGAATAGATGAATTAAACTCAAGTTGTTGAGTTTAATTCGTCTATTAGTCGGTATTAGTCAAGACATCAGGTCTTGTCCAGAAATTGGACGATGCTAAATGACACGAACTTGACCAATCGTTACATATATCAAGCTTCAGAGATTCGTTATCACTAATAATGTATTATGTACCACATAGCCCAAATTAAAGATAAGTATCTATTTATTGGTATGTAATTTTGTTTACAGGACGTTATAATCTTCGGGCTGAGCAACGAGGTGTGGAAACTTGAGTCCAAGCTGGAGATGTTCCAGAAACAGCTCGAGATCAAGAATAATGAAATGGATAAAGTGAATGACAAGGTAGGTACATATATTAAACACTATCGATCGGTAGTTTTTTCAAAAGGATGTGTAGGAATTTTAGTTATGCAAAATGTCTTCCTAGTAAGTATCACAATATTCATAATTGGTGGACGCCCCCGGCTTCGCTTGCATTGTTTCAGGATAAGAATTAGCCTATAATACTCCTAAGACTTCATACTACCTACATACAAAAAAATATGATAATCCCGTTTTGCGTGATGAGCTTTAAAGTCAAAGTCAAAGTCAAAGTCATTTATTGATAAGAACTTTCTTACAAGTCAGATACTTAAAGTTGTAACTGTTATAAATTTATAACAATATTATATTATTTATAACAATATTTTTACGAGGTACATGTACACAAGTACTATTATAAATTTATTTATATATTATATGTATTTATTCAGTGCATACATCAAATAAATTTACAGCGAATTATTTTGTCACAAGAAAAGCCTCGAAACTATAGAATGTCTGTTCGATGAGCCAATTCTTTAGGCGAAGTTTAAATATATTTTTGCTTGTAGCTGACCTGACTGTATCAGGCAACCTGTTGTACACTTCTGGACCTGCTATATGTGTTAGCTTCCTAGATTTTCTTAACGAGGAAAAGATAGATTGTAACCGATGACCGTTCCGGAAATTGTGCACTCCAGACCTATCCCGGGTTGAGTAAGCTCCGATATTGTCTCTTACGTACACCGCTACCTGAAACACCAGGATAGATGGCAGCGTGAGGATACCGAGCTCTTTAAAGTACGGTTTGACCGAGGTGCTTTTAAATAAACAGAGACACACATAAACAGAGAAACAGACAAAATTTCTACAAATTTTGGAACGTCTTCTGTTATCAATTCGAAGTATGTTTTTTTAAATATATTTTCAATGTTCTGACTTTCGACCCTCTTTAGCTTTATTATATGTATACCTAGATCTGAATCTAATCTGATCTGAAGTTGTAAGATTGTATAAAAATATTTAACAAATCAAATCAAATATACTTTATTGTACACCAAATAAAAGGAACATATTTAACATAAAGGTAACTAGGGACATTGGGCGACGTTATCACTAAAGTGATCTCTTCCAGGTAACCTAGTTTGGACAGCACTAGAGGAAATCCGTAAAGCTGACGTACTTAACACAATATTAAATAATTTAAAAATATAACACAATAACAAATATAACATTCAAAGTAACAACATACGAACATACTTACACATAAAACTACATATTACTAATTAACTAACATATTATATTATTTAACATAGGTGACGGCGTACGCAGCCGAGCTGGAAGACCTGGAGCTGGACAAGCGGCGGCTGGTGAGCCTCTGGAACTCCGTGCTCGTCAACATCTCGCAGCGGGACAAGGTGTACGACTCTGTCAGGGAGGACTACAAGTTAGTATCTTATACTTACCTGCAATTATTATTAGCTGTGCCTATAATGAAACTGTAGGCAAACGAATGAAAATTGAAAATTATAAAAACTGTGATAAGAATAATCTCTAAAGCGTATCTTAGAGAAATGTTACCTATGTCTTGCTAAACGTTAAAATGTAGTAAGAATTGGCATGACATACTGCTTGATTACCAGAAAATTCACAGGTAGGTACATTCAAAATTCCGGCTAACTTCCTTTACCTTTTTTTTACTCCTTTACCAACTTGCATATTATAATGACTTTCTATGGCTTACAAGAAGAACTAGCTTACTACAGCACAAAAAACCCTTCGTTCCAGAATACTTCAAGAGAACTACCGCACTCTGCTGAACAACCTCGAGATCACGAAGAAGGTGACCATGGAGGAAATGAACAAAGGAAAGGAAATAGAAATGAACAAGGACAAACTTCTGTACGATATCGAACAAGCTAATAAATTGTGTAAGTGGGGAAAATAATAATTTACTTCTTTGATACTAGATATGATAAATTAGTGGACAAATTTATGGTTGGATACCTATAATTTTATGACTTAAGTATATTCTACGATACAATAATAAATAAAGAACGGTAATTCATTTCAAATATCACAGAATATTCTTGAATCGTTCCATATCTCTATGAGTGTAGTACTTAGAGATATGGAAAAAAAAACAGAAAATAATCTACCGAATTTTGCATAGCTCAGTTACGTTTGTATGCTTATGTGACTTATGTGCAATATTGCTTGAAAGGCTCGATCCATATATGTTCTACGGACATATTTTCTTATTTCTGACATTCCGTAAATGTTGCATCGCCATCGCTTAGAAATGATTTGTTTGTTTCAGTCGACACTGAGGATAGGACGAGGCTCCAATATGAAACCGAGATCGCAGAGTTAAGTGAATCCATCGAAATGACAGAACGAGACCAAGAAATGATCAGATCGGTAACGTACCCTAGAGCTTATTTGCTTTTTATTTAAATGTATTGTTATTGCTATTAGTCATGTAAGTAACTATAGTTGATTTAAAAGAGAATACTAAAATGAATCATCTTCGATTACACCGTCGTACAAAATTGTTCGTCTTATTAACTGTAGAATTATTCTAACAACTTAACTAACTTATTTTAAAAATATTTTTTTCTTTAAGTATGAAAAATCGAAATCCTCCACACACTTGTCATTACAGGAGAACCACGCCCTCGGAAATATCCTGAAATCCACAGCAAAAGAATACGAGCGCAGAAGTAAGGAGAAACTGTCTCTAGAGAACGAGATACTGGCGAACTTACAAGATTGTCTTCTGAACGATAAGGCGGTCGAATCCATGGCCAACGGGATCAAGAAGATGAGGGAGATGTCAAGGAAACAGGTGAGGAGTTACAGGGACAATAGGTGAAGGGAACTTTGAAAATATTACCATGAGTATATGGTACATACAGAGTCATACTAAGAAAGTACTATATGCTAGGGTCAAAGAATGAGGTTTTTAGAATTACATGGATAAAATTACTTTAGAACCTGATTTTAAAAATACATAATAAAGAATTTCGTTTTTTGATATCTTAATTTAATATATCTATTTCTTATTTCTAGGAAATAACCCTCATGACAATGGAAAACCAGCACGCCAAGATAATGCTAGACATCGAGGTCCGCAAGAACCGCCAGGCAAAGAACAACAAGATTCTTGAGAAGAAACTCGCCAAAGTACAAGAGAGGGAGAAAGAGATCGACCGCATCCAGGAGAAGTACGACCAGAAATCACTGCTGGCGATGAGGAAGCAACGGGAGCTGGACATCATTATGAAGAAACATGCCACTCTCAAGGAGATATTTGATGTGAGTGTTTGTAAAATGTAAATCGGCCGAGTGATAATTTTTTTATGAGAAACGAAACGCGTATAATATGTAGCCGTAGGCTTGAAGCTCTGTGGTGTTTGTTTGCAATTACTAAAGCTTTACACTTCACACCTACTGTCGCATAACACTAAACCTATCCCTGGGTCGAATAACATATCAAGTTCATTACAAATTCTGGCTGCTTATCCTATTTTTATAAAACGTGTCTTAGATTTAAAATTCTCGACATCAGAGTCTTATCCAAACTTACGTAACTTTCAGATGAAATCTCCTCAAGAAAGGCGTATAGAAGAGCTGGAGCAACAGATCAGGACGATGCGCGAGCGCACGGAGAAGATGCAGCACGAGTGGCTCCGGCTGCAGGGGCTAGTCGTCAAGCAGACGGAGCAGCACCACAAGCTGGTCACTGAGATCAATCTCGTCAGCAAACGTGAGCCATTTTAAATGAGTTTTCAGTAGATGATGATGGTGATGTCATGTTTGTAACTTGGAGATTGTGTGTCAAAATCTCTTCTATTCCTAAAAAGACTTAATAGACTTTACAAAAAAAGAACGATAAAATAAATACCTAAGCTGATAAATCTTGACAAATCAGATTCTTATTGGTATTTTGAGTCTTTATAAGCTTTTTAATTCATTTTGTGAAGAAACGTGCAGTTACAATTTCAAATTGTACCATAATCATCTTTAAAGCGAGAGTGAATCGGTTCTTACTGGGTAAGCACGTTTCATCCTAGACCGTAATTATTGCTTACCAACAGGCGAATCACGGCCAAGTGCGAACCGATTCCTTGTAAAAAAAAAACTTTAATAATTTCAGAGATCCAGATCTGCGACCAGAAGAGCATGCGCATCATGGCGGAGGCGGAGTCTGTCGCGCAGGAGAAGCTGCGCGTGGAGCGCGGCCTGCGCAACCTGCGCGGCCAGCTCGAGGTGCTGGAGCGCACGCGCAAGGAGGCGCTCGAGAGGAACGACACCGCGCAGCGATGCAATGTCACCATCACGCAGGAGTATGCTGCTAATCTCAAGGTAGCAATCATTACACGTGGTGGAGTGGAACGTCCTACCTGACTCGAATTTACTAACAAAATCCAAAGTTTGCATAGAACGGGTTTATACATATGTAACTGTCATGGTCAATCTAAGACAGGTAATTGGGGTATTAATCTTAACTTCTTATTTTTATCTTCTTATTGATTTGTTGTGCGAGAGCTCAAAGAACTAGTTTATTCCTAAACTTTTTCCATTTACAATATCAACAAAATCCAACTCTAAAGCTAAAGTTTGTATAGAACGGGTTAACTTTAACTTTATACAGAGAAGTCATGCTCTATCCAAGACAGGTAATTGGGCTATTTGATGGAGCATAGCGTGTCATTAAAATTGGTGCATGGAAAATCGAAAATATTTTATGAATGAGAGCTGATGACAAATTTAGTGCATGTAGGTAACCAAAATTTTCAATTGAATTAGAATATTAAGTAATGGTAATGTATGTTGCAGGGAGCAGAAATGGGGATAATAGAATTGGAGGAAGAGATTGAAGACATGGAAAAGGAGAAAGGGAACCTCAGCCAGGATCTAGATCGCGTTACAAGAGAAGCTTTGATTTGGCAACGGAAAGTAAGTTTACTATCCTATTTTTTAAATAATCGGTTTGTTCAGAATATCAAGACGAGTGACATGTTGAGCATTCTAATACCGGAAGCACGTTATATTGTAGGCCACAATGTATACGCTATGATTAATAAGTGTAAGCGATTTGTAAAAAAAAAAAAAAATTGTTTTCAGGGTATTTTAGCAGTCGAATTAAAGAAGAACATGAAAGAAGCTAAATCTGCGGTTGGTGAAATAGGGCAGATGAAGTCGGAAATTCATAGAATGGAGGTAATTTAGAATATATCTATCTACTTATAGTTTTTTTTTGATAAAAGTATGAAACATAGTAGACTACTTCAATAAGTAATATAAGTACCAACATGTGAACGTGGACAGAAAAACCTTTTTTGTCACTCGACTGTGTCCTTCGATATTTTCATAGGTTCGCCGGGAGCAACTCCGTAGAACCAGCGAGAAGCTGGCAGAAGACCTGGCGTTCTACGTGACTAAGCGAGAGACTGCACTGGAGAAGACCCGCGCGTCTGCTGCCGTAGAGAAAGCCCATGGCAGCAACCACATCTCGCAGTCAGTCTACCATCACAAGCTGCGGCTGGCCAGGGCTGATGTAGCCAGGGTCACCAAGGTATATCTAGTTTATCTGGTCATAATTGAGTAGAAAGTAAGAAATTGCCAGAAGACCTGGCCATCCATGTCTATGTCTTGGTGAAAGAACTTATTAGGTAAAATTTTCGGTCAAGATTTGATCGACGGATAAAATCCATTTTGTAGATTTCACTGATTCAGCTACTGTAATAACAGTTTCACGATAGTGTGATTTCACTAACTAAATTTGTGTGTCGTTGATGTTAACGTCTAAAAGTAATTCCATTTACTGACGATATTATCCACAAAAAGAACCAAACATGTTCCTAGGACCTGAACGAGGCCGAGGCCAGAATGAAACAGCTGCAGGAGGAGCAGGCGCAGCTGGAGCACGACCTGGAGAACACCAAGTGCCTCAACCACCAGCTGGAGGAGCAGGTGGCCGGCCTCATGAGGGAGTGCATCGAGACTGACAAAATGAAGCAGTGGGTGAGATGCAGAGATGTTTTAATGACTACTGACACTGACTCATGTCACCGGTACTGTTCTTGAACGATATTCGCAATTAGCTACTCGTCTGTTGATCAATTAGTGATAGTTTTGAACCTCTGCCATTGATAATGCTTATGAAAAACCGTAGGCTTATCTGATGTGTTGATACAGTCGTTATGAATTGATAATAACTTTTGTTTTCCCAGACTTCAAAATCCAAAAAGCAGTGCAAACACTCAGTGCAAACGTAATAAGTCGGTTAATACAAGTCTAATAATACAAGCAGTGCAAACACTCAGTGCAAACGTAATAAGTCGGTTAATACAAGTCTAATAATACAAGCAGTACAAACACTCAGTGCAAACGTAATAAGTCGGTTAATACAAGTCCAATAATACAAGCAGTACAAACACTCAGTGCAAACGTAATAAGTCGATTAATACAAGTCTACATACTAAGGACTATGGAATCGTCAGCAAAATGACACTGTTCTCCTAGTTATAATGATAAACTCCTAATGATCCCAGCTGCTGGAGCGTATGGTGCGGAGCCAGCGCTACGGCAGCGAGCTGGCGACGGTGGTGAAGCGGCAGTCGCTCCGAGTGAAGAAGCCCAAGTCGGTGCTGCTGCAGGACTACACCGCGGCCGTCGCTCTCAACGACCGCATCAAGTACATCGTCGAGTGCCTCACAAAGGTATAAATACAATACGGTAGTAGAGTATCTTGAATCTTCTCGCAGTGCTCCGCAGTATTTTTCCTGGATAAAAAGTTGCGTGTGTTGTATGTATGTATTTATCCACAGTTTAATCGGTCACCAACAAATTTAAATCGGTTCAGCCTTTTCAGCTATAAGAAGTAACAAACATACACACACAAAATTTTATCTTTAAGTATAAGTAATATTTGTTAAATCATTTGTTTGTCGTTTGTTTGTTGTGAAATCGTGGCTGAAAAATATACGGGAATGGACGAGTATTGCCAGCGTAGAAGAACTTTTTCGCTTGGCACAAGATAGGGACGTTAGGACGTAGGGACGGAAGTTCGCTGAGCTGACGGCCAACCTCCATTAAGGAGAGGCACTGGAAGAAGAAGAAGAAGAATATTTGTTAGATTACAGTTTAATTACATTGTTTTGAAAAAACCATTCACGCTTTCCTTGCGTCACCGTTGAGTAAATTTTATGAGATGGTGTAACCGACACCGATTGGTTTATACTCTTGGATTTCGTTTAAAATAAAACAATAAGATCGAATATTCCATTTCTATACAGGAGTACCCACACTTCGGTGACAAATTGGCCACGATAGCGCACACGCTCGACATCCACTCGCCGAGCGGGTCGCCGCGAGTCACGCAGTCGCCGTCGCTCTGCGGACCCATCTCCGAGGAACCGGACGAAAATATACCGGAGAAACCACTCTGCCCTACAGAGCTCATTCGATTGTAAAGCTCCTAATAATATTTACTTATTTATTTATTACATAGTTTAACTACGAGGTGACAGCAAACTATGTGGTTTTCATAACTTTGTGTGCAGAAGTTACAGCGTATTACATACTTTTATACTTCATTTTATTATAATGTATTTAGCAAAAAAATATACGTGTTTTATTAAAAGACATATAGGTTTAGTTTGTGTTTGATATTATAAAGCGTACTCTCAAATATGTCTTAGGCATGATACGCAAAGCATATAATTATACTGATTATAAGATTTATTCGTCGCTTTCATAATAAATAATCATCAACATAACTTCTAAATTTTAAATTTCCCGCTAAAGATACGGTATTTTCTCACACTAAGGCTAAATAATAAGTTATTGTAAAAAGACGTGGTGTGACTGTCACTGTCACAGCTGTCAATCTGAAGCTTAGGTACATAGTATTCTTTGCTTAAGTATTTGTTGTTGTCGTGTTTGTTCTTCGCTGTTTATATCTTTAGATTAAAATAAAATAGTATTTCTAATTAATTAAATATGGCCAATTGTAGAATTTGTTTGTGTAGTAGACCTAGGAAAGATTTTTCAGATATAAATATCGTTGAAAACGGGGAGACTCGCTCATATAAAGACGTCCTAAACTTTTGTTTGGAAATCCAGGTTAGTATTGCTTGCTTTAATTATTTCACTCTTTTTATTACCTGTGTTCACAAGGCTGCAAAGAAGTCTATGCTATCAAGAAACTAAACAACTTTCAAAACATATATATTCGTATTACTTTATTAACCACACTACATACTGATAAGTTGAGTAAAATTTTTTGTAGTCATAACTCCTCAATACTCACCTAGAAAATTGCATGTTAAATTTTCGTTGCTTTTAAAGCTCTTTTAAAGCACACTTAGCTCAATTACTCAAATTTCAATTCAATTAGCTCAATTATAGTTACTATTAAATCGAGTGAGGATGATAAAATAATCTACTGCATTTAAAAACATTGATTCTAAAGTTTAGTTTATCCTTCTATTTTCCTTACTCCCTTCTTTGTCGACAGATTAGTGATGATCCAAATACAAACACAAGATTGTGTGTAAAATGTTACAAAAAGATTATAGACTTCTATGAATTTAAAGCTCTGGCTCTTAGAAACGATGAAAATACAAGCAATTTATTTACAAATACTCTAGAGACTAATGGTATATTTTTACCAGAAGAAGCAAACTCGGAGGATGTTTTGGACGAACCTTTAGTTTTTTGTGATGAGAACAGTATTGTTGATACATCTGAAATTAAAATAGAATTGAAACTAGAAAATGAATCTGATGATGAAATGCTCAGTGTCATCAAACACTTGAAAGAGGAAAATCAAGCTTTTATTGAGGATAGTGATATAAGTAAGTACCTACTGATTTTGTTTAGATTTAGGCAGTTGTCCTTCACTTGTTTTTATATTTTATTATTGTAAATAAATGTTGGCAGTTTTATATATTTTCGAAGTGGTGTATTGATGAGAAACTTATTGAATATTTATAAATCAGAATTAAATGTAAGACTGGAATGTAAGGTACTTTATATTATGTAGGTAATCCACTTATCTTTAAGTGCTACTTCTATTAGGAATCAGGCATTCAACTGGGGCATGTATAAGTTATATATAATCAAATATGCCTATATATGTATTTTCAGCTTCAACAAACACAAATGATGTAATGAAAAGTGAATCAAAATTTAATGAAGAAGAAATTTTCAAAGAAAACAAAAAGATAAAGAAAAGTAAAGAGACAAAACAAAATAAAAAGATAGAAGGAATTTGTGAACAATGCGGTAAACATGTGAAAAATATTCATGAACATAGAAATTTACACCTTCCTGTAGAAAAACGAAAAGTGTTTCCGTGTGACTATTGTGAGAAAACATTCAAGGCATACAGCGGTAGAAGAAAACATATACAACGGAAACACCTCAATGTTAAAAAGGAGTGCAACTTATGTGGAAAAGGTAAGATCATTTAAGAACAAGCATTTAAAAAAAATATTAGTAACAATAAGTTTAACACGTAATAATAGTTTTTTTAAAATATTTACGACTTAGCACTACTGGTGGGGCAACAATTGGACTCGAAAGTTAGCAATGGGACAAGACTATGCTACAAATACATATAATTTCTGTGTTTTATATTAAATCTGTTAATTAATAGTAATATTCTGTTTACCTATTAGATGTATAAAATTAGGTTTGTTAAAAAGTAGGTAATAATATACTTACATTATGTTTCTCCACAGCTGTATATGACATTAATATGCACATTCAGACCACTCACAATCGTGATTCCCTGAAATTCGAGTGCATTCACTGCAAGAAGAAGTTCCTGACACAACAGCGACTGAACTTGCATCTCAGCGTGCACACCAAGGACCGGCCATTTGAGTGTGACCAGTGTGGAGCCCGCTTTAGGCTCAATTTAACTCTCAACAATCATAAGTAAGTAAATATATTATTGTATCAGTATGTTATTGTATTGTGTGAGTATATTTAGCATAAAAACGCGCTGCAGTGGCTTGATAGAAACTGAAATTTAAAAAGTCGGTTAAATTTCTTAAAATGCAAGGTATTTATTATTATAATATTAAAGGGTTGAAATATTTTTTGTTGTCAGCGCCATCTACCATGATCTACAGGAACTAAGAAATAATTCAGCTTACTCTAGGGAACACCTCTTGTAGCGCTATCTGACGTAATTGATCAGAACTAAGTTACAATGTAACCCAGCTACCAAGCGCTCGGTGAGTCATCACATATTTACGCAAGACCAAACTAGATGGCCACGCGAGCCGAGCGGCGGAAAATTAAATCACGCAAACGCCATGCCGATAGAAGCAGCGGGCGGATTTAACCTGCGTTGAACTTGTATCGCTTCTCGGCCTTTTGGCTAAGATCAAAGTGTAGTATCTGTTCTTTTCAGCTTAATATCTGAAAGTTCCCTCATTGAGGGACCAGTATATTAAACTGATTTTTGTAATCCGACGGGATGTTCGGGGCTCGCTCCACTCCCGTCACGGGTCGGCCCGGCATTGCAGTGCCGCCGGGATCGGCCCACCATAATTAACTTATCTATCCCTTTAGCCTTCACCTAACTAACTCTGGTTAAGTTAATCAAGTACTTTAAATTAAAGTTTCAACTTTAAACACCGCTAAGAATAACGTTTCTCTTTTGCAAGTACCTATCCTAGTAATGTAAGACGTGCGATGCTGGTTATTTTTTATCTAATACAGCATCGTCATCTCCATAGTAATATTGACACATTGAATTGATATTGTATTCATCCATTATCTTGAACAAGTAAAGCCATTTGCAAAAGTTTAACGGACTTTCACCGCCTATCAAGCCACCTCCTGATTTTTTTGTTTATTTATTCGTCCACAAAACAAGCACTAGCTGTATAACAAAATAGTACAAATATTTCTGCTTGTACTCAGATATCCTTTTAGGTAGTTAATCTGTGGATGGGCATGTTTTTAATTATTTGATAATAGTATTATAGTACCCGTAAGGCATGATTTAATTTAGTTAGGTATGTTTCATTTAGAGATTAGTAAATCTAATTAGTTTATTTAGTAGTCCTCCTGATGATGGAACCTGCAGTGTTCCGAAACTTGTCGAGCTAATTTTCGACATAACTATTGACGTAGGTAAGTGCTAGCCGGTTATTACAATTAAATTATTTGATTCAACTTGTATTTTCAGGCGTCAGGTGCACGACAAGGAGCGCTCGCACCAGTGCCACCTCTGCGCTAGAAGCTTCTTCAAAAAGGATCATTTGAAAATACATATCAGGTATGTAAATGTGTTCTTAACGCGCTACACTCGTACAACTGCTTGAGCGCGAAGAAATAACAAATACACACACACACAAACTTTCGTCTCATAATTTTAGTGGGATTATTAAACTATATCATAATGTAAACTCTGCATAATCTTCCGCACCGAAGTTGGCTACTACCACCACTGGCTATCACTTCACTTATTCATTTATTCACCCCTACATATTCGATGGTGCTGTGTGATCATTCCTGAAATATTTATTACTATGTTACGAAATAAACTGTAAATTTGTCCTATAATACCTATATGTATATATTTATTATCATATTACTCAAGCATTTGCTAAGTACGGGTCTAGATAGCGTTGTTTTGCTCTAGACTAGTGGGTGCTCGCGGCTTCGCACAACTTGCATCCCCTATTTCATCCCTTTAATAGTGACATTTCCAAACATCCTTCCTTAGCGGGTGTCTTCGTCATAACATCTACCTCATGCCAAATTTCAGCCCGATTCGTCCAGTGGTTTGGGCTGTGCGTTGATAGATCACTATATCAGTCAGTCAGTCACCTTTGAGTTTTATATATTTTTAGAAATGTTTATTTTATTGCAGGTCCCATACCAACGAGCGTCCGTACTCGTGCCCGGAGTGCGGCAAGCGCTTCCAGTCCACGCGCATACTGAAGGTGCACCGGCTGAGGCACACCAACGTCAAGACTGTCGAGTGCACTCTGTGTGACGCCACCTTCTACTCTAGGAGGTATTTGAAAAGCAACGTGTGCCTGAATACAATACTTAGAAATAGCTAGTTTCAGTAAGCGGCAGTGTACAAACGGACGCGGCGGGCAAGTTTTAAAACTAATATACCTACCTAGAAGATATAAACGGTCAAATACTTAAATTATTTATTTAACATTATGCCTATAATTATATGTCAAATAAACTAAATAACCCGCACTTAATCGTTCCCGGTGTAAATGTGCCCATCAAGCTCGCTGCGTTTCCGCGCTGAATGGGTCCCGGTGTAAATGTGCCCATCAAGCTCGCTGCGTTTCCGCGCTGAATGGGAATAGGTAGATAAGACTAACGGTTAAATTAAACAGAATAGTTACTATACTGCTTCAAAGTCATTTTTCAGATAAAGACTGAAAAATGTCTTTCCTCAAATTTACAGTAAATAGGCCCTTGTGAGGGTAACCTTAAGCTGCTTTGCTTAACATCAAGAAATGCATTATATACATAAAATATTTAGAATTTCAAAAAGCTAACATCAGGCAGTAGTCTAAACGCAAAGTACGTAAAAAAACTTATTTCCTTCTGCACTGTTGGTTCTAATAAATCATCATCCACAGCCGGTTTTATCCCAGTCCTGGGTAACGCCTCTCTATTTACATGCCAACTACCTCAGTCCTGTTTTTTCTAATTATCCCCTGCTATTTTATTTTCAGCAACCTCCACTCTCACATGGTGTCTCACACGAAGGAGAAGCGGCACCCGTGTCGATACTGCGAGGCCAAGTTCCACCGCTCCGACCACCGCAAGCGGCATGAATACACCGCACATTTGAAGAACGGACTGCAGATACCAAGGAGCGAGTGATACAACCCAAATAATTTTATTCAGACATTTCATAGGTCCATAGTCAAAACATAAATTAAAGTGTTTTTACTAATAGATGCTCATGATCATGGAAGAAAAAATAGGTTTTGTGACTCTCGTAATCCTACACTCTCCTTTCCACAAATCTTGATGTTCAGTTGCTACGTTTTGGTGAAATACACATATAGAAGAGATAGATACCGCGAGGCCAAGTTCCACCGCTCTGACCATCGCAAGCAGCACGAGTACACCGCGCTGAAGAATGGCTTGCAGATACCAAGGAAATGAATGACAGGTGATAAATTATACATGTTTCTAATGGATAAATAATGATTGATGAAAAATTGGTTGAGTCACTTTTGGAATCTTATAGATCATACAAATCCCAAAATCTCGATGATTTGTCCCTACGTTTCAGCGAAATATAACTAATGAAGAGTTAAAGAAACCGTGTCAGTTCTGCGAGATACAGTTCTTTTGTAAGAATGCAAATTATATTGTTAATTTGTGATGAATTAATTATTTTAATATTCATTAACAATTCGTGATTACACTAATGTTAATTTCTTTGATATTTTATAAAATTGTTACCGAAATTTTCTTGTTTTTGTTACCATATAAATTCCTTGTCCCTTTTGACGGTTCGGCGGTATTATATACCTAGTCAGCTCATAAGTATTGTCACACAGTAAAAACTTTTCTTTTAGAATGCTGGCCACAAAAAAGTTTATTGAATTCGAATATCGAATTGTTCATGAAAATAAAAATGTATACTTTTTAGAATTTTACTCATTTTTAAATATGGAGTGGACGCTTAAAGAAGACCGTGTTGCAGGTATTGCATTGCATCGTTGCGGTTACGCGCCAATTCAAATTTTTGACATACTGAACATTTGAATATTACCAAAAGATTCGTTTATCGTACCATCAAACGATACAATGAAGACTCTAGTGTAGATGACAGGTCAAGAAGTGGTCGCCCTCGGTCTGTTAGGACTCCAGCAGTGATAAAAGCTGTGAAGGCGCGAATTCAAAGAAATCCCAAACGTAAGCAGAAACTGTTGGCCCTTTAGATGGGGTTAAGCAGAACCACGGTGAAAAGGGTGTTAAATGAAGACTTAGGGCTTCGGGCATATCGAAGAAAAACAGGAAATCGTTTGAATGCTCGTCTAATGGACCTGAGACTGAAGAGATGCCGCGCTTTGTTGAAGCGGTACGCGGGAAAAAAATATCGGGAAATTCTTTTTTCGGATGAAAAATTTTTTACCGTAGAAGAGAGCTACAACAAACAAAATGATAAGGTGTACGCACACAGTAGTGAAGAAGCGAGCAAACGTATTCCGTGTGTCCAACGAGGTCATTTTCCATCCTCGCTCATGGTATGGTTGGGAGTTTCTTATTGGGGCTTAACAGAGGTACATTTTTGTGAGAAAGGTGTAAAAACGAATGCAGTTGTGTATCAAAATACAGTCCTGACGAACCTTGTGGAACCTGTTTCTCATATCATGTTCAATAACAAGCACTGGGTATTCCAACAAGATTCGGCGCCAGCTCATAGAGCGAAGA
Source organism: Macaria notata (assembly GCA_927399415.1). Taxonomy (NCBI): domain Eukaryota; kingdom Metazoa; phylum Arthropoda; class Insecta; order Lepidoptera; family Geometridae; genus Macaria; species Macaria notata. Next base: position 8,549,670 of record OV656725.1, on the reverse strand, counting down.
GCACACAAGACTGGCTGGCGGCGCGTGAAATCGACTTCATCCGGCACGAAGACTGGCCCTCCTCCAGTCCAGATTTGAATCCGTTAGATTACAAGATATGGCAACACTTGGAGGAAAAGGCGTGCTCAAAGCCTCATCCCAATTCTGAGTCACTCAAGACATCCTTGATTAAGGCAGCCGCCGATATTGACATGGACCTCGTTCGTGCAGCGATAGACGACTGGCCGCGCAGATTGAAGGCCTGTATTCAAAATCACGGACGTCATTTTGAATAAACTTTATTGTCATAAGAATCTATGTTTTGTTAAGTTCATTTTGGTATATAAATGGTTACATAAAGAATAAAGTTGTTTCAATTATTTTATTATTATAGTTGCAGGAGCAGATCTGGAACGGGTGCAGAAGTATAAATACCTCGGTGCTTGGGTCAATGAAGAATGGGATAGCGAACAGGAAATACGAACCCGGATTGGAATTGCCCAAGCCACCTTAAAAAGAATGGATAAAGTCTTATGCAGTCGTCAATTGTCCATAAAGCTCAGAGTAAGACTACTCCAGTGTTATGTGTGGCCTGTAGTATTGTATGGTAGTGAAGCCTGGACTTTGAAAGCTAACACACAAAAATTTCTTGAAGCTTTCGAGATGTGGTGTTACCGTAGAATGCTACGCATTAGCTGGACACAGAAGGTTTCCAATGAACGAGTGCTCCGACGCGTCGGCAAGAGCCGCGAGCTTTTGCAGACCATCAAAAAGAGAAAAGTCGCCTATTTAGGACATGTCTTGCGACACGAGAAATATGACCTCCTCCAACTCATAATGATGGGCAAAATCGCAGGCAAAAGACGCGTTGGAAGAAGAAAGAAATCGTGGCTGAAAAATATACGAGAATGGACGAGTATTGCCAGCGTAGAAGAACTTTTTCGCTTGGCACAAGATAGGGACAAGTTCGCTGAGCTGACGGCCAACCTCCATTAAGGAGAGGCACTGGAAGAAGAAGAAGAATTATTTTATATTAAACATGTGACAGAATTTATGACCTGGCTAGGTACCTATATATGTAACTGACCTAATTATTAGGTATATCAATGTGGGTAACTAAAATTATCAATTTTATGATGATATTAGAATATCTAGCAGATACGAAATAATACACAAGAGTATAATAATCTTAACGTTTAATTTCGTGTAAGAATGTTGGGGATACAAATATTTAAAAAATGCCACAGTACATAGAGTAAATTGTACATCATTATAAAGACAAGTCCGGTCGGACGATAGGTTCCACAAGCTTCTTGTCTAAGGCAGGGGCAGCCGGGGCGCAGTGCTAGTTCATTGCTACTCATTCATTAACCGACACACAATAAGCATTTTACATATACATAAATGCGCAAATAATGTTTTTACTTGTCAAGCAAGCAATTTTTATATATCATTGAGTCACCAAATTTGCCAAACAGAATTAATTTTATTCAATATTACAACAAAAATAACGGTAAATTAGCACCGTTCTAACACAAGCACTGCGCTGTCGGCTTTATATAAATTTAGGCTTCGATACATCTTACAATAACATTGGGCCAATCATACGATAAACTTATTCCATATATCTTGTATATAACTAGCTAGAGATATAATGGCCCAATGAAACTGCTTCATTCCAGCCTTGTTTATAGCAATGTAAGCCGGTATACGATATACACTAAATAAAATAGGCAGGCACATATCAAACTACAGCTAATAAAATAATGCGTAAACAATAACTCAATCCCTCCTATCACAAGTTGTGATGTCGCGATACAGTAACAGCTGCCTTCATTATATTAAGAATACTCAATTATAATTACACAAATTAAAATAGCAAACGAAAATATAAAATTGAAATCTCTATTAAAAAGCTAAAATATATTGCAATATAACATCAATTCGTTCATTGTTAACTTAAATACAAACATTTATTTATTCAATAATATACAACTCAAAAGAAAAATGCCGTAATTCAAAATACAACATCGAAATATTATAATGGACAATATAATTATTTTTCTCAAACTTCTCCATGGAACATGTTATTCAAGTTACAAAATATTATCCTAGTCATAACTAATTGTCAAAAATACTAACCCTAAAATTCCTAAATACAATTCTCATCGATATAAAAAGGAAATAAATAGGCACACCACATTCGCTTCGAATGTATTCAATATTAACTTAAAAATTGCTAAATTACAATTAAACTTACATTTAAAATTATCGATTGATATACAATCCACAATTACATTGCAGCATTGCGAGTGCAAACGTTTTATGGCTTTTGGATTTGTACTGAACTGGTTCTTTATTGTAACAAACTGATTAATTAATCTCATTATAGTGTCAAAGGTTAAGTACGCAGCAAGCCGAGAGAATTTGAGAATGAACGTAAGACACTGCTGTTGTCAGAAAAACGTCACATTCATTCATGCAAGCAAGAAAATGCATTAAAATAATATGTTTTCACATAACTATTATATTTTCTTTCCAATTCTTTAAGAACATACGATAATTATATTATATAAGTAAGTAGTGCAGAATTAAATGTCAAATCCGCCCTCACGTAATTTAAGTTCAATACATAATGTAACCAATATTGTTATGCTCTAGCTTAATACTAAACAAGCTGAACATTACGTACGAGAGCTGAACGGAAGAAATAAAAAAAACTGTAATGGCAGTAAATTTTAGCTGTCCAGTTACTAAAGAAAAAAGCTATATTTATAATACCTTGAGTTAGCTAGAACTATGCTAGATTGCTATTGTTTTGTCTCGGTACACGACACGGGTCGTAAATTAGTATCGAATTAGAATCGGTGGAACCACAGATTAGAAATAAAAAAGCCGTGGTTAATGTTGGTCTCACGTTCATGCTATCCTTTTCGCTCGCGGGAAAGGAAAGAGACGAGCGTTCGTTTCGGTGGAGCCAACAGAGCTTATTACCAGCTAAGTATATTATAGTCTTAGATTAGGTAAAGTCGGTGCAGTATCCCGAAGAACGAGTTATTCCTACGGCGTGCTAGAGTCCACGCAAAATAACTACATTTTTTTGGCAGCTTTTCGTGAGACGCAGTTTTTAAGAACACTATTTTCATAATAGCCTTTATTATTATGTTATCCTCACATGTTCTATTGCGTGAATTGTAATAGATTTATATTTTTTTAGTTGGTACTTATCCGCGCGTAAAGTTATGTTGCGTGGCCTCTAGTACAATAGCCGTGCGCAGGGTAGTTCTACATTTGCTGTAGTTCAGTTGGTCTCGGTGGCGGCCTGCGCGGGCGGCACCGGCACGGCGAGGGGCGAGCGCTGGCGGTCAAACATCTCCAGGATGAGCTTGGGGTCTGTCCCGGCCGGCACCGTCACTGTGCCCGTCTGTGGAGCGACCTCATGAGTACCAGCGCACGTTCTTCTCCGCGCCGCGGGGCGTCCGCTCTCTGACCGCGGGTGCTACTATACATACAATAGTGCTTCTTGACATCTCTGTATAACCCCCTTTTTAACTGTATTAAGTCTTACATAACTTCTAAACGTGCTTAATCCACTTCTTAGAAAACTAGCTGTGTGAGCTGTGACAGTTTTAAGTTTAACGTCTTATTTAGGAACCTGGGTCTGGAAGTGATCAGATCAGAATTATCTCTCTTTTGCTTGATTTTAAAACTATAACTGTGATAGAGACCAAACCCTGTTCATATTATCAGTTATAAAAATAAAATGGTAAGTAATGAAGATCACAGCTTCTCAATAGATAAAATCGCGTTTAGAAGTAATGATAATTGATACAAAGAAGAAAACAAACATGGCGAACGTTATCGACCAATAACAAATCGTAACTCCGAAATTACGAGCTATGATTGGTCGTGACTCCGCCATCTTTGTTTATGTACTCTCTCAGACAAAAACTGGGGTTTTACATACGTTTCTGTTATTTACTGCACCTTGTACCTGATGATAGACGGACAGTAGCGGACGCCACGACATTGCGGACAAATTTGTTGTTAGTAAAAACAAAGTTAGTTCAAAAAACATTATTATTGACTTGCCTGCAATTATATTAAAATAATGGGTATCAATATTTTTATCAATTTAAGTTTTTAGAAGCTTAGTCAAAAATGTAGATATATTTAATACATATGCAAGGAAAATATCAATTAAATCATGCTCGATATTGAATAGAATAAGGAAGCTTTTGCTAGTAAAATATATAAAACAGCTTTAGCTTATTCAGTAAAATTTTCAGCAAATAGAGTATAAACAATTTCGAAAAGGGTATATGGGATAGCTTGTAGAGCCATGCAATATTACGCTTTATTTGTATATAAGGTATATATTAAAGCAAGTGTGATACCTCGATGCGCGTGATGACGCCCTCCTCACGACTGTGCTCTAGGACTACAAACAAAACACAAAGCGGCCGTCAAACATACGGACAAACAAAACATGTACATTATACATATAACTGGAGGGACAAGCGGGATACTTATATAATATGTTAAAAATACATTTATTAGAAAATTCAAATTTTTTGGTCTTATTGGGAGGAAATGTTTTCGATAATAATGAGATGGTCAAGCACAGAATAAATTAATTTATAATGAAACTATTAGTTCTGATGGGATATGAGACATAAAAAGATTTCACTTATCATAATATCTAATTTTACAATGTAATTATTTATATATTTTCACTGTTTTACAATAACTGCGCTGCTTTAGGGCCATCTAATAGATCTAACTATTATGTATATGTTAAAGTATGTACTTATAAAGCATATCAATAATAATTTGTTCGTGCAAAAATTTTGCATAGCTGAAAACATTGCAGTATGCAAGCTTTGCTTTGTAAGTTTAAACCAATATGGGAAAACATCCAAAATCTTCTGTAAGTATGTCTTCTAATGAGAATTTTTTTAGGGACATTTAAATGATTATTACGGGACCATCCATAAGTTACGTCTCTCTGTCGTATATGATTACGAGCACAGTAAAAACATTTTGCATACATAATTTTATTAGGAAAGTTCTTAAAAAGGTTGTTATCTCTTCATTTGATACAGGTTGAGTACGAATTTGGATATATTTCTAAATACCTATTTAGAGAGCCAATTTTCGAATGTGTTTTTTATACACGGATTCGTCAGTTTTTATCTGATGTCGGAAACTAAATTAAGATTCTTCTACCAATTGACGTTGAAATTGACTAAATCCTTGTAACTCTTGATATGAAATCATTTATTGCCAACATACCAAGTCACATTCGCAACCATAATTAATAAAATTAGGGGGAATCACATTTCAAATTGGCTTCGTCAATTTTTTTGTATACGAAATAAATTTGGAAACAAATAATCAATAATTCTTTCATTACAATAGTATTATGTTGTCAGCTGTAAAGGGGCATCGTTAATTTGTATAATTTAAAAAGGTAAACGTAATATATGGATGGTCCCTGTCTATCTATACAAGCATGGGTGGTGGCATGGTGTGGTACTCACTGTTTTCGCTGGTATTGTTGGTGGTGGTGGTGGTGGTGGTGGTGCCCCCGTCGGCGCTGCTCTCGTTCATGGTGGTGCGCGTCGTCGTCTTTATCACCATCGAGCTGGTGTTCACTTGCGAGTTCTGGAATGGTATGGTTAGGTAGATTTAAATTATGAGTTTCAGTCAACCCATGCGGCATCGTTTGATCGGAATAAAATCAAAGTTGATATGTAAAATGGCATATGCAATCAAAAGTGATTAATCAATAAAACATCACCTTGGTAGACGCTCTGTGCAAAATCGATGTTCTGTCAAAATAAGTTGATAGGTCAGTAGTACTAGTAACAGTATTGGAGTTATCTTTAAATTGGAATCATTTTTGCCTTTTCCAATGACAAGAATGATTATATTTTGGTATTTTATAGGAATATTATGAATCCGTATGAAGTATTTGTTCTTCTTAATCCTCTGCACAGTGTCTGCAAGGTATAAGGTATACCTGCAGGTTGATGTTGAGCTCGGGCGGCGGCTGGTCGGGCGGCGCGGTGTGGTCCCGCACGGAGTCCACCGTGATGTCCGCCGACGCGGCCGTCACGTCGTGCGCCGCCTCCGGGACCTCCTCCTGCACACAACCATAATTTGATAATGCTAAGCTTAGGTGGGAGATAGACCACATTTAGACGGCATTTACTACAAAGTTGCTCAACATCAGTCCGATTTATTCAAATGTCAATTCAGTTTACGTGACGAAGGATACAAGTTTATTGTAACATCTAAATATCATCATTAAGGATACGTCATCGACATTATGCCTGAATCAATTGGGATGATTATATATTTACATTATTTACATTATTTACATTGTAGTTTTTCTGACAGTCAAAGTTAGACCGTCATTACCGTAGGTTTTTCTTTTTGTTAAGTGAAGTTATGAATGTATTTACAGTCAATTATAACTTCATGAACCGACCTTATGTTCCCCATTAGTGAGTGGCTCCTCGGCGGGTCCTCGCAGCGCGGCCGCCCACGGAGACAGGATTATATGGCATTGCGCTACTGTCACCTGGAAGCGAATATAACTCGTTATATTATATGTATCTGGTTATATGCAATGAACTACATTACAACTGCTGTAAAAGCAGCGAAGATGATTTACATTTTTTTGAAGATAATTTGCTCACTTATATTTTTTTTTGCTAAACAATGGGTTTCCAAAGTTTGCAATTGTGTCATAAATTACAGTTAAAATATAAATTCATATTGATTTAGTTCACCTTAGTAGCGGAGAGGGAGATCCTCTGCAGTTCCGAGGAGGAGTGCAGGTAGAGGGCCTCACCTCGCTTCGAGAAGCACAGACTTGAAATACCACTGGAAGATAAATAAACATAATATTAAAGTCACAATTATAAAGCAATGTAGTAGATAATGCGCTTTAAAAAAATGACTTATAGAATAGTGTAGCATTTGCCTAGTAATTTAGACTCTAAACTGCAAAGAATAAGAGTTAATCATCGAGGCACACTCGCAGTGCTCTTATTGTAAGTATAATAACTCTGTTTGTATGTCTTCTAAACATATAAAACTCAAAGGTGACTCAACTGACTGACTGACTGATATAGTGATCTATCAACGCACAGCCCTAACCAGTGGACGGATTGGGCTGAAATTTTGAATGAAGGTAGATGATATAACGTAGGCATCCGCTAAGATAGGATTTTTTTTAAGGATGTCCTTTTTAAAGGGGTGAAATAGGGATGCAAGTTTTACTATACGAAATATTACGAATTTACCATAACCTCTCCCTCTCAAAAAACATTCTCCATAGGGCGCTGCGCTTCGGCCATTTTTTCGCGAGGGGCCCTTGCGCCTGATGGGTTAATGTGAGTGAAGCCGCGAGGACCCACTAGTAGAGCAATAATTCCTCACTTGATGTCCTCTTTCTTGACGGCGGCCGCGTTGATCTGGCGCCGCAGCTCGGGGCTGAGCACGAGACAGTCGCCCAGGTTGGTGAGGCACAGCAGGCACCACTCGCGGTGCTTCTCTGCGCCGGCGCCGCACTCGAACCACGAGAACGCCGTTCTTCGCACCTGGGGACAAAGAATATGGAAAAACATAAGTACTAGCCATTACTGCTTATCAGCCTTATTGATCTAATGCTTATGTTTGTACATCAATAGTCACACTAACCGCTCATCACCGTCGGCGCATGCAGTCAAATATATGAACGACCAGCGTTTACACTGCGCGTCAATCAGAAACACTTAAAATACTTATCACCTAAATTTGGCTGTACACGCAGACGGTCAACATACAGTCAGCATAGCTCTATAAGCCGTTTAAACGCTAGTAATTTTATAATTACAAAACATAAATAATTTTTTGGCATAAGGTTTAAAGAACTTTATTTGACACATACATTGTCAATTACAAACATGATTAATATTAAACATATTTTACGTTCATCGTCACAAAAAATCGTTAAAGCAAGCTTAATTTAGTAAAGCCTTTAAAAGTTGCTATTGAACAAGATTACAAAGTATTTTTATTACAATGAATGGGTGTGCACTTGACCGTAATTCGCTTGATGGTAAGCAATCATTAGTATATTCCATACCCGTGCGCCCTCGTGCGCCGTCAGCTTGTACTTGTTGTGTGGCTTGAGAGAGGGCAGCGTGAACACCTTGAACTGCTCCTCCGACGTGATCACCACGCGGTGGCTGCCCTCGGGGAGCGACGCCACGCCGCGCTCCACCTGCAGGAATAGGGGTGTTAGTTTGTAGTTAGTTACACTGTCCACCGGAACACAGGTGTCCGCCTAGTGTGGGGCTTAGTGCAATAGATGGTTCATAGATTACTCTGTGATGTTTTTTTTTGACACAGGTATCCGCCTACTATGGTTTAGTGCATTATAAATAGTTCATAAATTACTATGATTTTTTTGGCCATCACCACAAATACTGACTAGCATTGTATTTGAGATGGCATTGACACGGAGAATTAAGTACAACACGAAACGTCGAATTTCCAAAATGTTGAATTTAAAGACTGTGAAAATGTACCTGTGGCGTTCCTATATGGAATTAAATTGAAAACACATTTTTTTCACTGGAGTTGTTGCCATGGATTACTTACAACAACTGGCATATTTTATCTAGCTCCTATACCTATTTACCAACGAAATCTTGTTTATACACTGAACCACACCTCTAACGCTTCAGGCAGGGGTACGTTGGCTCCGTCCAGGATGGTGATGCCTATCACGGGTGCCCTGTGCTTCAGCTGGATCTCTTTCGCTAGTTGGCAGGTCACCTGGAAATACATACATATACATTATAGTGTCTTCAAATATGAATTACAAACAGATACATACAATAAGTTTATTTAAAGCCCGATCTAAGAAAGACGTTGATCGCTTGCCCAACACCTAAGGATTTTTAACTTCTTACAATTTTATATGTTTTAAACAGTATAGAAATCGATTGGTAAGATATAAAGGCAAACGAATTTTTAGTGAAAATCTGTCACCATAAGCACTCTTATTTGACAGCCAGTTCAGTTCCAGTACATACATATGCTTCACTTTCTGTCATTATTTCTGTTGAGCGTGTGTCGATTTAAGCTATAGGTAGTGTTTCACAAATTCGGACCGTTTCCGATTGGAAACGCCAATCAAAGACGCCAAAATTGATTTATTTTAACCAATAACAGTCATCCACCAATCATAGAAGTTACTAGGAGTTCTACGATAGGCGTTTCGTTTTCGAGCCGAGCGGAAACGTTCCGAAATTGTGAAACACCCTACCTGGTGATAAAATGATACTTATTGTGTTGAAGAAATTGTAAAGTGGCGTATACTTACAGGTTCATCTTTCCTCTTGTTAGTGTTGGGCACGTTAAGCGTGAAGGCAAACACGGTGCCGTTGTTGGTCCCCGCCCACAACGTCGGTATGCTATTTTGTGCTGCAAATTATAAATACACTGTTAGGACATTTACTGCACTAGGATATGGGTTATTTTTATAACTATATCAACTGGTTTTATAAATATATTAAGGTCAATAGTTTGCAACAATAGCAAATCATGGATTTAGGTACTGAATAGTGACTGCTGCTCACTTAAGTTATTTTTTTGTATGGTTAAGTCAATTTTTTTTCTAGTATTTGGTCTAATTTACAGTTATAACAAACATACTAAAGTAATCGTTTATTTTTATTAAGGTAGAGTTAGATTTGTAGTCGAACTGAGATAGTTTTAAAAGTATCGTGGTTTTAAAAATATCATTAGAAAATAGATAATGTGAGCCACTGATTTTGAATGCAAATATATACATTGAATTTGGTAAACAAGCAAATACGCACATCAGGAAAACAATGTATAAACTACAACTATCTACAACGTTTCGACCATTTCTAGTAACACATCAAAGGGCGAGTGCTTTAACAAGCGCTTTTTCGCCACAAAGCTAAGTGTTGCATTATGGAAAACACTACCATATAATATATATTGCGCAGGTTTCTGTTCGTTCAAAAAATAATTGGGCACATCAAACAGGCTGAATAAAATCTATGAAAACAATCATACAACGGTAATATGCTTATTGGATAACAGTTTCAAGCAACTAAATGTAGCCAATTAGGTATACAGGTTAGTTTTCAAATGTCAGATCAATTTACAATCTTTTTTTTTACATTAGATAAGCTCACGCTTGACTACAACTTGCCTGATGTTAAGCAACGTTGCAATCTACGATCTAGCGCGCTTGCCTAGAAGAAACCGGTTTACTCTCGAATTGAAGACCGACAAATTATAGTTCAAGGGGAATAGAGATTCGGGCAAGGAGTTCCACAGTTTGGCTGTTCGCACGATGAAAGTCGAAGCAAACCGCTTGGTGCGAGTCTTTGGAACCTCAACTGTATAACGGTGCCTTCTTGCCGTACCTCTACTGGTAAGATGGAATTAATTGAGTCTTAATTGTATAGTATAGATAATATACATAATTATACTGATATATTTCTTGCTTGAGAGTCTCAGCATTTACTTAATTCATGTCTTGTTTTGGATAAAAAGTATAACTTTACTTTGCAATAAGTAGTTATAGAATTGGTAAAATAAGAAGAGTACTTGGATTTTTTTGTAACAACTAATTGATTCACTCAAAAATTCAACTTTTATTTACATATTTTCATTCTATTGATTTGATAGACTCAGACAATATGTCGAATTTTATGTTTCTAACAATATTTAGGTCCTTACAAAATATCACGAAAATTGCACAATCTGTCCACGTGATTCATAAAATATCTGACACTTGAAAACTTACCTCAAACTAAACAGAACACAGACTTAGCAATTTGCCTACAGATAATACAGGGGAAGCACAGAACACGTACACTCACTGTCGGCGTCGCCTTCAGCCTGTTTGTCGTCTACAATACAAACAACACATGTGTATCTTCAGTCACTTCTTACATGTGTGCTCTCACATTTATACATTTGAGGTACGGTCTTACCGAGAAACTAAGTTACTACACTAAGAGTCAAGTCTTGTTTTTCGGTAAGGCAGTTCTTGAATCAAATTTTGAAGTCGACGATTAATAAATAGTAAATCTGGTTATTAAAAATTTTGTAGTACACCCTCTAGTGTTGCGCTAAAGTGCTTATAATACAGTGAATCGAAGATTTCAGATACGATTTGTTAGACTAGACTTAAATAAAGTAGAAGTGACGACTACGACCTTTAATACGAGTTAAAAGTTAATCAAATGCAATACTGAATCAGATGTTTTTATAGAATTTAATTGGTCAAACTTACCCAGGACTATTTCGAATTATTGCGGTCGTGATCATTTTAGCTCTCTCTTAAACCAAGTTTACAAGTAAAAGTTACGAAATATTCAATTAATTACGAAAATAAACTTGTTTAATAGTAATGATGACGATACATAATTTTTGTACTTAATTTTAAGTATTGTTTTGTAAAAGGCCTCTCAGTGTTGGCTGCGGCTCCACTGATGCCTTAAAAATACCGGGTGTAAGACCCGTGTTTCTGTAAAGATGTAATGATGATAGCTATAAACACTCACTTTTTTTGTATGTTCGTCGATCAATCCACCAACATATAGAAGTCGGAGATGTCCAACAAACACTGATCACATCAACCAAATTTTGAAGCGAAGTTTAATCTATATATAAAGTAGCAGTATATATATTTATATAATGCGTGTCTAGGTTCATTAATAAACACTCACTATTAATAAGGAAGGTCCTGGCGAAGTACAGACAGCGCACCATGGATCCGAACGCGTCGTCCGTGGAGCGAGCCTCCACCGCGCGCTCGATCGGTTTCACCTCGGGGTCCGCTTCCGATATCGTCTTGTCTGCCGGCTTCTTTGGGGGCTGGGGAATTTAAAAAATATAAAAATGTATAAATAGTGGTTTAGTACAAAAAATAACGGGATTAAACATATTATTAGACATTTCAGTTAGTGAGTAAATTTTTGCCATAAGTATGATATCAGACGATATTTTATTTGGGCCATCTTGGTGTAGACGAAAGACTATTTTAATAATAGTAACTAATCATTAAAAAAATCATGACTAACGAAACTGAGGACCACACATACATTCTGAGGACCGGTGTTGATTGTCTGGACGGAAGAAGAGATAAGAGAGTCTAGATTGGGCACTCATCTCGCCAATTCCCTATTCACCAATTCGGCCGGAGGGTCCCTTCCAACTCTCAATGAGAATATGAAAAGGACTGTATACTCATATATACCTGTATGGGCGAGGTGGGTGAGGCGGCGGTGGTGGCGCGGCGCTGCGAGCGTCCCTTGCGCAGGCGGCGGAACGACTCGCGGAGGGACTTCTTGAACGACTTGCGGCGGGAGATCGGCGTGTCGCCCGCGCCGCTGTGGTCTGAGTAAAAATAAACCATATAAGCTAAATAAAAAAAACATTTCTAGACAATCGGAAAGTTATTTTTTTTATTTTTTTTGACAACACCTGATAATATGTTAACTAAACGGTTTTCACTCACGTGTAATTCGCCGTAAGTTGCATGTTCTGAAGATGGATGTCATAACATCCGAAACGCGTAATCAACTTACGCGAATTACACGTGAGTGAAAACCGTTTAGTTAACATATTGATAAAATGTCTCACGAAAGTTTTAATATTAAAACATCTGATAATCGTTAAAAGAGCAGTTTGTCTTCTGTACTGCCACAAAGGTGAAATATTGCAAACTACCGAAAAGACGTCACATACCCTTTTTCATACTAACAGAAAGCTATATAGGAACAGCCGAGATGCGGCAACTATGATATGCACTGTATACCGCGATTTACGCATCCCATCGTGCACCATAGTTTTTTGTATCAAAGTTAACACAGATTTTCAAACTGAATTCAAACAGATTCACAGATTTGCAAGCTGATTTCAGGAGCAAAAGGCAACAGCAACTTATCTTCATATTATGCAGATAAGACGATGTCACGTTTTGCTCCTGGCATAGTTTTTTTGCGGGCACTATGTATGTGCGTACATACGTGAAGGCTATGACGTCAGTACGTGTACGTACCGTGCGGGTTGAGCGTGCACTTGTGCGTGAGCGGCGCGGCGCGCACGGCGTCCACCAGCGCCAGCCCGTGCGCCGTGCCCGCCACCACCACGCCCCACTCCCACTGCGCCGACAGGGACGTCACCGCCGCCGGGGGGGACAGCTGCACCACTGAGCTTGCCTGCGACACACACACAATAATCGTCAATATTAATATTAATTGTCGAGGCAACAGTGGCCTGTGGCAGCTATGGAGACACTATCCCTGCTTCCTTAAGTTGTACTTCTTCAGTCATACCATGCCATACAACCTCTATTATGCCGGTCACAATTTAAGTAAAATGTTGGTCTTGATTTGTTACATATATCTATCTCCGTTCTTGACAGCCGTAAGTAGGACATCGATACTAGCAACAAGGGAGCAACAAAGATACGACAGGTCAACGTCTGAACTTCGAGCTCCGCGACTTTAGCCGCCTAATAACTGGTATGAACGATAAATTGATGACTACGATCTCATAATTAAAAAGTTGATGTAAAGAAGTGTGCAATGTAAGACATTAAGTAGTGTTTTAAAAATTAAATTAAAACGGATTTGCACTTGGCCATAGTTTGCCTGATGGTATGCAATGGCTATGGCCATAGAGCGTGTTTATACGATAAGAACCGATTCACACTCGCTTTGAAGATCGCTGGATTATATAAGGGCCATACCTGGTATCCTTGTGGGAACGTGAGTGCTCCGGAGCGCAGCGTGAGCTGGTCGTGGCCCTTCCACACGAACCCGTCGCGGTCTGACACGATGTTCACGGACACCGACTGTAAATTATAGAATACACAGTTTGAGATATAAGAGATAAAATTATGACAGATTACACAGAAGACACAAATTTGTGGTTTCATCGATATTTTGTTGTACCAAAACGATGAAAATTATAAATTACGGAATAAACGAATATTTTATCATAATTAGGCCAGTCATTCTCGATCATGGATAAGTTCCGCAGTCAAGATTATGAATATGCTGGACGGACAGTGTTTCTTTTTCACATCGATATAGTTGGAAACAAGTGAAAAAGACAAATCACTGTCTATATTTATTCGTTTAATCAGTTGAATAAGTGAAAAGATCAGAAGCTAATTTCTGCTTTATAGTTTGTCTATTATTCTAAGTGCTTTAGGTGATAGGTGAGATATGGAATTTACCTTAACTTCAGCCGTGTTGGGAGTGTTCTTGAGGCTGGCGATGACGATCTGTCCCGCCGCACCACCTACTGTCAGCATGCCCGATAGTGGGCATAGGATTACCTGGAACACAATACTGTTATGTTGTATCTTCACGTATCTTTAGAAAATATTTACCGTTTATTTCATATATCATATTAAAAAAAAAACTATTTTCAAAGCAAATTCAATATCTGGAAATATAGAATTTTCTGTTAAGATAACTAAAAATTACGGATATTAGCAGTGGTATTCCGATAATCACAGATTTCTAAGCTAATCTATTGGCTTCAATGATCTTTAGTTCTGTGTGATGATTTTTAGCCAATGTACATAATTGGATACTACACCGATTTTAAAAAAAAGACTACTTACCCTCTTAACAGCGAGTCGCGGGTCGTCGCTGTACGGGTCGAAGGAGCCGACTCGTCTGAACGGCGGCCACTCCTCGTCGTCAGTCTGACTGTCGTTGTTCTCACCTATCTCTTCACCGCTGCAGACATATACACTATGTTAGTAGGTTATATAGGTACAAAATATATGGTACATAATTATTATTTATTTATTACTATAATAATTCCTAGCTCTTGGGAACCCACTGCTGGGTATAGACCTCTCTTTGTATGTACCATCTGCGTCGATCTTGTGCAGACCTCATCCAGGTTGTAATTGAATTCGTAGGGGCTACTCTTTTATTTATTTGAGTTTTAGTAATCTAATGATTAAAAACATTGGCGATTGTGTTTGTACAAGTTACGATTGTTTTAAAGTGTATGTTTGTGTTTTTTTTCTATTCTATTACTTTTCAGACATAAGAAGAAACACGGTGTTGTATGTAGGTAAAGAAGTTGTGATTCATAATTAAATTACAGGTGTATAAGTACATGCAAAGTCTCTGTGTATGCAATTACTTTAATTTTTCTGCACATAAGTTATCTAGTATTCAATTAAATTCTAATTTTTAATTTAACTGAATGCTACTATTTTATACAAAACATTGGCAATTAAAATGCAACAGATGTAAGCAAAAAGAAATGACACAATCTAAAATTTCCACATTTCTTTTAGTACTTAGTCAACAAATATATGAGTAAAATATAACACTAATAATGATAACTAAACACCATGCTTATAAATTACCGTTTTACCTCGGAGTAGATCTTTTCAGGCCACTTGGTTAGCAAGCCGCAAGCAGAATAGATTGTTAGCTAATGTTTCTCACGCAAGCTTTTATTAAGCTTTAGTTTAGCTATAAGTGATGTTGGCTAATGAGAAAACTATAATATTAAACAGATATTTATTTAGACTTTTGTAAATACTCTAATGATCTTCTTTGAAGCGTAAGGAACGTATGTTATCCATGATTTTAATATGAAAAATTTGATGAAACTTGTAATAAGTAAATAAAATATTTATATATAATAAAGAAATATTTTTATGAGTAATGAATCCACCATTTGGGATTACCACAGTAGTACCTACCTACATAGCGTACTTTGCGCAAATAATCGATGCCTTACTAAGCTTAATCTAAAACGCTGGTAGAAAGAATATTTAAACCATTAAGTTCTTCAATATTAATCATATTTGTGGTTTGAGAAGCTAATTCTCTAGAAACAATGAATACAACATAATATTAGCGCTTATGGCCTCGTACTATCAGCATTATACCAGCGGTTTTTAGATCAAATGTCACAAGTAATTTCCAGATATTTATTAACTTTATCATGTATCATAATATACTTTATGTAAAAATTAGCTCTATGCTATAACCTATTTCTATACCTATATTTTTTCATTCTATAATTATAATCGTTTATTTACGCTTGATAACTAGTTACAAATGTTAATGCTGCGTAGGTACTTAAAGTAGGATACAAGTTAATAAGCTCACCTGAAAAGCTGAGCAGTGGTGTACTTGTAGAGCGGCACCATGGCGACTCCGCTGACGTCCCAGAACCTGACGGAGCCGTCCTCGTGTCCGGTGAGCAGGAGCTGCTTGTCACCCGCCTCCTGGCTCTCCACCACGCCGCCCGAGATGGGCCACGCGCTGTCTGAGTACATGTTCTCGGTTTGCTGCTGGCCTACGGAAAAATATCATAGTTTTATATAAAACCGAAATAGTTCTCGTCTCTTGAAGATCTCTATTGATTGATTGTTCTCTTTTTATCTTTGACCGTGTTTTTTGGTCTACTGTTTATTTCAAAATTACGTGAGTGGCGCCACTGGCAGCTACTACTAGTATATCATAATTTGTGTGTATATTTTTTATCTAGTAATTTTTGTTTGTTGCAACTACCTACTATTTTATCATTTAGTATGGAGATGAAGAGAACTTCGATCGTGACACATTTACGCGAAAAACCTTAAAGGTGCAAAGCTATTGAGACCGTTAACTCGAATATTATTCGAATATCTTACAAGATTAACAAACATAATCTCAAATAGAGTTACCCACCTGCGGCGACGATGTTGTCGTACACGTTGTCGGCCACGTTGTCGCCGAGCTGCGCGGTGGTGACGGCGGACGCGTGGATGGACACCAGGTAGGGCAGCCGCAGCGGCCGCCAGCGCTCGTCGCACAGGTCGATCACCACCAGCTCCTCTTCCGCGAGGATCATCTGGGGATATAAATAAGTACTGCGTCAATAATGCTATATAATCTGTACAGATTGCGCATAAATAAACTACCCATGGAATGGAAACCAGACGCAGACAATATAATCTAAGCCTGTGGAGTGAGTAAGATTTTATCTTGCGCGGACTCTAATAGCACGACGCTACGTGCGTGTCGTCGTTTTTTGTTTACCCTAATTCAGACTGCCTTCTCTGAAATTTGTAACCTAAAGACTCTCTGGTTGAAAGAGGTTCTGTTTATTACTTGCGTACAGGTGTATGTACTCACCAGTGTGGCAGCCACCTGTGTAACGGTGTGCGCCTGCAGCGCGGCGGGCGCGGCGGGCCGGTCCGCCTGCAGCGGCGCGCCGTCGCACGGCACGGGCGTGCACGTACACAGGTCGATGACGCGCGACGTCAGTTCGAACGCCACGTGCTTCTCGCCTTGCTGCACTGTCACTGTGTACTTCTCGCCGTACGACGCACGGGGCATACCGCCTGCAACAAAACAAATCAACGTGGTGATCGATTGGTCAAGTTCTTTTCAACATAAATGACGATGCAAAACTAGAAACACTATCTTACCGGCAAAGATAGTGATTTCCTCGCCATTGATGCTGGTTCTATTCAGTATCTTCGTGATTGCCTTGCACGGGTAGGGTCCATACGGTGTGATGGGTTCTTTGAGCGGGCGGTCCGAGGCGGCGCCTGCCACCTCCCACGTCACGTAGGAACCATCGTTGTGGGACGATGTGAAGTGCTCGCCTGGAAACCAAATGCAGGGGAAGATTAATATTTTTTAATAATAAGATATATTTTTCTATACGGATAAATCGCTTAGCGATGTAAAAGAAAACATTGTAAGTAAACTGACATGTTTGAGGAGTATAAAACCCGAGGAGGTGTGGCAACTGCGTGGAAGGACTTTTGGGTGTCCAACACGATGCATTTTCCTAAGAAAAGTTTTCCATATCAATTCTGCGGGGGCATCAAGTGTCTCAGTAATAAGTTATATGACTCAAAGGAAGGTGGCATATAAAAAAAACACGCTAAAACAAAAATCATCTCAATATGTGTGTGCGGAGGAATTGCATAATTTAATTTCTGCAGCCCCATTTCACCATCGTACGAGTAGGGGTTCGGCAAGGAGGCACCGTTATACAGTTGAGGTTCCAAAGACTCGCACCAAGCGCTTTGCTTCGACTTTCATCGTGCGAACAGCCAAACTGTGGAACTCCTTGCCCGAATCTCTATTCCCCTTGAACTATAATTTGTCGGTCTTTAAGTCGAGAGTAAACCGGTTTCTTCTAGGCAAGCGCGCTACATCGTAGACTATAACATTGCTTACCATCAGGCAAGTTGTAGTCAAGCGTAAGCCTATATCATGTAAAAAAAAAAAAAAACTTTAAAGCAGCTTACCATCATCATTCCAGCACAAGCTCTCCAGCTGTTGATTGGACACGAAGGTATGTGTGGGCGCCGCCGTGTCTCTGTCCCATAACACCACCAGCCCTCTGTTGTAGCCAATCAGCAGCTTGCTGGGGATCTTGGGGTGCTCGCAGACCGCCTCCACCGCGCCTGGGTTCACTTTGAAGTCTTCTGGACAACTGGAAAAAGGATAATATAAGAATGTGAGTCGAGCGAAAACTAAAGTATTTTGTAGAGTTTAAGTTGCAGTTACAATTCACACAGAGTACATTGCTGAATGGAGTAAAAAAAGTAATGGGGTTTAATCGACCCAAACCTAAAAAGTACGCTCTCACAACAGCATTGCTAGTGCCCTTACCGATTGTGCAAGAGAAAGATTGTAAAAAAGGTGACCTTATTTGGTAGTCAGATTTCTAATTCTAAATTGTAATAAACAACTTACTTCTGCATAACAACATCCTGGTATATGACATCCTCAGTGAGCGAGAAGGTGTTCAGGTCCAGGCTGTACAGGTTCCCCCCCTCCGTGCCCAGCAGCAGATGCTTTCCAGAAGATTCCACGCACAGTGAGGAGATCTTCTTGTTTTTGCCCTCGAACGTGTGGAACTTGATCTCGACGAGGGATTTCTCGTTGATTTCCCAGAGGTGGAGGCTGTTGTCATCGCAGAGAGATATTAGCCTGCCTGTGCCTGGAATTATAATAAAATATAGGTTATTTTTTGTTCTTTTTCTTATCGAATGAGTGTGGCCAACTCTGGGGTCTAGAGTTATTTTTTTGTTAATATATTATTATTGTTATGGATCAGGTTGCTGTTACAGAAATTTTACTAAAGTGCAGTCGCAGAGTCGGTATTTTTATACAAATTGTTGTATAGTTAGACTCAAAAATTAAGAAAGACTGATGGTTTATATCTCATCTCATCTAAACAAAGATTTCGCCTCTAGAAAATCAACACCATAGATTTTGTAATTTTAACAAAAAATGAAATTTCATACAAAATGTTTTTTCCGTAACACTTCAAAACTGTACTTTATTTAAGCCCTAGTTATTTTCGGTCATTTAACTAATACACGTACGATCAATCATACATTGTTTATAAGCGATTACGGACATCTATAACAACCTATGTATATATTTAACTATACAGGGTTATACACGACGCTAAGCCCAGCAAGATAACCTGAATGAAATCTAGAATAACAACTTTAATTTAGTAGTTTTTTGGCAGAATAAATAGGATCTTGTCACTATCATGATTTTAAGAACAAAAATTTTCAGTGTTTTATTAATAATACCTACAGATTGTAACTTCTGAAATTCTATTAAAAATAAATGTTATAAATTCAATTTGACGAGATATTGTAATTTGTGTAGCATATTCTATGATATTAGTACTTATGCCTATGTATGTTACAACTTTACAGTATCAACAAAGATACTTCTAAAATTTTATTAAAACTATATGTTATAAATTCAATTTGACGAGATATTGTAATTTGTGTAGCATATTCTATGATATTAGTACTTATACCTATGTATGTTACAACTTTACGGTATCAATAAAGATTCTTTATCTTTATCTGAATGCTGGACAAGCCACTAACTAAATGGTCCGAATATTGGAGTGTACAATGTCACATTTTAATCAGTTGGTCTACTGATTGTTTGTCTCATTCTACCAGGAAGGTAATATTAACATTTTTATAAGTACAAATACTTTTATTTAAATATAATTTGTGGTTTACAAGTATTTATATGATTCAGTTACAAAAATAAACAAAGCTTTAGTAGTTGTCAAGTCTACATTTATCGTTATTATGCAATAGCCCAGTACACCGGGCCACTCCTAGCGAGATAATCCTCGATAGTAATATAGCTGATAAGACGCGGTTCGCTGCTTTTATTGAAACAAAGCGATTGTTTGCTCAACTTACTTCTACTAGCTATAGATTGGTTATCCTTCATTCATTCCGAGAAAAGGAATATGATGTTTTAGTGGCACTCCAAATTGAGTAAATAATGAAAATAGAAATCAATAAGAAACGATTTTTTGTTTTAGAGAACGCGCAGCAATTGCATAATAGTTATGTACATGCTATTTTTTATTATCCGAAAAAAAAAAACAATAACTACAGAATTAGTCAAGACACACACACACACACGCACACAAACACATAATTAGTTATCCAGTAAGATTGTATGACAGCAGCCAACTCTTGCGCCGAAAGTTTTCAAATCTCGTGCCTGCTGTCCTATAACAAATAGTCGGGATCTACAATTTAAGATGTGACCTGACCTCTCTGCAAAAAACTATTCCACGAATTACTACAATGTAAGACGCTACGTCCGGATATAGGTAATAATTTCGGCCACCAATGTTTGCATCTCACATTCCCTACACTAAGTGACATTACTTATTACAAACAGTCCCATGCCACACTGTTGCCGTGTCAGGGTCCAATTCCCCTGAAACGCTGACAAGCCCACAATTACTTAGAAACATATAAATACACAGAGAATTTGTAACTGCTTGCTTACATTGTTTTAAATAGTTTACAGTTATAAAGCATGTTTGTTAGAGTTTGGCGAATTCATTTATGTGTTGCTATGCTACTTATAGATTGTGATTATTGTGAATGAACTGGCGTACTCATATACATATATATTATTTATATGCATGTGTGCGCTCATATGCACTAAACTAGCCCGCCTAGTGATTTATACGTTTTTTTAATCATTACCTGCTTAGTGCTTCCATGAATCACCTGTCTAGATTATGACTATTGTTTTTCTGCCATGTACCTATATATTAATGTCTTTTAGTTGGACCGGGATAATGCTACCGAAGAAGTCTTATTGCTCTTTGAAAGATGTAGCAAGGGTGCTATAAAACTAGGGTGTATCAGACAGGAAATATTTTCATTACATTTGGTGCAAGATCTAAAGTGTCGCACGAAGCGGTACGCGTCTACGTTTATAGTACGTACCTCTGAGTGGAACTTCCTGCCTGACTCCCTGTTCCCCACTAATTATAATCCAACGATCTTTAAGGCGAGAGTAAACCGGTTCCTATCTGGTAAGCACGATACATCTTAGACCAATGCTATTGTTTACCATCGGGCAAACTATGCTCATGTGCAAATCTATTTTAGTTAAAAAACATACCGGGTATGAAGTGTATCTGCGTGACTGTGAGGTCTGGGTTGGAGTGCTGGCCGTACAACTCCACGCCGGGCCGGCCGTACACCTTGAGCGCGCCCGTGGCGGTGCCGATGGCTGCCAGCCGGAGGAGAGGGTCCCATGCTAGGGCCGACGCTCTGTGTGGGAAGCCGTGTTGTACTGTCTGCAAATAAGGAAAAACAATCTTATAAATACATACATATATGTATTTATGAATGACCTACGGACTAATGCATACTATTGTTATAGGACGGACTGGATTCAATGGAGAAGAAGAAATTGATTCATGGAAATAAAATTCTTGGTGCCAAATCGTAATCGTAATAGACAGTTAAATAGAAAATTTGCCGAGGATCTGTGGACTTGTCTACGCAATATGTCGTAGATACTTTGAATTGTGGCAACAAAAAAATCACTTTATAAGCTCAGCGGTCATCCACCTACGTGATTTCCTCTTGACCAGCTTCTGATTGACGGTGTCAATACAATTACACCTAAAACCAATCTGGGAATAGAAATAAAAAAGGAAATTGATTGAAGTCACGATTTATCTCGCAGCAAATGTGTTTATCTAACAGCAAATTGTATAGTCGAGTACAATGTTGGATTTACTCGTAGTACTTATATTAATGCTAACAGTAGTCCTCGGGACATCCGACTTTTCTGCGATTATATGAATTTAAAACTAGCGGCTAGAACAGGCTAGAACAGGAACGAGCCGCACCGTGCGTGCATTAAACCTATCGGTTAGCACCTTATGGCATAGTAGGTACTAATTCGACAAGTTTACTTGTAACCATTATTAAATGTTAATTCAAAGAGTGTCCAACGTGACATTCATGCGGGTAGTCAAATGCCAGTCTTTCCTATGTAAAATAACATCGTACAAGCAAACAAGCTTTCTAAGCCAGTATACAGATATTTCGCCCACTTGGCTCGCTTGGCCATTACGCTTTTTGCTCAGAGTTTACTGTTTAGCGCCTCGAGTCTCACCATTGACGGACGATCAGCAGTCACGCGATGGTGTCTGTATGACTCACAATGTGTAAGTACATCATTGATTATTGGTTTTGCAAGTGTCTGACTGACGTCAACTTTAGTTGCAGCTACTATGTATAAAATGCGTGGACCGCGGGAGAATAGGAAGTCGACAAAGTTGATAGTTTCAATAGTTAAATTATGATTTTCAGGCAAAGTGTATAATATAAGTTTAACTGGGTATAGTTTAGGCTATGTTTTAATCAGATTAAACTAGGTACTATGTTATAAAATTCCTGAACCTTTTCCATTTTGCTCAAATCTGAGTGTATAAGAAATCTTTTATACAATACTCTGTTATTTTAGGTAAAGGAAAATGTGTGCCTATATTATAATACATCTGGTTTGTCCCATTCACCTACTGGAGGTATTACCCGCTACATAGTGAAATAACGACGCGTGATTCATTCTTAATTTACATAGGACACTGTGACATTGTAAACGCATTCTACTAGTGCCTATATAATTTATCGAAATAGGACTTATTTGATTATGAACAACTTCGTATGTGAAAATCTTGAATACAACAGTTTTTAAATAGAAATCAATAGATACAAATTATTAACACCGGCCGCTGATGATTATAATAAAGTTAGGATATTTTGTAGGTCTTTGTAAATTTCTGTAATTCTCAAAATTACATGCATAATATCATATCCTAGTTATGAACAAAAACCTAGTTTATATTGCAAATCGCCTACAGAGCTATAATTCCCTGCCTGACTCCCTGTTCCCCGCGGAATATAACCTTGCGATCTTCAAAGCGAGAGTGAATCGGTTCTTACTGGGTAAGCACGTTCCATCCTAGACCGTAATGATTGCTTACCATCAGGCGAATTACGGTCAAGTGCAAACCCATATCTTGTAAAAAAAGAAACATTTATTGTAGTACTAGTTCAATAGATAATCAGTGGCAAGGTGCCCGAGCTTTATATTTAGTTCAAACGATTGATTGCGACGAGCGACCGACTAATGTACATCACATACAGACACAATAAACACCGAAAATTGGTTTTCTTGTTCAACCTTCAATCACACATCTTTCCTACAATAGGATTATCTCGGAATAAAAACTTATTGCTGCTGCAATAAGTCGATTTCCGAGATCCCGACAGTAAAAATAGCCAAAAGGAGTCAAGTGCTTTAAGAAAGCATTTTTTTAGGCTTTTCCGATTGGAAGATTCTATTCTAGTAAGTATATAGTTTTCGAGAATTAGTTATATGTTAATTAATCGTCTTAGTTAATAAGCAAGTTCCATAATAGTGCATAAATAGGTTTCTTCTAGGCAAGCGTGCTACATCTTAGACTATAGCGGTGTTTAACATCAGGCAGGCTATAGTCAAACGTAAGCCTATTTCGTGTAAAAAAATACTTCCTATTAGTGTACAAATAGGTACGTACACTCAAGTTACAAACTTAACAATGTCGACGTCATTAAAAGGAATATTTTGTAAGCGAACTTGTTTCATTTGTATTTAATTACTTAATTTGATCATTTGAACCTTTTTGTGTGGAGTTTTGTAATCGGTAGGTGATTGCGAAATAATACCTAACAGATACACTAACGACATCTCGTGTTACTTGACTGGGTATTCAGTTACTTGTCCGGTATGACAACTATGCTAATGTTATACAAGTTCTTGACTCAATGCTCTATATTTTATTTAGTTTAGTCACTGAAGCGCTTGATATATAAATTTTTATGTAGGTAAAGGCATTTTTGGAAGGCATAAAAGATAACGCTAAAAGCTCAAAGCCTATGCACACTGCACAGTGTGTTAAGCTTAGAAGACTGATTATTTAAAAGATACGTCATTGCTACATTATTCTTACTATGAAAACTTAAGGCCGGGAAATGAATGAAATCTGTCAATCACAGAAGCTTAATGTAACTATTGATTAAATATTGAAATTTGGAGTGCGTTGATTTTCTTGGTCACATTGACAAGTACTCCCTCAAATGTTACTCGTTTAATTATACATATAAGTACACATTAAACGAGTACCTATTTATACATTATCACAACGTAAATGTTGCTTTCCAACGCACGATTGTTTAGATTTATAAATTAAATAAGAATAATCGCAAAAAACGTGCTCGATGCAACGTGGGAATATTTTCACACCACAAATGCATGGCATTCGACTGCACAAGCAAAGTTACGTGATTTATTGGCAAAGTTATGAATAACTTATGTATCACTTTGATATATTGGAAGAGCAATTTGATTCTTATATTGATATGTATCTCTCTTTATAATCTTCTCTTCTCTTTATAATGGTGACTGTCAATTTTGCCTCCGTTTTAACCTGGGATTAATAGTATTTGGAGTTAAAAGCTAACTTTTAAATTTATTATCTGTACAGCCATTTCACCATCAAAAGTTATCAATATTTAAGTGCCCTGGGTAACGATATTTTCTTAAAATTTGATTCACCAATAACAACAATCGAAATTTTTTAAAATATTTGTACTAAGGAACCAAATAGAATCTATATACCTATCACTAATAATATGACGTTGCATCACTTTCCCATCACGAATGTTTTAGAAAGCTTTTATAGAGTCGTTTTATTGTGTCCGGCGCATAATGACCGCTTTGGGAGTCTACTATATGATAGAGCAGATCTACAATTTCGAGCCGACGTGAAAGTCGAATTGCATACAATATGAAGACAACAACAAACTTTAACAGAACCTATAGTCTTTAGTATTATTTTGAGCTTTACGGTGTGGGTTGTAAGGTTTGTATTGGAATGTGTGGAGTTGACACAGTGAGGTTCACAGTTCAGTGCTTCGGTCGGAATGATGGAAGACATTCCTGGTTGGAATCAGCATGACGGCGACCTAGTGATGCGGACTCACGGTTATATTTGCATAGTTTTCATTCAGTAGGAAATGGATGCAAAAATTGATAGAGAAAAGAATATGGTACAGATTGTTTTTAACTTCTTAGTGGCCTAAGAGCGGGCGTTTGTGTAAGTTTGATACTTAGTGTAAGGCTCGTAACTTCTTTTAAAAATACCTTTAAAGTGAGGTGCAGTCAAACGAAACCTCGTATAATGTTATGTACCTAAAGTAATGTAAAAATATACCTACTGTGCAAAGTTTGTTCAAATAAATAATTTTACATATTCATAAAATTACAATTGCTCTATCGTAACTATATTTGATACGTGAATAAACGCAAATAAAGCATTCCAAATATACATTTAAGAAGACATACCCTTAGTGCTATAATACCTACAGTAGCAGAGTAAATTGTATACCATCTTCTTACCACATACTCCATAGATTTACATATTTCATAATAAAATGCTAGCATTTTATTATCTGCTGCATCCTCGCTGCATACACTGGATGCATTCCATTGACCCTGCAGTTCTTTCTTATTCAATGAGAGAGTATTGTATATTCAGTTGTCATTTTGTGCATGCCAACATCCAATCCTTTTAGCTGGGAAGTTGGTGCCGCCTGCTCGGCTAAGCATTGCTTGTACAAAATCCAATCGTATACAGTATAAAGATTGAGGCGATAGTTAGTTTTAAAAGATTTATGTTACTGTTATGTAAGGCTAGAATTAGAGAGATACTGACCGCCACTCAATTTTCATATATTTTAGTTTTTTATACCAACGTTTACCTATTATTACCTACTTATGTGATTGACAGATGTGTATTATCAACACTAAGAAGTTGACAACATCTATTGATGTTTAAATGTTTGTTTGATTCCTATAAGGGGTCTTCAAATAAAAAAAAGGAGTAAATAGGTTTCTTTTAGGCAAGCGTGCTAAATCATAGACTACAATGGTGCTTATCATTAGGCAGGCTGTAGTTAAACGTAAGCCTATCTCAAGTTAAAAAGAAGGTAAGCGTTTCTTGTTATCTTAATTCCAGTCTACTTTCCTGCACAAGTATGCTCTATATAGTAGACTACGGTGTCGTTTGTGTTAACACTACTTGTTCTATATGTAGCTTAGGGATCTTCATCGCTAAATCAACAACGACGCTTAAACAAATTTAACTAACTACCATTTTACCATCCAAGACATCTGGTTTGCACCAACAGTTATAATATTCCCAAACACATTTCTAAGCCTCGTGGCGCCTGCGCACGGTATCTAGTACACATTTTCCTGGTCTAAGTTGTATCTAGTGAACCGGTTCCGAGGCAAGACACCGTTACGGGTTACACTCAACAGATCCACAGGATAACGTTACATGCTTCTATTATAAACACTATACCAATGAATTTAAGTGCAATTTTTGTCTAAAGCACTTTCTTGCAGTTTTGGCGAATGAGATACATAAATGGTTAATTTTATTAGCTGGAAGAATAAGGTCGATGAGAATTAGTTAGAGGTTGTAAGTTGGCAAGTTAAGACAACATCTCCTTTATTTCGTTCATAGTTAAAGCATGTCTTGGCACCGTTTATTAATTCTTGAATTTTGTGATACATATATGTACATAGCGCTAAACCAAGAGAAGCATTTACATTCTGGATATTTCTTTTACACTAAATTTCATCAATACAAGTACAGCCGTTTGAGAAAAAGAAAATCCTCTAATATATAAAAATAAGTCGGGTATTCCTTCCTGACGCTATAACTCCAGAACGCACGAACCGATTTCCACGGTTTTGTATTCGTTGGAAAGGGCTCGGGCTCCGTAAGGTTTATAAAAAAAACGAAGCCATCTGGTGGCGACACGGAGTTCGCCGGGTTTGCTAGTAGTGTATAAAACATATGTACAAACACTCAATAATTACAACTGTACAATATTGGTGTGATTTATACGTGTACCTACACTATTCATTAATACACAATATTTATTACTTAGCAACAATATGATCTCCCTACCATCCCTTCCTATCCCATCCTCGAGACAGCCTTAGTTTTTTTTTTAACTTGAACGGGTTTGCACTTGACCATAGTTTACCTGATAGCAAGTAAGGCTATGGCCTAAGATGGAGCGTGCTTACCCGATAAGAACGATAGTTTTATCTTGTTATAATGTTTTAGTTATCCTGAATATTTTTCGAAGCCATATAGGTATCAAAATAATATTAATACTTAGATTAAGATTTTATAGCTAGTAGCAAATAGTTTTAGTCAGTCTTTTACTTGCTCGAAATTGATCCTTTCCTGTTTTAGATAATCTTGTATTTCTTACTAATCAAAAAATTGTATATACAGATCCTATATATTATGTATATGATAGTTTCCTATCAATCAATTTCAAAAGTCTAAGGATTTTTGTGTAAATAAAGTAAATATTATTATTATTATTTACAACCTCAGATTTAAGCTCATCAGTGAAACTGATAGTGGCAAGTGAATTTGACAGCACGTTCCCGTTTAACACAACCACTGTCTCATTAACTTCCCAACACGTTAACTCATTTAGAGAGCTAATGTCAGTTAGGGCGTCAATTACGCGTTAATTGCTCGACATGTAAATTACATTGTGCATTCAACATTGGTGAACTGGTATAATCTACGACATTTTCGTTAAGAGACGCTTTATAGTATTTTGTAACACAAGAAAATCTTTTAAATTACATAAGTAAAGTAAAATAAAGTGTTTACTCGTCCCGATTCTCAGTAATAAGAAAATTATGGCGTGATACGTTGCTATTTGCTTGTAGATACTAAATAAATAAATAAATATTTCAGGACATATCACACAGCGCCATCTAGCCCCATACTAAACTTACGCTTGTATCGTGGGTACTAGATAGCGGATATAATACATATATACTTTTTTGTAAATACATACTTATTATACATAGAAACGACCAGACTCAACACAAGTAATTACAAATTTTAATATGCATAATTACTTGTGTCATGCGGGAATCGAAGCCGCACCTCTAGATTAGAAGACAGAGCCACTACCAACTAAGCTAACAGAGCAGTTACTAGATACTAGATGTAGGGAATAGCTTTTCATTCAAAAGTTACTAGATTTCTAAAAGTAGGTAATTTGTAACTTAACTACTACTACCACCTTTAACAAAGTTTGTTGTTTGGTCCGTAATATGTATCTTACTTTCAACACAGAATACAGTTTCAGACATGTGGATGTCTATAAATGATATTGTCTACGTTATTGTGTGTTGGAATCCCACCAATTTGGTGGAATGCAGTATTTAGCGGCTATTAGGTCTCACATTCTCAACATAGCTTTGTATAACCAATTCTGTAGGTTTTACTCGACCACGAAGTATTTGAATACTTGGTGTACTGATCAAGGTCAACATATACAAGTAAAATATGTCTAATATTGGAATACGACGTCTAAGATTATTGTATAATTTTATACAAACTAAGTTTATGCAAATAAAGCGGAGGAATTTAATTCCTACAAGATTTCTATCTTTGCACTAGACTTGTGTAAATAGTAGCCTACACGTATAATAGCCGAGTTCAGATTGTCTAGTCAGTTAGTATCCAAAAATGGATGCACTAAGAATGGTACGCAAAAGGCCAAGGTCTCGGATTGTACTGCGTTTGTAGGAACACTAGAAGCTACAAACTGCTATGGGAATATTTTTTTCATGTGTTTTTTTACTTTGGCATAGAGAAATCAAGCAAATACGATTTGGAATTTGGAATGAATGTAAAAAATAGGTGCAGACTGCACTTATACCTTACTAGTTTTTTTAACGACGGTTTTTAATTCAATTTAAAACGTGCGCCGTTTGCACTTCAATTAAAATATTGCTGCAATGTATAAACCAGAGCCATTTGTTTCTATGTATAATAAGTATGTATTTACAAAAGAAAAATATGTATGTATTATATCCGTTATCTAGTACCCATGATACAAGCGTAAGCTTAGTATGGGGCTAGATCGCGCTGTGTGATATGTCCTGAAATATTTATTTATTTAACCATTAAAATATACACCATCTAATTTCTTGCCATCAATCGGTAAGGACTATGCCGATTACTTAATACTTGTATTATGTATATATGTTTAAAATACTAATTAATCCAGATTAGGTACCCATTAAGGGTTTTTTTCTATTCTTCAGTTTTAGTTAATCATTTGATATCGTAACATAATGTAAAAGTTTTTCAATCTGTAACATGATAGTCGCGATTTTCTTAAGTATCTATCGAACTTTAAAATCGAATTGAAAAACGTTTATCAACGACTATGGTGTTTCCCGTTGACTGCATACAAAACTAACCAACAACACGTTAACATTGTGTATTCTCTGCTACTATACGCTACAATGTGTATTTTCTACGAGTATTATTAAAGCTGATTTTGATGTCATCAAGCCACTATAGAACAAACCGCTTATAAAATGTCATCGCTATTACAGCCGCTGGGTCGGATGCCAAGTGACGTCACTTGCGGGACAATTTCACGCCGAGAGTGATATTATGATGACTGTGTCAGTGGGATGTTAATGATGAAATGGTTGTTACTATCACGACTGGTATATGAAGTTACAACTGTAAAGGGCACTGCACTGTATATTGAGCGTATTTGTAAAGGAAAATATTAATACTATTGTTTGTAAGTACACTTACTATACATCTATGTCAAAGATCAAAGCTATTGTAAATACTTGATCGTGACTACCGAACTTGAATTAAGCGCCGTAGGTGATAGTTGTAACATGAGGAATGAGAACTCATTTTGTATACTTATCTTTTAAGTTATTGTATAAATCTGTAGTGCTTGAGAGAAAAACCGATAGCTCGCATTGTTATCATCTAAAAATAAAACCAGTAGATACACAGCAAAACTAAAATCATCAAAGTGAGATCACAAAGAAGAAAATTGCATTTATAAATTGCTAGGATATTTATAATTAAATTGCAAACAAATGTGCAGCACAAAATGCAGTGACACTCGCAAGCCTCAGCGTCAACTGGCAAAGTGATTCATAATGAGTGGGAGGTCCCTTATTTTTGGATTTGCTCAATTTATATCAATATATTTTGCTATAACACATTTATTTCTGGAGTCAAATACTCAGAATTCAAATGATTTGCTGCATAAAAATGAAGATAAATCCCACATCCCATAGAATTTTGTCCCGATATTTATCTTATTTAGTTTATTAGTATTTGAATTAATACGCTTATGATATCCAGAAAAGTAATTATATTATACTAGCTGTGCCTGCGACTTCGTCCGCGTGGAATTGTTATTTTGGGCATTAATTCTTTGAATTTGGAACCGTTTTCGCAACGCACGCAACGAAAGCCTTTAAAGATGAATAATTTCCCCCGTTTTTTCACATTTTCCATTGTTTCTTCGCTTCTATTAGTTGCAGCGTGATGTTATATAGCCTAAAGCCTTCCTCGATATATAATCTATTCAACACAAAAATAATTTTTCAATTCGCACCGGTAGTTTCTGAGATTAGCGTGTTCAAACAAACAAACTCTTCAGCTTTATAATATTAGTATAGGTTTAGATACTTAATATATTTTTTTATCTGTAACAATTTGTTTGATATTAAGTTTGACAATCGTGATTCAGTAAAGTTAAGGCGCGTTGTTATCTGGTTTTCGAATACCAATTCTTGTCATAATACATACTAATACAATAGTAGTAGTAAATATGCAAATGCACTTAGGAAGGGGCACTTGTAGGTCTGCCCGAGTTGCCCTAGCAACAACTGGCAGTGCATACCTGGAGGAAATGTGGAAGCCTTTTACGACGTGCGTATCGCACGCGTCTCCTTGTATTTTTTTTCATATTTTTTGCTGTCGTGCCAAACTTAAGGATGATATGTTGCAGACACATGAGAGAGAGAACAGAAATTATCCTGTTAAAGTACCTAACTCATTTTTGGTACAATTCTAGTTTGATCAAAATATAGAGCATACATACTCTAACCATCTATGAAATTCTCATCATATTTTCTGTCATACGGTATGAAGCAAGAATTTGGTCTCATCATTTTGCCACCATAAAAAAAAAACCATAAAATCTCCTGCTCCACTCAACATGAGATACCAGAAAGAGGCCCAGCACCTTCGTTCCAACCACCATTGCATAAGAGGCATATGGTTCGAAAAAAGTCTAATCGGACCGATGGTGGCTCAGGAATGCGATGATGTAAGCACACGATGGATGGAAATAAACGAAACCACAACTATTGATGGTATTTATGGGATCTAAATGGCACGTGTAGGGAAAGGTAGCTCTGATTTGCGTAAACGAAACTCTGTTGCGGTCACTTTAAAAGCAGATAAAGATACGAACTGTTGGTGCGAGCCAAATAACTGACTGGACGACTGTTACAACATAGATGAGGCGGTTTTGGAACAGCCGTTTCGAGAACGGTAAATCAAGCATCAATATGATAAAAAATCAAACCAAATAACAAAGTAAAAGAGAAAATCAACTATTGCAACAATATGTTAGTTTTGATTTTTGACAAGCTACGAGTATATTGCAATAATCATCATATTCCACAATTATCGTACATCACCTGGCAAAATTACATTGGTCGTATGAGTGTCGCAAATTCTTACATCGGAAATCGATAGATTTCAAACTGTTGTAGATGCCTCTAACTTCCGTACATATATTTAAGCTAAGTAGGGTCGAAAGTCTGAACTTTGAAAATATTAAAAAAAAAAAGTTTGGAGATACTTCGAATGATGACGTTCCAACAATTTCTAGAAATGTTGTCTGTTATCTGTTAATTTTCACGCTCATCATATAAATAAATATACCATTATGATTTTTGGTATTTAGGTATTATGAGATCTGAGGAGTGTCATAGGATACTTTTTATCCTGAGATGATGCGAGCGAAGCTGCGGGCGTCCACTAGTATTTTAATAACTGTTGTAGTACAGACCACTGTACTGTACTATTAGAATTCATATCGTCTAATAAATGTGATCAGTAGGCCAGTAGTATAACTTAAACGTCTTAAACTGTACAAGTTGTTATGGTAAAGATATTATACACACCTGCGTCTCGTAGATAGATACGTAAGTATTCACAGGATTAAAGTAATAATAATTAATTTTATTTTTTTATGTTGACTTGAATGTAATATGATTTTCAGATATGGGTCTCAGTAACCCGAAATAAATGAATTTCATTTTATTTACATATTTATTTATTTTAAAGCATGTATGTGATTTGAAGTGTCAAGTTATTAAAACAATGCGAATGCATGGAGGTAGAGTTGGCAGCCGCAGCCGCAGCTGAGGTGTGACAGAGGGGCTTCCGGGACAACATCCGGAGGGCTATTGTTGCCAACCGTACCACGCGCGTGCTCCGACTGGCGATGAGCTAGTTCACACTATGGACATTTACAACAAGTTCAAGTTCAAGTTCAATTTATTAATAATAATAGGTATTACAGGTCACATCTTAAACTACGAGTACTTACTTAAAAGTATCATACGTATAATTTCATCTTATATAATTGAACAAAATATAATGTCAATAATTAGATTAATAAAACAATCAATAATACAATTAATAGGTATGTACTTAAAACAATAATTATTATTTCTATAATAATTCTGCAATAACAATACTATAGCAATAACATCAATATCACGTCAATAACATTGTCAGTATTAAGATCACCGAAAAACGGGAATGGATTCTTCAAAATTATAGAAAGCTTGGTCAACAAGCCACCTTTTCAATTTAAACTTGAAACTCTGTAAGCTTATAGCCTCAGTAATCTCGCTGGGTAGCTTGTTATATACTGTCGGTCCCATGACGTGCGTTAACTTGGCCGACTTCTGCAGGCTACGTGAAACCCGTCAATCGAAACGCACTTAAGTTTACATTCCGGCTGGAAATGTTCCGTTAACGCTAACACATCACAACTAAACAAACCTTGCAGTTGAACCTCTATTTTGCCCGTCTTTTTGTTGATGGATCTGATGATGATGATGTCGTACATACTCTCCGGAAAGCCAATAATAAAGGAGGCATGTTTGTCCGATTTTATTTCGCGTTTAATGACGGTGTACTCATTGCACGGTTTAATTTTGTTCAGGTAATTTAGCACAACGCTTGTAGTTGTATCAGGTTTGAACGACCAAGCCTGAACATGTTTAAGTCGTTCAACCGTCTTCAGTTCATCATCTGGTTTGCCTGATCCGGTGATGATTTTACGCGGTCGGGTACTCGATCGCTTCTTCGTCACCGTAGTCCATCCGTCTTGTACGCCGTCAATGATTGGAGTGGTTATGCCGGATTGGCCGGACAAAATGCCTGTTGTCCCATCACTAGCCTTGGATATAGGCTTTGCCACGCTCTGTTCATTGAACGTCTTGTCATCTTTGTTCTTGTTGACAGTATTTGCTATGCTCGCGTTCTTGTTGCTCGCCTTTTTGGAAATTGTGGCGGCACTATTCACCGCTGCAGCGGCTGCCCTTGCGGCGAGTCTTACTTGACGAATCGGGCGCTCAGACGGTGTTGTCGTCTTGGGAATAACTTCACATACTTCTTCGACCGTTCTCTCCGTATTCGATGATTTGCCGCCATTTCGCACTAAAGCGGTTTGTAGTTCCAGAATAAGCTTGCTTTGATTTTCAAGTTTATGGTCTTGCTTCGTCAATTGACATTCTAGATTTACTATTTTCTCAAGTAAAACACCGTGTAACTCGCGTACAACAACTTCCAAAGGTGGCGGGGGCATGTTTTAATAATTTAAAACATTAAAAATACGGAGACACTTGTTTACAACGCGGCAGTGTTGCCAGAACTACAACAATATACATAATGTATGTGTGTACTAACAATATAAGTGGTGAATGTTGTAGGTGAACGGTCTGAGGATGTGACTATGTTTTTTCACATCGGCAAATTGCAAATGTGCACAAAATGACACAAGCTAAAAAATACCATAGCTCCCGATTTGGAATGAGTTTTTTTTTACTTTTACAGGTTTGCACTTGGCCATAGTTTACCTGAAAAACTTTTGTTTGTTTATAGTTTCGAAAACATAGCAGTGATTATTTACATAACGCCTTATAATCCTGAATCAACAAGTAATTCGTGGCATGCGTATTCGTTCACCGTCAATAGTTCCCATACATTACAATTTTTTCCTACAACTAGATCATGTTGCGTGTAAATCGACTAGTTATATACGCGTGCGCGTGCGCCGGCGCCGGCGCTTGTCACTCATAATCTCGCAATAATACTCGCAGTGTCATAACCGTAACTCAATGTAGGTGATAAATTGTCACCATCATCGCTGGGGACAATACCGGATATGAACCGGCAACGGTGTCGCCACGTGTTATAGTAACATTACCTTTGGAGCACTGCTATGGATGCGAGCATAATAGAACTAATGTATGTGTGAATGTACTTCATTATCATCATTTCAGCCTGTATCTACCCACTTCTGAGTATAGGTCTCCTCTACAGCGTGCCGTACGGTACGGTGAATGTACTTATATGAAGTTAAAATCTGTCAAGTTTAAATAGTAGGTATTTAGGTTAGTAAACGTAATATTTTCTTGCAAAGACTTTTCTGGTCTATTCAAAGTTTCAAACCTATTCGAAAAACCTCTTACTCATGCTGCCGCGTTATACGACAAACTCCACTCAACAAATCGCAGTTTCAAGAAACCGCGACAAGAATAGCAAACGCGAATAAACTGGAAACAGTGAATCAGGTTCCGGCATTGATAACCTGTCCGGCACTATCGGGCGAGCGGTGACTCAACAACACCTACTAAAGAAAAGACACATGTGCTGGTGAGGTAACATACATACATAATGTAAGTAACTTGGAGATTCCTAACTAGCTATTTATTTATCCTATATCTAGATCTATGCAATAGTTCTGTTTGCTACGATTACCGGCGGAAAGCCACTATTTGCGGCACTAGATATACAATGTTTTTGATTCTTTATTATGTGAATAGTGCTTAAAAATAGCGTTTATTTATCTATCTAGCCAGGTTTCCTCCGTGGTCAAATCAACATCCAATGTTATCACACGGAGCCAGAGCATTAAGAAAACATACGTTGCTCCGTTCGTACAGTATGTAACGTGCAACACCTGAGACTACAGTGGTGCTTAACATCAGGCAGGCTGTAGTCAAACGTTGGCCTATTCCGTGGTAAAAAAATAATGTTCAATAGACTTTTTTAGCATAAACTTATTGGACATACATATGTGAGTCAGATATGCACGATACAATGTGGTATTTATTAGGCATGTTTTCCATAGTTAAATAAAACGATTTTCCGACGCGAGAAAAATGTACAGTTTACACGTCGCGTCAAGTAGTGATTGTATGTTTTTCCTCGCTGAAAAGACGGTGATGGGCTGCGTGTGTTGCGATAGCGTCATCAATAATGGCATCTAGAATAGCATAATGAAGGCGGTGGTTGTGAGTCAGCGCCCATTGACATTCGGAGTGAGTGCCGGCAACACTCAGCCGCTTACTATTACTTCCTTCGAAATACGATTTACTAAACTTCGATTCCAACACAGTATTTTTTGCCTCATTTGTAGTTAGTTATTATAGTGGTTTTGGTGCAATTTCTGATCTTTTTCTTCTTATATGTATATGGTCTACTTGTTATAATAGCATTGTACTGAGTTTGAATACAAATAAAATAAGAGTTGTCATACCGATTTACTCAGGGCTTAATTTTAATAATATTTACAATTAATTTAACTACTCTAGCAGTAAACTATAAATCAAGACTAACATTATAAAAAGGCGTAGTACCGTAACATTTGAACCCACATTCGATTACTCAGCATCCTTTAATGACCTTTACACCCTTCATTTAATTATACTCTTTATTAACAGAGTATTTAAGGTTTAATTCTCTTTGTATTGTTGATAATGAGAGCCCGATTCGGATAAAGTCTTCATGGCAAATTAAGGTAACGAAAACGTAACGGTAAAGCAATGTAGTTAATTGCTTTACAACAGACAGCTTTATTGATTCTACCGTTTGGTAAGCAAATCGAGGATTCCGTTTATTGAGATGAATATTTTTTTGATGGTAAGAGATACGAGTAAACAATGTAGCTAGTGCAGTAGCATGTATTCAATTTTTTTAACCTGAGATATGTTAAATGATAGTCAAATATAATCACATAAATAAACGCCGTCCTATTATAAAACGTGGTTTTAATATTAGTCTACAACTTTAAAAATAAATAAAAAATCGGTTCTTGTTGTTCAAACATCACATACAAACAATCAAAATGTCAAGATCATATTTGGGACGTTGGTTATTTATTATCATTGGTAACACTTTGACAGTTAGATTATTATGACAGAAGAGAAACAAATTTCCAACATCAAATACGGACTTGGTATTATCAAAGATCTGGACTAATAGTTAAACCACGTTTTGTAATAAGATCCACGGTGTCTTGGATATTTAATACGTATTCAACTTTTTTTAATTTAAGCGGAAGGCTACGGCGTTACATTATCCCGTCACAGTACCCCCTAAATATTACAACTCGATTACCATATCCTCTAACAGCAGTATCAATGGTTACCATAGACTTTTTCTATGGAAACGAATGCAGGCGAAAGTGAAAATCGATTCCGTGTCGTTTGTATCGAGCATCGAGCTATTGTTGAATTATGCAACGTAGGAAACAGAGCACGATCTCGATAATACCTTGCAGTTACTATTTATGAGGTCTCGTACTCAGAAGTTTGCTTTCTGCCACTTTATATACAGGCTTCAGTTGGACTGAAACCCGCTTAAGATTTGGGAGACACCAAACTTAACGTAAATATACGTAAGTGTACTTATTTCCTATGTTTCAGAGTAAGTCAATACAAATACAAATTCTTTTATATGTTTTGTAGTATTATATAAAGAGAGTAAAAGAAGGGGAAAAAAAGTAATTCGTGAAAAACCAAAATCAGTTGTTGAAAATAACAAAACAGACCAACACTTTTTAGAAATTTCTATAAAATTGTTAATTTATAGCCGTTGGCCGTTGTACTGATGCTCTTATATTTTATTCATTTTGCGCGTTACTAAAAATATTTTAATTTCTATCTTTTTTAACTAAAACAGGTTTGCACTTGACCATAGTTTGCCTGATGGAAAGCAATAGCTAAGGCCTTAGATGGATAACTTACAAGTTGAATTTAGTCTAACTTTACTAACAGTAATATATTATAGTATATACAATATCTACATAGGTACAACATGACAAAACGATAGGCGTGGTGTGTTGAGACCTAGAGTCATGCCAATGTGATGTTCCATGCGTGAAATTACCGCAACAGATCATAATATAATCCGCGCTGGGTGTGGCTTCGAGGTATACAATATAATGGATTGGGACAAATTCATCTTTGACAATAGGGAACGTCAATGTCAGGGTATCTGATGGGAGTGAAGAATGTACATAATATGTATCTTCATATGTATAGTCGAAATTTAGTGCACGAGATAACAACAGGAAAACGTCATAAGTATATTGATAAAAAAAAATATTATAAAACGATTTTAGTGTTAGTCAATGGTGTCTCAGATTCAGGCAAATAACTCCCAATATGTGACAATCAAAACCTATTAAAATAAAATTTACATTTTGAACGCACATCAACTGTAATAAATAGCCTGCAGGCCTTATAACACCTTCCATTATAATTATCACGTAATTCTTTTGATAACTACAAATTCGTATGATTTGTACATGTTTTGTGACAATATCACATCCAAAGATATACCATTTAAGGAGTTAATTCAATGATGTCACTCGCTCTGGTTCCGACAGTGCACATCTCCGCATGAATCAAATGTTTTATCTTTACAATTCACCTTAATATCTTACATCCTGCATCCTCCCACTCAAAATACCACTGCAACAGCTCACCGACTAATCAAATAATTTAAGATATTTTTTGACATATAGGCAGTTAAACAAAGTCATATTTATAGGTATGTATGTTTAGTGAGACCAGCAATAATAATGATTTCTATAGAACACAAGATTTACTCTTCTAGTGTCATAAACAAAGCATGTAGGGATGATTTTTACATTAGATAGCTGTGTTTGTTTGTGATCTAGAGCGGACAAAAATCAAGGCAATCAAATTTGCAATTTAAAACAGTTTCAGTTGATTTTTTTAGTGTGACATATCTACAATACCTACATCTCATGGTCATGGCACGGTAGAGAAAACTTGTAATCGTTTTTGCAACAAAATAAATTGTCATAAGATACAAATCTCAACATGTAACATGTGTTTCTAACAAACAAGATCGATTTGTTCTCTATACTCACTCACCTCGCAGATCACATCACAGGCAATAAACGTTTTTGCAGTGATTGAGATTGTCTTATTTCACCCTTTCTTGCGCTTGCGGAGAAAGTGAGTCTGATGCGTGTATGACGGTGATATTGTATGTTAACAATATGATAGGTTGGGTTTATACATGATTTAGTACAAACAACCACTACCACTTATTGTGTCGCTTATTGCCACAAAATGTAATGTAAGTCATAAGAAGTTTCATATAAATGGTTACTTCAATTAGAGGGTAAATTTTGTGCAAAATATGTAATGGCGATCAAAAAATTTATAGTTATTGCTCTTTAAACTAGAGTAAAATTTATAACTAGTCCGTAGTACGCAGTAATATTACATTAAAGTATGTATACTTTAATGTATTGCGCTATCCACATAGCAACTCCCGATATTCATAATGAATTGTATATCGGGCGGTCAGATTGCATACCTGTGCGCCCGAGTCGACCTTCCCGGGGAATGCGGGCCCTGGACTGGCCGTGCAAATAACTGGACCAACCATAATGTATGGCTATAGGACCTTCGGAAATCATGCGACCTTGTTAAAGTCGAGTAAGTTATTGGTTTTGGTGTTGATGAGATCTGGGAGGTCTTATTTAAGGTATAAAGCAATACATATCATTCCTGACTTATGACTTGCTTAAGGTTACGTAATTGTAGCCTCAAAACCTACGAGTGGTTTAGCAGACGTGGCAGTTACAAAATATATATAGGTAGCCAATTTTATTATATTTGTTCATCGTACCTTTGTTAATAATCAGAAAATCGTTTCCATGTAAATCCTATGAACAATATTTCATAGAACGGTCGTTGAAGTGTGATTGTTCGGTCTACCCTCGAAAGGGCCAAAGGTACCGTTCGACAGAACGATAACAGCTTATCAAGTGCCTGATAACTTACAATCAATATTAGAAGGTGATAGAGATACAGATATGTACCTAACTCGAAC
Source organism: Macaria notata (assembly GCA_927399415.1). NCBI lineage: Eukaryota > Metazoa > Arthropoda > Insecta > Lepidoptera > Geometridae > Macaria > Macaria notata. The sequence continues at coordinate 8,509,887 of OV656725.1, read as the reverse complement.
CAAAAACAACGAAATCAATGTTTAATTTTGTCAAAAAGTATTTTAAACGAAGGCAAGGGCATTGGCTTGCCAATAGTAATTTTAATACGTAAAGTCATGGAAGCCTAACGTGACCCGAGAACCGTTCCGATTGAAATATAATTTTCCGGTCACCCATCTAAAGATTCGCCATGATTGCATACAGTTTGATTCTCACATACCTCGGTCTCCCGAGCTATGAACAGTCCATGTAAAATACAAAATTAAATCACCAGTAAATATTGACCAATCGGCATCCCCCATACAACACTCGTAGTCGGGCAAAAATAGTCCGCTCGCGTTCATTACCGTAAAGTTACGTCAGCTATAAACCCGTAACGTGCACATTACAGTGATACGCCATTACACCACACCGTGGAAATCGTAAAACAATAGTAAAATGGGGAATTTATTATAACACCGGTCAAGTATAGGACGAACTTTGGGAATATTGCAGTTTCGGAGAAATGGCATTATTATCTTATCGGCGATAGACATGTTCTGAGTATTTTACAAAGGTAAATGAGATTATATATTTTTTAAGAATACTTTTAGTACGTAAAACTCAATTATAACCTTTCTTGGAATACAATACTAAAATAAAACATAAATGTACTAAGTAAACATAAGGTAAAGTAAAGGGCATAGTATCACGCCTTGAGGTACGCCGCTACGCAATCAGAAACTAAGCAAAACCACGATGCAATCTAGGAATAGGGCAAATAACTGCCTCATCTAAGCTGCAAAATGCTGCATAGGCTTGGAACATAAATGGCAATAGTACAAAATAATCAAAGCTCTTCAAGGTCACGCCTCGGTGCACGTGACTGCAGCCGCGGCAAAGGCAGGTCTGTAAACGGAACTCTATTGTTTACACATTTTACTAAGTGCGAATGTACCCAAATGTAAATGCACCCAAATGAATGAATACGATAATCATCAAGAATTAAATAATCTGGTAAATCAATTCCTCTTAATTTAACTGACAAGAGGAACGTAATTGGCAATTAAGTATACTATAAAAGTTCATTATCTCTATCAATTCTGTCGATTTTCAATAAATACAGTTTCATTACCAACTTGTAATTAGAAATTAAATCTTACATTTCCTAAATTACTCAATTTCTAATCCGCACGCGTCAAACGCAACGCTTAAGTCTTGACATAAATTGTCGTGCAATACTGCGATCTGTGACTGACGCAGACATAAAAAGGGCTGCAGATCAATATGAGTGCGACGAACCCACGAGGGGCTTCGGCTTGCCACACCACCGGTACCTACTGCTGGGGGCAATCGGAACAGGTGGCTTAAACCAGCGACATACAATGGTAAATGACAGGTATTTGTCATGATAATAAAATGATGACAACGTTAGGAAACGTAAAACGAAACTATTTATTTATTATTTTGCAACCAAAAACAAAATAACAAGAAAGAAAATGTGACGCACAAACGTAAATTAAATATCCTATAAGCAAGCCACAAACAAATTTGTTTGACGTTTCAAACCGGCGCAGAAGAGTCATAATCTGCAATGTATTTCGGCAACTTTTTGGTGGACGAGGGGATAATTTTTTATCTTCATGAAGCGCTAACAGAAGACGGATAAGGGTTCTCTCAGTATGTTTGAGATTATCGATGCTTCATGCGCATCTACTCTTAGGCTAGCCCATTACTATTCTATGACGGTGTTTTGAAACCCAGCTTGCTAAGGCTTCGGTGCATCAGAGCATGTTATGCGTTCTGTTGCAACTGGATTACGTAATAACTTTGCTTTGATGACGGCGCGTTCCTGAATCCGTACAAGATCGGATAATTTGTACTTTTGATTTGGTCAATTACCTGGGTAAATCATCTGTGCATAAGAAACGTCAAAAATAAATGCAACCGAGTTCTATATTTGAAGGTTTTCGGATGTAAATAGACACCGTAACTAACACTTGTTGTAATCGTCATATTTAATCGTTATATTTGTACTTATATAAGGAAAACAACACAACAAACAAAAAAAAACATTTGTTTCTCGCGTTATACAGAAGACCGATCCAAGTCAAACAACAGGCAATTTAGGAAGAAAAATAGCTAACATCAAAAGTCAATATTCACAGAGCAAATAAGCACTTCAACGATGGATATTAAAGTTTAGCTTTGTTCCAAGTATTTCGAGGAATCACGCCGATAAGGTTTCGAGAATGGTAAAGGTATAAAGGATGAATACGCAGGTACGACAAATACTTGACCTTCACATAGAGGTGATCGCCCTATCACAAAGGAAGGCTCTACCAGTTGTACTAGATACCTTGTATGAGTCTATTACGTATTAGAACCTTGTCTTTATAACCATTGTAGTAAGACCTCTGAAGATTTAGGCAACGGTGGAGTTATTTAATGCGAAAGAGTAACAAAGTTTCTCATTTGCGCCAGACGGAACGTGCTAACTTGTCTATTAATCATTTGGAAGCACAAAAAGCTCAGTAAGTAGTCTATTGTGGAGAAAAAATATCTGTACAATTTTTTAGGTATATCGGAATTGTAATTTATGTCCACTGATTATATGTTTTTTTGTTAAAGTACATCAGTATAATATTTTGGGTAGTTAGATAATATTATGAATCATCTAGCAGGCTAAACAAGTCGTCACTGTTATAATTTCAGGAGGCCGGGGATTTATTCTAGGCCAGTGAGATATGAACTTAAAGGTAGTTTAAGGAAGAATAAACTGTCTAATACAGAAATGGAGGATTTCAAAAATCATCCTTTATGAACAGTTCAAGGTACTATTGGATCGAATTTGAAATAACTACATATAAGTGTTCAGAGCGTGGTCAAACAACGGAATACCGGATTGATAGACATGATTGATTTACTAAACGTGGTTAACAAAGAACCACCAAATAAAAGAACTAAAAAACACACAATTCAAAAAGTAAAATGAACAAATAAACAGCTACTCTCTTTCTATATAGGGAATATTACTCATTCTCGTCTAGTGGCCCATAGCGAGAGTTTAATCAAGAGAAGAATCTAAAGAATCCACACGCTCCGCAAACAATGATGTACGTGACATTATTGCCCAACTAAATATTACCAAGCGCGCATTCAACATGATAAATGAAACGACGAATGAATGTTTTGTTGATACTCTGTAGGTGACAAAATTGGGGACTAATTGGGGAGGTTTTCCGATTAAGGTAACATATGATATCATATTTTGAAGGCAGCAAGCTATACTAACGTCTCATGCAAATTTACGTGCGCGCCGAAACTACGAATAAATAGAGCCATTTGTAAATGTATAGGTGCGAAGAAATCGATAAAAGTTCGTTACACATTCGATGTGCCAAATATTAGTGTAAATGTGAGATAAGAAGGCGTGATTATAGATACTAGTGGCCACAAGACCGGTGTGAATGACCCCGTGGCTTATCGTGCAGCGACTCTGCGGAAACGTTTCCAAATGCAAATATTTGGCAGCCAAGGACCGCGCCGGGAATGTTGTCGGGAGTGTCAATTCCCATTTCCTGGCGACAATATTTTATTCAGAACCAGATTTATTACGCTGGCTATAAGTTTATATGCGTAGCGACTGTTTGATTTGACAATAGCAAAAGTTCGTGTAAATTTGAATATAATAACGACTCTAGCTTCTTGGCATGCATGTTCACTTTTACCTAATATGATTTAGGCGAATAAAATTCTCTCTTCCTACCTAAATTGAGCCTATTTTAGCAACTTCAAACGGTCTTGTATCCGAGAACCCAATTAGCTCCAAAAAGGCCTTGGAGTCGTGGACCAAAATAGGAAGCACTCTCGGGCAACGGTCGAGTGTGCAAAATAGCCAGAATATGACAGTTAGCCCGAATTGGCGCAGGAAGCCGTGGGAGGCAGATACATCAGGCAATGTACAGACCATCAGGCAATGTAGGCTTCAACTTATACAATAGACATCTCATTATATTCGGCTAACTATATCCACCTATATAAAAGGTCAGTTACATTGTTAATACTATTAGGTCTTTACCTATGAAATTGCCGATTTGTATGACGAAATTAAAAATAATGATATTTCCATACAAACGTTTTTAATGTTTGTATGGAAATGTCTGAACAGATTTAGATGCAATTGATAACTATAGTTAGATGGAAAAAGAGGTGTTTTCAATGACTTCCCTATAAGTAATATGCACTAGTAATACATTTTTTTTATCTAAAAGGTACATAATTCAACAATTGATACAATAAAAATTGTATTTGGAAAAAATATAGCTGTACGTAAAAGTTACAAACAGATTAAAATGTAAGAAAAACACGGCAAAGACCTATTACATATATGCACTGCAGCCAGCCTGATGTTAAGGAACACGGTAGCCCACTATGTACACAACACGCATGCTTAGAAGAAACTTATTTACTTAGGATTCTATATTTGAGCTATTTGAAAACAAGATAATTAATCGTGGTAGAGTTCCAAAGCGTGATACATCTGCATGCGGATTGATCTGGTTGAGTGGTCCAGTTTGGACATATGTGCGGTGGACAGCACGATCTATATTGAGAAGAAATAGTTAGATGTATGGAGGTTTTATTGTGTATGTTATGCTTAATGGAGGTTAAGATGTGTGGCCCCTGTAACAAGCATCGCGCCTCGGTTGACGCAGTCTCGTACAAATTGGACGGAGCGAGTTGTCGTGATCACCATGACTAGAGAAATGTGGCGATTAAAATGATGGTATCAATCAATTGGATGCTGGTATGTACTCGTATGTTCTTGTTATGTAGTTATAGTTAGTATGTATAAGGCAAATGGTAAGTGGTTTTCATTATGTCGACATCCTTGACCTCGAATTGGTGGACTTCTCATTCTGATATCTACATATATGTATATATATTATGTGCATCTGTTATTTCTTTACACTATTCCTTTCTATTTTGTACCTAGAAAAATTGCTGTTTTGAGTGGTCAATTTAGATTTTTTGCAAGAAACGAGAAGAAAAAATATATATTTGTACAATGTCCCAAAACTAAGTACGTAAAGGTAACTTTAGAATTCCAAGCGAGTACTTTGTAAGCGTTATCTTGATGGGTGAAGCTATTTCGTGAGACTTCGACAACAAAAACAAAAATCACAGGCCAGTCGGAGACGCTGCCTTTCAATGCCATGTGGAATGCGGTCTACATACATCATTGTACTTTAGGAAGTCACTCGTATATTAGTTGTTAGGTATTTCACTCGGTAGATATAGGTGTGTTTACTATACCTTCTTTGTGGCTTAGAAAGTAGCATCTAGGTATGCTGATGGAACTTAAATATTTTGTTTGTTTGTACTACATTTTGGACTATTAATTATTTAAGGAACTTTTTACGGATTTTATTTCTCATGTATAAGGTACTGATGTGTATACTGAATAATAAGTTATAATAATCTATGTATATAAAACTCAAAGGTGACTGACTGATTGGCTGACTGATATAGTGATCTGCCAACGCACAGCCCAAACCACTGGACGGATTGGAATGAAGGTATATGTTATGACGTAGGCATCCGCTAAGAAAGGATTTTTGGAAATGCTACTTTTGATGGGGTGAAATAGGGGATGCAAGTTTTATTTCTTAATGCGAGCGAAGCCACGATCACCCACTAGTAAGTTATAATATTAGATAATCTTTTTAATGGCTCAATGAAAAGGCGTGCACCACGTGTCCATTTGTACAGGAAAGACACACCTTAAAAAATAAAATATACAAACAAATTGGACAATCACATTCATTCACATTTTCTGCGAAATGATTAGCATAACGTCCGTGACTTAGTTTTACCACATACAATAGTGGTGTAAAATTAGCTTTGTTAGTCAGTCAGGTAACACCCATAATCACTCGTCTAGGGAGCGGTAATGTGACAGGAACGACGTCTCTCCACGGAAACATGCTTTTTAGACAATTTGTAAAAGCTTTCTATTTGCAAAAAAAAAAACCGGCCAAGTGCGAGTCGGACTCGCGCACCGAGGGTTCCGTACAAACCTGCAAGGTTTACAAAGTTAACTAAAAATTTATGGTTTTCGTAATTTTTCCTTTAAATTTATGGTTTTCGTAATTTTTCCTTTATCTATGCTATAAGACGTTGCTTCGTACCAAATTTCAAGATTCTGAGTTCACGGGAAGCACCCTGTAGGTTTTGATTCCCTTGCAAGTGTCGAAAATTTGCGGCATAAATGGCTGTATCTTTTGATTGCGTTGGCTTAGAAGTTTGATTTTTTCACAGCTTCAAGGGACAGTAGACCTGAGTAATTGATATAAATTTCAGCTTCATACCTCTACGCGTTCCTGAGAAAAAGGGTCTTGACAGACGGACGGACGGACGGACAGACGGACAACAAAGTGATCCTATAAGGGTTCCGTTTTTTCCTTTTGAGGTACGGAACCCTAAAAATACGGATATGACATCTTTAATTACACAGTTATAAAATATGGTATAGCACGTGTAAGACCTAAAATGCAGGAGGATTCAAATCTTAAGTAAACAGATAACATGTAGGCAAACATGTTACACCCTAAACTGCAGCAACGCTTAGCATCGGGCAGGCTGTAGTTAGTCAAGAAACTAACGTAAAAAAATAAACATTTACATATGTATGTAGATTCTTGTTATTCAATGCCTTATCAAGAGCAGGTCCCATACAGCATCTGAGATTGATCCAGTCACATATAGGAGCAGGCTACACGCTAGCAACCTGTTTGAAGGCTATATCACACTTTTTGCACGCCATGGGAACTTTGGTGCGCCCGCGGGCGATGTAGACCAGTTCTAACTCTACCCAATCGAAAACACTGCCTACACTTGAGATAGTTTAGCAGCAAGGGTAAACCTACAAGAAACAAGTAGGTTTTAGGTTCAAATTGATTTCAATCATCTGTGATGTCGGGAAGCGATCAGCTTAATTTGAGTAGAGTATGAATTCTATATTTCTAGATGACGTACGTCTTGTACGTCTGTCTTTAAAAGTTTATCGTAACCGAAAAAACGCCAATTAATAAACCTAGGACACATCTTAAGTAAATTAATAGAAGATACTTAAGATGTCTTTTAGATTTTTAGGTGGAAGACGAGCGTTGTATGTTACATGTTCTATATGTATAGTGGTCTGATGAAATCCAGTGATTTATTTTAATTGATTGGTATGTAGTTAATAGATAAGTACATCATTTAGTAGGCACCGACTGCTACTATCGCAAAAAACTTCAACTTGCGGGCTACGATAAGTCAATTTAAATATTTTAAAAAAATAGAACTTTCCCAATTTCTTTTTCGCAGTAAGGCTGAGACAATTACCAAGATTGCCGAGTGAAGTGATCGAGAAAATTATTATAATCTCTTGTTACTTTATGGAGATTAGTATCGTAAAGATGTAATCTCGTTGAGCTTCAGAACGGGTTATTTAGGAAAATCAACTACATGTATTAGATAGAATACCTACATATTTCTCCTCAATTCATCTGTGGATAATATATAGGGGCTTAAAATACACATTCTAAAATATCTAGTTCTTAACGCAGATTCAAAAGTGTGTAATTATAGGTACATGATTGTTAGAAATAACTCTAGAGTTATGAAGCAATGAGAACATATGAATTTTAATACAAAGTCACACAACATTTTTCATAGGTTTATATTTTGCACAAACTAAATGTATTGAAATTGTAAGTCTAAAATCTTGTATAACTTTTAAGAAAATCTGTATAATGAGGTGCTACTTAGCTTATTCAAAGGAGAATATTTTATTAGGAGCTCGTAGCGACCAGTTCAATTAAATCTGAGTGGGCTATAATATCGGCGATGTACCTACTTAGATAAAAAATTAACAGCCGTGGCAGGGCGTGGTGGTTTATTACGCCCTAGCTTGCTTCAAATAGATTGCCATAATTTTATGGAAGTATTCATTATACGCGTAGTTTTGCCTCGATTATGTTAATGTTAGTAAGTTAGTATTTTACTAAAATTTCTATTTGCATGCTGTATAATATGTATGTTACAAAAAAAGTTGCTTACTTTTACATCAATCTACTTACTTACAAAATATTAAGTCCAACTTTTTATATTACAGACCATTTTGATTGGTTCAGTGAGATATAAAAAATATCAACACCAATATACATACTTACATATTTTTTCAAGGAAAATGTACTCAAATAATAACAGGGGGGTACAAATATATTTAGATTGCAAGTGGAATAATTTGGAAAGGTACACAGCTAGGGCAAGCTTATCTACATGCTATCGATTATTGTTATCAGTCAGGAATGATAACAGAACCAACCGTTAATACTACTTATCCATATGACATATGTACATGTAGGTGTACCAATGAGTCAGAACAACATAGACATGTTTCATAGAAAATGTACTGAAAGTATTTATTGTGTGTGGATTAGATAGCATGGAACTTCAGGATCTAGACCGACATAGTGAGCTCTTTGTTGACAGCACAGGAATAATAAAATAGTTGTACATATTAAATAAATAAATATTCCGGGTCATTGCACACATCGCGATCTAGTCCCACACTAAGCATACGCTTGTGTCATGGGTACTAGATAACGGATACAATACTTATATACTTTTCTTTTGTAAATACATACTTATTATACATACAAATGACCAGACTCAACTCAAATAATTATAAATTTTAAAGTTCATAAATACTTGTGTCATGCGGGAATTGAACCCGCAACCCCTAGATTAGAAGGCAGAGCCACTACCAACTAAGCAAACAGGGCAGTCAAATATTGGTGGCTACATTAAATTATGAATTATCTTTCATAGCAGTTACTTAGTTAAAATAAGTCGTAAAATTCATATGTGAATTGCTTAATAAATTGAGCAATATAATTAGGGCTCAGCAGACATGAAAATGTTTGTAACCCTATCTGTTTGATAACCAATATCGGCATTACAGCTTAACTGATTGTTTAAAAATGTTAACTTTTCCAGGGTCAATAGAGGCTACTTTGCTATATCATTATAGCATTTTCTGTGTATTGTGAATGTATGTGCAATGTAGTTCACATACACACTATATTATATGTTTTAAGTCAGAAAGAGTAAGTAGATGAAAAACAGAGAAGTCATGAGTCATCAAACAACAATAAAATTCTCAATGAAATCATGTGCTTGACAAAACAGTACAATTGGTGTCACAAATATGACCCTAATTTCATTCTATCAAAGCACATTTTCTATTGAAAGCTCTGATTAAGTGAGATCAATATAGTGTTCATGCAACAATGATATTGTACATCATGTTTAATAGAAACAATATGTTGGCCTTGATATCAATCTGTGGTGTAAACTACATTGGGTGTGATGACTGACTCATTATTTCATATTGTGTTTTTGGTGAGAGAGTAGTACATAAGTTAGGCATTTGTGATGCATTGAGTACAGTTGAAACCCAGTCATGAAAAACAAACAATTTAGTATGATCATTTCTATTATAATTATAATACTCATTGCTGTTGTTGCAAACTATTCCGGCATAACTAGTCTTATGCATTTCAATACCAGATAACTAAGTAATTAAGATAAAAATATTGATAACTTATAAAAGTAATAGAGTCAAAGGACAATTTATATTGTGCCCTCTAAAACCACACTATAAATTCTGTAGGGTTTTTAGCACCATCAATCTCTATAAACCTTCAAAAATCCTGATAAAACTGTGATTAGGTTTAATTTTGTAATCAAAATGATATACCCAAGTCATATACTATGACCATGGCACAATTTTGCTGCACCTTTAGTAAAAACATAAGCGAGCAATTTAAAAGTTGATGTGGTGTTTAATCTAAAGACAAATATTGTAGGGCCCAGATAAGATAGCAAGTGCTGTGCAAACATTATGAAATTGAGGTTAACAATTTTTGTGTATTTCTTTAGGGATTAAAGTGTTACTCAATTAGTACTTTGTAGTAAAATTTGATGTTTGAAAATTTATACAGTAAATTAATGTTCATACAAAATAATAACAAGACTTGAAATAAACATCATTAAGCAACTACTATAGAAAATTACTATGTTCTGTAAGGAGTTTGCAAAATGTATTGGCTTTATTAAAATGAGAAAAACAGCTGTTTTGATTAATATAGCTGTGTGGTTCATTTAAAATCAGCACTTAGCTCATATAGTTTATTTTATGTTGTGAATTACTAAGACAAATAACAAATTAGGTAGTTGGCATTCATGGACTTGAAGAGTAGAGAAATATTGAAATGCTTCTGATGCCCCATACATCTACTTTATTACATATTTTGTTGAACCAAATGGATGAATACAGCTCTTGAGAATGATTGATGTGGTATGAGTCATGCCAGGGTTTATATTTATGTGATTAGGCTATTCAATAAATTACTAGCATATTTTTATGCGAAAATATCAATATTTTATACTTATATATTACAAGCACATATACAAAAATATTAACAAACATATTATACACTAAAATCAAAACAAACTCAGTGTTACAGTGTAGACAGTGCATTAAGTACTGACTCTCTGTTCAAACACACCTGCCTTACCACTAAATTTTAAAACATACAGGTGAATGACATCTCAATGGGTAGGTAACATCAAAAGATTCATTATCCCAACACAATGAGGTAATTATGGGTCGGTACATACCTTGCGAAAGGCGAACAGCTCGTTTTGCAGCTTTTGCCGCTCAGCCGAGGGCTGCTGGCCCTTCCCTCGTATAAACTTTAGCATTCTGCCAGCCTGCAACAGAACAACCACTTAGCACCACACAAACACTAAATAAACTAACAATGCTGCTGTATACGGCTCTCTACCATAACTGCAGCATGCCCAGGACGCGAGCACTAGCACACCGACCGGCACCGAGTAACCGACTGGAATGGCTTGTATTGTACTTATCGCAACGATTCCATGCGTCGTACCTACCTAGTATACCTAGGCTCGCGAACAGATAATTACACGAGCCTCTCCGAGAAACAGACGATAATCGACCGTCAGATAACACAATCTACAATCTCTCAACCCGAAAACATGCACTTTACACCACTTTCATAGCCAGAGTGTGTTGTGCCCACTCACAAATTCGAGACAACGCCTGTGTGACAGATTGCATTCGATACCATAGTAACAACTTGCAGAGCCGATATGGCATCAATTCTTTTGATAAAACACAAAGGTACATACCGATAGACGACAGTTTGAGAAGTTTTAGTGATAAAATCCAAAATTAGAGAGATGACACAAACGGCGTCAGGCAATACACACAAACACGAACAAAATTTCATGAACACGAACGCACGCACGCAGTCGCACCCACACTAACGCTGTACCGAGTGACGCTGACGCTGTCGTCCGCTGACAGATGACAGTGACATTAGTTTTTTTATGACTGATATGCATTTTGTAAACTTACTATGTCTCGCACGGTATTATTATTTATCTTAATAGTGTGTAGTTTGTTAATGTGTGTTGTCTTGTGCATGTCCTGAATTGATTTCAGATAAACGTGTGGGAATACTTAAATACTCGTAAAATAAAACAAAAAAAAGTACACAACTTTATTTTTACACCGGCCAATCCATTCAGCGTTTGTATTCAACACATCACGCGACATTGGCAAAATTGCGGCCATACCGCAGAGGCCACAACCAAGATTAGAATAGTGTGTAGTTTATTGTTGTTTTCCAGACACGATTTATACGATATATCAAAATAAAAATAAAAACTCCCCATCCCCATCTATATATTATATACTTAGTACGGCCTGCATGACATAGATGGCGCTGCTTACTCTTCTTCACAGTGCAGCTGAACTTACAATAATAGGATAACTTGGTGGTGGACCTCCGTTGCGATACCCGATAAATAATAATAAATAATAAATTTCTTTATTGTCCAACACATAATCCCTCGGAGGAAATATGCTCGAGGCATAATCCATAGAAATAACTACGGATTTCTCCGAAACTATAGTTTAACATATATTTTTTTTTGTATTGGCGTCACATATTTTTCTAATGAATTATTAAATTAGCATACCTATGCTAGTAGACAGTTTCATTACAAATTAGTTTAGCAGATTTTACATGGGTTATGGATATGTTGTCAAAAATCAAAATTCAATGTAGGTTTGGACAACAGAACTGATGCCTAAACTAGTAATAAAACTGTATCTTAGGCATCAGTGCCTCCCAGAGTAAAAGGATTCCAGTGTCGTAATGTTATTAGGTACAAATGTAGTAAAGTGCTTGTAAGTAATCTATGCGTAGAAGGCGCAGAGCTCCTAGATTATATTGATATTATTTCATAGATTTAGATGAGATAGAAGCAGGTAGATAAAAAATGCATTCCGCTTCGTTATTCCCTTGCATTCAATTTTTATTTTACTCTGCGTAAGGCTATTTATGTTTAGTTTTCAATTTCTATTCTATTATGAGTAAGTAGGTAGGTAGGTACTACTTATCCACCACGTAATAACCTTGATCATGACACCCTATGAGCAATGGTTATTGGGTGATGGCTATAATCATGATGTCATGCTACCATGCAGGGCTTCGTGATGAGTGCAATTAGTAGGTAGAAAGTTTAGAAGTACCTGCATGCATAACATACATATAGGTACATACATATAAGATACATGTCCGAAACGTAAATTAGTTTAATTCGTCAGTCTATGGTTTAAGTTATTTTTTTATTTTCGTCTTTAGTCATTAAAGCGAGGAAGTACCTACCGATTAAAAACTCTTACACTTGTTTTCTCACGCGCAACTAATAAAATCTCATCAACTTCTATTTCATTTCTTTAGTAGTAAAGTCGATTTTATACACAAGAAGGTTTTTTTTCTCTATATGGGTACACTGTTCGCACTAAAATCGTCAGATTAAATTAAAACTAAGCAAGTAAATCCATATGGCAGAGTTAGTTTACCCATGTGAATCTCTTGTTTGTGTTGTCATTGATGAATCACGCGCTCGCCCAGTAGGTACCAGTACGCGCGTTCCCTTATTGTTTACCTTAACTATCTTTTAGACGATGAATAAACGAATTTACCTATTTAATAGTTCGCTAAATACTATCCTTGACACGTTTTAGTCTTTTATTTGAACAGGTTTAGGCCCTTGGCATGGATTGAAGTTTGTGTTAGTTTGGTGTTTAGTCAGTGGTGGTTAGATCGTGGTGGTGATGGTACGAATGGGGTGTCCAGTGAGCTCTAGGAGAGTGGGAGTGCCAGTGGCTTCTACGGTGAGGATTACACATATTGTAGGTAGCTTTTGGGACATTGTATACGAAACTAGTAGAGTAGTTGATAATCGCGCATTCACGATATTTCAAGGTACAAACAAGCATTTAAAATCACTAGACCAATCCCTAAAATTATGATGAACAGTCTCCTCCGTTGCGGTACAAACTGACGAGCCGCTCAAGAAAGATACTTTCGCCTTTATATAATTTAATTTGTTTAATCACTAGTGACATTGCTATAACAACCTTAGTAGGCGCTTTGTCCTTGCTAAAACTATAACAACGCAGTCTCCACTTATCGAATTACTATTCAATCTTTGATTTTGACCAGATATTATCAAATCTTTATGTTTTGTAAGTGAAATTAAAAATTGTGCTGCTGTGGTTATTTCTGAAACCTTGCTTTACGGGACCATTTCGGTACCTAGTGCAAGTTTTCAGGGTTTCCTCGCGTACCAGATAAATCGCTGCACCTGTAATCTGTACCTAAAGAATGTACGTATTAAGTATTTTGTAAACAAATAAACAATTTGAATTTGAACTATAATCTAGGTTTCCAAGTCGAAGGTCCGCAGTGGTGAGACGATAGTGGCAGCACTGGCGAGGCTGGACAATGAGGTGACGGCCGTGGAGCGAGCTCATCCAGCCGCCAGGCTCGCTGTCGTGGATGCAGAGCTCGATATATTACATCAGGTATAATACTTAAAGAAATAGCTTGTTTTGCTTTCTCACGAATAATATTATCAATAAAAATCATTTAATAAAAGAAGAGTTCTTTAAAAACAGAATGTATTTCATTCATATTACCTACAAAGAAATATTATAAGTAAAAATAATTTCAGTTTATAAATAGCCGCCAAAAGTGGTCCATTTTTTTCGTTCAATAGGGTCATTTCGCCTGTTCGCGTCCATTTAGTGCAGTTGGCAAGTTTGAAGGAAAAAATAAAAATGTTGCAGCACTAGTTTCATGAAAAAAAAATGTAATGTGATCATTATATAGTCTATTTTAATATTAAGTTTCAGTTTTGTTCGAAACATCTTGTGTTTTTTTTTAAAAAGGCAAATTTCGAAATTTGGCTTTTCACCTAGTTTGCGTCCACAAAATCCAAATTGCGTCCACCCATGGACCATTTTGCGTCCACCAGCTGAAATAAGGTAGGTATATGGGGGTGATATTTTTAATTAAATTAAAAAAAGACTGGATCTTAATAATTGATTTATTCAAGAATATAATTACTTAAAATTCAACATTATGATCATTTTATAAAGCTCTTTAAAAATAATTAAAATACTATTCTAATTATTCTCAGCATAGTAAGACCTTAAATTAAAAAATCCAAGGTTTTTTGTTACATATATTCGATTTAATCCAATATTGTGGTCTTGGGATTACCAAAATCTATGCGAATTTGTCTTATATTTTTTTTTTCCGATAGTCGCTTAGCGCTTTCATTTTCTTCAAAATATGTTTCCTTTTCCTTCTTGTTTCTTAGCTTTGATGAACTCATCACAGAAAAAAAGAATTAAAGAGCCTTCTTTAATTATTTTTTAAATTTATATTATTATTAATTATTATTTTTATTTATTTTTTATTTTTTAGATTTATAAATAATAGAATTTTATTATTTAAAAAAAAAATATTGATGCTATCATCTGAATTTCATAAAATGGACGCGATTTGTTACAAGATTATATCCCATACGAATAGTTTGCGTCCACGTGTTAATATAGATCTTTGTGTGTTTCTACACTGATAATAATGTGGACGCAAATTAGTATTACAAGCGTGTAATACTAATTTCAAATGAACGGAATCCCAATTTCTTTTGATATTTTAATTACATAAAAATAAACAACTAACTAAAACGTAAACGGACGAGTTCGCGTCCACTGTGGACGCAAAGTGCTAGTTTTATAAATTCAGTGTAGTAATTCGCGTCCACTTTATTTTAACTAATTAATAGATAAAAAAAAGCAAATTCATAATAAATATAGTTCGTTTATTCATGTCTAGAAACAGCTATGTATCCTAAAATTCACATAGATCCCAACAAGAGTTACCGTCAAACGCGCCGCTGCACACTAGTTTTTTATTAACATCCCACAGGTTCGCACTCCGTAGATGAACAACTGAAACTAACTATTTTTTTAAAACAGTTTGAGTAGGCGCACGGAACATTAGTCTATGTGTACGTGCTTCTTATACATTGAGGTATTGACAGTAATCACTAAACATTTCATTAGTGTGATAATTTACGTATTTTCGAGTATTTTTAATAGCAGGTCCGTAAAATGGACGCGAATTGGGCGATGGACGCGAAAGGGCGAACTTACCCTATATAAGGCTCCATTTAAGGATAGCTCCGCTATTAGTGCGAGAAGATGGGAACATTTTGGTTATACGTTAAAATAACATCATTTACTTAATTAATAAATCACTTTAATTTGTTAGATAATGTATGTTGTACCTACTATTTTTTTAAAATAATAAGAAATCAAATAAAAATAATATTTTACGTTCGTAAATACTTACGCTGTGACATTACAGGAAATAGCTTCCTTTGAAGAGATGACTCATGCCGGCGTTTTGACTAAAGACCTATACGCTCAAACGATGCACCAGGTAATTAAATACATAAGTAGGTATGTTGTCAATGTATTATTAATTTCAAAATATTTTAATAATAATTGCGGTAAACATTTATTTTCAGATGTTCGTGAGCTTAAACTTGTACAAACGACCGATGCTGGCATCAGAAAATGAAGATTTTGTAGCTAATGTAAACAGAAAGGTATAAAAAGGGACTATATCTAAAATCTTTGATGTTGAAACGCGCGGTACTGTTTCGTTGGTTTTTTTGCCCATTTCAAGATACATAGATATAAAAGCCTCGCAGGAAAAGGTTCTTTATTGAAATATTATTCAATAAAGTTACAGTAATTAGAGCTAGGAAAATTACCCTTGTATTTGTTATAACAACATAAATGTTTTGACAGTGTAAGGTTATAATCTGATGGCGCTACGTGATATGTTCTGGAGATATCTTCATATTACCTACACGTATGGTAATTTCAGGAGATGCATCGGTTAGAGTTAGTGTGGCTTCGCAACCGCTACAGCGAGCTGCAGAAGGAAAGGACCTCTCTGCAAGCTCAGATACTCCACTTGAAGGCTTTGTATGCACAAATGAAACACCTATTAGGTAAGTTTAAGTATAATATAGCTGTCGATTCACATTGTCTTAGATTATAATGGCTGAAGAAAAACAATCGTAAAGAAAGCCAAGAAAATGTAAGCTTGCTAAGACGGAATCAATCGGTAGTTCTTAGTACCTGCAATCTCTAGTGATCAGATAGTTATGCATATGTTTATTGTAGGTCCCAGCTGTTTGTAACAGCACGGTAGTCTTCGAGCCATGTCAGAGCCACGATTAATAACTCTGATACTAAAGTTGGCTTCTCATACGAACTTACTTACTTTGCCATGCATGTTTGCAGAAAGCATATGGAGCAATACGAACCGTCCAGGCTCTCCGCAAGAGGGCGCGCTCAAGCAAGCAGTATCTCTCCGCGACGCGCTCGCTGCAGTGAGCGCCAGACTGCGCGCCGCGGCCGAGTATGCGCACCACGCGCTCCGCTTGCTGGACGACGCCCTGCCGGCCTGGAAACTCACCACTGTGGGCAAGTGAGGACATACTCGCTGTATACTCAGTGTAGTAGCAACCCCCCGACTCGCCACTAGAGGGCGCCCTCATGCGAGCAGTTTCTCCCCGAGACACGCTTGCTGCAAGTCAGTCCCCCTACTTGAGTCGTATATCTTATTACTGAGAGAGAACCTTGACTCCGCTGCAGAATTGACTCGATGGTCAAAGTCTCTTAGACAAGCTCTTCCTTCATCACCGTTAGACGAGCGCAATTCAACTAACACAAGTTACCTAAGTAGAACCGGATTCGCACTAGGGTGACAGTTTAACCACCTTACCTTACTCGCTCTTAATAAGAAATATTTTTTTTCCAAATGATTATTTCTTTCCGGTAGAAGCGGTTGGGAGCGCACCAGGGCGTGCGCAGACGCGTGCCGGCTGTTCGTGCGCGCGCGCTGCACGGAGCGCGGAGCACGCCGCGTGCTGGCCTCGCCCGCCGCGCCGCGCGCCGCGCGCACTTTGCGACTTGCACTAGACTACGCCTTCACTGACACCATGCATGATCATAAGTAAGTATTCAATATACTTATTAGAAACTAGCGCATGTACTTCCGGGATAAAAAGCTTACGTAATTCTCATGATATTATACTGCCATCATATCAGAAATCACAATGATGACGTGAGAGAAAAACAAAAGCACCAAGAAACAAATAAACCAACAAAAACGTTTCTAAAAAAATGTAAAGTGTAAAATGTCTGAGACCTTTGATACCTATCATCGGTGACTACCCTACCCTAGTCTTGATGCAATGTTTACATTAGGAACGCGGCTAGTTTGATAGTCTTTTTTTAACAGCAATTAAAGGCACTTTTTAACCGACTTCCAAAATAAGGAGGTTATCTAGTCTTCTAAAAGTTTTTTTTATTACAACAATACCACCACTGGAAGTGTATAATTCGGCCTGCAACTAAAGTCAATGCTACTCGTAATATAACTAGATCTACATACTTCGTAGGCTTATTGCGTAGCATGTACTACCAGTACTACGGTATGTCTGTAGCAGTTTTTTCGTTTCTTTCAGGTACCAAAGAGCTACAGAAATTTTCTTGCAGTTCAAAGAAGCTCTGATACAACTAGTTGATTCCATACATCAGGTATACATTATGGTTTTTATTGTTATTTGTGGTAAAACAGACAACCGAACTATTTCAGGTAATATGAATTCTTATGTTCTATGAAGTTGCAAATCAGTTGACGTTAAATTGAAGTTTTGTCAATGTAATGTCTTATTAATTTATAAACATTGATATTTTAAAACATTAATAAATAACATTAACTATTATAGAGATTTGCGTAGTGTGAGGAAACATAATGATAAGAAATTTTCGTGAACTCTTAAAATGTAGCATCTTTATAAAGAAAGTACCAACAAGAAAGCAAACATGCGGAAGCAGACCTAAAGAAGTGGAAGTGTTTGTTAACGGGAAGCCGGTAGTAGTGCCCGAGTATTTCACTATACTGCAAGTGTTAAAAAGAGAGAGGGTTACTATTCCATCATTCTGCTTCCACGAGCGTCTCTCCATCGCTGGGAACTGTCGCATGTGTCTGGTGGAGATAGAAGGCTGGCCCAAGCCACAAATAGCCTGCGGAGTCAACATCTCTAAGGGAATGAAGATAAGGACCAATTCTCCGACCACCCTCCGTGCTCAGGAGAGCGTCCTGGAGTTCATCCTCGCAGACCACCCGCTCGACTGCCCCATATGCGACCAAGGTGGCGAGTGTGACCTACAAGACTTAACCATGAAGTTTGGGAACGACCGCACTAGATTTACTGACATACACTTCGAGGGAAAACGTGCGGTGGAGCACAAAGACCTCGGGCCGTTTATACGATGCGAGATGACGCGCTGCATTCATTGTACCAGGTGTATTCGGTTTGGGGCGCAAGTTTGTGGCCTCGAGGTGCTGGGCTCGACAGGCCGCGGACACGACATGCTTGTCGGAACATACGTGGAAAAGATGTTCCTTTCAGAGCTCTCTGGCAATGTGATTGACTTGTGTCCCGTTGGTGCGCTGACAGCCATCCCCTATATGTTCAAAGGAAGACCCTGGGAGATGAAGAGGACAAATTCTATTGACGTAACAGATGCAACAGGGACAAATATAGTAGTCAACCACAGATTTGATAGAGTAATGCGCGTATTACCCCGCGAGCATGAGGAAATTAATCAGGAATGGGTGTCCGATAAGGGCCGCTGGGCGATTGATTCCCTTGAAATGCAGAGATTAGTGTCGCCCATGAGAAAAATGAATGATTGCCTCTGTTCTGTGGACTGGGATACTGCGCTGTCTGTGACAGCTGATGCGATTATGAGCGTCTCACCTCATATGGTAATGGCGGTGGCGGGCTCACACTGCAACGCAGAAACTCTTGTAGCTTGTAAAGATTTGTTGAATATTTTAGGATCAGAACACACATACGTTGAACGCGACCTTAATTACACCATTACGGGAGCGGATCTGCGAGCGGGATATTCTTTAAACATAAACATGAAAGACATCGCGAAAGCTGATAAGATATTACTCGTAGGTACTAATCCTAGATTTGAAGCTCCAGTCCTAAATGCATGGATACGTAAAGCATACAAAGAAAATGATTGCGATATATTTGTAGTTGGCCCGAGGGGTGATTACAACTACCACGTAATGTACCTAAATGAAGGTATAGGCGGCATAGCGGAAGGTCACACAGCGTTGAGTACAGCAAAGAATCCACTTGTTTTTGTTGGTTTATCGCAACTGGGCACCCCACTTGGTATTCCTATGATGGAACAAGTGCTACATACGGCGAACTCATTGCAAAAACGTCCGCAATGGGGTGTCTTAAATATCATAACGCGTGAGGCTAGTTTCGCCGGTGCCTTAGAAGCGGGCTGGAAGCCAGGAGCGTTGCAAGCTTTCGAAAAGTGTCCCCCTAAAGTGTTGATCAGTTTGGGTGCCGATGAGTTGTTCTACGATTGGCAGCCGCCTGTGAACTGTTGCATCATTTACATCGGGTACCAAGGAGACCGCGGTGCGGAGATGGCACACCACGTGCTGCCTGGGAGTGCCTACACTGAGAGCGGAGGAGTGTTCCTCAACATGGAATGTCGCTCGCAGTATGCTACTCCAGCCGTCACGCCGCCGGGAGACTCTCGTCGTGATTGGAAGATCATCAAGGCTCTAGGAGAGTATTGTGGAGTGGACTTATTCTACACGGATGAAGCGTCCCTAGCCTACCGCATGTCTCAGATCAGCCCAAACTTGTCATGTCATGGAAGCTTCCAAATAAAGCTGTTCTCTGAACTTCTCGCTTCGCTCACTGCCAAGCCCTCACTGAATAGCCCTTGCAACAAAAGTGACAAAATAGAAGTGGATATGAAATATTTGAAGGATTATTACTGTTCGGAGATTTTCACGTTCAATTCTTTGACTATGATTAAAGCTCAGAAGGCTGCCGTGGAGTATCTGGGAACGCATTATGCTGTCAATTGATTGTTGCGGATATGTGCGTTTTTATTTATTTAGATAATCATGTTACGTATTACCTACTTATTATTAATAAACGATTTTGGTAACGACCGCTTTTAACTTGGTTCTATTGTGTATTGAGTAGATTTTCTGCAAACTGATAGGAGACGTAAAACGTTATTAGAATCTTGCATACAACATTTTTTTAAAGTAAGCACAAGTGACCTTCAAGATTAATAAATAGCCTTCTAGGTAAGAGTGTTAAACCATAGCCTGCAGCAAGGCTCTAAATCAGCGGAATAGTCAAACGCGAACTTATATTTATGAAAATATATATATTTAATAATTCCAGGTGCTCCTTAACACCCTGGAGAACCTGTCAGTGTCTGAGAAGCACGTGGTGCAGTGCAGGCGGGAGCTGCGCGCGGCGCGAGTCAATGACATCGCAAGGAAAGGGCTCGCTGAGCTGGTGCACCAACCTGGAGGAGTCAGTGGAGTGAGGAGGGACTGAGAAAATCTTCTTCCTAGTCGGTCACGTTTGACAGAGTGGGCGCGGCTGTAGATGGTCAAGTTTGCGCTCCACCGTCGTCGCCGCTATTTTCTAGGACTACTGCACGACTAGCGATGTCCCTCCATTGGACGCGACTTTCTGCGTACCGAGTATTCTGTACTGCGGTGGCTTTTGCCGATTTTGTGATGAGGTAAATCAAACGCGTGAGGGATCGACCACGACTTCTTCTGCCTTCAACATGGCCTTGCACGAAAAGCCTTTCCATCGAGGCCTCGTTCCTAGAGATGCGCCCGAAGAATTACATTATTCGGAACAGACCACGAAAGCCTGTTTTGTATATACATAAGTTCTGATAAGTTAACACGATGATTACCAACATTCGCGTTACAGGCATATTGACAGGGCAAGATTTTTAACTTACAATGTTGGAATAAATAAGAATTAATAAAAATCGATTATATTATGTACCTTTAGAGTTAACACAACAACAGCAATACATTTTTGGAGACATGTGTATGGTGTCCCAAAGTATTGGATTCTTGTTGATATGTTTCTAATATCCTACTTAACTAAATTAAATAGTTAACACATACCAAGAAAAGAACCGATTTATAAAACACAATCAAATTTTATTAAATATCAAATATTGTATTGTCTAACACGATTCCTTAACTATCATGTTTCACATCAATATGTCGTAATAATGGGATAATAATGTTAATTAATACGGTTACAAATATATCGGGATACGAAAGTACACACAGATCGAATAACTGACGAAAGAATGTAGTGGATATACCAGGCGTAGTCAAGCAACAAGGTATTATGTTATACACTAAACATTTTTGATAAATTCATATCAGGATAGTGTCGAGAATGCCTGAGAAATATTGTATATTTTTGTTCTTATTCGTATATTGATGTAAAATACGTCGCTGAGATCAGAGGTAAAGTTGTTATTTTTTTTGTAAAATGGCGCGTAAAATAATACCCCGTTGACTAAAACGGAAAGACGTAAAAATATCAAAATCACAGCACAAATAAATAGGATCATGATATGAAATTACACTTAATATTGTCAAGAAGGAACAAGAAGTAGCCGAGAACCATAATCAATGATAAAGACTAGTTTAGATTTAGAAAATAGTCTGCGAGATTAAAAATATATTACCTATATGTATTTATACTTTAGATGTAAAGTAGATATCTTATCTCTAAATTATATCATGAACTAAATAATAAAGTTAACAAAGAAAACATAAAAGCTATTCAAAATAGTCATTTCAAAATAAATGGAAAGAAGTCGATGAGAAGTAGATTTAGATAGAACACATTCACACTATATATACTTGTCCACAATACATGAGTTTATATGCAAAATCTACAAAAAGTGTTACACATGATTATTATTTCGAAACTGTAAGATCATCAGTTAATAAATAGGTCTTATAACTATTTTTTTAATATTAAGTAGTTTTGTGCGCCAAAGCTCTACGATGGATGATATTAAAGCATTTCAGTAGTTTCTTCTGCAATTGATTTTAGTGGTCGGCAATGACTAGATCTTAAAGTCAGTTGCAGAAGGTTGAAAGTCGCTGTGTGTATATTACACTGATATAACACTGATATGTGGCATGATGTGTCCCGTCATTGCTTGGTCGTAGCTAGTCCATGCTAGTCTTTCTTTGGGCGATTCAAATCCTTCCGTTAATTTAAAACATCATCTTACAAATACAACTAAATACGCTACAGAATCATTACAATTACTGTCAGTTAATACGTAGCAATAAAAATGTAAATCTTAAATTAAATTTGTGCTTGTTTTCTTTATATTTCGAAGAAGAATAATCTAAAGTAGAAAAATAGTGACAAAACATGACCAATTTCATTGAATAAACTGATTTATTGGTTGTAAAAACAGTTGTTTTATTTATTTCGATCGCAGTTGAATAGAGGCTACCAAAATGGACGGCGGTGGTTGACCCACGATGCCTGAAGGAGTATCCTCTAGAGGGCTATGCTAGAGGGTTACACTACCCCTAACTGCACTCCACGTCCGATACACTACCATACCGACGTCACTCCTAAGTTATTTTACCCATGCGCGTGCGCAAGTGATCTAAATTTGACTGAAAACCACTAATTGTAGAGGTAAACAAGACAGTGACTAACAAATATATCTCATGTTTATTTATTTCTTGTGTCTAGCAGAAGATTCTTGCCTTAAGTAACAAAGTGTGGGCAAAATTTTTGAGATTCTTTCCGAGATTCGTTCGTCGAAATAGATAGATTATATCAATACAATTTATATTTAGTTATGGTAGATAAAACCAGTAACAATCTTCTAAGTACCAGGAGTAGGAGTGACGCACTTACGTACCGTACAAACAGTACCTAAACTGGACTACCTATCGAGCTACGAGTACTCGTAGTTTACATGTATATTGTCAATCCAAAAGCCCAACAAACTCCGCTAACGTTTGCGTGGATTTATAAAAACCGTCTAAAGCATACTTTTAATATACGTAGTAAAAACATGGAAGCACTTCGGCGGACAGACTCATTGCTGGCTAATTCTGAATATCGTTATTACTAATTAGTAGAAAATGTAACCGCGAGTTCACAGGACGCCGATTCCGTGGTTCCAAGACGCAGAAGTTTTTGAGATCTTAAAACATATACTACTATAGAAGTCGTCTATCCTAGAGTAGGCATTACGTCTCCATAGCATTATGCTTTGGAAAGGAAAAGTCTAATGTTTTAAAATCTCAAAAATCATTCCTAGTTTTCGGTTTGTTTAATACTCAACGTTGTCAATTACAAGGATTTAATAATCTGAGACAGTAGATAGATAACAAGAAAACTGTGATAGGCACCAGGAATAGCGGTCGATTTCTGAATTTCATGAGAAAACTGTTATCGAGTCGTATTCGCAAACATATAGAAGAAGACAATGAGCAAACACATTCCTAACATTAACTTTAACATCAACTTAGATTAGTCTTAGGTACGCGAAGGGTACAAAGTTAACAAATACTGTAATAGAGTAATAGAAGACTCTGGGAACGAAGAAACATTGAAAAGAGCTCAAACAGTAACAGAAGAGCGATGGGGCGAGCGGCGCCGGGCGCGGGCGCCAGTCGCGTCGAGTCAAGCCACGAGGTCGATGTCCGCGCTTACACTTTGGTGATCGTCTTCATCTTCCGGCTTCTTAGACATCTGGAAGAAATATATCATCAGAAATACTGAAGGGAACTAGAAATACAGTTCAAAGTACATATAAAATCCCATACTTGGGCATGGTTACTTAAATTCCATAGATGTCATTTCTTTTCTGGAATTACTTTAAGAATAGGAAAGTTATTTCAAGAAACTAAGTAAATGACATCTAAAGAAATTGGTTTTTCGGTATAAAAATACTATAACCTTATCATGATGATAGCATTAATATAATAATAGATGAATAGACCCAGCATGCAATCCACAGATTATAAAAAGTAGATACATACCTCATAACTCCGTGATAGATCATGAAAGCACCGTAAAGACTGAGAACAATGGTCGCCGTCCACACCACCACCAGCACTGAGTTACTGCCCTCTGTGAATTGAAAATATTTAAAAATATTTTGCACATAATGCATGATGCATTGATTTTATTTTTCATACAGGTATCACATTTATGTAAAACCCCGCCTGATACCAACGTTGCAACGTTTGCAATCTACAATGCAATGTAACACATACCTAGAAGTGATTGGAATTCCTTATACCTAAGAAGAGAAGCAATAGAGTTATCAATCGTTCTGTCTCTCCCATTACAAGTTAATCAAGGAAATCCTTGCGCAGTAGCCGATCTGTACCACAGTGGAATCGAACTAAAACTTAAAGCAGCCAGGAGCCTATTTCATAGGACAATAAAAAGGAAAGAACATAAGGTGTGCAACATACCAAGATACCCATCATGATAAACGTCTCGGTCACTCCAGGCATGCCGCGGGCGCTCCTCACGAGGTTCCACAGCCAGCAGCTCGGGAACCTCGTCTGCAGACCCCGTGCAGTTCGCCCATTCAATCGTCACAAATCTATGGAACAATAGGAAATAAATATAACTTAGGACGAATCTAATAAGATATGGCAAAGCTATTGCCTTCTACATCAAAATATCATATACTCAAAGATGTTAAAATATGAAGTAGGTACTTTACGTCTATCTCCCTAAGTAGGTAGTAGTACTTTACGGTATCATGTAGGTACTTTTAATACCGACGTTGTTGAATTGATAAATTCGTCGATTGATTCGATCTTGTAAATGTCGTTTAGTAGGAGAAGATAGTATAACACTTTCATGGCGGGGATGTCATTTCACTGGAGAGTATACTAATAATAATGACTTACCTAGCAGGAGTGTTGCAGGCGCGGCGCGGCGGCACCAGCAGCTGACGGGAGCGGGACCGCGCGCCCCCGCGGCACGGGCCCCACGCGCCCCACGGCCCGGGGACTCCGGCGGCGGCCACGGCGCACCCACACTCTGTCTCACACGCTTCTTCTTCCTATAAGCAAAAATTATATGAATGTACATAAAATAAAACGACAAAGTATAATTATTCCGTACATAAACTGTAGCCAATATGATATTATGCATGAGCATGATATAAGCATTCATTATGTAAGCCTTTATCTATCCACTGCTGTGTATAGGCCTCCTCTCCAACGCGCCATACGTTTCGGTCTTTAACTTGGCTAAGCTGGTCCTTGCTTCCTCGTCTAGTAATATCATCTGACCGTAGAATTAATTGACCGCTTCTGAGTTGGCTAAACTAACCTGGTAATGCAAAGGTGGGGCGACGATCCGTCCAGGCAGCACGGTGGCACAGCGCCAGGGCTCCAGGTACGCGTCGGAGGCAGGTTCGTCTCCCACGCTGGTGAGCTCGCAGCGAGCGTGCGACACCTTCACTCCCCAGCCGCACGCGCCTGCTGCTTCTTGACGGCCTGATGTCTGGAGAATCAAACAAATATATCGAAAACCAGCAGATAGTATAGCTCTATTTCGAGTAACATCTATGTGAAAACTACATTGTTCTCGTGTGTTGTCACTCCAGTTTAGAGTTCAATTAATTGATGGTACCTTTACATTTTCACTTTGACTTATCTGGTTGCTTGTTTTTCGCAATGGAAATTGAAAGTAGAGTCTTACATTTCTAAGCCAATGTACTTTTAAAGTTTTACAGGTTACTAAGGTGAAAAGTTTATGATTATCAATATACCTTCATATGCATTTGTATAACATTTTGTAGGTTTAATACATGTAAGACTGAATCATCCACCTGCACATGGCACCCCAGCTCCGGTCTGGCCACCAGGCGCAGGCAGGGCTCCCGCGGGCACGGCGCGCGCTGCTCAGTCGGGGGACACGCGCGGCCGGGCCATACTGCTGCTGTCAGGTGTTGTCTGTAGATGGCAGTAGGAATTTATGTAAGTAACAGACTATTTTACTTTACCAATATAGAATTGCACAAGACTGCATGCAGTGGGTAAAATTGAAGAAGTAGTTCACTCTTGCCCAGAATAAACCTATACACTCTTTTTTTATTTAGTTAATTTTTCAGATTGCACGACCTTGGAAATTCTACTCTGCGAGTAGGCTCTACCGAATCGTTACGAAAGACTCTTTGAAACGATTTATGCGGGCAACAGTAATCCCTTAATGTAACGGAGTAAGCCACATTGTCCGAATGTTCTACTCCAACGCATGAAAAGTTACTATGTCTCACCTGGTCCGTCTCATGTGCCGTGCCGAGGAGGTATCCCCGCAGGAGCACGCGGAGGTGTCCCAGGGACTCCACTCGCCCAGCTCGCAGTCCACGCCGCACGGCACGTAGCACCAGGACTCCTTTGCTTCTATGGCTGTTGTGTTCTGTGGATAGACATGGTTTTATGAACAAGATAACCAATATGTCAATAGAACTGGAAATAGAAAATATTATTTAGTAAATATTAAGCCTTCGTCCAACCAACCAATATCGATACCTAGTCGATTTCTCTATAATAATGCAAGAAAAAGAGTCTTATGGATTGTAATCTGGGTATTATATTGCTTGTAAATTGCTAATTTGTGGGCTATTGGAAGAAATTATCCCAGCGTATGCCAAATAATTGTAAAATTGTTAAATATACTTACTGGGCAGAAAGTGTCGTTGACAAAGATTCCATCGCTCCTCAGACATCGAACAGCGCGTCTCTTGATGCCTTCACCACATGGTGAGCCTCCTGAAAATATAACTTGGTATAAGGCTATGGTAACGAAGAATGAATGAAAGCAGAGGAAAAAGATTAAAAACATAATAATCCTACTATAATATGTATGTAAGTGAGAGTATATTTGTTGATTCGTTTGTCTGTTTGTAACAATTTCACGCCGCAACGGAGCAACGGAACATGTGATTTTTGGACCGACGATGATAGGTAATATTGGATCCTGCGAGTGACCTGGGCAAAGCCGCGAAAATGCACTAGTTATTAATATAATGTCTCCTCACCAAGAGGCTGGCAGTCATCCCAGGGCGCTACGTGCCAGGAGTAAAGGTGCGGTGAACAAGGCTCGGCAGCCACCAGCTGGGGACAGGGTGCTCCGCCGTCGTCTGCCGGGCGAAGCACCACGCGTGTGCGGTCACGACGTCCGCCCCATTTACTCTGTACAGGGAAGTGGTAAAGTTAATGGTTGAGTTTTAAAGAAAATACAGTTTGATATTATCAGTCTTGATTATCAGTTTGATATAGAAGTAGCTGGATAAAAAGCAATAATGCAGTTTAAGAAAGCCTTTTTACGTTTGCCTTTTATTGGAATTCAACGCTATAAATATAATAGGGGTTAAAGTATGAAATTGCCGATTTGTACTGAAAATCAAATTGCGTATTTTTTAAATTTTTAACATACTTATTTAATCGAAATAGTGACCGTTATTATTTATATGTTGCAGTCAAAACTCTTAACAAGTCAAAAGTACTTTTAACTAGCAAAATCAGTCAAAAGTACTTTACTTTTAATAGGAGGGTCATTTATGGCTTTGTGATAAAACTCTTACTTAGGATCTAGACTGCACAAACAGTGTGAAAGCATTTTGTACTGCCTTCTGAGAAGAAAACTTCTTGTCACGTAGATAATTGTCCAAATCACGAAAAAAATGGTAGTCCGTTGGAGCAAGGCCTGGTGAACACGGAGGATGACGAATGGTTTCTAACTACAGTTCTAATAAATCATCTAGGTACCTGTTCACAAGGGCTCCACTCGGACCAGGCACTGACGACGCAGTCCCCGGGGCAGGGCGCGCGGCACGTCGCCTCGTGCGCAGGCGCGGGGCCAGCTCCTGATGCTTCGCACGTGGTGTCTTCTAGCCATTTGCCTTCTGCGTCCACACACCTAAGAAGATACGAAAAAATTTGGTAAATCTGGAATATATTTTCAAGATTTTAGTCTAATTTAAATGAATATGGTCAAATGTTTGATGATCAAAGAATTATTCGTTAGATACGAATTATTTTTTTAATAAAGAGAAGACTTAAGGGTAGGTCAAGCACTGCACTCTCACTGCGCCTTTATAAATGTGTCTATAGTACAGGAAACTACAGTCAGACAAATCGTTTTTGACTTGCACTCAGACGTTTTTCGTGGATATCTAAGAGTTTCTTTAGTTTTGAATAGAGTAGGTAATATACTACACTAACGTAACAGTCCTATTGATGATAGCATGTCCGCACAGCGCACGTCGCGGCGCGCACACGGACCACTCGCCGAGCGCCCAGCGTGGCTCTGACACGGCGCATGTAGCTCGTTGGAGCGTCGCACCACACTCACGCCCGCCAGCGCTGCCTTCTTCTATTACCTCCCTGACAACAAAAGTTACAATTAGTAGTAGGGCAAAGCAGAAAAATTTTGTTACACGAAATAATGTTTTTTTTTATCTAAGTAGTTAGTTGTATTGTTATTTCGTGTCTCAATTTATAATTGTATCTTCATCATTATTCTCATCTTACTTTTTTAAACTTGATAGAAGTAGTCTAGCTTGTCTCTAGTCAAATCCACATTAGCGATCTCTATCAGCCTTTATCTATTCGGTCTGATGGCTGGAGATGTCGCATGTCGTTTCACCATGCTTCATATGTTCGATAAAAAAGTCTAACTCATAAAACTACTAGACTCCAACATACATACCTGGTCCTAAACCTGAAAGCAGCCCTGGAGCCCGGCTCAGCAGCGCAAGGTCCCCACTGCGCCCAAGGTCCAGCCGCGCAGTCCCGCGCGCACCGCACGCTGCAGGGCCCGCGGAGGAGGGAGGGGAACTCCACGTCGTAGGAGTAGCCGTCTGTAGATGCCTCGCGGACGCAGCTAGGGCCTGCAGCATTACAGATTTTGAGGAACTGCTAGTTTTCTATTGCAAGTGGCTTTTATCGGTAAAAATAGAAGGTTCAAATTAATCTGCCGGGTCTAAGCATTTGAGAAAAGTCTTGTACACATTTTTTTTACTATTTGATGACCTTTGTCTTCGTAGAACATGAGTTCATAATCACCACCAGATTAATCACCAGGTTAGTTAATCTTAACTGCGAACTTATTCCAATGCAAACTCTACAGTAATACTCACCAGTAAGCGGATGATACTTCTTGCAGACATCCATCGGCACGTCCCGCCCCGCCACCATGCAGCGCGCGGCTCTCAACGCGCGACCCTCGCCGCACTCCAACCTGGGGTGGAACAGTTCACTGAGTGAACGGACTGCATTATTAACATCACAACTGTGCAACTGATTTTTTAGAAACTTTGAAATAGACTGTACTCGAGTGAAACAGGATTCGGTAGAATCTTGTTACCTGACATGAAAGGAGAGAGAATCATAAACTTTAAATTGGGCATGGAATGGAAGTAATACCATGAGATAAAAAAAAATTCTTCGTATGATACTGGTTACCGAACTCTGGTATCATACACGGCCGAAGGGAAAACATCTTTGGCAGGAGGACTAAACCCTAGAAAATAAATATTTGTGGGTGCATATCTTTAGAAAAAAAATCTTACCCTGAAGGCAGGATGCAGTCTGAATCTGATGGCAGCAGCTCCAAGGACACATTTTTACAAACGCAGTTCGGTATATCAGGCTCTGATGCATCCAAATACCTGCAATTAATTATTCATAGTAAGCCACAAACGAAATCGCCAAATGGCAAATGGTATTAAAAAGAATTCATCCCATTTGATACTATCTTCATACAGCTAGTTACGTACTTCAAAGGATCTTGGCAGATGACGTCACAGGTGACTGGCGTGATGATGTCACAGGCCACCTGACAGGAGGCGACGCTGCGCGGGACCAGCTGACCTGCGCACGCGCCTGCTTCCACGCGGTGCGACTCAGACCCGCACCAGATACCTGCGGATATGACATGGTATATTCTTCTCTTTTTATACTGAACACAAAATGTAAAGTTATGTGATATTCAAAAGAATATTTTGTTAGTAGATTCAATGAATGCCAAAAATGATTTTCGAAAATGTGTAAGTTGCGGACGGTGATAAAATCCAATGATGAATTGACTTTATCAACCAACCAACGATCATACATATGTATATAAGTTAACTTTGCAATGTTTCAGTCGTTCTACAGCACCAGAAGACACGCCACTGCCGCTTTCAGAGTTAGCTTCCGCTATGCTGCATCGAAATGTTGGAACAATATTCCACCGCCAATAAGGAACCTGCGTTGTTTGCACAATTTCAGAATTAAACTGAAGCCCAGCTCGTAAATGACACCAGCGCGATATAGATATAATATATACTTCGTTCGTTTTATAGTGATATTGTTTGTGTGTGTGTGTTTTTAACTGACTGTGATTGTAGTAATGTATCTGATTATTATCATAGATTAGCTAAGTGCATTCTTATAAGCATTAGTGTGTAAATTTTGTGTAGGTACATATCTGCCATATTTAAGGTTCTGTGTTTCTTATAGGTATCTATTTTGTTTATTTATTTATTTTTTACTTATTTATTTTTGCTCTGTTATTTCTGTCTCGTACGTGACGTCACAGCCAGCCCCAACGGAAGACCAGCGCTGATTGCTTCCAGTAATCAGCATTATGCTGAGTTGGGGCTGTGTTGGGGCAGACTTTTTTTTTATTGTATATATGTGTGTATGTATGTCTTTTAGTCTGTCTCAATAAATGTTTTTCTTTCTTTTCTTTCAGAATGGAGAGAATAGTACTTACTTCGCACCCTGTACCCGACTCCGCAGAGCTGCGCAGGCGGCAGCTTGCAGGTGCTCCACTCGCCCGCCACCCACTGCATGGCACGGGACCGGCACGAGGAGGGCACGGGGCAGTCCCGGCTCTCTTGCCGTGGTCCACAGCTGGGACCGCCGTGGACTGTGCGCACGCGTGTCTGCTTGCCAGGGTCTGGAGAAGGATTTTTTTAAGTTAAAACTAATCTATGTCATCGAAAGTGGAGATAAGAGCAAAGCTAGAATACCAGTGCTCAAAAGAGCTAATATTTAGTCGAATAAACACAAGCTTCAAAGACCATCGAAGACAAAACACCAAAGATATTCACAGTGTATTGAGTCATCACCACTTCAAGCAGGACACAACTTACAGTAATAAAGATAACGATTGAGAAGAGATGGTTCTGGACTGACATTATCTGAGACATTATGACTTACCGCAAGTATTAGGACAAGGTGACCAAGGCATCCAGGCCTCCACCTTGCATCCTCGGTGACACCTCACTGTACAGGCGCGACGGGATGCAGGCCGCTTCAGGGGAGCACAACTAAAAACAATACTTTCTTAACACCCACTCTACAAGTTTCCAAGAAATGTATCTACACCGCAATAGCTATAGCAGCTTTAAATGTTACTGAACACTTTGAACATTTGAAAGAACTAATCGATTCAATACTTTTTACATTAAAACCAATACTCTTTCAACAAAATAGAAAAGAACTTACAGAGCCTCTCGAACTACGTCTGCGTTGTTTTGGACACACATCACATCTCGGATCATTTCACCTTCTTCCACGCATGGTTCTTCGTCGTCACTTTCGTTGAAAGGTTCGCCATCCTACAAAAACAACAAAAAAACTTAAGTTCCATCTCTCTTAGAAAATATAGAAGAATACGAGGCTAGTTTTTCAAGCTAAGTTAGTAAGCTAAGTAGTATACTTTTTGGAAACGTGTGAACAATAATAACCTTATTTTTTTAAAGGTTTTTTTTTTAGTTTTCTAGTATATAACATCTAATTCTCCTTTGGGAAACTTACCAAGAAGTCAGTATAGTTAGTTGCCGGTACATAGTCCTCTCCTCGTTTCTCGCAAGGTCCCCAGGGGGTGGCTAGCCAGGAGTAGGTGGCGCAAGCGTGCGTGTTGCAGGTCTCGTTCTGGACTAACTGGTCTTCGGAGGGGCAGGGCCAGCCATCTAGGAAAGAAGAAGCAATTTACAAACAAATACAAATATTGTACTTTAAAAAAAACTGTTTTCTTTTGTATACTAAGCTAAATAAGTATTGTAAAATACATACAACTTACATTTTATATGCTGGCGTACTTATTTTTATTATTTACTCGTGGATTGGATACTGCATCTATCCCGTTCTATCGATGGTAAAATGTTACTGTCAGGACTCTAAACTTACTAACATCATACCAAAAATCACAAAGTGCTGCCTCTCAATTTCTAGAAATTAAACATGAAGAGTGAATTATATCACATGTATGCTTACCAGGCGAGGCATGCGCCAACACGTGACGATGGCGCGTGCGTTGCGGACGTGCGTGGTGCGCGGCAGCACAGGGCGCGGAGCATGGGGACCAGGCTCCCCATGACGACACCACGCAGTCACCCGCGCACGCGATGCGGCACCGCTCGCTGCGGGCCGGCGCACCCGTGCCAGAGCACCAGGCGCGCTGAGCTTCTTTCTGCAAAAAATAAAACAAAGAGGATGAGGATAATGAGTAGTCCAAATACTGTAAGAAGATCTAGTATAGATGATCCTTGATAAGCAAAAAAGAGAACTACGCTCAGCAGAGGAAAATGAGTTGACTATGAAAAGTAATGATGATAAAGTAGCTTTAACCCCTCATAAAGTCAAGTGGACAGGCAAAAAAACAACTCTTGTAACCGTGCAGATTATTATGAAGAGAAAAGTAATCTTTGACGATTGCTCGAGAGAGTAGTTACCCCATCATGTCCCACACATCGGAGGTCCCGGCTGCGCTTGCCCGGCCCGCAGGCGGAGTGCGGCTGGCCGAGCACGCAGGGCCCCCAGGGCAGCGCGCGCCACGCAGCACAGCGCGGCGTGCTGCACGCGCGCTTCTCTTCCAGCGGGGGACACGGGGCCCCGCCGCCCGCAGCTGCGGACACTACTCGGCGACGGCGGACGCTATAACCTGGGGAAGATACAAATACAAATAGTTTATTGTTAAAAAAAATAATAATTAAATTAAAAATACATATATAAGAACGTACCTATTTTATTAACCGACTTCCAAAAAAAGGAGGTTATCAAGTCTCCTGAGAGTTTTTTTTTGTGGGTATGTTACGCAATTACTCCGTTGTTTATCAAATGGTCCCATAAAAATTGTTTTTCATTCGGTTCAGTACTTTTTGAAAAAAACCAATAAACCAACAAATTGATAAAGTTTATGCAAACCGATTTTACCCATATTTCCAAAACTACTAGTCGGATTTTGATACAGTTTTCTGTAATGTGTTGAGGTTTAATGGGTGCATCTCTTTAGTTATGTATTACGATGATAACTCACCAGGGGGCGCTGCTGTATACACTATATCTTCTGAATTATCAGCCCGATTTTGATGCGGTTTTCTCTGATAGGCTTAGAATTGTTTAGCAAATGAAATTATGTTGTAGTTTTTTTATTTGATAGGCTTAGATTTGTTCAGTAACGTGACAATAGAGTTGAAGTCGGTTTTTGCTTTTGTTTAAAATAATGTTGTTATGTAGGATATGCAAATCCAATAATAAGTGTTTGGTACGCGGTAGTATGACTGACTCCTGCGCTAAGTACCAGTCCTGTGTTGCAAGGAAATCAGAGACAACACCACCCCCACACTTGTAATTATGTTCTCTTTGCACTAATAGATACGAGTTTAGTATAAAAAAGAACTACTCTCGGTGCGGTCAACAGCCCTGTATGTTTCAACTTGGCTTAACACACTATCGTGGTTTAATAGATTCCTTCAAATTCAGTGAGCTGTCTAAACAAATTAAACATGTGGGGAAAACAATGGAATCGAAACTAATCATGAAACAGCAGAACAAGAAAACTATCTATCCACTATGTATGCTGTCAAAAACTTTATTAACCGTTCTAAAAACAAAGTTAGAGACACAAATAAATTGAGGCTGCTGTCATCTTACAAAACACATTATCTGACTTATACATACCAGTGGTGGTAAGTTGTTGCACGGGGAACAGAGGGCATCCGTCGGTCGGCTGGCAGGCTCCCCACTCGCTCCATTCTCCAACCTCACAGTCACGAGGACATGGGACCTACACAATTAATACAGTTTTTTAAGATGTCCAAAGTTCGATCATAAACAATTATTATAATAGCAGGATGCGCTTTCTACAACACAATTTGAGGCGTAACTGTAGGGCAATTTTATATATATAAACTAGTGGGTGTTCGCGGCTTCGCTCGCATTAAGAAGTAAAACTTGCATCCCCTATTTGACCCCTTTAAAAGTGGCTTTTCCAGAAATCCTTTCTTAGCGGATGCTTACTTTATAACATATAATTTCATTCCAAATTTCAGCCCAATACGTCCAGTGGTTTGGGCTGTGCGTTGATAGATCACTATATCAGTGAGTCAGTCATCTTGGAGCTTTATATATTTAGATGCTACTACAAGATTACCTCGCAAGGCTGCACCAGTGTGGGCAGGGGCGCGTGCGCACACTGCGCCGGATGCAGCGCGCGTCCGTCTGCGCGCACGCAGGTCGCCTCTCTCCTCTGCACTCCTCCGCCGCAGCTCGTCGTGCTGTCCTTGTCTTCGTCGTCAGCGTCGTCGTCGCCGTCGTCGTAGATAGCATCGTCGTCGTCAGCTTCGTCGTCGTCTTCGTTAGCTACAATGGAGTTAGGTAATTGTGAAAACGTTGCACGAAATTTTCATTATAACTTGACTGTTGAAAAATAATTTTCGCAACAGTGGAAAAGAAGTAAGTATTTGATTTATATTTGTGTTAATGCGGTATGACCAGTTTGTGTTAGTTTACAAGTACTTATGTTCACAAACTCCACGTAAGGTGAAAGATATTAACAAGTTACGGCCGCAGTGCACGTTGCTCCTTGCGTGGAGCCTACAGCAGGCTACTTACAGGGCACGACAGCAGGGGGCATCTCTATGGCCACGTGGCACGGGCCCCAGGCGCCGGGCGACCAGTGCGCGCTGGCCTCCAGGGCTGCTGGCCTCACTTCCTCCACCACCTCGCACTCCTTGCCACCACCTGCACAATAAACCGAATATTAATCATAAAATAAAGAAGCCTTTTGTTTTCTGTTCCTCAAAACATATATATGCAAAGTAATCTGACCATCATCAGAATAAGCATACCATAGCATATTTGAGGAAAGAATAGGCGCTGACGCGACGAAATCACACTGCTATGGCTAACTAAGGCCAATTTACCAAAAATTAATCGAAATGCCCAAATCACCTTGCGGTAATTTCCTCAGGCGCCGGGTCCGAACCAGCGCGCCGTCGGGTCGCGGCCGCCACGGCAGCCACTCGCCCAGCTGGCAGTCCTCCCGGATCACGCACACCCTGCTCGTGCCTATCTTCGAAATGGATGAGCCGCAGTACCTGGGTAAGGGACGTGGGAACGTGGGAATGGAATTAAAATTACTTTCGTATTAATTAACACTCATACGAAAGTAATTTTAATTCCATTCTGACATTTCATTTAAGGATATTAATATGTAACAAGGGATTTATGAAATTTCGGAACAATACTATAATCATAAACATTTATTTTATTTATAATTGTCTCCAAACATTAAACTAATATAATAATGAACCTAAATTATCTTGAATACAACGTTACGAAGTATTTTATGAATGAGTTTCTAAATAATATCAGAATAAATGTGGTAGGTAATAATGATGTGAGTATGCCTACTTTAGTTGCACACCGAAAGGTAAACTTGTGGCGAATGTTCCTATATTTTTATGTTTTTACCATATGTCTGTACCCATGAGTGGAATTAATGATTTTGAATTTGAATTTAAATAAAACACTGTCTAAAAAATGCTTTCACTAGAATGTAAGTAGGTCTACTATACAATAAAGGTATACCAATAGTCTGTTAAAAATTCAGCTTCACTACTCGCGTAAGGCGCGGAAGCAGGTATTCAAAGACATTGAGATGCGTCCCTGGTGAACTTTACTGAGCTTGAAACAAAGGCTTGAAATGTACTGCACTTTTATACATTTCCTTATAAGTATGTAGGATCTTTGAGGTATAGAAATAGTTTCGCAATGGGATAAGAATATCGCACAAATCTGCAATTTGATAAAAAAATCTTTGCAGTAACTGTATTTTTTCTTTATTTATTTTACGCACGTAAACATAAAATTCATTATGTACATAAGTAGTCATGTCATTGGTTATAGCTATACTCAATTAATAATGACCAAAAAATGTACCATGCTTATTTTTTGTCACGATGTTGATCATATTTATTCAAATCTACAACAATGTGAATAAATAAATAATAATATTTTTTCCAAAACCTCTCGGAGCGCTTGGTTGACGCGACGCATGACCAAAATGCAGGACTTTTTCTGGCTCAACGTATCAGCTTTGCCATCCAGCGTGGTAATGCGGCCAGTATGCCGGGCACGCTGCCCTCTGGTAGTGGGCTGGAGCACTTAGATTATTATGAGTTAATTTATTAAGTGCTAACCTGCACTATGGTTGTTTTAAATTAAACTTTCAGCCGCTCAGTCTGAAGTGTATGGAAATGAGTGTGGATTTTCGCGCCTGGCAGTTAGTAGACCGTAGCCTAGTGGTTAAGGCGTTCTGACGGTAGCAGAAATACGCAGGTTCGAATCCTGTCGGTCGTGATTATTTTCGCTCATTTTCCAATAAAAGTTCACTTAGATTATATTTTCTAAAGATTTTTAAGTGCCCCTTTTTTGTAGTAGTTAGAAGTAGTACCTATGTTTAGTTTTTCTTCTCTTGTTTTTTATATTTTATTAATGTAAATAAAGATTTCATGTCCAAGTAAAAAAAAATATGTGAATAGCTAATAATATCAATTGCCCTTGTATTATTCATATTGCCTCGGTCTTCTCAGAATCTAGGATACAATACCCAAACAGGCACTATCCAATATGTAAATCTGTTTCATAGATTTGCATACAATTCCTATACACTATACATCCATGTTTGAAGCGCATAAAATATTTGAAAGGCCATAAAATGCTGACAGCCGAGACTATGCGGTTGACGAGTATACGATATGACGGATCCTTAGTTCCGGATAACGATAGGGTTTCTAAGACAAGTTTATGTGATCATACGATCTAGTTTTGCGATATGGAAATGATTTGAGCGTACCTAATATGTAGTACATAGAGGTGTGCTGAACAACATATTGAAGATAGTGTTTGTATAAATGCATTCTTTTTTTCCATTTGACATGTTAGTTAAAGACACTTGACGCGATAACCACACAAGCAATTATTTTATTTAATGTTATGTAAGCTCTAAATAGTCGTCAACATCAATACATCAATTTTATAATTATTAATCTACTTTGTTTTTGGCTTGGAATAATTGTAACATATGAAATTTGCATTTATTGTATCAAAACGGTGACATTTATAAGTATTTAAGTGACTTTTTGTAGTAATCAATTGAAACTTGTAGCAAAAAAAATTGTGCATGTATAACTTCAAAGGAAAATAAAGGCTATTTTTATTTTATTTTTTTATTTAAGCTCTAGTCGACTCTGAAAGGTGAATGACCTTGATATTATGACTGGCTAGCGAATTCTAGGTATGACCCTCGAAATAAATAAAAGGAAAAAAGCAAAGGTACGTATATTTGTTAAATAGCAACATAAATTTTAACAAATATAGAACATACACATATTGCTCATTTTATAAAATAAGATAATGTGGATATAATAGAACGAAGCTGGTTATAAAATGCCTACGAAAAATTAAGTTTTTCTAAGATATTTTTTCTTTCATCACCCTGTATCGGAAAATTTCACAAAGTTGAAACGGTGGTTATGGCTGATATTTGAAGCTGATGGTGAACAAGATAGTAGTGACCTACTTACACTTAGTAAAGAAGGTTAGCATGGTATATTTTTAGTCTGCTATTTGACAACATTTTTTTTATTAAATGTGTATGAATTTGATCATCGTTTTTTGTCTGATGGTAAGCAATAATTTTGACTAACAGCGTAGGTCTTTGCTTAACGTCAGGCAAGCTGTACTCAAACGTAAACTTATCACACGAAAAAAAGGTATACTTAGTGATATGTTGTGTAGCTAATAGCTATAAATAAAGAGAGTCGTGCGTATTTTAGCCTTACACTTACTTATGTTTTTAATTGCTAGTATTTGAGCTAAACTTCACGTGAAAATAAATGAAAACCAAAAGAAGAACAGAATCATTATTTGAATCAAACAATGATTCACACCTCCATACTACGAGTAAAAGCGATAAGAATTCACGACGTAGAAAGTTGTCGACGCCCGGCTCTTTATGATGAATTGTGAATTCAGCTGAAGGTACTCAGCAGTTCTCCTTTGTGTGAGTAAGTGCTCGTTGGGAGCAGATCATCTGCGTTTGCATACTTTATGGATACTTTACGGACGTATCAGTTTTAGCTGTTTAGTGAGTTTAGGTGTTTACCGTCTGGCTCGTAAGTGGCAGGTGATTTTGTATTGAAAAATGCTAAGGAAAGAAGATACTTGTAAATATAAATTGATGACATATCACAACTGCTTTGTTAAAACTAATTGGCCTTTAAAATCTGTAACGCAGTGCATTGTATAAGCGTTATTATTATCGATATCGTTGCATCAGACTATTGCGGTCGAGTGTTTAATCATTTTTGCACTTAATTATTTAAGTATTTGTTGTTTATAAATACAATGATGGCTTATTTACTATCGCCCATCGCATCTGTTGATAATGATTAGGTATTTATTTCCTGTAAATATACTTCTTCTTCTTATCGAATAAGAGTGGCCAACACTGGTGTCGAGAGTTTATCAAGCCGCCCTAAGGGCCTCTGACATGGCTTAACGACTGCCGTATACTACATATATACAGTTGTACTTACTGTGATTATACAAAACAATTATATATTGCTACATATATTCGCTTTTTATTTGACTTACATAGCTTCCACGAACTGTCCGTCCTTCTTCCGACACTGCACCTGTCGCCGCTGCAAGCCAAGCCGGGGAGTGTGCACTAGCGAATTCGATTCCGGTCTCATTATTCTGCAAATTAAAAAGAAAGTTTATGTTTCAATTGTCTTTAAGTACCTACCAACATATAAAAAAAACAAAAGAAATTGTGGGAGTTAAGACAAAAATCGATAACATTTACATATAACTTCAATCGAAAATTTTATAAATAAATCCTGAATTACAGTTGTGCTCACTTTCTTTCAATCTACTTATCTGTGAATACATACATTACGTAGGTATAATTTTGGAAGCAAGCCTTAACTTTGTAACTCTGTCTTCAACTTAACTTTTCTTGTACAGTTTGACCCAAAGTTAGCCGGCGCTTTCTTAACTTGTTCACTTTATGTCACGCAAACCTTTGGTTGACGTCACTGCGGTCCATCTAATTAAGTTGTAACTTAACCTGAGCTAGGAAAATGTTGCCAAATTACACACACTGAGCTTGAAGGTTTTTGTTGTATTTGTGTCATTACCCCACACCAAAATAGCAATCCTACCACTGCTTCCTTATTTTTCACATCACTACATAGTTAAAGTCGACTGCTACTGTCTGTTCCCTTGTATGCATAAATCTTTAAAACTACACAGCGGTTTTTGATGTTTCTTTTTTAAAAAGAGTGTTTTAAAAGAGATGCTTTACGTATATGTGATGCATGTGACCGTATGACGCTCAGCCGGAGTCATACGAGTGACGTGGACAAATTTTAATGCCAAAAAAACGGTGGCGTACCCGCGTGCAAAGGTATTTTATTGATAATTCTAATGTTATAACTACTACTTACCTCTCCACAGGTCTGCCGACATGCTCCCCCGGGCCCGCAGCGCTGCAATCCGTCCAGCGCCCCACGAAGATGGAGTACTGACTGTCCTTGCCACCTGCTGCAAAAGAAGAAATAAAATACTTGAAATTCACGAGAACCCTGAGTAAAAAAAGCAATCGGGGATGTAAAATAACGTGATAAAATGTATATGTTTCAAGGATCATGGAATCGTCGTCATAACATTGAAGTGATTCCAATTATTCTCAAAGAAATCTAGTACAGTGGGTATCTGCTTAAATTGGCGATATATTGGCAATGTGACTTTTACATAATACTATCAAAGAAAACAAGATTCATGAAAGCATTTCCCAGAGACAAATTATGTTATTAGTACGTAAAGTTTACAAAGAAACCTCGAAGCTTCCTAGTTAATTAACTAAAGAGCGCATTGACGGAGCTCGCAGCCTGATGGGAGGGGGAGACACCATGGCATGGGATGTACAGGATTACTAGGTGATAATGTGAACCAGTACTAATATCTATCTTTTTTATGTAGGTATATAACCTGTCCTGGCGCGCGCCCGGACTTTGGGTATCAGGAAATCATTAATTTATTCAATATATCTTACCTAATTGAGTGTTCTTCTATTTCATCATTCAAGATCATACTACCAGACTAATTTGTATCTTACAATTTTCATCTTACAATGTAAGTAATTTTTTTTGGTACCTGAAGAGTATAGTCAAAATCAGACTATAAACTTTTGTTTAACGTCTTTATATTTACGATGTTCTTAAAATTTATGACAGATAACATATCTCTATGGTACTGTTTTCCACTCTTTTTACTATAAACGTAACTATTTTATATAAATTATTTTTTGTTTTATATGCAAGTCTGACCTATTGACTATCTTGTGAAATCTTTAAGCACCTAAATCTGAACCTTGTTTAAATTTTTGCTGCAAAATTTTTGGCAAAATTCGTCACATATGTATGTAAATTTTGTGAGCTGTTTTCTTTTGAATTTCCATCAGATTAAGTTTATCGAAAAGACAATATACATGTTTGATTTGTGAAAGGATGCTTAGTCTTAACCCTGTACACGAGTAATAGCACTAAGCAAAGCAACAAGGGGAGGGAATCAAAT
Source organism: Macaria notata (assembly GCA_927399415.1). Lineage (NCBI taxonomy): Eukaryota > Metazoa > Arthropoda > Insecta > Lepidoptera > Geometridae > Macaria > Macaria notata. Next base: position 8,468,508 of record OV656725.1, on the reverse strand, counting down.
TAGTTTGGAGGGCGCTCGATTTGTTTGCATCATCTAACCGATAATGGGGGAGCCAGGGAGGAGGAACCAAGGAGAGGAAACTCGCGCTAATGTGGTTATGGTCTAGACCGTAGAACTTGGGATGTAAGAAGACTGAACAACAAAGGAATCTTAAACTAAAGTTAAGGCTTGAGAACAAAGGATTTTGTTGAACAAGCGATGCCGGAAATAAGATAGTTTATTGAACTTATTTAAAGATTGTATTTACATTAAACTTCCAGTCAGTTGTTCAAATTATCTTTGAAACCAATAAGAAAGGATAAGCCTGATAATAGAGCTCAAAAACTCATGCAATCAGAAGATAATACATCTACTGCATGACTATTATCAAACAGTTCTAGATACCAGTCATATTCTTAAGCCTGATTATACAGCTCAAAAAAATTTTTCAGAAGATTTAATGACCTCCTTTTTTGAAGTCGGTTAAAAAGTCATGAAATAAGTAGATAATACATCTACTGCATGATAATTATCAAAAAATTCTAGATACCGGTCATATTCTTGAGTCCTAGAAACTTAAGATGTACTGACGAGTAAATAACATAAGGAAAGATAATGTTTCTATGATATTTGTCACAAAACCTGATAGAAATATTGCAACAGCCTGTTTTAAAGGTTGTTACCAAGACCATCAATATCGGCTATAACAAATGGCAGGGATGTCACAGACCACATATCTCCTTTATTCCTGTAAGCCGCTCTGGCGCGAGGTCCAGACCGCTCTAGCACAAATATTTGCTCCATATAGGAATTGATAGATCTGAACAAATAATTCTTTTAAAAAAGGATTTGAGTTGATGTTTGTGTCATTTTTTATGTAGGTAAATGAATGTGCGAAGGTCATGGCTAGATTAAAAGATGGCAGAGATTATTAAAATTAAAACGTTACGTCTCAATTTAACAACTTTAAAGTTCATCGAAGCCATGAAACATCTTTTGTAATGGACGTATAAAACAAAAAAAGGTATATAGTTACCTTAAATAAAGTTGTTTTAATAAACATTAAAAATACATATATCTTCAATGTCCTAACAAAGTCGTCAAAAACCATGTGTCTCCTGTAAACCGCGATAAAGCAACAAGGCTATTTCAGCACACGATTCAGTCCCGAGTATGTAGCTAGTAGGTACAATCATACAAGCTTTATCTGACGACTACAAATAACAATATTATAGAAAAGTAACTAAACCAAAAAAAAATACACGACAAGGTTGATCTCAATTACGGTGAGTAGGCTTATGTATTTAGCGACTAAACATAGAAATTTTGAATATCTGAATTCGGTAGAATTTGACTATTTCTGGCATCGTAAACAATCACAAGCTAGCCATGTATGCAGGAGCGATGACATGTAGAAGCATTTTCATTGCTAAATTTGTATGGGGCTACCGTTCTATAGTACCTTTATAGTGTGACGGTATCTACGGTCGGGCATTACGACCGCTCCCCGCCAAATATTTGCTCCTCATGGAATCGATAACGCTGGATTGCAGTTTGTGAGACCTGAGAGCTTTGGACGTGGTTACATCACTATTTCTGGATAGGAGGTCGGATTTGCCTCTTAGAACATTATGTATATAACTAATAAAAATACACATATATATACCTATATGTTATGTACCTACGTTACAGAGCGGTTATATGACTATTATAGGAGGTCGGATTTGCCTCTTAGAACATTATGTATATAACTAATAAAAATACACATATATATACCTATATGTTATGTACCTACGTTACAGAGCGGTTATATGACTATTATAGGAGGTCGGATTTGTTTCTTTAGTTATATTTAAAAGGTTATGCATTTAAGATATATTTTATTACGAAAGTAGTAAGTAAGTAAGCTACGAAAGTATATATGTTCCTATAACTCAGACCTATCCTTAAAAAGATATTTAAATAATGTGCTTTAACGTTACCTACACAGACATATTTTTGCAGTTTTTAAATAGGTTATAAAACTTGTGACCATCTATTTCATGACTTTGTTTTTGAAACCCTCAGTTTGTTTACTAATATACTTCTCGTTTTATTTTTTCATGGCAGTGGATTACAAAGAAAAACTTTTAAACAGCGGTCACAACAAAGCAAACAAAACAATTTATTCACGCCACAAAATGAAACTGAAACGCAAACTTTCCAAAAGAAGTCTTAGGTAATTGTGGCTCGCAAAAGCACTAACAAAGTAAAACCCTAGTTGCTAGGTATTGACATTAAACAGAGACAATATAATTTCGAAACGCTTACCGAGGTACCAATATAGCATGTGGTAGATTTTTTGTGAATTTGATACACAAAACAAAACAATCGTCTCAAAAGACAAAACAAAATGCAAACGTGTTACATACATTATTGTAATATGGAATAGAGAAACCGTTACAACATTCATGATAAAATTTAAATAAAGTCTTAAGTGTAAATTAGATTAAACTAATGTTTTGCTGAATAAATTAATCCTGTAAAGATTTTGCAATCAACCCAATTTATAGGTCAGATACAAATATATCTGACCTATAAATTGGGTTGATCATTATGTTATATACGAGTATATAAATTAAAATATGTGTGTTATATAAACGTCTATGAGGTGTGATATCGTTGACTTTGACCGAAACGAGCGAGTTACAGCAATAAATTAAACTCCACCGAAGTACTTCAGAAAGTTATTATTTTCAATCGCTTGTAATAACTACGGGGAATTTGAGTTCTGTTCCAAACCTACATTGTTTAAGTTAAATTGAATCTGCGAGTTTGAGCCTAACTTTGATTTAATAACCTGAATCTCACGATCGTTGACCTTGCTTTGTTGGCTAAAGAGGTTTGTTACAAGAGTGTAATAATTTATACTTAGCTTTGCCTGTTTTATTTTGAGATAAAATGTATGATTTTTTCCAGCATATAATATTTTCGTTTCAATCTGAAACTCCCACTCTGTTATGATGTGAAAAAATATGAATAGAAATAATTTTTCTTTACTTAAATCAACTTAACTTTTAGTTTTGATCCGTTATCTACTAAGAACGTGATATAATTGCTCAAATATCAAATACATTACGTGTAATGAATCCTCGCTTTTAATTTAATAAAAGCAAATAAACATAACACAAGTTAAGCAGAGCTTTATTTAGACACAAGGCGTAAGCCACAAATTTAGACATGCTTCTTCGTGGAAAATTTTGAAATGTTGTTTATGTATCACAAGCTTAAGTCATTACTTATTGTAATTACTCTTAAGTTATACAGTTGAATAATAATTCTACTAAAAGTAAACCCGGTATAGTGTAGGTATAACAATTCGTAGAACATTTTATTTATTCTTACAACAAAAAAAAAGTATGATCATTTTTATCAATTTCTCAATTTTAATATTCAACTGGTCCTTTTTCTCTTTCAACTGTTCTTATTTCTGTTCAACTGGTCGACAAATATCTTATTCTTATCTGGAGTAATTGTTGTTCTACTTGTATGTGTGTCTTTCACACTATTAAACTATGGTATAAAAAACTAGAACAGCGACACTGCCGTAGCACTTTATAGGATATCTCCGTAGCTTAAGCGTAGCAAATGTGTAGCAAACAGTTTCGTAGCACGGTTCAAAAAAAGGTGTGATGCATCCAAACATACCTACATAAAAGAAAAAGTTTTATTTTTATTTATATATTTGTTCAAATTATAATTATTACGTATTAACCATTTACAATAATTACACATAATTAAGTCAAAATAATTGTAGGTCACACAATTATGAAATAACATTAAAGTAATAATATTAATTTACTTAATGTTACATTTTTCGCATTTACTTTTTTTATTGAAGGGTTTTTTAATTCTGTACTCCATTAAATCAGTCTTAAAATAAAGTTAACACAAAAGACAATTTATGGAATCCCTTGAAGAAATATTTCAAACGAAGCTAAGGAAATTAAACAGCAAATTCGTTTAGTGGCGGCGTCCCGGATTCATCAAATTAACGCGCCGCGATCAACCCATTTCGATTCGAGTGTCTTTTAAATAGATTGAAAATGGTATGGTAGTATTTAATCTCTGCTATGATGTTTTAATTTTAAATACTTAATGATACATATGTACATATATTCAAAATTTGAGTAATGTGCCATGCGCGGAAAGACTAGTGCTTTTCCCCACAATGTATTTGTTCCAAAAGCTTTTTCAAACGTAAGTAATTGTAATTGTATAAAAATGTAAGTTATTGTTAGTGGTATTTTTCGTTTTTTACTTATAACGATGAAACTACGCTTACTATATAAAAATATAAACATAATATAATGATCTCCTTCACATTTTCCTATCCTAACTATACTCGTTTTTAATATATCATAACAATCAGTATTCGTGATCAAATTAACCAAATACCAATAAATTCACCCCTATACAGGTACAAAAGATTATTGCGTCGATATGTATACAGAACATTATTTAAAAGCGATATTAACAAGTATTGTCCGAGGGGCGCGGACGGGTCGCCGATAAATTTACCACCCTTTAGTGACCGCTCCATTAATTCACTTCTATATGGGTCGGCATTTATTGTACACATGTAATAGAAGGCGATAGTATGGCTTATAAATGTCGCTTTATTTGTTTACAATGTAAGTGAGGCAATATTAAAATGAAGCTAAAGATATAATTAAACGTTTCAATCGACATTATTCTACTTATAGATACAAGTATGTTTAACTAAATAGTTGTATACTGTAAATCTAAATTTCTTTTAGATTAAACAAACAATACTTAAATTTACTAACATAAACTCGAATTAGTTGCTTCTTTTAAATATTTCATTTCACATTTAAAAAGCTACAAATATTCAAGATAAAATACGTATACATACGATGAATGTAAATTCATCTCACAAAATTAATTCATGGCCCTCGGGCTCCATTTAAATAATTAGATAATTATTTGTGAACGTACTATTTAACATATAACCAGTACAATACATTAGTGGTCCCCAACAACATGGCTGAATGTATGCGGTCACGGGCGCAGCCACAGCATCAATTTATGGACCGCATCATCTGCAACCGAGAGTAATCAGCCCAGAGCGATGCAACCGCAAACAGAGGATTGCATTCTATGAGCAAGATCGAAACTTGGGGTTGATATTTAAATCACTATTTTTGTTTCGGTAGTCGTGGTTATACCGTTAATTTTTTTAACTAGAACAATATTTTTTTAGACTTTTTGCCGGTTTGTCAGTTTGTTTCTCTTTCACACATTAACCTTGTAAGCAAACCCGTAGAGATTCCCTTGCATCACTATTATTACTATACATTCACGAAAATTATTGAAATATTTTCACAAAATGCTTTACAGATCTGAAATTCATGTTTTATGCTGAAACGGCACAGTTTATGTACATCTTGAAGTACTTGCTAAGTACATTTATTCATAAGTTATTTTATTAAAGAGCTACAAGGTGTACAAGTCTTAATTATTCCTACTCAGGACATGTTTTCAAGTAACTAACAACAAAAGTTGGATATTACAGTCATTTTAATCTATTATTCAAATATTTCTATGCTACAAATGCAACAAGCAAACAAAAAAACAAATGAAGAAAGTAAAAATACCACTGCAGTAAGATTTAACAGTAGTCCCTTATAGCTGGGTTGAAATGAGCTTGTTTGTATATCTTCTGACTCGTAATGAAACTCGAGGCTTCAAGATGAACACTACAATTGCATGGAATACTACATTCCTATCTACGAACTAAGGCTTTACACCAATGTATACATATGCTTTGTATATGACAAGAATGAAACCGGGTTCAAAGAGTAAAATAGAGGAGGCTTATGTTCAACAATGGGCTTTTAAGATAATGATAAGCTAATTTATCAGATACAGGTTTTTAAATTAATCTGTATGATTTGATTAAGTTATACATAAAGTCATCCATCGCTTTCAATTTGTAAAGCCTGGAGATTTTAATGCAGACCAAATAATATTGATGAAAAATGTAAAACACGTACATATGTAGTTGGTACATGCGTGATAAATATTGGCATCAACAACATAGCAATCACATATTAAACTATAAAACTATAAATTGTAAGTAACCCACCACGTTCCACAAAATAATTACTGTTATATCACTAGAAACTCCCACTATTGTAGATATCTAAGTCGAAAATTCGAAATTCAGCACAAAACTAGAAGTTTTCCAATCTGCGCCCCAGTGGCACCCAATGGAGAGCCCCGGGTCAGACCGGTCCAAGCCGGATTTATTTACAAAGAGCCGCTTTATCTTCGGGAACAGAACGAACACACCAACACGCCCATTTAACTCTGATCCGGCCTTTAAAAAACGGTTAGAATTAATTGGTTAGCAAAGATATGATTAATTTTTTTTTTAATAGTTGATGAGTCAGCTTTAATAGGTTAAATAAAGCGCTGGTCTAATAAGAGTGCAATTGACCGATATGATACCAATAAATGAATACAATCTATTTATGTAAATCTCGTGACTGAAAAAAGTACAAATGTGATAAATACCTAAAGACGAGCATTCCAGTTTGATTACGAACTGAAAACACACAGTAATTAAAATCCAAATCGCATTTTTTAAATTTGTAATTACTGTAATGTGGAATTGTTTTTTGGATAAAACATAGGTGACTTTACTTAGATGTGTTGCTGCACAAACCTGGATAAAACAAAGGCGACTTTATCAAAAGGTGTTGCTACTCAAACATTAAAACAGCTGCCCAAATTTAGTAACTTTTTAAAAATGGGAACGTATAAACGTTTCCCCCGAGGCGAACCTTTGACCTTTATAACCGCTCTTTGTCTCTATTGTAGGGTTCTAACCTTCTAGGCTATTTATACAGGGTTATTATTTGTTGACAAGAAAAAATACCCCCCACTAAATGGTGTTGAAATATATAAAAAAGGTGTGGCTGTATGTACGAGTATTTGGCAACTCTGGTGTTGAAGTTTAAAAACTACTGATGTGTAATAGAGAAAGGATTAATAACTGCCGTATAGGACAAATGAAATAAAAATCTATTCAACATTATGTCAGCCTGTGGTCACCCACTGCTGAGTATAAGACACCTCGCCAATGCACCACATAGTACTGTCTCTAGCCTGTCTGATCCATCTCCTACCTACATAAAGTTACAAGTTACTCCCCTGGTGTTACTTTTACTTTGGACTTTGCCAGCGTAAACGTGCTACTACAATGTAGTATGACAGAAACGAGAATCATCATCGAGCTATCAAAACAAAACATGGTAACGATAGTTAATAACAAACAGAATTATAATCTTTTTGCTCAGTTGAGGTCTTTCCATGTAGCTCTGTAAGGAATCCAACACCCACTGTCCAGTAACGTGATAATAGCATTTAGAATTCTATTAATTTTGTTCCACTTTGCTTGTTCAGAGGCTCTGGGTCCTCTTAACGGTTTTCAATTCTATCGGATTTCTATAAGTTATTTGATAACTAAAGTCACTTGACATTTTGGAAAATGAACCTTTTATTATTTTCATCGTTGCGACGTTGAAAATAAGCTTCATTCCACTAATATTATAACGTTACTAAAGTTTGACGTATTCAAGTGTATAATAATAATAATAATAATAATAATAATTTATTTAAATCAAACACTTATGAACTATAACAATGTGTTCACTGCACTCCACACTAGGATAACCTGTGTTGTGGAGGGCAGGCTATGTTGTTTATAAATAAATGTACAGTTTACAAAAATACATAGGAAATTCAGGAGGAAAATGTGTATATAAAATATATCGAAGTGTATGTTTATAATGTATAAATAATAATGTATGTAATATATAATTATAAATAAGGAAAATTTGTACGGAAAAATAAGTATATTATTTTATATATAGACATTTATTTCGAAAAAGGCACGTGAGCTGAACATTTTTTTCTTTTTTCTTTTTTTTTTTGTTACGTATTTTCAGAATCAAACTTTAACATGAAAAAATTATAAAATAAAATAAACAAGGAACAAAGTAGTATTGGTAATGTAAAATAGGGTTTACTACAGTCGGATTACGCGAAACTGGGAACTATCGTAATGGGGATCCGATTGGAGTTTTTAGACATTGCGTGTTGGATTAGAGTTGTGGTAAATAAAGAAAAATTGTTTGTGTGGCCTGGGCCACAGCCAGTCGGTGGGCCTCACTTCTGTGCCTGTTTCACCATAGTTGGTATTAAAACAACGGCATGGGGATTACAGTGAGGGGCACTGACTAGCTGGGAGCCAGGCCACTCATTGTTATGTATTATTAAATTTTTCAAAAGTGTCTTCCGTTTCGTCATAATCCTGAGATTGTAGCCATGTTGTTATTACTTTCTTACAGACATATCTTGATAGCTGTAGTATGTTAAATTTGCGATCCGCAATCTGGTAGAGAGACGGACCTTTATATGAAAAAGCACGACCAGCAAAATGTGTTCTAGTTCTGGGAGCACGCCAAATATTCTTACGGAATGATCTAACTACTTCTGATGTGGCAGTTTTATGATAGCGAAGAATGGTCGATGTTATGTAGAGCTGACGGACTGTTAGGTGGTTTGTACTTTTATAGAGCTCAGTAGTTGGAAATCTGTATGGTTTATTGTAGGACACCTTTAGGACTGCTCTTTGCGCTCTTTCTAGATTCAGGATTCTTGTTTTAGCTGCTGAGCCCCAACACACAATACAGTAGCCCAGTATTGACTGACATAGGGCCAAGTAGACTAGTCTTACTGTTTGTTTGTCGGCGACAGCTCTCAGTTTTTTGAAAGTATGTAGCATTGTTCTTAATCTAGTACGTAGCATTACTATGTGGTCTTCAAAATTAAGCTTGTGGTCAATCATAACTCCTAGGTACTTAATACTATCAGCTGATTCTAGTTCTGGGCAGGCACACTTGGTATTATGGGGATAGCAACAAGAATGAAGTCGTAGCGATATGGTATTAGGCTTTGATCTATCAGTGATTCTGAACGCCACGAATTTTGTTTTCTTTGCATTTAATATTAGCAGATTTCTCTCTAGCCACGCTGATACTTTAGCCAAGCCTTCCTCAGCCAATGAGACCACTTCTTTCCAGCTCTTACCATAGAAGATTAGAGCTGTGTCATCAGCGAAACAGAATGTGCTTGCATTGGTTAGGGTTAGTAGACACAGGTCATTGATATAGGCCAAGAATAGTGTAGGTCCAAGAACGCTGCCCTGTGGTACACCGAAATTTATTTGACTGTAATCACTACAACAGTTAGACAATTTGACTCTCTGCTGCCGGTTGCTTAGGTATGATTGAAACCAGGCTAAGGCCGTTCCCCTTACTCCAATAGCTTCCAGTTTTCGTAACAGGATCCCCCAGGATACGGTATCGAAAGCTTTGGCTAGGTCAATGAAAACACCCACACATTTTTTTTTGGAATCTAGGTGATTTGTGACGTCATTTACGAGCGCTACTACTGCATCCTCGGTCGATTTGTTGGCTCTGAAGCCATACTGGTTTGGTGATAGTACGTCGTTCCTTTCTAGATAATTTAGAAGTCTTTTATTTATTAGCTTTTCCAAGACTTTTGATAGCGAAGGCAGCAAGGATATAGGTCTATAGTTAGAGACTTCCAAATGATTCCCAGATTTATGAATAGGACAAACATCTGCTATCTTAAAACAGGCTGGAACTACACCTTGGGTCATGCTCAGGTTACAAATGAAGGCGATTGGGTTAGCTAGAATGTGGCTAGCTTTTTTCAAGATGTTATTGCTGATTAGGTCATGTCCTGGCGCTGAAGCAGTTTTTAGACTTGAAATGATTTTAGATATTTCCACTTCATCTGTTGGTGAGAGAAATAAGGAGCCTACTGGTGAGTGCTCAATACTTGTTGCTTTCGCCAAATCAGCTTCAGTTAGGTCAAGTTTATGGAGAATTTTCTGAGCAAGTTTACTTCCAACATTTGTGAAGAAATTATTAACGTGGGCTAGAGCGTCGTTTGTATTGGGCTTGCATTTGAGTAATTTGGAAGAGTCTGATTTTGTTTCTTTTCTTCCACAGATGGTATTGACAGTCTTCCATAATTTTTTACTATTGTTTTTGTTAGCGGCAATGAGCTCAGAATCATACTGGGTCTTGTAACTTTGAACAAGTAATCGGTACTGATTTCGATATTTTTTGTAATTTGATAATAGTAACGGGTTGTCAGGGTTCATTTTGGCTTTAAGGTGTAGCGAGTCTTTTTTCCTTGAACATCTGAGCAGATTTTTTGTCATCCAGGGTCTAAGGAATGTGTTTGAGTTACTCGTGTGTTTAGTGGATGTTCCGGATTTGATAGCTTGTTTAATGATCTTTACAAGTTCCTCTGCTGCCTGATCTACTTTGGAGTGGTTGAAGAAGTTAGTCCAGTTGAATTCACTTAGAGTAGCAACGACAGCGTTATAGTCTATTCTTTCGACAGTTTTAGCTTTAGGTTGACTTGGACTAGAACATTTATTGATACCTGTAATGATAGTGACATGGTCGGTAGTGTCTGAGTCTGATACTACTACGCGAGCACTTTTATTTGTTCTGATCATAGAGTGGTCAAGACAGGTTCGATCACGTGTGGGCAGAGAGTGTCCAGGAATGAAACCATGGTGTGCCGTGAGTTCTAGATAATATGGAGCCTTTTTATCAATTGATGTAGGTCTGATGTCTATATTGATGTCGCCTGTTATAATGCAAGATTCCGTTTTGACAGTTCTAATGGTAGATTCTAGTGACAATTGAAAAGCTCTTGTGTCAGTATAGGAAGGGCTTCTATATATAGCAATAATGGTTAGAACATTATTAAGTTTAAGTACTAAGCAATTCGCTTCATTAAAGTAAGGTTCAGAAACTTCAAAATTTAGCTCCTTTTTCGTGAAAATTACTAGTCCGTCGTTCTGGTTTCTTAGTATCTTTGAGGCATGACATTCATAATTTGGTAGGTTTATTTTAGTAAAATTGTTGTTAATCCATGTTTCGGATAAGATGATTACGTCGGGCATGAAGTTAAGTCGAGTTAGGTATAGTAGGAATTCGTCGAAGTTTTTTCTAATACTTCTTATATTTTGGGCTACTATTGTTATCTGTTCTCTTAGGTCTCCTAGTGCGTCCCTACAATCCTCTGCAAAAGGAACTCTTATGTTTTCAATCAAGACTGTGTTATCAATGTCACGTATGAAATCAAGATTATTCATATTTCGCAATAGTTATTAAAGGACACAGGATACACACCTGTGTAGATTTGATTGTTTGGTTGAGATTTGACATTGAATACAGATGGTTTGATTGACAGGACACTTGAGGTTGATTATAATTCATTGCAGAAGAAGGGTAGCACTTTGCAGGTACATTGGGATGATGTTCTTGTATGGAGAGTGCCGATGAACAGACGTTTTTATGAGAGTTTGTATGTTGATATATGACGGTATCAGAAGCAAATTGTACCGTTTTATATTGACGCGAGCACGGGAGTATATACATGGCTGGACGTGGTAAAAGGTCGGAAACTATACGTAGCCTTTTTCTTATCTTTTGTTGGAGTTTTGTGTAACAAAAAGTCACGGTTAGCATGAATTTGGCAAAGTGATAGATATATAAATAGCACAGATAAAGAGTAGTGTAATACATAGATACAGGTTTGATTATAAAGTACATTGTACAGATAGATACATTTAGGAAGAGTGCAATTGAATATTGGCGAGCAGCTTTCTGAGACATATCGGTTATCGTTATCTCTAACGAGGGTAAGAAGTGTAGACACAGTATTATGGTTATTAATACAGTAGAAGAGAAAGCTTCTTTTGAGCTCTCGCAATGTTCAGATACTGTGCTCTCGGCTAGTCACTGGGACTTCAATTTGTCGAGGTCGTTTTCACTGGAGATTCTGAGCTGAGGCGATCCTTCTGTCTTTCGAAGGAATATACGCCCGTAAGACGTCCAACAGAATGCGAAGTTATTTTCTTTGGCGAAAACTCGTGCAAGACGAAAAAGTTTCCTCTCGTTAGGCGTTAGGTTTTCGGACAAGTATATCGGTTTGGTGGGACCTTCTAAGTTGATATGGGTAGTACAGAACTTATCTTCTTTGCGGTCTTTGTTGAGTTTTTTGAAAGAGGCCAGAATCTCATCTCTCACAGCTGCTGTAGTAAAGTCTGCCACGATTGGTTTGCTTTCTGACTTGGTGTTTCTGCGGTACACGTCTTTAATTGAGGCTTTGGTTAATGAAATTTTTAAATAATCTGCTGTGCTGCAGACGATCTTCTTCAAGTCTTCCTTGGATTCTTTTTGTGCTGTTGGAATATTTCTGATTTCAAGACTTGATCCACAGAGCATATGTTGCAAAGTTTCAACTTGATTTTTCAGCGTAAATATCTCAATCTTGTTGGCAGTGTTATCTTCTTGTAGGATTTTGATTGTTTTACTCTGCTCTTCAATTTTTGTTGTGAGGGAACCGACGGATGCCGTCAACCCATTTACAGAATTAATAATTGTGTCAAGTTTTAGATCCTGCTCGGTCTTTAGAGCTTTAAACATTTCCAAGAATTCTGCTCTGGATATGTCTTCTCGGTCACCTTGTTTCCTCTTAGTCACTCGGAAACTTTTTTTAATGGTTTTTGTTGCCTTGCAGCTGGAGTCACTCATCCCGGCTTCATGGGCAACCTCTGCATCCGAGGGGTAGTCCATTGGCGTAGCAAATGTAGATTCCGATCGCAGTAGGTTATGCTGAGGTGGTGTATGTTGAAGTGACATTGTTGTATTGATGCGTAGTAGATTGTTACTGTAGAAACTCGAGTGCGAGATCGCTTACCGATTGGTTATTTTACCCGCAATGTGTGGAATTTTTCGAACCTGGCAATACAGAGTGACAATAAAATGTCAGAATTGACGTTTGGGTGTCGATGTCACTAAGGATTACGTTCAGATCACGTAAATTGTTCACTCAGTAAAAAAAGGTTTTTATTATTGGATTTAGGGTAGATGTCCATAAACATTTAGCCATTAATTTTTGCAAAATAGGATATTTTTAGCACTTTCACAACTTCTTTTATATTCAGAACACTGTAGAATCACTGTGATATAAGTTGAAAACACTTTCAGGTTTCGTAGGTTCAAGTAAGTATTTGTTTAGATTTTTCTGGCAGGATAACGTGTTTCTATGACAGAGAACGAATGAACGAGTGAATATAATAATGAATGAATATAGTATAAATTTAAACGAATAAACAATATACATACTTACCCTTTTATCTCTGATTAACGGGGTTAATAACGCTATTCGTCGGTAGTGGACGTTAATTTTATTATAAAACCAGTTTTGAATTCCATATTAAAAATTACCCAAGAGCCAGCCTATTTTAAACCCCTTGTATACGACCTCGTAACCTTGTGCGTAGGCGGATTAAAAGTATTAACCGGTACTATGAGGATCCAAAATTATCTAATAAAGATCAATTTCACAACATAAAAAATGTTAATGTTAATGTTAATAAAAAAATGTCTTGGGAATAAAGTAGAGTGGATATTACACAAGCATTTAATTTTTAATTCGAATTTATTTTAATGAATCGCTCGATGATGTTTTGTTTTGCTACAACGCAATTCAATAAATTTGAACAAAACTCGAGTATGCTAAAAACCAAACATTCTAGGAATTAAATTACCTTTTGACTGAATTTGTACTTAATCAAAAATATTTTCTGGGTAATAACCATCTCTAATCTATTAAATACAGAAAACTTGTTGTTATCAATATACATTATTGTAAAAGTCATAAATATTAAAATAGTTTCATTAATGGCGGAGTAATCGCGTGATATACGCAAAAAGACATTCACGACAAATTAAAACCTTCTTATATGACGTCGACTAAAAAAAATTCATCATTACATACAAACAGAATATGGACTATTAATACCAAACAACAGAAGACAATGACGTCACTATCCTATACAAGTCGAGCATAGTAACGTAACCGAAGAATAGACATGATTTCCCATACATTTATCAAACGCTCATTACGTACCTCATGCAAGGAAATGCGTATTTATTTGTGTGAAATACGGGCGGTTATTTCCCTCGCCGAGGTGATCCGATATCCCTCAGTTTCCATTGTTATCCCTCCGCTCCTGACTCCGCTATTTCCGCTTTTTATTCCCACTCGCATTTGACATCTATTTCAAGGAGCTCGACTGGAAACGTGAGTTTTGAAATAAAATGTCACAACCCGTTATTCATAAATGCAGTATTGTGAGGAAATAATATAAGTTTTTAGGAACATGATGATCAAACTTCATATGAGGTTATTTGACGTGTTTAATAAAATTAAGAGACAGAAAGCAATTTCACAATGAAATTCTGAGTAAACTGTGTCTGTCCCTTAATAATTTCACAACTTTACACTTTTTATGCGTAGGTATCCTATTGTATAATAAACAAACTAAAAATTGCAGGCAAGTTATATTAAATAGTGAGCCTAGGTATATAATATTTATAAAACTAAAATGATCTCTATTCCGAGCACAAGATATGTATACGAATACTAGCTATATACGTATACTTATTAACATGACTTTTCTACTCTACACACTACCAACCCATCTTCATATACTACCAGAAAGTTCTCTCTATCTTTATTCCGCGTCAACAAAACATGAAGTGGAATAAATCCTGAAAGTTGTGTCCATTTGCCCGCCTTATCTGCAGGTCACTGCCCCGGCCAGTTTACGACAAAGACATTATTATTCTCGGTGAACGTTTTCCCGAGTCTCTCTTCGGGAAACTTTGCGTACCTTGTATGCTGGATACGTTTTTAGCTGGAAAATATATGTGTTATACGGTTTTTTATGTGTTCGGGTGATTTGTGTGTGAAGACTCAGCATATGTATATGACGCGTGTTGATAAGCATAGTGCTATGATTTTTAAAGTTTTGATTTATAAAATACAAGCTGTCATTGTTTCTATACAAGCTGATGCTTTTCATCAGATATTTTAATGTTTTATTTTTCCTTCAAAGTTTTGATACCTATATAAAATACAAGCTGTCAATTTTACCAAACAAGCTGATATTTTTCATCAAATAGGCACTTGTCATGATGATCACTAAGTAATTAATATATTGACATATATATTTAATATTATATCAAAGCAATTTCTGCTTTTAAAATATTACTAAGTGTTCTGAACGTGTCCGCAAGATATTTTTGTGCTGGCTACGTTTTATAATCTGTATAAAATTTGTATGTGTGACACGTGCGCTGCCAGTTAGGTAATTTTATTCTACTTAGCATTTACATACTTGACTTTAACTAATGAAAACTAGATTTGTGTTAATAAATTGCGCTTATTTAATATATTAACTTCAAGAAGCAGCTACGATACATTCTGCGTTAGTAACGTAAACAAAATAGAACAACTTTATTAGAAATGACTAAGCATCACACAAACCTTAAAATTTTGGTTTTAATTGGCAATCTAAATAATTTGGTAGATATTTTATTCAAAAATAGGAAAACCTTTAGCTTTTTTTTTTTTTTACGTGTGATAGGTTTACCTTTGACTACAGCCTGCCTGATGTTAAGCATTGCTGCAGCCTAGGGTGTAACACGTTTACCTAGAAGATACCTATTAACTCTAGATTTGAAAACCCCTGGATTGTAGTTCGCAGGAAACACAGCTTCTGGTAAAGTGTTCCAGAGCTTTGCCGTCCGTACAATAAACGTAGAAGCAAAGCGCTGCGTTCGACACTTCGGCACTTCCACCATAAAACGATGTCTACCTGCGGACTTTCTGCTTGTTCGGTTATAAAAGGGAGCTGAGGGAATCAGTTTATGTAGCTCCTCTGCACACTCTCCGAAATGTATTCGATAAAAGACCGACAGACTGGCCACCTTGCGGCGATGTTCCAAACTTTGGAGTTTTGCCTTCTTAATGGTGGTTTTACCTACTAACCTCTTAGCTCGCGTTTCAATCGAATCCAACGCCTCTAGCTGGTATTTTGCTGATCCATCCCAAAGATGCGAGCAGTACTCCATGCACGACCGAGCTTGTGCTTTATACAAGGTAAGCAACTGTTCCGGATGGAAGTACCGACGCACCTTCGAGAGGATACCAAGCTTTTTGGCAGCCAATTGAGCCTTTGACTCAATATAAGACCCAAAATTTAATGACGAGGTAAGGGAGACTCCAAGTAGGTCCAGCTGGTTTGTGATTGGAATCGAGACATTCCGGAAAGTAGGGGCCAGGTGGAACGGCCTCTTTTTGGCGGAGAAAAGACACGCCTGCGTCTTAGTGGCATTGAATCTGACTAGGTTGGCATCGCCCCAATCGGAGACTGCCTGAAGAGAAAGATTCATGCGTTCGACCATCGCCTCTCTGAGTGTTTGGATTTCGGCCGCACTAGTTCGTGCAGTGGACACATAACTCTCTACAACCGTGCTGTCGTCTGCATACCCAAAGATACCGGGTTTGAGCAGATCGTTAATATGCAGCAAAAATAGGGTTGCAGACAGTACTGACCCTTGGGGGACTCCGGCATTAACAGCCATCCAGTCAGACGAGCAGCCATCAACGACCACCCGAATAGACCGATCCCTCAAAAAGTCTGAAATCCACGTACAGAAACCAGAGGGCAAACCGTACGAGGAAAGCTTACTAATAAGGCCATCGTGCCATACCCTGTCCAAAGGCTTTTGAAATGTCAAGAGAAACCGCCAGTGCTTCTCCGAATTTCTCCATTGCCTCACTCCAGATGTGAGTGGCATACGCTAGAAGATCCCCAGTTGAACGATTCCGGCGAAAGCCATATTGTCGATCACTGAGAAGGTCATTCGATTCTAGGTACGCCAGGAGCCTGCCGTTCAGGACGCGTTCCATACTCTTACAGAGAATGGACGTGACTGAAATGGGCCTGTAGTTTGCAGGGTCAGCACGACTACCTTTTTTGGGCACAGGCTGCACGTTAGCAAGCTTCCACGAACTCGGTACTATACCAGTCTCAAGAGAGAGCCTGAAGAGACGTGTCAATACAGGAGACAACTCAGGCGCACACGTCCTCAGTACTATTGCAGGAATACCATCAGGGCCACTAGCCTTATTCACATCCAAATTGCGTAGTGTTCTGCGAACCTCCATTTGGCGAATCCGGATTTCAGGCATAGCCACAGAACTGCCGGGTAAGACTGGAGATGTCGCACTACCAGCATCTAGACGCGAAGACTCCGCAAACAGAGACGCAAGCAAGTTTGCTTTCTCTTTGGCGGTGTGAGCCAAAGACCCATCTGGTTTCTGCAGTGGAGGCAGCGAGGGACGGCAGAAGTTAGCTTCAACCGCCTTGGCTAGAGACCAAAACGCTTTACTACCCGCTGGGTACGAAGCAAGTTTAGTCCCTATTCGGCCAACGTGGTCGAAACGAGCCTTCTGTAACACCTTCTTGCAGGACTTGGCTGTCTTGTTAAAAATTTTTTTCTTTTCACGTATGTCAGAAGCCTTTTGCAGTCGAGCGTCAACCCATGCAAGGTATGCCTGATGTTTGCTCGCCTCAGCGCGCGCACATTCAGGTCCAAACCATGGGCGAGCTGTGCTTGTCGATGGTACATCTGAATATGGAATAAAGTATTCCATTCCTTGACGCAACACATCAGAAATAGCTTCAGCGCAGGCGCTGGGATCGCTCGAAGAAAAACAAATTGACTGCCAAGGGAAAGATGCAAAGAATGACCGCATCTCATCCCAATCTGCTGACTTGTATCGCCACAACCGCCGCGAGTCCCTGGGGCTGGGATCAGGCGGGGAGTAAACGGATACAGATTTCACCAAACAGTGATCGGATTTACCTAGGGGCGACGAAATCGCCACCGAATATCTGTCTGGATCGGTTGTCATCAGAAGGTCTAGACAATAAGGTGTGTGGGAGTCAACATCCGGTACCCTAGTGGCTCCCTGGACTATTTGGGTGAGATTTAACGAAAGGGCAAGCCGCTTCGTTTCTCTTCCCGCATGGTCGGTGTCTCGGTATGGATAGAGCCAATCTTGATGATGGCCATTAAAATCCCCAAGTAACACTAGTTGAGCCGACGGGTACTCCTGTTGAGCTTCATCCGCCATCTCGCTGAGGTAGTCAGTGAGCCTGGTCGTCTCTGAATCTCCAGTGTGCGAGCGGTAGACACAGGCATAGAGGATTTTCTCAATGCCAGTGTCCACCAGCTTCCCACATATACCAGGTACCGTTACATGTTGTTTTTGAATATCGCAAGAAATATCACAAATACTTACTCGAATAGTCTTATCTTTCTATTTGAAGGCTCATTAGTGAGGATTTCCTTCAGCTACGGCGGAAATAATGAGACACTTCTTACAAGTGCTGCTATCTAGCGAAATAATAACAAAATTACACAAATAGAATCAAATAACAAGCTTAAAGCTTAGATTCCATTAAATGTTACTTCGTGTTTTTTTTTTAATAAAAATCATTGCAAAATCGTATAATGTGTATTACTATTAATTTATTTCTTCTTCACGCAGGTCATTATTTTACTGGAAGTTGCATTTTTTCAATCCTAGAAAGCTTGCTTGTTTATAAAAATAGGAATAATTTTAATAACAAATTTGTGAGAAATAAATGTTAATTTAATTCTCAACTTCAATTCTGTAATGTTGAGTCCATAATTATTTTACCGAAAATTGATATTTTGAGGACCACATTATACCATCATTTTATTGACATATTTTTACGAGTATATTATAATAAAATGAACTAAGAATAAACAGGCAATGTTTCAAAAATATTATAACGTATCATCGCCTAAATGTCGGGAGCATCCTAAATACATTAGCTTGTCGCTAACGAAGTGTTCGCCGTTAACTTTACACAGGCGACGTTCATATCTTTAGACAGGGACGAACCTTATGTACGAAATTTATCGTAAGAAATGTCGAAAAAATATTACTTTTTAAAGCTCAGCATCTATTCCTTAACTTTTCCTTGGATTTTTTAAATGAAACAAACTAATGGTTTTAATATTAAAACTTTCGTGAGACATTTTATCAATATGTTACTAAACGGTTTTCTCTCACGTGTAATTCGCGTATGTTCTGTGTGCTGCCGCGGTTCCAGAACGCACGATTTGAAGATGGGTGTCATTACATCCGAAACGCGTAAACAACGTACGCGAATTACACGTGAGTGAAAACCGTTTAAAGCTAAGGGTTCTGAACATTATACAACTTAATTTAGATAGAATTTGTAGTAGTAATGTAGTAAATAGAAGTTTACACGAAAGAACATTTTCCAGTCTCTTAAAGGCTTTATCAACCCAGTCCGGCTCTGGCAGATATAATATGTTGTCACGTTACATACCTCATGTAAAATATACATAGAAGTTATTCATCACGTCCCTTGGCGAGAGAATTACAAGAGGCGAGAAATTACAGGCTCAAATAAATCCGCGGAACAAGTTCACACCGTGTATAATGCTGTCGCTGAAAATTTCAGCAGTTAAGTTTGCACTCGGGAGTGTACGGTTTTGTTTTTACTTATTTACAAGGATGTATTATTTTTAAGTGTACCCATAGCATCACTGTTTTATAGTTTTGGCAGGTTTTCAAGTCACATTAAGGCTTCACAACTTTTGTAAGTGGGTAGGTAGTCAGTCAGTATGTAGTCAGGTAGTTAGGCTTCAAAAAAGAACGTTTATATTTTTTTCTTAATCGTTGTTATAGCTTAAATTGACCTATTTCTGTCCAAAATAAAGATGGCCATAAATTTGTTTAATGTTTCAATAATTACATATTCAAAATATTATGTGTTATTATTCCCCACAGATCAACGTAGGCAGTGTGAAAACACAACCTTGTAACATCAACAATAAACACTTGCATTAAATGTATCCTAAGTTTAGCAAAATACAGGCCACACGTCACCACAAGTGTAACCTCAGAATAAATACTAGCATGTTTAAGAATCGCAAGCTAAGTGTGTAATACAGTTACGAGATGATGTCCATCTTTGCACACTAGCGCCACCTAGCGCCGCGCCCCGGTGGCGGCCGTGACTTGCATGCAGCGACTAACACATTCATGTCTGTACAGCTTATCCTGTACAGATATGAATGTGTTAGTCGCTGATAGCTAATGAACAACCTACCAAAGTATCTTTTAGGACATAGAAAGTAACATATTTACAATAAAAGCACAGAATAAGTGCTAGCATGTATAAGAATGGCAAGCTAAGTGTGAAATACAGTCGGCCGCGAGATTGTATCCATAAAGCAGAGCACTCTAGCGCCACCTAGCGCCGCGCCCCGGCGGCGGTCGTGACTGGCATGCAGAGAACAACACATTCATACATATACAGGGTTATTCTTATTAAATGAGTCTTATGAATGAGAGTTCTAAGCCCGCTTTTAAGGCATAAAAAGCAAATCCCATCACATCTTATATTCAACTAATATTAAAGGCGAAAGTTTGTATTTGTGTATAATTGTTACTTCTTCACACTCAAACGACTGTACCGGTTTAGATTAAATTTGGAATGTAGATAGATAAGACCAACACCAAATAAGCTTCTTTCTATTCCGGATTAACACGGATAAAATCACGAATACAAAAAAACTTTCAAAAGACTTGATCACCTTTTTTTTGAAGACGGTTAAAAAGTACAATAAAACAGCTGTTTGATTTTCAATTCATTTTTAGCTCTTTTTCAATTAGGCAAAATATTTATTATTTTCTTTATAAATAAGAATTGTTTACACTTGATACACGCACGCTTGGCTACAACTCGCCGAGCCCGCGTTGATTCTAGCTACACGCACGCTCGGCTACAACTCGCCGAGCCCGCGTTGATTCTAGCTACACGCACGCTCGGCTACAACTCGCCGAGCCCGCGTTGATTCTAGCTACACGCACGCTCGGCTACAACTCGCCGAGCCCGCGTTGATTCTAGCGCTTTGTAATAAACTTTTCTATCAATTTAACATTTTTACTATTCTTGTAGTATTGATACACGCAACTGTTTCTCAAACTTTTTTAATTAAAGTTGAAAGCAGTAACCCTGTACATATGCGGATTTGAATAAGAATCGCATTCCCTGGGAGTGGATTTGAGAGAGCAAAGTAACCCACTCACAAAATTAACATAAACCTAATTTTCTTCATATGGCTGAGCATTAAACTTATTTAAATTTGTTTAGATTTGTTTTTTTCTGGCATAATAAGAAAGTTACTTGAAAAAAATAAGGAACCTTGTTTGAACCTTATTACATACGTTTTACTTACCTACTCAACTGTTAAAAAAAACCCTTAAAGACGCTCAAATAGGTTGTATTAACTAATTACACACAAATAAAATGTGAGTTTCAGAAAAGCATTGTGAAAAATGGTTAATAAATAATTTTGTTCTAAGTATATTATATTATATTAGTTTATCTATCTTTCCATACCATACAACTGTAACATTCAAATATAAATTGGTAATATAAACATATATAAGCATTGATGGGTAAAATATACCAGATGTAGTGTATGTGCATATTGTGCATGATTAAGTCCACCTGCTTTTTGTTTTTATTATATAGCAATTGTAAAGTTATCATTTGTATATTTCTTATATTCATTCCATATAAAACATAGACACAAGTAGGGAAACAAAAATGAAGTACTTCTTATAAAACTTTGACTACATAAAATAAATGGTTACCCATATGATTATCATAGTTGTGTTGAAATGCATTTGTACATTGTTAAGAAAATATAATCGGAATGCAGAATTAAAATATGAAAAACCTAAGACTGTACTTACTTTGCTAATATAATGTGTGTCATAATAAAATCAGAAGTATTGTATTTACTTACTTACATATATAAATTATTTTATGTGTATAATATGTACTATGCTGGTAAATATATGTCTGCTAACAATAAAATCTAAATTTTTGTACTTACCTAAACTTAAACAAAAACTTTTATAAAAAACTAATATAAATTCTTAAATACACATTGCATAATATGTCATAAAGCATATACTTACTCAAATGGTTCTCAACATAATGCACATAACCTACTTATTTTGTAACTATTCTTTAACGAGTAATAGAAATAAAGGCTTTTTTATTTTATTTTATTATATTTAAAAGTCCAGCCATTCTGACAAAAACAATTTTTTTCTGTCTATAAAACTGCACCTTTGGTCTAGGAATGTACACTATTTCCCATATAAATCTTTAGTGTAAACTCAGTCTGCAAATATCCTCCTGGCCAGTCATTGATCGCGGCTCTATTCTGTCTGTGGAACGCATTAAAAGTATACACGAAATAACTTAGAGACCCTTACTTTAGGTTGTAGTTCTTTAACCATGGAATTTTTAGGCTCGACTCCACCTTTGACGCCAAAATTTGCTGAACTTGGCTTAGTACCGGGTTTTACCGACTCTGATTGAGCAAGAGATATAAGAGATTAAAATAAACTCTGAATTTCTATTAAAACCATTTCAACAACATTCTTTTGCAATGCAAACCAAGCATTACTTATTTAGCTACGCGTTCATGAATTCATGAAGATAAACCAATCAACACGCATGTACCTACATATATCTTTAACGGACCTTTCTCGTGAACTTATTTTACACTAGCTGTGCCAGCGACTTCGTCCGCGTGGAATAGTTATTTTGGGCATCATATTTATTTTTGCAAACACCCTCTTCTGCTTTATAAATTATAGCTGTTAGCCACGACTTGAACAGTTTTCGCAACGCACGCAACGGAAGCCCTCAAAGATGAATAATTTTCCCCGTTTTTTTTCACATTTTTCATAGTTCCTTCGCTCCTATTAGTTGCAGCTTGATGTTATATAGCCTAAAGCCTTCCTCGTTAAATGGTTTATTCAAAACAAAAAGAATTTTTTAAATCGCACCAGTAGTTTCTGAGGGTAGCGCGTTCAAACAAACAAACAAACTCTTCGGCTTTATAATATTAGTATAGATATTTCACCCCAATGAAGAGTTTATTTTTTTATATCGTTGACAAAATTTAAAAAAGTTAAGCAAAGCTTCAGCATGTTTACGTAATTAGTTGCGGAGCTTGGGATTATTAATTTGGAATACTTTGAGCTTTGGACTGAATGTTAATTAAATTTGCGAAAATCTGCTCGGATTTCTATAGCGAAATTGTTTGGAGTTCGTCGTTTAACAGCGTTTATAAATAAAAATAATTTTTTAAACAGGTTTTTCTAAATAGACTTACTAAAATAGAAAAATCTTTTTGTTCAAATACAGTTAAGAGGTTTGCTCTTAGTGCATTAAATACTATGATATTTCAGTCTAATGATACAATAAATTCTGTATACTCATGTAGTATCATGTAGTAGTAAAATATTCTCAAATCGTACAAGGTTTTTCAACCATGACATGTATAGTAGGTAATTTAAAAATTATTGATAATTTTTTCATTACCGTACCGACTGAAGGTATCTTCGTATTACATTATTGAGTAGTACCTATTGTACCCCCCCCCTTTTTTTTTTTTAAAAAATAAACATAATTTAAATTTTCTAATACTTTTCGACTACTGTAAACCGCTACTAAATAAAACACCATTTTTCCTAATATTAAAGTACTTATTGGAACGTCAATTTGGCTCGTGAATTGTTTTGTTTTGGCAGTGAATCGTCTAGTAGTTTACGGACCCGTTGTGTATGTAATAACTCAAATCCTTTATGAGGTTCAAAGAAAATACTTTAACTAACATCAATCTATTGCAAGTCTCACGTTTGTAGTACATAAAGAAAGTATTAAGAATGAGATAGTTTAATGATTATGATATTGAAGATAGTGTACATAATATGACGGTTTTACATTAATGTTGGGCTTTAATAAATATTCCTTTAGAATTGTAATACTTCCACTCAATCATCTCTTTCATTCATCATACTGACATAGTATTAGTGTTTGCTTCCAAGTCATCAATGTTATTTTTTTGATAAAATGGAAGTTATAGGCCCCTGGCACGCCTATAGCCATAGACTTCAGCCATTGTGGACAGTCTTCTGGCAAACACCAATGGTTTGAATGGGTGGAGGGCTTAGTTAAGCTCTGCAAATTAACTCATAAGTGAGTTAACATAAAATTGTAATCTATCCAAAAGACAAGAGGACACGCGGCCTATTGTATGTCAAGTGAGTGTATGTTCCTAAGTTAGATGATCCTAACTTTTGCATAGTCAAAGAGAGACGTTTTAAATTTGTAAATCATGATAAAATTTATCCGTAGATAAAGTTATGTCCCGATAATACACTTAGGCATTTCTCACGGTGATCTTCCGTATACGAGAAATTAAGAGATGATCTTTCTCATAGCGTAATACCGTCGCATAACTAAATTCCCCATGGCTAGGTAGAATTTAAACGTAGAATAAATTAAAGAGTTTGTCTCTCTTAGATATACTCCAGTTAGAGTCAGTGTGAATAAATAGAATTTGCATTAAGTGTATGATCTTTACACTATAAGTTTTATTGAGGGTCCCAAATGGGTAAAAGTGTTGAAGTAAACATGAGGCGTTGCTCATAAATATAGGTACATAATATAATTAAATTGTAACTGCAATTCCCCATGGCTAGGTAGAATTCAAACGTAGAATAAATTAGAGTTTGTCTCTCTTAGATATACTCCAGTTGGAGTCAGTGTAAATAAATAAAATTTGCATTAAGTGTATGATCTTTACACTATAAGTTTTATTGAGGGTCCCAAATGGATAAAAGTGTTGAAGTAAACATGAGGCGTTGCTCATAAATAAAGGTAAATAATAACATTCAAATAAAGGGTGGAGACATTGCTCAATAGGATAAGTTGTATAAGTCAGGTAATTTCAATATTTGAAATAAGATAATGTAGGTAAAACAGTGGAAGGACTATAGCATTTTATAATATTTTATATCTTTACAATTTGGAGTGAGAATAAAATTGATTTGTGAGTACTTCTGTACAATTGGAAGCAAAACTTATTAGTTTAAATACACAGAGGAGTAAAATATTACCAGTTTACCTTTGCCTATACAAATACATTGTAAACGTTACAATGAAACTTTATCCTAACCATTGCCTACTAATTAACTTACAATACTTTACCAACTTTATCTGGATCATAAAATCAGGAATCAGGAACCAACCAGGAACGGCCTAACCGCTGAAATAAAAGTGCCTACAGCATTCCACACCCTAACTCATAGTAATGAGTCCTAACACAAAACCTATACAAGACCTAACATATCGTCTACCCATGCGGGCCTATTTCTCCTGACAACCAGCTAAGCTACATAACCAAGCAAAACTAGAGATTCCGGAATCTCACATTTACATTTAAACGTGTTGGGAATCCTACAAGGAAATTCAGTCTAAGCAATTACCAACCGGTAATTGTCCTGACTTACATTCCGCTACTCCTGGGTCCCTACACCGAACTGGCAGGTGGGGCAACACCTTAAGACTAGTGTGCTAAAGCCCGTGTTTTGCGTGTATAAAACGCCAAGTGGATACCTACAATATATACATAAATATAATATACAATCCTCATCACATTGACCATGGCGACTTAGATGCCACAAGGCAGGGTCGACACTTCTACGTCTGTTAAATAAATCGTCATGGCAACATGAATAAGAAAGGGGACTTTTCGCCTGCTTGGTATTCCCAAGTAAACAGACCCGCAAGCGTCCACTTTGCGTCGCCCCAGCAACTCTAACTCGTCTTCGTTCACACCAGCAAAATCATACCGGTTTCCGACAAGAAAGAGCCCAGATCTATCTAGACCGTAGTCCGGACAAACCCAGATCCCAATGAACAAATTGTGAAAGCTCTAAATTCCAGAAGACGTATTATCAAATACTCCCAACTAATTCGTCTTATTGGAGTTCCTACGGTTTGGATATTGTTGTGTTTAGTTAAATTGTTAACAACTCCAATCCTATGATGTGATTTGATTTCAGTCATATTACTAGTAAGATAGCCGCAGCTAAGACCATAATTTATGGTCCATCCTGGCAGTTCAGCATACCTCACTTTCGTACAACTTACACCAAAACACCCTACTCCAAGAGAAACTAATGTGGAGAATTGCTTTGTTGAATATGATTTATTAGCAACTCCATTCCCCAAAATGTGAAGTAACCGCAGCTAAGACCGTTAGGCCCATCCTGGCAGTTCAGTTACCTTACCTACTCCCATCTAGTTAACTGGCTTGAATTTATCCCCAAAACGACTTTAAACTTTGTGGATCAAATCTCAAAACAATAAGTAAAAATTCCCCATTAATCTCCACAACCATTTAAATCCCACAAGTGAATTTAACACAAAACTTTCACAATTGGAACATCGGTTCCCTGATCCCAACCCGGCCCTAGCGTACCTCTTTGCAGCTATACACACCGCGCCGAGTATCCTCAAAAATTAGCCTACACTAGCTTTTATAGTTTCCCCTTCCACCCTACTTTCTTCATAGTCTGTCTTTCTCTAACCAATCCCAAATCACAGTGTCTGTCCCTTACTACTTCGTTACGTCGTTTTAACTTACAGCGTGTGTTTTCTCAGGTAATAAACATTCTAATTAATAGCCCTGTCAAGTTTTTGCTGCTAACATTTGAACTGTAACTTAGTGGTGTGTTTGCCCAGCTAAGTGGTTTTTTTGTAACTATAATTTATTACCTGCGCATGCGCATGCTCTCCTGCGGATCCGCCTGTATGAATATTGGACACAAAACAAACTTTCGTTTTATATACGTATTACTATTTTATCAGGTTACGTTGCCCAGGTCATCAGTGCCTGTTAAAGTCGTAAAAACTTTCCATTCTCATATCACCAATTTTATAATAGCTCACGTTGCTTAGGACATCAGTAGTCATTATGACATACAAACATACAAACTTTCCTTCCTATACCACTAACATAGTAGATCTGTCATCGCAATATGTTTCGTTTATCGAAACGATTTATGTTATCGTAGTACTCGGGTTTCGTGGAATACGACCTCTTAATAGTGCCATAGTTTCAGTGGTTTATCACTTAGATTTGTTTGATCGATGTAATTACTATGAAA
This sequence comes from Macaria notata, assembly GCA_927399415.1. Lineage (NCBI taxonomy): Eukaryota > Metazoa > Arthropoda > Insecta > Lepidoptera > Geometridae > Macaria > Macaria notata. The sequence continues at coordinate 8,441,376 of OV656725.1, read as the reverse complement.
TACTAAGCAAGATTCGAACTCGCCGTAGTCATTGTTTGCCATTATCCAATGATTTAAAGATGATGATGATGATAACATTAGAACTATCCTCCGATAGTGATGAAATTGGTGTAATTATTTATCACGTCGAAGTGATAAGCAATACTCGAACTTGCAGTTCTTTATGTATTGAATAAATTGATTGATGAGGATGAAATTTGATAAATTCATTTGGTAATTATTTACTAGCAAGACTCGAACTTGCTCTTAACGGCGCAATATTTAGTGTATTATTTCTCAGTTGTCGACGATAATGATGATGGTTTAACGGCCTAAAATGGTCCGTTACACTATATATATTATATACCAGAATATCTATAGGTATTCTGGGCTACGGCGTCTACGAACAAAAAATGTAGACGAAACTACATAAAAGAGGAAGCTAAGATGTAACTTAGGTTCAGTCTCCGTTTAATCAACGCTGAGCTCAAACTAGTACTGCTACCGTATTACTGTAATCCCTCACTAGGCTGGTACTAAAGATTAATTGAACATTTGCCGGCATAGTTACAGTTAGGTCTCATAAACGCAGGCTATTAATCACAAAACTCCCTACAGTTCCCTGAACGTCGTTAATCAACATATAACACCAACCATCAATTTCCATAACACAGATCCCGCTGATCCGTTCTCGTCTGATTGACGTCTCCTTTTTATAGCTCTTTCACGCATAAACTTTGGACATTTGAATATTTTCAGAGAGGTTCCTTAATTAAACCGTTTCTTGCCGACTCGGATTTGAACGTTTTTAGTTAATTGAGATGGAAATGGAAGGGAATTAGGGGCGAGCTTAAATTCAGATTTGACATAAAAGTATGATTAAGCGGGAAAGCCAAACAAAAATTTGCGAAATTTTATCAGCATTTTGTGCCAACCAATCTGTGCGCACCAATTTCATTTTGTAAGTATTTTTAACAAAACAAATGAGTCAGCAAATTAAAAAACAGTTACAAAGGTACAGAGGAAAAATGCCGGCTTTTGATTTGTTCAAAATACTTCATTCAAAAGCCAAACACATCAAACAACAAAAGGCACAAACGAGGCAAACTTTTTCACCATTCTGCCCATCATAAAACACACATGGCTTCCAATTTTCAAACATATATAATATATTTGTGAAGTTGAAATGTCCGTGTGTCAGTTGCAGCGAGAGGCGATCGATTAAAGAGGAGATACAAGGGGAGGGAAACACCCTCCAGCGGACAAATAAGGCTTACTATTTTAAAAAGCTATTGATTATTGAAAACGCATTACGTGACATTGTGGTGTTTAAACTACATGTGGTAACTCAGATATTGAATTATACCTACTATTATATGTATATAGTTTTACTAGTTAGTTACTTTATGTTTTATAAGTTTTGAATATTAAAACCATACTGAATACCAACTCGGATCTCTATTGATGCTCACATATTGTATGCTACAACCGTTAATAACTATTGAACTCCAACGATCTTTGGCATCGTAATATATGGATAAAAGATATAGAATTTAGATACAAGTTTCCATCATTTATATGTTCATTGTTCATTCCATTCTTTACGGTTTTTTAAAGCTAACTTTACCATCAAAGGCTCCTTTGAAACGTCTATTAAAAACTGAATGAAAAACCAATGACTTTCAGAAAAAAACTAACGCTAGTATAGAAAAAACAGTCGTAAATACTTTTCCATCTTTAAATGCGATGGCAGAAGGTAAATACGCGAACCGTTTTCAATTTAATCCTGCATAAGCAGAGGAGCGACAAAAATGGCCGCTGCCTAATGGATTCCCTGTGAGGTCGGATGTCATCGTCTTGTTATGGCTCACGTTGACAGATATAAGCTGATCCTGATTAGCAGATGGATCATTGTGGTCCGTTTGTAATAGGCTGCTTTAAATAATACTTCAGAGGGTAATAATGACCACATGCCTCTTGAGCACGTTTAATCGTCATTTAATTAGCATTGTTATTAAGTTGTCATAAAACATTGTTTAAGTTAATGAATCAAGTTAGTTGTACAAGCAAATTTTTATTGCCTTGAATAATTTAAAAAAAGAAGAGAAAGAACATGTTATAATTATAACATTTTCTCTGAGAGTTTTTATGGCTTTGTAAGCCACTAATCTATATAATATAATTGCAATTGCGTGGCATAAAGTTATTTTCTAATATGAAACACACTCAAAACGTGAATGTAAAAAACACCCTTTCTTTCCTGAATAATAAAGCCTGTTACACAAACCCATATGTACCAGAAATGGACAAGGCCCATACGCGGCAAATTGGCCCACAACATCAACAATGAGCAAGCACCCTGGAATCCAGAGTTCTATTATTTCCCTGTCAAACACAGAGCGCTATCTCGCCTCACTGCGCGCTCATATATGTAATTATATTAATTCCCTTTATGTCATACAAATACATAATGCGGGAGCATTGTATGGAGCGAAATCATTTGCGGTTCATATGTAACAATGTAGGTTAATTACCAGCTATTTTGCGCAATTTATTATCTGGCGTACTCGTAACATATATAATATATACATAATATGTATGTGGATTGGTAGCGTGTATTGTGAGGTTTTATTATGGTACTAGCTGGTGCCCGCGACTTCGTCCGCGTGGAATAGTTATTACCATAAAAACGGTTCTAGTGAGTTAACCTTAAAAGATAGACATATACAGTTGCGGACATTTTGTTAGATAATTTTAAGACGAATAATTCGTTAGTGCACATTTTTTTGATATCTTGAACCGTTTTCGCAGCGCATGCAACGGAAACCCTCAAAGATGAATAAATTTCCCCGTTTTTTCAACATTTTCTATTGTTTCTTCGCTCCAATTAGTTGCAGCGTGATGTTATATAGCCTAAAGCCTTCCTCGATAGATGGTGTATCCAACACAAAAATAATTTTTCAATTCGCACCAGTAGTTCCTGAGATTAGCGCGTTCAAACAAACAAACAAACTCTTCAGCTTTATAATATTATTAGTCTAGATTGTGATGTTTTATATGGTATTTGTTCTGTGAACTGTAATGAACTGCCTTATAATTTCTGGAATCATTGAAGATTGACATCTAGGTATGACCAGTAAAGGCAACATCACATATGTCGATTACATATTGGAAAGTAAAGTATACTTATTCTACTTTACTTTATTTTTGCATTTTTAATTGTTGCAAATACATTATTCATGAAACCCGAAATTTTAAAGGGGATGCTGCTTTCTCAATATGCTAATCTCTAATACCCAGATTTCACACATTATATACATAGGTAAACATAGTAACAGCCTTCGTCAACATATAGACATAACGTCCTCTCGACCCTTCAGCCGCGGGCTATTTCGATCAGTTAGCCACTTTACGACCCACCCTATACCACTGTACTTATATGTTTATGGTACCTCGGGGAAAGTCAACAAATATCCCTACATGGTAAATTTGAAGGCTTTGCTTTGTTTTAAATCAAAAGACGTTTACCTTTCATTATATTGTATAAAAATAAAAAACACATTTTTTTCCAAAATATAAAGAAACGTTTAATACACCGTTTTCTTGCAAAACGATATTTGTATACAGCTAGAATCATAGATTTTTAAGTGAATGTTGTTTAGCTAACGTGAACACAGTATCTGAAATAAGGCTATCTAGAATATTGGCACCACCTGCTCAAAATTGGAGCGAACAAGGCGTTTTAGAAGCGGAAGCCGAAGACATCGCGCCAAGTAATCTTGTTAGAAAACTATTTTGCATGATTAGTTGGCTCTTGCTTCTTCAAAAAGTATGAGTAAATTTTGTTAAAAGAAAGAATTTTTTTGCTGAACAGCTACCTCACTTGCAGCGACAAGCGCACCTGTGGTACAAACGTGTAGCAAGTCTATCCTGGAATTAAACTGGCTCTCTAAATACGTTGCCAGAACAAACTGCAAAGTTTTTGGAGACAGATTTATTTTTTACTTCTGATAGTAATCGATTTAGATCTAGATTCTAAAGACTTTCTCTCTTTTGTGGACCCACAAAATGGTAGTAAAAAAACCAGTCAGCTTTTTGAAGCCCTGATTTTCGGGCTTCAAAAAGCGTGGGAAAACGTGGGACCAACTTATGCTACTCAACAGTTTATAAGTTTATATACTGTAGTATATAGTGTTGTGGTTGTGTCAGGTCATGTGCCCGCTCACCTCGTCTGTCTTCATAAACAGCTTACGTTACCTTTTATTGACATGTTTATGTTCGCACAAATGTATGGCGCGAGTTAGAAATACGCTTTTTGGGTCAACGTACCGACCTGTTTCACCTTTACTTTGTTACTGAGGCTTACAAATGGTTTTGACTTCGGTTTTCAATGAACCCAATTTTGGTTGTAAGTATACCATTAGCCTTTTTCTAGGGATACATAGCAAACAACATAGAATAATTCATAATATTCATACTAAGTAATCAACTATTTTGTTTTTATTTCGATAGAAATAGCAGAATTTCAATTTGATTTTTCTACTTAAATGGTCCATGTTACGTGAAACCATAAATTAACAAAACCCAGTTCACAGAAAAGAGAATCAGTCAGAATCCAGTCATTCGCATCTCGTTATTTCGTTTAATTAAAGCGATATATTACATTTACGATATAACCACGTGCACTAGTACGTAACGAGCACGTATTCCAACCATGGAGGTTCGTAGCAATATTGAACTGTTCATACGTACGTAATACAGTTACGTGCTACCGCAGTTTTAATGAACAACAAAGCACAGCTCGTGCTGGCTTTATAAATCCGCTTTGCTCTGCATTACCTTTGATTAAATCTTTTGTATGCTGCGCTTATTTTTTTACCTCTCCAGACTACCGTATGTAGTGGTAAAGATAAAAAGTAGATTACTTGTTGCAGTTTTTATGTCGCTCTTACAAAAATGTACGAGTATCATAAAACACTATTACCAGTGTTTTTTTAATATCTTGTGGAAATTGCAGCTTTATATTCTGATCACCTGTATGATAAAAATACTTCTATATAACATTTGTAATTAGGTAACTACATTTAGAAACACCTTTATGATAACTACGTACACCTGAAATGCTCTCTGAAAAATACTATTTAGGCACACCAGACTTTCAGTTTATTTCAATACACTTAACTTCTCCTTCATCTCCCTTCCACCATACAAATATACAAATCCTAAGTAGTGTTGTGCTGGCGGACCTTAAAGCGCGGCAAATTGCGTCCATTAGCAACCAGTAGGGGGCACCACCACCAACTAAGAGGGGGGTGATGTGTCTGCTACAAACAAATACTTGCTTGTACACACCTGGTGTACAGTGAGACTGGTTCAAATATTGTCGCAAGTACTTAGTTTTGACCAAAACTGGCTTCGCGTGACCAAAATGCTAGCTTACACTTTGCCCGAAAGATTAGTCTAGCTATTCAGCGGGGCAATGCAGCCAGCATTTTGGGTACGCTGCCTTTTGAAAAAGTAGATTAGGTCGAGTTTTGACCATTATTTTTTTATTTATGTACACGGACTCTCGGGTGTAAGAGATTGTTATTGTTATGCTATTGAGAGACAAGAATGTATCGTTGGAATCGATCAGAATTCTCATTTTCTTTATAATTGTCAATGTTTTTTTGTGAAACACAGTGACATTTTAATATTAAAACTTTCGTGAGACATTTTATCAATATGTTAACTAAACGGTTTAAAACGGCGGTGCGCAGACTGCATGCTGCCGCGGTCCCAGAACGTATATTCTGAAGATGGATGTCATAACATCCGAAACGCGTAAACAACTTACGCGAATTACAGTGACAAAATAAGCATCGGTGTTACTGCTAGTAGTAACATCTCTATCACTGAAAGCAGCTTAAGTAAGTAAGCAAGCTTGTGATTTTCAGAATGTCAAACTTAATAAATCCGATAAACCTTCGTTATTTTCCGCTAAATTTGCCAGTGTAGTGTAGGGTGTAAATTGGCTAACTTGTTATAGCATCCAATCATTTATAGGTAAACACAATTACAGGAAACCCACAGTCCGTGAATCTAATTCTTAATTATATTAAACCAAAGCAGTCCCACTTTCCACTAATATTATAAAGGTGAAAGTTTGTGCGTGAGTGTGTGCGTGTGTGTGTATGTGTGTGTGTGTGTGGATGTTCGTACCTGCTTCACATCCAAACGGCAGAATCGATTTAGATGAAATTATGTTTAAAGATCAAGTAAGCCCTGTGAAAATTAATTTTTATTCCAGGATAAATGTGGATAACCGCGGGGCGCCGCTAGTATTATTTGAAACTACATATTTCCTTATAAACTACATACATAAATGTATTGTTCTTACATACATACATTTTGCTTCTCTACACCTCAATCTACTACACGTAGCTTTCCAAGTACATAGAGCTCGCTAATTGCATTACCCGCGAGGGCTCGGCAAGCGTTTGACAAACGTTTATACAATTACGTAAATTCACTCAAGCATCTCTCCATGCCTACAGGGTATAGATTAAGATTTTGTAACTATTTTTAGATTCTAATGAAACAACTATTTAAGGAAATCTAATTTAGGGTTAATGGAAAATTAGGCAAAAGCTTTAAAGACCATTTAAAACAATCAATACAAATAGTTTCTGTTCTTTAACTTTGGGAAATACATAAAATATATCTATTTGATAAAAAATTTGTTTGCTTACTACAAAATTTATAAGGGCGAATAATATTTAGAAATAAAATAATTATAATCACAAAATGCATATGGTGTACATACGTACACAAATGTTAAAAAATACATGATGCAAAGTGGAATAGACGCTAGTTGTCTAGTGTTGATCAACGTGAGAAAATCTATGCTGATGTGCCAAAAAACAATGCACTATATCAAAATATACGTAATTTGAAAATAGAAGAGGGAAGATGGTTGGCCACCTTATACGACATGATGAATTTTTAAAAACAACATGGACGGTAAATTGTAAGCCCGAAGAGGAAGAGGAAGGCCGAGAAGGTCATACATGGACCAAGAAAAAGAAAAGGTGGGTGTCATGTCGTATTCGGAGGTCAAGGAATTAGCAGATCGGGAAGGATGGCGCCTCCACAAACACGGGCAAGGGCCCTGCCCTTAAATTTGTGATGATGATGATACGTAATAAATAGACACAGTACTATTTGTACTAGGAATATAGAGACAGACATAAACATCTACTTATACAAACCCATCTACAAGCTTTTAAATGATTGAAGACAAAGTTCCCTATCCCATATGTGCGAGTATGTATCCAGAGGGCAGAGTTTTCTTGTTTACGGAAAAGCAGCATTTTCCCCCAAGGGAAGGGAATAACATTGAAGTGGCAATCAAGGAAAATACGGGTCGATGTTGACCCCTATGACCTCTTAAAAGTTTTCTGACAATCTAATTAAAATGTTGAATATTTTGTCACGAGTATCAAATTCGCAGCTGAATTTAAATTTATTCTTACCTAATCTTAAAACTGAGTGAAGTTTTTAACATTAGACTTTTCTATCTCCCCTCGAAATCTTGGTCAAATATGAAGGCAATGACTTATAAAAAGGTTTTTATGCCACTTCAATAAACTATAACAGATAATACTCTTAAACAACCCGTAATAACTCATTAAATAAAATGTCAGTTTACTTACAATTTACCCGGCCAGAAAATAAAGTTAGAATTGTACAGAGTTCATTCACATCAGTAATATCTAGAAACTCGTCATTCGTTCATACGTATTCAATAATTTCCATGCGAATAAATCCGTAATTCTGTCGAGGGAAGTTACCCGCTGAGTAAAATTGGCAGGTGCGATACCTCTTCACACACAGGGTGGTTTATTATTTATTTATCGTATGGCATTTTTTTTTATCTCGTCTTCATATACTTAGTGTTTATAAATACGCTATCGCATCTGCAGTAACGGTTTTAAAATCCGCTATTAAAATAAATAATAATTAATAAATTTTATTGTGTTAAATTGTGACTTGTGAATTGTTTTAATTTGACATATACATACTTATATAATGTTTGACATATTGTGTATATTTATAAATAATCAATAAATATTAATTTAAATACATACGTTTCTTAATACATTACCATAAATCAGCTACAAAAGTTACATGTGATTTTTCTGTGATGCTGGCTGCTGATTGGTGGGCGTTGTTACCCAAAATGCAAATAGTCAGTTTAGGATGCGGGTTTGTTTAAAGATGTACCTAATTTGGTAAATACTATAATATATTCAGATATGTTAAATAAGTTTTAGAAGGCTTAAATCATAACAAAAAAAACTTATTATATTTCATTGTAAGCATTTTCTTGAATTGGATGTAAGTGTCAAAATTAGTTAGTTAATAGATGAGAAAAATAAATTCTTCGACGTTGTTAAATTAAATTAGAATTGATTTTAACTAAAAAATATCAAACAGCAAGCAACTAGTTATCCCATAGCACCCTGTATCTCCCAAGTCTATATAACAAAGTACCGATATAGAGTTCATGTGTCGATCGGCTTAGAGGGTTAAAGCGATGCGGAACCAAGCTCCCGATACTTTCATATTTTCACACGCATGCTGTTGTTTTATGCGTATATATGTGTTTTTATAATATGCTTTATCATCATTATGTGGTGTTATGTTGTTGCTGTGAAATAATGGACATATATCGTTAAACTAATATTAAGTCTTGCATAATTATATTATTAGTATTTCGTGATTGCATTAAATAACAGAAAATTGTAAGCGATGTTACAACCGTAACCCTATGTATCGTGACCAAACAGTTAAAGTTGTGTGAATGCGGTTAACTTTGTTGATGTGAACTTATGTAATAATACCTGAGCATATTTTTCTGTTAGTAGGCTAAGTTATGACAAATAAACTATTTGTAAATAAAATGATTTGATTAGATTTGGAATTAATGAATTGTTAAAGATAATGACTATCCGGACCAAAAGAAGTCACAGATCTTCGTGCTATCACCTATTGCTTACTGATAGCATATTAACCTAGCTACCTATGTATCTGTTTCAGATTACGCAAAACAATATTTGTGTAAAATAAATTGCCTTTTGTACAAGTATAATCTAAATTGGACAAAAATAACACTACCTTCTTGGTAAAAGTTTTTAATAATTCAATAGTTAAAACTACATCGAAGCTATCTTCTGACCCTCTCAAAATGTAGGTTGACGTTTGGTGTTCCATCCGGCGGAGTATGGCAGGAAATGACTACACCGGGAGCGAGCGCCATCTAGCGGCGACGGATGTCGAACGAACAGTGTGACAGAAACGAGGGTAGACGATTGTAGATGTGTCATTGAAAATAAATATTGTATGATTTCAAATAAGTGAAATTGGTTACAGTCTAAAGTTTTGATGTAAATGTTACATTAGAGTTTTTGTGTGAACAATTTGCTACTAGTTTTTTTTAGTGATTTAGATTAAAGTTATACAAAAAACATTTGGGCAATTTTTATATATTTTATAATTTTTTGACAAATACGTTTCAGAAGTGTGATATAGGTGGGTCTAAAAATAAGACTAAAATAGGTACTGGATAAATGATAAGATGAATAAAATTGAGAAACTAATGAAAGAAGGAACGCTAATAAGGATGTTCCAATATTTCAAATTATAATTAATCCTTAAACGCCCCTTTTCAATTATGTACGCCCAATTTAACTTTTATACAAACAAACTGATTCGAACTTTCCGTGCCGAATCAAAATATTTTCCGCGAACAAAATTAAAAGTAACTGCGGCCCACAACAAACAACCTTCCGACGTAATTTATGTTCTTTTAACGGGGCGTTCGATAACAGATGTATTGTAGTTAGAAGGAAGATTATTGAAAATAATTTATTGGAAAAAGAAAATTTCAATTTAACTTTTGAATTCAAAACAAACGTCGTATATTAACAGTTTGCACACATCAATGCATCACTTAATTTTATCAGCCCTATATTGGGCATATGAAATGTTATTTTTTTTCTTGGTGTCGATATTTTGTTTACTTTCATGCAAAATTACAACCAAATCTGTGCACAAAGAGACACAATACATTCAAATTTATATTACAAACATTTCCAATAATCCCAAACCACCTTCTTCGGTGCAGTATCTCAAATAAACAACACACTATCATATATTTGATACTTTAGGTAAGTGTACCCTACTGGTAAGCGTTAAGCGTGGCCTGTGCCGGGACGATAAGGCCCTGCAGCCTCAGTCAACCTGACGGGCTTACTACTCGTGTTACCGGAATAACCGCCATTTTATAACAGTAAATAGAAAATATTTTTAGTAAATAGCGGGCCAATCTTACGCCCATTTATTTTTGTATTTGTTTCAGATTATTATAGACATTTATGTAGGAAAATAGGATAGATCTTTTTTTAAACGACAATCAAGAGAATTTGTGGGGGATGTTGTATATACAATACAACAGATATTTTTAGAAATATAATTTTATTTGTAGACTCTTCCCAAATGCTCCTAAGATACATATAAAAATAATTTGCTATTTATACCAATTTATTTTAAAATTTTGAATCTATTCTTAACAATTAAAAATTTTGCAAAATATGTATTTTTCGTGATTTCAAATATGTTCATAGAAAGTGCAGTGAACCACTAAGGATAACTTTATATCTTCTATTTAAATATTGCTTGAATGTAAGCCAAAATTCACACTCATGTTAACCCAAAAATATAATCCATCTTGTACGTTATCAATTTAATGAAATTCCAGATAAATAATGATCTATAATGTTTGCCAATCTTCTGGCAGAAAATTAGAAACCATTCAAGGCATGTTTGATGTTTATTTAGGTCGAAATCCGGAGATACAAGTATACTTACTTATCAAACATCTTGTATATAATGTGCCTATAGGTACATTATGTTTATACAGGTTTACAAGTTGCACGTACATGCTTTTTGCCACCGATCTGCAATATATTTTATCATCGATTTCTATCAAGGATTCTGTAACGACTTTGATAAAAATGTAGTCAGCGATTTAAACCCGTCTAAACCGTCGAACTTTTTCATTGTATCTCGGTCTTTATTTTTTTCAATAGGTTACCAAAATAAAAAAAACTACTATAAATTTTAAAAATTTGGTCACACATGTACCTATAACTAATGGCTTCAGGTCATCAATATTTTTAACCATATCCAACCAGCTCAAAATAAACCAGAAACCAGAAACCAGAAAAAAAAATATACAGATCGTAACAAACCTCTGGAGTTGCAAGTGTCCATAGGTGACGGTGACTGTTTACCATCAGGCAGACCATCTGCCTTTTTGCCACGTTTTTATAAAAAGCACACAGCCGCTCCACTGAAAGTTATCGATCAAAGCCTGAACGACGACGCAGCATATTTTGCACAAATTCAATGTGATGTAATACAGTAAGCGTACCAGATTGCTCGAACCGTGAAATTTCGCGGCAACGCTTCGGCTTTGTAAAAATTGCTTTTGACATTGGAAAGATGGATAGGTTTCTGAAAGTGTCTATATAAGTAGAAAGCGGATATAGACATTGAATTTATATATTTGTTCAAATGCATACTTGTAATCGTTTTTTTTATTTGTAACCTTTTTGTGTCACTATAACTAAAACCACTCATTTAATGTAAGAAGACAAATAAAAATAAGTGGTCAATTCAAACTGGTAGTTACTTTGTTAATAATAATTAAGCAGAATAATTTTGTTATTGTATTTTTATTATGGTTAGACAAATTATATCGATCGCACATCAGAATAGTTGTACGGTTGACATGGTCATTTCATAAACAAAATATTAAAAAAACGTATTTGTGCATGTTTTAATATAATTGTACTTTATGTATTGTTCAATACAGCGTAATAATAAACAACTCACAAATACACTTGCATCTATAAGTAGTTGGGTAAAGTTGGCTTTACCTTTAAGCCGTCGGACCTCTGGAATAGAAGCACGAAAGTTATTTGTTCATTCTGTTTGTAGATAGTTCCGCAGTCGTGTTGGTTTAACAGTTACGACTCCGTGCTAGATAACTCTGTATACGGATGAAATCGGAACTAAAATATTCTCAGATTTTTTTATTAACAGATCACCAGTGCTGCCATCAGAAGCTAGCAGAGTAATTTTGTAAGGATTCAACCAAGGAGTTCCTGGGATTTCTTGCAAGAAGGATTAATTGGACTCCGTAAATTCAATATTGAACTTTGTTACGTAGGTGGAAAGGCTCAAATTAGTTTCAACAGGAAATTAAACAATTATTTGAAGGAAACTTAGTGCGGTCAGAATGTAATTATACACAGTGATTGTGAGACGAAATAATCAACACAGAATTAGATCATGATGGTAACAAGTGATAAAAGTAATAAGATCCATTAAATTAAAATATAAAACATAAAACACGGGAAGAAAACCTAAACATACTACTGATAATTACAACGTTAAAAGGGGCACTTAGAAAATCTTTAGAAAAGCCTAAAGATAAATGGTAATCATCCAGCGTGGTAATGCGGCCAGTATGCTGGGCACGCTGCCATATAGCAGTGGGCTGGAGCACTTAGATTATATTTAGGCTTTTTATTAAAATATAACTATACCTTTTTATAAACATAATAAGTTTTAAATAAAGATACTCAATCTTACACATTCAATCTGTTTTAGAGCTACGCATATGAGTATTAGATGCACAGAAATGACTCTTATAAAATACTTTCATTTTTATGTCAGGAATCGAACAGTGACAAATCGCTTGTATAGTAAAATCAATTCACCCGACCCACAACAGACATTCATTATTGTTGGCCTCAGCTTAAAGCCCTTCAAATTGAAAAGCGTTTATTTGACTGTTGATAGATCATTAATAAAACTCCATGAGACATATAAATCCGGTTTCATTTTCCGCGACATTTGATTTATTTCCGCGAGATCCGTCGCCGCACGACTCTAAATGGATCCAAAGTTGTTTTATATGGAGATACATATACTCATATGTACTAAGACATACTTGTATGTAGAATTGTATTTATATTTTTATTAATCCACGATAATTTTCATCTTTCATACTCAATGTATGTTCGTTGTGTGTATGTGTGATCGTTTTTATACCAAATAGTGGAGCTTTCACTATATGTTTGCCAAGAAAGAACTTATATAATTATTTTTGATTTGCAGACAAAAGAATCAAAAATCATCCCAGCATTTCTCATTCTATTACTTTTAGAGTATTTACAGAACCTATTTGTACATAATAGTTTCATATACATGTATGGTATTTCAAGGAGACACAAGATTGATTTTTACACTGCATATTACGTCGTATACAAGTCGTTTTCATAAGCAGCAAACTTGTCGAGAAAATTCCGTAAATCCCGGCAATATTTCCTTTTTTACTTGACGGCACTTATAAAGTGAAATATTTTGCACATGTTTAGCGGATTTTATGAGACGCGAGCTCGTAAAATTGCTCACCATGATTTTGAAGCTTTTTATGTGACTTATCTAGTAATTTTCGTCACTTTTGCATTTTTTTTTCGTCATACGTAAATTATACTTTTTATTGGTTTTATTATTTTGAGTAGTTATTAAATATGTTACAAAAACCTAAAACTGTTTTTGAATTTATGTATTCCTATAAAATCTCAAATGTACACCAACAATACAATAATAATACAAACAAACAATAATACTTTTACTAATAATTTATACTTAAATTGCTCCATACCAAAGGCATAATTTTCACAAAACAGTTTCTTTGCAATCATAAATTCGATCAGCATACATTTCCAGTTAAATACAACGTACATGTTCATACATATTACTAATTCAAGCATAATTGCCAAGTAATGATGTTTTGCATTTATAAACAGTGTGCTTTCCATAAAGAATCTGAATTGCGCGTCATTATAATATTATTTCACCGCAAAAACATGCAATTTGCCCGGAGCAATTAAACACTAACCATAAAGAGATCTTCTGGATTAATATTTTACCAATATATTTCAAAAAATTATATATATAGTATATTTCAATATTTCGATTTCTATAGCAATCCAGCGTAGGAATGCAGCCAGCGTTCTTGGCTCCATACCACATGTAGATTGTTTAAATTTAGTTTAGATGTAAATACTCTTTTTTAGTTCTATTAGTGTTAATATGTGTAAATATTTTTTGTATATTTCAATCCTCTTAATGTATTATCTTTTATTCTTAATCGTCTAATAAGATGACAGATACTAGAAAGAAACGTAAAAATCGTCATTACTACTGATTTTGGTGTAATAGCTTGTGATTAAATTATTCAGATGAGTAAATACCATATTTTATTAGTACATATAGAAAAAAGAGATTTTATTTCTAACTAATGGACGCCCGTAGCTTCGCTCGCATATTTTAGGTCTTACTTTTGATTTAAAGTATACCCAAACATTATTTTTTTCAAAATTTTATTTGATCTGATTTTAGACCCTGTTCAGCTTTATTATATGTATGTATCATCTTATGTATGATCATCGACAATCAGCACTGTTATATATGTAGCATTATAATAAACAAGTCTCAGATTCATTCATATATTTTATCTAACAGCTCTGTATAAACTGACATTGCTAGCGCATACTTTTTGCTTTTAATGATAGAGCCGGATAATTTATAGCACTGAAATTGTGTTTCCACGCGGAACAACACTCGAAAAGAAAGCATTTAAAAGCGAAACCTTTTATAAAAGCTTATCTATGAAAAGACAGGCTTAATTCTTTTATCGTACACGTTTATAGCAGTCTTAAATACAGTAACAAGGGGGAATGGTTCAACGCACGCAGGTTGTTCTTCTAACGGGGGAGAGATAGATTATGGCTGAAAATAATAGGAGTCGATTTTGAACGTTTTTTGTTATAACGGTAAAAATGAAATAAAAAAAGTACTTTTTATTATGTAGTTATTATTTTTATGATGTTTAGGATATTCATACACGCTTACTTAAAAGATACATGCCTCTTACTCTGGGACCCCTGATTTTTATTTTCGATGTTTGCATTTAGTTTTTGAAGTAAATGAATTACTCACAGCTCTACATAAATTAAATGAGACTCAAAAATAAAAAAGGACGCGCGTGCTGACTCGTCCTCCTGATGATGGAAACCTCAGATTTCCGAAACTTGTCGAGCTAATTTTTCGACGTAATTTTTGACGTAAGTGCTAACCGGTTATTACAACTAAAATAAAAAAGGAAGTCAAAAAATCTCTGGCGCTTAATTATGTAGTCTCTACAAAATACTCTACAATGACTACGACGTAGCAGCTCTACAACTGCTACGCTTCGTAGCAGCTCTACGAAGTAATAAGCTTTCTTTATGGCGGAAGTAATCTTTGACTAACGTTTATTTTTCGCATTATTACTCTATTGCTTTAAGCTTATTACATCGTTAAAGCTTAGAGCTTTCATAGTAATAAAGCTTTGTCAAATTAAAGCGATTAGTGGGATCAGAAGGGCAAGTGTTGCAATCTTTATGGAAGATTAAATATTTGTAGCCTGAGTCACAAGATTAATCACATAGTTATAAATAAATCCTAACAATTCTACTTTTGATTGGATGACACATAAAGTTTTTAGAATGAGTAATTTGATACCTAAAAATCACATATGTAAAATCATCCGTATTATCTTGTACGATTTAAAACGAACTTATATACACGTCTTAGTTCACATGAAATTCACGACGAGAACACCGCTCTTGCGATGCTAAAAACTTGACTGTCTTTTTTGTATTTTTTTTATATGAACAACACGCAATGAAATTGAATTTACTCGTACACGTCGGCTATGAAAGCCTTTTGAGTAAATTTATTTTGGTGCTGGAAGCATGTAAATGAATACAATACAAAAAGCTTCATTTGGATTCCCATATCCGGCCATTTTGTGCGAATGAATAAATTGAATATATTTTCGAGAGGCCATCATATCAGAAGAGGCTACCATGGCACAACCAAACAAGAATAACAGAAGTAATGTTATAGTAATACTGCTTTACGCGGTGTTTACAATATACAATACACTGCAGTTATTTTTTACATATTATTGAACGAACATTAAAAAAATGTTTTTCTTCTGTCTTACATTGCTATTGCTAGAGAACCAAATAATAATTGATATTTCTAGGCATTTCCAAGAGTCAAACCATCACAATACAAAAAACAAGAATGAAAAATCAATATAATTCTAAAAAGGAATCAGAGCTCTATTGCTATCTTCATCATTGTCAACAAAAGCTCGTAGTCTCTCCCTCAGCCTTTCGTATATCATTTCCCATAATAAACAGTATTTAAATGAGTGTAATGTACGTTCTCAAATGTACCCTTTTTGGTGCACGTTTATTGTTTCAAATTTATGGCAAGAGATTAGCTACTTAGCCCCGTGCAGAATATTTTGGTGTTATCTCGCAAAATACTGCTCGTATCTGTGGCTAATTTTCTAAGTTGTAATTGCCGGCTACTTATTATCTCTTGAGTTTATTCACATTGTTTTGAAAGTGGGTTAATGTGCGTCATGTGTATGTTGATTATAATCTATGTGAATTTGTGTTTCTTTATCAGTCAAGTATTTTTTTATAATGTTTGCGATTTACATAATTTAATATCTTTACATATTTTTGTATACATACGTATTTTGCTGTTCCTTCCTTCCTTCATCTTTTTATAGTATGAAAGTGACCTCGTCTAATATCCTTGGAATCTCTGAGATGATTAAATGGCTGCAGTACAAAAAACCGCTGGGAACCATAAAATCTAACGTGTCATCAAACATACAGATAAACTTATAAACTCACCGGTGCCTTGAGGAAGCGGCTCCTGCAGTCCCTCAGGGTCGCTGGCCTCGTCAGCGGCGGCCGTCGCCAGCGCCGCCACCACCATCCACCACACGCACACCATGGCTGCTGAACAAAGGAGAAATCTTTAGTGATACATGTTTTTATGTTAAAGTGCATGTGAACTTGAACATCTCTTTGAATAAGAAGAACCATTGCAGTAAAAGTGGACTTTATTTTACTTTTTATAAACTATATCCACGAGAAATGAAAACCTATAAATGCTTGAATTTCTGTATTCAGTGTCGCTCACAATTAAACAAATTGAACTATGTTACAAAGTATGGATAAAATAAAATATTAGTTGTTATTTTAAAAGGATAAACAATAAACCTTCAATTGTAATTCGAAGAGGTTTTAATGTTCCACAATAAAACTAGAGGTTTCATTAACCTCAACATATTTTAAAAACGCTCCAAAGTCTAGACTTTATAAGAATTTGCATGTAGACGTAAAAAACGTGTCTTTTATTCGCAATCAGAATATGAAATATAAAAAGTTCATCAACTTGAAAGGCTCTTTAGACTGCTTCAAATTTTACAGCAAGGTATAAATCCAAACGAATCTCGTGATCTACACACATCAATTTAACAAGTCAGAGCCCTTCAAAACAATAAAAACTTTCATAAAACTTCAAGTTTGGAGAGAATGAAAGTTTCAGAGGTGTCAGTAGTTTATAGATCCTATAAATAAAGCTTGTGTGTGAGGCCGAACAGCTTTTGTGTGAAACTCTTGAAAGTAGTTAACAAGTGCAGTAAATAAAGCTATTCTTCGCGAAAACAAAGAAGTTTGCTCTTGAATACAGATAAGGCGTTGACTTTGCTTGATTTGTTTTCTTGTCTATTCATAGCCGTTCGAGTTAGGATACTGAAATGTATGTTATGTTCATACTAAATATATGATGTACCATCGTTGCCACGTGAAAAAGGAACAAACATTACAATAAACTGATATACGCTTTTAAAAGTAATATAATGGGTAGATTTTAAAAAACGAACGTGGTTTAGAGAGCATTCCATACGATATAAACCTTTGAATCAGTTTTGCTAAATATGATCACTGATCAGAAAAAAACATTAAAATAAAATTATAATTTCTAGCACATTCAACTTATCTTCCTCCACCCACCACGACACTATGCCACCATTGATTAAGTTAGTGACACAAGTAATAGTTCCATATGCTACGACTTCAGTCTCCCAACTTTACATAATAGATAGCGCCCGCATATTCAACTAGCGTCTTTGAGTTTACGTATATCATATGTATTGAAAACTGAGTATACAATGTTATCAGTGAATTATATAAATCTCACTACAAATTATTTTACCATATTCCCCCTAGACATAAATGTTAAATCATAAGTCTAATTATATAAAACTCAAAGGTGACTAACTGACTGATATAGTGATCTATCAACACACAGCCCAAACCACTGGACGGATTGTGCTGAAATTTGGAATGAAGGTAGATGTTATGACGTAGGCATCCGCTAAGAAAGGATTTTTGGAAATGCCACTTTTAAAGGGGTGAAATAGGAGATGCAAGTTTTACTTCTTAATACGAGCGAAGCCGATAGCACCCACTAGTAATATATAATCTCTCAAAACCATCATTCATCACTAAACTCTAAAATGTGGTAAACTTGTCTTGCCTTGCTTAGTTACAGAATCAAGAAACTATTTGTTCTAGATATAAAGGCTTCGTGATTGCAATTCTTAGGAAACATTCCCCTTTTTAGAAGGTAACTAGCTGTGCCAGCGACTTCGTCCGCATGGAATAGTTATTACTTACCATAAAAACGGTTCTAGTGAGTAAATCTTAAAAGATAGACATATACTGTTGCGGATGTTTTGTTAGATCATTTTAAGAGAAATAATTCTTTCATACATATTTTTTTGATATCTTGAACCTTTTTCGCAGCACACGCAACGGAAGCCCTCAAAGATGAATAATTTTCCCCGTTTTTTTTCACATTTTCCATTATTTCTTCGCTCATATTAGTTGCAGCGTGATGTTATATAGCCTAAAGTCTTCCTCGATAAATGGTCTATCCAACACAAAAATATTTTTTATAATTCGCATAGTAACTCCTGGGATTAGCGCGCTCAAACAAACAAACAAACTCTTCAGCTTTATAATATTATAGTATAGATGAAAAAAAAAAGAAACAATTCATAGAGACAAGGAAAATTATCGTATTTCTTGCAAATGTGTTCCACAACTAGTCTTTGCTACCGAGTGTTCCTTCAGTGTGCCTGAACCGAAGGTAACTTTTTAACGCTAGCCTAGTTTCAGACAACGGACGTTGATGCTTTGTGTCTTCTCCGGTACATAGCATTGTCCCCCCGCTGGTACATTCCATCAAAGCGAGGTCACCTTTTGTACGAGGGATTTTTCTCCCTATTTCTACGCTAGCCCGTCGACATTCGCTTCGGAGACAATTTTTATCAGCCTGAATAAGTAAATTGCCTCGTAATTTATTGGGAGGCTACTTTTCCTATTTCTGAAGGGTTGTATTGAGATTCTGCGTTTCTGATTGGTTGATGGAATAGTCGACTATTACAGTTTTTTTTTTGGTTGTCTGAGAAGATTGCAGGTATTTTGTGATTCCTAGACGGGAGGATGGTAAATTGTTTTTATTTATTGTTAATATAGAACAAATTGTACGTCCAATAGTAAAACATTGTCCATGATGGCTACATATGTCCTGTCAAATATAATCTTCAATGTTTCTAAAAAGTCTCTTAAATATACACAAGCAATTGAAATGGTATTCAGGAAAATTAGTAAATCACAGTTACAAACTCCAAAACTATTTCATTAAATCAAGACGATATGTCCACACTTACGATGAGGAGTAAAACTATTAAACATTTACGGGGCCATATGGGCCCCGTGTTCCCACTAGCTTTAAGGAAAAACATCACCTCCTCTCGTTCAGCCGATTAAGTTCCCTCTATAAAGCCCACTGCACGCTAACAACAAAGCTGCGGAGCAGTCAAGTGCGCAAATCGTTAAAAGGATTTGTTAAGTGGCGCAGCTCTTTATTGAACCTAATTATTTATTAAATAATTATGTGAAAATTTTATTATCATTGACTTTTCAAATAATCAAATTAATTTGATTAAAGAAATTGCCCAGAATGTTGGATATTGAATTTAAATTTCATTACAAAAAAACATCAAGCTATGCTTGAGTTCGGTTTAATTGAAAGCAAGTGCAAGAATAAATAAAATTACCATAACACCGACACAAAAGGAGCCAATCTAATAAATGGCGAACAGGAGGAAAAACAACCACTTTTCCTATATTATTATCATACGAAGAAATCATTCTTTAAAGACTTGCATTGTTTCGTTTGTCTCTTTAGATTGTTTTACGTATATTTTTTCTAGTGAACAAATAAAGTTATTTTCTATTGTTTTAGACTAACTGAGAGAGATGCAGCATCCACAACAAGGGCAGTAAGCAATTCAGTGCTTGCCTTTGATGTGGCGCCGTACTGCTCCGTACTGTGCACTTACACGACGTAATTCAATGGCATTCAGCGCGCAGTGAGAACTCCGCCTAAGGCTAGCCAGCTGTGATGAAGGTCTGTGCCTAGTATGTGAGCTAGGCTAGGCATTGCTAATGTGTGTAATTAGTCTTCAAGTATAAAAATTTGTATAAAATCCAAGAATGCGTTTGATATAACATAACTCAATTTAAATGACTTTGGTAAGTAATTGACTATTTTCAAAGGGAGCAATAATCACAACCAAACATTCAGCTTTTCAGTATCTTCAGGATACTAAAAAGATCCTGTAGATACTGTTACTATCCAGGATCATAAGTATTTTTTATTATATTTGTCTCAGGTATGATGTTTTATACATAAATTGCATCCCGGCTCCTTTAAATAAGAATAATTTAATAATTTCGTTTATATTCTTCTTTCTTTCTTATTTCCTAAGTAAATGAGACAAAATATAAATGCAAGCTTAAGCCTCTCCACAAATTTTAAGTCAAAAGTGTAATTCAACACCGCTAATTCTACCTTAATTAAATACACGAAATTTTCATACATAAAAGTTTTATTTTAAATTCTATTCAAGCATTTCTCTAAAACTCCTACTATCCTTGTTTCCAGTGTATAAGTTTACATAAAGCCACTCAGGTCCAGCCGGCGTGTTTTCCCAGCGCCGGCAGCTAAAAGCTCGCATTGCAGACCAACCGAGCACAACTCACCGGATCACGAGTTATTTGCGAATCAACTATACGTTACTGAATACGCAAGTGAACTCTAAGTACCTATTTTGTTCTAAGTATGTTGTGAAAAATAATCGAACTATATGTATGTATGTGGCTTAAATAGCTATAAGTTTATCTACATATAAAATAAATGATGAGACACATCATTTGCGAGGCTTGTAAAAATTGTCAGTCCAGTGATTCAAGATCACATCTTATTTACAAGACCACTAACTTACCATACCTGTAGAGTAATCTGTGAGGAACATTACGCTAAAATAAGCTCTCATAGGATTTAAACAATTAAAAAAGCTTGCTCCTATTTGTTCCCCCATAGATGAACTGTGAAATTGTATGAACCATAGATATGTAGTATACGAATACACTCATAACATAACCATACGAGCTTATAGTGATTTATCTAGTCAGGATTTTAGTTCATAAGCAGCTTCTTTGTCCTTGTATGTATGTACATTAACTTATACATAAATGCAATATATGTACGTATATAAACTATACGTGATTCATCTATAGTTACGTCAGAGAACTATACACGAGTGAGTTGGTGAGTAAACTAGCAATGGCCAGTGAGCAATGTATGCGTTCGCGGTCATCGCTCTGCGGGAATCAATAACAGAAATAAAGTGTTCCGATGAAATATGCAAAATTTAATACTGTTTCGATTAATCAATGTGAGCTCTTTGCGCACTCAGATGCGTGGTTAATTATCTAAATGTTGATTGAATATTTTGAAGTACATAAATATGTACTTTACTTCGCTATAATTTGTTTATTACTACCTATCATAAATGCCACTTGTATACCTATTACTTAATAATAGCGTA
Organism: Macaria notata; assembly: GCA_927399415.1. Lineage (NCBI taxonomy): Eukaryota > Metazoa > Arthropoda > Insecta > Lepidoptera > Geometridae > Macaria > Macaria notata. The sequence continues at coordinate 8,419,400 of OV656725.1, read as the reverse complement.
TCGATTTCGATGGCATTCTCTCTTATTTTGACTGTAGATATTTTTATGTACCTATTAGCTGATGTAATTGTATCAGTTGCCGCAAGTTTGAAACCGTACAAAATAACAGTACCTTTGTTTGTAAAAAGGTCCACAGTTTTGATACCTGTATGCAAATAAAGCGAACGAAAAGGTAACATTTCAACAAAACTCTCTGACAACAATCGGAATGAAAAAAATAACCTGAGCGACTCATGTGAACCACTCGCATGATATACCTATTCGATTTCTATTGAGTAATTTGTATTTTACCTGTATCAATATGTTTGTAGAAAAAAGTAGGTAGTTGTACGAAGTAGGTATGACTTCCTTATTTTCTGTTTTATTCGTGTGTGAGTGTTTGTGTCCGCCACTAACATTTTTTTATTGATTATCCACATTTAAATTACATTTTTGTCAAAATATCTAGTGTTGCTAACAACGCCTTATTCTTCAAATTCAAATTCAAATTCAAAGCATTTATTTCGACACACAGGACACAACAATATACATATACATACAAAAGTTGACAACAGATAGAATAGAAAGGTGATATTACGTTACATTGATGTATCCCGTGCGCCAAAAAAGGTCATATGCTGCAGATTGCTCTGCAGCGCTGATTTTCAGGTATGACCCTTTGAGACGCGCGGGGGCAAGAGTTAAGTAAGAAAGTTAACAAATATAAAAAGAAGTAAAAAGAGTAAATAGATGAAGAGTAAACCGAATAAATAACATGAAGCTGATATGATCGCATCGCAGAAGAAGCAGAAGCGAGCGCACGCGTTCTTATGACAAAGTTACTTCGGTCTGTCAGCCTTGCTTCATTATCAAGATGAGTATGCGTTCAACTTGAATGTTGTTTTAGTACACGTATACTCCACCTTGAGCCACAATGTCGCTTTATATTAGTTAGTGGTTAAATGTGAAAAAAACAGTCCTTCTCGCTCAGGTTTAACCCACCTTCAAAATTGCAAATGAAAAAGGTTTTATGGGCTGCATAGTCGCGCTTCCGAGTGCGCTCCGCGGAACGCAGCCATTGTGGCAATAAAAGAACAATGGGGCTGTAGGACTGCTGTAATTATTTGCCACAAATGGTGGCTGTGCCTAACTGTTTACACTTATTTAGCGACTTTGTTTACAAGGTTTTTAGGTTTGAAAAGATTTCAGTTTCAGTTTGAGTGTCTAATTAATGTGTACTCGTATGTATGTATAACCCTTTGCACTATTTTATGAACCGGCTATAAATTGCTATAAATGCAATCAATGTCACTTACATAGCAGTTCCCTGTATTTTAGCGAAAATTTGGTATAACATAACTTCATCTCATATTCGAACTTATATGTACATATGTATAGCTTAAGATATTCTAGGATTCTATTTACGATTCATTCTGAAAACGTGCTTAAAATATCGTAGAGGCCAGCTAGATAGCAAAATACAACATTCATATAACATCTAAAATACTTATGTGTATCAAAACATCGATTGAAATTAAAAATTGCATGGAGTAATGGAAATATTTCAACGAAATTAAAAAAAAACTAAGAGACGCAGTCAAAGTACATAAAGTGCTCATATCAAGTTTTACTCGGAGGAAGGACAAGCCGTTTTATTACTAGCATTTAGCAGGTCCTGTCAGTTTGAAACTTATCAAAATTGTAGGCACACGCGTCACGATATTAATTAGCGCTTTGACGTGGCAATGAACTTTAAATAGGCTTTAATTTACCGACGCTGTTTAACTGCCACGCTCGGAGGGAAGCTTCAAAATTCGTGGTAAATTTTAATATTGTAAACCAGTATTTACTTTAGTAAAATTAGTTACAGATAGAATATAAGTCTAGGTATTCTAGAAACATTTATGTAGCCAATATATATTTTATTTTAACTAAAACAGGTTTGCACTTGACCATAGTTTGCCCGATGGCAAGCAATAGCTATGGTCTAAGGTGAATCGTGCTTACCAGATAGGAACCGGTTCACTTTCGCTTTAAGATCGTTGGAAGATTATATGACAATAATAAAATCTTCTCATCCCGTTTGTAACCACTATCCTAAACGTAAATAAAAAATAAATAAAAAACCGTACAACTTAGGGGTTATTTATTTCAACACTTCGTGAGATATCCGCGCTCTAAGAAACTCATTTTCATCATTTACGAAAATATCATTTGCCAAGGTGCCAAGTAATAATTACTTACTTATTGTACTTGTCTGGTTTGCACCACAGAAAAAACAACCCAATGTGGAAGTATTTTATAAGTAAAGTACATCTGTCTCTTGAGTCGTATTTCCTCATGACTGAGGTCGTGACTCCCCGCAGAATTAATTCGTTAGGGAAGTTCTCTTGGGCAGATACATCGTGGTGGGCGCCCAGGTCCTTCCACGGAAGATACATGTCCATGGATATTGTGGACCCCAAACATGTCGGTTTCCTCACGATGTTTTTCTTCACCGCTAAGCGAGTGCAAATCCACTCATAACTTGAAAACACAAGTCATTGGGGTAGGGCCGGATTCGAACCAGGGTGCGTCTGGATGAAAAGCAGAAACTGGAACAACTGAGCCACACTCGCTTTTTTAAGTAGGTACAGTGCATAACCGAATACATACTCAACTACTAACTGTATTACTATTATTTATCGTATGGTGTTGCTATTCTGTTACCACGCCGGGTTTCATTCAGTTTCCAAGTGGGTGGCAATGATTAACCCTTTGACGAGGGTTGGCATCAGCCGCAACTTGCCGATACCCAATTTGGGAATATTGGGAAAGTGTAATCGCTTGCACAATGTATATACATACAATTATACTAGCGGTGAAGTTGTGAACAATAGCTATTTACAGCAGAAGTTGATTTTAATTATGAAAGGAAAAGTTTGTGTATATGTGATGTGTAGGTATGTTTGTTTCCTCTTGGCGTTTAAATGTCACATATTATTTGGACGAAATGTGGTAAGATCATCCGATATGGATGCATATGGATGATATATTAACTATGTTTTACCCATAAAAGCAGAAAATATTTAGTTCCAAATAAGACTGTAGAATACAAAGTCCTCAATCATTGTGTTAAGTTAACATAACTATCGAAATAAAGTATGTAAAAACGAGTTTAAGCACTTTTTTACCGTTTCGTGTGACCTGGTTTAAAATATTGAACTAGCTCGACACTCCCCACATACCTACTCAGTCGGACCTAGGTACTGTAGTCAGAACTACAGGCGAGGTCAGCAAAAATATTACAAAACTACAAAATGTACAGGGTAACTACTAACATACTTTTTGGTACCCGTCTAGCTAACTACCAGCCTTAAATGTCCATGAATGAACCACGTCCATTCTGGTATAGCGTACAGGAGCATACGCTCTATCTACGCACTATACATTTTATCTTTTACACTATATATAAGGCTACATTGTCGCTTGTGTAAATGTTGTTCCAGATGTTCTAAGTTCTAGTTCTGTCAAACTTCTCAGTGTAAGCAAATCTCCCGATTAAATCTCTTGCACCTATACGAAAGCCGTACAACAAATCATCATCATCATCATCCACCGCCCTTGGGATCCCACTGCTGGGTATAGGCCTCTCTTTGTATGTGCCATCTGCGAACAAAACATAAGTAGAACAAAAGCTATTAAGTATTAACTGTTATACCAAATCCACATTTCAAAAGTTGCATGTTAGTTACCAGTAACCCAGTACACACAAAACAAACAACTGCCACAAATTCTAGTTTGCGTCCCAAAAAGCCGGACAATCAGCGAGTTGTCATAACTAAAGCCCATTTTAATAATGCTCGCTCCCATTAAATTCTCGTGCGAAGTGGCCGCGGAGTCCCGAACAAGGGAATTTAATTAAAAGCAAACATTTGGAGGATAATGAGAGACAATAGAGTGCTGTCTCACCATCCCGGACAAAGCTGAGGTTTTTTTAACAATTCAATTAAGTAGTTGCTTGCTACCGGGAACTTGGGATAATCTCGGGTAAAAGCCATTTTAATTGGGTCAGTTAAAAAAAGTTTGTCCCGTCTTTGTTATCGCTTTTATGCGGCAATGTTGTCTTAATAAATGATTTTTATTTATTTATTGCAAGCTAAAACCAATTGAAATGTTATTCAAAAGTCCATTAGCATAAAAACTCAAACACATTTAGCCATATTTTTTTGTAAATGATTTGTTGTTAATTGCGTTCAAATATCATTGCGCATGTGTGTTTAAGATCCAAAAACACGATTAACTTATAAATCCGTGAGCATTTCGCGTTAATTACTCAGATAGCACAACACTAAACTAGATTCCGAAAGTGTCCAACAAGCGTACCTCGTAATAACTCGTATATTTAGAGAATCCCGCAATCTCTGCTTGGCGGCTAATGGGACTTTAATTAAAGTTGTTTCAGTGCTTGGCCACGCAGTGTTTTGATGTCGCGCCAAATTTATTTGGAGAGGACTTCCTGCCACTCTATTAAAGTACCTTTATAATTAAAGATAGGAAACGTGGCCGACACGAGTCTCGCCCTGCAATTGTTATACAAAATAAGCTCGAGTGTGACTTCATACTACCTGATGTCATGCACTACTGCATTCTAAGATTTAGCTCATACATATGTATATGCATGTATGCATTTTTTTATATTCAAATTTGTAATCATTTGTTTAGACACAAGTGATTACAAATGTGTTACGCGGCAATCGAACCCGCACCCCTCCAGATTAGAAGGCAAAGCCAATACCACCTAAGCTAACGGAGCAGTCTATGGTAGACAGTGTTTTAACGAAGTCACTGTAAAAAGGAATATAATTTGGTCTGGCATGCGCTGTGCACGCGTGATGCCTGTACAATAAACGGACTAAAATACGTGCCTTCCTGTGAACCCTGGAAAATGTGTGACTTTTAATGGGAAGCTTAGCGTTGCGCAATTTTTTGTTTCCGTGCGATGATGTTTGTGATGCTAACGACTCTGCAGAACGAGTTATGCGATATTACTTTTATATTCTAGTATTTGTTTTGCATATTTTTCGTGCGCAATATTAAAAACCGTTTGATTTATTTTTTTACGACAGTCTCACAGGCCGCTTTAAAAAGCACAAGCAAAACTGTTTTTTTTTTAAACATTTATTTGATCTTCCATGTTTATTTTTTTTCTTTTCAGCAATTTTCTATACGGGGCGGTGAGCTTTCAACCGCATTTCTATATGGCCTTACTAATAAGAAAAGATGATTTATGAATTAATTTTCCTCATCACTTTTTCGTTTCCTTTCAAGCGTAACTTTCTATACACATCACGGGAGCGCTAATGAGGAAAAAAACTCGGCGTAGGTTACAAACTCATAAACATTTTTGGTTAAGCTTATTTCTGGCCACTTTTAATCATTACCGGTGGAGTCGGCGTAATTCTCGCGTATTCTGCAAACTTGTAAGTTATTAAGGTTACGTGCTAGGTAAGGTTTAGACGTTTTGTTTGATTAGGCTGGGAGCAGGTGTAGCATAATTGCTTCATATGACTCTGGTGTGTTGGAGCTAACAAACTTGAGTGATTAGCACAATTAGCCAAGTAAACGGCCCTAACTAGATGTTGTTAAGGAAAATAACGAAAAATTATGTATACTACGATGTATTTATTATATGAAATAAGATTAATGTAGTATGTCTTCACGAAAATGACAAGGATCGCAAATTTTAAGCTTGCTAGTTTTTATTTATACTCTAAATAGTAAGAAATCGTAAGTATTAAATCGTAAGTATCCGTAGTCTCATTGGTTTAAATATAAATTGCTACGACTATTTCCAAACTCAATAACGCTATAGAGGTACAATTTTGCAACGAGTGATCGGCCCGAACGGAATAGATTTCAATAAATCCGCGACTCGATATAACGAGGTTTAATATTGCCGATCGACGGAATCGTGGCGAAGGCGCCTGGAGTTCGCATAATGAATGTGGGGTCTGGGGTGGCCATGTAACGCTGCCTCGAGTAACCATTTTAATACACCAAAATTGAGAAATTTATGAGTTAATTGGATAGTTCCAGCTTAGAGCATAAATGAAAAACATACATTATACCAAAGTAAAATAATCAGTTTGATCTACTTATTTTGTTACGAACGATTTATCTATTTTGTAATGGTTTTTCAATAATTGTTTTATTACCATCGATTGATCGAGTTTCTTCTATTAAAAATATTCTTCTATGTAAAGATTTTAAATGCTGCAGCATCTTACGCTTGCATTATTATGTATTTATCCTGATGTTTGTTGTTATACTCGTAAAAAACCTTAAATATGTTTTACTTTGCAAGGATTTTTTCCCTCAATGTACACTACCTTACAGTGTATGTATACTTGTTGTGAAATAAATATATCATAATCATAAATAATCAATAAAAAATTAAATAAAATGTTGATTGACATCACTAGAGACAAGAACGCTGGCTGGTTCCTTGCGCAAAGGATTTCTATAGCAATCCAGCGTGGGAATGCAGCCAGCGTTCTTGGCTCCATACCACATGTAGATTGTTTAAATTTAGTTTAGATGTAAATACTCTTTTTTAGTTCTATTAGTGTTAATATGTGTAAATATTATTTTTAGTAATTAGTTTATTTGAATTTATTTATATACAATTATAACGAATAAAGCGATTTCAACAATTCATTATTATTAATAGGAATCAAATTATTAATGAAAGCTCATTTATTTAGTCAAGCACCTCTAGAGTATTACAAACTCACAGGCATGACCCGAGCCATTTAATCACTAATTAAAGATTAGGTGATATCATAGCCCAATACACACACGTATTCTATCATTGTTTTATTCTAGACGCATCAGAAATCAATAAATGTATCTAATAATTATAAAAATGCTGACGAAGTAAATCTTAAAAGCACATTTCAAGATTTACTGAGTTTAGAGTTATGAGAATGTAACGTGACATGTTATTGTTATTGTTAGATCTTGACAATAATACAGACGACAACTCATTCAAACCAGTAACCTTACCTGACACTAGAACGGTCTTCGCATCCCGTCTGCCACCATACATACACATCTTCACATACAACGAAGTGTGCAAAACATATCCCGTCAAGAAACATGTGCACAGAAAGACACGTGGAAAAATAAAAGTCTGGTTAACTTCACTCTCTTACAAAGAAACTGAGATTCTGGTTCAAGTCTAAAACTTCGATTCTAAACTAGGAAATAACGACAATGACATTTAAACTAAACACATACACACACACACACGCAACACATACAAGCTCACACTTCAAGTCACATTCACACACACGCATCCACACCATACACACGTAGGTTGACGCACTGCTGCAATATTCGTATTTGTAAATCCTATAAGTTTTAATTCATGTGGTCGATTTAAATAATTTTAGTATCCTTAGGTAGGATTAATTGTTTATGTATCCATAAATCAGGAGAGTAATTAATGAAATGGAGTCATTTGTACAAATTAGGAATAGGTCTTTTGAATCACTTTGTTATACTAGATTACGTGATTACTTTTTAATTATTGTAATATGCGAATGACTTAGGTAATGATTCTTTTGGTTCTCTCAGTCTTGGACCACCGAGATACAGGCTCAGGCCTAGTTCTGGTTTCACTAGAAACTCACATTAACATTAAGTAATTAACATAAATATCTTATCCTTTCTCTATTGTAATACGTAATATTTAGTAATATGTTAATATTTTTGTGATTGTACCAGTGTGTTTTGGCAAATAAAATATCTTTATCTATATCTTATCTTATGATATCGAATAAATTATTTTTAGTAAATTGTACTGTGCCTCTTGGTTACCCTTGTCAGCTGGGGCCGGATGGCTCTTGATGCGCGCCGTGTTGGCGAAACAAAGCCCTCCACTCCGTTACCTTGTTACTCATTTTCTACGCCGAGGATCGTGAATTAATGCGCTACTCTCCAATAATCCTACCTCGGTCGAATAATGACAGGAACAGCTTGTAGCGCATAGTGATAAAATCTACGATAAAACAGGCACCTAAGCAAAATTCCGGAATATTTAGTTATTGTTTCATTCATTCATCTTGGTATAGCCAGTTCATCTTTTACTATGAGTACTTAATGTCTGTATTTGATAGAGTTAAATACTTCAACCTTAAATACGTTTTATAGCTGGGAACACAACACACAGTGCGAAAATCTAACTTATTTTCAATTCAATTCCTCTTCCTCAACTACTTTCCTCACTACTGAGGATCGTGTCTTCATTGCAGAATTAACTGCTTAATAATCGTAATAATTTTAATATTAAACACCATGTCCGATGTTTTTAAATCAGTTTGTATACTACACATCAGAATTCACCGACATGCAAATATATATCGATATAAAACAAAATCTACTTATCTCTGTTTCCCTAGTCATATCTATTTATGTTGAAGTTTCGAGACAATGCCCTGAACGGGAATAGCTGGCAGATCTAGCCGCAGACAGGATGTATTGTGAGGAAGCTGACAGGAAACTGAAATGATTTACCGAACGGATGTTTTGACATAGGCCTGACATACACACAGAGCTGAGACCTAGCTAGATTGATGATAGGGTCATGTTGGATTATTGAGTATTATGTACGTACAGGGTTAATACAGTCAACCTTTTAAGGAAGATTTCAGTACTTCCAAAGCTTTTACTGCTTATTTTTCGCAAATTTCCTCTCGTAGCTCGTAGAACAAAACTTGCTGCTTTTCTCGTACCTACTAAAACTAACCCTTACATGATTATACGTTTGTTATCAGCAACCCTCTATAAGAGTATAATATTTTTCTTTTTTTTTCTTTACTACTATAAATAGGAATAACAAGGAGAATAAGAATGAAGATTTTGATTCTTTTCACCAATCCCTTCAGCATTTGTTTTTTCAATATTTTTGATAACTACGTGACACTGGCAAAATTGTGACAATGCCGCAGAAGCTATTTAAGAAATGTTGAAGATTCTGACTTTTGTACAAAATATATTTAAGCAATCGCTTTGAAACCGCTTTGATTATGGCCAATTTAGTTGGAACCATCTCCAAAACCGAGAATATACAATGAGAGAAACAGACTATTGTATCCTATTTCCATCCCTTTCCCAACTTTGCCGACAAACATACCTACCTACTATGCAAACTCAGTACATTCCGTCAATACGTGCTAAATATTCAGCCCCTGATATTCAAACGCACGCATTCCAAACATACATAGACCCAGCTCTAAACGAAATATCTACTTGTATACCTATGGAAATGTACTATATCAGCTACAAACTAAAACTTTAACATAGAACGCAGTCCTCGTAGTATTCATTGACTTAATTAAGGCTAAATTTCGTGAGCATGTTATAGACCTATGTACATATGTGTTCAGAATACTTAGAACACATCGGCAATTAAATCAACTTTTGATAGTTTTCCTAGGCATGACCGCCAATAACAAAATTGATTTAGAAACTAGAATGATGATGATGATGATAAATGCAAACACATTGAGCGTTAAATTAAGCGTCACATATACACACGAAATACTTTTATACAGTTTTTAGCAAAAACCCAAAAACTTTTAACATTTCGTGCCTGCATCTGCCACATATACGTTTACGCCCCTGGCTTTGCGCACATGTAATGTATGAGTGCGGTGCGCTAGCCAAACAGATTAGACATACATACACACATACACAGATCTGTTTGCACATTCGCTGATACATGCGACCGGCTTTGGTTTCCCTACAGGCGGAAAAGCGACGGTTTGTCCAGTATAATGGGATATTGCATGAATGTATTGGACACCTAGCTTTACTGTGGTATGTGCACCGGAAAGCGCATTGACCATGGTGTACAGAAGTAACAAATTTTGCGTCAAATTCTATTAAATTTGACGCTTTTATGTACACGCTGTAAGCTATTGATGTGGTGTTTGGTGGCACAACAAATGTAGAAACAAATATTTCATTTGTTTCAAACTATTATATTCGTCTAAACTTTACACTTAAAATTGCTTCAACCTGTGAAGAAATTCACAGAATACTAACAACAAAATGTTTGGTGCTATGGTCTAAGACGGTAAATGCTTGTACTAAAATGTAACTGCTCTCAAAGGATGCAGTTGCAACACTTTAAAATGCTTGACTGCAGATTTGTGTTTTTAAAAGTTTAAACTCGACATAAACATAACTAGGTATATATGAAATCTTATTAGACAATATTATAATCAGCAATCCTACCTCCTCCTAAATTCTGTTAGTATTTAAGTCTAGGTATGAATATACCTATATATGTATAAGCAGCGCTGATCGTCGACATGTAGTAACTATGTGCTCGCTAGAATTCAAACACCAAAACGCAGCTAGACCTAGGCTTTAGATAGCGTTGAAAATACGATGTGGACTGAGCACATACGCTGGAATTACACTGGCAGAGTCGTGCTACGCCTTTTAATGGCTGTTGAAAGTACATTCGAGTCATTTGCAATGTAACAAATGTAGCTAAAAAGTCAAGAGATCTAAGTTAGATAAAGATAAAAAGATAGTGAGTTAGTTAATCAGGTAATATGAATCGTGAACATGTATTTATGAACAAAAGTTAAGTTGTAAGATTTTTTAGATTTAGGAAGGAATACAACTAAATTTAGGAAGGAAGTCGCAAAAACAATTTCAAAGAAGCCTTTCTACGTTTATATTTGTTTGCGTCGTCGGTTAGTTGGTTCGCCTTATTTTACCTGAAAGTTTCCTTCGACCCCTCGTTTCTTCGAGAAACGATACCAAATTCCAAGAAATATCAAAAGGCTTCTTTATTCAAATTATCCCCTTTTCTAAGAAACACGGTTCCAAAAATGTGTTTAGATCTAGGCCACTGTGTCCGTTATTTTAACAAAACACAAGCAAATATTGTGAAAAAATGTGTAACCAAAGTGGCCCTCACGTCGACGGAATTTTAATATTTTCAGTAAAAACATGCAGCCGATGTATGTCAAAGGGGAAGCTTCAAAACACGAAAGCCTGGGCTACGGGCAAACGGGAGCTCACTCGACCATTGCGACAGATTCCGACCTACACGGGGTTTGGATAAAACAATAAATCTGCGTATGCACGGACATCATGGTGTCCGGGATGGTGTCCTTTGATGAAAATAAATAGGCTTAACTGGTATTATGGGATTATCCTATATTTTATTCCTGGAGTGTTTTGATGTGTTTTCATTCTGTTATAATTACGTATGTTATATTGTAATTAGTCTGTTATTAAGTATGTGTGTATAACTATAAATTAATACTTTACGTGTGTGTGAACAACTAAACCATTTACAAAACGTGTCAACAATAGCAACTGAATAACAACAACTTATATCTATATCTATAGTTCAAGGTATGTTTCACTTTAAAACTGTACATATCCATGCAATGCCGGTACCTTTCCAAGTAACACACATACATACCCAGTATAATACCATACCACATGCCACATAGCAGTAGTTAGGTTCAACCTTCAAGCTAACGCGTCCTTCGATGTGTTTTTTAAACCACAGAGCCAAGAAAAACAGAGCACATACTAAACTGAACAGATAATAATGTTCACTACATGTAATGTGTTCTTGTAATTATTATTTTAAGCGATTGCTTAGTGTAGGGCTGTGTGTCCCGGAATATTTATTATATTTTTCTTTCTTTGTTTAGGGACATTTTTATTCTTGAACATTAATAGCTATATAGTTTACCTGCATCTGAATATATTAATGTACGTATATATAAGAAACAATATTTACACATATTAACACTCATAGAACTAAAAAAGAGTATTTACATCTAAAATAAATTTAAACAATCTACATGTGGTATGGAGCCAAGAAAGCTGGCTGCATTCCCACGCTGGATTGCTATAGAAATCCTTTGCGCAAGGAACCAGCCAGCGTTCTTGTCTCTAGTGATGTCAATCAACATTTTATTTATTTTTTTATAAAAGACTTAGTGCTTTTACCCCACGGACCAAAAGTTTCGAAGCCAAGCAGTACGAAAATATAATCAGTCGATAATGATGTATATTTTCGCCGCTTGGCTTCTTCTGCTGCGTCCGCCGCGGCTCCTGCCGCTTGTACTGTTCCACTGAGGCGAGAAGGAGCTAGTGTATCGACGCAAGTTGCGTCCCATACAAGAGCTTTTGTCATCCCATGTCACACATTCATGAAAAAAAATAAAACGAATACCTAGTGCCATAAAATATGGTGGCTTAAGATCGGCTTGTTGCGTTGAGCTACGTATGGTTAAAACCATATACATAATATGCTAAACAATGTATACATATGCATATACTTATTTGATCAACTACAAACATATCACTAGCGTTGAAAAAATCATAATAATATGATTTCACGACTATACTCCAGTATTATCCTCAGCAGTGTATTAGTACTCCATGTTGTAAAGTCCTCGTAAAGTCACCTTGACACGGTGCAGCTCTGGTCGATACAGCTAGTTACCAGCCAAGGACAAGGTCGAGCAAGCAAAGACAAAGTAGTGCTGTCCAAACTGACATATACATATTCATACTACAAGCTTCATATAGCTACATGTCTGTAACTGTCGACCTCCTTGCCGGATTCTCTGTTCCTTTCGAACTACAAGTTTTTCGTTTTTCAATTCAAGAGTTCAACGATTTCTTCAAGCCTGGCCGGGCTAGATCGTAGGCTAAAACAGATACAACGATCCTGATTAGGCGAGATGTGGTCAAGTGCAAGTGTCTTGCATAAAAAAAGGTTTCATTTTTTCCATTTGATACACCCCTTTCTCTTTCCTCGCAGTTAATACACTTCATTATAGGACCCAGCTGCTTGTCTGTCGTCAAGCTATGTCAGAGGCCCTTAGGGCCGCTTGATAAACCAGAGTTAGCCAATCTCATTCGATAAGAAGAAGATACACTTTATGTTGTAAAGTCCTCGTAAATGTGTCACCTTGACACGGTGCAGGTCTGGTCGATACAGCTAGTTACCAGCCAAGAACAAGGTTGAGCTGGCAGAGACAAAGTACTGCTGTCCAAACTCGCTTAGAGTGGCATTTGAAATTTCTGCTGGTATAAGAGAAAAAGGACATTCTGTTACACTTCAAAGTTTTAGTTATGTAGGTCAGTTTTTGGGGTAATGTTTAAAGAGAAACTCATTCATGATTCCTTGTGCAATTAAGGCACGAATAAGTAACGGTTTTCGTTTATATGGCAGGACAAAAGAAGGTACCAGACTAAAGCAGTATCTAAACATAAAGCCAGTTGTACTTAAATTGCGTCAACCTCTTCTTCAAAGGTGAATAGTAATGTAAGCAGCAATGCTTAACATCATGCAAGCTGTAGTAAAACGCAAACCTATCCCACGTAAAAAAAAAGAAAAATAATAATTTTCTAGATTAAGTTTTACTGTCAAATGATCAAATTTAGAATGCTTCTCATGTTGATCAACATGAACACTATCCACCTAACCTAGAAATCGTAGAACGTAGAAGCTAAGCTATCTCCCAGTGAGATAAGTGAAGTGCACGGGAGCAGTGTCTGCTCGCTGCCTGCCGCTGCATAATGGGCTGTCCTTAGCACGACATCGAGATACGAGGAGGCAGTTTAATACTGATGTATTGGATTAAGCACTAGAAGAATTTTGTTCAAAAAAGGCCACCTTTCGGGCACAACGAAAATGTATTCTGCAACACAATATGCAAGCCAACACGAGGACCCGCGTATAATGAAATGGTTGAGTCTAAGAGGGCATTTAAATCAAAATTAAAATGGTGTCAAAACAACGCGGAACAAATTAAAATGAATATTCTAGCATCTAATCATGATAAAAAAGATTTTAAAAGTTTTTGGAAACATACGAAAAAGTTAAATCCTAAAGTGCAAACTCCATTAAGTATAGATGGTTTAACAGATTCCGGGGATATAGCTAATAGATTCAAATCCTTGTTTCAAATTGATCCCATGCCTCTATCAGCCCCGCCGCCGGTGCTCGGTACTAATACTCGTCCGATGCCTGATGTTCCGTTCCCGCGATTTACTGCGAAGGAGGTGGCGTCTGTGATTCGTCGCATGACGCGAGGCAAGTCGCCGGGACACGACAGTATTAGTATTGAGCATCTGCAGCATGCTGGCCCCCACTTACCTCGTGTTCTTGCCATGTTTTACACATTCTGTGTCCGACACTCGTACCTTCCACATGACTGTCTAAAAACGGTGGTTGTACCGGTAATCAAGAATAAGACTGGCGACCCGTCTGACAAGACGAACTATAGGCCCATCTCCTTAGCCACCACCATAGCCAAGGTGCTGGACAGTCTGCTTGATGGCATACTTAGCAAGCACCTGCAGCTGCACGATGCCCAGTTCGGTTTCCGAGCTGGGTTATCGACAGAATCTGCGATCTTGTGCCTCAAGCATACTGTCCGGTACTACACAGATCGGAAAACACCGGTTTATGCGTGTTTTCTTGATCTTTCTAGAGCATTCGAGTTGGTCAGCTATAAGGTGCTCTGGAGCAAGATGAGGACGCAGACCAGTCTCCCTGAGGAAGTCATTCGAATTCTTGATTATTGGTACAACAACCAAACCAACTTTGTAAGATGGGCGGGCGAGTTCTCCGATGCGTATGGGTTGAATTGTGGAGTAAGGCAGGGGGGGTTGTCCTCGCCACGCCTTTTCAACCTGTACGTGAACGGGCTTATAGAGGAGCTGAGCGCTGCCAATGTCGGATGTTCTATTGACGGTACCTTTGTTAATAACATCAGTTATGCCGACGATATGGCGCTGCTGGCGCCCTCTGTGAGCGCGCTCAGGAAACTCCTCAACATCTGTGAGGTTTATGCCGGGACACATGGTCTCAGGTACAACACTAAAAAGAGCGAACTCCTCGTGTTTCAGTCGCGCGGTTTTAAGATTTCCAACGTTCCGCCATTAACACTAAACGGAGTTCCACTGGCGAGAGTTTCGCGTTTCAAGTACCTGGGACACTGGGTCACGGAGAACCTCTCTGATGTTGAGGATATCGAGAGAGAACGTAGGGCGTTGTCTGTCAGGGGCAATATGTTGGCTCGTAGATTTGCACGATGTACGGCAGAAGTAAAGCTAACATTATTCAGAGCATTTTGTCAGTCCTTCTATACGTGCAGTCTGTGGGCCACATATACACTCAAGGCAATCAACGCGCTACGAGTGCAATACAACAACGCGTTCAGGATGCTGTTGGGGCTGCCGTGGCGCTGCAGTGCGTCGGGGATGTTTGCGGATGCAAGGGTAGATGGTTTCCACGCCGTACTCCGCAAACGGGCCACCTCGATGCTCAGCCGCGTCCGGGGCAGCACTAACAGCATCCTGCGGGTTGTAGCTGCACGACTCGACTGCCCCATCATCAATCACGCCGCACAGCTACACATGTTTTACGACCCTTTCAAAAAGAAAATATTAGTGGGTAACAAAGTATTTTAGAGTTTGACATTTTTATATTTTTACTGTAATCTTTGACATTTTAATTTAATTTTTATTAGTAGACATTTAATTTTAATAACTCGGTTTGATTATTGTTTGACATGCCTGCTATGTAATAATTTTAATTTAATTTTATCTTTAATGTGTATGGACTCAAAGTCTGAAATAAATGACATTTATTTATTTATTATTTTTATTTTTAATATTCCGAACAGGAAGGGACTAGCCAACATAGCTCGGGTGTATCCTCACGTATGTAGGCTAATGTTTAAGATAAATATACAAACTTCCTGAAAACATAAATGTTGAATATTAATCTGATTAGCGCAATATTTAATGTCTACAATTATGTCGATAACAAAGGGCTAACTTTATGTAGGTAAATTAGACTCAGAAAAGTCTACAGGATGATTCGTTTGCAGATTTGGTTTTCCGTGGATGGCTGACAAAGTTATAGACAATACGCTTAAACGCTTCGAGAATTACCAAACAAGCATCTACTACATAGCCTTTCTAAGCCAGTAATTTAACAACCTAGAGTAAACTTATGTATTACACGAACAAAAATGTCTCAGACGTTCAATCTCGGGCGCAACGGGCACCGAACACATAAATAAATAACGGTCAATGTTCCTTGATGTTTTAATAAATGATAACAATGATCTTTACTAAAAACCTTATTTCACAGACTTTCCCAGAAGCGAGGCTTTTCCTTGAAATTAACCTCGCCGCACGAGACCCCTCCATCTAAAGGTTGCATTATTTGTTCTCACCATAGCAAAACGGGCAATTGTAATTAGAAATAGGAATAACCATCACAGTTAAAAAGCGTCCAAAAATCTACAGACACGCTTTGTATTAAAAAATCTACTACACAGTCTCATTAGAACCTAGTAATTAACAAACCCGGCTACACGTACAAAAGCCCGCTGGTACGTCCACAAGAGCCCTCTGTCGTTCAGTTGCGCTCTTGGCTCTCGGCGTAACGACCTGTCGTGGCCGATGACCATTGACCGGACAGGGCGAACCGAATTGAGAACAGGTGAACCACTTCGCAGTTGGTTGGGAGGTTGCAAATTTTTCGGGTGGGTAGAAGTAAGATACAACTGTATTAAAATGTATAGGGTAATTAATTAGGTAGACTGTTAAAAACAACATAAATGTTTAGAAACCAGACGTCAATTATAAATAGATATGATCCAACTTTATTATGTATCTGGAATGATTACGTTTACTTCTTTATGTTGACTGTTAATAGTTTATTGATAAAATTTGCAGGTATTGCGTTTTGTTTTGCAGTCATTTTTAATCTGTAAGTATAATTTCTCATTAATCTATACTAATATTATAAAGCTAAAGAGATTGTTTGTTTGTTTGAACGCGCTAATCTCAGGAACTACAGGTGCGAATTGAAAAATTATTTTTGTGTTGAATAGACCATTTATCGAGGAAGGCTATATAACATCACGCTGCAACTAACAGGAGCGAAGAAACAATGGAAAATGTGTTTTGAGGGCTTCCGTTGCGTGCGCTGCGAAAACAGTTAAAAATTAAAGGATTATTGCCCAAAATATTTATTCCACGCGGACGAAGTCGCAGGCACAGCTAGTAAAAATACCTAAACGTAGTATTTAATTGTTGAATCCACAGTGGATTCGACAATTCCTGTTTCACAAAAACCAAACCTAAGACTCGGAATTATAGATGTTTTACCCAGAGTGACTTTATATCATGTATTTATAATAATAATTTGATACCTTAAAATTTTACAAATATTTCCAATAAGCCTGTACTAACTCAGCTTATATTTAAGTCAGTCGGTTGTGGTTGCCAAACCTGTGTCCATTGACCGAGTTGAAGTTGTTCAGCTCCATATTGCAGGTGGACAACTTTTGAGGCGCTCTCAGAGTTTACAAATTGTTTCAGTTTTATGTCTTCGACCCACTTTTGTCAGCTTTTTTAGAACACATTTGTTACTTGGGAATAGCTTTACTGTTTTAAAAAATGGTGGGATAACTTTTTAGTATCTCAAGCTTTTTTATCAGTTATCAGTGACAGTAAGATGCCTTCAGTGTAGACATTTGATGCTTATTCCTAGTTACTATTTATACAAACTGTAAACACGTAAAAGCAAATGTGATAGTGATTTTGGTCAGTCAAATTAAATTAAAAATTGTAGAGATAAGTACTTCAATTTGAGCATATCTTCACAAACAATGGAATGTCTGTGATATCAAAATATGAAACAAGCAAATAGATGTCTCGAATAATTTTGTTCCAAAGAGCTTTTCTTCAGTACAAGCTAGGGATTAGATACAGATCGTCTTTGTCCTTAATTTAAAGTTGTTCCTTTGTTCTCGACAGACTCCAAGTTACAGAATATTGGTGAGACGTGCTGGCAATTTTTTATCAACTGCTTTTGATCGGAGATAAATTCCTACTTTATAAGAATGAATTAGATATTAGAAAATTTACAAAGTTTGTTGCTAAGCTGAGGTTTGTATGAGAGATGATTTAAATTTGTATGTATTTTAATGTTAAAAGTGTGTGTCAAAGTGTAAACTAATGAATGTATACACATTTAAAGGTTAAATAAATAAATATTAAAACCGACACGTTTACCAAAACTACTTTCAGACTATAATGTCAGTCTAAAAAAACCTTTATCTACACTGATGCTGTAACATTCTACTTATGTTTCCAATACTTGACTTATAATTACTACTGTTATAGCGCAGACAACAAAACACTCAATTTAAGAAATTTCACACGATGGTATAATATCCACATCGATATCGTAATAGCTCATTATAACATCAATAAAGCGCGACCAACCTGATTGCAGGGCCAATCAGGTTGGTCGCGCTTTATAGATGGTTAGATTTTAATGGCGGCAAAATCACTGTGACAATACACGTACGCGAGAATTTAATGTTTCGCAATGTGTTTTGTTTTTTAAATACAAATTAAAAGTTAAAAATGGATAGCGACGATGATATTTGTACGCCTCCGGATATCCTAGAATTGGCAACAAAAGTAACTCACAATCTTTTGCCAGAAAAATTTAGAAAATTATATGAAAAAATAAATTATTGTCAGCTTTTACTCTTGTTGTTTGATTAATTGCATTAGTGAAGATAAAGTAGTGTATGCAACTGCATATAACACGGGTATTAAAACACTCGTTGCTATTATGAAACTCGCTGCGCTCGTTTCATAAACTTACACTCGTGTTTTAATACCCTTCATTATATGACAGTTGCATAAACTACTATTAATTAGATAAGTTGAAGTATAACTTGTCGAACAGAATTTTTGCAAGCAATTCCTATCAATCAATCAAACCTTTTTAGATCAATTCCACTAGATAAGATTGCTTGTTTGCTGCCATTACATAGCATAATCCAAGTAATGGAAACTTTACTCCTCGTGATCGTACGTAAAACATTAGTGTATCCCGAAAAAATCGGTTCTTACCGGGTAAGCACGTTCCATCCTAGACCATGATTGCTTTCCATCAGGCGAATTACGGTCAAGTGCAAAGCCATTTCTTGTAAAAAAAAAACTTAAGAGAAAACCGTGCAAGTCATTTTGGCCTAGAAAAAGAACATTTTGAGCAAAATATCGCTATAAAAACATCATATCACGCTGATTTCTCAATTTACTTATCTAGAAAAGAAATATCGATACCATAGAAACTTTTCTTGGAAATGTTTTCTCGCTATTTCTAGCTTCTGAAGCCGACCCAAATTTCTCGGAGATAAAATCTGCTCGTTACATGTATAAACGAAGCCCTTCGTCAAGGGTTTATTGCCATCTCGCTCAAGGCGGCCATTGTTAACATCCCTACCAACTGGTTCCGCCGACATTTATTATTGTTTTCCAATATCTAACGTTTTTTTCAACATCTTGCGAAATATTTGTAATGTAAAGTGAAATTCTCAAATAATTGTACAATGAATAGCTAAGATAGGGATAGTCTCAAATATATATATATATATATATTTGTAGATTTATGCATGTATATCAAAACGTGATTCAATTAATAATCGTTTATTTATAGTAGAACTTTAAGAACTGTTTATGCACCAAACAATATTTAAAATCCAAATATTTGCACCATCAAGTTTATTTTACAAAATGGTGTCCGAGAGACAATTACTATTGAGAGGTTTGCAATAATTCAATTATCGGCGACCAGAAACTAAGTTGGCGGACCGTGCTGTGTGCAGTTTGAATTTACTCTGTATTTGGATGGAGTTTGAAGAGGCCCAACTCCATCTAATGTTGAGAATCGATCGAACTATCTCACTGACTCGGTGTATTGAGATAATTGAGATATTGTCGTCTTGCGTCCCAAGTTTATACAACTACTATGCATTATTAGATTTACTCATAAACAAATCAAAACCGTTAATTAAGAAGGTAGGTTTACTTAAATTGCAGCAGGTAAGTACTGCATTATTTTCAGAAAGCGTTAATTATCATATTACATTTCCATGAAGTATTTAAAAAGACATAAATTGCCTAACCAAAATTAAGTAAAAACTGGCATTAATACCTTGAAAATAAGATATATATATCGAAATAAGCAACCCATACTTATACCTGTAAACATTTTTGAAATAACATAGCGCCATCTAGCTCCATACTACGTAAACAAACGCTTGTACCTATAAATAGGTATAAGCAAGCATAATAGAGCATACCTCCTGTATTATGAAGCGGTAACTCAAGCCACGGTGGCCCGATGGGGCGCCGAGCTATATTATTAACAACATGAGGAAAATAATGGATTCCTGCACAAAATATTTGCTAAAACAGCCAGTTCTAAGCTTGCAAATATGTATGTTACGATCGTTAAGATTTTAAGGTGTTACATTTTTTTAACAAAAAAATCTGCATTCAATGCAAGACAGTTTTCTTAACTAAATATTTTAAAAGTTGTTGCTACCTTCCTTATATCCTACTGGGATGCCTTGCGTTGGATGAGATAGAAACAGCTGGAATATCTTGATGATGGTTTAATGTAAATAGACTGTATTTTACAATGATTGCGCGTACGATGTGCGGTGCGATAGACAGTTTGTGTAGTTCTGTTGGCGCGCGGGCTGCCCCTTGGCGTCGTTGGCGGGAACCTTTTTCATGTTGGTAGACCTGGCCCGCTGTTATGTTGGTAGAGGGATGTGAAATTCCAACAAACGTATATCAAAAAACAGTCAAAAATCGATCAACGTACAAAGCCCGTCTCGGTTTTACAAAAAGGAATAAAGAGTGCAAATCTATCCAATATACCTACCTACCTAGTGCCAGTATAAATCCATGTCCACCGAAATGCAGACAGTATTTTATCTCCTCACATAAAAACGAGCTCAAACTTTAAAAACGTTCGCTGCGAATAAAACGTAGATAACCTCCTTTGGACTGCAGGGTTGATAGAGTAGAAATAAAACGGCTATTCACAAGTGACTGGCCACTTTATTTCTTTCAGTACGCAAATGCAAAGGCATTTAATGTTAAAAAGTAGATGAAACTTTTGATCTGAAGTAAGTTAACTCTCCATGGAAGACCACAGTGCTTATGAGAACTTCACTAACTGAATAATTCTGCGGGAGATACAGAACTCTCAGTTATGTAGAAACGCGTCTCAAAGAGGTGCTTACACGTACATAAGTAAAAACGCCGCTGTACAAAATATTGTATGTGTTGCTACACAAGAAACTCTTTTTCTATTTATCTATGTTTATTTACATTTAATATTTTGCGAAATTTTCTATCAACGATATTTTCGTTTCTGTTATTTTATAATTCAAAGAAACATTCACACAAATACATCAATACTTCCAGCGACTTCCAAATACGCTCCATTTGACTTCAAAGCGATCGCGACAAAGCCGAGATAAGTCATCTATCCTAAAGAATAGCCCCGTTGCCTCCCCCCACTTCAGGTCCCCATAAAAGCCTCCCCCTTAAATTGGCTGCGCTTCTCCTCTAACTCGCTTACTGCTAATGGTTGCGACGGTCTGTGTACCAACAATTACTTGTTACGAGGTTAACATTCTATCGACGTCTTGGCAATATAAATTATGTTAAAAGAATACATAAAAAGCGCTGGTAGATTGCTAGCTAAGAAAGCTAGGTTCTATTACTGTAGGAACGGTGTACAGCTTGTACCATAGTGTCATTTATCAGAGTCGTTTCTGGTGATCTGATGGTCAGATGCCCGACTATACAGAGTATAAAACGCATGTTGAAAGTTCATGTTAGCCCGTTCCAATTTCTGTGGTCTTCTGTTCAAAAGCTGGATTTAGTCCATAGAAAGCAGAATGTCGTCTACCGTCAGTTGTCACCTCAAAGCTTTTCATTTTCATTGCTGTGAAAGATTATTAGCACGATAAAACGTACGTGTAGTAATGTAAAACATAAACTTGTTTTAATCTATGAAATAATTACAGTTTATAAGTGAAGAAGATCACGCTATCTCAAATTATTATCATCACACTAAGCTGCAGATAGCGTGTTAAATTATAATTCCACAGCTCCATATTAAAAGCTATAAGCTGAAAATTACCCGAATAGAGCTATCATTTCTAATTGAAACTGAATATTCAGAGCTCACGTGGGCATCGCTGCATATTGATGACTTTGATAGAGTCATTAAACATCAATCATCAAATTGATGCTTTGACTGGGCAATTGATAAATTGTACCGGTATATCAATATGTACTCCGTACAAAAGGTATTATTAACTGATGTATGAGAAACCGTCTAATAGTTAAACAAGTAATGTTTTTGTAGAAGCAAATAACAAAAAAAAAACAAATTGTGTAAGATAGTAAGCATAAGCATCATTCTGCCGTGTAGTCATTAAAACGCAGTATCAGCAAAAGAAAAGCTTACAATGATTGTAAGCTTTTCTTACTGAAATAACGCTCACTTGACGAAAAGTTATATGTTCTAAATTTTATCTGTGTATCATGAGATATTTGTGTAAGTTGTCATTAGTTTAAAAGATTAGTTTATTCTTTTATTTGGTTTCTTAAATCGTAACAAAACCTTTTTAAAATTAAAACTGGTATCATCTTACAAATCTACCAACAAAGAAGATCCAATCTGTTTAGTTACGACGCAACACCAGCTTATTTCACGATGAGATGAAATCCCCTTCAGCTTCAATTTCCCAATTTTTACATCAAATTATTTCAATACCGGATCAAAGCAATTAGGGGTATGGAAAGTCCTCATTAATTTCCATTTAATTTGATGAATAAGTGCTTGGAAAAATCTGTTGCTACGAAAAACAATTAGGAAAATCTAATTGTTTCGGTTTGCTCGTAATTTGATTCTACACTGGGGCATTAATCGTATAAGGTTTCAATTTAATTTCAGAGGCCGGCGTTATCTGGTGTTTGGTTGGAAAGTAATGAGTCCAAACCTTTATTTTAATAGGACAATTAATTGAACACTTTAATGCGTTATACATTATAAACATGGTTCCGTTGTTTTGAACATTTTTAGTCATAAGATATTGAATCAGGCGTTACTTTGCGGAAATCCATTGTTACTGAAACTTGTAGTGATTTTCCTTAACCGACATCAAACAACATGTTTGATGTCGGTTAAGGAGCAGTCGCAGCGGAAAAACACTACATATTTCTCCAATGTTTCATTTTTAGTCATATATAGGTAGGAACATATTTTATACAAAAAGCCTGTCCTGTAGTAAATCATCACACATAAGCTTGTCAAAGCATCTTAGT
Source organism: Macaria notata (assembly GCA_927399415.1). Classification (NCBI taxonomy): domain Eukaryota; kingdom Metazoa; phylum Arthropoda; class Insecta; order Lepidoptera; family Geometridae; genus Macaria; species Macaria notata. The sequence continues at coordinate 8,396,147 of OV656725.1, read as the reverse complement.
AAATTGGCGTTTGGTGACAAATCGTAGCTAATAAACGGACTAGACACGCTCAAACAGACTCTAGTCAATATTTATACTGTAAGCAAAGCAGTTTCATGAAACACATGGTCTAATAATAGTCTTACCTTATCTCGCTGCGCTCACGCCTTCCACATTTGCAAAAACTGTCACAGGATAATTAATGCAGAAGCGTCATTCCTTCGCAGGGTGAAAAGTGTAATTAAAATATGTTAATTGTGATTGAAGAGGGTGCGGAGGAGAGACGTGCGGGCTGCTTCGCGGCGCGCGACGGACTGAGGGGCTGCGCCGCGCCGACCGCGCGCTACCCTGCCAGACTAGCTGGCACAGAGGGTGGCCACGACGGGGTAAGTAATGCGTAGGTGCTTTTGTGACACATTTTATTTAGGTATAAGCCAAGAAAATAAGGCTTATTTGAACAGTTTCCAGCCCAGCAACAACAATAATATGGTTTAAAAAAAAGATAGAAAGCAAAATTACGCGCATATGATTTTGTAATTTAATAAAAAGTCAATTACAACTCAAACACACACTTAAAAGACAATCAGCTATACCAAGCTAGTTAATCCAACCTTTCCTTCATCAAATACTATAAAATCGTTTGTCTACTTCTGTACAAAGGCTGGTTATTCTTTGCCCGCCCGCCTGGGCGGTATATTCGATACGTAGAGCGGCCGGAAGCGCGCTCGCCCTTTCCAGACCTTTGTTTCGCACAACACTCTGTCTGTTATAATTTTTCATAATTGCACCCTTCACGTCCGTCGGCCGAGCGCAAATACATTGGCAAGGGATAATTTATACCTACTATCATGGTTTATGAGTGCTACTATGTAGGCGAAAGTTTGGCTATATTTTGCTACGAGTACAATATAGACGAAACTTTGTGCATATTTTTGTTTGTTATTTTTGCAGGTTTGGTTTGGATGCTGAGTGAACACGAAAATTTTGTTTGTACGCAAAATAACTTACACTGTTTTTTTGTACTAGTTTTAACTTGCTCACAATATATTTCAAATACTTTTATTACAGTATGTACTGACTTTATCTTCCTTAAAAAGATTTTTGTTAATATATATATTTACACGACAAATACGAGTATATTTTTAACTAGCAACATATATAGCTAAGAAAAATAAACCAAGGAAAAACGCAGGCTACTCTTAGTTTCAAGTAATTTTACCTTTTGCGTCCTTCACTCACTTAGACAAGTAATATAAGGTATGTGAGTACGCCACGGGAATAATTACAGTTATTTCGTGATAGCACGTGGCGGTCTGTTAACGTGAAATACTCGTAGATAGGAGGTATTTAACAACAGTTACAGCTTTTAAGGTTGATTGCTGCTTGCTTTGTAGTAGAAAAACCTTGACCGAGCAAAATTTTTCAGTTGGTAACTAAAATATGAACGAGAAGTGTAACAAAAACATGCTATTTACATGTGCTTAGTGATTCGGCGTGATATGAAATTTGGCGTGCAGGTAGATGTTATGGCGTAGGCATCCGGTAAGAAAGGATTTTTGGATATGCCACGTTTTGAAGGGTGAAATAGGGGGATGCATGTTTTACTTCTTAATGCGAGCGAAGCCGCGAGCACCCACTAGTGTACATATAAAAGTAAAAAAACACGCGCCAATGTAATAATATAAGTAGTATTTTATACAATCTTTCACTACACTAGAACTAAATCTACTACTAATACATTCTTATAAAAGTATCTTTCATAACATCACGTCGATCCCAAACATTTCCCTGTATCGATCTCTCATTCCCCACCAAAAATAAAATCAAATCCTCCATTTCCTAAAATCTCTGCTTCCCGAGAAAAAATATTCCATTGAGTGGATGTAAAAGAGCGAACACAAAAGTCTTGGTCATCGCTTTTCGTTCCTCGAACATCGTCCAAAGCAGTTTGCAGGTTTCTTCCGAAGGGAAACTTTAATGATAATAGAGCCAGAGCAATCATAAACTTGGGGGTATTTTTAGAGTTTCCTTTCATATTTCCTTCCCTATCTCTTATTTTACGTAGATACCTCGGGCGAGGTACGTCAACATGATATATAGAGATTGTTTTTTGAATTGCCTTGGAAAAGTTTGGGAGAATAGTAACTTAAATTTAGCAAGTAATGATGTTTAAACTCTCTAATACATATAAATTCACTTATGTCGGTCCTGTGACCTATTTACAGAATCTAAAAAAAAAATTGGTATAGAATGGTTTACATTTTTAAAACTTATTATTAACTAGCTGTGCCTGCGACGTCGTCCGCGTGGAATAGTTATTTTGGGCATTAATTCTTTGAATTTTGAACCGTTTTCGCAGCGATCGCAACGGAAGCCCTCAAAGATGAATAGTTTTCCATTATTTCTTCGCTCCTTTTAGTTGCAGCGTGATGTTATACAGCCTAAAGCCTTCCTCAATAAATGGTCTATTCAACACAAAAAGAATTTTTCAATTCGCACCAGTAGCTCCTGAGATTAGTGCGTTCGAACAAACAAACAAACTCTTCAGCTTTATAATATTAGTATAATTATCATTGTAACTTTAGGTATTTTATAACGAAACAAATTTGTATTGAATTAATCTATATGCACCATTATTAAAATAAAACTAAATAGACAGATCAAATGTCACATAGTCTGATTTTACTAAATAATATCAAGAAGCCTGAAAAATACAAAATCTTTTTAAAAAACATAATAAATAGCAACATTCAGTATATAAAACAAAACAGCAATAAGAGTATGAGTAATATCATATCGGAGTTGTGAGAAATCAAAGCCTCAGGAGGCTGCGGCTGGAAGTTACAATAACGGACGGAGGATAATAACGCAGCGACAGGGAGGACAGGGCCGGCTAGCTAATATGAAGGGGGCCAATATAAACCAGTTTTTTGTTTGTAAAGTCGTGATGTAACAAAAATATTTCAAAATGAAAGTTTACAAAACAGAGTTATGTATTTTTTTAAATTTATTTACTCTTCTTGAGGTTAGATATTACAATAAATAAAACTCCTGCTTCGCATTCTACAACCAGTAAAGTAACAAATAAGTACCTATCAATATTTGCATAACAAAACAAAAAGCTTTTAGTAAAAACGTGATTATAAAGTTAGAGGTAGATATAGATAATAATATCTAAACTTAACTTATAAAACTTTTCTAAGTTAAGTTTAATTTTTAGCTGATCTGATATGGTTCAATTGATATCCTTTAGCTCTGAATCCAACCCTGGCAGCAAGGAAGCTGGACGATATAACAGTTTCCATTAGCATGGGTATTGATGAAAATGTATAGTTATGGGCCGCTTTCAAATTTAATTTGATTAAATTATGCTACAAAGTTTTGCTTTCTCATTAGGATGAGAATCTGTTTCGAGTTTACGTCTATTGTTTTGGTGGATGTAGGGTTTTGTATCCAACGGGTTAAAACCATTGGTAAAAACGAAAACATGACCCTGTTATTAAGATACCACCGTGCATACAATTACCGCTGTTGGTCTGTCTATCTGCCTGGGGGTGCCTGCCTAGTTTTGGAATCGTGAAAGACAGACAATTAAATTTATCTCATAAGCTACAAGGAAGCCCTTTTGGTACATGAAACAAGTGTAATTTGATACCTCATAGTTTTAAATTTATTATTATTATCATTATATATTTATGTTTTATTATAATCTTTTTGTTTGTTCATATAGACTATTAAGGTTATTTTAGTATCTTCTTGTTCTTGCTGCAGCTGTTTTTCTTTCTTGTATTTAGTTTTTATTGTTCTCTGGGTGTGTGTGACGTCGCCGCCAGCCGCAACAGAATATCAGCGCTGGTGGCCCTGTGCCATCAGCATTAGGCTGAGTTGCGGCTGTATTGGGACATCACATTCTTAGCATGTAAGTTTAGTATTTAGTAAATAGGTTAAAGTTTTGTGTGTGTCTCAATAAATATATTTTCTTTCTTTCTTTACATTTTTCAGTACAATTACTATAAAAAAAAATAAGTTGTGTTTGTTAGTCGCATCGCCTATGCCGACATGAAAATAATCTAAGTTTCAACTGTTAAAAAAATACATCAATCAAAAAATGTATCAATTTATTATTATTATTTATAAATATTCTTAACCATATACTGTGAATACCAACTGGTATGCCATACATCATGCTATGTGATCGATAGCACATACCCTCATGCAGCCTTTTAGAAGTTCCCACACAGCTAACTTGGCTCCACAACTAGACGCGAGCTAGAACTCTGTAATGGGACAATTTTGCAGCCAGACTTCGCCGGAACTTCCTAAGGTTATTTCCGATAAATTCACAACTTGTTAAAGTTTATCCAATCACTGTCCCTTGAAAATCTAGTTTTACTATTTCTTGTTGCTTATTCTTAAGAAAACTTCATCCCTAACAGCGATGTAGCTAGTTACAGAGATTTAAGTTTGCATTCATTAAATCGTATCATAAAATTACGTAATTAACATTGCTCATGATCACTTATTTTCATGAAAAATAATGCTCTGACTAATTATAGCGACAGGGCGTGCAAATGACCACATGTCATCAGGACGCCCCTTGTTTATTTCATTATAAATGTATTTGAAGATTGAAGATAGTACAATCATTTTTTTCTGACCAAATTTAATCCAAAAAATATTCTAAATAAATAAAGTTATCTGAAGTTTTATTACGAAGCTAGGCAGAGCCGCGATAAAATTCAATGTAGAATGGCGATCATAAAATCGTGCATGGAAAGGAAGGAAGAGTGAAGTGCGCTCGATTTTAACGACTCCTGGCGCTCCAGTGTAGGGCCCTTGGCGAGCCTTGACGCGTGGGAACCTCCTCTGTGTTCTGTAGACCTGGTACTCTGGGAACTAGAGCGGGATAGTTTTTACGTTTGTAATGATTAGGTAAGTTTGCCTTTTTAAACATTAAAGTATTGTCTTTCTTGCTTAGTATTTATGTAATACGTGCAATGACATTAATAATTACGTGTTTGATCACCGACTTCAAAAATAGTTGGTTATCAAGTCTTCTATATCAAGTTTTTCTTTTTTTAATTTTAACGAGCCCGAATCACCCCTGTGTTCTGCGACTCTGGTACTCTCAGAACTAGTTCGGGATAGTTTTTACGTTTGGAATAGTGTTCTATTGTCAGAACTTTGTTAGTGATGGGTGATTGTGGTGAGATTTCGTATCATATACAACTTCCTATTCTTGTTCTTTACCCATAATCGGGTTAAAATCTCAAAATAAGCCCAAATGAATATTATAGCAATTTTTTAGGCAAGCGCAGAGCACCACTTTTCGTGCTTCGATTGTCTATAAAAATCGGTTGTAACAATCGACTGTCAACCATAAAAAACAGTCCCGATTAAAATCCCCATCTTAATAGCCTGTATGTATGTACATGTAAGTACAAACTACCCAACTTGCCATGTCTGGCTGGCACCCACAACCACGGTACTTAAGTACTTAATCATTTAATCCTCTTCCTCCTCCCCGCTCCCCGGAGAGAAAACTTGCCCATATTCGGAGAGCACACGTAAGTTAATGCAGTGGCCTGAACGTAAGTTCATACAAAGTATAGAAATATTACTAATCTAAAACTAATCCGCATGGGGAGATGTTAGTAAAATAAAAACCGGCCAAGTGCGAGTCGGACTCGCGCACCGAGGGTTCCGTACAAACCTGCAAGGTTAAATATTTTGTGATGTAACTAAAAATTTATGGTTTTCGTAATTTTTCCTTTATCTATGCTATAAGACGTTGCTTTGTACCAAATTTCAAGATTCTGAGTTCACGGGAAGCACCCTGTAGGTTTTGATTCCCTTGCAAGTGTCGAAAATTTGCGGCATAAATGGCTGTATCTTTTGATTGCGTTGGCTTAGAAGTTTGATTTTTTCACAGCTTCAAGGGACAGTAGACCTAAGTAATTGATATAAATTTCAGCTTCATACCTCTACGCGTTCCTGAGAAAAAGGGTCTTGACAGACGGACGGACGGACGGACAGACGGACAACAAAGTGATCCTATAAGGGTTCCGTTTTTTCCTTTTGAGGTACGGAACCCTAAAAACCCAATAAAGTGTTTTTTTATTACATTACATAGGCTCACGCTTGACTACAACTTGTCTGATATTAAGCAACGCTGTAATCTACGATCTAGCGCGCTTGCCTAGAAGAAACCGGTTTACTCTCGACTTGAAGACCGACACATTATATTTCAAGGGGAATAGAGATTCGGGCAAGGAATCGACAGTTGGCTGTTATTATTATTACAGCTTATTTCGAAATTTATAAGATTGTAAACTAAAAGAACTGGACATTTGACCACAATACTGACATGTGTTTTTTTAACTATTTTTTTATTCAATGCAAAAAGTACAAAATTATAGCCAGCATGCATTGGTTTGTACGAAAACCAACTGATAAACATTAACACATTTGCTAAATTATAATTCAAACATTTCTTTACAGTCTAGATTTATATATCATCATCATCAATAGCTTATGGGCTCACTACATCACTCATTCGAATTCTTTCACAATCAGTAGGTATTATATTTTTAATTCAAAGTGTAGCTTGTACAAATAATTTGTATGTACATTCGGGCCACTACTCTTCAAGCAAGTGCCATCCAAATATTAAATTCAAGGAGTTCCTTATGAGGCTTTAATGAATTTTTCATCGCAGACTGGTTATTTATTTATAAGCTGGCGGAAGTGACTGCGGATCAAAAGGAACTATATCTCATGTTTGCGTTTGAAGACCCTGCTGAAAGTCATATTTGAGTTGTACGGACTTATCTAGGTTTGGAAAGCACTTATATATTTTAGCTTAAGAGGATTTTTGTATACGTATTACATACATACATACGAATATAAATATTAGTTGTACCTATATAGATAAACATATATATGTATTTAATACAAGCTACATCATATAACGATACTAAGACTTGTGAAAACGAGTTTATCAATAGGAACTATACTCGTAGTTACAGTGGCAGTAAAATATAATATTTGTTGGAAATATTGCTGTAACATTTAAATGAGCTTTCAAAGTTCGTAACTTCTGTAGATGTAATCTTACAAAATCACATTACAAACTAGTATAATTCCATTTAAATATGGCTACATTCTGGCCACATATTCCCAACCTCTCGTGTGAAGTTTATTGGAAGCGTGAGGGACGTGTCCTCATAGAACTGCGATAGACTGGCCAAGAGCGCAGAAGGTATCTAGCGTTGACTTATGTAAGTAAACTGATATTTTCAACAGATTAAAAAAAAAATATTCTGCGAATCTATTCGTGTTGACTTATGGTTTAAAATTAAATTGTTTTGTTTGATTATATTTGAACAACTTGCCATGTGATAAGAAATGTACGAATACCTACAAAACGTATTAAATTAAATTTGAAATATTTTCATTTTCGCAGAATGTTTAAGTTTTATTACTCAATTTTGAATGTTAAAACTTTACAGTTTCATAAGCATTATATCTCCATTTTTAGGGTTCCGTACCCAAAGGCTAAAACGGTACCCTATTACTAAGCCTCCGCTGTCTGTATGTCTGTCTGTCTCCAGGCTGTATCTCATAAACCGTGATAGCTAAAAAGCTGAAATTTTCACAAATGATGTATTTCCGTTGCTGCTATAACAATAAATAGTAAAATTTAAAAAAAATATATTAAGGGTACCCTATACAATAAACGTGTTTTTTCGTATTTTTTTGTTAATATTAAAATTGGTATCAGGTAGACGCTTAAAATTTTCACAGAATAAGTAAGTAAATATTTAGAAAAATATTAACTATAAAAATAAGTACCATCTATTACATAAATTAGGCGATAGTACGGAACCCTTCGTGCGCAAGTCCGACTTGCACTTGGCCGGTTTTTTTTTATGTTTATTAGCAAAGCCAATCCAGTCCAATATTACGTCATCGAAGGGAGGTACTAGGTCCCACATGCGGTGAAATTGGATGCACGTACCGCACGTTGATGCATTTCAGCGCCTGCACCGAGCCAGCCTTTCAGACCTTTTTTACGCCATCCCGTGAATGCAGCCAGCTTAATAGACTAAGGTCTTCTTATATACCAACATAGATAGGTTTGAATCAGATGTACAAATCGGTTCTCGTTTGCATAATACTTATAAAAAGTACAGTATGCATTCCGTAAAGCGAATCATTTTTTATAGGATCATATTTGTCAAAGAGATACTTAGGCCCGTTCGTAAACATTTTTGTCAAAAAGATTACTTTACTAGAAAAAAATGCACTTAGAAAAGTATTGTAAGTAATTTTTACTGTATTTTTTAGCAAGACAGGTCTCATTTATTTGTCATAAAAATATGTAAATATAAAAAATATGGAAAAAATGATAAAATGTGTTTAAAATTAGCTGAACATAAAAAATTTATAATATACATATACTCGTACCTATAAATCGAATTGTATCCTTTGTTCCCAAATTTCAAATTCATAATAGTTTCTATTCTCTAATTCAAGTTTAGAGTTCTAACGTAATCTCCTATCAATTTCCTGAAGCATTCAATCGCTCAAACTGAGATACCGCATCGATACCCGCGTCAAATTGATTGGATGGGTAACATAATAGCATATAATCTCAGCTTATCTTATCTTATGATACCTATATACCCACTCCTATGTACTATGTATATAGATGATCATTAGGGGTCTTTGAACTGTAATGTTGACTAATTTACTCGAATTTATGGTTAACTCGTATTAGAAACTAATTCGTAACTGTACGTAAGTTGATGACCAATGATTATATCTCATTCCAAAGATTTTGTTCTACTATGGATACTACACAAAGGATCCTATGTTAGTCCATAGTCTAATCTACCACCATACTTCTTGTTTTTAAAAGTAAGTGCAAGGAACAAACATATACACAAACTACTACTACTACTAAACAAAACACATACAAACTTTTACCAAAACATTCGTTTAATATAGTAGGTATGTTGTTTCTATTGGTACATCCTAAAACATCTCTATAAATATTACATAAACTTGCCGAACAATGAATTTTCATTTCGTTCAAAAGACGCGACAACACGTCGCAAGAAGGCACGAGTTGATATTAAAAACGCGGTCTCCGGGAGCGAACGAGAATTGATTAGCTGTCAGAGAGCAGACGGAGTTTGGAGCTCGGAAACATGGCCGGGAAGTGGCATGGTGACCGGCGGAAACTGTCTGAAAAACTCCAGTTTTTAAAGTATATATTGTAAAATGATTTCAAATTATTTTTTATTGTTTTACCAGTCGTTAAATATAAATATTTGTATAAGTTAATCGGAAAACAGAGAGAACAGTTTAAGGTCTCATATATGTTTGTATACGTTAGGTACTTCGACCTTATAGTCAACTATCTAGTCTCTTAATTTCGTGTGCTCCATATGTTTCAGTGTGTTTCAACGCCGGGCACGAATAGACTAAGTAGTCTATTCAAGCTATGTAGCAACGCTCTACGACGTCGCTACGATACCGTCTACGCTGCTACGAAAACTCTACGCAGTTTCGAGATACAAATTTCAACAGCCGTTCATTATACAATATTTGCTATATATAAGACTTCTTTTGTGGCCTTAATTCGTATTTTTGTATCGAAACACTCGAGTTAACGAGCTGTGACGAGGGTCGCGTCGCCTGCCATCGATCTCGAGCATTCACCTTCGATTAGGTTTAAAGTCTGCCAGTACTTCCGTGGAAAGACACTTGATATGGGAAATATCGGATTCCACCGCAAGGGGTGACCCAATTGAGACAATTTTATTCGGGTTACATTCGCAAACACAATTATTAGAAGAAAACGTTTGGGGTGATACATTTACAGTTTTGTCACTTTTCCTATTTACTACCTCGCGTTACGAACTCAATTGGTCTGTAAATGTTCATTATTCATGTATAAGGAATTATTTAAACAATGCTTATCAGTATGGTTTGTAGATATAACATTTATCACAAAGCTCGTCATATCTGAGATTCACCACCTGTGTAGATAGAGACGACTGTTCGTATTTTAAGGAGTACAAGCGGCACCCAAATGATGGATATGATTCTAAAATGTTGGCTAAGCGTGACGCTTACCTATGATACGTGTCATTTTGTTAATGTTAATCATCACTTTAATTAACGTCTCACCATTATACCGCGACAATAAAGATGATTATACTGAACCGTAGGCTTCAACAATCAAATTATCTGAAACATTACAATACCAAAAGCGTACGAAAATAAACTACTTTTAAGTATTGTTTGCCTTTTATTCTGTACATTCATTTTTTCCCATTGTAAACTAAATAATTCAGAAGCTCACTGAACTACTAGTCTCGGTTTTCTTAATAAATTCAAGAACCACTTTCAGACCAAACAACGAAATCTGCGCAATTTTCTTTCTTTTACCAAATAAATTAAATCGAATGAAAAGAAAATGGTAAACAAAGGTAATGGCTGGGTATTGATTTCAATCTACATTGGAAATAATTATCCGAAATCCGACCTTGTACGTCTAATGTTACTGGAAATAAAAGCGTGTAACAATAGGTATGGATTTTTGTTGAATTCATAGTTAACATTACCGAGAAACACCTAACCACTGTATCTCCTTATTGGAGACTAGTGGACGCCCGTGGCTTCGCTCGCATCATTTTGGGATAAAAGTAACCTATGACACTTCCGGGACCTCATACTACCTACATTCCAAAAAACATGAAGATCCGTTTAACCGTTTTTGCGTGATGAGCTTTTAAATAAACAGACAAACAGAGACATAGATAAACAGAAAAAAAACTATAAATTGTTCGAATGGTTTCTGTTATTAATTCTAATTAAGTATCTTCAAACATTTATTTTAAATAACTTGAATGATCCTTCATCATTCTTCCTTCACTGTAAAAGCGGTCCTTCTTTGGAATGACTTGCCCCTTCACATCCGGCAAGCCAAATCTCTTTCAGTTTTCCAGGGTTTGGTATATAATTACTATTTATCCAAGGTATGATTTGCTATCCTATATTTAATTGAGTGATATATTTATTCTTTTTTATGAGACAATGTATTTATTTTCCCTTTGCTTACATTGTTAGTTGTTTGTTTGTTTTTTTTTATGTGTATTCCTAGCAATAATTTAGTGTTTAGTATGTTTGTTTCTTAAGGTATCTGTTATGTTGTTGTTTGTACGCCACCGACTTTTACATGTTTCTTTCCTAGCGATCTTTACTAAGGTTGCCTGGAAGAGATCGCTCTACGCGATAAGGCCGCCCAATGTACCTAGGTTAACTAGGTTACTATAAATTGTTTCTGTATTTTGTTTTCTGGTGTACAATAAAGTTATATTGATTGATTGATTGAATGTTCAGACTTTCATCTACGGACAGGCTTCCGAATAATACTTATCATCGCTCCGTGAATTAGTATAATTAATATTGTTCTGGTTCGATGAACGAATTATTTGAGCTCGGTTATGAACTATTTCATTATGTATGTATTAAATCGCACCAATCATACTAATACATACACACATATACGTTCATATTTATTCCTAGAGAGAACTAATTATGTAACATGTGATGTGATGAATACCGTTTTCTAAATACTGAACAAAAAGTTACAATTTGTCATAGATTTCTTTATATGTAGTAGGTAAATACATAAAAAGCGAACGTGTATTTGTTGATCTGTTTGTTGAATCATCTTGTTTGAATGTTCAATCATCGTTGTTATTGGCGTGAGCCCTGGAACTTCTTTTTTTATCGAATGGGAGTGGCCAACTCTGATGGTGAGAGTTAATCAAGCTGTCCTGAGGGCCTCTGACGAGGCTTATCTACTACCGTACTATGCCAAACAGCCGGGATCTACAATTTAACGTGTCTTCCGACCCACGGAAACGCCCTGAATGAAATGCCACTTTTTGGTCACCCTTTCAAGGACTGAAAATAATACAAGTTAACTTATTGATACAAATAAAATCCATTGAAATAGAGAAAAATATTGGGATAAAGCGGATGAAACAACATATTCTTCCGCTTTATATAAATATTTTTCTCTATTAAATCTTAATGCACTTATTTATTTATTTATTTGATTAATGCGTGAGCAGCAAATTGCTGATTTGCCCATATCACACTGTGTCAAAATTTATTTTAGTCCACACAAAGTTCAAAATTATACAGTCCACTGGTGCAATGATCACAAGCTAACAAGATTTTTTTGGGTTTTCTGTAACCAGTCATCAAGCCGGTATAGATAGATAGATAGATAGATAGGGTATTAGTATTAGTAAATATTCTAATAAATATCTTATCCTGACTTTCCAAACGCATTTGGCCACCGTAAACCCGATTTCATTAGGTATTTGAGTCATCGCGTCTTATTATGGTACCGCTCCACGGAAGCCCCGCTAAACTGTGATTCATTCTGACTCAGCACCGCAACTTACCGGGAAATTACACATAATACAAGAAAATTTGCTTGTACGTAGAATAATCAGCTTACTATGCATTGATACTGGGAGACGGTGCCTTTACGAATACGTACTTACAAAGATAGATAGATAGATTAATGCTTTATTGGACACTCACATAAAAAAACAAAGGAAATGTAAAGTCAATCATAATCCAGCGTGGTGACTTAGTTCTGGCATAGAATAAAAAAATAGTACATAGTGGTAAGGGATACAACAATACAATACAGAATTTTGTGATGTGATAGTAAGTTCTTATTATAGTGGCCAGCTTTGGAGTCAGCGTTTTCAATCCACTCTAATTGCATAATTTGATTATAAAAAATAATCAACAAGAATTAAGCTTAGTATGGGGCTAGATGGCGCTGTGTGATATGTTCTAAAATATTTATTTATTTATATGCATTTTAATCATGAGGCAGAATTGAACCTAGAGTCATCGAATTATGAATTGGACGTCGCCGCGTCGTCTTTAAGAACCATTGTTGCTTTTTCTAACCTCCCCTCTAAAAACTGATTCACTGTGACTCAGCAGTTCACTGTTACGTAGAATTGTCACAGAATACAAAAGCATGTACATATTACGCCGAAATTGTTCAAAAGTCCGTTAGAGGTAGAACCTAATCGGTTTGACTTTGATGCCCCAAATGTGGTTAGGTATAAGGGACTAGGTGACCTATCGATTATCAATTTTGTTTATATGGTTAGTTTTACAAGTATAAACGTAAAACAAGTTATAACGAGTGATTGCATTTGATTTTATGAAAACAATCTACGGATTTTTAGATTTAGAATAAACAGATACCTTCTGAGTAATGTAAGCAAACCTTATTAACCTACAAATGTAAAACTCTGTGGTAAGACTCGGGACTCGAGACGCTTTTAAAAAGTAAAACCAATTACAGTTGCTAGATTTACAGTTTTAGGCATTGAGATATTACGCTAGTAATATAGTTCAATGGTCTTAGGTTGTTATTATCGTTCCCATGGAAGTTGACAACTGAAATTAATTGTACTGTGATATCAAGTGAAATGAATAATAAGAAATATAACTGTATTTTCATGTCAATCTTCGTTTAATTTATGAGGCGTAGAGCCTATAGTAAGCTTGTACAAGATCATCCTAAACTGCAGTGATGCTTAACATCAGGCGGGCTAGTTAAATGTAAACCTATACCATAGTTATGTAGAAATCATTAAGATTGCAAGCGAAGTCGTGGTCTCTTTAAGTTTTTAATATCTTAACTTAGACTAGAACAGTTCTGCGCTTACCAACTGAGATTAAATTTTAAGGTTAGGTTGGTTTTAAGTATAATATTCAGTGAGATGAGAAAGCTAAGTTTTCAAGTTTTGTACCGTTCTCTCACACTAAAATTATATCAGTTAAAGGTACAAGTTAATACGTGTATACGTATGTGACTTTGGATGCGATATGAATTTTAATATACATATGTAGTATCGCAATGAAAATTAAACTGGCATCAAGCCTCATAAAGTAATAAGGCTTTTGTAAAAATATGTATAGTAAATACATTTACAGCTGTTTTTTAAAATACGATCAATAACAAGAAAATAATAAGACATATTTATCCAACACCTGTACGCAACAAGTAACAAGACAGCTTATCGACCTTCAACCCTCCTTCAGAGCTGGCAAGTCTCAGCAACATTTTATACAAGAACAACATAAAGTAACATCTTACATCCCTTATTAACAGAGCCACCCTAAGCGCTTACGCGGCGCTAACTCCAAGAGTCTGAATATTTGATGGCGACCCACAGACATACTGACTCACTGCAATCAATAAGTGGACAAATAATATGATGACGTTGTTTGTATTTTTATTTGTGACTAGGTTTTGCCCGCGGCCTCGCACGCGTTAATATACGTATAAACCTTTGTCTTGAATCACTCTATCTATTAAATAAACTGCATCAAAATCCGTTCTGTAGTTTTAAAGATCTAAGCAGACTAATATACAAACATAGGGACAAACGCTGGAAGCAACTTTGCTTTATGTAGTAATAGTGAAGATAAAATACTGCCGATCTGTTGGAAGACTCACTCTTACGAAGATGCAGGATCAAACAAATTGTCAGTCAGGCAGTCTTTTTTGTTTTGTTTATTATAAATACACATTTTATTTTTCTATTTTTTGTGTCTTGCAAATATAATTAAATATCTGAAATATAGTAAGAGAATCCATGAGTGAACCGCAGATTAATATTTTATTTATTTTCCACAATGGTGAACACTATGCCTTGTTAAGAAATTACTAAATAGTAAAATACTAGTCAACTACTCAGTAATTGACTTAAATTTAAAATGTTTAAAGTCGTCGCTATCTTTACTACAATAAAATTAATATTAATTTAGGTAGGTAGTTTATTTTTTGTAGAAGTCCGAAGGTTACAAAAGGGCATTAATATTTACATCTAAAATTTAATATATATCGCTGTAATCTAGTCTATGCTGTAGTTAAGCCTAGATTAAGATTTTTCAGCTCTCCTATCTCTACATTTTATTATTATCACGTCTGGGACACCTAATGAGTCTGCGCGGTTGAATGCCCGTGTCTCATGCCACTATAGACCGATAGGTACGAACTCAGTAAGGTTTTATCTACCTCATTACACCCAATAAACGACTCATCAATATATTTTTGCTATTACATATGTATGTGCTCTATGAAATCTGTGGCTCTTATTGAGTGAGGAAAGTAAGAGATAGAGAGGAGTTGAAAAAAATAGAAGAGACCTATGCTAAGATAAAAAAATTATAAAATATATAAAATAAGAATGCTTCTGAAGTTATCTACTACATAAGTAAATAAAAAATAAATATTCCGGGACATTGCACACAGCGCCGTAACCTCACACTAAGCAAATGTGTTCTTGTGGTAGAAATAAAGCTGTTTTTATCACATATATTATAATGAAAAATGAGCATGTCTCGATAAATCTGCGCACCCCTTCCAAAAAATCCGTACGTAGGTAAGTAATGGAGATTACCCCTTATAAATAAATCACTAGGGACAGTTGACCAATCACCATCCAGTGTTTAGCTCTCGGGTACTTCAGCTGGTGGACAGAAAGGCTTACAAAGAGAATACATGATTTAGTAAGAGTCTTGAGGTTTTCAGATTCAGATTCAGATGTCATTTATTCGCATGTAAAATGGGTACAGTAGATCTAAATTAATATAAAGTTTCACCATTACAACCTTACATAAGGTACGCAAATATAATATTTTTTCTTAAATTCATATAGAAGGTACTTGATTAAAATTCATTAAATATACTAATTTTACTTATAATTTTATTATTTTTCGTGGTAAACATGAAATCTACAAGCTGTTTTGTCCAGAAACTCCTTTACTGTATAAAAACTCTCACTGATCAACCACTTTTTCAACTCCGAGTAAAATTTGCGGTTGGGTAATTCTAGTAAATGATTAGGAATGGAATTGTAAATGAGAGGCGCCATGTAAATGCAGTTTTTTCCAAACAACTCTAACGAAGGCACCGGCATTTTAAGTTGCTCCTGAGTGACAAAACGATTGCTCAGGCTAGAATAGACAGGGAACAGAGATGAATTAGTCCGCACGAATTTAGCAATTTCAAGAATGTATATACACGGAACAGTTAAGAGACAACGAGACTTGAAAATAGGTTGGCAAGACTCAGCCCATTTCATTAGGAACATGGCCCTGACACATTTTTTCTGTGCTATAAAAACCTTTTTCACAGTTTGTAAGTCGTTGTGTTTTATAGACTACTTAGATTGGATCTAGGACCTAGACGAGCTTACTGCGGTCTATTTTTAGCTCGCCTCTGTTTGCTGGCGAGAAATAAAACGTTACTTTGGTTCAGGAGAATTAGTGCTACTCTACATTACCTACTACTTACATTGTTTTGTCTGACAAGAAAGTAGATTATAACTCGTAGCAGTAGACTTTTACGTGTTCTTATTCGATGAATAGCATTTTTTTCAACCAACTATAAACAGGATTAACACTAAAATATTAAACTTAAAAAAACTAATTACCGGCTTTCCAATATTTTCTATGTTTAGATTTCCTAGGTAGAGTTTCAATTGAACGTAAATATTTCCACTTTTACCTAAAGTTTTGCTTTGAACACCCGCCGTGTAAGTTATTTATTTCACGTTTATCATTTTAAAAATTACATAAAATTAATAAGTAAAACCCCAACAATAAACCATATAATCACCTAAACTTCATTAACGCAGATCATCAAAAATACATCTAACAACAACTTGCATGAATGCAGATTCTTCAGAATATTGGAGGAGGAAAATAAGTTCTGTATAAACTTGGAGGGAGCTTGGTAGCTGAGCTTTCCATTCTGGCTGTGTGCCAAATCGTTCGACTTACATTACATTACACGTCTATTATTCTCACTTTCTAGTAAAATGTGCCATTTTGATAACTAGATTATTTACGACTATTATCCAGTTTTTGTAGAATTAATATTGAATCTGGGCATAAAATAAATTGGGAATTTTCAATTTGTAAAGTTTATAAAAATAATACGAATATCATTTTTGACAGTTAGTTATGCCTATGCTCAGCTAGTAGACGCGATATACTAGATTCAATATTTACGGTATTTACATAGATAAAGTTGATACATACATCTTATAAGGCTAGTATCTCATATGCCAATATATCGATACGCTGTACAACTACCCCATGCCAATAATTTAATAGGATGCCTTAATTCGTATAAATTTATAGGCTAAATAAGTAATATAATATATGGTAGGTAGCGATACGTAGCGAATAGAAAAATCTAAACATTGAACATTATCTCAAAGCTCTTTCATACCTACCTACCTCATGAATGCTTAGAATATTGAATTCAACTATGGCTCCATAGAATTATTTCAGAGGCGTCATCGGCCCGATAGAATTATTTCAACATTTCACCCGAAGATTTTCCGACGTCGGCGGAATTATTCCAAACATCTTTGTGATCACAAACCGGCGAAATTAAATTCCAGATGGGTGTTGAGTTTGGATGATAAAAATAATTGTACCTACCGGTGGGATTTATGTGGCCTTCGGGAGATGGTCTAAATGAGTAGGGAAGTACACGTGTACCTACCCAGGTACCTGTTTGTATATAAGTTTATATACTTAGAAGAAAGATATATAAATGAAAATGACTGCTCGTTTTGCCAGGGCATAAGTAGTATATACAATATACAAAGAGAAAGAGCGAATAAAAGATCAGATGAATGAGAATATTACTTTTATGCATTGAACTGTATTGCTAACGAATTTAGGTACTTGTGTCACATTTTAAATTGAATTTGAAATGCCGGGATCCATAACGAATATCCAATCTGATATAACTAATTACTCCAATTAGACTACTAAGATCTAATATTATCTCTCGCATTGAATCAAAACTAATTGGAATTACCTACGCCCGGAAATCTCCAACCAATAACTGCAAGACTCAAACAACATGCATCAGACCCTCGCTAATAATTTGAGCTGAGATTGGCATCGCGGCGGAACAAGCTTGCGAACAAAACATGTAAGCCCAATACAGAACGGAGGCTTATTAGATCTGTGTTATGCAAGATTGTACTATTAACTACTAGAATAAAATAAAGTAGGGTTTCTTGTGCCTACATAATATTTTATACTTACCTAGATAGCTACTCAAGACGACTGTAATTTTATTCATGTAATTTACTCTTAGCACATATTTATTGTCTTACATAATGTTCATTAATTTATGGTTTACCTACACAGTGATGACCTAAATGACAGGCTAATTGTTGACAAAGATTTTGTATGACTGTTCTTTCCATGACAGTAGATCAGGGGCTCCTATAATAACCCTTAATAACCTTATAAAAAAATGTTCAGGAGTGAAGTTGTTCAAAGCAAAAAATACTAAAACTCTTGTGCAAAGCAGATAACGATACGGCCTCATATTGCAAGATGCGCCGCCGACGGCAATCGATGTCGGTTACCATGGCGACGCCGCCCACCGCCCACCACCGCTGCTGGGCGGATGCAAGCTACGGGATGGGCCTTGATCGTTCACTTGGTGGCTAGCGGTATAAGCTTTTTTTCTGAATTTATAGAAAAGAATAATCTCAAAGTTTTCTTGATTGTTTACATATAGGTACATACTGCTTCTAAGCGCGTCAAGTTATTTCAATACGAATATCAAAGTACAAAAAAATTATAGTAGGTAGATAAATACCATGATAAATACACATGCAAAGTTTTAGCTGTGGGCACTTTCCTGCAAAGTTTTTTTTCTGTGGTGCCTTCAGTCTACCAATTTTTACCTTTTCTTTCGAACCCTTTTTCGAACCCAAATTTCTAATTTTGCCGCGTGATATGTAAAAAACGGAAAACATGAAGGAAGTAAGCGACATCTATCCAAAATATGGTAAAGCTTGAATCATGTTTTGATCAAACCCAAGGATTTTTTATTTCATCCCTCTCTTTCTCATCAAACCTCACCTTCCTCCGAGCACACCATGGAACCACAGACAATAGGTGAGCATGGAACACAGACATTTTGATTTGATTTATAGAATGCTGTCAAACTTATATTACTGTCAATGTCATTTAATGCAACGTCGAATTTTTTCCGCTCCCCCACTTCCCCTTCCCCTTCTTTCGATAGAATCCGATTCATCCCTGTCATATCGTTATTTTAGAGTAAATTTGTAATTTATTTAATTATTTTAGTTTATTTTTCGTTAATTTATAGTTATTTACACCTACAAAAAAAGTGAATATAAAAAATCAGCTGGTGAGTAAATTTTTGAATAATTTCCGCAAGATGATTTCACATGTCGGTAGATTCAATATTTTAAGTTTTTAACCGCTATAATTTATTTCAGGTCTGGTTGAGGACTTATTCCGAAGCCTCAGGCTTCGGCCTGTGGTCGACAAGACCATATAGGTGGCACCAGGTCACTAGAAAACAGCGTAATCACTTGTCCAATTTCACCACCCCTATTTCACAACATTGTTAATTTTATCTAAAAGACAATGTCTCAGTGGAACAATTCTTACGTCTACAACAACCAATATCAAGGAACAAATAACTGGAACGGAGATATGAACGGCCAGTACATGAACCAGGGATATTACACCCGTCCAGAAGGAGCACAGCAGTATGTCAGTTTCAATGAGTTTCTGAATCAAGTGATGCCTGGTAATGCTGTGGCGAGAAATACAGCCAACTACAACAACGTTCAATATGAGTCCTACCCACCCCAGCAGTATAGATATCAGAATATGGCATCTACTTCCCAGCCCCCAGCTGGCAGTTACAACTACCAGTCAGTGCCTGCCAACATGTCCAGTGAAGTGAGCTCCTACCAGCAGAGTGCCCCGAGCCAGTACAACCCCCAGTCAGAGCAGGCCTTCGCTGCTTCTAATGATGTAATACTAAACTCTAACCTCACTGCAACAGCTACAGAGTTTGTGCCAAAAAGTGTGTCACAACCTTCAACTAGCACTCAAAACATTCCAGAAGCTACTAACACACAAAATGTTGCAAATGAAGCTCAATCTAATTATCTTAAGAAACCCAAAGGTAGTTCTTCAGATAAAAACTGGAGGGAGCGGCCTAAAAGCTCACAAACCAGTGAAAAAAAAGAAAAACCTGCAGTAAATGGTTACCCAAATGAGAATGGTAAAGGCTATAGTAATAATACCCGCAACCGAGATACATATCGTAACAATGAGGGTAATGGAAGGCATTATGAAAATAGAAACCAAGATGTCAGCAACAGAGATATTGAATCTGCAGGCCAGAGTCAAGAATCAAATTATGATAATGAATCTTATAGTCAAAGTGAATCTACTAATCAAGAAAGTAGTAGGAAAAATTATAATAGTAGAAACCGTAACTATGATAATAGCCGTAATTGTGAGCCTAGCAGCCATAGCCACGATTCTAACAATAAGAACCAAGATTCTAGCAATAAAACTCAAGAGAATCAATCTAGAAACTTTGATGGCAATAGTCGTAACTCTAGAAACTATGAATCTAATCGTAATCAAGAATCTAGTAGAAATCAAGACACAAATGCTCGCTTTGAATCTAACAATCGGAATGATAGAAAAAACCAGCCCAAAAACTCAAAATTCAAGGGCAAAGAGTCTGACAACCGAACATTTTACAATAGTTCTATGCCAAAAGAGCAAGATACTAGAGGGGGAAGGGGCGAGGGCAGTCGAGGCAGGAACTGGGGAGGAAGTCAGCGACTCCGGGGAGCTGACCGGAACAATGTGGAGGATGAGCAGTATGCCAGCAACTACACGCCACAGAGGGAAGAAAGATATGAGAGAGAAAATAAAGAAAGAGAAAGATATGACAAGGATAACAAGGACAGAGATAGATATGACAGGGATAACAAGGAGAGAGATAGATATGACAGGGATAACAAGGACAGAGACAGATACGAGAGGGATAACAAAGAGAAGGATAGATATGACAGGGATAACAAGGACAAAGACAGATACGACAGGGATAACAAAGAGAAGGATAGATATGATAGAGATAGAGAAAGATATGACAGGGAGAGAGACAGGCCTGAGAGAGCTCCTCGAGTACAGAATTCATCGACAGCTAGTCCTAGATTTAGAGGAAAACAAGGAGACCAAGGTATGTTGCAACTCAAATATATATTTTCATTTATTTTCATCATGTTGTAACTGTTATCTTCCTATTTAAGAAACACTGATTCTCAAAAGGTATCACCTAGCACTTACTCGGACCATCTAATTCAAGAGTACTCTGTACAGAAAATATACCTCTACACAGGCACCATAAAGCATACTTATACATCTTTGTCGAAATGCAGATTATTTAGTTTTTTATTTCATAAAACACAATTTCCTATATGATATGTTAATCATAATAGCACTATCTTCCACTTTATATTAATTTTGCAGAAGTGGAACACCTCCATATCCTAACCTTAAAATATACCATATTTTTTTTACTGTAGTAAACAACATATGTATGTACATCAAATTGACTTGTAACTATGGAGTTATTAATAAATGATTTGTATAATTGCAGTTAACAAAGAGATGACCCAACGTGAGCGTCTGGCCGAGCAACTAGACAAGGGTACCCTGGAGTGCCTCGTGTGCTGCGACCGCGTGAAGCAGATGGACCCGGTGTGGTGGTGCACCAACTGCTACCATGTCATGCATCTCCGCTGCATCAGGAAGTGGGCCATCAGCAGTATGGTCGGTGAGTATCTGGAGCCTACCACTAATATAAACAGTATTGATATTGAGACAATGCTCTAAAGATATGACTCACAGCGAGTCATATTTATGGAATTGTTGCAATACTACTGCTATCATAGATTTGTCTTGACTTTCATGGTATTATATTAGTCACTAGCCAGAATCTCAAAATATAAACAGAATTATAGACAGAAAAGAAGTAAAATTTGCAATATTTTCATTACACAATGTTTGTTTTTTTTCAATTTCTTGTCTCGCTGCAATCGGCGGAGCCATAAGCAGTGCTGTTGATTGGGTACAAGCTTTTTAGGTTTGGAGTCCCACTGCTGGTTGCTGATTTTACCAAAGAAGGGGTCTTTGGTTAAATCAGCAATATGAGGCCTCTTAAGCTGCCTTACTGACTCATTTTTATCAGATTTGTTGCAAGTTTGTTAGTGTGCCTCTCTACACAATGTTTTAATCTTACTAGTTTGTACCTCATTCAATACATGAAATTGATTTACTATACTTACTTACCTATTTCCAGAGGGCAAATGGCGTTGCCCGGCGTGCCAGAACTGTTCAGACAGCATCCCGACAGAGTACCGTTGTATGTGCGGCGCGGTGCGTTCGCCGGAATACAACCGCGGTGCGGGCGGCGCGCACACGTGCGGCCGCTCCTGCCGCCGCGCTCGCGCCTGCCCGCATCCCTGCACGCTGCTCTGCCACCCGGGACCCTGCCCGCCTTGCCAGGCCACTGTCACTAGGTACATACAGTTGCAAGCTTTACATAAATATACATCGTGGTGGGCGCCTAGATCTTTCCACAATCAATACGTGAACTTAATTAATTACTTACAATAAAATGTGATTCTGTATTAATAAACAATGTTTTCTAGACAATGTGGGTGCGGCGCCGAGACGCGCTCGATCCTGTGCAGCAGCAAGCTGGCGCAGGTGTGCGGGCGCGTGTGCGGCCGGGGCCTGGAGTGCGAGGCGCACACCTGCACCAGGGAGTGCCACGAGGGGGCCTGCGACGCTTGTGCGGAGACTGTACAACAAGGTCAGTGCCTCTACGAGGTTACTGCTAGATGTACTGTAGGAAAAACATGTAAATGTTATCCACGTCGTCTTCGAGCTACAAGATAGATTATCGGGAGATAGTCGGGGGTCCAAACTGGACAAGGTCTGCAGATTGATGCAGATGTCACTTACAAAGAAAAGTATATCAAGCAGTGGGATGTATAAGGTTGTGCATGATGAATATCCAGTTGCAAGACTGTCTGTCATTTCTGCCTGAAATGAAACTCTGGAGATGTATATAGTGTTCTTCCCCTGCGACTGCTTCTTAACCAGCCTCAAACAACAAACTTTGTAGTTTTTAGGTGTGTGCCTGATTCAATATCTTATTTCTGTCTTAGTTTTAGTGAATTACTTTATTAGAGTGTTATTAAACATGTATGTTTGTCCCCCAGTGTGTCACTGCCCGGCCGCGCAGGAGCGCACGGTGGCGTGCACGCGCGGCGCGGGCGCGGCGTGGTCGTGCGGCGGCGCGTGCGGGCGCGTGCTGGCGTGCGGTGCGCACGTGTGCCGCGCGCCGTGCCACGCACCGCCCTGCGAGCCCTGCGCGCTGCGCCCCGAAGCCGTGCCGGCCTGCCCTTGCGGCAAGATGAAGTAAGAACAAGTTTTCTTGACACCAGTTCGCCATTTCGCGCTCCACCGCTCTTCCGTTTACCTCTGCAGGGTGTTTCTCGGATTCGGAACGTTTCCGCTAAAACGAAACGTCTATCGTAGAACTCCTTATTACTTCTATGATTGGTGGACGACTGTTATCGGTTAAAATAAGTCAGTTTTGACGTCTTTGAATGGCGTTTCGTTTCCGAGCGGAAACGTTCCGAATTTATGAAACATCGTACTGATATATTCTTTCGTCAAGCAAAGGTGGCAAGTAGGTACCTACCTAGGCAATGAGACACAACACCCATATCTCATAATGTCAAGCCTATATAAACGAAAATATACTCTGAAACTGTCTACATACACATATATCTTGGGTTGTGCTGCTTTCAAAAAAAAATTGCTTATCGTCCATCAGACATACCACCTGTCATATTA
Source organism: Macaria notata (assembly GCA_927399415.1). Taxonomy (NCBI): domain Eukaryota; kingdom Metazoa; phylum Arthropoda; class Insecta; order Lepidoptera; family Geometridae; genus Macaria; species Macaria notata. The sequence goes on along the minus strand of OV656725.1, from coordinate 8,372,285 downwards.
GAAGAATCTAAATCTATTCTAATAAAAATAAATCTAACTAATACTAAATATATAATCACTGGGGGATTTTTTTATTCATTAAAATATTCCTAAAACTTAATTATCCCGGCAGACTCGCCCCGGGCGCGCGCCAGTCGTGCTCAGACCCGATCCCCCTGTGCGGCAACATCTGCGCCAAGCCGCTGCCGTGCGGGCCCGCCGGGGACAAGCACTTCTGCAAGATTGACTGCCATGAAGGTAGGCATTGTATACTTTTGCTGTGTGTCATAAGTCGTGATCAAAGAGTTGTTGGCCTGGTAGATTGCTCAAAGATTTTGACCTTAACTTACTTGCTTTGTAAAATTTATGGGTATTTTCTTATCATTCATTACTAATACGTGTAAATATTGTTTGTCTAGTTCGTCAGTCGTTAAGCCATTTCAGAGGCCCTTAGAGCGGTTTAATAAACTCTCGACATCATATTTGGCTCTGGTGAAGAAGAAGAGTGAAATTATCAATCAAGTCCAATTATAAATATATTTATACTGCTAAATTGTGGAACTCCTTGCCTGACTCCCTGTTCCCCGCGGAATATAACCTTGCGATCTTCAAAGCGAGAGTGAACCGGTTCTTACTGAGTAAGCACGCTCCATCCTAGACCGTTATGATTGCTTACCATCAGGCGAATTAAGGACAAGTGCAAACCCATTCCTTGTAAAAAAAATATGGACTGGCATGTAGCAACATTAATTAATTGTGTCCCTGTTTTATAAATAACTTTTTTAAACCTCGTATAAGTAAGTGTCCATCCACCCAGGTCCGTGCCCGGCGTGCCCCGAGAAGACGCTGGTGCAGTGCCGCTGCGGGCACTCCAGCCGCGAGGTGCCGTGCGCAGACCTGCCCGACATGCTCAACAACGTGCTCTGCCAGAAGAAGTGTAACAAGGTTGGTTGCTAAACTCATAAAAAACATTGCTAAAATATACCTAAACGTGTGGTAATTCTGTTCCTTTCTGAAAAATAAGAGTAAGCGTTTATTTATATTGCGAGAGCCCTATGGCCTTCAATAACAGGAGATAAATAAATAAAATAAATCAATATTCAGGGACATTGCACACAACGCCATCTAGCCCCACACTAAATGAAATGAAAATTATTTATTTTCACTAAGCAAACGCTTGTGTCGTGGGTACTAGATAACAGATATAATACTTATAAACTTATCTTTTGTAAATACATAGGTACTTATTATACAATTCGTACAAACGACCAGTCCGTATACAAGTAATTATATAGTTTAAAAGTCATAAATACTTGTGTCAAGCGGGAATCGAACCCGCAATCCTAGATTAGAAGGCCGAGCCACTACCAAACTAACAGCTAACAGGCCAGTCTTGCCTGCCATACTACGCGCCATTGTACCACACAATATATTTTTATTGTGCTGTTTGTATTTACTAATCCACCTCTTCAGAAACTGTCGTGCGGGCGGCACCGCTGCCGCGCGACGTGTTGCGCGGGCGGCGCGCACCGCTGCGCCGTGCCGTGCGGGCGCTCGCTGGCGTGCGGCGCGCACCGCTGCGAGGACTTCTGCCACACCGGACACTGCGCGCCCTGCCCGCGCGTCAGTGAGTACTATCTTTACATTAAATGGGCTTGCGTTTGGTTGCACCAGGATTGAAAGGAAGCGACGGTATATATACACACCAATACCAACTAGATTAAAATGTGTCACATTTTTAACCACTTTCAGAAAATGGAGGTTTGCATCAAGTCTTCTGAAAGTTTTTTCTTCTAGTTCGTTTTACTACTCTTTGTCTAAAAATGAGCATCACTTTCGTCAACAGGAATTCACCCAAGAAGCTGTTCCATATTTTCCGTAGTGTCCGTATGCTATTTGAATCAGATCAAACATCGTATGCTAAGCACTCGTGGAAGGTAGATTACTGAGTGGACACGAACGGCTCAAATATATTTTGTTGTTGATATCTGAAGTCTCTTTTGATCTGAACATTCTTTATACGTTAGTGGGTATAAGTCAACGGCCAAGTCACACAACATTAACCACAATAATAAAGAAATCGTAGTAGCGAACCTTAGACTTGGCACGACCTTGTTTTAGATTTCATTGCATTTTAGAGATAAACAAGCAGCTCCATCGACACTTGGCTAGTTTTTACAGAATGTTTTTGGTGAGATTACTTTGACCTGAATATTTTCACCAATATTGTTTTTTTTTACTTTTGTCACTTGACCATATCCGTTCGTTTGCCCGATGGTAAGCAATAGCTATGCTAAGATGGATCGTGCTTACCGGTTCAATCTCGCCTTAAAGATCGATTTGTCCTAGGTTTCTCGGAGCTTACGTGCGAGTGCGGCGCGCAGGTGCTGCACCCGCCCGTGCGCTGCGGCACGCGGCCGCCGGCGTGCGAGGCGGCGTGCCGGCGCGCGCGCTCCTGCGGGCACCCGCCGCACCACCACTGCCACTCGGGCGACTGCCCGCCCTGCGTCGTGCTCACCACCAAGCGCTGCTACGGGGACCATGAGGTAACCACCACCATAAACGAAGCAAAATATATTTTTTTGCTTAACATTGGTAATGACATTTACACATATACATTTATGGTACACTAGTACTTTTTTATATACATACAAAAAAACTACTACGCTACTACTACTATTGAAGCTAAGCACAGCATGCACAAATTTATTATTACTACAATAAATAAAGATAATCGTTTATTATTCCAAATATACTACAATGTATGTTCGTAGTTTTGGTTCAATTAATCTTAGTTTAAACTTAATTTAGGTAATATTACATTTTTGGATGACTGCGCAACACACTAAGTCTGTAAAGACCTGCAAAATATAGGTACTATATGTTACCTTTTATGAAAAAAGCATACGTGATAAAATACGCCAATACGATTCTTTCCCGCGTCTGCCGCTCGCTTATCGGCTTGTTCTCGCGTTCTCTCATTGGTCTGTGGCGTCATATGGGGCATTCACTGCAGTCGAGTTGGTACTGTTACCAACGACATTAATAATACCTAAATGGACCGGCCTAGGCGAGCACAAAGTTCAAGCATGTACTTTTTACAAAAACTGAGAGACGTCTCTCACTTGGCACTTCATTCTGTGTTCGGCCGCGAATGAGGCGAGACGTTCATTGACATGCGACGCGATCCATAAATATAATAAAAATGCCTTCTTGTGCTTTCCGAAAGTGTAAAAGTAGCAGTAAAATACATCATAAAGCTTCAGGCATCACATTTCACGTTTCACGTTACTACTGATTTATGCACGATTTATCGTTATTTATTTTGAGCCTAAGTAAAAAAATTTACAACAAATTATTAGTAAGTAAATGACATTTGAGGACAATAATGAAAAATGAGATAGATTTATATGATTGCGGTTAGTGCGAAAATGACAAGTCATGCTTTCCTTAAGCATGACTTGTCATTTTTTAGCATGGAATGGAACATTAGTACATTAGAGTTGGATCGTATCCGGCAATCCGGCCATAACATTGGCCGGATTGTATTTTATAATTAAGGGCGACGGTTATTTTTTTTTTCACTTTAGCTTCATATTTATTTTAAATCATGATAGCAAAAAATACAATTCAATTATAATGTATGTGTAAGTAAAACTGTATGTATATTATGTAAATAGTGTATCATAAGTTTTCAAATGTAATATTAGTTCATTTCTGTGTCATTAAAACTGTGTTGATATAGCAATGTTATAAATATTAAAAAATAAACTGAACCATTATTCAAGTTGTTTTTATTTAGTTACTGCATCCGGCAAAAAGATAACTGTCTCGGCAAATTTTGCCGGACGGTTATCGCTTTTCTGCAATGACAATAGCAACTTCAACTGATAGACGTTTGTATTGTTTTCTCGTTTTCTCTTGCGACTTTTTGTTTTTGTAGTGCCTATCTCGTTTTAACAATTATGCTACGATGTTTACTTAGAACTTCGTAACATGTAAATCTAACAGATGTCGACTTATATTTTTGGATGGTAAAGTACTGAGAGGGCCGGTCCATTTAGGTATTATTAATGTCGTTGACTGTTACCAAATAAATCGCTAGTTCACGTATTTCATCGGAGCGTGGCTAAAGGAAGATCTAAACTGATTGTCAAGATTTAAGTTAATTGAACACTTATGTACAAATGACTCATTGCCTTTTTGTTTTTTTTTGTGACGCATAAAAGTGTATTAAAATAATTTAATGATATTTCAGGAACGAAAGACCATCCCGTGCTCCCAAGAAGAGTTCTCGTGCGGCCTCCCGTGCGGCAAGCCCCTGCCCTGCGGGAAGCACACCTGCATCAAGACCTGCCACAAGGGACCCTGCGACACTGGCAAGTGAGTAATACTATTAGGGGAGAGATAGCTACTAACTATTACGACATTTAATACAGCGTCATCTAGCCTCATACTTATAACCCAGAGATGATATAAATGTTTTTTGTTGCTACCGGGTCCCTACAATAAAAACAACTTGAAACAACCTACAATCAAAAGTGCTTTTCACTCATAAACACATAGATAAGCAATATTTATAATTGAGACCATGATTGCTGTTCCGATTTCGAGTAAAATCTTGGCGATTATGTGGAACTACTAGCAGATCTCATTACAATATTGAACCTTTTTGGATGCATACAATTTTATTTCCAGATGCACCCAACCGTGCATGGAGAAGCGCCCCTCGTGCGGGCACCCGTGCGCGGCGCCGTGCCACTCGGGCTCCGGCACGGAGTGTCCCTCGGCCGCCGCGTGCCGGCGCCTCGTGCGTGCCTCGTGCCCGTGCGGCCGCCGCCACGCGGAGCGCACCTGCAGCGACAACGCGCGCGACCTGGCCAAGTGAGTGTTGTTTACAGCAGGACGATTCAGGACTGAAAAAACCGCTAAGTTCAACCATCGAACAATAAATAGAATACTACCAGCACAATGGCTCACATTTCATAGATTACTGAGGCTCTATATGGATTAGGACTTTAGTGTGTTTTTCAGCAAAGATGCTACGTACGAAATATCTTACAGAGAAAGGTACAACAAATCTACCTTAATATTACCTGAAATAAGACAAACAAGAAAATATGGCAATGCTCAGCGATCCGAATATTTGGGCCTATTCGAGACGTAAACAAATGTATTGTACGCTTTGTGTTACAGAATGATGAGCACTCTGGCCGCTACCAAGATGCAAGAGAGCGGCACCGTCGACCTGTCTGAAGTCCAACGTCCTAGCAACATGCTCAAAACGTAAGTCGTCATTGGAAACTTTCAAATTTGGAAGGTTTACAGTCTACAACGTAACGCCAATTAAAGAAACCCTTTAAATTTCTATCATTAGTGTAAACCGACATGTTTGAGGACCACAATATCCGAGAACATTCTTCCGTGGAAGGACCTGGGCGCCCACCACGATTTATCTGACCAAGAAAACTCCCCTAAGAAATTAATTCAGCGGTGGAGTCACGATTCTCAGTCATGAGGAATACGACTCAAGAGAGAGAGTGTATAATTACTGTCGTATAATATATGATTTACGCTTTTTTTCGAGTGAAAACTTACTGACCATGTAAAATACTAGTGCCTCATTTATCAATCTACTGTCCCATTGTACTACTCTTGCACCCCCAGGCTGGAGTGCGACGACGAGTGCCGCGTGGAGGCGCGCACGCGGCAGATGGCGCTGGCGCTGCAGATCCGCAACCCGGACGTGTCGGCCAAGCTGGCGCCGCGCTACAACGACACGCTGCGCGCCGCCGCCGCGCGCGACCCCTCCTTCGCGCAGCACGTGCACGACGCGCTCACCGACCTCGTGCAGCGCGCTAAGAATGTGAGTTGGAAACTAGCCATACAACCTGGGTAGCTTACCTCGAAATGGTATCCTTTCGAGTGTAAACGCTCAGAAGGAAAAGAACGCTGCAGCAGTTACCTTGTAATTGAAGATACCGTTTTTTCGACAGTTTACTCCTACACAAGTGATTCGATCAGTAAATTACAGTTAAACATAGTTAATTCCTATTCTACTATACTAATTTTTAACAATTCTTAGATCCCACGCTACACAAGCAACTCTTCAAGCCTTAGATTCGCCCTTGTTACCTTTGTATGCATTCATATCTGTCACTAATAAGGGCACAGAGTAATTCGAAAATCAAGAATACTTAGCAATTAGGGGTATATGTAGATAGACCTGTAAGTAAAGAGATCATTGACGCATTTACCGAAAACAATACACGTAATTTTAGAAACAATACACTTATAAGCTCATTTAATCAAACCCTTGTCCTTCCAGTCGAAACAGAAGACCCGCTCGCACTCGTTCCCGAGCATGAACTGGCAGAAGCGGCAGTTTATACACGAGCTGTCCGAGCACTTCGGCTGCGAGAGCGTGGCGTACGACGCTGAACCCAACCGGAACGTGGTCGCGACGGCTGAAAGAGAGAAGGTAATGCATATTATAAACATCCTCTTTTGTCGGATCACTTAGGCTGCGAAAACGTAGCTTTCGAAGTTCCTAACCGATATGTTGTCTCTACTGATTAATAAGAGAATGTCTTACATATAATGTACAGTGTAATGTGTGCCTAGATTGGAATACTAGCGTTCGTCACTTCACTTGCAATCCGACTGGGACGGACTTAAAACTATTGTTATCTATATATATAAAACTCAAAGGTGACTGACTGATTGACTGACTGATATAGTGATCTATCAACGCACAGCCCAAACCACTGGACGGATTGGGCTGAAATTTGGAATGAAGGTAGATGTTATGACGTAGGCATCCGCTAAGAAAGGATTTTTGGAAATGCCACTTTAAAATGGGTGAAATAGGGCAATCAAGTTTCACTTCTTAATGCGAGCGAAGCCGCGAGCACCCACTAGTTTATTTATAAAACTCGGAATCGCTACTTTTCAAATATATGAAGTTATGTAGTCTTGGTAAGTTTGTTACATTACTAGTCATCAGTGGTCATGAACTCTATTGTTTTTTGTTTGTTATTTGTTCGTTGATTGTCCCAGTCGTGGCTGCCGGCTATGAGCGTGCTGGAGGTGCTGGCGCGCGAGGCCGGCAAGCGCAAGGTGCCGGGCCCGGTGCTGCGCGCGCCGCCCGCCGCCGCCGCCACCAGCGCCAACAAGTTAGTATTTATACAAGTTTCACTTATACTACTTGTTCAATTTATTCGAATTTGCCTGACGATTACACTATTGTGATCACGAAAAAAGGTAAAAAAAAAATGTTTCACAATGAATTTTAACAACATATTATACGATATTCAATTTATAATTTAGGAAATTAGTTCTCTTTCTACACTTGATAGTTTCATGTTACTTTCAAACCGCATCTGAAGCCACAGCGCTGTTATAGCGCAATCAATAACATTATCGGAAATATGCGATTGGTTCCAATGCAAAATAATACTTACTATACGATTTACATGAACAGATCGTCCGGCGGTGGGTGGGCCACCCTGACTTCCAGCAACGCGTGGGCAGCTCGCAGCCAGGCCAAGCAAGCCGCGCCCGCGCAGCCCGAGCCCAAGATCGACTACTTCGACAACCCGCCCGACAACTAGCGACAACCAGCTACAACCAGTAACAACTAACTAGATAAGCCCTTTGTTTCCTACGCACGGGGCGGTTTGCGAAATAACTCTTTTATTTATTTAAACGACTTAAAAAAGGTCATATGAAAGTTTTTTTTTATGAACCATTGGTGGCGACTATGCTGTAAACGGAAATTTCTAGGAATTATCAAACGTTTTCACGATAGAGTTATTTAATGGCAGAGAAATTGGACTCTGACTTTGCTGATATAAAGGTTTATCATAATAACATTAATAATTCGTGATCACCGTTGAGACGGTGAGTTTGTTAATATCATTTATAGTAAATTATTGTTTTTTTTAATACATATGCCAGTGCGCTTAAAATACTGATAGATAAAGTTGCAACTTACAAAATATGTAAAAAGATGACTTGAATAATAACTACATATTTGTATATAACATCCCTGCTTTTCACTATAAATCTGCAAAATGTATTGCAGATGGCAGAATTTGTCACTGAAATCGTGACATCGTACAAGTTGAAATCGCCCCATTTACCTTGCTTAGTTTATTTTATGAATTAAAATCGAATACAACCTTACTTTCTCACTATGTTGTATCGACATGATAGTTAATAGTTAGTAATTTAATCATTTATCATCGAGTTTAGGTATATATGAATTAAGATTTTTATAAAAATTGTAAAAACTCAAGGGAAATAAAATATAAGCATTGTAGGTTTATCAGCATTAGGAAACGGGACTTGGAATAGAAACTTCGAAAAAACTGGGAAGTTGTCTTTTCGGGGCCATTATAGTAAACTGTCACATAAATAAATACATAATAAATTATACATGGCGCTCGAATATTAATAATATTATGTGTTCAGGAACCATTGCAATTTTGAGACACCATAATCATTGAAAGTGCGATCACGGAGCATTAAGAATTATTAAAGGAAAAGGCAGTATGTCGTATTACTACAGGAATAACGAAGTCAGACACATACAAAGTGATAGAACAAAATTCTTTGTGCTCCGAGACCAAACTTTTGAGAAGATTCATCATTATATAGCGTAATTAAATTAAAAGTTAACATAAATAATGATAATAGTGAGAATCTTTCCCTTCCTTCTATAATATTGCCCATCTTATCTTTGTAATCGTTTTTATGAGAGAGAGTGTTTTAAAGGACCTTTTTATATAATGTTGCCGCAGTGGATATCGTTTTAATTATTTATAAAATTACTATGTGTGTACCGCGTCTTTTACTCATTATTTTTCATGTTTAATAAAATGAGTGAAAAAACCATAGGTACTTCTATGTTTTTTTCACTCGTTTTTTATACCATCAATGTGAAATAGAGACAAAAGGAGCATTGAGAGTGATAAGTGCTTGGTTTGTTTATACATATAAACCGTGTTGATAAACTCTTGACACTAGAGTTGGCCACTCTCATTCAATGATAAGAATCAATGAGAAGTGATTAATTTTATACACTTATCTGCTTATTAGCAGAAATTGGTCTTAGCTTGCTCTTGTATTGTAGATCATAAATTAATGGAAAATTTATGTCACATATTGTTATTACTAATGAGTTTTGGAATTAAAACTCTGATATCAGTTTTAATGGCAATAACAATGGATATCCTTAACAAAATGGATATAAGTAACTTGAATATTTGCGAATGTTTTATTGCAACTCTGGAATATTTGTCGTCTACAGGCAACACCAACTCCCTAATTTATGTTACGAATTTTGATGGACTTTAAATAATGTTGCACAAAAGGCATGTATATAGTATGTATGTAATGACTGATTTCCATACAATTTGTTCTCATGTGCTTATTTTAATCGCAACATATTGGCCTCAAATATATTTTACGATACTAATATAAAACCACAGTTGAAATGTTAATTATATCTAGCAATATATTTGGGTTTGTCAGTATTATTCTGTACACAATATACATAAATATTTATATAAGATACCGTTGATCAACGCAATAGTTATATTCTAAATATATGGCCTTGGCAACATGTAGCATTAATTTATATAGGAATTCCAGGTGTAGGGGTGCAATCTTATGATCTTTTATGTAAACTCCATAAATTATAAATAAATATTGTAACGAACTTAAATTCGCTGTTGTACAGGCGACCAGTGTAATAAAGTGTTACATATTTGTTACAACTTTGTTTCAGTTTCATACAACCTTCTTAGGAACTAGATAAGCGTAGGAAAACCCCCTGTTCCACATATCCCTACTGCTCTATTTCTACTGGTAGGGAAGAAAGGATTTTTTTTCCACATTTAGCTACTAGGGGGGACTACTTTTCCGCTTATCTCTACTGATAAAATAATTCAGGAAAGTGGTAGCTTCACAATCAAAATGTTTAAGTGCTTCTATAAGTGTTTATTGTAGTCATTCTATTTTAAAACTATGCAAACTCCTTCATTACGAGCTGTGTAGAATCTTTTTTCATTGTGAAGTCTAAGAAAATGTCATGTTGTGTCATGTCATTTGTTAAAAATATAACTGAAAATCGAAAAAAATATAACTGAAATAATTTTATTTCAATAACTAAATATGAGTGAACCTATTTTTTCAACCAGAGGCCAAGGATCTGTTTTACTTTACGACGGTTACCAATATCACAGAAAAAAGGTATATGCTAATGGACAAGAGTATTGGAAGTGTGCTATTACTAAGAAGAACAAGTGCATTGGATCTCTCAGAATCAGAGTATGTACCGATGCATATTAAATTATTAATATCGCTATTTTTCATAACGTTGTCAAGCCCTGGTGGAAATCCATGGCGGGAGGCCTATATGTTTCGCAGTGGAAGTCTTGTGGCTAATATGATGATAATGATGACGATGTCCCGGAATTATCAGAATTTATGGTATGGGGGGCATGTAACGATGGCACGCTCATTAGTGTATAATGGCGGACTTAATCCCGTAGGTATTTTTTGTCAGTCAACCTTAGGGTGAAGTTATGGTGGTATTGTTTATTATTACAGGATAGAAGTATTATTGAGAAAACCGTGAGCCATTCGGAATGTTGTTTACGTGATATAGCCAAAAACGAAATTTGATATGCGGCTGAATGATTGCAAACGAAAAGTTATTGCTGACCCTACACTTCCGATTCCCAAAATTTACGAAGAAACGCTTGATGGAATATACAACGATGGTTTGGATTTGATAGCAGCAACACCAAATTTTAGAAATGTTAAGACTGCCTTATACAACTCAAGAAACAAAGAGGCAGGAACGAGTAAAATGTTTTACACAGATTTTGAACAGGTGGAGGTGCCATCGAATTATCAGAAATTTCTTTTCGCTGACTATAGATATAATGGTGGTCGTATTTTAATATTTGGTGATGAATGGTCCAAAAATATGTTAATCGATGCGAAAGTTTTATTTATAGATGGTACTTTTAACATTTGTCCAAAACCTTTCACTCAGCTAGTTACAATTCATTGCGACATTGGAAGTACCATAGAGTGTACGAATATAATCCCAGTGCTTTACGCACTTCTCCCAGACAAAAAGACTGAAACTTACGTTACATTGTTCCGACTCATTAAATCACAAATAAAACAGAGCGCTCATAAAAAGTGGGATCCCGATTACATTATGGCTGATTTTGAGGCAGCCATTGCTAAAGCTATGAGAATCGTATTACCAAAAACTGAAAAGGGAGGGTGTTACTATCACTTCCATAAAGCGATATGGAAAAAAGGGAGACAACTGAAGCTAACGAAAAACAGAGACACGAGAAGAATACTAGATAGCATTAATCGCAACGTTACCTTTGTTGCCATTGGATAAAATACAAGAAGGATGGTCATTCATTGAGAGTCAGATTTTAGACGCGTTTAAAATGGATGCATTTAATAAATATTTTGTAAGAACATGGCTAAAAAATAAACAATTTCAGGAACAGTGGTGCGTGTTTGGAAAGAGGCACAGAACTAACAATTTCGCAGAAGCCTGGCATTTTAAAATTAATAACAAGAGTAACAGAAAAATCAGTTTGTATGCTTTATTAAAATTATTATACAACCAATCAATGGTTATGAAAAATCGGATGAAGTCCATCAAGAATCCGCCAAAAAAGAGGGCGCAAATATATGTGATCCGTGACCGCGTCATTCAAAATGCACAACTGCATTTAATCACAGGAGATATAACGGTGGGTCATTTTTTGGATATGCTAAGATAATTATTATTTATTTGTTGATTTCAAAGAAGTTTAATTGTTAAATTTAGTACCGATATAATATAAGAATGTTTTTTTAAGGTACATACCTTACTACCTACAATAAATGAATTTTCCATCTGATTGTACTTTTTCTTAGTAGAAATATGTGGAAGTGAAATATCATTGTATCCCTCCTAGTAGCTAAATGTGGAAAAAAAATCCTTTCTTCCCTACCAGTAGAAATAGAGCAGTATAGGGATATGTGGAACAAGGGAGGAAAACCGTTTCTGAACGAAATAATCTTACCATTACCTACACATTAATAAGTTTAATTATTATAGTTACAAAACAAAATGATACAAATTAAGTTTAATAAACAAAATATATATTCAAAAACACCACAAATACAAACAATATACGCATAAATCAATCATTAATTTCCCGCATTATACGTTCTAAATACCGAGACAAGTTCAACATCGGGTTCACGACTTTTGGACAACACGTGGTACAAGATTTTATCCGAAAGCTTTTTCTAGAAATACCCTCATTTTTTAAATACGGCCAAATATTTTGATTAATCGTACTTGTGACCAAATTTTCTTTGTTCGTCGTATTTCTTGTAATGTTTCTTGTGGGTTCGCTGTACGCGCCTCGGTAAGGTATTTCGTACATAGGGTCTTTGCAGAAAGACTTGGAATAGTCCAAGTAATTCCCTGTAGTGCCTAGGTAGTCTAAATAATCGTAGCAGGTTGCTATCGTGCTGGAGTTGTTCTCTTTATTTTTGGCGTCACCCTGATTGTGTTGACGCACCTGAAACAAAATACAATCGTAAATGGCTTATTGGTTTTTGCTAATGATTATCGTCCACGTGTGAACTTATACAAGGAATATTTTTCGCAATAATTGATTTGAGAAAGTACCTATATGAGATGGTTATATCAATATATATTGTATGTGTGCAAGTATAAATAAATAAATAAATATAATTATAACATACGACTTTATGACTGTGACCGTGTCTTTTTCTGAAGGAGCTCCGCGGTTTTTTCCTTTTCGTATTTTTTTGCGTTTTCATTACATCTTGATCCGAGTCAGTATTGTATTTGAGGGGTGAAACGTAGGGCTGCAAAATATGGCCTAAAATTTTATTAGGTACTCATGAAATGTGGCTAAAAACATTTCCGTGAAACAATGAATAATGGTATTTTGTGCTATTTTGATTTATGAGAAATAAGGATATTCAATTTGACTTACACATGCTGTTGATGCCTCTCCGTAGAACATCGCAGGCGAGTACAGCTGTCAACAATTGAGAACCGTAATCGTAATAGCAGTTTCCTAAAAAATAACCCAAAAATAAATTATACCTTGAGGAACCTAGTTCTGACAAATAGACTAGGGTACAACATTGTACGTTACCGTGATTGAGTTCCATGAGCTGGTAGGCAAACGAGACAAGTTTGGTCCACATCAGGTACACGTTGTTTTCCACCGCGTCTGCGTGCTTGTTGTCTCGTACAGCGACATGCTTCAGATCCTCTTCCTCAATGGAATATAAACTGTCCTCGTGCTCGGGAAAGGATTCCATTTCTCGCATACGACTCATTTTCTCGAGATACTGCAGCTTTTGCTTCACTTCTTCGAAGTTCAACTCCATGTTTTGACATTTGGGCTTCTTTTCTATTTCCATTTTGTATGTTTTTATGTCCTCGGTGAGAGTATGCTCCGACTTGACGTTGACGACGCTGTCGACGCTCTTGACGCAGCTGCAGTCGTCCTTCGGTTCGTCCTCTGGTTTGGATTCTTCGGGCTCTTCGCCTTTGACAGACTGCGAGTCTTGGGAGGTGTCGTCGTCCCCGTAGTCGTAGACGATGGTCCTGTTCATGGCCTCGTCGTCTAGCAGCTCGTGCAGTTCATGGTAGCTCTCGAAGTCGTCTGCGCTGACGTCGAGGGAGGTCTTGGTGGACTTGGCCTCGATGCCGAGGTCGCTGCGGCTGGCGCCCACGTGGTCGCAGAGCGAGCGGCGCGCGCGGCGCTCGCTGAGCTCCTGCCGCAGCAGGCGGTCCTGGTACGAGCGACTCTTCAGCTTCCTGGCCGCGTCGCGCTGGTTGCGCTCCAGCGACTTGTACTGCTCGTACAGATACCACGACCGCACACGGTTCGACTTTTTGTATTTTGAAGTCTCCAATTCTGGAACGAATTGCGCAAACATCTATTACGTTTTGGAATTCGACACAGTTTTAGTTTGTTGTCATTAGAGAAAGGAAAAGAAAACATGTTCAACTCACCGAGAGAATCTAAGAAATCCATCAAATTACGCCACTATAGACTTTTATGAGTAATTAATATTTACGCTTGAGGACTTGACATCGTTTTCTAGTAATTTGTATAATATTAAAAATCTTAGAAAATTACACACGTAAAAATACAATACTTTACATGGATGGTCAAAGCTTTACAAACACGCCGTTAATATGACAATATCAAATTTTCAAAACTTCTTTCAAGTCTAAAACTAGAAGTTCTATGCTGCCAGTCTCGATACCAAGGAATGTAGGTAATAACTCTTTTTGAAAAGAAAGTATTTTCTCATATTATGATGATGGTAATGTTGTTTTATTTAGGAAAAATCTAATTAGAATACTATCTTTACTTGCTGTCTATATTCCTCGGTTTTCTCAAGACTAGATTGCTTAGTTTAGCTCAGTTCCCTCAGGCCACGCAAATTATTTCGACATATTTGTTACTGTCTTGTTTGCAGTATATAATTGAGTTCATCATTATTATCCACAGCCGGTTTTTTTCCCGCTGCTGGGTATAAGCCTCTCTCTTGTCATGCGAACAGTCTCGACTACTCTCGACTCTATACCAAACTCATACAGGTTCGACCCGCGACAGATACTGTGCCCTTCTCGCTGCTGGACGTCCGTAATTGGGTTAAAACCATAGAGTAATATAATATACAAGCAAGTTAAAACCCTCAAAAATGCCTAAACTAATCAGGTAAAAAATACGATTATATATAGACAAACCATTTATTGAGTATTTTGGTGAAAAAATAATGACGAACTTCATACAAAAATAGTGTCTCCTAGTACAAACATAGGTGGAAGATGACACTTGCAATATTGACGAGACAAAAATATTTATTTACTATGTGCAATACAAAAATAGGTAGTAAAGTGCGGATTTCAATTTGGTTTTTAAAGGGTATTTTTTTGCCTAAATTCAAAAGTGAGAATCTTTCCTATAAGATTCTTATTTGATGCGCAAATATTTAAAAAAATAGAGAATGCGATTTGAATTTCCTTACCCCAGTAAAGAATTTAGATTTTAGTTCTGTAGAAAAGTTGGTGGACAATAAGTATGATCTTAGTTTTTGATAAGTAGATAAACTATTTAGTAGAAGAAGATGGCGCCACCTGCCGGCTGCCGGCTGTAGCCAGGGTTGGTCTGC
Organism: Macaria notata; assembly: GCA_927399415.1. Classification (NCBI taxonomy): domain Eukaryota; kingdom Metazoa; phylum Arthropoda; class Insecta; order Lepidoptera; family Geometridae; genus Macaria; species Macaria notata. The sequence goes on along the minus strand of OV656725.1, from coordinate 8,357,039 downwards.
GAGGAGTGCACGCCGGAGTTCATCAGCTTCACGCTGTTCGGAGACAGGCGCTCCGAGATACCGCCCACCTTCAGAGGGTGACCCTGGGGGCATCATGCCTATTAAGTACTGGGATAGTAAGTGTGACTTTGGAAACTCGATGTACAAGTCATTTTTTTTAATTTAGAAGGGTTACTCCTTCTTATCGAATGAGAGTGCCCAACACTCGTGTCGAGAGTTTATCAAGTCGCCCTAAGGGCCTCTGACATTACTTTACGACTGCCGAACTAGATCAATTTACCGTATCATCCAACCCACTGTCTACTAATGGGATAGAACTAATTAAAAAAAATTGAGAGTAATTTTGGTATGTAGTCATGCAGTTTTCATCTGTCTGTTTCATAAGCATGCAATTATATTTTATGTTTGGTGCCCAGGATTATCCGAAACCGTCAATAATGTTTGCTTGTTACCTTGTTATTCTTGTGTGTTGGAGAGCCAAATATAAAAAAAAACAATAAATCTCACCAGCGGTATAACTTTCGGCGGTATCTTATCGTATGTGTTCCTGAGGCGGCGCCAGGTGTCGCAGCCGAGCGTCTCCAGCTGCAGGTGCAGGTCCTCGCGGTCAGGGAACCGCTCCGTCGAGTGATTGTACGTGGACGCCAGCACCAGGTCCAGGCTGTCTTCTGGCAGACTGGAAGGAAACGAAACTATATAAACCCACGATACAAGCGATTGCTTAGTGTGGGTCTAGTGGCGATGTTTGCAATGTCGCGGAATATTTATTTCTTATTATTTATACCTATACAGGATAAGCAGCATATAACTTTCTTAAAGAATGGTTTCAGTAGGTACATCAAAAGCATTACTTTTTGTTCCACGACATTAAAATAGATTTAAAAAAAAGCCATACGATAAATAAATAATGGTATAACTGATAGAAATTGCCGAGTTTACAAAAAAGTACAAGTTTGATTTCGCCTTCGTAGTTATCAACAGGGAATCATAATGAATTAAGTTAAGAATCAGCACATCTATAAAGAACATAATTTTGTATATATTGTGGTGTGTTTTTATAGCAAGGCATAGGTACTTTTAATACTTACTACAAAGGATGATAAAAACTCAGCCGCCTGACGCTCGCCAACGTATGATGCGAGTACAACCGAGCTCCCGACGGACACCCATGCTTGTGCTTCGTGGCGAGGTTTATATCCTTGTCGAGAGTACCTTCCTTACTCAGGAACGGCAGAAGACCCTTGTTCCTTACTTGCTTTACGGCAGACATTTTGAGGAATTTAATCACAACAATACGAAACAATTTAAATGTCCTAGTTTTCCTTAATTATTCGACTTATAAACTCATAATATTAACGAAGCCCTAGCCCGGTCTCGCGGTCAGCGAAAACTTCATGAAAACCACAGACCTCCACAGACCATAAAGAGATATACTTGAAACTTCACTAAACAACAAACATAATATACACAATGCAACCATAGCAACCACTACTTATTAAATTGCCACATTCAAAGAGTAGTTTCGTAAGAAATATTAATTACAACTTGAATGTATCACTATTTAAATATAATATATATATTATATATATGTATATATCGGGACATATCTGATATCAAACCACGGAACAGAAAAACAAGGGGAAGTGCCCTTATAACTACTCAGTACGGGTACCGGTGTAGCCAAACTCACACATAAGTAAATCAAAATATACATCACAACACATAAAAAGCAATACTATAATTGGCTGGACTATTGTTTTTCAAAATTAAGTCTTATAACAAATACGTTAGGTTTGATATTTGATGAGTTATTTATTATAATAGCAAGTAGTAACGGGTTATGCCACCCATCACTAGATGGCGCTGTACACAATTTATTCCATTTAGTACGCTATTACTTAAAAAATAAATGTCATATTGGTATGCACTTGTTGCTACTCAGATAAGGATGTGAATCAAGGGTCGATAATTTTAAATCGATGATTGTTATATACGGGTTTTAATAAGGAACGGAAAATAATAACAGGAATTTTAAAATGAATAAAAAAACAAGATAAAATATGTATGTTAAATATATTTATTGACCTTTAAACAAGACATATTTATTTAATAGTTGTCGTTTTGACTGTTGGATTTTTAACTTTAATAAATGATGCATGCGTATATTTATGTATTTACTTATGATGGCTTTCATGAGGTCTGTGATATGGTTTGATGCAGGAAATTCTCCTAACTGATGATAATTTATATCTTGAAATAATGACGTGCCAATGAATTGGCGCATTATTTTATTTATCACAATACATTTTTTATGCATATGCAATCTTTTAAAAATAATTCTGATGTTTGGCATACTTTAATTACATCTCCCGAAGGATATAACAATCCTCCTTTACTTTTTGCAATTATAAACTTATGTAGTGACTGATTTTGCTCTGCTACTAAGGCACTAACACATATATCACACTTAATTTTTTTAATTAATTGTTTTACTATGAAACCAGCAATATGAGCTATAGATTGCTTACTGAAATCAGACAAATGCATATAATTCATCTCATCGAATTCTTCATCCTCCTCTTCAGCATTTTCCTGGCTAACGTCATATCGCATTGTGCTTAAATTAATCCTCTCCACTGCAGATGAACAGTTTAAAATAGAAATTTCTTCAAGTGCTGTGCAATTGCCTCTGTCTGAGTCCTTAATTTCTACGTGGACTAACATTTTTTTATAGGCAGACACAAATTGTCTCGCCGTGGGATTGTTATTTGATCCACCATGTGCTCTTATATTACAAAAGAATAGTTCTAGGTGGTCTTGGTTTAGTTTATAAAACGGTAGATAAATTAATGTTTTTGTCTCTATCAAAGATTTATATAAATATTTTATGGACTCTATGCAGCCAAGAAAGCCTAAATAACCGACTTTTCGAGGACTGTTTATTAAACAAGTGCCATTTTCAATTTTTAAATGTTTTATGTATTCTGCAGCTTTGTCCAAATAATCAAAAATTTGCACAGCGTTATTCATATTTAATGCTTTTTTAAATCCATGAAAATGTAAATTTCTTGAATTGAAAATATCAAAGATATTATTGACTAATCTTAAAAAAAATTCAGTGGGCTCACTATTTTGGAATAAATCAATTTCCAGATCTTTTCTGCAGAACATTATGGCGTCCGCAACACTTGTGCTGAAAAGTTGCGAAGCCAATTTCACTTTCATTCTTTCGTTTTTGAAGTTAATGTGTCGATCTTTTAATTTATTTGCTAAATGAAACGTTTCTTTTTTTTGAAGGTTATTTAAATCAACTAGATTTTGCCACAAAACTTTGTTATCATCTTGGTCAATTAAAGTTTTATAATTTTCAAATGAGTTTCGTAATAATTTTAACATATGGCACGGGTCAAGTATGGCAACAATAGGATGTTTAGTGACAGGATGCTCAAATTTCATATTATTAGTCAAAAAAGAACAACCTAAATGGCCCGCCATAGATATATTTGCGGCACATCCATCAAACGTCAGCGCAACTACTTTAACTCCAGCTTCATGACACATTTCTAAACATTTTTTGACTAGTTCAGCGCGTTGCAGTCCAGTTACACCGTCGACTAGAAAATAAGCCACTGGAACTTTAAAGTTTTGGTTTATGGCCGTGACTAAAAAAACTAAAGCTTCTTTTGCTTCAGCTAAGTGGTCTCCATCTAATCCTGTTCCCATGTCTACGTACCCGTGTAGTTTACTGCCGTCCCATTCAATACGACGACGAATGTTCATTTCGTCTATGACTAAGGTAGCTAGAATTTCGTAGTTTACCGAATCTGCTTTACGTTTTAAAGCAGTAAAGGATTCATTGGTGAAACCAGGATCTCCCCCCACTTTTGAATACCATTTTTTTAAAGTACGTGGATGAGGTAAGCACGTATTAAAAGTTTTTCGAACATATTCATAAGCTCGGGGAGAATAATAATTTAAGGTCAATGCGAAACTGCGTAGCGCCGGTGAATATTTTCGTACTTTAGGTGATTTGCCAGCCATGCGAGTAACCAGTTCGTTAACCTACGAAATAGAAATGATTGCACTATATATATTTTGATACATAACAAAAATATTTAGTAAGAAAATATTGAAAACTGATATAAATTGAATGAAAAATTGCAAAACGCTAAGTTTTTGACAATAATAGTTAAATATAATTCTCAATTGTATTATGATAGATATGAGTTTGTGCATGTTTATATTTTATTATTAAAGATAACAAACAATCAAACCTTTATATTTGTGTTTTTCAAGCTAAGTAGGTATTCACTTGACATGGTGAACTTCTTTTCTAAAGACTTTAGAATTTCTTCAATATTGTTGATTTTTCTTTTTAATCTACGATTCCGAGTTTGTAGGCGTTTGATTTTTAAATGTTGCTTCCTTATTTTACTTTGAGTCCATTGTAACATCATCTTTATTTTTTTTTTTCTTGGAGTTGAGCACGTAGGACTGTTAGTCAATGCGCAGTCTTTATCTTTACCGGTTTCCTTTGTCGGCGTCGTGTCCCGAAGCCGTTTCCTAGACGGCCCCGGCTCATTTTTGTCATCCTGTAAAATAATGCAAACAAAGCATAACGTAAATATAATAAAGTCAAATTGAAACCCTACTTCTTTTGGAGTTGGTTAATATGTATAACATATTTTGTACTTACTTGAAAAATTAAAATTTTCTGAGTGGGAACAGCATGTTCATTTAAATATCTGTAACCTTTTTTGGAAATCTGGAAATATGTTTCATCAAAATGTTCTGAACAGATGGTACTTGATTTAGAAGGCATCCAGTTTTGTTTGCCTGTAGCTTTAATCCATTCTTCTGCCTTAGATGGATCTTGAGGAAATCTGAAATTTAAAATGTGCAATAAAAAATAATATATTGTTTTGTTTGATTGTATCGATATCGATAAACGATTGACATATAATGTCCCATCCCTAAATGAGTAGCGTCGTAGCTTCTAGAATTGCTGTCTGCCTAACTAAGTTTTGACTTGGACTTTAACACAATAGGTTTAAGGTTGATTTTCAGTTTTCAACCAAGTAATTATTGTGATGATTTGAAAAAAAATATTAAATTGAAATATATCAGTGATTTTAGCTTACCGGTGATACGATACTCCTCCATTTGATAAATTTTTCTTCCTGCTTTCATTTTTACACGTAATAATTGAACAACAGGGCATGAATTATTTTTAAACAATTTTTTTATGCGAGTGCGGAACGTCTTGTTAGCTCACGCAGCTAAGAACGACTAATCAAAGCCGCCGCGAATGTTGCGATATTCCGCTTAATTGTGACACAGGCAGGAGATACGAGCACCACTTCCCTTGTTTTTTCTATTCCGTGTATCAAACAGTGCCATCTAAATCGAATCGATATTATACTCAACTTTAAACAAACGTTATCAAACAACTGAGTCATCATTTGACAACGGTTAAGTATGGCAAAAAAGCCGACTAGCGCACCCAAGGATTTTCATCCAAAGAATTTCAAAAAATTCAAAAAATTCAAAATAATTTATTTTCATAAAAATGCACACATACTAATAAACACTAAAGCACCGTACTAGACGCCGGTGCGTCTGTGTCACGGAGATTAGTTCCTTCCGGGGTCTTATTTTTGGAGAGTATACATTTTAAGTTTTAAATATTTATCAAATCAAATATTTTTTTTTTTTTTACTTTTACTTTTACAAAATAGAATTTAAATTACATTAAATTAAAATATAGGACAATTACAATCATCAGAAAAGGTCAAATTGATAAGTATTTAGTCAAAATAATTAATGAAAAGAATACTATTACCCTTTTTAAAAAAAGGGTAATAGTATGTAATGGTAATAGTTTGTTTTCATCCCTCTCCATGCACCGGCAAATACATTGTTGTATTTAATTTTCGCGCCAATTTACTCGTTTAATTATATTATTGCTATAAATGAAAAATTTAAGTTTGTAGTAGTATTTACAAAATACCCTGAAAAGTAAATGTAAATCGTAGAGGTAATAAAATACATTTTTCATTTTAAACTTATTTCTTTTAAATAATAAATCATATTTTATATCTCAGACAAAATACCAGTTGAATATGAATTCAGATTTTCTTAAACGATATTATATACACTAGAAACTTTTTTATACTGGCAATTTACGCATTCTAGTAGAAAGTGGTCAACTGAGCAACTAGTATCCTCCTTTTCCGGTTCCTGTTGTAAAATAGCGTGCGTCCATGAGTTGAGCGTTGAGTTGAGCGCCTTCTGGCTTCTTCCGATTCCGCCGCCATTTTGATTTCGGCTTTCGTCCCTTGTGCGTGCTGATTTTTAAAGCACTGTTTTTGTATTGTTGTAGTGTTGTTCGTAACTATTGAGACTTTTTGGATATAAAAATAACGTTATCAAAATGAGTTACGGAAGACCGCCGCCGCGTATAGACGGCATGGTGTCGCTAAAAGTGGACAACCTCACTTATCGGACGACGCCAGAAGATTTGCGCCGCGTCTTCGAAAGATGTGGAGAAGTTGGCGACATTTACATACCAAGAGATCGTTATACAAGAGAGAGCAGAGGATTCGCATTTGTCAGGTGAGCTTCTGTTGTATCTGAATTCTTGGGTACCTACAATAATTTTAAGTGACGTCATGGAAACCGGTATCGATAGTGTATGTATGGACCACATGCCCCTGTGAATTTTGATCGTCAGACATCTTATTATATCCAGGTAACCTTATACGAAATGTCTTTTCAGGTTTTATGATAGGCGCGATGCTGAGGAAGCGCTAGATTCTCTTGATGGCAGAATGTTAGACGGCAGGGAGCTTCGCGTTCAAATGGCGAGGTACGGGCGACCATCCTCACCGTACAGGAGCCGATACGACCGACGCCGCAGGTATGTTACAGACCCTTTGTTAATGTTTGATTAGATTAAAATTTTCTTACATTTGTTTCTCTTAATATTTCTTCATCATCGATTCACTCTAAGCATTGTCCTAAAAGTACTGGAACTACTAGCATGCTTCAAAATAATATTTTATTGAAAAATTAGAGACACATTGATCCAATTTACTCTTCATACAGCATTTAATGATAACACAGACTTCAGCTGATATATCTATATATGAAGATCTCTTCAAAATATTGGAGAGATGTATCCTGCAATCTGTATAAATATCTGTTACTCGAGACATATTAGTATTTTGTTAAAATACCTGCAAGTCTGCTAAGTGCGAGAAAACACATTTGAGTACAGATGCTTTATGGCAAGCTCCATGGATTGGTGTGATTGATAAGAGTTGTGTGATGGTATTTCTTTTAGCAATTCCCGTTCACGGTCTCGTTCACGTCGTCGTACCAGGTCCCGGTCGCGGTCCCGCAAGCGCTCGTACTCACGCAGCCGCTCGCGCTCTCGCAGCCGCTCCCGCTCGGACTCCAAGAGCTCGCGCGGGCGCTCTCGCTCCCGCAGCCATTCCCGCTCCCGCTCCAGGCATTGAAGTGCTGCCAGTAAGTTACACTACTATTTACATACCTGCCTTGGGTTTTGGTAATATTTTGCTGGAAATGAAATTCTTTCATCGTAATTTGAGAAGGTTATAATTAATTGATGTTATCCTTTTTCCAGGAGAGAGGTACCAGGCGTGAGCTGAAGTGCTGTGCTGCACGAGCTTGGGCAGCCTTTGGCCAAGGTACTAATCTCACCAGTTACTCTCATGCCATACAGACCTAACTATGTTCGCATAGTGGCATCATACAATGTAACAAATTATCTTATTAAGCCCCCTTTAACATTATTTTAAGTTTACTTTGTATTCTTTTATTTTGTCAACTTATCAGGCTTAGTTTACTTACTGGCCACAATAAGAAATTAAAAGTACTATTTTTTGTATGTTAACATCTGATTTAAAAAATAGGTATCTCTCTTTAGCAAGTTACTAAATCACATGAAATAATTTAGAGTACAGTTCATTTAGGAATTAGAATATTTTTAGTTGTAATATTTTGTTCTCTAACTGTTGTATGAATTTTTGTGAAGTTGATTCTGTACCAGATGTATTTAGATAATATGAATGTGAACATGTTTACATTCTTATTACTTGTGTGTAAATTGCTAATTAAAAAATGAAATTAAGACGGGATCTGTAAATCATTGTATTACAGGAACATTATCTATGTATGACCATACCAATCTTGGCAATACTGGGCTAAATTGGGCTAACATTTGGAAACTTCTACACTGGTAAATTATAACATTATTATGGTCGTCATTCAATGAGCCTTAATAATAGTTTGAAAACTTTTAGAATTAAAATGTTAAATTATTTTAGCATGAGTTCTTCAAACTCATTAGTTCTAATAATTATATGCTAACAATGTAACAATCTTGAAATGTATTATTGTAATTAGTGTAATAAATGATGCTGTAACATTAATGTGAATGTTGGTATGCTCAGGGCGTGAGGCGTTACGCGGATACGCAGAGCGTGGCAGTTTGCGGGGCGGGGGGGTTTGCTGATTGCTGACAACTGCTGATATTGCTGTTGTTGCCGTTCATAAGTTATGAGTAAAATTTTATACTTATTGACAAACCAACACACGCATTTCGTAAGCATTGTTCCATACATATCATTGCTTTATTTACAATTTATAATATTTTTTTCTTCACATTTGATATTTGTATGGAACACTTAGTAGAAGTATATGTATCCCCACCAACGACCAAGGTGAGATATACCTACTGTACAATATCTGTAAAAGTTAAAGTAATACAGTAAAGGAAACATTTGATACACTCGTGGAAGGCGACACGCGGCAGACAGCAGACTAACATGTGCGTTTGTTTGGCAGGCCGGTGCTGCCCGCTGGCCAGTCCTGTCCTGTGCTGATTGCTGTGATTTGCAGATACACGCACTTCTAGGTTTATCGGTAATCGAAGCGGATTTACGCCCGTCGCCCACCCTGCCCCACCGACTATAATCATATATTTTGTCCCGAGTAGGTACATACAACAGGTTGATATTGAATGACGACATCGTATAATATTCGCGGCCGAGAAGTGCAGAACATCGAGCAGCTGGTGAGAAACCGATCATGAGTTGTGTACTAGATTTACTTTTCCGTGAATAAATACTTATTGTACTAGATAATTTGGTGTCTTTTTTACCTGTGTGCAAAAAAAATATCATGTGTGTGCAGGTTTTTAGCTACGTTCATGTTTTCAACACATCACTGTTGAAAACATGAACGTAGCTAAAAACCTGCACACACATGATATTTTTCAAAATGAGTAGTGGTCTTACTAAAAATAGGTACATGATAGGTAGGTAGATACCTCTCATAGCTAGCACCGATGAGATTTTCCCGCCAAAATTGCCCTTTTGTGGCAACGGTTGTTCAACTATGGCAATAATGTTGACTGTAAACAAGGGTACATTTGCTGAAATAACTTATTTTAACCATACATTTTGACATAGAATACTCTCAACACCAGAGCTGGCCACTTTCATACGAACCTATAATTCCTAACCTAAGAACTTTCTAGTCTCCTATAATTAATACCTACTCATGATGTGCATGCTGACTCGAGAAGATATTGATGCAAAACAATCAAACCGTGCTTAGTAAGAAGAGTAAAATTAAAATGTCAAACAATTCTCATCTCGAATGTCATTGTCATTTACTTACGAGCCAACGTGCGCTCCTTTCGCGTGATGTTTATTTTCTAACTTAGTAAAGTTACATATTTAAAGTTTCTTAAATTAAACTTTTAATATCATTAGAATTATGTCGTCTTCTTTCTTTCTAAAAGGCAAATCAAGACAAGTCCATCAGCGAAAAGGTGAAAAAATAAAAAGAAAGAAACCTAATAAACAAACCGCTCCTAACCTAGAAAATGGGCATGATTCTTCTGATAGTGATTTAGATTTGAAAAAGTTTTCCGATGCTGAAGAGTCGGAGAGTGATCACGAGACCGCCGAGCAGAAGAAACTAAGGCTAGCTAAGAAGTACTTGGAGGAAATTGAAAAAGAGGAAGCCAAGAGAGCAGAGGATAAAGAGCTCGGCGAAGCGGTTGAGAAGCGCCTACAGAAGGACTTGCTAGAACAAAGAGGTAAATTACGTGTTGAAGTAGCTGACAGCTACGTTGTACCCGCCGAAAACGATTTGAGATTTGTTCGCGCCAGAGAACACAGGCTAACTTTAACATGTGTCTGTGTCACCAGCGACTGTAGCTTTGCATTTACTGGCAGTAAATGTGGGACAATTATCAAATGGGGTATCAAAGAGAAAAAGAAATATGGCAGTATGACATATAAAACACATCCCAATCTTCTAAAAGGAGGAATCATGGCTATAGCAATATCTACAGACTTGAAATTTTTGGTTACATCAGATGAATCACCGAACATACAAGTATGGGACCCTGCGAGCCTTAAACATATGCACACATTCAAAGGCCACAAGGAGTTTGTATCTGGACTTGTTTTTAGAAAAAACACACATGATTTGTATTCAGCTGGCAAAGACAGGACAATCAAGATATGGTCATTGGATGAGATGGCTTATGTAGAAACATTGTTCGGCCACCAGTCTCCAATCACATCCATTGATGCTCTGACCAGAGAGAGAGCAATCACTTCAGGAGGACGAGACAGCTCTGTGAGGATATGGAAAATAGCTGAAGAGTCACAGTTAATTTTCAATGGCCCCGTCGGCAGCTTAGATGAAGTGAAGCTGCTGGATGAGGAACACTTTATATCTGGCAGTGACAATGGATCACTATGCTTGTGGAGTCTCATGAAGAAAAAGCCATTATTTGTTATTCTAGAGGCACATGGCTCGGAGAATGGAGTGCCTCGATGGATAACAAGCATAGCTACATTACTCAATTCAGATGTGTTTGCTTCAGGGTCTTACGACAAAAACATAAATCTATGGAAAGTCAGTGATGGGTATAGGAAAATAGTACCTATGTTTAGCATACCAGTGAATGGTGTAGTCAATAGCATGCAGTTCACAGGAGATGGCAAGCTCTTGTATGTGGCTGTAGGGCAGGAACACAAGTCAGGCAGATGGTTCAAGCTAGGAGGTTCTAAAAATGGACTGCTTATTGTAAACTTTAGCATTAAATCATAATAATTTACACAACTTTGTAATAAAATTGTTCCATTATTTATTTGTGCTTTTAATTTATCTCTAATTTTATGATCAAACTTAAACTTGAATTTTTTTGTTTGCTAATATCTAATATACAGGTAATCCAAATAAATGTAGTCATGATTCAAGATACTTTATTTATTTATCCTTTGAAACAGTAGAACACTATGCTAGGTTTTGAATCAAGTCGGCCACAGCTGTATTAAAATATTCCACCTTTATTATAATCATATTTTTGTACACTTCTGCCATATTACATAGAATCCAGCTTGATTTATATTCAACTCATCCTACAATAGTGTTAGCGCCTCTCAGTTGCAAGTATCCTGCTGTGATATCCATGGGTAAACTTCTAACAGTTGCAAACTCTTCTGCATTGCTGTAGAATAGCTTCGAGTGGCGGTCCATGTATGGAGCTGGGAGGCCAGATATGTCTGAATATTTCTTAGTAGGTTTAAATGTTGGTGGCGCATTTATTGAATAATCTGTAACAAAGAGTTCCAAATATTACACTAAAAGTGAGGTTAGAATTTCTTAAAACACGTAACTTTATTAAGGAAAATACTCGATTGCGATTATTAAAATTATTTATATTTAGCTTACATAACACAGCTTCATTAGGCCAGGGTAAAGCTCTTTCCGCCGTAAGTATTTGTTTTAATGATCTCCACATTCGTTTTTTACATCCACTTTTTACAATGAATTTGTTTTCAGCCTTGAAGCAATGGGTTTTATAGGATTCTCCAGTCATTGTTAGTTTGATTTAGCCTCCAGTTAGTTAAGTTTTTTAATTTTGAGAAGATTTTCGATGCCTAAATAGCATAAACAACAAACCAAAACAAATGTTGGGTTGGTTGATTTCACAGAGTACTTTTTTATTTTATATATATATTTATTTTTTTTTTTGTTATGGCTTCTGCGAATATATGAGTTCGCAATTCTGCCAATGTTATTTTATATTTATATAAAGCTCGGAGGAAATATCACAATATAAAGTATAATATATCTAAGTTGTGTTGTAACTTGTCATTTTTTTTCTTAATCTTAAATCTGTGTGACACCTTCAAACTGTATTCAAATTCTAAACTCTTTGCAAAATCTACCCAATTAAAAAACATAATATGACATTGACAGCAAAAATTAACCACGTGCGACTGTCACGGTGCCTGCTCATTCCGAGTCTGATTTGAGGTTATTTCTGTGTTGTGATAGTGGATATGTGTACGTAATTTATTGAAAACTTGTAATAAAATGGATATAGTCAATCAAATTTTAGAGCGAGAGCAAAAAAAGCCGGAAAAATACAAATCCATCGCAGTTGAAAAGCATTTAGACCTAGAATACGACATAGGTACATTGCTCGCATTGGACACAAATGACTTGGACCCCAAATTGTTAAAGTAAGTATAATTTCCGTATTGTACAAAGAAACTGTACCTACGTTAATAATGTGACGTACGCTACCGGCAATTTTGATTCCATTAAACGGTAGTTCACCACCATAATGAACACAACATAAAAAGTAGATAATAACCTAGCTCGTGGTTGTTTCAGATCAAAGAAGGATGAATATTTACAATCTCTAGCGCGAGACAACACACAATTACTGTTGAATAAGGTTTGGGAGCTGCCTACAGAGCGGATAGAGGAGGCTATTGTGGTCCGTCTTCCTGAGCCCACAACTCTCCTGCCCCGAGCTAAACCTGTGCCTAAACCCAAACCACTAACTAAATGGCAGGAGTTTGCTAAAGCTAAAGGCATCACTAAGAAGAAGAAAGACAAGCTGAAATGGGATGAACAGCTGCAGAAATGGGTGCCACTATATGGGTAAGTTATTATGTGAAATTGTGTAACTTCTTAACAATACAATCATGTTTATTATAAGCATTTATACACTGACTGGATTATCTATTCTTGATTACTAAGTACAAAGTAAAGATAATTAGAAAGTCTCAAAACTGATGATCCATATTCCTATAAATTTAAATTTTATTGTTCATACTAGTCAGGTCATAAGTATTGTCACACAGTAAAAACTTTTCTTTTAGAATGCTGGCCACAAAAAAGTTTATTGAATTCGAATTGTTCATGAAAATAAAAATGTATACTTTTTAGAATTTTACTCATTTTTAAATATGGAGTGGACGTATAAAGAAGACCGTGTTGCAGTTATTGCATTGCATCGTTGCGGTTATGCGCCAATTCAAATTTTTGACATACTGAAAAATTTGAATATAACCAAAAGATTCGTTTATCGTACCATCAAACGATACAATGAAGACTCTAGTGTAGATGACAGGTCAAGAAGTGGTCGCCCTCGGTCTGTTAGGACTCCAGCAGTGATAAAAGCTGTGAAGGCGCGAATTCAAAGAAATCGCAAACGTAAGCAGAAACTGTTGGCCCTTCAGATGGGGTTAAGCAGAACCACGGTGAAAAGGGTGTTAAATGAAGACTTAGGGCTTTGGGCATATCGAAGAAAAACAGGACATCGTTTGAATGCTCGTCTAATGGACCTGAGACTGAAGAGATGCCGCGCTTTGTTGAAGCGGTACGCAGGGAAAAAATATCGGGAAATTCTTTTTTCGGATGAAAAAAATTTTACAGTAGAAGAGAGCTACAACAAACAAAATGATAAGGTGTACACACACAGTAGTGAAGAAGCGAGCAAACGTATTCCGCGTGTCCAACGAGGTCATTTTCCATCCTCGCTCATGGTATGGTTAGGAGTTTCTTATTGGGGCTTAACAGAGGTACATTTTTGTGAGAAAGGTGTAAAAACGAATGCAGTTGTGTATCAAAATACAGTCCTGACGAACCTTGTGGATCCTGTTTCCCATATCATTTTTAATAACAAGCACTGGGTATTCCAACAAGATTCGGCGCCAGCTCATAGAGCGAAGAGCACACAAGACTGGCTGGCGGCGCGTGAAATCGACTTCATCCGGCACGAAGACTGGCCCTCCTCCAGTCCAGATTTGAATCCGTTAGATTACAAGATATGGCAACACTTGGAGGAAAAGGCGTGCTCAAAGCCTCATCCCAATTTGGAGTCACTCAAGACATCCTTGATTAAGGCAGCCGCCGATATTGACATGGACCTCGTTCGTGCAGCGATAGACGACTGGCCGCGCAGATTGAAGGCCTGTATTCAAAATCACGGAGGTCATTTTGAATAAACTTTATTGTCATAAGAATCTATGTTTTGTTAAGTTCATTTTGGTATATAAATGGTTACTTAAAGAATAAAGTTGTTTCAATTATTTTATATTAAACATGTGACAGAATTTATGACCTGACTAGGTATATACATCAATGATTTTAAATATTAAACATATTCTGACAACTTCACAACAACATATGTGTTAGTGTGTATTATGTAGTTTTTATATTGATATTCTTTTAGGTTCAAAAAGGCTGCAGCTGAAAAGGAGAAGAATTGGCTAATAGAAGTACCTCAGAATCTGGACCCTATGACAGACATGTATGAGAAGAAGGCTGGTGAGAAATCAGAAAAGGTGGCCAAGAATGAGCTGAAGAGACTGAAGAACATTGCCAGGGCAAAGCATGTCAAAATACCCAGAGTTGGGTTACCAGTCACTTCTGATAAAGCTTCTGCTACACAGGTTATTTACATACTAGCTTTGTTTAATTAAATTATATGTAAAACTAGCTGTTTTGTTTCTCATTCTCTGAATTTCAGTCACAAACTTACATTATGTGAAATGTATGTGTTATAAAACAAAACTATGATGAATACTCATTAATTCTAGACTGCTACTAGTTACTATTACAGTAAATAATTTATCAATTTGCAGTATATTCTATGAGAGAAGAGTATATGTACTTCTAAACAAGTTTTATTACACTATAGCACAACAGGATGAACTTTGAGAAAACATCTTGATGCTCAACTTTACTTTCACACTTTTCAGTTATCAACCGCAGCAGTTGTTGCTAAAGCATCAACAGCATCATTGGGCAAGTTCCAAGACAAGTTGCCCAAAGAGAAAGAAGCTCGGGGCAAAGGCATCCACGAGCTCATCCCTGGCAAAGAGAGGAAGAGGAAACCTGCTGTGCCTACTCCACAGGCAGAGAAGGAAAACAACCTCAACTTACTGGACAGTATACTCAACAAGAGGCCTAAGATTGATATGGACAAAGCAGTGGCCAAGCATATTAATGATGAGCAGTCACAGTAAGTTTATTAACATATTTATTTTTTTACTAAATTAACTAGTCACATTTTGTGGTGTGTTATAAAATGTTAATATATTCAGTCAGAGGCAAAATTTGAATAAAGAGAAAAGACTTAACTAATTATATATTCAATAAAGACGCAATATTTAACTTTTTTTTTTTAATGCCAATATTTTTTGTATCATAACACTATAAAAACCTTACCCTATAAATGTTCTATTTTCAGTCGTTCTGAAGAGAAGAAGTCAATGAAACCTTCAAAAGGAGCCGGCAAACGCAAAGGTGGTGGTGGCAAAGGTAATGCTACCAACTTCACTGCAAAGAAACCTAAAGGTGGGAAAGGCAAGAGATCTCCCGGCAAAGCAGTTGGTAGGAAGAGGCGATAGAATTATTTATTGTAAGCTATTATATTTGTAAATGTATTTCAAATACAGTTATGTAACAAGCTACGTGTTTTTCTCATTTACATCCAATCATAAAATTAAATAGTACGATCAAATTCTAATAATAGTACAGTTAGTAGATGTAATGTAGGTTAAACTCACTTTTCAAAGGTTTCACAATCAGGGATTGAGGGTTAATTAAATTTTAACTTAATCAAATAATAATAAGAAAATACTGCTTTAATCCTATTTCTGTTGAAAAAAACATACATCTATACTAATATTATAAAGCTAGTTTGTTTGAACGCGCTAATCTCAAGAACTACTGGTGCGAATTGAAAAAATATTTTTGTGTTAAATAGACCATTTATCGAGGAAGGCCTTAGGCTATATAACATCACGCTGCAGTTAATAGGAGCGAAGAAACCATGGAAATAGACCATTTATCGAGGAAGGCTTTAGGCTATATAACATCACGCTGCAGTTAATAGGAGCGAAGAAACCATGGAGAAAACGGGGAAAATTATTTCATCTTTGAGGGCTTCTGTTGAGTGCGCTGCGAAAACGGTTCAAGATATCAAAAAAAAGAATTAGGTATTCCTCTTGAAATAATCGAACAAAATGTCCGCAACAGTATATGCCTATCTTTTAAGATCAACTCACTAGAACCGCTTTTATGGTAATAACTATTCCACGCGGACGAAGTCACAGGCACCACCTAGTGTAGAAATAAAACTATTAATTATTTACTTGAAATATTTATTCCATCAACAATTCCATTCTTTGGCATTACGATTCCATGGTTAACACGTTCACAGACGTTCCCTCATCTACCAGCGCTAAATACACATTATATTGAATACAATAATGATATATCCCTTACTCAGTATCAGGAGAAGGTATAATACTGTATACCGATACATCTACTAACATGCTACATCTATCTATTAAGCTATTGGAAGCATCTAAAGCTATTCTTTTCTAAACCCAACAAAAACTGGTGGTATACAGGGTATACTATGATAAGATAAAAAATCTTTATTGATAGTGTAAAGTTGCAACACACATACAGTATTTTAATATACTTAATCATAGAATTTGCTATGATAAATCTATAAAAACCGATACTACGAAAAATATAGGTCAATGTAAGTATACCACCAGTTTTATTCTATCTGCCGTTATCGCACGAAATAAAATTAACTAACTTTAAAACATATTGAATATACTCCTTTATTTTTATCTATCTACTTTTTGCTACGCAATTAAGCAGAAAGCTATTAATTAATGTTAATCAAAATAACCAACTTTTTTCAATTCTGCAATAATATAATAATATACATTATACACAATAAAATCATCTTATGAACAATATTTGCTGAAAAAGAAAACATTTCATAAATATTACGATTTGATTGTTTTATGAACGTACTATGCTTTGTGCTAAAACAATACAATTACCTACTTCTACGGCAGATCTTTACATGTGCACAGCAATGAGGTTTAGTTTCCGTACGTTAATAACGAAAACTAAACCCTCTGGATGAATCTTTACATCTTGCATAATAAATCATCTAACACGCTGATTAGCTCTAGCAGATGACACAACATTTAAACAATACTAATAAAAAAATATTCCGGGACTTTACACACAGCACCATCTAGCCCCACATTAAGCAAATGATTTTCACATGAGTACTAGATAAAGGATACACTTGTATACTTTTTTAAATATACATACGTAGAAACGACTAACACAAGTAATTACGAATAGTATACGTACTAGATTTTTATTTCTATTTCTTCTGCAAGTGTAAAAATCGTGCACTATTTAGTATAAACTTTTATACGAAAACGAAAAAATAAAGACAGGAATACCTTCTTACAAAAATAAATATTAACAGTGCTAATAACATATGATACTTCAATTGATAAAAAATAAACAGTATTGGATTAAAATATAACACTTGATACGATTCACTTATTTTGTAGGATCATTGTGTTGTGGCATCTGCGCCTACCCTTAACAACTAGTATTGCTATATTCAACTAATATCTACTCACTAAATACCTACTTATTCAAATAGGTAAACGATTGTCAGAAAATAGGATTTATGATTTCTTAATATAGCTGAGATGAATACTGTAAACACAGGATCAAATCATTTCAGTTAAAGTTTTCTGTTGGCTGATCTTAGTTGATTGTATTTTTTTTTAACTGATATGGGTTAGCATTTGGCCATAGTTTGCCTGATAAGGGAATAAAACTAAACATATTATTGTGCACCTGCCGATAAAATATACCACTGTATAATGTATATTTTTTACAACAATCTCATATCCCCCAGGGATACAAAATCGTCTATATGCCATCATTAACTCTTTGCCTTACTCTAAGTAACCTTTACATAAAGATAATGTTGATCCAGTTCTTACAATACTCATCTTGATTTATATCTGTTTATAGCAATTCATGAAAAAATACTTTCATCTGGATATCTATAAAGCTTATAATATTTATTAATGTAGATACTAAACAATTCAAATTTTGGTTATTTTTTTATATCCTTTTTAATTGGCACGGTGAGATCAGATGAAGAATATTTTAATACAACCTTGAAATTAAAATATTGGAGAGCCTATATGTAATATATACTTTTTTGCAGTATGCTTGATTAAGATCAATTAGTTGTTTTAAATATATCAATTAGAAATAGAAGTCCAAAACCTACTAAGAAACGGAATAATTGAATAAATAACCTATCTAAAATAGAATTTTTTTAAAAATAACTAACCACCATGTTTTGGCGTAAATAGTGGATTTCTTTGAGAAATTCATTTGATCTAAGTAATTCGATTAGTGTCACACACAGTTGTATGAAATAACGTTACTTAGAAATATATTTTTATTATACTAGACAGAGTTAAACGATATTAGTCAGGGTGTTTTTAAATAACAAAATAAACATCCTAACTGGTAACATTGATAAAGAAAGTCAGCGATAAAATCTTATTTTGCAACTATCTAAGTAACCCTGTTTTAACATTGAGGTTTAGTTGTTGTTTTGCTTTGCACATAAGTACTTTTAGAAGAAAATACTACCTACTTTACATTTGAATTCATAATAACATAGCATTTTATGTGCATACATTAATAGGAAGGATTTAATGTGTTAATTTCATTTCATGTTATTATTTTCTTGGTAAATCTGTTTTTCTTAAAAAATTGAGCAGGTACTTTTGCCAAATAATGATCACAAGTTTTTGCTGACAACAACATGTTATCTTTTACTTTTATTTTGCACTGTAGTTGCATAAACATTAACAAAAAATCGACGCTTTTAAAACATGATTAAGTACCCTGAAAATGCGAAACAACCATTATACAATTAGAAAACAGTCAATTACATGTTATTGCTCTTATGCCTACACTACGAAGGGAGAGGAGATCAATTTAAGGAATAGAAAACTTCTATAAACAAGTACAACATCCATACTTAACTGTAAATAATCACTACCTCAAAGGCTACTTGGTTTATTTATACTGTACATTATATGTATATCAACACATAACGATACAAATATATTATGTAAATGGAAAATTGATTCAACTGCCTGCTTTTATTGTAGGTATATATGTATCTATTGTATTGTACAATCATGATACATACTTTTATATATCTTTGAGAGAAATTAAACAAGTTATTTTATTCAGTACTTTGTCCAACATAGCAGTTCTTGCAAACAGTGTAGACATCCGACTTAGAACCATGCTTGCCCTTGTAATGGCATACAATATGCACCAGTTTCAAATTCTCTCGCGTAAATATTTGTAAATAATATCTCTCGGGTTCTACCGCCCCTGGCTTGTTTCCCTCCTCACAGGCGATGCATTGAAAATCGCCCTTGCAAAGGCCTTCAATAGCTTCGATTATCTTTGGGATAATGGACCTTGACAGCTCGATATTATGGTCCAAATTCCATGTTTGGAATATGATGCGCTCCTCGCGGCTCCTGTAAGGGTTGATCACGTGGTCTCCCTCGTAGAGACACTTGGTGTTGTTCCAGAGGCCGCCACACTCGAAGATGCCGTTTTCGTGGCAAATGCGCTCGTTTTCATTAGCCTTCCGATTGAAGTAGGCGCCGTTGTATTGGTGAGACTCGAGGAAGAGCCTCAAGTCTGCTAGGAACTGGTCAATGAGTTTTTTACCGCGCCCGTTTTTGGAGTGCACATAGAGGTCTGATGACGTCAGGGCTGTCTTGGTCTTGTAGAAGTAGCCGCGCATTCGCTCCTTGACGCGCTTTGACATGGATTGCTCCTTTGTCTTCTCTGATGCCTCCAAGCCTGAAAAAATACAACAAATCTTCGGTAAGAATATAAATAGTAGATTATATCTACAACATATAGCCACTCTGCTCTGATCCTTTTATTAGATCAAAGCCATTCTAGGTCGAGTGGATTACTGGATTATCGCGCGCCATTACTTCCCAGCATAATAATAAATTTAGATCAGGTCTAATTAAGGCTCCCTATAATTATTCTATAGCACTGTTGATAAATAAGTACCTACTACTTATAGATATGCGTGCATGTCTATAATAGATGGAATATGAGAAACAATGGTTTTTATTCAAACATTTAAAGATAACTAACTAGAGCTATTTTGTTAGATGGCAATTTTGCATATGACATTTTCTGCTGCTAAGATTATCTAATATGAAATGAAATATAACAAAACTGAAGGACTCTATTGAACTCTTCAAAGAATAAAAAGGATAATGAAGATCGATATTTGATTTTTATTACTCCTTTTTCTCTATCAAAAATAATAAATACTAGTGAAAGAATTACTTCGATACGTCAATTAGTTTCCGACTTATAAGTAAAACAAGTTGTAACCGCACGACGCGGGCTGCCGGTGACTCTGTGACGTCATCATACAGCACTCTCAGTCTGGCTCACTCGTCGCGCGCTCGTGGCGTCTAAATTTTAACTAAATACTTTTAAAATGTCCAATTCGAATACTAGGAAATCATGTGTTGTGCCTAAATGTAAAAATACAACTACCAATTCACTGGAAAAGTTGTTTTTTTTTATAGTTTAAAGGACGTTAAAATAGGAAAAAGAATGGATAAAAGCTATGAAGAGGGTTGATCCATTTGGAGATAAAAGAATAGTTAATTGTTGTGAAGACCATTCAATCATATTTAATTACCTAAGTAATAATAATGATGTCTAACAGGATTAATCGTGTGTTTATTGATTTTATATTGGCAGGAAAAATATTGAATCAATAAGTACGCGATTATACCGGTTAAAATAGTTTACAGAGATCGTGAATACCTAAGACTATTAAAATATTTTTGTAGTTTATATTTATTTATAAATATATATTTATATACAGAACTTTCCGTTACGTTTTTACATTGTATTACAGTTATAATATCTTGAGAAACATGTAATGTAATGTGTAATCCTTTATTTTCTATATAAGTTAAAATCACTGTGCCTACTCGCGTAGACTAGGTGTAGATGGCTTGTAAGAATTTTCTTGTTTTAGATTTTAGATGTGAAATTTTTCAGTGTCTACCTGTTACCGTTTTTAATACGGAGCAAAAAATATAAAAAAAAACACGATTTTGTAAAGTCATAATAATAATAATATTTACATTATTGTAATTAAATTATTTATTTCGAAAGGTAATATACCGTACAAGTAAATATTCCTTGAAAGTTTGAAGCATCTACCTGTACGCGTTTTTAATATTGAGCAAAAAATACGAATAAAACACGTTTATTGTATGGGGACCATATATAGATTTTTTAAATTTTTAGTATTTTTTGTTATAGCGGCAACGGAAATACATCATTTGTGAAAATTTCAGCTTTATAGCTATCACGGTTTATGAGATACTGCCTGGAGATAAACTGACAGCGGAGGCTTAGTAATAAGGTCCCGTTTTACCCTTTGGGTACGGAACCCTAAAAAGGCAAAAAGAATAGTTGTACCTATATTATACATATATACTTACGTATCTACCTATAGCTACAAAACTAATACATATTTTGTTCTGATTAACATAAAAAATATGGTAGGTAGGTTAGGTACTTCTACTATTTGAGTCGCATTCTTTCATTGTGACATAAGTTGGGTACTTATCTTGTTTTGATAAAACAATATTCAGATCACATAAACTACTAAGCACAAGTAGTAAGGAATGTTTACTTAACCTTGCATTTTTATTCCTCGCATTTTGGCGCCATATAAATATTTGTTAGTAAATAATGCGTATTAATAATTAATCCATCTATTTTAGGTAAATTATCCGATTCCTCTGTTTAAATCCTTCATAAATTTAATGAATTTAATAATATTTCTTATTACGCGAAAGAATACTAGCTTTTACACCTACTATCACCGCTGGTGACTTGATACTAAGCGCGCCGCGCCACGGCGCGCTGTAGTATGACGTCACAAGCGGTTACGGGGCTCTCCGTCGGATTGGATATTTTTGGAAACTTTGAATGCCTATAAAATCAAAACTACTTGGTATTTTTAATTGCAACAAAAACTAGCGTATTTGTACATACAGGCCTTACTGAGACAAAATTGCAAGTAATTTGGCGTACATAGTACTTTTCTTCATTAAAATTAATCTTTTGGCTGCAGGGCCCTTAAAGAAAGTTAATAAAAAATAAATATGTTTTTTTATCAGTGAACTTAAAAAATAATGTTTTTTGAAGAACTATGAAAGGATAGCTATACTAAACAAGAGAATCTTACCTTCAAACCACTGAGGGTCTTGCACTCTCTCACTGAGTGCTGTCTTGGCATCGTCAGCAGCTGCTATGTACTTCTGGAACACCTTGTACTTCTCCTTGATGTTGGTGCTGAGGAACTCCTTGGCAGCACTCCCTGTGTCAATGTAGTCTTTCTTTTGCAGACGGATCAGATTATAGAAGTGGTTGAAATCTGAAATTATAAGTATTTATTATGAGACAAAAAAATAAGCACAAACATAGCTAAAAATCTGAAAACATATTGGTAACTTTTAGCTTTATGAAGGATTACCAGATAATCATCAACAGCCTCACAACACTAGGTAGATTATATACAATCCTTTGTTTTATTGTAAATTGGAATTTTATAAGAATTAATAATATTTTGATTTACAAATACAAGTTGTACTTGATCGCTATTTGTCTGATGGTAAGCAAATACTTTTAGAAACAGATATGTGTAGTGTAATGCTAACTAAGAATTTATTAGGTATATGAAGAAACTAAAGTAGCAATTCTAGTATTCTATGTTCTCTATATAGCAAACAGTAGATACCTAATCATGATGGTGAGGTAGTGTTTGAAATCATACTTAGTTTTATAAAGTAACATACCAGTTACCATTTTTTCTTTGTCCTTCAACAATATGAAGAGGGTCTGAGGCGGCAACGTCGCCAAGTACTCGTCGTCATCAACGCGAGTCCCGTCCTCGGCCACGTACAGGCGGCACTCCGCAGACCCGACATTGAACTAAAATCACGGAGAAACGGGTCAAGGCGGCCCAATATGGGTCACGGCTGCGACCCTGACACACTTACAAATTCAAGGATAAACACCCTTGATCCTGACTTAACCTAACGTCGAAACTGCATAGAATGTGAAAATATATAAGAATTACCATCAAATCTTTCAAATATCAGTCAAAAAACTAAACTTACCCCTAATTTACAGCTAGATTTATGAATTAACTCATCGAGGTTCCCGGCCGCCACACCAATCTTCTTCTCCCTTTTTACGT
The DNA here is from genome assembly GCA_927399415.1 of Macaria notata. Classification (NCBI taxonomy): domain Eukaryota; kingdom Metazoa; phylum Arthropoda; class Insecta; order Lepidoptera; family Geometridae; genus Macaria; species Macaria notata. Next base: position 8,333,482 of record OV656725.1, on the reverse strand, counting down.
CAGTTACTTTATATCCCTTTTTCATTGTTTAACACACACTTAATCACAGACAGTTAACATTACGAGGAATTAATAAAAACAAAGAAAGAAATTATTCAGGCAGCGGCTACTTGTGTTGCGACGTCGAACTTCGAACCAAACCAAAACCCAACCAATCGAATCTCAAATCGTGAGATAAGAATTTGACATAATGATAAGAGTATTGCCATTGCTCTATTATTTCTGTTAATGTGAATAGTAGACTATCAAAACAATAGGATTGCAGGCATATTAACAAAATCTGATTAGTAATGTTTTATTCCTGAAATTACCATTTTGATTTCTTACTACGATGATAAAACTTCGGACTTTATTGAATACTCAGAAAAAGGACCTACATTTTAAAGCTTTTTTTCTGCTCTCTTCTTCCATTCTCAACTCTACTCTTGGCAATCGCGATTACTGTCATCTGTCAAATACGTATTAAATGTTGATGTCAAGTCAAATTTCGCGCCAATTTTAACCATTTGTTCGTCAACAAAGTATGAAAGTAAACATTTTTAAAATAAAAGTGTTAAATGTTTATATTATCACGTTTTTTTAAGTTGTACGTGTGTTCTTTGTAGTTTCATTTCATAGCGCAGTTATATATTTAATTGGTATACATCGGTAATACCTACCGCTTTTCTGGCCACTTGTAATAAGTGTCACAGATCGTGTAACCACCTGACTCACAAACAGAAGAATATTCTACTCTTTCATAATGAAACGAGGCGCTCTTATTGTAATAGAAGGCGTAGATAGAACCGGCAAGTCTACTCAGGCGAAGAATCTAGGTGTGTATCGACTTATATACTTACATAATAAGTTTCTATGAGTGTTCAAGTGTACACTGTTTGTAGCATTTAAGCGTGGGCTGTTACCATTTTCTAATAAATGTCTCCTTACAGTTGAAAGTCTCAGAAAGCAGCAGATTCCAGCAGAATATACGAATTTCCCAGCCAGGGAAACAGAAATAGGCAAACTTATTAATGGCTATCTAACCTCAAAGGTAACTTTTGTGCTGAGTAATGTTTGTGATATCATCACTAAAAAGTTTTTGAGTAATAATAAATATTAATACTTTTACAGAATGAGCTGTCTGATGAGGTGGTACATCTACTGTTCTCTGCAAATCGCTGGGAACAAGTAAACTACATAAAAAATACTCTTCAATCTGGCACCACCCTGATAGTTGATCGATATTGCTTCTCTGGAGTGGCCTTTTCAGCTTCTAAAGGTAATTAATTATTGTTTTGTGGATCTACTTTAACTTTATTAGTAGTGGTGCCCCACAGTGTTATTACACAATTAAAGAAGTCTATATATTAATAAAAAAAATGGGCTGAGTGGCATGCCTTGGGAGAGGCCCATGTCCAGAAGTGGACAACCGTGGGCTGATGATGATGATATATTAATCAATAGTTATAATTTATTATAAGTAAACTCTTTCCTCACTCAAATTTTTTCCAGATATGTTCAGCTATTTAAGTATGAAGAAGGACCAACATACACACTCACAAACTTTCTCCATTAAATCAGTGTGATGTGTTTCACTTTTGAAATACTTGACCATTTTTTATAAGCTTGGAAAGTTTAATAATATCTTGTTACTGTATTCCAGGTTTGGATATAAGTTGGTGCAAATCTCCAGATGCAGGTTTACCAAAACCAGATAAAGTTTTCTTCTTGACAATGCCATTTGAAAGTATTCTCAAGAGAAATGGATTTGGTAAAGAAAGGTGAGATTTTGCTATTTATTACCTTATAGAAAATATTAGCACCATTTAAAATTATTAATCAAAACCATTCAAAATTTGATCACATAGCTATTATAAAACTGAATCAAATTATTATATACCTATCTATTAAATAGGTAGTTTGGAGTAAAAGATGAATACTGATGTTATTTTGTTTTACAGGTATGAAGTGATAGATTTCCAGAAAAAGGTGTCTGAATTGTATTTGAAACTAAAAGACGACAGTTGGGAAGTGCTTGATGCTAACAGGTAAGAATCTAACTGTAATAGATATAATTAGTCTAATTATCTTGGCTATTTTGTGTTATTCTTCAGTATGATTCTTCATCATTATCTACCAGCCTTCTCTATCCCACTGCTGGGCATAGGCCTCTCTTTGAATGTGCCAGCTGCTTGGATCTTGTGCAGACCTTGATCCTAATGTCTGTTATTTGAACAGAAAATATTTTAAATTAAACTTTTATTGGAAAATGAGCGAAAATAATCACGACCGGCAGGATTCGAACCTGCGTATTTCTGCTACCGTCAGAACGCCTTTACCACTAGGCTACGGTCTACTAACTGCCAGGCGCGAAAATCCACACTCATTTCCATACACTTCAGACTGAGCAAGAAATACGCATGTTCGAATCCTGCCGGTCGTGATTATTTTCGCTCATTTTCCAATAAAAGTTTAATTTAAAACAACCATAGTGCAGGTTAGCACTTAATAAATTAACTCATAAGAAAATATTTTGTATAAACAATTTTACCATCTGTTTCTCATGCACTCATATATAATATTATATGATGGCATAAAGGTACAGGATAATATTAAATAACAGCTAAATCTGAGTCATATATTGATTGCACAACATGCCTTTTCATTAATTACTTGTTCTGTTGGTAAATTTTTATAATTTTATCATACTTTGCAACTTAATAATAATTGTTTTACATTTTTCAGGACTATTGAAGAGATACACAAAGACTTGCTAGATAAGACACTGAAAATTGTGGAAAGCAGCACGAAAAAACCATTAGATAAAATTTGGGTAGACAACTAAAAATAAAATTTAACCAAAGTATTTGAACCAATTATGGCTTAAAATGTTATGTCTAGTTAACTATTATCACAATTAATTTAGGTATGTGATAAAATATCCACAAAGCTGAAATTATTTTCATCAAGGGTAAAAGTATTTTAAGTAATTCCAATTTTAGGCAATTCATATTTATAAGAAAATACCTACAAAGCTTTATTTTGTTATACTGATGTATATTTATGAAATAAGCAATTATGCAATCGGGAAACATAAGCACATTAAAATAAAGTACATTTCATTTAAATTATTGTTGTAATTATACAGTAATACATATATGTATAGACCGCTATAAAGTAAGTGAACTTTTATAAAAGTATGTAAATAATATACATAATAAGTTTCTACACCTTGTATTATTTATTCTGTACATTCTGTAACAACAGTTTAGCTCCCTCAGATGTCTGCTGCTTCAGTAAGGTGGTTTGAGCTTTGACCTTCTTCTTGAGAGCGTGTGCAGTGCTGGCAGGGTTGTTCTCTATCAGCTTGAGAAGGAAGAAGCACCCCCTGTTGGTTGGCAGCCACTTCTTGAGCTGGAATACAATAAAAGATAAGTTTAAATTTGTTGTGATGGCTATTAAATAACTTAATAATAAATCTAATTTGGAATGGTCAGTGACACAATAAATTCGTCACTTTTTTTTTTTTTTAGATAAACTTAACTCTCAATAGTTGGGCACTGATATATTCATCTATAAAAAACAAATAGTTATGTACTAGTGGATATTTGTGGGTTGCTCACAATGTTCAGGAATATACATAGTCTATGTCACTCTGAGGACTATAGCAAAAATCATGGCAATGTGAGGCTTATTGGCAGCTTATGAACAATCACACTCGCTTTTATGTCAGATATCTCTATCAGACATATCACTACCAAATTTGTCATTATCACACTAATATTAAAAAGGCCAAAGTTTGTGTGTGAGCAGATTTGAACGAAAAAAAGATTAGACCCTGGATCAACACATAGGCTGCGGTTTAATGCTGGTAAAATTGCAAAGTGCTGCTAACGCATCATTAAAAATCTTACCACATCATCATCCAAACTCTCGGCCACTGCTTCTCCAAGAGTCCCTTCTTGTTTCTCCTTGTCAAGGAGCGCGAGTTTCTTCAGACACATGTGTATGCCGGCATCTTCCACCGCCAGTGTCTCCTTGCCGTCAGCAGCGGTCATATTCCAGTCTGGTTTGCAGATCACTGATGCTAGAGCTGAGTACATCTCTTTAGTTGATTCTGTAAAGTTGATTGTTTATATTAGTTATAAATTCTACCGTAGAATAAATCAGTTCTGTATCTATGAAGATTGGGAACTCAATTGCTACAAAACAAAGTTATGCATATAAACCAGCAGAATAGTTTGGTAATGATTATTAACAAATCTAGTTTTATATTTACATTAACTCAACACATTTTGTCACTAAATATTTTGCCGAAATGTAGTGCAAGTAGACACTGAGAAAACAGTTACTAATATAGTTTTTAATTGTCTTACCTATAGACAACAGTGCAATAAGCAGCAACATATTGGTCTTGCTGCTCAGCCAGAAGTCAGGGTCACTCTGAATGTCTTCCTTCAGAGCCGGAAGGATGGCCTCTCTCAGCTCCTGGATGCGGATCTCTGCATCTTTCTTGGAGGTGCCACTTTGGAAGCCTTCTGCTAAGAACTTGATGAATGTTGGGTGGAATGCCGCTGGATCTTTGGGCTTCACCAGCCAGTGCAGAGTCTGTAATATAGCAAATTTATTATTTACACAAACACATTTAAATTATGTATAATAATATTGTGCATTCTTCTTATTTTTTGAGAACAGCCAACTCTAGAGTTTTCAAACTACCCCATGCGTCTCTGATATGGCTTAACTACTGCATTTGCTATATTCAACAATATCACTTTATAATCAATCTTACCATATTTCCCCAGTGGTCCTTGGCAATGTCCTTCAAGTTAGCTGCCAGTGTGGAGACAATGGCTTTCTTGACCAGCACTGTGTCATCTACTGAGTCAAATATAGCTATCAGCAGGCGGTAGCCTGTCTTGTGCTTGCTCAGGGGCACTGCATGCTCTTTCACTACTTTTAGTATAGTCTGGAAAAGGCAAGTGAAAATTATTATAAGTACACTGGTGTGAATAAAAATGAGAAATTAATTGTAAAAACCAACAGTAACTATTTAAATAGCAATACAATAAATCACACAAATAAGACCTCATTTAAGCCATAGACCGAAGATGTAGCAGTTATTGATAAGTTTGTTGTATAAAAAGGTTGTATTGAGATTTTAATTAGAAGTGCTGATTCTGTACTAACCTTCTTATCCTTATTAGTGCCTTGCCAGACACAGAGGCTGGCGGCATTGACGCCGGGCAGGGAGTTACTGAGCGGCACTATGAGGGGGCTGAGGGTGGTGATCAGCTCTGTGCGCTCGTCGGCACTGCACTCCTGGATGTAGTCGTACAGCACTGAGTGCAGGAGCCTGGCCGTTTACAAAACTTTATGAATAATGTTAAAGATATGAAAATTATTTAATGTGATAATTAAGTGCTTAATATAGTAGTCATATTATTGTAAATATTGCTACCATATAAACAAGCATCAAGAGCTATTATTATCTTAGCTATTCTGGCAGTTATAGCTTAACAGTCAAAGTTAGGTTATTGTCTAGCTCAGATATGCCCAAAGTGTACATTATAAGTACTATACAAAATTAACTGTGTCTCTAACAGTAACATCATGTGGCAAGTCCAATATATTGATGCCATATAGGTGTTATCAATAAGAAGTAATAAATAATGTATCAAATATAACTTACTCTCCATCATGCAGATTCTTGTCCAGTATTTTCTGTATATTGGCTTTACAAGCTTGCAGGATGGCTGACTTCATCTCTGGGCTGTTCTTGTAGGTGTCTTTTAGAGTTTTCACTTTGTCATCTTTGGACTGAAATATTCATAAAACAAATAGGTATAAAAATATATTATAAAAATCAAGATAACAGGTTCACCATATTAACATAGGCTTGAAGCTTATTATTAAAGAGAACTTTACTAAAAACTAGTATTAATATTATCATAAAACATTATCTAAGCAACAAAAAATAAATTATTTGCACAAATATTACTTACATTTTTATAAATATCCCCATAAAATTCTTGCTGCATGTGCAGCTTCTCCTTCTTAGTAGCAAACTCTCCATATGCATAGTCCAGTAAGGGAGCACTGATGACATGAGATGCTAAAGACACAATGTGTCCTGCAAACTTCTTTAAGACTTCATGCCTGATGAAATCTGTTCCATACTTTAATATCCGTTTGACAGAGTGGTGTGCATATTTAGACTGCGCCATTTGCACCATGAGGTCGAGGAGTTCTTCTGTGATTTCAGTCTTGATGTCCTCGGGCCCATGTTTCAGCAATACTTGGATGACTCGACTGAGATCGTGAGTGAGAGCTATAGACTTGTACTGCCCTTTCAGCATGCCATGAAGCTCTTTGCATGAATTAAGCCTAAAGTCTTCCTTTACAACTTTCCTGAAATGGTTTGTGATATAGTTATCATTATTTATTAAAATGTTAATACATAGACTACCAATTAAATAATATAGTAATGACTGTCAACGGAAAATATACTTTAAAATGTTGGAAAACTAAATGTCAGTTTACATAATAATATCTTACCTTTGAATTTGTGCAGCTAACAATTTAGCCTTATGTGATATTTCAAACACTTCAGCTGTAGCTTTTGCTTTGCGTCTAACAAGCCTGAGTTCTTTCTTTTCTTTCCTCATTTCTGACCATACCGGCTTCTCTCCATTTGCCTTATCTTTGCCCAAAGGTTTCCCTTTGCCTTGTTTGCCGTTTTTAAAATCTTTGCCACCTTTTTGAAAATCTTTCTTTCCTTTATCACCAAACTTTTTCGCATTTTGTCCATCTTTTTTGAAAATCTTGGTACATTTATCAAACTTCTTATCCTTGGGTTTTCCAGCAAAGGTTTTTTGCTTACCATCGCCTCCACTGTTTGGATTACTTTTATCAATATTTACTTTCTTTTTCTTGGGCGATTCAATATCATTGTCATTCGATTTTCTTTTAACTTTCTGCATGTTACTGTTGTTTTAAAGGTTATATAAAAATTGATAATAAAATAAAATCTGATGAAAACCAAACGTTTCAATGTGAACTTTATGCTTTTTTTCTTAGATTGCAATTCCTAAAACAATCTATTTTCTATTAATAATTTAAGAATTTTTAAATTAATTATCACACGTGCAGGCGAGACACACCGACATGTTTGTTATGATTTTTTAACATTGACATTTATAAATTAACTGACAGCAAGAGAAGAGAAATAGAGAATGAACATAATAAAAAGTTTGTGATGTACTTGTGAAATCGATCGATTTCGTACATATCAATTGTTTTGTAACGTTTTTTATTTACAATAATAAAATATAAAAACAAGGGAAGAAAAACTAAACATACTACTTCTAACTACTACAAAAAAAGGGGCACTTAGAAAATCTTTAGAAAAGCCTAAAGATAATCTAAGTGCTCCAGTGCTTCATTCATATATGTCAATCGCATCGCAAGCAAGACGTCACCGTCTTGTTTGTTCATGTTTGTACTTTGTTTTGATTTCGCAACTTTTGAATTCCTTTTGAAAATCTTTATCAATGTTTTGTATGAAATTGAATATAAATGTTGTAGAAGACAATGGTAGATATTAATAAATATTTAGAAACCCAACTAGCATTAGCAAAACAGAGAGCAAATAAGTCTACCAAGGATGGAGTATCTGAAAGAAGTAAGGCTGCAGCTGAACTCATATCCAAAAAGCAAAGCACAAGCATTGGTAAAACTGGCTCGAAAGCAGGGTCTAAAGAAGTCAAGAGAAACCCTAGCAGTTTGGCAGTTTCCGACGAAGAGTGTGAGTACATTCCATCAGAAGACGATGAAGAGATTCACGTAGCAGAAAGTAATCCGTTTTTGCCATCTACGTCTCGATCTAAACAAAACGTGAAGAAGATAATAGACGACGGAGATACTCATGTATACAACGAGAGAATCAAGGATTGGCGAGATGCCTTAGCAGCTGCCACAACATCTAAATATGAAGGACCTGTGATGACTGCTGATATACAATTTTTAGTGGAAGGAAATGAAAACCCGATTGAAAAACATGAGTTACAAAATGGTCTGCTCATTCCCAACTACATCTGGAAACAATTGTACAAGTTTCAAAGGACCGGTGTGAAGTGGTTGTGGGAGCTTCATCAGGTTCAGGCGGGTGGCATGCTGGGGGATGAGATGGGACTCGGGAAAACCATTCAAATCATTGCATTCCTAGCAGGACTAGCCAACACTGAGGCAGGGTCATGGGGCGGGCTCGGACCAAGCATCATTGTAGCACCAGCTACTGTCATATACCAGTGGGTATCACATTTCCATTTCTGGTTTCCTCCACTGAGAGTGGCAGTCCTTCACCATTCTGGATCACACTCTGGGAACCACAACAAGCTAATCAGAGACATACACGCTGCCCATGGCATACTTCTCATTACATATGCTGGTATTGTCAAGTATTCAAAAGATTTGGCGGTGCTAAGATGGCATTACATAATTTTAGATGAAGGTCATAAAATAAGAAATCCAGATACACAGGTTAGCAAACTTGTGAAAAAATTTGACACCCCACACAAGTTACTTATAACTGGCTCACCCATGCAGAACAGCTTACAAGAGCTGTGGTCATTGTTTGATTTCATGCGACCGGGGCTGCTGGGAACTTACAATGCATTTATGGATCATTTTGCTCATCCAATAACACAGGGAGGCTATGCAAACGCTACTGAATTTCAAGAAGCTACTGCCTTAGAAATTGCTAAAGCTCTCAAAACTATTATCACACCATACATGCTGAGAAGAACAAAGGCTGAGGTACAAGAACATATAAAACTGCCAGAGAAGAATGAGCAAGTGTTGTTCTGTGCTCTCTCAAAGGAACAAAGAGATTTATATATGGGATACCTCACAGGTGGGACAGTAAGAAGCATTTTAGATAAGGAAAATAAATATGGAGAACCTCTTAGAGCAAGGATGCTGGTTGCATTGTCCACCTTGAGGAAAATATGCAATCATCCTGATCTATACCTGTATGAGGCACAGGAAGACACAGAAGTCATAAATGAAGAAACCTTTGGACATTGGAAAAGATCTGGTAAGATGACTGTTGTTAATTCCTTGCTGAAAATTTGGCAGAAACAAGGACACAGAGCTCTTATATTCTCTCAGTCTAGAGCCATGTTGTGTCTCCTGGAACAATATCTGCAAAGCCAAAACTTTAAGTACTTGAAAATGGATGGATCAGTGTTGGTCAGTCAAAGACAAAGTTTAATTAAAACATTCAATGAAAATTCAGAATATTTAGTTTTTCTATCAACAACTAGAGTTGGTGGCCTGGGAGTGAACTTAACAGGAGCAGACAGAGTTATTGTGTATGATCCTGATTGGAACCCAGCCACTGATGATCAAGCAAAAGAAAGAGCATGGAGAATTGGCCAGGAGAAAACAGTAACAGTATACAGGCTACTCTCTGCTGGAACCATTGAAGAGAAAATATACCAGAGACAGATATTCAAACATTTCCTAAGCAACAAGATACTTGTAGATCCTAATCAGAAGAATGTTTTAACTACAAGCACACTACAAGGGCTATTCAACTATGAAGAACCAAATTGTGAAGGGGATACTGAAACAGCGTCACTTTTTAAGCATACAAAAGTAAACTTTAATGAAATTAAAAAGGTTGATACTAGTGTAAATGACATGAAGAAGAAAAAAATTGATGCTATGAGGAGAATGGCTAAAGCAATTAGTAAGAAGATATCTCAAGCTGCAAAAGTTGCTAATGAAGATAAAAAAGACCCTAGAGAAGAATATAAAAAGAAAAGAGAACTAATGCTAAATCCACCCAGGGTGGAAGAACCGGAAATCAATCTAATTGATGATAAAGTAACAGATGTACCATTTGATAGTGTTATGTCAGAAATTGATATTATAAATAAGCATGTCAAAAAAGATTATGAAGAAAATTTACTCAAAGAAGTTCTCAAAAGTCAAGAAGATGACGAAATAGAAGAAGGTGAAATTAATATGGAAGATGAAAAGGCAGATGATAGAAATAAAATAAAGAATGCAGAAGGAGTAAGTTGTGCTCAAAGTTCAAAAGCAAGTTTAGCCAATAAAATTTATGTTAATAAATTATCTAAAAAACATAAAAAAGCAAAAAAGAGAAGACATTCAGCATCAGAAACTGAAGTAGAAAATTTGGTTGCAATAGAAAAAATCAAAAAGAAAAAACGCAAGAAAGATAAAGAAGAAAAACTCAATGATGATGATTATGTTTTAAGCAAACTGTTTGCAAAATCTTCTGTAAAAACTGCTTTGCAACATGATGAAGTTATAGGATTAGCTGAAAAAGAGAAAAGGCATAGACTCAAAGAAGAAGCAGAAAAAAAAGCAAGAGATGCTATGAGAGCTATTAAGTTTTCATATAAATGATTCTCAAACAATTCCATAACATTCATATTTTAATCATAACATTGTATTATTTTTGTATATTTTCTAGTATCAATACAAATCCGTGTAATAAGCAAAAGTGAATATACATTTATATTTGATTTTATTTCCTGGATATATTTCCTTACACTTTAGGGTTATAATCAAATGTTTGTTAGGCTTTAGGACTTTAGGTATTATAGCCAGATCTATAAGAATAGTTATACACATATATATAGAGTAGGTACAGGCCCGGGATATAATTATTTTTATATAATAAAGATAGGTACCTACCCTTCTCTATATACTAGTACCCCACTCTATTAACTACTTAGTACACACACAGTTATTATTATTTGTTTTATGGATCTGATTCAAAACCGGGACGAGCGGCGAACTAGAAAAGAGGGCGATAGAGCTCAGCAGTGGGTAATAACAGGCTAATGATAAAAATGATACACTTATTTAGCGTGCTTAGAAAAAGGATTAGAATGAGTGATAATCTTTACAAGTTTATGTGTAGTCATATTAGGTAACTGCTAACTGCTGTAGTTAGGCTCGGTGTACTGCGGTATACGTTAATGTTAACCAACTGCTTCACGGTTAGTCCTTGGATGGGTGACCGTTACAAAAACATAAGGCGCTTTTATGGGTCGTACCTAGGTCTCTTTGGTATAATTTATTAATTACTCTACTCTTTGACCTAGGTATACATGTAAAATAGTAGTTTACTATTCATCGTTTTTCGTATGCGATTGAAAAGGACTCATAAGCTTGTACGTGTACTAAGCGCATTTTCAACGCGTGAATATTCATAACATACATATTTTGTAAAGAGGCAACTTTAGTTTAAATGTCAAAATTGCTATTTGGCTGTAGTCTGCCTCCTTCAGATATAATATAATTTTAAGTTTTTACAGTGAAACTTGATATTTAACTAAAGAAATTATAGGTTTTCAGTTAAAATACAAGCTTTAGAATTGGTATACATTATGTTGGGGGTGATTAAAGCTGGTATTTAGTGACATATTCTTGGTTACGAAAACGGGCGCTCTACGAGCGTTTCGTTGATAATCTCGTCTTTAACTACAAGTTAATTAATATTTAAAAGGCATTAATTGCTTATTTTGAGGCGGCACCATGTCTGGTCGGAGAAAGCCGCCGCCTCCTAGCTTCAATTTCAAGCCTCAGCCGGAGCAAGTAGTGTAAGTTATCATTAGGTTGTATGGCAACAAATATTATGTGAACTAGGTATCTGTTTATCACTATACATCTATCGTTTGTAGCTTATTGTGAGGTCGTATAGTGTATTTAACAAATAATAACGAGTTGTGTCATATGAACTCACATTCATAGTTCATGACTGTTGGTGTCTGTTATGGGTACATTAAAACTTTCAATGAAAAAACTTCATATAGTTGGGTAATCTTTGTTTTTGTATGCAGAACTCCACCTGGAAACCTAGACAAGCAGACTACTATAACTGTGGATGACAAGACATTCACAGTACATGCTGATGACTTGGTGAAGATATGTGACCTTGGCCGAGGAGCCTACGGGATTGTGGAGAAAATGCGCCACATACCCAGCGACACTGTCATGGCGGTCAAGGTATATAGATAAACAAATTATATTTTTAAGTCATTGATAACATTGTAAAATGTATTGCTTGTGAAATTAACTTATAAAAGATAAAGCATGTTCGTGACATTTTGCTTATGAGATAGCCTTTATTATTGCTGCATTGTTTCAGAGAATCACTGCAACATTCAACAGCAGCCAGTCTCTAGAGTTGAAGCGTCTCCTGATGGACCTGGATGTGTCAATGAGGGCCAGTGCTTGTCCATACACCGTGCACTTCTATGGAGCCATGTTCCGAGAAGGGGATGTGTGGATCTGTATGGAAGTCATGGACATGAGCCTCGATAAATTCTACACAAAAGTCTATAAGAACACCCGCACCATCCCAGAGAACATCCTGGGAAAGATTGCATTCTCAGTAGTGAGCGCCTTACATTACCTCCATTCAAAACTGAGGGTCATTCACAGAGATGTGAAGCCATCCAATATACTCATTAATAGGAAAGGAGAAGTTAAAATGTGTGATTTTGGTATATCTGGTTACCTGGTGGACTCTGTAGCTAAGACTATAGATGCAGGCTGTAAGCCCTACATGGCCCCCGAGAGGATTGACCCCACTGGCAACCCTGGCCAGTATGACATCCGCAGCGATGTCTGGTCCCTCGGTATATCAATGATTGAGCTAGCTACAGGTACTTTCCCTTATAACACTTGGGGCACACCATTCGAGCAACTAAAACAAGTTGTTAAAGATGACCCACCCAGACTTCCGAGTGGTCAATTCTCGGCTGACTTTGAAGATTTGATAGTGAAGTGCCTTCAGAAAGACTACAAGCAGAGGCCTAACTATGATGCGCTGCTGGTGCACCAGTTCTGTGTGGAGCACCGGGACAAGGACACAGATGTGGCCTCGTTTGTCCAAGAAATACTAGACCTACCTGATGACTCCTAGTTGTAGAATTACTTATTTTTTCGTACCTATAAGTACAATGTTTAGATACTAACAATCATGTAGATTATAAAAATATAAACCATATAAAAATGTTGTAACCAAATTAATTTATGTATAACGAGATGAGTGGCAATATGTATGGAATGATTTACTCATAATCTTGGTTTTGTCCTGCCATGCAATTCTCATGGAATGGAATCTTAAGTTCAGACAAAGAATTTGCCAATCAAAGACAATTTGGGATTTCTTTAACAGGCGGATTATTTTCTGAGTGTGAAGGTATTCATCATGAGATGTCTGCTGTACGGCCCAGCAGTCACTAGACTCTTTAGGAGTGTGTTTTGTGTAACAATGGCCTAATCATGTAGAATCTTGTAGAATAGACATTGCGTTAATCAAATGTTGTCAAAATAACCACACACATCTCAAGAACATCTAATGCTACTACAAAAATAATAATTTAATTGAAAGTTGTAAAGCTAACATATGTGAAACTCTAATGTTGTTTGATATCAAGCAAGTTTTGTCAAACATGAAGTTATCCATCGTTAAAAGTATTTTCCCTTGCTACATTTAACACAGTAAAATGTTCTTTTTGTGTATAAAGTGAGCTATAATTGTATAGATTGTGTTTGTGGTCAACACCCAGACACGTTATTTTAAATTGACTAGAAACTAAACCTGTTGCATCACAAGTTAATTTAGTTGTAATAAACTACCCATTGTTTTAATTTTGGTTTTTTGTTACACCTTCCTTCATAAGATTATTTAACGGTAAGTTCAATTGAAGCGGCGAAATAAAATGTCCTCGGATATTGTGGTCCTCAAACATGTCGGTTTTCACGCGATGTTTTCATTCTAAGCGAGTGCAAATCCACACAACTTGAAAATATAAGTCATTGATGTAGGGCCGGATAAGCCGGATTCGAACCAGGGTGTGACTTACTTGACTTAATAAAATTGGCGTGTTGAGAAATTGCAAGAAAATCACTTTCAAAAAAATTCAAAAAATATTTTATTTAAAATCATCAAAACTGAGTATTACAATAAATAAGTATAAAATATGTACATGCTAAGTACATCGTCACATTTTCACTTATAAAATAAACTAATATTAGTTTCGTTCTACTACAATATCAAACAACGATATGGTAACACAACACACAAAGTTTTTTCGTATGAGAGTAGCGAATACTCGTCGAGTCTTTAAACCACCCCAGCAGTCTCTGATATGACTACAAACTGCCAGCTCTACCAACAGCCAGGACCTACAACATGGTGTCGTCCGATCCACGGAAGCTTACGTAAATGTCACTCAAAAACTGTCTCACACATAAATACAGATTGCATCAGCAAAATGCACACAGTAGTTCATAAGTACAGCTTAGTTTAATCACAGATATAATTTAATACCATTCATATACTATATGTATGCAGTGTAGATACATATGTACTTTGAATAATAAGGATAGGTACCATTTATAAACATTGGAAACGGAGGTACAGTTTTTTAAAGCTAAGTTATTAGTATTTATACCTAACTCAAGCAAAAATGCATGTTAATAAATAGGATACAAATTACAGTACAAATTCGTTGCTACACAAAATAAAATAGCCTGCGTACACATTATGAAATGGAAAATACAACTTCAGTTTTTTTTTATTATATTAGTTAAAAATGCTTCCATAGGTATCAAAAATTACTTGGACGTTATATAAATACATTATAAAAGAGGTACGGGTATACGCAAAACTTTTAAGGACGACTTGAGTGTCTCAATACCAAAACTTTTCGTAATATACCTAAGTTCGCGCTGGTAGCACTTCTGGACTCTATTAACGTTTGAGATCATATCTCGGTCAGAACATATTCATTTCGGTTTTTGCTTACATATCGATTGTCAAAACTATTTCAGAAGCAAAACAATCATGCACAGACTTTGTTTGTTAGGTACCCATATAATATATATAACATTCTTTGGTACAAAAGTGAGATATAAGTACGCAGGCTATAATTGACTAGAAATGATTTTAACCGCCTGGCTTAGAAAGGTGAATTCATGCCAAGTTTGGTGCCAAAGTCGAGCCGCGCGCGCCTCTGGTTGCGACCGTCAGCTCTGTGGACAAAAGCATTATCTTTTATAGTAGGTACATATAAATACATACATATTGTTACGGCATGTGGGTTTGGGGATAGGAAATAAACTCGTCTTTCATAGTTTGATGCCTTTATTCACCACGGGGGTACTCTCAGGTCGGTAGAGCTACGATGGAGCACTTCGACACGCACTCAAAATGTCACTGACACTGACGCGCGGTATACCACAGTCACTTCGCGTGCACGATACGTCGCTTGCGCGTGCACGACTGTGTCTTCAAGCACTCGACACTTGCGCGCACACGGCTTATGCACTGACTTGCGCGCACAACACTGTCCACTGCCCTGTACTGTACTTCACTTTACTTCACTACTTCACTTTTCCACTTTCCCTTTTCCTTCTTCTTCTTCTTCTTCTTTTCACTTCAAAATCAACACTGCCGTAGGCCTTTTTTTTTTTTTTTTTTTTTTTTGGAAGGACTATGCAGCTGGTTGCTAGTAGCTACCTTTGCTGCGTCACCGGACGATGGCTGGGCACTGATGGTGCCCGGGCCTATGTACTAGTTAGGGGCGACTGGCACAAGGGCGCCTCTGAGGCACGAACCTCGGCTTGGACCGTCGCCAGAAGGGGGAGACCGGGTTGCCCTGTTCATCCCTGAAGGGGAGTGAGCTAAGGCCCTATCAGTGGTTGTGTCTGGGTGATTATTTGGAGATAAACGAGTTGACCTGAGGGGTCGGGGTCTACCGACTCGCCGGCGAGGACGGAATCGGGGACGTGCACTGGAACCTACACTGGGAGATGGGCGTTGGTAACCTGGACCAATGCCGAAGACGGAGAGCCTACTGGCTGAGACACCGCCTGCTGAGGTGGTGGAAGGAGGGGAGCCCAACGCTGCCGAGACCACGACGGCGATTGGGTCATCCGGATCGACCAGAACATGCTTCGGGCGACGACGGAGGGGCTCGGGATCAACCGGATCTGTGGAATAAGAAGACGCTTGGACGACAAGCGGGTTCGGATGATGCGGTGCGGCGTCAAAGTAGCGGCGAGAGGTGAACTTCATCCACTGACGGATGTCTTCATCCACTGACGGATTCTACTGCCGTAGGCCGCGTCTTGCCCCGCTTATATACCCCTGAACTCGTTCCAATTTTGATTTACTTCTAATTTTGAAACCGTATTTCTCTCTTGCTCTCACAAATCTTCTATCCCGTATTTTCTTTTCCATTCGATCGAGAATCTTCGAGAATGTTCTATTTATTCAAAAAAAGACATAAACTCAGTTGAGATTCGAACCCGGGTCTCTGGGTTGCAAAGCAAACACTCAATGTCCCAGGCTAGTCATCCTTATGACGTAGCGTCGAAAATCTTCTACACATAATTTCAAAACGATTGTCATTGTTTTTCGAAAGCGGTGACGGCGGCGAGTGACGTGCTACGGCTGTCTACGCCACAATATGTTAAGGGTACGTTATTTTAGGTGTTTCGTGCCTTTACCTGCGTTTTTTCGGGTAGATAAAAGTGTCTGATTGCGTTATGCCTTCTCTAGCTAGGGTATTTTATTTAGTTTGGTTCAGTCACAGACAATCTATAAATATAAAACTCAAAGGTGACTGATCAACTGACTGATATAGTGATCTATCAACGCACAGCCCAAACCACTGGACGGATTGGGCTGAAATTTGGAATGAAGGTAGATGTCATGACGTAGGCATCCGCCAAGAAAGGATTTTTGGAAATTCCACTTAGAATGGGGTGAAATAGGGGAAGCAAGTTTTACTTCTTAATGTGAGCGAAGCCGCGAGCACACACTAGTAAGTTATAAACAAATACATATATACGAGTACTAATATTTTTTTGACAATAATAGCACTTATGCCAGTAAGCCATTAAATTTTTATCGAAATAGGTTCAGCCGTTTGAGCACGAATACTTTGTCGATTCAATTGAGACTAAGAAAGACTACAGTTTATGTTGCTAGTTAATAATTAAGGTACACGTTTTAGTCATAAGTTTTACACGACATGAACGGTTATTATCGTATGATATGTTCGTATATGTTTGTAACAATATGCCTTTTTATAATACTAGCTGACCCGGCGAACTCTGTTCCGCCTTTGAGGCAATAAATAAGCAGATATAGGATTTTATTCAATTCAATTTAAAATAAAAGAACCGGATAAAAAGTCCTATGTCCGTCTCCTGGTTCTAAGCTACCTCCCCACCAATTTTCAGCTATATCCGTTCAGCCGTTCTTGAGTTTAAATGGTGTAACTAACACCACTTTCTTTTATATATATATGTAGATACTCACTTGATCTCCTGCCACTTGATGAACTCGAGCAGCAAGAGGGCCAGCAGCAGCGAGGCTGCGTACCCCACACCCAGCGGCCAGGGGACTGAGTACCTAATCTCACATATGTCCCACACTTCGCAGAAACATCAACCGTATGTTGTAGGCTATAAGAGCGAGTATTGTACTCACTTGATCTCCTGCCACTTGATGAACTCGAGCAGCAAGAGGGCCAGCAGCAGCGAGGCTGCGTACCCCACACCCAGCGGCCAGGGGACTGAGTACCTCATCTCACATATGTCCCACACTTCGCAGAAACATCAACCGTATGTTGTAGGCTATAAGAGCGAGTATTGTACTCACTTGATCTCCTGCCACTTGATGAACTCGAGCAGCAAGAAGGCCAGCAGCAGGAAGGCTGCGTACCCCACACCCAGCGGCCAGGGGACTGAGTACCTCATCTCACATATGTCCCACACTTCGCAGAAACATCAACCGTATGTTGTAGGCTATAAGAGCGAGTATTGTACTCACTTGATCTCCTGCCACTTGATGAACTCGAGCAGCAAGAAGGCCAGCAGAAGCGAGGCTGCGTACCCCACACCCAGCGGCCAGGGGACTGAGTACCTCATCTCACATATGCCCCACACTTCGCAGAAACATCAACCTTATGTTGTAGGCTATAAGAGCGAGTATTGTACTCACTTGATCTCCTGCCACTTGATGAACTCGAGCAGCAAGAAGGCCAGCAGCAGCGAGGCTGCGTACCCCACACCCAGCGGCCAGGGGATTGAGTACCTCATCTCACATATGCCCCACACTCCGCAGAAACATCAACCTTATGTTGTAGGCTATAAGAGCGAGTATTGTACTCACTTGATCTCCTGCCACTTGATGAACTCGAGCAGCAAGAAGGCCAGCAGCAGCGAGGCTGCGTACCCTACACCCAGCGGCCAGGGGACTGAGTACCTCATCTCACATATGTCCCACACTTCGCAGAAACCATATCGGGAGCTTAACATCACGCCGCTGAATATGCTCTGGATTATTATTCTGAAAACAAGTGGAGTTGAAAGGTTAGTAAGGGAATTATGAATTTTCTCAACATGCATTATAGAGATTTATCATTTCCATGTGTTCACGCTCTTTCACACCGGCTCTGTAAGACACGACTTTTATTAACCAGCTGAAAAAAATAGGCTACCAATTCCATCTACATAATATATGTGATATTGTCAGAAATGGACAAAAACTTGCTTCTTCGCTCAGCAGTTTTTGAAATATAGTTGATTATAAGTGCAAAGCCAACGAAGGTAATTATATTTTTACTAAATTGCCACTTATTGTCAGCTGTTGACACACAACACCCCCAAGTACCACATGTACAGGAGACTTGGGTTTTCAATGAACAAATAAAAAAAAATATTTATAGTATTTTGTTAAAAAGATTTGTAATACAAAATACTCACAAAAATACGACAGTCCCGCACCACACCTTGTTAGACCAGAAGGCGCGTTGCCAGATCGACGACTGGCGGTGGATGAACGAAAGCGATATGATTACTGGAACAAACAATAATCAATTTAAAAGCCCACTGGTGTCAGAATTTACGTGGTAAGAAAAAACTGGTATTGATTTAAATACTAAAGCTACACACTTCATTTATTTCTTATCATATGGCTTGGAAATGTGGTTCTCTTCGGTATATTTTTGGCCCTTATCAATTATTATTTTGGTAGTGCAAACTTAATTCATAGAAAAGAAGATCCACCAATTACAGAAGCCCAAAATGCTGTCATTGATCAAGTGATTTCATTTTGTGTTTATGTCAAAGTTATTTAAATAAAGTAGCACGCAAAAAGCAACAATTTGTTTGTACCAAAAGGACGCGCGCTCAAATCCCATCCCGTTTACGTAGATGCCGAAATCTTACGAGTAACATGTATCCTAAAAAATGACAATAAATATATGACCGTTGTCAAGTACTCACTGAGGTGTCCGGTGATGAGAGCGAGCGTGATGTGTTGCGCCGCGTAGAAGCCGTCGTAGAAATGATCTCCCCAGCCGTGCCAGCTGCGCAGCGTCAGGTCGTGTGCGGTGGAGTAGTTGCCCACGTTCACCGGGTACACCAGCCAGCACGACGTGCTGCCCGTCTCTAAGGGATAAACAAATGAAATATTGCTATACAGCGCCATCTGTTGCAAAAAAAATAGATCTTTTAAACAGTGACCTTGTTTTAGACTGCAAGACCTTTAAATTGCCGTTTTTTGGGAAACGTAAATTTTACCAATAAAGTACATTGTTACAGTGACTTGGGTGAAAACGTCGCGATGGTGGAGTTGTTCTATACCTAAAATTTAATGTTTAATATTGAACCTAATCAGTCTGGCAGGGAAAAGCAAATCACACAAAATAGCACAAATCCCACTATATTCATTCAAATAAATAGTTAACACTTCACTATTGAACATATATACACGTTTTGAAAGTGTATTTGAATGCGTACCTGCAGCAATCTGTTCGCAAAATGCCCGTAGAGTGAACCAGTAAAGCACCAGTATTGATATGACTGAGGGCAGGAACTTGCACGCGTAGCACCAGAATATGAACAACGCCATCTGTCGGGGAAAATATGATAATTATTGGTCTAAGTTTTTAGTAGAATCGGTCAATAGCGTCAGCAGGTGTCAATAGAGAATAATTCCAAAAACCGTGAAAGACAATCCCAGTACTGTTGGAGAGAAATTTTGGACAGGTAGAACATGTGTCTACCGTTGAAGAATCTGGGTGTCCAACACGGTGTGCTTTGCTTGCCCAAGAGATCTTTCACGATGAATCCATTCTACGGTGGAGTTACGACCCTCAGTAATAAAGAATATGACTCGTGGAAGAGGAGGATGTAAAAGTTCTGTAAGGTTATGTAAATATTGTAACTAAGGTAGATAGATATTGTTTATCAGTAAGTACGAACCCCTCTGGTGAGGTCGGTGTGCGGGCGCGTGGCGGCGCGCTGCATGACGCCGGCGTCGAGCGGCGCGAAGGCGAGCGCGTGCGCCAGCAGCGGGCACGCGGCCGCCGCGCACCACACCGCGCCGCCCGCCGACAGCGCCAGTGGTAGGAACGCGCAGAACGAGCCCGTCTGCAATACAACACCAAATATATAAGAAACTAGTGGGTGCTAGCGGCTTCGCTCGCATTAAAAAGTAAAACTTATAACCCCTATTTCAGCCCTTTTACAGTGCCATTTCCAAAAATCCGCCTACGTCATAACATCTAACTTAATTCCAAATTTCAGCCCAATCCGTCCAGTGGTTTGGGCTGTGCGTTGATAGATCACTATATCAGTCAGTCAGTCACTCACCTTTGAGTTTTATATATTTAGATAGATGGGTGATAGACACTTGAACACGATTTAAGAGAAATGCACGAAAAGACAAAATAAAAATGCGTGTTCTTAACTGTCAGCCCTATTGTTAAAAGCCAAACGCTCTTAGAACGCGACTGCGACTGTGTCCAACAGTTGTCGCGGTTCAGTCGACCTTCACTGTCGAGATACTGCTTAGACTTGCTCGTCGTATCATCAGCCTAATAAAATAAAATTGTGAGTGTACTCGAACCAGAAATCTCCAGATCGTAAGGCAGACGTTGTCCCAATTAGCCACAAACGCACATACAGGGTAGTCAAAACAGACGCTGTCATATCATGAGGCAGACTTTCTCGCACCCACAGTAGAGTATCAAATATCTTATATAAATAAATGACTATGTCTTGTATACCTGCAGCAGCGCGATGAAGCACACGCTGCACATCCAGAACTGCGTGCTGTTCCACACGCACATCATGAAGTGGCGCGACATCGTGATCAGCGTGAACAGCGACACGTCCGCGTCGCGAGCCATCTGCAACATAGACAGATAAACTCTTTTATGTTGACACTACACCTAGGTCAGCAGTTTTCACAGATAACAGAAACAAAGAGATTGGCCTTCTGTGATTTTTGTTTGAAACCCAGTGTCCGCAACGACCGCTAGCAGCGGCTGCATTTCGATTATAAGTTAGCGTGCGTTGTCATTGAGTGCTTGTTATGTAACCATTGCGGCGTAAGAACTACTTTATTGTTATACGTCATATACAAACCAAGCAATGGTAATAACTTTGTTTTCCTAACGTCACGTCAACTGACAAGCGGTGAGCCGATGAGGTACGTTTTGAACCGCATGCGTTCGCACGGGGCGAGCTTACTTACCCTATATCCCTTCTGTTATCTGGGTTAGTTTTCACATGCAACGTGTTTCACAATTACAAGTCAAATGTTCACGCGAAAAGAAACGTCGTACTGACGTAACGTAAACGTTTTAACCAATGACAGTGATCTGCTAAAGTAAGAACATCACACATTTTTATGTATTTTAAAGCTAATGTCAACTTAGTGTATGTTAATAAAAAATAAGCGCAGGAAAATAATTACTAATCAAAATACTTACCTTTTGACTACAGAAGTTAGTGTAAGGTTGGTTTTGCCATTTACTTTGCAACTATAGGCAGCATGGAAACAATATTAAGCAAACTGTAGGATTAAATATTCTCTAAAATTTCTAGTACATAGCAGCAAATTGTAACGTTATATTGTAATTCAATGGCATGTTTCATGGCGACTAATATGAAGATATTCAACAAGTTTTGGATTCACAACTATTCTAGTTTTTATACTATGTTATTCAATTAGCTTAATATATGTATTAAGGGATACCGTCATTAAATTACCATGATTTCTAATTGTCGGGTATACCTAAATAAAAATCAGCAGCGTACATTTGGTTACAACTTTAACCATAGTGTATGCAAAAGTATGCCTTACGGAGACGGAGCAAGGCACAGAGTTGAGTGCGCGCGCCAGGTCGATAGGTCCTATGCAGGTCTCGGGGACTTTGTAGGGCGGCATCTTCTGGCACAGCACCGGGTACAGGGGCTCCACTGCTATGCTGCGAGGGTTACACAAGGTTTTTAATCATTTATTAAAGACTGTTACACATATTCAAAATAAGTCTCAACATGTGTCCTTTTGAATTGATGAAAAGACGGTTTATTGGGTCGCTAATGTATCTTCCTCCTAAAAACCGCAATGACGCAACGTATCTTCGTGAATTCTGGTTTAAAGATAGAAGATTAAGAAGAGTGTGTAAAATATTATGGAAGTGGCTTGAGCATTTTATCCCAAAATAATGTGAGCGACGCCGCGCACCTTCACTAGTAATAAGATACGTATGATTAGTTTTATAGGTGTCATCAATTTCTTAGCGACTTTGGATATTAATTGTAATCAAAATATATCTCACCTTGCATCAGCTTGCATGAAAATCTCCATATTGAGGCAATTCGCAGCGGAGCCCATAACGCAAACCACTTCACCGTAGTCCTGCGAAATGAGATAAATTATAGAAGCTCTTCATTGTAACAGTACACATAGAAAGATCAATTTTCAAACTGTGTAGCGCTGTAAGTAAAAACTTAATCTATTTGATATTACATTTAATTTTATTTCTAGTAGAATTCAGAGCAATTGCCACAACAATTAATTCAGCACCTCGTGACACTCTTTTATCTGTTAGATCTACCTTTACGTCTTCCGAAAGTTCGTTCTAGTGCTTCTCAGAAGCAAGGCGACGAAAATATCGACTCTATGATACAAACACAAACGACAAGCGCGTGCATTCAATGAAAAAAATCATTCAAAGCTTACACGCAAATTTTCACCTTATTAGTATAGAAATAAAGATTTTCACACGTACCTGCATAATCTGTATCATTCTCCGCACGGACTGGTGCGTGCAGTCTGTGAAGAGTGACACGAGGAGCGGCACGTTGTCAACTTGCTCAATGTGCGGACGGATGTTGTCGATGCCGCGCGGGAGTTTCGCCTGGAATTTAAGACGTTTGTTAGGGAATAAGATCGAATATTGCGTACGCATCTCGGTATTACCGAAGACTTATACAAGGACACAATTATAATTATAATATTTTTTACATTTTACACTTATACAAGGTGTGTCGCTACTATTTCATACAAGCCAATTACATAAATGATTGGATTCAATTATTGGGGGATTTATTGTCATCTTTCTGCCATAAAGGTTTCTGTCAGCAAATTGTAGAGTCATAAAAATAAATGTGTCACAGCTATAACATATAGAATGCATGTGATATGTGACTTTTTATATTAAAATAACGCGAACAAAGCCGCGAATATCCACTAACTAGTGAATACCAATTTAGGACCGAGAAACATTTGTCAGTAAAACATAGTATATATGTTACGGTAAATGTAGATAATCGGGAATTATGCATAATCCCCGGGAATTATACATAATTACCAACGCACGCATTATTTTGTTTTATTTTATAATTTTATTTTTTACTAGAGTTTTTTTACATGAAATATGCTCACGCTTGACTGCAACTTGCCTGGTGTTAAACAACGTTATAATCTACGATCCAGCGCACTTGCCTAGAAGAAACCAGTTTGCTTTCGCCTTGAAGACCGACAAATTATAATTCAGTGCGGTGCCTCCTTGCCTGTTTTGTTTTTTGCCATGTTTGATTTCATTATTTTCTACATTTACCAAAACGGTATGGTTATTATGTATAATTACCGGTAATTGTGATATATTCAAATGTTTTTCTCACTTTTACCAAGAGCACTGGTAATTATGCATAATTCCCGGGAATTATGCATAATTCCCGCATTATCCACATTTACCGTAACATATATACAACATCTTACGAAAATGTTGTAAGTCAGATACATTTTCACTCAGACTAGACAATTGACAATAGACTTAGTATAGATAGTTACTCGGTTGCTCATGTCGAAGTTGACGGGGGCGGAGTGGTCGGTGGAGTCGGTGAGGCAGGAGAGCGAGCGGCACCCGTCCGCCGGCGACTCCGCCCCCTCGCCCTCCGCCTCGTCCAGCAGCGAGTCCGCGTCGGCCGCAGGATGGGTGGTCGCTACGCTGCCGCGCTGAAATCACACATATCAAATTTCTATAGTTCTACCTTATTCAACCAGGCCCGACCAACGTCAACAGTTTAGCACCGAAAAAAAACACTCGCTTTGCAGGGAATCTTTATTATCCTATATATTCGTTTTCCTATACTTTACTAACTAACTGACTAAGGTTGGTTTAAGCAATTTCTTACGAGAGTGGCAAACTGTAGTGGCGAGCTTTTTACCAGTTTAAGATCTGACAGAGCTTAACAACTGCCGCACTACCAACAGCTGAGACCTACAATTTAATGTATAATCCGACCTAGAAAACCGTTCAATAATATACTATTTTTGTTCATTCAAGCACTGACTGTGTCGAAAGGGATTTGTACTTAGGTACAAAAAATAAATATAAAAAATAATACAGTGTAAACTCCATGTAACGTCACTCTATCTAACGACAAACTCCCTTAAGCGTCGAAATCAATTGGCTTTGGTTGGTTTAGCTTGTCTTTCATACAATGTTTCACTCTACATAGCATTACACCCACTCTCAATAACGACAACAATTGAGTAATAAAAAGTACCTTTTAAGTTGCTAAAATTAGTAAAAACTGCGCAGCTGTGTACGATCTATTCTCGCTTTATTATCCTAGCCCGCAATAAACTCGACTGTCGGCATCATGCATACCGAACTTTCTTAGAAATTCGTTCATTTGTTTAGAAATTGGGATTGCTTGCACGTGTAGACTGTTGTTGACCATGACTCATAAGAAGAAGTCATGGATTATCTATACCGCCGAGCATTAAAGAAGCTCTGGAAGCAGCTAAATTATTGGAAAAATACTTCCTTTATAACCAAGATGCCTCAATATTGCTGGATATGAATAAAATAAGTAAAAAAATACAACAAAATTACTGGTGCAGCAAAAGACGTCAGACAAAAATAACAGACTATATGCAATAGCGTTCAAATAAAATTCTTTTTTATGCACATAACTACTAACAATAATCGGAAATAAACTTTTTCTTTTTCTAATTCTGAATTTTCTTCTCTCCATTTAACGACAACTCTCTATAACGCCATAAAATGCACAGTCCCTTCAGTGTCGCTATATAGAGTTTACACTGTATATGGGAAATAGTAAACTCTTACATGATTCACTATCTTACCTTCAACCCAGTATGCGTGGTGATAGAATGCCTCGCCTTCTTAATCTCGCTGTCAAATTTGACAGTTGTCAGGTCCACGTTGATAGCTCCCGGCGCAGACAGAGACAGAGCCTTCGACGATACCATGTTATTGCTGCTGTATAGAATACAGTTGAATATTGAACTTTATGTCGTAAGGATAGTGGTCAAAATGGCACGGCACAAGACTTAGCGTAGCAGCAATGTAGCAAGCGTGGATGTATGGAATACGTTATGTTAGTAGTTTGTATATCAGTAGTTTTAAATACATTATGTTTCGATGAGAAAAATGTTATTGTTGTTAGTTGATTGTGGGTTGATTGTTAGTTAGCTAAATGTGTCATCAGTGTGATATGAGGAACGGAACAATTATTTTATGTAGAGAGAAAGCTACAGGTAATCTTACATAAGATATCTACTGAATTACCTAAAATACAGAGAGATAAACTAACATCAATAAATACATACTTTATCTACATTAACTACTGATTTCAATATAATACAAATAGCTATAATGTACAATAAATACCTACTATTTAAAATATACATACATACATGTTTTAAATTATAGCACTGGGGATTTATTAGCAGAAAGTTAGCAAAATATTCAAAGCGACACAAGGCAAAGCAAACAAATCAGTTGAAAGTTAGAAACAAAACGCGAAGCAGGTGGGGCCTGTCTCTCATACATACATACTGATATTAAACTATTGCACGTAATTTATAAATTAACACGACATTTTATCTAGTACCTATGACACAAGCGTTTGCTTAGTATGGCGCTAGATGGCGCTGTGAGAAATATTATTTCATTTATTTACTTTCCAAAAGACAAGACGTGAGGTTATTTAAACTATTTCAAGGAAAAAGTAAATTCTGAATTGCTTTATTTAGAATTCGGTAGCCATATATAATTAATCTTAAAAAAATTAAGACAGGTATGTAGAGATAGCACTAATATTATAAATAGTTGTACATACCTTTTGATTTTTCGGGATGTATCATGAAAATCTTTCATCTTTCTATATGTAGTATGTGTGCATTAAATGCATTATAATGCCGTACTTACTGCCGTTTTTTGAGAATATTTTTTTTTAGATTCATGTACTTAATTTCCCGTAATATTTTCGTATGTATGACAGCTAAGCCCCGATGTTGTTGCGATAGAGCGACAGACACGAACCTACAGTCGCGTGCAGGCGCGGCATAGGTTTGCTGCGTGCGCGGCGTGCGGCGCGCGCCTGCGCCCGGCGACCCACCCTCGCTGCCGACAACCACACAACTCACCAATCAACGACCTTCTTTCACTACCCTCTTTTTATGTATTACTCGTATGAATAGATAAAAAATTTTTTTTTCCCTCTTTTAAACCTCCCACCCTCACAGTCGACAGCCCCAGAACTCACCAATGAACGATTTTCTTTCCCTACCCTTTTTTTAACCGACTTCAAAAAAAAGAGGTTATCAAGTCTTCTAAAAGTTTTTTATATGGTATTTTACGATCAGAGAAGAAAGCATTCTCTTTGGCTCCACCTGCCATACACAGTATTTCTATATATTGTGACTTTTTTCGATGTAAATAGTAATATATTTCGATGTATTTACTTATATATATATATAAATATGTTTTCCTTTAATTCGTTACGTTCGACTCTTTCGGCTTGGATAGTGACTCCAGCGACAACTTGGTATGGTTTAATTAATTTTCGCTCATTTGATATTCCTGTCATCTTAGGCTATTCTACCTCCTCTAGTGGTGAATTAGAGATGTCTCTTTTAGTTTCCATTATCTCTAATTTTACCTAATCTGCAGAATAATCATTAATCTCAGGATTATACCCAAGAAAATGGCTATTTATTTATCACGTAATAAATAATAAATGTATCGAGATCTACTGCCATTGAAATTAAAATTATATACTTAGTGTTGAAGTACCTAAATAATAATTCTGAAAAAAGCAAATTGATCAGATTTTTGTGCTTAGGTAGTTAAATTCTGCGTGATTTTCTGTATTTACAATAGCGTATCTTTATCTAGTGATAAAGAACTGACTCCAGCTTTGCAGAAAATAAAATTTGACCAGAATGTAGATAAATAAAAATAGGATAAAGGCTTTATCTACAATAGTACATAGGTAGTGAAAGACTGATCGCATTTAGTGTTTCTCCCGTTAGTGATATCAAACGGTGACTGTTAAAAATCACATGATTGATTATTTATTAATGTAATTATTTGAAGTTGTTACTGTATCTTGCGTCTATGATAGTTTTTTTAAATTTTTCAATGTAATAAAAAAATACGGCAGTACAACGTCCAATAGGATCCCATAAATATGAGATTACGAGCTGTGATTGGTCGTGTCTCCGCCATATTTGATTCCAGTTTTAAATTTTTAGAAAAATAAACAATAATTGTATAGAGCAAGAGTAGGAATAGAGCAATCCTACACATCCAGAATTAAAAATACAACATCGAGCTATGCATTAACTTTTAAAATCTTATTAATTTACACATAGAAATTAAAAAGGTTACAAGTTACACATCAATTTACGAATAACAGTGTGTTGTGTGTGTTATGGATGTTATTTCTATGTTTGCTGAGGTTATAACATCAATGTGAAATGTATGTTTTGTTATTTTTCACACCAAAATCAGTGACGTTATTGTATACGTTAATGTCTCTATTAGTTCCTATATTTTGTTTCTGTATTGGACTGTATTCGCGCGATTTGAGTGCAATTATTCTATCACATTGTTCTATCGTAAATAATCAAAGAGTAACACTATTATAAACATATATGTTTAGGGTTTGTTTAATGAGACTAAATGGCACTAAAAATATCACAAAAGCACTAGATAGATGCGTGTATACGTTCACATTTTCAGTATAAAGCTTATTTGGATTATCATACATGTAACTTTTTGAACTAGAATAAAACTGCTTGTAACACTGGTGTCAACAATAGTACACCTTAACTGCACTCAAATCTCGCGAACTGTAGTACAAGGATATAAACATAACATGCCGTGTATAATCCGATTCACTAAACGTGACATATATAAACAGCGGCAAAAACCATTACATCCTTCTTGCACAATACAGTTCGTCCATCAGTGCGAAAAGGATCTAATGATTTTCGCCGCAAGTTATAGAAGTCACGTTTAATTTATCGTTTTTAGTATTAGACTAATAGTATAGGAGGCGCATTACCAACTGAGGCTTGCGGCCATAAATCACTTCTCTATATGTGAAACTGGAAAAATGTGTAGTATTTTTCCTCTGCGACTGCTCCTTAACCGGCTTCAAACAACAAACTTTGTGCTAAGGTTAGTTTGTTGTTTAAAGCCGGTTAAGGAGCAGTCGCAGCGGAGAGACACTACATACCTATTTCTCCAGTGTATCATATATAATGGATTTCCGCAATGTAACTCCTGATTCAATATCTTATCAGTTCTTATCGGGTAAGCACGCTCCATCTTAGGTCATAGCCTTTGCTTACCATCAGGCAAACTATGGCCAAGTGCAAACCCGTTTTACTTAGAAAAAAAATATTTGTCTAGCTAAGGACTCACGAAGCGTTTTTTTCCCGCGCCCGTCGCGGTGGCGAATTCGACTCAAATTTTTAAAACTCACGAGACCTGAGTTTTGTGCGGTCCCGCTGCCGTCGCGGCTGCGATTATCGCCCGCAAACTTGGCGGTTATCGCAAGATGGGATGCAGAGCGCGCAGGTGGAACCCGCCGCGGCTGCGATCGCGAGCTGCGCCCGCTTGTACAAGATCCCCGCGGGTGCAGCGGGAGCCGCGAACAATCACAACCTCCGTGTGCGTAAAACGCGTCGTGAAATGTGCTTTAAATTTTTACATACATATCTGCATTCTACAAAGGCTGCGGGCCCGCCACCGCGGCGGGCGCGGGTAAAAAACGCTTCGTGAGTCCTTACCGTCTATGTATATCTGACTGTAACATATGTTAGTATTTGGTCTCACCTGGTGGCCTCCTCGCTGATGAGCGATATGTGGCAGTTCCAGCCGGACTCCAGCCCCATCTTCTCGCTGAACACCCTGGAGCGCAGCTCGTTCTCCTTGCTGAAGTGCACGAAGCGGATGCAGGCGCGCTCGAGCCGCTCGATCAGCTCCACCATGTCGCTCTGCGCCTGGTACTGCATCGTCACCATGCCTATGAATACCTGCACGTGCGAGTTTTAAATCTTGAAATATAATAAGTGAGCTAATGTTTGGTGAAATAATAAACAGTAAAACATGCATTTTATACTCCAGTTGATATCATTTTGTAAAATATTATTAGACAATATTCGAATTACAGTTACAACTACATAGTTACTAGTAAATATGGAACTAGTAGTTTAGTAAATATAATATACTAATGAGTACTAGGAATACCTGGTTGCATTGCAGATCAAAGAAGCCATCAGCATCCTTCACGTCTTCATCGGTCACCTCGTTGAAAAGCAATGAATCTGAAAATGTATAATATATGAATTCACATAAAAGATGTTTCATACACTACAAAGCTATACCGAGCAACAGCACAGAGATAGAGTAGTAGTTTCTTCTTCCTCTGAGAGGCAGGGCGCAGGAGCACACGGACCCCGGGGAAGTTGAGCGACACCCGGAAGCTCCCTGCGAGTACGACAGTGAGCTCGACTGGACTCGACTCGTCTACTCGACTCGTCTATTGTTGATTGTGTGGAGCGTCCCCGCGGCAGGCGCGCAACTCGGCGAGACTTAACGATGCGCAAGCCTGCAGGTATGACTCTGAAATGGAATACAATACAAACAGAATATATAAATTATTATTTACCTGTGGAGTGGAAGTTGAGCGCGGGCGTGGCGCCCCAGGGGGCGGAGCGCGGCGCCAGCTGGCGGCTGTCCGGCGGCAACTCCAGGTACATGCGCGCCAGGGACGGGGAGATGCCGCGCGTCAGCGGCCTGAAAGAGACGCAACACTTTCAAAGTAGTTGAAGATGAGAGCTTGTCACACGTTATACAGTTATCTGGTAAAAAAACTTTCAGAAGATTCGATAGCCTCCTTTTTTGAAGTCGGTTAAAATTACCGGGTACATGTAAGAACGGGACAGAGATATACCACGTGTCAGCGGCCTGGAAGAGACACATGACTTATTATAAAAGTGATATTCATTCAGGAGGTTTGGTAAAGAACGTGTTGACATGTTTCATTCTTTCTGCCTAGTAGAAATGGTATGTGGTACATGTGAGACGGAGACATACCGCTAGAAAGGATAATAATCATCATCAGATCGTAGGGTCGCGCACGGCATGAGCATTAATCTTAAAAATCAATCATTTTTACGCCAATAAATGCCAAGAAGTTGCATTTGATCCTAGATTATGTTTAATAATATGTTCAAATTAGTACTTGTATGCGAAGGCGGTGCAGTAGGCAGTGAGCGAGTTCCGCTGGTAGAAGTCGATGATCTTCTTGCGGTCGGCGGGCGACAGCGCGCACAGCTCGCGCCCGTCCCAGTACTCCACGCACGAGTCCAGCACTATGTCTGCTGTGCCCTGGGATTTGGGAATAATGTGATTGAGCTAAATTAATTAATAATAACGCAAAATTAACGATGGCTTTCGAAAGATAAAAACCGGCCAAGTGCGAGTCGGACTCGCGCACAAAGGGTTCCGTTCTATCATCTATAATAGAAAATCACAGTATGTACATATATATAAGTTAAGTACATAATATTTTAATTTAATTTAATAATAATAATCTATGACATGTACCTAATTCAAACAAATTATTAATAAAATGTTTATCTGTTTATCACGTTTCTAAATACTACAAAGTTTAGTTCTGTTTATAAAATAACGAGAAATCAACGAAATTCGAAGTAGTAAATTGCAAACTTATAGGTA
Source organism: Macaria notata (assembly GCA_927399415.1). NCBI lineage: Eukaryota > Metazoa > Arthropoda > Insecta > Lepidoptera > Geometridae > Macaria > Macaria notata. Next base: position 8,302,067 of record OV656725.1, on the reverse strand, counting down.
GGATTTCGATACACATCCGGGCAGCATGACGACGCTCGCGCGATACGCGCGGTTGTGGCTCGCTCCGTGATGTTACCTCCCCCGCTACCCGCGCGGCCGTTGCTTAGCAACCACCTCGCGCTCGCGCCACCACCACACCGCGGCGCGGCGCTCGCACCGCTTTTAGATGCACGGATTATTTTCAGTAGGTACTTTTTTGGCTATCATGATCTTTGAGCTAATATCGAAATAATATAGTATCTGTGTTTGGACTCAGCATTATGTATGTTTGGACAATGTACTCTGTGCGTTAGGTTTCTAGGGCGAGGTTTGGGCTCTGCATTTAAAATTTTTAGAGAATGGGTTCTATGTGTTAGTGTTCTGGACTGTGTTTAGACTCTGCGCTCTATATATATGTATATACTCTGCATTTTGCGCGTTTAAAGCCAGTCTAGCATGGACGTTATTTTATGCGAAGTCAACGAGTCTTTATAAGGCCTCGAGGAGAAGCGAAACAAGAGTCAAACGAAGTAATATAATAGCCAAACGAGCACGAGCAGCGAACAATGCTGAAGCGAACAGCGAGTAAGTCTTGAACACAGAGCCCAAACGCATATATAGCCAGTCCCAACGGAAGACCAGCGCTGATTGCTTCTTATAATCAGCATTATGCTGAGTTGGGGCTGTGTTCGGGCAGACTAATTTATTTATTTATTCATTGTATATATGTGTGTATTTGGTAAATATGTCTCAATAAATGTTTTTCTATTTTTCTATATAATTCTTACCTGCGACAACATCTGCAGCTGGCCCGCCCGGTCCCGCACCAGCACAGCCAGCAGGTGCGGGAGGGGCACCTTCACGCGCGAGCTCAGCTGCAGGGAGCGCACGAACTTGCTCTCGCGCCGCAGGGTGTCTGCTTGCTGGGAACAATGTCAAAATGGATTTACTTTATTTTTCCATGTGACCGCAAGATCATATGCAATGGAGTAACGAATGCAGACTATCATTATTTAAAAGTTTGTTGTGAATCGGTACTATTTAGTGATATTTGGTATGAAGGGGCGGGATTGTATAGTCTTGAGAGACAGGCTAATATTTAATCGTAATAACATGAAGATCATATCCCTGCCAGATTGGGTGCGTGGAAAAGATCGCTATTAGCGATAAAGCCGCCAATTAAGACGCTGATTTTAATAAAGTAGACATTTATCTATCTATCTAAGCCGCGAGCACCTTATAGTAAGAAATAAAGGAAAAGGAAAAACTTAAAATTTGCATCTAATCGTAATAAACATAACAATATCTCACCAGATGTCGGAACACCGCGAGGCAGTCCTGCACGGTGTACGTGTCTGCGACCGCCTCCGTGAAGCCGATCTGCTTGGCCAGCTCGCAAAGGCAGCGCCGGTTCGTTACTGGGACCAGGTCTTCACTGTAATACAACATTTCTTTTTTATAAGTCGTCATCATCGACGGCCGTTATGTACCACTAGTGCTTGTAAATTAGAGTAAAATCTTGCAAGGCATAGAGAATTAGAATTTAGAATGCATGTGTTGTGTTGTGAAAATGGCAGTCAATTTTTGTAAAACCGGATTTCAACAAATCAAATTATTTTAATAGACAAGATAGGTAAGCAGCTCACCTCTGATGGGTTTTTCATAGAAAGTTGCACACAGAAATATGCATTTTGCATATGTCTTACTCTTACAAACATATCACTTAGATCTTTATTAGGGTCAAGAGGCCTATATCTTGCAGTGGGTCCCATTAGGCTGATGACCACCGGCGCCTTGACCTTGAGCACCGCCGTAAGGTGGCCAGTCTTTCGGTTTTTTACAGATTGCATTTCGGAGAATGTGCGGAGGAATTATTATTTTTATTATATTATAACATAATTTAATTCCTGCAGCCCCATTTTACCATCGTACGAGTAGAGGTACGGCAAGAAGGCACCGTTATACAGTTGAGGTTCCAAAGACTCGCACCAAGCGGTTTGCTTCGACTTTCATCGTGCGAACAGCCAAACTGTGGAACTCCTTGCCCGAATCTCTATTCCCCTTGAACTATAATTTGTCGGTCTTCAAGCCGAGAGTAAACCGGTTTCTTCTAGGCAAGCGCGCTAGATCGTAGATTACAACGTTGCTTAACATCAGGCAAGTTGTAGTCAAGCGTGAGTCTATCTAATTTAAAAAAATAAAAAAGATGAACCAACAAAAACCTCAGTTCCCGTTGAGTCGTCGCGCGCACTAGTCGTCCGTCACGTTGCAGGCCGCTCCCTCCCGTGAGGGTGCGTGCGCCGCGTGCTGCTGCTCCCGAGCGGGAGGTCGACGCGCCTGCATCACTCCAGGAACTACAGCCTGTCGTCCCGGCGTTATAGGAAAGCGCCGCAGCGACAGGCACATCGCCATCGGCACATCGCCACACATCACCACACCACTTCGAGCAACGCCGCCGCTGCTGGTGCGCCCCGCGGACTGGCGACTCGACGTCGTCCACTTGGAGCAACGCCGCCGCTGCTGGTACGCCGCGCGGACTGAGCGACTCGGCGTCGACGCGTCGAACAACGCCGACCGTCGCTGGTGCGCCGCCGGACAGAGCGACTCGTCGTGTGTGTGCGTGAACTTCCCCGGGGTCAGCGTGCCCCGGCGCCCAGCCCCTCTAAAGAGCGCAAGCTCGCTGAGGACCTACCAGCTTCCCCTTGGGGACTGGCAGACGACCCACGACGACCAACAAAAACAACAATCACGTATAGAAAATGGATTACCTCTGATGTGCCTCCGTAGTGAGATGCGCACAGAAGTGTGCGTACGTGTGTCTGGCGTGCGGCGCGCACGTGTTCAGCAGCGCCGCGAGCCCGAGGGGCTTGAGGCGAGCTAGATGCGTGCGCCACCGCGTGTCGTCCCATTCCACGCAGAATGGGGCGTTCTGGTCGTGCGTGAGGTCTAATACCTGCAAACACAGAAAGCTTTTACATAAGCAAACAATATGGTGGGTACATCTCTTAGACTACAGTGGTGCTTAACAGACAGGCTGTAGTCAAATCTAAGCCTATTGATTTAAAAAAAGGCAGTTTTGTTGTCTATAGCAGTTCTAGGAAAAACTTTTGTGACTGACTGATCTTTTACAGGGCCTTCAAAGCTTTACTCACGGTTTTAAGATTAACGAAAATATACCTGGAATGAGTATGAATTATTGCGTCTGTAAGTGAGTCCACCGTGGCCGAATAAAAAATGCATTATGAGGTTTTTGTTAATTTTTTAAATGTATGTATCATAAAGAGACTAAAACCTCACCTCGGCTATAGTGGAAGGTTCATTCAGGTTGCTATCTCCTGCTTCTAGATTCTCCGCACTATGGTCTATAGAACCAACCAAACTCGTTTTACTGGAGTTGTTGGAGGACGGGCTGTTGGTAGAGTTGCGGAGGAAGAACACTTTCTCGGCAGTCGGGTTCGGCCAGGATAGTACGCCTTTTTTGTCTACGCAGCATAGCGCCTGTAAATAAACACAACACTGAGATGAGCTATTGGGAAACAGGAGTTAATTTGGGAATATTCCTCATCCCATTTTTATTAATAAATAACTTCAAACGATGTCACACAACCACATTACAGATATTTTGCCGTTCTTGTTTATTAAGTGAAAGTGTATTTTATTGGTTTGTAGGATTTGTTTGTTTTCCTTCGATGATGTCGTAACGGATTAATTTAGTTTAGTTTTAGTTAGAGGTCTTCAGATTGCAATAGGTATGTAAAATACGAGGATAGGTACTACTTACACTGAGCGACCCCAATACATGAACAATATTAGCAGTCCGACACACCATATCCTCTCTCCCCGTGAGCACATTGAAGAACGTCTTCCAAAACGACTTGAGGTTCTCGGGCTTCAAGTTGGACTCGCTCAGGGCCTGTATGAGGGGGTCGCTGGCGTCCTCCGATATAGAACACGACTTCGTTCGGACGTACTTCTGACGGGTTTCAGACAGGAGTTTGAACCTGTAAAAAGTAATTGAAATAATGTAATAACATATTTTTTTTATTTACGTAGAACAAAATATTGTACTCGATTTCTTGTCTGTAAGTGTCATACAAGCTTCAAGGAAAAGCAGGTTATAAATTCGATCTGCTTGTACGTACTTGTATATGATATTATTGGAATTGGATTAAATTTCGATTTGATGTGATATTATTTATTACCTTTCTTAGCGTGTGTAGGTTAGGTACTAATTTTCATAAATGTAAAATTGACCAAGTTTTGTGAAAAAACAAATAAAATATAATTGGTCACATGTTCATTTTTAATCCAGTACAGGTATGCTCATCCTTTGTTGAGTCCAGTGTCGCTTTAGGCGATTTGGTGGTCAAATTAAACTCGACTGGTGAAGTGTAGGTAAAAAGTAAAGGTAATAGGTTTCTTCTAGACAAGCGTGCTACATCTTAGACTATAGTGGTGCTTAACATCAGGCAGGCTATTGTCAAACGTAAGCCTATCGTTAAAAAACTTTCAGAAGACTTGATAACCTTCTTTTTAAAGTCGTTTAAAAAATAGTTAAAAGTAACTTACCTAGCCAGCCCGTAGCAGTTGAGTACGACCCAAGCAATAGGGAAGACAATCTGCAGCAGTGGTAGAGACGCCGCTATGGTCTGCAGGAAGTATATCTCAGTCCAGTGCGTGACTCCCGGCAGGTGGTACACGTGGCGAACGAAACTCGCTATTACGACGATGGATATCACGAGCGGAAGCACTATGCCTTCCATTATTTTTACTGTGCACTGTGGATGAAGGAAAAATATTGTAAAAATCTTATTTTTGTATAATTTTGCACGAGAACAACAGATATACAGGCGTAAAGAGTTCAGCCTCGACGATATGTGCTTTGCGAATTTGATTTCAGATGTTTTAGCAATGGTTTGTTTTTTATTTAATTATTTGGAGCCTAGTCGCTGTCCGACCAAATCGCCTTTATTGTAGCTGGACTGACAAGTTGCCGTTTTTTATAGTAGATATTCATCATAGTACTGGACGACGCCACTAGAGTGTCGGAGAACGCAATTATTAGAAATTATTGGAGGAGTTCTGGTCACATAATGACACAAGCACGGACCGGAAAAAATGTGTTTATTGATCAGAGGCCCTGCGGGCGGTTTGTAAGGTATCGACACTAGACTTTGCTACTTACATACGAACTCCTGATTTGTTTTTAGTTATAGAAAAAAATATTTTTCCCTCACCAAATACCGTTGTTTCTCGAACACAGTAACAGGTCTGGCGGTTGCCTGCCGCAGCGCCACCCGCAGGTTGTTGATGAAGGGAGTCTCGCACATGCGGTACGCCTTGTTCTGGTGCGGCGCGCGCACGCGCGGCCCGCTCGAAGCGTCTTTGTACTGGAAACATAGGCTGCGGTCATTTATTGGCAGTTGGAGATGTTCTAAAGGAATTTGTATATTTCTAAATTTTGTCTTAGGATTATGATATGGTTATAAAGAATTAAAATATCTTTAACATATCTTATTATTTCTTCCGTGGGTCGGACGACACGTTAAATTGTAGGTCCCGGCTGTTCGTCTAGTACGGCAGTCGTTAAGCAATGTCAGAAGCCCTTAGTGCGGCTTGATAAACTCTCGACACCAGATGGCCACTCTCATTCGATAAGAAGATTCAGGATGAAATCACAAAAATAAAGGAATATGTACATATGTAGGTATATAGCTAGACAAACAGCTAAAAACGAGTTTACTAGTACGATAAAAACATTTTAAATTTTTTTTTATTTTTCAAAATACCGTGCTAGAACCTACATAAGTAATAAATATTCTAAAATATACCTTACTTTCTATATGTTGTCGTATAATATTGTTAAATAACGAAACATTGAAATTTGGTTACAGAACACAAACTTTGTACAGATTTTTTTGGTTTGTTGCTTGTACTTATACATTTGAAATGCTTTCTGCCCCGCAGAAGTTACTTTTCATCTTATGCTAAGCAATAAGCTAGGACAATGGTTTAGATATCTGGCTAAAGATCAAACCTCGGAAGAAGGCTGGAAGGTCTGTCCAAAGTAGAGATCAGGGTCGCCAGCCTGTACGGGGCGGCAGTGGCCCGGCACATCCTGCCCGGGGCGCAGCACTATCATGTCGCCCTCCACTAGCAGTGCCCACGGCAGGTTCACTATTGTAGCTGGAACATAGAGTTTGGTAAATAGGACAGATAGATGGCGCTCTGTGTCACATGTTCTGGATTGTAATTGCTGGTTTCTTTCAAGGTCCTATACTAGCACAATACTATAAATAACGATGATCTGTCGCTCTGTTATGACATGAAAATAAGTCGAAAAGACCCCCAAATACACTTAAAATGTAAGATTTAAGAAAAATTGACTTCTACAGAGACACAAAACAAGACATTATAAAATAACAAGATAAATACAAAGCTACTTTTGTTTAACAACCTAATCTCAACTTCTCCAGTTTGTCATGGAAGGAAGACAGTATCCGGCGCTGGTCTTCTCTAACATGCTGTTACTATTTATACAGAGTTCTAGATAACTTGCAAAAATGTACTGGTGTAGTACATGAGCTAAAATATTACTAAGTACCCATGTGACTTTATTCATATATTCAGGTTAGGCAGATTTTTATTTAGCTATTTTTATTAATTTTGTTATTATGTAAACTTACCATCCCTGTATGTCCATTGCAATATTACACAAGGTGAGAAGGGGGCACACAAATGTGGAAAGTGATCCTCTTTCCATTTAGAATTCTCTATGGCATCATTTAATTTTTCTGAAAATAAAAACATACTTTATTAAACATTAGCTACAAGAATAGGTGTTTTTTAAAATGAATATTAAATATTGTATTTATTTATTTATTTAATAATATGCGCCCGACATTGCACACAGCGCCATCTAGCCTCACACTAAGCAAATATTTGTGTTGTGGGTGCTAGACATAGAGTAATATAATATACCAGTTGATAATATTCGACAAAATCAATTATTATCGAATTTAGCGACACTATAAAACTTCCGCACTTGCACCGCTGGTGCTAGATAATGGATATAATTTATTTTTTCTAAATACTCACTTGATATAGATAGAAACTACCAGACCCAACATAAGTACATAAGTAATTATAAATTTTAAAATTCATAATTACTTGTGTCATGCCGGAATCTAACCCGCAATCCTAGATTATAAGGCAGAGCCACTACCAACTAAGCTAAAAGGGTGATAAAAAAATAAGATTTTGTAACTTTTGTGATTACAGAAAAAACATAAACGGCTGAACCAATTAGAGTTGTAAAATATACTGTATAAATATAGATCATATCTAGGTTTAACATATAGCTTAACTTAAATTGTACAATGCACATATACATTTCCATCATCACTACAACTAATGTAAACAACATTCATGCTTGAAAATATTGATTGTATAATTTATTTTATATCACTAGTTAGAATTAGACTGTAAATGAATCTAGCTGCAAATAGACATGTTAATAGTATAAGTAAATATGAACAGTCATGGTTCATTGCAAGGTAAAACTTGATAGCATAGATTTTAAGCAGGCAAGTCTGAATTATTAAACTATGTTTTCATCATTTCTGATTTTAAATTAGTTAACCATATGTTTTTTTCTTATCAATAAATAACCTTATGGCAAATATTTTGTTGTAGTCAAAATTTTGAGATAAGATATGTATTTTAGACACTGATTTTATCTAAGAGTTGTGAACTTGATAGTATGTATAGTCAGAAAATATATTTATCTAGCACTATATAATGTTGTGTTATATCTACACTTCATACCTAAATAAAGTATTGTTTTTATTGAATAAAATACTACTATTTATACTATAGAACAAGTAACTATACCTGCTGGTTCAGTATATACTTAAATAATTGTAGTTTATTACTTTTAACATCAGAATATCTATTAAGCTCTAAAGAGAAAATAATAATAAAATTTAAACTCACCTAATACTTTATTAACTCTATGAGGTATTTCATTCCTGTACTGATACTCTTCATTGAAAGCAACTAGAAAGTTGATCACCAATATGATGAATAGAAACAAAGCTTCCCAGAGTAGATAGGCATGAGCTTGAATAGACTCTCCTAAGAAATATGTGAGTGTGAGACATACAATATATACTACTGTGATTGTATACGCAACACCCGACAGAAGCACTTTCTCAGACGAAAAGGATATTATGTCTCGAACCAAACTGTACCTGAAATGCAATGGTAAAATCATAACTGTGTTATCCAGTTTTTCGTATAATATAGGAAAAATATCTTAGATAGGTACTGATAAACTGCTTACCCAGTAGGATTTTTCTCTCGGTGTTCTTTGATAACAGCACTGATTTCATCGCGGAGTTTAATTAACGCTTCTTTGGTTGAATAACCCAGTATTTGTTGATTGATATTTTCATCCATTGTAAATTATATCATTCACATAGTTCACACAAGAAAATTCTTAAATTTTATTGTAAAAGTTACACAAAAATAAAAATAGAAAATTGATCAAAATGTTTACGTTCTTTCGACGATTTTGGATTGGTTTTGACAATTTAATTTTATTTAATAGACTTTGACAGCTTTAAAATAGGTGCCTGTTACATTCGCATACATATTACTTTCGAATATCTAAATTAATTTCGACATTTTCGACGTTTTCACGGTCTTTCCATAGCAATATGTATTAATCTTGATCCTTATTCAAATTTACAGGCCCTCTCTTTGAATTGTAATTTTGTGAACATCTATCCCTCATTATTTTTATCATAAGGCTAAATAATATAGTTAAGTGCATTATATGTCAGTAGGATCATAGAATATATAAACAGTTATGCAGTTTATAGTGATGCTATGTTATACTTCCAGTCGATTAAAGTTTTAATCGAAGATCAAATCGATTACTATTAACGTGTATTCTTACAAGATTTTTTTCAACTAAATCGGTGATTAGTAAAAAAATTGAAAAATATAATAAGGCTTAATTAAATTCAAGCTAGCTGAATGTACCATATGGATTAAGTCTAAGTAAGATCTTGGTGTATAGGCTATTTTTTTATTACTTCATGTGCTTGTTAGATAATATAGCAATTGGTATTATAGTATTACTTGCAAAGACGATCATTGTAAAATTTAATAAATAAATTGTAATAATCGTGCAACATAAATAATCATGTCTAAAAGAGAGTTTCAACATTTAGCGGTATGATGTGTTAACATCATCATCATCATCATAAATTTAAGGGCAGGGCCCTTGTCTGTGGAGCATGCGCCATCCTTCCCTTCCCGATCTTCTGCCAACATATCACATAAAAATAGTTGAAATGAAAAATACATAATTAAACCGTGACACACGTCAACAGTAACATGTAACATGTGTGTAATAGTATGTTAACTCGAATATTTATTCGAATCATAAACTAGTCGAATCGCTGATAATTCACATCACTATATTGCCTTGAAGTTGGTGATTCCAAGAAATTCTCCGAAGTTTTTCTTTCTATTTTATGTAAGTACTTACGCTTCAAGCGCAACAAATTCCCTGTTTAGTGATTCTCCGGGACTCGAGTCTCTCTACTATCTGCTGATAACGAGTTTTACATTTAATTGAAACAGTGGCGTAGTTGAATAAATGTGGAGTGCTTGCAGTGATCGTATCCAGTCAGTGTGTTGTGTGTCATCGTGTCGGGTCGCAGTCACTGGTGCGCCATTTAGCTCACGATAAAAAAACAAGGAATGTGCATATCGACTCGATCGTTATAGTGGGTACAAGTGCTTTTTTCGTAATGGAGTGAATTCCGGACACAACAACAATGGATAAATCAAACAAAAAAGGAAACTGCATTTCGCGCAGAGGTCCACAACACGGACTATGGATGTGGTTCCTAATAGTCCTGTGCTCTGTATGCTTACCGGGCATCTTCGCGAAATGTCAGGGTGTCGACAACTTATCAATGTCTGTGCAACCTGAAGGTATGATCACATTGGCTTATGGGAAACCTCTGGAGATATATTGCACTGATGACATTTTCTCTGCTGATAACGTCGACTTTTTGTATGGAGGCACATCACAGCCATCGGAGAAAGTGAACAGCACCACTAGAAGGTTTCACAGGGCTATGCATGACAAAGGAGTCTTCACTTACTATTGCTATAACAAAGAGACCAGGAAGAACTGTGCAACGCGAGTCTTAGTGGACTCCCCTCCTCAGAATGTAACAGACTTTGCTTGTAAATCTAAGAATCTGGACGAGTTGAACTGTACCTGGACTGCTGCAGAAGGATTCAGTGTCACCAACTACTCCCTGAGGTTCATTGTCAACGGCCAGCCAGTGGATGCTTGTAAAGCCACCAAGATTGGTAAGAAGTACTCTTGCACCTGGAGCACCAGCAGCGTACCCAGATACAGGCATCTGGAGAGAAGGTTTTTCTTTAACTTAAAGTTTGCAAATGTATTTGGTTCCAATGAACAGAATTTCACTGTAAACCACTATTCGATCGTTCAACCGGCGCCCGTGTACAACCTGAAGGTGTTGGAGAATGGCACGCACAGTGTGCTGCTGCAGTGGGACCTGCCCAACAACATGGCCGACCTCATGCCTAAAGGTGTCACTCACCGGATAGAGTACCAGATAGCTAAAATTGACAATACATCATTCTTCCGCAGTGTTGACACATCAGGATTGCCTCTCAAAAATAAAACATACAAGTTTTTACTCTCAGATTTGCCATATGCTCACATGCAGTATGACTTGAGAATATACATTAGACCAGTGGAAGCCACCAGTGATGAGTTCTGGTCCCAGCACAGTTTCAAAATGTTTTACACTGAAGGTGAGAGACCGCGGAGACCTCCTGATACAGTAGCGGGAGCATTTGCCCAGTCACCTTATGATTCTAAGAGGCTGATATATGTATACTGGAAACAGCTGGAGGAATATGAAGAGGCAGGGGCTAATTTCACATATAAGGTTGTGGTATATCAAGATTCAAAAAACCCTCAAACATTTCTAGCAGACAGCAAGAAACGAAGTTACATAATTCTGGATCCGGCATCTCTAGGCCCTATCAACATTAGAATTTGGTCCATGAATGATAATGGTTCATCAACCAACAGCAGTCAACTCTACATACCACCTTTCAAAGATACAGAATTTTTAAGGGTGCCATCTTTCACAAAGCTTGCTTATGAAAATGGCACCTACAAATTATCCTGGGGAGGTATTGAAGATATAGACAACTATACCTTGTTCTGGTGTCAACATAATGCTACAAAGATTTGTACCGGTAGAATGAATTTCACCTCTGTAGACCCAACTAGTACTGAACATGTCATAGACTTGCCCAAGGATACCAGGTACCAGTTTGCTATTTCTGCTAATAAAGGTGCTAAGACTAGTGGAATGGTTTGGGCTACCTGTGATATATCTAAGGATGGAATACCAATGTATGGCTTCCCTGTCAAATTGGATCATGGTGTCCCTGGAAAATCTTATGTCAAAATAACTTGGACTATGGCCTGTACACTGCAAGAAGGCATTATTAAAGGCTACCTATTATCATATTGTCCAGTAAAGGATACAAGTAGCAACTGTGTAGATGAAAAACAGTCTTCTTCCGTTTATGTCTCAAATCCTAAGCAAATGGACATGAACATAACAGATTTAAATCCCTACACAACTTACTTGTTTTCATTATCATTGAAAACCACTTATGGATTAAAGAAAATAGAGAATGCTTCTACTGGAGTCACCACCACTGAAGACACTCCAACCGAGCCTAGAAATGTAACAATCACTGATATCCAGAATGACTCCATCTCCATATCATGGGACCCTCCTGAAAACAAAAATGGGATCATTGGCAAATATGTGATCTATAATTACTCCACTGAGTACTATGTTGATAAAGTACCTGAAAATGATAAAAATAATTATAGAAGAAATGTGACTCTGAGTGGCCTACGAGGATTTCATAACTATTCTTGGTCTATTGTAGCTTGCAATACTGGAATACAGATGTGCTCTAAGCAGAGTCCACCAAGAGGTATTTTTGTACGAACTAGAATAGGCCCACCTAGCAGGTTGAGAGCTCCAACTATTTTGGATAATCCTGATGTTATCAAATGGGAGATGCCTGAGTATCCTGGAGGGGCAGTAGATCAGTATCAAATAATGATAATCAAAGATGATCATATGCCCGGAGAGATATTCAATACCACTAACCTCTCATATTCACTCACCCATTGTGATGGTGGAGTGGCTGTAGAGAAGTATCAAGTGAGGGCTGTCAACTATGATGAAGATATCTATCATGGGACCTTTGTACTCTCTGACAAAACTGAAGTAGTGTTGCCGCGGCGGGCGGACACGACGCGAATCGAGTTCCCTGGAGCCTGGAGCGAACCCAGCACTGTGGCCTGCCGCAGCAGGGATGGCCTCACTATGGTATTCATATTATTGGCAGTTTTCGGACTGGCGGGTATTATGTATGGATCCATGAAATATTTCAAAAAGTGGAAGAAAATGGAAGATATTAAACCAGTTTTACCTTATGGTCTCGGAGTACCTGAAAAAGATGAATCCAAGTATCCCTTTGATGTATGGAATGCTTCCAGCAAAGATGAAAAACCGTCTTCTGATGAAATGCTACTATTACCTAACAGCAGGGGCACTACTGTGTCGACTAATACAAAACAAAAGGACGACACGAACTGCGGATCCAGCGACCACACCGACAGTACCGTGCTGTCGGACGCGTCGCGCGGGCCCGTCGACAGACAAGCTTCCACATCGGACGACGGCTCCAACTCATCGCTTCATTTGGAAATCGAAGCCATCAAAAGAGACGACGAAAACGTTACGCACGACAAAGAACCTTCTAACTCGGACTCTGAGCCTTCTAGAGAAAACTCGCCATACTTCAGCAATAGAGAGCTGAGAATAAAGCCCTCGAGCGGTTACGTCCAACAACCGATGGTGAACCCGGCCTCTGGTTACGTGCAGTCCACGCCGGCGCCGCCGCCTAGCAAGAGCCCGCCGGCTCAGCCTGCTAGTTCCAGCTACGTGATGGCCGCGCTGTCGCCGCCCATCTTCACGACCGGCGTGCCTCCGCACGGCCTGCACAGCAACCCTCCGTCGTCAGGATACGTGCGCCCCGAGGACGCTCACAGTAGATCGATGCTCAACTTTGCCAACCCCAACCTGACGCCGACCAAGCTGCTGGGGCCGGAAAGCTTGCCTATAATGCCGACGCTGGCTCCCGGCGCCAAGAGCGGCGCAGACAGCAGCTACATCCAGCTGCAGTCGCTGGACGCGCTGCCGGGGCAGAAGGCGCGCGCGGCCAAGCCGGCGCCGGCCTCCAGCGGGTACGTGAGCCCGGCCGACGCCGTCATCAACAAGCACCTGTCCAACATGCTGGCGGGCCCGCTGGCCGAGGAGGCCGCCATGGTCGACCCTACCATGTCGCCCGACGCCTACTGCCGCTTCTCCTGGAGCACCGACCCCGCCAATGACAATTTACATTCGTTGCTCGCCGACCCGCCCACGATAAAACCCTCCAAGAACTGAATCCCACTAGCGTCGAGTTATTGTGTTGATAAACTTTTGTTGACTGACTTGTAAATTAAAAAAATAGTGAATGAACTCGATGAGCTTTACAAAGTGCTATATAAATCTGGACATAATAATATTTCACGTGAGAACGTTAATGTGTTGTCTAGTGATAATTCTTGTGCCTTATTAATTTATTTTAGGTGATTTTTAAGAAGCTTAGTAGGTAAGGACCACACTGTTTGTAAAATCGACCGTAAATTACAGGCTACATTCGAAGTAAAGATTCATTGCCTTGCGTCGATTAGACTTTGATCTCTGAACAATAGAATGTTTCGAGCAACGATTGGACAACGTCGTAAAACGCACATACGTATTGTTTCAGAAACTACACGCATAAAAGCTTGTAACCATGGAGGGTATCTATAAAGTAAATCTGATACCCAGCGATCTGAGTAGCGAGGAGACTATACTCCAAATCGCGGACACGCTCGATAATCTCAACGGGATAGTTGAGGATGTATTTTCGCGCATATTGACTAGGATCAAACTGAACACAGAAAAGACAAACCACCTGAAGGAAAGGATCGAAGCGTCACGGAGTAAAGTGGACAAGTTGACGGGGATGCAGAAAGCTATCAAAGTATTCTCCAGCACCAAGTACCCGGCGTCCATAACGCACGAGCACTACCGCTCCGTGCTCGACCTGCACGGATATAAACACGAGCCCAGCAAGATTACTCTGAGCGGGAAGGCTCAGGGGCTGTCCAATGAAAAAGCAATACAGGTAAAACTTCTAACCAACTCAAATATTTCCATACTTTCTCTCAACAATTTTCGTATAATTAATACGTATTCGTATGTTGTAGGACAAGCTGCACTTCTTTCATGTCAAAGTGGCCGACCGTCTTCCACCGAAGGTCGGGAATGAGTTCGATCTGAGCGCTGTGATCGACAACTTGGAGAGTGTTGGGGAGCTGCTGGTATTCAACACCGACGAGAGTCCATACTTGGGGACAGTGACGAAGACCGCGGCCTATGTCCCCGCTATAAGGTCCAAGGCAGTCAGCAAGAGCCTGCTGGAAGAAGCGCCTTCGTCCATTGTCAACAGGGACGTGTTGAAGAGGGAAGCTGATGAATACATGTACGCGCCCGGCATGGGGATGGTGAGTCATATACCTATTTTTATTATTGTAATTTCACTTTCTCTAGTTTTAGAGAGTAAGACGCGCCCTCAGATGTAAATTCAAAAAGTTTTCTTTTTATATTTTTTTATTTGGGTCTGTAAACTGGACAACACAGCAAACATACAAGTGACAATACAGTTACTGGTTACAAACAAAGCCGCATGTCCTACCTACTACAGACACTGCATGCATTGAACATAAAAAACACTCTTAACATTATGATAATATGCTTAAATACGTAAATAAGAAAAAATAATAATTAATTAATAGTAAATTAAACAGAGAAGTAAGAGAAGAATAAGACGACTTCTACGACTGAGTGTGCGTAGTTCGTAATCAGGACTAATATCCGAAGACACTCAATGATTTGTTACTAAATTTAATAATTTTCCCAGAGATCATTAATATGTTGCTATTAATTCCTTACATTCGTTGAACACTTTACAATTTACATACAGAAACTGTTTTAGATTTCACAGATAGTAGTAACAAGTTAGCTCTGCGGCCGTAAATATTAGATTGCTCGATAAGATTAGACGTACAGTTAATTCACCGCCGAGATAAGTGCATCGGGTTTACCGATCACGTATGCAAAATAAACATTAATCAACATTCATGCCGCTACCGATTCATTGACGCATACTTTTGAAGAACATTGTAGTAGGCTCCGTATGCATAATGTATGAACTCAAGGTAAATATTAACTGCGATCTTAGGGAAACAATTATGAAGAGCTACTGTTATTTTGTACACATGTTTTTATAAATCTATCAATGTGTTTATAAGTATAATCCAGCGATCTTCAAAGCGAGAGTGAATCGGTTCTTATCGGGTAAGCACGCTCCATCTTAGGCCATAGCCTTACTTGCTATCAGGTAAACTATGGTCAAGTGAAAACCCGTTCAAGTTAAAAAAAAAAAAGTCGTTTCTTATTATTTTCTTCAACATCAATGAAATACACGTCGGCAAAATTACAAAATGAGAGCTATAGAGGAATGATAAGCCAAGACAAAAAAAAGACAGAGAGTATCATACAGTGGAATGCAATATCAAATGATATTAGTGTGCATTCATCGTTTAGTTGAATAATACGGCAGCTAAGTTGATGTAGTCTCAAGTTTCCTGCAGCCATCTCCAGCATGATTGATGGCGCTGGCATCGCGTGCCAATTTACTTAATTACGCCAGGTGTGGGCAGATTGTATGGAGATTGGAGGTTACGTGGAAAACTTCATTTTCCTACCATTTATAACATTTTCCTGTACTTTCTATGTCGAGATAATGCTCAAAAGATGAAGCTGCTTAAGTGCCACATCGTAGAAATTCTAATTGGGACCTTTTGAAATTACTTTCACGTGCCAACCTTCCGTTTTTGGGGCCCTTCGGCTCAATATAAACAGGGCTTCATTATTCATATTGTATTTTGGTTTTCAAGTTCTTTAAATTAAAGTTGAAAAACCAACAAACTATTTTTAATTTGTAGGTTTTTCAACAAAAGTCAACAGAAAAGTTCCTATAAGATACGTTCTTGTACCTCGCACTTATACGTAGCATTTTGTCGCTAGGTGCCGGAACTGGAGATGCCCCTGGACCTGCCGAACCTGGCCAACGTGGCCGGAGACATCCAGTTCTCTCTGGCCGGGGACGGGTCCATCGCGCCCTCCGTGGTGACTTCCCCCATGGCCGTGACGATGTTGGACGCCGAGCTGCCCGACCTGGCCGGGCTCAAGGTGCCGGAGGTGTCTGATGTGGAGCTGAAGGTGCCGGGAGCGCCGACGCAGGTGCCGGACATGCCGGATGCGCCACCACCACCGCCGCCGGTGCCAGTGACTGTCCAGACCCTGGCGCCACCCCCGCCGCCGCCACCGCCGCCACCGCCGCCACCTATGATGCCGCCGCCACCACCTATCGAACCACTACGGTGAGTCATCTTATCAATTGTTTTATTTGTTTTATGTCCTGTACCATTGTTTTCTCGTATAGCTTTAAAAGCACTAGGTATAGCTCGAACTTGTTTATTTTTACATTTTACAGTTTCCATTTCCCAGAATCTACATAACTATCAGCTCGATGCGATCTTGTATTGCTTTTCTGTTATTGAAATTCAGTTAACCTAATTCATGAGATTACGCTCGCAATATTTTAACGGTAAACTTTACAGCTACTGTTTCCGAGTACTTCCTCATTGAATAACCATGTCCGAACGTGCAACCGTTTGTTTCTCAACAAAACTGAGAATTGCATTTGTTTGTGGCTTAGTTTATTTACCTACACAAGTAGGTAATAAATGATTTCATTTCTATTTTAAAATGTACAAAAAATAGAAAGTGTTGACTCCCATCGATCCCAAACATGTGTTCGTTTTTTACTTCAAATGCCACATTAGCGCTCTCACATTTCATTTAGATACCTGATTTTTTGTACGCATACAAACAAAACCTTCGCCATATGTGAGTTTTTTTTCTTCCATGGGACCGACGTACACAAAGATCTCTACTGTAGGTCCGAATCGTATAACTAATTAATACTGCGCTAGCACAAAAACATTCTAAGAATAAGAGTCGTCTTGCCTTCATTAGAGCTAATGCAAATCAATGTTAATGGGATATAGGAGCAGTAGCGCGGTGCTATCAGTTTTTTTGTGACAGTAGCCCGCTCGTCGCACTGCATTACTCCATATTATGGAGAGGGTAATTATTTATTCAATAACTCGCCGAACAAAAACTCGTCTGTGGATTATCTGTGTAGTGTATCTGAATGCGCAGTCTGACCATGCGAAGAATGCTGCCTATATGCAGCTAGATGGGCATTCTATCGATTGTATCAGGCGCGAAAGCTTGAGATACCTATTGACACCAGCGCACCAGCGCGCACCGCTAGCCAATTATCACAGCTTCTTTATTTTACAAATTGAATACTCTTATTACTTGCCATTTTAATTTCTGGTTTTCTTCATCTTGGGATGTGTTATCTTGCGTATTGGAGTGACGCGTTTATATCGTTGCTGTTTGTATGTTTGTTTTTATTTCCAACATTGACTGTTGATTTTTCCTTAGATTACTGGGTAGTGGGAGTGCATATAGAATTCATCATACGTTCCTTTATTTTCGTGCTGAGGCCCGTGTTTAGTGGTCACATAATGCAGCGCTTCTTGCGCGTCCCATTACGAGATGTTCCGAGCGGCCACATCCGCCTTGGCGTGAGTTACGGCGCGGATTGAATCACTTGAATCGTAATAAGCTCTTCTACAAAAGAAATGTGTATTTCAAACGGGTTCGTGGAATAATGTAAATTCGTGTTTTCCAACCGCGCCGCGCGGGATCAGAGTTATGGGTCACTTGACCCCTGTTTACTCCCTCGATGGAATATTAAAGAGTTCTAAACAAGGATAAACAGGCATAACAGAGTTTTAAACAGTTGCGCAACGTATGCCCGACATAGTATATGTTTTATTGCCCTGGGAGCCTTTCCACACCACGCCTTAGTCTAGCCTGGCACGTACATTACACGGCCCAATAAAAGTAGTCGTGTAACGTACGTCATTTTATGCCCAATTTGGTCATGGAGCAATAACGAAAGTCACTTTGTTTGGTTAATTAATTCCGAACAAATTCTTGTTAGTTAATAAAATTAGAGCAAAACCGCATGCAATAATGTGTAATTGCTGCGATACTTGGTCTCTAAGCTTTTACGGCCAAGCGGTGTTCATGAGACGACGCACCTGCACTCTGCCCTAACAGCGATGCTGTATATGGCTATTAAAATTGCATATCAAGTAGGTTTCCTAGATAGAAAGTCACAACTCAGGGAAAACATTAGGCAAATATAGAGGCGGGAGTGTGGATTTCGAGAAACGAGTCTCGTATATAATTACACGTAGGTATATAATTGTGCGCGCATAGTTCAATTCAACGAAACACGCGTCGCTGGGTGGTCTCATCACTCGACTGTCTTCTATTCATCAAGCGCACTCATTAATGTAATGAAAACGTGAAGGGTTAATTAAAAGGTAAAATGAAGTGACTACACTCTCGGCTCGATAGACTTGCGATAAAAAGTACTTCACTAACTTTGAAAAAATAGTTGCCTTGCTAATGAGTCCGGTTAATAATAATTAAAAGTTCGTCTATCTCTCTATTCCATAAACGTTTTAGAATTCCAGATATTATGGTACTTTGTTTTAATTAATTCTGGACTTAACATCATTCCACAATTTAAACATGGACATTGGTATTAATTAGTGATTAATTAGTAATCATTCTCACGAGCGACTTTATAACTCGATTATTGTCGTCCTTACATGTATTATTGGATTATCTATGAACTAGTTTGATTAGTTTTGTTTAATTAAGAATATTATAGAGACGAATGTTTTTTAATTATGAAATGGATAAGATTTTATTGAGAGTATAGATTAGTCAGGCATTAGTTTAAGACAGGATATTATACATACATAAAGTCCATTCATCTATACTTGGTAAAAATAGTAAACAAACCAAAACCATAGACAAAGAGTGATCAAATAGTGATGTGGTTAGGTCGAATGAACAACAATTTGAATTTAAGTGAATGAACATATGACTCTAATCTTTTATATATTTATTTTATTTACAAGGATGAACAAACTGGAATATGTAATCCTAATGATATACTGAATTAATATTATCTTAACTTATTTATACGTGTCACAATATTTTAGATACCAAAAAAGATATTGAGATGTTTTTTGTAATGTTTAAATCAGATACGTTAGGGGATATCGATGTCATCTAAAATGGGTCAATTGTGTTTATGGTATAGGGAGGTATCCATTGCGTTTGCAGTGGCCGGGCATATTTAGGTATTGACGTATATAAAATATGTACATATGTACATATTTTTAAATACGACTTGTTTAGGCACGTTTTCACGCTCGAATAGAATGTATTTTGATTGGCTGCTTGTTTGCGTGAGAGTGCCAAGTGCCCACGAGGAGGCTGGTGAGGCGTTAAGAACAGGGTAATATTTACAAACCGACAGCTTCCCAGTACCGTGCTAATAAGTGGAAACAGCCGTTTTGAAAACAAAGCGCGTGCGTACTGATCCTCAGAACAGAACACATAACAGTATTGTATTGCAGAAAATCATAGTAAATTTAAAATTCGGATTCAAATGTATTTATATTCAATTAAATAATCAAATTCAATTTACATATTTCCAATTGTAACTTGACCAGTAGTGAGCTGATATTTCAATAAAATAAATATTTAATCACTAGTGGACGCCCGTGGCTTTTATCGCATTATTTCAGGATAAAAAGGAGCCTATGGCACTCCTAAGACCTCAAACTACGTACATACCAAAATCATGATGACCTGTTCAACCGTTTTTGCGTGAAATAAATAAACAGACAGAAATTAAAAACTACTGAAAAGTGTTTTATAGTCGATTTAAAGTATACCCAAACATTTTTTTTGTGATATTTTCTATGTAATAGTAGTTTATGCAACTGTCATATAATTAAAGTTATTAAAACACGAGTGTGAGTTTATGAAACGAGCGCAGCGAGTTTCATAATAGTAACGAGTGTTTTAATACCCGTGTTATATGCAGTTGCATACACTACTTTATCTTCACTAATGCAATTAATAAAACAACAACAGTGAAAGCTGACAATAGTTAATTTTTCATATAATTTTCTAGATTTTCTGGCAAAACATTGTGAGTTACTTTTGTTGCCAATTCTAGAATATCCGGAGGCGTACAAATATCATCGTCGCTATCCATTTTTAACTTTTAATTTGTATTTAAAAACCAAAACACATTGCGAAACATTAAATTCACGCGTACGTGTATTGTCACAGTGATTTTGCCGCCATTAAAATCTAACCAACGAGAGCGCAGCGTGACCAACCTGATTGGCCCTGCAATCAGGTTGGTCACGCTTTTTCGATGTTATAATGAACTATTACGATATCGATGTGGATATTATAACATTATGTGAAATTGCTTAAATTGAGTGTTTTGTTGTCTGTGCTATAACAGTAGTAATTATAAGTCAAGTATTGGAAACATAAGTAGAATGTTACAACATTAGTGTAGATAAAGATACGTAAAAAACCTAACAACCTCGATTTAGTCATCTTGATGAACAATCTTCATCCAAATCAATTTATCAGTTCAGATTCACACGCTTCCTTGCAAAAAATATAGAAATATTGTCCAACATAACATTATATTTACATTGATGGTAAGACGCGGTTAAACTAAAAAAAATATGTTTACATGTACTTGTTTACCCTTCTAATCTATGCATAATATTATTTATAACGCTGACTTGAAACGTCTTCATTAAAGGACGACTTTGTACTTCTTATTCAGGCTAAAGAACTATTTACCATCCCATCTCGAATGCGCATATTTTAAGAGAAACATCTTTAATTTGTAAAATGGATCTTGGCAGAATGTTAACGCAAACGACACAATATATTTTTTGTTACATCCTTCGACGACAAATGATAATACGTTTATATGAACTTTTTGCCCTTAAAGAGTAATGCTTGCGAAAATATGTTGGTCTATTTGTGTTTATCTGGGTGCACGGTTTTAATTAAAATATACTTTTTTTTGTAATAAAACGGCCAAACCAACATAACGTTATAGATTATGTATAGGTAGACTATAGAGTGAAATCTTAAAAGTTTGTAAAGTTAGAAACTTGGCTCTTCGTGAGAACTTTTTGACAGCGCAACTCATTATTTCGTCTCGATGTATGTACATATTTTTCTTAATGAAAATGTTTTTGGTGTGATTTATTTATTCTGTTTGACATGGTCATGGTACCTTGAAATGAAAAAATAATTTCGATGAAAACATGTTCGGTGAGTTTTGTGCGTGTTCTGTAATTAATATAAAAACGTGTACTGAAATAAAAAAAAATTATATAGGTAGTATAATTTATATTTTTGGAGCATGTTCGAAAATACTTTTTTCAATTTGCAAACCGGGATTAGTTTTCAGTGCAGGCTATGTAATTGGAATACAGAATTGGAATAGGTACACACGTTTGTGCTTTAAAATGTCTCTATTACCGCCAATTGTTGAACAAAAGCTTCGACTGTTTCACATTCGTTCTACAATTGAATTCTTGGAAATTGCAATGTAACAAGCGGCGATGATTTATACTAAGCAGCGCTAAAATCGAATTTGATTTATTTGTCGGCTATACTTATAGCTGCTGATTGTAATCAGCAGTCTGGTTCAGTTCAGTTAAATTTATTATAACATTTCAATGAACCAGTTTCTTATAGTTTTACATTTGTGTTTATATACGTTCGTGTATGTTCGTTCTCGATCAAACGGCTGAGCCGATTTGGATGAAGTAATTGGCATGGAGATTAGATTCTGGATTAGGTTATTTCCAGGTTTTATCCCGGATGCTCGCGCCTGTCACCGCGGGGCGCTACTTATCCAGTACGTGCCCGGAGCCACGTCGGGACACCTCGTACATGGAGCACACCAGTTTGCATTATTAATGCTAAATTAACGTCAGCCAGCGCAGTGCTCATAAAACACGACCAGCGTCCGTTTTTCATGCCATCTAATTAATTATGAAAGCTCTCATCCCCGTCTAGAATAGCTCCAAAGTTTTTACCGCGGCAAATTCTCATGACAGATAAGGCTTCGTAATAATTTAATTCAGCACAGCCACAGAATCGGACGCAATAGTACGATATGGTC
Source organism: Macaria notata (assembly GCA_927399415.1). NCBI lineage: Eukaryota > Metazoa > Arthropoda > Insecta > Lepidoptera > Geometridae > Macaria > Macaria notata. Next base: position 8,279,594 of record OV656725.1, on the reverse strand, counting down.
TCTTTATTATTATTGTAGCTCCTAACTGCCTGTTAATATGGGGATACCAAGTTTTAGTGCCAATGTTCAGATTCCCACGTTCATACAGCGTGTGATGGAGGTGTCACGGCAAATATGCTTCAATATGTCTTTGGACATGCAAACGAACTCACGACTTGTTAAATATAATTGGATAAACTGCGATAAAACCCAACAATGTTGTCGCCGCCGGACACGATCCGGGCCGGCTCTGATTGCTATTACACTGCCAGGATAAACGCGTGCAATATTATATTCTGTGTCAAATGAAATAGAGTAGACATTGCCTCGACAAATAAATACCGATCTGCGCTAGGATTCGTTGAACTCTGGCCAACTGAAACCTAATTGAAAAGTTAATAACTGCGGGATAATCCGAATCAGCCGTCGCTTACGACGGGTTTTCCAGGGCGAAAAAATTACAAAAAACTTTTTCATAATATAATTAACGCAGGTTTTCTCTGATACCTGACGAACCCAAACATTTTGGATAATAAAACAAGTTTGAAGCTTTGTACAATTTAAATAATGTTAACTCTTACGCAATGTACTGACAAAGGGAGTCTCTAATTACTAGATTAGGACTTATCTATCGTAGATATTGTTGTTGTCAGAGATTATTTTCAAATCGACCGGTGATTTCTTGAAATTCGTGATAAGAATCTAAAGTATTAAGAGCATCGATTTATGCGATACAACTTTTGAATTGTAATTGGACAATTTGGGGTAAGTGTTCAGTTTATTGATTTGATAAGTCTTTATGATCATTGAAGAATTTACTATTTATTCAGATTATATGGCTTATTAGTAACCGGATATCATATTGCGTATCTCTTATAGTTGCAGTACCGAGACACTCCTTTAAAAGCGTTACATTTTATGTCCGAATAACCTTGGCCGTAATTAGCATTGTTTCTGGTAAGATGCTAATAACTTCCCATAAAAGGAGCCTCGTAAATTCACTCTTTGTACTGTCAACACACTATTTGAATACAATAACGCTTATTATAGGCTACTTAGTGCTACCACGATTATATTATAGTAGCACGGAATAGTTTTCCTTGATCGCGGCGATACAAAGTTGTCCATTTATTTATAGGTTTTCCTATGAAACACTATCTTGCGGCTTTCCACTCTCGACGAATAAGAAAGCACACTAGGTATATGCGGGGTATTTTAAAGTCTTTATGTTTTATTCTCTGAGATTTATTAAGCGTAAATACGAACATGATTTATACTCGATATTTCTTTGGACATTGCTAGACGGTTCCCCGGAGCCGAGTGTCCAAACGTCCATTTCAAGAAATATACAACATATACAAGTTTATTCTCGGATCCCTAAGTGCTGAATCGTGTTCCTCCATCTTCTGATCAAGAGACACTTAGTTGTTTTTGTACAATCAAAATAATTCGTAGATCTAGCTGCCACTTTACGACTTCCCCGAACCGGAGCCGCTTGCGCCTGGTTCCTACAAGCCGGCTCGTGATCAGTAAATAGTGGCCGATGACAAACTGATTGATGTCCTCTTGCCTACCAACCGCAAAAACAATTTAACGATCCATGCTTAGGGATTCGATATCGTTCCTCTTTTATTTGTAACCACAAGAATGAGTTGATTAGGAAAATAAGATATGCTTACATTATGTAAAGAGAAAATATTTTACATGAAACTTATTTTTAGAATAATTTCCATGTATAAAAAAAACATGGTTACAGTTTTCTCAAATTAGGTTTGAGAAAACTGTAACCATGTTTTTTTTTAGCCTTTGAAGCTAATTTGTAGCTTTTGCAATCGTATTTAATTTATGATACGTGTAAATTAATATATATTTAGGTTACAATTCATTTAATATACTCAATTAACAAAATAATTAATTGCTTATATCAATAGCAAGCTCTATTACATATGTGCCTACATATAAAAATTATTGACATGTATAAATATACCAAAATTATGAAAATATTTACTTATTATGTCCTCTGTCCCCTGATGGCTCCTGGTGCAAAATGCTACCAAGCTTGCCGCGTAGCCTCGCTGCATAGCGATGACCAACCTTTGCACCAAGACTGAAAAGAATAAAAGAAAGAAACATTTGTTATGACAGAGCTTTTATTATTTTATGAGCCAGTGGAAGTTATTCGCGTGATGATTCCTTTGGTGTTATCTCTTTATTGATAAAATAATGTTTGCCTTGGTTGTCAGTTATCTAAATATGAAATATCCAATACATACCCGTATCAAAAGCAAATAGCGTGTTTGCGTGTTTAATCGATTTGTAAATGACGGGCTATTAGCTAATCAGGTTAATTAAGTACCTTATTACTAACGCACAAGTACAATAATGTGCATATACATAACTATATACTACATTGAGCCAGACGCAAAGTAATCATGCTAATATAATCATCACAGACACGCGAATTTGGCAATGTTCTGCGAAAAATGATGTTTTGTTCTTATTCCATCTGAAGGAAATGCCGTATTTGGATTGGTAGTAACCACGTTGTACTGTGGTGGAAGTACCGATATTCAGAATCTATAATTATATGTTTATAGCAGTGTGGCAGTAATTATTTACAAATGATATCATTCTTAAATAAATAAGAAAATATCTAACTATATTTGATTGCATTTTCCACTTCCATGTACCTATGCTTGAGCTTTGTTAAACAAACATTTTTGTTTATTTTAGTCGCATTATTTTTATTATAAGTTCCTTAAATGTACATTGTGTCAGAATTTAAATTACCTACAATTAATTATAAACACATTAATATCGATTATATATAAATAGCTATGCGTAAATATGTATGTATATGTTTGGGTGCGCGGGCTTTTCCCTCGCCGGTCTCCGTAAAACCCGCAGTCATCAAATCGCCTCTCTATTCTGCAATGATTTGAAAAGAAATATATTATTTTCGATTCATGAACCAAGGTTGTTTATATTCGTTTAGCTCTATACGCCGGGTTTTCCTCCTTTGCTTTGGCTCCAATCTGCGCCTTTTGTGTGCCAATTCAATATGCAGATTATGATTAAGTTGTTTGTATTTGGTAGGTATGTATGTGTATGATTCATTCGATATATTTGACCTGTGTTAGATCTATGATGTAATCTGTGGTGCTAGGTTAAGATAGGTCGTTATTGATTGATCGTGTATAGTTGATGATATTGCAACTTTTTCAATAAAAAGTACTTAGTGGAAAGTTTTTTATCTGTGTCTCGAATTCGTGATGATGATTCAATTCGTATAGTATTTTATCTACACTAATGTTGTAACATTCTACTTATGTTTCCAATACTTGACTTATAATTACTACTGTTATAGCACAGACAACAAAACACTCAATTTAAGCAATTTCACATGATGTTATAATATCCACATCGATATCGTAATAGCTCATTATAACATCGAAAAAGCGTGACCAACCTGATTGCAGGGCCAATCAGGTTGGTCGCGTTGCGCTCTCGTTGGTTAGATTTTAATGGCGGCAAAATCACTGTGACAATACACGTACGCGTGAATTTAATGTTTCGCAATGTGTTTTGTTTTTTAAATACAAATTAAAAGTTAAAAATGGATAGCGACGATGATATTAGTACGCATCCGGATATTCTATAATTGGCAACAAAAGTAACTCACAATCTTTTGCCAGAAAAATCTAGAAAATTATATGAAAAATTAACTATTGTCAGCTTTTACTTTTGTTGTTTGATTAATTGCATTAGTGAAGATAAAGTAGTGTATGCAACTGCATATAACACGGGTATTAAAACACTTCATTATATGACAGTTGCATAAACTAGTATAAACATGCTCAGATAAATTACTATCTGCCGTGTGATGCGCTAAACTTCGATATAAACAGATCTTTGAAAAAATGCGTTGTTTTTTAGTCTGTTTTTGTGTTGATTAGAAACAAATACGTTCCTCGTCGAAGGGTGCAGTGTTCTAGTAGGTATGTTATTTAATCAATAGTTCATCATAATTATTCTACGGAAAGCCAAGCCTTGTAGAATAACAGCCTCATTATACGACGCGTGCAAACGATATTGTTATAATAAGAAATAACCTCTGTACTGGTGGTGGGTTTGTTTTGGCAAAAAAACCGACTTGTTGACGTCATAGTTGGAGTTCGTGACATTATGACATTTGCGGAGTATACTATACACGCCCTACACAACTACTGACCACGACAAGCGTTTTACTTAGTTACACATTATGTATATGCCTGTACAATACATTTGTTGATGTATGTTAGCATAATCATCCCGCCCGAGCTGACATAAAATTTGATCCTACAAAAATATATAGGTACATATTTAGTACTTAAATGAAATAATCTATATATAGGTAGGTATATAAAACTCAATGGTGACTGACTGATTGACTGACTGATATAGTGATCTTTCAACGCACAGCCCAAACCAATGGACGAATCGGGCTGAAATTCGGCATGCAGGTAGATGTTATGACGTATGCATCCGCTAAGAAAGGATTTTTGGAAATGTCACTTTTATAGGGGTGAAAAAGGGGATGCAATTTTTACTTTCTAATGCGAGCGAAGGCGCGAGCACCCACTAGTTTGAATATAAAATATTCTTTCTATAATTTCATGTTTAATTTATCAGTATACCTGTTTTTTTTAACAGCGAGGCATTACAACGAGTTTGTCAGTCAGACTTTGCAATTAGTGTAAGTCCCAGCGCTCATTTTAACTTTCTTAATTAATGTCAGCGCTTGCGATGGAATTTCTCCAGTGCTGCGTTCTAAGTACCACTATATACCTAGTATATATTGTAAGTGCTATTTCTCAAAACAGTTCGTAAATACATAATATCGCGTGCGGCCGTGCTATTATTCCACATGCTATAATGACTTGCGTTAATCCTTTAAAACAGAAAAAAAAATCCTTTAAAACAAGGATTACATAACACGTTCATTAACTCCGTTCTAATCGCTTTATCCTTTTACCTTGTACAGGGTTTCTTGTCACTAACGTAAAACTTTTAAAAGGCAGTTATAGTACGCAAATACTCAAACAATTTAAAAAAGTGCTAGTACACTATGTTTTTGCTTAAATCAAGCTAACATAGTAAAGGTTTTTTTTATGTAAGTAAAATTTTATTTAATAATAATAAATACTTATTACATTATTAATTTTTAGACGTATAAAAAGTTATTATGATTGCGATAGAAAATAACTTAGTTACACTTAAGAAAGGGTATAAAATATTACGCAACTAGAACTTGCCTTGTATCATATTATAAGATCTTACTAACATTAGTTACTCCGGCTAATAAATGCCCGTGGCGAAATCTCATTCCACTTAAAAATAGTAATAAATAGTGTCGTAACAAACATTTATTATTAAATGAAATACTCGTATATAAATGACTGAATGCGTGTCTAATTGGCTTTATTAGGTACGTATTACTACGTATGTTGGTCCCGGCCAGTGAGCTCATTTGCCGAGCATAGGAACTGAAGCGTGGTAACGCTGCCAGCTTACTTCTAGCTTAAGGCTTTGTGTAGATTTTTAAAATTTTGCAATATTTAACTGTCTTCCAAATAAAAGGCGGCGGTTATCATTTCTGTTATTACCTAATATTTATTTATTTATAATGGTAGGTACACAAAACAGAATGTGTTCCCAAATAAGCTAAGTATACATTCAAAACTGGTTTTGACCCAGAACAAATTCCTAAGATAAGTGTACACAGCTTGAACAACATAAATGCGATTAATAATTTCAAAAACCTGAGTGAAACACACAAACAACACCGATAAACAAAGACAACATAATTACAGACTAAATTTTATCTTACATATAGTGATCATTCAGAGCTTTGCATTAAAATAGCTAGAACATTACGCTTGAATGTGGATAACACACAATTAAATACATCCAGTGACTGATGGTGGTTCGCTAGGAGACCATTGTAGACCATTTGTCAATATGATCTATTCTATTGCATGATTTTTTTACCGTTTACCTGATATTTAAAGATTAAAAACACATATATGTCACTACATTTTTATAATAAGTTGTTCGCGGAGTAGTTTTTTTACAAATAACTTATTTAGAAAATTCTTTGTACTTTCTAAAAGCACGTTGAGTATTAAGTTTTTTTTCTGTCTACTGTTCGCTAAATCTAAATTACAAAGCCTCAGCTAGATGATCAACCTTACCGATGATAGAGATATGAAAAGTACGTACCTATTTACTCAATACAAAATGGGAAAATTATTCGTTATAAATATTATCAAAGAAAACGTTTTAATATGACTAGCATATTCCAAGAATATCGTCGATAAGTTTAAATCCTTGTGCAAGGTTATAAAGTCTGCATGTGCCATTTATTGGATGTTAGCATGCTGTATACAGAGACCCAGATGGCCTCAGGCCTGATATTTGCATACGGCTGTCGTTTCGCGTCAAGATGAATATGAGAAAGCTCACTCTACTATGTAAAACCTCATTAAATAGGCGAGCAATTGACGGTCTCAAATCTTGGAAGCGCATCTTCCACCGAAGTACAATTAGGTAGTGCAATCTAGCTCAAGGCGGTGATTATAGTGGTGATATTATTCCGCGATAGGAACTCTGCTCGAGTTATTTACGGCCTCGAGGGCTTTCGAGGAATATAGAACCGCGCTGTCGCTGAAACGAGCGCTGCGAGCCGATTTATGACATCAAATTGACTTCGTTTGAGCGGAATATGGAGGCTGATGATTTATGCAAGCACAGCCGCGCCGCCTCTCGTGGCTAGGCTGGGCCACTATCTAACGACAAGTATTCAGTGCTTACATTTGTGTGTATGCACGTGTAAATACTGTATTCTGCGTAGTCGTGTTGGTTAGCTTGTATGAGGAAATGAATTAGGTACCTACCTATCCTAAAACCAATGGACAATTTCATACGAACATGTATATCGTCATTGAGAGGAAACAGCCTTGAAATAAAGCGCCTCTTGTGGCTTACTATGATGTTATTATTTATTTTGGAAATACTCTTATTACATATTAAAACCACAAGTTCAATTGTTGGAAGACATTACTGGGAAAACTAGTAGTGTATTATTTTGAAGCGAACTCATAATGTCTAAAGGCAGCCATCGCTGCAATACGTCGTGTGTCCCGGCCGATCCTCGAAACGCCTTCTCGGTATTTTCGTCTTTATTACAGCAGCATTATCGGTGGTTATGCTATGCGATGCGATAATGATAATTAATCGGCGCAATGATGCACAAAAAGCCGGTAAGCCGGCCGTTCTCGGATCAAGTGTGAAGCTTTCCCATATCGCGCTACGATTGCAATTTTAAGTGCCTCCGCAGTTCGCATCGCAATGCGAGCCTATGAAAGCCACGTTTGGACACAATTAGTAATAGAAAAACCCTGTAAATACCACAAATCAATTTAAAAACCTGCCAATACAGATAAAAATATCCTAACATAAAGTCTGTCCATCAGTTTACACTGTTGAATATTTATAGCTCGGACTAAAACGTTATGAGAATCGCAGAGACGCATCTAGATAGAGACTTGTCGAGTGTAACATTTACATGAGGAGCGCCGAGCGTCGCCGGCTGCCAACACTAGTTTCTGTTAATTGCCCCGCAGACGTTCATTGAAAGGTGAATTTAATTCCGTAACGGTTCATGAAGCGCGGCAAAAAGTCGCTCCACGTGCGAAACAACAGCATAATTAAGATACCTTTTAGAAGCTATTATTCCCAATGAAGTTTAAACATAAGTAGGTGTAAATACGAACAAGTTTAAACCTTGTCTATTTTGGATCGATGGAACTATAAATTTGTTTTGCAGCTTTTGTCTAGACATGATCGTATGATCTGGAATTAGATTGTCTCTAGCGTTCGGATCTCTTACGGTTTTACTTTTTATGTACATATTCGGAGTGTGTGTGTTAAGGTCAAACGAAAAATTAGTCTACAAAGAAATATGTACACAAATGTTTTAATAACATAATTAGTCCTTGAGCGACATCGTTGATTGGGAAATTTTGATAAGATAGATAGATAGATAGATAATACTTTATTGTCACACACTTATAAAACAAAAAATTAACTAAAAATACTTTCATAAATTAATCTAGTGCCACAAGTGGCGGCCTTATTGCTAAAAGCAATCTCTTCCAGGCAACCATTGGATGGAGAGGAATAAATAAAGGATTATAAAGGACGTGGTGTACAACAGAAATAGATGCGATAGAATAAATAATATACACAAATATAATTATAATGTACATAAACATAAAGACATACATCCTAATACATATTATACATAATTAGTACAAACATAAACTAATATATAGTGTTAAAATATATATAATATAAAACATATACATGTAGATAATACGTAGAGACAGCAGTTATATTATAGCATTTACATATGTATATCAGCATAATGACAACAGATACCAATTTTTTACTTGACTCTTGAAGCTATCAATTGACTGAGCTTTTTTGATGTCAAGTGGCAGGGCATTCCAGAGTAGAACAGCCTGCGCGGTGAACGACTTGCCATAGACTGCTTTCTTGCATGTAGGATGCTGTAAAGTAAGCCTGTCTGATGACCGAAGAGCAAGGGAGTGGGAAGAATGGATGTATTTGAACCGGGAAACTAAGTAGCGAGGAGAAGAAGGGTTGAAAAGGATGTTGTAAACAAGAGAGAGAATATGGGTATTCCGGCGAAGGCGAATGGGCAGCCACTTGAGCTTCGAACGAAAATGAGATATATGATCAAATTTGCGAAGTCCGAAAATGAATCTGATACAATAATTTTGTAGCCGCTCAAGTTTGTCCAGCTGATCTTCCCGAAGATCGAGATAGCAGGCGTCCGCATAGTCAAGTAAAGGGAGAAGAAGAGATTGAGCGAGCGCAACTTTGGTGGCAGTGGGCAGAAAGTTCCGGAGACGTCTTAAGGACGCACCGGATGCAAATATTCTGGAACTTACTGACGTTAGGTGAGCATCCCAACTCAGCGTTCTGTCCATTATTAAACCAAGATTCTTTACATTATCACTGTATGGTACGACGATGCCATCAAACACAACTGGAGGAACAACCGCCCAGTCTATGCGAGATACCATGTGTGAAGTGCCAACAATAATGACCTGTGTCTTCGCAGGGTTAACATTCAATCCATAGGATTTACTCCATGCAGAGATTCGACACAGATCAGTATTAATAGCTGCGACAGCTGAGTCAAGTTCACTAATCGGAGCCTGTGAGTAGATTTGTAGATCGTCTGCATATAAATGGTAGGAAGAAGAGAGATGTTGAGAAATAGTATTAATGAAAATAGCAAATAGAAGAGGAGATAGCACGCCGCCCTGGGGTACGCCTGCAGTTGTGTTACACCAAGAAGAAAAAGAATTTCCAAGGCGAACCCTTTGCCGGCGACCCACCAGGTAACTATGAAACCAATCGATCACCGATGGAGATATGTTGATTGAGCGTAACAATGCCAGCAGGATATCAAAATTAACGGTATTAAATGCGTTACTGAAGTCTAGCAGAGCTAGAACAGTAAGCTTACCGTTATCCATACCCTCGCGTATATCATCAGTGATCTTTAAAAGTGCAGACACAGTGCTATGCCCAGGACGAAAACCGGATTGGTAAGGATTAAGCAGGTCATGTCGATTAAGGAAAGAACTAAGTTGTCGATGGACAAGCCGCTCAAGGACTTTGGAAAGGAAAGGAAGAATGGAGATAGGGCGGTATTCAGATAAAGATTTAGGATTAGGTTTCTTTGGAAGAGGGATTACCTGCGCATCCTTCCAGACTGCAGGGAAATCAGATCTGGATATGGAATTATTGAGGATGAGACACAGAACAGGAAGAATGGTGTCAAGGATGGGCAATAACATGTTCCGACTAATAGAGTCACTGCCGACCGCGCTGGAGGAGATTGATTGTATGCTCTTCTCAACATCACATGCGGTAAAAGGATTTAAAACAAACGGAGAAAAGTTGAAGTTAGGAATGGCAGAGAGATTATTTACAGTTGAGATTTTATCCTCATCCGGCATAGCGGAAGAAGAAGAAAAATGAAGATTTAACGAATTAATATCCATGTTGTTAGAGGAGCAATTATGTTTAGATTTGCCAATTCCTAGAGAATTCAAAAAATTCCACACTTTAGAAGGATCTTTATTTTCAACGGATTTATGAATATGGCGGCGTATAGCATCCCTACACACCATATTGCAGCGATTACGAGCCTTGACATATCTATCATGGTTGGTCTCCGTAGTACACATCTTGTACCGGGTCTTGGCTACAGCTTTTTTATGCATCAAAACTCTTATTTCATCCGTGAGCCAAGGAGCTGGTAAGTGTTTGAGCTTGATAGGACGTAGTGGCGCATGCTTGTCATACAGTTGGGTCAATATAGAGTTGAATATGCTCACCTGTTCGTCGACCGTTACAGCATTAATAACTGAGGACCAGTCGATTTTAGAGGCATCATCCAATAATGCTTGCTTATCCATGCCACCAAAGTTGCGCTGAAGAATTATTTGAGGCTTAGATTTAGGTGGGCGAACTTTGTAGGAGAGAAAAACTAAATCGTGATAAGAAAAATCAGAAGTGTTGTATTGACCATGCACTGCTACATGGTCAGGTGAACTCACCAACATCAAATCAAGTAAAGAGGGAGTACAATTGGGAAAATGGTGAGTAGCACTAAGAGGGAGAATATGTAAATTGTTAGATTTTGCTATAGTTTTCAATTTTAAAGAACGATAGTCGTTTTTAATAAGACATGTATTAAAGTCGCCCATAATAATTGAGTGAGTATAGGAGGGACACAAGTTATTTAATAAATTTTCACAGGAAGAGAAGTAATTTAATTTAGAAGAATTGCTATAATAGGCCCCCAGAAGAATTTTTGTATTCGAGAGAAGAATTTCAACGAAAAGATGTTCGCCGGCATTCGAAGGCGGTGGTTGACACGACTGACTTACTATGGTGAAAGGAATGTTAGCTTTTAAGTAAATGGCAACACCCCCGCCGACGGTGCCGACTCGATCGTTCCGTATAAGAATGAAACCAGGAAGAGAATATGAGGTTGAAGGAAGGCATGGACTAAGCCAAGATTCTGAGACTATTATAGCATGAAGATGTTTTTGATCTAGGGACGCCAGCATATCTGGGTAGCTAGCCGGAATACTCTGAGCGTTGATGTGGGCAACATTGAAGTTTTTCGGTACATCAGACCACGTACTACCAAGAAACTCAGACAAAGGTAGGATACTATTAAAACTATTATCACTGCAAACGCTGCTATCAGAAGAAGACGAGGAAGCGGTGTAAAAGTCACTGCTTGCGCTGTCATTATCAAAAATATTTAACATGTATATAATATATATATGTACAAATAATTAATATATAAAATAACTATAATAGTATATGAGGTATTAGTTAGACTACGTATATATCACACCCGCCGGTTGCAACAGGAAGAGGACTAATTTAATAATAAACAAAGCTCCTTATTTACACAATTAAGTATCTACTTACAATACAATGTTAAACTACAGCTATGACCAACTGAAACTTTAAAAAAGAAAACTTACATATAAACCAATAGGAGCTAGAAACTCGAAATATAAGAACATTAATGACTAAATACAAAATCGTGCGAAACGTTACAAAGAAAACTTAATAATTCAAATGACACTGACACTGACTTAAACAATTTTGACAATGGCAACAACTGCGTTCCATTGTCATAAATTTTATGAAACAGCGTTCCATATTATATCTTTAGAATTACGCATACAAAAATAAAATCTTATGAACCTGGACACAATCGAGCGAGATAGAAGATTGAAATGATACATAAATGAAAAATAATTATACAATATTGAAAATTTGAAACGCATGAAAGTAACCTACAAAACAAAACAAAATATTCAACAAAAGTATGTATTAAATGTATGTATGTTACTTGGATGAAGTCTGTTTGCGCCTGGTGTCTTTGCCTTTGACTACCTTGACGGTTTTCTCTTTCGCTGGAGCCGTCTTCGTGGCTGCCGAAGCGGCAGCCGCCGGCTCAATTTTGTCCAGCTCGGCGATGCAGGAGATTCGATGGCGCTTCTCATCCGAACCCATTACGTAGATGAAGCCTTCTCTTGTCCAGCATTTATTTATCCCGAAGCGCTGCCGGGCCGACATGAAGGCTTCATGACGCGGCTTGGTCAAGAACTCAGATAGAGTAATGCCCGTACCCTTCAGTGCCGTTTTCGCAGACCAAAGCTTAAGCTTAGTGGAAGTGTCGGTTAGCTTCAGTAGTATGGGTCGGGGCCTGTCCGAAACAGAAGGCCGGCCCATTCTGTGACAGCGACTAATGTTATCTACTTTAAAATCGCTAACCTTGAGCTGCTTAGAAACAACAGCCAACACACGAGCCGCAACGTCCTGACCTTCGGCCTCTGGAACTCCATGCAGAAGTAGGATTTTGCGGCGAGAACGCATCTCCTGCGCGTCTGACTCACGGGCTAGCAGAGTGATTTGCTCTTGGAGAGATTTGATGGCTGAGAGAATGAAAGTTCTGAACTCGGCAAACTCCTCCGCCAGCGACGCTTCATCATCAGTGCTGGCTGGAGCGGGGGACGCTTGCAGCTTCGAATGGAAGGCATCCATTTGTTTCACAAACAGGACTTGCATCTTGTTTTGGTTCTCCAAAATAGTCTCCATTGTGTAGGTAGAAACTTGCAGTGACACAGTGATATATTATGTTGGTGATTATGAGGTGAAGGAGCCACACACTTGAAAGGAGAATTGCTAAGGCAGGTAATTAAACTTTACTCATTAAATTAACATATTCAGCACTTGTAAAGACACAGTTATTATAATTTTAATTACAAAATCAAAGGAGCAATAATTATTTATATGTATACTGTAGGACTACCCACATCCCAAAGAACACATATTGATCCCAAAGAACACATGATAACATATTTTGTTCTTGGAAATTAGTAATAGTCGGTTATTAAAAGTGACCAAGTCAACATTTACATGGGCTAAACGTCGTATTATTATTGAATTAGAATGCATAGAGAGGCAGGCTGTCAGTAAAACAAACAAACAGTCTGCGGTGTTTGTGTAGTTGTGACACATAATTGGCAGCGGTCGGCGCGGCGTCGAGCATCGATCGAGCTCCGACTCCGCTCCAATAGAACAAGAGAACAACACTAAATCTAATCTGGAACATCACTAACTGCCCACACACATCACAGACAATCCTCTATACTTCTTATCATAGAACAACCTAACTATACCTCTTCAGACTTCTCAGTACTTCCAACAATGAGCTCAGTTATTTGCTCAACAGCTATCTGTCTAAAGAAATGTTGGCAAACACATTAAAATAAGCCATCACACTACCTACGTTTTATTTATTGTTGGCCAATAATCGAGAATTTTATGTTATGTTTCTCGCGAATCGATTTGCATACCTACACAAACCTCGAAATTATAACGTGTGGCTTCTTGGAAGTCGCAAGTGTGTAAAATAACTTATTGTCCGCCTACATTTTATTATCGAATTATGCATTGGCCCATCTAATAGATGTTTATGAAGATTTTTGCGTCCGATTTAATTGCAAAGCCTGATTGATTCTCGCAGAAGCTCAATGACATTGGAGGCATGATTGGTTCTATGCATCCTTCGGAGATAAACGATTGACAATAAATAATTAAACTGTTAAAATAACTTGTGTAGAGCTTGCTCAACATCTGACGATAAATGATGAGCTTGATGGATCGATCGATCGATGTCATTGCATTTTAATTTGATGTAGGCAATTACAGCATGATTTATTGCTAATGTATTAGACAATTCGTTACGTTTAAATTCGTTATGTCCAATAAAGTATCAATCAATCAATCAATAATATCGTTCGCATCATGATTATAATGATATTATGAAATTAGTTTAGAAACATTTGATTTCGGTCACTTCAGATAAGTGCTTTTTAACAATAAATCAATATCCAATAGCGCCCTACATGTCTACGAAAATGACTCTCGTTATTTTTATCCCCTCTCGATGGGGGGACTTATAGGTTTTTTTAAGGTATGTTATTAGTTTAGTTTGTGTGTGACTCATGATAAAACTAATATTTTCCGGTCCTATGGTTAATATTTATCTTAAAAAAAAACTGTTTGAGTTCGAAAGCCTAAAAAAAAACGATACATACATGTTAAGTTTGCAAAGACTATAGTGGAAAGGGGAGGCCTTCGTTTAGAAGTAGGACGATATAGCTTGGTGGAAAAAATAACAACAATATGTTTTATATTGTCAACAGGCAAGAGAAGCCATCCCTGGGCGCCCCGCCCCCGCCGGCCGGCGATGCTCACGCCAACCTGATGGATGCCATCCGCAAGGCAGGTGGCGCTGGCCGCGCCAAGCTGCGCTCCGCAGCGCCAGAAGACAACAAACCTACCAAGGTACATACTCAAGAATTACACATACACACACTATTTATTATTCACACGTGATTAAAAACCGTTTAGTTACATATTGATACTCAACAAAAGCATATAAAAAAAATCTAGAACGGAAAACATATTCGCCACATTAAATTATTTCATCAAATCATTCATTCATATGAACTCCTTTATAGAACTAAAATACCCTCGACACCAAAGTTGAGTCAACAAGGAGATGAATACTTAGGTACTTATAAAAGAGAAGGTGTGCTTCTTGGCCTGTATGTCCCTACTTCTAACTGGCTGCTTTTTATAACTCATATACTAACCAAAAAATCACAATGATCTGATTCTGCATTATGGTGTGAAAGAGGATCTAACGTACCAAGAAACACACTTTCACTGTATGATTAAAATGTTATTATGTAACATTGGTACTTAGTATTTACTTATTTTGCCATGAATCACTACAAACCTTAATCTAACCTAACTTTCTAAATCTGCAATTAACTAATTGTGTTAGTGAATCCACTTGATAGTGGTTTATCAACATGCACGGATAGTACATGCTACGGATATCAAAGCTGTCGATATCCTGCGAGGCAACCATGCCGGCGACCTGAAATTAGTTCAAATGCAGTTAATTTGGCGTAGGCTTCCAATAAAGCCAATCTTGTGTAGGCTAGAGCTCCGTATACAGCAAAACGGCCCACAGAATAACTTGTAACAATGGGTTTGACAACCTTAACTGAAGCGTGTTTCTGTCGAGCGGCCTACAGGCTATATTCCTGTTTAGGCTGCCAGCCCGTTCGCGGAACTACTGCCTTTCTAAAAACCTTGTTTGGGACCTGCTATTCAAGCTCCGACTACGTAGGCGTTTATTAATTTATCACTTGGAATTATTGGGCACAAATAACATTAATCCGCGAAAAATTATATAAAAAGATTTTGTTATTTTTTGGGTTTCACGTTTCCCGACATTAAAATAAATCTGTTTTTTGTATGTCAGCTGTATTGATGGCGAAATATAATTTTATTGTTGGAATCGTAAGGATTTTAGATAACACACGCGATTACCGAATTCCCAGAATATGAATTAATTATCATTCTAGATTATACGTTTGAAGTCGTGAACTCGTTTTATACAGAAACGAGATAACCTCTAGACACAAATTTAATTAAAAATTACGCTACTATAAAATTTTGCGAAATGTTTTGATAGTAAACATTGATTTGAATTCAGGCGAATTTATTATACCGAGATGGCAAAAACAATATAACGCATTTATTTTGCAAGTCACTTGACGAGATTCACGAACAAAGTGGATTGTTCAATTTAGAAATTAAAGGGCTCTTGAAGGGCTTTTCTTTATAAATGAGTCAGAGTGAAGCCGGGCCGGGGGCGCTCGCATCGATCTCGCTCCCTCGAAAATAGTTGGCGCGCGGTCGCAGCAACCTTCTCTGAAACCGTCAGTACTGCCGTGTAATTACGTGCAGAGAACAGACGACCGCTTCTGTGAACCGCCCATAATTGTACTAGCTCGCTGCCTTCCTAGAACCGTCATTATAATAGTCCGTGATAACGCAACGATAATGGTATCAGCCATTTCCATTGTCATCCACGTGGCGTCCCTAGCTAGCGTATGTTTGTTTACTACAGGTAATTTTTCCTCGATTCTCGAAAGTGATTTCGTCATCGGTGACGTAGCGCCGTGTGCCAGTTCCGGGGCCTTGCGCCTCCATGCCCGCCGATTGCCACCAATCCATTTGCAAATTAAAAACAAATCGCCAGAGAATGTAAACAATGCAATTGCGCGTAGGAGGAATGCTTACGTCGTTAACTATACTACGTGGAATATGGCGTAAATCGGCGGAACATGCTCCTTCATTATTATTTTATTATTTGGAACATCTCAATAGCGTTCTATTTATATTAATTTTGCGCTTTATTTTAGTTACTTATGTACCTACATACCTTCATCTGTAATTGATGTAAAGAAGAGCTCTAACTGCAAAATTACAGTTTATTATGATTAGTTTTACTAAAGAAGAAGTTATGTTTTTTTTAGTTTAAATACTGCAGATCAAACTTCTCTTAACTCTGAGCAGAACGTACTTCTGATCCAATTACCAAACCAATCTATAGCTACTGTCCATTTGCTCGTGAGCATTCAATGCAAATGGAAGTGATGAGTCGATCAACTTACAGTTTAACAGAATCTCCATTTCCCATGATTCGGCTTTGTTGGCCGTTCCCTGGAACTGGACGATTCTCGAGAATACACACACGAGCTCCAACACTTTTTGTACCATCTCACTCTCGTCTTTTCTCCGGAATAATCGCCATCAATTCCTAATGAATATATATTTGCTTTATCAATTTGTTAAGTCTGTAAAATAACACGTCACTGGTCAGTTTTTGCGGTTAGCGTACATGACGTTTACATTAATATGTTTGCATTAGTTGAACAAAGTTTCTTTTTTTTTCACATGTTATTCGTTAGGAACCATAATGTGAATGCCACCTCCGAGATATTGGAGCTGTATTCGGTACGTGACCGATTGTACTCCGTGATTGTTGTTGTAGAGCGAATCGAATCGAGCTAGACAGGTACGCACGGTTCAGCTGAGCTGGTAGAAGCAGGGGTTCCAAAAATGAAACATTTTTATAGGAACCAAGGACGTTTATTCGCCTACATGGCTACGCTAATACTAACTTACAAAACAATACTTAAAACTAAACTTAGTGACAATACTACCTGCGTACAAAAAAGGGACAGCGTGCACATGTGTGGGTCGGGAACCGACCGCGCGGCAGGACACTGGAGCCGTCGCCAGTGTTGATAAAAAAACATTGGTTATTGCAGATGGCAGGACATAACTCCTCCGTCCATAAGAATGAAATTTTACGATGATGAGTAAATCAGAGGAAAATTACATTAACAATTTTTTTAAATGTCCATTAAATAGATATCTGTATTATAATGTGTTCCGTTTCAACAATTATAATCAAAAATCAGTTTCACATATTTGAATAGCAAAATGGGTTTTATACAATTTAACAGAATAATACAAATAATAGTTACACAGAACTAAAAGGTCGTGAATCGAAATATTACACAATGACATGTATATAAACTAATATTTTTTTCTTAATAGCTTTAGAAACAATAAAAATCATTTAAATCTGTCTACACAAAATTAACAAAGAAAGACTATAAAAGATGACAGTAAAGTAAAACATTTAAATTAGAAATCAGTGAAAACGCACAGGGTTGTATCAAAATATAAAAAACGAACTCAATTAAAATTGACTATAACACTGAGACAAAATATTTGATTCAAATCAATTAATGTGATATTCCATAGTTATACCTAATTGAAATGAATTATGTTTTAAAATGACATGATAATTAAGATGTGGCAAATAAAATATTTTTATGATTAATTCAGAAATTGAATATCTACTATAAATGGTATATGTGTTAACAGATAGCGGCGGGATTATAACATTATTTGTTACAACTTGTTATCAATTTCATAGTTGCACTTCGGTGGTTGCAATGAATAAATCAACTGATAAAAACTTAATTTTTTTGCATATGAAACATTGTTACCGCAAGAGTACTTATAATCTATTGGTATTACTTAAACGATTTTAATAGAATTACACATAAAGTAAAATTATACAAAGTTTTACATATAGGAATGTTTTACAAGTATGATGTTAGATGAATATGAGGTGACCTGTTATTATAAACAAAAGTTAGTACAATGTATATAAAATATTTCAATGCAAATGTAAAAATAATTAGAGCAAGTGGTACAGTCTATAATTTATAAACAGGTTTGGGCAGATTTTACATTCAATTATAAGTTACTTGTTAGAAACTGCATTCAACATTTTATGGGGCCATTTTATAGAACAACAAATGATTGTTTTTACATGGATATGCGAATAAACACATAGGCAATGCAATTACGGAGAAAATTATATAGTTAAACTAAATTTACATTTAAAGTTTTAGTTATATAATACAAAAACCTGTTATAATTGTCCATTGTCTGTTCCGCATTTTTTTTTCACTCTTATGTAACGTTGTTTCATCACTCCAGTAACGTTATCACAAATACGTTTTCAAAGTACGGCACTGATTGGGATTTCACTGTTGTAGATTAAATATTTCACTAGTTTTAATTTAACGGCTTGCACAAACACTTTTATGTAGGGCAGTTTCAACCGCCACCAGAGCTGGAACTTATTTGATGTATCAGGAGACATCATGAAGGCGACAGGCAGAGTTACCTGCATCACTTTTAGGATAGGATTGGATAGGTTTTAGGAACACAAATATACTATTTTATGTATGGGACAACCATCTAGTAATTAAAATGATCTCAACTTGACAGAAATACTGACATTATTAACTCAAAACAGTAGTATGTAACTAAATTAATACCTAACACACAAAATTACATTATACACATTATAACTTCACTAAGGTGGCTAGATTTTGTAGCCTCATCTAATGCTAGAGCTTAATTCTACTTAGCTAAGTCGCTATTGACTCCGCCGATTTCTAGTGCAGAGTGCAGCGACAACTTGTAAGCAAGCGATGCTTGTCTCACTCCCAAGTTACCTAGTCTAAACTTACCTAAGTCACTATGCATCCCGCCGATTTTTGTGCAGTTATGCAGTGACAACTTGTAAGCAAGCGATGCTTGTCTCACTCCCAAGTTACCTAGTCTAAACTTACCTAAGTCACTATGCATCCCGCCGATTTTTGTGCAGTATGCAGTGACAACTTGTAACACGAGCGATGCTAGTCTCTGTTACAAGCTCCCTAGCCTAAGATCTATCTAAGTCGCTATTGATTCTGCCGATTCTAGTGCAGAATGCAGCGACAACTCGTAAGCGAGCGATGTTTGTCCCACTTACAAAGTTCGCGGAATAGGTAGGAGGTCATGGGATTAGTGATGGGTACTACTCACATGCCGTCGCAAACCCTCCATGAGTATAGCTGCCGGCGCCGTCCTCTGCTCCAACCTCGAACCAGTTTCTTCTACAGCTGCACACGCGTCCAGGAGTCGTATTTGTTTGGTTCGCGGATTCAGGTTCCAGAACTTCGTGACATACACCGGCTGATGATGTCACTAAAGAAGTCTGGACTTCCTTTTATCCGCACCGGCTGCGCCAGACAGGTACGCACGGTTCAGCTGAGCTGGTAGAAGCAGGGGTTCCAAAAATGAAACATTTTTATAGGAACCAAGGACGTTTATTCGCCTACATGGCTACGCTAATACTAACTTACAAAACAATACTTAAAACTAAACTTAGTGACAATACTACCTGCGTACAAAAAAGGGACAGCGTGCACATGTGTGGGTCGGGAACCGACCGCGCGGCAGGACACTGGAGCCGTCGCCAGTGTTGATAAAAAAACATTGGTTATTGCAGATGGCAGGACATAACTAGCTATTGTGCGGGCCCGTAGAGCAAACCTGTTCTCGAAATTCTGTAACTAAAGCAAGCAATGAATACCACATCCCATTCTGCCCCGGCCGAGCCATTGTTATGTGGAATTTCTTCTCCTACACTGAGCACGTAGTTAACCTGAACAGAATGTTATCCATTATTTGCTTATGCAATTATATTATTGACCAGGTTGAGCGCGTCAAATTGAACATGATATTCTGTTAGACAGCCGACCCGTCTCGCTTGCCGTTTAAAAAATAAATCGATACGTAAACACGAAGCCTGCTTGCACCTGCTACTTTAAGAACCACTTGAATTGATCTTATGCATTAGAAATGCAATGCCGATGAACATACAAATATCAGCTTGCTTTTCTCTACCCTCATAGAAATGTTTTTGAGGGAATCCTAAGAAAACGTTATTGATCACAACAAGTGGGTTGTATTTAGATATGTGTGTGTAGTTCTGCTTCATTGAACCGCCATAAACGGTTATTGATCAACCCCCCCAGTCAGCTTAATTACAAAGTCCGTTGTTCGTATTTATTTATCTATTGACAGCAGGATTGTAGGCGGACACTGCTGAAGTCAGAAACGTCCCTAGGTCCCTACGTACGTAGAGGCATCGAGTAGAGCATGCCAAAACAATGATGAAGTTGCACATAGAGATGCTATCACTAGCCAAGGAGCTGGTTTGACGAGCCAGCCGAGAGCCGACCTTACGCAGAATGTATTCCGACCATTCCGTCCGTCTCATGAATTTTTTCCCCGTAAAATATCTCCGCAAGGTTGACAATGATACAAGAAAGGAGAGCGATTCCACGAAGAGGCTACTTTTAAAGGCAATGAGCGAGATAAGGTGATAATGTATCTTTCATTAGCCAGAAAAGCGCGCCAAATAAAATCGTAACTCATTTCTCGGTAGGGTCCGTTTTATCTCAACCTTTTGACCGGATTCCGATAAGGGGGTTATCTTTTTAATTCTCGCTCAGCGCCGGCCAATGTCAGCTCGAGAGATGCTCTTGAACTGCCACCCACGTTTATTTATAGTGCACGTTACACACTCTTCCTTAAATTTTATTATTGATGCTGAATTCTTGTGAAGGAATTTTATGGACTTGACTTATTGTAAAAAGACATGTAGTATTCGTAGTAATATGTTAACACGTGCATTCCCTAACGAGATATTTTAGTTTTAGCCCTTGTGTTCTTCGTTTCTTCTACATACGTGTGTCGTTTGTTCTATCAAGAAATCGATAATGTGTTTAACTGTTTGCACCTGATGACACTTTCTACCGCATACCTACATAAAATAAATAGACAAATAAGCATACATCATTAGTTAGTGTCGCGCTACTGTTATTCTGAGTACTAACACTCATGCAATTTCACTGAATGCCGACTCCTATCGTTAAGAAATTAAAAATCAATAAGTCAATTAATCAATTTTGCAGAAGTTATTGATAACTGCCATTGACCTTTCGACGAAGCTAATTTATTCAGCGGAACAACAGTTCTAAGTAAACGCCTCTATAGTAGAGCAGTAGTTGACCGATATGAAGTGTTGTTAGAGATATGAAACATTGTTGCGAGATGAATTCAGTCACATAATATATCAGCAAAATGTCCATTCACGGATTTATTTTGCGTGGGCAGTGTTAAGTAACATTGAAGAATTAATTCCCGGTACAGTTGTTCGCGATGATCACATTGTAATATATCATCGATCATAGTAAATAAAACCGATTTTGGTCCCTACAATAATGTTATTTGTAACATGTAAATTAGTTTGATTTTCTTTTATTTTCTCTGTTTAGTTATAGGTTTTATTTTTAAGTATTATTTATTTATTTGTACGCCACCGACCAAACTGATTTCTGTCACCGTTTTCTTGCTAAGGTTGCCTGGAAGAGATCACTCAAGGTGATAAGGCCGCCCACTTGTGCATTCTTTTATAGTTTAAGTTCATTTCATATTGTAATTTATTGTTGGTTTGGTGTGCATAATAAAGTTATATTGTATTGTATTGTTATTATAACTTTATTATTATATGCGGTAATTATTTCTTTGTAAAAAGCGTAATTGTTATACGATTTTGTGATAAACGATACGTTAATTTAGAGCGCTATTTTGGCAGCTTATATCTATAAAGCGCGGGTGAGATTTTTCTTTTGCTACAAGTTTTCTGACTACAGAACGGAAAAAATAATCGAACGCTGTGAATATACATACCTACATACATACGCAGCAATGCTTAACAGCAGATAGGCTGTAGTCACACGTAAACCTATCCCTATGTAAATGCATGTTTGTTCTACAACACATATGAAATCAATAACTTCACAAACCTTAGTTATTTTTAGTGTGAAAATAGTTCCCGGAAATACCGTTTCGGAACTTGAAACCCTATTATGTCGACTTTTCGATTCGAATATAATTAACAAGATAAACGCAGTTATCGATCACTTCATATCTGGTATGGTTATTGGTACGATTTTTTTACTCTGCATTGTGTCGTGCATTAGGCGTTAACTAATATGATTACTCATAATTACTAAAATATAGGTATATATGTACATATTGTACATGAGACCACAAATTTGATATTATTTGTATTGTTTTGTGTTTTTGCGGATATGAACTCTTATGAATACAAAATTCAGCAATGCTATATTTGCCTTTTCTATCCCACTGCTGGGCATAGGCCTCTCTTTGAATGTGTCAGCTGCGTCGATCTTGCGCAGACCTCATCCATAAAGATTATTGCGTATTATTATTAAATGCTTTTTCATTAGTTTAATCATAATAAAAAAAGCAATAGAGTACAACCAATAGTAGGCCTCATGTCAATGTGTTGGATGGAAGGTGTGTCAATTGTCGTCTCATATAAGCTAGAGCATGTCTGAATCAATTCACCATTACTCTCTATTCTATTCCGAGCGCATTATCAAGTTCCAGTGATGAATAAATTGTATGCCCTGTTGTAAGTGTAAACGACCGCTCTCTCACATCGCAGGTCTATGTACACTTTTAACCTAGCGCGAGAAACAAGACTGTGTCGTGTACAGTACAGGTTCACTTACAAAATCAGTTACTCGTAGGTAAAACGTTAAGAGGACGCCCTGACAATTTGGTAGCAAGAAATCGTATTTTACTCGACATGGACAAAAGCAACTAAACTAAAATTTTATGTTCAAGATTCATCATTTCAATTACTATATTTTACGAATATCATAACACCAACGGCCAATTTTTGTAACACACTTAAAGTGCGCCCTTTCACTTAAAGTGCACCTCACAAACATTCGAGGATTGCACTCCAATCTCGTTCCGGTCCACCACCATCTCGAGACCGAAAAACCTGCACTCATGATTTTGACGGAGACGCAGATCAAATGCCCGTCGGATACGGCGTACCTGCTGTACCCGGGTTACAGCCTAGAGCATAACTTCAAAGCTCGGGCTGGGGTGTGCATGTACGTCCGTGACGACATTTGTTGTCAGCGTCTCCGTAACCTTGAAGATCGCAGATTCTCTGTGCTTTGGGCGCTTGTGGACACAGGAATAGACAAGATTCTATATGCCTGTGTCTACCGATCACACAGCGGCGATCAGGAGACAACCAGGCTTACTGAATACCTCAATGAGGCGGCGGATAAGGCTCTTCAGAAGTACCCTACAGCCCAATTAGTGTTTCTGGGGGATTTCAATGGACGCCACCAAGAGTGGCTATACCCATACCAGATCACTGACCATGCTGGGAGAGAGACGCGTAAGCTCGCTTTGGCGTTAAATCTCACTCAGCTGGTCCAAGGCGCTACTAGGGTGCCTGACGTTGAGTCTCATACACCTAACTGCTTAGACCTTCTGCTGACAACAGATCCAGACCGGTACTCAGTGACAATATCGTCACCCTTGGGTAAATCCGACCATTGTCTGGTGAAGTCTGTGTCCGTATATTACCCATCCGTTCCGAGCCCTAGCGGTAGTCGGCGGTTGTGGAGATACAGGTCAGCGGATTGGGATGAGATGCGGTCTTTTTATGCATCGTATCCTTGGCAGGCTGTCTGCTTCTCTTCTAAAGACCCTTCAGTCTGTGCGGATGCCGTGATGGATACTATTCGTCTAGGTATGGAATATTTCATTCCTTACTCGGATGTATCCCAGTCCGGCAAAGCTCGCCCATGGTTTGGACCAGAATGTAGACGTGCAGAAGCGCTGAAACATGAGGCATACCTTGCATGGGTTGATGCTCGCCACCGCAAGGCTAGGAATACTAGCAAGAAGAAGATGGCATACAACAAAGCCGCCAAGTCCTGCAAAAAGGTTCTTCAGAAGGCACGCTTCGATCACATTGGCCGAGTAGGGAACAAATTAGCTTCGTACCCCGCAGGTAGTAAAGCCTTTTGGTCCCTGGCAAAGTTGATCGAAGGGAACTTCTGCCGCCCCTCATTGCCTCCACTGCTGAAACCTGACGGATCTCTGGCTCACTCTGCAGATGAGAAAGCAAATTTATTTGCTTCTCTATTTGCGGAAAATTCGCGTCTTGATGCTTGTGGTGCTTCGCCTCCTCCTCCTCTTGAATGTCCGACTGCCATGTCGGATTTCAAGATTCGCCAAACGGAGGTCCGTAAAGTGCTACGTGATCTGGACGTGAACTAGGCCAGTGGTCCTGACGGTATTCCAGCTATAGTACTGAGGACATGTGCGCCTGAGCTGGCTCCTGTGTTGACGCGCCTCTTTCAGCTTTCTCTTGAGACTGGCAAAGTGACGATTTCATGGAAACTTGCTAACGTGCAGCCCGTGCCCAAAAAAGGTAGTCGTGCTGACCCTTCTAACTACCGGCCCATTTCAGTCACGTCCGTGCTCTGCAAGAGTATGGAACGTGTCCTGAACCGCAGGCTCCTGGCGTACCTTGAATCGCATGACCTATTCAGTGACCGACAATATGGCTTTCGCCAGAATCGGTCCACTGGAGACATTCTAGTGTACGCCACTCACATATGGAGTGAAGCCATTGAGAAATACGGGGAAGCCCTGGCGGTTTCCCTGGATATTTCTAAGGCTTTTGACAGGGTTTGGCACGATGGCCTTATTAGCAAGCTTTCCTCTTACGGCCTGCCCGCTGGGCTTCGTGCTTGGATTTCGGACTTTTTGAGGGATAGGTCTATTCGAGTAGTTGTTGATGGCTGCTCCTCAGATCTAATGGCTATCAATGCCGGAGTCCCTCAAGGGTCGGTGCTCTCTGCAACTCTTTTCCTGCTGCATATTAACGATCTGCTGAAACCCGGAACCTTTGGGTACGCAGACGACAGCACCGTTGTAGAGAGCTATACATCCACAGCGCGGGCCAGTGCGGCCGAGATCCAGTGGCTCAGGGAGGCGATGGTCGAGCGTATAAACCTGGCTCTCAAGGCAGTCTCCGATTGGGGTGATGCCAATCTAGTCAGGTTTAATGCTGCGAAGACCCAGGCGTGTCTTTTCACCGCTAAAAAGAGGCCATTCGAGCTGGCCCCCACTTTCCGAAATTCGACTGTGCCGATAACTGACCACCTTGATCTTCTTGGTATTACATTGTCCCCTACTCTTAATTTTGGCTCTCACATTGAGTCTAAAGCCGAAGTTGCAGCCAAAAAGTTGGGTATCCTCTCGAAGGTGCGAAAGTACTTCAAGCCGGAACAGCTGCTTACTTTGTATCAAGCACAAGTTCGGTCGTGCATGGAGTACTGTTCGCATCTTTGGGATGGATCAGCCAAGTACCAACTTGAGGCACTAGAGGCCATTGAGAGTCGAGCCAAGAAGATCATTGGTAATAATAAACTGTGCCGAGCGAAACTTCAAAGTCTTGAACACCGTCGCAAAGTCGCCAGTTTGTCGGTTTTCTATCGGTTGCATTTCGGAGAGTGTGCCGCGGAATTGCACGGACTAATTCCGCCCGCGCCCTTCTTTCACCGGACGACTAGAGGTACGGCAGGACGACACCGGTTTATGGTGGAAGTTCCTAAGACCCGCACGAAACGGTACGCTTTCGCCTTTATTGTTCGTACCGCTAGGTTGTGGAACTCCCTGCCTGGCTCTCTGTTCCCCACGCACTATAATCCAGCGATCTTCAAAGCGAGAGTGAATCGGTTCTTATCGGGTAAGCACGCTCCATCTTAGGCCATAGCCTTACTTGCTATCAGGTAAACTATGGACAAGTGCAAACCCGTTAAAGTTAAAAAAAAAAACACAAAATAATTAATCAAAAAGATCTCTATAAAGTTGAGTATATCGATTTTGTCGGCGTTGGTTTTGGATTAGAGCATTAAAATTTTCCACACATGTTAATTAACACAATCACTTTGATTTGTGAATAGATTATTTGAAACAAATTCGTAGTTTTTGAAATAAACGACCAAAACCATTTTGTCGCTTGCGCCCTTTCAGAATAAGTGGGGTTTTAGCGATACTTGCCACCCGCGCCTGTTCGGCGGTGCAGGGCGCTTGGACCTACAATTTCAGATTTATAGTTCGCCACTGCGTCGTCTTAAGAACAATATCAATAATCATCATCTTTTATTATTGAAATCTTGAGTACCTATTTACTATTTAACCATTTTAACACTACACTCCACGCTAGGACAGACCTGTGTTGTGAAGTACAGGCTCTTCCTTTTGTATGTGTATGAAAAAAATATATTGTAAAATTCTAAAATGAAGTGTTTGTCTCAGGGTGGTGGTAGCGGCGGTGACCTGATGGCAGACCTGCACGCCAAGCTCTCTATGCGCCGGCGCGGCATCTCGGGCGCCGAGCGCGGCGGTGGCGTGCTAGCCACGCTTGCAGCCGTCATCCCAGAGCCAGGGGAGTCGTCGCCACCTGGATCCGACACTGATGAGGACTGGGAGTAACCAACTACTACCAACACTACCTACTATGTATAGTATGCTTATTCAATGACCGAAGGTAGACTGTAGATCACAGGTATAATGGGGGCATCATGTGTGTGACTATTGGTGACATTTTAAAAGACTTTTACTAACAATGAAGTGTATACTTATTTTGGTATTAACGATTGAAGAATATCTGGCGCTACACTAGTAATTTTAACAGCATATGATTTTCACTATTGATATAATAAAGTTATATTAGAACCGAACGATCACACACTATAGCCCTCGTATCAATGTATCGTCCAACTTTTGTATAGCCTCACTTTGGTAAAAGTTATTGCATGTGTAAAATAACTCTTGTCCGAACATTCAAAGTCGATTCTAATTTGAAAAGTTTGTACAGAATTCACGTTTGTTAGCAAACCGCGACTGTTTGATCCGGTGTGATGTAGACGAGGTTCACGCTTCAGCACGATATTTGCGGTTTTCAGTCGAAACTTTCAGCACATTCCTGTTTTGGAGTTGCGGGAATCTATTATCCAATTTTTCCTGAAAGTTATTTGCAACAATGATTAATGTTTTATCTGGATTTGGACCAACTGTTTTATCATCTCATTTCAAGTTGGTATAGAGAACCCTTTGTATTTTTGGGAAGTACATATCTCTATGGTCGGCAATGGGAGTGGTTTTTCCAGCAGTTTAGATTATGACCAAAGGTAGACCGGTAGACGCGTGCTGGATGCATATCTATGCCGGTTCTCCACTCATAACACCTTTGACAAGTTACAGATTATCTTTATTCGAAATACTTCGTACTTTACAGGTTAGACGGTTATATTTCGACATAAAAGAAAACTTATTGCATCTATATTTTTTTACACGGGATGTTTATGCCGTAACTGCAGTTATTTTATAATCTTAAACTAAAATACGAATACACATCACATCATTACAATAATTTCTTATATTATGACAATGCAATTATAAATACATAATTAATTATATAATTTATGGTACATGGAAAATCAATGCAATTTTATTTTGATATTTTAGAACCGTTTATTTTTAAACGGTCCTGGTTTTTTATTACATATTATTGAATTTTATAGTGGATGTGATAGATTACATAAAATATTCCGTGTGAAACAGCATCGAAATTAACTGTCCAGTCTGTAACGTACGGCAGAACGTAAACCGTCGTAATTCCGTTAGAAACATTAAATTTAGCTTCAAAAGTACCTATCGTACAATTTTATAAAAAACGAAATTGTATTTTTAATCTATTTAGCTTTTACAGAGCGAAGAATTTTCTCGTTTTATTTTACGTAGGCAATTTTTATATAGCCACAACGTGAGCCGCGGGCTTGCAGTAGTAGAATATAAAGTTATAACTATAAAAGTATATCGTATGGTGATTATCTGTAAAGGAGAACTTTTCCCGGACTGTAATTAAGAGCGTCCACTGGCAGTAATAACATTAAAGATAATTTTCCTGGTAGATGCCGGCCGAGGTTCTAAGTAAAAACATTAATTCCTTCTCCGAAAACCGCCACTATTGATTGTTGGTCAAGTTAACCATTAACTTCACTTAATGTTGTAACACGAATCCGTTTTTTATGTGACTTCTAATCTTGATTCTTAGAAACGGGTTTAAATCGATTATGACGCCGCTATTATCTTTGCTTCCGAATGCTTTGAAGTGATTATAGCTTTTTGTTTTAAATCATAATGATGTTATGTCTGTGTATCATTCAATTGGATTTCAAATGTCGTTAGACTTTTGGTTTTGTAAACAAATATTAATCAATTAGAAACACGTATTAATTTAGCGCCTATTTAGTGCGCTCATTTCATCAGTTTATGTGCAGATAAATCTATTTACCTACACAATATTTACTGTAAGTAAATAAAAATAATGTTATTTAGAATTATTTTATTATATTACTATATCTGGGGAAAATATAATTGAGAAATAGCTTTAAAATTATAATGATAAAATTGCAGGAAAATTATGAAATAAATTTTATTTACCTATAATGTATACATATGTATTTTGTAATTAATTTGTTATTCTTTTACACAGTTCAACAATCATATACTGTTTTAACTAATCTGATCAGATTAATGCCAGAATCTTTTATCTGCTGGCCAAGCTTTCAAGCCTGGTTGTTGTAAGTAAGGAGTCTATGTAAACAGAGAGCCTGTGTCAACATTTCTTGCAATCAAACACTGAGAAAGACCTCAAAAGATGCGCGGCGCTGTTTTTAAACGCAACGCTCCGCATCTATTTTTAATTTAAAGCATTCGCCTTGTTGTTACGTTAAATAGTTTCGTATTCGCGTACTTCTACTTGAAAATAGATGCAATTTGTAATGCGCGCCGGCGCAAATGCAGCTTTATAGCGAGTTTAAAACTACACGCGGTGCCGTGAACAATGCCGACGAGCGCGACTGTTTGTGTTACACAAAGTTTGCTCTGAGCAGGTTAGAGGTAGGTACATAGGATGAAAGACTGGGATCGTGCCATTAAATCTGGGGCCTTGGTATAGCGCGATATCTGTAGTGACGCGATAGAGATTGTACGTCAATTCAGAAAACAAGATTGAACAATATTTGAATAGTAGAAAGCGCAATGAAACGTGACGTCCTATGACGTGTTTATAATGTTGTCGTATCGTCCATGTGCGCGAAGAGCGGGGCGCGCGCGCCGATGTTCTATTTACAAAACAGAATATCGGAAACGGTCCGTGTCGTTCCGGGAGGTTATTACGATAATCACATTTCTCACTAGCGACTATCTCGCTTTCGTTTCTGGGAAGGCGGCCGAGGCATCGCTAACAGGCTTCCCCGCAAACTATCTACTGGCTCGGCCGATTAGCATTACAAGAATCGAGAAAAAGTTAGAGGAGAAATGTATATCGAGTTGCGTCGGCTGCTGGATAGCAAGCGCGCGATCTGTCCGCGATAACGCAGCCAGGTAACGCGACGCACGAACTTGTAGCTAGCGCTGTCACGCCAGCCTCTTCCAATCGACATGTGGCTGTCACAATCGAAGTTGAATGTTTAACTAATTATTTAACTACATCTAAATACTATTTTATGAATTGGTATACGAGGAAACGCCACTTCTGTATACCGTCTCGTTTAGTTTCATGAAACTATATTTTATATTAGCTTTTTATTGCTACTTAAGAGTTTAATGTAACGTTTCATTATAAATCGTGGCTCGTCTTTGTAAATTTATATCTATTATCTATTAGGTACGTTATATCGTTTGTTATCGGCTAGTTTCGAGGAAGTTAATGTTACAAGATCTGAGTAGTTTAAGCGTACGTAAGGATAAGTGTATATATGACGTGTATTTGTTATAAATAGTGTTTCTAAATATACGCGCGTCAACGGACGCCGGTAGGACGCTATCTGGGTTGGAGCTTGTGAAGCGAGTGCCTACGAACTGAGGTGCTACTTGGTACTGGCATTTACACGGGATCTAGCGACTAAATCAAATATACTACTGTTTACTACTTTTGGATGTTGCCTTTCAGATATTAGGTATCGAATATATTAATGTCGAGAAGACTGCTCTAACAACATCGAGTTTACGAGTAAAAGTTTTTACGTTGACATGTGAATGGAATTACAAAGTGTAGAGTTAGCTAAGAGCATGGGTGCTGGAGATTAACTAATTTTAGGCATTGATAGATTAATATGTAACTATAATATTCCGCGTATCAATGAATCCGTTGCTGAGTAATGTAGGTACAGCAGCAGTAGTAGGTATGTGTATTTTACATACATTTCCCCATTGTCTGGTATCGCTCGGGTCTGGGCCGTCGGTCTTTAATAAGCTTGTAAACTAGTAAACAACATTACTGTAAAGCAAAATAAATGCCCTTCCCCGCCTCTCACAACTATAAACAAAGGAATGTAAACCTCATCTCATGTTTAAAATAGATAAATCTTAATTACCATAAAAACTGCTACAAAAAAATAACAAACGCTTCTAGCGAGCCATTTGTAACGAAAAAAAAACCGTTTACAGGGGAATTATTTTCGCGTGTCCAATACAAATGTGCGGCGCACGTGACGCGGGCTCGGAACGCGGGAATTAGGCAAATGGCCCGCGGTACTCTTTATACGGATTCGGGCATTTGTATGCGACGCGGCGACACCACAGTTAGTTCCGACGAACTAGCTGTCTCGGATTAAGACTAATAAATACCCTTACATAGGCGCACTAGGATGTCGTTATACGAATCGATGGTCCGCCTATCAAATATATTATTGCCCGGTTTGGATCGCAAAAAGCGCAGCCTCCGTGGCCAACATGTGGAGAGTGATGGCTCGGACCCGGAACGCATCCAATTGTGTATTCCGAGCGACAGCACCATTATTTTGTAGCTTGTTCCACGACTCATGAGACCATTAGTAGGCTTGTAGGTGTGTAGGTGCTTCGACAAATATTATACAACAATACTTAATAATATATATGCGTAAGGAATACGCGTTACGAAAGCTTAGTTGTTGATAAAGCTTACAAATGTATGTATACTATTATTGTAGTTACTTAATCGTTCACTTTGGGCCTTCATTAACATCTTAAACAAATAAATCAACCACATCCGCTAATAAGCTCGTAACGAGTCTTTACAGGAAAATGTGATTAGCTAATAATTATCTGTAGGTTCTGATGTTTGTTATTGCGGAAATATTGGTCTAATTAATTAGCGAAATAGTCTGTTAAATTTTCCTTAGTTAATATTTTTACCCATAATGGATAGGCAGCTTAGATATTGAGATTTATTTTTGTGGGAGTCAATATGCGCGAAGTTTGTATAGTCAGTAAGATGTATAAAGGCCTTATCGAAGTTCTCTCGGTAGTGGAGTCGTAACCTCTGCTACTAATAGCTACTGAAAGGTGCAAACACCTCCCGATAACAAGTTTTACTGTCTTACTTCTAAACCTGAATCAACAAGCCATTGGTTGATCAGTATTTGTTTTTTTTTCAGCCATTTAAAGTGTCAATGTGTAAAATAAAACGCTGATCAGCTGACTCCTGGATTCAGGTTTGTAAGTCGGTTGTCGTATAAATACGTTAGTGTGCTAAAGCCCGCTCTTGCCTGCCACGAGCGACCTAAGTCCGCACTAAAAGTTCTAATAGCTTACATTTCGCTTTTAATCGAGCGGATATAGCTTCCAGATTGGGAGACTTACCCCTCGTGTCGGTAATCGAAAAACTCACTATCTAGATAAAGTTACAATGTACTTTAGAGATAGAATCGGGTAGAACGCAGCTGTCCGCGGGTGGGTGCTATAAGTAATGCCATTGTTTTAGCTTGTATAAGTAAAGTTAAGTTTGTATTCCGCCAATATTGCACTATAATGAATGTGTTGGAGCTCGGATAGTCGCAACTGACCCCAAAGTCGGTCGCCGAGATCCGAGCTCTGAACGCGAATATATCTAAGCTTTATTATATCTAAGAATATCGGCTAATTAATTACAACTACGTTGATATTATTATGAATTTGTTAACAAAATTATGTATGTAAATAGCGAATAATATAGAATTTTAATTAATTGTATATAAAATTGTTAGCCCTCTTAATGAAATATAGGAATACTTGCCTTTTATATAGATTTATATTTTTGACTGATTGATTTTAAATGATCTATTTTACACCCCGTGCATTTCTTTGTAAGTCAATGCAAATGTTTTTCAGATACTTATGTACATGTTTAGGTACAACAAACAATAGTCAAATATGTTAAAGTAGGATGGATTAGTAAAGTAAGAGTGAGTCGCTACGTGATGCTTGTGTAAGTCACTTATTTATTTGCAGCGGATCCGATATTATTTGATACCCCTAGAGTAACGTTTTTCCTATTGAATCTGTATAACTAATCCGTCTGTTACTGTAAGCTATGTAATGTAATGTAAATAGCGAGCCGGCCGAGCGCCTCGCGCCTCGGTCGCTCCTCACAGCCCAAACGGGAGTTTGTTGTACGATGGAATCCATAAATGTTACGATGTACGGTATGTCATTCATTAAATATAATGAAATTATAAATCCACATGTTTTTTTATTTACTTGGCCCCGGCGCGGCGGGAGGAGAGACAAGTGATGCTGTAATTGAGGGTCAGCGACTTGTTTTTACTCATTCTGATTATTTATAACGGGTGGCGGAGGCTCGCTAGAAAGCTACGTGTTTCGAGTTTTACACGGCATTGCCCCAGAATAACGCGACTCGAGATTTCCTGGTATAACCGCTCCGAGTATTTCGGAATCGGAAATAAGGATTCTGGGAATCGGCCGGCCTCAGCGCGGGCGAACGATGCGCGCCACGAGCGCCTGCCCGCGCCCCGGCCTCGCTTCATAAATAATAACCCGCAGGGACAATTTGTCAACCACGCTGTTTGTACTGCACGAATATTTTTTTAATATAAATAATCCAAGCCTTACGTAAGTAAACACTTAAAAAGTTATGGCTAGGAATTTAAAGAGCGCTCTTATTAGATTAATATATGTAGTACATAGTAGTTCTGAAGTAGTCCAACAATCGGATATATGAATGTAGTTTATTTCATACATACTAACTAGGTACAACCCTAACTGGCTAAATAAGTTCATGTTGTGTTCTTAAAAACGCAGCTGTCAACTTCGAACATAAGTTGTCAATGTCAACAATCACAACAAAACAAAGTTGTCGACTTTTTACTTGAGAACTGGCACAATACAAAGTTATGGCCAATTATAAAAAAAAAAAAAAAGTTGTCGACTGTCGTGTTGTGGTTTTATTCAATTGTTTATTTGGCTTATTCTAAAGAAAATTATTGAAAACTGTAGTGGTATCTAAAGAAAAACTATGGCAGCTGCTTTCCAGCAGCAAATATTTGCACTGGACGCTCGGTTCAATGCGTATCGAGCTCCCAACAATCCGAATTTTAGTAAGTATAGGAACAACTGACTCACTTTCCACTTAGATGATTATTTTACAATTCTATTGTATTTATTCCTCAGAAACTCTTTACATACGTCGTCGCAGTCAGTTGCTTCGTGAAAACTCTAAGTTTAAGGTAAGGTTCCCTTTACAGCGCCATTTTACTGCACCTAGTTCTTACATATTCTTGTAATATTTAATTTCTCCTATTATCGTCTTTTAGGACATAGACACTATAAAGAAATACATAAATATAAGAAGCCAGTTACTGCAGCGACGCTATGGAGTGCAGGACAATATCTCAATCAGCTCTTCATCCTCTAGGCCACGCTCCAGTAGTAAGGTAACATTAATAAATAAATAAAATTTGTTTATTTTGTAAAATACTTATAACATTGTCTGGAAATCCAAAGGCATCCATACTAGTTAATAACTGTGTTTCTGATGCTGATTGCTTCTCCCAGTTTAGCTTGACATAACAATAGGTATATAAAGCTATATAACATTCTGTTTTACTTCAAGTGCCTAAAGTAACTCAGTTCTGCGGGAAATGATGATCCTAAGTAATGAAGAGTATACCTCAAGAAGGAGAGAAATATTGGTCAATATGATCAGACAATTAAAAATGTTTTGTTTGGCTGCAGAACATTCAACACTATTACAATATATGTCCAGTACATATAAACATACATCTGCCCTATGAAACAAATCTGTCTAAGAAAAACCCAATGAATGATTCTGTGAGGGGTGTAAACTGTATTAAAAGCAAAGAATTATAAAAATGTGTGGGCACATATTTATTATTCTATGCTGGTAAGTCCTTCTCAATGATAAAAACTGAAGTTGAGAATTAAATTGCACTGGTTAGATTGAATCTGACAGAAGCTGAACTGTTTTAAAAGTTCCTAAGCTTAATTATATTAAGTTTAGGCTTACTTACTGAACAAAGTCTAAAGCATTATTAAATTAGTTGCTACACCATATTCCAGGCCAGTATTGCGTTGGAAGAGAGTCCAACCCACACCAACACTAAGAAGAAGAATGATATGACCATCTCGGAGAACTATGCATTTACTGGAGTGCATCATATATTTGATCAGGTAATAAATAACAACAAGTTTTTATCCCTTATTAATACTAAGTTATTCTTGAACTTTATATATTTATTTTGTTTGATATAAAGTATTTTTTCTGTATAATCAATATAAATTATTGTTCAATATATAGTGTATTCACTTGTGCTAGAAGGCATTCACATTGTAAGACTAGGAAAATACGGACTCCGGGTGTGACTGATTAGTTTTTATTTACACTCATCGGCTAAGTTAATTTAAACGAATGTAGTATAATAATACATATAATTAAAATTAGATTCAACAATTTCTATTTTTTATTAACCTAAGCAACATTGCAGTGTGGCTGGTCGTTATACAAAAGATGTCCAAAACAATTTGGCTGAGTTAATTTAAACGAATGCAGTATAATAATACATATAATTAAAATTAGATTCAACAATTTCTATTTTTTATTAACCTAAGCAACATTGCAGTGTGGCTGGTCGTTATACAAAAGATGTCCAAAACAATTTGCCAACCATATACCAGTATTCTAAAATACAATTAATCCCCAGCACACCGAGCAAGTGAGCGTGGTGAAGTTCGCCAACAACGACCGCTCGAAGCTGTGCTGCGCGTCGCACGACGGCACCGTGTCCATCTGTGACGTCACCGCCACGCCGCCTCGCGTCTGTTTCATCATCGAGGCTCATACTAAGGCTGTCACTGGTATGATCATTATTATCTTAAGAATATGTGCGTAATTTAGTGGAGATGTTGTCTAGGTGATATTTATACCTACCTATATCAAATAAAATAAAAATACTTTATTGTACACCAATTACAGAAGAACACATGTATAAGGAAATTAAGAACATAAGATTGGGACAGAGGGTGGCCTTATCACTTGGAGTGATCTCTTCCAGGCAACCTACCTACCTATAAGTATATCATTTTTAAATAACATTTGTAAATTATGGTTTTGGATGAGTCTAATTTAATTATAAGAAGCATAATCATGTGGGGCTAGACGGCGCTGTGTAAAAATATTTGTACCTAATGAGCGTTGACCCCACGACACAGGCTTTCCTAGAGTGAGAGAAAAGCACACACTAAAGAGTTTTTGGACCACAGACAGCTCTTATTTTATAATTTGGTGTAAATTCTGTATCCCATTTGTCGATTCAACAAATAGTTGAACAAATAAATTTAGTTGTAATAACTGGCTAGCACTTACGTCAATAAATACTTACTTTAGGGTCTCGACGAGGCGGCCAACCGGGATGCGCGTGCTGACTCGACCTTCTGATGATGAAAACCTCAGTTTTCCGAAACTTCTCGAGCTAATTTTTCGACATAAATATTGACGTACCTACCTAAGTCCTAGCCGGTTATTACAACTTAATTTGATCATGCCGTACGGGAACTATAATACAGTTGAAAGAATAGTTTTATGTGTTAACATTTATTTTGTTTTGTATGCAGACTGCGACTGGTCGGCGTCCAACGAGCTGCTGGTGACGTGCGGCGCGGAGGGCGCGGTGTGCCTGTGGGACGTGGCGGCGCGCGCGCGCCTGCGCCTCGTGCGCTCGCACCTCGCCGCGCCGCTGCTCGCCTGCGTCTTCCAGCCCGCCAACAACAATATGGTCATTGTATCCTTTACATATAACTCACATTCAATCAATCAATCTATATTGCTTTATTGTACACCAGAAAACAGAAATACCTGTTTGTCTCGGGTATGGTGGGCATCGACACTTTAGTTTTAAGGCGTAAATACGCACTGTTACTCCATTTTTATTAGCTGTTGAACGGTCAGATACATAATCCTGATGCGCTGGCTCGCCTCGTCTTGCTGGCGCCGACTCGGCAGCGGCCGCCGCGCGAGTGTGGTGTGCGCCCGTTGTTCGCTGTGCTGCGCGCATAAAAATAAATAAATAAAACAATTTACAGAAACATATTTAACCTCCCTCATTATTATATATGGCTTATGTATTTATTGTGATGATTCATATTTTTTTATTTTTTTTTCATTATATTACTAGTCGACGGCCGGGGCTTCGCTTGCATTGCATTCAGGATAAAAAGTAGCCTTTGACAATCCTAAGACCTCATACTACCTACATACCAAAAATCCGTTCAACCGTTTATACGTGAAGAGCGTTAAAATAAACAGACAAACAGAGACACAGATAAACAGACAAATTTTCTGAAAATTGTTGGAACTTGTTCTTCTATCAATTCAAGTAACACCAATTTTTTTAAAATATCTTCAATGCTTAGACTTTCGACTTCCTGGTATATTATATTACTCTATGCTTTCGACCGTCTTCAGCTTAATTATATGTATACAAGGTGTAACAGAAGGGTGTGACAATATTAAAGAGTATACATATATATCATGTAAGGAGTCATATACCAAAATATGAAAAATTAAATCGCATATATTTTTACCATACAAAAATTAGATAATATTTTTCACTTGATTTCGTGGCAGCCCTAGCGAGTGATCACTGACCGAACGAAACCGAAATAAGCACACATTCTTTCATCCCGTTCTAGCATTAGTTTTAACGCAACGTATTCTCTCTCTCTCGCGCTCTCAGAGAGACACCGCCGCGCCGTGTCATTTGATAGCGTCAAAAGTCAATGAACGCTCAAAATGATAAGATGTAGGGTTGCAAGTCTTAAAGTTTTAATGAAAGTTCAACTTATGATTACTCGAAATCTATGACACTTAGAATTCTGAAACCTAGTGGGCTGTATTCTATATATACATAGGTATGTATAGTATAAGTATTGTCACACCCTTCTGTTACACCTTGTATATACATATAGGTATAGATACATAGATTTATCGGTCTTCGCGTCTAAAGTTGGATTCTTCTTGGACTACAACAATGCTTAGCATCAAGCGAGTTGTAGTCTACTTGACATACAAATCCAGGTTATATTTTACGTGCTCCATTTATGTTACCAGTACAGCCTAAAATATTACCAAAACATAATAAAAACTAGATAGCAAACAGCTACCATTTCCTGTTATTGCCTTTGACACTGAGTTCTGCTAATGATAAACAATAGTTTTCCAAGCACACATGCTTTATCATGTACAGTCTTATCTTCTTCCCGCTTCACACAAAGCCTCAACTATTTCATACTAGGAAAACTTGAAATTCATTCACAATAGAATTATTCTTAACTAGATAACATAGAAGGATCATGACATGTTATCTTTTGGAATATTGTACATTTTCTTAAAATTAAGCTCAGACAGGAAATGCTCGAGGCATGGTGGCAGTGCTCAATGTGTCTACTGGAATCTATCCGAGAGGTTATTATAAGACAAATAATTTTGTTGATATTAAATTAAGTTATTTAATTTGTAGATGAATTAACATGTAATGCTATTGATAAGTGTGGCTCAGTATTTGAAGCGCCTGCATTACAATCTGACGCACCGTGGTTCGAATCTGACCCTACACCCATGAGACTCATTTAGCGAAAAGAGAAAACGTCTTGAAGAAACCGACATGTCTGGGAACCAAAACATTAAATGAAATGTGTGTGATAAGATAATTTCCCTAATGAACTATTTCTACAATAGAATCGCGACCTTCAACATTGAGGAATACGTCTGATATTGGCTTGATATTGTTTGATATAATTATTATTTGTTTGATACAGGTGGCAGCAGCATCCTGGGCGGGCGAGTGATGTCCATAGCTTGCGAGTCCAGCGGCAGGATGTTCTGGGCCGCCAATGATAAGGTACATCCTAAACGCCTTTACAAGAAACGTACAAGTCTTACGTTTCCAGGCACTATCGCTTTATATTGGCCGAACGGTAGAATTATGGCAACTGTATAACATCACTTTTGTCTAATCTACCGTGGAAGAAAATACCTACTTTTCAAATTATTGTCTTTGTCTTTACTTAAAGTTTGTATATTATTTTTTACACTTTATTCATTTTACTTTTTGTATTTTTATTGTACTTGTTTTTTTTGTTAACCTACATATACTGTCCCACTCCTGGGCGCGGGTCTCCCCCAACTCCCTCCACGCGTCCCGGTCTCCGCCTCCTCTCGCCAGGGACTTGTTTATTGTACTAGTTTACTTCATTTAATATAGTATGTACACAGGGCATGATAGTGAGCTACCGGCTGGAGGGCGCGGGCGCGCTGAGCAAGCTGCGGCGGTGCTGCGTGGGCGGCGCCGTGTCCAGCCTGGGCTGGTCGCCCTGGCTGGCGCGCCACCCCGCGCTGCTCGTCAGCGCCGCGCACAACGCGCTCTACCTCTTCAGGTACTTATTTAGTTAACATTTATTCATTTCAATCAAATATATGGCTATTATGTATGTCATCTGCTGTGAAATGTCAGTTAACAAGCGCGCGAGCGGCCAGCCAGATTGAGTTCTGCTCGATTTTGAGCACGAATGTGGCCTCCGAACTTCGCAATACGAAAAAGACCATTGTAAATGTTTTTGATAGAGCACTGTAATTGTGTTAATAAAACAAGATATTTTCTTACAGTTCAAATCTAACTCTAGCTTTGACTCTAAACACCTACAAATGGCATCAAAGAAACAGAAAAGGCAACACTTCGAGATAGTTAACAGTCTAGGAATGCTAAATAATGCAAACGAGCGTGTTCACATTATGTAGTAATGCTAGACACAACATCTACGTGATGACACAATGGTATATACTTACATATTAAGTAATAGGTACTATATAGTCTATTCCCAGAACCGACCCCATTAATCCCGCCCTTGCATGTGCATCACCATACCTCTGGTTCAAAGAGTCGCGAAAGACACGTGCCTTCAGCACCCGCCGCTAGCACCATGTTGCTCGCGGCGTCACTTCACACCACTGTATGTAGGATGGTGGGTACCTACTGGAGGTTACTTTGTGCTTCATACACATGCTTGGGGAATAGAAGTTTAAACGCTCACTTTGCCAGCAAGGAGAGAGTGGACGGGACATTTATTGATTGCATTGTATGTCAACAAGCAAACATTATTGACGGATTTGGACAATCCTCTGTCAGGATCTCGTCCGGTTTCGGGGTGCCTGGCGACGGGAAGCTGTCCACCGGGACAAATGGAGGGTGTTGGGGGAGACCTTTGCCCAGGAGTAGGACACAATAGGTTAACAAAAAAAAAGGATTACAAGTAATGAATTGTGCACTCTCTTTTTCTTGGTAGGTACAGTGGGTTGATTTTTGTTCGTCAAGCATGTGCACAGGGTATTAGAATCGCTCCAACGGATGTCGGATTAATTACATAGAACTGGGCGTGAAGTTTCAGCTCTTGATGGAATATTTGCTTTATTCATTCCACGGTATAGTAGTTATTTAGGATGTTTATTAAACTTGAAGAAGTGTGATAGCATTTGCTGTTTAAGAGTCAAAAACGTGTGGGTATTATTATTGCGATATTCTGGTAAAATAACTTTAAAAGGGTAATAGTATTCTTTGATAATAAGCGCAAGTAAATGAATTCAGGTCTTTCAACAATGGTAGGTAATTATCTACGGATAGATAAACTGGCACTTTAGTTATCTAGAGTTTTTTTTAATAAATAACAACTCTTAGGAACTTCGTTATCGTCAAATAATCTCAAATTTCCAGTATATTGTAAGTCATCACAAACAAATAAATATTTCAGAACATATAACACAGCGCCATCAAGCCCCATACTAAACTAACGCTTGTATCAAGGGTTATCATCACCTACTAGTTAACAGATAATATACATATATACTTTTTTTTGTAAATACATACGATATATACATGACTCAACACAAGTGATAACAAATTTTAAAATTCATACTTACTTGTGTCATGCGGGAATCGAACCCGCACCCATAGATTAGAAGGCAAAGCCACTAACAAATAAGCTAACAAGGCAGACAATTGAAATGAACACTTGACCTATCACAAATAAAAGCCGGTCACTTTTGGATCTGTATAACTTGGTGGATAACTATGTCAAATGTTAAACTAAATGTGTTTATCTTTAAAGTTATATTTTTCGTTCCAGGATCTGTGACCGCGACGGCACGCTGGCTCTCAAGAAGCGGTTCGAGGTGGCGCACAGCGTGCACAGCGTCAAGTCCACCTTCTGCCCCATCATGTCGTTCCGGCGCGGCGTGTGCGTGGTGTCCGGCGCGGAGGACTGCTGCGTCTACTTCCTCGACATCGAGGGACACGACCACAACCCAGTCGTCAATAAACTGCAGGGTGAGAACACTGTGACATACATACGCTGGTGTTCAAAATAAAAGTCAAAAATATTTATTGCGGAATATAGGTAAATATAGCTGGTAGTAAGATTACATTGGAACTCTATCCTCCCAATAGGGCGTGCCAATAACAATCAAACTATAACATTGAAAATTAAATTTTCTCACCTCCGGGCCGAAAGTGACAACTTGTCGCTTTTCGGCTCCGTCGATGAGAAAAATTGTATACACACCGCGGGCAGTAAATAAGGAAGCCTCAGATCACATGTTTGTCGACCTCGGCTCCGCCTCGGACGACAATTACATGTGATCTGAGACCTTCCTTATTTTACTGCCCTAGGTATGTAATATACTATTATATATGTATGTATGTATAATAATTAGCTCAATGTTCCCCAAAAGTAGCCTATCACTTTCGTTTGTACTTCTGTATTATTATATGTGCTTTCGGGATCGAAAATAGACCATTCCATAAGCATACATAAGTGCAGCGACAAAACGAACAAATCCACATATGTAGTACTTATACTATTTTGACTTTTACTCGTATGTTGGTGATTCCTTTTTGTTTTGCAACGAAGATGTTATGTAGCTACCTACCAACCTGTTTAACGGCGGCGGTTAATGTTTGACGGCGAACAGTATATTCTAATTCTGTACCGAAGCCGAGATGTAGGTAGAATGTTACATACACCTCTAAGCTTCATTCGAATGAGAGTGGCCAACTCTGGTGTCGAGAGTTTAACAAGCCGCCCGAAAAGCCTCTGACATGGCTTACCTGACTCTGACCTCTTAGCGATTAGGCAGCCAATTTTGTCACGAGAAAACATATTATATTTCGTATTGTACAATAAAGAAAGCAAGTACATAACTACAATACATATGTTTCCCGCAGGTCACGCGCACCCGGTGCTGGGCGTGTCGTTCAGCTACGACGAGAGCCTGCTGGCCTCTAGCGACCTCTCCGGCCTCGTCATCATCTGGCGCCGCAGCTGACAGCACCACGCGCGCACGCATACACTCTAGAGAGCCTGCTGGCCTCTAGCGACCTCTCCGGCCTCGTCATCATCTGGC
This sequence comes from Macaria notata, assembly GCA_927399415.1. Lineage (NCBI taxonomy): Eukaryota > Metazoa > Arthropoda > Insecta > Lepidoptera > Geometridae > Macaria > Macaria notata. The sequence continues at coordinate 8,237,446 of OV656725.1, read as the reverse complement.
GCCGCAGCTGACCACGCGACGCGCGTACGCATACACTCTAGAGAGCCTGCTGGCCTCTAGCGACCTCTCCGGCCTCGTCATCATCTGGCGCCGCAGCTGACCACGCGACGCGCGCACGCATACACTCTAGAGAGCCTGCTGGCCTCCAGCGACCTCTCCGGCCTCGTCATCATCTGGCGCCGCAGCTGACCACGCGACGCGCGCACGCATGCACTCTAGAGAGCCTGCTGGCCTCCAGCGACCTCTCCGGGCTCGTCATCATCTGGCGCCGCAACTGACCACGCGACGCGCGCACGCATACACTCTAGAGAGCCTGCTGGCCTCCAGCGACCTCTCCGGCCTCGTCATCATCTGGCGCCGCAGCTGACCACGCGACGCGCGCACGCATACACTCTAGAGAGCCTGCTGGCCTCCAGCGACCTCTCTGGCTTCGTCATCATCTGGCGCCGCAACTGACCACACGACGCGCGCACACACACACACTGTAGATTAATAAACACATTATATTATAGCATCCACATAGCAGTAGATATTTAGATATATATTTTATTATTTATTCATTTCTATCTATAATCAGTATTACCATAAGCAGATGTGGTCTGTGTTTTCAATGTCAATTGTTGTTGTAAAGTGTGCACTCCATTAAATCGCATTCAATTGTTTGGTGGAGCACAATGTCATTCGCTGGCTACCACGACCTTCCTCTGTATCTAAATATATAAAACTCAAAGATGACTGACTGATATAGTGATCTATCAACGCACAGCACAAACCACTGGACGGATTGGGCTGAAATTTGGAATAAAGGTAGATGTTATGACGTAGGCATCCGCTAAGAAATAATTTTTGGAAATGCCACTTTTAAAGGGGTGAAATAGGGGATGCAAGTTTTACTTCTTAATGCAAGCGAAGCCGCGTGCACCCACTAGTTGTGTAAATAAAACCCAGCAATCTCCGAAGCAATAGTAAAACAGTTCTTATTGGGTAAACACGCCACAGACATTGCTTACCATCAGGCGAACTGTGTTCAAGGGCAAACCCGTTTTAGTTGTATTTGAGTGTTGCTATATTGTTCCGCTTTATTTGCTTGTATAGTACTTTGTCGATGCTCTAGCTATAAGGATATCTGTATTCTGTATATAATGAATATTTAATCGTAATGCAATAAAAGACGTTTGTTGTCACGTAATTATTTTATTTTTTCATAGAAATACTTTGAATTATAATGTTTTTCATATAACACAGCACCCCATGCAATGCAACGGGGCAGCGCTAGCTGGAAAACATTGTAACCTAACAGTCATAATATGAAAAAGATTCGCTAAATACTGCTGACAGCTCATACAAATAACAACTTAAGTAATAAATAGTTAAATTATTCATTATTTTGTTTGATCATTATTATAAACTGCATCGCGTATGAAAATTGGAGATTCCTCGAACACTACAATACGAAGTAACGCCCGCCGAGACCGGGTCGCCTCCGCTACATCACTATAACAAAATGAACATCTATCGCTTATTTACAACTGTACATTAACGAAAAATTCTAAAAACGTAAAAAATAATGTTGAGAACAATCGATTTAAAGTACAATTAATTCAATAAATTTTCATAATCATTACAAAAATTCTATTCATTCAATAAACGCTAACATTAAATTATATTTACAGCAGTAACTAAAAAACTAAGACGCGATGATATGGAAATGAGAAGAATTGCACATCAGGTTCACACATGGACGTATTGCATACAATATTCAATTTGATGACATTCACATATTAGTGGCACGCGCTCGCTGCGCTCAGCGACAGACATGGCCGACTTTACATTATATTTCATTTAAATTAATTTTAATAGGCGGCTAAAATTCCCGGATCCAGTTTGACGAAGACGCGATACTTCGGTGCAGAAACACCAACAAGTTACTATATCGCATCACACTAGCCCGCAACTATATATTACGTTGAAATGACACATTGAACTAACTTTCAGTCTAGCATGCATTACGAATAACTAATATTGGTGTAGTATAAAATACATATAAAACCCACCAACTCTCGGACACATCTGTCGTTGAACGCACGATGAATACATTATTTGATCTATCGCCACAATTCGATACATAATTAAAACTTCTACACTTAACTAATATAAAGTTTTCCTTAACTTAGAATTGGCTTCATGACCTCTAGTTGTAGAGCAGACACTCGGAGGTCGGAGGTGGAAGATGTGACTTGTGCGCTCACATGCAGGATGTACACACGTATTATTACATCCATTTTATTATTTCTATCTTCTATGTTTTGTTCGTGTTCGGGTGCGCGGGCTTCACATTCACACCAACTGTTGATATATGTGTCTGTTATGATGGGTTTGAATCCTGCCTACATGTTATATTATTCGATCTACTGACACGAGTTTGGTTCCGCGCACCCATCTTCGACAGTATACATACGATCTATTCACTACAACAATAAGAAATAAGAGTAAAAAGTTACGTATGAGAATTCTAGCATATTATACGTACATACGAGGATGGTATGTTATAAAACGTTCCAAACGTCGATAGGCCATTTGCAAGAAACGTTATTCATAACGAGCAAACCGTGAATTATATTAGTATGTTAGAGAACTGGTGTCCGTAGATTTCGATTTTGAATACAAAACGTTTAGATTTGGGAGTTAATAATTAACAAATATTTGTACCTTAGTCGAATAAAACCATAAACCAAAGCACTGGTTCTCCGTCTTCGATATCTGGAGACTACTCATAGACTATCATAGCTCGCGACGGGGCAACGAATCCGTATAAATCCGATATGTTGAAGGAGTTCCGTCCGCTCGGAGCGCAGACCCTGCAGGTGTGGAGCTGGGTGTGGCGCGCACGGAGCTCTAAGCGAGGTCGGGCGCGCGCTCCAACGTTGCCTTGGAGCTGCTCTCGATGCCGGAGTCCTCGTCGCCGCTGTCCAGCTGCGTGGGCTCGCCCTTGGGCTCGGGCTCCGCCGCGTCCGTGAGGATGAGGCGCTGCTCGGCCTCGTGCCGCGGGGGGCCGCGCCCGAACGTGGAGAACGTGGGCTCGGGCGGCGGCGGCGCCTCGGGCTCCGCGGCCGGCAGCGGGGCGCCGCCCGCCGGCGTGTCAGCTGTCATCACGAGCGGCGTGTCGGCGCGGCGGCGCGGCGCCGGCGCGAAGCTGAACACGCGCGCGTGGCGCGGGGAGGCGGCGTGCGGGGAGGGGGGCAGGTCCAGCTTGAGGCGGTCGCGCGTGTGGCGCAGCCCGCCCAGCTCCGCCGGCGAGCTCGGAGACACGGACTCGCTGGAGCTGCCGCTGTCGGCGCGCCACGCCGTGCCCTCCAGCTTCTTGGGCGCGAAGTCCAGCTCCAGCGTGGAGCCCGGCGTGATGTCTTCCACACCGGAGTCTGGGGTGGTGAAGCCCAGCTCGGGGGCAGTGACGGGTGGCGCTGGGAAGCCCTCGTCGGATAGCGAGCGCTCCAGCAGCGCGCGCTTGCCGCCAGCCGCGTGCAGCCCGCCCGGGAAGAACTGGCTCGACGTAGACATTATGCCGAGGCTCTCGAACGGACGCGCCGACGACGAGATGAAGAAATCTTCGTCATAATCTGTGAATAAGGTTAAAAGGGAATATAAGTATCTAGTCCGTAGATTTCGATTTCTATCTATCTTGTCCAGTCATTCCAACTATGACGTATCAAATATGAGTAGGTGTTAGTGTGAGACCTGCTCCGAAGGGTCCCCCGGCTCGCAGCGCGTGCGCGGGCAGGGCGGCGGGGGACGAGAACAGCTGCCCGTAGCACAGCTCTGCGTCCTCCGCGCTCGACGGGTCCCACTCTGCAAAAACACACATAATGATTTTTGATATTTCACATTTTACAAAATCGATTTTATTAGCTAGTTGAAATGTTATTTGCGGGTATTTCTAAATATGTTTATGAATAAAATTCGGTCCCGCGTTTCATCGATCTGACAGTGACAATGACAGTTAAGTTATTCTTTGTAAACGTATAGTCAAATGTGTGTAGTATAGTAAGGACAGTGTGGTACTGTGGCTAGGCTTCGTACCGCAGTAGGTGGAGAGGTCGGGCAGGTAGGCGGGCGAGTGCGCGGCGTCGGCCGCCTCGCGCGGGTACTCGTACACGCAGTGGTACTTCTGCCGCTTGAACACCACGCGCTTCTTGCTCTCCTGCGAACAGGGACATAGTCAAAATAATAACACCTGACGTTTAGTCGCGGATCAGGAACACCAAAAAATACAAGCATAAAAATTCTACAGTGGTCAGTGACAAGACTGTCATATTTTATTATTAGGATACTTCAATTTCTTTTTAACGTGGGATAGGTTTACGTTTGCCTACAGCCTGCCTGATGTTAAGCATTGCTGCAGCCTAGAGTGTAACACGTTTACCTATTAACTCTAGATTTGAAAACCCCTGGATTGTAGTGTAATATGAGAAAATATTAATATATTGTTTAATGCTTCAAATGTACATATAGATAAGGTATAATATGAGATGCTACAGATAGATATTTTTCTTATAGAATGAGTGTGTTTTCAAGCCGCCCTTAGGTCCTCTAACTTATCTTACCACTTGCCATACTATGACAAACAGCAGAAAATACAGATAAATCCATAATATACAAGTGTGCTTACCGGCGTAGCCTGGTCGAGGCTCCGCAGCGAGCTCTTGGCGGGTGCTGCGCGGCAGTCCCACGAGGAGGGCACGAACTCCACCTCGTCGCCCTCCGAGCCCGACCCGGAGTCCCCGGAGCCCGAGGAAGCACCAGACGAGCCTCCGTCCCGCGCCTCACCGCCCGCGCTGTTGCCGCCACCGCCGCTCGAGCCGCGTTGCTGTATAATCAACACTTACACTTTGAAAACTATTGTAAGACATTAAAAAATAAAAAAATTGAGCGAGAACGATAGCTTACCTGTATGTATAGGTTATACAAGTACAAGTAAGTGTGACATTTCAGGCTCTAAATTCAATCGACAATTTTACCAACAAATGACTCGCACTTTCTTGTCGGTTTATAACAGCTGTGACTGACAGCGGGAAATTAATCGACATGGTTTACACATTACGATGAGTCTCTCAAATGCACAGAACACTGTTATCTCGGAAATATATAGATTTAAAAAGTTTGTATTATGCATAAAAATGCGCTTCTTTTTAAAAAAAAAATTTGCAAAAATATTAGTTGATGTATGAAATAACAGAACGAAACTATTGCTCTGTGCATTGAGAGTTAAATATTAAACTACATGAGAAACCAAATCCCTACAAAATACCAAACATTCTAACATACTTCCAATACAAGCAATACAATGAATGATACTCGGGCGCAAAACCATCAAAAGCTGATCTAAGCTATGAGGATCTATTTGTGTTGATGAAATACTTTACATAAATGTATGTACTATAATATATAATATGTGTATAATTGTACACGTATAGTCTAATTACTTTATGTTTACCCGTAGCATCGAGTGTCAGCCCTATTAAACGAAACATGATCAGTGTGTATTTTGATATTATTATACAAATACAAATTCTAACCAAAATACTATGTCGCTAACCGCTAAGCAAAAATATTGATGATAAACATGGAATTTTACATAAATATGGCAGAAGAAAAACAAAGTTAAATGATTAAAAATATTTTAATTTGGATAAAAACAGTGCCTTTATTTTTAAAATGTGTAAAGTGCAAAGACTGCACAATGAATAATGATAAATAATTTTGATCCTTATCGATTCTGAGCTAGACCCAAAAATTTCGTATGAAATAGACCAACAAAAGTGTAGATATGTGTAGATAACAAACTAGCTTTCCAACCCTGGTTGCTCTACATAGCTTTACGACCTTTATTAGCTTCCATACAAAACTTTGCAACCCGGACTATACAATAAAATAAACATATCATCTAAATTACCAACAATTTGTAATTCAAGTTCCCTGTTTTTTTAAAGATATCTTTATTTAGCAAACATTTTGGTACAAATACAACTTTGTTCCGTACACTCCACATTAGGATGTAATTTACCTGAATTGTGGAGTGTAGGCTCTTCCTTAGGTTTAGACATACATTTTAATAGGCTGGTTAAAAAGTAGTGTTTACACTTTTCATGTTTAGAGCAAGAGAGCTACTTCTAAGCATTGAGAACTTCTATACTCCTTCCTTTTAATTTCTGTATTTGTGAGCCACCTCGTTGAATATACATATGTATGTACTATGTATGTATGTATGTGTGTTGTGCGTATGTAGTACTTACATGGTCGAAGTGCGTGGTGGAGACGAGCGCGGTCTCGAGTCCGGCGCCGTCCTAGCCCACACAGAGACATTTACATGCAAGCACACCCACACCGCCGTTATATGTACCACACATCATTGTGACTAGGTGGAGAAATGGACCAACTTCACTATGCAGTATTTACTAGGTTTTGTTTTTAATAGGGAATATGCACAACTTTTTATTTATTACTTCAATGAAAGCTTTTTAATAGACAATCAGCATAGTGAAATTATTTTTCAATTAGCTTTAACAATAACGCAGTTATACACGTTTCTAGTTTACGTTTAGACAGTGAGAAATGACATTCCATGTGACGTCACATAGCACTAACGCCATACAAAATACATAGAAAATTCTGTTATGAAAAGAAAAAGATGGATTGAAATTTTCAATTGGTCATAACTTCTTTTATTTCAGTGCATATAAATAGGGTTTGCACAGCTCGTTTAGTATTTTGGTATATTTTTATAGTTTATTTACAAAAATCAAATGTCAGTTCCATGCATATACCCTATTCTCTGTCTGAATTCCCCCCGCGTTGCGGAGGCCCTTTGTTAGGTTTTTTTTCTGGTATGTTGTTTAATTTTAATAAGTGACCTTAATTGTCATTAGTTTTTATTTGTATTGTACATATTTCATAGATGTGTCTTCTGTTGTAAGAGAAAAATACTCTTGCCGAATCCCTATTGTTTGTTTTAATCGATTTTATCGACATGTTTACATACCCGTAGTTCTTAAACTACGAGTGTCCGCATTTTTTACAGGTTTGGTTTATTTACTAGGTTAGGTACCTACTACTCACACACAATAAGTTATTTGATGTGGAGATAACTCACAAATATGTTGTAAGTTTGCTGTTTTTAGAAACTTTATAATTTTGCACTCCAGACATGGTGGAAATCAAGAAGCTATTAGTATACTATACATTTTTCAGCATCTTCGCAAATACATGAATTTTCGTTTCATAATTTTTTTTGATTAAATACTGACTTTTTACAATTATTAGAAATTCGGATTTTGTATTTAAAAAATCATTAATATTCCTAACTCAAATTTTGTGTGAGACAAAGTTTAAAATCAGTATATACATGTTTTACAATTAACCAGTTTCGTTTCAGACGATCGCATGGTCCAATAAATTCCTGGCTATGTGTGTATAAAAAAATAGACTTCGTGAAAAACTAAAATTTATAGAAAGTTGATCCATTTCTTTTAGTAAAATAGGAAAGCGAGCTATGTATTCAAAGGATCTCAATTTCAATATAATATGTCATATCAGATTACTGACAGATATTATAAGGATTTACCAAACAAGCTATAGTTCATTTACAAATAGGGATGCCAAATTATTTTAATGGATTTTAATTATATTCTCAAGAAAACATAAAACAAAAAACAACATATTATCAATAATTTTCGCTTCAAAATATTTCAGTTATAGTTAAACTTCAAATCATTAAAATAAGCAAGCATTCCTAAAATAGGTAGATATACATAGTAACTAATTTACAGGAAAGGGCATCTACCCACACCATAGCATTAATCACAAACTGGGAAGTATTTCTCATTCTAATAATACCGCCTCAAATTGTCTACTCGGTACCATATAAAAAGAGCATTATCAAATATAGCCGACCTTTTTTCCCTTAATTCTTTTTGTTACAAATTTACAAGAAAGAGTCCTGCAAGAGCGCTCTCCAATATAAAGTCGTTTTTGCTGTATATGTACAACTGGTACATCTTCAATGCTTATTGTTTAAAATATTTTTTAACAAATAGAATGAGTTATTTTGCCAAGTGCTAAACCCGCACTATGGTTGTTTAATATAAACTTTTATTGGACAATGAGCGAAAATAATCCCGACCGGCAGGATTCGAACCGGCGTATTTCTGACACCGTCAGAACGTCTCAACCAACTAGGCTGCGGTCTACTAACTGCCAGGCGCGAAAATCCACACTCATTTCCAAATTGGCTGACTATCAGCCAATTTGGAAATGAGTGTGGATTTTCGCGTTTTTCGCTAATTTCTTTTAGTCTACTAACTGCCAGGCGCGAAAATCCACACTCATTTCCAAATTGGGTGATAGTGCTGTCAGAATATGTATAGAAAAATGCTCACATTGGAACAGTATCCGACCCAGAGGCAGACCACCAGCCCGATGGTCGGATCACATTTCCAAACAAGTAGGGTAGGAGATGGATCAGACAGGCTGGAGACCGTAACTATGTGGAACGTTGGAGAGGAGGCCTATACTCAGCAGTGGGTGACCACGGGCTGACTTGATGATGATGATGAATGCTCACGTTTATCTGGTAGCAAGTTTACACATTAAATATTTACAGCAAGCACTATATTATTATTCTGACTGACCTTCCATATAAACTCTCCGCTGGAGGAGTTGCTGGAGTGAGAGTCACTGTCGCTGTCCCACTCCTTCAAGATGTCTGCCGCGCTGGGCTTGCTGTCCTGCTCGCACGCGGCCGAGTCCGGCGAGGGGGGGGAGTCTTGGAACGATGTACTCATCATCTCAGATGCAGGACCTGTCAAGTGCAACAACAAAAACTTTGCAATTGCCTAAAATACTTTAAAATTCATCAACTTTTCTCGGAATTTGTCACAGGAAATTTCTTTTGACTAGTATCTTAACCACTTTTTTTTAATACTCACATTTACTGATCATGTCTTAGCCTTACAGTTTAACAGTATTAAAAATTGTAAATTTAATGTGTAAATTCATTTTGGGCGCTTCCGTGGGTAGAATGACACGTTAAATTGTAGATCCCGGTTATTTGTCTAGTACGTCAGTTGTTAAGCCGTGTCAGAGGCCCTAAGGGCGGCCTTATAACGTCTCGATACCAGGATTGGCCACTCTCATTCGATAGGAAGAAGAACAAGTTTAACAGTTTCACTAACCATATTTCAAATGTAGATATGTATATGTATGCTTCTATCAGTAGAGAATAAGTAAAATACCTACCTGTGAATCTAATATCACTCAGAAGCGGAAAAATCGAGTCCAATGTTGCGTATTTCTTTTCATTCTGTAAAAAATCCTCGGTGAGTGTGGTTATCTTGATTTCCGTATCAGGTACTCCGTTAGATTGTGAGTGAGATTCTCTAGTGCTAGGTAAGCTGTGTTGGGGGGAATCTTGTTTGCATTCACTGGTGACAGGTTCCTCTGAGTCTGTGGGTATGTCAGGTAATGCCTCATCGATAATGAGCTGGTCTTTACTATCACTGTCGTCGACACTACTCTCGACTAACTCCTCGAAGGTTTCGTTCAGAAAGTTCATGGTGGCAAACTTTTCGCTGCCACCGTTGACTTGGATCTCATTGGAGTTGTGTACTTCAGGCGTCTCCGTGGACGCTTTCGGCGAATCCTTCCGAATTTCCGACGTTTCATTCGATTGGCTATCGTTCGATTGTGAATTTTGAATGTCATGAACCGGTGACTCGTGATTTTCAATATGTGGCAAGTTTTGGTCGATCACCAACAAGCTTTCGGGTTGATCGTGCTCTTCACCGTTCATTATTGGGACATCAAAATCCTGGCTATTTTCGAAAACTTTACTTCTGTTTACGTGCGAGTTAGACGTATCGAGTAAAGTGGCTTCGACGTGCGAGTCGTAGGTTCTGTTGGGGCTGGTTCTGGCGAGAGGCACCTCCGTCACTATGATGGAGTGAGGCTGCTCTGTTTCATCCTCTAGGTCCAGGTTGATTAATAAAGCGGAAGACGGCTCCCGCGTTTCAGACAACTGGTGAGACTCTATAGGGTCCGTCACACGCGGCGAAGTCACAAGTACAGGTGACACAGAAGTAACATCGTTGGTCGGACTAGTGATGTCGCGCAGCTGTGGTCGGTTCTCGCTCTCGCTGAACATGCGCTCACTGTTGAGCAGCATGGAGCTGGCGTCCATCAGCGAGCTCAGGTCCTGGGGCCGCTCTTTAACGGAATTCTCGAAACTTCGAAATTCTTCCGAACTGATCACACTCTCCATGCCTTGACTAGATTTATCTATGGACGATATATTTTGCGACTCGCATGCGGGCATGTTCTGGAGTGGAGTTACGGGGCTACCTTCCGTAAATGTGTCTTGAGGTTTGTTACCTGCAGAGTTTTCAAAATCCGAGTATGTGGCACTGCTTTCAGTTAAAGTTTTATTTTGTTGCGGTTTTAAAACTGCAGAGCTCTCAAAATCCGAATAAGTGATACTATTTTCAACAGCAGTCTTATCTTGAGGTACGACCACACCAGAGTTTTCCGAATCTGAAGTTATGATGCTGTTTTCCACTTGCTCTTTATACTCCGCGTCTTGCAGCTTGCTTTCGGTCGAGTCTTCGAGCACAGAGGTTCTGGGACTTTGCTCGCATACTGTTGTCTTTTCATGAGGTGATACTGTAATTGAACTCTCCAACTCAGCATTTGTTGGGCTGTGCTCGGACTTTGTGTTGTCATGTGTTTTATCTGGCGACGTTATGTCCAAATTAAGGGCAATTGATTCGGTAGGGTTGGGCTCGGGTTCTACAATGACTTGAGGTATGGAATCAGGTAGTGTTTGCACAATCGAATTATCTGGATGCTCTGCTTCTGAGTTTTTTGATTCAGAAACTTCAGAATTACTTTGAACTGCAGTTTGCTCTTGCGGTTTTACAACGGCGGAATTCTCGAATTCTGCGTAGGTGAGGCCGCTTTCACATTCTATTTCATTCTGAGGTTTATTGGCCACCATGTTTTTGAACTCTAAGTAGTTGGGGCTGGTCTCGGACTGCGGTAAACTACATCCATCCTGACTCAGGACCATGTCAGTAGCCTCGAACAGCTCTTCAGGTGGTGTCTTTGAATCAACATTTTCAGGTCTTTCTTCGTTCGACTCTTGGGATATCTCTCCATTTGTTGAGATTCCTGGATTGGCCGCAATGAACTCGGCCAAATTCATTACAAAATCTTCAACATCGCTGGTATCGACGCCAGGCTCGACGAGCGGCGTGCTAGTGTACGGACCCACGTGACCGTTGGTCTGAGTGTCTGCGGGGACAGCGTCATCAACAGCATCTGGTCTGGCCGGACTGTCGACAGAATGGTCTGTCAAGCACGTTATTTCTACGCTATCTATTTTGATGAGTCGACGCCCGTCCAGCTGAGGCGGTGAGTTTTCTTCGTAGTCTTTTTTCTCTGATTGTATTGGAGGTGAGAGGTCACAGGTCTGGTGTGGCGACCGGCGCATGAGGTCGGGCCGCCAGGCATCCTCTAGATTGCCGTACGAGAGCGTTGCAGGCGTTGGCTCCGGTTTGGTGTAGGTGTGATCAGGGGCGAAGGAGTCTGGTGAGAAGGCATCACGCTCGGAGTCATGAGGCAAGAAGGAGGCGTGGCTGTCATCATCGTGCGTGAGCGTATCACTGCTAGCGCTGGCTGGTCGGGCTAGTTCGTCGCGCGGCTCCGCCTCTAGGACCAGCTCGTCGAAGTTTTCCTCCACATTGTACAGAGTATCGTTGGAGCACCACGAGTCGATGCTGGTGGCCTTGGACAGGCCCTGCTCGGAGGCGCGCGAGTGCTTGGCGTCTGTAGGCAGCGTGGTCCGAGACAGCGTGGAGAGTCGAGTGTCCTCGCCCGTGTCTGTGTCGGCGGTGGGGCTGACGAGGCAGGGCGACACCTGCGAGAGGCGCTCGAGCCGCTCCTCCTCCACCGTGTAGGTGCGGTCGGCGGGCGACGCCGGCCGAGCGACGCTCTCCCCTGCGCTGTTGTTCAAGCTGTCCACGCTCATTGTAATCCTGCAAAAAGAAAACAGTATTTTTTTTAGAAAAAATATAGCCTCATGGAAATATTGGATTTGTAACAGTGTATTCATATGTTGACTGCAGAGTACACAGTTAATGTGTGCTACAATGGTGTGTACACTCACTCCTTGCTGCTGCTGAGCTCGGCGCGGTCGGCGGGCGCGTGCAGCCGCTGCACGGTGTAGGTGTCTGCGCGCGGCAGCGACGTCGCCGAGTCCGTGGAGTTGTTGCACGGCTCGGGGTAGCTCTCCGACGAATCAGTGCGCGGGTTCCCTATAACAATAATAATGATGGTTTTTTTACTAGACCCATAACCGTATTCACAAGTTAGATTAGAATATGATATGATATATTATATATATATTGTACACATAAATAAAACACAGATTCATACAATAATTAATGATAGGAAGGATACTTTATCAGCATTTATCAATAGATCACCAAAATAAAAATGATTTTACTGCATTGGAAACCAACCTTGGTCATTAACAGTAACTGTGAAACAAATGCATGTTCCTTCAGTTAGAATAATCACAAACAAGATCTTAAATTGTATACTATCGAAGCGGCACACAGAACCACAACTGACAAAACATAAATAATGACTTCAGCTGTAAAATATCATTACATAACGCGAAAGTGAATTTGTTGATTTGTTTGTTCGTCTTCACGTTCGAGCTACTTTTCAACGTTATTTTGGCCATAAAACTACACTGAGACCAACATAGGCTACATTTTTTAGAATAAACCGGTTGTTACTGGGTACGTTCTATCCTAGATCATATTAATCGCTTACCATCAGACGAATTAAGGTTAAGTGTAACTGCAATACAAATTTGGGTAATTGCAAATACATAAATGTAAGACGACCGCAGTCGCGGTCATCCACTATACCTACGGCTATGTATAGAGTATTATCTAGATATGCGTGAGTTAGTCGATTATACCAGTTAGTGGCCGCGAATGCATAGTTTCTCCTGGCATTGACTGGTCAGTAGTATCGGAAGTCGGTTCGTTCATATCGAGGTGAACTATGTTTTGGAGCTATATTTGGCTAAGATATAAAATAAATGAGGTTGCAAATGTGATTTAAACAAAAAGGGTTTCATACTAAATTATGTATTTTGATTAAGTTATTCAACAAATCTACTTTGAAAACTACTCTTGTTTTAAATTTGATTAATATAACTGAAATAACAATGGTAAAAGGTTTTTAAATTTTAATCCAGACATTTGATCAAAAGGTCTCCTGAAGCGACATCACCACAAACAAATAACACCGGTCTAAAGTGGAGAACATATTTTCTAGAACTGTCTTTCAATGGAGGCTGCTAGAACCAGATTTCTCTAGCTCTTATGTAATATCTTTTTATTAATTTTATTTCATTTCTTCCACTACCAGTGTTCCTCTTTGTATACGTCCTTTGTTTGTTTGCCTGCCTTCTTGTACGTGCGTGACGTCACAGCCAGCCCCAACGGAAGACCAGCGCTGGTTGCTTCCATACAACCAGCATTACGCTGAGTTGGGGCTGTGTTGGGGCAGATTTTATGTTTGTTTTTTATGTTTTTACTCTTTGTGTTTTTAAAATCTGTCACAGTAAAAGTTTTCTTCTTTCTTTCTTTAGATTTGACATTTGAGGATGGTAATAACTAGTCAGATTAAATTTATAAGAGATTTCCAAATTTTGATAAAACACTGGAAAATAGCTAATTGATATATTATGTAATTTTATGCATTATGCAACCCTATGATCTCTTGTCATAATTGTCTTAAACATTCTTACAAAAATATTTAGGTAATGATAGGTAAGATTAAATCATATTTCTTTATAATAAAATAATAATTAAAGACTTTTGAACCAAATAAAATACGAAGTTGATAAAATATGTGTATCATAATCTAGATTTTATTTTTTGAGAGGCATTGACTTGTTTCCAAAGTCTAAGTGAGTATCGTCGTTCGTTATGAATTCCTTAAGGAGATACATTTTTCATACAAATTAAAATGGACAAGTTTGAGTATGTGCATTGAATTTCAAACTACTTGTGACTAAACATAGCCCTAAATTTTATTCGTATTTTAGCTTTTTCAAAAAAATAGTAATAAAGTAGCCTGCAAATAAACGAAATAAGCACAAAAATATCGTCTTTTTTACGTTAGTAGTGGTGCAATTTTATACAAATACGTCACTTTTGATTAGGTTTCCAGCTACGTTGCCAAACCGTGCGCGCAAGAACAGTACATACATGCCAAAACGGGACAGCACTATATCAAGACGCGTGACGTTGCCACTCCGTGCGACTTCATTTGAATTTACAGAATTTTCAACAAATGTTATCTAAACATATAATAAAGCTGTAACCGGTCGGTGTCTGTACATTGAAGATAATTAAAAAAATATAGTTGAGGGGTTTTCATTGATGCAATAGAACACAAAAACCATGTTTTAAAAAAACTGATTTACTGTTTGTCTGTCGGTATGTTTGTTCGTTAAAGACTCGAAAACGGCTGAATCGATTTGTGTACAGTTTTTCTAACATGCTGGTGCATTTTAAACTGTATATATCATATATATGTATTTAAATATATATTTCATTTCAATCGGTTCGTAAATAAAAAAGTTATGTTAATTTTAAACCAAGTGGTCATCGATATCCGCTGGATATGAACTGGATGGCGCTGTATTTACTTTTTATCTCAAAATAATGCGAGCGAAGCCGAGGGCGTCCACTAGTAATATCATACATTTTGGCTTTGTGTTGCCAGGATGAAACCGTGTACATATTTTATGTACTAGTACGTTTTTATCAACATGTAAACTATGTATTGAAAAAATATATTATATTATAATATGAGGCAAACGTATGTTCAGGAAACAGTGACTAATGAGTTGTTACTGTTACTTACGAATGATTTTTTTCAAGGCATTTCGTGTGTACTGAATTGTGTAAAACACGAAGATTAAAAGCAAAATCTCCGCATATGAGTCCGATTTTTATAGTAGCATCCAAAATGTACTCTTACAAAATGTGTGACTTTACTAATGTCAGTTTATCTGTTCAAGTGAATAAATTTAGATACGGTAGTATACCCGATTTCAATTAATATACGGCAACACTGGAAATTAATTGATTTTTGGCATCTGACGTTCTATATCGTTGTATATAGTAGGGAAGCCTACAATTTTGAATAGGGATTTAGTCTAGCGTCCTAAAGACCCGTTTGGTTGGGAACATTCGCGAATAAAGAAAGTAGAACTGGCACTTGCAGTATTGCGACTGGTATCGTCTTGAAGTCCAAAGCTTAGACACAAAAATGGTTTTAGGTTATCTACCTTATTCACTGTATAATATATATATTTTTTCAAACCTGATAGTGATTATTATAATAAAATTATTTACATGGTTAGTTATTTAATGACATTACGTTCATGTCCACTTGCCATTTCCTCTCCAGTTTAGGTGTGTTTTTTTTCTTTGTTGCGAAGCTTAATAGGTAATAACAATCTAAAAAACAAGCCAAATTAACGTTTTTTTAATAATATACTATAAACCTTTTTATAGGTGGGGGAGTCCTCTATAGGTTACAAAGAGGAAAAAACTGCTGCGTGGAGATACTCGAACGCATCAGACATCATCCATGTACCCGTATTCTTAAAATACAGATTTATGTTAATCTGATTGTAAGCGTAGTGGGGAAGGCTGTACGTAAGGGTTGGAAAAGAGAAAGGCAAACTATAATTGTGTGCATCAAATTTTTAAAATAACTGTTAAGTAATAACTTGAAAGGAATCTCTTATTCAATAATTAGACGATTTGGATATGACGTAAACTCGCAGCCATTATTCTTCATTTTGCCATCTCCTACCGGAGGTCGGATATCATTGGAACAAATTTCACTCTTGACACAGCTGCGTTGTCTGGACTTAGATCCCTATTCATAGGGATCTACGTCTAGACAGCACTTGCCTTCTTGCCTGCCATCATAAAAGATCCATAGTAAATTATGTTTTGGATCAACTGTGTGTTTTATTAGCTTCCATATCGTGCTCAGCTTGAACCACGTCTTCATATTTTTGAAACATGTGGTTCTTCTTATGCCAATTCATATTAAATAAAACAAAAAATCGTTGTTTTGAAATACTCAATACATATGTAGTATACTTTAACATCCTAGACGTGATGTCAAAAATAGAATAAGCCATTGTAAATTTAATTGCAGAAAAAGCATAGAAAACCGCAAATCGTTGTATACCTACATACTCATACATGTATTTATGGGAAAATATGTTTACATTATCCTTTTTCCAAAGCATCGTTCTTATCATAATCCACTTCTTAAAAATAGATAAACTTACTATATTATTATTTTTCCTTCCCTTAATCTAAATCGTCGAAATTTTGATACTTCTACTTGTAGAAATCGTCCGATTATATATTTTTTGTAATCCTTTTCCGAATAATGTAATGAATGCCAAAATCCCATCTTGGGCTCCCCTCTTTTGTATGTTGTGAATTGTCAAGATATATGGATCTGTGATCGCAGGGATATCTGAGGAAAATAAAATCTCAAACATCCCGAATAGATAATAAATATGTATTTGATTTGGAGATAGATTAGACCCTGGATTAGACTAGGATTACTTTAGTCCCAGTCGCAGTTAATATTACATAAAAGAAAACTGTGTCGCGCCGCTAACATTAAAATAAATAATGGTAGCACAGGTACAAAGGATTATTGGAGAAAAATAAAGGAAATAAAATAGCAAAAATACTGTTTAGTACGAGATTTGAACCAACGACCTCCCGATTCCTTACCCAAGCTTCTGCAGAGCGACGTTATTCGAACATATGGAATATGGTCGAAATTGATATACAGTTACTTCAAATTCTCAATGTTTGCATGTACGTGTCAGAAATTTGTCTACTATTGTGTATTCTGTGGCGCCGCAAAATTTTTATGAAAAAACTCGATTTCTCTAAATTTTAGTATAATATGGTTTCAATGATGTTTGTCACATGTAAAAAACAAGGAGTCAAACTCGCGGTTTAACTTAAACCAGTTTTTTTGGCTCCAGATTCTTTAAAATAAATAATTACGCCGATCTTAGAAAAACAGCACCATCTCTCGGCTCGCGGTGCTTAGCTGAAGCCTGCGTTTAGCCTTAAAGCTGTACAATATATTGTGTCGACTCACATGGCGTATCATTCTCGTAGGCGGAGAGCTGCGGCGCGGTCTCCTCCTGGATGGGGCTGAGGGCGGGCGGGTACGTCACCACCAGCTCGGGCGGCGGGGGCAGCTCGCCCCAGCCCTCCGCTTCTAGCGCCGGCTCGATGCCTGCCACCTGCCCGCACACGCATTCATACATTACATTTAGTACGAATACATTGAAAACATTCACGAGCGACAGTAAGTATAAGAACTAACATTTTTGTGAAAATGCAGGATGCTTAAACTTTCATCCAGGAAACTCACAGCAAGATCCTCACCCATTTTCCACCCATTTCTGATTTTCGCAGCCGATTTCAGCTCGTTTTCGATTAAGTTTAGAATAAAACCTTAGAGCGTGCGTAGCACTAAGCAAAAATAAGCTATCTCAACAAAGTTCAACAAGCTTTGTAATGAATCTTAAGTGTTTCGTTTTATGTAGAACAAAATTACCTATAAAAACATACACATATAAAAAAGACTCAACGAGCGATAATTTCATTCCAATGTTATTTGATAAAAGTAACGAAAAAAGGGCTTACCTGCGCCAGCGGCAGTTTGAGTTCCAGTTCATTCCTCAGCGCCTGCACGCACTCCTCATTCAATGAGAGCAGTTC
This sequence comes from Macaria notata, assembly GCA_927399415.1. Taxonomy (NCBI): domain Eukaryota; kingdom Metazoa; phylum Arthropoda; class Insecta; order Lepidoptera; family Geometridae; genus Macaria; species Macaria notata. The sequence goes on along the minus strand of OV656725.1, from coordinate 8,219,528 downwards.
CCTCACATCCTCCATGTACCCTCCATTCCCTGCTAGATACATCTCTGGCACGGCATCACTTTCGCGCAAACTCCCCCCTTCTTCTATCAACCCCTCCACGGTGAGGGGGCCTGAGTACTCTATGTTCAAGTTATTCTCATTCTCGGCCATAGCCAGCTTCGAAGTGATCTGCAACTCGATTTGGTTCAAGTCAATCGATCGTATCGGCGAGTCGGGTTCAGGCACATCGTTCAAGTCGATATCGACCACGTATTTCTCCTGCGATGTGCCAGCTAAGGAAACTCCAGGGGAATTAGGCGGGGTGGAGGGAGACACGCGTTTCTGAGTACCGGAGCCGCTTTCTGTGTCTTCGGTGCTCGGACCTTCGACGTCTTTGGGCTCGCTGAGCGACGTCACGTCGTCGAACATCATGTCGGGAGTAATGTCCGGGACTTCGTTCAGGAAGTTACCATCGCGCAGTGGAGAGGGCGTCTCCAGATTGATCTCGCTGAAGTTGGATGAAAACGCGAGCAACTCCTCTCGGGGCAGCTCCACGGGATCTATGTTCGGTTTGCCGCTTCTGAACACGTCCGTGTTGCAGTTCTCGAAGGGGCCGAGCACTACGGAGCTGTTTTCGTCGTATGTGTCAGTGTGGTGGCTCCTGTGCGACGGAGACTCGAATGGACTCATGTTTTCGAAGCACTTCTGCTCGGGAGTGTTTGACTCGTACAGCGGCATCTTAGTCTGGACCATTATCATAGTCTCTTCATCGTTCCCTTGTCCAAATGACTCCAACAGGTCGCCGGATTTGTCGCTTCCTATCGGCGTGCTCGACACGATCTTGTGCTCTATATTATAGGCCGCGATCATTTTCTCCATTTGTAAAAAATCACTCGTCTTCTGTATCATTTCGAAACTAGGCAGATCTAAGTATTGAGTAGATTCATTCTTGCTGAGAGCGCTGGCGTCGACGGGCGCGGGCTCCGAGCTCGCTGCTTGTACCGGCTTATCGCTACCTGTGCTATCCGTTAGTATTTGACTATTAGTATCATTAATGAGATCCTGGTGCGGGCTCGCCGGCTCCGCTGCTTCCACTAAACTATCAGATCTAGGCGCATCACTCGCTTCACTATCCTTAACATCTAATTTCTCCATTATCTCGACGACTCGCTTACAAACTAAATTTTCTGTTTCGGGAACAGTTGCATCTGTATCTGTATTTTGTACTATTTCAGGTGGCAAAAGTGTTGGCGTAATTTTTATAAGTTTGATTGCGGAATCAGCTTTGTTCAGTTGCTTCAGGTCTGATTCCTGGCGCGTGGCATCTTTTATAATGTTTTGTACTGAGACAGGCGCCTGCGCGGGCTCGGGTTCTACATCTGCTCGCACGTGCAGCTGGCCGGGCTCGCGTCCGTCGCGGGAGGTGTCGGTGAGGGTGTCTCGGTCGCTGAGCAGCAAGGTCTCGTCCTTGCTGTAGTTGTGCTCGCTGTCCATGGACGCGGGCCCCTCCTCCAGGCGCGGCAGCGAGGCGTCCTGCTCGTGCGTGGACACGTCCTCCGTCACGGAGGGCAGCGTGTCCACCCCCTCGTTGAGGGTGCTCTCGTCCGCGGACAGAGGCAGGAACCCTCCCTGCACGGCCTCCTCCTTCTCCACGTTCTCTACAGAGTCAGTGACCTCTATGACGTCGAGAGGCATACTGCCTGTAGCTTCTCTTACTTCATCTATTGACTTAGTTTCATCTTCGGATCTTACGTCGGTACTATCACATGGTGTTTGGCAGTCTTTACTCGGCGATCGTTCGGGATCGCTTACGCTTTCCGTCGAGGCGATGCATATTTCGTTTTCGGGTACATCGCTGTCGACTACTTCTTTTGGCATTTCATCGTCTCGCTCCGTAGACTTTGCGGTTTCGGTTTCGTCTACGATCGTTTCCGTTTGTTCGATTTCGGCACTCTTGATCTGGCTTTCTATTTCACTTATTTCTGCATCAGTGGCGAGTCTCTCGATGTCGATGAACACCTCGACGTCCCGCGCGGGCGTGTCGGGCGTGAGGTTCTCGAGCGTGTGTTGGCTGGTGGAGTCGGAGTGTCGCTCGAAGCTGTGGCTGAGCGTGCCCACAGTGTCCCGCTCCGCCTCCTCGTCGCAGGTCTCGGCCTCCAGCTGCGCCGCGAAGCCCGTGTCCAGGATGTGCTGAAAGTCGGTGATGCCGGGCGACTTGACGAGGCTGCTCTGCGGCGCGTACTCCTTCTTGCAGTCGAGGCTGAGGTTGTCGCGCGAGGGGCTCGCCTGGTGGCTCGACTCGGAGCTCGACGTCTTCTCGGAGTTGAGGATGTTGTCGAGGTTCTTGATGACATCGCTGACGTCGCGGTAGTAGCTGACGTCGTCGCGGCCGCCGGCCAGGATCTCCTCGAGCCAGGGGTCAACGGCAGCGTCGCAGCGGTCGAGCAGCGTGTTGCCCTGGTGGCAGTCGTGCGCCGCCGTCTCGCCGTGCGTGAGGTAGATGTTGCGCACGTCGTCCAGCGAGCCGTGCAGGTTGGTGAGCGAGTCGGAGGGCGGCAGGCGGCCCGAGGCGGCGCTGGAGGCGCGCGACGCGCCCGGCTCCGAGTGCACGATGGCCACGTGCTCGTCGTGCTTAGGGATGCAGTTCGGTTTGAGGCGCTGCCAGCGCGCCTCGAACGTGGCGTGGTCCTGCGGCGCACCGCGCTCGGCCGCGTGCGCCGCCGCCAGGTGCGCCACCAGCGCGCACACCTGCGCCGCGCTCGGCCGCGCGCTCGCCTCCTCCGCCCAACACAGCTGCATCACTTGGTACCTGGAGAGTAGCGTACCAGTTAGTGTAGTTCGGTATGATTCGGTTATATAACGAAATTTTATAATTTCTGTCAAATGTAGAATAGTGTTAACCCGTATACTTACAGATGGCTCTTGTAGGGGCAGGGCAAGTCAGGCGGCGTGGAGGGCCGGGCGGCGGGCGCGGTGCCCCACGAACACACCTCCCAGATCAACGAGCCCAGAGACCAGATCTCGCTGCTCATCTGTTCAAATACGAATACCATATTTTTATTAAGCATACAATACACGTGCGACGCGATAATTTTGTGGCTCTCGGTATCTCCAGCTTAAACAACGTATGATATAATCAGGCTTTTTAAACTTGACATTTATAAATAGCGACGAAAATCATTACATCCTTTTCGCACTAATGGAGGAGCTGTATTATGCGATAAGGATAATACAGCATATGCAAAGATTTTTTTTATTCCGTTAAGTATACCTAGCAGTTACAACTCACCGTATAGGCATGTCCATGGCGCACCTCCGGCGCCAGGTACTCGTGCCGCGGCGGCGAGTCTGCATAGCGGCCGAGCACCGCGCGCGGCTCCTGCTCCGGCGTGCGCAGCAGCACCGACCCGCTCCATAGCCCGCTACAAATTAATAGTCATTTTAATTTTGAGGTGTGATTTTTAATTCCATTATGCGAAAGTAAAATTTTTGATGTAGGTACATATTCCTCTATACGCTGCAACGATGCGACGAATCATCGTTATTTGGGATGGTATGTACAAGTCTCGAGAGTGGCATACCTAGGTTACGATGTATCTCGAAACAATGCGAATGTAACACGGCCTTAATGAAGAACAAAAAAAATTATAGGTAAGTCAAAGAATTGCTGAGAACCGAAAGGATTGTCATGATCTTGAAATCGTCACTTTTATACGAGTATGAACAGGAAAGGAGGTTTCTTGATTCCGCTTTTACACCACAATAGACTCGATACAGTGACACTGTAGTCCTGAGAGTGACATAGACCACTTTTCATCCCTAAACAACGCGACAGATGCCTCTAGATCCACTAGTCTAAATATATTAAACTCAGAGTGACTGACTGACTGACATAGTAATCTATCAATGCGCAGCCCAAACCACTGACAAGTCGGGCTGAAATTTGACATGCAGGTAGATAATGACGTGGACAATCGCTAAGAAATGATTTTTGGAAATGCCACTTTTAAAAAAGGGTGAAATAGGGGATGCAAGTTTTACTTCTTAATGCGAGCGAAGCCACGAGCATCCACTAGTGTTGAAGAAACGTGTAAAGTTACCCATAAGTGTATCCCCGCGCGTGCAGGTGCGCGAGCGCCGCGCTGACGTCGCACATGATGCGCAGCGGCACCCCGCCCTCGTTGAGCGCGACCATGCGCGCGCGGTTCACCGTCAGGTACTGCTGTAGGTCCTGGGGACGAAATGTTGTTAGGATTCATATTATCATAATCATTGTCTCGTACGTGACGTCACATCTTTACGGGCGGCAAAGCTTTGGAACACTTTACCAGAAGCTGTGTTTCCTGCGAACTACAATCTAGGGGTCTTCAAATCTAGAGTTAATAGGTAGGTATCTTATAGGTAAGCGTGTTACACCCTAGGCTGCAGCAATGCTTAACATCAGGCAGGCTGTAGTCATACGTAAACCTATCCCACATAAAAAAGCCCCAACGGAAGACCAGCGCTGTTTGCTTCCAGTAATCAGCATTATGCTGAGTTGGGGCTGTGTTGGGGCAGACTTATTTATTTATTGTGTGTCTGTGTGTGTGTATAATGCATATATTTTGTAAATCTGTCTCAATAAATGTTTTTCTATTTTTGTTATAAGGAAAGGTCCCTCTTGAATGTCAAGTTAAAAGGTAGGTAGGTATTCATTGTTTTCTAAGCAGAAACAGATTTTCTTTTACAAAAACATAACATCAAATGAGATAGCTGAATTTGATTTGGTTAATTTGATAAGATTTACTTATTAAATTTTACTGTAGCTAATTATTTTAATTGATGTGTTCTGGTTTATTTTGCTTACCATAGGGCACAGTTCAAACAGCAATATCCACGGGTCCTCAGTGATGCATCTCCCGATGTAAGCGAGTATATTCTCGTGCGCGATGTCTCGGTACATCCTATTCTCGTCGAGGAAGCGAGCCTTGTCTTCTAGCGTGGCGTTCTGGTTGAGTATCTTGACTGCTACCGTGCTGCTGGTGCCGGCCTCTTCGATCTCACCTTCTACTACCTGGACATAGATAAATTGAAATTTTATAAATAAAAAATATATTAAAAAATAGCATTTATTATTTGAAATTTTAGAATATGATATATATTTTATCTTTAGTGTACACAAAAACCTAGATACAGATAGATTGCAAACAATTGCAATAGCATTTTTTTTAGAAGACAGTCTTGCAGACTCAGGTTTACTTTACGCAATCATTTTTACGGTTTGACTGATAGAGGTGTAACAGATAAAAATATTTGTACGTGTAGGACGTAATAATCATTGTGTGAAGCAAAAGCGTAGGGCGGATTTAGTAAATAACTAAATAGCAACAACTTTTGTTCTATGATTTAATTTAACTCAATGAAATAAATCGCATCTCTATACAACTCATCGCGAGTACCGAATTTTAAAGCGTATCCCAGTATTATAATAAGAATGAATGTAAAAATGGTAAAAGAATTCCTTACCCTGCCAAACCATCCTCTATCTATTTCTCTCAGGTACTGTAGATTGCTTCTGGGAAAATCATCTCCAGCTAGAAAAATACAAAGAAAATAAGATTAGTACACAGATCGTAATTTAATCTACTTGATATGAATGAATAAATATCTGAAACATTTAAATTTATTTTAAACTCAGACGCTTGAATGTAATTTTTAAGCTTAGGAAAAGTATGTAAATTACCGTATATAGGATAGCTATGGGCGCTGTACAATACTGGACATAATAGTATTTATTTAACGCATCCCATAATTATAGCTTATCGATGACTAAATTATCTAACCATAAAGTAGTAAAATCGCTGCAATCTATCATTCCAGCCTATATCAAAATCTCATTAATCAATTAGTTAATTAAACTTTACTACACGAACAATTGACTACTGGTGTAATTTATTAGCTATTAGGTACAGGAAGAGTAGGTTTAGATACACAAATAATCCAACATTACTGAATGAACAGGCAAATGGCGTATTTTACTAACATTTAGTTACAAGTACAGTAGAAGTAGGTATAGAAGGTACTCGTGAATTCCGAGTAGCGTATTTGTCACGAGCCATGGGAACCTCACCGCGGTCCAATGCACACAATGATAGAGGCTACATTGGAGCAAAAACTCAACAACGTCACCCACCAAAGTTGTCGCCATTGTAAACATTGTAGATGGCAAAAAATATTACATTAGGAGTAACTCGTTATTTGAGTTAATTAATTATTTTAGAATAAGGATTCTTATGGTTGAAGCCTGTTATTGTGCCAGACTAAATGGTTCGATCTAAAAGCCAACCGTGGCAGAGGTATTGAAACCACTAGCACCAGTTGCGTGCAAAATTATCTTGTGTAGAATCTACCCATGACTTCATCTTAACTTTTTTGCCAAAATCAATAATCTACTTAAAGTAGTGGTTATATTAACTAAGTATTACCAAACCAATCAGCGCAGCGTTCGAGCGGGTCTGCGCCGATGATACCAGTCGGCAGCGGTTCAAACTCCACGACCGACTCTCGACTGATCCTGTTCCTCTCTTCATTCTCACTGACGATGTATGCAGTCGCGTTGTTGTTGGCGATGTTCTGCATCTCCCGCAGAGATATGGGGCCATTGTTGTTGTCCTCGCTTATGTTGTTGTTGACCGGCTCTGAAAACCCCGAGTCGGGGGGCACTACGCGCGCCGCCGCCTGCAGGTGCTGCGCGCTCGCTGTGAATAACTGCAAGAAAACAATACTGTTTAGGTAATGATCCCATTTTGATGTGGTAAGAAGAGTAGATGTTAACATGTGCTCCAAGAACCAAAAGCATGTACCGTGACAGGATGAATTACGTGATAGATAATGGATTAGGATTTACATTTAATGGTGGATGATTAAAATGGTACTCATTACTTAATTGATGTTATGTTCTGTGCGACCAAAACCAAAGTTAGTGATAATGGATGAATGATTACACAAATCATTAACTAATCTACACAGCTCTCGTGTTATTCACATGAAGAAAATGAAAAACGAAACACAGCTACCGTAACATGGATGTGACAAACAAAATGGTTACGAGCATGACATAGACGGAGTACAGACAATGAGACGAACAGACATACACATATATCGCAGAGATTATCTACCTGGTTGTCTGTCCCATCGCTAGGCTGCAGGAGAAAACAATGAGCATGAGACATGTAATCTTGTAATCTCTCACACAAGGCAATATATGAAGGCAAATTGTTCCATTGTTTTGTAAAAACGTGAGCGTGATGGAGTTAGTTTTGTCGAAATGTTTGTGTTTTTGTATTAGCTAGGAACAGGATAGACTAGGATTAGTAACAATTTGGTTAAGTGCATGTGTAGAAAGGTAATAGATTGTGTTATCAGTTGACTAATGTGTGTAGTAGTTAGCCACTCAAATAACTAGGTACATATGTAATTATGAGTTTAGAATTTGTTGGTTATTATTACACAGCAGTAAACAAAACAAGTAAAAGTTCTAACCAGATCTGTATCGTTGATATTAACTATAGTTTTACATTAATATTTGGCAACTGTAGATTTTGTGTCATCTTTTAATTTTCCTAGAATTTGTTATTATTTATTACTTGTTTATTTATACATTCATAACATACTCATGTATGTTTACCTAATACCACACGTTTCACTTTAAAAGATATGAAACGTACTTTTCTTCACAACAATGTAACCGTATCTCTGCTACTCTACAAACACATGCTTAGCATCGTATGTTTATTTACAAAGAGATTACTCATTGTGATGATAAGGCTCGTGTAAAAATACTTCTCGGTAACGAGATTGCATCCATTCAACGCTTGATTATTACTTTACAATGCCGCGAAATTAGATCTAATCAAAGTTACTTCATAACTAGCAACACCCCGTAGATTTACTTGCGTATGTCAGGGATAAAAGTAGCCTATATATTAGTTTAGAGTATAATCGGCATTCATAGCAATTTTTTATCGAAATTGGTTCAGCCGTTTGAAGGACTAAACATACACAATAACATCTTGTCACCAAAGCATATTGATTACTAGCTGTGCGCGCGACTTCGTCGTCGTTGTTTCTTCTTTCCTATTAGTTGCAGCTTGATGTTATATAGCCTAAAGCCTTCCTCGATAAATGGTCTATTCAACGCAAAAAGATTTTTTCAATTCGCATCAGTTGTTCCTGAGATTAGCGCGTTCAAACAAACAAACATACTCTTCAGCTTTATAATATTAGTATAGAAGTATAGATTGAATCAAGTTTAATGATTAACTTTAAAAAACGTAACTCAATTTAGACGTAAGGGTCATAAAATATATGTACCTATATTTACGAGAATCATATTGGTTATACTGCAAGCGACTTCAAAATCGGCGGAGTAACTCAATAAGTTCTGAGACATAGCTAGCTGTATAGCGCCTAAATATGTTTAACTTGTAAAGCCCTACAAACCTGTCAATAGTAAGGTTTGCGCAGTAGATCCCATATCGTTACGTGATTGAACATCGCATTATGAGCAAAGGGCTCGGCTCGGGCACGCCGTTAAGCCGGAGGTCGCGTAACATTGTCAATCCTATCGCGTTCTATTTACGTAGGTACCGCGATGCTATTCATGTTAAACGACAGAAATTTAACCAGATTTGTTAGATGGCGATTTTTCTCCTCTTATCAAGCATGGTACATTTTTAATAGTTATATAAATAAATAATAAATTGTTTATTGTGCATAAAATACAGTGTTGTACAGCTTTGAGTAATAAAAAATTACATAAATTACGTCGGTGTCATACGTTGGTAAGGTTAACTGAGTCTTGTACAAGGTACCTCACGGGTCCTGAATTGCAAGACTGCAGTACCTCCCGCCGCAGCAGGCTTCTTTGCCCATATTTACACCGATTTTACGTTTTTATAACATAATAAATATAAATAATAGTGTTAATTTTAAAAACTAAGCAAATTTTCAGCCTAGCTAGATACTAGCATATTTAATGCGGCTGAGAACACGGCACTATGTGGTGTGTGTGTGTGTTAAAAGTTGTGATCTGATTGTGGGTGAGTAGGTATTGTGTGTAGTAGTTTAGTTAGTAGTTATCTTTTAATACAATAGGAATCTACCTCGTTACCAATATTCTATTAGATAAGGTGTATTATGCTATTAAGGACTTCTTAAGTGACGATTTGTAAATTGGTATAGTTTATTATTTTAAATGTATACATTGTAGTAAGCGTTTTTAAATTAGTTATAATAATATATATGCGTGTATATTTGCATACCTTGTGGGTTGAGTATGGTGTTCTTATATAATGAAATGTACCATCTTCTTTACCTGTACTCTGCAAATAAATGCTATGACTTTGATCTTTTTATACAACGATAAGCGTTTAGATAATGGAAGGACCTAAGCGCCCATCAAGATGCTCACAGTACCACCCCTGTTAATGCAATTCTGTGGGAGAGTCATGACCCTCAGGAAAGAGGAATACGACTAACGAGGAGCAAGTGGTTAGAGTGATGTTAATTGTAGTTTAGGATTAAAGTAGTGCAGTAGAGGCGTTATAGATTCATAGAGCATTATTGTGTTTGTATCTATCTTCTAATAATGTATTTACACAAGCAGTTCATATGCAATACGCTTCCATTACGTACGTAGAATAGTCGAGTGCATGTATCACTAACTTTTGATGTTTGAGCTATTGTGTTTATGCTGTATTTCAAAAAGCTAGAGCAGGCAGGAGCCCAGCAACGAGCGTAATATTTTAGCCGAATAAAGTTGCAAAAGCCAAATTGGACAGAGCACTTTCCTTAATTTCATATCGCGTGTGGCTGACGATTTTACTACAAATTATTAGTTCGTCTATACTTTAATGGCAGCGTTTTAACAAGCTCCCGTAATGGGCGGCACAGAAACCATATAATTGTACGTAATTTCACGGCAAACTGAGCTTATAATTTAATCAAGATTTATAACTGTTATTATATCGACTTGTGAGTCAATAAACTTTAGACTAAACTTTGAGAACGGAACTATGATAATTGTCTTAATCAATGCAGATTAGTTAAGTATGTATTTATTTATTTTAAAAAGATCATAAGCTGCCGACATCATCACTGCTCCGTTAGCTTAGTTGGTAGTGGCTCTGCCTTCTAATCTAGGGGTGCAGGTTCGATTCCCGCATAAGAAAAGTAATTAAATGAATATTAAAAAATTTAATTACTTGTGTTGTGTCTGGTCGTTTCTCTGTATAATAAGTAGGTATGTATTTACACAAGAAAATATATATGAATTATATCCGTTATCTAGTATTCATGATACAAGCGTAGCTTAGTATGGGGCTAGATGGCGCTGTGTGATATGTCCTGATATATTTATTTATTTATTTATAAGCGAACCGGAAAAAACATTCGAGCAATATAATAGGCCCTTGTCATAAATTTGATAAGACAAAGACAGTTGCTACATAGGTATATAATGTTTAAATGTTTCAGTAGGTACGTTTGGACTCTCTCATTCCATTTAGTCAGTTTCTCTTGCAAATCCAAAATGTGGGATTTTGCTTTTTATTTGTTCTTATATAACTCTAGACGTCAGTAGGTAAAAAATAAATTTTCAAAATAAGTTACTAAAATACTATGAACAAAGATCATAACGTTGCTTAACATCAGGCTAGTTTTAGTCAAGGGTGAGCCAATCTCATGTAAAAAAAAGAACAATATGAAAACCTAAAAGAGGGAAAATAGAAATAGCAGCCTCTTGAGGCAAATAACCTACATGAGCGAGTGTGGTACGTAGTGACGTAACAAGCTCCTGAATGGGCCTAATGATAACTCCTCAATGGATGCGAGTGAAGCACTGGAGTGGAACTGCCGGTTGTGCAGGTAACGTATAATTTTAGATTGTGTTCATACCACTAATATTATAACTATTGGCGCCTCGAAGTATCATCTACCTAAATTCTGGATTAGGAATATTTGAGATAGGTTTATTTGGAGTTCAGACTTCAGACTATTTTTTATTTATCCACACGACAAACAATATACAAGTTAATAGGCATAATAAATGCAGTCAAAATGTTTAGCTATTCCTGAGCAAAAGTGAATGAATAAAATATATTCATCCTTTACATAGATAACTTAAAATACCTACGACACTGAATACTGAATACCACTACATGAAAGAGCGACGTGAAGTGACGCGACGCAACGAGCCTGTGAATGGACCTAATGATAGCGCTCAATGGATGAGCCTCCACGGACGGAATAGGTACCTATTTTAACACGAGGTTTAGCTGAAAAATAAGCCTTTTGTATACGGTTCAAAAATATCATTATTTTTATCGTAGTTGTCAACTTTAGTTTCGAGTGTTTACTAAACGCTTAACGCGTCTCTGACAAGGGATTTTGAAATTAGTGTAAACTGTAGTAGGTGAAAAAAACTTGTAATCAATATTATAGTCCAAGCTAAGTGTTATGTTAGTTTTGCTAAAATGTACCTAAGCATTTTTACTCTTTAAATTTTATACTCCGATAAAATGCTCCCCGATTAGAAAGAAAACATTGAAATGAATAAAAAGTTAATTAAAAAAACAGCTGAGTAATACTAAAACTAGCCTTGGACTGAAACTGAACCAATGATCTTAAGATATCGATGTTCCCATGAATGAGCGTGACCGAGCTATAGATAGACAAAACATCATGAGGATAATCATAAACATAAATTATATTGATCAATGGACACATTGTATAATTTAGGTACATAAGTAAACTGATAACCTTTATGTATGATGTCCGTTATGATAATCACGACTGCTGAGTTTCAGTTATCAACTTTTTTTTAGTTGATTACTAGCATTCTTTTACTACAGAAGTATAGATTCATTTATTGAGAGTAATCAGATCTCATATAAACATGTTTCCTTAACGACCTAACTACCATATCTTCGTAAATTTCACATATTGCACGTATTCAATATGAGTGCAATACAATGGTGGCAACGTTATGGTTGATTAGTTTATTTTACGATTTAATTGGGAGTTACTCTTCACTAACATAACACTTTCTTTACAGTTTTTTTTTTAACTTAGTATCGGGGTAGATGGCGCTGTGTGAAATGTCTCGGAATACTTTCAGATTAGTGTACGCAAGCAATTAGTGTGGCTCAGCGGTTCCAGTGTCTGCTTTTCATCCAGACGCACCCTGGTTCGAATCCGCCCAACACCAATGACTTGTATTTTCAAGGTATGTGTAGATTTGCACTTGCTTAGCGGTGAAGGAAAACATCGTGAGGAAACCGACATGTTTGAGGACCACAATATTCGAGGACATGCGTCTTCCGTGGAAGGACCTGGGCGCCCACCACGATGTATCTGCCCAAGAAAACTCCCCTAACGAATTAATTCTGCGGGGGAGTCACGACCCTCAGTCATGAGGAAATACGACTCAAAGAGAGAGAGAGAGTGTACGCAAACCTCAAAAGGCTTCGCACTATAAGTATAGTTACGTTACCGTGCCTATTGTCCGTATTGCAGTTTAGCTGAATTATTGCGATGTCCTTCGTAACAATGTGAAGGTTGTTCGTTGTCATCACTGACCGATTGTCGTGTTTCCGCCGCTGAACGATGAATAATGGAGTTGTAGCTAAATGTATAGTAGCTATTTTTATTGCTTCTGGATTTTAAGGCTCACACCAAACTATGGACAAGTGCAAACACGTTTTAATAAAAAAACAACTACTCCTAAGCAAATTTCGCAAATCTTAAGTAAGTAATTTAGTCACTAAATGCTTTTAAGAATTTTGCATTGAGTCATGGAGGTAGGTTGACGAGTAAAAATTATATCAGCTAGATATAATAAATATGTATTAGTTACATACGTAAACTTAGCCCAATAACTGGCAATGACTGGCCTGTTAGCTTAGTTGGTAGTGGCTCTGCCTTCTAATCTAGAGGTCGCGGGTTCGATTCCCGCATGACACAAGTATTTATGTACTTTAAAAATTTATAATTACTTGTGTTGAGTCTGGTCGTTTGTATGTATAATAAGTATGTATTTACAAAAGAAAAGTATATAAGTATTATATCCGTTATCTAGTACCCACGACACAAGCGTTTGCTTAGTGTGGGGCTAGATGGCGCTGTGTGATATGTCCTGAAATATTTATTTATTTATTTTATTTATTTATTTTAATAAGCTGAAGAAAATTACACAGCACGATATGATTCAAGCCTTCAAAATTCATGAAGGCCTGACCTTGCCCAATAATAGACAAAATTGTAATGGAGTAAACTACATGTAACAGCTCTATACTTAGTCACCCAACTGTTTATTCGCACAGGACAAACTAGATAGTTAACTAGGTACAGACAGGTTAGAATTATTTCTATTATTGTATTCCATAGTCCAAGTAAACGATCAATATTGAAGTGAGACAATAGCTCGATATTGATGACAAGTTACACAATAATAGGAAATGCGTTACCGACGGCGCCTACCTCTGCCTGCAGTATAACAGGTGGTTACAACACTTATTAATCAGTAACTATCTTCTGAAGATATTACAAGTAAGAGACACCCCATCCCACACCTCCACCTCTCACACCTCTTGCGCGCCCTCACGGTAAGGAATCTGACACACACATGCCAATTAAATAACGTCAGGTAATTAGGTCAGTTACATATATATAAACCTGCAATTTTTTTTGATCCGAGAAAGACTTATTGTTTGAATTGGAATTCTATATGTATAGAATATAGAATAAATGGTCCGTTACAAATAACAGTTCGCGATTAGTTTTCTAATAAGTATACTGAGCGACTACTTTTTGCCAGTTCCAAAACTCACGTCACATATTGACTAGGCCACTACGGTCGTCTCGTGCTCAGATTGGCCTAGCGATTAAAAAGATTTCTACGTCCGAGCAACGACTTTAATAGTTATGCTGTCCTTATACATTTTTTTTTGATCTGACTAGCTCTGATTCTGATTTGACTAACTACTATGCAACTCATACGAACCATTGTACGTGTCGTGTAAAGCGAATATGTATGTAGTTAGGTGCCTCTGAGTAACGCTGTCTACGCTATCTTCCATTCACCGGCGACGATTCACATTACACGTACAATACAAACACGGGTGTCATCACAATACCTTACGAGGAAACCGGCATCGCACAATCGCAGCGACAAAACGCACTCGTATCAAACCAACGTATGAATGCACATAAAAATACAACCCACCTGCATGATCGTAGACAATGGGAAATGTGCCTGCGTCGAGGAATATTAATTGCCTTATGTAAATGAGTTAAAACTTCTGACAAGAGCGTGTTTTTCGAATCGAAACTATGCAAACGATGCTCGCTAGTTCGTAGTTTTAAGTTATGGTGAGCTATATGGAAGTTGCAGTTACTATGCTTCGATCAAATATGTGCTCGATCGAAGTTTGTATGTGCAATAAAAGTTTATCGTGAATATGCTGCAGTAGATCCCGCAAACTGGGTCGTACTTCTATCGGGTGGCGAATATTCGGAACTAGTGCCGTTATTCATCGTCATCAAATCAGCGACACAATGGAGGCGTCAAGTGTTATAGTTTCGCGTCGAAGACAATACGACAATACACAATACTGTCTCCGGATATAGAGGCTTTTGATAACTATAAAGCGTTGATAAGGTGCTGCGTTATTACTTCAATAAATTGAGATTGAGGAAACCTTTCCACACACACTATTGGTAGTAGGGTGATAGCACTTGTTCATCATCATCATCATCCACAGCCTTTGGTATCCCACTGCTGGGTATAGGCCTCCCTTTGTATGTGCCATCTGCGTCGATCTTGTGCAGACCTCATCCAGCACTTGTTACTGTAATTTTTATTTCGTCCCACATTGGGGTAAACACCGGCACGAATCTCATCGCATACCGGTGTCCATACCGTCTCACTAATATTAGGTATAAAGTTGAAAGTTTGTGCGTGTATGTATTTTTCTTACTTTTTCACGCTTACACATCTACACTGACATGGAAGAAATTGAATATTGAGATAGACTAGACCCTGGATTACACAGGACATGAGCTACTTTGTTATCCCGGATCAAAATTTAACCGCCGGCGCCGCCAGTATCTTAAATTTCTTTGTATCTTCTAAGTTCTTTCAATTCTTTGCATAATTCTATTTTGCATATTGAGTTTCATTCACGAAATTCAATAAATCAATCGGTATTAACGTGGCAGGAACAGCCACGCAGTATATAATACAATACGATACATAGCACAAATGGAAAGGTGTGAATCGCGAAGTAAAAAATCAATAATGACGCATACGTACCGCATAGGTAGATACTACACGACGTAGTTATCACCCAGTACATTATACATAATTATTACATACATACAGTTCTCCGTAAACACAATTATTAACATGACGTTGCTCTTTGGAAAACGCATTATGCCCGACTATGGACTGAATTTATTATGGCTATGATATGAACTTAGAGGATTATACCTATACTTCTTGCGGCGTTAGGCATAGTTAAGAAGTAAAAAACGAACTAAAAGTGATGATCCGTTTGAAAGACATTTATCACACGGTATGTACGTACGTAAATAACTCATCTATAAACAGACAAATACAGATTAAACTTATAACACCCTTCTTGCGTGGAGGTGGAGGTTAACCTATCGCAAATGATAAAGCAAAGAATCGTAATGCAAAGAATCCGTGTTCAAGCTACATTGGAAGGATGTCTCAAAGGAACTAAACAATTAACGCTTAATTAGCATCACGGGTAAGTCTGACCGTATGACTAAGAGATAAGCAAGCAACATCACTTGGATAGACCGGGAAATAACCGAGTATAAAATAAATTAAAACCTAAGATAGTAAATGTATTGAACTTTGATATGTCTATTGTCTACCGTCACCTACTAAATATTTTTAATGCGCACACTACACAAACATTGGTGTATTTTTTTCAGTTAAGTAGTTAATAGTAAAAAAAAAATTATGACGACAAACGAGTTCCCATCGTAAAGACTTCATGCAGTCAGGTTTTGATGTAGACATTGTGAATACCTACCAAAAATAGATTGAAAATGAATGGCACTGTCTTGTTGCCAAAATAATTGGAATAGCGCTCTGGGCGTTGACGTTCTTTTTCATGCCATGCAATAAATAGGCACCGGACCCGTCGGGAACACGATGTGCAACAACATGAGAACTAGAGACTATTTCAAGATACAAGTGCCACGGAAAAGTTAGGAACTAACATTATATAGTTATTAGATGATATTATCATGTGGCTATGGCGCCTTAACTGAGGGAACTCTTTCGTGAAAAGGTCTATATAAGCTCATTCTCACGGTGCTAATATCTAACATTCTGCGTAATAGGCAACTAGCTATTGACCGTGGTTTGGTTCCATATTGTTATATCTACCCTATACGAGTATAGTTATAAGCTGTCTACCATTGGTATCATTTCATTCTAGTACAGGCGTGCTCCAGCTTTGGATAGTGTCGTTTGTGTAGGCGCTTATTCAGCTGGACTAGTAGGCAAAAATCTCAATTTTCTTTATAGGTATTTTAACAAGCTGTTATTTACCTTTAAATCACTTCTGAACTTAGTATTTCAATTTAGATATGTAGCAGTTGATTTCTCAAAAAATACTTAGAAGTAGAATAAAAATATCGTCAAGTTACAGTACTTAGCTAGTGATTGATTTAGCAGTGATCACAACAAGATCTATAAGATCTCTTTACAGCTACACATAACAAACAAACTGTAGAGGAGTCGTCAGACAAACAAAGTGACACACAAACCGACGGGCGGGGACAAGTTACAAGATTAGACTGTCGCTAATGTAAACCGAGACTGTTTCAATTAAAAGAATTGTTACAACCGCGTGAGTTATGTAAAACACTCGAATTACAATTTCCACGGTTAGATACGAAACGTTACACTGATCTAGTGAAACAATATGACATTGGAGCATGCAAATATGTCGAGAGTTCACGTAAAAGAGGATGGCATTGAGCTCTGAGCGTCACATCACGGTCGCATCATAATATGAAACATAAATAATGCGATGTTCATTTGCCGATTGCATTATTTATCATATGCAGTCACGACACAGAGAAATCAATTAATTTATCATTAAAATCCACATCTTTATCTTCCTGGGAGTTGTACACTGTGCTATTATAGTAGTTTATGCAACTGTCATATAATGAAGTCGTTACTATTATGAAACTCGCTGCGCTCGTTTCATAAACTCACACTCGTGTTTTAATACCCGTGTTATATGCAGTTGCATACACTACTTTATCTTCACTAATGCAATTAATCAAACAACAAGAGTAAAAGCTGACAATAGTTAATTTTTCATATAATTTTCTAGATTTTTCTGGCAATAGATTGTGAGTTACTTTTGTTGCCAATTCTAGAATATCCGGAGGCGTACAAATATCATCGTCGCTATCCATTTTTAACTTTTAATTTGTATTTAAAAAACAAATACATGGCGAAACATTAAATTCACGCGTACGTGTATTGTTACAGTGACTTTTTGCCGCCATTAAAATCTAACTATCTATAAAGCGCGACCAACCTGATTGGCCCTGCAATCAGGTTGGTCGCGCTTTATTGATGTTATAATGAGCTATTACGATATCGATGTGGATATTATACTGGCCTGTTAGCTTAGTTGGTAGTGGCTCTGCCTTCAAATCTAGGGGTTGCGGGTTCGATTTCCGCGTGACACAAGTATTTATGCATTTTAAAAATGTATAATTACTTGTGTTGAGTCTGGTCGTTTGTATGTATAATAAGTATGTATATACAAAAAAAAAGTATATAAGTATTATATCCGTTATCTAGCACCCACGACACAAGCGTTTGCTTAGTGTGGGGCTAGATGGCGCTGTGTGCAATGTTCCGGAATATTATATTTATACCATCATGTGAAATTGCTCAAATTGAGTGTTTTGTTGTCTGTGCTATAACAGTAGTAATTATAAGTCAAGTATTGGAAACATAAGTAGAATGTTACAACATTAGTGTAGATAAATATATTTAACGTATAGTTAAAGTTGTATCCACAACTTTGTCAATCGGTTAGAGCCGTTACATTCTCGCTACATAACCGACATGCGTAGTCAAATGATACATTGATGCGTGACGCCGATGACATAACAACAAGTCGCATAGCGCATAACAGCAGCCGAGCACGCGAGCTTGGCGCTATACTATCCCGCATCATATACAGAGACATAACAAGCGCTCGATTCATATCGAAAACAAGAAGCACTCATTAACCACTTATCAATACCACTCGTTTCAAGGCAAGCACGTGTTTCGACCAAAACAAGGCCAATTTAAACTCTATCTCTAGCGCGGTACGGTCCACAAATAAACGGAGAAATGCTAGTACATTGTTATTGGCCTGAGTCACCGGTGATGCACTCGCATTATAAAGTAGATACGTGTTTATCTGGAGACGTGCGCCAGCTCGCCAGTAGACGTTTAATTAAAACTAAATATGTGAACGTGTTAAGACGATTCATTGTACTCTTAATCCTGTCCAAGATATGTACCTACAAAATATTTCTTCGCGTACACACTACAAAGAATTCGTGAGAATTATGTTGCTAGTTTTACCACATTTTACACACACAATGGCAAATGACATAGAATAGAAAAACGTTACATATGTTGCTCTTATGCAAAGTTTTCTTGCAATGTTTTTTCAGAGCAGACGAATAGAAACCAATCGAGCGAAGTAAATGAACTCGATATCTAGGCGAGAGCAAGCGGCGCGCAATCAAAACAACCACGAAAAAAACTGGCAACTGAAAACCGACTCCGCTGAAAGTAGGCTACTAGTCATAGCAGTATTGGATTTCAAATGGCACGTAAATGACGGCCGATATCGTATGCGACTGCTAATTGATCGTGACTCATTAACACTATTAATGAACCTGTACACAACATCAAATATGTACAGTTCCATAACACAATACAAAGTGATTACGAGCATGCAAAGAATTCTAATTAGAGGTAATGGGACGGCGTACACAAAAATCCACCGGCATTTTCTTAGTGTACGTTGGAGCTCTACGCAAATATTCACATAAAAGAGTAAACGATCGTATGTTATACGTAGATCGGAGTAATTCGTGCTTTCTTTGCAAGAGAAATGAATACCTTTCAAAAACTTAGAAAATAATATCGTCAATTTTACTATACATGAATAAGTATCACCTGTCATAAAATATGTGGAATTTATTTAAAGAAATCGTTCGATCAACGAGCAAGATTGTAAATAAAAGCCGTGATAGGAAATCCGCACGAATATTTCCTGGCTACATTGGGGAGGTGTTTGAGTTTAAGTGAGTTTCCGCGAAACGATTGCCCTAAAAACACTACTATGTAGCTCGACCTCGTACAAGCTAGCTCAAGCTACTTTGACTTGCTGAAGCGAGGGAAATTGCAGGCGGGAAAACCTTAAGTGGATTTCAAGGAACTAAATGAAACTTAAGTTTGCGAGGTTCACACAATGCTGAAAAGAGTACGGCTTATTGCGACGCGCAGGTTGGTAGGTAACAACCGTGGCATTGTGTGATGCCAGCAAGGTTTACTTAGCGGACCTGCCTCAATGTTAAGCTAAGTTTATGCAACACGCCCAACCTGTTCTGTTTGTCTTTGATAAGGTTATCTAGTATTACGTTACGGTGAACTACAAAAAATCATGTATTATACGCGAGCATTCTTAAAACAGGGTTGGCTCAAAAAACAAATATTTTTACTTAGTACTTCTAAATATGTACTGACTAAACGAAATAGTTCATATTTACAGACATCTCTACCAATACTACTCGCATTTTCGCCACGTAATCAGCATTCAGGCACCCGTACGTATGACATAAAACTACTCCAATAGAGATTACAAGGCGGTGACAGCACATTGCGCGGCATGTACCGGGCAGTATTTGTGGGCATGAATCAGAGCAGCGACGGAGGAGGAGCGCTGCGTTGACAGCGTGGGAGCACAGGCGCGGTGCGCCTGCCGCGGGCTCTATGCCAAATAGAAGCGCCACTGCATCGCACAACACTCACCACCCTGCCACAACACCAGTCCTAATCCCTCTAACATAGAGTCTAATCTCAAACCCACGCTCTTCGAGACATTCTTGTATAGTGTCTCGCGCGTAGTCTAGGGTTTTATATGAACCATCTCAAAGTCCAATTCGCAAAGAATTCGCCCGAAATTGTTTTGGCGTATTGTGAGAAATATTCACTGAGCGTATTTTTGGCAGACCTCTTTGTCTTTCCCTCGGCGTTATATGTTCCAGATTAAAGCAATAAAACATACGCGTTTCGAATTTATATGCGTGATAAAGAAACCATTGGTTCGCTTTTTGCGGTGATACTGGTCGATAAGTTCAAGGTTGTTAAAGACACTTTTGATTTGACCAAAGTTAACTGGGAAACTAACAATTCTTCGTGTCATCGAGCATATTCAAACTGTGTCGAGTCACACATTGAATTTGTAGTGCAGTGTGTCCTAATGTTACACACATACGTATGTAGATATACTTTCAACATAGCGACATCTGATGCGGAAGTGCGCTATAGCTTTAATATATCCAACATTAAATATAAATTCATATTGAATGTGCGCATGTCCTCTCGAACGCTGCAAATTGTTTACGTTAGACGTCGTCTTGCGGTGGGCGTCTCTGACTCAGCGCGGGCCGTTTACGTTTTTTCTGCACGCAATGATAATATACCTACGGCAGCGTTTGCGTTCAATGAACGGCGCAATTCCCGAATGTGGGCCAGTGCAATTGAGACCCGTGCAAGGTCAGAGCTGGTGACTAGACGCACTGCCCCCGATATTTGGAATAATAGCGACTAAAATTAGAAAATCCTTGTATATTCCGCTCACGTGCATACGAAGAAACACCAGCGCTCCACAAAGCAACGATCTGCACGTGAATCAGCTCGGAGCATTGTTCTACATCTCGGCTGAATGTCAAACGAAAACAAAATATTGAGTCCGCGTTGTCCAGAAAGTAATGGACCGTTCTTCCCAAATCTTTATAGCAGACACTGCAAAGACCCTTCACGTGACATTAACATAATGGTTTGCCAAAATAGCTGTACGCTATATGACCTGCCTTATGTTAACCCGTGCAAGTTACAGGTCAATTGGTTTTTCTACGAGCTTCCAAAATAGCTTGGTGTTATCGCTCTAACGGAGAATACTAACTGCAAATTAAGGGACAATTTTATACACTAACCGTTCTTTGTAGTGTAAAAAGGTTAGCCATTAGACTAATTGGCCGGTAATCGACCGTTCGCCGCAAAGCATAGAATTAATTAAGAACTACTAGTTCACTGAGAACAAAACGGTGTCAGGTCACAAGGTCTGCTGCTATGTTGGTAATATTCATGTACTGTACATTATACATATTGGAAACAAGCTTACGGTGTTTATAATGAAGTTTGTCTAATTGTCCATAGTTACCCATGAAAATGTTGGAGTGAGCTTTACGTAAGCATTACTGCGTTTGAGTTGAACCATTCACAGTTGATTAAGGTCAAGGTCGTTGTTAATGTGGTTATGAAATGAGCTTCTCATTGTAAGGATCAAGTTTGGGTCTAGACCGCTGAATACGCCTTTCAAATCTGCATGCGGCCTTCTCGTCGCCAATGAGGTTATGAAACATCGATGTCGCGTCGCGTGTTTGATAAAACGTCCCGCTATTCATCATCGTATGGCTTGTATCAGCGCGAACTGTGTCGTTTGTGTCGACGGTATCAAAAGCTTCATTAATTAGAAGGCAAACGATATCGCAGCTGCGGAGTCAGGCTTTAGCCACAAAGCTAGTTGCTGACACGGAGAAAACTAGATCAGCGCCGTGAATAACTCGACATGCCTTTTCTTCATTTTTGCGCTCTAATGAAAGTTTTTTTCGTACTCAGCAGTGGGTGGGTACAGGATGAAGACAAAAGTAAGTGAAAATAAAATACCAATGGAAGATTTATGAATTGCCTATTTGCATACAAATGTTTGCTATGATGCCACCTCCATTCACATCATAGAGATCGATAAAACCATAAATACACACGTGCTATGACTAATGGCCATAAAACTGCTGCACATTACTGTTTAACTACGTGGCCCGCGTTGACGAGGAACATCGTCAATATGTCGCATCAGTGCAGAGAATAGCACAACAATAGATGCCAAATTATATCAAGTGTCGATGAGTAATTGGCCCAGGCAGAACATCCCGACTCATTTGAGAGCAATTAGCTAAGATGGGTTAGTGGAGTGACTAGTGTCTTTAGCTCGATGACAGTTCGCGGTGACTTGCGAACGATGAACGTGTGATGATCGCTTGTCCATACTAATGCTAAGTTTTTGGAACAGATCAACTCGTGTAAATTGTTGAAACATGACAGGCACTTTCCTCGGGCCTGTGCTGAATCTCGAGAAGTCTGAAGCCTGAGCCATTAAGTATCATGCGGGAGTGTGTACGTGGTCGAGTGCCGGCTGGGACTCAGACGTGCGACAAATGGAATTCCCTATGAGTCTGCATTTCGCTGAGTGCTGGGTACAGTTGCCGCCAGATCTTGGCTTAAGTGTGAAAGACGCAACACAAGAAGTTACATATTTATATTTCTTTTTCTATGTTTTAATTTGCACAAGTATCTATTTCATGCCAAACTGGTCGGTCAAAATTCAGCATAGATAAAAGCAGTCCTTTGCTCAGTAGTGGGCTGCAAGAGGCTCGAATAGGCATAATATACGTAGTTATAGACACATTTTATTTAGCTCATTGTTTGCTCGTGGACATTGAGACGGCTTTGGCACTATCTAATATTACTATCATAAGCATAAGATTTTCCTTAAATCTCGTTCGAGGATAAAGAGATTACGTCACAAAAGGGACAGTGGGCCGCGAATAGGCCGAGATTGACGTCATCGACGGCCGCAGCGGGGCGAGACAATTCGCACTTCTCACCACCCACCGCCGAGACACCAAGGGAGCCTCCAATTTGGTCTTGTTTGGCGATAGATCAAGTTACCCGAGCGAACGGTCAATATTTGACGCCGTGTTCGAGAATCTTGACTGGAGCTGGATTTGTTCAGATTTTTTTCTTTGTAAAGTTTCTGCTTTCGTTTGATAAAACAAGACTTTAGACAATATAGAACAGCTTAGTTTATATTTTTACACAGTAACTATATAATATTCTGCATACATATAACTCATTTATTAACTTAGGTGCACTGCGATAATAGGTTTGTGTGTTAGTGGAATTCAGTGTATCCTCCAGCTTTTCCTAGCAGTAGGTCCTGCGACATCGTGGCCGTTAAATTTGACGGATGGCACAATAGCCAGGGTTCCCACCGGGCGGGCGCGGCCCGAGGGGGCGACGACCGCGCCCGTCCGCTGATTGTGCATACAAGTGCAATGCAAACCTATGCAGGGTTATCAAGCAGTCACCAGTTTACTATACCTACTAGGTAAGGTTACAAGTTTATAATTGTCTCACGTTTGCCTGTCTTTGGTTGTTTTTTAGGGTTCCGTACCTCAAAAGGAAAAAACGGAACCCTTATAGGATCACTTTGTTGTCCGTCTGTCCGTCCGTCCGTCCGTCTGTCAAGACCCTTTTTCTCAGGAACGCGTAGAGGTATGAAGCTGAAATTTATATCAATTACTCAGGTCTACTGTCCCTTGAAGCTGTGAAAAAATCAAACTTCTATGCCAACGCAATCAAAAGATACAGCCATTTATGCCGCAAATTTTCGACACTTGCAAGGGAATCAAAACCTACAGGGTGCTTCCCGTGAACTCAGAATCTTGAAATTTGGTACGAAGCAACGTCTTATAGCATAGATAAAGGAAAAATTACGAAAACCATAAATTTTTAGTTACATCACAAAATATATTTTTTTTTAATAATCTTAAACTTACTACCCATTTCCTCATAAACGCGTAGAGGTATTAAATTGAAATTCATACCAAATACTCAGGTCTATAATACCTTTAAGCTGTAGCAAAATCAAACTTCTATGTCAACGCAATCAAAAGAAACAGCAATTTAAGCTGCATATTTTGAAACTCGCAAGTACTTGCAAGGGAATCAAAACCTAAAGGGTACTTCCAGTCGACCTTGAATCTTGAAATTTGGCATGAAGCAACGTTTTATACCACACTTAAAGGAAAAATTCCGAAAACCTTAAATTTTTAGTTACATTACAAAATATATATTTTGTAAACCTTGCAGGTTTGTACGGAACCCTCGGTGCGCGAGTCCGACTCGCACTAGGCCGGTTTTTTGTAAGTTAGTCAATTTCCCATTTATGAGTACCTAAAAGTTTAGTTGTAATGTGACAAAAGTTTTTCTTGGTTTTCTGTTATGTGTCAAATAAAGGAGTTAATTCCCATGTATATTGGTATTCTCAAGCTAGACAACCCTATTCAAATATTTGACCAACTAAATCTATATATAGAAGATTTTAGTACTTGAAATAAGAATTTTTGTTCTACATACAGCTTTAAAAAACACAAAAAAATAAAGGGCTTCACTATGAAAAACCTGTGTCAGAGCAGCAAACATTTTATAGAAAAGTGCTTTTTAATGGCATACAAAAGCTGTCCACGAAAATTTTGCGTATATTATCAGTAACCTTGTACAGCTGCAGTTCCGATTGATAAGAAGCTGCATTAGAGATAAAACGGCTTTAAACCGAGTGTGGGATGAAGCCTGAATAATTTGGAAGCTTTTGGAACATTGTCAGAGACTGGATAACACTCCTGCCCCACAAGGAATTAACTTTACTTATTCAAGGAAGTGCTAGCTTGTACTGCTAGTAATAATGCAGATTTGGCTAATTTTATGTTAAGTTTCTAGCGGTCTTTTAGTAAATAAAGTGTTTTAGTTCATAGTTTAAAAGCGTATGTAATATAGTCTAGTTAGTTCTAGTAGTTGAAACTGCTAAATCATGATAATAGTGACTTGATGGCCAACATTCTATACATAATATAAGACATTTTTAATGTACCTACTTAATCAAACTAAACATCATTTGTTAAATTCAGTCAAACTTTTATATTAACAAAAATAAGTAGGTAATTAGATTCTACATTCAGGCTATTTATTAAGTGTGTTTATATTGTATTTGTGGTATTTTAATACACAATCTAGACTAATAACATTGTAATCAAACAAATACAGGGGTCATTGAACTAGGCCTGTTTTCTTAATGTTTGGATAATGGGTCAGTCAATGAAGTTGATGATATGAACTATTAAACTGTTATTATTGTTTTTGTTAAAAGAAAAACATGATGTGTTACTTTTTAAATATCTTTTAAATACTTCACCAACACAGACTGAAATCTATACTATACTATAATATTATAAAGCGGAAGAGTTTGTTTGCTTGTTTGAATGTGCTAATGTCAGGAAATACTGGTGTGAATTGAAAAAAAAAAAATTGTGTTGAATAGACCATTTATCGAGGAAGACTTTAGGCTATATAACATCACACTGCAACTAATAGGGGCAAAGAAACAAGGTAATATGTGGAAAAACGGGGAAAACTATTCATCTTTGAGGGCTTCCATTTGCAAAAATAAATATGATGCCCAAAATAACTATTCCACATGGATGAAGTCGCACGCACATCTAGTTATCAGATATGTGTAGTGGATTACTTATAATGCTTATTAGTAGGTCTCATTTAATGTACTAAAAATTAATTAAATTGATATTAGTAGGTAGCCTGCTAATAACAAGAACTGATAAATTCTAACAAATGCTTGGTTGAATAAATTAACAATAATTTATGCTGTCTATTTGTTTGTAAACAATACTAGCACATCATTCATAAGCTAGCAGTAGTATACATTAATAATCATGTTTTTATTGAAACACTATACCTACCTACCTAAGTACCTATTTATTTCAACAAGTGTGTATGTACCTAAGTAATTAGAATCAAATGATGGAGTCTTTGTGTTTTTAATTATTTTTCACTATGTGTGATGTTTAAAGTGTGGTTGTAGAACATGAATAATTGATTTTATACATTGAGCCAATATATGCACATTTTAGTACTGTGTTCACTCAGATGCAATAACTGCATTGCACTTGTACAAATTCTGTTCCCCCAGTCTATCAAATTCAGAATTTATGCATTAGATTAGGATAAGACCTAACCTAAAGATGATATGTATGTTGCTGTTTAATAAGTATGAATTATGTATTTATGAAAGAATTAGGTAATTGAATACTCCTAACATATTTGCTTAGTAAGGAGTCGAATAGCACTGTGAAAAATGTACCAGAATATTTATTATACAATTTATAAACACCAACCTTGCAGTCTTTATGTCTGTAACACCAGGTGCATCCAAACAGCAACACTGCAGCGGTGACCACCAGCGCCAGCACTGGTATTGCAGCATAGAGACCTCCCTCAGCCCCCCATGATAAGTAAGGGCCGCTTCCATCTGGAATTGGGATTATATACATGGTTCATCCTATCCTAAACAGATAATGACTTGTTATTTATTAAGTGCTAGACTCACACTAAGGTTTTTTATTGTATATTTAATTGGAAATATTGAAAATAAGAGGATCTGCTATGGCTTCATTGTACCAAGTGGCAGAAGATGGAGCAGAACTGGAAGGAGTGGTGTATCTTTGTGTTTGAGAGCAAGAACTACTTTGGGTTGGAGCACCAGATCTGAGTTAGTTTTTAATTAATTTAGTTAGCTATCCTACAAACTTCATTCAGAGGATATTAGATAGCTCTCAGATCACGCTTGATAAAACATAAACATGCTCCATCATAGATCAACATAACTTATGTCATTGTAATTAGTTAAACAGTAACAAGAACCAAGAAGATATAATTTAATTACATTAAAGTTCTCATTTGATTTGCATATAACTAACCAAAAGCATTTGATTGTTGAGTAATTTTGTCAGTTACAATTTTTACTAGGTATAAATCCATGTGAGAACTTGTAGCAATTTTTTGTTTACTTACTTAAACTATGAACAATGTATTGACAAAGGTAAACTAGGGAGTTAATGAGCTAGTAGGAATAGGGAAATCAGCAAGTGGAAGTCATAAGGTACAGAAGTATCTTTATTCATAGACCTTTATAAGAAAACGGTTAACTTGATGAGATTGAATAGAAGGTAATCATTATCTAATTTGTAGCCAGCACATGTAAGGAAACTACTCTTTGACAACAGACAGGTTGCAAATGATGCAGGCATAACAACATTGGATAATCAGGAAATATATGCATGTAGCGACACTTCAGGTCAAGGACGGGCTGTATAACATTAATCTAGGACTAGATTCTGTTAAAAACATGACTTTTTTTTTATAAAATGACTCACCGAGAGGGTAGTCTGGCGGCGTCGGTCGAACGGGCAATCCATATCCAAAATGTGAGCCGGCCAAAGCCAAGAATAACACCACCCATAACTCACACATCATTGTCACATTATTTGCACATGCGAATTATTTTCCTTTTCATCATTTATAATTTTCAAACACAACAAAATATACACGGTCCATGACAGGTTTACACTAATCGAGATTTACAATACACCGAGAGATCTTTTGACTACTTGTTTGCACTATATATCATATCC
The DNA here is from genome assembly GCA_927399415.1 of Macaria notata. Classification (NCBI taxonomy): domain Eukaryota; kingdom Metazoa; phylum Arthropoda; class Insecta; order Lepidoptera; family Geometridae; genus Macaria; species Macaria notata. Next base: position 8,191,832 of record OV656725.1, on the reverse strand, counting down.
ACTTTGATTTTTATATATTACACTTAAACCTTAATTTTTATTGTAAATTGGATGCACATTTTAAATAAAAATTGCGCAACCCTAAAGAGTAAAATAAATCAACCCACAGCTGCACAGAGGAAATGTACAGAACGCCATTTTTCTTAAAGCCGGTGTTACTTATCAAAAAATGATCTTGTACCGTATCGTATTTTCATTATGGTAATTTTATAAAATAGCTGTTTGAAAGAAATCCAAAATGTCACTGTCACAGTCAAATCACAATTATCAACGTCAGTTTGACATCTGATGACAACACGGAAAACGCAAAATTCAATTTCATTTTCGCGATTCGAAATCTGAAAATTGAATGGAAAATATGTCACTTTGTGCAATAGAACTAAAATTATAATGTTGTTTTGCTAAAAACATCCAACAAAATCCAGCACAAATGCTCGTAAACTTAGATTCAGTACTAAAATAACCTCAAAACACATGTACGGTTTCAGTAGTTTGGGTAACAAACGTTTCGTTAGATTATGTAGTGTTCGGCTTCTCTCAGATAAAAATCAAAGTACTAAAAAACTTTTAGAGTTGATAACCGATATGCCTAAAGCAAACTCCTCACGAATAGCTGAGGCTCAGCGCCAAAGACAGAACATATCCAAGAAAGCAGACAAGTATGCTCCTAGCACGGTATACCTGCAGGTTATAGGGTCTGGGGCGAGAGGGGCCCCTAACACTCTTTACCTATTCACTGACCAGAAACGGTAAGCATTGTCCAATAAATATTACCATGAAAGTTACAATGTCATCTATGTAACAATCATTCCCTTTGCTTGCCTTTGATCTATCATACTAGAATTAGACAATAATGTAAAATAAAACGAACATCTGTTTACAAACAACACAACACATTATCATATTTTTTTAAAAAACACAAGAACCATGTTCATATTTTACACAATAATTTTATTATTGCAAAGCATAATGCAAATGCATTCCTAGTGATTAACCTGACATCCTAATAAAGAACTTTTATCTTTATAATATTAATAGTATTAGTATGTAGTATGTGCTTATAGCATTGCTTATTTGCTATTTTAAGATGGGTCATACATAGGTAGGATAGGTCGTAAGAACCTGATGATGAGGGTTCAAAAGTTGTTTGAAAGTACTTACATAATATTATGACTTGAATAGAAAAGAAAGAAAAGTACCTGTGATGTGTTGTGCTCTGCAGTAGGTCTCTAAACGAGCCTGAAGCGCAAAGCACGTCCACTCTCACTTCACATTATGCAGTTAATTAATTTAAGTAAAGATAAGTTATAAGTTTATTATTTTTTTGTTGTTTCTACTTTTGTTTTGATGGCAATCAAATATTCTTATGGACACTTAGGAGTAGTTTGGAGGTTAGTTCAGGTTGCCATCTTTTAATAATAATATAAATAATATAGTTTGAAGAGTAAGTTGTACACCGAAAGGTAAACTTGTGGCGAATGTTTCTACATTTTTATGTTTTTACCATCTGTCTGTACCCATGAGTGCAATAAATGAATTTGATTTGTATAATAACGTACATATCTCCATTGTCAGTTGCTGCACCCCTTACTGCTGACCTTCTTTAAAGTAAATTCAAATAATAAAATAAGTTTGGAATACCCTAAGACCATTGAAAAACTGTAAGTAATTATTTTTTTTATTCCCAGCTATCTATTCAACTGTGGCGAGTGCACCCAGCGCCTGGCCCACGAGCACAAAGTCAAGTTGTCCCGCCTAGACCACATATTCATCACCAACAAGTCCTGGAGGAACATTGGAGGGCTTCCGGGCCTGTCCCTCACTTTGCAGGATGTGGGGGTGCCGAACATCACCTTGCATGGACCTGAAGGATTGGTAAGATGTATTGTCAAGCTTTTAATTGAGAAAAAGTTTGTATCATGAAGACCAACCCTTCGCTTCAATCAATCAATCAAATATACTTTATTGTACACTAAAAAAGAACATTATTAACGTAAAGGTGGAAGGTAATTAGGGACATTGGGTGACCTTATCACTAAAGTGATCTCTTCCAGGTAACCTAGTTCACTTGTGATGTGTCAGGATAAAATGTAGCCAATGTGACACTCAGGACTCTTCAGACTATTGCCATACGAAATTATTAATATCTGCCACTCAGTAGTGTTGTGAAAAAGCAACAAATGATAATAATATGATTATTCTTCCTACATGTTCTACTGGCTGAAATGATTTGATTAGGCAGGAGATGGATAAATCATGGAGCACATTTTTATAATCACTTTAGTATGTTCACTGCATATAATATTGTAGATATGAATCACAATTTTCTTTTATGTATGAAAATGGTAAATCATAGCCAATGACTATTTTCCAACATGAAATGATTTTCTTATTTTTTTGTAAATCTGATATACTATCCATATCAATTATTCAAGTAATGAATATTTATTTATAGGATGAGCTGTACAATGCCACCAAGAGGTTTGTGGTGATGAAAGACATGAATGTGACCATGGCCAAGTGCACCCCCAGCGAGGACTTTGAGGACAATGCTCTTACTATCAAATATGTACTATTGTAAGTATTGTTGATTATTATCAGGTCAGTCATGGATGGGTTACCGAAAAGTGGCATTCCATTTTGGGCGCTTCTGTGGGTCAGATGACACATTAAATTGTAGGCCCCGGCTGCTTGTCTACTATTCAGTCGCTAGGCCATGTTACAGGCTTTTAGGGCTTAGGGCGGCTTGATGAACTTTCGACACCAGAGTTGGCCACTCTCATTCGATAAGAAGAAGACGATAAGCAAAAAAAATTTTAAGAGATAGATAGATAAATACTTTATTAAAACACCACACATAAAACAATACAAAGAAACATAGAAATTAAAATTAGCGTGTTAATTAGCGGCCTGATCGCTAAGCGCAATCTCTTCCAGGTAACCAATCTGGCAGGGATATAAGCCTACTATTAAATACCTACATGATTATGTGTGTTACAGAGGCCCCCATGATAACTTCTTGTTTGAGAAGCCGGCAGCAAAGAAACCCAAACTGGATAACATTGACAAGGAGTTCGAGGAGTTCATACATGATGACACAGATTATTACAACAAAGCTTTCCTGAAAACTAGCGACTCATTCAACAAAAAGGACAAAAATAAGCCAAAATCTAAGGAGAAAGACACTGACAAAAGTAAGAAAAAGTTCTTTTTAGTTAGAAAATTTGGCTAGTGGAGATAAATAAATAAATAAATATTTCAGGACATATCATCACATCACAGCGCCATCTAGCCCCATACTAAGCTTACGCTTGTATCATGGGTACTCGATAACGGATATAATACATATATACTTTTTTTTATAAATACATACTTATTATACATAGAAACGACCAGACTCAACACAAGTAATTACAAATTTTAATATGCATAATTACTTGTGTTATGCGGGAATCCAACCCGCACCCCTAGATTAGAAGGCAGAGCCACTACCAACTAAGCTAACAGAGCAGTCAGAAGATAAGAACTAAGTATATTGTTTAAGGTTTAGAGCTAGTGGAGATAAGAACTAAGTATATTGTTTAAGGTGTAGAGGACAAGTGTTTTCAAGCAAATATAAAAGCATATTGGCCTGATAAAGATGTGTCTTTGATGTAATGCAACATTTAGTACAATATTTTTAGGCAGGTTCATTTAAAGCTGATATTGTGTATAAATAAATAAATACATACACAGGGACATTGCACACTGCGCCATCTAGCCCCACACTAAGCAAATAAATTGAAAGTAACATAAGTATAAGTAAGTAGTAATAAATTGAAGTATAAATTGAAAGTTTTGTTACACAGACCATTAAATACTCGTAAGATATTTCAAAAGACACTAATAAAGAAACAAGTTTTTCATTTATTCTTTTATCTTATTTGTTTTTTTTTTAAATATGGTTAAATTTAATTTTCATCCTACCATCTCGGAAGGAGTATTTTTACTCTTCAATATCTGAGTCCAAAAGCCGTTTTTATTCTCTAGAGGATAATAGTTATTTGTTATACAAGAGTGCAAAGTTGCTTTTTAACCGCGTGCTCAATTTTGATGACCGAGCAAGCTAAGGATTCTAAAATTTATTATATTTAGTCATTTCCTCGCTGAGGTGGAATGAAAAGTTACGTGTTGCACTCGAGTGCAAAGATTTTTCACCTTGTGCTCTTTTGATTCCCTCGCTAACGCTCAGGATTCTAATTTTGAATCACTCGCTGCGCTTGTGATTAAATTTTAGAATCCTTCGCTTGCTCGGCCATCAAAATTGAACACGCGGTTAAAAAGCAACTTTGCACTCTTGTATAACAAATAACTATTGTTTCTTTTATCTTTACAGCCGACAAACTGTTAACAAAGACCGAGCGAGCTCTCCACATCCTGGACAAGAGATCTGATTGTAGCGTTGCTTACATTTGCACACTCAAGAAACGGTTTGGCACACTGGACTTGGCCAAATGTGTGGAGATGGGAGTCAAACCTGGACCAATGCTGGGACAACTTAAAAGTGGCCAAGATGTGTTGTTACCAGATGGGACATTGGTGCTTTCTAAAGATGTCAAAACGCCTGACGATCCGGGTCCAGTCTTCATTGGTAAGTACATCCTTGTTTTTGTAGCATTGGCTTGTACAAATGAGTAGAGTTGGGTATCAAACCTGCTACTGTAGGGACAAGATAATAGGTCACTTTTGACATTTCATCAAAATTCAACAACGTGACCTTGTAACGGCGGGCATAAAATAAGAACTGCACAATTGCTTAACTTTTTTGCTTAAATTTCAATTACGTTTACATATTTATTGTAATAATGACCGATACGAGTAATTTTACGATTTGCTTTCACTAATAAACCATTCTAAACATAATAAACAATTTCTGATCTAAAGAACAGAACGTCGTTACAATGTTGCGTCAGTCAACCCTTTTTCTTTTTAAACACTAGGGATGTTACTCTAAAAATCGAAAGCTGATAGGATTGTAAGTTGAATCGAATGCAATGATTACTTGTGAAGAAAAATCACCATAAATTTATAACCACGTTGTGATTATAGTAAAACCTAATTATACATATTTATTATTCTTTTAACTAACTATAAAAATACAAAAAAATAACTAAATAGAAAGGTCATTGATGTTGGGTGAGAATAGACAATATTATTGAAAATGAATTAATAATATCTCTGAGTGCTGACAGCAGTGATGAAGATAGCAGTTCCGATAGTTCAAGTGAATAAAAGCAATTTTTTTGTTAAATTACGTAGGTACTTGTCTTATTTTGCTCCTTTAATTTATGAAAGAAAAAATAATAATGGGACAGGGATTCGCATGATCATTTTTAAAATTCACATATGTTTCAAGTCTGTATCGATTCATTCGATCCATTCATTTAATCGATGTTTTTAAGCAGGTCACCTCACTATAAATATAAAACTGACATCTGTCAAAAGTGACCTATTTATCTTGTCCCTACATAAAAAAGCAACTTAAGAGTCAACATGTTAGTGTTTAAATTTGAGCATTATTTGCCTGATATTAAGCAATAAATGTAGTCTATGGTAGTGCATGCTTACATAGCTTACCAAGTATCATTGTCATAGGTCTTATTATATCTATAGGTACAATATAATATAGTTACAATAAACTGTATCAGAAACTATATAAAAAGGCAAACAAAACTCATGCCTGCATAAAAGCACAACACATGCAATTTCTTGAAATGTGTTCCTAAAAATAATTGGAGTTAATTAATTAATATTTCTTTCCCATTCCCGTCCTGGAAGATAAGATAAGATAATCATTTATTCGTCAATAGTAATACACAACTTATGAACTATACGTTAACAGTTGGTAATTCTATTTTCTCGTCATACAAAAATATTTTTCAGTTAAAAGATTTTAAACATGTCTTAATTTTCCAAAAATAATACATTTTTATAATGGTATAAATGTCAAAATAAAATAAAAAGTCAAATAAATTTAAAATTAAATGGAAAGTAAAAAACAAAACTTCTAGGAATCATCAAATTGAAGTGCCGTTAGTTGATTAATCTTTCCTTCCCATTCCAGTCCTAGAAGTGCTATTAATTAATTAATATTTCGTTCCCATTCCCGTCCTAGAAGTGCCGTTAGTTAATTAGTATATCCTTTCCATTCCAGTCCTGGAGGTGCCGGACATCACCTACCTGAAGGAGTCTGAGTTCGAGCTCCACTTCGACAACTCCACCAACCCCCCCGAGAACATCCCCGCGCTCATCGTGCATCTCTCCGCGCCGCATGTCTTCAACCATGACACGTGAGTGTGCCTTGATCCTCGTTGAGTAGCGATCGTCCTGAGGGTTGTGATGGCCCGATAGCATTAATCCTTTGAGGAAATTTTCTTGGGTAGATATAACGTGAATGTTAAATATAGCGAGCTTATATATAATCTTGCGAGCATTACTTACTTAGCGACAAGTTTTTTGTTACATTTATTTAACTTGGAGCAACGTTTATTGTGCAATTAATTAGCCCAATCCTCAATTCAAAAGTTGTGGTTATGGGAAGAAATGTATAATTAATAATTATGTATGGAAAACATCCTGAGTTACCAGCCATTATTATTTAGCAGTTACCCTTTATAATTCACAAATTACATTAAAAATAAAATGTCTAATAAAATTCATTTCTTCCAGGTACCGCGCCTTCATGGCTAAATTCGGTACCAACTGCCGCCACCTGGTGCTCAATGCGCAAAACTCGTGTCTCGGTTCCGAAGCAGTCCACCGCACTCAGCACAAACTCAACCTGCTGGATTCCGAGATATTCCCTCTGCTGAAGGACGCCAGTGTGCCTGCCGTGTGGAACTCACGGCCCTCTCCCGCCAGTGACAGTCCCACGAGACGCGGCTTGGAGGATTTGAAGAATAAGGTAGGAAGCGCTTTGTGTCTAGTGGTAGCTTTGCAGTCGATAGTGGTGGAGGGATTATGATAATAACTTAAAGTTATACTATGTATAGGATTGATATTTATAATAAGCTAGTGTGGTTCAGCGGTTCCAGTGTCTGCTTTTCATCCAGACGCACTGTGGTTTGAATCCGGCCCTACACCAAACACTTTTATTTTCAAGTTAAATTTGGATTTGCACACGCTTAGCGGTGAAGGAAAACATCGTGAGGAAACCGACATGTTTGAGGACCACAATATCTGAGGACATGTGTCTTCCGTGGAAGGACCTGGGCGCCCACCACGATTTACCTGCACAAGAGAACTCCCTGAACGAATTAATTCTTCGGGGAATCAGGACCCTCAGTCATGAGCAAATACGACTCAAGAGAGAGATATTTATTAAAAAAAGGATTGGTCCTAAATTTATATGGATATGGAACATGGAAAATAAGTACAAACATCAGCTCTTAAATTAGATAGATCAATGTATGTACGCAAATCACCTTGTCGTCTCGTGATGTTTCGTGATTCACGATACCTCTAAACTAGGCATAAGCTTTTACTAATTACGCCAGAAATGAAGTGTAACTCTCACTCTTTTGAAGTATTACTGCTATCTGTAACATCATCAGTGCATGTGTACTTGTGGACAACTACTACGTAATCATGTTCTTGTACTATGCTGTATGTGGCTTCTGGGTTGTGGTATCCAGAACATTTTAAACATGGATTTAGGGCTCTGAAAGCAACTCTACAATGTATGTGTGTGTACTTTGTAAAAAAGGGTTTTGTAAATATGTTGATGCTTTATGTGGCTTCTGGGTTGTGGTACATAAACCTATATTTACGCCTAGATTGCGGTGGCCCAGTTCCAGAACATTATAAATATGGAGGGCTCCAAGGGTGACCAGACCAGCAAGGAGGAGGGCGACAAGCTGGAGGTGGTCACTCCGAGGACGCTCACTGCCTTCCAACTCAGGCCCAAGAGGCAGGTCGATAGGTAAGTTTTGAACTTTATTGCTGTTGTTTTTAGAGACTTATTTGGAATGGCAGAAAAGTTTATATGGTAATGTCAACCTTAAAGTGACCGTCGTAATTGCATGTAAAGTAAAACCAACAACACTGTGTTTGTCTTATTACGCTTTCGTATTTATAAGACTTCCTTGCAAGTCGTTACGTAAGCACAATAGTAGTCTAATTAAGCATACCAATAAATGCTATGTTATGAGTACATTGTTATTTTCAACATAAAATTCCCGAAACATTTATTTGTTAATACCGTCTCGGTATATTTATGATTTTAACAAAGAAGGTAAGGTTTTACACATTACCGATAGAAGAACATTTCCGCATCGTAGCACTCCTATTTTACATATATGTATTTACTGAAAACGTTTATAGAAATCTGTTTATATAATAATCGGTTTCCAGATCCGCCGAGCCCAAACTCCACATCCAAGAGTACATCCAAGAGACAATGGACGTCGACGGCTTCGTGGGTTCCCTGGAGCAGTTCCGCCGCCTCGTGGAGAGCATGCGCTACGCCAGGCTCGACTCCCAGCGGGAGTACCCCAAGGTGGTGTTCCTCGGCACTGGCTCATGTATACCCAGCAAGACTAGGAACACCAGCGCCATTGCTGTGCAGATAAGGTGAGACTATATCTTTTTTGATAACAAGTCATAATTTTTAGGTCAAAGATTTCTTAAAAATATGTTTTACACCTGTTAGCACTTACGACAAATATATGTGTCGAAAAATTTACTTGACATGATTATATTTTATTGACATGATTAGTATGGGGCTAGATGGCGCTGTGTGATATGCCCTAAAATATTTATTATTATTATTATCTAGGCTCCATCTTCTGAAACACGAGTCGGAACGCGCGTTTCTGCTTTTTTTATATTTCTAAAGAAAACACTACATTCAAGAATGTAGAGAAGAGGCCTAAGCTTACCAACGACTTATGATAATAATGAAGGTGGGAAGGCGAAGTTCGGTAGAGAAATACGAATAATGTTACATGAATATATATTGTCTGTCTCCGCTGCTCATATGCTTATACTCAAAATCATCTTTTTTTAATTAAATGAATAGTCCGGGACATAGGCATACAATTTTGTCAGGGATACTAAATAATGGATATAACACTTACCTATATGCTCTGACCACTTAAATTACTTTACAAATTATTCTTTCAGTGAGCACCAATCAATGTTGATGGACTGCGGCGAGGGTACGTTCGGTCAGCTCGTGCGCTTCTTTGGACCCAAGAAGGTGAACTCGTTCTTACGGACGCTGAAGGCGATATACGTGTCGCATCTACACGCTGATCATCATATTGGTGAGTTTATATGGGTTTTAGGGATTTCACTGTAAATAATAATAAAAAAAAAACTGGAACAATGAACGTTAATAGTAAATGATACAGGACAAGGTAAAGATGGATATCAGTAAACAAACTAATTTTCAATCGATAAAAAAAAGATTCTTGTTTGCGCTCAGGTATAAACGTCATCGCATAATTTTTTTGCCAATTTAATATGATTGAGTGGTTTTGGAAAGTAAATTAAGTTTTGTTGCCAAAATAAGTTGATTATATTTTCAACTCTTTAAGAAATATTTTATCTTTTAACCACTTACTTCTTCCTTTATCAGGTTTAATAGGAGTACTGCAAGCGAGGCGGGAAGCGTTCGAACAATCCGGCGCACAGTACGAGCCACTGTACCTGCTCGCTCCGGGACAGATCATCACGTGGCTCTCTATCTACGACCAGCAGTTTGAGAGGATCAAGTCAGACTTCATGCTTGTGCCTAACCAGAACCTAGTAAGTATTCATAATGACTTTTACTTATTTGTACTAGGAATAAAGGAGGCCCTAAGTGACAACCCTGTAGAACGCCTGACGATATTACGATTTTTTAGTACACTGACAAGACAATAGGATTACTAACTTCTTTAACTTTTAGTTCATAAGTTGAATATTTCTATGGGTCAATTAGTGATAATCTTATCTAATGGCTTCTTAGTAAGTTTTTAAATTTATAGTATATTTTTTTTTCGTTGTTACTCTCGTATTATCGATAATACGCGTGATTATCGAGAGACGAGAGAGGTAATTTATGATTCCAGTTAGAACAGAGGCCCAAGATGTGACCCTGTGGTACGCTAATATTGAATCTTGACTTTGACAGAGTACCCGCCTACAACGTTGGATTTTGTGCCAAGTTCTGAAAAGCTTAAGTAATATGCAAAGTCACCAGTCTGTGTTTTACAAATTTAATGTGTTAATCCAGATACATTCCCCATCGTCGAGCACGTCAGTGTGCGCGCCGCCCGAAGTGTCCCCCGCCATGCTGGCCTGCATCGGCATAGACAACATCCGCACGTGCCTAGTGAGCCACTGCCCCAACGCGTTCGGCGTGTGCGTCGACATCGACGGACACAACAAGCTCACCTACTCGGGGGACACCATCCCGTGCGACGCGCTCGTGCAACTTGGTGAGTCATCATCATCATCAGCAGCCATGTGGCCTGTATCCACATAGACAACATCCGCACGTGCCTCGTGAGCCACTGCCCCAACGCGTTCGGCGTGTGCGTCGACATCGACGGACACAACAAGCTCACCTACTCGGGGGACACCATCCCGTGCGACGCGCTCGTGCAACTTGGTGAGTCATCATCATCATCAGCAGCCATGTGGCCTGTATCCACATAGACAACATCCGCACGTGCCTCGTGAGCCACTGCCCCAACGCGTTCGGCGTGTGCGTCGACATCGACGGACACAACAAGCTCACCTACTCGGGGGACACCATCCCGTGCGACGCGCTCGTGCAACTTGGTGAGTCATCATCATCATCAGCAGCCATGTGGCCTGTATCCACATAGACAACATCCGCACGTGCCTCGTGAGCCACTGTCTAGTGAATCTTTCTATAATTTTACTCTTATTATTATGCTTATGCTCTCTGACGAGAATCTCAATAAGCCGATTATTGAGATTCTCGTAAACGTGAGTGACTCGACCCTCGCCTCGAACAGTACACAGGTGACATACTTCACACACTCGTATCATAATGTATGTACTCCATTGCTGACTAAAGCCGGTCTGTTAGCTAAAACTTTAACGAGTTCGCGAGTTTCCACAACTTTGGCGACTTATATGACAATAATTTATACGTCTCACACAATATATGTACCCTTCCAGGTAAAGGCTCGACCCTGCTGATCCACGAGGCCACGATGGAGGATGAACTCGCGGACGAAGCACGCATCAAGATGCACTCCACCACAAGCCAGGCCATCGAGGTATACTACCTAGTCAGGTCATAAGTATTGTCACACAGTAAAAACTTTTCTTTTAGAATGCTGGCCACAATAGTAGTGTATGCAACTGCATATAACACGGGTATTAAAACACTCGTTACTATTATGAAACTCGCTGCGCTCGTTTCATAAACTCACACTCGTGTTTTAATACCCAGGTTATATGCAGTTGCATACACTACTTTATCTTCACTAATGCATTGATAATTTATTAAATTAAATTCACGCGTACGTGTATTGTCACAGTGATTTTGCTGCCATTAAAATCTAACCAACGAGAGTGCAGCGCGACCAACCTGATTGGCCCTGCAATCAGGTTGGTCACGCTTTTTCGATTTTATAATGAGCTATTACGATATCGATGTGGATATTATAACATCATGTGAAATTGCTTAAATTGAGTGTTTTGTTGTCTGTGCTATAACAGTAGTAATTATAAGTCAAGTATTGGAAACATAAGTAGAATGTTACAACATTAGTGTAGATAAAAAAGTTTATTGAATTCGAATTTCGAATTGTTCATGAAAATAAAAATGTATACTTTTTAGAATTTCACTCATTTTTAAATATGGAGTGGACGCTTAAAGAAGACCGTGTTGCAGTTATTGCATTGCATCGTTGCGGTTACGCGCAAATTCAAATTTTTGACATACTGAAAATTTGAATATAACCAAAAGATTCGTTTATCGTACCATCAAACGATACAATGAAGACTCTAGTGTAGATGACAGGTCAAGAAGTGGTCGCCCTCGGTCTGTTAGGACTCCAGCAGTGATAAAAGCTGTGAAGGCGCGAATTCAAAGAAATCCCAAACGTAAGCAGAAACTGTTGGCTCTTCAGATGGGGTTATGCAGAACCACGGTGAAAAGGGTGTTAAATGAAGACTTAGGGCTTCGGGCATATCGAAGAAAAACAGGACATCGTTTGAATGCTCGTCTAATGGACCTGAGACTGAAGAGATGCCGCGCTTTATTGAAGCGGTACGCGGGAAAAAAATATCGGGAAATTCTTTTTTCGGATGAAAAAATTTTTACCGTAGAGGAGAGCTACAACAAACAAAATGATAAGGTGTACGCACACAGTAGTGAAGAAGCGAGCAAACGTATTCCGCGTGTCCAACGAGGTCATTTTCCATCCTCGCTCATGGTATGGTTGGGAGTTTCTTATTGGGGCTTAACAGAGGTACATTTTTGTGAGAAAGGTGTAAAAACGAATGCAGTTGTGTATCAAAATACAGTCCTGACGAACCTTGTGGAACCTGTTTCTCATATCATGTTCAATAACAAGCACTGGGTATTCCAACAAGATTCGGCGCCAGCTCATAGAGCGAAGAGCACACAAGACTGGCTGGCGGCGCGTGAAATCGACTTTATCCGGCACGAAGACTGGCCCTCCTCCAGTCCAGATTTGAATCCGTTAGATTACAAGATATGGCAACACTTGGAGGAAAAGGCGTGCTCAAAGCCTCATCCCAATTTGGAGTCACTCAAGACATCCTTGATTAAGGCAGCCGCCGATATTGACATGGACCTCGTTCGTGCAGCGATAGACGACTGGCCGCGCAGATTGAAGGCCTGTATTCAAAATCACGGAGGTCATTTTGAATAAACTTTATTGTCATAAGAATCTATGTTTTGTTAAGTTCATTTTGGTATATAAATGGTTACATAAAGAATAAAGTTGTTTTAATTATTTTATATTAAACATGTGACAGAATTTATGACCTGACTAGGTATATCTTTCTGTCGTTTTTCTGTGTTTGCTTCGTTATTTCTTTATACCTGTCATTGAAGGGAATTATATATCAAATGTGTCTTTAAAATTTGGTGTTTGCCTCTTCATGCTGATCCACATATTTCTGCTGCGTAGTTGGCTGCTTATTTTTTTTTTTACATTTTTTTGGGAAACCTACAACTAACTTATATTATATGAACACAAAAATTATTAACTGAAAGTCATTTACAAATTTCCACATATAGATATTGTATACATAGATTTTAGTAAGTAATTAATTATTAAAAAATATGTTGCTCAGGCCACTCTTCATACACGACACAGGCGAGTCAAATATATCCATATCTAGCTGCGCCTGTGTCGCATTGAAGTCCCGACTCGCTCTTATCATGAATGAGTTTTGCCTGTAATTATTTTTAACTCGCGGCACATGGAGGCGACACGGCCTGCGCCGCGGGTCGCTTGTCACTTGTATTCCTATTCTTTCTAATAATTCGGTACAGTCTACTGATCCGTTCCCTATTTTTAATATATAGGCTAAATCTGCAATTTGCCTCCGTAACTCTAACGGTAAAATATGAAACTTTATACATCTAGCGTTAAAGTCTGGTAAAAAATTATTTATTTTGTATTGTAAATGACGCAAGAACCTAGTTTGAATACGCTCAATACGAGATATATAAATATTGTAGATAGGTTTCCAAACCTTCGACGAATATTCTAGATGACTGCGCACATAAGCACAGTAAAGTATTTTTATAGTTTTAATACATTTAAATTCAGCTGATAAGCGCTTAACAATATGTTCTACATGCTCATGAAATAATAATTTACTGTACTGATTTACTGTTAACCCGGAAAAGTCCTGTGGGGTAGTTTAGGACGTGCGGCGTCCATTGTTCTTATGTTATACGAGCTAGATGGCCTGCTCTGCATACATATGCCATGCCATGCATACCTTGTGGGTTGAGTATGGTGTTCTTATGTAATGAAATGTACCATCTTCTTTACCTGTACTCGGCAAATAAATGCTTTGACTTTGCCCATTCTCTATGGCTTAGCTTTTTATAGAGAGAAGAGTCTCAATTCAATTGCTTTTTGTCATTTCAGGTGGGCAAGCAGATGCACGCGCGCTACACGCTGCTGACGCACTTCAGCCAGCGCTACGCGCGCCTGCCGCGCCTCAACGCCACTATACTCAACGACAACCACTCCGTCGGCATCGCCTTCGACAATATGCAGGTATAGTTAATGACATGCTTAACATCAGGCGAGTTGTGGTCAAGTGTAAACCTATCACCCATATTAAACAACATCAAGCAAAAGAAAACCATGAAATTTATGACCTATTTTTTTAAACCCGTCAGCAGACAAACGTCAGAAATCGCAAACAAATCGTTTTCTACCTAACCAATCCGAACGCGTCTAGTTTCTGCTCGATTTTTTCCCACGATTTCTTCCGCTTTCGTTTAATTATCTCGTTATTGTTATTAATAAAATTCTTTTTTTAAATGAAATATATCCTAAATGTGACAAGAGATAGAATAGAAGATATTGGTATATTTTTGAAACCGGTTCTGTAGTTTGTTCGAGAATAATCTCAACAAATAAACTCGCAATCTCACAAACCTTTCTTCTATATAGTAGTATAGAAGAAGGGTTTAGTGTAGTATAGAAGAAGATAGTAGTGTCATCACACTACTACCTTCTTCTATTCTACAATCATCATCATCATCATCAGCCCACGGTCGTCCACTTCTGGACATAGGCCTCTCCCAAGGCACGCCACTCAGCCCGACTTTGTGCTTCTCGTCTCCGCCTGCTCCCTGCTATCTTCACGATGTCCTCGCTCCACCTTGTGGCAGGGCGCCCTACACTACGCTTGCCGAGCCGCGGTCTCCACTCCAGAACTCGCCTACCCCATCGGTTGTCGGTTCTGCGACAAATATGACCGGCCCATTGCCACTTCAGCGTGCTTATGCGTTGAGCTATGTCGGTGACTTTTGTTCTCTGCCGAATTACTTCGTTCTATCGTACTATTCTACAATAAACCCTATAAAATACAAGATATTTACATGACAATGTTTGCTTCCAGATATCAATGAGCGACCTAGAACTGCTCCCGCATATGTACGCGCCGCTGCAGCTCATGTTCGCGGAGCACTGCGTGGAGATGGAGATCAAAGCCAAGCACCGCGCCCGGCAGAAGCAGCGGCGCACCTCCTCGCCCAGCATGCCCTCCGCCGCCGGTACCATGCACACTAGCACCAGCCTAGATAGAAGCGTAGGAAGAAACAGCGTAGATAGAAACAGTACGGAAAGCGTAGACAGTGGAAATGAACGCGTAGGTAGCAGGAGGAAAAGCGTAGACAGTGAAAATAAACGCGTAGATAGCAAGAAAACAAGTGTAGACAGTGGAAATAAAGGCGTAGATAACGATAGCTCTAAGAATAGTGTAGTAGATGAAGAAAGAGCTATAGTAAGTGGTAGCTAGTTCTGTAACATTAGCTGTTGATAGAAATGAAGTCGTTTGTGCCTATTTATTATCTGGCCGTTTGTACACTCGTTGAGACAAATCATGTAACTTTATTGTCACAACAGAAAGGTGTTACAAATTAATTGATGTCCATGACAAAACACTTGAATATATTATTTATTGTCGAATTGTTAGACTTTTTCATTGTTTGGTTCACATTCACAGAGATTCGATTAACATTTCTTGTGAAATGAAAGATATATGTTTTGGTTTGTTTCGGCGTAAATGTGTAAACGGCATTAAAATGCATTTGAATTGTGTATATTTGTAGCTTGTATTGTACTGTAAGTATGCATTGTTCAATTTAGATATTTATTAAAATGTTAAGACTGCTGGTTGTAAGCATACGATGCGATTTCAATGTAAAGTTACATGTTTTAGGTAATAAATTGTGTTGAAATTTAATTCATTGTTTCATTTAAAAAATCAAAGCCTAAATTTTAGATCTTCAATTAGGTAGGTCCAAACCCTTGATTAAATTAAGAATGAAATTTGAGCTGTTGAAATAGTTTCAGTAAGTAATTATTACGAACAAAGTACCTATATCAAGATGAAAATATGTTATACGCAATACAATTAACACTTGGCCTATCAGACCAGCCGATAAAAATGGCGATTCGTTGAAATATCTCACGAAAACTAAGTAAGGTTTGACTGGTTTGGCGTTGTTTTGCAGACAACAAGTTCCGCTGGATATCGCCTGGTTGCCGCGCGGTGACCTCAGTGGCTGTGCCGCACGCTAACTACAGGGAGACTAATGCTTCGCGTGAGTTGATGTTATTTTTTAACCGACTTAAAAAAGCAGAAGATTAACTAAAACGGTTTTCACTCACGTGTAAATCGCCCCGTCGTCGCCCGCGCCCGTGTCCCTTTCGTTTTTAGCCAATTTGAAACCGAGATGGTTTTACTTTTGTATTTTAGTCCGAGCACGGGTTTTACACAATAATTTGTGTAACATGTTTCGAAACGAGCCTATCAAACAGCGCCCCTAGCGGCGAGTTACGGAACTATAATGCTCCATACATTTAGATACTATACGAATTACAGTTTTTTTTTTTTTTTTTTTTAATCATTATTTATTAAAAGGAGTTTTGTCATACATTGACTATGTCACTCCCGTACGGCTAGTAGCTAGTACTTACTTCTACGGACGAACAGGGGAGTTAAAATGTTTATATGAGAAATGACATTGTTAAAGATTTGAGTGTTACAAATTTGATCGACTTATGAGTAAAAATAGCTACTCCTCCGTATCAATCACTGCGATCAGCTCTTACAATATTATAATCACAAATGCGAAAATAACTGCCAGGATCAAACCAAGTTTCTGACACAATAGCTATATGTATGTATCTTTTCTTGATAAAGAAGAGTTTCAAATTCAGCTCGCTTCGGGCGGATGCTTTGTTTATTCCATTGTATTGCATTTAATTTGCAGTTTGTGTGGCTGTAATCCATAATTGCTGAATGAGGTTACAGCCAGGCTTGTCCGCCATATATTGCCACACAAACGAAAGTACTCCTTCAAACACGATCCCAATACACTTTTGATCTTATCCTCCCACGACACGTTTGCTTCCAATAACTTGATTTTTAGTTTCTGAAATAGTACTTGCCAAGATACTTGCTCTTTCTTTTCTCGGTTGGGAATCCTGCTGTCGTCACCGGTCTCCGAAGAAGATTCACAGTATATATCATTCTCTTTCTCTTTCGTAGTTCTTTTCTTTCTTTTTTTCTCCGCTTTACGCCCTTCACTTTCTTTTTTACGTGTACTGCTTCCCTCTTTTACTACGTTGGCATAAGAGGTCGCGGCGACTGTAGGGGCTAGCACAGCGAGCGGCGAGGCGGCGCGCGGCGTAGTACCGAGGCGGGTCAACTGCCGCGCTGTCGGCAAGCGCGGGAGGCGCGTGAGGTCTAATGTAGGAGTAGGTGGTGGCGGTACATAAAACGTCTGTGCCCTTTTGTACGAGCAGTTGTTCTCACTCATAATGTTACGTATGTTTCTCTCTTTTAGGTATACCGGACAAATTTTAGCCATTGCCATATGTCGACCCGTGCAGTTATTACAGCGGAATTCCGTCGTCTCGCAATTGGCATGAGGTTTGGAGCACTTTGGGCATATTACTTTCAGTGACGGGCACATTTTTATTGTGTGTCCAAAACGCCAGCATTGACTACATTGCGTTACTGGATATCTGTAGCTAGTGACTATAGATTGAACGTCATAAATTTTGATATACTGCGGTAGTGATGGCCCTTCAAAACATATACGAACAGACTCACCCAGCTCCCAGCGGCCGTCAAGAGTATTTCTGCGTTTTAGTCGTTTAACAGATATAATGGCTTGTTCCGACGATAAGGCACTCATAATTTCCTCTTCGGTTAAATCTATATCTACATTTTTAATTACACCATAGGAGTAGTATACCTCCATCGTCTTTCTTGCCTTGATGACGTCTGTGTTGAACACTTTTGATTGGCACAGAATATTTGCACTTTCCTCATTTTCAAACCGAACCAACACTTTGTATGGATTAACATATTTAACTTGATTTATGTTAGAGATACCTTCATTTTTAAACATTTTGGCTAAACCAAACTGCTTAGGTAGTATTTCCGTTGAAGTCAAACTGATTTCGTAGCCTTCTTTCCTGTCTGCATCCCGCTTTGTAATTTTTGTTTTCCGTTTTGCTGTCACCGTCTTCCATGAATTTTCTTCTGAGCTGTTGGTGCTGACTACTTTTTTCTTCACTGACGCACTTCTTTCGTAGTTCGCGTCCAACAAACAAGTCGCCCTTACATTCTCACTGCTGATAGTCATGTCGCTTTCTTCGGCCGCGGGGTCGAGCGCAGGCTGCATGTCGGAGCGTGCGCCGCCCGCGGGGGGCACAAGTCTGTACGTGTCCGAACTTGTTTTCGCTTGACTATACTGAGCGATGCGAGAGGGAGCTTTGACGCGTCTGACAACGGCGAGAGTCCGCGCGCGAATGA
Source organism: Macaria notata (assembly GCA_927399415.1). Taxonomy (NCBI): domain Eukaryota; kingdom Metazoa; phylum Arthropoda; class Insecta; order Lepidoptera; family Geometridae; genus Macaria; species Macaria notata. Next base: position 8,173,277 of record OV656725.1, on the reverse strand, counting down.
ATTACAGTTGATTACGGGTATAAAAAACTCGATGTAAGAGTACCTTCTGGGTGTATTAGGTTCGGAAAATTCGCAGTTGGAGTATTAGGGTATAGCCTAGTCAAATTACCGAATTAAATAATCACTAAATTCCCAAACTGTGGAATTTAGTGATTATTTCTCCCATCCTCAGCCGTAAATTGACTGGACTAGTATCCCCTCGGTATACTAGGTGGGTATTTTGTTTGACAGGTCTCAGACAAGAGATTAAAGGCATGGCAATAACGGGCATAGTACGTAAAGGGCAGCGCAGCGGGTCCACCTCGCCGGTACACAAGCGGTCGCCCACCGCGAGTCCCACTCGTATGTAAATATTGCAACATATATACTATACATAAAACAACTGCAACTGTTCTAGAAAGAACGTTCACTGCTAAAATAGGGTAGGCATATGAGTCATGGGCTGCGGTAGTATGCCTAGCGTTCTCGGAGCCCTGATCAGCGACGCAGAGGAGGAACACCCTAGGTTTTTAGTAGGTATGCTTAGGGTTGGTTAGGCAATACGACTCCCACATAACCACCGTAAATCCTCTCCAGGATTGGGTGGTACCTCTAAAGGGTTTTCCTGGGATTGAAAAAAAAGGAAAGGTATATTAGTCATGTGAGGACGCATCAGTAACTTACCCGTAGGAAATACGTTCGCCGTAGCCGAAATCGGCTTGGAATGCATCATCATCATCACTATACATAGCTGGTTATATCTATTGATCATTGTTTGTGTGCTAATTTAAATAAATAAATAGATAGTCGTATTAGTTATACTATTTATACCTCAAGAACGACTAAACCGCTTTGGCTGAAAAGTGCATAGGTTTTTATCCCGGATTTCCCACAAAACATTGAACAAAGAGTTCATACTCTAAATAAATAGGTACTGGACCAAGGTAGGCTTCCAGAGAAACACCATGCCTTACAAGTTGAAAAATAAATTGTTTTAATTAAGTATACCTAGTTTAGTACTTAGGTACTACTAACTAAGACTATGAAAATATCCTCTTGGTTATCTTAATTACAAATGCATTGTTCCAAGGTTTACACACCGGCGATGGCCTACCGACGAAGAGAAAAGATTCTGAAAAGAACCTCGACGTCACATGTAATTGTGAGAATTTCTTCCTTTTCTATCTATCTATTCTTTAAATTAGTCAGGGGTAATATACCTAGTTGCGAGAATATAATTTATTATTTTTTTATTTAGTTTCTAATCCCTGTTTATATCCTATGAAGAGAAATTAGTCCATTTTATATCGGTCTTCAAGTCGAGAGTGAATCGGTTTCTTCTAGGCAAGCACGTTAGATCGTAGATTATTACGTCGCATCAGGCAAGTTGTAGCCAAACGTGAGCCCATCTAATTAAAAAAATATATTTATACTACACCTGCTCGGAAAGTACCTTGATATACTTTATCAAATATACGGTAGAAAGTACGTCATTGCATATCGAACAAATATACGGGGAGAAAACGCATCTGAGCGGGAGAGAATGGATTTTCATACACTTTTCTCTCCCGCTCAGATGCGTTTTCTTCCCGCATATTTGTTCGATATTTTAGTTTTTTATTTTCATCGTACCTAGGTGTAGTATAAAGCACTATGTATCACTCGAGAGAAAGTGCGATTCCCGATAATCCCCGTAATCGGTCACTTTCTCCTCTCGGTGAACAATGTACCTACTATTTCGCGTATTCCCGAAAGTTGTAGAACAATAATAGTGGTATCTACATGTTGTATTGTGAGGTTACTGCTGTTTTCAAACCTATAAACTCACAAAATTTGCCATAATAATGTTCGAGTTGCATTTATGTATTATTTCAGCGCGCACAGTGAGCGAAACATCCAGCTCCAGCCGCGACACGCAGGATAGATTCAAGGGAATAGCATCCAGTGGCTACGTTGTTGATAGTAAGTGATTAACTGCTACTGTATCGTGTTTTATCATAGTGCGACTTTATAGTAAGATTATTGAATTCAAAACATACGGTCAGTGCTCGCAAACGAGTAGGCCCATCTGCTCAGCGATTATCCTAATAAACGCAACAGTGTCAACAACTCAAATTTTGTCTAGAATTAATTTATTTATAAAAATATTTCTGATGAAAATCTTACATAGGTATCTACCTACTACCCGTGAGGTTATTGTCTTTTTGTCTTATTCACAGCAATCTTGCAACGGATTTTTTTTCTAGATTTTGTCATTGCTTGATGTGGCAGAGACAGTAGGGTTTAGTGCATAATTTTTACCGACTTCAAAAAAGGAGGTCATGCTTGATGGTGACCTATATTTTCTATATTTTTTTACTCATAACCAGTTCACATCCGGTTTTCGAGTTTCCCGAGTCATTTGCTAAAAATGTGTCTTTCAGCTCGATCGAAAACCCTAAACACCCTGCCAATCACAACAAGCGCTGAGAAAGTGGCGCACTCACTCAAACTACAACCGGAACTGCATAAAGAGAAGAAAGAGCCCACTTCTTCACAGCGTGCCAGTAAACTATCTGGTAAGTTCCGTATTCACATAATAGGTAGTTGTTATAAATGTATGTAGTTGTTTATAAAATCAGCTGTTCATACAAAACGTTTTTTTCGCTTACTCTGTATAGGTACTCTAGCGCGCTGGTTGATCGAGCAATCGTTCTACAGTTATAAAGAATTTAATGAACTGTAATCTATTAGTATTATTTAGTATGAAGTTTTTATTTAAGTTACTAGCTGGTTCCCGTGACTTCGTTCGCGTGGAATAGTTATTACCATAAAAACGGATTTATTGAGTTAACCTTAAAAGATAGACATATACTGTTGCAGACATTTTGTTATATCATTTGAAGAGAAATAATTCTTTGATACATATTTTTTGATATCTTAAACCGTTTTCGCAGCGCACGCAAAAGACGCCCTCAAAGATGATTTTCCCCGTTTTTTCCACATTTTCCATTATTTCTTTGTTCCTATTAGTTGCAGCGTGATGTTATATAGCCTAAAACCTTCCTCGATAAAAGGTCTACAAAACACAAAAAGCATTTTCAATTCGCACCAGTAGTTCTTGAGATTAGCGCGTTCAAACAAACAAACAAACTCTTCAGCTTTATAATATTAGTAAAGATAAAAACAGTTCTAGTGAGTTAACCTTAAAAGATAGACATATATGGTTAAGACATTTTGTTAGATTATTTTAAGAGAAATAATTCTTTCATACATATTTTTGTGATATCTTGAACCGTTTTCTCAGCGCATGCAACGGAAGCCCTCAAAGATGAATAATTTTCCCCGTTTTTTCAACATTTTCCATCATTTCTTCGCTCCTATTAGTTGCAGCGTGATGTTATATAGCCTAAGGCCTTCCTCGATAAATGGTCTATCAAACACAAAAAGAATTTTTCAAATCGGACCAGTAGTTCCTGAGATTAGCGCGTTCAAACAAACAAACAAACAAACTCTTCAGCTTTATATATTAGTATAGATATAGAAGTATAGATTACTTCTATTTATATTAAAATATATAATAAGTACATACCTACATTATGAAATACAATTAGTCGTATTCGTATATAGTAGGTATACTATAAATAATTGACGTGTAAACTTTATTTTTTACTAATAAATTAATTACTCAGGTGAAGCACGCTCACTTAGATAGGTATCTATTTTACAGTCATTATGAATAGTGATTAAAAAGTGAATATATGTAGGTATCTATATTTTTCATGGTTGTTTCTTGTGTTGTTTTTTTATTTGATTTATTTTTTAGTTACCCCTTCAGCAAACAAAGGCTACGGAAAGCCTCTAGTGACCCCGGTAAATAAGAAACTGTCTATCAGGCGGGACTATTCTCTGACACATGAACGTAAGTATTATTTTCTTTTTTGTTTAAAAACAGAATGATTTTGCGCTTTCTTGTAATAGGTACCTAATATCTCGAAGGCTCACGTGGGCATACCCGGAAACGAGCGCGCGGATATACTAGCTAAAGAAGCGGCACTTGACACAGAACGGTCGGCCGAATACGATAAATGCCCCGTATCATACGCCAAGACCGAAATAAGGAGAAACACCATCGACACCTGGAACCAGAGATACACGAGTGGTACAACAGCGGGAACCACAAAACATTTTTTCCCAGATGCCGCAAAAGCTTACTTCGTAATCAAAAAAATAAAGACTAAGCCACTTCTGACTGCGGCGCTCACAGGGCACGGGGGGTTCTCGGAATACCTACATCGTTTTAAGCTTAAAGAGAGCCCTCGATGCATCTGTGAAGAAGGTACAGTGGAAACGATACTCCACCTGTTGTTAAGGTGCCCAATATACGAAGCGGATAGATGCGACCTGGAAATCGCAACGCAATCCCAGTTGACGGCTGAATCAATCTGTGAATTGATGGCTAGTAAGGATTCCAGACCGCATCTCATCGCCTTCTGCATCAAAGTCACAGGTGAAGCTTTGAACAGAAATAAAACGCGGTGCCTCTGAGAGTCACAACATTTTATTTGAAATACACTTACAACCTGTAAAAAATGTGTACACTCCGTAGTTTAAGCATTACGGGTATGTACACATGCTACTTAAAATGTTGCAATGAATCAAACTTCGGCAATAGTATCAGATACCTTTAGTTATAAATTAACAATCAAGTTCGTAATATAAACTTATACCTACCATAATGTTTTATATTTAATCAACATGAACACCATAATATATATATATATATATATATATATATGTAAGCTTTGACAGCTTTGATGTATTATTGGATAGACATTGACAGCTACGATAACCTATAAAAATACTGTACTGAAATGTGAAACTGAAATATTGTATAAATTATTTAAAGTAACTAAAGTAACAACTAAAGCATGAACATTATTTGTTGATTTTGTTTTTAGGTAAGTAATTCAACTAATTAGGTAATGTAGTAAATAACAATAGTTTTAATCAAAATTGTTACCCTTATTAATTAATAAAATCTTGTTTTTAGCAACAAAATCACAGTTTTGTTTGATTGCTGAGGAAGACCTGACCTTATAAATCAACAAATTGGATGTCTACATGTGAAGTGAATAAACATGGAGAAGTTACGCTTTGAATTCATCATGAAAGCCAAACCTGATGACGCAAAAACGAACATGATAGCCATAACCTCAATTATGGACTCAAATGGCCAAACTTATATTGTACCCAAAGAGTATCAACCAATACATTTCCACAAAGAGATATTGAAACATGAAATCTTTATCAAGATAAAAAAATCTCTACAAAAAAGGCATGATAAGAGACAGGTTTGGATCACTTTAACGAAGGAAATGAAATCAACATATTTGGATGATGACAACATACAAATTGATGGGTTTTTTCTTGAAAAATTGGAACAAGGTCAGGAGTTATCATCGGCTGAACCAACATTGTTAAAGAAGACTGAAAATAAGACAAGATTAGTGGCTGAATTTTCAATAGAGAAGTTTTCTAGACATACAACAAATGTTAGACAGTGGTTAGAAACTTTTGAAAGTGAATGTGTGCGCTTACAAATAGAAACAGATTTACAAAAAGTAGAAATTTTAAGGTTACTATTGGAAGATACTTGTATAGATTGGTACACCTCAATGATTATCAAACATACTATTGATTCGGATTGGTCTGTATGGAAAAAAAGTTTATGTGAAACATTTGCTGATAAAGGCTGGTCACCGATCAGGTATGCTATGAATTTTAAATATATCCAAGGATCTGTGTTGGACTATGCTCTTAAAAAAGAGAGATTGTTACTAGAGATAAACAAATCAATTGATACACAAACCTTAATTTATATGATTGCCACCGGTCTACCAAACTTTATAATGGATAGGATAGACAGAGAAAGTCTTAAAGAAGTAAATGACTTGTTTAATTTCATAAGAGGACTAGAAAGTTTAACAAGGAAATATGATACAAAGAAATACTCAAACACAGTAAATAAATTCACTAAACAAGAAATAAAACTGACTGAAAAAAAATCATGTAAGATTTGTGAGAATAAAGGAAAATTAAATAGATTTCATCCGGAGAATGTTTGCTGGTACAACTATGATAGGAAAACAGTAGATGACAAAAACTTAAATTCCAATTCAATATTAAAAGTTGAACTGAGTAATGAAGATCCAAAAAACTAGACCTCCCTCCACTAATTGATATAACAGTGTTGTTAAATAATACACTGCAAGCCAAGGGTTTGTATGACCCTGGTTCACGAGTAACTTTAATAAATTCAAAATTAGTTCAGGTGACAAATGAGAAGTCAAATTATTGTTATGACACAATAAAGACAATATGTGGAGGAGGCAAAACTAAAGGGTTAATTACATTGGATGCAGAAATCTTGCATAAAAAAAATAGAATAAATGCATTTATTTATGAGAATGAAAACTTTGAGTATGATCTAATACTAGGATTAGATTCAATATATACATTTGGATTGACTCATGATGAGAATTTAAATATCCAAATAAAAAAAACAGATAGTACAAAAATAAAAAATACAAACATTTTTGAAGAAAAACAAACTGAAAATCTGGAAATAATAAGAGAAGAAAAAGGCTATTCAATAAACTTTAATGAAGGTATAGATACAAATAAGTTTCAGATACAGACAGAATACTTAGATTCTGATCAAAGAAAACAGATAAATATATTATTGGATAGTTACACAGATATTTTTGCTAAACATAAATATGATACTGGAAGAGTGAAAAAGTATGAAGCCTGCATAGATTTGGAAGTTGACAAATATTGTTATAAGAGACCATATAGGTGTTCTGTTCAAGATAAAATAGAAATAGAAAATCAGATCTCACAACTATTGAAACATGAATTGATTGAGGAATCTTACAGTCCCTTTGCGGCACCTGTTACCTTAGCTTTTAAAAGGGACGAAGGAAAAAAAAGTAGATTATGCATAGATTTCAGAGATTTAAATAAAATAATCATACCTCAATCACAACCATTTCCACTTATAGAAGACATGATAACAAAAACAATTAATTGTAATTATTTTACAACACTGGATATAAACTCAGCTTTTTGGTCAATTCCATTGAAAATTACTGACCGACATAAAACTAGTTTTGTAACACAAGAAGGTCATTACCAATGGACTTGTCTACCCTTTGGTCTTAAGACATCACCGGCTATATTTCAACGGATTTTGGGGAATATCATAAGAAAATATGACCTCACAGGATTTGCAGTGAATTTCATCGATGACATACTGATTTTCTCTAAAACATTTGATGAACATATCACACACTTAAAAAAATTACTGGATGCTATTCGAGAAGAAGGTTTCAGACTTAAATTCACAAAATGTAAGTTTGCATGTGATTCTGTTAAGTATTTAGGTCATATTTTGCAAAGGAATACAATTAGACCTCTAAAAGACAATTTGATTTCAATAAAAGAATTCCCTACTCCTCAGAACAGAAAGCAGATACGTCAGTTTTTGGGGAAAATTAATTTCTATGGAAAATACATTCCAAATGTCTCTATAGTTCTTGATCCTTTGCATAATTTGTTGAGAAAAGACCAGATATTTAATTGGACAGAACAGTGTGAAGGGGCATTTAAAAAAATCAAGAACTATCTCTGTTCCAAACCAATACTAGCTATATATGATCCACAAGCACCAATATTAATTTATACAGACGCCAGTGCCATAGGAATAGGCGCAGTTTTAAAACAAATTCAAAGCAATGGCGAAGAAAAACCGATTGCATATTTTTCTAAAAAAATAAATGAATCTCAAAAGAAAAAAAAAGCTATATTTTTAGAATGTTTAGCCATAAAAGAGAGCATAAAGTTTTGGCAACATTGGTTAATTGGAAACCATTTCACTATATATACAGATCATAAACCCCTGGAGAAGTTAAATGTTAGAAACCGACCTGATGATGAATTAGGGGACATGTTACATTATCTGTCACAATACAATTGTGAAATAAAATATAACCCTGGGAAGAATAATACTGAAGCAGACTGCCTCAGCAGAAACCCGGTATTGGACGTTGATGTTAATGATGAAGATAATTTAAGAACAGTAAATATTATTGATATTCAAGATATAAGATACGACCAAGAGAAAAATTTGGGATTGAAAAATTTGGATAAGAAAATTGTTTTTGAAGATGGGGTATACTACAGAAAATGTGAAAAAAATAAGAAGAAGATTGTTCTGAGTGAAGCTTACAGCAAAACTTTAATAAAAAAGACACATGAAGAATATTGTCATACAGGAATTAATCAGACAGAATCAAAGATAAAGCCTTTTTATACTGCCCCAAATTTATCAGGGAATATTAAAAATATATGTAAAAACTGTGAGATATGCATAAAGAATAAAACAAGGTTAAATAGAAAATATGGATTTATGTCACAATTGGGCCCAGCTACTAGACCCTTCCAAATAATGTCGCTGGACACAATAGGAGGATTTGGTGGACAAAGATCAACAAAACGATATTTACATCTACTAGTGGACCATTTCACCAGGTACTCATATATCTTATGTTCCAAGAATCAAAATGCCCGAGATTTCATCAAACTTTTAGAGAAAATTCCTAAAGAAGAAACAATAAGCATCTTACTTTGTGATCAGTATCCAGCTTTGAACTCCATTGAATTTAAAAATTACCTTCGAAACAAGAGTATCCAATTAATACTTACAGCAGTAGATGCACCATTCTCGAATGGTTTAAACGAGAGGCTAAACCAAACTATTGTAAATAAAATAAGGTGCAAAATGAATGAATCAAAAGGAAAAACAAATTGGTCAAAAATAGCAGAGGAATGCAGATGTAAATACAATGAAACAAACCATTCTGTAACAGGTTTTTCTCCCAAATATTTGCTATCTGGTGAGTCTACTGATTTGTTACCCATGGAATTGAAAGAAAAACAGCCATTAACAAAGAATTTGGAAGAAAATAGAAAAATAGCGCTACAAAGGTCAATAAAATCACATGAATACAATAAAACTTTATTTTCCAAGAATAGAATACAACATGAATTTAAGGAAGGGGACAAGGTATATGTTGACTATGCAAATAAATTAAACAAAAGGAAAATGGATGAAATTAGAATTGGTCCCTTTGAAATTGAAGAGAAACTATCAGATACAGTTTTTAAAATAAACACCGGTCGTGGAACGAAATCTATTGGATTATATCATGTTACAAAACTTATACCAATGCTTAATAATATTTAGATTTCATGAAAATTTTTACCTATCATAATAATGTGGGAAAAATTGTTTTTTCAAGGGGGGGAGATGTAAGCTTTGACAGCTTTGATGTATTATTGGATAGACATTGACAGCTACGATAACCTATAAAAATACTGTACTGAAATGTGAAACTGAAATATTGTATAAATTATTTAAAGTAACTAAAGTAACAACTAAAGCATGAACATTATTTGTTGATTTTGTTTTTAGGTAAGTAATTCAACTAATTAGGTAATGTAGTAAATAACAATAGTTTTAATCAAAATTGTTACCCTTATTAATTAATAAAATCTTGTTTTTAGCAACAAAATCACAGTTTTGTTTGATTGCTGAGGAAGACCTGACCTTATATATATATATATAAATTTATTAAGACCCTTAAGGTCACATATATAATATGTATATCTATAAATACTTTGCAAATATAACCAAAAACCTAAACAAAGGCCTCCGCCACGCGGAGGGAACTAGACTATTGTACAAAAAAAAAAAATAGGTACCCAATGGCTGGATGGTAAGCGATCGTTATGGTCTAAAGATAAAAATATGATAGTATAGATTATATTATTAGTCGACTTCCGACCCATTTCCCACTAATATTTTCAAGGCGAAAGATTTTTTTACCTGAAGCAGGTTTGCACTTGACCATAGTTTGCTTGATGGTAAGCAATAGCTATGGTCTAAGTCTAAGCTGGATTGTGACTACCCAATAAGAACCGGTTCACTCTCGCTTTTAAGATCGTTGGATTATAGTTCGTGGGAAACAGTGAGTCAGGCAGAGAGTTCCACAACTCAGCGGTACGTCCAATAAACGTAGATACAATACAATATACGTAGTTTATGCGTGGGTATGTTTGTACTTATACCCGTCCAAATGAAATTTGGCTTAGAGGTGGCATGTAACTGATAAATCTATGTATTTATTACAGCACCAGTAAAAGAAACAAGTCACATGAGACATCTAACGATGACAAAGTCACCCTTACCAAAGCCCTTACCACCGAAACCTACTCTCAAGCCCTCACACCAAGGTAAAGAAAAAGCTAAATTTATTGAATGAATGTAATGTAGGTCTTGTACCTGCGTAAAAGTTTTATGAAAACGTATCAAGTTCTCTTTTATTCAAAAAAAGAGGAGCTTCACAATTCAGTTTTTTTATAACTTACGAGTATCTCAGAGCTTAATCTTAATTAGTAAGATTATATTGCTCTTGGATATCTATATTATCTCTGTTGGATAGTTCTTATACATATATAGCTTAGTTTAGAATAAAGCCCTCTTTATAATATTAGATTTTACTTGTGGATGAAGTTGTTTTACTTAAGTTGTCTTTTAATACCGTGGCTATTTATTTAATTTTGTATTTATTTTACTTTCCATATTGTTTTGTTACAAGCTACCCACAAACCACCATTTAATACATCACCCAAAATATCCGGCGAATTCGGAAAAGCTCCATTACGTAAGTATTGCCTTTCTTCAAACTTTTTTTTACAAGCCTACATGGTAGTGTGTGTGTATAATTTGGTTGAGTTACCTTATCTCCTAGCATTTAAAAGAGATGTAGAATTCGCGTGCCTGATGGAAACCTATAGGATTTGAAATAAACGGACACATTTCAAGAGTTCGTGACATATCGAGTATGATATTGATTTTATTGAGCACTAGCTCGATATACACTTGGTGTAATAGTTGGATATTGTCTTAAAAATATACTAAACTAAGGTATTAGATTATCGTGCCTATCGTCTTATTTCCTACTTTGTAATATTGGTGTATGAAGAGGCCTATGACAATAACGGGCATTCAAACAGTTGGTGAGCTATCTAAGTCCAGTTAGTTCATTGCACGAAATAGAGAAAACATTGTTTTCTCTCTTCTGTGGTTTATTGTCCCAACTTGTTCCCGCAGCGCCGCCCCACTATAAAGTAGATATGATGACGAGCGTGCTAGTCCACCTCATAATGTGGCGAGTCGCGCACATCGCCTCCTATCTTTACTCGACGGCGTGGCCTTGTGCGATGGCTGTCACAGCGCTTGCTATTGTCTTTTGGACAGCTATCAAGGACGCGCCCTCGGCCAACTCTTCCAATGTCACCATCTCGAGCGAGAAAAAGAATCCGGGCGGCTTGAAAAGACCTGGCGCTAAACGTTAGTATTACGCTGCGACGGTGGTTGTGGTAAACCTTGTCGAAAGAGAGTTTAATGTTTTTTTTTCATCGTAGAAAATATTTTTACCAATTAGGGGAGCCTAAGCACTCTCAAGCAATCCAAAGTGATCCTATTACGCTTAGTTCATTTTGTATCTGCAACTGATAAGTTTCACAACCGACACGAAAAGAGGGTAGATAGAAATAACTAGTAGCTCGTGTTCTTCCGTAGTTAAAATTATCCAGATCCCTGTTACCTCCCACACTTCATATTCTTAACTTTTTATTTAGCTTATCTTACTTCAGCTCGACCGATATCAGCGAATGCTGGCAGAATTGAAAGAAACAAAGAAAATATCAAAAAGAATGAGAACAGGCCAATAAGTACGTATTTGTCATGATTTAATTAAGAAATATAAAAATATCTAAGCCGTAATAAATATGTTACTAAAATAAGAGAAGATTACAGATTCCTTCTGGAAAAGTGTGCTAAATCTTCATCTACTCCCTCGCTTTCCATAAGAGGTGCATTCAAACGCTAGCCCATATAAAGTAAAAAAATGTGTTAAATTATAGGTACAACATAAATAATCAATTAGTTACTAAGTGCTAATTAATATCTATTGCTTTCAGCTGCTAAAAATCTGTCCAGTAGTGTGAATAAGGTCAGTGAACCGACGAAGCCCGATCCAAAAGCGCCTGTACCCGGTCATTACGGTAAATATCACACACTGCCTCTATGAATACTTACTATGGCTATTCCGATATTGTAACGTGGATGAAATAGTAAACAGGGGATGGATAGATAGTCTACTGTAAAGTAACATTCATCATCATCATCATGAAAACATTCTGTAAAAACTAGCCAAGTCTAAGGTTCGTTACTGCTATTTCTTTATTAATATAGTTAATATTTCTTTATTAATATAGTTAATATTTCTTAATTAATATAGTTAATTTCACCGTTTTAGTCCCATCCAGAGTTTCTCAAAGTAAATGATGGTACGGCAGTGTTTGCTTCGCGCTCGACTTGGCGGGGGCACTCCCGTGCCCCCAAATACGTGTACTTTCAATTACCTAAAACCATTTGTAACTTTTCAGTTTCAAAAGTATCAACTTTGAGGTCGTCACTCACAAGAATCCCTACTAAAATATATTCGGAAAACAATTTAAAACAAAGAAACATATCAACAGAACGGTTAAAACAGCAGTTTTGTCGCGACACGCCGATCTATGCGGCCGGACGACCTAGCTGTAAGCATGGCACTAATTTATATGCTCCATATTTCGTAATATTAGACAAAATTTTACAGTTAGGTACATATTTTAACCAACTTATACTTAGTGTAGTAATATTTATTTTATCATGCTTTTATTACCGACCGTACGTATATTGTGACTGAGCACATTTATTTGCCACTTTCTAACAACAAACATCTGTCTCGGCGAGTTTACAGTTACATATGTACATGGTCTTTCCTATTTTTCAGCAGTGATACACAGCAATAAGTCCTTCAAACCCCAGCTGGAAGATATACAAAGCTCATATCTCTTACTGAACAAAAATCAGCACGATATTGAGAGTAAATTGAAGAGTAAAACAGAAAACCGCGGTAATCCATATGCAGCTAGACACAAGTGATGTAGATATGGCACTATTTGTGGGTAGCCAGAAAAAAGTTTACAAGCTAATCTTAGACTGAGAAATACGCGCTAAATTTCAAACCTCAGTAACTAAAAATGTTCTGTTTGGCTGATATGTTCTTCTCATTTAGTTATTCTAAAGGGCTAAAGCTCCTGTTGATCATTATGGTACAAATTTGGTAGTCCATGGACAGTGCCTATTTATTGGTATCAGTACTATGTCTGTCTCCCTATAAGTAGGTAATATATTTGTGTAATTTTAGTGAAAACTGGGCTGGGTTACCATTCATATTCGTTTTCAAGGATAATGGACTACAATATTGACTTCAATGTAGACTACAGTACTTTAACAAAACTTCTATAAAACAACTTGGCGCAGTCCAGGCCAGCTTTCACGACAGGTAATCTTTTTATCGATATCCAGCATGAGACTAGCCCAGCATTGTTGGAGCTTTAGTCTTAATTACCAGTATACATCAGAAATATAGCTACTTGGTGCTATTTTCTTATTATATATTTTTTCTATATGTATTGTGCTTGTCTGGTCTCGTACTTGTAGCGTCTTTTGCATTTATTTTATTTAAAAATAAATTAAGTAACATAACATGATTTTTTATTGCTTTTGTAGTTGATGAAGTCCCAATTGAACCGAAAAAGTTTGATGATGATGAGAGGAAGGTCCAGTTGTTTAGAATAAAGCAAAAGTTTAAGAGCAGAAGATTCTTTCATGACTCAAGTATGCACTGTCATGGTATACATTTTTTGTATTACTAAAACAGGGTTCAGATTCTAAATATAGACTTGGATGTGAATGCACTGCAGCTTAGTACTTCAATATATATAAACACAAATATGTAAATCCAAATTATGTTTCTATGAGACCAGTAAAAATGTTAACTTTAAAAGCCCTGTGCCTAGCTCTTTCACCTGAAAGCTTAGTTGAGCTATATTAGTATCAATACAAACCAGTTTCCCTGGCTCAAGTTTATTAGATCATGATGCGAACTGGTGCCCTGGAGATGAAGAACTTACTGATCAGTCAGTCCAAACTTTAGCTTGGTAACAACAACCACTAACTCTCCACACAATAAGTAACTCTAAAAGCTACAATAAAAGATAAGAATACTTAAAACAACTATTTAAATGTCTTTTTCAGGATATGAGAAGATTGAAGGACTTAATTGGATCAGTTGGAAAGACTAGAAACTAATTTATATCATATGTTTATTTAAATTTTATTGTAATAGTTACACAGCAATGTAGTGTCTAATTTAAGGTTTACGAGCAAAGTACACAATAAAAAAATTGCAAAACTATTACCGTTTATGAGCTTGAACTTGGCCCCTTGCCATCTTTATCCTTATGTTCCTTATCATCCTTCTCGTCCTTGTCTTTCTTGATGGTAGACATGGCATTACGGATAGCCTCGCTCTGTGGGTCCACTCCAGGCAGGTTCTCGAGAACACTTTGCAGGAATGCTGGATCATTCATGACTTCTGCATACTCCTCCGAGACATCCATGCTCTCTTCAGCAGCAGGGGCATCTTGTTGCATGCTCATCTGCATGGCCAGGGCTATCTGCTCCTCCTCAGACAGCTCCATGGCTTCACGACCCAGAGACATGGCTAGAGCTCGCTCCATGCCTGTGTTCTCACTCTCAGCTGGCTTGCCGGCCTCTCCTTCAGTTGTGGCTTGTTGGCGCCTGGACTCCTCTTCTTGGCGCTGTCTCTGCTCTTCCATGGACACTCGTAAAGCAAGAGCCAGTTCTGGGTCTTCATTAGGATCAACCCCAAACTCATATGGTGACAATCCAGATCCTGAAGGGCCAGCTCCATCACCACCAATCAGTGGGCTAGTAATCAATGCCTCCGACAGCACCACACAACCTCCAGCAGGAACAGAGACTAAATGGCTGCCTCCGTTGGTATTATCTTTCCCATTCAAAGTGTTCACAAAAGTTGTTAACAAAGGATTATTTTCAGCATCTTCTCCAAAGGAAACAATATCGCAGTTCACTTTTTCTTTCTTTAGTCTTTTGGCCAGTTTGACCAGTTCTTTCTCGTCGGAATGGATCGGAGAGCCTACAAATACTATAATCCGCATCTTGTGGTTCTTTCCTTGACGATGCTTCAGAGCCAAGTGTGCGATTCTGATGCCAGTCAGGAGATTGATGTCACCATTGGGCTGGACGCGATGAAGCTTCGACAATATGCGGCCGGCGTCGCTAGTCAATGTAGCGAGTACTTCCACGTTAGCCAGGGTAAGTAGACCAACATTGTTTTCGGGATTCGATCGCGTTTTAGAGTGGCATACCAAGTTTACGGCATCCTGCTGCGCTTGAAGTCTTGTTGGCAAGAAGTCTCCATTTCGCATGTAGTCACTGTTGTCCACACAAATCATAGTACTTTCGAGCACCATTTTGCTGATATTTTATTTAATTTTATTCAAGAATCAAGAATACTCGAGTAATTGTGCCACAATACAATGATGATTTTCTGATTGAAATTTGCTGTCTAATCATAGACAACAATTATGACATCATTTTTTTAGTATTATGAATGAATCATTTACAGATAAAGAAATCTCGATTTTCCTAAATTTATAACCGGAAAAAGGTCATCACTACTCCAAAAATCATCTTTTGTCTTTGGGCCTTCAACTGTCAAAAATTGTACTTGTCAGTGTCATCTATTCTGATGATATCTGTCTGCTACCGACTACCGAATATCGACCGACCATCTTTGATAAAAATCGAGATCCTGTGAATATTTCTAAAAATCATGGCTTTTGGGGATTATCCCAAAGAGTACAATGCCGCTGTGCACGGTCCGTACGACCCCGCTCGTTACTATGGAAAACGTAAGTATTTCTTGTCGTCTAACCTCGCCCTTGTTGGACTGGTGTATGAATTCGGTTATGTAATTAATATTTTCATCGTTTCCAGCTGATACTCCCTTCGCTCAGGTGAAGATCAACGAGCTGGGAGCATGGCTCAGCCGCAGAAATAAGACACCCTCAGCTGTTATGGGTGCTTGCAGCCGAGGTAACTTATCATCAACTTCTATATATTTTTGAGGTTATTGGTAAGCTGTAGGTAGAATTGAATGTTTTCTGTATCATGTAAAATGAAACTATTCCTTTTACAAAATAAGCCTACTTCAGGTAGTAACGGGCGTGTATGGTTTATTTATTGACTTACAATGTAAAGAAACGTCAGTACAGCTGATTTTATTGCCATAAGTATAAGTTTTAAATTTTCTTAGTCTGGTTCTTTAAAGGCATCCCAAATTTATTCTCTCAACATATTTAGTATATATTACGATACATATTAGCCTATACCTATCAAAATAATGGAGTATAGGCTACATTCAGAGCTTTACATAGGTAGTTCTTCGTATTCTTAACTGTTGTTATGTATATGCATTGTTGCCCGCAGCCTGGTGGAGGTGGCAGCACAAGTATGTCCAGCCCAAGAAGGTGGGCATGGCTCCATTCTTCCAGCTGCTGGTTGGCAGCATGACTTTCTTCTATGTTATCAACTACGGAAAACTGAGTAAGTATCTGACATCAATGTATGTAGGATCTTGAAACTTTCAGTAATTTAATAATGTAGCCAGAAAGTTATCTTTCAATTACAATGGCGCCAATTTAAGACATCTATACTAACATAATATCATCAAAGTTTTATTTTACTGCTAGTAAGGTTCGCAGGGACAGTTTCAGGAAACCCCAAAATATTGTGTTAACTTTAATTCCTATGATTAAATTTCTAAATCCTGAACATCCTGTTTGATACAGTTCTGGCACAGAATACTGAGGGTTCTGGGCTTTCTAATGTACAAGTTCTTGTACATCTTTCTTTGTGTATAAATAAATTTACATTATATTTCAACTCCTTGTTTTAGGTGTAAGTTGTAAAAAAAATTGCTTTCAATTAATGTAATTATTAATTCCTTATTTTCTCTCATTTCAGAGCACCACAGGAACTACAAGTACCACTAATTGTGTTCTCCACACAACATCCCTGCATACATTCAACATCTATGTATTTATTCTAAATCAATGTCAGCTTGAATCAGTAATGTGGTAGGAAATGCATACAAATGTTACAACTGCAATAAATTTTAGTGATGGTATTTTTGTTGTTTTATTGAACTAGAATTCTAAAGTAAAAAGTTATAATTGTATTCCAATATGTATCCTAAGTCTAAAACTATTAATACACATCTATCTAGAAAAAATGCAATTTTCTTTTATGATTGAGTTAAATTTTAAGTTTTAACCATGTACTAGGATATCTCAAAATAAGTGTTAGCATATCCTAAATATATTTATATTGCACTAATTTTATGTATATGTACTATATAGTCTTGCCTAGTATTAAAGTTAGTTACAGCAAGCATCAAATAAATATATTATTTTGGTAATAGAGAGATAGGCTCTGCTTGCAGTACATTTCAATTAACTTTAATTAGTCCTCTAAAAACTGAAAGCCACCAAGCTTCTGGGTACCCATCTGTCTGGAAGTAGGGATGATGCAATCCTTCTGACCTCTCAACCAAAAACTGCTTACAATATAAACTGCTGAACTTTCAGCTACCCATCTTAATACTGGGTGTGATCAAAACCTGTGGGATGATTTGATACCCCTCCTCTTTTTTTTAATTTTATATCCTTATCTAGACCCAATACCTACTAACTAACCTACATACTGACATAAAATCACCAAACTTTGTAAAAATATGATGAAATATAAGAGTAAAAAAATGAAACAATGAATTTGGTAAAAATAATTACTTATGTATTACAATAATAATTTAACCAACTGTTTACACAATCATACACTCATTCATACAGTTTGTAAAATGCAGATTTATTGATATTTGGGACTTGTTGCTGATGATGCTGTGTGATGGTAGACTACTGCCCCACTATTAATTTATCTGCAACAATAAAGAAACAATTATTAGCAAAGAATGAACATAAACATGTTCCAATGATTTTAGATATATTTTTTTATACTTAATGGCCACATCAGTTGTTGTTGAAGATGCAGCCGTTTTTTTAACTAGAACATGTTTCCACTTGGCCATAGTTTGGCTGATAGCAAGCAAATGTTTGAACTGAAATTAAATTGGCTCTCAAACTAAGCTGACAGTACACATTATTGTGGTATTTGGTGGCTAATTATGACTTTTACAAATAATCAATTTGGTTGTGTTACGTATGAGACAAGACATTGTAATTTTAATAAAAAAATATTTAAAATTTAGAAGTTAACTGAATTATGTCAGTACCTAATATCATGTGTATAATTTGAGTAACATAATATAACACATACTAGGTGCAGCTGCATTGCTGTAAAATAGCTAAGGTTTGACTGCCTTAAAATAGGTATGTAATAGTCTAGACAGCTAAATTTATCATTGTTAGAGAAAGTTATTGGCTCAAAGCCATCATACAGCATTCAATATATTCATAGCAGTAAAAGGTTTTATACTTCACAAAAAACAGAATGAGTCATTAGAGGCTACTGACCTTATCACATTTGGCTAGGTGTATTATAGATCAGATCTCCCCATGTACTTGGGTTTTAACTCTTCTATTCTCTTGATAAAGTCTGACTTCTCGATGCAGCCGTCACACACCTCATCCCAGTCGTTTAGAATCTTCTTCAGGTCACGAACTTTCAACTTCTTCAAATCGACATTTTTCAAGTCGATTTGTTTGTCGAACCTCAGGTCGCAAATTTGTGCGTCTTTTTTCTTCAGCTTCTCACAGATTTTGTCTGCGGGCATGGACCAGCTGAGGGGTTTGGACATCTCCCCGAGGATGCCGGTCGCTGACTCTTCCAACCCACCCAGGTAGTAGCAGAATCTGTTTTCCTTGTTCTTGGAGCCTTTACAGAACTTTTTGAATTCAGCCTCGATAAGCTTGGGGTCTTTTTTCACGTCATCTGCTAACGTGGCTGAGAATTTCTCGATAGTTTTCACACAGACCTCGCATTCTCCCTCCTTCAGCGAAAGTGCAACTTGCACCGCCACTGCTAGGAATAATAAATGAAACACTCCTAGTTTGTACATTCTGAGTGAGTATTTGTACCACAGTATTTAGTATTTAACTATAGATGCTAGCACCACGATTTAATTTTACAGAAAAAGGACAAAACTGAAAATGATAGAAAAATCTCGCTGCTTCATGGATATAGGAGACGTTGACAGTTTTACCTGGCGAGCTGTGATTGGTGCACGTTCCTAGGATAGTGATGTACTCGAAGCAAGCAAACGCGTTATACATTTTACTATATCGTTTGATTCGCGATCGGCACTAGTAAAAGTGGATGGGACGAATTTGAAAATGTCAGTCACTGTCTAAATGCATATATATCGCCATGGGAACCGCATTTGTTTACAAACTATTCAAAAATATCCTTCTCTTGTTTTGTCGATAAATGCTGTGAATATCCATTAATCGTTTTCTCGTGCATAGTTAGTGAAATACGTGATATTTCCAATTCCTGTTAAACGTTAAAATGGCAACAGTAAAGCCAAAGCTCAAGGATAACCCTAAAGGTGCTCTGGAGCAATATATTCTTGCTCTGCAAAGCGAGTCTAAAATGGCTCGAAAAAAAGCTCTCTTGGACATAAACACCGAGGTATTTGATGTCGAGGAAAACGCAGATTGTGACCTCACAGTCATATTCCCCGAAGTGTACGCGTATGTACTAAAAAGTTTCTCCGACGCGTCGGAAGCATGTCGCGAAGCCGCTGCGTTGATTATAGGCAATTTTATTGACAGACTTCCTCTAAACGACTACTATTTGACCTATATAATGCCTGTGGTAGTCCGCCGCATCGGCTGCCCGGAGATTATTGAAGAATCTGAGGAGATTCGTCTTATTTTGATAGAGCTAGTGCATAAAATACTCGACAAGTACAAAGTGACTCACCTGCTGAGCCCTTTCATTAATGACTTTACTAATATCCTGTCTAAGACTGCAACAGATCCATTCCCGAAAGTAAAGCTGGAGGCATGTGAATGTATAATTCTATTGACGAAGGTACTGGCAAGAGACTTCCACTTCCAATGTGAAAGCTATGTTAAACCTGTGCTGTCTAATTTTACACATCAACATTATAGAGTCAGGATGGCTTCTGTACGAGCTATAGGTAAAGTCCCTACACCCTATTCTACTCTCATTTAATTGTGGTATATTTATTTTCATGTATTTTACACAACTATTCTACTAGTTATCTATTCAAACCAACAAGCAATATAGATCTATAAATTATAACTAGATCAGTATAATTAATTCATAGACTAGGTATCTCTTTTTCCAGGATCCCTGACTCATTTTTCATAGCACCAAACTATTTTACTTAAGTAGATGCTATTCATTTTAGTCAATGGCTGTTGCTAAGCTTATGTTTGGAGATTTAATGTAGTGAATGTCACAATCAGAACCCTATACATTTTACAATCACCAATTCACCATACAAAAAATATGATAATCTGTTGCTTCATTGCTTTTGCTTTTTAAATAGCTTCTTATTTAAGAGCTTTGCTCTTTTTGGAAGAGCTGTTAACAGTATTCTCCATCTACATAATAATGTTATTTCTCCAGGTGCAATAGTAATGTTTGGCAATGCCAAGTGCTTTGAGCTGTCCATCACGCCGATGGCAGAGCGGCTGTTTGATGACAACTCGCAGGTGCGGCTGCAGGTCACCATGGAGGTTGGCAACTGGATGCTCAACTACAGGGACAGGTACTCCTTCTGGCACCGGATGATACCACTGCTGCTCACCAGGTACAGATTCTTTAATAGCTTACACTTATGTACTTGTAAAAATTGGTTGTCTGCCAAATCAGGTGGATTAGATTTGGGCAAAGCTAATAAGAACAATGCCAATGTTATAATGTTGTCTAAAAATAATTCCTAAACCTTCTTTCCGGGAGAATCCCTTGAAAGAGAGTCTTCTTCAGATTGATTTAGTCAAGTTTGCCAGATTGCAATCTCACTCAGCATAAAGTTATTATCTAGAGAGAGAAAGAGAGTATATGCCAATAAAACATTATATTTATTTATTTGATTAATGGATAATCACACTGAGTCAAAATTGTTTTAATTCAAATTCAAATTTTCAAATTCAAATTTTATTTATTGGGACAACTACATGATCCAGGGGTTAGTGATAAAAACTTAATGACTATTGTTAGTGTTTTAACCTAAGAGTGGAAAACTGACATTCTACAAATACATACTGCAGGGAGGCACTCCGCCCGGGCGACATAGAAAATAAATAAATTTACTATTTGAGCATCACCCTGATGAGGTGCCTCCGTACAGGTGCACATACATCTTCAGCGACAACTTTTAGGAGACTGTTGTGGCTCCCCCGCACTCTCCTTATCAATGATGCAACTTTCTTGCGAATAATGGCATGGAACCCGTCAGTATACGCTTGTGTGAACATTTCGGACGCGCTGCATCAGCGAGGGAGCCCTAACATTATCCTAAATATATTATTATATTGAACGCGTAGAGTGTCCAGCGATTTCTTGGTGTATGCCGTCCACAGGCCGCCCGTATACATTCCCTGACAGTACGCCTTAAAGAGCGTGACTTTAACTAGGTCTGTACAGCGGGCGAACCTACGAGCCAGCATATTACCGCGAACCGCCAGAGCTCTACGCTCCCTCTCTATATCTACATCATCTTTGAGGTCCTCGGCAAGATAGTGTCCAAGATATTTAAACTGTTTCACCCTGTTTACGTTCAATGCATTTATGGTGATTGGGGGAACACTATCGGGGCACTTACCGGCGGCCTCGAAGACCATATATTCAGTCTTTTTTACATTGTATACTAAACCATGTTTCGTGGCATACGCTTCACATACCTTAAGCATCTCTCTGATACCCCTTACTGTTGGGCTCAGCAGCACCATGTCATCAGCATAACTGATGTTATTGAAATTTACACCCCCAACCCTGCATCCGACACGCATGCTGCTAAGCTCAACAATAAGCTCGTTTACATAGAGGCTGAAAAGCTTCGGAGAGGCCAACCCTCCTTGCCTAACCCCGCATTCCAGCCGATATGCTTGCGAAACAGAGTTTGACCACTTGACATGATTTATCTGATTCGCATACCAGTATTTCAGTATATTGAGCATTTCTCCTGGTATACCACTGTCCCCCAGCTTCCCCCAAAGCACCCCATAGTCTACGAGCTCGAAGGCTTTGGAGAGGTCTAGGAAACAGGCGTATACAGGTGTCTTGCGATCAGTATAGTATTGGACAGCATACTTGAGACTCAAAATTGCGCTTTCAGTAGATAGTCCGGGCCTAAACCCGAACTGCGCGTCATGTAAATTTAAATACTTTTGCAAGCAAGAGTCAAGTAAGCTGTCCAACACCTTAGCGATCGTCGTAGCTAGCGATATCGGGCGATAGTTCCCCATATCCGAGATGTCTCCAGTCCTGTTCTTCACTATGGGCACAACAGTCGTTTTCATTAGGTCAGCCGGTAGGTACGCGTGGCTGATGCACATATTGAACAACAAGGACAGGACCCTCGGAAGGTGGACGCCAGCACATTTTAAATGTTCTATGCTGAGCCCATCGTGTCCGGGAGACTTGCCTCTGGACATTTTCTTTACGACAGCTCTTACTTGACTGGCTGTAAAATGTAACAGAGGCTCATCTCCCTGACCGCTGGGCTCAGCTTCAATCACAGTTGCTGACGGACCTAGAGGCGATTGCACTTTGAAGTGATTTAAAACATGTTTGCAACCACCTCAGGGTCACTAACACCGCCAATACTCGCCGGAAGGCCAGGCCTAACGTCCAACTTTGCTGTGGCTTTCCAAAACTGACTAAAATTTTTATCAGCTCGATGCTTGGCGATCAGGTCCATTTTAATTTGTTCCTGGTTCTTATGACACCACTTTAATTTGCCTTTAAAAACTCTGCGCGACTCACTCATTTGGTCATATATATGCCCTAATGTGGGTCTATTGTGAAGTACCCATATATTATGTCTAAGCCTGGCCTCCCAATGAGCTTCCCTGACGTGCTTATTCCAGCCGCATAACCTTTTATGACGCCTATGTCTGGCTTTAGAACTAACTTTAGTACTACTGGCTGCGTTTGTCAAGACATGTACAATATCACTGTATAGTCTATCTATTACAGTTTTATGTTCACCTAGATTACATCTACCGTAGCTACAGCTTACAAATTCCGAGAGGAAGTCAATATTTCGCAAGTTTTTCATGCATAAATCATGATATTGTTGAACTTGGGACTCATCTCTATCCCCCCACAGAATTGAGTTATTTCGGTCACACGTATTTTTGTATAACTTAGGTCTAACTATATCTAGATTACATTCAACGAAAATAGGCAAATGGTCAGATACATAAACATCTTCCGAAATACCTACATTGGTCACTGTATCCCAGGCTGACTGTGACACCACACAGTGGTCGAGCCAGCTCCTACTACCGTGATATGCATCAATATAGGTATAACTCCCCGAGTTGATGCCTAGCTTACATACATCTGCACACACCCATTTTCTATCTAAGCAAAATTTTTCTAGCTCTGAGTAGAACATTTCATTAGGATTAGAGTTAAAATCACCCAATATGAACACACATTCCGTATCACTACTTTCTTCGATAGCACTTAATTCACCCAAAATATCTGCAAAAATAGGTAGATTCTCGCTCGATTTGGTAGGCATATACAAATATATATATAAATATAAATGCATATATATATAAATTATCAATATGCAGCGATTGTCCACTTTAGCTTTAATTGTAGCAAGCCTAGTGCTTATACATTCAACAACCGAAACAGCCTCAAAAATGCCTTTTTTATATAGTATGGCCACCCCACCGAATGGTCTTCCTCTCAGTATCCCTGTTGATGTGTCCACAGCAGACTTGCCGGTGTATTCGAAATCACTATGGACTGTACTCAGTAACGGTATATCATGACTTAGCAGCCAGGTCTCCTGTAGACACACCACCGTGGACACTTTACACAAACTTCTTACGTCATCAATTGAACTCTTAAAAGAATGACAGTTAAAACTAGTAAATCTATGCACATTTTTACTGACAATACAATCCATGCTTAATGCTTATCACTAGCTATAACGTCACCCTTCTTTTGTTTTGTACCATATTTGAAATGTACAAAACGTCTAAACTCAATGCCGTCGGGCCAAAGTTCATCATTTAAAAATAAATCTAGTTTATCTTTGGACACAAAAAATTTGTACGTTGTATCTACGATCCGATTTTATTTTTATTGGCTTTAATGACACTTCTTCATTAGTTGTACTCTTAATATATCCTACAATATCCAACTCACTTGTTTCCTTACTGACGTTCGATATAAATATAGGTACCTTTATAACCGCCGCTTTAAACTTACAGTCAGGAGCCGTAACTGCCCGACCTTTTTGACTAATTAATTATATAGTCCACACAAAGTTCAAAATTATACAGTCCACTGGTGCAATGATCACAAGTTAACAAGAGATTTTTTGGTTTTCTGTAACCAGTCATCAAGCCAGTTCTTAAAGTTATATCATGTTATTTTTTCTGTGATCAATAAAGTAGCTAATGATTATGACTATTAGATCTCTTAGTGCCAGGGGCCTCACACCCCATAATCATAATGACTATAGTTGAATGCATTTGAGCATTACATTCAATTCCAGTCTAAGTGATGTGATGGAAGACATCCGCGAGACAGCCAACAAGTTCTGGATGGACATTGGTCTGCAGTACATGGAGGAAAACGAGGAGGACCTGAAGAAGAAGACCGACTTCCTCAAGGATGTGCCCACACACTACCCTGATGTGAAGAGACCTAACCTGGGCTGCAGGGTGCTAGTCACCAGCAATATTGGCAAGATTGTGCCAGCTATTTCTAGAGGTACATAGATAGTTTGCATTAAAATATGGCTACATTTTGACATATCCTATGATGTCCCTACTGAACTTGGAAGGATTTCTTGAAAACATTTTTTTTAATACTATAGGTACATATAACAAACTTGGCGTCGCTCCGTCATGGACGAAATTAAGTAGGTAATTCCATATTACCTGGCCCGAAGTGAAGCATTAAGCCCAAGACAGGACGACATGGAGAATCACTGTGGACGCCCTCTGCCCCACTCACGGGACCTAGGAACATAAGTCAATATACAGAAGTTGTTGGATTTTTTGCCACTAAAATGCATTCTTCCAGAGATGGACGGGTGGCAAGAAGACGCGCGGCTCCGCGTGGCACAACTCCTGTGCTGGCTGGTGCTGTGCGCAGAGGAGGGTGCCACCCAGCACGCGCACACCATCGTACGCGCCATGCTGCGCGGGGCTGCCGACCAGGACACCAGGGTCGTGCAGGAGGTACCTATCTGTAAAGAAGGACAAAATTAGCTGACCAAAGTATTCGAATGTGATTACCAAATGACTATGGTGGAGGTTGAATAGGTAAATCGAAACTGTCAATCTCCAGATAGAATATGACATCCAGGCTATGTTATGGGCCTAAGTATTTTTTGAAGATTTCTACTGTTCGATAAGCAATAAGGAATAATATACGAGTCTCGTGCCAGAGGCTACTCGAGTTTTAACACTTTCGAAAACACAGTTTTCCACATTCACACGAACTTGCTTCTTTAGGTGAAGCGTTCAGCCGAGTTGTTCGGGTACTTCATAACGCCGGACACGTGGTGGCCGCTGCTGGAGGCTGAGGTGGACTCCTGGCCCGTCCTGCTGGTGCTGGCAGACATCCTGCGAGGGTCCAAGGCCGAGCTGGTGGTGGGGAAGGTTTTAGAAGAACTGTGTAAGGAGCTGGCTGACCCAGACCGCTGTCGGACCAGGAAGGTACAAGAACTCCATGTTCTGGGTTCTTTCATTCTGGAAACTTCTAGAAAGTAAACACATAGACGTAGATTTATCAGAATATAATTTATAGTTCAAACTGTGTTAAATAGATCTTAAAAAAATATTAATTTCAACAGTCATGTCCATTACGAAGATATTTTATTTTGTATACAAACTAATTCATATGCTTTAAGCTTTCTTAACTAAGTATTTATAATGACTAACCTATGCTTTGGCAATATTAAATAATATGTAGAAATACAAATAATGGCCTTACAATTAATCGTGTCTCTAACGTATTTTCCAGCTAAAGTACCAGACGCAGTTACTCCGCGTCACCGAGTCTATAATGGACCTGTGTGGAGAATCCTGTGCATCCGTCGCTGAACAACTGTTCAATATAATATACTCTGTGTACGCCATGCCTGTGGATGACAACATACAGTTCAAGGCTATCGGTGAGATTATTTTATATGTACAGAAACGGAGATTTTTAGAGAGAGAATTAAGGAGTTTAATCCTTGAAATCCCGTCCATGTTGTTGATGAAGAGTGTAGGCGAGAGGATGCTACCCTGTGGTACACCGAAAGAGATGTTTTGTTCTTTGCTGTTTTGGTCTCCATTGTCAAACGCTGCTTTCTGTTGGTCAGGTCAGGTAGCTTAAGAACCGCTCGAGAGCTCCTCACACGCCATAATTTTCCAGCTTCCGTAAGAGCATAATTGTAGACACCATATTAAATAATATATTATTTGTTCATATTTTACTTTGTACTATATACTTGTGTTGGTGTGCAATAAAGACATATATTATTATTATTATTAAATGCTTTAGCGAGATCTAGGAATACTTTTAGGAATCTAGGAACATGTGACTGAAGCTTTATATATACTGTACTTTATATTATCTGTGCTCTACCTAAATTGTAGCATATTTAACGTTACATTTCCAGCTAACCTAGACAAGCTCCGCTACGTAGAGAAGACTGGCAAGTCGCTATCCACTCTATACGAGAAGCACATCGGTAAAGTTCTCGCAATCATTACTAGCGACGCCCTCACTTGGACTCTGCTCACTCCAGACTGTTGCTTGCTGGAGTGCGCTCTTAAACATTCTGGTAAGCAAATATAGCTCTTAAAACAATTAAAATAAGTTTCTACATCACTAGGTCTTTGTAATATGTTATTTGCTTGTTCGTTTAAAGTGCGCTTTCAAGTTTTATGTACAAAATATGCAAGCTAATGTAGTTGTTATTCTGTGTAAATAAGATCTATATAACTAAGAAGTTGATACTAAACTTAGGACCTTTCTCGCAGGTGCAGCGTTGGGCGCACAGCTACATCTGATCGCGCCGCTTCTGAAGGAATGTCTCGCCACACCTAAAGTGGACCCCGAGGTAACCCATAGTTTTTGGATATTAACAGTCTGTGCAAGGTAAATTTGTGCGCAGATAAAGCTGCTAGTAATAAAGTAAAGTAAAAAATGACTCAATTATCTTATAGTTATTTAAAAGTTGGCTGGAATTCTTCAATGGAAGTATCGATGGAATAAGTTACTGCACGCGATTAATAGTAATTTAGTTAAAATGTAATTGATGTATTTATTAAATATATTATCTTGCGCGCATTCGATACACTTAGGGATTTTCATCTTGTTTCGAACTACAAACTTAATAATATTATATCTAGGTACCTATGTACAGGTGAAACTGAAAATCTTCACAACGCTGTCGGGCGCGCTGCTGCAGCGGCAGGACAACTTCCGCAAGTGCGATGCTGATAAATTGGAGGCATTCCTCAAGATTGTCATCGAAGGTGATGTGAATGAAATACCTAATGTACTAGTTGGATAATCTAGAGATCTCCAAAGCGAGGGTGAACTGGTTCTTATTTGCAAAAAATAATGCTCCAATTTATGTAGACCAAAAATATAGTTTGCTATGAAGCAAATAAAGGTTAAATTCTAACTTTGTTTTAGCTTAATAAAGCATTTTTTATTAACCTATACTGTAGCACTCCTGGGCAAAGGTCTCCCTCAACTCCCCATACTCGACGTTCCGGTCGAAGGCTTCCTCACGCCAGGCACCCCGAAACTGGTCGAGATAATAAAGCTTACAGAAAAAATATTTACTCTTTCTCACAACAACATGCAGCTCTTTACTATAATTGTATAGGTAGCGATTTCGATACTTATTATTTAACAAATTATTTTTCCATTATATTATCGTCCTCACCATTCCAGAGGTGATCCTGGTGAACCTGGTGTGGTCCCCGGGTCGCACGGCCGAGGCGATCCGCACGGCCGCCGTCGCGTGCCTGTGCGCCGCGCTGCAGGACTCCCCGAAGGACGAGGCCGGGGCTGGACCCGGGGGCGACGGGGATAAAGCTGACAAGGTACCTACACTAGTATTTCACCCAGTTCATTAAACGTGTCAAAAATCATTCCATCTTTCTCGCACAATGCAGTCTCTGCTACATTAGTGGGAGAAGGATGAAATGATTTTCGCCGCCATCATTAATTCTTAACATCATTAGTTCATTGGATCATTAATTAGGTATGACTTTATAGCAAGTCCAAATATAGTTTATAGCAGTGATCCAATGAACACGAAAGATCTTTAGCTTACAATAATATTCCAGGAAGTGAACCTGTTCCCCACGAAGGAGTCCCTGGAGCCGTTCCTGGAGCAGATGGTGCCGCTGCTGGTGGGGCTGGCGGACGACAACTCCACGCTGACCAGGCAGCACACGCTGCGAGCTGTGTGCTGCCTGGCCGCGCTCGCCAGGCGGCGCCACTGCTTCACCGCACAGATACTGCACAAGATGTATTTTGGTACGTCTGATAGACTCTGTACTGAACTAACGCTGACGTGTCAGCATTTAGTATCTATGTACGTCAGTTTAAACGATATAACCCAGATTCACCATGTACATATGTGAAATTAATTAATTTGTGTATTATTGGGCGGCTTGATAAACTCTCGACACTCGAGTTGGCCAGTCTCATTCGATAAGAAGAAGACAATGTATGTACTTTTTTTCAAAGAAAAAAAGGAGACCAAAAGCCTCAACACATTATAAGTCACGGCTTACAGCCGCAGCATAAAATAACCTAGCGTATAAATTTTTATCGAGCCGTGCTAACAATCGGACATAGTCGCGGACGCGTCCGAAGACCGACGTCCGACGTCGATCTGCCGCGCTGGATGTTTTGGGACTGACATATCTTCATGAAGAGGTTTTTTTTTTACTTGAGATAGGCTCACTCTTGACTACAACTTACCTGATGTTAAGCAATCAATCTACGATCTAGCGCACTTGCCTAGAAAAAAACCCGGTTAGTCGCGACTTACAACTACGTCCGTTAGTAAGTCTTGACTTACTAGAGAGTAGTATTATATCATCATCATTCAAGTGCTTGTATTGGTTGCTTCCAGTGGTGCTCAAGCGGCTGGACGACAGCAGCGAGCAGGTGCGCTCCCTCGCGGTGCAGACGACGTGCGCGCTGTTCCGGCACCGGCCCGCGCCCTACGACACGGCGCTGTACGGCGCGCACGTGGACGCGCTCTACAGCGCCATGCTGGTGCACCTGGATGATGTGGACGAGGACTTCCGCAAACAAATGCTCGGTAAGGACTAGATAAAGAAGATAGCTTGACCTACAATTTAACGTGTCATCCGACCCACGGAAGACCCCTAAATGGAATGTAAAATTAAACCTTTTTAAGTTACGCTACTCAAGCAGGGAGTTTTCATGAGTCTCACGCATAGATTGAAGTACATATTAGTTGTGTGTAATACAATATCTTGTAATTATTTTTCAGATGCGTTGATCCAGCTGAGCGACATAGACCCCGTTCTTCTAATGAAGAAAGTGAAGGCCAACATACATCTCTACAGAAACAAGGCGGCTTACGAAAAACTGTCCAGCCATATTGAGAAGTTGCTACAGGCTATCACAATTAAACAATGAATAGTTAGGTACTTAATTATAATTATTTTTGAAAACGAAGTGCAATTAGTAGTGCTAGTGTGATTTTTATTTCTAGTCTACATTGTTAGATTTTATTTAGCAATATGAACACAAAGGAAGTGAAGTCTTTTTGGTTTCAATAAATAATTAGAAGTCTGATATATTGGGTTTCATTTGTGTACCTACGACGTACTATATCATTCCATGTCTTCCTCTGCGAAGTCCTACTGCAATGTTATTTCATATTCCTACTGCCCCACATAGGTACTATTGATGTTTAGTAGCGACAAGTGGCGCTTTATGACCCCTTATAAAACGGCAATAGTATTCTTTGTTTATGGCTCCGTACCAAATTTCATTCTTACAAGTTTCTAGTCAAAGCGATGAGCTAAGTAGGGTCGGGTCGAGAACGCTGACTCGGATTTTTTCAGATGTTGAAATTATGAAGAAAAAGTTAAAGCTACGATCTGAAATTCACACAAAACATGCTTTGGTTATTATTATTTCTTCCTACATTATCACTTTCCTAATAAAGAAAATACAAAAGGCGTCCGATTAAGTTTTTTAAAAATTGGGAAATGAGCCACTGTGTACCGGTACTGGTCTACAGTGACTCGACCCTGTAGTACACAGTGACTCTAATAGTACACAGTGGCTCGGCTATATATTATTCAATTAAAACTATGATTTATATTCAGTTAAATGTAAAACTAATAATATAAAATCGATTAAGACCAACCTTAACACTTGGGATCCATTTTTTGGTATTATATATTCATTGTTTTTCGATCACTACAATTTTAAAATTGTTTAATTTTTATTCCTAACTATGCTAAGCAAGTTATATACTAAACAACGTAATGGCATTTAGAAGGAAATAATATTAAAATTAACAAAAAAAACAATAATTTGTACAATCCAAAAATATGTATTTAAAATATAATTTAACGATGAGAAGCAAACATTTGAATTAGCTGGCTAATTTATGTTTAAATTAGTAATAATAATACGTTTATAAACATTTTATAATATCAATCACTTTTATTTAGTTCAATAATTACCTACATGCAAATCATAGGTATTATTATTTTTTAACAAGCCTTTTAGAAGTTTGTTTCTCATTTTGACAGGTAACTACCAAAATTAAATGAGCTTACAGATTTGCAGGCATTAAAATACATATTTCTTTATGAAATTTTACTTATATTTACTTTACTTTTACAAAACAAAGTACACAGTGACTCAGGAGTCACTGTGTACCTTTTAAATTTGAGCCACTGTACACGCCGTCGTCATTTTGAATTAACTGGCCCACAAATCTCACATAGTTTGCCGTAAGGAAAGCGAATCCATGCCATTTGATAGTGCATTAACGTCACCTTCTATCAATAAAATACAAATCAACCAATCATTATATTTGAATGAATAATAACCTTCGAGCATCCATCAACGGAGTTGTCATGACACCGTCAAGCAATGAGCGTGCGGGACAACTATAAGTACCAAGAAAACCTAAGAGCGAAAGAGACAGGCTTAGCATTATGTCTTTGTCTAAATTTCACTTTTTGATTCGTTGGGCGCTCAGACTAAAGAAGAAAGGTTGGGCGCAACAGTTGGCACAAACATGGCAGTTGCGTGAAAAATATTTTTTGCTTTTATTTGGTGATAACGAGTGCTAAGTGTGAAAAAACTTGATTTACATAGTGAATTATTAGAGAAAATTTCATAGAACATGGTGATTTGTTATGTAAAAGGCTGTAAAAGCCGTAGTGAACGCAAAGAAGAAAATATATCCTTTCATACGTAAGTACGATATTTTTACGACAATGTGACTTGATTACGAATAATTTAGGAGCAATGAGAGCCCTGCTTTATTGAAACGCTATTTATATGGGTCATAAATAGTAAATTAAGACTAAAAACATGAATTGTTTTTATGAAATTACTCGGCTAAATTTAAAGTATAGTAAACTATTTTACTCGCAAAGCGTTAGTCAAACATAGTTGTCATTTAGCAGTATTTTGAATTTGATCGGGTTATGCGTTTTTTGGTAATACCAGTTTCGTCTTGGTATTTTACCCAAGAAATTAAGGCAAAATATTTTTTTATAAAGATGGTTTGAGTCGAAATAGACAAAGCAACATATATCACTCTGCAAAAAATCATTACAATAAAGATAAAATAAACAATTAATTTTTTAAATTTATATTACCACATAATAATATTTTTTATTTTCTCTGTTTAGTTATAGGTTTTATTTGTAAGTAGGTATTATTTATTTATTTGCACACCACCGACCAAACCGATTTCAGTCACCGATTTCTTGCTAAGATTGCCTGGAAGAGATCACTCAAGGTGATAAGGCCGCCCACTTGCGCATTCATTTATAGTTTAAGTTCATTTCATATCGTAATTTATTTTTGGTGTGCAATAAAGCTATATTGTATTGTATATTTTTAATTGTTTTTATTTATAAAGATTTCCGATGGATCCAGGCGTTCGTCAAATATGGATTCATGCAACAGGGCGACATAATTGGGAATCTCAAAACATGCACGCATGTGTTCTAGACATTTTGACCAAAACAGTTTAAGAAAAACTCCAAATAATAGATTTTTTATTTAATATCTGCTGTACCCACACTGTATATTAATGAAAATGAGACAAAGGTGATAAATATATTTTTTATTAATTGAAATTAAGTAATTTAGTAAAATTTGTTTCGTAAGTTTTTTCAAATATAAATATAATATTTTGATTCAAATGTCTTAATTACCCACTTTATTAAAATTAAAATTGAAGGGATCTATACTAAAAATTTAATTTTCTACTCGTAATAATCTAGGCTGCGCTGAAATATGATGTTGCTCAAATGGAGACGTGTACGTCTCCTGTTAGGATGAATGTCCCATTCACGTCCAGACAATTGACTCCATTGATTAAAGTTGTGAGTAATAAAATAAATATATGAATTTAGATATTCCAAAGGAAAATTTCGTATTCGAAAATTTCGTACAGTTTTAGTTAAGTATTTTTTGTAAATTTGTAGGTATGTTAAAGTAGTTTTTTTTAATATTCTTACTTTAATCCAGAAAATTAATCAACAAATTATTTTAGCAGTTGGTTATTACTATATTCTTTGTATGTCTACGTAAAAAGTTTTCCTTGAAATAAATATGTATTTTGTTTACAAATCCTTCTGAGTATAATTTATTCCTACATAAATTTTATCGACATAGGTACTGTGTGTGTCATTTTTATTTGAGTCCCTTTTTTAGGTGATACTAATGATTACGTACAACTTTGGTACGTGTGTATGTGTAAGTATGAACAAAAGTAGGGGAATTTTTATGACTCTGGCAGCCCTGAGATTTGTCGTCGTCCCTTTCGGGTATACTAGCTTATTTCGGCTCCATTGTGATATTTCCTCCGAGATAATAACTCATGTAATTTACCATAGAAATCTTTTTTTTTGCCACAAAAATACGCAAACATTTGTGGCTCTTCTAATCGGCGTCAGAATTGGTGGATCACTGATTGGTACGTGTTCGGGTGTCGAAAGCTACCGATGAGAGCTCGGAGGAAGAACAAGCCTGGAGTCATAGTAATAAATTGAACGTGTTCTGTATGTCTGCACTCTTTCGACTTATGTGCGCACCAACGCGGAAGAAAGAGATAACTAGTTACTATATAGATCACCTTCAAATGACAGTGTAGCCGTTTTTTAATACCTCAATTTAGTGATGTGCCTACGACGTACGAAATAAAAAACCGAAACCCAACCCGAAACATACATTCTGTTCTGTCACTTTAACGATTATTCTAGTAGTTTCGCTAACTAAACCATATTAAAGTGACGTAATTGTAACATGTTTTCAAAATCGATCTTTTAGGCATAGTTAGAACTAGGTGAGAAAACCTGGAAAAGGATTGTGTAGTTCGAAATAAATAAAATAACTCAGATAACTTTTGTAGGTTTTTATTTACTGACCCTTAAACAATACAGTTTTATTTAAAAAATTACGTACTTTATCTTGTGGTTGTATAAGTTGCTTAGTCATATAATGAATTTTCGTTTTTAAGTATGTCTCGGCTATGGCTTTTATGAGTAGATTTCTATGATTATCAATATTCCACTGATCAATACTATGTTGAAATAATTGTTCGAATAAATTACTACTATTGGCAAAACCGAGACCCGATTTTAACCGAATTCAGAACAATTGTGCACAACACTATACTTAAACCAAACTTTTGCGTATTTTTAACATATAATGGCAAAATTTTATTGTTTTCCTCCAAAATGAGGTTCTAAAAGAGTAGAAATTTGTTATATTTTAATATTTTGATTCAGTTTTGTATTGTTTTGTGGAAAATGATAAAAAACTCTAACCTGTGAAATGACAAGCTCTGGATTTCGTCACTTTTCTTCGAAGCATGGCTCTTACAGCCATAGGCAACGCACGCCATTTGTTCTTCAGTAGAAAACACTTCTCAAACAAACTCATTTAACCAAATATTCCAAAGATTCACGGTATATTCGCCAGAAATCCAAATCCACAGCTAGTATCCAAATTGGTTACTCGAGCTAGAAAAACCGGCTTCACTAACGTAAAGGGCCGAACAGATTGAATATAGTTGTCTCTTTTTAGCACACTAAAAACATTCATTAAAAAGAGAGGTTCCGATAGTGCGCCACACTTCAACTTATTACTATGTCTCCAGGCTTGTCCATCCTCCGAGGATGAGAGAATGGATACAGATGATATTGCTACTCTGTATAGGAAATATAGGCTTGAGTCAGTGTACCCGACTGAGTCACTGTTCCCGACCCGACCCTACTCTAATCTTTAATCTTGGTTGTGGCCTCTGCGTTATGGCCGCAATTTTGCCAATGTTAGCGATGGACAAACACGCTGATTGCGAAGTGTTAGGTTAAATGTCACTGTCAAAATGTAAAGTTTATTATCTGTATCGTCGATTGCCATGCCATTTGCCTTTGACTCGGAGGAAATATCACAATTGATGGATGCTCGAAGATCCCTATCTATCTATCTATCTATCTATCTATCTATCTATCAGTGTTGCCAATGCTACGGCAATTACCGTGTTCTACGGCTTTCAGGCCAAAATATCACAATATGCACGGCCTACGGCTGCAACCCTGTAGCCGTAGCAGATTCTACGGCTATTCGCAAATTCTACGGTAATTGATTAACTCCGATGCGCGAAATTACTCACTTCACACTTACCCAAATATTATTTGACAGGAGATCAAGAGGAACAGCACTTTAGGATTGACGATTTTTAAACATCGGAGTAGCTTACTGTATTCGATTCCTCCAAATCCAAGATCCAAAATTTTCACCACCGATTCCAAGAACATCTCTAAATTGGCACTAAGTGTTTTATCATTGCTCCATTCGAACAGTGATTGTGAACGGATTTTCAGTCACGTGAGCAATATAAAAACAAAGAAGAGGAACAAATTATTTACTTCAACTATTAGCGGACTTCTCTTAACAAAAGAATGCATTAAAAGTAACAACAGCAAAAATGATTGCAGAACGTTTGAACCCACCACCTCAATGTACCAAAAAATTAAAGACAAGCAAAAATATTTCTATAAGAACGAAGAAGAGTTTATAAAAAGTATTCGAGATTTATACCGTGAATAATATGTTTAATTAAATAAAAATTAAAGCTATTCAAAATTATTATTTGTTGTTATTTCTTCAAACAAATAGAAAAAAAACAACATTAGCCAAATGGCACTTTTATAAGGTTTTTAATGAAACGTTTAATTATCATTAATTAAACTTTTTTTAAAGCAATGACACGGCCCACCCATGATCTTTTTCCATATAAACACGGCTTTTTTACCTAATATACACGGCCGCCTAAAAATTTTCATTGGCAACACTGCTATCTATAGTCAAATCAAAGCCATTTGCCATTGCATTGATGTGTTTTGGTGCACGCTTTTTCCTTATTTATTGTGTTTTTTATCTGATTTTACACAACAAATAATAAATCTAATGTAAATTTACTGGTTAACCATTTTATTTCTCCATTTCTAATCATGGAAGTGGTTAAAAAAAGTGAGTAAATCTTCAAGGGCTGGTGGTATTGTTCTCCGCACAAAAGACTCATATTTATATTCATTATTCCAGATTTCAAGGAGTCGCTGCCACAAATCAGTGCTTCTATAGATAAAGCGGACTTTTTAGTAATAGATGCAGAGTTTACCGGAATAATACACGGCCGGGACGTGCGTGCATTTGATTCTCCGCAAGAGTACTACCTTCGACTGCTGAACGGGTCTACACAGTTTTTACTGATACAATTCGGCCTGTGTGCGTTTTACTATGATGAAGAGAAGAAGATGTTCATGAACAATGCGTATAATTTCTATTTGTTCCCTCGTGGGCGGCCTGGGCCTGAGAAAGTGTTCATGTGCCAAAGCTCCAGTTTAGATTTCTTATCTGCACAAGGATTTGACTTCAACAAGCTCATTCGAGATGGTAAATATATAAGTATATGTTTTTGCATATCCTTGATGTGTTTCATTTATATAATATAAACATTTTCTTTCAGGTATTTCATACATGACTGAACCCATTGAAAGCAAACTGAGGGATAACCTCACAGAGAGGCAAAAACTTTATGCTAAAGAAAAAGAACCAGTCAACATACCTGATGAAAACAAGGCTTTGATTGAGGAGACTTGGTAAATATTTTTTTACATGTATTTTGTGTGACTGGTGAAACATGATGGTAGAAGTCACAACTTTTCATGAACATTTGTTTGTAGATGTCTACACTAATATCCTTATACCTAATAAACTCCAGATTATATCTGCTGTCTTACCAGACAGTATTTTAAATATATGTCCTATATGTCCAAACTTTGTGATATGAGATAGTAATATTCACCATCAAACTAGTAAAAATAGTACATAATGTTTATATTTTTGCAGTAAAAAAGTGAGAGATTTCATAGATGAGAACAAAAGTGATGAGATGGAGATAGATCGGTGTAATTCATTTGTCCGGATGCTGCTGTATCAAGAGTTGAAACTCAGGTTTAAAGATGAAATCTTGCTAGAGACTGTCATCTTGGAAAATAAAAACAGGTGAGTTTTTCTTCTTAGAATTGGCCGGTTATCAATTAAAGTGCACACAGCACAGTCAATATAACTTAATCACAGAGACAAATTTAGTATGAGCTAGGTCAATAAAGTGACTTAAAATATAGGATAAAAACTAGCCTTTGCTCTAAACCAGGGCTCAATATAGTTGAATACCAATATTGATTAAAATATGTTCAGCCACTTAAGCTCAAAGATAAAACAAACATCCTCACACACATCAAATTATGCATAAGTGTATTTTAAACATGTTAGTTTTCGATCCCAAAACACTAGGCATAAAGCTAGGTTCTATTTCTTATAGGTTGTGTAGTTATTGTAATAATAAAAAAATACCAAATATAAAAAAAACAAGTATAAATAGTTTCACCCCGGCTAGATTTCATACTAATATTGTTAAGTATTCCCCGGTGTGATATATACAACAGAGATAATATCCGGCTGTTTTTTGATATCTTTAATAAAGGTCCTCGGTTAAATTGGAGTCGAATAAGTTATTTAAATAGTCGATATTAATTGTACTCTATTTTTGTGTATGTCCATTTTACAGTAGAAGGTTTTATTTTTGTTAGTAATGATAAATTAGCTAGGTTCATTGTTTAGGAAGTGTACATATCGTTTTATATATTTGTGTATTTAATAATAAGTTTTGATTGTAGTACAATTCTGTTGATGAACAAAAAAAAAATATATTTTCCAGGCTTCTAAAAGTGATTCGTATAAAATCAGACTCTGACACAAAGAGCCAGACAACAAAGCGGATAGAAAAAGAATGGGAGGAGTTTGATGATGCAGTGGGCTTCTCTAAAGTGGCGCGGATGATCAGTCAGTCGGTAAGATTTGTGTTTTACATGGTGTTCATAAATTACCAGTTACATCCTAAGTTTTGTATCAGACAGGCTTTAAATCAATATAATTGCTGAATTCTTACTTACTTTCCTTTTTAGCTATTTCATAACCTATGTGCCTACATGACTGAATCATTGATCCTATAGAATTGTAACGTCTTACTAATTTCATGTCAGAAATGCTTCCACATTTCATTTCTTACCCACACATTACTGGCTAACTAAGCAAAACACTCGTCATGATGCCGGTAATAGCCAACTGGTGCGGAGTGTTTGTTCACTCGTTGTTCCTTGGTCGCTCCACCCACTGTGCCGGCAATGGTAGACCATCTCATTGGCTTTACTTTTTGCCTCAGCTATGTTCCTATAGTATTAACATGCTGAGTTCTCTTGCAGGAGAAGCTCGTGATTGGCCACAACATGCTGCTGGATGTGATGCACACACTCAACCATTTCTTCCAACCGCTGCCAGACGACTATGATGCATTCAAGGAGTTTACGCATTGTATGTTTCCTAGGTAAGAGAAATTCATAAAAATAATAACAGAATGGTTAACTAACTAGCCCCATATTGTGTTGTGTCATAAGCTGGAATTATTTTATATTTACAGAATATTTTTGCATGATTTTTTGCAATATTTTTTTCAATATGTTTCTTTAAAGGCTTAAAATAACTTGTCAGGGATAAGTTTCCATTGCAAAGCATAGCCACTTCAAACAGTAGCAATATGAATATATATTAAAAATTAAATATTAGACTTTACAGAGAGATCAGACCTGGAATCAAAAGTAGCTTATGTGTTAGATCTACTTTTTTATTCCATATTAACACGGAGAAAACCGTGAGGCGCTGTAGTAACTAACAATCGCTCATCATGTGATTACCATTATCATGGTCTGCAGCAAAGTCCACCAGTAGTTATTCTTCATATTCCAGGTTATTGGACACCAAGTACATGTCGAGCCTGCCCCCCTTCAAAGACAAGGTGACGTCGAGCGTGCTGCCCCATCTGCTGCAGACGCTCTCCGAACCACCCTTCGCGCTGCCTAAAGTCGGTCAGTACAATATTATAGCGATTTTCATATAAAAAAAAAACTGTTTTGGAAAATAATATGTAGGTATAGTTAGTAGATATGATTTCTGAATGTGATTATCATTATGAAAGGAGAATTGCTGGGAAGAGTGAAATCTGCCTGAAATGATAATCCTTCGACAAATGACATCATACTGAGCTCCGTAGATTTGTCAGATTGTTTTTCCTAAGATTTTACAACGATTAAACAACTGCTTTTGTAATTTTATGAATGCTTTTTAAGGTTACTGGGATGTTTTACTACAGCAGCCGGCCCAATGTAAAGCTATGCTCGCGCTTGCCTAAAAGAAACCTACTAATTTTGGATATATTGTAATGCTATACTGTTAGTTTAACTTGTGCGCAGGTTCTTACGAGGGACGGGGCTACTCCCGCGCGGCAGACAAGCTCCACGAGGCAGGATACGACGCATACATCACTGGGCTCTGCTTCCTAGCAATGCACGCACACCTTACGCGCATGCGTGGGGAAGAAACTATGCGCCCCGACCCGGACTCGGCAGTCTTGAAGCCCTTCCTGAACAAGGTGTATCTGGCCAAGACAGCGCACCAAGACTCGCCCTATATGAACTTTAATGGGGATGACCGTAAGTGACCTTTTATATGAAGCTTTCTTATATAACTGGACTCTTCTTCCGTGTTATGTATGTACGTACATGTCACGCGCATGCGCGGGGAAGAGACCGTGCGCCCCGACCGAAAAAGGGGTATCTGGCCAAGACAGCACACCAAGACTCGCCCTATATGAACTTTAATGGGGATGACCGTAAGTGACCTTTTATATGAAGCTTTCTTATAACCCTGGGCTCTTCTTCCGTGTTATGTATGTACGTACATGTCACGCGCATGCGCGGGGAAGAGACTGTGCGCCCCGACCGAAAAAGGGGTATCTGGCCAAGACAGCACACCAAGGCTCGCCCTATATGAACTTTAATGGGGATGACCGTAAGTGACCTTTTATATGAAGCTTTCCTTTCTTATATAACTGGGCTCTTCTTCCGTGTTATGTATGTACGTACATGTCACGCGCATGCGCGGGGAAGAGACCGGGCGCCCCGACCGAAAAAGGGGTATCTGGCCAAGACAGCACACCAAGACTCGCCCTATATGAACTTTAATGGGGATGACCGTAAGTGACCTTTTATATGAAGCTCTCTTATACAACTGGGCTCTTCTTTCTTGTCATGTAAATACGTGCATGTTACGCGCATGCGCGGGGAAGAAACCGTGCGCCCCGACCGAAAAAGGGGTATCTAGGCAAGACAGCGCATCTAGATTTGCCCTATATGAACTTTAATGGGGATGACCGTAAGTGACTAATATGAAATGTTCAGCAGTATTTTTTTTTTGTAATTAACAGGTTCTCTCCTGACCAAGCCACTCGTAATGTGTCAAAACGTAATTAATTTACTGATTTTTTATTTGATGTTCCCATCTGACTTAAATTGTAATACATTTAATTTATGTAGTTGGCTTCTAGTCAAATCAAATCAAAAGTTTTTTATTGAACTTAAATCTACCTATTTACAATCACTGGGCTTATAACGTAGCAAGAAAATATACCTAAAGAAACCGCCAGATAAACCCTCTCTGCTAAAGAATCTGAAATTTGTTCCTCAATGACTACTCTTTAATGTTCCAGCTACGCCGACGCGAGACCACGTGTTCCACATCACGTTCCCCAAGGAGTGGACGCGGAATGATATCAACACATTGTTCAGCCCTTATGGTAAGCGTATATATTTTACTAGTGGGTGCTCGCGGCTTCGCTCGCATTCACAAGTAAAACTTGCATCCCCTATTTCACCCCTTCAAAAGTGGCATTTCCAAATATCCTTTCACAGCGGATGCCTATGTCATAACATCTACCTTCATTCCAAATTTCAGCCCAATCTGTCCAGTGGTTTGGGCTGTGCGTTGATAGATCACTGATTATCAGTCAATCAGTCAGTCAGTCAGTCACCTTTGAGTTTTATATATTTAGATATATATATATATATATAGATAGATGTTACCGTGCTCACATAGTTGCGACTTTTGAGGTACCTACCTACGAGTCTGTATCCTTGGCCGCTTGACGGTCCACTTATTACTTTTTTTACATTTGTTTCTATTGACCAGTGAGTAATGCAGTGGCGCCCGTAGCTCAGCTAGCGGAGGCAATCGCATGCGATTACCAATGTTAAGCAAAGGTCGACGCGGTCAGTACGCGGTTGACCGAAAAGTGGCATTCCATTTTGGACGTTTCCGTGGGTCGGATGACAAGTTAAATTGTAGGTTCCGGCTGTTTGTTTAGTATGGCAGTCGTTAAGCGATGTCAGGGGCTCTGTCACCATACACCAAGTGGATAAAAATGGTGGAAAGACTATTAGTCCTCGTGCCATGCTTGCCCTGCAGGGCGGCTTGATAAACTCTCGACACCAGAGTTGGCCACTCTCATTCGATAAGAAGAAGAAGTGAGTAACGAAGGGTGTTATCATGGCAGGTCCCGTGATGACTCAGTTCGTGGACGACACGCACGCGTGGGTGGCGCTGACGCGGCGCGAGCAGGCGCGCCACGTGCTGCGCGGCCTGGCTGCCTCCGCGCGTGTCACCGTGCGGCCCCTCGCGCACCACAAGGTATGCATTCATACGTGGCGCCGCTCAGCCAATCACAGCGCGCGGCCTGCATCGCGCAAACAACATAGACTGCGAACAGCTCTCCCCGGGCCCAGCGAACAACGCCTACTCGAAGGGATTTCCTTATTGCTACATATACAATAATACATTTTCACTACATACTTACATCAAAATACATACACCGATTACAAATGTAGGTATATGTTTGTTAAAGTGTCGTGCTAGCTCTGGCGCGCCACCAGAGCCAATGGCCAATAAATTACACCCCTGCAAGCTTAGAAAAGTAGTATATTTTTCTAAGAGACCGTATAAATAATAGCATTTGATCGACTCGCTCCGGGAGCTACTATCGCTTAGCGAAACATGTCACTTAGCCTGCTGAATTCACTTCGCTCACGCCGAATGCAAAGAAACGACGAATGGAAAAACAGTATGGTTCACTTACCGTATACTTACAACTAATTTGTATGTAAATTATGTTTTATATTATTATTGTCTGTTTTTTTTGTAATAGTATAGACACCACTATTATTTACAAAACATTAATTATAAATATCCTTTCGTCCACAGATCCTGTCTCGTCCAGACGACGCAGAGAAGAAGCAGTCCGGCACAATGACGTATCTATCCTTCACTTTATTATTACTTCTCACTTTCTTTATTTACTTAGTGCTCGTAACCAACCCGCATCTTTACACTCAGTGTAAATACATGCTGAGTGAAATATTCACCGCAGTCGTTTCACTGAAACATCTTGACGTCTTTTCATGCGTTTCTGAATTGGTTTAGGACATGGAATTTGTGTTTAGGATGTTCTCGGCTGTTAGTCATTGTACGGCGGTAGTTAAGCCATGTCGTAGGCGTTTTGAAAGAGTTGGCCATTCTCTTACGAGAAAGAAGGACATGGTAAAAGAAACAGCTATACCTACTAGAGAGGAAAGTTATTTTGCAAAAGTCCATCGCTGATGTACATTTTAGACACCAACACTTCATATTTTTCCTAAACTTTCAACTGAAGTCTATAATTTAATTATACATTTAAGAAATTACTCGGCTACTGCTAGTCCTTTCTTCTTCTATCTGGTGTTTGTGTTCGCTAGCCACCCAGTTTTTTTTAGAAAAGAAGTCTAAATTGATTTATTATTAGAGAAATGTAGAAAGACCTGTGCGACTATGGTTGGATGATGTTACAAAGGTTGAAGGACTCATTACGCTGATGAAGATGAAGTAGATTTCTTAAATGTTTCTTGATTGGTTTAGTATCGAAAGCTAAAGTTTAGAATGTGATTCTAAAGTTGTATGGATGGTTGGAATTTATGTCTAATATATTGTGTGTAGTGAGATTCTGTCTAAGTGTGTGTTACATTGAGCGCTTCCGTGCTTCGAACGGCTTGGCCGTTATCTTATATTGGTTAGGTGTGCTATGAGTATTTTTCATCAGTTTTTTTATTAATTACGTGTATGTATGGTTATAGGAAATTCGAGCGCGTCTTTGGTTATTCTTTATTTTTGTAGTGAGTATGAGGCAGTTTCAGTTTTAAGTATTCTGTGACTTCTCGAATTTTCTTTCAATCCTCGTTTTGTTCGAACATTTTCCCTGGTTCCTCTGTGTTTGATACCTAAGGATTTAATTTATATGTAAGTTTAAAAATTGATCTCAGTTGAGGTTAAGATACTT
Organism: Macaria notata; assembly: GCA_927399415.1. Classification (NCBI taxonomy): domain Eukaryota; kingdom Metazoa; phylum Arthropoda; class Insecta; order Lepidoptera; family Geometridae; genus Macaria; species Macaria notata. The sequence continues at coordinate 8,129,925 of OV656725.1, read as the reverse complement.
TTAAGGCATTCATTAAAGATTGAAGTCTCTTTGATATTTTTGAACTAGTTGTAGTAATTAAACCGCTTTTTTCTTTATGTAAGTGTAATTTTTGTGCAGGATTAGTTGCGAACAATGCAAACTTAAGGGTTGAATATATACAGTATGTACTTAAACTGTTTCATAACACGATACTGTGTCACAGGTCAACATTTTTTTACGAACAGCAAATTTTTTAGCAAGGAGAACTAAAGTCGTTTGAAATGGAAATAAGAAATGTTTTTAATGGATATTTAAAATTGACCACTCACCCTGTATAATGTATATAAAGAGTTTCTTGCTTATCATTGTCTAGAAAGTTATTCGAATTTACTGAAAAGGGGTTTAAGTCAAGCTTGCTTTTACAATATGATTTGGGATTTGGTCACCTACATAACTCCTAAGCAGACATTCCATTTCTTTAAAGAGTGCAATGTGACTCTAAAAGGTTTACTAAATGTAAAGTTTCATGTACCTAACTGTAAGTTTTTTCTTGTGTGTTTTAAGGGATATATTTGATATTTCTCGAATAAACTTTTCCTTTACTATTCCGATGTTTTATTTATTGAAACTGGTATGGTTCGGTTGGAGTCACATTGTGCTTTTTATATCGATATTCTTTAATATTAATGCATATATGTTAAATTATTTGTGTGTTTTTCTGCATCTCGCTTTAAGCTTTATCACATTGTAACTCCAACTGCGCCTTTTCCCTTGAAATTATATTGCATACATGTGTTGCTTCTTAATCATTTACATGGCATATGAAATATCTCGGCGTTTGAAGAAAAGTTAGTCCAAAAAGGCTTTTCGGTAAAACAGTAATTTATCTAAATAAGTGTAACTCGTAGCACAATTGCCATAGGCAATCCTGATCCCGCGTACGGCGGCCATCATGTGACCTAATATGTGCTGAATTAAAAACTAAAACAATCAAAAAACGCAATTGAAAACCAAATCAAGGTAATGAATAATGAGAAGTAACTTTTTTAGCTTAAAGTCGGTTTGATAGATAAAGCAGAAAGACGTTCAGTAGCGCAGTTTCCGTAACATATCGTGGCTCCCAGACAACAAACGCGGCGACCCGGCGGCCATATTGCATTTCAATGCGCTACAATTACATATTACGACCACGTGCACCAGAAAAAATATATTTAATCAAAATAAAGACCAACACTTTTTAAGATGAAAGTCGGTTAAAACGATTATGCAGAAAGACAGTCACTAGTGAAGTTCCCGTAACATCTCGTGGCTCCCAGACAATGGCGCGTGGCGCGGCGACCCTGCGACCTCGCGTGCGGCCGCCATCTTGCATTTTAATGCGCCACATTTGCATGTCGCGACCACGTGCGCCGATTATTCCATCCTCATTTATTTCCCTAAGCTTTGAGCTCAAGCTCGACGAATAGACTAGAAAAGCTTTGAACAGAGCGCATAATATAAATGAAGATGACTTTAATTTAATTATTGCAGTAGGTGTTCCTTAAGTGTCGCTTGATTCAGATGTCATTCAGATCATCTTGCAGTGCAACTTTTCTTAATAGGTAAGTCCTTAGAATTAATATACACTTGGAATGTGTATTTGTATCTTTATAATGTCCAAATTTCCCATAGATAAGCCAAATTACCTTATTTGGTAATAAGCAGCCTTTACGAGAGATAGTACTTAAGTATGTTTTCCCTATGGGAAATTCAAATAATTGACATGTTTAAATGAATAAAATAATAATTTACACAAAAGCCTTTGTGTAGTAACTTCTTGTTGATTAATCAAATAACTCGTGCTGGTTTTGATATCTAAACTAGTCTACATCTTACTGTCATCTTAGTCTGGAGAACAATAATTCTCTGTTATTCTATTCGCTCTGTAATATATCACATCTGATATCTGTATTCCAAGTTAAAAGGGTATCATTTTCTTAGTCCGAGCTCTAGCGCTAGACTAATGTTAGGCATTTACTTGAAAAGACCTTCCTTATTGATACGATCTTAATTTCAATAGTTTTGCGGCACAATGTGGTTCCGATAGCCGAATTTAATAAGTTTAATCCCGAGTTTGGTCTCGGTCGTGATTGCGATCGACATCTACCATTGTTTCTTTCAGAACGATGTTGTATCGCCGCCATGCCTATACTAGAAGGGGATAAAAGCTAGCAATGTAGGTACTTTCTCGCACGCTACTCTTTTGGGTATCGAATAACAGTTCGATTCTAACGACACGAATTGTCCTTGTATCGCTCGTACTGTTAGACTTGCATTCAATTTGGTAGGATTTCGATAGTCTGTATCATGTTACATCGGGTAGACCCGCTCCTTTTTAACACATCTTAATATATATAAATCTCGTCGTTTTATATATAGGTAAATATGTACTTACGAAGAAATAGTGTAAGAAAAAACATTAACTTTGTCGAAGTTAATATGATTTTTTCACGGTCAATTTGCATAAAGCGTACGTGCAGTGTTATCCGCTCCGTCAGTACGGAATAAAAAGTAGGTTTTGTAAAACCTTTTTGCTTTTTCTTTCGTTAGATCCAGGGTCTGATCTATTTTCGTATATTTTGTCCGAAACAAACTTTCACCTTTTCACAGCGATTGATATAATTTACGTTTGTACCCTACAGTCTTATACAACTACAACGCAGCACCATCTCTCTCCATCACATCGTGAGCACATAACGGCAACTCAGAATGCTAAACAAACAATAACAGTCAAACACAATTGCCGTGTGCGGGCGCGGCAGCTCGTAAACAGTCGGTTTTCATCGCTCGTGCCGATCGTATCTCCTGACTTACAACCGCCATAGATTGTATACAACTGGTAGAGGGATAACCTTTGGGATTGATGCCTATCCTATGGAGCTTTCTTAGAGGCAGCTTAGCCTTTAACTAATTACTATCTACTCTTTCACTTTGCGAATTTACGTAAGTCATATTCGATAAATGATGTATTTTAATGACGAGCGAAACTATAGCGAAACATAAAATTGGTAAAAGCTGCTACTTTTACGTATTTAGGTACTCGTAATATTATTTTGCAAGGACGTCAAATTTCTTTTGACAGTTTGCTATTTCCTGTCTTCCATTTTATTTTATCTTCCTGGAATTATTGGATTGGTTCAATGTTTTATTAGGTATGTAAATTAATGCCTATCTTTCTTAGTTATAGCAGAGGCTTCGTTTGTATGTGTTCGTTTATTATTGTCTTTAGGAATTTGTTCGGATTATTATCAGAGTCGCTGCTGATTAAAATGTATTGGAATGGTTGTTTGTCTATTTTTTTTGCTAGATATGTTTGTAATTACCGCGTTAATAAGTTATTATATATATTACAAAGTGCAACTTTTTGAAAAAATTACAAGCCGTGTTTGCACTTCTGAATCTCCCTTTACACCACCTTTCTACAATAAAGCATGTTTCAAGCAGCTTCCGCGTAACCCACTCTCTGTACTGTATTTATCTAATCTATGGCGGAGATGCGCACGCGCCTGCTAGAGCCCGCACAAGGAAGCTCTGCGCCTGGATGAAATTAGAACTAAAAAGTCCTCTGCAGGACATGATCTTGAAGATCAATGCATGGTAAATATGCTGCTACAAGTTGTTTACAGAGTTTAAATTGTGTCTACTTTACAAGCCCGCGTTTGATAGCAGGCGGTAGCCCCATTTCATTGTTGTCTTATAAAACTTCATGTCAATTATGTATGTTGCTGTTTCATCTATATGCTGCTAAACCATTACGAAAAACATTTTAAGTATGTTACTCGGTCGTTGTCTTGAACTCACCACAAATACCTGCTTACGTGCCTTTGAAATTAGTAGTTTTTTTTGCCAGAAATGTAATTCAATCGACAGTACCCTATTCTATAAATATGATTAAATATCTAGTCAGCCTCTTTTCTATTTAAAGTAGAGTTTAGGCGTATGCATAGGGCGTTCCCTAGATCCGTCAACATCTTTCACATGTCTTCGAATTTTGTAATACTTACACGATGTTTGAAACTAAATCAAAACATATTGAGCAAGCTTTGAGAAATGGCCAATTCTAGTATTTTAATCAGCATTCGTGAGGTAGATTCAGTACAATTTCTAGTCTTTCCCTGCCTTTGGGCTGCACTTTATCACGCCTCTAGTTTGAAAACGGTGCAATTATTTCTGAAGCAACAATTCCATTGAGGTGCATTTCCAAAGATTCTAAAGCTTAATTCGCGGGAGTGGAGAGTTTTAGTTGCGCTCATAGGCGATATAATTCAAGAGTCCTATTTCAATATTAATCTATAATATAAGCTGTTTCGTCAATCATGTGTCCTGCGAAAATCAGTTCAAAATCGTACGAAACGCTTTATTTCTATCCATATACATATTATACTAGGATTGCAATATGTTGGGATATTTTATTAGACCTCTTTTCTCTGACAATAACAATGCAGGGGTAAATTTGGTTTCTCCTAGGCAAGCATTACTATTTTAGACTACAGTGCCCTTTAATATTAGGCAGTTTGTAGTCAAACGTAAGACCAATATCACATGATGGAAGAAAAGTTTCGTCTAAAGGACGTAAGTTTAAAGAACGATATTTTCTACAGATCTTTCACAATGTACAATTTAAAATAACCAAAATAAAATTCTGTTATAAAACCGTTGAGGAGTCTATTGCGTGTCGTGAGTTGCATTCATTGGGTAGACAAAAGATAGCCGGATTGCGAGCTCGGCGCAGCGCTCGCATACTAATGATGCCACCCGATGTCGATCCTACCTCACGGTGCCGGGTACCGACACTACACTTTTGGTAGGATACCATTATAAATATAAGAGAAAGTATTTTTTATCTTTTTGTTCTACCTTCTGCCTAATGGAGCTACGGATCTTTAAAATGCTGGTCGTATGGGCTGATTTTGTTTGGGTGAGCGAAACTTAACTGGTTTTCGGTTAATAAATTAGTTTTTTCACTGTTTTCATTTTCAAGCAATCAAGTTATCACAAAGACACAGCCAAGTTGAGTCCCTTCTAATTATAATTTGGTAACTATGCCCAATATGCGAGTATCTGAAAGTTCTTTTGTAAATGGTACCAAAAGGATGAAGCAAATCCCCTTCGGCCATTTTCGAAACTAAAGTTCGAAACCAATTTCTAAATGAGAATAATATTTCTTCTTTCAAAAACAGTTTCTAAACGAGAATATTTTTTCTTCTTTAGATACTGGCTTCGATAAAAGAAGTATATGTATATCATATCAAACAAAGTTGGAAACAGCAAGACATTTTATCCCGTATTCTTGCAAACCAGAAGCACCCCAGTTGCGGCGAATCTCGCGATTAATTCCCCGACACCCGTCCCTAACGACCTGCTATCAGTATTTGTCTAGCTCTTTTCAAATGGCCAAAGATTAAAGCAAACAATTTAGTTCGCAGCACTGTTCCTGATAATAGCCCCGATAAGGCAAGCCTAGGAAATGGGCTCTGAATCTAAAGCTGTGTAAACTATTCGTTAAGTTACGTTTGATGTATGTATAGAAGTAACCAACTTAGGTAACTGATCTATATGATGTTAGCACTGGCTGTTGTCAGACATTGTTATTAAATCACTCGCTTACATCCTGCACATGCTGAGGCCGGGTTGTGACACATAATAAGTTTTATATTTTGTGATCTGTTATAATGTTATTTGTGTATTTTGTCTCAATTAAGGTATTTTGTTTTTATTCTTTAATATCAACAGCTCATAGAGCTCCGTACCTATAAGCATTTTTTGGCATACGCCAATATTCCCTGTTTTAAGCTTCTCTTACGGCCTTTTAACTGTGCCTAAGTTTATTGATACCTTAACTTCATCGATTCGCGCACAGTTAAAAGCGCGCCGCCGTCAATTTTTCCACCAGTTTCATCCGTCGGTGTCACCCGTGTGTAATTGACGAACTTACGGACACGCGTCGCAGCGACGCGGGCCCAAATGCGTCCTCGACGTCTCTGCCACGTCTCCGCAAGTTCTCTCGACGTCTCCCCGACAATTTGCCCCGGACACGTCAGTCACCGTAATTGGCTATTAGCTAATGAGATCTGATCGCATCTGGTCGGCGTCGCAAAGCCAACACCACCGCCCGTTAGGTGGCTGGTGACAGCGCGCAGGCGACGGCATGGACCCAGAGATAGCATACGATATACCCCTCAGCTTGACGAAAAAACTTTGACAAACATATGTGCTGTGTACACCCACGTGAAGAGTGATAGAACTGCGCTGCCTCCCAAACATTATACAAACTGGTGACGCTACATCTCTGTAAAATCTATCTCTTTCTTCTTTCACTATTCTTGCAATTGCAATTCCAAATGCAAATTCCAAACCTTGCAATTCACGAAACTATTATATCACGATTGGTCTGCAGAGAATAAACAGCTTCTTTTGACAATCTATCACACAACATGGTTCCTAACCTTTTGTTTGGAAATCGACTCACAAATTTTTTGACAATTTATACCGCATAAAAGCTCTCGTTTCACTACAGCCTGCTCCATGCTAAGAAATAAGTACTGTTGTTTTTTAACTATACTAACACAAGACTATTTGTAAATGGATTCCCCTCGTGGTTTCGAACATGTTGAATTGAAATCACCCGCCAAATAAAGCCATGTCACACATTAGGAGACTCTGACTCTAGATAGTCTATGTCTGTACAAGACCTAACTCTGTCAGCGCGTTGTCGATGCCTCCGCAAGTCTGTTATCGGCATCTGATGCCCAGTTAGGGCTAGTGAGGAGTGATGTGGTGTTGCCATCATTTTTCCCATTGTTTATCGGCGCCACATCGACATGCCCTTTTCCCCTTCAATCAAATGTCCATTGGACACCATAAGGGACTTTAAATTGGAGCTTATCGGGATTTTATCGGTTTAAGGAATTTAATAAATATTTTTACTACTATCACCTTTTGTAGTGTTCCGTACCTAAAAGGTGAAAACGTCTGTACGTCCGTCTGTCCCAGGCTGTGTCACATAAATCGTGATAGCTAGAAAGCTGAAATTTTCATAAATTATATTTCCATTGCCACTCTTTTAGTATTTCTTGTTATGTCCCCCATGGTTGTCTTTTTTTGATCAGATACTTTACCACTCGCCTTAAATGACACGCAGCATAAGTTTCAAGTTTATTTATAGGGTAGGAAGACCTGTAGTAGAAAATCGTGTGAAATACACCTGTATTCTGGTGTTTGTTAGAAAATAGAGCGCTGTAGCCGGCGCGTGCGCATAATGTAACATAGCTAAGTGGCAGACCCTGGTGTGGGACACTGGCGCGATTAGCGTCAAGCTTGCGAGCGTAAGATAGCAACAAGTGGCAATATCAATCAGCGACATTGTACTGACATGGATAGGACTTACCAATATATTTCGCTTAAGAAAAAAACAAATCGACGGTGTGCTGTTTTTTTTTAAATATCTGTTTTTATTGTAAGTTTTTCTGGAAGTTTAAGTCATTTTTAGTTAGTTATTTTAAATAAATAGACTCAGATTAGCACTATTGGGAAACGAGTATCCTCGAATCCTTAAGGATACCAGGAGGAAAAACGACTAAATCGTTTTTCCTCCTGAGTGAGGGTTGTAACTCCCCTGCAGAAATAATTCGTTTCGAGAGTCCTCTTGGGTACACAACGTGGTGGGTGCCCGGATACTTCCACGGAGAGTATTTGTTGGCCTGCTAAAGTAGTATACCTCGTACCTGAGTGTCGTGATCAAATCGTGGTCCCGATGATCAAAAGTCGTTCTTACCTCATTTTATTTTATTTCCTCAGTTTGTTCGAAACTGAGCTGCTCTCTGTGCGCTTGTACATACATAGGCCAGTCTATTAGTGTTCTATGTCGCCGATATCAATAGTAGGTAATAGAGGTAACAATGTGCAGTGTCGGGACGGAGCGTAGGCATTCTGCGCCAACGTGCGCACGACGCGATTAGCTACGCTGGGTACGGCTTACATACAGTCAAAAAAAATAAATAAGAAGCCTATGTTACAGGATTTGTTATTTTAAAAATCACATTTAACAAAAAATAAAGTCAAATGAATTATTATGAATAAATATCGTTTAAGAGCCAATACCATTTCTACAGGTAGATAGGTACGCAATGTTTCCATCTGCTTCAGGTGACCTGATGGTCAAACGCAGTTGTAAAAAATGGTATGAATTTCGTATCTGTATAAATGTACTGTACGTCTACTAAATAATTGCTTACATATATTTTCACCACCATGTAAGCTTGCCCACGGCTTTGCCTGCGGGTGACGTACCGAGAGAGGTGTTGTGTCCCGTCCAAAGACTATAAATACGTACTAGAGTCCGCACTAAGTTACTCTAGACACCACTGGAGGCAGCATTTCTGCGATAGTGACTATAGTACCCGGCATTCATTCGCGATTACCAAAGTTACGCAATAGACGCGGTCATTTGGACACGTGACCATGAAAAAAAAGGTAAGGCGGCACTGTAACGCTACGTCTTAACGTTTATGTGTGCCGGACAACACGTGAAAATGTAAATTATTATCATAGTAGGTACTTGCTTACCAGTTGTGTATAAATTGTACCATTGAGCCCTGGTTTTATTACTGCTGGGGGAGCTGTTTAGAATCTGTCAACACCAAAATTCACCAAATACCTACAGTAGGTACCCGTAAGATCCTGTATTCTAGTCAAAACTTTTTGGTTTCACTTCTTTCCGCTGGTACCAACTTGCACCTCTAGTAGCGATTTAGTGCGTCTTCTCTTTAAACCTGACACTGGAGCCGGGAACTTACCGAACTTAACACAGCACAGCGGGGTTAACATAACAGCGTTCAGTTTTAAAGTAACCGGTGTCGAGTTACGGGAAGGAGAAAAATAAAAATTGTTTAGCTTCTGGCACAATTTACTGTCTGTTTTGAAACATAATTAACTAGCAACACCTACCCAATATTATATTGACCGTCACCGTCTTCTAAATTTAGTCGAAATCAATTTACCTCTTTGACCGTGACAATACAATACAATTATTCATAATTCCATAATTATTAGTCAATTATTAATATTAAGTCAACGGTGATTCGACGCACGACGAATGAACTAGTACACTCACATACTCACAAATTCAAATTCGTTTATTAGCTTAATAAAATATAAAAACAAGGGAAGAAAAACTAAACACACTACTTCTAACTACTACAAAAAAGGGGCACTTAGAAAATCTTAAGAAAAGCCTAAAGATAATCTAAGTGCTCCAGCCCACTACCAGAGGGCAGCGTGCCCAGCATACTGGCCGCATTACCACGCTGGATGGCTTAATTAGCTTAATTGAATTTACATTTACTTTGTTTATAGGGGAGTAGCTGAAAATAAAACTAATTATTAAAAACTTACAATTTACAATATTTTCTTATTATACCTATCTATTTTATAAATCTATTTTACATGTTTGTTTATTATTATACTATCTTGGACTTTCGTATTTTAATGTTTAAAACATATTAGTGATATTATAACGTATAGTGTAAAAACAGAGCTAAATGAACAACAGTAACTTACTCCGTAAACTGACTTCGATGGATGGACAGGATATTTTATTAAGAGAAATATGTTTTAATTAGTCGACCACCCATCCAGTCTGTACTTGTTTAGAGCACTTAATCCGATGTAAAACGCGGCGGTGTTCTCTAGCACACCTCATTTGCAGTAAATATGTAGTAGTACTCCATATATGTAGTATATCTGAAGAAGCAGGATTCCCTGGAAGCGACGCCTTACGCTTAGTCGGGAATGCCGTTCTGTCGCTAACTTTATTAGCTTTTTGCTGGCTTTCAAACCAATCTACCCTTGTATATCCCATCCCTATTTAACACCGTGAGGTACAGTAAGTAAAACTGACATCTGTCAAAATTTGTAGTCGCTTCCATGATGTATCGACCCAAGAGAATTCACTTATTAGATTAATTTAGTGGAGGAGTCACGATCCTCAATAATGAGGAAATACAACTCAAAGTTACGTGTTAGACAAAAAAATATTATGGGACCATCTCGGAAACTATCATTATGCGAATAAAAAAAGAATTTTGGAAATCGGTTTAACGGAGTAAAAGCGTATACTCACAAAAAAAACTTTCTGAAGACTTGATAACCTCTTTTCTTCGAAGTCAGTTAAAAACAGACACTAATGTAATGCAGTGTTGGTGTATTTACACATTGCAATAGCTATAACAACAATTTAACAATATAAGAATCTGTAAATACCTCGTTAAATCTAAAAATACTTACCAACATTTTTTTTGTTTTGCAACTTGAATTTTTCCGATAAACCAAATGTCTAATTTATGTCTTTGTGAAATATCACGTATATATTGTGAAATATGTCCCTTCTACACATATTTACGTAACATGTATGATAATGCGAGATTTTATTAATATTTTCAAAGGTATTCTTTAAACAGGGTTGATATAACTTAAATGTCGATTTTTTTCATTGTAATGTAGTTTTAAAACTTTCATATAAAAAAGCTTTTAAATGAAATTCTGATATAGTAGATTTAGTTTTTTTTTTATATTTTGAACTTTGTAGTTGACTAATTACTCGACGTAAATTTGTCGTCTCGTTACATGGGATATACTCGATGTCGCGCATCTTAACCCTACGTGGGTCTTCAAAGGGTTCTAGATAAACGTGTTACATCCGAGACTGCAGCAAAACTTCAGGCGAGATGTAGTCAAACGCAAACCTAATCCACGTAAAAAAAATATATTTCCAAAAGAGTCTTACGAATGTCCCAACAAATCGGGAACCCTATAATTATCATCGTTATCTGTAAGAAAATATTTTAATATTTTTTTAATCAACGCACCTAACATATATTAATAGTACTTATACTACTATCCAATCAGTCAAACGAAGTAGAGTCACCATGATGTCGCGTTTCATTCTGTTATTCTTCTTTATTGTATGTGTGAATAGTTTTCGTACACCACATCCTGTACCTTTAAAAGCCCATGGTGACGATGTAGGGTCTCCCTTAATACTCACCCCATATATCGATCAAGGAAATATTGAAGAAGCTAGAAAACTGTCTTACGTCCAGTTTCCTGACTTCCCAGATATAAAGAGTTACGCCGGTTTCTTCACGGTCGATAAGAAGTATGATTCCAACCAGTTCTTCTGGTATTTTCCTGCGGAGAGCGAGCATTACGGTTTAAAGACTGCTCTATACGTGTGGCTTCAAGGAGGTCCGGGAGGCAGCTCTCTCTTCGGACTCTTTACTGAAAACGGTGCGTTTGAAGTTATAAACGGCACCTTTCATCAACGGGAGCTGTATTGGAGTAAGCACGACCATGTCCTCTACATCGACAACCCGGTGGGCGCCGGGTTCAGTTACACCAACGACTCCCGCGGGTACTGCACCGACCAGACCCAGGTCGGTGAACAACTCTACTCCACCCTCACACAGTTCTTCCAGCTATTCCCTGACTTACTGAAGTGCGATTTCATCATAAGCGGCGAGTCCTACGCGGGAAAGTATATTCCAGCGCTCGGATATACCATCCATAATAAGAACCCGACCGCTCAAATAAAAATCAATTTGAAAGGACTCATGATCGGAGACGGTTGGTGTGACCCTGTCAACCAACTGGATTATGGCGCTTACTTGTATCAGATAGGTCTTATTGACTGGAATGATCGAAAAATAATCGAAGACTTGAAGGCTCAGACTGCCGACCTGATACAGAAGAAAGCCTGGAATGATGCTCTCGGTGTTTATAATAAAATGTTCGATCACATATTTGCAACTATAGGGAGTGTCAGTATTTACAATTTCATGTATACCGAAAAGGATGATAGCGATTTCGATTACGTTAGTCATATAGATAAACCTATGTATAGAAAAGCTATTCATGTGGGAAATTTGAAATATGACTCACTGAATCTATCAGTATACGACTCTTTGCGTGAAGATATACTGCAGTCGGTAGCGCCTTGGATATCGGAGCTTCTGGAACACTACCACATGCTGTTCTACAATGGACAGATGGATACTATTGTTGCGTATCCATTGACGGTCAACTTTCTTAGCAAGTTACAGTTTTCTGGGAGTGAAAAGTATGTAAATGCGACGAGAGTCCCGTTTATGTATCTAGATTCTCAGAATTGGCCCCTAGTGGCAGGGTATGTGAAGGGGGGTGTGAATAGCACGCTGATGGACGCCATGGTGCGTGTGGCGGGCCACATGGTGCCCGCCGACCAGCCCACCGCCATGCAGGCTCTCAAGGAGATCTGGCGGTGGACGTGGACTGTGAACAACATGGCATAGAATACTCATCGTTTGTTTGTTTTGGGGCTAGATGGCGCTGTGTGCAATGTCCCGGAATATTTATTTAATATTATTATTTATATATTGCCTTATAAAAATATGATGTTTTCTTTTTGTATAATTATTTGTTATTTTTGATTCTCAAACCCAAAGATATGACTTTTAGTCACCAAAATCGCTCGGGTATTAAATTTTGTGAATTATTTTATCATTTTAACAATAAGGTTAAATAGCTGGCGCCGACCAGCTTTAGTATAGACCTATGTTTAACTAACTAGGGCCATTTTCTAAAATCTCTCACTACTATGCATGTATGTACGTAGTTATAGGTTCGACATAGTACATTAAATAGGCTAGTCAATAATTTTTTTTGTAAATTATTATTCAGCTCAGACTTTTCATTAAGATACCTATAGGTGTGCCTTGTACAAGACCTACCGCTACAATGACAGTATGCAATCAATAAAACTGAAACCAAATTCATCATCACAAATTTAAGGGCAAGGCCCTCAATCCTTCCCGATTTTCTGCCAATTCCTTGACTTCCTTATACGAGATGACGTCCTGTACTTGGACAGGAGTAAAATAAGTTCAACAGAAAGAATAACCAATGAAGAAAAATAAATTACGAAAGGTATACTTGTTTTACCGTTTTTCGAAACGAATAAACATACTTATTTTTACCTTAGTTAAATTAACAAAAGCCGAAGATCTAAGTGCTTTTATGAGGCAAAGTATTATGCTTAGTTTATTTTTTCTAAGCTGTGTTTCGTTCGCATAAAATAGCGTGCTGAGGCCAGTCCGTCTGTTATAACTCGACATTTAAAAGCAGGCGGTAGGTAGTTAGAGACCTCCCAGCAGCGGTATCAGCTTCGGATGTAATTGGCGAAATCTGCGCGACATGCTGCCACAGGTGTCTTAAATCTACGCTACTGTAGAACAGTAGCTAAGGTGGAGCTTTTCAATAAAGAAATAAAAACGTATTGTATGAATTGCTACTTTTTCAAGAATTTGACAACATAAACTAATGAGTGCATTCCAGCTGACGTAATCAATGTTTGACCTTAGATTTGTGATTGTATACTGAATTTGGTAAAAATATTAATAACACGTCCAAAGTAGTCATTTCTTATATAACAAAATAAAATTTGTAAAAAAAATATCAGCGTCTGGGATTAATTTCTCGATTGTGTTCGGGCTATTTCAGCCAGTAATATATAATTAAAATAAACTCTTACACGCTATTATTAAAAGTGCCATTACATAAAATATTGCAAGTCTATTTTTAAAACGATTACATTAAGACTGAAGTTTTTTACATGAGATAGGCTCACGCTTGACTACTGTCTGATGTTAAGCAACGTTGTTGTTTTTGAAATCTTTTGACAAAATAGCTTTGTCGCTGTATGTCGATACTTATTACAAGAAGTGTCAACTTTAATAATCACTAACGTCTTGTTAGTCGCGAGTTTTTGTACGTAAAAGTGGTTGCTGTTTCTCAAACCAATGATATCGGTTTTTATTTCTCACTGATGTTATCACTAGAAATGTTGTTGGACATTGATAGACATAAGCTTTTTGTGAGTATAATCTTGTATACAAGACATCTTGTTACTTATCAGTTTCATCACAAATCTAATGTAAAAAGCGGCCAAGTGCATGTTAGAATCGCCCATTAAGAGTTCCGTATCATTGTGTTAGTAAAAAATGGCAAAAACAATGTTTGCTCTATGGGCTCTCCCTATTACATATTTATTTTTTCTGTTCCTAAAATTCAATGTAACTTTTAATTTATTTAAGCTGTGTTTTTAATAATAACGGAAAAAAAGACATATCTATACAATAAATCAGAACACACTAATCCACACTTTATATTATTGTTTGATACTTTTAAAGTATCCTCTTTCTTCTTTAAAAAAATATCGGTATATCTCTTTAACTGTTATCCAGTGCGCGTGCGCAGGTGTTTCAAATCCGTCCAAGATACAGCGAGCCCCTTGGTCCGAGCCCGGGGCGTACAAGTCCGACCGACGGATATCGCCTAGTTAAGTTAATTTAAAGTGCGCTTAAAACCTAATACCTAAGCCGCTAAGCACTAGACTAAGTAACTTTAAGTATGTGCTTAGCTAAAGAAATTTTAAAGTAGTTCAATGTATAGGTACAGGCAAGGTTGTTTGAGACAAATTGGCCGCTAGCGAAGAGGCTTCGCAATCTATTCTATTTTATTCTCTGTTATTTTTATGTATAACAGAGAAAACTATTATAATTTTTTGAATGAAATGTACAAGAGATTTGCTTCTTAGCGTATTTACGGTTTTGTTATTATTTTGGGTGAATTAAAGATTCGGATTGAAGCAATTGATAAGCGCCGGTGGTGGCGGGAAATAGAACTATGTGTCTCCTTTTGTTTCAAATTACTTAACGAAATTCGTAACAAGAACCTCGCGCTACAGGTTACAGTAAACAGTAAATACGAAGGCGTAGGTGAAATTTGTGAATATTGGCTCGAAACTGTTACCAAGCTTCGTACAAAATATTGTGAAGCAAGTCAGGCTATGAATTTCACCCACACTTATTTTAAATTGACTCTTGCTGTAATACCTACTTCCATGTTTGATGTAGTGGGTTTTAAACCATTTTTAAACGAACTATTTAGAGAGTGGACATATATTTTATGATTGGTTAACAATTATGGAACCGCCTGATTGGTTTTTAGACGCGGATTTTACGTTACCTTTTTCACAGATATTTTTTTCTGTTGTAAAAATCTTGTCACTTTAACGTCGGTAACAAATAAAATAGAATTAGTTTATTATTTTAAAAAACGTACATATCAATATCAGGTTACTGATAAAATATACAAAACTTGTTGTGTAGATTTAGTACACCAAAAACAGCAAGTTTTATTCTACAACTTAAAAAAAATAAAAATAAAATAGCCTTTATTCTACTACCACAAAATTAATATGTTAGTGTTATAAATTTTACACTTCACTTTGAATTCAATTGTTTTGTCAGCAAAAGTTACCTGCTTGGCAAAGGCTTCTTTAAATTTTACAACTATTAGAACTTTTTTTAAAACCTTATTTTGGAACTTTCCATTGTTTACCTAATCTTCACAGTGATTTTTTAAATAAAAAGCTTATCGCTATACTTTTTCTACAGTTATAAATATTCTCTGTTGAATTTCTTTTATTTTTTTATTCCATATTATCAGTAAAATTATTTTCTTTGTTATACTGAAAAGCCCATACTGTATTTAAGGTCACACAGGTCAAGTTGTGACCTGTGACCTGAGAAACTTGTCACAGTAAATATTTCCAGAACTTGTGCCTTGTGAGGAATGTAGAGGACTGGATTGGTTATGGTTGTGCCTTACATTGGACATCAGAGGTGGGCGATATTAGAAATGGGAAGTAAGTAGAAATGGTTATAATGTTCTGGGTGGTGTGGTACATCGATAGATATAACAGTAAATCATTTATGAGTTAATTTATTAAGTGCTAAGCCCGCACTTTGTTTGTTTTAACTTAAGCTTTTACTGGAAAATGTGCGAAAATAATCACGACCGGCAGGATTCGAACCTGCGTATTTCTGATCACCGTCCAGAACGCCTTTACCAACTAGGCTACGAATCCTGCCGGTCGTGATTATTTTCGCTCATTTTCCAGTAAAAGCTTAAGTTAAAACAAACAAAGTTTCCAATAAAAGTTTAAGTAAATCATTTATTTTGCGAATACGTAGCAGATGGAAGGCTTAGAATCTTAGGTCATAACATATTCTGCCTCACGGCATGCAAAAATTACATTTAGGTATATAGACTCACAGCTAAATAATGTTCAGTTAAAATCCTTGGTAAAACACCGATAACTGACTATAACAGTAAATCTAACAATTTTTTATGTGATTAGTTAATTATTTATAAGCAGAATTAATAAAATTATAACGGTGCGGGTGCTATAGTAAAAGAACTGATTGTGATTAGCACCAATTATCAGAAAAAGTATTTTAAGTGAAAAAAATGCTGTATCTTCTTCATTTTGTTGATCTCAAATGTCAACTAAGTGAAACTGTGCTGGAACGAGTTTTGAATTAGATTAATTGTCTCGTTTTGAATCTTGTTTTTAATCGACTTAAAGGGAGGTTCTCAATTTATCTGAATGTACATACATATACAAAAAAATATGTGTATATGACGACGCTATGTGATTTCAAAATAATAAATGAAATCCTCGGAAACGTGGTCGTATCACGACTGCACAACAGATGGCGTTAAAATTAATTACGATTATGTTTCGACATATAATTGTTATTCGTTTTTACACCAACCTCTGTTCCCCGATTTTGTATAATATTCATATATCCACAAGTGTAGCTGTTGTACCACATCGTCTATGGTATATTCATACATCAGTCATGGTGTCCATCCTTATACGGTCCGACCGGACCGACGCGACGTCAGCTATGACATTGTGCGCGTTTGATTGACTTTTAACCGATGAGAAACACCGCTGTGAGAACAACCTTGCAGTTATGATCTATTTATCTTTCTTTAGTATTAGCTAATTACCTACTTTGTAACGCATAGCTCAATGGGGCAATGTTATAATCGGCCACCTAAAATGTTGATTAAAAAAAAAGTGGCTCATTTTAAAGATTTAGGTACGTAAAAGCAAGCATACCTAATTATGTACATAGATATAGCTTCAACAAAAATTGGTTTGAACAAGATACAGTCAGCGGTTTTTGAGATATTATATATATTAAGGGATTATTATTTTAAATTTGAGCACATACGCTGAAGAGAAATTCGTATTTTTCCCTAAAACAAGCATTTTTGACAAAAGCTCACATTAAATTTAGTATCATTTAATTCTTATAAATTGCAATGTGCACTTAAGTTTTAGGGTTATTTTGAGTCAATAAATTTGCTTCCAGTATAAATACATATATAATTAACAAAAGTATATAAGTATTATATCCGACGTCTAGTGCGACACAAGCGTTTGCTTAGTGTAGGGCTAGATGGCGATGTGTGCAATGTCCCAGAATATTTATTTATTTATATAATTAGTCGGAGCACCCTGTTTAATACGAAAGACCCGACACATAAGTAAAGCTTAACGATGACGCACTTAGACTCGACTTTCCTTACCGGGATGAGTTCTAACAAGGGATGAGCAAAAAAGTCCATGTTTTACTTCAATACGTACACAAATTAGGTACCTACCTACTGAAACCAGTAACTTAAATTTTATACTTGTGTTGAGTCTGGTCGTTTCTATGTACAAAAGAAAAGTATATAAGTATTATATTCGTTATCTAGTAGCCATGACATCGTTTGCTTAGTGTGGGGCTAGATGGCGCTGTGTGCAATGTTACGGAATATTTATTATTAATTTATTTTATTTTTAATACTAACATATATATTAATTCAGTCCCACTTATGACGTTATTTTGTAAATTGGATACTCCATTAATACAATCTTTGCCATGATGAAATGTTGTGGTTTCAGGAAGGTCTAATAATATGAAATTGTTGCATCATCATTACTTTTCTGTCTGTCTGTTTTACATTGCTTTTTTTCTCCTATATGCATAAATGTGTATATATATTCAACAAAATACGGTGCAAAGCCGATATCTACCCTATAGTACATTGTTACCCTAGGGGTGAAAGTAACTTATTTAGTCCCGAGACGGGGTTTGGCGCCCGAACGAAGTGAGGGTGCCAATAGTTCGAGGGACGAAATAAGTCTTTAACCCGAGGTAAACACTGTGCTTTTCATTACAAATACAAGGTAAATAAAAATAAATACATGAATTTGCTACAGAAAATATGAGTAAATTTTATTTTAACACCCAAATCAAAACAAATATACCTAAAATAAATCGTATGACGATTTTCCACTACCGCTTTAGCCTCATCAATAGTAAAATCAAGCGTTAAATTTATATCAGAATCAGATGAACTCATTTTATAGGTACAAATCTCTGCTATACGTATAAACAAAAGTCTTCAAATCGAAAAATAAATGAAGATCGAATTACCTTTTTACTTGAGAACTGGCACAATACAAAGTTATGGCCAAACAAAAAAAAAAACGAACTACCGCTTTCCCGCCTATTTTGTTTTTTTTCTGTGGCCGGCCAGCTATAATTTTTTTAGCCATTATTTTTTATTTTCATCATTGAAAAAATGGTAAATATTTTACCGAAATCTAAGTTATTTTAAAGAAATTGTTGAAACTAAATTATAATTAAAGTACCTACATACTATAAAAAATATAAATTCTGTAATCAATACTTATCTTCAAGTTATTTCAATTTTACATCGTGGCTGTATAGAAAGTTGAAACATGGTTCAATAGATATGTAAAAATAATCTATTTTTTTTTAATTTGACAGCTGTCAGTTGAAAGCGATTCTCCCTAGGGATGAAAAGTATTACTTTCAACCCGCTCCTCACGCAACTTCAGACCTACTTTCAGAGTATGAGTAATGAAAAACATATTATTTCCTTGGCACGAGCTGCGCGCTCCAACATTGTGTCCTTCAGTAACGAATACCTAACGTCGATGGTAATCCACAACCGATATATGCCCTATAAGGTTACCATTTACACCAACCATCTTGTTGGCAGGAAGAATATTCTAGAAATTCCAAATTCAACCAAACATGGCGCGGTATGCTAAGAATTCGCGACCAATTTGCTTTGCGCACGCGCTTCTCTGATTGTTTGATGTATCTTTTTAACCTCCGACAAAAATAGACGTTAGGTTTGTAAGTTTTAGTTAAGAGTTGAGTATTTATTTCTACATAAATATATTTTTCGGTCTGTATTTTTAACTAATGTCGTCAATAATAAGAACAACCGCAGGGAGCACCTGGATTCAATCTGCGTGGGACCGGGACGATTGGCGTACAAGAAGAGAGGCCTATGCTCAGCAGTAGGCGATAGCAGGCTGATGATGATGATGATGATGTTTAACTGGCTAACGGCTAGATTGAACTATTTAAATATTCTACTTTTACTGTTGGAAATGTTTTTTTTAGATTTTATAGATTTTAAATAGGTAGAGTGTTATTCGAAAAGCCATAATTCAATTCATTTGTGGGAAATGAGAAGTTAAAAATGGATGAGTTTGCGAACCTTATAAGTAGCAACAAAACCATTAAATGAATACCCCGGCAGTGAGTTAACACATATTTCTCATTCCTGCAATGTCTGCATTATTAGATATCCATTTATGTTCCGCTGCACATTTCCTACATTTCAATTAACCCGCTTATGGTAGTTTGTCGAAAGCTTTTTGCCAATTTATCTTTGCTAATTCGCCGGAGCCCCGCTAGGCTTCGACGCTACGTTTTTAATAAAAACACTAATAAATATAATTCCATGAGAAAAATCTCGCATAGTTGTATCGCGTAAGCTCATCACGTATGCCGTTTTTGCGCCCCCGGGGCGGTCGTTACAAACTGATTTATTTATGAAAACGACAGTTCTAAACAGCCTGCGTTGATTGAACAGCGGTAAATGAGATGTGGTTACTACTTTTATGGTTTTATCTTTGTAGAATTATTGCTTGTATATTGATTTGGCGCCTATGTCCATATTACTTTCTGTGATGAAGATTTTCAAGGTGAAAATTTACCTTAACTTTTAATTTGCATATATGTGACAGTCACAGAAATAAAATCAAATCTTTTAAAGATTTTACACTATTTTCATATGTCTCTCTGTAAAAATATCTAAATAAGTTTAAGGCATATGTATATTTTACATAGGTACCTTAAACACTCAAAATAGGTTTGTATGTAACTAGGAAAAGTTAGAAAAATATCTCGTAATAAATAATAATAAATAACTCCTAATCATCAATTACTTGAGACCGTGACAAGATGCAAATCCCAGCTATTTAACCTATTTAGCGCGAGCCTGTTAACCCCTTAGCGCCTGCGGGCTGCTCGTCGCCGTCGTGACCGCATTAAAGTAGTGGCGACAGGTGAACCAGGCGGCGCGCCACAATTAGCTAAGTTCCGTCATTGCATAGACTTGATATTCAATAGACAGTTCATTGTGGTCGGAAATTTTCGCAATGAGCAATTTTAGTCATTTGAGATAGTTTTCGCCTCTGTCTGAAAATCGCTCCTTATATATATCATAGTTATACTTGAAGTCTACATAATGAATCAGGAAGATTGTGTTATGTGATATGGTGGCCAATTAGGTATCGGTTTGTATAGAACAATGAGCTTGTATTATTCTGCTGCTCCCACAACCCATCAGGTAAAATGGACAAGTGCGAACCCGTTTGAGTTTTTAGTGAAAGTAAAGAATACACACAAGTTCTAGCAAACTCAGCTTATTACATTACTTACTCATTTAATTTATAGGCGAGCAGCATTCTACTGATATTTTGCGGTGTGTCTACATTATGTGTCTATGTGTCGAATTTGTATTTATGATTCAGATAAATAAATGGAGGTCTTTGAATTACTTAGTGTGCGGCCGACACCAAATGACTCCAATTATCCGTAGCGCGCCCGGACACGACGCCTGAGTTAGGGACACGAGCCCGCACTTAGTGCCGAGAAAAATGTACTAAAGCGCGCCACAGCTTCGTTACAATGTACACTGATGAAATCTTACCACTATACGTACGTTAGTTGTTATAACAAACTAGCATCTTCCCGCGGTGTTACCCGCGTTAAAACTCAGTATAGTCAAATGATAGATAAACCCTAAACTTACCAAGTGATAGGCCAGGGTCACCCGTGACATTTTGATACATTATCTGTTTCGAGCCACTCGTAGGTTATGTTGGTTGCAGACCTTACGTTTACCAGGTTACAACTGATAAAATGGTTTAGTGTAGTGTGCAGTCAGTGTTCGCCTGGTTTTGGTGAGATTAGTGATGGACATACACTAGTGAATGTATTTCAATTTTCTGCCGTCACCTACATAGAGAAAATTTCGATATAATATTGTACACCAAATAATGCCACTTGCCTCAAGGGGTTTGTGTGATAGTGCTCCTACGTTGCAATAGATGTGAATCCTCATGAGTCTAATTCTATAATTTCTTTTGTTACAGAAATTCACCATTATCGAAAGGTGTACCTGGTAAGTTAATTTTTCTACGGAAAACTACCGATTTTTTGGTATGACAGCCAGTAAATATGTAGGTATGACTTACAATACTTTATACTAAACTTTTGTTTGCTCTTTAGTAAAAAAACGTAAACACATTGTATATTTCGTCAAGGTTTGGTGACAAACATCCCCCCGATGCGTGGCAAGTCCCCGCCGCTCCCCGAGAAGGTCCCCCGGGTGCGAGCCAAGAGTATGTCCTGTCCGTCGCCGCCGCAACCCACTCGGAAGCGAACCTCTTCGGGCGTGTTTCAGGTATTTACAACACAATGTAGTAAAACAAGGAACAGACATGGTAAGATTCCCTCTGATGCAACGAAAGTACTTTTATTCAAGCTCGGAAATGGGGGAACAAGGAGTCCCCGACAAGCTCAAAAAGTTCCTCCCTATCAATATGAATAGTTGTGTTCTGCTATGTCACTTCATCCTCTCGAAAATGAAGCGTGTCTAAGATAATCGTGTTGCGAAACCTACACAAAAAAACGACATTTATGCACTTAAGCAATCATGTGTTCTTTTTAACCAGCTTATGAATGGCAATAGTTGACAATTTCATGCATAATCTTGCACCTTATTTGATTATCTGATATCATTCCTTTACCACGTCGTGTCTGGTATAGCTATTGTAGAATTGTCATGTCAATTTTCATCGTTGTCATATCTTTGAAGTGAGACAGCATGGAAATGTTCTAATGTTCTGTAACATACAAATGTCAATGGAATTGACATCAAACAACGCGACTCTAGCACTTAAACAGTTCCCTTAGTTATGGCGCCATTACCGCCTGATAATAACATTAGTTAACTGTAAAATATTAGTTTCAAAGTTCTCCGTGGTTATTATTTGTACAACTGTCTCTGCGTAGGCGCCAGTCACCTCCACTTACAAATGAATAGAAGAATAATTAAAACGTCTCGTCTCCTGTTGGGGAGGAATTTAAATTCCAATTAATCAAATGTTACTGTTTGTGCATGCTTTGTAGATTAAGATTGTCGCGATAAAAATGTGGGCTAATAGCAGCTAACATTATAAGAAGTCGCGTGGAGCATTGGTGGTTCAGCTGCAAATGTAATTGTTTTTGACTGATTATCGCCTGTGAATCGTAGATAAAATCATTTACTTGTCATGCAACAATACGTTTTGACATTTTTTTCAATTTCAATTGTAAGATAAAATTTAGTCTGTAATTATGTTGTCCTTGTTTATCGTTGTTGTTTCTAACTCAGGTTTTTGAAATTATTAATCGCATTCATGTTGTTCAAGCTGTGTACACTCATCTGAGGAATTTGTTCTGGATCAAAACCAGTTTTGAATGTGTATTTGGCTTATTTGGGAACTCATTCTGTTTTGTGTACCGTTATAAATAAATAAATAAATAGTATCATATATCGCATTTACCCATTTTATTTACGAAGTAGACCTGTAATAATGAGTAAACTATACATAATTACATTGTTTATACTCCTTGCCACCGTTGTAGGATTCCCTGTGTGATGTGTCGCGGTGTGCTAGTTATACTGGATTGTTGCTAAAGTCCAGTTTGCAGAGAAGAATTTATTTTACGTACAACATTAATTATTAGGACACCAAGAGACAGCCATAAATATATCGCACTTTTTCTCTTTAATCCAATTTGTTTAACATTATATCGTAGTTTGAGACGGCTTATTGCATTAAACCCAATTCCTTTATGTTCCTTTTGGACTTTATGAAAACTGATATATTTATAAGTATACGGTTTCTTTCTGTAGTATTTTTTCCCCTAAGCATTGATTGATATTTTTTTTAACTGTTTTTTTATACACCAGGTTGACAATTCCGAGCCGCCGCTGAAAAAGGCCGAGTTGACTCCGAAAAAAGCAGAACCGGTTACGAAGAAGACCGAACATATCAGAGCACTCTCTGACGG
The DNA here is from genome assembly GCA_927399415.1 of Macaria notata. Taxonomy (NCBI): domain Eukaryota; kingdom Metazoa; phylum Arthropoda; class Insecta; order Lepidoptera; family Geometridae; genus Macaria; species Macaria notata. The sequence continues at coordinate 8,106,535 of OV656725.1, read as the reverse complement.
AGCTCTGAAGAAGACAAAACTTGTAGCGAACGGGCGTCGGAAAGGGATGGAATATGCTGAAGACACCAAAGAACAGAAGAAGATTATAGAAAAATTTGACAGTAAAGCTAAAACGACCTGCGTGACCGCTTTCAAGGAAAGCGACAGCTGGGATTGATTTTATAAATGTTGTTAATGAAATGAATTTGATTTTACAGAATAAAATATGTGGATAAGTGTATTTTCGTAGTTTATTTGACACCTTAACTCAATAGGTAAGGTACTACAAATCATTGCAGGCCTACAAAGACATGTTTGGTTTTTGCTTTTATTGTATAAAGATACAATAAAAGCAAAAACCAAAGAAGTATGTACAAATGAAATAATTATTATATAGCGTTTTCTATTTTACTTTTCCTGGAACAAAGGTTCCAGGAAAAGTAAAATAGAAAACACTATATAATAATTATTTCATTTGTACATCAGACACCGTATAGAGAACGCAAATAAATACAAAATAAAATATAGTCTAATTAAATTGCCTTATCGTAGTAAGCAATTTTTTCCTGGAAAAAACATATTTTCTTTAAACATGTGCAAATAATAATTGCCTCTTTGCTAAAAGGAGTAAACATTGTCATTAATAACAAAAATAGATAAGAATTTTATAATATTTACTAGCTTTTACCCGCGGGTTTGCAAGCGTTATCTATTTAAAAAACTGCAGTTCTAAAGATCTAATCATACATGCATATTACATACAGACATAGGGACAGGCGGGAATCGACTCTGATTTTGTAATATGTAGTGTTGATATATTTCTCATGTGCATTGTAAATTCACAAATACGTAACAGTAACTTATAACAAGTATATAACTAGTAGATTTATAGCTAAAAGTGATATCTTCCAGGCTACCGTGTCAGGTATTAGTCCAGGTAGTGCAGTGGAGGGGTGGTCGCCAGTATGTTTGGGATTTCCAAGGGCATTGCATGGCGAGGCACATGCCGCTTTGAAACCCCAGCTCTACGGCGACACGGCTCTTCTTTCTTCTTTTTATATTAATGTAAGTGACTATAACTTAATTACATGACAAATGAATAATTCAAACATACACAACAATATTTTTCATTATTAAATTAACTAGATCAGTCATTCATCAATTTTAGAATAATTTGATTATTTTATTTATTTTTGTTCAATAAAAATAAATCATCTTACCCCTCTTAAATTACAAAAACATGTTTGTTTATATCTATCAAGTAGTAGTATCTAGTATTTTACATATTGATGATTCGTAACAATCTTAAAATTACAGACATGTACAAAATCAATATCTTCCTTACAAAAGACATCAACGCGCTGCATCTTTATGCCTATTTTACTGTTTTAACTAAATCAATAGTTCTGTACAAATTGGCATATTACCAACTTGGTTTTGATCTACCATTACATAGTGACTGATGACTTTAAAAAAATGAAAACATGTAAGTGTGTGAGTGTTCTTCTTCATAAAACTAAAAATAAAAGTTTTTATAGCTATATGTTGGGCGGCCTTATCACATAAAGCTTCTTCCTAACTATCTTGAGTTGTATATCCTCATGACTGAGAGTCGTGACTCCCCCGCAGAATTAATTCGTTAGGGGAGTTCTCTTGGCCAGATACATCGTGGTGGGCACCCAGACCCTTCCACAGAAGACGCGTGTCCTCGAATATTGTGGTCTTCAAACATGTCGGTTTCCCCACTATGTTTTCCTTTACCGCTAAGCGAGTGCAAATCCACACATAACTTGAAAATACAAGTCATCGGTGTAGAGCCGGATTCGAACCAGGGTGCGTCAGGAGGAAAAGCAGACGCTGAACCCGCCGAGCCACACTCGCTTCCTAACTATTTGCATGTTAATTAGAGTAGACATCAAGTTGTTCACATCAGTGACGTCACCATGATCTTGAATTCGTGACTATTCACAATGAGCGGCGTTTCAAAGCGAATAGCAACTGACGGGCTTCATTAGTGACTACTTGTGTTATTGTTCATAGGTATTTATACCTAGGGCTATTTATATCTAGATATTACGATTATTTATACCTAGGTATAGGTATACTTTGTTATCTATGTCTGAGCTATTCTGGAAGTGACATGGTGTTAATGAAATACTTAAAGTGGAGATGGTGATTATAATAAGTTGTTATTGTTAAATGATCTTTACTAACGTCAAAAAGATAACTATAACGTGAAAAAATGTTAGCAATGTTCTTTAGATCGACCAATTTTCCAGCTATTCTTCTAAATTGCATATCTATTTTAAATGAATTCATTATACGCGTGTTTTTATTTCCATCACAGATGTTTGCTTTATTTAAAACCGTTCCAAAAGTCCTATTTAATTTAGGCTGCACAGAACATTTACATTGTGTGTCCTGACTACTGCTGTAGGACTCCCTGTGTTGCAGTAGCCAGGGTTCTTCCGTGGAAACTAATATTATAAGGAGAGTAGGTATATCTATCTAAACAACACAATACTGAATGACTATTATAATAATTACTTATGTTTACGTTCTATCTTATATATATTTATTATTAGTAATTTGTAATATTTCATTAGGTTATAATAGAATGAATACATTAATAATTGTATTAAATTAAATCAGTCACTTCCAGTTCCTTATTTGATAATGTTCGGGTTTTCTTCGTATAAGGTGTAACTATTTTTTATATGTTTTTGTACAGCTGTGAATTCTGAGCAAGAGTACCTAGTTAAAATACTTTTGGCATAACTTTAAAAGTAGCTGTTTTCTTCTGTAATTAATTAAGAGTATTCGTTAGTATTAACTACTCCAATTAATGAGGAGAATTAACCCTTAATTGATAGAGTCATTAAGTGCTCGCTTAGTTCAAATTGATTCCGTAATTATAGGCAAGCATGTGATTAATTAATTAAATATATGTCCTAACAGCATAATAAGATTAAAGAGAGCAAAGCAGGGAAATAAATGGTTGGTAAACATATATTTAGCGAGTCTTTGAAATATTTGGAGAAGCCTATGTTCAGATATGGATAACACATGGCTAAAAAAGAAGAAGAAGAAACATATTATATTTCAACCTGCCGTGTTTTAGTTTATTGAATAAAGTACATGTACGTAAATACTCCATCTGAGACGACAGTAAAACGTGTGTGGGTGTTAGGTATACTTACATATAAATACATAACTATCCAATAAAAATACGGAAATGCCGGATACTCGTGATATGAAGTCATACTATAGACATATGTATGTACCTACTTATAAACTTTAGTTTTTAAATAGTAGGTTTGTGCGACTATTCGTTTCATGTAATTTATTTATAAATATAGGTAATAAAAGTACACTTAATATTATGAATGTCAATTCAGTACAGAGTTATAACTCTGTACTGAATTTTGTATACGAATCAAATATTTCACTTAATGAATCAATCAATATAAATAAATCTTTACTTAAAATAATGTTACAAACTAACAATACCTGTATTGATTTTATGTCTCTCTCTTACTACTGAATTCCTTTCCGGTTTCGCATATCCTTTCCATGAACATTACAAACACCTAAACCTACCTTTATAGCAAACACATACATATATAACTAGATATAGGTCCAGATAGAGTTTACAGCTAGCCACATTTTCTCCCGACAGCCACATGATTTATCCGCCCTTCCACGCTGTCCCGCCACATTTATCTTAACGATCTTAACTAAGAGTAAGACGTTGTATTAAATTCATTAAATCCAGTACATTTCCTGATGAGACCTTGGGAACGTCGCTGACAGGGCCCACCACAGCTTGGGACTTAGCAGGCCAGTAGGGATAGCAACCGACCAGACCGCCAAGACCCTCGCCACGGATGGGACTCTTCTGCATCCAGGGCTTTTCTTACACTGGTTATTACATGGCCAGAGACTTGAGATCCTTCTTGCGGTACAGTATCTTGAATAGTAGAGCTCTTGATTGCTCGGACGTTTGTCTCCCATGTTACCAAGATCCGTGATTTTCTTTAAAATCTTTACGTTTGCTGGCTGTACAGAGTTTCGTGTTAAATGGTTCCTATAAACGTTAAACTTAAAATATATTCCATTAGTTGGTTTAGTTCTCAGCGGAATCTTTAGTAGTATCTAGCTTTATTAATTAGCAATTAAACTGTTTTGGTATCTCTTAATTAACTTGTATTTACCGTGTTTTAAGTTTACTTACGGAAGGATAAAATTCAATGTTGTAACATCTGTAGGTAAGTGCCTGGAACAAAAAAGGTTCAATTAGTCTTTTGATACACATATACATATTAGTTATAATAAGTATGCGTTTAAACTAGAAAAAGTGCTTTTGAATTTTGTTTTTTAGCGTATTGAATAAAACAAATGCTTCTTATCTATTATTACAAATTAAAAAGCTATATTTACTTCTTATTTCATAAAAATATTAACTTAGGTTACATTAGTAATAGGTATGTCCATAAATTAGGTACCAATTCGATGTCTACTATCGGAATGAATTTAGTTACCTAAGTCATGGAAAAACAAGATAATACTAAACAAGTCGATTATTCTTAAAAAAAGCCAAGTTCGTGTAAGACTGGCTAACTCTGGTGTCGGCTGCTGAGTAAGATAAGAATATATTGCCGTAGGTAACTACCAGCAAAAGACAACACCAAAAATCAAAATAGTTATAAAACAAAAGAATAATCTTTAAATAAATAATCGAATGGTAGGAATCACATCGATACAAACAGCACGCGTTTATTTGCGCTCGCCCCGAGCGTGGCATTACTTACGCTCGAATAATATTCGAATAGCATTCGAATAATCGATTCAGCACTCAATTTCCCGTCAGCACTCTCAACAAACGTATCGAAATCTGAATCATCGCCGACGTGAGACGGCGACGGCCATATCTATTATTACAATAACGATATTAAATTTCGTACGCACTACACTCGATACGATGGCAAGGGAGAGTAAAGCCTCTCTATTATAGTACCCATAGATGAGAGGGACCAAAATTTCCTTGGTTCATGAAATCTATTCTTAATATTATAAAGCTGAAGAGTTTGTTTGTTTGTTTATTTGAGCGCGCTAATCTTAGGAACTGCTGGTGTGAATTGAAAAAATATTTTTGTGTTGAATAGACCATTTATCGAGGAAGGCTTTAGGCTATATAACATCACGCTGCAACTAATAGGAGCGAAGAAACAATGGAAAATGTGGAAAAAACGGGGAAAATTATTCATCTTTGAGGGCTTCCGTTGCGTGCGCTGCGAATAAATATGATGTTTGCACAAATAAATATGATGCCCAAAATAAGTATTTCATGCGAACGAAGTCGCGGGAACAGCTAGTCAAATATATAACTTATATTTTTTCCATTACCTGACGACAGTAAAACGCTGACGCTTAAAAATTTCAAAGGTGGAACAGAAATGTACCATTATATGTAGTTCTAAATTTTGGACGAGAAAATCCAAATCCCTAACGCAGCCAACAAATTCCCAAGGTCATACGGCTGTATAACGTAACTAAGGATAAATCATAGTAGCTGAGCTGTAGCCATGCTGACACAGTCCAAACGTCTAAATTTTGAGAATTCAAAACTTCAAAATTCAAAATTCATTTATTTCATCACAAAAAATGTAACTAAGTGCTTTGACAAATATAACTTATTTCTGACTTAATTTACTTAATAGTTGAAGCCATGTATATTTAAGGACACAATTATAATACATTTAATTTATGTGGCACGCATCTACTACACTGAGAGAGATCTCATGCTGTAGGAGAGTGTGATCTTCGGTTTAATTGATGAATTCCATAATGTATTTTTATAATTGTAAGTGGCGTCTCTTTGTGTCGGAGGCCAGGATCCACTTTGGGTCGCAGCGCCATATTAATAAGTAAGTATAATATATTTTATAAATGCTACTACACTTTCCAACCACATACGATATCGTATCGTCCCCAGTGCGTGCCCGCCAGCCTCTCGATCGATTTGCCCCAGGGACGCGCCTCGCGACAGTTATTGTTCCGCTGGAATCTTAACGAATTTATTCGCCGAAGACACTCCTATACCTTAGATGGCCATGATTGATGCTTCTGGAAGCTTCAACCGGAGATATCATCGCACCATTGTTGCTACTACTTGTTTAATGTTTGAAGGGAACGGTGCCTAGTGAATTCTGAACGATGCTACAGGTTCAAAAAGGTGATGTAGGGTCAAAAGTAGGTTAAGAAGGTAATACTTAAGGAAGAATAATATCAATATACGTGGGCTATATAAAAAGATCTCACTGTGATATTATCATTTTTTTAAGCTAAAGTTTATGTTTGTTTTTCTAAAGGTGAAGCAGAATAAGTTCTAGATTGAAATTTAGTCTACTTTGCAATCTGAAGATATTTAGGTGGCCTGCATATAGATTAGCTTCTACTTTGGTATGTGGCTTCTACCTATGTAAGTACATAGATAGAATAACTGCAAAATCAAGACTGTAATTTGCTAATATAAGGAACAAATTTTTAACATTATTGTCGAATAAAGACTTAGAAAGCGTATATTTCTTTCAGACAGTTAATTCAAGGGCTGAATTCCTGTTGTTTGGTTATATAATTTTATTCATCATTTCAATTTGCTTACATATGTATATACGAAAATAAAAATACTGCTACCCTTACTCTATGCTACTCTGGATAACGCCTATTGTAAGTATATGACCGTGCATTAAAATTTAGTAGCTATGCATACTCGCAGTAATGCCTATTACACTATAATTCACAGCTATCCCTTCATCCCCGGCAGTTTGTGAGGTGTAAAATCACACGCAATTTCTGAGCGTGTCGGGCTCCTAATATCGTGTTTAAATTGGTTCGATCTCCGCCCGAGGGGGATATTATGAATCACGGAGCTGCGCGCGCGCCGCCGCCAGCCTTCCTGCACAGATGACTAAAGCTGCAGAAGGAAAGGTTAGTGTTTTTTACGTGACAGTCTTAAAAAAATATGATGTTGATCTATAATTGGAGGTTATGAAAATAAATAATAATAATAATAATAAATAATTAATAAAATAAAAAATTACGCCATTGGAGGAATTTCAATATTACAGGCGTTACTTGTCATTGAAGGAATTAAAAAAAATTCAAAAAAAAATCAAAATTCAAATTTCAAGGTGTTACTTAAGGGAAAACAATTGCATATGATAATTTTGGTAAAATGTGTTGTTCCGGTACTACTTTTCAACGCTGGCTTCAGACAACATCGCCAGTTCAGTGTGGTCATGTTAAATGTCGTTTAACCGGGACATGGGTCACACGTCTCTTCTGTACAGAGATTGCTCTCAGTTTCTATTAATGTTTCATATTATAATTTATGCATTCGTTGACAGTTTATGCCTCTACAGTAGTTAAAATATAGCAATACCAAACGTCTAAACTTGTCCTTCTGCCCCTCTCTGCCTGCAAATATTCCTTGTTGATGTGTGATTGCACAATATCTCCGGCCGCCATTAATTGCTGCAATGAGGGAACCAGCTGGTTACGGGAACTAACGCATGCCCCCGGGTGGGGCTGTTTACCAGGTACTATGTTTACTTACATATTTACATACGTACATACACGCGCATATTTACATAAAACACGCTTGGTGTATAACTTTTGAATAGTTTTGACTACAGCCAGCCTAAGACTGCCTGACTTTGTTTAGCCTACAATGTAACACACTTACTTGCTTATGTCAGAATGAATGTAATTATATTTATTTGTCGTAAACTAGCTAAAACTTTACGTACATAATAGATGCATATATGTGAGTAGAAACCGTAATAGTTACATATTGATGATAAAAGCAGTTGATGTGCTTTCTAATTATAAAGCTATTCACTTGTTTAAAAAAATGAAATAAATGGAACTTCACCAGTTAACCATACAGAATTAACCCTGCAACAAAATCTACCCTCAAAACTAGATGGTCGATAAACAATCTCACATCCGATACCATCGCGTACATTTTAGCACAAGCCCTCGAACACCATTAGCAAACTAAAACAATAGCCCAGCTGTTTATTTAAATAATATCAGTTAACAAAGCGGAGGCACGCCGAAGCCTTGCTATCATTAAACTGGCCCAGAAACACGTCTATATATCGACATCGTACTTTAAAAGACAAATCTTACACATACCCGTCCCTCAAAAATAAAAAAATAAGCAGAGTGGAGTGCATAAAAAATACAGTTAGATTAGCACTATCGAAAGACAGGAGCGAATCACGCATGAATCGCGCGCTTTTTTCAATTTTTTTCTCTCTCAGTTCGTGTGCGTATACAAAATGGTTTGCCTAGACTAGTCTGTTCTGTGCTATGTCGATTCGTCTGGGATGAATTATGTATGAGCAGATGTTAACGGGAAGAGGGTAATCTTCCAATGTAGAATGCATCGAGCTCGCTTCCTGAAAACAAAGTCACTATTGTGTATTGGGAGTAATTTATTCAGCAAATAAGCTGGAATATTTACATGTCAATGGTTCGAGCTTTTGTGGGGTTTAAGGGGAAATTTACGCGAGTCACAGTATGTATGTAGATTGTTGTATTTATTAATGCTAGATGTGGTGAAAGGTTTGAATTTCAATAAAGGAAACATAAGAAAGATGTTACATAGCGTTTTAAACTTATTTTTAATGTTCGTCTTTGTGTTTTAATTGCTTAAACATTTTACGACCGGATACTATTTTCGAATAATAAAATTCTGTGCTAAGCAGCTCCTGTATTGTGTTTTACGTAATTTTTTAATAACACTCACAAATAAAAAAAATTTTTGTACACAAATATTCTAACTAATTGAAATTTCTTTACGACTTAAAAATAAAAAAAAGAGTCAACCGAAAGCTGTTGAATAAATTTCAAGAAAATTCACTGAACCACTTGCTTAATTTTATCAATAGTTGCACTATCGTAGCTCCCTATGACCCCAATTAGAACTTTAGAACTTCTATCACCACATCCAGTATCTAGTACTCAAGTAGTCAGCCTCTAGCACCTGCTGCTTAGCCAACTTAAGCAGGGGTCAAGCATAAGCCCGCAGGTCTATTTGAATAACAATACATTCACACGCGCCGGTTACTTTGTATCGGTGAGAGAGTAAACAGTACTGAGTCAGTAAGGTCTTATTAGAGTGGCCAAATCTCGTGTCGAGAGTTTCATCACTACTCACGGGAAAAATGTCTTGAAAATTTGAAAACGGCTATTATTCTGACAATAAACTATCTATATTTTAGCCTCTACTTGTTTCTTGACGATGAATTAATAAAGACTATTATGCTGAAAGATCCAAAACTCTATCTCCTATAGGTACTTCTTTATTTATTTTCTAAATGACGATTTGCGACCCAGGGGCCTTAAAAGGCGGTGTAAAAACCTTCGACTCCCAAAGTTGGACATCTCTTATACTAACTTATTTATACTTTGTATCAAGTACTGATGACCACCTGCCGCCTAGACCACAGGACAAGCCCGCAGGTCTATTTGAATAAACACACAAATTTCACACGGTAAATCACTGCAACTAAGACAGTAATACACCCTAATGTAAACTTCGGAATACCTATCATCGTATCTAACGTCATATTCAGTCTCTGTCATAGTATTTGTCGTCAAGCCAAGCCAGAGAACCTTAAGGTGGTTTGAAATATCTGGACACTAGAGTTGGTCACTCTCTTACAACTTACTTATACTTAGTATCAAGAATGGATGACCACCTGCCGCCTAGAGCACAGGTCAAGCCCGCAGGTCTGTTTGAATAACAATACATTCACGCGGTAAATCACTGGTTGTTTGTATTTATGAAAGAGGCGCGAACAGTACTCAGTACATCTACTCATTATATCCCTCTGGCAGGGTGTGCTAGGTTTCAATTATATTTTATTGGAAAATGGTCAAAAAAACGTCCTAGTTTAATAGCAATGAACACTGAGCATCATGTTAACAACTCCATTTTAAATTTGCATGTCATCCTAGCTATGACTATTTATTTTTTATTTCAGTTCAGGAAAAAACCATTGTTTAGATGTCTAAAAAAAATGTATTTTCTGAAATGTCAAGGTACAAGATTTGTGAAGCGCGCTACTCAACATTACTATTTTTAGATTTTGCCACAGGAGATCTCAGAATTTTTCTCCACGATTGAGTCTTTCCATTCAAAGAGGAAATACTGCCAGCATCCTGGCACGGTAATAATATCATACAGTATTCCAACTTCATATAAACGGACGACGCGCGAGCTATACCTACGCGCTCGGATCGAGGCATGCGCGCGGCACGTTAGGGCTGCCAGACCACGGTAATAATATCCATACAGTATTGTAACTCGTCCGTGACCTTGAATTAAGTGCCTACAGCCGCGCGGTAACTATGTAAGCATGAGATAGGGCTACTAGGCTACAGCATTTTAATTGCATCTGGCTACTTGAGTTTCTATCTAGATTTGAGATTGTAAATTTATTACTTTTTATTTATTTATTAGCACAGATACTTAGAAACAATATAAAATATTAATTTTACCTACATTACCTACATAAAATACTTTGTGTATTGAATAGAAAGTGTTCAATAAAAATGCAAGTTGTTTTTTTGATTGATAGATTTAATTTAAAAAACCATGATTATGTATGTGAAATAAAAAATATAATATAATAAATATCTATAACAAATCAATCTTATAAATTTTCGACCGAAATATTAATATTTTATATTTATACTATGTATCTGTGCTAATAAATAAATAAAAAGTAATAAATTTACAATCTCAAAACTAGATAGAAACTCAAAGTAGCCAGATGCAATCAATACGCTGTAGGTGGGCGACAGCGACAGCCCTATCTCATGTTTACGTACCGCGCGTAGGTACTTATTTCAAGGACACGGCCGAGTTACAATACTGTATGATATTATTACCGTGATCCTGGGATCCTGCCGCACAGCGACAACGATGGACGGTGTGCTGAATTTTTTGTAAATATCTGTTTTTATAAGTATTTCTGTATGTTTTAGTCATTTTTGTATTATACTTGTGGAATATATGTAAATATTAGTTATTTTCGTAAATTTCGATTTTTAGACAATTATTAATGTTCAATTAAAAAAAAAAATTATTTATAGTGAATTATATTACTGAAGAGATTGTATAATGTGATACATACTGTACAACGGGTATTTTTATGTATTCATTTTAAAACATTAATAAATATCTTTATCTTTATTGAATGAAACTAACCAAGTCAAACAATAAGCAACCAAAGATAATTTCGTGTCCGACTGTTCCTGCGTGGTCCGAGTACTGTCAGCAACGTCGTGGGCGCGACACGTCCCTAATTAGCCGTCTGCAATTACTGCGACGTTGCTGACTGTACACCGCCATATTTGATGACACATTTAGCATTGTCTCTGGATACTCTGCTTTGGCCGATTTTATACAGGGGTACTTGTAATAAAAAACGTATTTTAAAATTTGAATGGGTATGACAACGTTTAGGCATATTTACACCACGATTCTTAAACGTATTGAGCAACAAATCTACCTATAAAGAAATGGCAAAATGTGTTTAAAAGACATTTTCTAGAGAGCCTTGGTAGATGATTTTTAAAAAATCAGCAGTTTTAGAGAGTAAAATACAGTTTTCTATCTAGTTTTTCCTAGTGTCACAGTGTGCGTGGGAAGTCCCGACATTCTCAAGTCTGTTGACGCTTAAAACAAAACAAATAAAACGAATAGAACTTTGATATAAGCGATTAATTAGCGGAAAGGTTCTTTTTGCTATTGTTGATAAATTTATACTACTTAAATTCCGCAAAAGTTTGTCGGTTTTTTTTTTCATTTGGTATTTCCAAATAGCCCAGTACAATCTGTGTAGTAGCAGCCATTTGTATCTGTTCTAATTGTATGTTTATCTTGTATCGATTGCGGCTAGATATTAGTTAGCTTGATTGGAAAGGGAGCCATTAATTCAGTTCGCGTACTTTGTCATTTTATGGCCGGGAATAGGTATTTATTCTTGAGACTTGTTGTAAATTTAGTACAACTAGCTTTTGCCCGTGGCTTTGCACGCGTTTTTATTCATATCTATAAAACTTCTTCTTCAATCACTCTGTCTATAAAAAAGTGCATTAAAATCCGTTGTGTAGTTTTAAAGATGTAAGCATACTCGTATGTTCACACAGACAGAGAGACAGACGACGGAGGCGACTATGCTTTATATTATGAACTGATATCGTGATATGTTGTGAATGAAGTGTGTTTTGTGAACCGATTTTATTCTTTGGATGGGAAATGTTGTATTGTAATTGATCGACAAAATAAGCCAGTCATGTTGTAGTGTTGAATATGTTTGTAATAAATTATTTTGAATCTGACTGTAACTAAAATAAATAAATAAATATTCCGGGACATTGCACACAGCGCCATCTAGCCCCACACTAAGCAAACGCTTGTGTCGTGGGTACTAGATAACGGATATAATACTTATATACTTTTCTTTTGTAAATACATACTTATTATACATACAAACGACCAACTGAAGGAATAACTTTAATATTGGTTGTATTTTTATTTTATTTTTATATAAAAGTTTACGGAATATGAAATGAACGACAGTTTCAGTACGTGCCCAATGAAAAAATGGCATCGGAAGGAATCATAAAAGTTCTGTTAATATAATACAAAAACCTTAAATTTTCTGCTTATTTTATTCACTAATATGACAACAAGGGTTGACAAAGTCGATTGCTCTGATCACAAACCCAAGTTAATTAAAATAATAAGTAAATTGAAACAATTAAAAGGCAATAATCGCCTATTTACCTATCTCTGTAAACTATCTCCGATCTAAGCTACGAAGTTGCGCCAACCAAGTTAACCGACCATTACAATATTAAACTAAACCGATTTAAGTGAGGTTATCTTAAACCAACCTTACAATTACAATGGGTAATTCCATTTTATTACCGTTCAAAATTATAATTGCTGATTATTCCACACAAATAAATTCAGTAAACAAACGAAGAATAATTTAAGATAAACTCAATTATAATTTTTGAGAATAATTGCATTTTAAATTCAGATAAAAATGTCGATATCGAGTAAATATAGCTATTTCAATAATTCAATTTGAGTCGTGGAATGATTTTTGAATTTGTATGAAGTGAGGGTAAGTAAGATAACTTGTTATTTTTATTACTTCAGGCAATATCCTTGCAACATATTCTCTGTACGCGGACTGAATTGGAACTAACAAAATCTTGATCTGGTTACATGATATGGAAAGTAAATAAGGTAAATATTATGAAGTGAAGTGCTGCTAGCAGTCGTATACAGACTATCTTGCGCTAGATAATTTTAATACAAAAAACATGCGACATATAACCTAGACAGCCATTATAAATAAGCTTAAATTACGTTCTTCATACATCACATTGAACTAGCAAATATTTATCGAACATAATATACTGTTAAGATGAGGTTTCTTGCAATGTTGAGTAGAGTCTATCTACTATTTGTTATATTACGCTTGTTCTGAGATCGTTAGTTTTCTTCCCAGATGGATTATTATCATAGTCACTCTCTCATGGGAAGCAGTTTATTGTGCCACATAAACTCACTATGGAAAACAGGTAGGATATATATAATATAACGTAGCTGAGCTCATAATGTATGTAGGTAATGTGTAATAATAATAATTAGCTCATAATATATGTTTCCATCGCTATTCAGCGTGGAAATGCTGCCAGTGTACTGGGGACATTCAGTTCCGCGCGCGGGAAGTGATGTTTTGTTCGTAGTGTGTTTGTTTGTATAATTTATTTTAATGTGACATAAATGTAAATGATGTTTCACATGTTAATATTTATGAATAAATGAATGTGGGTGATTAAATCAATATTTGGTAATATATTCAAGGGCTGAACGCGACGTATTATGTTGGTGTTAGTAACACCGTGATTCCCATTTCATCCTACTTTCTTATAATTGTAAAAGTTTGTGTGTATTTTATTTTTTGCTCGACCGATTTAGATGTAATTTATTGTGGACACAGATTAAGGGTACAGATAATTTCTATGAATAATATTAATAGATGTAGTTAATGAATCATTAAATATTATTGTTAAAATGGCGTCGCTTTCTTGTCAAATGTCCTATCGCAATGATTGCAAATCCGTCATTTTGTCTCGGGCCGTCGCTGCAGCTTGTCAATGCTCGCCCACGCGCCGGGCTGTCTGCTGGACATCGCGGCATTTGAATATCGAACGATAGCTGATTGTTTGACGCGACTGGAATGTGATTTGAATTTAGAATTAAAAAAGAATAAGTGAGTTTTTAATACGATATAGTAAATCTTGTTTTGTTTGCTCTGCTATGGAGCTATTTCTTATTGGTTCTGTATACACACGATGTCGCTATGTCTAGCCAAAATGGCCCGATATTTGAATATCGAACGATTGTTGATTGTTAGACGCATCGGGAATGTGCTTTGAGTTTAGAACTGTTCTATTTCTTCTTTTTTTAATGAAATAGTCCGCAATCTAAGTATATAAAACTCAAAGTTGACCGACTGACTCACGTAGTGATCTATCAACGCACAGCCCAAACCACTAGATGGAATGGGCTGAAATATAGCATGCAGGTAGATGCCATGACGTACCTAGGCACCCGCTAAGAAAGGATTTTCGGAATTGACACTTTAAAGGGGTGAAATAAGGGAATCATGTTTTACTTTTTATTGCGAGCGAAGCCGCGCCACTAGTCATTAAATAACATTTCTAGTAAAAGACCACTATCAAAAACCACAAAAACTAATAATTTCTAAAACCATAACACATGCGAGAACAAAATCAGTGCGATCTAATCCAGTTAAGTGGAGGTAATGCGTTGCATGACGCGCGTGATATTTATTCAGCGGGGCAGTATCGCCTTAATGGGCGCGCAGTAAGAGCATGATAACTGACGTATTGGAAAACTAACGCGAACATTATGGACTTGGGAGTTTTAAACATATTAAAAAAACATTTATTTGAAAGACTATATATGATCATCATCATTATTAGCTCATTTGACTCCACTGAAAGGCATAACCCTCCTCCTTTCTACGATTAGCGAAATGTAGAAAAACCTGTGCAACGAGGCTAACCGACTTGACATTAAAAAAATTACGGCATACATGCAACTACATTTGTATATACGTGAATGTTATTATGGAATTCGTAAATTGCTTATCTTAATATTTCGTATCGTACACATTTACCTACCAATATTCAGAGCGCGCGTTGAAGTCTTTTGTTCCGTATTTAAATATGTATATCTTAATTTCACTGATGGTGCAGTGGTGTTCTAAGTAATGTTTTACTATAGCAAATGACCCTTATTATTATCCTCAAATCAGTGCAGCTATTTTTAAGCTTTTTTTAGTAAACAAGTGCAACATCCCTTTTCATTTTCCTTACTCTATAGTCATTGTGGCTGAACCATACCTGAGCAAATTTAAAGTAGTAGCTAGATATCTCTATCGGGAACTTCGGTTAATTCCGCCGTCGATCGCCAATAATCGCCGCAATAAATTCATGAACGGTGCACCCATAGACTTATGATGGAATAGACACCTTATTTTGCTGAAAAGATTGCGACATGAGTATGTCAAATAAATCCAAGCTATGATATGACACGTAACAGATACTCATTGTTTTACGCAGGGCTGTGATAAACTGATTGATTTGTAGAGACGATAAAATCTTCAGCCAATTGTTTGAATCGTCATGTGGCGCTGCAATTTGAACTAACACTACCACTTATTGGCGTAATGGAAAAGTTTACGAGCAGAATTTATATTGAAAATAAACGAAGCCTTGGGCATGTAATATTGTGCTGGTGTAATTTATACTACAGCAACTCGGCAAATTGATGATTTGTTCCGTTATTTCAGCGAATACGCATGATTGAAGTGTCTGGTAAGTAAGAAATGCAGAACTTCCCTCGAGTTGATTGTCATTGCAAGTGTGCACTTTAAATATAAAATAAATAAATAAATATTCCGGTACATTGCACACAGCGCCTTCTAGCCCCACACTAAGCAAACGCTTGTGTCGTGGGTACTAGACAACGGATATAATACTTATATAATTTTCTTTTGTAAATACATACTTATTATACATACAAACGACCAGACTCAACACAAGTAATTATAAATTTAATTATATAGGTACATACATCAAACCACAATAATGTAAAAAACACACAAAATTATCTATTGGTGAAGAAAAAAGTGGCCTGTTTATTAATTAGGTGTCTTTCAATTGCACTGTCTATGCATATACCGCACTAACCTTTATCTCCTTTGTTAAATGATTTACGAGCAGCTAATTGCGATCTGAAGCACGTCGTAAAGCCACGCGCAGATTGTAGGGACTACCCGTGTTATATGCACTAGGTACTAGGTAAGACCTAACTGGTGCTGTGGGGGCAAGTCTGGTACTTTCCTGAATGTGTTCGTAGGTAATTTCTTGCCGCAAAATAAATAATTTTCATTTTCTTTCTATCTGTATTAAAAATGATACGTCTTTCTTGCGCTGAAAGAGATATTGTTAGTCTAAGGAGCTACGCTTGTTATATGCACTAGGTACATGATTTCTATATTATAGAATGGATAGAGCACTCGAAATTCAAAGTGGTAATGAATACAGCAAGAAGATTGCATACTTACGTGGAAAAATAATTTTAGGCATAACGCGATATAGACTGTGTAAGAGTCTGGTATATGACGAAGTAATCCTTAAGCGAAGTAGACAGAAGAAGACATAGGCAAAACGCTAAATAGTTCTAAGCCTAATTGAAAACGATTTTTAGGCATAACGCGAAGTAGTTCTTCTGCGTATTAGGTATACCCCGCGTAAACGCTAGGTAAGACCTAACTGGTGCTGTGGGTGCAAGTCTAACTGTATTAAACAAGATCTTACGCTAAATGAGATATTTTTATTGGAAATAACTAAGAATCTACCCCTGTTATATGCCCTTGGTACTAGGTTAGACCTAACTGGTGCAGGGGTGCGGTAGACTTGCATGCACTGCACCAGTTAGGTCGTCTAACCTAGCACCTAGTACATATACAGTTGTTTCTGAGAGGTTGTAGGTTCGATTTTCGTGGTAATAAAATATTTTTGTATGAAAGTTGCCTACTATGGTGTCAGTATTACCAAGCCGCCCTAATGGCCTCTGACAACAGAGCCTTTTGTGTGATATGACAACAGATATGTGTACTCCGTAAAAATTTGTTGGTTTACTATATACATTAAGTACTCAATCAAAGATGTATTGGTTGAATCAAACAGAAAATCTGCCGTATATAATCAGCTAATGGTGTCAGCGACAGTTTTGTCAAAGAGTTAAGTAGCTTTTCATAGATTTAAAAGTTTGCGAAATGTATAAAAATGTAAAAAAATGTATATAATGTTTTTTTTTTATAAAACGAAATGCCAATCGTACAAACACTTAGAGCGGTTTGGTAGATAACTGTTATTAGTTAAAACATGTCATTTCACACTTTGCGAAATTTGTTTTCTAATGAATACCTACTATGCCAATTTGTGAAATATCCTGCTAATTGCCTATAAGAATACAGTGTTCTATAGTACTAAAACCATTCCTGCTATAAAATGCTTAAAACTTAAAAAAAAGAATATAATACGATCACTTTAAATCTTCCTTATAAATATATATATTTGAAGAGACAATATTTATTCATAACTTATAAAACATAAAGTAACTGACTAATATTTACAAGTCCTAAACATAATATTAAAATATATAATATACCTAAAATAAAATATGAAGTAAAATAAAACAAACAAAAATTAATCAAAGAGCCCACCCCGGATCGCTCCCGGCGCAAAGGTTCCCATTACGCTCGCCGCGTTGCCACGTTGAATCGCGATGGCTAACCTTTGCACCAAAAATGATCCAGAGCGGGTGTCTCCCGTCTTCTCATTAATTCTCATTTACCTAACTATATAAATTAACAACAACAAGATTCAATGTAGATGTGCATAAGTAGTATTATCTAGTATATTCAATGTAAGGTTTTAAATTTTATTTAAGCCCTTCACTAAAGTAATTGCACCTGTATTTATTTTCAGCATGGCAACTTGGCAACGTTAAAGATCCTATTTATCACAAAAACCATTTTCAAGCTAAATATTATTTCAGTTGCTGCCGGTGCGCCCGCGCACAACTAATTGCAAGCTCTTTATACACCGCTTATTGGTTCGTGATTCAATTCATACCGGATGATTATTATTTTAATGACTTTATAGTACTGCTCCCGTTTCACTGCTTATTTAAAATTATTGATTAATAATACGTAATTATTTTCAAGCATTTTTATTTCAATATTTGTTTACGTTAAAAAACTATAAAACATCGTCTATCGATGAGTTTAGCAAAGGTTATTGTGAGTTAAAGAAGAAATTACGTATTTCATCAAGCTTTCTTGGGTTATCGTTATTTGAAATGAATAATGAACAGGGAAGCTAAATAAAACTGTTTAAAAGCGATCATATCAAATAAAAAGTTAAGTAAGGAGCTTAATTTTTCTAGAAATTCATATAAATGCCAACTATTTCTAAAACTCCGCAATGTTCACCTCTCAACGACGAATGTCCAACAATATATTTAGAGAGGAAATCGATTCGTCTAAAGTATCGATATCTGTGCGCCCACGAGTCGATTGTCGAGTCGATAGCGCCGATCTCGACTCGATAACGTCTCGCTACATATGTTATCCTCTGACATTATAAAGTAGCTTTTATATGGGGTGAGAGAAACGTGCCTGCTTTATGGACTGTCGAATGTAAATTCCCTATCGTGCGTGCTGCCCGCTGAAATCAATGTTCAAAATTCGAAATTTCAATCTATGTTCGAATATAACGAAAACGATACGTGAATCATAGAAGCCATTAAAACTTCTATACTTATTAGTGAATTTATCTCTTGAGAACTGGCGCAATACCAAGTTATGACCAAAGATAGAAAAAAAATTTGTGAATTACTGCCATGGGTTTAAATATGACAGTCTTAGATTGGTGTGCGAAACACAAATTTCTAGTGAAAAGTTTGCTAATTTGAGAAATACTAGTCGCGTATTCTGAAATGTATAAAAACTATATAAATAGTGTATACTCCAGTGTCAGTGTTTCACAGACATTATATCGAATCTACTAAAATACCGGTGCAATCTGCAACAGCGCCGTGTCCCATTGTAGTCATGTAAGTGTGGTGGGTAGTTTACTGCAAGTAGTCACCTACCTCTGACCTCGGGGACGGACTTGGGATGGTATTCAAATAATATTTGAAATAGGTTTATACGGGTCTTCAGTTAATATCATTTAAAGTTATTAATCTAAGCATGAAATATGTACTTTGACTTTATATGTAAACTTATTTCGAAAGTAGTCAAATAATTATGATCAACAAGATTCGATCATGAGTATTTCTGTACTGAAGGACTCATACACGTTAGAGCTTTTAATAATGGTGATACCAAAATCTAATAGTATGTTTTCTCACATAAGAATGTTTACAAAATTATCTATATTATATAAAACTCAAAGATGACTGACTGGCTGACTGACTGATATAGTGATCTATCAACGCACAGCCCAAACCACTGGACGTATTGGGCGTAAATTTGGAATGAAGGTAGATGTGACGTAGGCATCCGCTAAGAAAGGATTTTTTGGAAATGCCACTTTTAAAGAGGAGAAATAGGGGATGCAAGTTTTACTTCTAAATGCGAACGAAGCCGCGAGCACCCACTAGTTCTTTGTAAAGTCCATATAAGTATCCTGGCTCCCTCCCCTGGCTATCTCCCCTAGCATCTAGATGTGTGCGTTATCGCGACAACATCGATAAGGGCGAGGCTGCGCGCGATGTGCCCGATACAAGCGTTTATGTGCGAGCAACTGATAAACATAAAGCCAATATTACACAGTATTCTGTTTGTTATTGCCCATAATCATACTATTGCATAAGATGAATAAAAGCTTTTTTACTTTACTTTAAAGTAGATAAAGTAAAAGTAAAAAAGCCTTTATTCATCTGCATATTCTTAAAACGTCAAAAAATAGGTAACGTCAATTGGTTACATAATATGGAAAAGTCAAAAATGTTTGTTTCAATGTCAAGTGATGAAATAATTTTATGTCAATTCTTCCTGGTGTGCAGTAGTCGCCCCATAAGCATATGCCTTTCCCAGTTTCGTCCTTAACTTTCTGTCGCAGGCTATCCAATGTACCTATGAGTAGGAAGGGTAAAATAACATCGTATTTTTCTGGTCTTGGCGATTCCCGAATAAGGCATGCCCGAATCTTGGCCGATCGTGATTGTTTTCGCCCATTTCCATTTAAGATTAATGAGCATCATACTTACTCACAAACTCTTAATGTCTTACCGTCGTAACTCTCAATAATGTTGATTACAAAGGCTCTCCTTTGTAATCAACATTATTGAGAGTTAAGTAAATTTGTTGTCGTTTACTAAAAATATTTAAAAAATCAGGAAGTAAGTGCGATAATGTATCTTATTCTATGTATCTGCACCCTTACTTGCAACAGAACACAACTTTCCATCAATGTCGTGGTTTTTATCTTGAGTTGTAAATCGTAGCTTTGGTTAGACACAGATACTGATTAATGCTATTTGAATTTTGCTATTTTCTTGAACACTATTAGTAAGGAGATTTGTGTGTTAGTTGTAAACTCTGGTGTTGAGATTTTTTAACTACTTTAGAGACGTCACGCCAATATTATAAAGTAGGTTTGTGTATGATTGTGTATTTGTTACTTTTTAACACTGAACGGCTGACAGATTTGGATGAAATTTGATATGAAATTAGATTAGACCCTGGATTAATAAAATGGCTACTATATATCGCAAATTAACGCAGACATATTCTTGTATGTGTTGGTATCGAAAAAAAAATAAAGCTAGGCTTTATGTATGTAGGTATTTGGTTGCTTAAACTAGGTACATAAGTATAAATATCTAAATCCTATCCCCTGTGAAATAAAAGGTAAGTAATTACAAGATGTAAAGCAAGCATCGAGGTTGTAAAATAGTGCCGCGGCGGGAATCGAATCGTGGACCCACACGCGAACTACCGAACCAATTTTATGTTATCAATAAATATAACTCAGGGATAGTAAAATGTGATATCAATATCCGAGCCATTTATTTTGTAATATATGGCGCCTATTTGTCAAAGAAGAATTATATGATTTGTAGGTAGGATGAAATTAATTAAATTTCTATGGTGAACAGTTATATTTTGTAATTGAGTTTAGTGAGAGTAAACAATCCAAATTATTTAAAATGCAAAATATGTACTTACTTACCAAAGATACATTATGTAGGTATCGCCTTAAACTTATTTATTTTCAATCGGGGATGAATAGTGAATTAATGAGTAACTAACTAGAGGATAAATAGACACAAACACTTCGTTTTCAGGTTGATAAGAAAGTCAGTAATTTTAGTTAACATTTAATTATAAAGTGTTGTAAGAGTGTAAGTAGACGGAACAAAAAATCTAAGACCTGAATATTGCTTAAAATTAAATTATATAATATAACACCTAACATTTAAAAGAAACTAGCAAACCCGGCGAACTCCTTTTCGCCAGTTTGTAGTACATGCTATGTATCAGAGATGGCGCTGTATGTGAAAAAATATTATCCCTGTTTTCCCGCTTTTCTGTTTAATTTTTTTTGTGCATTGCAAATGCAAAACCGTGGAAATCGGTTCGTGTACTGTATTCGGAAGAAGATATATAAAAATATCTAACTTCTATAGGTATGAAGATGGCACCCGATGATGATGATCTAATTTTATTTCACTTCTACATATTACTTAGTCTCGCAGTATTTCATAGAAGCTCATCTGAATATGCATCGTATATCAAACCCTCCGCCACAGGTAAGACTAGTCCGAGAGCTCAATCTCCCAGACCACCTAGTGCTCACAAAAAAGTCTAATTTTCTAAACCGTCTGCTAATTTTATGTCTGTAAATTACATGCGAGGGTATCTTACACGTTCCCCGAAGATTGTTGAGGTGAGACTGTACTGTGGTGGAAGATATGAAGTGATACGTGAAGCGAGCTTTCGGCAGGTTTTTTATAGATTTTTGAGATGGCTATAAAAACATCGTTACAGCACAAACATATTATCTAGATAAACGTATTCATATTTATAGTATGTACATAATTTATATCTTTGTAAGCTCAAAATCAATGTGTTAGTTTAGCAATGTAATGCTTAACACATATTGATTTGGTTTTCTCAATATGGACGAACTTCGCTAAATTTGGATCAAATTTAAGTAAACACGTATTATTACCACACATTTAACTATAAATATTCATGATCAGCAATAGGTAAGTAATCTTTATTTATAATAATAGTACATAAACACAAGGGAAGAAAAACTAAACATACTACTTCTAACTACAACATAAAAAAGGGGGGTACTTAGAAAATCTTTAGAAGATAGTCTAAGTGCTCCAGCCCACTACAGTAGGTTACCTAGTGTTACATAAATTACTATGTTAAAAATAACTACCTACCATCAATCAACAATTGCCTTGCAGACAGACTATCTTAGCTAGCTACCGTAGCTTTCACTACAGCAGATCTTAAAGCTAAGCTAAGTTTAACATAGTATTATGCAAATATTATGTGGAAATTACTTTGATATAACGGTCCAGTAATGGTCAGATTGCACGTGAATAATGTGTACATAATACTGAAATGATGTACTTATAGAGCCTTAACTATGTGGACGCTATTTTCAATCACGATCGTTATCTACATTTTTGCCAGCGAGGACCTTGGCAAAAATGTAGTCCAAGATGGCGGAAACTTATCTCATACCGTGTTGGAGATGAGAGGAACATTTGAAAGATTGCTTTAGGTACTGTGTTGTTTGTATTTTTTTATCAATAAAATACTAAAAAAAGTTTCAGGGTTGCAAGTAAATTTTTAATAGACACCGATCACTTTTCTTTTAACAAATGTGGACCAGACGTAATGATTATTTTACTTGAGAACTGGCACAATACAAAGTAACGGCCAAAGAATAAAAAATAGATAGAGAGTAGATAAGTTTTGTAGAATATTAATTATTAGATAACCTTCCAATAGGGAGGTAAGTATGTGTAAGATTCACTGATTATATATGTGTACAACCAAACCAACTAGGTAGGTTAGTTAGGCAAACATTTCCAAGCAATTACACAGAGAGAAACAAGGAAACTGTCATTTCCCGATTATAAAGTATAATAGAAACAACAATTACCAATAGGTACCCATTGGGGTCGATATTGGAATTTTCAATGCAATTTGCTCAAATTACCATCGTTTCTATAGGAATATGAATATGAAAATCATTAAATATAAAGGCTGACAGCTTATTACCGGCAATAACAAATACCATTTCTATTCATAGTAATTTTAAAGGTCACGAGACCGGACGAACTGTATCGTTAGATCTCGACTAAACAAACGTTTGCGAATATCCTCTTTGGTCTGAACTTCTTGCAGATGATGAACAAATAGAGACAGAAATATGTATAACCTGTTGAGAGAAAGGGATGAATAATGATGTGGGCTAACTTCGCGCCAATTTGTTGGAGAGGTTGCCAGTAATGAAAATGCCGCGGGCCATCCTTTGTTATACAAACCTCCTTGTAATATTTCATTTGCTAGCTTCCATATTATTAGGGCGAATGGAGAAAATTGTAGACGATAAACTGAGGAGGTTAGCCAATATTATTGTTATATTGAACATCGGCGGTGGATTGAACACTTGCAAGTTGTGAATAGCGCCAGAGGGACCTGGATAAATAATTATGGCTTTTCATATTTTTGAAAGAGGAAATAAAACTATTATTGATGCATACATAGTTAATGTGTGATGTTTTATATGTTTCGTAAAAAAATACCCAAATCTCAGAAAAAAAAACATAATTGAAGCATCAGGCCGCAGGTAACACTAGTTTTTATAACAATATACCCAACATGTTGAACAAATTATTTGAAATAAGGTAAGCTAGAGCATAACTCACTAAATCAATCAGAGCTCGTATAAGCCTATGTCTGCTGGTTAAACCTTCTTGCACCATAAACTCTTCACAAAAACATTTAACGAACAAGAAATATTGTCAACTAAACCCAACTAAACAAGCATAAGTAAAACTTAGTTCAGTTAACCTGGTCAAAGCAATCAGTCAGCTCCCAATAGCATTCCTAAAAAGGCTTTAAGTTCTCATCAGATTAAATCGCGAGATAAAAACGATTCCACCGCTATTTACACCTGCAACATCTTTAAACACAGCCTTTGCCTTTATTGCACATTTTATTGGAAAATGCATAAAATATACAATCCCGATTTATTTTCACCGTTTTGCTGATCTACTCTCAACCTTATAGTCGAAAGAATAAGGTTGTAGTTAATTTCTACAATTTTAATGATTGTTCCCTAAGCAGGAGCAATGCGAGGTCCGTGTTAGGTTTTTTCTAATGTTGACTCAACGGATGGAAAAGGCGATTTACTATCTAGTACAAGTAAGATGAAGCTGTTGGGTAGCGTGAAAAAAACCTTACCTTGCGAACGATGAGAAAAAAAACTGAAGTGCGCTCATTTTGTTTACGTTGAATCTCTACTCTATTTAAAGGTAATAAAGTCTATATTACTTTGCGTATACAAATTAAAATGGTAAGCGTTTGAAGACGAGTTTATCCAGGAATGTGGAATAGGGAAAACGAGAACCAATCAATTAAGCCTAATTGATTGATGTATTTGATTATTTAGTCATTTGCTTCGTATTTACTTGTAGTTTTAGATTAGTTGTTTTTTTTGTTGCCTACATTGTTACACTACAATGTTGCTTCTCGTCATCTTGGAGATTTATACGTTTGTTAAAAAACAGCTTAAACGTTTCTAATGACTTATTTCTACAGATATGGACAAGCTTGGCGCTTATTATCAGAGCTAGTTGATCAAGTCACTATTTTTTTTCTGTAAAAAGTAGGTACATAAATTGTAAAATATATATTACCTATGTATGATAATGTTTTTAGTACAAAAATGCGCTAATAGTAGATATGTATTGTATACACATGATGAACATACATATAAACTCCTCGTGTTCTGCCTATCAGAAATTAATAAAAAACAGCGATTAGTTTTTAAATGATATGATTTCAAACACACGTCATAAATATTGCCTTGCATATACTTTTAAATAACCTAATATACCTAAAATAAAATATGAAGTAAAATAAAACAAACAAAAATTAATCAAAGAGCCCACCCCGGATCGCTCCCGGCACAAAGGTTCCCATTACGCTCGCCGCGTTGCCACGTTGAATCGCGATGGCTAACCTTTGCACCAAAAATGATCCAGAGCGGGTGTCTCCCGTCTTCTCATTAATTCTTCGGCCTAACTCCCTGACGAAATCTTTAGCGTCACCACTCCAACTGCCCATGGTCTCTACGGCAACAGGAACAAAATGATGGAGCGTTTCCTTTTTGCTTCTGCAGGCGTCCTCAGCAGCAGCTGATGGTGAGTGAATGGTACGACTCAGGTGACTGGCGGCAAAAGTGCAGACACAAGTTGCGTCCCAAATTAGGCACTTGCCGTTCTTCCAGGGCACCAGAGTCAGCCCGTCCGGTCTCTTGCCATCAGATCTGCTCAGCCCCACAGGCTCGAGGACACACGGGATATTTGCAGAATTGAGAGCTCTACGAACTATGTCGTTTAGAGCATGGTGTTTTAGGTATATTATATATTTTAATATTATGTTTAGGACTTGTAAATATTAGTCAGTTACTTTATGTTTTATAAGTTATGAATAAATTATTTACCTAATAACCTAATGTTGTAAGTACTAGTTTTGAAGTTATTCCGACATTATTTACTACTTAGGGGATAACCACTTTTATTAGCTAGTGATAATTTTTGTAAACTGCCTGTGTTACGTTGATCTAAAACCACAAGGGTCATCAAATTACATTTTCTAAACTAACATAAGCCATATTAAATAAATTATGTGTACGTATACGGCCTACACTTACATATTACTTCTTCAATATGTTATGTGTATGTTTTGTCATCAAATTAGGCTGAAATTTCGCAGTAAGATTCATTTTTCAGCATTATTTCAGCGACAGGTTTTCAACCTGTGTTGTTAACGAATTGAAAAGAATAACACTTATTGCATTCAGATTGCTACAGTTGTTAGATAAACGTCACAACGTCTAAAAAAAATTACACACATAATAAAATGCTTGGTGTCACTCACATATTCACAAACTTGCTTTAATATAGTATTAGAAGAATGCAGTAGCCTGGAGGTTGTATTCATAATCCGTTATTAGTACTAAGAATAAACTTAGGCTTTAATAATTACCATTCACTGCCAACTGACGTAAACACTTCACACCTTTACTTTATGCTATGCAGAGTAGTTGGCGAATATTTCCTATTCGTCATTATCGTTTTATGTATATTTCTCATGTTTTATTCTCAGATACTTAATAATTTTGTTTATATCTTTAAGTAAAACATAAACAACGTTGTAAAGTGTTTTTTAAACATTGGATTATTACTTTTTGCTGAAATAAATGTCATCAATCTTAACGCCAGGATCGGGACGAGTGGAACACTAGAAAAGAGGCATATGCTCAGCCGAGGGCGATAACGAGTTAATTTTGATGATGAATCTAATAAGTTTTTAAAAGTACATAAGTACTTATTAATTATATAGTGATTTTGATGATAAATGGAGGTATCCAACAAAATGAACGTTACCTACTGATTAGTCCATAATGTTTCAAATATTATTGATCTGCAAGAGAGTTTTCCCAATATTATCAATCACTGCAAGCTACCGGATATCCTATTCATCTGAGGAATGCCAATTTGCAAGTCGAGACCCCTCCGTGTCCGCAATGAATTTCAAATTCTCAATTTACAGGACAAAATCAAAATGGCGGCGACGCGTCACGAACGCCTTGTAAATTTATTCATAGGAATACCTGAGCCAGTCATTATTGTAATGTGCTAACATCATACCCAATAGACGAGTAATACCGTATACTTATGTATATAATACACCTAATAAATTTAGACGTGAGGTAAGCGACATTGAGCATATTTTTTTGCCTACAAATTGTGTTATATTAGTTAGTACCTACTTTGCCTATAATTTGTGGTTGAGTTCTATTTCGGAGATGAGATGTGCGAAAACTGTTAGTAAGTATCGGAGGTTTTTGAAACCAGCTTACCTAATATTACGCACATTGGGCCTGTTCTATCTTTGAAATTAGTATTCTTTGGCTTCTTCATCAAAAATGTATGGAGATGACATTATGACCGTGAACATAACAGTGGAAGTCTTGGTTGTAGCACCGAAAACGCTTGATACGATTAAACATACGCGATGGATTGTAATTCTCAGGAAATAAGGAATTTAACAGAAGGTTTCACGATTCCGCTGTCTTTATTTTATTTTAGGTGTGTGGACTGTGGTTATAGTTAGAAGTCTCTGCATTACACAGCCTACGTTACATAGCACCGGCGATAAATTATAAATTAGTTTTAATAGATATTTAAATACCGCCGTGAAGGGTGTAGCGGTGCCGTGGAAGTGACGTTTGTGGGAGGTTGTTGGTTTAAACAGACATGGCGGGAACACCTGTAAGGGTGTTGGTGTGTTTAACAGTTTGTTAATTAGATTAAGTTTGTGGTAAAAGTGAATGACTTTATAAGGGCTTAATAAAATAAAGGTACATATATAATAATTAATAATAATAATAATTTTAATAATAATAATAATAATATTAATAATAATAATACAATAATAATATATTATTAATAATAATAATACAACATTGTAAAAGGCCTCTCAGTGTTGGCTACGGCCCCACTGATGCCTTAAAAATACCGGGCGTAAGGCCCGAGAATCTGTGAAGTGAAATAAAGAAAATAATAATTTATTTATTTAACTAGTTTTTAAGTAAAAACTAGTTACATATGTTAATTCTATATAGTATACTTAAAAATATTTAACATGGTTTACGAGATAGGTTACATTGGTACAACATAGATATTAAACACTGGGTGCACTACATTCCACACTAAGTCCAAGACTTGTGTCGTGAAATGTAGGCTCTTTCCGTTAGATTTAAATTTAAGGACGGCACGTAATTATAAGCTATAATTTTTAAAATAATAAACTAAAGTAAAAGCAGAGATAAGTATACCTGCACGGCTATTCTATAAAACATACCTACTTGCATACGTACATGAAGTCGCTCAGATAATGTACAATAAGTTAAAGTAAGTAATATATTTACTATCTATACATTGGATAGTCAGATTTAAAAATAGAAGGAATTAATGTCTAGTAAGGGAATATGTTAGCATTCGTTAACTCATTTCAGTGAGGGTAGATAATTCTTAATATGAATGAATGCCTGTATAGTCGATTATTTATATTTAATTCCATATTAAATTGAAATTGTTATAAGTAGTTTTGTTAAGATATAATTATTTTCTTTGGTCATAGATTGTATTTACCAATTAAAAAAAGGTCAGTATCAAAATTATTTTGTTTATAGCAAGTAAACAAATGACCGTGCTAAAAATGGAAACTTCAACCCATATCAGACCATATTACATAGTTTATTTACTTACGTATGTAGTCAACACATTACAAACTTTACAAATACAAATATTTGTTCATAACTCCATAGATACAAGTCAGGAATAGATTCATGTACATGTATTGTTTTAATGGGGTCCTACAACTGGCAGGCGAGGAGTGGGCCGTCTGGTCGCGAGATGGGTCGACGACATCGTCAAAGTCGAGGGTCCAACCTGGATGAGGTCTGCACAAGATCGACGCAGATGGCACATGCAAAGGGAGGCATATACCCAGCAGTGGGATCCCAAGGGCTGTGGATGATGATGATGATGATGACATGTATTGTTTACAATACTAAACTTAATAAAAATTTAAATATAAAAAAATTGTTATCATTCGCATAATTAAATACAATGCAAAATAGATTATGTCAATGTACAATAAAATAACCAAAACTACGAATTCTTTCTCCAACCCTCATGCATATACGTTTCCCCGTTTCTAATATTGATCACTACTAGAAGCCATGTCATCAACCAATCACTTCCCATACATCTTGGCCCCTTATCACCTATACCTAGACGACCTAGACTAAGCTTAGTTCCAATCGTAATTAAGCGCACCTAATCATGATGAATCAGCGCCATAAATATTCCTTCGAGGCTTCCTTCAGTCGGTGCATCGGGATTCATGATTTCATTATACAGGGATACAAGTAAAAAACACTGTCAATAATATATGTTTGAGGTGGACTTAGTAAATCTGCCTTATCTTTATTATACGTGGATAAAATGTTTGGAAACGCCGTTCTCTGATATGTTTAAGGTATTTGAGCAAGTATACGCTCAATATAAGCTGTTTTGCTGTCTTGAAATAAGTGTTTTTGATATTAATTTCTATGCATACGTACACAACCTGGTTTCTGGACAAACGTAGGTATGACAATAGTTGTTGGTATTAATGTATATTTTGTTAAAGAAACGATTTGTTCATTGCACGTTTCGCATTCTTAGCCCTTTTGCTATTTAATCCATCTGAAGAAGCTACAAACAGTTTACCAGTAACCCAGTCCATACTTAGTAAATAAGGTTAGTTTCGTGATAGAAGCCATTAAGCTATCTGCAGCGCATGCGTCTCTGCTCGATGTAGCCACTATCCAAGGACGCTGCATCCGATCTATATATCTTCGTGGGGCTAGGAAGATGCTATGTGGGATGTTTGTTCTATAACGAATCTGAAAGGTCAAGAAATAAGTTTTAAATTAAAAAAAAATGTCTACCTAAAAATTTCAGATATTTCAAGGATATTATCTCGATTGATGCAGTTTTAGAATACAAACACATTTAATTCAGGCCATCCGTTTGAGAGTCACAAAAAATACCTAATTTAAATCCTTAATTGCAGATGTAAACTTGCGTGAGTATTTCTACATTTTTGTCTACATAATCTTTTAATCAGGAAAAGT
Organism: Macaria notata; assembly: GCA_927399415.1. Classification (NCBI taxonomy): domain Eukaryota; kingdom Metazoa; phylum Arthropoda; class Insecta; order Lepidoptera; family Geometridae; genus Macaria; species Macaria notata. Next base: position 8,076,334 of record OV656725.1, on the reverse strand, counting down.
ACTCTCATCTGAAATTGAACATATTTGTTGATTTAAATAAATATTCCGGGATATGGCCGACAACGCCATCTAGCCCCATACTAAGCAAACGCTTGTGATATCGACACTGGATAATAAAGCTATTCTTCAAACCATATGCGCGAAAAAACAAAATGCACGTAGATAATCTTCCAACTAGCAAATGACTAACTCTCCGAACAAATATGGCGATGCAAATCGTCTTATAATTCCTACACGCAATAAACAATATGGATGGCTCTGCGTATTGAAATCAGGCTATTTGTTATCCTCCGCATGCGTCGTTTGTTTCATGCGGTCAAAGATCAAGGAAGCCAGATACTCCTAATCACGTATGTATTTTTTATATTCTCCGTACAAGATTCGTGCAACTGATGATAGCTATTACCATATAATAATATAATATATTGTTACGGAAGCGGGTTCTGGGATAGGAAAGAAACACCGTTTTAATTTTGCACAACGTCACAAAACCTTTACTTTTCTCCACTGCTCATTCCCGCCAAAAATTAACGTATATAAAAATGGAACTACTAACCTATTTACAAAAACAAAAGAGTTCCTATACCTACATCAAATAAGAGAGTTCTTATACCTACATTTAACAAAATAGTTCTTACACCTACATTCAAAGAAGTTCTACGTCACAATATGGTTTCAATTATTAGCTTCTAACTGAGGTATGCGTTCCAATCAGCATTTGGACATATCAAATGCCCATGGCTACGAATAAATCCTCGAAATAACACTATTAAAAAGCTAAAATCTATAAAAAAGGTACGAATTTTCTATGAAATTGGCTAACAGAATTGCTTTGTTTTTTTTTTAAATTCCAGGACAGTCTGGCTCAAGTCTTTCGAAGCGATATACACACAAGTAACACTTGGAACTCAGTCTCAAACTTGGTTATCAGAACAAATCATTAGGGCTACAAATTGTTTCATGTTAAGACTACACATGTGTTTCATATTTTTTCTCCCTTATGTGCAATTCATGAGGTTGAATACACTTCCTTGCAGCCTCGCAGCCACAGCGCGGTCAGCACGCGATGTCTACTGCGGAATAATCTGCGTCTCGTTAGCTTTATTAGATTAACTACTCGGAGAAAAATTGCTGGCTTGGTTTCTATGATAATTTCTAGTTGTTATTATATTAGGTGTAGCATATTTTATGATGTAAGTACTTATATCTAGGCATACCTAAGCTACATAAGCGATAAAGATTATATTTAACTTAACTTTCACTTTAACGGGTTCGATTCCCGCTTGACACAAGTATTTATGAAATTAAAAATTTATAATTACTTGTGTTGAGTCTGGTCGTTTGTATGTATAATATTTATTTAATAACAATCAAAACGGCCGAAGCCAATTACATTAATTGATTAAAACAATACTTATTCTACAAACACATAATCAAATCTACATACAAATAATAATCATCATAATATAGTCAAACAAGTAAAATTTAATATGTATGTATTTACAAAAGAAAAGTATATAAGTATTACATCCGTTATATAGTACCCTCGACACAAGCGTTTACTTAGTGTGGGGCTAGATGGCGCTGTGTGCAATGTCCCGTAATATTTATTTATTTATTTAACTTCTATCTTTATTGTAGTTCTTTTAACCGGATCTTTAGTGTTTTTAATACGTGACTGTTAGCATAAAATTGACTTCCTAGTTTTGCGTATGCATAATATTAAAAAAAAACAATCCCAAGTTATTCAAACCATAAACTACCATTTTATGCGTATATTTTTATATATATTTTTAAGCAAAGTTTTATTAATTACACTTTGTATTCAATTATACATAGAAGTACTAACGTGACAACTTGCATGTTACAGTTTTCTTAGAATGTAACAATTGAATTATAAACAATGCTAATTCAACATAATGCTGCAAAGGGCCGAAGCAATCATCCCAAAGTTAGCTAAATGCCAGCGAAGCAATGTACTAAGTGACAAATTCTGGGCTTGTCGTGCGCTTGCGCTGATGGCTTTTATATCTACAGATATTAACCGTGCCAGAAACGTATCTAAGTATTTTTAACAACGTCAAACTAAGTTAAGGTGCCCAAAATACGAAGCGGATAGATGCGATCTGGAAATCGCAACGCAATCCCAGTTGACGGCTGAATCAATCTGTGAATTGATGGCTAGTGAGGATTCCAGACCGCATCTCATCGCCTTCTGCATCAAAGTCACAGGTGAAGCTTTGAACAGAAATAAAACGCGGTGACTCTGAGAGTCACAACATTTTATTTCATAAACACTTACAACCTGTAAAAAATGTGTACACTCCGTAGTTTAAGCATTACGGGTATGTACACATGCTATTTAAAACGTTGCCAATAAATCAAACTTCGGCAATAGTATCAGATAGATACCTTTAGTTATACATAAATTAACAATCAAGTTCGTAACATAAACTTATACCATAATATTATATATTTAACCAACATGTACACTACACTATATATAAATATTCCATACATATTTCCTAATAATATAAATATACTTAAACTTAAGTAAGAATTTAAGACCCTTAAGGTCACATATATTATATATAAATACTAAAGTATTTATATATAATATATGTGACCTTAAGGGTCTTAAATTCTTACTTAAGTTTAAGTATATTTATATTATTAGGAAATATGTATGGAATATTTATATATAGTGTAGTGTACATGTTGGTTAAATATAAAACCAAAAACCTAAACAAAGGCCTCCGCCACGCGGAGGGAAAAAGACTATTGTAATAAAAAAAAAAAAAAAAAAAAAAAAACAACGTCAAACTGGCCACTTTACGATCGATATAAATGCACACTCCGATAAGTAGAATTTTAATAGACAAATCTCTATTTTCTTTAATATATAAGTACTTACTTTATTTTCATTGGCTAAGAATATCGTGGTGGGACCCGGGATCTTACACGGAGCTACAATTTTCAGAAAAGAGGATTATGACTCAAGAGGAGAGGTTTTGTTAATATGGAATGTGCCTTTTTGCCACATTCAACGTCTGAAGGTATAAATATATCGGATTTTACGTGACAAAGGAACAATTTAGTGACAACAGAAACACTAATACCTATCAAAGAATAGTAATGTAGCAGTACACATAAATACGGGGTTTCTATAATTTATTTACCATGTTAAATGCCTGATGTTGCCTATACAAATTTCAGCTCCAACATCAGTCCTTGGACCATGTTTTTAATTGTAATAAAAAAGTAATGGAATATAATCAAGTAAAACAAGTAAAAGTATTAAAACATAGCTAAGATAAACAAATATATATATATAGGTTAATATGCATAAATAACATTAAGCAGAGATGAATTGAAAAATGTGTGAAGTAAAATATTTAAAAACGTACAAAAATCTTTCAAATGTTTTGTTTCACCGTTTAAACTAAATCAGTGCTAATATTAATATCTAAGGCAATTTTACAAGTTTACCATTATTCATCATATCACAGCATCCTCGTTGACAACTATACTTTACTAAGATGAACAGGTCACGTGGGTAGTTACATGGTATCACTCCCACAGCCTCAATATGATCATATCTATCAATCTCCATAACACCTCGCAACATGTAGTGTTGACATCTTAGCGAATATGTAAATCATAAGCTAAGAGCCTTTTTGAAGATAGATAGATAGATCTTTGAAGGTGAATATTCAGCCTTGAAATAAGTCGCATTATATTAAGTTAGGTGTCCCATGATGATTGTGTAACGTCCCAGAATATGTATTTATGTATTTTTATAGATATTTGTGGGTAGGTATGTTTTATGCTGCATCCATACAAAAATACGAATTGTCTTTAAAAGGAAAAACGTTGTACGCATACATTCAAAACATTTAAAGTTTTTTTTTATTTTTGTCAAGTTTACATACATAGTTTACATGGTATCATGTGATCTTTAAACTATTTTTTGACAGCTGTTTCTACATATAGTAAATTGATCTAGGTAAATCATGAATGATTACGTTTCCATCAAACAATTTCTTAGTTTGAAAAAACTAGCGTGCTCCCTCTAATCTTAAAACAAACATTAGCAATTAAAACTCCAAGATTAACAGCTTAATCCAACATTTTACGCTCCGAGAATCATAGCTTGTAAGTAAATAAATCACTTGCAAAGTCTCGATAAGTTAGTCTTCAATACATTTTTAGCCTTATTGCAAACTTGTAGGCTGTCATCGTTACGTTTCGTTCCACGTTGGTGGTTCTTGTCATATTACAATCGTACGTGTGTTGTACTAAACGCAACGCTCGCAGCGTGATTCGGAACGCCTTTTACGTTCCTACTCAACCAGGATAAAACCACATAGCGGAGCCCACGTGATAACTCCGTGCTACTCGAATATAGGCTCTAATTGAACTGAGTAAAGTGGTAAGTAACGTAAACTAGTATTTAGTGGTGATGGTATTGCAAAGATATCCTGTCATGTTGCGCTTCGCAGGACAAAGGGTTTGATTGTCTCGAGAAGCTTCTTTGCTAGCTTAATTACGAATGTATACCATTGTGAAGTCAATGTAAAGCTAAGCCGGCGAGTTATGCCACTCGGGCTTACAACTTACAGCCTATTTGTGGTTCCTAGTTTATGGCTCTCCTCCGGCGCACAGTTACGAGATGTTGTCACCGCAATCAAATTATACTCGGCCATATTTTGACCCGCACTATCGAGTAATTAACTGTAAAAACTGGTCGCGATATTTTACAAGAAATGGTCGGGCGACGCGCGTCACTCACTCCGTGGCGCGTAATTAACGTCGCGTTTGATGAAAATATTATATCAGTCAAATTATTTAGTGATTCGAGCAAAAAGGCAGTTGAATATAATGTGACATAGTAAGTGGTCGCATTACAATAATGCGTTCAGTAAATGACGTGAGCGAGCAGCCACAGTCGGCCGGCCCGCCTGTCGTAACGAATGCTATCCTCTGAATATCAAGCGCAGATTTGACTGATGTAGTCACGATCCAGACACGCGCTTCCAACGTTTTTCTTATCCATGTGAGACAAGCCAGCGCTCGTTTACATCGGATTATGGCCGCCTTGCAACCAACGGACCATTAATTAATCCCATAACGGGTCCGGACTGGTTCCTACGATTTTGAATGACAAAATCGCTGCCCCCGACAAAACATCGGCTTGACGGATAGTGTAATTGATGTTTGAAATATTATTTTGAGTTCGATCGCTAACGAACGATGTCGCCGGCGCGTGAATGTGGATACTTTTTGCTGCGAACAAATATGGCGTCGCGGCAATTCTCGCGCAAATGACGTTTGATTGTGGCGGCGCGCGCCGAGTTCTAATTTTGAATAGATTACTGTGATTGGTTGCGGCGAGGTGTAGTGTAGGAGGAGGAGGGCCGAGGGATGCGTAACGAAGGCGCCAACGAGCGTGGCGACGCAAGTAAATGGCGAACTAGTGTTTTTGCTGTGTGATTGGCACGGAGAATGCAGCGACCGCGGTAACGCGGGGAATGACTAGTTGCATGCTGCAACCTGCAACGCGTACTAGCGCTGTAAATGGCACCTTTACTTGTACTTCTCTAATCTTTACTTCCACGCGTGATGACTTTTTTTTTCTTTGTCCATAACTTTGTATTGTGCCAGTTCTCAAACTTTATATCTCCCAAAAAAGCATGCGAATGTTTGAGGACTAAAAAGTTCGCATGACAGTGGCCAACTCTGGTGTCAGAGAGCTTGATGAGTCGAGATGTAGGAGTGTTGCAGCAGTTCTTTGAGTGCCTTGTAAATTTCAAATGGCAATCTCTATAGAGTTCAGAGCGCGTTGATATCTTTTGACGCTACGAAAATTGTACTTACTTTTATTGAAAACATGTTACGACATTAACCACAAACAGTATAAATTGTTGGTAGGTTTTTTTTGCGCCTTTAATAAAATAAAATAAATAAATAAATGTCATTTATTTCAGACTTTTAGTCCATACACATTAAAGATAAAATTAAATTAAAATTATTACATAGCAGGCATGTCAAACCATAATCAAACCAAATACCGAGTTATTAAAATCAAATGTCTACTAATAAAAATAAAATTAAAAATGTCAAAGATTACAGTTAAAATACAAAAAATGTTAAACTCTAAAATACTTTGTTACCCACTAATATTTTCTTTTTGAAGGGGTCGTAAAACATGTGTGCATAAAATTGATACACTTCGCGAATTCAATTTGATTAACTTACATTAATTAAAGTACCTGAATCTTTAAAAAGATTTAAAACTAAAGCATATTTAGAATGTATTTAGAAGATTACAATACAACATGAAGATTGCAGTAATTATTTAGGCATTGTGTCGTATTTGAATGTTGCGTCACTGATGCGACTAGCTGCGTTGTCTTGCGACAGCGGTACTGTACAACAATCTGAGTACAATTTAAACTCTACATCGCACCACGATTTATATTTTCACCACTCTATGCATTTATTCCAACACATTTGTTACGATTTGAATTCTCATTCGGATCGCGATATTTAATTTAAATATGAATTTATTCTATGGCATTCGCTCCGTATTCCGATACAAAGTTGCAAATTGCGGATTTTGTACCGTAGGAATTCTTCCTATAACAGAACTGATGGAATATCATTATTTTTATGTTTTTTATATATTATGGGATTCTTATAAAAACGTTCCCACGACATTAATTTCCTAGTGAGAGAAGAAATATTAATTTAGGAATCGTCTCAATTCGAATCCGCATTTTTTTTTAAGTGGGTGCTTAGTTATACTGGTGAAAAATATGAATTTAATATAAAATCATCTAAAAGCCAGATAAACTGATAAGAGTGATCTACCCATACTACTGAAGTATGATGAACCTTGGGCTACATTGTCGCTTGTACGGAAGTGGCGAAAGTTGCTTCAGGTAGTTGAATCTTGGAAGTTGATCTTGTAGGTAGTCAAATTGTTTCCTTATACTGTAGGCATATTAAATTAAATTTTAGTTTATGTATCTTTTGTTATTATTAGAATTATTTTTTTTAATTTGTTTTTAATTAGTTAGTTACCTTATGTTTTATAATTTTTGAATAGATTAAATTACTGAACAAAAAATCTGTAGTGAAAAAAAATTACTTGCTCACTTTTACTCCAGTAAAAAAACGTTGTAAGTTAGACCACACACGCAAGCAACGAATCATCGCAAAGCAAAATAGGAGCCCTTTATGCTTAGTACAACGTAACTTCGCTGTAGGTAAATGCTTACATTTTATAGGCAAAACACAAGTTGGTAGCCCGATAGGTCATTAGAAGGAACATAAAGCAAACAGCAAGTAACTTAAGTTTAAGTTAGATAACTTTGCTTACGGACAAAGTTTGAATTAAAATTGTGTTAGTTTATTCAATCTTAAATAAATTCTTTCGAATTAATTGTATGTAGGAACGTTATTACATATTTTCGTTATGTCAGATATGAAAGCAATAGAAATAGTTGTAAAAAAGTTTATTTTATTAGAAAGTTTGTTATTACTTGAAAACCAAAACTTAATTTTAGAAAACGTAAAAAAATTGGTTTGTAGGATTGGCAGAATTGCGTTTTCGTCATCAGATGAGTCCTACTGTTTGTCTTATAATCTTAAGGGTACATTATAAATGTTTTTCTGCTAATTGAATTTGACTGAATTCAGATTCAGTTCAGAACGGAATTGCAAAATAAATAAAAATAAACTGAAACCAAATGGTATCTTTTTGCGGTTCAATCCGGAGTGACCTATATCTCTTTTTCCAAAGAATAATACACACAGCACAGTGCTGCCCCCACTAGCCACTTATCTTCTTACAAGTACAACTCAATCTTACTCGGTTCCTAATAAACATCTAAACTTAATTAGAGGTCCATTAACATCAGCTTGAAGTCCCGGCACGACCCGGCCCATGGTTTATTTATTTATTTATTTATTTATTTGTTTACTGAACAGTAATTAGTGTATTCGATTGAATAGTATCGATGCTTGTGATGTTTTATCGATAGATTGGTTGTAAAATAATCGATTGTTTTTTATGTTTTTGAATGGAACTTATCGAAGTAAATGTTAAATAAATACGCTTTTAAACAGTAAAGGAATAAACCGTGACGACTGAAATATTCCAAAGATAGAAGTTTGTAATTAGTTTTCATTTTCAATTTAATTATAACCATTATTTAACTATTTCAATAGTCATTAATGACTTTGCTAAAGCTCAACAATTTATCTACACAAAACCAACATTCATATTATAGAAACAAAACGTAAAGGCATAGATACTGTTTTTTTGTTGAATTATTTTTTTAATCATAGAAGTCCGAGAGTATCTCAACACTACTAGTAATTACTATGAACATTGGTTATTGTATCTGCAGTTGGACTCGATTATTCGATACAGAGCTAATGAATCGATCTATTTTATCGATTATATTATCATCAATTAAGGAATCGAAGGTAGATAGATCACGACTAGACTTTGATAGGACTGAGAATTATATTGATATTTGGTTTACAATATTTTTTTTAATTTGTGATTTGATGTAAGAAATTAAATCTTAAATAGTAGCAAACTACAGATTAAATGTGCAATTCATGAATCGTTTAGTTTGTCAACATTTCGTCCATAGTTTTAAAGACGATACATTTTATGTTATTCAATCAATGAATCGGCAGTTACGAAATCATTCCACCAGAAATTTTGGTTAACATTCATTTAAAAACTACGTGTAGTAATAGTGTTTTTTTTATGTCTCTTGCGTTAAATAAATTGGAGCTTGCGATTTTTAAAATGATTTTTTTATTGACATACATATAGGTACTTATACCTGCGCACTTATAGCCCGGTCAATTTCAACATTTGAAGCTACATAAATAAATTCCCATGAAGCTGAAAATCAGCTATTAAAAATATGGTTAAAAATAAAATGGAGAACTTTCAAATTTTATTTCTTATCCTATTTTTAACAATCTTACTGATTTTCAGCTTGATGGGAATTTATGTACCTTCGCTCTCATTTTCAGGTCTACATTGACCGGACTATTATCTAAATATATAAAACTCAAAGGTGACTGACTGACTGATATAGTGATCTATCAACGCAAAGCCTAAACCGCTGGACGGATTGGGCTGAAATTTGGAATGAAGGTAGATGTTATCACGTAGACATCCGCTAAGAAAGGATTTTTGAAAATGCTTTTTTTAAAGGGGTGAAATGGGGGATGCAAGTTTTACTTCTTAATGCGAGCGAAGCCGCGAGTACCCACTAGTTATCTATATACTAGTATCAGAATCAGAGCGCCCTTGATCATCAATTACTTACCTACACATTATGGATAACGATAGATAACCACGGACTTACGAACTGCCAGTTAAGACGATCATACATACATCTAATTGCACTTTATCTAGCCAAGTGTTGGTTAAGGTGTTATATTTTTGTTATGGCTTACGGTCTTTCTCGTCGTAAAAGAACTAACATTTTGGATTATAAAAAAAACATCTATAAATTGACTGCCATCAATAGTAATAGGTAGTGAAACTGTTGAGCGTTGCTGGTCACACACACGAGTAAACTCATGTAGTGCAATACGAATAAAGGCCACGATATTTCACCCGAAAACGCTTTGCGCTTGGAAAAATGCCTACAGTTGCTTTTTCGCATGCAATTCCACGCATGAAAGCAAGGGCGAGCATTTCGCGCATAACTCCGGCCGACGAGTCTTGTCCATACGCAAACAATTTTCAGCAGTTTTGCAGACGTTTTTGACGAAATAAATTCATATAAAATCAGCAATTCAGAATATTCTATTTATGGTTTTCTACTCCTCTAAATAATAACATTACTTTTTAGATATAATAAAATTGGTTTAAATTACTGTACTACTTTTGGAAAAAAAGGTGAAAAATATTTCATAACAACTATTTTTCAAAAAATAAAAATATCAAGCGTTTTTTATTGTCTTAACACTGAATCAAAATTATATAAACTGAACTAGCTGTCCCGGCAGACTTCGTACTGCCTCAATCGATAAATAAAAGACCTAAACTTTTGTATAAATTAATTTCAAATAAAATCTTCCATTGACCTCCACAAACATTTCAAGACATAATAAGATAAATCCGTTCGGCTGTTCTCGAGTTTTAGTGAGACTAACGAAATTCATTTTTAAATATATAGATAGATAAAATGTAGCTCTATCTTATATACTTCTATTTTATTTGATTTTTATGGAATGTCGCGTTCACATAACCCCGTCTTAACTTTCTTAATACAAAAGTTTTTCTTTGGCCATGTACAGCCCTGTAATAAGGACTTTTGAAAACTACAATTTACTACGCGAAAGTTTTACGTACCCCTTTTTTATTAAAACAACCTGGCCTGCAGTAAGTCCTCCTGAATGTGGTCGTCGGCGAGTCCTGGACGCCTCCTGGCATCCAGACAAAGTCCAAAATTATCGGAACACACAAAACAGATAAACAAGGACACTGATTAGGTTACAACACTCGCGATTTTTAGATTGTTTTTTGCATAACGTATCTTCTGCTCAAAGGTTGGAGCAGCACTGTCGATGTAATGTAATTCTTTTAGAGATGCGCGAGCGCGGAGTAAATACGCGAGTGAGATATGTTCGATTTTACATCGACTTGATGAATGTAGTTTTTAAGCAAAGCCAAGTCCCTACAGGCCATAACTTTGTATTGTGCCAGTTCTCAAGTAAATATATTGATTTTGTATTTAATATTCAAAAACGAATATGACAATAGCATAGAGTTGTTAATTGAGACCGAAGTTTCAAATGTGTACGTTTTAAACTACAGCTACAAAACATCACTCAAACTTCAGTTCGGGAGTCTAAGAACCAATTTGTATAAAAAATCACCCCAGTTACAGCACCCTAAGTAATAAGTACCTTCAAGTTTAACCACTAGTGCACTAAGTAGCTAAGCACCATTGAGCAATGAGTAATGATATCAGCAGATTGCGTGTCGTTGCATCATTCTAGACATCCTGTAGGTTCCCTGGAGTATCTCGATATATCATTGGAAAATAAGGCTTATATATCAGTATCTTAATAATCACATATTTGCAGTTTTATTATTTCACAATAAAATAACAAAATATCATAATAAAAATAGTTTTGTAAGTAATTTGTATGTTTGTAAGTTGTCCGAGCTAATTAGCAAAATTTTTATTTACATATGTATATAGATTTTTGATACATCAGACATTTTCGCAATTATTTTAGGATTCAAAGTCTCAAATCTGAGTTTTATGGGTAGTTTTCTCATTAACATTTGAACCTTTTCAGAATACGTTAAGTGACAAAATGTGTACATAAGTATCAAAAACTCATGATCAACACAGCTTGAAAACGACATATAAAACCTTATCAAAAGAAGATAAAACTTAGATGGTTTGCATATTTCACTCAATAGCAAGCTAAAGGTGTAAAGGAACTTGCAATTATACTTATTATTGAATAAAACCAAGCACTCAATAATTTACTAGATTCACAGATAAGAACCTACAGACAGTTGGCACCTACTGTAATTATTATTTACATACTGGTTTCTAATGTTCAACTAATATATATGCGTCATAATTAAACAAAGTAATTAAACGGTAGCTGAGTTAACGAATGGGAAGGAATGTTTGTTTTGTACCTTGTTTGGTTTGCTTCTAAGGAAAAAATAATGTAAGGGTCCGAAACATAAAATATAAAAAAAATACAAATTTATATGATACAAATATGTTGTTAGACGTTACACAAATTAAAGGTACAATAATTAACTAATTTATTAGTGTCCAAGAATAATTTCTTAGTGTCCTTACATACGGTAATAAATTAATAATAATATAAATATATTAAGAAGATGGAAAACCCGATTTAAATAACTTTTACAAAATATCTAAAAAATATGAGTGAATTGGTTTTTACCGGGTAAGCACGTTCTCCATCCTAGACCGTAATGATTGTTTACCATCAGGCGAATTACGGCCAAGTGCAAACCCTTTCATTTAAAAAAAAAAATTTACTTTGTAGTATCTAATACTAAAAGTTAAAATATTCACCTATCGTTGACACAAACATTAAAAAGAGCTTTTTGTTTTTCCAGATTTTGCTGAAAAAATTTGCTCCTACGACGATTAGAGTAGCAAACGTAATGAGTGTGTGGGAGTGGTGCAGTAACAGTGACACGTCCCCGCTAGTAAACAGGTGATTATGCTAATTGCGCGTACGCATTGAAAGCGAGAGCGCCGCGCCGCGCTGTTCGTTTATACATGGTTAGTTGGAAAAAAGTTTTAAAAACCGCAGGTTGGGGCTGTGTTGGGGCAGATTTTAAGTTTCATTATGTAATTGTTGCAGTTGTTGGTGTGTGTTCTAAAAATCTGTCTAACTAAATGTTTTCTTTTTAACTGTCTAAAAATATGTGTTTATTCTAGTGCGATACTAGTGATTTTTGAGGTGTTGCAAGACAAAATCGTAGTGTTTATAGTTCTCTAATGGCCAACTCCGCGGCTTCGTTGTACTGTTGTTGAGGGTCTTTGTTGTTATTGCCGCTACAGGCAGTGGGGTCGGGCATTGCAGTCATGAAGTCTCAAAAACTTAAAGATTATAATATACCTTCCTGATAAAAAATGTTATATGGTATCTAGTCATATTTTTTATGTTGTGTAACTCTGTATTACAGTTAGCCTATAAACAAGTATTGTTGGTTTTACAAGCACAATGGGGGAATGTTAATTGATATTTTATTTATCTAATGCGGCTGACGAGACAAGTTTTTACTTTTATGTTTTACAAATGCTGCTTGTAAACTCGCATCGCTGCGTTTGATATTTTCTAGTTTACAAAAACAAATAGCACGTGAAAGCTTTATAAACATATACATGTACCTTCTGGTTTTTATTGAGAATTAAATTTGACATGTAGTAAAATTAATATAAAATAAATTAAACAACGTAACGCAGCTGGTCCGTAAGTTATTTAAATAAGTTTAAACAATGATTTGAATTTGATTCGTTGTTCATAGTATACATTTCAACAAAATATGTAATGTTACTATTTTTACAGACCTATTTAATTTCGCTTCAAAATTACGCGTCAAAATTCAGTCACACCGACTTGACATTGACAATCTCACGACCAAGTAAACGTCATAACACTACACCAATATTAAAATTTTAGAAAAATCTTACAATCCATTTCATAAATCTTTATTTTCTTAAAAATATAGTTAATATATAATGAAATCATGTTTAACCCTCACAAGAATTCTTACTTGCAGCTAGTTTGTGCCATGAATCCTCGGATCATCAATAAGGCAGTCGACAGAGCCATGAAAAGATTACATTTTGATCTACATACAGGTTAGTCTTTTTCCTATCCTTATCATCATTATCTTAACCCTAGAAAGATAACCATACCACAAAGTGCGGCAAAGATAACCATACGCTTTATACTACTACAGCTTTATGCTACTATATAGGAAATTTCGTTGTGATTGTTGTAAATTTTTAAGTAACGTAGTTTATAATATGTTCTACCCAAATGCTTTAGCATTATTATAGTAGGTAGTTATAATATATATAATAATAGTTGGCTTAATGTACGTGTTGGCTTAAGCTGTTAGTACATAAGTAATAAAATAAATAAATAAATAAATAAATACGCTTTAGGAGCGCACGTTTTTGTAATGCGTCTATTTAAGTTAATAATATATATATATATATATATATATTATTAACTTAAATAGACTTATTTAAAAATGTGAAAGGTCGTAAATTCCTTCAAAAATAAAAATCATTTATATTAGGATATTATATATTTAAGTATTATTTATCTTAGAATTACTAAACCTTTATAAAAAAGTAACAAAAACAATCAGTCTTCTGTTTAAAGGAACAAAAACTAAAAAAATAAACATATTTTTTTCTCTTATGCTAATCGACTAAAATGTAATCAGTCTAAAAAAATATAAAACTCGGATAAAATTGAGTTTACATGCAGAACAACAAAAGATAACCATACGCCTCGCGAGCGCAAAAAACTAATAACTTCAAAAATATGGTACCGCATGAAAACCGTCGTCCCGCGGTGGGTCTGGCCAACGACTGAGTTGGCTGAGAAGGACAAGTTAATACGCGCGCTGAATAAAAAGAGCCAGCAATATGCTCACCACGCGGGCGCCTCTGGGGCGTAGGTTATCTTTCTAGGGTTAAACTCTTCCACTTCTGGACTTTGGCTTATTTTAAGAAGATCCATTCCTCCTTTCCTCACTAAATTTTGCTAACGAGCTAGCATGTTTGCTTATGATATCAACATGCTCAATATGCTCATGTCACACAACTGGCTTTCACTCTTTCACTACTCTTGAAACTTTTATATGTCTAAATATATAAAACTCAAAGGTGACTGACTGATATAGTGATCTATCAACGCATAGCCCAAACCACTTGATGAATTGGGCTGAAATTTGGAATGAAGGTTGATGTGACGTAGGCATCAGCTAAGAAAGAATTTTTGGAAATGCCACTTTTAAAGGGGTGAAATAAGGGATGCAAGTTTTTCTTCTTAATGCGAGTGAAGCCGCGAGCACCCTAGTATATCATACTAGTATATCATAAAATCCGAAGACATTCGGGGAAGGATCTGAGCATCTGTTGTGAGGGTATTTTAAGAAAATTCCTCAACATCACATTACATCACATTAGAGGAATCTTGACTTTCAGAAATGAGGACAGCTCAAAGAGTAGAAAGAAATATTAAATTATTACGAGTAATAGGTTTCCTAGAAGATTCTAGGTAAGCTTGTTACACCCTAGGCTGCAGCAATGCTTAACATCAGGCAGGCTGTAGTCAAACGTAAACCTATCACACGTAAAAAAAAATTAGAAGATAATGACTCTCATCCTTCCATTCCCCACCCCAGACCTGCCAGCAGCCCAGCGTCTCGAGTCCATGCAACCATCCCTCTACTCTCCCAACGTGGACATCACTCGCGCCAGCCTGGGCTTCGGCCGCGTCGGCCTCCGGATACTGAACCGGGAACTGCACTCCAAGGACCAGTTGGTGCAGCTGCAGGCCTTGCATAGCATCATGGACCAGGTATCGAATAACTTACCAATTACATTACGAAATAATGAAAGTACGTGACTTTTTCCTTGTTTTCCTTAGTTTTCCTTTTACGATCTAATATGGGTAAAGTTTGACGTGGAGATATAATAGTATTTTAAATCACTTTAGCTACTTATTTAATTAATCCGTAATGCAAGTCCCTTCATAATCAATTTGACACTGTTCTTTCCCATCTGGTTGAAAGATATATTATATAGGTACAATAAAATATAACCGATTGAATGATTTATCGTTGGTAAATAAATTGTGTTTTGTTTTTCCAGCTACACAAAGCAGAACACGCTATGTTCCTAATTGATTTGAACGTCGTGTATCGCCTCGTAGACCTCATCAAACATCCTGACCCCATCTTCAGGGAGAAAGTTTGCATGACCTTGACCCACCTTGCCAGCTACCATCAGGGCAGGAGACGCATCATGTCTCGTCCAATCATCATCGAGGACCTCATGTGGCTATGGATGAGAGATAGGAAGGAAATTAGGTACGCAGCAGCATACACTCTAAGAACTCTTTCAAGAGATCGATGTGCGTGCGAAATCATCATTCAAAACGAAACAATCGTCGAGAATCTTCTCAAAATGGTCAAGAACGAGCACGTCGGCATCACGATACTTCACCTAAAGACGCTGGAGAACATTCTGGAATGGGATCCCGAACGAGCGTTGAAAGCAAACGGCTTCCAAACCATGATGAGTCTTTTTAGATACAGGGATCCGAGAATCCAATCCGGATCCATGGATGTGATGACGCAGATGTGCAAACATGACGTCGGTATGAGACTCGCTGACAACAATGACATGACATTCTTCCTCCGAACCTACCTCCTCAGTAAGCATATAGAAGTTGTCATAAGTGCCGTAGGATTGATGATGTATACCACTATTACGACGCGCTCGAAATGGCGGGCAAAAGAATGCGCACTTGACCTCACGAAGCGCCTCGTGTACTTGTGCATAGCTCATAACAAACCTATGCTGCAAATACGATGCATGCAAGTGTTGATTAACTTATGCGACTGTCCAGATATACGGTACCATATGAAGGAACATTTGGAGTTGCAAGTGCTGAAGATAAAGATACGAACGCACGAGCAATGGGATGGGACTTCGGAAACCACGAGTTTTGGGTTAGATACTGGGCATAACTATAGAACGATGTGTATAGAAGGAGTGGAGACGATAAGAAGCAATCGTGAGGATAACGCTGAAGTATTGAATGTTCATAGTTATATAGGAAGGGTACAGGAGACCAAGAACCGTCTGATTAGAGCCATCAATTATAAACCTTACAAAGATGCAATCATATGCGCGTGATGGAATTATTGGGAACTGTATTGAAAATTGCAGAAGTAATACAATATTCACCATCAAATTATGTATTAATTTAAAAACTCCTCATAGATGTTTCGTTTTTAAATAAACTTTTGTTCGTAAAATCTTTCTAGAAAGTTTAATTAGCAAACGTGCGATGTATCAGTTGGACACTAAGCGAGTAGTTATTTGTTCAGAAAGCACGTAGAGGGCAGTGCGAGGCCAATGGGAGATAAACAGGCGTTCGTTAGAAACCACGCAGGATCATTTTACGATCGGATGAAATTGAAACTAGAATGTTTTGAACGGGGTAGGATTAGGAAGATCGAAGTGTTTATGGAATGCGTGGGTCACGATACCAAGAACTAATTGTTGTCACAGTCAGTTCTTGGTGAGTGATATATGCAAAAAAGTACATATTATGTAATTTTCTTTGGTGACTAAAAAGTTTTCCGTAGGTAGCTAGACAGTATATGAAGACATTAAAATGCCTCAGAAATTAAACATTAAACTGCGACAGAGCCTCCTAACCTAACTATAATGAGAACTTTCAACACCATCGTTTACTATTATCATACAAACTCACATATGTAAATAAATGCAGAAGTGCTGCCTCCAGTGTAGTACCTAGCTATCTGTCTAGTTGTACAGGTGTAATGATACCCGCGGGTTACGTGCCAACCGCACATTTAGCGGCTTACATGCGCGGGCGCAAGGATCTGTGGCGCTCGAAAGGAAACTAATTCGTACGTGCTGATTAAGGGTTAGGATTTTTACGGTTTGACTTGTGATTCAAATTCAGATGTGAATCGCCCAAGAAAGATATACACACATATAATATACATACATACATTTAATAGAAAAGCGAGAACTTTTTTAGTCTACCATAATTTTGCATAAGCTAAAACAAAAAGTCACCCAAGATGGTAGGTAACAGTAATTGTTGATAGATTATTTTTATTTCTTTTGTTTTGGTGGCCCTTTAATTTTAAGCCCTTGATACGTGCCACTAGTTCGATAGTCATCTTCGCAGCTTTTCCACAAAGTGCGCCGTATTCTCAGTGCAAATGTACGTACTTGTAATTTGCATCGGGAATTAGGTCCACTGTTTCACCATAAGTAGACAGATAATATACACTTCTTTAACATATGCAATGAAATGCAATGCGAAGCTTTCTTCTATTTGTAAATGGTAGTTTTCTGTTAAATTGCGAGAAGATAAACAGTATTCAAAAGTGCTTTTGGATTAGATAGGCGTTTTTAGCCGAATGCAGTAAAATTGCAACGTATGCTTTTCATTCAATTGGGCGTAGTAGGCAACTAACTTGTCTTAAATTATGACGATTATTTTATTAAAAAAAATAGTCGAGAATTATTGTAACTCATCATGATAAAATCGTTTCGGCACAAATGTCCACCACTCGCAAAACGGCCAATTCGCAAAACGCAAAATTTGGCCATAAAAAGAACTCCGCCAATATTCCTCGAAACAATATGGGATACTTGTCAGACATGAACCCATATTACATAAAGACATATAGTCATTCTATATCATTATCTACTTTTACCCCCGTCTCGGTCATGTACCCACTTCTTATCCCCTCTTATCTCAGAGATCTGGCGGGCGTGAGAAATGCACATCGCTCGCAGGTCAACTCGTCTCTATCAATCATGCATTCCGCAGACAGGCACGAGGCACCTTACTTGTGTGCACCACCTGTCTGGTTTGAGTTAGTATAGTTAGGAAAGTGCTCTATAAGTATTTTACCTAATATATAAAATAATATACTTAATATAATAATACGCTGGATCGTAGATTATAACGTTGCTTAACATCAGGCAAGTTTTAGTCAAGCGTAATCCTATATCAAGTAAAAAAAACAAACACTGAAGTCTTTGGAAAATCTATACATATAATAAAGTTGAAGAGGGTCGAAAGTCTGAACATTGAAGATATTTGAAAATAATATTGTTTGGATATACTTACATACTTAGATTTGATAACAGAACACGTTCTAAAAACTTTTAGATATTTTGTCTGTTTATCTGTGTCTCTGTTTATTTAAACGCTCATCACACAAAAATGGCTGAACGGATCTTCATGATTTCTCGTATATGTACATAGGTATAGGTAGTATGAGGTCCCGGTAGGCTACTTTTTATCCCGAAATAATGCATGCCAAGCCGCGGGCGTTCACTAGTTTACAATAAAGCCTTCTACTCGCCGTATGCACCTTTCATTAGCGAATTAATTCTTTAACCCGTTTTCTTGAGCAGTTACATCGTGATAGGCGATAAAGTTCTTCCAGGTAAAAATATTACAGGTTGGATTGGATATTTGATGATAAGTACCTACTAAAATTTGCAATGTTTTTCTTTAACGTAAAGCTAGTACAAATTCACACAAAACATTGCTGGAATTTGGCGAGGGCTGAATCTATACTACAATGCAAATTGAAAAAATACCTACTATAACATATTTTAAGTACCTTCAACAGTTTGATGACAGAAAAATATTCCAAAAAAATTACCAAAACGATACAGTTAAAGCCTTAGTCTGAATATTTGTATAATAATACTCGAGATCGCTATCAAGTCATTTATGGAATGTTATCTATCGTATATCAGCGGTTTGAAATACGTATGCAAGCCACCATATACGTAAGTTGTGAAGTTCGGCAAAAAATGTAAAAAAAATTTTAAAACGAACTTAACTTTTATTGAATGTGTGAAAATTGCCAGTTAGTAATTTGTAAGGTGTTCGCGGAAAAGTGTTTAGCGTTTTATTGACAATGTTCTTTGAAATTGGAGCATGTGCGCACGATTCGAGTAACTTTGAAATTAAAGTTGGCGGACATTGAAGTCGTTTCAATGAGGTCGTGTTAAATAACTTAAAAGAAAACAAATGACAACAATTATAAAGAAGTGTGAACTTTAAGTTCATCATCATGACTACATATTTTTTGTCGGTTGTATTTTGTAACAAAAGCAAACGTTTGTGTGTATGTTTAGCTCTTTTAATTCTGTCGTACAAAAGTATTTATTTGTACATATAATATTTAGCTTGAAAGTGGACAGTTTTGATTTTTGACTAGTAAACGAAAATATTTAGAAATTTAGTAAGTACATAGTTCAATTAAAATAATGTCTTAAGTCCCTAGTAAATGTATAGTCAATGCTTACTCCTTTAGGCATGTAAAATGTACTGAAATGGAATACGTTATTCGTTCAGTATTCATACGCAGGCTTCGACCCAATTACTGAAACATGTATGTCGTGCACTCGACTGGCAAATCATTTAATTGCAGATATATACCGTAGAGGACAGACAATAACCTTTTCACTTATAAGATTACTGTGAAAATGATTAATTTTACCACTGGCAAATATATTTATTAAAATTTTAAAGCAAATGCTAGTAGCTTCATAAATACACCACATTAAAAAACAATAAACATGCACAATTTAATGCATCGAAGAGGTAACTAGTCTTCCCATATAAAAATACAATACAGATTTTTGATTTTATATTTGTAGTGCTGGCTAGTATTTGCGTCGTAGTTTTATTACTTTTCCAGGTCTGAAAAATATACAATTCACGTTCAAACAGCGACTAAAATACTTTTCAATAACTTTTATTCAGTTTATTCTGAAAGTTAGATCGACGGTTTACCTGATCTTTGACTTGTAGAAGTCAGATATGAGAGATTAATGCAAGGGAATTTGCTAGTAAAATAAATACAAACGGACATAATTGGTCACCAGTTTCTCTGCCATTTATAAGAACACGACCGTTAGCTGAACAAGGCAAATATAGCAAAACAAGGCAATATCTGACCGGGCCTAGATTCCTCAGCACTCCTTTATTTGAATGATGTGGAATTGAAATTCATATTTTCTTTGACTTCCGCTGCGTGATCATAAAGCCGGCCGTAAAGAGGCTGCTATGTAAATCCAGTGTTGCCATTAAAAATATACTAGTACTGATCTACGATGTTACTCGCGTGCAACATAGACGTAGTTACCCACATGTAAAAACTACACTACACTGAGTTCGAATTACCTGACCGTGCTCTGCAAAAAATATCTTCACCGCATTTCAAAAGAAATTAAAGTTGTTTGACATTATATCTCGACGGAACCTTCTAGGTAACAGTTCTATATGAAGATTGGTGAGGTGCAAAAAGATATCATTACGACGGCTTCACGATCACTAATCTAATAAACTGTTTTGGCATGAATCATAAAAATGTACATGAAATATGTATATATATCTATATTTTATCATTTGATTCATTTTGTATTTGATTCGTACTCACAAACTTTAGTGTTTACAGTATAAGTACGACGTGACGAGATAAACGCCAAGTTGTTTATTAATATCATAGGCAAGTCGTGACAGGATTGGTAACATGATTTAATACCGTTTTAATGCTGAAAAACTCGAGATATTAATGCTTGCATTGTATTAAACTCGAGTTTCAGATCAAATGTCATCGAATAATCAATGCCGTGTCAACTACTTGATGAATTAAATTGCAACAAAACTTGACACTGTGATTTAAACGTTGTAACATTTTACTTATGTTTCCAATACTTGACTTATAATTACTACTGTTATAGCGCAGACAACAAAACACTCAATTTAAGCAATTTCACATGATGCTATAATATCCACATCGATATCGTAATAGCTCATTATAACATCAATAAAGCGCGACCAACCTGATTGCAGGGCTAATCAGGTTGGTCGCGCTTTTATTGATGCGCGCAGCTGCGCTCTCGTTGGTTAGATTTTAATGGCGGCAAAATCATTGTGACAATACACGTACGCGTGAATTTAATGTTTCGCAATGTGTTTTGTTATTTTAATACAAATTAAAAGTTAAAAATGGATAGCGACGATGATATTTGTACGCCTCCGGATATTCTAGAATTGGCAACAAAAGTAACTCACAATCTTTTGCCAGATAAATCTAGAAAATTATATGAAAAATAAACTATTGTCAGCTTTTACTCTTGTTGTTTGATTAATTGCATTAGTGAAGATAAAGTAGTGTATGCAACTGCATATAACACGGGTATTAAAACACTCGTTACTATTATGAAACTCGCTGCGCTCGTTTCATAAACTCACACTCGTGTTTTAATACCCTTCATTATATGACTGTTGCATAAACTACTATCATAGAAGAGATAATAGCTAGTGCATATCCAACAAAACAAGATCCTGCCATGACACGTTGACCTGAGTAATCCTGACTATTATGATGATAGATAGATATTTATCATGGAACAGTCATTAAATAAAACCCTAATTAGACGTTTATTTTGATTAATGACAAATGTTACCTACCAATAATATGGCTTTTATTTACATAAATAATTGGCGGTTTGAATTTCCGCCTTTAGAATAAACACCCACTTTTACATAAATACAGTAAATAATTATTAAATAACATAAGTATAGATAAAGAAAACTTTCTAAAAATCTTACCTGGCGCCAGGAAAGCGTGTTCAAAGCAGAAATATGCGGATTATTTTCCCATAGCATCCGGGAAGACACTTTGCATCGCCTGAGGGAATGTGATCAAACCTAAACCTTCCTCTATGGTTGTTCATAGACAAGGTAAACATGAGACTCCTCTAGATACTCTAGGGACTAGAAGAGGCAATTTGATGAGGGACCACAAATTTACATATACTAAACTTCATAACTATTATGACTTTTTTCTATCTGTTTTATTTATTTTATCTATTTTTATGTTGACTATTTTCAAATAAAGTGTCTGAGCCGTGTTCTTACGAATATTTTCGAGCGCTAAAGTATTTTTCATGAGGCTTCAACTATTTAGCATCTACATTTATTGCAGGTGATTTAAAGGCAACGAATCAAACACCAAAAAACAGCGGCACTACTAAAAAAATAATGCTATATTGTATGTAATTGATATTTGAAGTCAATGCAATTAGGTAATAATACAAGCCACTACAAAATACGTACTTTTGTTTGACTCTTCTTTTCTATGAACATACATATGATCGCGTATTGATTTGGCATATGTATGTCGAAATAATCCCGGCGTAGAAAGGTGTCTATCATACGTGATATGTTTGAAGTTCCACAATGTGCCACAGAATTACAGTGCGGAGGTAATCATTTTATTTATGCGAGACAGTTCGGCCCTATCTACTCTATTTGGTTTCAATTCCGATACGTAGTTAAGATAAACTGTTTGTAAAATCATACCATATTTGTAAGACTCACGGCGTTTTCAATTTGTGTCATTAACATAGACTTGAATAAAACTATTGGCGGTTTATCGGGTCATCTTGGAGAATGTTGTCTGAGATAGCGGTATTTATATCATGGAAAATTACTAAACTTTGATCCAATGTTAAGATTTAAAAAAATAAAAATTGTTTGGAATTTAGTAACGATTAATAAGAAAAACGATATAAACCGATTTACCGATACAACAAATAATAATTTTGATAAAGTAAAATTATTTAGTTCGCACTGTTTTTTCATTGCTGATAATATTGTGGAGATTGGCAAAAAAATAATAATTCCTAACCTTTAGATAAGCGTACTTCCATTTCAGGTAAAACTTAATGAATTATAAAATTATGATCAGGACAGATCAGGACTTTTCTGTAACATATCCTCACATCAACTCAACAGAAACAATATTTCATCCGAGATTTTATGCCACTCTGAGCAATTTTCTTAGCATATAAAAAATCTGCCGCAAGATAGCGCAAACGAGACACCCATTCATCATCCTATGATGAATCTACCTCAGGCTGACTGGCAGCTGCTATCAACACTCCTTAGTAGAAAAAAAAAAGAAAAACCGCCATGTTGTCGATCTTACGCCATTCAAGTCAATTGTTTACAAATAAATTAATGATGGGAGATAATTTCATCCGGTTTGCAGATGTATTAATATTTATTTTCAGACTCGGGTTTAGTGATTTAGATTTACTTTTTGTATAGGAGTTGTTTGAGCATGTTTCAGATAAATTTATAATTGTATTTCTGTGAATGGAACGAAATGTATTTGAAATTTGTATAGTAGCCGAAAAAAGCAATATTGTACGGCTATGGACATGTTTTACTAACTTTGGCCTATAATATAATGTGATGCTATTTTTAAGTGACGATGTATTTACCGCATTTTTACGCACACTTGTAGTTTCTATTAGAAAATAATATGCTATTAGTTTGTTTAAAGGAGTCATAAAATTTGTCGTTAATTATCGCGACATGGCGTTCGCAAACATATAACATGACGTGTTAAAATTTTACGAGATAAATTATTATGTATAATCTTACACAATGCACATACAAGTGTATCCTAAATGATACAAAGAATGTCAAGTGCCTATAATTACTTGAAGTGACATTTTATTGATTTTTGTTTGCGTTGACATAATTGCGGTGTGCTCTGGGTTATAATTTGTTTTTAATTCATACCTTTGATGGTTATTTAATGTGTCATTTAAAGAATGAAGATGTTTTGTTTATATATCGTGCATAATATTACTTTGTAGAGCTGTTTACTGTTATAATAGATTATGCCTTACAGCAAGTTTATATTGATACCTTTCGGCAGTAAACAATATGTTGTTTTGTTTTGATTTACAGGCACAGTCATGAGTATAGTTTGTTTCATTTACAAACAGAAAACAAACTTTGGTTAGAAAGGTATGAGGCTTCTAAACTTTTGATGTTTTCACTATAGTAATACTTACTGGTAAAACTCAAATAAATTTAGAGATCAGAAATCATTCTTTTAATCGGTTTGGACTGGTCCGAGTAATTTTTACTTCAATCATACGCCTACAAAGTATCACTACCGCGAAGTGTAGCTCCACCGCGATACAATCTCCGAGCACTAAGCAGCAATAATTGACAGATACCTAAATAACAAGATCATACAGAGATCCGGATCGCAGCTTCAACATTACAAGTGGCATACATTTTTGCAGGTTTTTATGCGTTTTTGTGACTGAAGAGAATGGCACTCGCATCCGATGGGGCATTAATATTTAGCACTGGCAAGAACACTTCAAAATATTCTCTGTGGCCGGTGCTGCCAGCAAAAATGAGTTATTACACAGTTTTTATTAGCAGTTGTTAGGAAGTGGTGATGGTAGAAAGAAGTGAATCTAACATACTTTGCGCTGGAAAATGTGATTTTCTTCTAAGAGCAGGTGTTAGTAGACATCGCAGAGATTTATCGAGTTTATAGCTGGAACTTTCTACTTTTTTATATAGCAAGCTGGCTTCGAGTATACGCTAAATGAGTTCCGTATCAAAGGATGTAGTTCGTTTCCATAGCCACGTACTAGCAAAGAAATGTAAGCAAAAATATTTTATTGCATAACTTGTGTCCATCAAACGATATAGGACATTCGTTTTAAGCTTATCCACTATCAATGACAATAACTAAATTCAAGACATTTGTTGAAAAGAAAGAGAAAACGAAAAATTTGGTTGTGAAATATTTTATTACAAACAAACTAAATTAATCACAAGTAAAAAAGCCGATTTTCTATTTCAAGTTCTTGCTTACGCAAGATAAAAAGCAACATAATCTTCCAATAAACTAGATAAAACTACCGACAAATTTATGATATCAATGCAAACTATAACATTAGCAACTTTGTCATTTCGATCGAATTTTTATCTAGATAAGGGCAGTAACACATCGAGGTTCATTAATATTCAGTTTACAAGTGTCGGGTCGTATCTTTTATGTATCGTTGATCTTATAAGCACAGTATATTGCTATTTTACAGCCTCTCCATATTGCACGGCAAAACACACGGCTATAGAGTAGGGTAACCGATATAACTGGTGTGATACAAGCCTTATTTTATTTTATACTAGCTGTGCCTGCGACTTCGTCCGCGTGGAATAGTTATTTTAAGCATTAATTCTTTGAATTTTGAACCGTTTTCGCAGCGCATGCAACGGAAGCCCTCAAAGATGAATAATTTTCCTCGTTTTTTCCACATTTTCCATTGTTTCTTCGCTCCTATTATTTGCAGCGTGATGTTATATAGCCTAAAGCCTTCATCGATAAATGGTCTATTCAACAAAAAAAGATTATTTCAATTCGCATAAGTACTTCCTGAAATTAGCGCGTTCAAACAAATAAACAAACAAACTCTTCAGCTTTATAATATTAGTATAGTATAGACCATGTACTTGTCTATACTCCTGCGGGCACGATAGCTATTTGTATGGACAAAAGCTGTAATAGTTTTATAAGTTGTTGTTGTAGTTTTTAATCTGCCTTACCTTCATGGTGAAAACACTACTGTACTGTGACTACGTTACACAATTGCTACCAATACAATACAATACAATACAATGTGTTATGGACCCAAGAAAGCGCGCAGATAGATATAGCGTATTTTTTATTAATGATCCGACGAGCCTTAAATAAACAGTTATTCTTTTAAGATCAAAATAAGGAACAATGTAAACAGACTAATAAAAAATATATTAACTTATTTCTTTATCCAAGAAATTACTGCAATAACAGTTACTGAGCTCTGTTTATCTCAAACTCAACCACATATTTAAAAATACTTTAGTTAGGTAGCCCTAATCTTCTTAGCTACTTACAGAATCCACAATAAAGATATAATGGAATGTAGATATCACTTTCACACAAGTATATGGAACATAAAAACGAGTCAGATATCCTTCTAACACATAAACACCCCCATAATGGGTGGGTATAATAATCGTTGATGTTATAATAAGCTGTTTATACAGGGTAACTGACAACGAATGTCAAACCTTCAAAATGGCTTTAGCAGATATATAAACAAGCAATATTGTATTATGCATAGCGGGCCCCCAATGTTGTTTTTTTAATTTGGTATATCTGGCGTAGTTTTTTTTGTTTACAGCGAAACAAAACTAATTTTTTTTAAAGTTATTACCTGTTATTTTTTTACTATTTACTAAACACGTTTTTACTTAAATACAAGCCTTACAGACTTAATCAAAATGTATAGTTATTTTTATATTATGAACGACTATTTGAAATTCGCGTAAAAATCATTTGCCCATCAGGTTAACCAACTTTTTTTGTACGATTTATTTGTTTTTTTTTTTCAAAATAACCTTGTAATATTATTATAGTACAACTAGCACAAAAAGTGGTGATGTCTCGTGTGTAGTGATTATAATAATATTAAGGTACTGTCGAGGTGTTAATGTTAGTAAGTGGCTTCTGTTTAACATTTTTTGCTTATTCTTGTTCCTATTGATTAGCATACATATGCTTTAAAGGTACTAGGATTCATTTTACCAGTTTTTCAGATACGTCAGAGGCCTCTAGGATGGTTTGTAAACTCTCGACGCGACGCGACGCCTAGAATTGGTCAAACTTACTTTTTACTAGTTTTTAAATGTCGTAAAGTTTGTTTTGATTTAATTGATTGTTTGGATTTGAATAGTGCCTATCTTATTATAATTCTGATATTTTGATTATTGTATCAGACATCAAAGGACATAATTGTAAAATAGTAAAAATCGAAGTTGAGTTAAGAATGTTTGTTTTTCAGTTTTGATTCTTCAATAAAAGTACAACAATAAAAATACAGGTTATCAGTCATCTAACAGTAATTCCATGTGTCTATACCTTAAAGGGTTTGATTGCGATATTTAATAACTTACAATCTACATTTTAACGATGATGAGTACCAGTCTGTAATGAAACCTAAGAATCATAACTTGTACTTTTTATCACACTTTTTCAGCCATATCAAAGTATTATCCAATCCATTCCATTTAATAATTATCAGCCGAGTGGCTAAACATGGCTAAACGGCTATCATAAAATATCTAAGCAATGAAAATTATTATGAATGTCATAATCGTTATCGGCAGCCATAGTTGACAAGCGTACTGTTGCTTAAGGAATGGTAAATGTGCCATTGTATGTGTAGAGTATGCTCGTAAAAATGTAATGGAGCATGTAAAAACTGTAAACCTATTGTTTAAAGTGTCTAGTAAATTTTATGGGTATGGAATGGGTACTTAACTATTTTTTTCTTGCTGTAATCTTTTATGTATGGAACTACTGTTACATATATTCTATATTAGAGAAAAACCAGCTGATTGAAAAAGTAAATTGAAATTAATTAATTACTTTAAAGTGATTAGATTGTACAAAGATTTTCAAAATATGCTTGACCATTTTCTCTTGTACTTCCTAAAAACATATTGGCATGGGAGTCAGCGCGCGATACAGTTTTCACCTAAATATATTTACTGACCATTTTCATAACCACTATGCTTACTAAAAAGCATCTAACACAGCTTTACTTCCTTCAAGTGTTTCTCTATCCACAACATGCAGCCTCCACCATACTATAAGACTATACACCCATTCGGGCTGATCTGCCGGCGCCATGTGCCCTGCGTTCCTTATTAAAGCTTCAGTCAATTTTCCAGCAGATTTCACATACCCAGCCACTTCCGTCGTATAATTCTGTCCATAATTATACAAAATCTTCCTCTCAGCTTTATCATACTCTTCACTCGCAGAAAAGTTTAGTTTTCGTAAAAAGTTCACCGTCAACGGATATGCTACATTGATATCCAACTGCCCATTGTAAAATAAAGTGTGGTAATTTTCTAGAAGCTCTTCTATCCAAGGTGTAATAGACTTCATAATATCAGGTCGCATAGCATCGGAAACTTCATTGGAAAATAAATCATACGTCACATTTCCGACGTGAATAGCTTTCCGTATTGACTCCGTATCAATTAACTTAACAAACGATTGATCTTCTTCATATCCGGTTTGTCGAATGTAGTTGATAAGTGAAACGTTTCCAGTGATATGAACTATGAATCCATAAAGTTTGAAAATAGCATCCGTTGCGTTTGGCCAAGCTTCGTTTTTGATTAAATTAACTATTTGATTTTGTTGGTCTTCTACTTCTTTCTGTATGCTAGAGTCAATGAAGCCTAATTGGTACAGGTATTCTCTGTAGTCTATTTGGTTGGTAGGGTCGCTCCAACCGTTCCCGATCATCATTCCTTTCAAGTTTATTTTTTGCTTAGTCTCTTTGTTCTTCTTGTGAATGGTGTATCCTAATGCTGGGACATATTTGCCTCCATAAGATTCCCCACTAATGAAGAATGGGTAATCTTTTAGTTCGGGAAAGATTTGAAAGAATTGTGTTAACGTGGTATAAAGATGCTCGCCAACTTGAGTTTGATCGATGCAATATCCTTGAGAGTTATTCGTAAAACTGAACCCTGTTCCAACTGGGCTGTCAATATAAATCACATTGTGATGTTTGACCCAATGAATTTCTCTTTGATGGAATGTTCCGTTCTGGACTTTCAAAGGGCCATTTTCTCCAAAGAGTCCAATTAGCGAGCTACCTCCAGGTCCTCCTTGAAGCCACAAAATGACCGCTTGTTCTTTGATGTAGCTCTCAGCGGGGAAGTACCAGAGAAACTGGTTTGAGTTGTAAGTTTTGTCAACTGTGAAGAATCCTGCATAGCTCCGTACTTCTGGAAATCCAGGGAACTCTACGCGAGCAAGGTCCCTTGCTTTTTCCAAACTCCCGCTTTCAATGTATGGTGTTAGAATCAATGGTGATCCAAGATCTGAATCCACAGATATCTCAGGGTCTTCATAAGCTGGTAATCCAGATAAACTATCTATAAATAATACAGTTTCTAATAATATTACAAGTAGAGAATACCACTCCATGTTTCTGACTCAATCAAGAATACTAGTTTATATTTACTTACATTTTTATGGTTAGTAAGGCACGTTGTATGTAAAATATGTGGAAGTTGCATCTTTTTGCATAATTCTTTGATAAAATGGCAGTAATAAACGTATTTATGTTTTATGTATTCTGTAGTACCATTATAATATATATCGTATGAAGATATCCAATAGCTTTTTAGACCTTGTTCTCACTCAGAAAACAAAAATTTGGCTAGAAATTTAATAACACGCAATGTTTACTTATCTTGTTCAAAAACTTTAAGAGATACTAGCCATTATAGTAGCAACTAGCTGTAAACGTGACTTCGTCCGCGTGGCATAGTTATTTTAATATCTGGAACCGTTTTCGCAGCGAACGAAACGGAAGCCCTCAAAGATGAATAATTTCCCCCGTTTTTTCCACATTTTCCATTGTTTCTTCGCTCATATTAGTTGCAGCGTGATGTTATACAGCCTAAAGCCTTCAATTCGCACCAGTAGTCCCTGAAATTAACGCGTTCAAACAAACAAACAAACAAACTCTTCAGCTTTATAATATTAGTATAGATATACAAGACAACAATAAGTAGCAACGAAAACTTATAATTTCTCTGCATTAATTTTCCTGTTAGAGTTTCATTGGCAACAGAATAGAGGTCACGAGATGCAAACAGTGTGATAATTATCATCCTACATCGGTAGGATCAGTGCACAGCGGCGACATTATATCGCATAGACCCATTGTAATAGACTACCCACTATGATAGGTAGCACAGAATACATAATGTTACAGTAGACGTTAACAAAAGAATAAACTTATTTAGGAGTATGGTTCAGACAAAAAATATGTATTACTCAATGTACTCATACGTAGGCCCTAGTTTAAACCTAAATAATATAAAACTCAAAGGTGACTGACTGACTGATATAGTGATCTATCAACGCACAGCCCAAACCACTGGACGGATTGGGCTGAAATTTGGAATGTAGGTAGATGTTATGGCGTAGGCATCCGCTAAGAAAGGATTTTTGGAAATGCCACTTTTAAAGGGGTGAAATAGGGGATGCAAGTTTTACTTTTTAATTCGAGCGAAGCCGCGAGCACCCACTAGTTAAAAATAAGACTCCTCGTTATAATGACAATTTCCTCACAGTGAGACCTAATAAATCTAGCGAGTGGTAATACGAGTATTACTTGATATTGGACGGTGCGTTGCCAAGAATGTGTGATAAGGATGCTGATTGTTTTGGTTGATTTCTACTACAGCTACAAAATAAAAAAAAATACAGAGAATGTTTAAGCTTGAGCAGATACATATGTGTCCTCTTTTTAAATAAATATGATAAGAACCTGGTATACATAGATTAGATTCAGAATAACATACGTTTTTTTTTTATAAATTAATCAACGCAAGGTGCCGCAAAAGGTATGGTTTGGATGTATTACTCTTATCTCATATTTAGAAGTCTCTGAATTATTTTGACTGCGGTTCATTGCGATGATATCAGCCCACCTTATCTAGCCCGAGATCGCTTATTTGCATTGCGAGGCTGGAGATTCCTTACTGTTTGCTGTGGTATGCAGCAGGTACTATTAGGATTATAAGACAAATAAAATTGTGCTTCAATTTTATTGTGTATTTAATGAAGATGCTTTTTCAAATGTGATAAAGAAAGTTTCGCAGTATTGAGATGATTTAAATATTGAATAAAAAGCGTAGATACCTACACTGAGGCAATCTAGTTCAAGATGTGATGAAAAATAGTTCTTTCTCTGTGTTACGTGTTTAGTTTACATTAACCACTACTTTACAGGGACTAAAGAAAAAAAATAAGCAAAAAGCTAATTTTACTATAGTTTGTACTCAGATAAAATCGTTTGAATTCAATATTTGTTATTTATGGGGCCACTAGATTGAGACTACCTGGTTTGACAGAATACTTACTAGCAAGCAAATTATGGTCAAGCGCAAACACATTACGTTTTTAGAAGTAGAACTGAAAATAAACGTCCAGCGTGGTAATGCGGCCAGTATGCTGGGCACGCTGCCTTTTTGCAGTGGGTTGGAGCACTTAGACTATCTTTAGGCTTTTCTAAAGATTTTATGAGTGCCCCTTTTTGTTTTGTAGTTGGAAGTAGTATGTTTAGTTTTTTTTCCCTGGTTTTTATGTATTATTATTGTAAATAAAGGTATTAAAATCGCCTCAGCAATGTATATGTATGCTATAGATATAGAAAGATGTATGTAGCATGCGTGTCTGTGCGCCGTGTGAGCGATACATATCGAGCTAATGATGGATGCTGCCGCCCATTCACCCGCTCACTCCGTCTCTACGTGCGGCCAGGACATTGGTGTTATTAGTATTTTCATAATCATAATCATCATTTATTCATAAAGCCATTTTACACGTCAGATTGTATAGTCGTAAATACTAGAAAATATGAATTTGTGAGTTAGCGAAATATATCTCTTTTCTTCTATACTTATATCTTTTATTTTTAAGTAATTTTGGTAAATATGTTAATACTGTCGCAAAATAAATAAATAATATATGCATCTCTTTGAGTCGTATTTCCTCATGACCGAGGCTCGTGACTCCCCTGCAGAAATAATTTATTTGAGGAGTTCTCATGGGCAGATTCATCGTGGTGGGCGTCCACGTCTTTCCACGGGCACATCAGACACATCGGATTCAAGACAATTTATTGGAAAGTCAGACTAAAAAAAATAAAAAAATCAATCAAAACTATTCATTTAACATTAAAACAAAGTTAAATTAACTTTTGCTTGACTTGACTTGTTTTTTTAATGGATTCTGTATCGGTAACGCATTTTCAAACTCCGGTAGAGAAGAAACTTCTCTGTTAAAACTGTATGGTGAAAGAAATAAATCAATTTTATATCAAAGCAATAACCCCGCATAGTTCATAGCCCACCAGGCATCGAACCTGCTCTGCCTACCGGCAACGTAAGCTCAAATCGTGATAAATGTGACATCCTGCGATCTTAACTTCTCCCGGAACTGTTGCACCATTATTTATTTTACCAACGGAATGCCTAATGAGGATTGCTTGTGCTTTGGAAAAGGTTACAGGTAGACCACACAGAGTTCCTAAGTTATCTAAGTTAAATAGTTGTTTTATACCTTTTTCATATTAGAAATGCAGACACGTGCTTGATGGAAACTTTAATTTCAGTGACTCCCCATTCAGTAAAGTAAAGTTGCTTAGTCTTATGTAGTGCATTCACCTACGAAATCTAAAAAAATGGAATGCCAGTTTTTGGTCACTCATCCAGTAAAGTATTTCATTAGCTAAGCTAAGTGTCATTTTGTATTTGAAAACCCAGTTTTTAACCTCAACTGCACCAAATGATTACTGTAGATATATGTATTTGATACTCAGTAACTCCAAAGGGAATAAAAACGTAAGTAAGCTGTGCTGACTGATTATCTTCACTTGTAAGCACTATAAGAGGAAAACACCTTTTCTAAGGACCAAATTGTGTCAAATTTAAAATGCACAATTTGATATCAGACACCATGACAAGAGAAATCTAACCATAAAAGTTCTTGGCCTAATTTTGTATTTGTATTTGATATCTCTATGTGTACTGGCTGCCAGCGAGGCTGGCCCAGCGCGTGCCGTGTGTCTGCACGACTGAACAGGTGCAAAAAAAGAGGATCGATACTTCCTCGAACAGATTTTGTCGCGGATGAAAGTGAAATTCCAAGAAATAACGGTTGCAGAGATAAAATCTCTTTTTTGTCTGTGAATAATTAAAAGCAGGCGCACTTGTGTGGGGAACTATTTATCCTTGTTTATTTTTTCCTTATTAGATGATAGACAAGTCTCATTTTAATCAATGAAAGAATAGATAGTTGCATTCTCTTGTTTTATTTCTCAAACTGTCAGTCTTTGTACAGACTGCACGAATAATCAACCAAATAAGAGAACAATATTTATTTGGTCTTCGTTTTAAATCGTTTTTTATGTCGTGGTTTTCACAAACTGTTTTGGTAAGTGTTAACCGTTAACTCATACTTAAGTTTTATTCATAAACTTGTTTGACGTTTATGAATAAAACTTAGAACCTTTAAGGCGAATATAATCACACTCAATAACACATTCCACATTCTTCTTTTTCCCGTATGCTTATTTATCTCCAGCCCAAGGTTGCCTGGAAGAGATCGCTTTCAGCGGTAAGGCCGCCGCTTGAAGCACTACTTAAGATAATAATTTGTCTTATGTGCTGTTCATTTTTAATGTGTCAACAATAAAGCGTTTATCCATCTATAATCACGACCAATAATACTGCAAAAGCAAACATCATATGTTGATCTAGGTTTTTATTTAACACTGCAAATTGTACTTTGTGATTTTAGTTGTGCGTTGATCATTTAGGTTGAGTCCGAACACAAGAACCATTCGTTCAATCAATACCTTTAAGGCGATACATCAATAATGTTAAGATAGGTACAAGTACTAAGCTATCAAGCCAGCTGTAAATCATTAGGCTTGTATTACCCATACTTAAGGCGGACAAAAAGAACAGATCTACCCATACGGATATCTGGCAGATCAATCTTAAAATATGCCGGCGCATAACCATTAGATCTATGTGGGGTGGTGGTGCAGTGAGTGCTGGTGAAACGATTCGGACTTTTGCAGTCTGATAGTTGGTTAAAACTGTTGAAACTAGAGAGATCCTAATTAAATCTATCTATCTCTATTATTGACTTGGACATTTGAATGAAACGTAATAATATATTTTGTAATGTAATTTTCTTAATCAGTGGAAAGAAAATATAAATTGTGCCTACACGACACTACAAATAAAATTAATAATACACTTCTATTACGAGTATGTGTAGGTAGACCTGTACAACGGTGACTGGATGATATTAGAAAGTTAGAAGGAAACATCTGGGCAAGAACAGCGCGAGACAGCGAGTATTGGCGTAAGACGGAGGAGGCCTATACCCTGAAGTGTGATTAGGCTGATGATGATGATTGTGTATCTATTGTGATTGTGTATCCTTAGGTGCCAAATTTATTGTTATCAGACATCAAAAAAAGCAGCGAGGTTTTCATTTAGATATTCGAATTTTCAGAAAAAAGCTACCTATCTTATTCTCAAATCGCAAAGCAGTACTATCCATTATATTAAAGCTTTCAAAATAAACTTGACAGAACGTATGTAGGTAAAATCAGTCAGGCAAGGGTATGCCACGAGCCTTAATACTAGAGACGTTACCATTTATTACTCCCCGTACTTTACGACACTAGTTTAGTATCGAGTTACAATAACAACTCACATCTCTCCGTTTTTGTACAATATTGTATTTGCTTAATGAGTACTTCGTTTATCTGATGCACTGATAAGAAATGATGAGACAGGTAATATGTTGGCTTAGAAAATATGTGGAAAATCCGTGTTTTTGTCTGTCTGTCTGTTTTTGGTGCTGTTTAATTAGTCAGGAATAATAACTACAGGGGGCAGTGTTAATGTCCTTCTGTGGCGAAGTGTGCATGTCAAATAGGACGGAGCTAGTTTACATATTGCATATGTTATGTTTTAGAGGTGTATGGGTCTATTTTTTTACTGGAATGATAAAACTTGATTTGAAGCAACTGGTGGTAATTTAATAAAGTCATGTACTAAAGCACCTTGTGTAGAAAACTATATGCATTATGACATAATACATATATTATCTTACATACAAATCACGAACTGGTATTTTTTAAGTCACAAAACAGTAGTATTGGATCAGCTAACATATGTTAATATAATACTTTTATCATAAAAATCTCAAATCAAATATATCAAAGTGTTAAAATAGCTATACAACAAAATGCGCAAGCGCGGCTATACGACTCAATTTATATTATTTGTTACACATAACTTATTTATTATAATAACAAAGTAGCACGTGTCTAAATTTATGTGTCCTGGTTCTGTCGTACATACATATTCATAGACTAAAAACACATAGACTCCTAAAATTCACAGATTATAATTATTAATGTGGAGTTCTCTTTGGTTGATTTTGAGGACGCCTAAATATTTCTTCGGTTGTCATATTATTATATCTCAAGATATTTGTTGTTCAAGCAAATGAATCAAATCTACACATATATTCATAACTTAAAAATAAAATTGAAGGCGCGGCGCCATATCAAGGAGCATTTTGATTATAATTACGGCAAAGTTTGACGATGACGTAGATTTATTTGGCATATGCCTACCGGATCATTTCCACCCAAGGATATTTTATTTCTTTATTTATTTACAATAAAAATGTTTTTCTAATTTTAATGTTAGATTTTTTGATATAGTGAGACGTCTAAAAAAATGTAAGTTGTAGTACAGTCTCTAGACATGTGATTAGATGATTAAGGTAAGGTGAGATAAACTGAGATAGTGGTGATGGTGTTCCGCAGATTTATGCTGATTAGAGCAGCAATCTGATAACGCGGATTAGAGCGACCATTTCTAGGTAGATGTAGTGTTAGGACGGATTAGAGGCACATCGATAAAGAATTAGTCGTTGTTACCAAAACTGGCTAAATGGAGAGAAATCTTCAGCCTTTTTTATACTGAACAAATAATTTGAAGCATTGATTAATTTTATTAATAATTACATATAACACACATACACTAAAACAATTCAAAACAATGTAATTTCTCCGTCTAAACAAGATTTATTTTCATAATAGGTAAAATTATTTTATAACACATATACATCATTTTCATGTTAAAAAAAACACACAAAATAATCTAGCTTGTATTTAAACAACAAATCATATAGCGTGCCTTAGAAATTGTCTACTAGTACAAATTTGAAAACATAGGTGTTAAAGCCGACATTTCTAAACCTGCTTATAAGGTCGTGAAATTAAGGTCCACTTAGTAGAACCTGTAAGAAACTGTGTTTTACAAAGCCAGGAGGATTATTTCAGTTAGATAAACAAGTGATGGATTACTTTCGCGTATAACAAAAAGATGGTAGTAGTACCAATTAGAAGTAAATTCAGTCTGTCTTACTACAAAACGCGGTTCAATAACTAGTCCAGGACTTTGAAAATAAAAAAGTCGGTTCTTGTTGTTCAAAAATCACATACAATAAATCAAATGTCAACTCCAAATTGGGACGTAGACAGTCAAATTTCGAAAAGCAAAAACGGACTGCATATTTTCAAAGTTCTGGACTAATAGTTAAACCACGTTTTGTAATAAGGCCCAGTAAGTTTGAAAGAGAAAAAGAAGATAAATATTTGATATCAACGCCAAGCTAAGGTAACGCAGCAATGGCTGTTTAGAGTTTACTCTAAATATATATCATGTTTATGGGTACATACTTACGCCTACTGTAGGACTATATTTCAATTCACAGAACTGCAGTCAAAGTAAATAATTAACATTGTTTGGTACTTTTATAAACGAATTATTTTATACATAGAAAATATGTTTTATTTTTAGAAGAAGCTCAAAGAAGGCAAACAAAAAAGTATCTCTGACAAACGAGTCGCTTTATTTATCAACATTTTATACCTCATTTCTTGCTATTATCATCGTACCGGTACAAAATCTCTACAAAAACCGACAACAAATTTTATCACCGTCGATCACCGGCAGATCAGTCTACGTAATAAAAACAACATAAATATTTTGATTGGAGCAATAAACATCAAAGCAAATTGTCGATACCAATTTATCGAAGATTAATTATAAGTACCGTCTATTATGTCATTCATATTGTGTTGGTGTGCAAGAATGTACTACGGTGCTGGTTTGATACGAAGGAAAAATCGTTTAACATGTACACAGGTGGTAGCAATTGATTTTATAGATTACCTCGCTTAGATTTCTCATTTTTAGGGTATATATAAAAGGAGATGGATATTGTCCATCGCAATTCAGCGAGAAAACGCGGCCAGTGTACTAGGCACTTTTGGTTCCGCGCAGTTGTGAAATAGCGTTTTTTTGTTGGTCTGTCTGTGTGTGTGTTTTATTTTAATTGTGTTTGAGATGGAGAGGGCTTTCAATATGACATTTCAACAATTAACTTGCTTATGTTAAGTCTATTAGTCGAAGCTTTGTTTTCAACCAACTCTTTGTAACCGTAACAATAGCGGTAAAAACTCGAGGAAAGCAAACATATAATTGCTTTCAATTATCTCAAAATTATCAGATTTGCCTTAAACTAATACGTAAGACGAAGTGTGGCATATTAATGCCACTATACAATCAGCAAATATCACAAGTAAGTTGCGCAAACTTGTGACATTTGCCGATTCTTTTTGTTAAGAATCTATCACTCAAAATGGATGAAGTAGGTAACCTACGTGATTTTACACACATTATGTTTCCAAAACATGTCGTTTGTTAATACGATATCTAAAGAGCGTAGTCCATGCTGGATCTTTACCGGTCAATCGTCGGTCGCGGCGGGCGGTAAATGAAGGAGGCTGCAAAAACAGTGGTGTCGTGAGGTTACTGCTGCTTTTATTACTGCTCTTTTTAATTGTAATTAAAATACTTCACAAAACGCACCCGCGGCTGTTAAAGGAAATTGAAAATGCTCTCTAAGAGTTACTAGAGCGATGTAACAATTAAATCTGTGGGAAGTTCTGTTTCAATTGTGTCCGCCACTTCAGTTGGAGTTTAGGAGGTAAAAGGTTTTCTAATCAATTGTTTTCTCTTTTGACCATGCTTGTCTATTTCATATGAAGGAAAACTCTTAGTGTTCGAATTAGATGAGACTGATTTTGGACACACGCTCATTTGTATGGTTTCCATGCTACATATATATAGATACAAAATTTGTATCAAAAGCAAGACAAAGTTGTCAACGTTGACTATCTCTAAATTTATTGTCGGCGCCGATGAAACAGAAACAATCAAAAACTCTTGAGATACGAGACACCCAATTTTAAATAAATGATTTTTTAACAAATGTATTATAATACATTCTGATAAAAAAGCAACCCGGATATCTCAGAAATGATTACTGAAATACTTTTCAAAAACTTTCCAACCAAGAAGCTTCTCTCAAAACTGGACTTTAGCCTCAAGCCCATAAGGTTAAAAGTTAGGTCCCTGTAGTACAGCACCAACAAATTCGACCCTTACTCTTGTATAACATGTCGCCTGTCCATGTTTATAAGGCTTGCGTAAATATTGGCTTATTGTGCTTTAAATCGTACGATATCTTTACGCTATCGCGGACATTTGTCTTCTACCGGTGTCGTTAGGACGGGTTAGAGGCGGCGCACACGCGGACCTACGGTACTTCATTCGAAATTCAAGAGCTAGATCCTTGTCGATGTATTATGCGCCATTTTAAACATTTTTGGCCATATAACATGACAGTTTTAAACGACAGGACACCTACCTATATCCTATAGGAGAAGATACTCGTAAATGAACGAAAAGGAAGAGAAAGACCGAGAAGATGAACATTTACTGAGAAAATATGTTCATTATTTTCTTGCTAACATATTATTTTCTACGTTCTGGGCCCTCTTTTTGTGTTATTTATTTATGGAAACTTACCATTCTAATTTTAGAGTCTAAATAATCCGTACATACTTTGAAATGAAATGAGATTCTTGTAAAATAGGATTTTCCAAATAAAGAATACAAACGAAAAAAGAAGGGTGAAATATATGCAGATAAATGACTATGACTATGACAAACATTTCCCGTTAATCTTCACACACGTAATTACACACCGTAGGAATTAATCGCTAAAATCACACTTTATCCCCAATCTTGCCACAACCCCGTCAGTGTGCGGCGGCCTGGCCGCGTCCGTACAAGGGCCGCCAATTTCTGCCACTTCCCGCCATTATTGCACTGTACGCGTGTTTAGGTTTCCAAAGTATGGGGAATTTCCAGTATGGAAAATTGAATTTATCACATTGTTACTTCTTCACGCTTAAACGGCTTCTTCTTCTTCTTATCGAATGAGAGTGGCCAACTCTGGTGTCGAGAGTTTTCGAACCGCCCTAAGGGCCTCTGACGTGGCTTAAACTTAAACAGCTGAACAGGATTTGATTTTTTTATAGAAGAAAATTATATACTGGATTAACGTTGATAACAATGCGGGCCGCAGCTAGTTTCATAAATAAATGAAATTAACATTTTCCATTAATCTACTCCTACATCATTCACTATCCAGTACAATCCAGACTACTCTAGTTAACGTTCAACATCATCCACCGAACACAGACAACAAACATGTACATGAAAGAATTGAAAATAACATCTTAAAATGCCCTGCGTCAAAGGAAAACTCAATTGTAGGTAGGATATCGCGAATAATTGATAGGTTAATTCCTAACTTTAAGAACGGATTTAAACACTACTGCTCAGTTGAAAATTATTAATTTAGTAAATGAATGTGTCTTACTACCGCTAGACAACAATTTACATATAATTTAAGCAGAAATATTCATTCATATGCGTAGGTTGTTAAAGTTCGACATTTTTTAATTTGCATTAAATACAATTTCTTTATATTATTAAACAATGCTTTTGAACAAAATTTTAGGTAGTAGAATGAGTCCTTACTGATAGTAAAATGCCCTAAACTCTAAATCAAAGGAGCCGCGCGTTCGCACTTCTGTTGTCAGCAACCAAACCGGCGTATCTGATCTCGCGCCTATGATGGAAGTCTCCTAGGCCCTTTGTGAGACGCATTTCTATGGAAAATGTACTAATGTACCTAACAAGTAAATGGAAATTGGTGCAAATTTGTATATTCCTATCCTATCAGTGCTAGGTATTGTATGTAATGTGAGTTTTACCTCGTGTAGTTTCAGTGCCTGTTTTGTTGGATACCTGTAATTAAAAAAATTGGATTAGATTAGTTTTGCAAATATGAAATATTCATTAATAATTGCTAGAATAGATAAATTTGAACTGAACGCTCCCTAAGTAATGTAGGTACTTATTAGAAACTGTAGCAAAACATGTAACGATGACGATGCTTGAAACAGAAAGGAATAACTAAGATTCAAAATAACTCATATATGTACGTTTAGTAGTACTGTGCTTTTCGAGATCACCTGCACATAAACATATCACATCATAGTCTTATAAGCTGTGCCTAACAACAATATCAAGCGGGGATCACAGCGACAAAATCTGAGGCTTTCTCAACAAAGCCTTCTACGGCGGCCGTCGATATAAACTGGCTTGGATTCAAACAGAGCGATTGATAGATGGATAATGATGTTTATACAGAGTGGCAGCTTAATAATGTAGGATGCCATTCCTGTTTTTTGTTTTGCTCCTAGCAGTAAGCGAATTTTAATGTGGTAGATATCATTGTCCCATTTTTACAAAACCATTAAACTATACACATGACAATGAACTAGGTATTGAACAAGACATTTTACAAAATTGTTCTTAGTTTTATTGTTAGACATGTCACCAGTAAGGTCACCTGAAGTGACTCTGGGGTCAAAAGTGGAACATATTTCTATTGCCATTTTTTAGAATAAGACCGCTGATATACTTATTGAAATATATACGAAAGAAAACAGTGTCAAAAATTCTTACAATATGCAATATTTTACACAAAACTTCACAAAAATGTTTTCGTGAAAAAGTAGTGGAAAATCTTGTTTGTCGACGCTATTATTTTTTTAGAACTACAATACAGCTTTACTATTTAAAAATACAAACATAAACAACGACGGTACCTACTTATTTGAGTGTTGCAACATTATGCGTTGACAGCTCGTGATCTGAAGCTTACACGCTGCTATCCAGCTGTATCAGATTAATGGAAGCAACATTATAAGTATGACAAGACGCTATCACATTGCATTGTCTTCCATCTGTCGTTTGGATAACGGTAAGATGTTATGCATTTTATTCATTGATGATGAGGAAAAAAAATTGTAACCAATACCTATAACTTCTTTAACTTATAATAACCAGTTGCGAGAGATCTCTCAGATGTGGCATTTGGGTTTTGAGAGTACTTTTATCATAGTCATAGTAATTTGTATGGTTATTGTGCATAATTGCACAACATGACAAATGTAAACAATGACCCTGATGCAGAGGACATATTTACACAAATTTCTCTTATGTGCAACATGTTATATGAGCAACATTGGTTCAACGTTTTTTAGCATACTTTTCATTGCAAGCTTTTTCATTGCAACTTTTGTTATTAACACATTGACTTTGCCTGTAGTAACACCCTTATAGGCAAGTGTATAAAATGGCTCTCCTTCTATAAAAAAGATTCTTTAACTCAGATGAAATTTATCCTATACTTAGGCCTAGTACAAAGTGGTCCAGTGTTGTAACAAGTTGGGAAGCGTCCATTACGCGTGTATAATCAGTGGTCGGTGGATGAAGCCACCAATTATGATAATGCTCGTGTTGATAGTGTAGCATGCGTTATGACTTCAGCAGCTCGCTGCATACGGGACGCATTATCTACGTACAGTGAGGGGACATTTTCTTAGCATATACGAATTACGGAGACCCACACGCTGGTCTGACCAAGTAACTAAAGAGCTGGAGATATATATAAGTGTTGCAAAGCACCAAGCCACAGAACGCAACAAATGGCGACAACTAGTACACAAGACGAGAAGGAGTCACGATCCTCAGCAGTGGACGACTAAGAAGATACGAAATTCATTATTCATGCTAAAGGAAACTAAGAACAATTATGTATGAATGTGTGCTTTTGACAAGGACTGTGTTCGACCTATAATGTAAATCTAAATTAAATAGATTTTTTCTAGGAGCGTTACTAGCCTGCTATAGTGGTACTAGCCTGAATCAGGACATAGTTAATTGTAAATAAAGCTCTGTTTTCTTCTGCTGGGTGGCCAAAAAGTGGCATTCCATTTTGGGTTTCCTTCCGTGGGTCGGATGACACGTTAAATTGTAGGTCTATCTTGAACTGAATTGAAAGAAATTTGGCATAGGGATCTCATCTTGGAAACACAACAAGTTATTAAGCTCAACATCTCGCTCACACAAATGTTTTACTTTTCCTAATAACAAAAAATGTATTCAATAACAGCGTGTCAAGTTTTCCGGCAGTAGGTGTAATAGCCCCTTTAAGTGCTCACGCGCATAATAGAACGAGACTAAAGGCATTAGAATAATTTCGCCATATTGTACGGAATAAATGCCTTCATACATTTTTATAGGACTGGTCCTGCTTTATGAGGTTTTTATCTCGTGATATCGTGTGATTGGATCGGTCTGCGACGTGTCTGAGTTCGATTTGCAAAGTTTGAAAAAGTGCACTAGATACACAAGCTTAACTAATTTTTTAACCGACTTCCAGAAAAAGGAGGTTATCAAATCTTCTAAAACATTTTTTAAACACATAGCATAGTAATTTCTCTTCGTTAAAATTGCGACTACTCTATTGACTACTAATACTGGTACTGATGCTTAATAAATCAAAAGTTGGAATTAGAAGAGGTTAAAAGAAGGTTTTGCGCGGATTCTTTGGACGTTAACTAATTATTTATTTAATTTCGGTTCTTATCGGGTAAGCACGCTCCATCTTAGGCCATAGCCTTTGCTTGCTATCAGGCAAACTATGACCAAGTACAAATCTGTACTAGTTAAAAAAAAGCACGATCGGGTTAGTACTTGTACGTAAAAATAAACACTTCTAACTCATCCTCATACCCATTGGTATAACATGGATTCTGATTTATACATATTTAATTAAATAAATAATAAGCAAATGCTTTTTTTTTCAAGTATTTATACAGTTTATTTACAATAATAAAATATAAAAACAAGTGAAGGAAAACTAAACATACTACTTCTAACTACTACAAAAAGGGGCACTTAGAAAATCTTTAGAAAAGCCTAAAGATAATCTAAGTGCTCCAGCCCACTACCAGAGGGCAGCGTGCCCAGCATGCTGGCCGCATTACCACGTTGGATGGCAATGCTGATACGTTGAGCCAGAAAAAGGCCAGCATTTTGGTCATGCGTCGCGTCAACCAAGCGCTCCGAGAGGTTTTGGAAAATAGTATGGGCTCCCGGACCCCACGGCCCCAAAGTCTCGACTCCAAAAGGCTCAAAGATGTAACCTCGGCCGAGGTTAGCATATTTGCGTCTCTTGTTATGCTCGGCAATAATAGCCGCCGCTCCAGCCGACACCGTGTCATAGACAGATGAGACGGCGCCAATGTGTCGACGCAAGTTGCGTCCCACACAAGGGGCCGACCCAACTTCCAGGGCACAAGAGTCATACCGTCAGGTCTTTTTCCATCGTCACGTGCTAGGCCGCTCGGTTCGAGCATATGCTTGTGTCATGGATACTAGATAACAGATACATATTGAAATTAAACAAGATTTTTTGTTGTGCGTGAATCGAATCCGCGATCCCTGGCACTGAAGGCAGTCAATCTAACTGAGCTAACAGGCCAGTTAATTGTATGGTTCCATTCGTCATTTAACTAATGAAACCACCCACAGTCCACAAGCCATGGAATTTCATCCCTAGCCACACGGCTGTACATGGTCAAATGACAAGTTATAGACCCTCCTTGGAATACAGCCTTCATAACTTGTCGTTTGGCCGCGCCGGCGAAAGCAGTGTTAATTGTGTTTTATAATACTTGTAGCTTAGATGTTTGTATGGTAACTTTTGGTTTATTTTGATGTTTA
This sequence comes from Macaria notata, assembly GCA_927399415.1. Lineage (NCBI taxonomy): Eukaryota > Metazoa > Arthropoda > Insecta > Lepidoptera > Geometridae > Macaria > Macaria notata. The sequence continues at coordinate 8,032,396 of OV656725.1, read as the reverse complement.
GTCTGTGTGCTTTGGATATAGTAAATTTTGACAATATTTCTTAGTACGGGGGCTTAAAAAATTGTTATAAAAATAAGACTCAATCAGAAATAACAACTATACTTAAATCATGTTTTACTGAAGTTGATCCGTTTGATCTGCCTGTTGCTATGGTTACAAAAAGTTCTTTTATGTTTTTTTCAAAAACCATAGAATTATTTACTTAATAATTGTGTACCAAGATCTTCCTAATCTTCTGCTCCCGTTTTATCCAAGATTGATTGAATCTATGAAAAAAAATCTGATTCGGCTCACTGGTATGATATTGAAATTTTATTAAATAAATAAACTTAAATATTACAATATCCCCGCTACAAATATTTCACAGGTTGAAGCTCGTAACTCGCGGTACTGACGGCGCATTAGATGCGCAACACCAAATTAATTGTGCATAAAGCATTGACCGCGGTTTACGATCAACGCCTCGGGCTGGCATAAAACCCGTACGAAGCATGTAAGTGCATGTTACTCGTAATTTGAACGAATAACGATAAAAGGGAGTACTAGTTTCACTACCTGTTATGCGTAGGTAAATAAGTGAAATTATCGTAGCGATTTTTTTGTACACGTGCTTTATTTTACAACTGCAACTTTTTTTAAATGAAGTTTTTTTTTCATTGTTAATATTTTACTTAGGATCCTATCTATGCAGTATCAGAAGTACAAAGCATTAAAAATGACAATTAAAATTGGATCATGTAACCGAAACTGTCAGTTGTGTGTCAAAAAGTTTGTACATATTTACTGGATTAACAAAAGCACTTTTAAATAACGAACCTTCGAAATTATTATTACACACGTTTATTGATTCGTCGATAAATAGATATATATTTTTTAAGAAAATCTATGATATCTCATAGCCTGAATCTAAATACGCTGTATATTATGTTACTAGTGGACGCCCGCGTCTTCGCTCGCATTATTTCAGACAAGTAGCCTAAAGTAAGACACTCTTAAGACTTCACATACTACCATACCACATCACATCACTAAAAATCATGATGATCCGTCTTCAATGTTCAGATTTTCAACTCTCTTCAACTTTATTATATGTACAGATATAATGAGATAGATAATATGTTCGGTAGTATGGTTAGAAAATTCATGTTATGATTTCTAACCACAGATACGAGTACACAGCTATAAAACAAGTGCAGCGTTGTGCCCCGCGGCAGTAGCGGGAGTGCGTCCAATCGCATGTTCGTTGGAATAACCTCCTCAGATTTACGTTTACGATTTCAAAACTAGATGGCGGTTTTGCTAATTTATTAACACGATAAGTGGGCGTCTCCACCGGCGATTATTATTGCAGTTACAGTAATAATATTTGTTACTGCTTGGTATAATATATTGATTGTTTTAATGTGTATTTTGATTGCTCTGTTTATGGGTGAGGGTTATTATTGACATTGCAGATTATATAGCTGACATTGCAAATAGAAAGCTAAAAAGTTCTGATTAGGAACACCAATATGTGGCTGACTGACAACAATTTCGCTTTTAATTGTGTACTATAGTCAAATTATACCTACTTCATCAAGTGCGTTACATAAAAAAATCTTTGCTTTGAAACTTTCTTTCCCATGTATAAAAGACATCGGGGTGCTTCCGCGAGTACGATAATATGTTACATTAAATAATAGCCTCGGTTTGTTTCTCATACAATTGCATTTGCTATAATAGAGGCTCTTAAGGTGGTTTAAAAGCTCTCAATGCCAGATATAAACAGATAAACATTTTATAAATAATGTATTCAACTTACTTGTCAATAAACATTACATATATTGATTGTAGTAATCAATAGTATTCCACATATTCTTCGAACTTCCTCCGTTCCACATAAAAAGTGCACTAATTAATTGTACTTCTTAGTGTGGGATTTATTAAGAGACTCTAACGAGTCTTAATCTACGGATTGTACAAGTACGAGCGAAATACACAGCGCAGCTTGTAGCGTATTTATAACATTCCGGGACTATTGTACTAGTGGATATAGATACCAACTGGATTGGATATAGCTATATGTAGGTAGTAAGTATGCAGAAGGGAGGCGTACAACATGTTAATTTTTTGATAATATTTTGAAGATTTTTTTTTATTTTTTAAGATGCGGTGATAAGTACTAGTACGGCAATCGTTAAGCAATGTCAGAGACCCTTAGGGAAGCTTGATAAACTCTCGACACCAGAGTTGGCCACTCAAATTCGATAAGAAGACGAAGTAGAATAATATTATTATGAGCGAAATTTTGAGCTAATAGTTTTGTGCCTACTGCAAAGAATCTACTCACAATTCGATGTCCACGACACGTGTCTAGCATTCCTAATCATAAACAATAGGCAAGTTCTAGAAGAAGAGGTGCCAATGAGATGGAAAAACTTGTCAATGTAAACTAGGTACTTTAATTATGTGAATAATTACAGAGACCTTATTGGGAGTAGCACTTTTTGTGCGACGTTGCGATCTGTGCTGCAATTTTTGTTAGACATGGAAACATTCAGAACACTATAATTGCTATTAACTTTGAAATCTGTTATATAATTAATTACAGTCTTAGTAGTTAGATGACATGTTGTTTCTTCCCTGTTCCCCGCGGAATATAACCTTGCGATCTTCAAAGCGAGAGTGAATCGGTTCTTACTGGGTAAGCACGTTCCATCCTAGACCGTAATGATTGCTTACCATCAGGCGAATTACGGTCAAGTGCAAACCCATTTCATGTAAAAAAAAATGTTTTGTATGTTGTAGGTTTTGGCAGTTTAATATTGTAGGGCTCTCTAAGTCATGCCAGAGGCCCCTAGGGAGAAAATATCTTGATGAAAGAGCTAACAACAGCACAAACTTGCTATTTCATCAGTATATCATATCAGTGATGTGTCAGCGTAATAAGTACAATAGCATTACTAAACCTTCATAAACATATTACATAATATGAGGAAATAAAATCATGTTGAAAGTCATATTTTATATGTTACCTACCGCACATTGTTGCAAATTTGTACAACAATTACAATCTACGGGCCAGACATATCTGAAATGTCAATTAACTCTGATATTTGTCAAGAACAATTAAGTTCATGCCGCAGGCCATTTAATTAAGCAGTAATGGAGCACTCTTTTCGGTAATCATTATATAAATAAACCGATCCGAATGCTAAGAAAAAGCTGAAGTACACATACTGATTAATTACAAAATTAGCTACTGTCGATTATATGGCTTGAAAACCGACATTTTTATTCCTGGGCCTTGATTTGTAGCAACGGTCGATGACAAATTTGTGGCTCATTATATTCACAAAAACCCGAATCAGAGCACTTTTTTAATAAATGAACAATTACATACCTGTCTTGCGGTTTATACGGCATGTTCGTTTTATAACAGTTTAAACTTAAATATAAAATAATCTCAATTTCTCCGCTGGAAAAGAGAATATCAAACTCTGAATAAAACAAAATCGGGGTTATTAAACTTGGATAAGGGCACATTATTCGAGTCGTGGGTTCTTTATGGATGAGTTCTGCGCAAGATCGATGCAGCTGGCACATTCAAAGTGAGGCCTATGCCCAGCAGTGGGATAGAAAAGGCTGTGGATGATGATGATGATGATGATGAAGCGCACGTAAACTATGGAGCATCGAAAGCCTAGGAGCCATGGAGCCTAGAAAGCAAAATCATAGAGATGTATTAAGTAAATACGTTCGTTCTATTCGTATTTTATTGTAACAGATTCAGAAATGGTAGCAGAAACTTTAAATACTAACTCGAAAATATTTGTTTATATTTTATATTACTGCTACTGCCGTCACTACAAACTATTATTGCTATAAGAGGGTCATTTAGATCATTTATAGGTAGGATTAGAGTGGCGACAAAATTCATTGACGCTAAGATTTCATATAAGCCTCGTGTTACGAGCTCCTAGACACAATAAAGATACGAAAACTAGGAATATCACAATATGAGGCCCAATAAAAGTGTTAACAGAGAAAATACAGAATATATTTATCTCTGATATCCGACAAACTCGTAGTGGCAGTATTATTATGTAGTATATAGTGCTTAAATAGATATTGTGTATAGGTAATATTAAGTAAATTGTCTATTTTAAGCAGTTGAAGATATGATTTGATGTGATTTAAAATCATCAATTTATATGCTTGTCTAATACCATCATGCAGATTGTTGTCAAGCAAACACTTTCAGTTAAAAAGATGTAAAAGGAGAGGAGTGAATTGGTTTCTTCTAGGCAAGCGCGCTAGATCGTACATTATAACATGTAGTTAAGCGTGAGCTTATCTAGTTAAAAAAGTATTTAAATTAGGGTAAGGCATAAAAAAATATGTTTCCGTAAATAATTCAATACGCACTCAATTCGCCTCAAAGTAATTCCAACAACATTACCTTTAACCACACCATAAATCCCATTCATTTACTCCGAATACAAGTCAAATTACTATTATAATAGCAAAAATAGGAAATATTCGAGAACAATCAGTCCTAAAACGGCTACAGAAGGTGTAAGCTCCAAAAGAGAGCTTTGAAAGTGTGATGCGGTCTAAAATGGTCCGCGGACCAATTCTGGTCGAGAGCGGACCAATTTGGGTGCCAATGGTATTGTTATGGGACATGGCGCTGCCGTCGTGCGGGTGCTGCTAATGAAAGGTTACCGGGTGAGCTGGAGCTGGTAACTTGTACTCTATTGTTATTTATTGTTCGTATTTACTTTTGTATTTGTTGGTAGTTGGGGTAGATGGTTTTGTACCATACTAAATATAAATAAATTACTATAGTGGTGCTTACCATCAGGCAGGCTATAGTCAAAGGTAAGCCTATTTAATGTAAAAAAAAAACATAGAAAAAATGGCAGAAGTCATAGATAGACAGATATATCTTTAATGCATACAAAACAATCATAAAAACATAAAGAAACTTAAAAACTAAATTATTATTATTATACATAAACGATCTAAAATACACAGTAATTAAATGATTTAGAAGAAAACCCGTATCGTAACGTCTGTATATCACAATCACGAGTTTGGTAAGTCTGTCAATAAAACTAAGATAAAACTTTAAATGTACTCACTCAGTGACTGTGCGAAAGCTAAAAAACTCTAATATTTGTAACGTAATCATGTATCATAGTGGGAAAATTGATTAAATCAACACGTTATCGACAGAAAAAGAAACAAAATATGTGTTCCTTCAAATTTGGGAAATTGCAATAAAATCTTACATTATATTTGCATAAATTTTATTGTAAGTACAACTAACTTTATACCATTTCCGTACTGAATCCAAGTATTCGTATTTATATTCGCTAGTCGTGCATCCTGGTCCACACACAAGGTGAGGTCGCGGTGCTCTGACACTAAATAAAGCCCGCCCTTAATAGGTATCTCACAGTTAAATTGAAATGTATTACGGAGCGCTTGCGCAGGAATGTATTGTTGCTTCGCCATTGTCTACTCTCTAGGGCTGATCTAATCTGAACACTTTTGAGCTATCACTTGGGACGAAATATAACGTTCTCTAAAACATCTTTCTAAATGTGTCTTTTGTGTTTTATTATGTAAGTTCTATGACTAGTGAAGTTTTTGGAAAATGTTGATCACCTTAGGTGGTTCTGGGTGGATGTAACTCGTGCCAATGGGTCATACGGATTTATTAAAAGTTTTCAATCATTAAACTCTTTATAAGAATTTCCTATAACATTGAAGATACATTCATCGAATGAATACATGATAGGTACTTTATTTTAATAAATTAATGAAAAATCTTAGAACTAAAAACCTTACGTTTTATAATGACAAGATCTAATCTTAAATTGACTGCTAATCAATGAATTTAAAAAGTTTCATTCATTGTATTAAAAAGAAATGTTCAGAAAATATTTACTGCTTTTATAAATGTGTAATACGTGAATAATAAGTAGGTACATAATATAAATTTTCATTACATAATATAAACAACTTATGAAAACTCACATGTTTCATAGACTTTATTGCGCAAGAAACACATCGTTATCACAAACGGTTAAATAATCTATATTAGACCAAGAACTATTTATAATCCATAGAAATGGCATAATCAAAATAGAATTAAGTCAACACACGACAGAAACGATTTAAAAAGCCGCTTTACGACCTCAATCTTAGTTTCTTGCTCATAGATATATGATATAATGGAAATTAAATAAATAAGTCAGTTTTTAGCTCTTTGTGTATCCTTCTATAGAATAAAATAGAAATGGAGCACCTTATTCGGATTTATAGGGCTATAAGCTATAAAGCATGGATATGAAATAAAAACTTAAGGAAAATAAATGGCGTGCGTAGAAGATATAATTGACTGATAGGCTCTTATTTTAATGTCCAATAAAACTCTGTTTACTAAAGGGAATTCTCACGATGAAAATCATCTCAGTAATAACGTATTAGAAAAAATAAGTACCTATGGATAATCAAAGAAGTGTAATGTTTGGTCATTGGTCAAATTATATCCATAATAGGTACACCTATGGCTAAGTGCGAATCCGTTCAAGTTTGGTCAAAAGAAAACCTAGCTTAGAAGCAGTGAAACCTATTTTCAAAGTATTATGTTGTAACACAAACAAAAAACCGCATCGCTGCCAGTGTGGTACTGATGTCGACCAGCTCGGGCACCACGGCCTCTCATGTTCGAGGAGTGCTGGTAGAATTAGCCGCCACGCTAGTCTGAACGACATCATTCGCCGGGCTTTTTCCACTGCCAATGTTGCAGCTATGCTCGAACCGAGCGGCCTAGCACGTGCCGATGGAAAAAGACCTGACGGTATGACTCTTGTGCCATGGAAGTTGGGTCGGCCCCGTGTGTGGGACGCAACTTGCGTCGACACATTGGCGCCGTCTCATCTGTCTATGACACGGTGTCGGGCTGGAGCGGCGGCTATTATTGCCGAGCATCACAAGAGACGCAAATATGCTAACCTCGGCCGAGGTTACATCTTTGAGCCTTTTGGAGTCGAGACTTTGAGGCCGTGGGGTCCGGGAGCCCATACTATTTTCCAAAACCTCTCGGAGCGCTTGGTTGACGCGACGCGTGACCAAAATGCTGGCCTTTTTCTGGCTCAACGTATCAGCATTGCCATCCAGCGTGGTAATGCGGCCAGCATGCTGGGTACGCTGCCCTCTGGTAGTGGGCTGGAGCACTTAGATTATCTTTAGGCTTTTCTAAAGATTTTCTAAAAAAAACTATACCTACAGTTCTAAATTTGTGTTAAAATGGGAGGATGTGAAGATACCTCGAAATTAATTTAAGCATTATAAGTATAGAATACAATTGATGATAGATAATTGTTACATCCGACACGCCGGTAGGCTTGCGTGCACGCCTCGAAGCAGGAAAGGCTGTGATTGGCTAAACAGCGGCGAATAATTGATTGGATTTACATAAAAACATATGCATGTGCAATGGTGCGCCTAACAATTATTATGTTGCAGGGCTGCCTGAAAGTATGGAGTACGAAATGTTGCCTATTATTTTTGATTGATTTGGGTAAAGGCTATAAGGTTAATTAAAATAAATCAATGAACTCCCAACCAAATTATCATGGCTACGAGTAAGTATTTTCATTTGTACTAATTTTAAACTGACTAAATATTCAAACCAACAATTTTGATTTCACTTGTGTATCTGCATCAAATTATTAAAACTGACGAAAAAAGGTTAACGTTCACGAAAATACTGTTTTTTTACTAATTAGTGTAATACTGTAGTTGCTATTGATTAACGGTAAGTATATTGGAAAATGATCCGTTATAGAAACAACTAAAAAAAAGACATAATTCAAAGAGCAACAACCCTAACAACAGACTTGCAACAATATGGCGACCTTCAGTCACGCAATTCCAATACATGCGAATCGAACGCATCAAACGTTACACACAATATACCGCGATATATGCTAAAATAATCCAATATACTACACACAGCCTTCAGATTTATGTACTTAACGCCTCAATAGCTGAGCGATATCCACGCGAACTACTGTTGCCTGTCGAGAGAGGCACGCACATGGTATATAAAGACAATTAAATGAATGCAAACGGTACTTATCTACATGGTACGTATATGTACATATGGACAATAAAAGCCAAAGCCGTCAGTATGAAGTCAGTGTGCGATAGAAACTTTTTAACAAATCATACCAAAACGTAGCATAGTCTCGTAAACCATGTTAAATATTTTTAAGTATACTACATAGAATTAACATATGTAATTAGTTTTTAAGTGCAAATAAATAAATTATTATTTCTTTATTTCTCTTCACAGATTCTCGGGCCTTACGCCCGGTATTTTTGAGGCATCAGTGGGGCCGTAGCCAACACTGAGAGGCCTTTTACAATATTATAGGTACTTAAAATTAAGTAAAAATTACAGATAGAGGATGTTAGGTATATAAAGTAACTATTGCAGACATGGTATTAATATTACAGGCTATTGTGTTGAGTTGTTCATTGACTTAATTAAACTGGTCTATTGTACGAGGAACGGCACCCGCCAGTTATGCCTTATTCATAAAAATTATAGCGGGTGATGACTTGCCACTCACTAAATGGGCCCTCCACAAAAGGCAGCCTAAGATGACGCCGGAAGGGCACATTGGTGTGAGTGGCTTAGGGTGTCGAGAGGTGTGCTGCGCGTTCTCTGAGCGGTACTAACGGCGTTAAGCCCTTTAACACTTCCACCCTGGAGCTTAGGTACTGAGCTCTTGCGTCTTCCACTCCCGGACGGCCAATCAAGGCAAGCCGGGAGGCAGGGGGTCTCATTTAGCCCCCAGGGAATCGGGGTCCGCGGTGACGCCACTCACCGACGACTCGCCATGAAGTCGTCCCTGCGGTTAAATTATTATTATTATTATAATTATAGTCACAGCGCTTTGAAAGTCATTTATAAAATTTAATCTGTTAATAAATATTTACTAATACATATAATTTAAAGGTTTATTGTTGATTAGAAACTTCTCTGTTTTATACTAACAATTGGTGATAGTAACATTGTTTTAAAGCAAAAACGTATGGGTTGGATTACATTTTGTTGTTCTTTTTGTTACCTTGCCATATAGTTACTATTTTAAGCATAGAAATAATGTAAAAGGGCATCTAAGTGATATAATAGCAACATTTAGATCCAGAAACCCCTTTAAATTAAGCTGCGAACAACCTCTAGTAGATGACATAATTATAACAAACGGATACAATATTTGCGTAGGCGAGGACATAAAATATGGCGAATTAAATGCTTTTGTAAACCTCACGACCACCCGGAGGCACACAATCCAGCCGAAATTAGACCAGCCATAAAATCTTCTGTGACAACATTATTTAGATCGTAAAATATTCAATATTATTGTCATAATCGTAAAAATAGAAGAGGCTGTAAATATATCAATTTAGTTCTATTTTAGTGTTTCAATTGAACACCGGATGCAACTCGTAAAACATTGATTTATGATTGTCACGATATAAAATCAAGTAGGTAGTTTAGTTTATGAGCTGTGTTTCTGGTTAATTGATTATTTTCTGGGAAAATCAGAAGTAAGCGTTTAAAATATTAGTATAAATGTTTTGAATAACTACATAATTCAAACATTTATGATGTTTCAACTTAACAAACATCCGGTAATAAATTGGACAAAATCGGATTATTCCTTAATGGAAAACGTCGCAAAAATAATCTGACGTCCTTAAAATAATTTGAATATTTGACTTGTAAAATTGACATCCATGACATTGGCCCTATAACATCACCGGCTAACTCTCAAGAGAGCCTTTCTGAAACAAACATAATGTACTGAAATAGACGAAAACAGACAATCAATTAACAACAACCATCGTTATAGAAGTGAAAAACCTATACATACCATACCCACAATTTTTAGGTACATTTCGTAACTGTACTCTGGCAAACAAAAGCCAGGCTGGTCCACAATCTGGTGTCTGTATAATTCCGTCTGGACACTCGTAAACAAGTGCTAAAAATGCATCGATATACGCCGCGACAAGGCCGGCCGTGGGCGGCGGATTTACATTGAATAATTACGGAGCTTTCTTCAGGAGCGAAGGTGTGTTGAGGTGCGTTCATGTGACTTAAGATAATGACACTGTGATAATATCTATGGTTCCTAAATAAAGGTACATATTTGGAATAATTAATGAAGATACATTTGAGATCAACGTTTTAGTTTGGCGATTCAACGAGATTACGCCGCCAGCATTTTAGGCACCTCGCCCGCAGATTCCGATTAAGTTTATTATTTGTAAGGTTGTATATATTTTAGATTAAATACTTGTTAATTTAGTTTACATTGTTATGCTGTTTTTTAAATTGTATTAAATACTATTTGTAAACATTCATTCACACAGTTCACATCAACACAGTTTTATTAATCTATTAATAATTCTTCATTGTATACCAAATACATATAAAAATACAAGGTAAATAAGTAAAAAAAAAGTGATTGGGAAAGTGACTGGCCTCACAACTAGCAGTGATAAGGTCGCCATCATTGTCATAAGCTTAACCTACAGCTTCGAACTCAGCAGTAAATATAAAGATATAGAGAGATCCAAACGTGGCTTGATTGGAAAGAAGTAGGACACTTTCCAATAACATCTATCCTGCTCATAATATTATTGACATAACGACCATCCCCTAGACATAGCTTAGCTTCGAAAGCAGATACACCATCTTACACTTCCTATTGGTTGCGTCGCCAGGTGCGGTGGTTTGGTGGATTTATTGGCAACACTCGATCAAATACCTCGCTCTTTGGACGATTGTTGCGGACAGTGTTGCCAAATATCGACGCTTTTGTTAGAAATTGATAGTAAGGGCTGGTTGGAATTTTGTTGCTGGTGTCAGATTACGGACTGAAAAGCATTGGAACTGTTGCTAGTTGTTTGATTCTGAATCATAATTTTGACCTAAAACCTATCTAAATGAGATGATGCCAGCGGCGCTCAATGAACTGATTTGTCTTACAACATATAGTTGGTAAAAATAAACGTGTAGAAAATGGTCACGATAACCGGAAACGATAAGGTGGATTAATATTATTCTCATTGACTTGTGATAGTGAAAATGATCCCCAGAATATTGGTTCTAGTTTGATAGAAATATTTATTTTTTGCTCAAAATAAAAGAGTCAATATAGTTAGTTAACTACAGTGATAACGTAAGATAGCCTCATACTGTCGGGCTATGGGCGACAGTAGTATACCAGGCCACCTGACTCCCAGGAGTGGGCTGCGTTAATCACACGTGAGCTCCAGGCGACTGCTAACTCTCTGCCCACTGGCATAAAATAGTCATGTACAGATGAACAAGTCTCGTCTTGAAGGACCAATTTATATTAATAATAATACCTATTCATTTATTTCTCAAAGAGCTACATGAACTCTTATAAATAAAGCAAACATTATCCTGGTATCAACTTAGATGTAGCTTACAGACCAAGCAGTTCTTATAGTTAAGCTAATGCACATCCTTTTATTAAATTTTATGTCAATGTAGATTTATTATTTTCAATATTATAAACATGCAAAATAAAAAAACCACTTAAAGAATTAAACTAAAGAGCTGCTATGCATTTCAGAACTTCACTACTCCATCAGCAACATCATGCCACAAATATTTATATAAATACATATTGTTGTACATAATATCACAAATAAGATTAGGATTTGATATAACATAGTAGATTTAGCTTAAAAATTTATAGTAGGTATTGTTTAACATGCCCAAATAAATATTTTTTTAATCGCAACATCAACCTCTGCCCTACAATATTCCGCACACGAGTCTTGCAATAAATCTGTAGTTAGTCCGAGTCCCGCCTAACAATGACACAGATAATGTCGCGGCACCTCAGAAGTCTCCTTCCACAACTATCTACATAATTTCTCGTTACTCCCATCTAATTACAGACCTCAAGTAATGGGATTTCTATAGATTACACGCGAAATAATTCTCATTTATTTATGGATATAACAAAATGTAAAATGTAATGATTGGACAGCTAGCGGAATGTTTATGTTCAGATATTAGATATTATGTTAAAGTGACAGGATACTGTTGTTTCTAATAGAATTAAATACGAGTATTCTAAGAGTAGTTTCTGTGGTTGTATTTAAGATTATGTAAAATAAGGTTTATTTACGAAAATAAATAAAAAATAAAATAAAAATAGCCTTTATTTCCCTATTTAAAAATTTTTACATTACAATTTTTGATGTCATTGTGTTCATAAAATTATTATTATTTAAATTTTTATAATATTTCTTTACAAATTATAATGTCAAAAATTTCAATGTCAAATAGAATTTACGATGTCAGAATAGATGTCAAATTTTAATTTTAAATAAATTTTCTTCTTTTATCTCGGTATCGTCCAGTTTTGGACGTAGGCCTCCTCCAACTCTTGCCATGTGCTCCTCGTCAATGCAGTCCTAGTCCATAATTTTCCCGCCACCAGTTCTATGTCAATAATAATAAAACTCCCAGGACGGGTGGTCACCGTGGGAGCAGTAGACCAAAACCCTCCAACTTACGAAAATAACTAACTAATATTTACATATATTCCAAAAATGACTTAAACGCACAGAAAAACTTATAAAAACAGATATTTACAAAAAGTTCAACACACCGTCCATGTTGTCGCTGTGCGGCAGGGATCGCAGGATGCTGGCAGTATTTCCTCTTTGAATGGAAAGACTCAATCGTTGAGAAAAATAGCTGCCAGCCCTGAGATCGCCTGTGGCAAGGACCAAACGTTTGCTTACCTGTTTCACGAATAATTTTGTGTCCGGAAAAAAAAGTTTTATAAATGATGTTGTTTTTTATCAGCATTACTCGTATCTCACAAGGAAATGGCTTAAAATAAATATTGATTAATTTTGCACTAAATAAAATCAACTTACTTTACAAAGTTTTCTATAAATTATTATAGAAACTTATCACATAATCAAATTTACAAAAAAAATACGAATATATTAGATAGATACTCTAGAAGTCTTTTAATTGTGAACCTATTAGAAAACGTTTACTATTCAAAATGGAACTTCTGCAAAACTCATCCAATTTGGATGTTCCTTATAAATCACAAATGAAACATCTAAATCATTTGCAGGCCCGTTAGAAACATGGCGGTGCAATTAAACAATTACAAACACATTATTAGATCGCTGACAGAGTTATAAATGGCTTATAATTTAGTTGTCAACGTCAAAACACCGACAATTAAGTCGGTCGCTATTGATTAATGGCCCGACCGGAGTCTGGCTAAATCTGAGATAACTGATCTTTTATGATTTAAGATTTTCGTGTTTTTATTTTATTGGCTTTCTTTTAAGTATACAAATATCGCCATACTTAAACATATATCAACAAACCAACAGATGATTACGTTTAGAAGTTCGTTGCTTTTTCTCATACGAGAGGATGAATGAAAATGTACACATACATGTTAAAAATGTACATAATATACATGTTTGATATCACATAGCCTAAAGGTGTGCGAGTGTGAACTTTAGTACCATTGTTATTTATGAACATTTACTCTAACTATTTGCACAAATATTTGTTAAGAAGTTGGCTATTTTACCAGGATTTTATTGAATTTAAGCTCCATCCATCCATTTTGCAAGCAATATATAAAAACTGCTGTAATTGTGTTCAGCTGATTTCAAATACACAGCCACAACTATTATTCTCGATTGATAATAATAGTACTACCCTAGCAGAAACCTTCAAATCGCTCATTTTTTGCTTGAAACTGTTATCGAATTCCTTTTCATCCATGATATCAAGCGAAAATGTCACCATTTAATGGAATGCTATAATTGCATTGCAGCGATTATTGAGCTATTATGACGTTTTTTTAGCTGACCACATCTCAGCTAATAGTCGGATGGTAAATATCTGAATTATAGAGGGAAGTGGAATGTAAACACAGCCCGCGGCCGCCTGGGGGCGTGAGCGGCCAGGTAAATACTTGCTGAGATAAACTGTTAATTGGGCAGCCGTTTGGAGGATTGAGCGGCAAGAAGTTTTCACCAAATAACGGTTTTATTGTCATGTCGGTGAATAATATAATAAATACGACTAAATGATATTTCGTGTCTGGTCCAGGCGGCCAACCGGGACGCGCGTGCTGGCTCGTCCTCCTGATGATGGAACCCTCAGTGTTCCGAAACATGTCGAGCTAATTTTCGACATAATTATTGACTTAAGTGCTAGCCTGTTATTACAACTGAATTTCCTAAATCCCGTGATGTAAATCTGCAGTTTAGAAACCATTGAAAAGATGCAGTTTTTGATGACATTTTGACTTTTACTTCGTGAGTCAAATAATATTTGACTACCAAAATGCGTTAATGTAATACTATCGAGTTTAGATATCCTTGCTTATATATTTATACTCTACCCACTAATTTTTCATCTTAAAATAAATTAAGATTAAGTGCTTAAATAATTTTGACATCAAGCCTAAGCATGATTGCTTAGGCTTGATGTCAAAACTTATTTTAGCTTACCAACCATCTAAAGCCTCTTGGTAAATACTACACGTTTATCTGTCAAACAAGCTTTTTGCGCGGGTTTGCTCGCTGTCATTTAGGAAAGGCTCATTTAATCGAGGCTCTACTATCTGAAGTACGTATCTTTACAGTGATCACTGAGCGGCGTTTGTGATTTCTCAGTGGATTAAAGCAAGTATGAAACTAGTCATTTTAATATGAATATTAAATATACGAAGTTTTTTCTGCTTGTCGTAGAATTATAAGCAGACTTTTACACCAACCAGCCACACTCGCTACGTACCTTAATGTACGTTAGTTAAGAAAAAACTGACAAATAGTGTATAAAATAGGACAGTTCCTCAGGTTTGAAGGAGCAGTAAATTAATTTTTTATCAAAATTTTATTTTATTATATTTGCATGTTTAAGGCATCAAATATTGTTACGACCAAATGGTTTGACAGATAACACATTAAGATTGTGTTCACTTAAGATTAAGATATTCACGCCTCACATATAATTAAAGCTTTAGTAGATTAAGATGTGCTTTAACTACTTTTCCAACCTGAAAACTTAAACGACTTTTTTAGAGCCTTATTAAAGCCTCTAATCACTACATAAGCAATCGGTTTAACCTTACTAAGTACTAGTAAATGCTAGTTAGTTTTATCTGCTACTTTAACTAGTTATTTTTCCGACGAGATATTAAGTTGTTAAGGTTCTAACGAGTTTCTAGGTCTACAATTATGTATATTGATTGAAGTTCGCCGAAAAGATGCTCATTTTAAGATAGCATTATACAAATTGGCATTTAAATGAGTTTATGGTAAACTGGAGATAGGTATCGCTACTGGTGTTAGTTGTAATTTGTAATTAGGGATGGTGAAGCTGGTTTTGGCCGGATAGTGTAGTGACGGAGTTGTATGGTCGGATAGTTTTTTTTTTTGTATGTTCGTCTGTCAATCCACCAACATATAGAAGTCGGAGATGTTGTCCAACAAACACTGATCACATAAAAAAAAATTTTGAAGCGAAGTTTAATCTATAAGTAAAGTAGCAGTATATATTAATATTGTCGGATAGTAGTAATAGTAACAGTCGGATAGTGCCGCAAGTTTCACTGGTGTGTAATTACCTATATACATTACTAAGTCTAATTTGTTCTTGTAACTAACAAAAAGCTGCCAAAAATAATATTAACGAGTGGGTTAGTTGAGTGTGGGGATACTATGAAAATGACTCCGTAAATATATCCTCTTGAAAATGTTAAATTTGCAGTTTTTATTTTAACATTTACTGCGAGACATTTAAATGACAAAATTTTGTTACAGCACGGAATCATTACGGAAAGACGAGAAAATAAAAAGACTTCAACAACAACAAGCAATTCTAATCAATGTTTTGGCCGGATTAGAATTATTTTAAGCTTTACCTCATCTCTACAATAAAATGACGTTATTTTCAAGTCCTGCTTAAGGCACTGTCGCTAATGTAGGTAATAATTGCGAATATTTCTGTCGAATGCGAAGATTATTACTAAACATAGGCTGCTAGTAGCTTGGTGATATTAAATGGTATTAAAATATCATCATCATGTTTATAATTTTAAATGTTTGTTTATTGTTTAATATTTTATAGTCAAATTTCATGTAATCGTTATTGTACACCCCGTCTAGTCTGTTTTTTATATATTTTCCTCTCCATCCTACGGTTGCCTGGAAGAGATCGCTTTTAGCGATAAGGCCGCCCTTTGTGGCATTAGTTTTAATTAATTTTCTTTTCTGTTTGTGTATTATGTTTTTTTGTGTCCAATAAAGTATCAATCAATCAATCATCGTTTGAAAAAATGTTACCAAGGTGTGAGAAATTATAGCATTTTTCAATGTATAGGCATGACAATTGATAAGTATGTGTTTAGGTGTTTAAGATATTAAACATTCATAGCTTACTCATGGAACTAGTTCAAAACTCACCAATGTAACGTAGCGCTAAATAAAAACAAAAAAGTAAAATACATACTTAGAAATTTTAAATTTACTACTATTATTTTAATGATTGTTTGAAATGAGCTCGTTTTATGATGTGCTAATTCTACATTTTCAATAATAATGGCATTTACCATATACAGGGCATACCTACTAATAATTAAGGAGTTCAATAAAAACTGACGCACTACGTTACGTATCCATGTCCTGTATAGGTACTCGTATAGTGCCAAGTAAACTAGGAAATTAAATATGTAATTAATACGATTTTCACTCACGTGTAATTTCGCGTATGTTGTTTACGCGTTTCTGGTGCAATGTATTAACACCTACCTTCAGATTGTACGTTCTGATAAGATTGTCTCACATACTTTTAATAATAAGCAAGCAAATTGTTACATTCATTTTATTAATCAGCTTTTTCTCATGTCACTGCTACTCTGTAAATAACACAGGTATCTTATGATGAAAATGTACTTGAAAATAGTAAATGAGATATGGCTTATCTAAATTCGTAATTTTAGTTTTTTATTTATTTATTACTTACAAAACATTTCAACTAATTTAGGAACTAAATATGTCCTGTTCAGGGCGCCGCAAGAGTTGTAATCTAGCGTACGCTGCCTATTTATGTAGAAAGTACATATTTATATATTTAAAATACATATGTATGTAGAAAGTAACAACATTAACACCTCTATAAGCTGGCAAAGCGGTGCAACACCTCTGGAGTTGCAAGTGTCCATAGGCGACGGTGACTGCTTACCATCAGGCAGACCAACTGCCTTTATGCCACTTATTACTAAAAAAAATGTCCCTAATAGTAATCTGTAAAGTGTTTGAAGCACATACTTATGTATACACAAAGTACTAGTACTGGTAACACTGTACAAATAACATTTCATCCCAGCTCCGACATTACCGAGTGTCAGACGCCGCGTAGTTAATAACCAACCAATTTAAGTTACGCATGTACCAATTGAATTTTATAATGAAAGCTGCTTTTCCAACATTGGCAGGGTAATTATAAACTGCTTACACTGTAATGATACACCGTTATTGTTATTAAATGTACACGCAACGAAATTGTTTGCGGTCAGTGTTCTCAAACTTTGAAGAATCCCTTTTATTTTTTATATTGAACCAGATTTGGTTTATCCATGAAATGTAATAAATAGGAAAAGCTATTGTAACTTGAATCAGTCTTGAGAGCATATTACCAGCATATTTTATTGTAGTTTAGTCTGTACAGAGCCGTAGTGTAAATTAAATGATATATCAAATAGCAAAAGCACTTATTATAATTTTGATTTGTTGTTTATGTATTACCCCATTTACCCTCATTTTTGAGGTGTATTTGTACCCCATTTAGTCAGCCGTTGCTTATAATATTGGTAAAAGAATTAAGGACAATGTTTCATTTAGTTATCTTTAATTATTATTTTAAGTTGTTATGGCAACAGAGCTGCCACTTCTCAAACAAACTGGGATATCGAGAATCTGTATAACAGTTTGAGAACCTGTACCACAAAGGTACGCGGTTTCTTGTATAACTATAATCCAGGCTGGATCGGAGAAATGGCTTAATTTTGTGTTTTACAGCTTTCTAACGAGGCCCTTGTTTGTTCGCCAGAAAACTGAGATTATTTTCAATTAACTCGGAACCAAGTGATTGCATGTTATTATAAGACGCCCTTCAATTATATTAGGTGCACAATTCATTAAAATGAAGCTCAAGGCGTGATGATGGTTCACACTGATGGTTTATAACCCTTGAGAAAGCGTAATTGGAATGGTTAGCTTGGGCTTAAAAATTATGTTCTTTTTAATACAGATTTTAGCATAGGTACTCATATTTACATAAATGCGTAGATTTTCTGATGATATAATTAACACAAGACTATAAAACTTTTGAAGTTAACGTAGTCAAAAATAACACCCATTAACTATAAAGGAAATAAATATTTTACGAAAAATAAATCAAATGGATGTTTAAAATTAAGTCAAAGTCAAGTCATTAGAGATTGATGATTAAATATTGGATATAAATAAATGGCTCGTTTGAATAATATAACAATTTTCACCATAGATAATTTGGATAAACGACAGCCAATCCTAGCGCTGAGTTATTTACAACAAAATAAATTACTGTAACAGATTCCCAACAAAACTGCAATTTACAGATTGCCTAGATTTATTATGTGGCTAGTTTGCTACAATGTTGCTGAGCCAAAGCAGATGAAATCCTATTAGCCGGCAGCATGATTGTGAAGGCAAAAACTAACAGTCACTCAAACATTTCAAGAAGAAGTTATTGCAGCACTACCTGTGCCCTGTGGTGTTGCCTGTGCTAATCCGGGATATAAATAATCGGTCACTTTACTTCCTTGTTATTAAACTGAGGTATTTGGCGATAGTACATGGTTATAAACTTAAATTTAACTAAATTTACATTACAATTTAAAAACATATATGGTCACGCCTACAAGTTACACAATTGAATACAAAAAAAAAAACATTATTTTGATGTATTTGCTAAAAAATGGCCTTTAGACTTTAGTATGAAGATTGTATCCGTATAAATGATCTCATCGGTTCTCCAAAACATGTTTTGTTTATCTGTTTAACGAAATTAACTTGAGTTTAATTACTTGTAAATGTTTAATGTTTTTCTTCTTTAGCATCATTTACGAACAAACAGTCATACAAACGAGCATACACAATTACAAGCATTTGCTTTTGTAACACGGTACGATTATAATAATGATAAATGTATGGTGTGAAAATATGTGGTTTGTTTTTTAAATGTGTGGAGAAACCTCTCGTAAATTGATACTTTGTAATGAGAGGGTTTCAATTGAAGAGTTGTTGAGAATTGTGGTTAGGAATAAGAGACTTGTATTAATTTATATTAATGTTATCACTACCATGTATTTTTTTACAAATTCTCTTACAAACTGACAAACAGATAATCAGACAAAAATTCTAAAAACTGCTGAAACGTGTTCTGTTATGGATTTATATTATACCGAAAAAAAAATTTCTACAATCTTTTATGTTCAGATTTTGACCCTCTTCAGCTTTAATATATGTATAGATACAGTAATTGTATCTAATGTACCAACCAACCCATAGTAAAAGCAATGCGGGTCCAATAGGCTTACAAAGATTTCAATCGTCTATTCCGAAGCATGATGGAATCCGTATCGCTTTGACAGCATAATAAACGTGTTACTGATGACCGGGTATAGTGGAAAACAGTGTTTGAATAGAACTGTGTTATTGAATTACGGTATATTGTAATTTAATGACTTTTTTGGTAAGTTTTGTAACGTTGGTGAAGAGTTTTTACGCGTATTTGAGGTAGGGCATACAATTAAGGAATATTGGTGAATTTTAACTTTTAATAATAACTAGGACTACGCACCGCTGTGTCGTCCACGTTAATCTATACTAATATTATAAAACTAAAGAGTTTGTTTGTATGTTTGTTTGTTTGAACACGCTAATCTCAGGAACTACTGATGCGAATTGAAAAATTCTTTTTGTGTTGAATAGACCATTTATCGAGGAAAGCTTTAGGCTATATAATATCAAGCTGCAACGAAAAGGAGCGAAGAAACAATGGAAAATGTGGAAAAAACGAAAAAAAATATTCATCTTTGAGGGCTTCCGTTGCGTGCGCTGCGAAAACGGTTCAAGTCGTGGGTAACAGCTATAATATATAAAAAAAGAGGTGGTTTGCAAAAAAAAAATATGATGCCTAAAATAACTATTCCACGCGGACGAAGTCGCTGGCACAGCTAGTTTAAGATAAAAGTAGTCTTTTATCCTCATACGAAATTTTATCTGGATGGTTTCAGCCGTTTATGTATGAAGAAATACATAGCATACTCGTACATTATTGATTATATCTTGATTTACTATCAAAGTTAGCATGTATAAAGTTACAAAATAACTATTCTATTCTCATACAAATACTACTCTTACGAAAAAAGAGTTGCGTTGGTCGTAGGAGGAAGAGACATTTTCAAACATCTTAAAAAATACTAATATTGACGTCTTCAATCTGCTCATAAGTTTTCCTTTTTCTACCGTTAGCAGAAATAAACTAGCTTAGCTAAAATTTCAAAAACAAAAAAGGTTACCTTAACCTCAATACCATATTGGAAAGCCACGTGTACTGTCTCTCGCAGTACTCCATAACTGGTCAGCAGATTAGCTCGCACTCTATGCTTTAGATAAATGGATGCTATGCAAATATGTTAGAGTTGTTGGAATCTATACTAATTCCAGGAGATACAGTACCGGTCACGTACTCGATCTAACTATGACCTGCCAGGGGACTGACGCCCTGGGAACTGATTTTAAATGTTGGATAGAAGCATAGTTTTACGGAGTCATTTAAAAATATAATGTATGGTTTTGTATCATAGTTTTACGGAGTCATTTAAAAATATAATGTATGGTTTTGTATCATAGTTTTACGGAGTCATTTATAAAACAAGTGTTTATGTAACTCACCATAATCTGGGTTTGACTTTGACTTTAGATCTTTCTTTAGACTTGCCATCTTCATTTTGAAGTTTGGTTCAGTGATTGAATAGGTGACCACACTCAGTAGGTATTATTTTACTGGACACTTCCGTAAGCGTATATCACATAAATTACATATACATCTTTATTATAATACCGGAGCTATCTTAATTCCTAGTATAATATTCTCAAACGTTAATGACAAATAGTGCGCAAGCAATAAACAATAGTGATCAGCGGGCTAGCGCGCCGCGCCGGGATGGATTGAAATTACAGCTACAGATGGAATTTATCATCGTTTCCGAACAGATTAAGGGCATATTAATTTTATTCAAAGTGCGCTGGCGCTTCGGGCGCCCGCCACGCGACCCGGGTGTCCACACCGCTTATATTGTAGGACACTACTTATCTATTTACATTCTTTGAAATCGAATCTGGATAATCTTATTTTAAAAATAATATATTAAACAGTGGCCCGACAAACATATATAGTTTCTACAAGTGATAAACATGTTTATGGCTCTGTGAAATTTTTTGTGTTTCTAATTTTGTTGTTTAGCTGTTCGTTTTCCAAACAAAATAATTTATGTAATTTTATTTTGACAATAATTTTAAGAAAGCTTACTTAAAAGCAGTAGGTACCTACAACAATCAATCAAAAGAGGAGTATCGTGTCTTTTTCATCCGTAGCCAAAATAAAAAGAGAAATAAAGGAAACTATTGTCCACAATAATCCACAGCCAAGCATATGACATTATACTCACTTATTTATGACCTGCAACTGTTGTTAGAGTAAAACATTAAAAACTTTTTTTGATTGTATGTTATTATGAAATATATGTACACATGTAGTCAACATAATAAAACATATTAGCACTACGGACTACAGCATTTAATTGTTGTTTTTAAGAACTTGAATATGAACTCAATATGACAATGTAATCATGTCCAACCCATGGTGACCCTACATTAAGCAGCAGGAGGCAAAGGCCAAGCTCGGGCTGCCAAGTTTACTGCACCATCCATAATGCAATCCTGGGCAAATAGCAACCGGGACCATTGGAACGCACCTATTTGGAAATAATTACAAGCAGGAGAAAATATTTGAAACCGTTACATAAAATATATAAATATTTCTTGTCGTGAAGTTATCGGGTAGCGTCAAAATACTAATCTGTTACTAATGTTTTGTACTCGTATTAACTAATGGTAATGTTAATTTAGTATGGGACAGATTCAGCACTTGGAATTATTTTGTTTGTTGTGATTGTATTCTTAACAAAAAGCATATAACATACAATTACATTTGTCATTTTTAGTTAAGTAGGTACTTATCTAGTTTAATGGTGAGCTTGCACAAATACCAGAATCATCTGTGTCCCTATCTTTATAATGATACTAGCTGGTGCGCGCGACTTCGTCTGCGTAGAATAGTTATTACCATAAAAACGGTTCTAGTGAGTTAAATTTAAAATATATACATATACTGTTGCGGATATTTTGTTAGATCATTTCAAGAGGAATAATTATTTCATACACATTTTTTTATACACATATCTTGAACCGTGTTCGCAGCGCACGCAACGGAAGCCCTCAAAGATAAATAATTTTCTCCGTTTTTTCACATGTTCTATTGTTTCTTCGCTATTATAAGCTGCAGCGTGATGTTATATAGCATTAAACCTTTCCCGATAAAAGGTCTATTCAACACAAAAATATTTTTTCAATTTGCACCAGTAGTTCCTGAGATTAGCGCGTTCAAACAAACTCTTCAGCTTTATAATATTAGTATAGATACATTAACAAAACATTTAACTTTCCACGTAATTTTTCGTAAAACATAAATAAAACATTCAGTACCGAATTGCCTCTTTTTCCCTAATCCCATGACTCAGGTTGCGTGCTTCCATGGCCCTTCGAGACTCCAATATTTCATAAATATCTCTACATCTAGACTCTCAGCTTATTAATCATCGTACAGATCGCACCAAGATAGCGTTTAGCAAATACCTACTAATTCAGTGAGTCACTATCTCGGCCCACTATTAATCAAATTAAAATGTAAATCGCTGGCAAATGTAACTGATATTTAGACCAATTAGTTCTTGCTTAACTGTCGGATTGGAACAAGGTAATGCTTGCTAGAATGGTTCTGTTGGTTACGTTGGGACGAAAATGGATTAATCAATTAGAGATTTTACTCGTATTTGTTGTGTTGTTTTGTATGGTTTACACATAGTAGTCTCTTTTTCCATGGTTAACATCAAGCAAGCGGCTAATAAAACGCCGATTTGTAAAAAATAATTCAAATTCATAAAAAGTACAAAGGTGCTCGCGGCTTCGCTCACATATGCAAGTTTTACTTCTAAAACTTGCATTCCCTATTTCACTCCTTTTAAAGTGGCATTTCCAAAAATCCTTTCTTAGCGAATGCCTACGTCATCGCGTCATAACATCAACCTGCATGCTAAATTTCAGCCCGATCTATCCATGGATTTGGGATGTGCGTTGATAGATCACTGTCAGTCAGTCAGTCTACTTTAGATTTTTATATATTTACAATATGTATTTCGAGTTATCATTTTGCTCAAAAACATAGGTTACTAAAATCATTCATAAATATAATTCCTAATGGGAATCCCGACAAAAACAAAATATTTAAGAAAATTAAAGCTAGACATGCAAAATTAAAAAATACCTTACATTTTTATGTGAAACATTCTGCCAGGTCGTTAATCATAGGCGCCACTATAAATACAAATACCAAATAATTGTTGTTCCGGTTCCACCATAATCCAGCCTTAACGTGTAGTAACCTGTACTTGTTTTCATACAAAAGGTTTTTGTTTCGGTTAATTTACTTTTAATCACTTATATACTGGATACCTAGGGATATACTATTCTAATACACTGGGTGGGAGTATACGAGTATAATATACTTGGTCTCAACAGGAAATCAACACTAAATGAATGACTCCAGAATATGATTAAGTTATCATATTCTGGAGTCATTCATTTAGATTAAACTGAACACGGACTGTGAAATAAAACAAATCGCAAGTCAAGAAAGAAAAAATGGATTCATGGATCAAGAAACAAAGGGCATGGATTTTGATACTCTGTAGGTAAATTACTAACAAACAAAATTTGATCACCGCCCAGTGTTTAACAGAAGGCAAGTTTTTTTATTGTGGTTACTTTCAATTGAATGTTTTATTAATTACTAATATTTTATTTTCTTACCTTACATGAGTCTTACTTTGTTAGAAAACTATATGCCGAGGAGACTTTACGTTAAAACGTATCTTTTTACTGAGACTGCAATTAATAACTCATCATTTCAAAAAGTCGTATTACAGGAATAACAATTAAGCCTCGATTATAATTAATTTTCATTCTTCGCCGCCAGCATACCTCGTTTAATTGTTTAAATATTATAACAAGCGGTAAGCAGAGAATATTAAAGGTAAAAGACGTGGGTGGTCTATTTAGAGACTTCCATGTTTGGATGAAAACATCCCCTGTTTATTTGTTAATCAAACTAATTACTTGTATGGAAGCGGCAACTTTGCATTGTCTCTAGAATATTGTGATAAACCTTTTTTTATATACCATTTAATTAAATTGGTTTGTAGATGAATTAGACTTGGAATAAATGCATATACTAACTATTTATATTAAAATAACACGGGCTATATGTATATACATTACTCTTTATATACAAGGTGTAACAGAAGGGTGTGACAATACTTATACTATACATACCTATGTATATATAGAATACAGCCCACTAGGTTTCAGAATTCTAAGTGTCATAGATTTCGAGTAATCATAAGTTGAACTTTCATTAAAACTTTAAGACTTGCAACCCTACATCTGATCATTTTGAGCGTTCATTGACTTTTGACGCTATCAAATGACACGGCGCGGCGGTGTCTCTCTGCGAGCGCGAGAGAGAGAGAATACGTTGCTTTAAAACTAATGCTAGAACGGGATGAAAGAATGTGTGCTTATTTCGGTTTCGTTCGGTCAGTGATCACTCGCTAGGGCTGCCACGAAATCAAGTGAAAAATATTATCTAATTTTTATATGGCAAAAAATATATGCGATTTAATTTTTCATATTTTGGTATATGACTCCTTACATGATATATATGTATACTCTTTAATATTGTCACACCCTTCTGTTACACCTTGTATAAATAACAAGGGCTATATGTATATACATACGCTGTTTGTTTTCTACCAACTATGGAGTTACGATTTGATTTCAATCATGTGCAATTTTGAACTATAATTATATAGTTCCAAACTTGAATAAAAGTTTTATATAAAACTCTTTACTACCATTTTTTTTATTTAATTTCATAATGATGAAAGATAGTGGCCTACCCAATTAGTATAAGAAACATTGGTAGTAAGCATCACGCTTAACGAACTTTTGAATCTTAAAACCACCAAACCACTTTCAAACCCTGTGAGAATTAAACACATACACATCTATACACACCAGCAGGGTGTTTCACCAAATCGTAACGTTTTTAATCAGGGACGACTCGCCATCTGGTGATTGGTGGATGACTGTCATTACTTATGTCAAATTAGGCGTTTCAGTTTCGTGTCAAAACATCTAAAACATTCTGAATTCGTGAAAGATCGTGTGACGTTTATACTCAAATTTATGCGACATCTTACTAAAGACTATAATCAAAGCCAACTTTATAGTCTAGTAAAAATCATGCCTCACAATAGCATCAATGGCACTCATGTAAGTCATTCTAAGGGGCATAAGTTAATTTTATTGGTCAATAAAGGTCCGGGACATGACTTGAACATGGGCCTAAATAGGGGTGTTATAGCAAATTGCTCTCTGTTTAATTTATTACTCATGTCGATCATAACTGCAGGCTCAGACAGATGTCGAAGATAATGGCGTGTTCTGTTAGATGATTATTATTTATCGGCAAAGTACCTAAGTGATATATTAGATGATATCTGATGAGTGGTTAGGATGGAAATAATGGTTTTCTTAAATCCAGGAATTATGAAGTAATGGATACTTACTAATATTTATGTGTTTATTTATTAATTTATAACTCATCAAATCTATTTTATTTTATCGGTAAACCTACCTAATATCAATAAGATGTTCGTGGTTTGCAGTAAAAAAGTTTGTAGTAAAAAAAGAAAACTCGCTGTGAAATTACAATAATTCATCTAAAATGTTAATGAAATTAGCAAAAACTGCCTCAATCAATATTTTAATTTTTTCGACCTTACACTACTAAAGACTGTCAGAACACATAGTCACAAAAACACTTATTTCACTCAAATGAAGTCATTATTCTCATTATGAACTAAGTAACATCTTCCATTATAATAATGTCGTCCCTTGATTAGTTTTACACACACCGTGACAAAAACTTAATGAAAGACGTGTATTTTTTTACAAAAAGCCAAATAAATATATAGCCGGCGGCGACTGTCGCATAAACACAAAATGGCTTCATTATTCTAAAGACACTTCAAAATGTCAGCAAAGATATTTAGATATGAGCTTACATGTACTAGACTCTTATAAATGGACATAATCGCCTTTGTAAAGTTAAGCTGCGGTTTCGATGACAACCGTTCGAGACACAATTTAAAGTTTTTGAAGATATTCAATGTGATAAATTGCAGTTTAATTGACTTGGTCAACCGTCTTGATCTATTTGGAGCTTCAAGTCCAATCATAATCGTGTATTAATAATGATACATGTGAATGGTGTAACGTTTTAAGTAATTTAATTTAAATTACTTTATATGTACGTATAAAAATATCCGATATTGCATGAAAACTACGATATGGAACTTTATTAGTGATTGTGGTAACAAGACTGAATAATAAATAACTTTTATTACAAAATGTACATGTAAAGACGTGATTCGTCTACAATATAGAGAAGTGAGCGAGATTATTTATAAAAAAATATTTTTTTATTGTGTTGTGGCAGATTTTATGTTTGTTTTCTACGTACCTAATTGTGTTTGTTTTTCTGTCAAATCTGCCATAATAAATGTTTTTCTCTTTTTCTTCCTAAAATAATTTAGTAAAACTATTAAAATATCATGCATTGAGATTGCACCTTGTGTCGCAATATGTGAACATGATGTAAACAAATTGTTTTGAACTTCACGATTTTCTGTTTAGATAAAACTCATGAACTATGTTGATTTTAATCTGAGATATGTTGAACTTTACGAACAAATTCATTGTCGCCTTTTACCGATAGACTTTTATGGTAAAAAGTGAAAGATCGAGATTAGGTGATCAAGATTGATCTGGGAAGTATGTGCTGCATAAAATATGCTATGTGAAGTATATTTGAAGTCATAATAAAGCTTCTACTTGCGTATATAACATTTTTTTTTAAATGGCAGCAATACTTAACATTATGTGGTGTGTAAGTCAAATACTCCACCACTTAAAACAAGACCAAAAATAACGTTAAATTTATACAGAAGACTCAGAAATAGATTCAAAATGCATAATTGCACATTATGAGCATATAACTTAAATAACTTCAAATATGAAAAAAATATTATGGTATACTATTAGAATACCCTGTTGTTTAATACATAAGGTAAACACTACGCGTTACCTTATTTACACTGCATGTATGTGTAGGTCACGTTTCTATTGTTTATTAACCGACTTCAAAAAATGAATAAAAATAGGATAAGATTTTTGTTTCGACTGAATGTCCTTAAATACATATCACATTCAAATCATAAAGGTATATTTAACTGTAACGATTCTGAATGTAGTGTCAAGCTCTCTCCAGGCAGCCTATAAATCTGTGATCTGGATCGGAGCTATCTTTGCTTCAGTGTTGCCGCTAGACATAATCTTCAGTCCTACCCTCTCACATAAACTAGCCTCTATTAATACAGGATTACTGCTACATAAAAAACGTGTAGAAAATCTGTGAATGAGCGTCTGAGATCATGCCGTCTTATTTGAGAGCCAGTCCTTTACGCACATGCTCAATCTAAATATATAAAACTCAAAGGTGACTGACTGACTGATATAGTGATCTATCAACGCACAGCCCAAACCACTGGGTCGATCGGGCTGAAATTTGGCATGCAGGTAGATGTTATGACATAAGCATCCGCTAAGAAAGGATTTTTGGAAATTCCACATTCAAAGGGGTGAAATAGGGGACGCAAGTTTTACTTCTTAATGCGAGCGAAGCCGCGAGCACCTACTAATCTTTGATGATTGTCACTTGAGTAGAGGTTGCTTAAAACGACTACTCATGTTATTTTTACTATAGTACATATGACAAATATTTTCATAGATTGATGTTATAGCGTAAGTAGTTACCTAGAATACCTACTAACAAAGTTATGATCTACTATGTATTTTTGGACATTCATATAAATTTTGCAGTGTGTTGATAATTTTCTTCGTATGGAACTACTCGTTTTTTCATAATTTTCTCAAATTTGAACTTAAATGGTTGATATTGAAGAACTTATCTTTCTCGCAAAGTAGCTCATTAGTCACCACTGACCCTGTATGCAGCATCTATTAGTGATATAATGGCTCTCTGATAACGTCTCACCGCGGCCCAGACATGCACTAAACTCGGTCTAAACTTGGTCTAAACTCGGCTTAATCACACATTAAAGGGAAAGCTTTATAATGCCCCAGAGACGGCGCAAATGACAGATTTAATGCCTACTAATTAAGAGATCTTAGATGTTGGGGAGAGATGAAGGATGGAATTGTATAGGAGGAACAACTGTTTGGCAAATATAAGAAAACAATACTTATAAGATTATTTTAACTTTTGGTATGAGGCCATGTCATACATAAATCCACTAACTTTCATTTTGTTTCAAAGAATATAAAAAACCGTACGTGTCTTTATATTTTTCAGATTACCTACATTTTTTAACGTATCTGTACAGCTATTACTATAATTAAACTTTTATTGGAAAATGAGCGAAAATAATCACGACCGGCAGGATTCGAACCTGCGGATTTCTGCTACCGTCAGAACGCCTTAACCACTAGGCTACGGTCTACTAACTGCCAGGCGCGAAAATCCACACTCATTTCCATACACTTCAGACTGAGCGGCTGATGGCGCCACTTGTGCTGTCAGAATATGCCTAACAAGCACTCATATCGATGTACTATGGACACCTGATATGACGAGAAATGGGCCTTTCGCGTTTTAATTATGAGTTAATTTATTAAGTGCTAACCTGCACTATGGTTGTTTTGAAATTAAACTTTTATTGGAAAATGAGCGAAAATAATCACGACCGGCAGGATTCGAACCTGCGGATTTCTGCTACCGTCAGAACGCCTTAACCACTAGGCTACGGTCTACTAACTGCCAGGCGCGAAAATCCACACTCATTTCCATACACTTCAGACTGAGCGGCTGATGGCGCCACTTGTGCTGTCAGAATATGTCTAACAACCACTACTTACGTTACTATAATGGCTAGAGTGGTGAAATAACCGTGAAAATTTATTGCGCTTTTTAAAACACATGACTAACATACTCTTAGATGCTCAATGTTTTAAATACGAGTGAAATCTATACTAAATATTATTAACAACTAATTCAGTACTATTGAAAATCTCCTCCTTTTTCTCGAAGTCAGTTAAAAACCCTCCGTTTCCCATCCTAGCAAGACTAACCACCATCTCCCGCAATACAGGTTCACGTTAATGCGTTTTATCTGATTTTTGGAGTTATTTACGGCCTCCTATCTGCCAGCAAACGGAATAGAAGTTATCAAGATAGCAATGTACAGTAAATGGTTCTACGAGCGGTTTGATTCGGTGGCCACGTTATTACATCTGTATTCGATAAGTTACTTGATAATTTTAAGTCGCATGGACATTAAAAGATATTATATGTTATGTTGACGTAGGTTTTTGCGGGGGATATTGGAGGACAGATATTTGCTAGTAGTGCTGCCATAACTAACAGTACAAATGATATGAGTTTCGTAAAAATATGACATAAGTAATAATAAATATTGGATATTAGTATTAGTGTCACAGACTTTAACATAACAATAAAATCCGAACATCTGTGAGTTGATTTGACTTTAAACTACACTTGAAATTACAAAAATCTCTCAAAAGAAACAATTGTCTGGAATAATCACAATTAAAATTAGTTACATGAGGATCAACACGTAGTGGAAGTGGTTTATCTAGTTTTATTTATTTATTATATTTGTAAAATCTCCATTTCCACCAATATCTCAGTAGCATCTACAATGATCTGGTCTGAGGCGAGTAATTGCAAAGGGCAGGTCCATTGTGGTCAGGCTGGCATTCAGCTGCTTGGGAAACGCTGCGGCATTTACACACGGAATTCTGCTTTGTAATTGCTGCTTTGGGTAATCTAGATAATTGCGGAAAAGTTTACTTTAAACTCGTAAAGCTATAATTATTTACTAGTAGGTGATCGCGGCTTCGCTCGCATTAAGAAGTAAAACTTGCATCCCTTATTTCACCCCTTTTAAAAGTAGCGCTTCCAAAAATCCTTTCTTAACGGATGACTACGTCATAACATCTACCTGTATGCTAATTTTCAGCCCAATTAGTCCAGTAGTTTGGGCTGTACGTTGACAGATCACTATATCAGTCAGTCAGTCAGTCACCTTTGAGTTTTATATATTTAGATTTTATGTACAAAATATTTAGTTAGCCTACAGTATTATAGTGATAATAATTTACTTTTTGTACCAAAAATATAATAAAGCTAAAGTAAAGTACATTGCTATTTAGATAAGTAAGTCACTGTTCTCATTACCACGAGTTGTGACTCACATTTTCTCCGTACGAAATATGTATATTTGCATCTTGTTTCAGATTGATCAATGACATTCGATCTCGATCTATTAGAGGGCCTCTCTGGACAAGAAAGGCACAAAACCGACACCAATGGCACCTAAGGGAGGAGGCATATACCCAGCAGTGGGTCGTCAAGGGCTAAAGGTAATAATGAAGAATCCGGTTTCATACCTACATATTTGCTACGCTTTGGATAATCTAGATACTTTATTGCGAAAAAATCCTCAAAACTCTGTTATAGTTTATTGTTTTTGTTATTACTGTTTTTTCGCCGTAGAAAAGACATCAACGCGTTCTCCGCTATCTTGGAAGATTTTATTAAACAATCAATAAATAAGTATAACACTTGATTGATCTAAGAAAATAGATTGATTAGTATCTTATTGAATATGCATTCAATGAGATGCCAAATTGTTTATTGGGCACGAAAGAAATTGAATTATTATTTATTCTTTAGTGTATTCATGGAAGTGTGTTTCTCCTATCAACATAATATAGCCATATTGTTAGGTGTAACAAACATCTTAATAACGCTGTTATTTTATACAACTTTGTGTGTTATTAATTTTTCAGCAATTAATAAGAAATTACACGAGTCTTAACGACAGAAGCAAGGCTTTAAATTTTAATTAAATTGTAGTACTGCCATAAATTTCTCAAAAGTTCAACGCAAAGTTTGAAAAAGGGTGGCAGGTAACAACAGTAGTTAATGGTAAAGATGTGATAATTAATAAAATGTTTCTGCTATTCAAATAGTATGTAGGAAATTATGTGTTACTCTACTGAAATCGAGAAATTGGTTTCAACTTGTTGGTTTGTGGTATTATTATCAAAAATAGAGAATATGCTATCTATATATCTACTTAAGTACTAAGTTCGCCGGTAGTTTGATGGGTCAACGACATTATTCGAGTCGTGGGTTCTTTATGGATGAGGCCTGCACGAGATCGACGCAGCTGGCACATAAAAAGAGAGGCCTATGCCCAGCCAGTGGGATAGACAAGGATGTGGATGGCGATTATGATGTACCAAGTAACTTTGTAAATCTTGTATTGTATCACTTTTATAATTTCAACTATAATTTAATTAAGTTTCCAATAAACAAATGTCAATTAATGAAATATAGAGTCGAAACTACAAGTTTTCCTCATATTGCTCAAATGAAAATAAGTACATACATATATAAATCTTATAACTTACTTTCAAGTGAAACTAGCTAACTTTATTTATAAGCACTTACACTTAAAAAGTCTCGTAACGAGGTCCAAGTACAAGACTGCATCAAGATCAACATTAACACATAGCTACAGATTGACAATGATTTACCGAACAACTCGCATTCAACAGGTGCTCCACTAAACCCCTGGCATTTCACTACATAAAGTTATCGTCACAAAATTAATTGAAAGCCATTAATACTCGTCACTGCAGTTTATAGAAAATTAAGTAATTTTTCTTGGCATAATTCCTCTTGAACGTTGCTCTTGGGGATGTATGCTAAAATATGGTAAACGCGACCTCTAGTAGTCTTGAAGACAGTTTGTTATGGAATTAAGATTAATTTTGTAAAAGTACTGTGTTAGATACTGTTGCTGTTAGATAAATGCCACATAAAAGGTATGGTAAATACCGTTTGTTTATGCGGAAATTGAAGATTTTTTTTGTCGTAAGTATGTAATAAGTCAAAAGTTGTGATAACTTTTAATTTCTAAAATTGATCATTATGTACTTAGGGAATCGGAGAAAATTATTATTTCGCTAAAAATATTCAGATTCATATTAAATTTAATATCAAATACCCTTAATAATTTAAAACACAAAAGTTATTGATAAATAGCACCAGTACTTGGTCTAGATATAGGTACATACATAGATTCAGCATGAGGTACGGCGCTACTTACTGTCTATCTCTCCGAGGCATCGCACCGACCTAGACATCTGAAATGAAACACAAACGGGGATTAGGAATTGTAAGAGTCAAATTATTATAGTAAGAGAGACAATGGGTGGAATAGAATAGAAGTTCTATAAGAAAATGTTTAGTGTACTATACATACTTGATATATTATACACTACAAATAAGCAATATTTAAAACAAATTTGCAAAATCAGAACGAGAATTGTTTCTTCTGACGTGCTTCAGCCGCCTTTTTAAGGTCCTGCATATCAAAATCAAACATTCTCATACAAATTACATAAACAAATATGCATCACTACCAAGACATACAGTATATAATTTACGGAAGCATCTTTAAATACTACTACTTATTTTTGCAGGATTTGCTGCGTAAAGTAACGTCACATGACAAAATATAACATTTCATTTTGTGCTAGTCTAATTGTGAAACTAATCCATCTGCCCACATCTATTCTCCTCTAAAGGCCCAAGCAAAACAATTAATTTCAGACACAATAGGAACTATTCTCGAGTATTGTCCAACAATGGCATTATTCGATAGAAAGGCCAGCTCGCCGATTGCGCTTGTTATTCTAATATA
This sequence comes from Macaria notata, assembly GCA_927399415.1. Lineage (NCBI taxonomy): Eukaryota > Metazoa > Arthropoda > Insecta > Lepidoptera > Geometridae > Macaria > Macaria notata. Next base: position 7,998,902 of record OV656725.1, on the reverse strand, counting down.
AGCGTGTTTTGTTAAAGAAATTTAATTCTATAATTCGTTTAATTACTGAGATAGGTTGGTGCATGGGAATTTATGTGATAGTGGCAGGAAGTTTCTGTTAATTGTGCAACAAGTTGTATGTTTGAAGATTTAGGTATTAGTTTTTAAGTCTGATTGGTAGACGGAAGTATACCTATAATATTTTTGTATGCATTATACAACTTACTTATTTAAGTGATACGTAAAAGAGCTAGTTTTTGAAACGATCTCAGACCAAAATACCAATAAATCTTCTGTAAGTTCACTTTACAAAATATTTATTGTAAAACATTACATCCGAAATCCCTGATCGTAGAAATCTTGTAAAAACAAACAATACTGGCAATTACAAAACAAAATTTAACATAATTTGACCATGATATTGTATGTGGATATATGTATGTATACATATTGAATAAATACTTATCGTCCGCAAATACAAAGCCATTTGGTAGCCAAGGCTTTGGAAAGTAAATCAATAAAATTTAATAAAACCTCATAAACTCCCTATTCCTAACTGTAAAACACCAGGTTACCATCACTAGTCAGGAGTCGCCATCTAATTTCCTTATAACTGAAACAAGCCAATCTCGCACCATTACCGATGGCTGATAATAGATGTCGCTGTTCCACTAATGGTGTTTTGTCACGAAGATCCTCGGATTTATGATTGTGTGCTTCCAATTGGATATTTGTTCCACAGATTGCGGGACCAGATTGTAGAAAACAGTGTACTGAATGGTAATAAAATAATCAGGTGGTAGCGACCGCTAATTGCCCCTTAGTTTTACAAAGAACTCGTTGGTAAGTGACAAGTAAAGTAGCTTAGTTTGTTGAGGACAATATTGTAAATTTAATAGAAAGTAAAACATATCTACTATTGTGGTTAACTACTGCGATTTCTCGAAAAGCTAGGAGTTTGGCTAGCTCTTACTATGTTTGGTATTTCTTATACTTAGATACGTATTTTAAGTCGTGTCAAAAATTTTTGGTATAGGTTAAGTTTTTTAAGTACTTACTAATAGTTTACAATAAACACATAAAAGAACAAAAAAATGGACCAACAAAACATGAACGAACAAATATAGAATAATCAGTTTTACTCATTAGAAACACAGTTACCAATCTCAATAAATAAATATTCATTAATAATTTTTAACTGTCCAAAAGTTAATCAAAACTTATACAAGTGACTTAGATTATAACCAGTTACCAAGAAAATCAAGCAAGTCCACAATAGACCCGCTTTCGCTATAAATAGATTTTGTATTCAATAAATCGATTATAAAAAAATCGATCGAAGTTGCTTTTTGTAGGAGGCAGTAACCCGGATCTGTATTCAATATTGAGTTCTGATAAAACTCGATGTACTCTTGACGGGCGTTGTCACCCACCGCAGTACAATAAACGTTACTCTATATTTTTAAAGGAATACTAGTGGACACCCGTGGCTTCGCTCGCATTATTTCAGGATAAAAGTAGCCTATGAAGACCTCATACTAACAACATATCAAAAATCATGATGATCCGTTCAGCCGTTCTAAGCGTTTAAATAAACAGACAAACTGATAAACAGACAAAAAATATCAGAACTACTGAAACGTGTCTTGTTATGGATTTAAAGTACACTCAAGATTTATTTCTAATATTTTCTATGTACAGATTTTTGACCCTCTTCAGCTTTATTATATATATATATAGTTATATGATTCATTGGGCTAGAAAAAAAGAGGTTTTGAAGACGATTGAAAAGTTTGTATTTTTTACGTTTTTGGTTTTGAGACGATGAGTAATTTGATAGTCCTTTTTTAATGTTTTACAAACTTAAACGTCTTTAAACATATACTCGTAAGTGGCCCCTAAGGTGGTTAGGAAACCTTCCAATTGCTTACCATTGCTATACAAAATAGTTTTAAGTATTTTTTTTAACTCAAATAGGTTTGCCCTTGACCATGGTTTGCCTGATGGTAAGCAACAGATGGGTCGTACTCACCCAATAAGAACCGGCTCGCTCTCGGTTTGAAGATCGATAGATTATAATATAGTTCCTTTATACGTATTTACCACATTTAGCAGGCGTATAATTAGTTTTGAAAGTATTCTGTTTTAAAGAGAATGTAACGGGTTTTCCATTATCGAAGGAACATCGCCAATTTGAAACGGTAGGACGGTTAAATCAAGTTTTTAATGAAACCTTTCTATTTTCTCAGGATTTCAACGTAACTGAGTTTAGTACAGGGTTCTTAAAACAGAGTCAAGATTTAATGTTTGACGCAAAATACAAACATTGTAAAAAATCTCATTTAAAATATTGGTAAACGTAAATAAACACTTTTCAGCGAACTTACAAATAAAATAAATCGATTGCATGAAAATCGATTAATCAAATCATACTTACCACGGTATGCCCTCAAATAAACAAACAAAGCTATTGCATTTGATATTCAATTCAATTTCAGTGCAGGTACACTCCATCTATGAATCGCTTATTTATGTGATTCCTAAGTTCCTGTGATAAGATATCTGCCAGTCATAGCTAACCTGTTCTTAAAAGCCCTATCTTCTTACCAAATAAGATTGGTCTACTCTGGTGTTTAGAGCTTCATAAGCTCTCTCGGCGCACCGTATTCCTTATTGATGACGGTGAGACTCCTCCGCAGAATTAATTAACTGGGTAAGCTCTCTTAGGCAAGTGCATTATGATGGGCGCCAAGATGTTTTCGAGCTACTTTAAAGCTCTTTAAAATGCACACATAACTCAGTATAAATAGCCGAGTATTCTAGCAAGCATGTGCCCTTCCATTATTGGCCCATCATCCAGATCTGGCGGCGTGAAGCTGCCTTAAATTGGAGTAACTGTACCCGCCACTACACCATTGTGCGCTTGTTGGAAATAAAGAAGCTATTCTAGCTGCCATGACTATGGGGTTTTTTACTAATTTAAAATGATGTTTGAAAAGGTACATTTGGTTTTAGTGTGTTGTTATTGTTTGTAGTAAAAAAGCGAAAAGCTAGTGTGGCTCACAGTTCCAATGTCTGCTTTCCTCTAGACGCACCCGGGTTTGAATTCGGCCCTACACTAACGACTTCATTTTCAAGATAGGTGTGGACTTGCTTTACGGTGAAGGAAAACATCGTGAGGGAAACCGACACGTGTCTTCCGTGGAAGGACCTGGGCGTCCACCACGATGTATCTGCGCAAGAGAACTCCCCTAACGAATTAATTCTGCAGGGGAGTCACGACCCTCAGTCATGAGGAAATACAACTCAAGAGAAATTGTTTATTACAATTTGTTACTAAACTAGATTGTATCGGAAAAACAACTTTTGTATCATTATGCGAAAATGTGTCCGATCTGTTGATCTTATCTATCGTCGTATCGGTCGTATTGTCGTTGACTATTTGTTCACTACTGTCTTTTCACAGTGTCAAACATCATTTCAACCAAACGTTTAAAAAGATCTACTCAACTTAGAGCGCGATCAAGTGTGTGTAAGCTTAAATTCTATATTTTCTAGAGCACCATATTTCATCTCAGATTCGTTACAAAGTAGAATCTCTCACATATCAAGTAATTCCTAGAAAGGCCGAGCGCGCGCCAACAACTCCACGATTAGGCAGTTTAGCGAGCGCCTGCGCAACCACTGCCCTTTGCCGTTCAATTTGAACGCTCCTCCAAACACGATCGCAGAATAGCCCCCAACCAGCGCTCCGCTAACCATTCACAACAGACATTAATCTGAGCAAACCCCGTATTTATAGCTCGCCGTTTACGTACAAAATAACCTATTAATATTGTAAATTGTAACGATTTAATACAAGACGAGTACCAGGAGCGCAGAGGCAGTGCAGATGTCTTCGGAACAAATCGGTCCGACCTTTAAGCGGCGCTCGTGGCGCCCTCTGGCGGAATTGAGACGTCGGTAGCGTCACGTAGCACCTTGAAATATTCGCTGGAAAAGGGAATTGAGCTTGTCGAGCGTTAATCTACGGGCATTTGCACTAAACAACTGCTAGTTTGATTGGTAGATGCGATCTACATTACACCACCGGGGAATGCTGACGTGTTGAACAAATATGCTCATTAAATAGAGCCTGAAGCAATGCCAACTTGGAGTTGATGAAAAATAACCGTCGCAGGCGGCAGGCTTTTGTTATAAGATCTCGGTGCTGAGGGTACACTTTGAAGGAATAATATTGCTCTTGTATTGTTTTCGTATGAAACAAATAAGAATAGTTTTCAGCTGGTGAGAGAACCTGGAAATGGCTTGAAGACATAATTAAAATATAATTGATTAAACAGAATTTAGCTGCAAAGTCTAAGAGTAAATTTAATTTATATTTTGTTTGATGAATGGCGGAACGTTTAAGTAAATTAAACCGATAATTTGCTTTTAATTCTGTGTGCAAATTCAGCTTTTATTGGACATGTGACCTTAAAGTTAAGAACGCGATGCCGCAGTACATAATTATTGTTTAATTTATTTGCTTAATTAAGTTACAAGTGACAGACAAACTAAAACGTGGTAACTTAATTTATAAGACTTAAATATCTTTGTTGCTAATTATACTTAATTGTGAGTACCTTAAAAGCAGCCTTACGCAAGAATTATTTACTACAAATAAGCATTAAAAGTGGTACTTGAGTATATCCAGCCTATACATAAGATACTACTTCTTCTTTCTTATTTATAGATATATATTTTTAAATCAATTTGTATCAGTAGTGGGACGAAAATGAATTGCAGTTTTCTTTCCTACCAATAGGTTCAGCCAGTGGGACCACGGGTCATACTCCAAGAAAATATATCACTGTTACATTATATCACATTATATTGTTAGAATCTACGGCAATTTTGTGAAAATTACAAAGCTGTTCCTGAGTACAGAACTGAACTGAGTACAGTTTTAAGATCCTGGTACCTATACCTTCTAATATAATAACAGGACGGCCATCATACAGGCATAACGGCTAGTATCGACGAGTTTTTCTCAAGCAAACAAAAACGTATTTCAATATTTATGGCAACAAATTATGAAACATAATATAATTATATACAATCTTAATATGTACCTACATATTATGTATTATAATTAAATAATTTATCTTGTTTAAGATTTCCACTGATTTGCTAATGGGATTCTAGTATCTAACTCTGTTATACAGATTCCTACATATCGTCTGAAATATTAACCGATTGTGCATGAAACTGGTAAGATTACACGTTGGTGGCGCTGGCGGCTACCCGCGCTGACTACCGGCGTCGTGAGGGGCTCCTCCCACGCCTGCGACCTCACTTCTACTGCTTATGTGGCCCTGGTGCCTGGATCTTTACAGATTAACATATCTATAGTTGGACTGAAGTGGTATGTTGTTGTTCTTTATAACCATGTTTGCTGTTTGTGGAATCGGCTTCCGATTTATCTGTTTTGACAGTATAAATCAGTTTTTTTCACATAACAGCCTTCTGGCGTTGGTAAAATTAATTGGTGCCAGATTATTTTGGGGTGGGCTTCCCAAAACTAACTGTCGGTGCAATATTTGCGTTCGTTACAAATAAAAAAGGTAATGCGAAAAACCTACTTTGCTGATCGTCTGAAATAACGTACGACACTGTGATCTGAGGTGAACGATCTCTGTACTGTCACCAGCCTCTTATACGAGAGGTTGAGTATATTAGGTGATTAGTACCAAATTGAGGAGATTACATCGTTTCCTGTAAGAATATACTTCTGCAATAGTTTACTAGTAAAATAAATATTTTTTGTAAAGATAAAGATAACAAAATTGAACACGGCTCCTTTGCATCAAGACTGTTCCGTGCTTCAACACCATTAATTTAAATATTTTAAACTGATAGGCATAATTGTTAGACATGGTTCCTCCTTAAACAAATGAATACATAATCATGTTTTAATTTACAGCATAATAAGTCAAAGCCATAATGGTAGGCGTCAGAGGTTTGCACGCGATACTAATTTTACAACAAATAGCCGATGTACTCAAACATGCGGCCCTATAATTAAAAATAATAACAAGACATTTATATATCACTACTGGCTTCCTGCGGTTTCGCGGTACGAAATTATGATGAAGACTATTATTGTTAAATTAACTATATATACCTACTAGTTGCATTAGGTTTCTTATGGCAAATAATAAGGGTATGTTAGATAAATTAACTAGTGGAGTTTCTTTTTATATATTATGACAGATAAACAGAGCTAACAGACATGATACAAGTAGTTCAAAACATAACTATGTTTTTTTGATTATCACACAGAACAATACATCTTTTCTCTCTCTTTATTGTCTTGGTAGTGTCTTAAAACTTTAAGCCATCGTAATACGCCAGTAAAGTCAATGCCTCTGTAAGCAGCCGATGTAAAAGCAATTAAAACAGATACTGTACTAAATTGTCCTTAAACCACAGCGTCCTTCGTGCGGGTGCCATTTAATGTGGCTTGGTCGCTCAACAATTAATTATAGAAAGAATAGGAGCTGACCCCAAACAGTTATTGGTTAAATCTATGAGGATTATCCTTAATCTGTAAATGTTACCAAGAGCCCCAACAGTACCTACTAAGGTATACCAAGCAACATTGGCAATTTGCCACAGAGTTGTCGCCGTGGCGTGTCGCGTCACCATTAAGCCACGCGCTATCGAAATGGCGCGCCATCTCCCGTCATTATGTTAATATGCATCTCTCATGCTAATCCTGGAGTAGAGATGGGAATCTAAGTCACTGTGTTTGTCGATAAGTTGCTAAAACATCCTATGAATATATACCTAAATAAAATAAGGGTTTATCGATAGTGTGAAAAACATCGTATGTGTCTTAACTTAAATGAAATCAGCTTGAAAGGATGTTAATATTCGTATCTGTTAAATCTTAGGTGCACTTGCTATTTTTGTAGAGAAAGTATACAACTTATGTTTTTGGCCGCTCTTTTATTCGGAATGAGTTCTTTACTTATCCTTAATTCACTATGGTGGAATGCGATGATAAATTAACTAAAATATTAACAGTATCTGAGATTTCTCGCTAAATATCTATAGCGTCAACGTCATAAAAGCGTCAACTTCAAAAGAACACCTAGGCTTACATAATGCTTTCCAAGTGAAAAACATCTTTATATGTCTAAAAACAATATGTTGTTGTTTGTAAATGCATGTTTGTTTTTTATCATTGCAATGCTACTAAGTCATTTTTTAAATATTTTTACCATCGATAACTCTCACATCCCTAAAAGAACTTTAAGTAGCGCCGAACAAAATGACTTTAATAAATGATATCGATTATTTTTACAACTTTATTATACGTGTAGCCATCTCTAGTCAGAGTGATTCTTATTCGATACGGAGGTATCTGCTTATTATGAATGGGCGGATTTAATGCAGATTTAATCAAACCATCTTAAATGGTAATTAATATAGGACTCATCCTCTCTCGTGTGTAATCTATGCCTTAATATTAGGTATCAGCTCTCATTCTGTCTCATAAATATAGATTTGAATACGTAAACTCCTTGTAGTATACTTTTTAGTTACATTGGAATGAAGAACTATAATTTTACCATCAATTATCTAAAATTGTCAAGTATGTAAAAAACGGCAAACAAAACAATGACATTTGTATCATGAAATTAGAATAGGTACTCCTTAACAGAGAGAAAAGTGGTAGAAATTAAGAGACATATTTTTAATAATAAATAATAATAATAAATAATCGTTTATTCATATAAAACTTAATGTCTACGTACATACCTAGTTACATAAATAAAGAGTTTTTTGTTTCTTCTGGCTAATCCAGGTAGGTTTAACTGGGCTATGCGCTAGGTATCCAGGGATCCTGTGATGCAAAGCCGCAGTATCTCCTGCCGCGGCAAGCAACAGCTTACTTGTTTACACTCACTATAGATAGTATTATATTAGATAAAGATAAAAACAAAAATAATAATAGCAACTGCACTGCACGAAACATTCCATAGATTATGTAAGTATTGGAGTTGCAGTTTTGACAGTTGGTTGCAAAGTTGGTGGTTAGTGATACCATACTAATCTTAAAAATAATCTAATTTTATTTAATTCTATATTAACTAATTCTAAGTATTGGTCTTTTGCTCAGTGTAAGTATAGTAAGTTACTTCAGCTTACGCGATTCTCCTATTTCTAGGGATGCGGCTGAGATAATTATGTGGCAAGCAGTATTTAAATACGCGCTTGTAATTTTTCAAGGTATTTTATGAGAGTGTATGCTAGCCACATAATATAAATTTGATGTGAAGTGTATGGATGTGGAGTGTTTCCACTGTGTGTGTGTTGTGTGTGTGGTTGGGTGGGTGTGTGTGCGTGCATTATGCGATACTCTGGCATACTTTGCCAGTGTTCGTAACTATATATGTTTATTAGACTTTGGGGCCGTGGGGTCCGGGAGCCCATACTATTTTCCAAAACCTCTCGGAGCGCTTGGTTGACGCGACGCGTGACCAAAATGCTGGCCTTTTTCTGGCTCAACGTATCAGCATTGCCATCCAGCGTGGTAATGCGGCCAGCATGCTGGGTACGCTGCCCTCTGGTAGTGGGCTGGAGCACTTAGATTATCTTTAGGCTTTTCTAAAGATTTTCTAAGTGCCCCTTTTTGTAGTAGTTAGAAGTAGTATGTTTAGTTTTCCTTCACTTGTTTTTATATTTTATTATTGTTAATAAATACCTTTATGTAAATATAAAAAAAAAAAAAAAAAAAATATGTTTATTTGATGAGTTGATTGGTCACAGATAAGTAAGTATTAAATCAGCAATTACATATTATGTTCCTAACTGTGCGAGATTGGTAAGTAAAGAAATGTTTTATAAATTATGATTTATGGCATACCAGTTTTATGTCAAAACCAAAGTAAAAACTGAGGTTATATTTTTTTCCACGGAATTTGTTTCCACATGACCATAATTCATCTGATGGTGAGCGATCATTATGGTCTAGCATGCAGCATGGTTACGGAGAACGTAGTGAACGATTATCCGATTATCTTAGCTATTCAGATTGACTGACACATTCTAAAACTAGCCACCATCCTCCCCATACAAGTCTCTTTAAAATCTTAATATTAATGAAGCATCCAATTACCGGACAAGTGCTGGCGACGTCTTAATTTCCTATTCTATTTACACCATCCGGGACGGATACGACACGACACTGATTAATGACTGAGAGTTAAATGGCGATTAGGAAGTGGTCACGTTATTCATTGACTGTTTGTTGGGAGTTCTTGAAGACGTAAATGGTTAATTTACGAGATTTTTCCATTAATTTTGTTTGTCGTTGGAATAAAGACTCTCTGCTGATAGGAAAACTGGATGCTTAGGAATGACCGAGATGCGATTTAGATAGATTTTTTTTATTAGAACGATGGCTTCGACTTTAATGTCTTTTAGATTTGTGTTTGTAAAACATATGTATGTGAATATAGGAAACTAAGAATCAAGTTAATTATTTCAAAAAAAAACTGTATACTAGGTAAATGCCTTACGACATTTATAGGGCGATTAATAACAGGCAGCAAATACAATATAAATACTTTGCTATGTTTGGGTACTTGGTTATATTTTTTTTGACAGACAAACTTTTAAAACGCCTGAAACGTTATGATATAGATTTAAAGTATACCCAAATTTTTTTTAATATCTTCTATGTTCAGCTTTTTGACCCTCTTCAGCTGAGTATATGTATAAATATGTAAGTCCTCATCAAGAATGTCGTATAGTGTAAGGACTTCCTCAGACCGGTCGTCACCTACTGGTTATTCATGAGCAGATTCTCAGCAAACTATGTGGTCTTACAGCAATTAAATATCTGAGCTTATAAATATCATCCGCCACTTGTTGCGAGTTGGACTTTTTACCAGAATCGCAATCTCAATCTGGCTTATGGAATTTTGAAAAGAAAACGTTAATGTAATTAAATTAGGTAAATACTTGATGTATGCTATTGTTATGTACAATTGTTATGCATATATTTGCAGGTTAGTTTTACCATCATAGTAAAAATAGCAAAACTTTGGAATTCTATCTATATCAATATATTTTTCCTGAAAATTACAATAAAAAGCAAAGCTTTCGTGTAGCCTAGCGAGTACCCAAGCTATAACTAAACGTAACCCGATAAAACTTTTAAAAAGATGTGGTAATACGCTCGCGATCTACGTATTATAGCTATCACTACAGAGTAGGTGTTCTTATTTTAATCTGTTTCTTAGTTATTATTGTTTATTTTAGCTTTAAACCCGCACTAAAGTATTTTTGATAAATTTATTTGTGGAAATGTGGAAAATTAGTCCAGATTAGGTTCAAGCCTAGTAAGAAGAGCCTTAATCTGATATGCCCCGGTCTATTCACAGCCAGGCGCAAAAATCAACTCTTACGATCGGGATGAAATATTTCACATAGTTACGTAAACATAACTTACTAAATTACTAAGTATAGTACTTCTATCAAACTATACTTTGATGACCTATAATAATGATCGCATCATCTCACCGGCTCATTCCAACCTAATCTAGCTAATTACAAAATATAGCATTCTTATCTCGAGATGAAGGCAGAGCGTGCCTAATTCACCAAGGGACTACAAGGCCTGCATTATACCTTAATGCTTTACTGGGAGCTTCTGCTGGGATGGGGTTGAGATCCAGTGGCATATACTTTATTATTTTTTTACGTGGGATAGGTTTACGTTTGACTACAGCCTGCCTGATGTTAAGCATGTTGAGAGTAAGTTACTTGTATAAAAGCTAGTTTGTATCTTCTTCTTATCGAATGAGAGTAGCCAAATCTAGTGTCGAGAGTTAATCAAGCCACCCTACGGGCCTCTGACTTAAAGTTTTGTGTAAAGAATGACTAAATTGATTATTATAGGTATGTTGCACAAAGTTATAGTACAAAGAAGTTGAATTTATTTCAAATAGGCACGAGTAAGTATTAGGGTAAAACATCCCAATAAGGTTTTATACTTTTAAAAATAACAAAAATTATAGTCAGTTTTGATATGTAATAGATTTGATGTAGCTATCTATTCTCAAAACCAATCCTAAACATATCTAAGTATCAATTTTTTTTAAATGCATAACATGCTACATTAATTACAAAAATCTGTATGCCCTAAGAATGTTTCAAAACTATCGACACTATAGTTGGCCACTCTTATACTGATACAACAAGCTGGAATAGAGCACTTTAAATGTTGATGTAGAAAAAGTATTGCCATTTATTTTATTTAATAATAACTTGCGTAGCTTACGCACTGGTCACATAACCTAACAGTTTCCCAGTACAGACCAGATTGAGGCTTGCTCCGGGCGTGTCGGAGCTAATTAAATGAAATTACCGACACTAGGGCTACCCCATCACTGCGGACGCACGTGCTGCGTTTACGGACCTTAATTTCTTTAAAAAAAAATATTCTTAGTACCAAACTATCAGACGAGAGATAGTGGGTTTTTTGTTTACTTTCTGTGTTACATCCAAAGATAAAGATTTGCAATTATTTGGTGCTTTTCTTCTAGTTGATCATTCTTTCAAATCAAATCAAAAGTTTTTTATTGAACTTAAATCTACCTACTTACAACATTTGTAGCTTAAGACTAAGATAATCAAACTTACAACTAATATAATTTAAGTGCTATAATTTAATTATGAACTGGTGCCTCTAAACTAAGCTAGGCTTGTATCTCAGGGGCACCATTCTTTGACTTTGGATTTTGCTATTGATATTCAGGGTAGCTGGTTACTAATGAATAAAGGTGGCTTTAGCACGTCAAATACATTTTTTTCTATGAGCTTCCGTGTGACATGACTGCAGATCGTACGTTTGGGTAACGACGCGCGCAGACGCTGTAGTGTTATGCTCATCATAGCACAAACAAAATATTGCTAAAATTATTTAATTTGAGAATAATGATTTCGGAGTTCGTGTTGAACAAAAAAAATTACGATCATTTGAGGTAAGTTACGCAAGAAAAGTTCATAGAATTACAAATTTTAAAGTGCTTCCTACATTATTTTTCTTACTTACTAAATCTGCATGAAAAACGGAGCAATGAATTAACATGAAAATCATACTTGTGGCATAATTTGTCTCAACTAAGTAGCGAAACGGCCGTTTTATGAAGTATTCTACATTATGTACCAATGTTAATTTAAACTTAATTAGGTAGAAATCAACTATTCCTTTTAAGGATAATTTATGTGCTTTTATATAAACAAGAACTCATTTCTACCCAATTGGCAATACATAAATGGTAAATGGCTAATATGAAATCCGCGTTCAGTTTATTTATTTGCTCATACCTACATAGCATTTTCCGAGAAAAAAACGCCACGCCTCCGTTAAAACGTAAATGCAATAAACGAGTACAAATCAAGTCTGTAGTTTTTTTAGTAATTACAAATCAAGTGGAAAACCTGTATTTCATATACACGCGATTTTTTTGGGGCAAGGTTTTAGTAATTATACAGGTTCACTTATGACTCACGTAGCACCTTATTTGGGTAAGCATGTACTCGTATGTATGCATTTACTAAAATTATGAAGAAGCTGGTGGATCGTCATTGTTTTTATTCTTTATTGTACTTACTGGTTTACTTTACTGTGATAATAGCAAAGATGATTGCTTATAATTTCAAAGAAAAACTTGGTACCTATTATAATTAATCGTTTATCAAAACGTTTATTACGCTGGATTGCTAGGCTTTTGATGGTTAGGTAAGTACTTAGTCCGCACAAACTCTACTGAAATGAAAGTAGCTCTCAAATGAGACTACCAAAATGCAGCGTTAGGTGCTTGGCTTGGTGACATATATAAAATTATTTAATTATTATTATTCGAAGTTTTGACTTAGTTGTTAATACAACAAGTATATAAGTATTATATCCGTTATCTAGTACCCACGACACAAGCGTTTGCTTAGTGTGGGGCTAGATCGCGATGTGTGCAATGTTCCGGAATATTTATTATTTATTAACATTCGCAAGAGACAACTTTCAAAAAATGGTTTGCACAGCACAGCTATTCTATTAAAAAAATCGGTCATTATATTGGCCGACGTTATTTGTAAAATTACGAGTTACTCTGTATGAGGAAAATGACGTTACATACAATGTTTAATGCATAGATAAAGTGGTGGGTGGATCGGTTCATTAGAGACGCCTCTAGCATACACGGGTGGAGTCGGGCGGCAGGCACGAGTGGTGGGGACTGTTTGTATGGAAGGGGTCTTGTCGTCTAAATGGATGGTGTGGACACTTCCGGTGCGATGTCTATGCCTGATTTTGTATTGAACATGTATTGAACAATTCTGTTTTTGGAATTTGTAAGTTGGTTTTCTAGTTGTCGGTTAGCGATATTCTTACTGGCGGACCACAGATAAAATATTTTATTTAATACCGAAATTGCTCTTAAAACATAATACATACAAGAAGATACATGTAACATAATAACAAGAAGTAGTATGGGATCGCAGGAAGTTTTGCCAAGTGACCTTCTTTTCCTCCTCCTTGAATCGTATCCCTCATGTCTGAGGATCGTGACCACCACCTCCCAGCACCTTCTCCTTGATGACATCTTTCCACTTCCTTCTGTCCTCGGCAACATGCAATGCATTATAGACTGTAGTGTCTAAAGTGGTGCGAATTTGGTCCGACCAACGTGTTGGGCTGCGGCCTCGGGATCGATTGCCTTCTACTTTTCCTGTGATCATCAGTTTTTCCAGGTTGTCGCCATCTTTCCGGGCAATATGACCAAAATATTCGAGGATCCGTTTCAGACATAAAGTGGATAGTCTGGTTTTGATGCCCAGTTGTTTTAGTATCGACACGTTAGTACGGAAAGCTGTCCACGGTATTCTCAGCATGCGTCGCCAGCACCACATTTCAAAAGCATCGATGCGCTTTCGGTCCGCTGTTTTTAGGGTCCATGTCTCAACTCCATAGAAGAAGATCGAAAAAACTAGAGTCCGCACTAGCCTGGTCTTTGTCTTCAGCCTTATGCCTCTATTTCTCCAGATCTTTTGAAGCTGAGCCATAGCATTTTTAGCCATTCCGATACGTCGGCGCACGTCTGTTTCACAGGAGCCATTGTTACTTATGGTGGATCCGAGGTATATGAAATCGTCGACAATCTCTAGCCCAAGTGCTCTAGTCAAGTTTAGAGTGTTTGCGCGATCCTTCTTTTGGACCTACCCTATTTAATAAACCGGTCAATTATAATAAAATAAATCTCAAAACAAATGATAAACGTTTATAATTCGTACTAATAAAATTCAAAAACAAAAGTTTCTGACAAACCAATAGAAACGGATCTAAAAACGTCGTTAACACAGTAACAGGAAGTCACACAATACGCCCTCTCACAGTAATAAATGGAAGTAGGTATGTGAGCCATACGTAAGGAGGAGTGATGTCAAAGATAACCAATAGTAACGAATTTTATACATGAACTCAAAACAAATGACAAACATTCTATACAAAACTTCGAAATTCTTAAAACAAAAGCCCGTGACGCACCAATAAAAGCAGCACAGTAACAGGAAGTCACACATTACGCCCTCTCGCGGTAATGAATGGAAGCATGAGCCATACGCGTTAGGAGGAGTGACGCGGACTACCTTCTAGTTAATAAGTGGGAGGTGACCGACTCACACAAGTGGGGAGTTCTGAGATTTAGTGCGGCGCGGGACAGGAGCGGGCAGCGGGCTGGATACACGCTGGAGGTTGTGACTTGGGGCTGGGTGTGATGTTGTTGTAGTGCAAGTTTCTTTTAGTTTAAGAATGTAGAAATACGATATAAGTATAAGTAGGCGATCAACAGTAACAAAAAATGATTGAATTAAATTAATAACAATGGACCAGGTATTTGTGTCAATGTTCTTTTCCTATTTCAGAATAATTATATCAAACACAAATTCAGCCTATATGAAATGCATATGAAAAACAATCTGTTACCCTTTTTCTTCTTATATATTATTGACGTGTTTCCTTCAAAACAGAAACATTACCTCAGTTTTATTAAAAGTAGAGCATAAACAGCAATAAAATCGCAGTCCAAGTTTAGTATGCGACAAGTTTTCTAATGCAAAAATAACATGGCTAACGCCAACCGTTATATAGCCGTTTAATAAGTAGAATAAGTGCATGTTAAAACATAAATAGAACGTGAAATTTTATGCAAATGTCCAACATAACATTCTGATTTACGATATAATGTACACTAACTTTAGCAATGAAAGCCGCGGGTCCATCCGGTCAATGTCTCTTTCATGGTCTACGCTAATTCACTTACAATTTTATAGTTACCTAGTAATCAGTTTAAAAAATTAATACTTACCGTGCAGTTTTCAAATTACTATACACACATCCACAAACAAAATTAACCTATACAGCCTTGGGAAATAAGGTATAAAATCGCTTGTGTCTTGTATAATGAGAAAAGATACTCATAGTATGGCCTGGACAGCATTATGCGAAGATGCAATTTCCGATGGTGTCGGTCCGTTCGAATGCTGAAACAAATGAAATTAGATAACCTGTTCCTGTTATCGCTATATGGAAGTAGCAGATAGCAGGTAGTAATAGCAGGTAGCAGATTAAACTGTTTGTAATAGGCTACTTATAATTGTTTCTATGTTTACGGTCAGAATTTTCATTAGGCGGTAGTAAAACTGCGCTTAAACTGTCCGGACTGAATGAAGAGGATAGGGAATAAACGATTTAGCACTTATCTTTTGACTAGCTGGTTCCCGCGACTTCGTCCGCGTGGAATAGTTATTACCATAAAAACGGGTCTATTGAGTTAAGACGACGCAGTGGCGAACTATAAATCTGAAATTGTAGGTCCAAGAGCCCTGCACCGCCGACCAGGCGCGGGAGGCAAGTATCGCTAAAGCCCCACTTATTCCGAAAGGGCGCAAGCGACAAAATGGTTTTGGAGGTTTATTTCAAAAACTACGAATTTGTTTCAAATAATCTATTCACAAATCAAAGTGATTGTGTTAATTAACGTGTGTGGAAAATTTTAATGCTCTAATCCAAAACCAACGCCGACAAAATCGATATACTCAACTTTATAGAGATCTTTTTGATTAATTATTTTGTTACAAAAATTGGCCGTTGGTGTTATGATATTCGTAAAATATAGTAATTGAAATGATGAATCTTGAACATAAAATTTTAGTTTAGTTGCTTTTGTCCATGTCGAGTAAAATACGAATTCTTGCTACCAAATTCTCAGGGCGTCTTCTTAAAGATAGACTGTTGCAGACATTTTGTTAGATCATTTCAAGAGAAATAATTCTTTAATACATATTTTTTTGATATCTTGAACCGTTTCCGCAGCGCACGCAACGGAAGCCCTCAAAGATGAATAATTTTCCCCGTTTTTTCCACATTTTCCATTGTTTCTTCGCTCCTATTAGTTGCAGCGTGATGTTATATAGCCTAAAGCCTTCCTCGGTAAATGGTCTACTAAACACAAAAAGAATTTTTCAATTCGCACCAGTAGTTCCTGAGATTAGCGCGTTCAAACAAACAAACTCTTCAGCTTTATAATATTAGTATAGATTAATATTTTTATGCGTAATTAGGGATGGAGATAATTTGATTGTATTTTTAGTGGGTTATGATTTATTGATTTAATGAAATTGTGAGTTTTTTATAGTTGTATACTTTGTATTTGAATTACATCATATGAAAAGCAAAACTGTGGACAGTGACTTTAAATTTAGTTTTTAACGATATGGCCAAATTTCGTAAAGATTATAGCTAAATCTTTGCTTGACACTCAAAGTATTTTTTTCTATCCAATAAATGAAGTAGAAGAAGTCAATTTAAAACTAAAATGAAAAGAAAAACTGCCATGTTTTTTTTATAAAAACATCAGCAAAATAAAAGTAACGTCAGAATGATATTTTACAATATCAGCAACCATTTTTTTAACAAACATAAATTATGCAATAAAATGTATACCTATCACATTTAAAACAATTTATTTGCTTTGAGCTTTCTAAATAGCTATTACGAGTATATGCTTACGAGGCACAGCAGGAGCGTAAGGTGTGACTTAGGAACCCGCTGAGAAAGTAAACTCAATAAAATAAAACTTAATACAAATGTTATAAATACGACAGATGTTCTTTTTTGTAAGGACACGTTACTCTTTCTTAACGTTGATGAATTTAGTAAAGTATGTATGTTAAAAAGTTGAATTTTTGTAGAGTTTACTACAATAAAAATACGTTAAATTTTAGATCCCGGCTGTTTGTCTAGTACGGCAGTCGTTAAGCCATGTTAGAGGCCCTTAGGGCGGTTCGAAAACTCTCGACACCAGAGTTGGCCACTCTCATTCGATAAGAAGAAGAAGAACTACAATAAAAACAATTGCAACAAATAAACTTTTAAAAGTGCGGTAATGTTTTAGTAGGTACATACTGACACTAGCAAAGTTGGTATAAAAATTAAATTTACAGTTGCCGTCGGCAGCAGAGTAAGGCCTAAGCTACCAATGATATAGAACGCCGCATCGTAACAAAAACTTCAAACATTTGCAATGGTCTGGTTGGTTGCCAGATTCATGTTTCCCGTGAATTCATTTCCAGAATTCATTAATTTAAAAAAAAATGTTTTGTCAAGGCCAGCCTGCTACCTACATTTTAGTGAAAAATGCTGCTTGACATCTGGTGGCATTGCATCATTTTCAGAAGCTTTACCAAGAAGCCAAGTAAAAACACCACGAAAAAATCCGTAATACTTCTCCAGCAACACAATATTCAAATAACAAACCCGCTATAACCCTGTATTCATCTGGAATGTGTTCTAGCAAAGCTATAATCCTCTAAACTCATTTAACAGCAGTAAATTATATGAGTAAGTGATAACACGCGGGACAATGCTGTACATGCGCTAGTGATGGGACACTATCGATATAAATCATCGACGCCATGAGCGGTTACGATGAAGTATTATGGAGTGAGTGTTGTGTCCGTCTTGTGCTTTGGTTTTGAATAAAATAGCTCGATGCTAATTAAATCGATTAATTGATGTAACCCTTTTTTCGGGGGGTTTTGTATAGTGGTGCTCCTGTCAAAATAGACTACTTTTTTATAACGTCATTTAATGTAATATTTTTGACATACATATATTAATTCATGTTCCAAGTATGTTCTGTGTCGTTTTTTCTTTCAAAAGCATCCTTTTATATTAAATTTGGTATCAAGCTTGAATTTACTTTTTATAAGCGTTAGAAAGTCAGCGTGGAATCAGATGGGTTATTTTCGGAATATACCGTATATATGTGTATTTTTATTAATCGATGATACCAGAGTTGAAAACATGCATTTTGTAGGGAAAGCACAACTATTAACCATTTATTAGCTATTAATTTAGCTCAAGCATAATTCATCACTATATAAAATCTTTATAATACCTCTCGAGTAGGCGTAACCCCCTTGCTGTAATCTGATGAGTTATGGCGCTTCATGGCTTTCTGTTTCAATGAAAAATGATGGCCATTCGCGAGATTGGTTTAAGAGACCGTATATCATTTGTGATATAATAGTTACTATGCAAAGCTGTAGAAAAATTAAGTATTTTTATTCATTTGATAAAAAATAAATGTCGACAGTGAATTTAGTCAACGGCAAATTTCATGCCGTTTAGTGTTTGTACCTAATGTTTTTTTTTTGTATCAAACTAACATTAATATTAGCTAAATTCGTCTTTTAGTATCATTTTACTACATTATAAATCTATTACTTGTTCACATGATAAATAATTCGAACAATTGAGTAATTACTTGACGTGGGCTGTAAAATCTAATTAACCAATCTAAAAAACCGTACCTACAGTCAAATAAATATAATATTCAAAATCCGGAAAGACTTGTATTTAGATTGTTGTATTTGTAATCGAGACCATCCCATCTCTAGGTGACGACACGTGCCAGTCGCGTCGATAAGTCATCGATCGCTCCAGTGACAGGTACAACACTAACGCTCTCATTATCTCTATACGGAGTTAAACGTATACCTTGCGTGAGATTTGGCTTTGAGCCGGCCGACAGTGGACGGACTAAGGTAGGTCTTTTAATACAGAACTCGAGAAAACCCGAGAAATACAGGTAAATAATATTTAGAAATAATGTAAAAGGAGGGCCCCGTGGCTCTACGGATTGTGATATTTATTCGCGGTTACTAAAGTTGAGAACCACTGTCGTCAAAGTCTGTATCCATATACAGACTTAAGGCGGCTTCGGCGGCTACGGCTAGTTTTCTTAAAATTATGTATTATACCTATATTTAAAAAAACATTGCTATGCGGTCTCGATGTCTCGTCGATCGGATGTCATTAAATTGTAGGTCCCGGTTGTCTCTATGCCTTCAGCATGAAACATGCTTACACCAAAGTTTTCCACTAACATACAAACACATTAAGAATAACAAACATTATTCCGTTTGGCTTTGGATTATTTGTAGTAACTGATCTCCAGCTATAACACGGTAGACGACCAAAAGTTGGAAACATAGTAAAGATGAAAAAATATTCATTAAAATTAAATTTAAACTACCTAGTTAATGTGATTAAAAAGGTTTATACTACTTAACATCGAATACAAGTGGCGGCCCTGTCTGGGTGCTAAAGAATGCAGTATATATGTGTTTTTACTCTCGTGACAAGTTATTAGCACCGCCCCGTGGATACAGCTGTGAAGCTCAGATCCGTTACTTCAGACATGCTTTGACATAAATCTCTACTGGATTTAGGTTTTCTCTTACTTAATGTATCGGAGAGATTTCGTCTTTAGAGAACTCGATTTATAGGTACCCCAATCAAAACAATTCTTTTGCAATGTTTGCGGTTTACGTAATAGTTATGACCTGAAATATATATTTTATTTTTATTTATTTTTTACTTTAATTTTACCCCGCAACGGTGATGCTTTTCTGACATCTGAGTTCAGTACTACTACAAAAGTCCTAAGACTCAAAACTGTGAGATCCGCAAATGACTCTTATTTAAGAGCAGCTAGTACGGGTGACACAAATTGTAAGTGAATGTATTTTTACCTTATAATTTTCGCGTCAGTGTGTAAAGAACTGGTTCAGCGCCGCCGGCTACTGTTTGCTGGACTTGTGACATAATATGTGACTGTAATTTCAAAATCATTCGAAGATGATTAATGCAGAGTTAAGTATTACTTTATAGTCAGTTTAAAAAAAAATACAATAAAAGACATGATACATCATTATGTTTACTATGGTAGACATTGGCAATAGACGAAACGAAACTCAAAAAAAAACTCTGCAACACATAATTATATCAAAGCGTTAGAATCGAAGTGAAAAGCATGAAGTGCGGAGGTAGAGTCGATTAACTGGTCGCAATGGGTTATGTCGACAGCTGCCTATTGTCGATATCGACATCGGCCGGTAATGCACAACACTACGGTTACTTATGTTCCGGTGAATCGGTTCTGCTGGCGAAGGTTTCTTAAGTATAAGTATTTTAGGACTACCGAGAGTAATCGAAATGTATATTTATTTTTTAAATATCGAAGCAGGGGACACTACAATATGATTGTCATGTATCAAAAATATCTCAATTTAGATATTAATGATTGGCGCCTTCGTTTTCGATTGATACTGTCAAATGTAAAAAATAATAATGCAACCGTAACGCTAACTGCTGGTAAAATCATCCCAATTTTATGTTATGGTTTACAGTTAAAACTAAAGTAGACAAACATATTATTACATAATAAGTTATGTCGCAATATATCCCATTCATTTTCCAGCACCACAGAAAAACACTCCACCAGACATCCCTAGCACAATTTAAAATTCCTGATAAACAAGATTCGCTACTAAAAATAATAGACGAAGAAGCACCGTACAAAGTTAATGCAATTTCAGCCCCATCTAATGTTACACTTAATAATGTTAGCCCACGTTTTGCAAGGAACAGCAGGCACCTAGATAATACCTTTATAAATAAGACCTAAGATGAGTTACAGCACGATACAATAGAGATTGTCTTATCTAAAATATGAAACACTCAACTATGTCCTCCAATTTTCTAAACTAACCCTTAACACTTTTAACGTAAGGTATAAATTTCTCAAGCAAATGTTATATATTTGGAAGCTAAGGTAGTCACGATTTTCCGAAATTGTAGGACAGAGGTTGGTCGGTGGCTTATAGGTTGTCATTAGGTTGTTGACTCGCACCTTCGGACCGTTTTTCAAACGTTAGTGTGTATTGTGTAGTGAGGTTAGAGGTGGTGTTACTTTGTAGTGTGTTAATTTAACTTGGTTTACGAACACATGTATATAGGCTATATCTCCAGGCGTTTGGGAAGCCGGACAGCCCATAGCAACGATGCTAATAAAATTAAATACTTAGATAGTTTATCAATCCAACACATCAACTAAACTATCAGCATTCAACAGTATTCGATGACCTACAGTACTTGTTAAGGTTTTCAGAATATATGGCGTGAATGTATGAGATAGATGTGTTTTTCATCGTTCTCTCTAATTGGTCTGTTTAAAATGGATTATCAATTAATATTCTTTGTAATGGTTTAGAGATTGCTAAAAACACATCAATTATAAAATACACTCATATACATTTCCATTCGTCACCATCGTTCATTCAGCAAAGAAAAGTACCTTATTAAAAAAAGAAAAATATGTCTGATACCAAATTAAAAACCACAGTTCGATACTGTTTTTGAACTTTTCATTCCAAATAAGAACAAAACATCCAATCAAACGCCATCATCCACAAAACATGAACCCCCGTTACTTAAATTCCTCGCGCTGAAGTAAAAGTGATAGCTGCGATAGGCGCTCCATTGTGCGCGGGCGCGTATAACTCATCCGCGGGGTATTTATGGGCGCATTATCACGTCCACGCTTGTACCCGCCAACGAGCTGACTGGCCGTGGGGACTGCTTAGGGTTAGGGCTGGTTATTGGCTGGCTGATGCTCTGGTATTTTCTTTTTAACTTGAACTTGGACAAGGAAGACACATGATCTAGGTATATCTGTGGCAACTTAAGAAGGAGGCCTATGACCTATCGAAGCCTATAATGGGTAGCCAAAGCTGTACCGGCAAGGGCTACTGATTATTATGATTAAAATATTAGATGTGTCCCGAAAAATGGCGTAAAAATAAAAGTAACCTGTAGGTACGAGTATGTTGTTTTATGTAGTCTCTATTTTACGTATTACAATGCAAAATATGATCTTTATCAGTACGACTATTTGAGCGTGAAGGAATAACAAATATACACACTTCCATGTTTGAATTTACAATATTATTCTGAAATACCTATGATTAATTACATGAGTTAGAGATGTGATTAAGTATATGATTACATTAGCGTTAATTTATAAAATATATTTTCTCTCTCTCTTTGAGTCGTATTTCCTCATGACTGAGGGTCGTGACTCCCCGCAGAATTAATTCGTTAGGGGAGTTTTCTTGGGCAGATACATCGTGGTGGGCGCCCAGGTTCTTCCACGGAAGACACATGTCCTCGGATATTGTGGTCCTCAAACATGTCGGTTTCCTCACGATGTTTTCCTTCACCGTTAAGCGAGTGCAAATCCACACATCACTTGAAAATACAAGTCATTGGTGTAGGGCGGATTCGAACCAGGGTGCGTCTGGATGAAAAGCAGACACTGGAACCGCTGAGCCACATTCGCTTTACACTCGCTTTAAAATATATTTTAAAATTATTATTTTTTTTAAATAAAAAAAATTAAGCATTTTTTTAAATTTACAAACAAAACTCGATTGAAATTGTTAGTTTTTGAAGCGACTTTTTGTAAGAAATATTTATTAATCAAAAACTCTTTATTATACTATTATGTACACCAAAAAAAATTAAAAATATCGGCCAGATTAATAAAAAAACTATCACATTTTCAAGAGCAATGAATGTGGTCCATCTTTCGCATTGTTAATAACGTGCAAAGCTATGAATATTCATTCGGCTCATAAATTGCAATAACTGTAACTTAATGCATTCAAAGTTATTAGCATTGAATTATTAAGTTAGTTTTTCACTTAGTTTTAACTTACAGCTATCGAGAACGCGCCGGGACTCAGTGTGATGTATATTAGACCTAAATTAATGCTAAAGATATGCTAAGACTCTGTCAAATGGACTTAATTATGATGTATGAAGCCTGAAATTGCAATATAAACTTTTGCATCCATTATAGTTTGGCATACTTGTTAAAGTGCGCTGTATATTTTTCTTATTCATAATGCTTTTGGATAACGTTTGCATAACTGTACACATTTTCAGTTAACTTCTATAAAAAAACAGATTATTCGAAAATACAATATTGAAGTTGAAAGAATATTTATTAACTTTTAAATTTTAAAGTTATTCGAAAATTTTAACATCAATTTTAGTTGAGGCTTTTGTTCAATACAATACTTTGACATACGTATAAAGAATTCCGCGGGAATGAAAACTGTTTGTAAAGTTAGTTAATTTTTTGAAACTTAAGACATTATTCGTATAGCAGAATTAGTTGCTTATGACGTATCAAAAGCAGCCCTTAATGATTATGTGTTGCTAGTAACTAGTGGACGCCCGTGGATTCACTCGCTTTATCTATACTAATATTATAAAGCTGAAGAGTTTGTTTGTTTGTTTGTTAGAACGCGCTAATCTCAGGAACTACTGGTGCGAATTGAAAAACTCTTTTTGTGTTGGATAGACCAGTTATCAAGGAAGGCTTTAGGCTTTATAACATCACGCTGCAACTAAAAGGAGCGAAGAAACAATAGAAAATGTGGAAAAAACGGGAAAAAATATTCATATTTGAGGGTTTGAGGGCTTCCGTTGCGTGCGCTGCGAAAACGGTTCAAGATATCAAAAAAATGTGTATGAAAGAATTATTTCTCTTAAATTAAACAAACAAAATGTCTAATGTCCATGTTTAAGGTTAACTCACTAGAACCGTTTTTATGGTAATAACTATTCCAAGCGGACGAAGTCGCGCGCACCAGCTAGTGTCAGGATAAAAAGAAGCATATGTATGAAAACTCCGTTCAGCCGTTTTCGCATGATGCGCGTTTAAATAAACAGATAAAAATTCTATAAACAAAACACAATAAAAAAGGTTTACTTAGAATTGAAATTCTAAGTACCCCAAACATATTTTCTGAATATTTTCAATGTGCAGATATTCGACCTTCTCTAGGTTTATTAAATGTATAGATAGATCCGCTTCATACAAAGTTTACTCACAAAACTACATAGTGTTCACAACCATAGACTCCTCCACCCGGCGCCTAATACAAGATAATACTAGCTGCGTCGTGCATACTCGTTTATAAAAACATAATGACAGACCATAACTCATGTAAACAAACATTGTATATTTGCATTTAGTTTCCATTCACAAGACGTCCCCTTAATGTGTTTGTGTGACCTGTGCGTCAGTTCATACAAACTTATGTACTGTAAAACTTAAAAAGTGAAAAGATTACGTTGTATCACAAATTTAAGAAATCTATATATATATATATATAAAACTCAAAGGTGACTGACTGATTGACTGACTGATATAGTGATCTATCAACACACAGCCCAAAAAAATTTAAAAATTTGGAATTAAGGTTGATGTTATGACGTAGGCATCCGCTAAGAAAGAATTTTTGGAAATGCCACTTTTAAAGCGGTGAAAAAGGGGATGCAAGTTTCACTTAATGCGAGCGAAGCCGCGAGCACCCACTAGTGTAATATAAACCTCTGATATGAATACAACGGCAAAAGTTTTGTTGTTCTATTAAAGTATGTTTTGAAACAAAAGTGTTCTTCATAAAAGCAATATTATAATATTTTAGTGTTGGATTTTCAATAGGCGCTCTGTTTATTAATTTAAGGTATAATTCATAACTTAATCATTTTTAGTTTCAGTATACAATTAATCTCACCAACTGAACATTGCTCATCCTTTCTAATCTCGAAGGTTTGATACCAGACATTCTATGTAAAAATGTATAGTCTGCCCAATATAGCGGTTATGGAGCCGATACAGTATATTAGAAACATCACTAAGAGAAGCAACAGAATAATAAATTGTATGAAAGTACGTTCAGGGTGCCACATGTTAAATAAAACCTGTATTTACCCTACAGCCTGTCTGGCCTCGCGACACAGTTGGATAAAAACACACCCTCGCGAAACGTAACGGCTACCACTTACTTGGCCTAGAGTAGGGAAAACCAAGACCAATTGTATTCTGCTTACAGTTTTTGTAGTAATACGAGTAGGTAGAAAAAAACAACAACTTAGTTTTTTTTTATTCTCAGACAGTCTTACTAGGCCTAAGAATATGTTTAATACGTCAATATTCTATTGTAAATAATTAAAACCATAATTGGTTTGAGTACAATGTGACAGAAAGACACAAACCAACAGATTCATAAACACAGAAATAATAGTAGCCCTCGTGACATTACTACTTTTTCATTCAATTTTGATATAAAATGTTAAGTAATATCTAGGGGGTCTTCAAATCCAGAGTAAATAGGTTTCTCCTATGCAACATCTTAGACTACATGTTGCTTAACATCAGGCAGGCTGTAGCCAAACGTAAGCTAATTCCGTGTTAAAAAAATGGAATCGTTTCGCAACATAGCCTAGTAACAATTACATGTACTAATTGTCTAGCAATGCTGCTAGCATATTACGATTGATATAAAGGTCGTCCTACAAGTTAAAAGTGCGTAAACAGAACTGTAAAATAGATTCATGTTATAACGTAAAAAATAACATTAAAACAAAAGAGGGAGCATAAAGCTAAAGAAGCTGAATATCGTCATCATCATTTACAGCTAGTTTCCTACCTCTCCTTACATCTTTTCACGCGAGACCAAACCTAGCCCATATCATTAATAGCATCGAGTTTGATCGGGTACAATGCAACCAAGCGATAGATCAGTGAAGGCACAGCAAAAACATCACACTTTTTCATTTCGTGATTTCGAGCAATTAATTTGAAATCATGGACGGCATGATAAAGTACCGACAGATATTTTCTTTGCGTAGGTTTGTGTATTATCTGAAACGGACAGTTTGTGTTTTTGTGTGCTCTGCTTTATGTTTTCTGAGGGCGCTTTATTAGCTATTCTATACCCTACTTTCGTTGTAATTGTTGTCTACATTAATAGGTACAGGACAATGATATCTGAAGTGCATAAAATAGACTCTACTGCTTAAGACAATAAGAGAGTTTTATGCCATCAATTGTTAGAATCATAAGCAAAGTATGAACCAATAAGGTAAAGTATTTGCAATAGTTTTTGCAGGCGATGTCAACGTTGCTGCAATTATTTACGAAAGACAAATTCTTCTACATAATTTAGTCGTTTCCTGCGAGAATTGTCAACTCGCCGCCGACTTTCTCGGTATAAGATTGTCATTGTTTTTAATGTAGTGCAGCGGCGTGTCTTTACTCCCGTATTCAGTATCTATAAAAGTTAAAGTTTAAAGGTTTCTAAAGCTAAATTATTAATTTACGAGTATTGCGTTGTTTGCAAAGAGACACCGCCTCTGCTTGTTAAATTAATTCACTTACGGTGACATTAACTAACTTTACTTTAGACGTTTGTTTTTATGACAACCGTTTGTAATTTGTCATAAATTAAAGTAATTTGTTGAGCGACAAAAACTAACATTTATTCAATTTTGGAGTTGATTAGCGTTCTAAAAACAATTACTAACTATACACACTCGACTGAAGCCAAATGACAGTTCGATGAGTCATATCACCATGAAAATAATAATATTTTTTATTTATGTTTGTATGAATATGTTCAAATACTTGACCACCAGGTCATCTGAAGCGGCAACCGCACATGCGATACCTTTAATCATGAGTATGCCTGAAATAGACATGGCACTTAAATGAAGTAACCAAAACACACTCTAGAGACAGGGTGCCAAAATATGGTATGCCTTGTACATAATGTATAATATTAAAGAAACGCTGTCACTCTCATAACCACTTACAACATAGGTAATGTTTATACAAATTATCCAATGTATACCATATAATACACGCTCCAAATATGTGACAGCTAAAAATATAAAATTAAATTCAAACGTTCAACAAAAGATTAATGACAACATTTTATTAAAAATAGATTAGTTATCAATATCATCATCATCACAAATTTAACGGCAGGGCCCTCGTCTGTGGACGCGCCATCCTTCCCGATCTTCTGCCGATTCCTTGACCTCCTTATACGACATGACACCCGCCTTTTCTTTTACTTGGTCCATGTATGACCTCGGCCTTCCTCTTCCTCTTCGGGCTTCCAATTTTCCTTCAATGAGGTTTTTCATAAATTCGCCATGTCGTATAAAGTGGCCAACCATTTTCCCTCTTCTATTTTCAATAGTCGCCATTATTGCACGGTGTTCTTGGACCATGCTCAGCACTTCTTCATTGGTCTTTCTTTCTGACCAACTTATTTTCTCCATCCGCCGCCAGCACCACATTTCAAAAGCTTCTATTCGTTTCCTATCTCTTTGAGTCATGGTCCAAGTTTAGCTTCCATAAAGAGCAATACTCCATATGTAAGATTTTATGAGCTTTTTTCTTACGTAAAAGAGTTATGAGTTGAGTTATCAATAAAGCCACAAATTTAAACTAGGTTTGTTTTACAAGTTAGATCTTAAACGACGGCGAGGCCATCATAATCTGACTGTTGCAAATATATACATACATACATGTATATAAAAATAAAACAGAATTCTTTCACAAGATAACTAGTATTTATTCTACTTCATTCAATGTTTTTTCAAACAAATTATTAAATCAAAACAGGGAACTTACGGTCAATGGAGCCTGTAATCCGGCGGCAATGTTCTCAATCACTTATTTCACGGTCATTATTCTCACTTTTTTTGCTTTTTACAAACAATAGAATAGTTTTTATTTACTTTTATGTTAAAATCACTTTTATGATAAAATTTATAAAAAAATAGGATTTATTACGCATGTAATTTTAACAAAAATCACACTCAACACAATTAGTTTGTGAAATCGCAAATGTCTGATTCCGTAGTGTCAGTCAGTTGACAAGTGCTAAGACTGAGAAGCATCAAACGTCAAGCGTCGCATAGATAAGCTAGCAGATGCAGCGAGCTTACTTTATCATCACACATACTTCATTTCTTACTAATTACAACAAGTATTTAAGTGCCTTGAGACTCGAGAGGTCGTAGACTGCTTACCCACTTAACACGTTTTTTAATTTAATGTCTCTTTCACACTTTAAGTGTAAAACTTAGATACGGCATGGAGACGTACGTATGCCATCATGGCTGAGTTTACTATACCCGGAATTCACCTTTCTGTCTATCGCGTTTCTCTACTATACGACTTTTTTCGTTTCAAAACTACCGCCATATTTGAAAACACTTATTGTTGTCTTCTTCCGATGCAGTGGTGGAAAGAGTGAGGGTATAGTTTTGAGAAATATATAAATTATTCGAAAAATGCAACCCCACTACGAGTGGAGGTAAAAACGGTGAGGGGTACTGGAAAATTCGCGGTACTCGCTCACCGCACCAAAGTCCAGGAAGCATTAATATCTGCTCATGCACAAGAGAAACACACAAAACAATCTCCACCCTATCTTCTAACACGTAGAGATCATTTTATGACGCTCAAGGACGTCTGAGAGAAAATAGTAAACAATGTTGTCAGTCGCAAAAAGTAATTTCAAACTTCTTGTAGTCTAATAGTGGCGTGTATTTGTGTGTCACTTGCTCCAATATTAAAGTAAAAAGCTGCACAAACGAAGCAGCTGTTACTGGTAATGCCCAGCAACAATTTAAAGTTTTGACGCCGTCTAATCAACAGTTCCATCTCGGTATCCTGTGATTATATCGGTCGCTGCTCAACTATGGGCTTTTAATGACTTAATTTTGCATAATTGAGGATTAACGTAAGGCGTAGGTGCCCATTTGTGGAGAAAAACATAAGTGACATTTTTAGAGTTGTTATGTTTATGTACAATTAAGTCGTTAAGATGCATACGACGCTGCCATCTGTCGAGTGGACGTACTCGCTAAACCAATTGTTTATTTAATGGCAAATTAAAACATAAATAAATACTTAGAAGTTGTCATTTTATGCATAGAACGTGACAGGGTTTGATGTAGAGCACTGCGACGTAAGGGACCAGTATATGGAGTAAGGGAGACTATGGCATAAATTTTGGATCAACATTTGATATCACAAAGTTGAGGTACTGTCAAGACTGTGTATGAGTAATTGAGTGTGTGACAAACAATAAAACAGTAAGTTAAGTTACTCCTAAGCCGTATATAATTTTCAAAGCATTTTATTTTAATTAAAAGTATATACGTATTGTATCCTTTATCTAACACCCATGACACAAGCTCAACGTCGTTCAAGATGGCGCTGTGTGAAATATACCGGAATATATATTTATTTTATGTGTAGGTATTTGTGTTTTGAATAGACAAGTATATTTTATATCAAAATTCGAGCAACTATGGTCAGTGTGATGTAAAAATAGATCCTAAAAGACAACGAGTACCACCGCGGTACATTACTAGTCCTCCAGAGACCACCACGCGCCACGTCGCCGTAGATCGCGGCTATACCTATCAATAACTGTGATAACAGCCCGATAAATTACACCACAACAACGACAACATATCTAATGAACCACTAATTGAAGTGAAAAATTGAACATATACTATAATGATTGATGGTTAGAAGTCTAACCATCCATTATAATCATCCATTTTTAAATCAGTTAATTTAAAAAAAATATTCCAAAAATTCTTGTGCAAACTGGTATTAATAGCTTTTTTTTAATAAATGCCAGTTTGCACGTTTTCATTCATATCCCCAACACAACAAAGTGATACTAGTCACAAGTTTAACCGATCAGTAAGTAATATAAAAAAAAAACTTTCAGAAGACTTGATAACCTCCTTTTTTAGGAAGTCGGTTAAAAATAAAAAAAAAACCTCGGCGTGCTAAGAACGCTTGCAAAAAATGGATACATACCGGTTTTCATGTAATGAACATGACATTTTACACTCTTATTTCGTTAATTCCAGCCAATGTATAACTAAGGACAATGAAGAATAGTACAGCTGTGTTTTTATTTGTTCGATATGGTGGAGGCACAGCCAAGCCCTTAAATTAGGTAGATAGTTGTGTCTGGTGCATATTGTCTTTGCTAGCATCAGTCGATATTGCAGAAATATCATCGCTAGTATTAGGTACTTCAACGTCACAGTAACGAAGGCTCCGGCTCTGGCGGTATGCAGATGGAGCTTTGATTTACATCTCGGCTTGTTACCGTCAGGCGGTGAAAAATGGGAACAAATAGGAGATATAGTTCTTTTAGAGTACTGTTAAAATTCGTATATACATGTATGACTAGTGGACGCCCGCGGCTTCTATCACATTATTTCGGGATAAAAAGTAGCTTGTGACACTCCTAAGACCTCATACTATCTAAGATAAGATAAGATAAGATAAGATATGTCTTTAATGCACACCAAAGAAATTACAATATAAAAAGAAACATAAAAACTAATTTAATGCACATTTGGCTATCTACATACTAAAAATCCTGGTGATCTGTTCGGCCGTTTCTGCGTTTTGAGCGTTTTTTTTTTTTTTACATGAAATAGGCTTACGCTTGACTACAACTTGCCTGATGTTAAGCAACGTTATAGTCTACGATGTAGCGCGCTTGCCTAGAAGAAACCGGTTTACTCTCGACTTGAAGACCGACAAATTATAGTTCAACGGGAATAGAGATTCGGGGAAGGAGTTCCACAGTTTGGCTGTTCGCACGATGAAAGTCGAAGCAAAACGCTTGGTGCGAGTCTTTGGAACCTCAACTGTATATCGGTGCCTCCTTGCCGTGCGTGCCGTGCCGTGTTGCTCTTTGCGTTTAAAAAAACAGACAAACGTAAAAAAAACAAAAAAACTGCTGTAACGGTATGTATATCGATTACAAAAGTATATCCAAACATCTTTTTTTAATATAGATAGATAGATAGATTAACTCTTTATTGTTGACACATATTAAAAAAACAGTACATAGAACAAATTGCACCTTAACTAGTGCCACAAGCGGCGGCCTTATCGCTGAAAGCGATCTCTTCTAGGCAACCTTCAGATGGAGAGAAATAAGCAAAAGAAATAAAGAAGAATGTGGTGTACAACAAAAAGGAAAAAAGAAATTTTACTAATATATATATATACCTATCCTATGTACAGATTTTTAGCTTTATCTATACCTATAAGATACATATAATCTATACATTTTGAAATGTAATTTCATGTAACGTAAATATCAACCTGTAGCAGCGTTGACTATTGATATCATATGACATATAACAACGACAAAGAATCGCGTTGAAGTCTTTTGTATGAACGATATTGTGAATAACACTTTTATACAAATATTTTTGTATGGATATGAATTCAATATTAAGCTTTGATGTTTTTTGAATAAAATTATAAAAGAAAAACGTTTTTTTATCTCTATACAAATTATTCATACAAAAAATTAATATGTAAACCCTGTTTAATTTACCTCATTACAATTAATGGTGAAAAAGCGGCTAATAGAATTATAAATTATCTTGTTTGAAACTAATTATTATTGTACACCAGTCAAATTACCAATTCTGGGAACACAATTTTATTGGATCATAAAAATCAAAATATGAAAAAGTAAAAAAAATACTGTATTGCTTATTTTTATAATACCACAATCAAGTTATCAATTCTGAGAATCCCTCATTATTGATTTAAAAAGCAAAATATGATAAAAAGAAAAAAGTTTTGACGTACCAACATTTTTTGCTTTCAAACGCGTTACATTATCATGTTTAGTAGTTATTTTTATTGTGCAACAGTCAAGTTGTCAATTCTAAGAATCACACATAACATTGTAATTAACATTTTTATTGCACCTAACGCTAACGAGTCTAGCTGCTATCTTCACTTAGGTTTTTCTTTCTATTTTTAGATCCTTGTTGACTCTACAGGCACCACCGCAGCACAATGTTAGACTATGTCAGGATTTATAACCATAAATTAAGTTAATAAACACAATTTTAAGCAATAGCAATTTAATGAAATGATAACAAAATGATTAAAATCAAAATGTAAAATATTTTTTTAAAAACAAAAGAACAATAAAGTTCGTGGTGTTTGTTTTATCTTCTCGCTTATATTGATGCTATTTCCCTGTATCAACACATACGCCACCTTTTATCCCCTGTTAAAGCGGGTAAAGCCACGGAACGCCGCTAGGTTCACTATAAATTGCAATATGGCATTATATTTTTTCCACATCATCATCATTACAGTATCAGTATAACATCTCCATTATTAATAAAACATTAATTAATACACAATAATTAATAACCAATCCATATATGCATAATATATGCTCTTTGGGTATAAGAAAATCTAAAAATGCATTGACTTAACACGTCGCTTCCTAAGGCGTTAATATATTTTTTTAGTCATTTTACGGGGCCACAGTTATCAAGAATGTACCTTTTATCCACTGAAGTAGAAAAAGTCCAAGAAACGATTGTACAAAAATCGAAATAAATAAAACAGAACAGAGGATGCGCAACCATAGCTTCATTAATGGCAAAGTTTCTACGAAATTTGGGGCTAATAAATAATGCAATGAATATAATACGTATGCGGTCACATAAATATGTGCATTTGAAATAATGTATGTCAACTACACCATGACATGGGAACCAATACTGGACGAGCGATCACAATAATATAGACTTACTGTCACAAAAAGCTTTTCTCTGAAAACTATTAAAAGACATACGATACATGTCCACTAATAAAGTACATATTGATCGATTTATATTGGTCCTAAATGTACACGGAGTATGTCTGAACAAAACTATGTACTTAATTAAATTCTCCTCATCGAAAACCTTCGGGATCGGCAAAGCACCAGAGAGATTGGTTTCCGCGTTTTTTTAATGTTTATAATTAACCAGTCATAGGCAAGATTTAAAGACTTTAATGTAAACCTGAACCAAATTAATTAATTTAAATTTTATCCATTTCATTGGTTTTTGATTGTTTTACCATGAACAAAATGTAAAATACAAATCATTTTAATATTCGTTAATTCCGTCCGCTCATAGGTACAGACAGCCAAACTGAGAGTTTTATTTTGTTTATTTTAAACTGCATAATGTAGTTCAGAAAATATTATACTGCATACAACATCATAGGTAAGAATTTTGTAGCATTACACGAATTGGCAGGAAATCCTTTTCCACTGCAATTTATTCTATTAAAAATCGTGGTCCTTGAATTTTTTGCTTTTTATATGGCGTCAAGGGATTTTCTATAATTGATTTCTTTACTTATGTTGTATCGAGCATGGTGTAAGGTAAGGGGGTTCAACAAGTTGTTATAAATACTTGTTAGTCTGGTTATTAAGGTTCTGTTTGTAAACGGCGCTTTGGAACACCCTCATACAAATATGCGAGGTATTATCTTTATTTAACTAGGAATAGGCTAATGTCTGACTACAGCTCACCTAATGATAAGTATTTGAATTTTCTTTTATATTATTCAGCCTCTAAACCCACATAAATAAATATAAATAATCGACTGAAAGAATAAAAACTCATTTTATCACACAATAAATTCAATTTTTTTTTATTGACAAAAAATATTTAGTCTAACACGTACATTCATTGGGAACACAGTTTGCCAGGTGCAGTCGTGTATCAGGTACGTGAGGTAACCCCGAGAACTTGCACTAGGTACCGAAAAAGTCCTGTGAAGCAAGATTTCGGGAAAATCCACCACAGCACAATATACAAATTTAACTACTTGCACATCACTCGTCTCTAAAGAACATAACTAAATTTGACTAATGAGATTGTCACAATTCAACAGCTACTCACATGTTTCTTCTTATATTCTAAACATTTTACCTAATATCACATACTATAAAGGAAAAAAATATAAAAGAGGACGTGTGAGAGTGTGTGTATATATGTTTCTGCTCAAACGATTTCACTGATTTAATCATAATCATCTTATTCATAGAATAGTATGACATGTCAACAAAAAATATATTAAAAGAACTACGATTTCCTAGGTAGTTTCTATTATTGTAAAATGAATTAAATATTTAATTTAAATATGTCAAAATCATAGTTAGTTTCCTGGATAAGCCAGCGTTTTAATCTACTCTTAAAACTTCCTAAGCTTGGTGCCGAGGTAACAGTTTCTGGTATTTTTTTTTTATAAATTGTTGGATCTATAACATGTGTAACTTTACTAGATTTTGCCAACGTTATTTTTATTTGATCTTTTTATTTGGTACTCACGTAGTAAAAAGGGTAAATATACCCATGATATTACAGCGTTTTATCCAGTCCTGTAACACCGCGGGCGCTGCTACTGCAAAATGTTGGTTTAATTTTTATTATATTTTATGTACGCCAACAAGAACTCAAGATTCTTGTTCTTACCAATTGAGTACGTTGTTTTTTGTATTTTAATTAAATGAAACATCGTTGAATGGTTTCCTGTAATACGTGTGCCTTTTTACTCTCAATTAGTTGATGTCTAAGTGGCAATAATTTGATTCCTTGAAAGTTTAATGAGTTTGACTATAAAACGTCGAAATAACTGACGACAAATTACGCTAACAAGAACTTGCTAAAACAAGTAAGTGCGAAGTGAGAAAAATAGCGCTTCTGAGTAGGGGGTGACGACTGCAAAAACACTCTCGTCACTCACTCTTACTTGCGCCATAATGCCGCTATAACAAAGTTTTTAGACCGCCATTGTAAAACTAGAACAGAGCCGTTTACAATAAGACATACCTGTCTCATTGTTTTCAAGTTTTTCTTAATCCATTTTTCTTTCACCTGTGTACCGTAGAGGTAAAGGTGAAATTAAAACTACTCTAACATTTTCTTCCCAAATCCAAGAACTCATCCGAACACAAAAAATGATGAGCTAACTATTAATTACGCTAAGTAAAAATTCAGAGAAAAATGTTTAGTCCTTCACAACTTCTTATTTTAATTTATCAAAATGAAATTCTTTGTAATTGTATGGTGTTTTTTCTGTCTCTCGTAGCCGAATAGATAAGATGCCGATGGGTTGTTAAATTCAAAGTAGCGATGTAAAGGTCAAATAAGAAATATTTCTGATAAATTCACCGATGATCCAATAGGATGCGCTCACACTTAAGGGCTGATACACACTGCGCCTTTCAGTTTCCCAACGATGGTTCCATTTTAACGTAGTCGTCGGGAATATTTGTCTAAAATTTCCAGTGATTTTATTACGATTAAATATGGTTTTAATGATTTCACATTATTCATATACAAGTAATTCTGGTTAATTTTCTGACTTCAGTTTGTGCCAGTAGTTTAAATGTGTACTTTTATTGTTTTGGTACTTGACTACGTTCAAGAAGGTGTTTAAATATTATTAGGTCCATACATATGAAATTGGCGTATTTCGTACTGGCCACTTTAATCGCGAATTTCTCATCTTTGGTAAGGAATTCCAAATTTTAATTTGTACAGCTATTTACTCATGTGTTTGTGCTTCGATGAACGTCATTCATTTGTTTTTTTCTTTTGTTTTTTCTCTATGCATCACTCTTTTTACAAAATGGAAAACTTAAAATATCATATTATTTATGAGTACGAGTTCCGCCGTGGCACTAATGCTGCGGAAACGACTCGAAAGGTGAATGATGTGTATGGTGGTTGTGTTGCAAAAGAAAACACAGTTCGTTTTTGGTTCCAACGTTTTTGTTCTGGAAATTTCGACTTGCAGAACAAGCCCTGTGGACGGCCTGAGACCAAAGTTAATAATGAAGAATTTAAGGCTATTGTGGAAGCGGATTCATCGCAAACCACGTCCGAGTTAGCTGCAGGCTGCGATGTTAGTGATAAAACTGTTTTAATTCACTTGAAGCAAATTGGGAAGATTAAAAAGCTTGAAAGGTTGACCTCACGAGTTGACTGAAGCAAACCGGCAAACGCGCGTCAACTGCTGCGTTACATTACTGAACCGGCACGATAATGAAGGTATTTTAAACCGAATCATTACCTGTGATGATAAATTGATTCTTTACGATAATCGGAAGCGCTCAACGCAATGGTTGGATACTGGCTAGCCAGCCAAACCTTGCCCCAAGCGAAAATTAACCCAAAAAAAATTACTTGTAAGCGTTTGGTGGACTAGTGCCGGTATTGTTCATTACAGTTTTCTCAAATCTGGCCAGACTATTACGGCTGATGTCTATTGTCAGCAGTTGCAAACCATTATGAAAAAGCTAGCGGCTAAACAACCTAGGCTGGTCAATCGCTCCACGCCACTGCTGCTTCACGACAACGCTAGACCCACACACTGCACAACAGACGGCTACCAAATTAGAAGAGCTTCAATTTAAATATCTGAGACATCCTCCGTACTCCCCGGACCTTGCTCCAACAGATTATCATTATTTTCGAAATTTGGATAACTTCTTGCATGGGAAAAAATTCAACTCCGATGGGGCATTTCAAATCGCCTTCAAAGATTTTATTGATTCCCATCCAACTGGTTTTTTTTTGTAAAGGAATCAATGAACTACCCATGAGATGGCAAAAGTGCATAGAAAACAATGGTTTATACTTTGATTAATTAAATATATTATATTAAAAAATATTCGACTTTTTGTTCCTCCCATACAAAACGCCAATTTCATATGTAAGGACCTTATATGTTTGATTATTTCATCATATACATATCTAGTTGTGTATGTTTTTGTGATAAACAACAGTGTACAATAATTTATATTATCACGTGTCAGGCCACATTCTCATCTGGCAATAGACATTTTAACGTTTTTAGACTGATCGTTAAGACATAGTTTCAAGAAAAATTGCCACAAATGTCAATCGTTTGGCCATCACAAATAATACCTAGCGACATTTTATTTACTAAGAAAAAGAGTAGGTACGTCATTGATGATTACATTGACAAAGGTTAATTAATGAAAAATTAAAGTGCAAAAAACTAGTAAAAGTTCAATAATATCTTCGTTAATATACAACAGCTACAACTTGCGCATTAAAAAGCCGTCAAAAGTAGTTATTACCATAACGACATTATGTCCATCTGTGTCGTTTCGTTTCAAAATTAAATGTTTTTTAAAAGCTTCATATACTCCTATGACATAAAGGTTAATCGCTTAAAGGTATAAAAAGTTTCCACCTGTCAATTATTTTTCAATAGACGGCGTGTACATGGCTCTTTGGAGATCATATTGTGCAACGCAATAAGACTGAAAATGGCATTCATGTCATTGGTATGAGAACAAGTAACTCCCGTACTAAGTCCCGACCTTTTGGCACCAATGACATTGTCTTATTAATGTTTAAGCACATCGATAAATGATGGTAATATTTTTAACATTTTTAATGTTTTCTCACTACATCACAAAGTGCAACTGTCGGTAGCACCATAATAAATATCTTTCCGTATAAACAGCTCTCTCTAGTGTATATTTATCGCGTACGCGTTGCATTTTGTGCATAAATAAAATGTGTATAGAAATGTCATACCTTTTTGTGACTTCGTGTGATAAATTAAGGAATGCGGTTGAAAATTAAGTTGTTTGCCACCTAGTAATTTAAAAATAACGACATTTTTAACAAGTTATACAACATAAACAGAAGGGGTAATTTGTCTTTGTAGCCTCAAACTGCTTACGGATAAACGCATCCGCTAGTGTTTTAGTTAACCTATGAACAAATATTTTTATGTAAAACCATACTGGAATTTCAAGCATAAAATATCAATTTCTTATGTTTTTCCTTTGATATTTTTTTGGTGTAAATGTACCGTATAATACCGTAATATGTGGACGATAAAAGTCATATTATTACTAAATATTGTATATAAGGAAATTATCATTAGCCTTTTAAGACAAAACGCGTGTACGTTCACAATCCTCTCAATTATAATACAGTAACTTGGGAAAACAGACAAATTGTATCACTTTATGTGAATAATCAAGTAAATTTTGTAATTTTGCAATATTTTATCACAAGTTTTACAATTATTCCATTTTTGATACATAGAAAAAGAGTATAAATTTCATAAACTGCACAAAAACATATTTTAATTAATTGTTTGTTTATATGTGGTTACAGGTTTTAGTAAAATATACTATTCCATCTTATGTTAGCATAAATATAGAAAAAACAATGAACAAAATCATCTGCATAAGAAGTTTTACACGTGACTAAAACGCAGCGTACTCGTCGGGAAAAACTTGCCCAATAGCGCGTCGTAATGGGAATTTAACCTTCGAATCGTCACAGCTGAGACGTAGCCGTCGGACCCAAGCCGATCAAGTGAGAGGATGCAATACGCGTACAGACTTGCAAAGGACAGGTATAGCACACATACACATGCCAGAACAAGACAGATA
Source organism: Macaria notata (assembly GCA_927399415.1). Taxonomy (NCBI): domain Eukaryota; kingdom Metazoa; phylum Arthropoda; class Insecta; order Lepidoptera; family Geometridae; genus Macaria; species Macaria notata. The sequence goes on along the minus strand of OV656725.1, from coordinate 7,960,280 downwards.
TTGCACGTGGTTTAATACACCGATGCGCTCGTTGGGTTCATATGCGAACGGGATCACTTTTTACTGCCTATTAATATAGTTCAATACAATTTTGTTACTGAAACATATTTGATCTAGCTTTTAGTGTTTCTTTCTTGAAATTTATTGGGCGTAATGAATTTTTATCTCCTTTAAATTCTCTTTCAATGCAACAAAGGCTTGAAACAATATATAAGTATTTTAATTTTGAGTAACGTATTTTTAAAAGCTTAAATAAAATGGAATATTCGCTCAAATCTATCGAAATAAATACATACACATTTTGTTCAACGCAGCTACAGATACAAGATCGAGTACACTCGCTTCATGTGATACACATAAACATAAAATATATATTTTTTTTTACGTGTGATAGGTTTACGTTGAAATGAAGTCACAAAATGAACCAGAAAATGGATATGGAATCCGTTAAAAAAATGACCCAATATTATGTCCATAAATATCAAGTCAACTTTGAACAAAAACCGTTTCACATTTATTTTAATAATACAATGTCATCTCAGTTTCATAAACGTGTTAATTATATGCACATAATTATACGCACTATATTTATATTAATGTATCGCTAGTACCGTGTACATCGCGGTCAGGTTTTGTAGAAATTCTGCGAATAAAACTAATTTAATTTGTGTCCTAACGATTAATAACAATAAATTATGAGCATCTCTGATTTATGTACACCGCCTTATGTGTGACCTCAATTGATAAAGCATCTTAAAAATCAATACATTTTAAATCATTTACAACAACAATACGGTCCCAGACATGAATAAATTCATAACATCATAATTGTATGCACACTATATTTGTGTATGTTTATTCGATTGAATGAAGATTCAGATTGAAAACATATTTAAAGGCGTTATTGCATTTCCCTATAGTAAAAAATACTGCATCAATTTGATAAAAAGGTCAGCAACAATACAAGAAAGTTCTCAAGAAGCCACATTATGCTGCTATAAACTACAGGCAAAAATAGCCTGCAAACTTATATACTAATATGACTTCTATGTTTATTGCAGTGCTTCAAATCAATATTAAAAAGGAAAAAAACATATTACTTCCCCTACAGTAAAATTAAAAATCACCTTCGAATTTGAAAATCTTTTGCGAAAGTCTAAACTTATTCTCATTAATTCATAAGTTTAATTTGTTTATTTATTTATTAAGGCTTAACATTTGTAATCACAATAGTACATACAATAGAATTACAACAGACAATATAGGTTAATAGTAGATTGTGTCACATGTCGCAGTTAAGCACAGCTTGCATTACAACTTACATTATTTGCAAACACAATTTTATACGAATATTATTCCAATCTAAGTATATATTTTTATAATTTTGGTGCTTTACGCTTAAATTTAAAATATTATATCCATATACATATTTGTGACTCCAAAAGATCCGTCTTTTCTTCTTATCAGATAAAAGTGGCAAACTCAGGTGTCGAGCGTTTATCCCGCCGCCCTCAGGGCCTCTGACATAGCTTAACGGCTGCCGTACTAGACAAACAGCCGGGACCTACATATATCCGTAATTTGACGTTAATAAATGAGTATCTTCATTAAGTCATCAATAAAATTGCCAACTTCATGTTGATTTCCTCAAGATTCACAAAATAAACTTAAACATTGTCTTTTTTATACGATTTTTACCAATTAGTGCAGCAAAGACATGAACATAATACAAGAGGAACAAAACTAAACAGTTGTATTCATCAATAAATTAATACAACTTGAACTGACAACTTACTTTGATGTGACACAGGTGTACCGCTACAATTAAATAGGTGGACCAGTTTTTTAGAGTTGAAAACTTTTAATAATAATTTCAGTAAAGCTTAAAGACTTTTAAAGCATTTTCTGAACAAAAAATCTAAAGATATTGGCATGAGGAAATGCTATTAATTTATATCAAACTCATTTCAGTAGTTTGTAAAATATAGCCTATGTATTGGGTTGTATGAGTAAATCATTGAGTTGTTTTTTGAAATACCGCTTCTTCTCTTAATGAAGACAATTATCACCTTGTACTCAGTAATTATAACCTTTGATGCATCTGCTTTATGTAAATTGGCTTCATATTGAAATTTAACTCTATTTTTATACGTGGCAAGAAACACAAAGGCGTTTTTTGACTGCACAACTATGCAGTCATATAAAAACCACTAACTACTACTAATAAAATTTGTCGCTACAACATAACAAGGGATTATTTGAAAAACTGACTTCTACAATGATCCTATCCAGTTTAGTAAAGTAATACACTGATTTACATAGGTATATAATAATTAAAACTAAATAAATCTTAAGTACTTATCAAATTTTTATATTATTATTATTTATAAAAATATAAGAACGCTCTCCTGTGAGATGTTTCATCCAAATGTATTCCTTTATTTAATTAATACAATGTTTTACAACTAAAATCAAAAATTTTTAGGTTCCAAAGACTCGCACCAAGCGTTATGCTTCGACTTTCATCGTGCGAACAGCCAAACTGTGGAACTCCTTGTCCGAATCTCTATTCCCCTTGAACTATAATTTGTCGGTTTTCAAGTCGAGAGTAAACCGGTTTCTTCTAGGCAAGCGCGCTAGATCGTTGATTATAACGTTGCTTAAGGCAAGGTCTAGTCAAGCGTAAGCCTATATCATGTAAAAAAAGATCTCCAAGACAAATCTTCGACTGCATGCAAAAATTACTCTGAAATTATCTAATTAACTCAGAAGTTCACTCTTTATCAGTCCTAGGCTAAATTTAGTACGCAGCAGACGCTATAACTCTAGTAGGTACAGTAATAAAAAGCTGGCGACTTGGAACACAAACATCAAACTATTACTCATATAGTTCACACGATTGTCGACTTAAATGGTCGGAAAAAGCAGTGTTCTCGTCATCCGTTGCTTTGTTTTGGCTTCGAGCCGAGCAAAAATGAAGTTAGCTGAGAACAAAAACTGATTGAAAGTCGGTAAAGATGTATTGCGTGCTGTTGATGATGGAAGTGATACAGGTAATTTAATTAGTGGTAGACTGTTTTTTATATCAAAATACTCAAAATGGTAAATATCAAAGTAAATTGAGTAAAATGCTCTTTATTTGTTACTAGCTGGTGCGCGCGACTTCGTGCGCGTGGAATAGTTATTACCATAAAAACGGTCCTAGTGAGTTAATCAGATAGATATATACTGTTGTGGACATTTTGTTAGATCATTTCAAGAGAAATAATTCTTTCATACACATTTTTTTTATATCTTGAACCGTTTTAGCAGCGCACGCAACGGACGCCCTCAGAGATGAATAATTTTCCCCGTTTTTTCTACATTTTCTATTGTTTCTTCGCTCCTATTAGTTGCAGCGTGATGTTATATAGTCTAAAGCCTTCCTCGATAAATGGTCTCTTCAACACAAAAATAATTTTTCAAATCGTTCCAGTAGTTCCTGAGATAAGCTTATTCAAACAAACAAACTCTTCAGCTTTATAATATTAGTATAGATGATCCGCGACTGATTGTAGATACATGTGTGATTGTATGAATAAAAGCATAATCACTGTTACAAAGCTAAAACCCCGTTATTATAATAGATATTATATATCTATAATTACCGTTAAATAGTCCGATACTATAAACATGCATCCTAGGTATCAAATATACACAAAAATTAATCACTAATTTTGGGACCTATTTCAAGGCATTCATTCCTTATTCTCAATAAGAATTCAATATGTTTATTCCATCGCACCAGAATCGACAATATTTCTCCACATACGGCACTACCGCACGGTAGCGTTAGTTATACCCCGTGACATACAAACGGTCATTCGGTCCCTCATTTACGTATCATTTCAATAAAGTACTGCGGTATTTGTGCTACTCTCGCATAATAAGACATGTTTATGCAAACTATACGTATTTTAACCGATCAAATTGACCAACAAAACATTACTATCTTTAAAAGGAAATATAACCTATTATATGTCACGATAAAATTTGAATTCTACACTGTGAATGCGCTTTCTTAAGCGTGTGTTTATTTTGAGATAAAATATTGTAATCAGTGGGAAGACGAAGAAGCAAAGGCATTCATTTAAATCTTTTTTTGAGAAAAGTATTTCTTAAGTAATCAAATCTTTTGTTGCTGTTTTCGTATTTTTATGAGCTTTGATTATAAAACATCATAACATTCAAATAAGTAAAAAAACGCTACAAATCGAATTTAAACATATTATATCAATTGTATGCAAATGATTCAGGGGCATTTACATACCAAAACCAAGAATGAAATTATGTTTCAAGCTATCATAATGTCACCGCTCTAAATCTAAATTTTGTCTAAAAATCAAGTTCCTTAGTTTACAGCTTTTTAACTAGAACGTGTTTGCACTTGGCCATAGTTTGCCTGCAAAGCAAAGGCCTAAGTTTGAAAGTTAAAAATAAAAAATATAGTCTAATCTTAAAACACTAATCTTCACTAGATCCTAATATTCTGCTACAAAGTATGATGGTCTAAATATTAAATTAATACGTCCCGAAGGCTCTCGACATTATCATCAAGTAAAGCCCAGCGTGAAACTACCTTAATTAATGTTAGGAATTTTATCAAAGGGGCTACTCAGCACGCTAAAGAATTCTGATCGAGTTTATCCAGGTTAGTGATTAGATCGAAAGTGGATAAGAAGCTTAGAACTGATCGTGAAATTGCCAAGTAAATTACTTTTTGAAAGCTATCGATTTTGGGCCTGTTACTCATTTAACTTAGCTTTATGGTTTATTTGTTGAATGGTTTGAAATCTTATGTCATCCCAAATTTGTATTTTACTAATGCCAATATTAATTTTGATTGCCACGTTTAAATAACAGCATGGAATTGATATATAGTACCTAAAGAGAGGGATGAAATGAAAATCCTTAAATAACAGTCAATCTTTAACCACTTATAGCTGCTTACTATGTATCAAGCACAAGTTCGGTCGTGCATGGAGTACTGTTCGCATCTTTGGGATGGATCAGCCAAGTACCAACTTGAGGCACTAGAGGCCATTGAGAGTCGAGCCAAGAAGATCATTGGTAATAATAAACTGTGCCGAGCGAAACTTCAAAGTCTTGAACACCGTCGCAAAGTCGCCAGTTTGTCAGTTTTCTATCGGTTGCATTACGGAGAGTGTGCCGCGGAATTGCACGGACTAATTCCGCCCGCGCCCTTCTTTCACCGGACGAGTAGAGGTACGGCAGGACGACACCGGTTTATGGTGGATGTTCCTAAGACCCGCACGAAACGGTGCGCTTCCACCTTTATTGTTCGTACCGCTAGGTTGTGGAACTCCCTGCCTGGCTCTCTGTTCCCCACGCACTAAAACTTCCGGCTTCTAAAATAATACATGTCAAAATAATATTTTTTCACGGAAATTTAAGAATATGTTAAAATTATGTGTATATACCTTTTTCCATAAGTTTAACGGTACTATATTTTTTGTTGGTTATAGATATGCCTCCTTTGCTTACCTCTAACTTTTTTACGATTTTTGGTGGTTTGTAAGTCACATACATACTTAATGTTGAAGAGTATGGTAGAAACAATCAGGTTGGCTACTACCAATTAGCGCCCTGGATTTCTAATTTTTTAATATTTCTATAAATATAACAAAATTAAACTAAAATAGCTGAAAAATGTTTTTACTAGTTTTAGACCTCCTCCTAGGATACAGTACGTAACCTGTACTGGAATCAGCGTGCTACGGTGAGAATCGAGGGAACAGAATCTAAAGAAGTTAACATAAGAAGAGGTGTGAGGCAGGGCTGCATCTTGTCTCCAACACTTTTTAACATCTACTCGGAAGCGATCATGACGGAAGCTCTTGATGAACTGAACTGTGGTGTCAAGGTTAACGGTCGTCTCATTAACAACCTGAGGTACGCCGATGACACGGTACTCATAGGTTCAACTGAAACAGAGTTACAGAATATCATTGATCGTGTTAACGAATGCAGTGTCAAAGCTGGTCTGAAAATGAATGTCACGAAAACAAAGTTTATGGTCATTTCTAACAATCCCAATATTCAACCTAGCATATATGTGGCGGGCCAAAGGCTAGAGCAAGTGAATAAGTATAAGTATCTTGGCACATGGCTTACACAAAATTGGGATAGTGAGACTGAGATCAAGACACGCATAGAAATTGCACGTAGCGCCTTTGTAAAAATGAAAAAGGTCCTCTGCAACAAAAAGCTGAAACTCAAGCTACGGGTACGTCTCATCCACTGCTACATCTGGCCAATTCTTCTCTACGGATGTGAAGCCTGGACTATTAAGGAAGATATCAGCAAACGTATAGAGGCATTTGAAATGTGGACGTATCGACGTATGATGGCTATATCTTGGACTCTGAAAGTCACGAATGAGGAAGTTTTGCGGCGAGTTGGTCAAAAACGCAAACTTTTGCAGACCGTCAAACAACGCAAAGTTGCGTACTTGGGTCATGTGCTCAGGCACGATAGGTACGAACTTTTGCAACTTATAATGATGGGAAAAATTGCGGGGAGAAGACGAGTCGGTCGCAGAAAGAAGTCCTGGTTGCGGAACATTCGAGAATGGACCGGGATCAGAAGTGCCGCAGAATTGTTTCGTTTGGCAATGAACAAAATAAAGTATGCAGAGCTGACTGCCAGCCTTCACTAGTTGGAGAGGCACCATAAGAAGAAGAAGATAGGATACAAGCGTAGGCGAGGCTTCCACCAACGCGCTTACGAAAAATGGATGCGCAGCAAATTGTGAGAGGTGTACCGACCGCATTACAAAGTTACTTCGACCGACCGAGTTTGATAAACTACTTAGGGCTTGTCATGTTTAGAAAACTTCATGTTCTTAGCAACAATGTATGTTGTTGTTCCTTGTTTCAAATATTTTGGGATTTCAATCTTCAAAGAGTGTTATTGAGTATGCATGTTCTTAGTGTTTAATTACTGTATTGTATGCTTTGGCAGTAAAAAAACTGTCCAGCCAAATTTTCGACAGTTTTTTTGTGCGTTTGTTTGAACGACTTTGTAGTACGTGAGGTTTTAGTTAGCTTCTGAACTTACCTATCGTGACCGATATCCTGTTAAAACAAGAATACAATAGGATATATGGACAGAACCTCTACTAACGAAAAATTTTACGGTTTTTTTTACAAATTTTCTGTTTTTAGCACGTGTTTTAGCAAATCTTTGCAGACCTACATAAAACAATATACATATAAAAACTTAATTGCTCGTTTCATCAAATCACTATAATAAAAATCAAAGTGTGTTTGTTAGTTTGCTGGACTGTTTATTTCACTTTGGTACTTCGTGATATTTAATAAGGCATAGTGTACATGTAACTTACATAGGTATGGGTACAGGTTACTTTTTATACCGAAACAACGTGAGCGAAACCTCGGGCATCCACTAGTCAATTATGTAAGACCTTAAATAAAGCATATAACATCTTCAACACAATCCCAGTGATGGGCCAGCAATGCTAGCATACCACCCGGTGCTGGCTTCTCAAACATGATTTATCTCTAGTAATAATGCCTTCGCAATAGAGAGCGCTGCATTGATATTTTACTACTACATCGCATAGATTGATTTATAATCAGCCATTAATGTTTATACATAAATTAAGCACTACATGTATTATGTGTCCTTGATTTAAGGATGCCCTGTTAGTTGAAATGTAACTGAAAACAATTGCATTTATGAAAGTATGGAACAAATACAAATTTTAGCTTTTTTTTTATTGTCTTAAACATCTTACATTAATTTTGTAATACAAAGTGTCTTCCCGGTATGTTCTGGCATTCTTGGTCCATTTTTATTGCAGAACAAATATTTAACATCGACCAATCAATTAACTAATTGATTATTTCATGAAAATTCGTAATTTACTGATTTTATCTATATGTTTTACCGACTTCGAAGAGTTCTCAATTTTTTGATTGTTTTTTAATGTATCTTTTTGTAAGAGTTCTTTTAAAATTTTCCACATTATAGCGATAAATTTCTTCTGACCTAGCTTCTGCGGGTAGATAATATACAAGCAATTTCAATTAATCTCACAACATCATAAACACTCATTCAGCCTGATTTATGAGACACAAACCTGAAAATTATTAAGTGGACTCACACCATATTCCATTAAGAGGCCGTTAGCTACCGTCAGTGATTTGTGGCCCATATTCATTTGATCGATCATTTTACCAAACACTCGATTAAATAGTCCGATTGGATCAAATAATTCAACGATTCGATAAAATAATTTGACGTTTCCTCAATTAGTAAGCCCGTTTATTAACCGAATGGCAATCGAAAAGGCCCTTATTAATTTGATGATTGCAGCCCAAGAAATTTCTTTTTATGAGAATTAAAATTATGTCAGTAATTGGCTTTTAATTAATATGACTTTTGAAGTGTATCTGTTACTTTAGCATTAATTAAGTTTTAAACTAAAAGTTATCGGTTTTAATTGAGTGCCTAATAACTTGAAACTATAATAACAAGTTTAACAAAGTAATTATTAACCTATCACGAGTGATGCCGAGTCCATTTTGAAACTGATAAGTTTGCACCTTTGTTCTGCTTACCATCTGACAAAAGTCATTCTCATGACACGGCATAATTGTGTATCAAAATTTAAAATGTAAATTACGCCCCGTAATATGGACTATAAACACAAATTGATGTCATAAAATATAACACAGGCAATGGTAGGAGTAAATTTATGGAGCGGTTTAAAATGCAGTAAATCAGTGGTACACTTAAGTTTGCTTTGCTTTGAGGATGGTACACTTCAAAGATTTTAATTAGATATGTTCACCGAAATAACGGTAAAAAATAACGTAATTACATAATGAGACTCCCTGTTCCCCACGCACTATAATCCAGCGATCTTCAAAGCGAGAGTGAATCGGTTCTTATCGGGTAGGCACGCTCATTCTTAGGCCATAGCCTTTGCTTACCATCAGGCAAACTATGGCCAAGTGCAAACCCGTTTTAGTTTAAAAAAAGACACAGCATGTGAAAATGTGTGTGTGTGTGTGTGTAATAAGAAAATGGGAATTTTTAGTCTTCATAATGGTTTGTCGGACATGGTATGGTTTGTAAGACAGGCCTCATATTTAGAGACAAATAAGTATGGTATATTTTAGTATTCCAGGTTGTGGTATGATTTTGATCCTTTTTAGTTTTAAGAACATTGTAAAAAACAAACTAACAAATAAATCTTTGTTAATACATATTATTATTATGATACAGTCAGTCAGAGGCCATTGGACGGCTTGATAAACTATCGACACCAGAGTTGGCCACCCTCATTCGCTTAGAAAAAGAAGATTCTGGTACAACATTATTATTTGTCAAAGTGTGCGTCAGCTTCAAATACACACGCACAATAAAACAAGGCAACAATGCTCCATATCCATCTCAACAAAACAATAATTAATACAGAATCGTCAATAAATACCCAGGCACGTTCCCCGCGGACTGTGTTTCCTGTCATCGACACAAAAACATACAAGATCGATAAAAATCATAATTCAAAAAAATCCGCGCATTTAACATTGTCGAGTGGTTTGTGAGAAATTTATCGAATTCAATGGTCAGATGGTAGGCTGCGCGCGCCAGTACTGTCTGGTTTGGATGGAGACATACGGACAACGCGGAATGACAGCTGGGAATTAAAATCTTTATTTTTTTTTAAGTTGTCGGTAACTGACACTACGCTTTATAAGCTGAGGCGTTAAATGGGCTTTAACAACGCTTTATGAAAGACATACCGAGTGAATATAATTTTTGTATGGCTTTTTTATGTAACAAATAGTATTTTGCTTACAAAATATGATACAAAATACTAACACTAATAAAAAAATAAGATTTTCAATTCCTAGATTGATAGCTAGGAATTGAAACCTTATTTTTTAAAGTTGTTTGTAACTAACACTACGCTTTAGAAACTGAGGCTTTAGCAACACTTTATGAAAGAAATGGCGAATAAATAATCTGTTTTATGGATTTTTTATGTAACAAGTAGTTTTTTGCTCACAGAATATGATATAAATCTTAACACTGTTATCAACCATAAACTAGCTAAGTACCTACTTTTGTTGAGTTCAACAAAGAGTTATCTCAAAAAAACGAAGCATTCTAGAGACCATAGAACTATCGAAAGAGATGAAGCTGTTTTTCGATTATAACTGTCAGTCAGTCTTAGACTTATCTATCATTGTAAATACTCTTCAAACTCTACACCAGTATGTCCCCCAGTCTCCGGCGACAAGTGTCTAAATGCCGACCAGTCGGTATCTCGGTACAATAACCAGAGCTATTTCTTCTACGCATCATTCTGTGAAGCTCACGCGTTTCTATCAACGTTATTGTAATTCTGCCGTCGGGATGGGGCTTAATTATGCTACAGGGTAAATCTTCGTTTGTAATCGTGAATCGTATTGTACTAGTGTTGTACCTACTTGAGTGAGACTTTAATTAAGTAGACTATATAATATGTTTATTGTTATAACTTGTTATACTCATTATCTATATATATATATATATATATAAAACTCAAAGGTGACTGACTGACTGATTGACTGACTGATATAGTGATCTATCAACACACAGCCCAAACTACTGGACGGATCGGGTTGAAATTTGGAATGAAGGTAGATGTTATGACGAAGGCATCCGCTAAGAAAGGATTTTTGAAATGACACTTTTAAAGGGGTGAAATAGGGGATGCAAGTTTTACTTCTTAATGCGAGCGAAGCCGCGAGCACCCACTAGTCATTTATAAAATTAACTTGAACTTAAACTTCTTTCTTGTAATTAACTTGAATGGGTTGGCTTTTCACCACAATTTGACTAATGGCAAGCAATTGTTGTGATGTCAAATGTTATCTCATGGGAGTGACCGATTCTAGAGTCAAGAATTTTCAAATCGCTCTTAGATCATTCTTTATCATTTAGATAGGTACTCAAAATGATACTATTATAAAGTAAACAAATAAACTACAGTTAATTTACATTGTTGTAGTTAAACTAGAAGTGATTAGATTGCATTTTTATAACCAATTTAAGCAATCGTCGCTGTATTTTATCAAAATGGGAAATAGAACAAGTGTTATTCTAAACTTTAGAAAAGCGATTTACAATACAATCATTATCTATTCCTCTCCATTCAATGGTTGCCTAGAAGAGATGGCTTTTAGCAATAAGGCCGCCACTTGTGGCACTAGAGTAGTGTCTGTATTTTATTTTATTATTTATAAGTGTGTGACAATAAATAATTATCTATCTATCAATCCATATTTCAGAGTTAAATCTTCTATTCGTCGAACCAGCCTATTATTGAATACTCACATAGTAAAGTTTTTTATATACACTAATGTTGTAACATTCTGCTTATGTTTCCAATAATTGACTTATAATTACTATCTACTGTTATAGCGCAGACAACAAAACACTTAATTTAAGCAATTTCACATGATGGTATAATATCCACATCGATATCGTAATATCTCATTATAAAATCAATAAAACGCAACCAACCTGATTGCAGGGCCAATCAGGTTGGTCGCGCTTTATTGATGCGCGCAGCTGCGCTCTCATTGGTTAGATTTTAATGGCGGCAAAATCACTGTGACAATATTGTCAGCTTTTACTCTTGTTGTTTGATTAATTGCATTAGTGAAGATAAAGTAGTGTATGCAACTGCATATAACACGGGTATTAAAACACTCGTTACTATTCACTAGTTATATACTAAATTATAGGTATACTAACTCACACTCGTGTTTTAATACCCTTCATTATGTGACAGTTGCATAAACTACTATTTTTAATATTGTATATCTAGTTATCATGGAACCCTGTAGAGCCGCCTCGGACACGGGCGGAATCCAAACGGATTTATTATGTGTAAGTCTGGACGTAGTATACGCTATTTATTTTGTAGCGAGCTTGTTGAATGCGCGATTTAGACCTCTAATGATGGTAAAATGTTACTTTTTACAACTATTTAAGGCTAAGCTTAGACATTCTTACGCGTCATCTAACACCCTTAATGTGAGAAGCTCTTAACATTATTTTTAGTCTTTAGTCGGTTTTCTATTGATAGACTCGGAAAGTTAGTTGAGCAAAAAAATTTAATAGGTGTGGTTTCCCTCTTCTTTTATATATTGAAATTTAAATTTGGTATATAATGTGTATATATATACAAATTGGTTAATTAAGCGCATGTAATAAAAATATGATTTACGAATTATTCAAAATTTACAACAGGTAATGTGTTCAATACGTACTTGTTAAATATTATGGTTTCCCAGAGAAAACTATTCTTCTTTCTAATGAGAAGAAGATGATTACTTGAATAAGTAGAACTCAACTACTTATTCAAGAATCATACATATGTACGTATATATAAAAATTCAGAGCCCACCATCTGATTTATTAAATAAATAACATTAATTAAGAGCAATTAAAGACCAAATCTAATTCAAACACTAACAAAAAATATCATTACGCGAAGTAAATTTTAATTAGTCCATACTCAGAGTTTCTAAACCACACAAAAAGCGGTATCAATGGGAAAAAACCCGCGAAGTGATGTCGGCTTATGGTGGTTTATGCACCGTAAGGAGTACTTTATGATCTGCTAGGCCTAAGAATGTAAGGTAGAGCATATCTTTGAACCAGTCCAGGTGACATTTTAGGTACGGACTTAACTTATTGACTTGGGCTGTACTTAGCTTAAGTTTATTTCTTACTAGTAGATGCTCGCAGCTTTGCTTGCGTTGTATTTTGATGAAAATACGAGCCCCTTTTAAAAGACTCTAAACTACTTCTATAACAAAAATCACAGAGATCTTTTGCTTGCCAACGTGTGAAAGTGAAACACATATCAACAACTTCACTATTCTTTTAAAAAAATATAGGAGTAAGCGAGAAAAGTGATTGCGTAGGAATTTGAAGTTTTTGTAAATTGAAAGTCAAGGAACGTAGTATTTTGTTTATAACATATTTATTAACTCGTATAAAATTAGAGGCTTATCGCCAGTAAAATTGTATTGTTTGAAAATGTTAAAAAATTGATTTATTGCTCACAACAACTGGACTCATCCAGTTTCAGATCCAGCTGTTTTTTCTATAACATAGCAAAAACATTGAATACATCTATTGATGGTAAAAAATATATTCAGTTTGTCTACAGTATCAAACTTGAGCGCTAAAAATAGGCCGGAAAATTCGTCAAGCTCTCACTTTTTTGTTGGTCAGTCGCTTTTCTGCTCAGTTTGTGAAGTTCCTAAAATAAATAAATATCAGCTAAAGTTCACTGTTTGGCTCAATTGTTTCATGGAGTTAGAAGGGATTTTACTCTAAATTTGAATTACTAAATAAATAAAAAGAAAATTCAAAAGCAGTAAGATACACTTTCATCACAAAACGATTTGTGATGAAAAAGATCTAATCCTGATGTTGTAGTACATGTAACTGTGGAACTCCTTGCCGGAATCTCTATTCCCATCGAACTATAATTTATCGTTCTTCAAGTCGAGAGCGAATCGGTTTCTTCTAGGCAAGCGCTCCAGATCGTAGAATATAACGTCGCTTAACATGCGGCGAATTTTAGTCAAGCGTGAGCCTATCAAGTTTAAAAAAAACTCTTTGTCAGAATTCACAATGACCTGATGTTGTATAGCTCGTGAAAGAATTTGAAAAATTTCGACACCGTAAGGGTCCACTCTCATAGTATAATACAAAGACCAGTAGATTCAAATAGCTAGAAATGACGCGACCACACAAGTAGCGTGCAATACCTCAATACCTATTCAAGGAGGTTCAGCCATAAACAAAGCAAATTATTGTCATCTAGAAATATCGAGTTTGGGCCCTAGTACTGCTACTAAAGCAATTCTTCATTCGAATCACGCTGTGACTTGTTTTACTGGTGCTATTTTTTTATAATAACTAAAGCCCAACCAAGTAATATAACTCTGTAATGCGGTTCAGTAAAATAAAAGCTTTTTAACTTATTTATTTAAAGCCCAACCAAGCTAGTAATGGGACGTGGAAACCTTAACGTTTAAGTGACATTCATATTGTGGTCTTAAGTGAAGTACAAAAATGTTTAGTAAACTATTTGGCACCTATTAGAGTAAATAATACCAATGAAACATACATCATGACTATTATACCTATATATACTATCGAGATCTATACTTACTTTCCGTGTCTACATGCATTTTAAACTAAATAAACTTATCCACGAAACCACATTTTACGGACAATAGTGGTCATTAACAAAAAAATATCAAATTTTGGGGTCACTTATTATCAAGGTTTATACTTATTTATTTTTTAATTTAATTGTTTCAATTCTTTATTATAATTGAATTACAAAGTGAATCAAAACAATTCAACTTTTCTATCCAATAACCATGCTAAAGCCTTCGAAAGCTAAGCGCACAGCGCGGACATGTCGGATGGACTCTGAGACAAATGTGTATGTTAAACGATGTCTGTCTGTAACCGGCGGCTTTGTTGTACCCGGGGATAAATCTCGTTAATATGGCAGGATAGATTGGACACGAGCTTTTGATCGGCTTCCAATAGGTTCATAAATGAAGGTATGTATGTGTTAATTTGTATGGTAATTTTTATATTGAACCGTACAACCACATTGCATTAAAAAGATAGTGCAAACAAGGTTTGGCTCGCATTCTTTTGAAAAAAAAGTAATCTATGACACTTGTAAGACCTCATACTACCTACATACCCAAAATCATGATGATCTGTTCAGCTGTTTTGCGTTATGAGCGTTTAAATAAACAGACAAACAGAGACACAGATAAACAGACACGACAAGCAAAGCCACGGGCGTTCACTAGTTGTAAATAAAGATTATTACCTTCTACATAACAGTGTTAAACTTATTAATTACGAATAACTAGTCCATAGACCCAAGCATTTCACAAGCCTTACTAAAACCCTCCCGGTCAATGCTACAGATTCCCTAGACGTGTCACGTTGTAGAACTTGGCTCGCTTAGCTCACATCCTGCGGGGCCTTGTACCGCATCCAGATGGAGCTGTGGCGCGGTAGAAACAGTATGGAAACTAACTATTCTGTGTTTTTTAACTAATACGGGTTTGCACTTGGCCATAGTTTGCTTCTTGGGAAGCGAAGGCTATGGCCTAAGATGGAGCGTGCTGAATCTTAAATATGAACCTGAATTATGATCTGGTTGAAAACTATGAGTGAAAAAGGTTTAAGAATCGGGTAGGTGTAGTTCTATTTGGTATGTAAGGAGTAAAAAAAGTAAAGAAAATAATAATTGAGGCAAATTAACACAAATTATACCTTAAACAAACTAATGTCAATAAGTGTATTTATTTAAACATTGTATAAGGGCACGGCTTGATCAATGAAAGAAATATTATTTTACATGTGTCTTCAGAAAAGGAATAATTGTACCTATTTAAAAAGTGTGTATTACTCAGGATACAAAATATATCAAATCATTCTGAACTGTGGTCTTTGCACAATAATATTCATATATTAATTGTTTAATCATTTACATCTACGGTACGACGATGCTTTCTATCGATTTAAACCAGCAACATCTTTATTTCTTCAAACTGACCTCTACGTATATATAAGGTAAAACATTTTAATGATAACAAGTAATTTCTAATGAAAATGGTCAACTTCTATCGAAAGTTTTGAATTTCGGAAAACATGAAAGATTCCATACTGCCTACATCTCCACGCTGGCGCCACCGTCAACCCAACAAAGTCGTATGTCACCAATATACGTCTATAAGTTCTCACGGGAATTGACACGGTGAGTGTAAGTATGGCTAAGTATAAGTATGGTTCAACAGTTATAAATCGATAACTCCTATAAGGCTTGAAATCTGATCTGTATTGGTCCTAACTCCTTATGGATCGCATGTACGATATGAATGGAAGCGCTTAATCGTAACTAGTGCTCCTTTTTACACATGATGGATGTTTAATGTAAATACGACCTTTATTACTTTTATTTACACATAATAATTAAAGAATAACAAAAAATAAAACTAAACATAGATACTACTTTTACTACAAGTAAAGTATAGAATAGAGGTCCGTAATGTAAAATAAATATTGTTTTTTTTTAGTAAAATTCATAACGTACAAAAACTTAAGCAAACAACATAAAAAATATGTAAGTGTAATAAACCACAAGACAACCACAAATTAGCATAACTCATACCCTTTTATACCCATTACTAAGATAGCCGGCAATACAGATGAATTTTAACTTCTTTTGTTCTCAATGTATTGTAACATTTTCTTCAAATAATTATTCCGTCATCAAATTGTCTAATACAAAGCTCAGCAGTTTTTAAATTGATAAATGCGGTATAATAACGACCACGGGATAAACATATGACACTCATGAAATATCATAAACATAACGAAATTCTTAACAACAATATGAAAATATGAAATTCTCACAAACTACATTTCTTGTCGATAGGCACAAATGAAACGATACCATTTTGAAACCAACCAAAATTTTCTTTTACGGATGATAGTCATGAAATAAATTTAAGTAATAAATGAATATGTACTTCTTATTAGAAACCTAATAATGGTTGAAATAATCTAAAACTTTCCCAACATCATACCATACAAAACACTCAAACTCTCGTAAACTGTATACATTTCTTGTCGCTAAGCACAATAGAAACGATACAAAAAACATTATAAATGATAAGTAGATATTTATGTCTTAGTAAAAACTGTACAAAACCGAAATAATCTAAAAATTTCCCAAACACTCAAACTGTCATAAGCTTTACAACTCTTGTCGCAAAGCATAAAAGAATCGAAACCAAATTTTAAAACGATACCAACCAATTTTTCCTGTTCCCATTACAATCGATAACGTCCGATTGAGTTCGTATCTTCAGATCGCTGTCACCGTTGTATGTATTTATCCAGTATTTATTTTCAATTGATCAAGTCAAGCTGGTTGTACGACGCCATTCAAAAACGATACGACCAAATCTCAACCGAACCAGATCATCAACCCAACCCTAACAGTTATGTCAATGATATAATAGGCATTAGACCTCTCATTGAGGAAAACATGTACGTAACGCAGAGTTGTGGACTCCCTTTCTGACTCCCTGTTCCCCACAAATTACCCATGTATAATCCAACGATCTTTAAAACTAGAGTGAATCGGTTTTCGGAGTGAAGCGAGTGTGGCTCAGCGGTTCCAGTGTCTGCTTTTCATCCAGACGTACCCTGGTTCGAATCCGCCCTACACCAATGACTTGTATTTTTCAAGTTATGTGTAGATTTGCACTGGCTTAGCGGTGAAGGAAAACATCGTGAGGAAACCGACATGTTTGAGGACCACAATATCCGAGGACATGCGTCTTCCGTGGAAGGACCTGGGCGCCCACCACGATGTATCTGCCCAAGAAAACTCCCCTAACGAATTAATTCTGCGGGGGAGTCACGACCCTCAGTCATGAGGAAATACGACTCAAAGAGAGGGAATCGGTTTTTATTGGGTAAGCACGATCCATCTTAAGCTATAACTAATGCTTACCATTAAGAAAGAAAGAAAGAAAATTATTTATTCATAGAATTACAGATTTAAATCACATCAGGCAAACTATTGTCAGGCTTGTTTTAGTTAAAAAAAATCATTTACCACGCTTTTCAATTCATTTATTTTTTTATTAATCTACTGTGTCCCACTCCTGGGGAAAAGTCTCACCCAACTCCCCCCATGTACCGATCGGGACACACTAATAATATGCACTTAGGCAAAAGGTTGTGAGTGTATAAGTGTAGTAATCAGGCGTTAATTTGCGATAATCCATTGTAGATGAAAAGAAAAGATTGGTTTCATCGAGTGATATTTTCACATAATGTGGAAATTAGTATGATAGTGAAATAATATGATAGTTGGGTGTCAATAAATGATATTGTCGATGAATTCTCCAAACGCCAGCAAAAACCGGCCCGAGACGGACAAAGCCGCGCGACAACATTAGTGTTGTAAGAACAAATAATGTACAAGTCATCCAAGTATTCCAACCAATCACAGCTCTTGTTTCTTTTTTAATCTCGAGCAAAGCTAAGAAGCAACGCTTATTAAAGATTCGATCTGATTCGAATTAAATAGTTTTGCATCGTGGATAAAGAATCCTTGGATGTGGTATATATTTTTTGTGTTGTACTTTATAATAAAATGTGCCGTTTTAAAACTAAATATTACCTTTGTTACGAAAATAATTATCATTAGTTATAGTTGAATCATCGAATGAAAGATCTCTGAAAGTAAAACCTCCACGAAAAACTATTTTGTTTTACACGGAATAAGCCATCGTTTGACTACAGCCGGCCTGATATTAAGGCAACATCTTAGCCTACACCACTGTAGGCTAAGATGTTGCACGTCTGCCTAGGACAAACTCATTAAACCTAAACTATCCGCATACACAAAACAATGTCTTAGTTTTACATCTTTTTTATTAATTTTAACCTGAGACTTTCCTTAACGGACCAAAAGTATTTCGATGTAAGTATGTATTTTAGATATTCCTTGTTGAATACCCCGTTATATGTAATTAAACCAATAATAATATCTATATTTGATAAGAAATTTCTATATAGATACGGATATAAATTCCCCGTTCCATAATTAACCAATTACTATAGTAACAATATTCATAATAATAAAAAGCTGTATGCAAGCATAAACTCTATCCCTAAATTTAACAGACTTCAAAAAAAGGAGGCTTTTGCTATTCAGTCGTCTGAAAGTTTTTTTTCATTGTATCAATCTGATATGTTCCTCATCAGGTCACAGAATATGATCAGGTGCAGATATTAAGTACTTCCAGAGTAAAGTATTTATAAACTTCCTTGTTTAGTTCCGTTATGTTTAGTTGGAGACCTTGAACCTGCTCCTGTCACTAACACTCGGGATATTGATCTTGTCTTTTACGAGGATTTAGATGAGATCGTTTGGTAATCTAGTTGGACAGGCAGATTTTAAGGATAATCTTCGATGTCTCTTCTATAACAAAAGATTTTGCTCATTTTTCTTTTTGAATTAGTCGCAAAATGGGTAAGTATTAATTAGTTATTACACGCATTCATAAAGTGTTATCAATAACATATATACGAGTAGATAGTATGAGGTCCTGGAAGTGTTAAAGGCTACTTTTTATTCCGAAATAACGCAAGCGAAGCCGCGAGCGTCCACTAGTCTAAAATAAATACTATGTACATATATTATTAAAAAAAATAGTATAACCCCTAAACACTACTTGAAGAAAATAAACTTGATGCGTCAACATCATCGGCAGTTTTTCTTTCTTTTGGGAGTGTATACAGGAACCATGATAGATCGTCGATTTTATAATCGATTTAGTTCAAGTCAGATTTCAACGAATAAAAAAAATTAAATTAATAAACAGAAATAAAACTCAAATTTAGAACTACAATCTGATCAACCAACCACCCAAACACCATGCCCTTTCCGACCAATGAGCACAATCGTCGCGTTACTTACTAGATAGTAAACGTTAATTACAACACAATTGACAATATATTCAGGCGTTCGCTTATCGAGCCCATTACTGTGCGGGACACCCTGGACAATGCGCACACGCATGCTAACATGGGATATTACGGGGTTTGATAGGCGATTAGAACTTTGAAGTATTTGTTTTGAAACTAATTATTTCAAGACATTGAATCAGGCGTTAATTTGCGGAAATCCATTGTAAATGAAACTCTGGAGAAATATGTAGTGTTTTCCGCTGTGACAGCTCCTTAACCGACGTGGCGGTGGTATATGGAGGAACACATCTAAAAAACCATCAAGTTTGTTGTTTGAAGTCGGCTAAGGAGCAGTTGCAGCGGAAAACAATACATATTTCTCCAGAGTTTCACTTACAAATTATAGCAGTAAAGTTATTAACTAACTGAGCGATACAGTTGGAATCACCTGGTATTTTTTTAAAATCTATTGTACCTACGGAGTTACTTTAGTTTTGCAGCTCCTTTTTTATCCACGATATTTTGTACTAAAATACTTTTGAATATTTGATTAGGGATATAAATTATTATGTTGGATGGGATGACTAATTTATTTTTTAAATTACTTAAGATGTTATCTTTATATCAACGTCTACGAATAAAATAGACGAAAGACAAATAAACTGAAAAATTAACCGCTAAGCATACACTTCGAAGAAAAACTCAAATTTGGCATGCTATTGGTTCAAACAAATTTGATACGGTAGTTTGAGGAAAAAACCAGCATCACAAGCACAAAATAAGCTCCAAGTGACAGCTTTTGATAAAACGGTACCTGTTGTTATATTTTTAGGCTCCAACAGGTTTGCGAGGTTCAATGTCTCGTACCATTCTGTCCAGCCAGTTCTGATGATAAATACCTACTGACAGACTGAGCGTCTTTATATATACAGAGTTACTGGTAACTAACGTCTCTCTCTTGAGTCGTATATCCTCATGCCTGAGGGTCGTGACTCCCCCGCTGAATTAATTCAGTAGGAGATTACTCTTGGGCAGATACATCGCGCTCAGGTCCTTCCACGGAAGACACATGTCCTCGGAACCAGGGTGCGTCTGGATGAAAAGCAGACTCGCTGAGTCACACTCGCTTTATAACTAGCGTATAACCGTTTAAAAGGCGCGTTTAGTCCATCACAAGTAGCCCTGTATATAGCTCACAACCTGATTAAGAAATATGGGACAGTTATTGGTCATTGGTACTCAAGCAAGAGCGACGTGAAATCAACTATTTATGTAGTATGATTATCAATATATATGTATATTAAATTAGTATTGAAAACAGTCTGTTTGCAAAATTGTATCGAAAATAAACTACGAACTAACTTAAATTAAATTGTTGGTTCAGAATTGAGCTAAAATGCTGGTTTTTTTCTGGCTCAACGCATCAGCATTGCCATCCAGCGTGGTAATGCGGCCAGTATGCTGGGCACGCTACCCTCTGGCAGTGGGCTGGAGCCTTAGATCTTCTTTAGGCTTTTCTCAAGAGTTTTTAGTGCTTGTTATTTTTTTATTAGTATGTGTTTACATTTTTTCCATTTTATTCTTCAATCGTTGCTGTAAATAAAGTAAACTAGCCTCATCAACTAAAATCCATACCTACGATACATCTGAGACACATGTGTATAGGTATATTGTGTGAGTGAGAAAAAAAGCAGATACACAGCCATTGTATGGTCGTGTGTTGAGTTTTTCATTCATTATGCATATGGAGTCGACACTGCGAGGTGTTATCGAGCTATACTAGGTGTCGCTTCATTGTAACTACCAGAGACAATTTAACAGAGGGACACCCAATGACAGGAAAGCAAAACTATTTTCTTTCTGTATTGTGTTGTATAGATATATCTACTCTCTTAATAATATTAGGTTCCACGGAAGAACCCTGGCAACACAGGGAATCCTACAGCGGTAGTCAGGAAACACAATGTAACTTTTCTGTGCAGCCTAAACTTAATTGTATAAATGTAAATTGTAAAATAGCAACATTATTTTGATAAGTGCCATACAATTGAAACTAGCGGGGTCACTCCGGTCTGAAACGAAAAAGAGATGTACCATTTAGTATCACTTTATTTTCAATGATTTTGCTGTTCGGTTCTGAACCGAATTAAATGTTAGTACAGTCAAAGATGTTCAGTTTTTTCAGATTTTGTTACGTGGTCACATTGTATTTTTTAATATTTTTGCGCGCGTGGCATATTGATATCGCTAAGCACGCGAAAAACAGCAACTTCAAAAAAGCGGTGGAAGAGTACGAATGCTGTAACTCCAGTAATGCTAGTCCAATTTCAATGAAGCAAACGCTATTACTAGCTTTACAAGTACGAACTCTATTTGCAGTAACTTTTATTTTAAAATTCCAATGTCCGACTGTTTCTCACTATTGACTTACAACTTGGTTATACATACTATTATGTGTTTTGTATTTTCCCTCCAATGAGAAGTCCTTAGACTATAATGTCGTCGGAAATAAATCATAGAGAAAAAGTACAAGTCTGTAGATTCCAGCATAAATGGGACTGATTTAGTGCTTAGTTAGTATTTACTAATGAATTAGTAGCTCCTTAACAGTTTTGTTGTACCTGTTACTTAATTAAGAAGTCATCTTAATTAACAAGTAGTTAAAAAAACTCAGTCCACTTCAATACTTTGGTATCTGTATGGACGTCTTCCAACAAAAAGCGTTTCTACTTTTCTACGTGTATCTCAAAAACAACTAAACTTATTTAATAGGGCTAAAACTGTGGAACTCCTTGCCCGAATCTCTATTCCCCTTGAACTATAATTTGTCGGTCTTCAAGTCGAGAGTAAACCGGTTTCTTCTAGGCAAGCGCGCTACATCGTAGACTATAACGTTGCTTAACATCAGGCAAGTTGTAGTCAAGCGTAAGCCTATTTCACGTTAAAAAAAAAAAAAAAAAACTAACATTTTCTTATGTAATTTAACAGGTTCTAATTCTTTTCCATTTGTTGTATTCTCAAAGTTGCAGACAATATAGCCTTCAGTAGAATATCTAGGCTATTTTAACATTTATTAGAATAATTACTATCCCAAATTTTATTTCAAATACTAGATACAATTTTCATTAACTCACCCTTCTACTGCAGTGTTGTCTGTCTTGTGGGAGGCAAATCTACCTAAATGAATAAATAAATATTCCGGCACATTTTACACAGCGCCGTTTAGCCTAAGCTTCAGAGTGAATAAATGAAGACATATTCCGTTACATTCCACACAGCGCTCTTTAGCTAGTTTAGCCCAAGTTTCTTGCCTAAAGAGGGAAAAAACATAGATACATATATGTGTACTAGCTGACCCGGCCACGCGTTGCTGTGGCTAAAATTTAAAAAGTGGAAATAATTGAATTATACGGTATTTCGATCACTAAAAAATAAATTTAATTAATTTTATAGCGTCAACAACACGTGGTATCTATTCTGTTAAAATGTAGCTTATATTACACGTTCGTAGATTTACCATAGCAGCGCCATCTATTGATTACGTCAACAACACGTGGTAATTATTCTGTTAAAATGTAGCTTATATGTCACGTTCGTAGATTTACCATAGCAGCGCCATCTATTGATTACTTACTCAACTCAGTCGAAAGGTATCGACATCTGTTAGAATCATTTAGAGTTAACAGGTAATTGCGACTGTCAAATAATAACAGACAAATAATTAGCAATAAATTAAAATTGCGACTATAATTTGAGATTTAAACTATCCTATCTCTCAAGTTGGATCGAACTGCACATGGTGTGCGAATTTTATTATAATCGGTTAAGTGGTTTAGGAGTCCATTGAGGACAAACATTGTGACACGAGATTTATATATATTAAGATGTACACAGAATAAAAACACAATATCTATTAATGTTCTTATATATCCAAGTTGGATCGTCTCCGGCGTTCTTATCGAATAGCAATAACATTAATTAATATCTGGTTATCTGAATAATATCTCAGCAGCATCGGAACATCTCGAATCCTGTTTGTCCCACTCTGCGATATTCATGAACTGCCTAATGACTTGCAGACGCGTTAATTGCTATTGCTAACGATTATAGAGCAAGGAATACTTTTTTTATGAATCAGTTTGGTGTCGAAGTAGGTATGGGACTGGCAAACGGTGATGTCAAGAGGATTAAAGCCTAAATATCCTGTTATATAACTCAACAAATGCAACTACACAATACAATACAAAAAAAAATATTCAATGTTTGATCTTCCAAATGTAATATAACTTTTTTATACAATCACCCATCCAAAGGGTAGCTGTGACGGCACATGTTGAGGAAGCAGTTGACGTGTTATTAAAAATATCCAAATTCATTTATTTATTCGTTAGGAATACATTTTATTATACGGCACATGAAAGCATCCAGAGATGTATATTTTTTTGCGGTTACCCATCCTATTTACTTAATAACTTCGATAATGGCGAACGAATTTCACAATCCTTGTAGCTAAGGTCCTCCCATCAATTATACTAACATACATGATAGTGACAGGTATATTCTGTATAACCTTTTACTAATTCAACAGGCAAAATACAAGGAACTCTCACAACACTATGCTAGTTGTTTCAGCACACGCTAATATGATTCTTATAGCTAAGAACTACGGGTAAAATTGCCGTAATGAACTTAAAGCACTTCGATAGTTAGAAATGGTTAAAAAATAACTTTCTGTATACTTTTCCCGTATAAGATTATTATCTACCCGCCTCTTTTATAATAGTTTATATTAGTGGTTGTTGCCTTTGCTTGGGCGTTTCTTTACACTTAGTGTATTAGCATACAATAATTATGGGAAACTTTGTTGTTTCGAACGTGGAAATTGGGTTCTTACTTATATGTATTTACATTATTGTTTATTAAGTCATTAAAATTATTGTCATTAAAATAAAGATACTTTGAAATTGATTGGGTTTTATTTGTTGTGGAATAGTTGATAGATTGAATATTATATGGTTTTTGATTTATATCATTTAAGCTTTCTTTGAGTCGTATTTCCTTATGCCTGAGGGTCGTGACTCCCCCACAGAATTAATTCGTCAGGGGAGTTCTTTTGGGCAGATACTTCGTGGTGGGCGCCCAGGTCCTTCCACGGAAGACACACGTACTCGGATCTTGGTCTTCAAAGATGTCGGTTTCCTCACGATATTTTCCTACGCCACTAAGCGAGTGCAAATTTACACATTTCTTGTAAAACAAGTCATTAGTGTAAGGCCGGATTCGAACCTGGGTGCGTCCGGGTGAAAACAGACGCTGTAACCACCGAGCCATATTAGCTTATTAAGCTTAAGGTAATCAAAAGCAAATGAGACCTAAGATCGTGAACATAATCACCATATCCTATTAAACATATTAAAAGGATTTAACTACGATTTCCCATTAATATAATATCAGTAGTAAACAAGCTTGTAGTAATCAACGTTTATTTAGTTTAGTTTATTTGGATTAAAATAGTCAAGTAAAGCAGTATAACGTATTAAAAACGAAACGTTAAATCTATCCTTGATGCTAATTAGCAATAAACTAAATTCAAATAAGACTAGCGACCACTAATGTCAAGATTTTCAAAGTATGTAAGCGCCATGCCGTTTTCTTCAACTATCGTCATGATTTTTGACGTGGTTGTAGTATAGGGTTCGAAAATATCATAGTCTAGGTACTGTTCTATTTAAATACGCGGACGAAGCCACGGACATCTACAAGTCAAATAAAATCTTAAGAAAATACTTCGAGCTTCTAAGAAAACCAGGGGCAATAAAACATAGACAAGAATCCAGCATTTTTGCGTTGTAAATTAAACCCATTATGAAATTAAATAATTAAACACAAAATTAAGAAATACTTATGTATTAAAGTTGCTAAAAACTTCTTGTAATATGTTTTTACGACAGTGTCTTTTTTATAATATCAATTAATTTGTTCAGTTTGCTTAGCTCCAGACGAAATAATTGCCAGAGGCGGCACAAATGACAAAAACTTATCTTTCTCACACACAATGGCGGGGAGCACGCGACACCGACTTTATTACTTATCGATATAAACCTTTGGCAGCGATTCATAGAATCAAATGAGACGCTGGACAAAAAGTTCAATAAAAGCAGTGTTGCCAGCTGCTACGTGACGAAAATCAAGAGAAAAATATAAGTACACATTATTTATTTAGACTATCATGTTGACAAAAGATAAAATTAACAAGTTTACAAGGTTTACTTGATTTTGTTTTTTTATTTGGCCAGTATTTGATCCCACCAAATGAAGAAAAAAATAGTGCGAGTTTGTCTGTAAAAAACCAATTCAGTTTTGTAATTAAGGTCTATATCAAGTATCAACTTTTATATCTTAGCAAAGTTTTGATACGAAAAAAAAACAACTTTTAGATTTTTACAACATACATAAGAGTCTATTTGATTTCATCTCTTCAGAATATCAGCGAAAGGAGTCGATTTATTTTCTGAAAAAAAAACAATTATGAAATCCGAGACAGTAAATTTATCATTAAAATTCGTACTAATATTATTAATGTAATTTTGTAGATCTCCTAAACTTCCTACAAACCTGGCAACACTATATAAAAGGCAAAAAAGCCTGACGGAGTGTCTCCACGCACGACCGCCTCTATGAAGCCCGGATTGATGTCAAAGACATCGTCTCAACATCCGACATTCTTTGTTGGACCGACATGGAAATATTCTGGCGTTGTGAGGTTCACTGGACACCTGGAGTTAGTAAATATTTCATAAGTAAATAAATATTTCAGGACACATCGTTCGCGTCGACGTTTAATAAACTAATCACTTAAAATTTGTAGTTTTGTGGATTTCGGAAAAATATTTTTTATGAACACTTAATCTAGCTATACATATAAAAAAAGCTGAAGCGGGGCAAAAATCTGAACATAGGTGATATTAAAACCAATTTGGGTATACTTTAAATCCATAAACGAACATGTTTCAACATTTTTTTTTTATTTTTTATCTGTTTATTTAAACGCTCATAACGCAAACGGCAAAATGGATCATTATGATTTTTGATATGTAGGTAGTATGAGGTCTCAGAAGTGTCATAGGCCACTATTTATCTCAAAGTAATGCAAGCGAAGCCGCGGGCGTCCACGAGTTTTCTAATTAACTCCAAAATCTTAAGTACCTACTTTATTTACAGGGTAAGTGGTAAATAATAATAACATTGGCATTAAGACATAAAAATATTATACAGAAGTAGGTATATCTATAAATTGTATTTTCCTTTAATGTACTCGAAGCTAATAAGTAGTATATAATACAAGTTGTATTCTCTTATTATTTAACTAATAATGTTTTATTGTATTGTTTTAAATTGTTTTTCGTGGTTGTTATTCCTTATTGCTTGTTGCAGACATTTTATTATTCAAGAATATGTTGTGAATAGGAAAACAATCAGCCAGGTGCCTACCAATAAGGGATTCTTTATATATACAGACACTGAACGTGCTCAACCCGTGTCTTACAATACAATACAATATAACTTTATTGCACACCAAAAACAAATTACAATATGAAATGAATAGGGCCGCTCTATAACTTGTGCATTCTTTTATAGTAAACTTTAAAAGAATGCACAAGTGGGTGGCCTTATCACCTTGAGTGATCTCTTCCAGGCAACCTTAGCAAGAAAACGGTGACAGAAATCACTCGGCGTCCTGGTATACAATAAGAAACATATATTTGCTAGAGAAATAACAATTAATTGTAGCAACATTTAACTGTAGATTGTAGAACACAAAATACAAAAAGCTCTCAGAAAACAAATTTACAATTCATAATTCATTTAATCCTGTGCGAACATGGGTACATACAAAGATCTTAAATCTACAGTGCCTACTATATTAACTAACACAAATCTGAGCACTTAGAGAAAAAATAATTTATTTCTAATAAGAGATTACCTACATGTATTTAATCGCAACGGTGTAACATATACACCTATTAACCCACTTATTTTAAGGCTATCGCTTCCAAGGAAGGAAGGAAGCGGCCTTTACCCGCTTATGGGTGCCTTAATATAATATCAAACATCTTCATAATTAAATATTAAACAGAATTTGAAACAACCAAAGTAAGAAGTGAATGAAATGTAATATTTTAAACAACAAGGGAAATTATTATCGCTTCCAAAATCATATTATACTTTGTGTGCTTCACTAATTTGCCTATAGCACCGCAAGTATGTTTGTTCAATAATAAATATCAAATATTTGTTCTATCATTTTTGCCTGTCACAGCACGTCTCTGCCACGCTTTAAATCTGTGTACATAAATCGTCTCTAACAGGTGTCAGCGTTCGAATTCACTAAATTATCTGTTGTCCAGCTAGTCATACAAAACCAATAAAATTGCTAATGTGCCGGGAGATAAACAAAACTAGCACCTTGTAAATAAACCTGCATTATTTGAATTACTAGTATGAGAGCAAAGTATTCAATTTTACAAACTTACTTTTTTGTATTGTAACTAGCTTTTAACCGCGGCTTCGCACGCGCTATTATACATAGAAACCTATCTCTTGAATCACTTTTTTTAAAACTGCATCAAAATTCGTTGTGTAGTTTTAAATATCATAGCATACATACATACATAAGGACAGCCGCGGGAAGTGACTTAGCTTGATACCATGTAGAGATGTACTTTTCATTTCCGGTTCACATTTGTTTTTTATGCTACCTAACATCCTAAAAACAAAACCTGAAGTCAAACTCTCAATGCTAAATACCAGCAGTTTCATTTTTCATTGTCATTAGTCAAATTTAATTCCTTGATACTGATTAATATGGACATAACTTATACAAATGAACATTGAAGTATTATTAAAATACTTCTTCGTGCAATGTGTGTAAACTAGTAGCTAATCTCTGGTGTCAAATGTCGTAGAACGCTTCAGTGCATCTGACGAGAATTAATGTCTGACTTTACTAAGACAGTTTTACATTGGTTACAGTAATACTTAGTAATTATATACTAGCTTTTGACGCGAAGCAAAAATGTAAGTCTAATTCCACTATGTTTATAAATAAGATGATCATACATAGGTAGTTCAAGCCAAGAACTGGAGTGTTTGACTGTATCTTTGTCTACTGGGAGCTTTTTAATAGTTAATATATATTAATTTGCAGGCAATGTTTTTCTGTTGCTAAGATCACACTTATGAATATTTACTCTAAATTCGCTTGACCACATTACTTCGCCTGATGTCAGTCAACCACAACTGTTTAAAATGTAGAACGTCTGTCTGGAATAAACCTCTATACTTAAAATTTCAAAATCGTGGAATTGAGACAATGTGTTAATGCATGTTTAATCATTAAATTCATCAAATATAAAATAAAAATGACAAGATTTTTTGTAAAAATTTTGCACCTATTCTAAATTATTTTAGCTTAATATTTGAACGTACAAAAAAACATATTTGTACGTGTAAAAGGTTTTAATTTAGGCAGCATGTGGCGGGTTTCAACCTGGGAGCAGGTTCCAAGACTCCATGTAAACAGCCAGTAATCGTGATCCGCCGAGATGGATTAACAACATAAATTGTTAAAGTTGTTCAGTCGCTCAGACTAACGGGGAAATAATGAGGTGATACAAAAATGCAGGACTTGTTGCTTGTGTTTTGTATGCAAACTCTAGTGTGGAGAATCTTTTATTTGTTATATGCTAAGATAAATGTGGTTTTATATTACTGTTAGCTGGTATAACTAAAATTGCTGGTAAATCAAAATTTTCTCGTAAAACAAAAAACTGATTTTTAAAATAGTTCGATAACTCTGCTCTTCTGTGGGTTGGATAGCGTGTAAAATTGTTAGTCTCAGAATAAATATCCTTCATAGGAGTACACACTTCAGAGACGCTTGAGATAGTTAATTTTTTTCCGACACCAGAGCCTACCACACCAAAACAGCTATTTAATAAAAGCTATTATTGAACAGAGTTTTCAAAAAAATGCACCAATTCTCCATAGCACTATAGTACAAAGTTTACAATTCTCAGAAAAGGCCTACGTATAAACAAATAAAAACTAGGATATCCTAATAAGCAATAATATTAACCCCAAGCCAATTAGGCGAGGATATGCCATTAGACGGCAGATGGGGTTGAGACAGCAATGTATTCAAGGTTTTTTTTTATTAACATCGTTAACATACGAATTCACGCTGTTTTGTGCTGTGAAGAGGAGAGTGATATTTTGGTCAGCAAATTCAATTCAATTTCTTTATTAGCAATAAATGTACCTATTTACATTTACCCTGTTCAGAGGGGAATTATGGCGTTGCTAAGATTAAAACTAAATATTCTAAAATCAACAACTTAATATAAAATTTCAAATCTTAAACTTAAACTAGTATGTATGTGTACAATATTTTAAATTAAACGGGTAATTATTCAATTGATTAATTTATTATAAAATGGTCTGTCTATACGACCAATCAATCTTTTTATAAATAAGTCTGCAATTTTATCAAAACAAATGAGTACTCAAAAACTTTTTTTGTAAATTAATATATTCGATCAAAACGAATTCAACCCAAAAAAACTGTATATTTCGGATTTTATGTAAGTACTCTTTTGGGTATATAAAAAGTTTTTTTTTTTTTAATTTATAAGTTATTTCTTTGAATACCAGTAAATGAGACCAATAGTTTTTCTTTCGTTACTAACGAACTGTACATTTTTATTTGTGATTAAAACATACTAGTATCGTGCTTACCAATTAATTAACACTTTAAAATAGCTGTAAGGGTCTATTGTCTTGTCTTACTCTTGACCGATTTTATATAATTTTCAAGTAGCAGCGCAATTAATATTATGTTTTTGACGGCCTATCTTCCCACATGACATTGGCAGAATTGCAAAAGCCATAACAAAAAAAAAGTTTAATTGATTTTATCATTCTTCATTTTATTATAATTATAAAGCTAAAAATTCCGTGATTTTTCTTCCCTATAAAACATTCGAGGTGATTTTGAGAAATTTTTAACGTGAATTTTTTGTTTGTTTTTTAATCTCTTATTTATTTGGCAAAAGAATCCTGCTCATCTTATTCTCTTGAAATGTTTTTCCTCATTGTTGAGGGTCGTGACTCCTCGCATATTTAATAACTGTTTTCTAACCATGTGCATCGTTCGTATGTGACACTTTGGTCTTTAAATTTAATGGTTGTCAAAGTAGGAACTACTTGTCTGTAGGAACAAAGTAGGAAGTCTTTTTCTTATATTTGCATACATAAAAGCGGAACGGTTCAAAGATAAATAAAATAGATATTAATTTTTGTGTTAATGTTGAAAATTACGTGTCAGTGAAGTAAGAAGTTTGTCTGAACGTATATTCCTTATTAGGATGCACCTATTTATTTTTAATCTATAGTCCACTTGCACCACGGATCTTCACGCATTTAATGTCAAACTATCTGATTAGTTAAAAATGGCTAAATGTGTTTAAGCGTCGTTGTGCAAGTCTTAGTTTTAAGTCGTCCTTTAATCTGCATTAATTAGAGTAGTTGTAAACTAAGATCTCCTTTTATTCACGCAGGTATCGTTTCAAAAATTAACACAATTCCTGTGATTAGATAGTAAAATTAATTAATCTTTTACTGTCATTTTATTATTATTACTTAAGATTGCACTTAACAACTGCAAATGAGTACTTCACTTCACAACGGATTTACTCTTTACCAATCTTACCTGTTTTAATTAATGCACACCTAATACTTGATAATTATCATAATTATAATCTTGGCAAAATAAAATAAGCGTCATGGTAAAATAAGACAGGATAAAAAATCGAAATGTACAAGTGTAAATTTTATACACCATCTTGAATAGTATAATACATACCTACCTATAAAAAAAATTGCGTGTTCATATCAATAGCGCTTAGTCGGCTTATACCTAAATTAAAGGAAATCTATTTACCATCCCAGCAAAGCGCTTCTTGCTAGTATAAGTATTTCATATTTATACGTAAAATATTTCAAATATGTACAATGGTACATGCGATTTCAATTATATTTTTTAAGATTTTTTAATCTTGAAGTCAAGGAATTTTTTATAAAAAATCCAAGAGTTTAGTTTTCATATCGCATACATTTTGCTATGATGTAACATAAATAAAGTCATCAATATTTTAAAAAATCTTGTAGCAGACAGAAACTTGTAAAAGTTAATTTTCCTCGTATTTTCATCACTAGAAACCACTTCCACTGAAACTTCCGAGAGTAGGTGGTAATTTTTTCTAGGCTCAAAATCAACTTAACATTTGTATGAAATATTTCACCAGTAGGTAAGTCTAAATTCTTAAGTTTAAAACCTAGTCACTGATTCATATTTTTAACGAGTCAGTAGTCGTAACAAAGATCTATGAAAATAATAGAAAATAACCTGATAACGAAAAACATTTAAAAAATAAAAACTTACAAGAAACATCGTAGATTTCGCGCCCGTCACTACACTATTTACCACTTCACTATTTAAAGCGAACATTACCGCACATCACTAATCTACATTTAAATTCTGAACACAAAATTAAATATCGTACATACGTTCAAAAAAGGAACAATACACATGATCGTTTTTCTTTCCGCGCGATATTTCGGTCGTCAGCTGTTGCCGCAAGGACGTTCGTATAAAAAAATGGCAGGCGTGTGATATAACAGCGGTCATTGCTCCCAAAAAGCTCGCAGTTGGCAGAGCGTGAATGAACCGCGGACTGGTATATCGTATTTTTGTTATTTTTTAGGTTAGATCGGTGCGCGCGCTCGGTTCGCAGTCTTTGCAGCGAATGAGGAGGCGAAGAACTATTTCTAACATCTTTTCTCTAATCCTTTTCTGCGTGTAGCGTGCAGTGTAGTGTGCGTGGATAGAGTGGTGTGCGGAAGTAGAGCTAGGTACAGCATCACATTCGATTTGATTTAGTTTTCGAATGAGGCGAAATTGCTCGGAACGGACGAATAGTCGTTAGGAAGCTGCGCTGTCTGATTTACCGCGAGATAATTGAGAGGTGTTACTTTTTAGATATCGGCCGTTACGGTTACTCGGCCTTGTTACGCCGGCAAAGATGTTGGTTTAAACTGAACAAAACATACGTTTCTAGTCGTAACAGAAACTATAATAAAAGTCTTATTGTCAATTTCTTTTGAAAATGTAATATGACCAAAACTGTTGACAACAAGTACGTACGTACATATAGAATCAACTGACACTAATACTCGTACACATTAAAAACCTTAACAAAATGGTTGTTTATCTATTAAGCAAATATATACATATATAAATTATTTGTATAATTAACAATGTACAACTAATACCTCATTCAAGTTGCTAAGAACATGTAAGTCATTTCGTAGCACATAACGCGTAGGCCCAAACGAGAGGGGCGCGTTGATGTCTTCTGTGCCGGCGATATTTAACGTAGTACATATGACATACAATTAGACGAGTTATGTGTTTATTTTACAGTTAACGAAGAATAAAAGAAGTACATAGTAAAAATTTCGTGATTTTCTTTTACGTTACATACCTAAACTCCGTAAATATTTTATAAAAAAAACATTTTTAGGACGATCTCGGGTTACAATCCCAATCGAATAAAAAAGAATGATTAAATTAAGTTCATAAATAACGGAGTGATCTCGTACCCACACCCTCGAACACCTACCCACAAGAACAAACTTTCAGAAGGCTTCTAACTATTCCTATTTTAGAAGTCGGGAATCTAGGATTAGTCCTCTAATTTAAAGAATTGGGATTTATCGATTCTGTTCGGCATTATTTCGGCATCAGCTCATCACTATTTTAAAAGTGCAAAACAAATAAACGCATAGCCTCTAAACAAAGTATAAGTGAACATATTGCTGTACAATCTGATGCAAAATTAAAGAGTTTTTTACCGTTTCGTATTGAACCGTTTGAAGTGACGTCACAAGTTTTTTTTACATTTGAATCGAGCTGTTGCTAAATGTATTTTCCTACATATAGTCATATTAGGCCGCAACACAACCTGTCCTGACCATCAGGTGAAGAAGAGGTCAAGTGCCAATCAGTTAAAGTTCTGTAAAATATGTAGTAAAACGCCTGTAGCTCAATGTAAGTACTACTTTATATGTAAAACAAAAAACAGAAGCTGCTGCTGCTGCTGTATGCTGGAAGAGAAGCTTTTAGCAATAAGGCCGCCACTTGTGGCACTAGAGTAGTTTATGAATGTATTGTTACTAATTTTATTTAATATGTGTGTGACAATAAAGCGTTATCTATCTATCTATCTATATGTTCGGTTACCAAAGTGAAGCAACGGCCGCGGTCCTTCCTTTGATGGGTGTCCGTTACTAGAATCAATGTGTTATTTTTATCATGGAGCTTTCTTTCTCTTTCCCATCTCTTGAAGTTGAGAACGATGCAGTGTTACGATGGGTTTTGAAATGGAAAACTCAAGATGTTAATGTAGCGGAAATGAATAAAGAAATGCGAAAGGATAACTAATCTGAATGTCTTCCATCAGTCTTACGATATACGTGAATACTACCTACTCAATAAACGTGGTTCTTTACAACTACAACTAGCACTTGTCATATAGGTAACATTGAAACACCATACATGCTAAAAGCAGAAAATACATATTATATTAATTAAATGTGTAGGTACTTATTTTAAAATATGACAAAATTTTCTAGTTGACTGTATATAGATTTTCAGTAAACATTTTTTTACATGTCTGGTCAACCCAGACAGAAACATACAAAACATTACTTTAAACATTATGTTTAAGACTTGTAAATACTATTAGTTATTTATATGTAATTAAACATTACTTCTACTATAATTATTTCTCTCCTCAAACCATGTACCTCCATCTAGCGGAATCAAGCAGAACTAACTCTTCAGCAGGCTACGTAAGAGCGGTGCACCTGCCATTGCACTATTTCTGCAGGTTTGTTATTGCACCGATTCTATTGATGTCTTGATACATTTTACAACTCATTTTAACGCCATCTGTGAGTTGTCACTTGAACTACGTTGTAGATCTTTCAGGAACATGTTTTATAAAGTTAGTAAGTTATTATAATTTTATTGTGCAATTTAAAGTACTTAGCTTTTTTTGTTATATGTAAAATTTTACTTAAAATCAATCGATATTAATTATACAACATTCGGCACTACATGTTTTGTTATCAATTACGACTGTCAATGTCAACATAAGCATATTTTTGAGGGTAGAAGAGAAATTAATTTGTAAAAAGTATCAATACTAACGTTCCGTCAGAGATTCAATTAAAATTTAATTTGTGTGATGTGCAACGTTTGATAAAAATCTCTTTAAGAGATACTTAATAAAATAATATATGCAAAATTCCTAGTTATAATATAAGTGTGAAAAATATCCAATTGGATTTGAAATGGACGCTATTCAATATAAAATGGAAACTTACGAATCTGAAAAATTTGATCCAAAGGTATGTATTTAAAAGATTCATATCCAAAAGCACAATTTATTGTTTAGAATAACATTGGTCTTCAATGAGTAAATACGTTGACTGTGTTTTTTTTGTATATGACCGGGCAAAAACAATATTGTGATCACGAATTTCAAATTGTGTCAGCGTTGTTTTCTCATTTGTTTCCTACTAGTGGATGCCCGTGGCTCCGGCTGCGAAATAGTTGTATAAAAACTACGTCAGTATCGAGACCCTATTTTCTATCAGCATACCAAAAACCATGATGATCCGTGTGTTGTAAAAAAACAAACAGGCCAACAAACACTTTCGCATCCATATAATTGTATGATATCGTTTAATTATAATAACCAGCTAGCAATTACGTCAAAAATAATGTCGAATTATTATTATTAGCTTAGCTCAAACGAACAAACAGTTTAGCAAACATGTATTTATAGAACCTTTCTAAACCTCAATCAAATGTTAATATTTATGTATATTTTCCTACTCATTCGTCGTTAAAGGCACTGCTAAAAGCAGCTTCTTAACTTATTTTTTGTCATGTCAAGTCATATTACCAATTATGATTTCACATTTGACTCAAGCTTGCGCCGGCGCCGCTCGACCGAGCTTTTTCCGAGAACTTTGCAAAGCTCAGTGAGCAAGTTCCGCGAAAACCACCGTCCGTCCGTGGAATAAGCACGAGTTCGTATAAACTTTTTGTTTATCTTATTAATATTGGAACTGGCATATTAGTAGGGCTTTTTATCAAGTAACCTTATCGGAAGCGATGAGTCTACTCGTGGAGCGAAGCGATGATATTGTCACTGATATTAGGTCTCACAAAACAATGTGATCCCTTTTATCGAATGAGAGTGGCTAACTCTGGTGTCGAGAGTTTATCAAGCCGCCCTAAAGGCCTCTGACATGGCTGTGACGCTAATCATTCAGAAACCTGTGGTTTGTGTGTTTGAACACTGAAAATTGAATACGAAATCGAGGAGAAAATATCTCATCAGAAAAACGCGTTTACTTTTTTAACACCCCGTCTTTCTCAGCAAGTTGCTCATGTTTTTTATTTTTTTTAACAAAAGTAATTGTCACATCGACTATAATTTACACAAGTAGAATATAAATTCTTATTAGTAAATGCCTTACTTTGCTGACGACCCCATAAAATTGGGAACAAGGCTAAGAAGACTAGAATCCTATTATTTTTGCAATAATAGGATTTAATAATAATATATTTTTTATGATCACCTTACCTACCTTATATTAATGAAACTGACCTCCAAACTTCAATATGAAAATGGTACCCAATAATGATGATGATTAATGAAACAATGTTTTTTTTACCTTTGGTCCAAATAAAGCGCATTACATCAACTACACATCGCCTCGCTTTATAAGGTAGCTCTCGTAGATTGACTGTATGTTCCAACCGAGTAGGCACACGCAGGATACACCTTGTCGTGACACGCGCCATGATGAGGATGATGATGATGACTAACATTTTCTTTCACAATGTTCTACCAATCAGTCACCAAATATTTATCATAAATACAAAAAAAACATAGAATAGGTTTTTTTTATCATATTTTTTTTGCTTTTTTTATTTGCCACCTTATTGGAGTGATCCTTTTCACCTATAAAAAGTTATGTACAATAACTTTTGGAAAAGCCTAAAGATGGTATGTGCTGCAGCCCTGCCAGAGGACAGCGAGTCTGGCATACCACTTTATTATCAAAAGAGATTTCTTCTAGACAACCTGTAATATGGAGCTTGTTTGCAGGGTCGCAGGCGCTCTCGGGACAGGTTCGTGGTGGAGCGCGCCGCGCTGCCGGAGCTCGGGCGCCGCCTCTCCTGGAGCGCCACACAACACAACAGTGAAGGAGAGATATGGGTAGGGCTTCTCTCTTACTTATTGTTACTAAGGGTGCTCTGTTATTTACTGGCACTAAGTAGCATATATGTTAATCGATGGTCTAACCTAGTGCCATACAACATTTCAAACAAATACTTTACTACACTACTACGTATACTTTTGTCTATGTAATATTCGCAGCCTGCCTAATTTTCTAAGTCTATATGTAGCCGGTATGCTTGAAGAAAAATCTGAATTTTAATTCTCAAGAAAAAATATTGGCATAAATGCCTGTATGTAGCTTCAGTTTATGAAAATGTACAGAACAAGCATCACAAGACAACAAAATGTATTGATTCAGTTCAGTGCTAATTTTTTAATGTACGGCTACATCTGATTTTCTATTAATGTGGTCTATCGTAGCTTCAAGATTGTGAAATTAATTTCTCTCTTAAGATTGTTTTATCTAATAACCTATAAAATATTTTATTTATTCTCCTTCCAGTCAACAAAGTACCTGCAACAGAAGAAGTACTGCAGTTTCCTCGACGCTGCGTTCGAGCTGGCCCCCCTGCGCGAGGCCCCCAGCAAGCACGCGTGGTCGTGGCCCTGCGCTCCCCGTCGGAGGCCCGCGCTCTGCTCCGCCGACAGCATTCTCGACCTGCCCACTTATAGCTTCACTGCCTGTATGTGTCTATAGTGTAGTAAATTTGTATAGAGAAATGTAGCTATATATCAGTTAAAGAATCATCGAAATCGGTTCAGTAGTTTCTGAGATAACCTTGAACAAACAAATAGTCATAGCCGCATCTCTTTCAATGCCGACGGCTGATTTCGACTTGCACTGTATCCTCGACCAGCTTAGGTACTTATAAATATAACTTGATAAGTAACTTGAAATTAAGCTGAAACACTGGCTGGTTAAAAAAACTTATTACACGAAAGACGAGTATTAAAAAAACGTATTTGAGTGGTAATGAAAAAATATATAACATAGTAAATAATAATTATTATACCTGTATAATTGGACTTGCAATATGTACTCTATGTATTACCGATAAATGGTTTATCTTTGTTATGGAAACTTTACTTTATTTTCTACTTCCAGACCCCCAACTCCTGGACTGGAGTGCGGACGACGTGCTGGTGGCGGCGCTGGGGCGGAGCTACCACAAATGGAGCTGGCGCACGCAGTCTGCGCTGGGGAAGGGAGTCACCTTCGATGACGTGCAGTGCTGCCAGTTCGACCCCAGCGGGGAGTGCCTGCTGGTAACAATTTTTTCATCCCACCATCTCGGAATAGTTATTTGTTATACAAGAGTGCAAAGTTGTTTTTTAACCGCGTGCTCAATTTTGATGACCGAGCAAGCAAAGGATTCTAAAATTGAATCACTCGCTGCGCTTGTGATTCATAATTAGAATCCTGAGCGTTAGCGAGGGAATCAAAAGAGCACGAGGTGAAAAATCTTTGCACTCGAGTGCAACACGTAACTTTCCATTCCACCTCAGCGAGGAAATGACTAAATGCAAAACGCGTGATTGTTGAGGGAGAAAGCTCATTTGCGCATTATTAACAGTTTCAGTCAATTCTGTTGACGTCAAACAAACATCCTCGTCGCTAGAATCACTCATTTTTGTTTTTTCACTGGTTTTCAAGTTTCTTGTTTTTAATATAAGGTTTAATGACAATGACGTGAAAATATGCCGCGTACAAAGCAAATTGAAAAAAAGAACACCAAAAAGGTTCCGAGTCTGAGTTTTTAACAAATTTAAAAAAAGTTGTATGATATATTCGGCACCATAGAGGTAGCAGTAATAGGTTTAATGATTTTTTTAATTCAAAAACTTCTGTTACACGATGTTCTAAATTCAAAATTGAGCACGCGGTTAAGTTATGATCTAGGTAATAGAAAACATCTTGGGGAAACATGTGCGTTTTGTGAAAGGATATACAGAAGATAGAGGAAAGCCCGAGATAGTTATAAACCGCCACGATTAACATCTCTATTATATAGGAGTTACTAACGGCCGTCTGTGATGAAGAAATATGACATGGTGAGGTCTATTAGTTTGATCACTTGAATTGATTACTGCCTTTTTTATCATTACCATAAAGTCTGATGGGCTGTTAATAATGCTAGTTTGAACACAAAAGTGATTCTGAAACGATACAAAATAGCTTATTAAGAATAGAATAGAATAGAAAATTATTTATTGTAACACACGATAAAATTAAAAAGAAAGAAGAAAAAAAAATACTTATACTAGTGCCACAAGTGGCAGCCTTATTGCTAAAAGCAATCTCTTCCAGGCAACCATTGGATGGAAATAAATAAATAAGAGATAACAGAGGACGTGGTATACAATAAAATAAACAAAGAAGAAAAGATTAGATTAAAAATACATACTACAACCTACTTAATAAACTATACATATAAATCATACACCCTAATACATATAATAACAATATACCAAAAATAATATAAATTAATACATATTGTTAATAAATACTGAGTGAGTATACACTACACACATACATAGATGATGATAGCAAAGGAACTACATAGATCTCACTGTAATGATGTCAAATACCATATTTTTATAAATTGGTAAAAAGTTACGTATGGTTAAGGTAAGGTGTTAATTTTATGCGTTTCTATGACGTATTCAAATTGATTACAAGGCTTGGTTACCACAATATTTATATTCATTATTCACCCACAACAATACTTTCTCTTATATTATAATATGCAACATTGTATAGAGATACTTATTAATAAATATTCTCATAAAAATATGATCTATGTCTTGCGTAATCCTTGCACTAATCAGTAGTGACAGATGCATATTTTAGTTTAAATGATCAGTGCTCTATCGATCATCATCTATACGACTCGTTAGCTTTGAATATTTTGAAATTTACATTTAAAAATATAATTTAAAAAAATTCGCGTGTAATCCCGACTAGCTGCGATCATGCGACCCGTCGAATTTACATTCCTAATAACACTTCTTGCGGAGCTCAAAGAGGATATACACATTTCACGAGTTTTTGCCGAACACACGAGACCATAAATCGGATACAAATGGTGCCACACTTACTTACCGTCCAAACATTGTGCGGTTGACTAGCTGCGTTCCGAGAAGTTCCCACTCCTGAGTGAGCAAGTTCTCTGAAATCGAGCGCTGGTCCGAGGAACAATACTTAACTATGTAGATGTGCCACAATCGATGTTCTTTGCCCGACAACTTCTCAGAAACACAACTAATGTACGAAGAAAACTAGTTGCGTTTCGCAGTATTGCCCAGGCTTGATGAGCTATATTATTTGCTGCGATTTCATATTTTTCAAGTAAATTTATAATGCGTCGTTTTAAATGCGGCCGGCTTGTTAGTTTGCTTGTAATTATGGATATTAACTCGTTAAATACCTCTAATTACGTTGGTTTTTGTTTTTTAAGGAAATTTTAAATTAGTCGTGCATAATAAAGGTTTTTCTTCCAGGGCTCTGGACTAATATACCTTGTAATGGATTGAAAATAGATAAGTATGGAGGCAGTAAGCTTATAAATGAATGTATGAACATCACATTTGGTAATAAGCTCGACTAATTGTACGTGGCATATCTACTAGCACAATTTATTTAGTTTTAGTAGTTTTTGAACCGATATGCCAGCTATACGCCTTGTTGATAAAAGTAATTAGGAGAATAACTCCCCTAACGAATTAATTCTGCAGGGGGGTCCCTCAGTCTGAGACCCTCAGGCGTGAGGGAATACGACTCAAAGTGAGAGTGAGAAGAGAGAAGTAATAATCTATTAGTAAATACTATTATTACTTATAAAAGAGAGTGGTGTTAGTTACACCATTTATAACTCAAGAACGGCTGAAGATTTAGCTAAAAATTGGTGGGGAGTAGCTTAGAACCAGGCGACGAACATAGGATCTTTTTTTTTAAATTGAATTGTATAACATCCAAAATCTGCTTATTTATTGCCTCTAGGGCGGAACAGAGTTCGCCGGGTCAACTAGTTATTATTAAAATGTTTAGTATCCTTCCAGCTGGGCACGCACATGAAGGCGGTAGAGGTGCACGATCAGCTCGGCAAGTGTAAGGTCGTGCTGCACTGCAAGTGCTCGCACAGGTACTGCGACATTACTGCCATCGACTGGAGCCCTACTGGCAACTCTTTTGTCACGTTAGTATAGAGCCTCCATTTATTTTCTTATTGCCATCATTTTTGCCAGGATTCGACGCTTTAAGTTGTATAGGGGATTTTTTTCGGTTTTGTTAGTATGTATTTAAATTTAACGTTTCAAAAATATCCCTAAATTGTATACGGAATTTTCTATTGTTTTTTTAGTAAGTTATTAAATGTAACGTTCCCAAATGAAAGTAAAGCTTTGTACTAGTCACAAATACATGAAGCTTTACATTTTGGTGGAATATTTTACTATATAGGTATCGTTTGATTACAGAATAAATAATAGTCTTTGGTGGAAATAAAACAAGTCTCAAGTGACTTTATTGTGTTCGGATATTTATGGCATTGCATAGTCTATGTTAGAAAAGAGGGTTTCAAATCTCAACGCCTATAGCGCATAAATACAATATCAGAAAACCTGCGGTATTTATAGTCTTGACATAAGAGTTCATCATTCTCTATAGGTACATATAATAAAGCTGAAGTGGGTCGAAAGTCTGAACATCGAATATATTTAAAAAATGTAGAAGATACTTAGAGTTGATAGCAGAACACGTTCCAACAACTTATAGAATTTTGGCCTGTTTATCTGTTTCTCTGTGTCTCTGTGTCTCAGTTTATTTAAACGCTCAGCACGCCAAAACGGCTGAAAGGATCGTCTTGATTTTTGGTATGTAGGTAGTATGAGGTCCCGGAAGTGTTATAGGCTACTTTTAATCTCGAAATAACGCGAGCGAAGCCGCGGGCGTCCACTAGTTAATCAATAAATGAATCAGTACAGATAATATGTCTTTCAGGGGCTGTTCAACGGGTGCAATCAGTGCTATGAGCCGGGACAGGTTTGTGATGACGACTCGACCGGTTTTCAGTCAAGCTACCCTCGTGGTTAGGATATCTCCCAATGCACGACTAGTTGCCGCCGCCGGGTTGGGCGGGGATGTCGTGCTTCTCATGTCCTGGCCTCGGCTGAATATGTACTCCTATCTGCCTATACATCAGACGGTTAAGGTATGTCCTTAATTAGTCCTGTCTAATAAATGATAATTGTTTCAACGACAACTATGTGCGTTATGGAACATAAGCTTTACACTTATTACATACAGCGTATTCTCATAACTTATGGGCTTGTCAATACAATATGAT
This sequence comes from Macaria notata, assembly GCA_927399415.1. Lineage (NCBI taxonomy): Eukaryota > Metazoa > Arthropoda > Insecta > Lepidoptera > Geometridae > Macaria > Macaria notata. The sequence continues at coordinate 7,917,919 of OV656725.1, read as the reverse complement.
CTCTAAAGGGACAGCATCTGTTTATACACTATAAACAGAAACGAAAATGCGTTGTAGAATATAAATACTGTCATGTTTGTATAAAAAAGAACGCGATGATACCATACAATGACCTTGTGTAATCCGCGCTGCAGTCGTCTCAACATCTTTTCCCTATAAAACACTTCATAATTAAATGTACAATCATGGTTATGTCCCAGGACCTGACGTGGCACCCGTGGCACAGTGCTCTGCTCGGCGTGGCCTTCATGCAGGGCTCGCACTCCAGCCTGGCGCTCTGGGAACCCACCTCACATAGGTAACATGGAGACCAAATGTATTTTGATAAAATCATTTTTTAATGAAACTCAATGTTTAATGTTCACTTTAAAAAGAACATGTTCACTAAGATATTAATGGAGAAATGATATAAAGAATTATTTTGCAATTTGTAGGCATACAACAAATAAAAGTGCATCTTGACAGCTTTCATGTTTTCAGGTATACTTTGTTTCAAGAATAAAGTTTAAAATGAAAATAAATGAATTATTTTGATTTGATTTGAATGTTTTTCACAACTATTTATTTATTTAATAATAATTAACACGGTTCGCAACCAATTACATTAATTATTTAATTATAAATATTCAAATACCTCACAATAACAATATTCACTCTAAAGTGTACGACAGTCAATTTAATAAAATATACAATACCAATATATAATACAATGTTGTTTGTGACAGATACGAGCTGCACAAGCTGGGCCGCGGGCCTTACAGCATCGACTCCATGCTGTTCAACCATAGGACTGGAGAACTTGTGCTTAGTTTGTGGAGTTTAGGTATTTTTTACCACTACAATAAATACTTACAATATGTACATTGGCTCACAACTATGTTTGATGTTTCGTGTTCAAGCCTGCAACGAGGACTTACCAAAAATCTACCTATATCATAGATATCATATATATAAATATGGAAACAAAATGTTGTTATCAATTCAAATCTATCTGCTGCTTTATCTTGTAAATTTACATATGTACTACTATATTGCACATGTTTTAAGCTCTGCCCATATCAGCTTAACTTATAGTCAGGAAATATGGTCGCAAATAGTACAAGAAGTTTCTTTTATTATAAGTGACATTACCGTCCGATGGATTTGTATGCGTAATAGATCCGTGTTTAAATATGTACCTAACTAAAGCCCACTTCAAAATCTAGAGTAAATAGGTTTCTTTTAGGCAAGCGTGCTACATCTTAGACTATAGTGGTGCTTAACATCAGGCAGGCTATAGCCAAACGTAAGCCTATTTAATGTAAAAAAAAAACTTGACGTCGCATTGCTTCAGTCTGGGGTGTAATAAGATTTAAAGTTACCTTTTTACTTTAGTTACATAACTACTACATATTAACTATTATCGGGTAAGCACGCTCCATCTTAGGCCTTTGCTTGCTATCAACTATGGCCAAGTGCAAACCCGTTCGAGTAAAAAGAAACAGATTTTTTTCTTACTTTCCAGGTGTGAACGAAGGTACTCCAAAATGCTCCCAGCTGGTGGTACTGAGTGACTTTGACACGGTGGTGGACCAGTGGGGGGAAGGTCGCAGTGGCCTCGACCGCGTCCGCACCATGGTGTTTAGCCCGGATGGGACCAAACTAGGTAAATATCTACAAAATGCTCCCAGCTGGTAAGCTAGATTTACAAACATAATTATTTTTTATGAGTTAACAAAGTTTCGTCTCGTAACGTAAAGGTCTTACACCTGTATAAGCAGTAAAATCATAGTTCCAATTTTGTACAGCATACGTACGCCATATTATTGTTATACATTATTGAGAACTAACCGTCATTACTCATTATGTATTTTCATACAAAGAAGAAGGGCACTAAGCACTAGATAGTAGATTACAACGTTGCTAAACATCAGACGAGTTGTAGTCAAGCGTGAGCCTATCTAGTATAAAAAAATATTACACTAAAGGAGCTTATGTCAACATTAGGTTCTTATTTTAAAGTACCTTCAAGAAAACAAAATAATATTCATGTTATCAAAACATATTAATAATATACTTATACAAAAAAACTCGTACAAAAAAGTTTATTAAGTCACAGTTGACTACATTGCTTGCTGACCTCCATCAGTACCTACAGTGTACTGATGAAGATCAGTGACATTGCCCTAATGTTGAGCTCAACGTTTCATTTTAGGTTCTTGATTGTAGCTAAAAACAGTAAAAGAAACAATAATGATTTTTTTATGTTTTCGCAGCAACCGCAACAGTGGACGAAGATCTCATAATCTGGAACTTTCTTCCCAAAGAATACGAGAAGAAGAAGAAGATTTGCTGCAAGGATTTCTCATTATTCCCTCAATTTCTTGACAAAGTCACATACGGCTATGTTCTGCGGTAAATAATTCAATTCAATATTAATTATAATTCAATGTACACATATTTAGATGATATTATGCTGGAAATAATTTATCTAATTAATAATTTATTTAGGCATTCATAAATATTTAAATAAATCTTATTTTATACACATTCTTTCATTGAAATTTATGTCTAGTCAAGGAGATTTTTTTATTTAGCTTCCAATATTTGTAAAATAACGGTATACAGTAATCATCATCATCATTCACAGCCCTTGAAGCCTCACTACTGTACTGCGTAAAATAGGCTTACCTTTGGCCATCTGCGTCAATAACATTAATAATTAGTTGACTTTACAATCCCAACATAAATAATAAAAAAGTTTCTAAACTCCAAAACAAAACTAAAATATCCACAAACAAACAAACACCCACTCGTCTTCTATATATATAGTTGTTAAAAAGCTTATTTTATGCATGCTCGACCAACATCGAAGTTGCGTGATTCAATCGTAGCATCTTAATAAATAGGACATCTAGCAGACATCTAGTACCGCTGCCTCATGTTCTGATTGCTATCAAGACAATGATAAATATACTATAGGTACCTACTTAATACTTATAAACGAGTAGGTAGTTTTGTGAAGCTAATGGTGTAAGTCAAATTTGATAATGGTGACCCAAAGGTCACTCTGGTCACTGGTCAGGGAAAACCATAATCATAGTATGAAATGTAGGTAATGTCTTATTTTCAAAATTCAAAATTATTTATTGATGCAGATAAATGTACATACATGAAATGGCGGCTCTAGATACCAAACTAGGCGTTAGCCTGTATCTTGGTACCTAGTCAATATTTGAAAGATGCTTGCACTTTGTGGACCTACCTAACATGATTTGCTTTATCCTAGTTATCCAAGTCCTATCATTATACTTAGGCAGAATTCTTCGGGTACATCTGTCTAGGATGTATCATTTTATACGTAGCATTGTTCACATTCAAATTTTCATATATCACAATCTTGTCGATTTCTCGCTTACTGGCGCTAAATGGAAGATGTTTTCATTTATTCTGGCAGAATTAATAAGTATTTTATTAGTGCAAAAACTTAGGTGATATAAACTATGAAGCTAGGAGCTCACAGCCCTTTTCACACACAAACATAAGTTAAAAATAATTACACACTTTATCATATATTTTATGTTACAAAACATACAGTCACACACATATGTTACAATCCCGTATTATCATTACCTCCCCCCCTCATAGATCAGCAACACGTTGTCACACCGTCTACAATAGCACGCGTGCAGTCCCCTGATTAACCGGCCGATTGAAAACTATACTCGGTGTGAATGCGCCCGATTTACGGGCTCGACGAATCACGTACGTTTGTGTGGTAATTTAAGTTGTAGGTATTTGTGAAGTAGGGTAAAACTTGAAACTGGGTGCAGGAGAGACCTTTGTATAAGTATTTAAGCATAAGTATTGTTTGTTGGCTGTATACTAACACCTTAAAAGTTTTAAGAATTTGTGGTAGAATACAAATGTTAAGTTAATTAGTTTCACAACATGAACATCTGAAATCTTGCTAAAAAGCCCGTGGGTACGGTTTTTTCTCACATTTACCGAGGTCAAGTAGCCGTTATCACGGTCTTTGGATAGCTGCAGTATGTACCTAGTCAAAATAAGAGTAGACTTAAACAAAAAAAAAATACAAAATTAAAAAAAGGTATTACGTTAATCGTTCTGGAGCTTCTTTTTATAGCATGAGAGTGGCTAACTCTGGTGTCGAGAGTTTATCAAGCCGCCCTAAGGGCCTCTGACATGGCTTAACGACTGCTGTACTAGACAAACAGCCGGGACCTACAATTTAACGTGTCATCCGACCCACGGAAGCGCCCAAAACGGATTGCCACTTTTCGGTCACCCATCCGCGTACTGACCGCGTCGACCTTTGCTTAACTTTGGTAATCGCATGCAATTGCCTCCGCTAGCTGAGCTACTTGCGAGTTCTCGAGCCATTGGGTGGATTAAATCTCATAATACCTGAGTTTATCATACTCACATGTACTCACTCCGTTTTACCTGCTGCAGGCTGTTTTAGCATTATAATGACGATCTTATCTAATTCAAATTAAAAATAAGTTCCCATGACTAATTGGCTATGCACTCAATATTTGCAAACAACTTATCTATTAATTAGTTATCCTTATAGCAGCATCCACAGTTACAACACATAAAGAAAGCAACCTGACTCGACTTTCGATCGATTAATTTCTCCTAAACCAATCGAAGATACAGACTCGGCCAGTGTCCAAAGAATACCAATATCACGATCTATCGAAGTATTTCGATTATGGCTCGGCCGTCCAATCGAAGCTGGCTGTCACTTTGTCAATGACTACCAAGAAGCCGTATCGAGAGCAATCTAAAAATTCTTTCTACTAAAATAACAAATGGTTTTCCTCATGGGCGTATTGAAAAAATAAACGTAAGTAGACGTTTAGTGCTTTCGTTCTAGTGCTTCAATGCCGTTTTAGGCGCTTGGTTCCGGCTCTAGTTGGGTAAGAGTAATGAGGTTGCGGTTTTTGTGTGAGATATATAAATTAGTTGATTCGTAACGCATTGTGTTGTATACCATACTCATTTATTTATTGGTTCTTATTTGTAATGGGCTACAGCGTATGGGTTTCCCGCTAAATGTGAGGTATGTTCATATGTTCTTAAATGCTTTCGCTTAAACAACGTAACAGTTTGACAAGTCAAATGTAAAAAAAATGCTACAGAAACTAATTGATAAAAATTCTAACAATTTGGACCCTGTCCATTCGCAGCTACAACCATCATTTATTACATTGTAAACCTGATGTTCTATTACTACCATATATGTACTAGTTTTACATTAGTTTTTAAGTTCCTTTAAGTCTTGTAATACTTTGATGTGCGTTATATATTATATGATATATCTATCTAACCACAAACGCACACACACGTCTGATCATGGTCGCCACATGAATGGGGCTCCTCTCTCGCGGTGACGTCACAATGAAGGCATAAATTAGCAACCTCTTATTGCGACGTCGGTTCTGACGCGACGACTCAATGATCTTAAAATATGTGCCTGCTATACGTTACCGTTTTCTAGTTTTCTATGGGGAACCGAACTATGATTTATATTAAATCATGGGGATTGAGTAGTTCTGTTACTTGTGCTGACATATTCTTCTACTCAAGGTAAAGAAATATTACGCTGAATAGTTTTAACGTGACTTATACGTATATTTTTAGGTAAAGTGGGGTTTTTTTGTCTCCATGTCTTTGTAAATATTTATTTACAATAATAACATATAAAAACAAGGGAAAAAAACTAAACATACTACTACTACTAACTACTAAGTGGGGTTGTTATGTATGTACGTTCATAACATTTAATTGACATTAACAATATGATGTAAACATAAACTAAAAGCTTTTAAATGTATTAATAAATTGTTCAAAAGTTTTCAAAACTTTGGAGCGCTATGAAAACTGACTGTCTGACATAGCTAAACAACTACTGCAAAAAACTCTAAGGAGATTCCGAGGAAAATCAAGGATTTAATAAAGCACCTGTTGGAAGTAGTATGTACCTCTGATATACTACCATTTCCATTGAATTGAAGTTGGTGCTTGGTAAGTAATAATCGTGAAATACATAAACCACGGTAGTTTCATACCCAATAACCAATATTACAGCCAATATTTGAACTACATTCAGAAATTGAACACCATCAAAACTGATTTAGCTCTTCTTTGTCTCGGGTGGCGGGATTGGTTCGGCCTTCAGTTTTATCGTCTCAAATTATTGGTCCACTATAATCCGTGCAATTCAACTGCTAAAGCGGCGAAAATCCGAACTAAAAATTTAACATAGGAATATAATATTGATTGTTTATTCATGACAGAAGTGCTGCCAAAGTTATTCAGGGTTGGGTTTAGGTGAAAATCGATGATTGTTTGAAGGAAATATGCTATTATCTGTTTATCTTATGTCACAAAACCAACGTAAACTGTTGACAATTACGACAAGTAGGCGTTGAAGTTGAAATGTGGCGAGTATTTTCTAAATCGATGAAAAATATTCGTGATAAATAGAAACTCATAAGTACTCGGTATTGAAACAAATAAAATAAAATATAAATCTGTAAAAAATATGTACGTATGTATCATATACATATGTATATCCGACCGTACCAAGGTACGTGATGTCGGATTGGCAGTAATAAATCTTAAATGGAGTTGCGCGGGACATGTGGCTAGACGAAACGACAATAGATGGAGCAAAACTGACTGTGGCCAAGAACAGGCAGACGAGGAGTGGGTCGTCCGGCAGTGAGATGGGTCGACAACATTGTACGAGTCGCGGGTTCTTTATGGATGAGGTCTGCACAAGATCGACGCAGCTGGCACATTCAAAAAGAGGCCTATGCCCTGCAGTGGGATAGAGAAGGTTGTGGGTGATGATGATGATGTATCACAAAATAAAACTTACAGAACTAGACTTCGTAGTTGGTTAGAAATGAGAATTGAATGTATTAAAATTTCCTATATATACTAAAAAAAAGATTATCTAACTGTACGAACTAAAGTAAAATATCCGTAGAATAAATTAAGTTCTATGTTCGAATCGTTATTTTTATTAAAATATTGCCAACTGCATTAAGATAATCATTTATAATAAGTTAACCTATACCAGCAATCATGAGAGTCATAATTAACTTAAATTAATCGTAACATTCAATTAGTTGGTATCAATAACATGCCCGTATTCCTTTGTGCATTTACCGAGCCGCAATTTAACATGAAATCGAATACCTTATCAACACACTTATCAATTACAGCGACGTTTTAAGTAAGGGCCAGAATCCGGTGAGTAACATTCTGTGTAGGATAAGTATGTATTTTTTAGTTATCTATTCTATAGATATAATAAAACTGCAGAGGGACGGGATTCTAAACATTGGAGATATTTAAAAAAATGTTTGGTGATACTTCGAATTTATAGCATAACACGTTCCAACAATTCCTGGAATTTTTAGTTTCCGATATGTAACTGACCGATATTCAATTGTTTTTAATATTTTCTAACAGATTTCGTCCTATCGTATAGTCGATTGAAATGTTACATTAGCTTTGCATTTTTAAAGTACGCAATTTTATTCAATCGTCAATAGAAGCTTAACTTCAGGGAGACATAGTTTAGAAGCTAACAGGCTGCTTTATGCAAATATCACATTGAAAAGTTATAAAATACAAAAGGCACGGTTTAATCGTGACACTCTGAGACTTAGTTTCGATAAGTGAAAAGATAATGATGTTGTCCAAGTTAATTGTTTATTTTGACCTCATGGTTCCCAATGAGAAGACTCAATTATAAAGCAATCGTTACTTAAAATTAACTTAAAGTGAACGCCGGCTTGTTTTACAAGTCAATAATCGTACTTAAGTGATAACCTTAACTTTGAAGATAAGCTAATGAAAAGTTGTGAACTTACAAGAAATTAAGTTCTTAAGTTTTTTCACCGTTTAATCTGAATATTACTTTGTAATGTTTCGATAATGAGATGATTAAACTTTTTATTAATTCTATGAAAACCTGTATTGTTTTTGTACACATGTGCCTGCCTAGGGTTACCAGGATGCCAAATATATATATTGTATTTGATTCAAACGAACTAAAAACGAATTATAAATTAACAATAACATATAAACTATAACCTAATAATAGACCTATCAAATTAACCTAATTAGGTCCAAATGTTTATTCTACTAACAATTTCACATACCATCTGATATAAGCCACTTAAACTAATAATAACGAAAACTAGCTTCTATTTATCGTTTTTAGGGTAGGGTTTACTTAATTGTTTTTTTTTTTTGCGCGATTACCTTCTTTATCAATTCCGAATCATCAATCAATTTTTTGGGTAGGTTTGGTTTCACAGTCCTGTGTAACTTTTATGAAACTTTGATCAGTGCTTATTGAGAGGTATCCCTATTATATGGAGCATATCATTTTGATGCCACTAATTTGTACTTAAATATACAAAATGCAAATGTAATGGACACTTTTCAATTTAAAAATTTCATAAAAGTTATCACCAATTACTGCCAATTACAGCTATAGGCAATTGATAAAATGACAAATTTACAAGAAATTGACTTTTTGAACGCAAATTGTCTTACTATCAGACGACTGAACTGTCTTGTTGACTTACACCAGGCTTTTACTGTCTATTACATGACCCAGGCTTTTACTTATCAATAAATATTGTAGTTTCAACCTTTTGTAAACTCTTTCGTTTGAAAAAAATAACAACTGTCGTTACGGTCTATTACTCTATGAAATACATCTAATGATCACATTGTTTTCTCATCATAATGTCCATTTTATTGTAAAACACTTGACAGTCAGGCATTCTAACAACAGTTTGCCTAGTAAATCGTGGTGGGAGTCCAGATGGTTCGACAGCCATAGCTATAACTTAGTAATACAAAAATCAGTGAGGAAATCCAGCGACGTAACTGTATGCATTTGACTGCTCTGTTAGCTTAGTTGGTAGTGTCTCTGCCTTCTAATCTAGGGGTGCGGGTTCGATTCCCGCATAACACAAGTAATTATGCAAATTAAAATTTGTAATTATTTGTTTGCAGTCTGGTCGTTTCTATGTATAATAAGTATGTATTTACAAAAAAAAAGTATATATGTATTATATCAGTTAACTAGTACCCATGATACAAGCGTAAGCTTAGTATGGGGCTAGATGGCGCTGTGTTATATGTCCTAAAATATTTATTTATTTAACCACCTTTTACCAGCAAACGGTAGCGTCGCGCCGCACCGTGATATCTAGGCATCCTATCCTACCGTTAACATTCATTCGCCGAGCCTATTAGACAAATGAGTCCATTGCAATTGCTAAACATCTCGAGATAAAAGCAAAGCTCGATCTAGACGAGCATTCCTTCCTTCTTGAAGCGTATAACAATAAAATTTTAAGGTTACTTCGGGAATGCCGCGGGCTACATTGTGCGCAAAGTGGGTATTGCCTAAGTTATCTTGTTGTACAGTTACTGTCTTAAATCGGTATTACTCTTTAAGGTTACATCTGAAAACATCGCTTATTTGAGACTTTTTTAAAGGAAGTATAGACTGTATAGGATTTACCTACATTTGAAAACTTGGAAAAGAAACAAGATTTGTAAGACAAATGTGGTGATTGATATAGGTGAGATATAGCGTTTGTTTCGGAAACGACGTGTGTAGGATCGTAGTGTTTTGTTTGTTATAATATATTGTTTATCTATACTAATATTATAAAGCGGAAGAGTTTGTTTGTTTGTTTGTTTGAACGCGCAGGAACTACTGGTGCGAATTGAAAAATTCTTGTTGTTAGATCATTTATCGAGAAAAAGCTTTAGGCTTTATAACATCACGCTGCAACTAATAGGAGCGAAGAAACAATGGAAAATGTGGAAAAAACGGGGAAAATTATTCATCTTTGAGGGCTCCCGTTGCGTGTGCTGCGAAAACGGTTCAAGATATCAAAAAAATATGTATGAAAAAATTATTCCTCTTAAAATGATCTAACAAAATGCCTGCAATAGTATATGTCTATCTTTTAAGATTAACTCACTAAAACCATTATTATGGTAATAACTATTCCATGCGGACGAAGTCGCTGGCACAGCTAGTATTTTATACGACTGGAAAATAGTAAGTATTTATAGTAAAGTAAATTAAAGTGAAACCCCAACGTCCCGTTTTGATTGCTGTTGTGAATCTCAAGATTAGAGGAGTTATGTCATATTAGAATGGATATTTTTTTTAATAAGTAAATTCCACGTCTAACCAATTCTTTAAAATAAAAAGAAGCCACTTTTGTTGGTAACAGTGTAACAATCGGATCTGTCCCCGACAGTCCTCAGACAGGCGTTTAGCAAAGCTTACTTTAAGGTGGAATGGGCTGGCGCGGGAGCACTTAGTGCTTCTAAAGTTCACCACCTTCTAACTTTTACATGTATGACCAATTGTTTAACCGCAGACAATTCACCTTCTCTCTACATGAGTTAATTAAAAAGTAACATTTTATATGTTTGTTATTTTACAGTAACGGTTGAAATATGCCAAGGGGTTATTTTATAATCAATTTCAACTTTAATAAACATTAAATGTATGTATGTCGTATTGTAAACTCACTAATTAGATGCTTAACTGAAATGCAAAATGAAAATATTTAAAAAAACATTTTACGATATCACAAAATTAATGTGGTTGAATTTATATGGTGCTAGGTATATGTTAAGATACCCACAGTTTGACACATATATATCACTTAATCTTTATTTTAGGGTCTTTTACTTTGATTAAGTTTTTGAAATAAATACTTTTTTTTTACAAAAATACAAAGAGTATTTGACGAAACTTTGTAATGGATCTTTGTCTGAAATGAAATATTTTGAATTATAAAAATAACTCCTATAATAGTACATCGGCATTAGTCCATCAAAGCCTCCAGGGCTTGCGTCGGCTCCAACATGATCCAACGGTTAATTATGGTTTTGTAACTCAAAACCAGGCGCCCGCAACCTTTCGGGAAAGCTGTAAATTGAATCAATTGAGGCATAATGTTCTCGCACTTTATGCTCATTTTGATTTTGCGTGCTCACAAACTTGCTTATCGAGTTATTGTTTACAAGTGTTTACCTTCGAAATATATAGAATTATTATGTTATCCACCTAAAATAATATATACTTCAAATGTGGCAAACGACACCAATTGCTTCTAGACGAGAAGGTCTACATACTATACCCAGTAGTGACACGACAAAGGCTGACGATAATGAAGGTGATCATTTTGTTAGTTACTCACATGTGTACGCGACTACAAAAAAAAATGTTCGAGAAAAGGTTTGTATCACCTAATAAAAATTACCAAAACCAAATAGCATTCATATCAGTTCAGCAAAGCAGTATCCAACATACAAACATGCTCGTTTATGTTATTACAATAAGAATTATAAGTAGTTCAATTTCATTTGAACAATATACCTAAAATATAGTACCTACCTACATACCTTTATGAATGTATCAGCAAGAGGAATTTTCTACGAAACTAGGAATTATACATTGTAATGAAATTGAAAGGATAAAAGTACCAAATAAGCTTTAACAGATCAACGATAAAGAAACCAAATAAGCTTTAAAAGATTCTTATCTCAACTTTGAAATAGCCTTTCTGCTTTACACCACCTTATCGACGGCTATTAACTTCAATTACTCCTAAAACCTTGTCCAAACATAAATCAACAATTCCCATTATACTCCCACGCAATCAAATTGTCATCTATAAATCAATATTAGCATTATACGACTGGCAAATACCCAAATTAATGTCAAACTAACATCATTAGTTCGAATAACATTTTACAAGACCAATATGTAGGCAATAATTCAGTGTTCAACATCGAAATGTCCTAAGCGACAGACCCTTAGAAACAACTTACTGCATTCTTCCTACCAGACATTAAACTCAACATTCTTGACGCAAATTTAGCACCAAACAACTTAGCAATAAAGTTTATTATAGTTTGACAGTAGGTGTAGGTTCCGCATGACTTTGTATCCAATGGTTCGGGAGGATATATAGCGCGATCTTCGCTGGATCTAGGCTTTCTCTTTGTAATGCCGCTGGTACAGGGCCATCACCAACATGCAGATAAGTTATGAAATAGTCATAATTTATACATATAATATGTGCAAAGTAACCTGCAGAGACATGATAACTGTCGGTGCTATCAGTTTTTGGATGGGTCTTCAAATATGGCTTTAATTTAGGGTTCCAGTTTCTTGTCACGTACTTGCATACAAATTGATTTAGGATTTTAATTGAAGGGATTGGAAGAAATTGCTAAATAAAAAAATATTAATATTTTTTTATTTAATATTTTTACATTGTATTTGTGCATCAGGTAACCTATAGCCACGCTTGCTTAATCAACACTAGCACAAGCGGTCTACAATAAAAAGGCACTAGAAATAAACATGGCTATCAATTGAGGGTGCTGAAACACACCGTTTGGCCCTATGTGACAAATTATACATATATTAGAGAGTGGTAGATAGCCAGGCAAGTTACAGAAAGTACCCTAATTGCGATTCTACTGTTATTCTGATTTTATTATAGTCACATTACGATAACTTTAGCAAAAGGATCTTATAAGAGGCAGTGTTGTTTCAGAAAACGCCTTTTCAGTTCAAAGGTATAAGTCACAAAAAGCGGTCGAGTGCTTTATAAGGTTCTTTAGCCGGACAGCCCTGTGCGGTATATTCGATACAGGCTTTGTTTTGTGATGCTTTGGGTATGATAGGGGTAGATATGGCGGTGTATTTGTTTTTATTTTCTGTTTTTTGGCTAGAAAAATTGTTGAAATAGTTATTCTTGTACATAAATACGAGTACATTATATGTTACATAACTTTATAAATAATGTGAAGCGATGAAAAATAAGTACAAAATGGTCAAATTGCAGTTAGAAATTGTCCAGTAGTTAAGAAGTTAGTACGTACTGATTTTAATGAGATAACTTGTAATAAAATATTTGACTATTTACTTATAAATCTCTAATTTATAAAACAAAAAACTGCTTAATATTACTCTTCAAAAGCAAAACTGATTTTCACAGTATCACATTACAGTAGGTTTCAATTAATTTAACTATATACCTACCTACTCTTGCTAAACCTAAACACTACCTATCCCCGGCAGGTCAAACCCTCTGTCTAAAGTTTCCTAGCCCGACATGAAGCCACAGCGAGCCTATAGCTAGGCTATAAATATATTTCGTATCGCACGCACAACAATTAAATTATCATAGGGAAGTCGGCGCACGCGACGCGAGAGTTATAGGGACGACTGCGAGAGGATGCCCGGTGGGAAAGTGTACAAAGCTGGATTTTGTAGCTCTTAGTAAGGTTTTTATGGTTTTTGTTGTTTGAATATTTTACCAATGGGTTTCAGGTTTGCAAATTGTTTTATTTTTTATTTTTTTTATCAAATGATTATATGATTACTACTACGTTTTATTATTGGCTTACTTAATAACATGCACTTCAACTTATCGCAATCATGTCATTGTATAGAAACGATTGTCTATCCCTTGAATGCTTTCACGCCTTAACCGAGCTATAGATCAACATAATTTCTGATATGGTTACAGTATAGGGTACTGATAGTAGCATAGGCTACTTTTGATCCCGAAACAACGGGAATGAAAACGTAGGCATTCACTAGTAAAAACTGAAGACTTCAAATATCAAAACCCCTGTTAGTGATACTTGGTTCCCTTTCCCTCCCGGTGCCTCGGTCTGGGTGGCTGTTGTCAATTACCGGAGTTATTGCGCGGACAGATCGTGAGCGACCGATGCTGCATCTACACGTACCTGCATAGTGCATACACAGAACGTGCGCTTTGGAGTACGGTTCTGACCTTCATCGGATGCCAATATAAAGTATCGGCTGTTTATTTTTCTATTTCTAGTATTTGTTGACAGACACAAACAGAAATTCATCATTTTGTGAGTAACAAACAGTGAACAAACAGCTGAAGTAATAAACTTTGGAGTACATTGCCGTTCACCTGCGCACCTATTCCTACTTTATTTCCTACTTTACTTTTTCCCTAACTTCTTTGAGTCGTATTTCCTCATGACTGAGGGTCTCACCCCGCAGAATTAATTTGTTAGGGGAGTTCTCTTGGTCAGATATATCGTGGTTGGCGCCCAGGTCCTTCCACGGAAGACACATGTCCTCGGATATTGTGGTCCTCAAACATGTCGGTTTCCTCACAATGTTTTCCTTCATCGTTAAGCGAGTACAAATCCACACATAATTTGAAAATGCAAGTCATTGGTATAGGGCCGGATTTGAACCAGGGTACGCCTGGATGAAAATCAGACGCTGGAACCGCTGGAGCCACACTCGCTTTTCCCTAATACGTATAAATTATTTATTAATTCTGGTAAGTAATAAAAATACACATACATAGATACAAAAGCCTCCATACCAACTACTTTACTCGCCTCCAACCATGTAGGCCTCTATCAGTGTAACGGCGCGCGTCCCGCCCACTTCCGGTATGTCCGCCCCTTCCGGCCGCACTACGACCCCGGGTCACGCCCTCAGGCCTATCACGAGGCCTACTAAGGTTTCCGTTATTTAGGTAAAGTGCTTTACAATGTTATGTTATCATAGACAAGGTAAAATTTGCTCGTCTAAATTACAAAATAGTAGAATTTTGGGAGTGCCTATATATTTTTAAAGGTTTGTGGTACAGAAGTTTAATAATCTTTCTGATTAGTCTGAAAATTCTGACATGATGTGAATCACATGAAGCCAGAAAATAGTTGACCTAACATGTAACATGTTGTGTAATGCCAAAAGAGAAGGGAAAAAGTTTTAGAATGCAACCAGCATTTAAGTCAACGGTTACCTATACTTAGCTACTTAGCTTTTAGAGAAGAGATAATCAGCATAATGTGCACAAACCAATCAATATATTTTCAATGTTTAGCAGAATACAAACATAAATCATAAGGGCATACATATATAGGTATGTATACACTATAAGCCTAAACATTTGGCGGCCTTATCATCAAAGTGATCTCTCCAATGCAACCTTAGCAAGATAACATTTTAAGAATACCTCCACCACTAATATCATTATTCTAGATTTCTAGGTAAAGTAAGTTAGTTCGCATGAGAGTGGCCAGCTCAGCAGAGTCAGAGTTTTTAAAACGTCTAGGGTTTCTGATTTCTACTTTATATTGGTATTTATATCAGAACAGGTGCACTGTGGCGTGAATAAGCGTCTTTAATCATCATTTATCGGATCTTCCTTTGTTAGGATCCTCGTAACTTAGATTAGTACTAGAAAGGAAGGGCAGCTTAAATAATAGGAGCTACATGGAGGCTTTGTTCAAATTACACTATACAAAGCAACTTTAATAAAATATTTGTTGGAAACGATTTGATTAATGGAGTAGGAATGTTAGTTATCTATACTAATATTATAAAGCTGAAGAGTTTGTTTGTTTGTTTGAACGCGCTAATCTCAGGAACTACAGGTGCGAATTGAAAAAATATTTTTGTGTTGAACAATAGACCGTTTATCCAGGAAGACTTTAGGCTATATAACTTCACGCTGCAACTACAAGGAGCGGAGAAACAATGGAAAATGTGAAAAAAACGGGGAAAATGGTTCAAGATATCAAAAAAATATGTATGAAAGAATTATTTCTCTTCAAATGATCTAACAAAATGTCTGCGACAGTATATTTCTATCTTTTAAGATTAACTCACTAGAACCGTTTTTATGATAATAACTATTCCACGCGGACGAAGTCGCTGGCACAACTAGTATTATGATAAATAGGCCTAGTAGATATGGCAAAAACTCGCCTGATGTTAAGCAACGTTGCAGCCTATAAATTACATCTTGTTCAATGACATGTATGTATTTTTATGGAAAACTCTAGAGCTAGTTTCTTATAATTAGAAATAATTTTTAATATACAATTTTGAGGCTAGACTTTCAATAAAAATAAGTAGATATAATATAGTTTAGTTTATATTATAGCTATTCAAACTACCGACTCATTAAATGTATTCATTACAATTACCTCAACACAAATTCGTGGAAGCGAAGACCGTCAACAAAAACAGAGATAATTCAATCGACCGTTAGCACAGAGCTAATAATCGTACAGAGAGCATTAATTAGATCAGCCTGCAGAGAGCACACCTGTTTGACAAGTGACAGTCTGTGTGTTATCTACTCGCTGGATCGGGGACCGTTGAGGTAGCTGACATGTGGCGAGGACAATAGGTAATAATTATAGAGTAAATACATCTCTCTCTCTCTTGAGTCGTATTCCTCATGTCTGAGGGTCGTGACTCCTCCGCAGAATTAATTCGTTAGGGGAGTTCTGTTGGGCAGATACATCGTAGTGGGCGCCCAGGTCCTTCCACGGAAGACACATGTCCTCGGATATTGTGCACCTCAAACATGTCGGTTTCCTCACGATGTTTTACTTCGCCGTCAAGCGAGTGCAAATCCACACATAACTTGAAAATACATGTCATTGGTAGGATTGGATTCGAACCATGGTGCGTCTGGATAAAAAGCAGACACTGGAAAATAAAGTAAATCCGAGAAGCAGCTCGATAGTGAGATGACATTTCTTAGCTCGTTGGTAGAAGCTGGATTAGACAGGGACGTACTGTGTGGCGCGCTGCAGAGGAGGCCTATACCCAGCAGTGGGTGGATACCAGCTGATCTGATGATGATGATAAAAGTTTTTATATTACCTTTGCTGTATGCTCTGCTGCAGTTTAAATGTAAGATAGGTAGCCAAACAATATATTGAATGCAGAGATTCTACGAGTAGGACTAAAAACTGAAGATGCCATATCAGGATCTAAAGGTAACGTACACTGACTTTAATAATTTCCTTAGTCTAACAAAAAAATTTGCCAGGAATGTAGGTCTAACTGACACTACGCGTTACACTTTAGCACTATCTATTTATAAAAGCTCATTGATATCATCGTTTACTTTGTATCCAACAATAGTTGATTTACCACCATCAAAGCTAAGCATCAACTCTGCCCAAATATATCGAAGGTTGAGACAAAAGAGCATCTTCCTACACCCCATGCAAACTGATTACACACGGATAAATATGGAACTACTAAACTCACACCAAAATATGATCAGTAATTTTACATACAGGGACAAAAATGCTGCTTTGAGTCCCATACAGACTTATCTTGCCTGGGCTCTATCTCTCTTCTATAATTGGCATCGTCCATATTACCATTCGTTATGGGCATAGTTAAGGACATAAATAACAAGCATGCTTTATAGTCTACAGAAGGCCTGCAATCATTGGAGGGCGAATCGGAAGCCACAATGCCAAACAATTTATTTTAATGGGCATTTATTAAGTTCGCCATAATAATCTGAACCGCGCGGCGGGTGGTGGAATACTGCAGGGAACGATATTATAACTAATAGAAGACTCACTAAGACGTAAATTACGACACACATACGCCAAACAAATCCTGAGTCATGTCACTTACTGGTAACCAACGCATAACTTTGTTTCGTTGATTTTCTAAAGTCGTACTTACAACATTATTATTGTCGAGTCGTTGTAGACATGTTAGTTCTAATTGTTGAAGGTACCTACGCCCCTTACATATGGTTGACAAAACAATTCTAACGGTGAAAAGTTATAGTTACCTACAACATGAAGGCAGCCAATCAAAGACGCCTGAAATGACATTGACAATTATACAATCTGCCAATTGTTATAATAGTTATGTTACCGACTGAAAACTTTCGTGTGAATTGCATTGCAAATACAGAAAACTTGAAACCTTTCTTTGTTTCGATTTTATTCGACCGCGAAGCTATTTGATAAAAAGTTATATCGTCTTCTCCACGTTATAAAGTCTATGTCTTCAGATTATCTATGTCATGCGCTCGCAAACCGATGCGTATCATACGTTCGGGCGTGTTAGGCCACGTTCGGCCAACTCCAGATCGTATCGGCCCGATGACAATGGCGAACAAATATGATCAAGTTCGCTCGTATATTCGTGTAACGTACGCTTTTCGTGTACAAGTTTATTCTGAATACCTGAATGGAGTGTAATAAATAGTCGCGTGCCGCAACTTATATGGAATTTGCATAGACTTGCTAATGGGGGTAGGTAATCTGGATCCCGTATTAATTATGAGTTAATTTATTAAGTACTAACCTGCACTGTGGAGGTTTTAAATTAAACTTTTATTGGAAAAAAAAATAATAAAAAATAATAAATATTCCGGGACATTGCACACAGCGCCATCTAGCCCCACACTAAGCTAACGCTTGTGTCGTGGGTACTAGATAACGGATATAATACTTATATACTTTTTTTTTTTTTTTTAATGAGCGAAAATAATCACGACCGGCAAGATTCGAACCTGCGTATTTCTGCTACCGTCAGAACGCCTTAACCACTAGGCTACGGTCTACTAACTGCCAGGCGCGAAAATCCACACTCATTTCCATACACTTCAGACTGAGCGGCTGATGGCGCCACTTGTGCTGTCAGAATATGTCTAACAAGCACTCATATCGATGTACTATGGACACCTCAAACACCTGGCTACAACGTTGGTAAACTTGTTGTCCGTATAGTTGAATCACACTGTAGATTAAAATCAACATTGAACTTCATACTTAATTACATTATTAACTTCGTGTCACTGAAATCGTGTTTAGTTTTACTCCATAAAGAGCGAACTCTAATAATGATGTCGATGCATAGGTATATATGTACATACTGCTTACTAGGCAACCAAAAAGTGGCTTTCCATTGTAGGCGGTCCCTTAGGTCGGATCACACGTAAATTTTTAGCCCCGAGTGTTTGTCATAGCATAGCAGTTGTTAAGCTATATCAGCAAGCTATGTTATGCCGGCTTGAAAATTCTCGGCATCAGAATTGGCCCACTCATGTAAGTTCATCGTTAAATCGCACAAAGGTCGAAGCGCTCGTAGCTCAGCTAGCGAAGGCAATCGCATGCGATTACCAATGTTAAGCAAAGGTCAACGCGGTCAGTCCTTGGATGGGTGACCAAAAAGTGGCATTCCATTTTGGGCGCTTCCGTGGGTCGGGGGACACGTTAAATTGTAGGACCTGGCTGTTTAAGCCATGACAGAAGGAGGTTCTTAGGGCGGCTTGATAAACTCTCGACACCAGAGTCGGCCACTCTCATTCGATAAGAAGAAGAAGATCGCACAAAGATTACCTGCAAGCGTCCCAAGTAGAGCGAATGTATCTCTTACTTCTATGCATGCGAGTGAATAATTCCTGCGTAATGATGAAGGCTGATTGTTGGTGACGGCGTCAAGGGACGGCCGCAGTCGCAGTGTGTCTCTGCCTGCTACTGTGTTGCAATACACTAGGGTACCTACTTCTGAGATGGGAAGGATACACGTCCTTAGTCATTTTTCTCCTCCTCTTATAATTGTGATTCTCATTAATGAGGGTTGTAAGTCTCTTGCGAAATTGATTCATATCTTTTAAGATACTGTTATAAAAAACGAAACTGTGACTGCATTCAAAAAGTTTTATTTTAAGGCTACAAGGACCCCGGTGTATTATTCCAAAGTTTGGTTACTGATTTATTTTATGATGATTACACTGAATATACCTACATCACAAGAACTAAACGTACTACTTCTAACTACTTCAAATTAAAAAGCACTTTGAAAACTAACTTCTATAGGTTTCTACCTTGACTGTTGAGATATTTATTAATTATTCTTAAGTCACTAAATCCCTTCACCCACTACGCTCGCTCGGCCAACTCCAGCATGGTGCAACCCTGATGAACGAGCGTGTATTGTCTGTCCAGGTATAATGCCATCCGGATTGTTTAGCCCTGGTGTACGCAGATTTAGGAGCTATGGCTATAGGAGGAGATGCTATTGCATTGCATGGGGCCATTGTGTGCGGATGAAGGAATTTATGGAACATAATTGTTTGGTAAGTAAATTTACACGGAAAGTTAGTTTAAATAAACATTAGAAAATATAGTGTTAGTCAGTTGATGAGCTGATATTATGATGCTAATTGATAAACTAAATTTCAAACTATTCGTACCGAAAAAAGACCTCGCTTCAAAAAAATCAACCGCGTTTTGTAATGAGTTATTTTGATTGTGGTTTACTTACGGTACTTTATTGTCCATCCAAAGGTTGCCTGGAAGAAATCGCCTAAGGCGATAAGGCCGCCCAATGTGCATTAAATTAGTTTTTAAATTTCTTTTTAGTATGTAATTTCTTTGGTGTGCATTAAAGACATATCTTATCTTTATATTTATTTTCACTATTTTATCAATAAAAGTTAGAGTTGGAAGTAACAGCCAGCGATAGAATAAAGGTATCATTATGAGTGAGTTCGTGAGACCACCGGCGTCGTGTATTGCAGTTTGCATCCAAACAACGCTGTTAGTGGCGGACAGACTATCGCACTCACCATCACGCCAGCTCGCCACCTAGCGGAGACATGGTGGAAGCTTATTGAATACAGTAGCTTGACCAAATAAAAAAATTGCTATTTTTTCTTACCGTAAGAGAATGGCCAACTCTGGTGTCAAGAGTTAATGAAGGCGCCCTAAAGGCCTCTGACATGACTTAACAACAGCCGTACCTACTATGAAAAATAACCAGGACCTACAATTTAACGTGTCATATGACCCACGGAAGCGCCCAAAATAAAATGCCACTTTTCGGTAACCCGAACGCGTCGATCTTTGCTTAACATTGGTAATTGTATGCGATTAACTGGACTTTTGGAATAACCTGAAAAAAATGTGGGTTCCTCTAAAAAACCCTCTATAATATATCTATATTTTAGAGGGTTTTTAATGGAAGAGCTAATGAGCCAAAAGTTGTAGACAAAAAGTTGTTAATTTTAACATAGGTACCTACTACGTAACATCGCCCTCAAAAGGTTTAACGATATACGATAGTTACCAGTTACCCTAAATATGTAAGAGTAGATGACATTTTTTTTTACATTATATAGGCTTACGCTTGACTACAACTTGCCTGGTGTTAAGCAACTAATAAAAATGTACCTATTATGTATATGTTTCGTGTAAACTCAACCTTCTGATATTTTTTGCGTAACTGCACAAAATGAAATACGCCAATGATACCTTACAACAAAACCACCAATCAAACTAGCGCAGCAATTCGTCAAGTAACTCGCGATAATCACAACACAAAGTGTTCAATTTGGTAGGAATTTGTTTAAAGTCAAAAGGTGTAAATTCGACATGGGCTAAGCTTTGATTTCCATGATTTCAGTTTATGAACGAACGCTTTAGAAACTGTTTTAAAATTAGCTAATCTAGTTGCGAAAATACCTAGAAGCTCTTATTCACTTTAGCAATCGCGATAAGAGTTATGTATGTTGATTAGTGGGTGCTCGCTCGCATTAAGAAGTTAAACTTGCGTCCCCTATTTCACCCCTTTAAAAGTGGCATTTGCTAAAATCCTTTCTTAGCGGATGTCTACGTCATAGCATCTACCTTCATTCCAAATTTCAACCCAATCCGTCTAGTAGTTTGGGCTGTGCGTTTTTTTGCGGATGTCTACGTCATAGCATCTACCTTCATTCCAAATTTCAACCCATTCCGTCTAGTAGTTTGGGCTGTGCGTTGATAGATCACTATATCAGTCAGTTCATAGATAACTATATCAGTCAGTCAGTCACCTTTGAGTTTTATATATTTAGATATTTTGATATGTTGTTTTAATTTATCTGAGCAGATATGTTTTCAAATCTGTTAATATTATTATTAATTTCTTGTAATATTGCATAGGTTGCTGTATAGTAGCTGAAAAGTCATATTTGTAAGCAAATACAATAATTGTAACAATGATACAGCTAAATTATTGTATCTGAATATAAATTGATACCTATCATAAATTCCGTGCCTTACCGTGTGCCTAATATTCATAATTTTTAAGGTAAGAATTCATAATTTTTCACCACTTTTCTTTTCAATAATATCTGAATAGCATTACCCTATTAGTTGTTGTCACAAAGTTGTGTATAAATATTTTAATCTATACAAGTTCATTATAAAATAAATAAGAATATTTATTATCTTGCGGAATGGCTTAAGCTTTCATTATTTTATCGAATGATATCAAATCTACATTTTCAGTTACCGGAGCTTTATTGATAGAGGCTCACTGAATGAAGTGCAAGCTAAGAAAAAATAGCGTTTATGGTGGAACAGGATTGAATAGTTAATAAAAAGCTATATTTACTTAAACAAATACTGAGTCATTAATAAGAGTAAATAAATCAAATTAATTTTCCAATATATTTGAGGTTTACTTAAATCTATGCAAAACAGACACAAACTAAACCGTTTTATGTTCGTTAATCACGATTTGCCTTTGTCTTTTGATGAGTCCCTAAGCATATATTTAATAATTCGACTTGTCTACATTGCCCTAGAAATAATTCGACTTGTCTACATTGCCCTAGGAATAATTCGACTTGTCTACATTGCCCTAGAAATAATTCGACTTGTCTACATTGCCCTAGAAATAATTCGACTTGTCTACATTGCCCTAGAAATAATTCGGCTTGTCTACATTGCCCTAGAAATAATTCGACTTGTCTACATTGCCCTAGAAATAATTCGGCTTGTCTACATTGCCCTAGAAATAATTCGGCTTGTCTACATTGCCCTAGAAATAATTCGACTTGTCTACATTGCCCTAGAAATAATTCGACTTGTCTACATTGCCCTAGAAATAATTCGACTTGTCTACATTGCCCTAGAAATCGCAATTCTCATTTAATTAGGTATATTTGTTTTCATATTTTATGTAGGTACATCATTATATAGGTTTGTGCATGATACTACCATTTAAGTTTTGAACAGGAAATAAACGAAATTTAAATTTATATACTGTTGTCATTGTGTTCTGTGCTACAGTAAACTCATTACATAAACTTCATGATCATTTTATCACAATATCTTCTTATGTAATCAAAACGAATCTGAAATATTTTATTAAGACATCTTTGTTTGATTCTATATAATTTTTTATGCTGATAACTTGGACCCCCACCTCACTAGTGGTGCTATAAACCTCATCATGTGATGGATCACGTCAGCACCTCCCTGCGACTCGAATTAATCGATGTTTCGACGCCACTCGATATAAATGCGACCACATCTCTATCAGTAGGTGCCAATTTCCTGTTATTGACTTTGAAGGATGTTGTTTCATTACTGTACCACTTTATCAGTTAATATACTACCTGCTTGAAGGTAATAGTCACAAAAATAATACCTAAATAAATATTTTAGTCAAAGTCAAAGATATTTATTGCGAAATATAGTTACAATTGATGGTAGTGAGATTACATAGGAACTCTATACTTCCACCCATGAGGCGTGCAAATTACAATTAAAATAATATACAACATTGAAAACTTAAATTTAAATATACTTATGTCACTATAAATATTGTATACCTAATGTCAATATATCTGTAATATGGGCTTATGTCTGGAATTATAATTGCCATAAAATTTAATAATTTACAAAAAACAAATTTGTTGTAAAATCAAAATGAAAAGTTATATAAGTCGGATGGTACGGTCAAGAAATAAAGATTTGATAGAGTAATAGGCTTTAGGACATTGCACACAGCAAATAAGTATAAAATAATAATGTGTCTTCATTAATGATAAAAATAGTTGTAGAGAAAAAACAAGCTAGACAAAAATAACTTACCTACACAGAAAATAAATAGTAAGTATGGGGTAGTATGGGTTACGTAATCACAAGAAGTTTCTTTTTTATATTAGAGGGGTTTGCACTTGACCATAAGTCGCCTGATGGTAAGTGATTTCTGTAATCTACTATTAATTCTTATTGAAGATAGCTTTTGTTAGGGATAGATGTACTAGGCTAGATGTACTATCAATAGGGAAACTAATATAAATTATAAAAAAACACATGAGCAGCTGAATTAAAAAAATACCAGAAGTGACATGAAAAGTTTCAATAGTTTGTAACATATTCATAAGATTTTTGAAATGTTGAAGTAATTTGTAATTAAATTAATTGAAAAATACGAGTAAGTATAGAAATATAATCTATCATATGCGCTTTGTAGATAAACTCCATACTTGTTCGAAACCTACATATTTAATGCGAACAATTTCATGTATTTTCTTGCAAATTCCAAGCCTGTTAAATTAGGCACCACATAGAAAGACAATTTTATTTTATATTTTAACTAGCTATAGGACCTTCCCAACAAGTGGTTAGACCGACGTCACGGCATCTTAATGACTTCATTAAATCGGTGTAAATTGGTCTGATGGACTAATCTGATAATTAGATCGTGTGCTGGGTTCCAAGAGCTAGTTAGCTGTTAACTTGAATATATGAGCCGAGTAATGGCTATAGGTACTTCCAGAGATTGCCAACTTATGTTCTGCTTGAAAATCAAGCAATGCTTTTCTAAATAGCTGTACAGTAAGAAGGCTATTGCGACTGGCCTCCTGCCTATATACATAAGTTTACTATTAGTGGCACCCCGCAATTTAATTCAATCTACATTGTGAGAACTCATTGTTCAAAATATAATAATATGTATTGACTAGCGGATGCTCGTGGCTTCGCTCGCATTAAGAAGTAAAATAATTGCATCCCCTATTTCACCTCTTTTAGAGCGGCTTTTCCAAAAATCCTTTCGTAGCGGATACCTACGTTATAACATCTACCTGCATGCCAAATTTCTGCCCGATCCGTCCAGTGGTTTGGGCTGTGCGTTGATAGATCACTATATCAGTCAGTCAATCAGTCAGTCAGTCACCTTTGAGTTTTATATATTTAGATTAAGTTATTTGAAAAACAATATACTTAGGTAATGTATACAGGTAGGGAAAGTGTCGACTTCGAAATACCTATTACGGTACAAGTATAAGCACTATCCATCTTAGGCCATAGCTGTTGCTTACCATCAGGCAAACCATGGTCAAGTGCAAACCTGCTTTAGTTAAAAAAAAAATGTAATCCAACCAGAAAATTAAATCTCTCGTCGAATCATTCAAGGGTAGGTCTTGTAGCCTTTAACATACATACCTAGTACTTACCTAGGTATTGTAGGTACAACATCATAGACCCTAAGATAGATGTGGGTCATTTCGACCCCAGACCATGTTAGTACATCACTAGATTGATTAATATAGCACGAAGGAATGTGCCTTGTACGCATCAATCATATTATGGTGAATTATTTGTGTAGGAAAATACTATAAATATAATGTGGTTTGTATAAGTGGTATAATAATAAAAGCATCGAGAAATTTTTATTTATCCTAGATTCTAGTAGCAATTGCAAAAAGAAAACCAGGATCTGAAACTTTGTTTTGTGGGTTTCTTTATGTCGTTCGATAGTCTGAGAAAAAAGCCAAAAGCAAATAGTTAGAGATACCTACAGAAAAGAACTTACATAAAATGCTACTTTATCTTTTTGCCTGGGCATTTGGCCTTTCTTCTAGCTGACAAAAACAACGTTGCTTAACTTTGATAATCGAGAACGAATACTGCAATCTGTTTAGACGGGCGATTCCGGTCATTTAGACATTATGTAGTCGCGTTTATAAGAACTTGAGAACCCATAATTACTTATTCTCTATTCTATACTAATATTATTATTTGCATTTGTAAAGCAACGCATGACCAACAAACGCCATTAAGCGCGTAAATTCCTAATAATAGCGCCCTCTGTCGGTAAACTGGTCAGTTTATTGGACTGGGAGGAGCTGAGAAATAAAATGTCACATGTTATCACAGGACTACACACATTAGTAGTGACGCCAGGAATACTGTTTTACTAGAATAAAAAAATTAAAACAAATTGTAAAAAAAGAGAGTAAGAATTAATTGACAACAAATTCTCACACTTTTTTTATTATTATTTATCTGCAATCAGTTTTACTATAAGCAGATGTGGTCTGTGCAATTGTTGTTGTAAAGTGTGCACTCCATTAAATTCATCTCCTTATATTTAAATGTCTGGTGGAGCCCAATGTCTGTCATTGGCTAGAACATACTTTGAGAGTGTCATTTATTTTATAAGTATCCATAAAACATACTTTTGTATAAATTTAAGAGTAACAAACTACTTTTGTTCCCGATACAACGCGAACAAAGCCACGGGCTTAATATAACATAATATTAACAAGCAACAAGCCAATAGCTTTTATTTACGTTATTTCCCTATTTTGAGTTTTTATATTTTTGTGTTTCTTGTTATAAAAAATGTAGGGTTTTAATTATTATTCGTATGCCAAAAGTGGTTTATAGATTTTCCAAACGGACAAACGTAAATGTCCTGTAACCTATATCAACACATATGTTATGGCTACCCTACTGACGAGAAAGTCGGCTAAGTGCACAATTCTGCACTCATGTAATTAAGAAGTCCAAGCGATCATTTGTGTTGCACCAACAGAAATTAATTAATAAGTATTTCTTATACATCAGTAGTATTGTATTTAAATTACTGTATGTCTGTCTATAAGTCTGGTTCGAATCCGGCCCTACACCAATGACTTGTATTTTCAAGATATGTGTGGAATTGCACTCGCTTAACAGTGCAAGAAAACATGTTAGGCAACCGACATGTTTGAGGACCACAATATCCGAAGACATTTGTCTTCCGTCGCCCAACACGATGTATCTGCCCAAAAGAACTCCCTTAACGTCAGTCATGCGGAAATACCTACTCAAGAGAGAGAGTCTGTCGTATTTAAAATATATTTGAAATCAATTGAATAAATTGTAAAACCCCTTTCCCAATGACCAGCTCTTAAATGACTCACAGCGTAATGAGAGGTTTATGCTCAGCAGTGGGTAATAGAAGGCTGATGATGATGATGATGATGATTAACACATAAGTTTATTCAATTATTAGTCAGTATTCTATTCGTATTTTCCACTAGCACTTAACAACGTTAACAAGCAACAAACGGGCCATTTGATTTATTGAACCAATTACGCGTTAACAACGACATCGCAATTAATAGACAACTCAATTTAGTATCACTTTACAACGGTTAGGTTCATTTTTGCCATGGAAGGACATGAGCAACAACCACATCTGTCTGCTCAAGATAATTTCCCTTACAAATGAGTTTTATGGGGGAATCACAACACACAATAATGAGGAATACAGCTTGAGGAGAGATTAAGTTTTGACTACAATCGCTTGATTTTATGTTAGAGTCCGCCATAAACTCATTATTATTAACAAAATTAACTTAAACTATAACGTTCCTGCACAGAAGAAATCACTTTATTCTTGCCACCTAATAACAAGTCTGTATGCTAAGGGATAGGGATTCCAGCAATAGTTACACAGTTTAGTCACATGATTGGATTTCGATTGGTCTACGGAAGACAACACTGACGGAACGATTTGTTTAGGTGGTAGATAAGTAGAGATCTTGACATTATATCGTGTATGTTCCTCACTAACTTGGCCATAACTATGTTGCTATCGGTGCCTTATAAGCGTTTTATCATTATTGTCACTGACATATCAATTAGAGGGTCTGATCTTTAGTTGACAGGTAAATGACGTATACAAACATGGGCACACGGGATACACTTGCTTATTACGAGAACTTACTTATTCTAACTACATATATGTTATAAACTAGGAGTGTCTATTTAGAATGACTAATGCAATGGTTGCTGAAATAACGGATTAACATACTCGCACCCACAAAAAATCTTTCAGAAGACCTTATAACTTCCTTTTTATGAAGTCGGTTAAAAATAAATGATCAAATTGCGAATATTCTGCCCTTTTGGAATTAATTAAAAAGACGTACCAGGAAACTAACCCCCATAGAAGGTAAAGTGAAGTAAACATTGAGGTGTGACTGAAATATATTTTGCTATAGATTCACCAAAACCTTTGGATTTTGCGTCGCGGCGCAAAACTAGAAGTGAGCTGATGTTTTGCCCCCAGGTCCACCAGCATATTTCTTCGTGATGCTATTGGTCGTTGCCTCCTCCTGATTGGTCCAGCCGGCGGCATGAACCTCTGCATACCTGTATTTGACTTGGACACTTCGACTGGCAGAGTCGTGTCGCCTTCCATCGATGACGGCAATTCTGCCGAATCGGACAGTTTTGCTTTTCTTGGCAACGATAAGTCTGCTAGAGCTGACTTCATTAGTTCTCTCAGCAGCTTCCCGTCAGTGGTAAAGTTTGGTACTCTCAGTTTTAGTCGTTTCATAGTTGTGGGGGATGTAGTGAGTAGCAGTTGTCCCATGCCTAAATTATCAAAGGCGCTGCTCACGCCGGCCACTTTGAGTGCCCCTTCCCAGTCCGGCTCCGGTATGTGTGGCTTTGACGACTCCAGGACCGCGTATACAGCAGCGCCGGATACCAGGAACAACACCATGCACCTGTTATATAAGCAATAATAAGTGTACTAGTAGCGTCTCGCGGTGTTACCCGCGTTTATCCGAGATGAAAATTTGCCTGTGTTTAAATCCAGGATCTAATCTACCTATACTAGATTTAATCCAAATATGTTTAGTTGTTTGGGCGTGAAGAAATAACAACTACAAAACAAATAAATATAACACACACGCACAAATTTTCGCCCTTACAATATTAGTGGGAAGTAGGATTATCAAACCAATCCAATATATCTAATGTTAGAATATCACTAAGCCTTAGTAACGTAAAACATATGACATATATAGGTATACACTATTTTTATTATGGGAGAATGAAGACAAACTTAAAAGTACAGAAACGAAGGTGTGTTTGTACACAGGTTTCAAGATAGTCCTATGAAATGTATCTGTTTTAAAGCCTCAGAATACAGAAGGATATAGTTGAGTAACATTCAACAATAACAACAACCGGCAATAATATTTTAAAAGTTTAAATTTATAAGTAGGAAAGCAGGTAAGCACGTACTTATATATTTTAATACAAAATAAATTGTCTTACTTACAGAACAACAAACATTATTTGACTGAATTAAAATCGGTCTTGGTCTACCAACGTTTATAGCTTAATCAATAATTTAATTCAACTAAATTGATGTTTAATTAAATAAAATGCATGGTACAAAATAAAGACTGCTCCTGAGTGACAATCACAAACTATGGAGGTGACAATGAAATAATCATATTATTCTATAAATCTAGAAGAAAACTTTGCAATAATTGCCAAGGAGGCTTACAAGTCATACAAAATCAAGTTAATTTACTTTATTTCAGCGATGGCAAATTCATCTTAGCAATGGTGCCCTTGTTAATATAATAAAACAGTAGGTATCAAATTTATTAAAAAATATATTTTATAATATTACGTTTGCCCATTATTTGC
This sequence comes from Macaria notata, assembly GCA_927399415.1. Classification (NCBI taxonomy): domain Eukaryota; kingdom Metazoa; phylum Arthropoda; class Insecta; order Lepidoptera; family Geometridae; genus Macaria; species Macaria notata. Next base: position 7,888,492 of record OV656725.1, on the reverse strand, counting down.
AATATTCTCATATGAAATAGAATAAATAATAAAACATAAAAATAAGGAAAGAAAAATTAACTTCGCTATCACTACATAGTAAAGAGCAAAGCCGCTTCCCCCGAGTCTGTCTGTATATGTATGTATGCTTAGATCTTTAAAACTACACAATTTTGATGCAGTTTTTTTAAATAGATAAAGTGATTCAAGACGAAGATTTATATGTTAAACTAGCTGTGCCTCCGTGACTTCGTCTGCGTGGAATAGTTAAGTAGATGGTACTGTATGTGAAAAATGATTTTCCCTGTTTTCCCGCTTTTCTGTTAATATTTTTCGTAAATTATCTTTGCTATAAACCTCACGGAGTCTAAGACCTTTCCAACGAATGCAAAACCGTGGAAATCGGTTCGTGCGTTCCGGAGTTATAGCGTCAGGAAGGAAAACCCGACTTATTTTTATATAGTAGATTAGTTAATAGGTTACCCTGTAAAAGGTATAACTAGTTGTTACCTTGTTCTTTAGTTTTCACATAGTTAAAAAATACGGTTTCTCATTACCTACTTCTAACTAACCCTGTAAATGTTACCATAGCTGGTGCGCGCGACTTCGTCCGCGTGGAATAGTTATTACCATAAAAACGGTTCCAGTGAGTTAATCTTAAAAGATAGACAGATACTGTTGCAGTCATTTTGTTAGATCATTTCAAGAGGAATAATTCTTTCGCACACATTTTTTTGATATTTTGAACCGTTTTCGCAGCGCACGCAATGGAAGCCGTCAGAGATGAATAATTTTCCCCGTTTTTTCCACATTTTCCATTGTTTCTTCGCTCCTATTAGTTGCAGCGTGATGTTATATAGCCTAAAGCCTTCCTCGATAAATGCATGGTCTACTAAACACAAAAAGAATTTTTCAATTCGCACCAGTACTTCCTGAGATTAGCGCGTTCAAACAAACAAACAAACTCTTCAGCTTTATAATATTAGTATAGATAACGCGTGCAAAGCCGCGAACAAAAGCTAGTCTAATAATAAACAAATAGAATATGTTTCCAATAACGAAGTCCATTTGTTTCTCGATTAACCTGCAATTTGGAACATACGCCTGCGATATGATAAATTGACAACTAACAATGTCCTGTTAGAATTAATGATTTAATTTTCACGTTCCCTTCACTGTTAATTAATAAAGCACTGTTGTCTATTAATTGGATACTGATAGGATAACGTAAACTTTGGAGATATTTTGTACTTGTATATCTTAAGAACCATATAATTTATATATAAGAGCTTGTGAGTTGAATTCTATGCCAAATATATGCTATATTGATATTCTATGCTAAAAGGTTGATTTTAGGTATTATTAATGTCGTTGGGTTGATTTACTTAATCAGCAGTTATTGATAACTAGAAAAAATATGATTACATCAACCATATGTACGTATACGTGAATTATGTACAATCATATTTATATAAATCTTATTTACATGATAAATAAGGAAAGGTCGTAACAGCTTTACTTTTATTTACTATGGCCTTTTATTTTTTAGCCTCTATGCCTACAATATGTCAAACTTCTGTGATTAATTCATTGTCAGTTAGCAGTAATCTAAATTTAAATTATTAGGGTTCCGTGTGATAAAAGGTGCAGAAACCTTTCAAGATTACTTGTTCGTCGGGTAATAAAATAAAAGAAAAAAGGCTTTATTGCTGGTTTATAATATCCTTTTTTACTTAACTAAAAATTGTTTTTTACACTTGTTGATCAGATAGACTGTCATAAATAGGTAATATTTTATCTGCTAAATAAAGTAATTGCTAGGAATAGACCGTGATAGATAAATTGAACTAGTCAAATACGCTGAAACTAAGAATGAAGTAAGTAAGTACTGCTGCTGCTGGACACATGAAAGTATTTTAAAAATATTTCGTTAATTTTCTTTATTATAGTTTAGTGTAACAACTGTGGTATCTGTTCGTACTCACCAAAGTTATTTAGGTATAATAAACTGCCGCCGCGACCAAACTAAGCTCAGACGGGTGGTTTCTTTTAAAAAAGACAAAAAAGCAATCCTGCTTCCGTGGGTTTGGCAATTTCTAATTGAGAGTGATGAACTTACTTTTATGCCGACACATTGCAAGTAAAACTGCAGCTAAAAAAATCAGTAAAATGGAAAAATGATTTCTACCATAACTACCGATTTATAAAAGATTTTTTTTTAATTATTCAATGTGTGAGACAGAAAAATTAAAATAGAACCCTCTAGATTTGAATCTAGCTCAGATTTGAAAAGGGTAATAGTATTATTTGATTTGGAATTGACTACCTATTGCTTATTTGGTTACCAAAATTTCTCTCGTGTGTTTATTTAAAGTATGTAGTAGGTATATTTTGTAAATAAATTTAATGAGAAAATTTTAGCTAAATTAAACGAGTGTTCATCTTTCGTCTTCTATCTATATATAATGGTGAAATAATGTTTTTATTTGCGTGAGTAAAATGTTTGATGGTAAAGGATTCAATTTGGGATGCAGATAAATTTGTCTTTGGATTTAAACATTGGCAACAATCTTGGTTTCTTGCGGACAACCCGTAGGGCGTTGCTAGTTTACAATGCTACATCGGTTCATTTCTGAAAATATTTAAGCTACATCTTTTGAGCTGTGTATATGTTCGGTTGCAGGGGCATACTAATGCTGGTGGCGTCTGGAGGCACCATGTACGGCGCCATGGAGAAGTCAGCGCCACGCTCCAGAGACCGCGACTGGGACGGAGCGCTGAGCGTGGTCGGGGTGCCCCAGCTGTTCAACAAGCTGGGCCTGCCCATGCCAGGATTCCTACGCACCACCACAAGAACCAGACGAAGGAGAACCAAAAGGACGAGAACCACGACAACGAGTGCTTCTACTATTAACAGGCACGAAGAGTACTATCACAAAACAAAAGTATACAAGATACCTCCCACTACACTGACAAAAACTTCTGGTAGCCAACCGACGACAAAAGCAGTTTCAATTGAGTCTTCGATAGAGCCGACGACTACAGCTCCATGGAAACAAGGGACTAAGACTGATCTTTTTCCAGATGATTATTATGGAATGGACTCTGATGAGTACGATCTGGTTCCTACAATTAATATTAAAACTGTCACAACTCAGAAACACAACACAAGAACTACGTCTGTATCTAAATCAGGAACCACATATACTGGTAATATTTACCCCACCAAAATACTCACAAAGACAGTCCAACGTCTCAAAGCTTCCAAAGGCATGATCTTATCTAAAATACTAGATTATAATTATATCTACAATTATTTACCTACCAAGAGCACTGTCCAGTTGAGAGGACATACTCGTTCGTACTCTGGGACGCCAGGTTTAATATCACCTGTGAAGTTGAAAGGAGAACGATTGCTGCCTTTAAGCGTGGAAAGAGATCTAATGCCGCCAGCTGGAGTAGTTCCAAGGAAGCTGCGGCTAGCAGAGCCTCCGCGACGGATGTGGCATACTGCCGCTCTTGGAGCATAATACGCCGCAAGACGAGACAAGTGTTATAATTATCTGTTATCCTGGTCTAGTGCCCACGACACAAGCATTTGCTTAATAGGCAGCTAGCTGGCGGTGTGGAATGTCCCGGAATTATTATTTATTTTATGGTAAAAGTTCAAAGCTTGTCTTATCAAGGTTCAATATTTTTTAAGAATAAAAAGTAGAGCCTGTTTTTGTCCTAGCTACATATTAAACAAATAAAACAAGTCGCTAGGATTGATTTTAGGTACACATTTATGAAACAGACGGATATTCAAGAACACCACGACAGTACAGCTGCTTAACTTTAGTAACCACGAACGAATACTGCTGTACCCTATATAAATCAAAGTATGCATTACAATTGCTAGGTGCAAATTTAATGTTCTTATAAATTGGCTCGTGTGTTAAAGATTTTGTAAAAACAGATTTAGGAATGTACCTACTAATAAATACCTAAGAAGATGAAATAAACCTTACACATTATACACAGACTTCGTCTTCAGTCATATAATATCAGTTTAATGAGAACAATAACTCAAGTAAATACGTAGTACTACGTACATACGTAGTACTACGTACATACGTAGGTTGCAATTTACTATACAGAGTTATTAGTAACTTACACAAAAGATTACATTAGCAGCCTTAGTTCTTTGACTTCTGACATAATATGGTAGGTATTAGTACACTAAAGATATACAGAACAGAATTTGGTTCTGGTAGCATCTGCAGAAAGACAACAAAAAAGGGGTAAAGGAACCTGTTGGAGGTTAGCCGGTTGGACCTCCAGTCGTACAGAAGTTACCATGAGATGAGGGTCAGGCACAAAAAAGGCAAGATTCAAAAGACGTCAGAGTGCTTTTTTGGGGGGATGCGGTGAATTCTTATGACATCCCGGAACCCCTGTTCTTGAAGCATACGGGAAGGCCGAGGGGGTTTTAGTGAGTAAGAATCTCACATATCCCGACCGATCAGGAAACTATGAAGACTTCACCTTGGGGAGGACAAAAAAAAAGATTAAGAGAGACTACAGGTGTATGAAACTTTAATTGCCAGGTAGGTCTGTATAATGTCTTTATTCAAGCGTAGTACCATAATTCCAGATTTGTTCCATTCCTCGAGGCACTATGTTATTCCAGCACAAGTTTTACGGTCCACGATTCTTATGAAATTAGCTAAATAATACTGTTTGCTTTACATAAAGTTTTATTGAAGCATAACCTTTTATTTACATGAAGATTTTTAGTTGACAGGACCGCGAGTGAGCTTTTATTGTGTATTTTTATAAAACCAATATAACTACTGTTATATTTGTCTGTCTTCACCACTGACCAGTAAGCAAATGCAAAAGAAAAACATAAGTAATGAAATTCAAAAGAGATTGGGTTAGGTTTGGAAGGACCTTTTATTTATCCAGCTACATTTCCCCTCGTTTTTTACTTTGCCACCTGAATCGTCTATAGCAGAGATCCTAAAAAATTACTACATAATAACCATAGAAGAGTGAAGTATAGCTATTTCTTTTTTCCGTGATATTAATAGTAGGTAATGTTCTATTCCTCTCGGGAGCCACAAATCGTTTTATAATCGTGACTTTACTTTCAAAAGGGTAATCGCGGATCATTACGGAAATGTTTAGTTTTATGGCTACACGCTTATCAGAACTACTTGTTACTTCTTGTAATAAATAACAAAGGGAGTGATTAATGGTCGAACTTGTGTTTCGTTATTGAAAAAGCTGATTGAATCATAATATTGTCGTAAATGTAGTTATTTATACATACATACTTATTAATCCAAGTAAACGTTAATCAAGGATATAATATTAATATGCCTCTGTGTTAATTTAAGTATTCTGCGATTAATTCGAGCGTGAAGAAAGTACAAGTTCAAAACTAACACATTACACACTCCCACTTACTTACTTGTACAACAAGTAAGTTCATATTAGTAGATGCGGCAAGCTGCGGTATTGAAAGTTTGAAAACAGCCTTTAAGGCCACGATATTTCACCCGAAAACGCTTTGCGCTTAGAAAAATGCCTACAGTCGCTTTTTCGCATGCAATTCCACGCATGAAAGCAAGGGCGAGCATTGCGCGCATAGCTCCGGCCGACGAGTCTTGTCCACACGCAAACAATTTTGCACAATTTGAGCATTTTTGCAGACGTTTTTGACGAAATAAATTCATAGAAAATCAGCAATTCAGAATATTCTATTTATGGTTTTCTACTCCTCTAAATAATAACATTACCTTTTAGGCATAATCAAATTGGTTTAAATTTCTGTACTACTTTTGGAAAAAAAGGTGAAAAATATTTCACAACAACTATTTTTCAAAAAATGTAACTATCGAGCGAAGTAGGTATATGTAATCGTGTTTTGGCGTTTTTTATTGTCTTAACACTGAATCAAAATTATATAAACTAAAAAAATGTAGCTCTATCTTATATACTTCTATTTTATTTGATTTTTATGGAATGTCGATTTCACATAGCACTCCGTCATAACGACTACACTATTATGACGGATATACGTACCTGTATATGCTATCTTCCAACTTAAGTACCAGTCCTCTTATTATTTTCATGACATTACGCTATTCCTCTCTGAAATCTTCTTGAGTCATTTGCTTACAATTCCGCCAATGTTCACAATCCGTTGTCGTGTCCTAATAGAGCTCTAAATACCAAGCCAATATCTCACTGCGCCCTCGGGGCATAAATCAACAACAATGGAGTCATTTAGACCTATTCTTTACAGGGCTAGTGGTGATTAAAAATAATTTAGAAGAAAATTCCCTCACTTTAAACTCTTTTACTCATGAGTTAAGTATTTTGCCAAGCGCTAAACCCGCACTACAGATGTAGATAGATAGATATATTCTTTATTTAAACACCACATACATAAAAAAACAAAACAAAAAAACATAGAAAATAAAATTTGCGTTTTAGTTGGCGGCCTTATCGCTAAGAGCGATCTCTTCCAGGCAACCAATCTGGCAAGGATATATTCTTCAAAATAAGTGAGTAGGACGAGGTGTTTAAGATATTAAATAAAAAAAAGAACAAAAAGTTTATGCTACTTATATATGAATAAACATAAACAAATATTACAATAATATACATACTATATTTTAAACTTGTTTATTGAAAAATGAGCGACAATAATAACGAGCGGTAGGATTCGAACCTGCGTATTCCTGATTACAAGTCAGAACGCTTACACTTTCACTTATATTATAGTACAGAATACTGAAACTTTATTTCGACACACACAAATTGAAAAAAATCTAAAAACCTAGACTGTTTAGATTTAGAGTAAAATTTCTTCGTTTTGAGAAACACTACCCCGTATTTTCTACAATCAGCATACGACACAAAGAGTAACTTCACCACTGTAACTAATTTTATCTACACTAATGTTGTAACATTCTACTTATGTTTCCAATACTTGACTTATAATTACTACTGTTATAGCGCAGACAACAAAACACTCAACTTAAGCAATTTCACATGATGGTATAATATCCACATCGATATCGTAAAACCTCATTATAACATCAATAAAACGCGACCAACCTGATTGCAGGGCCAATCAGGTTGGTCGCGCTTTATAGATGGTTAGATTTTAATGGCGGCAAAATCACTGTGACAATACACGTACGCGTGAATTTAATGTTTCGCAATGTGTTTTGTTTTTTAAATACAAATTAATAGTTCAAAATGGATAGCGACGATGATATCTGTACGCCTCCGGATATTCTAGAATTGGCAACAAAAGTAACTCACAATCTTTTGCCAGAAAAATCTACAAATTTATATGAAAAATTAACTATTGACAGCTTTTACTCTTGTTGTTTGATTAATTGCATTAGTGAAGATAAAGTAGTGTATGCAACTGCATATAACACGGATTAAAACACTCGTTACTATTACCTACTCACACTCGTGTTTTAATACCCTTCATTATATGACAGTTGCATAAACTACTATACCAATAGACAAATTGACACTGTAATTAATTACATACATATACTTATTAAATAACTAATAACCCTGTATAGGTAATAGTTAGTATCAGGCGCCACCGGTACTTAGTGCGAGATAAACCATTGATGTATTATTTTGTTGGACAATTAGTGCGTTTGTAGCGGCGGGAGACGGATGGAGCGGGGGCTTGTGATTGGATGGAGTAGGTTGCTGATAAATCTTTCTTCTTAAATAAAACTTAATTCATTTAGTAAAATATTGGGTTATATTTAAATAGCTATGAAGGCTAAAGCATAAATATAACTGCATAATAGGTACATATATTTTATTCTATATAATTTACACCAACTTACATACACCTAACCTATGTATATGTGAGTTGGTATCAGCTAGTAACAAAGAATTTTATATCTCCAACAAATATGACCTACATACATAGTTATCAATTTCATATTTCATCATTATATTGCATAGTTTCATTACAATTCTTTGTGTAACCAGCAATGTATTCCGAAGTGGCAAATATGGCCCTGTGTGACATTACACCGCGGTAGAGGCGGCATTATGACGATGGACAGTGGTGATAGCCGCTACTGCTCCTAAAATAATGTACTCTACTGGATATAGACCTGACATTTACTAGAAATGGCATAAAAACTTATCAAATTAATTTGCCAAGTAAGCATATTTTTTTAAGCTTAAAACCTATGGACCGCAATTTGCTTACAGACAATGGGGACACCTATTTCTCACTCTCCATTCACTTTTTTTATTATTATTCATCAATATAGGTACATAAAAAGTACACTTATGATAGTCAATTCAGTACATAATGATATAAATCAAGTGTAATCACTTCACTTTGCCATCCATACACGTAAACGCAGTTGGCCATACTCCTATTATGTACATATGTTAAATAGTAGGTACATAATCCCGTCTCGATCCTTTGGGTTTTTTTTGTTCTTTTACTTATTATTTAAGAATGTACTTTAAGACAAGATTTAAGACTTAATTTAAAAAAAAAACGCTCTCTATAAATACGAAAATTCACTCCAAAACTAAGTTTAAGTCATTCTATACCTTTGTCTGGCTACCATGAACTCCCAACAAAGGTAAGATTGAGAAAACAGACTACATTCATCTGTTATCGACAGGGTGTCCCCGCGTAATTAACTGTGACAACAGCACGACAATACCTTGTCAATGATATACGTGGTATTACGTAGTATTGTTATATGTTCAGTGGCTAGACTATCACACGACTTACGGAACTGTTCCCTCAAAGGCGCCATTGTAAAGTGATAATAACATCTGTTAACTGTAAAATGTTAGTTTCAAAATTTTCCGTTACACTTATGGAAAATATTAGAGTTGTCTGTGGTTAAAGCTTCTGAGCACCGATTCAGGTAATAATATATCACACTAATATTTTAGAGGTTTATGTGTCTGTATGTGGACTGTGGGTGTTTTCCTTTCTCATGCGTTAGCTGTTTACTAAGCCGATTTTAATAAAATTTGGTACGGTTGTAAGAGTAGGTAACCAATCATAATGTTTTTAGTTACTATCCTATAAACTTTAATCCCCGGTGACTTAGATTACATTTTATCCAGCAAGAAGGCAAGTGAAGCCACGGGAAATCACTAGTAGTACAAAGTGCCCACGCTGAGTCATGCCTTCTTATTGTGTTGGTTAATTACGAGATAACTAAACATAGCCCGTGTCTGTGCTTGGAAATATATTGAAAATATACTCACTTGATATTCAAAACAAATAGCAAGTACATAAATATCATAGGTCATTTAAAAATTACAACACGAAGAAAATATATCAAGGGTGAAACACGTGAATCCCAAAATATCATCCTAATTTCACAAAACCTGCGATCTTTATGCTCTGAAATATATTCATTGAATGTTCATTGGAGTTGAGAATACGTATTCTCAACTCCAATTACTTATCACGCCTAAATACTTAGTTTGTTAATCAACAATATCGCAAGTTTCATTGCCAATTTGGTAGCCATTAGCGCATTGATTGGACCAACAGGCATGGGCGTGATTGCTGTAAATTGGCTGTTTGCTACAGTATGGCAAACTGTTCGTCTTAGTACGGCAGTATCCAAGCCAAGCCAGAAAATCTTAAAGTGGCTTGAAAACTCTTACCAGGACAGAGCTGCCAGAGCTTGGCTGTATAGCTCATAGGGATAGGCCATAAACATCAGCAGTTAGAAATAAGGGCTAGAATGGGTCTCGTGGTGTGGACTGCTGTTCTTTTATGCATGAGCCAGCTGGCTGGAACAAGAGGGTACCTAGTTGGAGCTGGATGTAAGTTATCACAGTGCCTCGCCTGGCTTCGAATTTGAACCTAATTACTCCATTAAATCCTACAACTATTATAAAAGCGTAATTTTTTTCCATGTCATATGGTATGATGGTACATAGGTTAATTTTTTTCCGGGTTGCGCGGTCTTGTACCGCGCCACTACCATCTATGTAGCATTTAATAAACATCTATAATATGTCATCTAGGTTAGTCTCTTAGCACGAACAAGCTCAGCTTAGCAATCAATTTTAAAGTTTTGACAAGTCTTCGGCCAATTTCGAGACCTCCCACTAGTTGAAACTTTTGCTCTCCTCTTTTTCTTTTCTCATGACTCCCCGCAGAATTAAATCGTTGGGATGTGGACACATGTCCTTAGATGAAAAAGTAGAACCAAAGTAGTAAAATATTGAAAGTAGTCATCCAATATTGTTCCCAGTGAACGTCCGCTTCGCCCAGCTGCTATACACAGACAGCAAGTACCAGGTACTCCGCGAGGAGATGGTGAAGGCCAACACGAGGAACCTGGTCTACCACTGCAGAGCTGACAAGAGCGACTGCGACGCCGCCCTCGCCAAGATGCGGTATAAGGTAATTACTATAAATTTGTAGGTTATTTGTGAATCTGTCCTCTCTCTCTTGAGTCGTATTTCCTTATGACTGAGGGTCGTGACTCCCCCGCAGAATTAATTTGTAAGGGGAGTTCTTTTGGGCAGAAACATCGTGGTGGGCGCCCATGTCCTTCCACGGAAAACACATGCCCTCGGATAATATCAACATCCAACATGTCGGTTCATGTCGGCCTCAAACATGTCGGTTTCCTCACGATGTTTTCCTTCACCGTTAAGCGAGTGCAAATCCACACATAACTTGAAAATACAAGTCATTGGTGTAGGGCCGGATTCGAACCGAGCGTCTGGATGAAAAGCAGACACTGGAAGCGCTGAGCCACACTCGCTTCAATCAATTCGTATCTGTCCTACTGTACAGAAACTAACTGGTATAGAGCTGTTATCTATTCCAGCATTTTGTTAGCCGTTCCAGATGTATCCTGGAACAGTCTCGCGTGTATGGAGTTACCATAATTATTATTTCGATAAGACATAATGACCCTAACACGTTTTTTTCAAGGCCAGCAAGCACTTCTACGCGCTAGCCAAGGCTGTCGTGGACTATGTGAAGAATAAACGACAGGCCAGACCTACCGGATATGTTGGTATGTATTCGTATCTTTGAATTGCACTGAGACCTAGTACTACAGGGATCTCACTACTCTTTACGACAAAAGAACTCAGTTGCGAGACTTGGTTTATTTAACTATTGGTAGGTACCTACTGTTTTGTTTGGATTATCTTGACTTCAAATCAATCGACTCTTAAAGAAGAGGTTCATCAATAATAATTTTTCGATAATAGAGAAACAGTCCCATATTATATGTTATGGAAATTTTATTAGTACTACGTATTGGAAAACATCGTAGGCACCACAGAACACTTAGCATTGTAACGCCTACAGAATAGTAAGAGCAACATATAGTAACCATAGTCACTCTTGTATTTCTGTATACTGTGCCATAGTGTTGTAGGAAGGTTCAAAGTTCAAAGTTCAGTTCAAAGTTCAAAGTTTTATTTCTGTAGGCAATTACATGCTCTTAGAAACGTCAATTACAAAATATATTTTATACACAATAGTGTAAATTAATATAATTTATGAATTACAAAGTAATTTGTCTATATCTCTAAATAAATCTTTATCATTGATAGCGTCTTGTGTATAATAGGTTTTATCCATTAAGTACTGACGAACACAATTTAGTATCAAAGTCTTGTTATTACATTTAATTATATTTTGGGGCAATCTATTATATAACATAATCCCAGTGCAGAGGAAACTGTTAGATGTTTTAGCTAGTCTTCTCTGAGGTATACTAAGCCTCTCTTTATTTCTTATTTCGTACCTATCTGACAATTCATCTGCCACTGTGGTGAACTGATCTAAGTTCTCGAGAACATAGAGTACATTTTCATATATATATTCACTGAATACTGACATAATGCCTACTTCCTTAAATTTATTCCGACATGAGTCTAAATATTTTAAGCCCAAGATATAGCGCACTGCTCGTTTCTGTAGTACTAGTATTCTATTTGTATGACAGTTAGCAGCTGATCCCCAGAACAGTAATCCATAAGTCAAGGTACCTACCATTGTATCAGCCATATTGATTTAATTAACTATAATTAACATCATCATCATCATTGATTGAATTATTTCCCTTTGTTACAAAATCTCCTGTTTCCCTCAGGCACGGCGACGTTCTGTCAAGACAACATCTGCGTCCCCGATACCGACCCACCCATCGTGTACGGAGGGTGCTACACGCTGGTGGCGTGCGGGGGGAACCAGACCTGGCACCTCGACCTGGTGCTCTACAAGCGGAGGAAGACTCGCTTCTAGGGACGTTTATAAGTAAAATATTAGAAAATAGCTCGGTGTTTCATTTAACTCAACAACGCATAAGACAGGCCTAACTCGTTATTTCTTTTTGTGGAAATTGCACCTGACATCTAGACCTCGCTCTACAAGATAATGTGAAAAGAATACATTTGATATCTAATGACTAATCATGCCGAAGGTGCTATACGTTGAGAGTTTTTTGTTTTCTTCAGATCTTTCCCACACAATCACTACTAAAATAACATAAAAGAAATATGTGTCCTTTATTCTGATGTTAAGACTATCATATGTCTCCTTATCTCCTTACTTGGATGTAAAAGTTATAGGTTATCTATGAATTTGAATGAGCACGATAAGCAAGTATGCTAAGCGACGGTCAATCTCTATGAACAGGGCTCCGGAAGAAACACACTGAATGAAATAAAATGCTTCAATGACCGACGCAGATGACGCAACACCTATCCAAAACCTACCTAGTACCTACGCCTAACGTAACCAGCCTAACAAAAAGAAACCCCAGCCACCTGCTGCATTGTTACTTACACAATACTCTTTCATTGTTGCATTTTAACTACAGGCTAAGCTAAAATGGAGCCAGGTTATAAAAATGGAAAGCCAAAGACGGTCGGTCCTGAAAGTATGAGATCTGATGAAGATGCAGGCCATAGTTTGGATCGCTGTGTTGCAAGTCTGTCGGTATGTCTCGGCTGACATCAGAGCTAGTGTCATTTTGAACAAGTAAGTGAAACTTTACTCAACTTTAAGTGTACAGAATTATATTCTGTTGCAATACAGTGTGATTGTTTAATTCTTCAGATGTGAATGAAGAGCTCTGTCATGTCTGTCCTGTAACTTTCATATTGAAATTTTCGGAGAAGTTAGTGCGTAATAGTTTATTCTCTATGCAAAATGATGGCTATTATAAGAATCTAGAGCTGTACGCAGGTCAATAAAGGTCTGGAGGCTTTCAAAGCAAGGTAAGAAGTACGGTTCTTAAAATTTTTAGGTAAACTACCCGTTTTCGACATAATTATGTTGTAAAAGTTTGTCTAGTACGGCAGTCGTTAAGCCATGTCAGAGGTCCACAGGGCGGCTTGTTAGACTCTTCGCACCAGAGTTGGCCACTCGCATTAGATAAGAAGAAAAAGATAAAGATAACTTTATTTAGCAAAAATTTAGGTACTCATACAACTTTGTTCCGTACACTCCACACTAGGATGTAATTTACCTGTATTGTGGAGTGTATTGTAGGCTCTTCCTTAGGTTTAGACATACATTTAAATGGGCTGGTAAGTGCCAAGCAAGAGATAATAAAGAACGTAATTATTATCATCTACTCGTATATTCACATTATTTCATTATTCGTACTCCAGATTAAAAGACGTGAAGCCAGTGGGTGGGTTGCTGGCCCATAAGTTCGTCCCCCTGACGGAGATCCCCGCGCCCCTCGTCCACCACCACGATGGCCGGAGGCACCTGGACCCTGACTGCACGCAGAAACCAGACCCTAAAATTGTCTACGAAGGCGGGAAGGTGGACATCTTCGGGGAGTACTACGATGAAAAGGTCGCCAAGACTGTGGCTACTGTCATCATACCGGACCATATTGATCGTAAGTTGCTGTTGTTCCTCGTGGCCATGTTCCCAAAACCTTGGGGTTGAGTCGTGGTCTCCAGATTGGGCAGAATATCCTAATATTTTTACACAGAACAACTACCATCTAAAATTTTGCACTACACTTTTTAGACTTTTTACTTCCTAAAAGTTATTGCTGTTCTGTTCGGACAGAATTACATTAATTTGAGACTTAACCTGAGTGTTCTTAAACCTTGGTAAACTTGACGTGTCCATTAATGGTGACCCTGACCAAGCTTGGCCCGATTATGGGCTCGAATGTGTGTAGCTCAGCTGAATTTAGTTACAATGATCCATCAGGATCCACAACCTATGAGAAATAAAATATTACCACTTGCTTATATTAGTAATTTATTTTACTTAAATTAGGTATATCTATTTTCCAGATAAACATTTCGAAGTAACGACCCAGGTGCCCTGGTTCACTCTCGGCACAATCGAAGCTATAGGCTATCACCCTTCCACCATCAAGGGCGAGCATCCGAGCGAGTGCGAGAAAATATACCAAGATCACATGGATAATGAGTATACGGAGGAAGATACAGATGTTTCTGAGGAGTCTCTGGAGATGGTCCGAATGCCTCTCATTCCTAACGACCAGATACCAGACTCTATGGAGGAAAGACTGGAAAAGATGTACAGTGATATGGATGTATAGGATGGTTTTTATACTTTTTTGTACTTTCATACATAGTACTTGTAATACGTTTGTTGTTTTGTACATTTTCATTAATCTTTTTGTAATAAAGTTGTTTATTTAATTTTATAGTTTTGTTTTTACCAATGGCGGAATTGAAATTTCATGTGTGAGTGAAGTTCCTCTATGCTATATCCAGTTTTGTAATAAAATCTTTGATGGTGTAACCTTATACATATACCTACTGCCTGTATATGACGAGATGTTTATTCGAATATAAAAGTAAAAAAATATAATAAAACTTAAAACATCTAAGTGGATAGTGACGAAAAATACACATAATTTCTATTGACATTTATTGAATTACCGTAATATTTAACTTATTAATTAAATTATTAATTATACCTACCACTACTTTTAAACTGTTTGCGTATATATACTACACAGGTCCCGCTTGTAAGTTATATTTGTTGGGAATCTTCACATCTTTGTCCTTTTCATCCAGAACTTCCTCCGTGTCGTCGTCATCGAAATCATCAATGTCCAGAGGATTCCTGGAAACAAAATTAAATGGTTTTTTACACACGGTTACAGTTACATAGGAACATACATTTTACCTAATAGCGTTTGAATAGTGTCATTGAGTAGACCTAAATACATGATCTTCATTGAATGACGAAATGGTACAAAGTTTCATATTAGGTATATACATAATTATTTCGAAACCGCATGAATTTTTTTGTAATAGCTTTGTTGTACTTACTTGTTCCAGTTGATTTTGTGCCGCTTTCTGTAACAGAAAATACGGTTCAGTTGCATTGCTAGTAAAGGATGTTTATAAATCTTTAATCTAATAGAACCAAAGTGAATAAATAGCTTTCAACAATATTGCGCTTATCTGATCAAAACTACTTATTTAATTATTATTTTGCAATAAAATCAAAAGTTTAAAAGTAATACTTTATTTACAATAATAAAATATAAAAACAAGGGAAGAAAAACTAAACATACTACTTCTAATTACTACAAAAAAGGGGCACTTAGAAAATCTTTAGAAAAGTCTAAAGATAATCTAAGTGCTAAAAAAAAGTTTAACGTATTGTTAAGTGTGACGCCGGGGACGCGTCACCGAGAATACTATCACTAATATAAACACGCAAGTAATGATGCTCACCTATTAGTAGCTATGTAGTCCTGGTCCATGTACTCCTCGGAGACCTCCACTGACAGCGGCTGCCCGCGGTGGTCCTGCAGGATGCCGAAGTAACGCGGGGGACGCGTCACCGAGAATAATATTGCTGAAATAAAGAAAAGTAAGTAAGTACTTACTTTGAAACAATCTAATGTAAGTACATTAGATTGTTTTTTATTTATATACTCGTACAGCGTGATATATGTATGCAAACTCAGATTTTTGTCACTGATAGTTATGTAGATATCAGCCCCCTTAGACAAGAGCCGTATATTAGTGAGCGTACTGTCGCTACCTATAGAATAGAAAGAACACTGAAGACGAAACCGTCATATCTATCACGTATAATCTAATTTATTTGCTAATTAAGTGTGTTAAAATAAACATGATGTTACGGAATCCCTGACATGAAATATGTGCGGAAAAGACCGAAAATAATAAAAGTGAGGATACTTACAGTCATCAACTGCCCAGATTTCACTTAAAACTACCGAAATTACTATAAAAACTATTTGTAACTTTAACTTTGTTTCACACATTCTGGCAGCTTGTGTTAAGTTAACTGGTGATATAAATTTTACAAAAAGATGTTTGATAAGCCACTTATAAAAATGTCATATACTAGTTCAATAGGTATGTAAAACTATCGATTCATGACTATATAACAGTAAATTAACGTGAACTACACCGAAAAGCGAACAAGAGCGTTGTAAGTTAAAACTAGTCTTCGATTCCAAAACCCGTTTTCTAAGTAAATTGTATACCTAGTTTTCAAACATTTCTGTTTTTAAAAACTGTACTTAAACGGTACGGTTTCTTAGCCCAAACAACATTTTTAGAACAATACCTTGTGTAACGGAAACAATAAACTATTTAACTCTATTGTACCTAAAATAACCATGAGAATTTAAGTTATTCATGATTTGTGGAAAGCGCAAAATGTATAATTTACTTACTTTCGTTTTATGTTTACCACAAATTGGTACTAAGTTTGTGATATCAATAATACCTAAAACAGTAGCAGTACATTTACTATTTTATTAACCAGTCCAACAACATCGAAAAAACCACGGAAAAGATGAATTGGAAGTTATTGAATCAATTTCCATAACATTCGGCTTTATACTTCCGGCTTAGGAACAATCTTATCACCGCAATAAAAAATACGTAGCAGAGCTACCTACAAAAACGTAGCAAGCGCGTAGTAAAAACCAGCGTTCCTTCTTCCTAATTAGAATTGATGAAGTTTATGATAATAACGTTAGTGCTGTATTTTTTCTATGCATCAATTTCACATAATAGTCAAGAGGCGTTTATGATAGGTACTTATAGATTTTTAATTTTAATACCTAAAATTAGGAGCTTCTTACACCTCAGCACCAATAGACTAAGCTTATGCTACTGACAGAGTTTTTTTAACGCGGTATTGGTTTGTGTTTGACTACAGCTTGCCTGATGTTAAGCATAGAAAACACTTACAGCCTAGGGTATCTAGCCTATACCTTCTCATAGGCAGACGATACAATGAGATGACACTTGTCAGGGCTATTTTAACAATAACGAGCTCACAGAAAGTCCAAACTGAAACCATTTGGAATCTAAAATTAGAAACCTACAGGCCCATTATAACAGCCTGTTTCGTTCCTGAATGAAAACTTATCACCTCATTAGAATGGTATACCCAATAAAGAGAATGGGAAAGCATACTGTTGAAAATTATCAAACCTATAAAAAAAGAATAAAAATTAATCGCCGATATGTATGTATCTTCATAATTTAGAAAGAAAGAAAGAAAGAAAGAAAACATTTATTGTGACAGATTTTAAAAACACACAGGAGTAAAAACATAAAAAACAAACATAAAATCTGCCACAACACAGCCCCAACTCAGCATAATGCTGGTTGTATGGAAGCAACCAGCGCTGGTCTTCCGTTGGGGCTGGCTGTGACGTCACGCACGTACAAGAAGGCAGGCAAACAAACAAAGGACGAAATTTGAGAAGGACTGCACCAAATTGGATCTTTTTTATGTTCCTTATGGTTAGCAGAAGGTTTTGGTTAGTTTAGGTGAATATAATAAAAGCTTGTTTATTATTCGTAATCAGTTTATTATCTTTATCATACGTCTATTGCTAATTATCTATAGAAGAGGTTCCCCTCCCCGCCCCACAGCCTCCGCCCGCCGTATCCGATAAGCTCCTGCCGCAGACCGTTGTACTTCTTGAAGAACAGCTTCTTTAGAATGCGTTTGCGACGCTTGTCTTCCTTCAGGCACGACTCTAACTTGTCCATGCACACGTCCTCTCTGGAAAACAGAAGGGAATTAAATATCTGATGTGCAACGTGATCCTCCTAAGATATTGACCTCCTTTTGATATGATAGCCACTGGTACTCACTAGTTAAACCTTTTTTTATGAATGACTATACCTCTCGGTTTTACCAGCGTTAACCCGGGATAAAAGTAGCCTATGTGCTCATCCAGGCCAAAATCAATCAAACCACATTTCTTCCAATGCGGTTCCGTCATTAGAGCGTGAAAACGTATCAATCATACACACTTACGCACAAATGTTCATCTTTATAAAGTTTAGATGGGATTGGCCCAGGTTTGAGTACACTCGTCTGATGTTAAGCAGCATAGCAGGATAATCGATAAACGATATCGCCTGAGAAAAATCGATTAACCCTGAACTGGAAGATGGATTAGCTTTTAAATGTTGAAGTGGTTACTTGTAGTTCTGATCGAAGAGCAGCTTGATGGGCTCTGTCTTGGTGAACTTGTCGGGCAGCCTGGCGCCGGGCGGGAGCTTGGCGATATCCTTCATCACGCCCATGATGGTGTTCTCCAGCTGCGCCAGCTTCGGCACCATCAGGCGGCGGATCACCTGGAAGGAGAGCAGGGGTTAAGCCATGTAATTTGCCATTTGATATGTAAATTTCCATAATATATCAATAAAAATCTGTATCTGTAGGTATCATGTCTGAGGCCCTTGAGGCGGTTCGAAAACTTTCAGCTGGAGAGTCAGCAGTTGTTCCTTTTAAAACTATCAATTTAAGTAAGAGTCAAAACTCTAATGAACGTTAAGTTCAGCCATGTTTATAAGTTACAAGGAAAATTATTTGGCACCAGGCCATAAATTGTTTGAAAATATGCATTTTTTTTACAAGAAATGGGTTTGCACTTGACCGTAATTCGCCTATTATTCAAGTCATAGGTACATACAGCTCATTTATCTGTCCAGCCAATATTTTACAGGTAGGATTTTTTCATAATAAATACATAATGCAATGAATTTTCCTATTATAAAGAATAACGTAGGAACACAGTAAAAATCGAGTTTTTGTAATATGGTTTTGAAACAAAATGAAGTAGGAAAGGGGTATACAAATAAATCTACCTTCCCACACCGATTGCCAGTCTTGCAAGGGGTCCTAAACTTGCGTCCAAGGTCCATGGTGGGCAGGTTCTGGACCTGAGTGATCACGTTGGAAAACGTGCCCGTCGCTGTCTTCTGCACTGCAAGGTTAATTACGTACGTTAGGTACCTAAACCAAGTAAGCTGGCCGAGGCTAGAAATAATGTTTATTAATAATAATAATGTTTATTTATTGGACAGGAAAAACCTTATAACTAAGTTACAACATTTGTTTGTTAGTACTATATTTATATTACTATGTTAGGATCGATTACAAATGATGTGATCTATGTTCCCCACACTAGGTTCCCCTGTCGTGGGGAAACGCGCTCATCCTTCTGGATTTCAGATAATAATCTATGTACATTTAACAAAAAGTTTTCAATAAAATATGTTAGTTAACGGAGGAAATAATTTACTTAACTGTCTCGGGAATGGGAATTGAGGGGAGGGGTTGATGTAAGAAAAGAGATGAGAAAGATGTGTACTTGTGTGATTAATTGTCATGTGATACTTACTTAAATAATAGATAATTAATGTGATGTATAAAAATATATTTAAATAATAAAAAATATCCATAAAAAACATGTGATGGTAAAATTGTGTAAAAGTAAAATGTTAATTATTTATTTATTATTATTTTTTTTCGTTTAAAACAACAGAAAGTAAAATGTTAATGATTTATTTATTATTAACTATTTTTTTCTTTCAAAACAACAGACTGTTTTTAATAATCGCGATTTATTCTTAGTCGAGTCTGAGTAATTCTTTATCGAGTCAAATCATGTGCAAATAAGTCTGCGAGGGCTACGTGATAGCTAGGAAGAAAACGACAGCGAATATAAACATCGGCCGACCGCTCCGCCACGGCTTTGAAGCGAAGATAAGACAGGTTACGTGTTTGGCAGGAGTTATGCAAGAGTGACTCAGTTAAGTTAGGGACCTGCATTCTATACTGCGTCAACTACCTACAAAATAGGAGTCAATAATCGTCAGTACAGAAGCAGGCCCCTTAATGTTAGGTTTTGAACAATGCTTCTGTTTCGGCGTAGTTATACGTAATCAGCCACGAGACGATTTTCTTTTTGCATATGTACCGAGAGTATTCAATCAAGTCAAGAATATTATTAATTTTTTGGTAAAGTATAGGACTTTTACAGGCATAACTTCGTTGAGCAAGACAGGTTCGAGTTTTGGGCATCGACCAGGCGTTACGTCGTGAAGTCTTTTTTGTACTTGTAGCCGTAATCAACGCTGTTTTATGGAAACGTAGGGCCGTCGCCATGATATATAGCTGTCTGACGGTCAAGTATTTAGTCTCTTCGTAAAGTTTGTCCGTTGGATACCTGAATGGTTTTTTGTAAGCAGCTTTGAGTATTGCTCTTTGGGCAATCTCAACCTTTTTTAGACGAGTTTTAACTACAGAACCCCAACAAGCGATACAGTATGTCAATACCGATTGGCATAAAGCTAGGTAAACTGTTTTCAGTGTTTTAGGATCAGCTACTGCACCCAGCCTTTTGAAGATGTGAAGCATCTTCCGGAGCCGACCTTTCAATATTTGGGTGTGTTTTTCAAAAGATAGAGTACTATCTATGACTACCCCCAAATATTTTATTGTAGTTTCTCGTCCAATAACTGGGCAGGCGCAGTGTTTGTTTAACAGAGAACCACATGAATGAAGTTTGAGATTAATACCTGTTTGCTGTGATCGCTGAGTCGTTTGGAAGGTTAGGTATTTTGTTTTGCTGACATTAAGGGTCAGCAGATTGTTATGGAGCCAACTCATGACTTTTGATAGACCTTGTTCGGCTACCGCCAAGACCTCTTCTGAGCTATTTCCATGGAAAATGAAGGCTGTGTCGTCAGCGAAACTGAATACACTGGCATTTGGGATCTCAAGCTGGCAGAGGTCCCAAGAGAGAGGAGAAGCTTTCCCAATGAGTTCAATCTGCGGAGGAGTCACGACCCTCAGTTATGAGGAACACTGTGTCACATTAAATTAAAACCCTGAATGTCAATGCATTCAGCTTATCACCAAGAACTTCATTCTTGAATAAAGTTCTGTGCTGTGGGGAACAAAGTTCTCAGCAGTCATTTTATGGGGGTGACATTTCGGAATATTTTAAGGCAACTAATAGTACCTATTACTTAACTTATCAGGAGGTAAAATGACTTACTCATTTTCGCTTTCCTAGTTTTGCCAAGCCTGGCGATTTCAGGTTTATTCGACTCATCTGAGGTTTTTCCAGCTTTCACTATAGCAATTAAAACTACAGATATTATGCTTGCAGAAAAATACGTTTTAAAATTCATATTACCCGAAACACTACCTATAGCTTCTGAACCTGCTCTTTAAAGAAAAGTAGAAAATCGTGAAATTGTTTACAAAACATCATTGCTTAAACTGCTTACAATAACGCATTTTTATCGGAAGGTTTTGTAAAGTTAGCCACAATCAGGCACCTTTAGCAGGTTTAGTCATTTATAGGTATGTAGGTACCGGTACCTACGCAGAAAATCTTTAGTGGCCATAAATCGCCTGGTTAATAATTCAGTAAGAATTTAAACAATTATATTTATTACTTTATTAACATATACAATATACAAAATCCTTAAATATATCGAAGAAGAAAAAACACAGATAATATTACAAAAAGCTTACCACACCGTCCATACTGTCGTTGCGCGGCAGGATCCCAGGATGCTGGCAGTATTTCCTCTTTGAATAAATAGACTCAAACAATCGAGAGAAATACCTACCAGCCCTGAGATCTCTTCCGTAGGTCGGATGACACGTTAAATTGTAGGTCCCGGCTGTTTGACTAGTAGTTACGGCAGTCGTTAAGCCATGTCAGAGACACTATAACGACTAGGACGGCTTGATAAACTCTCGACACCAGTGTTGCCCACTCACTTCTCTCATTCGATAAGAAGATAAGAAGAAGTTCATCCACTTTATCTTCTTCTTCATCAAAAGCGTAGTCCAAAGATGTCATCAAATCAACGTACCTAGATTGCAAATCCGCAAACAATTAGGTATTATAGTACTTACTTATTCAGTTATTTATTTATTTATACTTGCACACATACAATTTTCCAAAAAAAAAATACATGTGCTTCGAGGTATTGGGGCGTATCAAGAGACAATGACTAGACTTTATCTAGCCAGAGTCTTTACAAATTTTGTTTTAGTTTAATACAGTAGTATTGTTCTTTCAAATCAATTCAAACTACCACATGACCTTCTCAACAAGAAGAAATAAATCCAAAGTTAGTGTAGTAATGACGAAACAAACGTAAAAAATGCTGAATATAGGTATTATGAATCTTCTCTTTTTAAAGACAGTCAAAAACTATGCTATGCATATATGTTAGCAAGGTTATGCCACCTTTTCTTCGTGCGAAGTTTAAATTTTTGACACTGATAATATGATTAGTCTGTCAAAATTCAACAAAATACCTCCCACAGTTATTTAACTTCAATACCTCCAGAAAATGTTGATTTTAATCTAAAAAAATCTGAAGATACATTTTTTTTACCTAAATTGTTCATATATGTTATAGTGGTTTATTAACTTTAAAATGCCAAAAGACACAAATTCGGTGAAACAAAACAAGAAAATAATTGCTGTGCAAAATGGAATATCGAATTTGATGACTAAACAAATTGAAAATAATGCATTCAGTTGGGAAGAAACTGTAACTGTGATAGATTTAAGTGGCAATAAAATATCAGCATTCGAAGATAGTGTGGCATTTCCAAAAAATCTGGTGCATTTGGATCTATCACATAATAAACTAGTCGAGGTTCCCGCCATAGTCCTAAAGCTCGAAAAACTTATTTACCTGAATCTCGCTCATAATGCTATTGAATATTTCGACGACTATCCTGAATTTTGCCACACATTGGAACATCTGGACTTGTCAGACAATAATATGTATGGCCCTCCTTACTGGGTCTGGGCTTCAACGCCACAAAAGCTCACCAAGCTAATCCTGAGCAACAACCCCAATATCACCAGATCACTTGTGGATGGATACTTTGAAGAACTGCTACAATACCCTACTCTAGTCACAGAAGTGTATATTGAAAACTGTAGGTTAGGGAAGTATACTAAACTTTTCAACACTTTTCCAAAGGCAACGACACTCAGGCTAGGATGTAATGATTATACATCTGCAGCCAACTCTCTAATAGAATTGCCCAGCAATGGCTTAGATATATGCTGTGATATAAAAACCTTGACAGCTTGCAACACAAATATATACACTGTTAACGCTCACATAGAACAATTTAAAAACTTAATAGAGTTAAATCTAGCAGAAAATAATCTAAATGGACTCCCAAACGAATTCTGTAACTTGGAAAGCTTAGAAGTATGTGTGCTATCTAGTAATAAGATATTATATTTGCCTGAAGATATATATAAACTGCAAAGACTGAGAAAGCTTTATGTAAATAATAATGAGCTCTGTATGCTGCCGGAGAAATTAATCACATTAAAAAATCTAAAAATATTAGATGTGTATGATAATCATCTGAATGAAGTGCCTAGTTATGATAGTTTGGATGAGTTCGATTTGGCACTAAATTACTGTGATGAGCCAAATGATGATACATATCTAGAGAAGAAAGAAAGGTTGAGATTAGTGCATGAGAACAGGTATAATGGAAGGTAAGAGTCAAGTTGTTGACTAACTAGTTGTTGACTTAATCTTTTTTACACAAACTAAGGTACTTATAATAAAACAGTTGATAGGTTTTGCTATGGGTGTTGTAAAGAATTATGTTCACCTTTTCAAATTATCATTTTTCTTTCAGTAAGGAGATGATCACAAGATCTGATGATTCCAATGAAGAAAGAAGTAGTGTAGAAGAAGATGATGAAGAGTTATATGACATTTTTTATAATGGAAAAATAAATGGTAAGTAAGGTTATTTTTTTTACATTAGATAGACTCACGCTTGACTACAACTTGCCTGATGTTAAGCAACGTTGTAATCTACGATCTAGCGCGCTTGCCTAGAAGAAACCGGTTTACTCTCGACTTGAAGACCGACAAATTATAGTTCAAGGGGAATAGAGATTCGGGCACAGTTTGGCTGTTTGCACGATGAAAGTAGAAACAAACCGCTTGGTGCGAGTCTTTGGAACCTCAACTGTATAACGGTGCCTTCTTGTCGTACCTCTACTCGTATGATGGTAAAATGGGGCTGCAGGAATTAAATTATGTAATTCCTCCGCACATATTTTAAAATGAAGTGATTTTCATAATGGAAGGCAATAACTAATTTCAGCAGGGCAAGCACAACATGGGGATAAATAGTCTTTCCCCCATTTTATCCACCTGACAGTGTCATTCCCACCTTTTTTATCATGACAACCTATGACAACAGTGGAAAGAAATATAATTTATCCCATTGATGTTTATGGTGGAATATTCATGAAATTTTATCACGCTACTCCCCGCTGTAAATATAAAAAAAAAAGAATGAACAATTTCTGAAGGTTAGATGAATTGATACAACGTTTGAAGAATAATTCAAACATTGTATTCATTTTAATTTGATTTCGTAATTATGGCAACAAAATAGGAATAAAATATTATAATGCTACTCCCGCCATATATCAAAGATAAAAAGATAAAGATAAAGAATCTTTATTGATAATGTAAAATTGTAACATACATAGGTATAAGTACTAATATCATAGAATATGCTACACAAATTACAATATCTCGTCAAATTGAATTTATAACATTAGGCTTTTATAAAATTTTAGAAGTTACATATGTCTAGTTTTATTAATAAAACAATGAAAATTTTTGTTATTAAAATCATGTCAAACATAATAATAGGTATGTAATCATACAATATGTCAACTTAAATAAATATTGGTACTGTCACTTTAGCTGTATAGGGGCTAAAATGACAATTTGGCATCACACTCCTTACTCAGTAGTTAATTACATAATTTCTAAGCAAGTTTAGAATCAATTGGTAGTTGACTGTAGTCATTTTCAAAGTATTCTTTAAAACTGTATAGTGTCTGATCTAACAATAATTGTTTGACGCTATTGCAAAATTGCTGATCATTATTCAAAGACTGAATGTGTGCGGGGAGTTTATTGAACAGTTTCTCTCCCATTATAGTGGGTAGTTTCTTAGTCATACACAGCCTAGGCACAGTTGGTTTCAACAATACTCTGTTTATCTTGGTTCTATTTGAGTTATAAGTCTTAAGTTTAAACAAATGTGGATTTCTTTTTACAAACTTTATAATCTCTAATATATATTGTGACACTGACGTCAAAATCTTCAACTCTTTGAAATGGTTTCTACAAGACTCTCTATATCTACCTCCCACAAGTACTCTTCCCGGTCTTCCGTATCTATCCCGGTTTGACTATCCCCGGCTACTCTGTGCCAAAATTGACAGCGGGGAAACAAATTCTTTTCTTTCCCTCGGGATATATTGTCTTCTGCCCGTGCTAGCCCTACTGAAGCTTAAAATTACTAATATCAAATAATGTTTTCATAACAAAACTGCTCAAAATGCATACATTATTTTGGTGGCTATAAATTGTAAACCAACATATTACAAAAAAAAACGTTTCATTATCACCATCAACTCAATAAAACCCTCTGCTATACCCTGCAGAGGGTAGCCCTTTTCCTCTTATACATATTACAATATAATAATTTATTGTCGGTAAATCTCTATCTCTTTAGTTTTTCCAACTCTGAAGAGCAATTTAAATTCAACGCTAATCTGTTCCTCAAATTATAATTCCAGAATCACCAGCCCCCGCCCAGCCCACCAGCTCCCCTGAAGACTGGGACTCAGATGAGTACTGGGAGCCGTTCACCATACACCCCATGCCACCCGCACCATCTCCATGGCTCATCTTTGTCAAACAGAAGATGAAGGAAGGCAACTTCTGTCCCATGGATGCACATGTCCCTTCCGTCACAGACATAATCAAATATAAACGATCAATCAACCCTCCAGTCTACTATGAATCCGACGGACAGTTTGATGATTGCTCCAGCGATGAGACCTGATAACATTTAGTTTAGCAACTTAAAGTTCAGAAAACAAATAGTATGTAGTAAACAAATGTGATAAAAATTTATCATCATAAATTTAAGGGCCGAGCCCTTGTCTGTGGAGTATGCGCCATCCTTTCCGGTCTTCTGCCAATTCCTTGACCTCCTTATACGACATGACACCCGCCTTTTCTTTTATTTGGTCCATGTATGATCTTCTCGGCCTTCCTCTTCCTCTTCGGGCTTCCAATTTTCCTTCCATGATGTTTCTTATAAATTCGTCATGTCGTATAAGGTGGCCAACCATCTTCCCTCTTCTGTTTTCAATAGTTGCCAGTATTGTACAGTGTTCTTGGACCATGCTCAGCACTTCTTCATTGGTCTTTCTTTCTGTCCAACGCACCACATTTCAAAAGCTTCTATTCGTTCTCTATCTCTTTGAGTCATGGTCCAAGTTTCGCTTCCATAAAGAGCAATACTCCATATGTAAGATTTTATGAGCTGTTTTCTTACGTGTTTTGCAATTTTGGATTTTAGTAAATGTTTCTTCCGGTTGAATGCTGTTTTTGCTATGGATATTCGGGTTATTATGTCTTGAGTGCATCTTGAGTCTTCTGTTATTACGCTTCCTAAATATTTGAATGAATGTACTTGTTCTATTGGGTTATTGTGCAGTTTAATGGGATTTCTATTGTAAATTTGGTTTCTGGTGATTGTCATAGTTTTGGTCTTGTTTGAGTTAATTTTGAGGCCTATTTCTTGAAAAGCTTCGTCCATTTGTTTGATTAGTTTTTCCAGTTCATTTCTATTGTCGGCTAAAGCTGCAATGTCATCTGCGTAACGTATAAAGAAAATCCGCTCTCCATTCACTTTAATTCCACCGTTTTCTGATTCTATGATTTTACTAATTGCATTTTCAATAAATATGTTGAAAATAGTTGGTGAAAGTGGGCATCCTTGTCTTACTCCTTGTCGTATTTTTGCTGTTGTGGTTTCAGTTCCTATGTCTATTGTGGTTTGCTGATTTTTATAAAGGTTGTATATTATTCTTTAAAAATGTATGTACTTACATAAATCTTTAATCATTATCTGGGTATAGGCCTCTAAGTGCCATATAGATGTTGGTGTTTTGCCTTTCTAGTCCAGCATTGATGAATAGTAAAAAAAAGGTTACTTAATATTTTTTTAGGAATAGACTACTTGTACACCAGTTTGCCTAATGTTAAACTTCACTGTATGCTTGTTTATAAAATATCTGTTTTGTATAATTCAAATGGCGTATTTTGGCCTTTTAGTGCTACAAGGTGCTTTCAGGGTTTACATACAGGGTGGTACAGGGCGCTTGGACCTGTCAAGTCAAATTGTAACAGTTTGACTAGAAACTAGCTAATGAAAAATACATTTGTTTTGTTTAGTTTTTATTTAGAATTGTTTTGTTTAGTTTTTATTTAGAAATCACATTGATGTCCATGTAACAAATTGATTACAGTAAGTTCATGTATGTACATGTTACAAGGAAATTACATCCTTGTAATGTAATAATTCATATGTATATATATAGGTAAATCGAAGCCTGCTCTTTGTAAATATTCAGTCAAAATTTAATATTTTTTTCATTTCTCTTAATATATCTTCATGAATATTATTCCTGTTTTCTCTAGTTACCTGAAAATAATAGTATATTTTATTTTCACAACATAGGCTAAGTTATCCCACATTGATAAAAAGTAGCTTATGGAATATAGGTAAGTACTTACTTTTATAATTTACGATCCAGGGCAAATATAGGTACATACTTGAAAAGACTACTTTTTATTCTCAATTGACACACTGTATAGTACCGTACTGTAAATGATAAAAGAAATATACTTACAGTCCAAACCTTTCCATTGGTATGATTTCTTATGCTCTCTACAAGTTTATCACCTTTTCTTACAGGTATTGTAGCTAATACAGTAAGACCGGATTTGTCACCAAATATTTGTCCAACTTTCGATTTAAATGGTTCACTGAACAACTCCATTTTACCTATCTCATCTATGACTAGAAGTGATTTGGAATCTTCTGGCTGAAATAGAGATTTCTTTTTTTTATTTTGTATGATAAGTAATAATTAAAATTGTAAAGGAACAATGTGTTTATTTTCATCTTGAATATCTAGAAATAGATATACTTAACAAAAAATATCTCTGAGTACCTTATTTAAACATGGCAGTGCTATCGCTTCAAATTCTTGTATCAATACTCCATATTTTCCAACTTTATGCTTCACAGGCCCATCCAGTAGGCTTTGATCCCTCGCTAGACGTCCCCGTAATCCATTTATGCTCACTACATCAAATCCTTCCCTAACACCGTTTCTACGCTTCTCTTCAGTAAAGAAACCAGAAACTTTAATGGTCTTTATTGATAGTTGATCTACTAATTTCTTAGTTAGCGTCGTCTTCCCTACACCTGAAAACATGAAATGATAGTCTCTTGACCCTTGCGTTTCTCTATGTATTACTTCTTAATACCTACTATTGACAGGAATATAAGGTAGGCAAAAATATTTCAGAACAAATATTACCAGGCTCGCCGGTAAGCAGAAAGAACTGTATTGCACCGGGCATTTTATGAACTACTTATAAGTTGGCGTGGTTATTAAGAATATTTGAATTTTTAATAGCTTCAGCCATTAAAGTTGATTTATTATCGAAAATCAAAAGTTACATTACAATACAAGTGAAAGGGTTATGTTGTTTACAAATAAATCAAAACAGCTGCTATGTTATCATGAAGATAAAGGTAGAAATGGAGAAAACACTCCTAATACCTACTTAATTCAAATACCTACGCATTGCTATCCCACTCTAAGTGGTGGGAAGTCTCTTTCTAGTGTGGTGTTCGGTATTTTTATATAAATACTTAAAACTCCCGAAACTGGGTAAAATTACCTTTTTAAATTATTATTAAGTTAAAAAGTTCATCTGTCACCAAATTATTATTTATATGAGTTTCTAGTGTTTCCAGTTTGAAAGAAATTTAATATAAATTGTTTAAGTAAATTATAGTAAAAAAGCAGAAAATACCAACGGAACACATAAGTTATGAAGAACAGATTTATATTATAATTATTTTTTTAGCAGATTTTTATTATAAAATGTTAAAACAAATAATTGAAAATCATTACGAAGACAATTACTAATGTGTATTTAGCAATTGGAGGATATCAAAAGATTTACATATATTTTGGGCGTTTCCTTATGCGGCAACACTTTATCTATCCGCCATCAAAACAATGCCTGTCATTTGAACTGTCATGGCCGAAAAACAACAAACATTCGTCGACTCGCGCTTTTAAACGTAAAAATTAGCTTTTAAAGTATGAAAAATGGTTCAACGATGTATTGTGCGTGGTTGTGGAAGCGAGTGGTATCCAGGAACACACATAAATTATCACACGTAAGTCCTTAAATTGGATTTTTATAAACACTAAGTCTATCGACCGTTTTCACTTAAATATCTCGAAAACATTATGATTATTTCTGTAATGAAGCCTTTAATTAGTCTAAATTAGCATATATAATGAATTGTAATTGTTGTAACACATATATTTAATGTTTTATCGAAGTTATTAATAAATCTTAAAAATGGAGTACGGTGACCATAAAATATTTTTTTGCGGATATCTCACGTAGGTATTATGTATGCCATATTCACTAAATCACAAAGTTATTACATAGATATAGGTACTCTGTTAGGTAACAAAATAATTAAATCACTAAAAAAATATACATGAAAATATGTTATTATATTGACTCTTTTTAATGTCATAACATGTTGTGCTATTATTATTCCTATTGTAAAACTGTGCTCTGTTTTCAGATTTCCCAAAAACAGTGTACAAAGAAGTTTGTGGTTAGCAGTTTTGAAATCAGTATTGAAATCCAAGTTTTATGAAAGAGCTCGGATATGTAGCCTACACTTCAAGGAAACTGATTATGACTTACCAAGTAAGAGATTGAAGGCAACGGCTGTACCATACTACAATGGAAGTGGGACCGAGGAGTATAATGTATCATCAATTAGCCAGGTATATATTGATTGAAAGCTTGAGCTACAAAAACGATTTTTATCTCAAAGTTTGTTCAAAGTCAGAATTATCACATATTACACTAGTACCTACCTATAGTTGTGTGGGTTAGATTAAAACATACTAGTGTTTTGGAGGGCACGCTTATACCGCTGGTTCACTAGCTAGTAGCTGGTAGCTTGGTGGTAATATAATTTACCCGACCAACTACCTACCACCTCAAGTGTAGAATTTGTTACTAAGCGCCTAACGGCGTGTTTCAACAGTCTTGTTTGAGAGCCAGTTCCATTCCATTTCGGTTATGCTCCACCATAGGCCGGAGTCGCTTGTGTGGTCAAATACCCGGCTGTTAAGAGTAAAAAATTGCTTGTCTTGGTAAGCATATATAGGCGGGTATATAATTATATTCCATGATTAACTTACCCATCATGTGAGTTATGTTTAAACGCTGGTCTATTTTTATAAACTGTCGTCCGGAGTCTCATTATAGTAAGAAATTTTGCTAAAATATAAAAATTGGCTTTCAGGAAGGACAATCACAAGATCCGAGTAAAGCACCATCTAGTATCGTAACGTCGCCTAGTACTTCGTATTCTGCGAGATTGAAAGCTCCTCAAGATGCAGAAATAATGATTAGTGCTACCGCAACCATCGGTGCTTCACCTTCATCCTCGAAGGATAAGAGTGAAGTTAATAAACATTCTCTTGAAGAAATTGAGAAACCAAGTCCGAAAAGGTAATGCCTGAAATCAGTAGAAAATCTCGAGAGTGTTGAGCAGGTAAGTTTGCTCTTGGTAGGGAGAAAAGTGGTTGTGAGTTTACCATAGTTATGTGACAGTCCGCTTTTTACTAAATTTTGAAATATAGCATTTCATTTATTATATGTATAGATGTATTAATCCTTTCCTTGCCTTTGGCTAAGACTGCAGTTAATTTTCTTGTGTATATAATACTTAGTCCATCATTTCATTCGACTAATGCTCTTTTCAAAAACTATTATTAACACATAATGTATTTTTTTTAGATTTACAACGAGGCAAGCATACCAGTCAAAAAAATTGAAGTTGGCGTACAAGTTAAAGTAAAAACAACAACAGAACAAAATCTACATAAACAAAATAAAGCTCTAAAGCAGAAAGTTGTTCAACAAAATAAATGTATTAAAAATATGGAATCATTAATCGCAGTGGTAAAAAAATACACTGATCACAGTGAAATTGAAAATATAATTCAGGGCCGTTTTAGTGATTTATGTAAAGAACTAAATAAACCGCCTACAAACCCTCATGGCGTTAGGTACAGCGAAGAGGTAAAAGCGTTCGCGCTGACGTTACATTTCTACTCGCCTAAAGCGTATGAATTTATTAGGAGTGTTACTGCTTTGCCACATGTCGCTACACTTAGGAGATCGTTGTCTTTATTTAATTGCAATGTTGGTTTTATAACCGAAGTGTTTGAATATTTAAAAACACAAGTACAATTATCAGAAAATCAATATTTGAAAAATGTAGCATTAATTTTTGATGGAATGTCACTAAAACAAGATTAACTTACGACCAAAAACTTGACAAAGTATTTGGATATATAGATTTAGGGCCCATTCCTGTTAGCGACCCTGAAAAATTAGCATCTGAAGCACTGGTTTTTCAGATAGTTTCGTACGCCAAACGATTCAAGTGTCCAATAGCGTATTTCTTTATACAAAATTCACTCTCCGGTGAACTACTGTCAGAACTGATAAAAACAGCTATATTGCAGCTAGCTGAAATAAACATAACTGTCAGATCAACTACCTGCGATGGCGCTCCATCTAATGTTAAAGCTTTAGAATGTTTGGGTTGTTCATTTGATAAAAATGACTTTCGACCATTCTTCCAACACCCAGATGGGCAAACCACTGTATATTGCATACTGGATCCAGCTCATATGTTGAAACTAGCCAGAAATGTTCTTGCCGATTTCACTATGGTATCAGAGACGGGAGAAATTTCTTTTAAGTACATTAAAAAATTGCATGAAGTTCAAAATGAAGAAGGTTTAAAATTTTCAAATAAATTGAGTGGCTCACATGTAGATTTCAAAAATAAAAAATGAACGTAAAATTGGCTGCACAAGTATTAAGCTCATCGGTTGCAGATGCCATTGATTTTTTGAGGGTTAGCAAGAATCCCGATTTTGCTAACAGTCAAGCAACAACAGAATTTTTGCATATAATCGATAGACTTTTTGATTTAATGAATTCAAAATCAGCCTTTGGAAAAAAATATAAATCCCCGATGTCTTTAAGGAACAAAAACTATTGGGAGCAAATATTCCAAGAAACTGAAAACTACCTAAAATCATTGTCAATAAATAGTAAAAATATATTGGACCACCCAAGAAAAACTTTTGCACTGGGTTTCTTAATTAACATAAAAAGTTTTTCATTGTTAGTCAATGATTTGTGCACATTAAAAGAGTACCCATTAAAATATTTTCTAACATTTAAATGTTCTCAGGACAACCTGGAAATATTTTTTTCATGTGTCAGAGCTCGTGGTCGGGCACAAGATAACCCAAGTGCTCTTGAATTCCGATACATTATGAGAAAAATGTTATTCCGAAATTCCATTCAGCCTTCTATTAACGCGAACTGTATTGATACTGGGTTCGACTCTTTACATGTCTTTGATTTTAATAAACGACCGTCAAACTCACTACAGCTTCCGACAGAACCAAATTCCTCAGACAATCTAGAAGAAATGTTTCGTAACTTAGACTCGGTAGAAATCAGTGCATACCAGGAAAATATCCTTTACTACATCACCGGTTTTATTGTAAAGCAGATGGTGGTACATATCTCTTGCAACGATTGCCAAAAAATGCTACTAACTCCGGAAAGCGACAAAATACAAAAAGATCATCCCTATTTTATAGACATACAAAAATGTCTGAGTTTCACAACATTTGTGAACAGAGGAAAACTTTTGTTTCCATCTGCTTCAGCTTTCAAAGTCGTTAAACACAGCGATAAAGTGTATAGACAAGCTGTGAGCTCTAGCCAACTCAATACAAATAATATTCATGACAAACTGCTCAACGTCATTTCACAGCATTTTTCACCAATAATGCATCAACTATTTGACCATTCAGCCCCTGATTCAATTACTGTTTCCGAGCTACACGAAACCATAATTATGAAGCAAATTGCGAGTAAATTTTTGAAAATTCGAATGCGGGCCTATCTGAAAACGCATTCACAAAATTTACTGTCCCATTTACGAGGAAAGAGACAAAAACTCCATAAAGTTATACTTTTTAGCCACGTGTAATCTTATATCGTTATTATCCTGTAAATAATTTTCCAATTAAGATGCGGTCTGGTTACAGAACATTATTTATTGAGTTGTTCTCAACGAGTCTTTTCATTTGATCCCATGTTGTAGAAGCGCATTATTAATTATTTTGCCATCTTGGATGATCTGCCATATTGGTTTTAGAATGACGTTACGTACCTTATCGTACATTGTCATCCAAACTAAACGTGTATACAAAATCTCAGCTCAATCGGTTGAAGATATCTAAGTACCTACTTTAAAATTAGTTCCGAGATTCCGCCCGAACAAACAAACATACCTATACTTACAATGTTACAATAATTAAATAAATATTCCGAGACAGTGCACACAGCGCCATCTAGCCCCACACTAAGCAAACGCTTGTGTCCTAGGTACTAGATAACGGATACAATATTATATTTTTCCTTTGTAAGTACAGACTTATTATAAATACAAACGACCAGACTCAACACAAGTACTTAATTATAAATTTTAAAATTCGTAAATACTTGTGTCGTGCGGGGATCAAACCCGCAACCCCTAGATTAGAAGGCAGAACCACTATCAACTAAGCTTACAGACCAGTCAAGACAACGACATGACATCACAATGACATGGCCCTTGGGACTGAAGGATTTGATTATTTTTTGTAAATACATGCCTATGTAATAGCACATGTAATGGTAAATTAAGAGTGTGAATTTATGTATAAGTTATTTTCTGTAAATAATTTGTAGATTATGTACCTATAGTTAGATGCTGGCTTCTTCGTACTTTGAATAGAAAAACTAAACATGTTACTCAACTGTGTTTTTTCTTTATTCTTTCCCTTATAAATTTTAGGAGTTAATTAGCTAATGCAAAACATAACAAAACAAAAAAATTAAGCTACCATTCTGTAGTTTTCATAAAAAAATACAGAATTATATTTTTAATACTATATTATTTTTGACATTTCTCTTTGTACATTTATTATGGTGTAAACTGATATAAATATAAATCCAAATAACGTCATAGATTGGACCCCGACACAATATTCAAAGATAATAATCATAGTACCCAGATAAAGAAAAAAAAATTCTTTGCTCTACTATTTTTCGGGCTGTTAGCTTTTGTTCTAATGGTTTTTTTTACGTGGGATAGGTTTACGTTTGACTACAACCTACCTAATGTTAAGCATTGCTGCAGCCTAGGATGTAACACGCTTACCTAGAAGATATCTATTTACTCTAGATTTTTGTTTTGCTATACTAAACCTACTATTGTAAGGCGGAACGAAGTTTGCCAGGTTAGCTATTTTATCATAAAAATCAGATTTATCTAGGAAAGATATACAAAAATACAGTTAGCTATTATGGTTTCATTGTCATTACGATTAATTTATGATGCGTCCTGCTTTTAGGCATACATGTTGGGTCACCCTAATAGAAAGAGACTTCCCACCACTTAGAGTGGGATAGCAATGTGTAGGTATTTGAATCAAATAGGTATTAGCGGCGCTCCCTCCATTTCTACCTTTAACTTCTTGTATGTTATTGTAGGACATGACGTTGGCAGCATTTGGATAATTGACAGTGACGTTACATGTAATTTGTCGACAATTTTGTTATCATTTATGTAAATTTGCCTCTATCTCTTTCACTCTACAGAAAACAAATCTTGATATCTCTTTCTACTGCTTATCATTCATAGAAACTTCAAACTACCTCGGAGGAAATATCACTTGCCGTTTCAAAGTTCATCTGCCGGCTCTCGAAGTTATTTTCGCCGATAAAAACTTTATCACCTCGTTTTATCATTTTACTTTCATTCACCGGCGGGTGTGGCGTGGTGTTGCTTTGATATAGGATTAAATAAAATGGCATCTGTCGCCGCTGTGACTCGTGCTTTGCTCGGCAAAAATGCGCTGAACCAAGGCAGAGTAGTTATCGCAAATACCGGTTTCGGTAAATTCTACAGCACGGGTAAGTTTATATAAACCCTTACCCAAGTTCTGTTTTAGCCGTGAGGTTCGAGGATTTCTTCGTGTGATAAATTGATAAGAATCTGAGACCGTTGTTGCCGAGTACCAAACAGTTCACAGGTCTACCCATATGAGAAAATGACTTGATACGTTATACCTAATTAATTCTAAGTTATTAATAGAAACTTTGATATTTCAATAGGAAATGATAAATGTGACTAAGTATAATATATGTCCAATGTCCATCTACATAAGAAGGTTAAGCCTCAATCTGGCACCAACTTATGAGATAGTGTCCTATTAAATAATTTCACATCACTTTTATATTCAGTTAGTGAAATTTAGGTATGTACCTATTATTAATTACTTATGTAGGTAGGTACTCAGTAAGCATCAAACTAGTATATGTAAAAGTACAATTAATAATTAAAACTAAAGTAAAGTAGGTAAGTAATGTGTTGTGGATCTATTTCCTTCTGTTTCACAGAGTGAGTTTTTGTATAGTGATAGTAAAATGACCCTCTAGTATAATATTATAATGATGATAACTATATAAAAAGAATATCTCTTCATCCTGAAACAATATGATTAAACCTGGAGGCAAAAATGGTCAGTTTTAAATTAGTACAGTAAGTAATTGAAACTAGTTGTTTTTGAGTGTTCATAGTTTAATACTAGAAGTGTCTGAAATAATAAAATATAATATGCAGTTGATAAACAGTAAATACATTGGAATAATTAATTTATATTCTAGTTCTCATAATTTTATAAACATGATAAAAAATTGTTGTTGAAATAAATTTCATACATAATAAGCATTGATATTTATCACCCTTTTATTATATATTTGTTCTTTTTTACTTGTTAAATGTAGTTAAAATCTTGATATAAATAATTACCTTTCATCTACATAACAATTACCTACTTGAATAGATCATCATTTTTGTATATTAATAACCTTGACTGAATAACTTACATCATTGTGATATTTTAATGTAATCTTATCTCAGCATGATTATGTTAAGTATGTACAGTTTCGCTACAATCATTATTTGCCAAACATGCTACATACTAGTGGTGCCCTGGTTTGCATATCATTGATACTGGACTTAACTTTTAACCAAAAAAACATAATTCTATTTTTGAAACACATAATTTGTTTTTAGAAACATAGCACAAAGAGAAATGGTGGTTTGAGCAGTTAATGAATTGGATACCACAATGATTTATTCTAATGTGTCAAATTAGGTATTGTCAAGACTGGTTGCAAAACATAGACTTAGAACTTTTACATAGCCATAACTAAAACAGTCTGATATTAAATAAAAAAAATTGAGACAGACTTAAGTATTGCTGAATAAATTATGTAGCGAGTTTAAATATATAGATTGTACTAGTGTTTGTGTAGCTTATCAGTCATATTGCTATCAGCCCAAAAAGGGGGCATGTATTTACCTCCTTAGTGTAGGTAATGTAATTTAAGTATTGGCATGACATCAGTATTATGGTATCATTTTCATTACATAATCTTAGGAGATAAACATAGAAGTTTATTTTTTTCAACACCCAGTTAATTTATTAATATTTATTTAGTAATGGAAAAATCTGTCGAAGCCACATCTAACCTTTATTACAGAGTATATCTTTTCCAGACAAAGTTGCCTAGAAAAACATATAATTGTGCTTAATTTATAAAACAACTATTTATTTAAGTAGGTAAGTACAGGTTCTTAGCAGAGGCTCTATTATACTCTTATGCCGAAAAAATAAATAAAAGCCATTTTTTTATTAATTTAATAACAGACTTATTCTTTTTTTAAATCAATGATTTATGTATATTCAATATTAATAATAGTCAATATAAAAAAGAAATTAAAAACCTAACCTAAAAAAATACATTATGTTCCGTATAATCTGCCCCGGATCGCTCCCACGCAAAGGCCCTCTACACTTGCTGCGTTGCCACACTAAATCGCAATGGCCAACCTCTGCACCAAAATATACTTTTGAAATAAACTTTATATTATATGTACATCTACATAAAGCCCATATTCCCTCAGCTCCCGCCTACGAGAACATCAAGATTGATGTAGCCGGTGCCAAGAAGAATGTTGGCATCATCCAGTTGCACCGACCCAAGGCCCTGAATGCTCTCTGCAAGCCCCTGTTTGTGGAGCTCGGGAAGGCTGTCAAGGACTTTGATGCTGATGACAACATTGCTGCCATTATCATCACTGGTAAGGCTTTTTTAATGTTTATCATATACTAGCTGTGCCAGCGACTTCGTTCACATGGAATAGTTATTACCATAAAAATAGTTCTAGTGAGTTAATCTTAAAAAATAAACATATACTGTTGCAAACATTTTGTTAGATCATTTCAAGAGGAATAATTCTTTTTTTGATATCTTGAACCATTTTCGCAGCACACACAACAGAAGCCCTCAAAGATGAATAATTTTCTCGGTTTTTTTCACATTTTCCATTGTTTCTTCGCTCATATTAGTTGCTAAAGCCTTCCCCGATAAATGGTCTATCCAACACAAAAAGAATTTTTCAATTCGCACCAGCAGTTCCTGAGATTAGCGCGTTCAAACAAACAAACACTCTTCTGCTTTATAATATTAGCATAGATGAAGCAATGTATAAAAATAGAAATGTACAGGGCCTCTTTCACCATCTTTAAGTAAAGTCCCAAGTAAGCTAGTCTAATAAATTGTCAAACAACCTGTACAATTCAACCTAACAAAACTGTGATCTATTGTTTTTATCTTATCTATAAAAGCGTTCAGAAGTAATTCCCTGCACTCAGTCCATCCAAGGACTGATTCAACCATTTCCTCATCTTTATAATAACATAACTATTCCCAAATGCAATTAGTGAAAACTAGCACTTGTTCTTCACTAAAGATTTCAGGAATCTACATATACATATATATGCCTAAAAATCTTCGTCTGTGCTACGGCTTCTATGTACAATTCAATATTTAATTAAGCAATGAAATATTTTATTGTTTATTAATTTCTATACTTGACTGGCAGGCAATGAGAAGGCATTCGCGGCGGGCGCTGACATCAAGGAGATGCAGAACAACACGTACAGCAGCAACCAGCGCGGCGGCTTCCTGCAGGAGTGGGAGGACATCTCTAACTGTGGCAAACCTGTCATCGCCGCTGTCAATGGGTTCGCGGTGAGACATTATATTTATTCACTAGAGGTTGCTTGCTTCGCTCGCATTAAGAAGTAAAACTGGCATCCCCTATTTCACCCCTTTAAAAGTGGCATTTCCAAAAATCCTTACTTAGCAGATGCCTAAGTCATAACATCTATCTTCATTCCAAATTTCAGCCCAATCTGTCCAGTGGTTTGGGCTGTGTGTTGATAGATCACTATATCAGTCAGTCAGTCACCTTTGAGTTTTATATACTTAGATGAGATACGTTTTTCCCACCATCACAAGGTCACCTAAAACATTTCGCGCTCAAGCGGACACTGTGGCCCAATATGTATTAACTTTACTTGAATTAAAGTGACTCTCAAATGAGACTGCTAGAACACACTCTTAGGCGCTTAGCAATAGATTCTTACATTTTAGAGTGATTGTTAGGCAGTATGGTACACAGTCTTATGTTTATGTCGAGCTGTTTAAGCTAATACGTGCTCAAAAAAGTTAAGTAAGTCAATCATAGTTGATTTCTCACAAGGGAATTAAATGTGGTGTTCACAGTATTCGTTTTAGTAGGTACCTAAAATTGCTATAACTAAGCTAAAATGACCATATTCATGGCCAAACTAGAACACACACTAGCTTACAGAGAGCGAGAGAGCTTTACATGGAAAAAAGTAATGGAATAAAAATGCTCTCTATCTTATGATTCACTTTAATTTGTAGCTAATAACTATTTTATAATACTGTTTGGCCCCAGCTGGGTGGTGGGTGCGAGCTCGCCATGCTGTGTGATATCATCTACGCGGGAGAGAAGGCCAAGTTCGGTCAGCCCGAGATCAACATCGGCACCATCCCCGGCGCGGGCGGCACCCAGCGCCTGCCGCGCTACGTCGGAAAGTCCAAGGCCATGGAGATCGTGCTCACTGGCAACTTTATCGATGCCCAGGAGGCAGAAAAAATGGGTGAGTTCGTGTTTTAAAATTGGTTTATTTTGTTTAACAAACAGATATTGGAGACTCCCGAACTAGTTTTGACTGTGTCTCGGAAGCAGATGGCTTCTCCTTCCTTATAATCAAACACACAAATAAACAAATAGAGTGACAAAATTAATAATTAACAAATGGTAGCATTTAAATAAAAACAACAATGATTGAGATATTTTTTTAGTTCTTCGAATGGCCAAACTCTGGTCTGGACTGGCCAAATCTATGGAAATTGAACAAACAAGAACCTTTTTCTTCAGTAGTCATTCTAATTACTGAGGATTATGACCCGAAAACAGTATCATTGTGGACAATCTGCGCCCCACCACATTGCCGTGCTCCTTCCGTGGAAAACACGTGTCCTTGGAGTAAATAAAAACAGAGAGAGGAAAGGAAAGCCAAATTCGTGCAGCACAAGATCAATATTGTGATACAAAAGCATCCCTTACATACATACACATAAACAAGCCTAAACCAAACTTGTGACTACTCCATAAAGCAACTGAAATCTTACTTTAATCCTCCCCAGGCTTGGTGAGCCGCGTGTTCCCCGTCGAGAAGCTTCTAGAAGAGTCCATCAAGCTGGCCGAGCGTATCGGCACACACTCGCCCCTCATCGTGAAGATGGCCAAGCAAGCTGTCAACCAGGCCTACGAGACCACACTCAAGAGTGGACTGCAGTACGAGAAGTCTATCTTCTATGGCACTTTCGCCACGGTAAGTCTTTGGTGTATAATAGGAATGAATGTGGCCCCGTCGTATCGCCTTGCAGAACACTTTCATTGCTTGAAGAAAATTAAGCCTGACATCTGATATAATAGTTTATTTTTATGAGTCTCTTCATTATTTGATAAA
This sequence comes from Macaria notata, assembly GCA_927399415.1. Taxonomy (NCBI): domain Eukaryota; kingdom Metazoa; phylum Arthropoda; class Insecta; order Lepidoptera; family Geometridae; genus Macaria; species Macaria notata. Next base: position 7,847,912 of record OV656725.1, on the reverse strand, counting down.
GAGAAGATAAGTGTGCCACGCTAAGCCTTAAGGTTTATTTATTTATCTTATTTAAGATTAAGCATCACAAAGTCCTTTCGCAAATTCCAATTAAATTAATGACTAACATAAATACCTAACGCTTATTTATCAGGCGTCAAATTCACCATTTGAAATCAATTAATTCAATTATAAAGATTGTGATACCTACTGTTTTAATTTTAAATACATATGTATTGAACGTGACCATAGGCTCTTGAAAGTGGCGTCAGGCGACCAGACTCCTTCCTTGTATGATGTACCAAATATAGTAGTTTATATTTATGCACATGTATTGAATAACATTCTCGTTGTATTTCCAGGCTGACCGCAAAGAGGGTATGACTGCCTTCATTGAGAAGAGACCGCCCACATTCAAGAACGAATAATCTTTTTGATACCAACATTTAATATGTCTACAGGTGCAATGTAATCATGTATGAATGTAAGGAAAAATGGTAATTGATATTAACTATGTATAATACTCGTACGTTTGTGGAACATACAATCGTTTCACACCTTTTATTAACCAGTTTTGGAGATGTTATGATATTTGATATGAAATAAAGAATTTATTTTTAAATGTAAGTACACCTACTTAATATTTCGAACACCTTTAGTTTAATCCTATTTTACAAAAGATTAGCATTTTAAATATAAAATATACATACAATTATGTACATAATATGCGTGCAACAAATATTGTTGCATTCTACAATGCTATTAGTAGAAAATATCAGTGGTAGTGTTTTAGCTAAATACAATAGGAGTTGCAACGCCAAAATAAAATTATGTATAACTTTAGAACTGTTAATAGTCATTGGATGTCAATGTCAAAGTTTATTGAGTGTGGTGTGCTGCAAAATATTTTGCAAAATTGACCACTAATTCACAATACGAATTTGTTTTCTTCTTGTCCTTATTTACAACAAAAAAAGAATGAATTTGCACTAAAATGCGAGGTTAGTGCATGAAGTATATCCTACGCTCGCCGCAAAGCGGAGACTACAAGTTTTCTATACATTTTTATACGAGAGAATCAGAGTCAATGTTTTGGGATCATGTTTACCAGAATAGGCTCATGCAGGAGTTTGAAGACATAGAAGTGCATAAAACAAGCGTGTCCGTGTTCGTAGCTTTGTTTTACTTGGAGATGCTGTATGTACTGATCATGACCCTATCGATTTTAAACAGGTTGAATCAAAATATGCCGTCGTAACTCCTACGTGAAATTGTGAAATTCACGGTAAGTGTTTTGCTGTAGGTCTAACTATTGAGATAATTTTGTAGTAATCTAAAATACATGCTTAGCCAGAATCTCCTTCAAATAGAACCTAACTCTAAGTAAGAGCGTCATAATCTTGTGCTTAGTGAAAGTATACAATATTTATATTAGAAAACTATTATAGTAGTCTCAAGTACTTAATACAAAACTAGTGAATAGAAACTTCAAGTAAGCATGTAGTTAAGGTTTTTGATCTTTCTTTGAATATAATTGATAAGTAAGTAGGTACCCTATTTGCAAAAACTGCACATTAATAAACATTGATGTAGGTTTAATAGCTAAGTTTTTAACTAATATAAAATTAATAGTTTGTCATTAAGTAAATCCTGTACCTAATATTAAATAGTCACTGTATAATACTGTAGCAGGATATAATCTTTTAAAATTATCTTTGTAGGTTTCAAAATGGATGAGAATAAACATCTAGAAAGGCTGTACCTGGCTAAAGGAAACACTGAGGACAACAATATCTATGTGGACACAGTGCCTCTGCCACAGCACCAGTATGATGGTGTTAGGTTTTTGTACAGGCAGTTCAAAAAGGTAATTATTGATTTTATTTTATTCATACTATAGTGTACATTAACCCGCTGATGCAGTTGCATACTAATTGAAAACTTCAAACTTATGAAGTTGAGTAATATAAATGATTGGATTTAATTTTGCAAGGTAATTAAATTCCTATAGATAACTGTGAAAATGACTTAATAAACAATTACCTAATAAACAAATGTAGAGAATGTAGATATTACATAGATAATTTATCTTATTTTCCAGGGCAAAGCAGGAGTGATCCTCAATGATCCCTCGGGCTATGGCAAGAGAGTGCAGACAGTGTTGTTCCTGAATGCTGTGAGCCCCATCTTGTCTCTCCCCACGCTGGTGCTCTGTCCTGAGGGCAGGGAGGATGTGTGGATGCACCTGTTCCGCCAGTGGACTAATATTGGATCTGGTATGTAAGACATTATGATGCCATCTAATAAATAGATGGCTAAAACAAATAAATAAACTGTACCAAAATTGTGAAATTGTGATATTTCAGAGACTCCATGCATCTTTAGAGGTTATTGCACAACTTAGCCCTAATTAACCATAAAAAATAAAAGTAAAGAAACACATAAGTCATAATATATAAAGATACACAATTTTTTATTTTCAATCTTATAAACCGAACCAAGTATTCCTTTAGTTATTATTTTGTAGTAGTTACAAGTAGTATGTTAAGTTTTTTCTTTCCTTCTGTACTATTGTTGTAAATAGATTTTGGACAAAAAAGTATTCCTCTACCTACCTGTCAAAAGATTAAAGATTTGTTTCATTCTACAAGTTTCTAAAACTGATTCATTAATAAAAATACACTTGTCACATAAACATCCCTGACTCAAGTATTCCACTGCCCTCCTTGCAGACATAACAGTGCAGCACGGCAATGAGTACACCAAGTCTATGTGCCTGGTGGGCACATTCTCTCAGCTGGGCACGCTGGCCCGGCGCGAGTGGGGCATCTTGGTGGTGGACGACTGCTCCGTGAGCAGGGAGGTGCTGCGCGCCGGCGTCACCGCCCGGTACCGCGTGTGGATCACTACTGTCGATATGGAGGTAAGGATTGACTTGTTGGGAAATATTTTTGGTTGTTAAAAATAACAAAATTTGTAACTAGAAGAAACAAAACTTTGATGACTGTTATTCATCGTTTTGCGTCGAAGAATCCCACTTAACGCTGATATTTTGAAGGTGCAGCTGTGTTTGTTACTTTTTCAGGCCCAAACGAGTGAGCCGATTTGAAGACATTTGGTATCAAAGTAGATTAGACCTTGGCATAGGTGTTTTTTTTTCCAGATTTACACAAGTGACACTCTGACGCGCTGCCAGAGATTATACCTACTTTTGGCAGTGATCTTAAACCTACTCATTCCAGGCATATCCACAGGTCATAACTGTGTTCTATCTAAAATTTTATCGTAGATTTGCTCAGTTTATTATTTCGTTTCAGAAAAACCTGCAAACCTTCTCCGTGATCTACAAGTGGCTGTACCCGCGTGACAGGTTCCTGGTGGAGGAGTTCCAGTGCAGCAGGAAGCAGGCCAGCACCATGCTGGCGCGGTCTGCCCGGCTGGACGCCTGGCTGGAGGACGTGGTCATACGCAGGAGGGACGTGCCAGTGCCCTTGGGGATGCCTCGTGTAAGTGTTATTATCATATTTATACTGGCATAGTACCTACTTAATATAAAATGTTATTGATTCATCATAATGATTATTTGAATCAATTTCATTTTCAAAATATCTTTATTCAATATATTTTTTTTATCTAAAAGGTACATAATTCAATAATTGATACAATAAAAATTGTATTTGGAAAAAATATAAATGTACGTAAAAGTTACAAACAGATTAAAATGTAAGAAAAAACGGCAATTTCATAGGTGAAGACCTATTATATACACAGAATACATTACCATTATCAACCACCTTCTACTAGTTCTATGTGTATGTATAGTAAAATAAAGTACATTATTTTTACAGCATATACCAGATGCTCCTAGAGTGAGTAGAAAGAATAAAGATGCAACCGGTAAGAAAATTAAACGCTCCAAACCATTACCTGCGTATGATGATGATATTACTACAAATCATGTTAAGGACAACAAAGATTTACCACAAAAAAATAGAAATGGAGAAATTAGTGAAAAAGCCGAAACTGTTGAAGAATTTGTTTTCAACTATGAAAATAAAACTAACACCGATAATACAGATCATGAGAAAACTCCATCAGATATATTCAGTATAGAAGACCATTCAAAAGATAAATTGAAAAATATTAAAGGCATTGAAGAAGAAGCTCATACGAATGTAGATTTAAATGACAATATGGGTATGGTAAATGATGAGGGTAATATTATGTTTAACATGTCTAATTCAGAAAATGGAAGTTTTTCTTTACTAAACCATGACACAATAGATTCGCAAAATATCATCATCAAATATGATAGTGATACGCCAGATTTAGACGAATCGATCCACGACGGTGATGTTCCTGCAAAGAAACTAAAAATTTCAAATGAAATGAACTTTACTTCAAACAAAAGTAATGAAGTTCTCTCAAGCGAACTCAGCGAAGATTTGTTTCCAATGGACACTGAACCAAGTGATATTACAAGTGCAAACTTAAATAATAATAGTGATAATGTTAACACCAAAAACAACGCAACAAATTCAGATAGTAGTGAAAATGTACCAAAAGTAACAACAAATGAACTCGATAATGAAATGAAAAATGATTTGAGTTGTAATAATGAATTAGATAAAAATAATGCTAGCGAAAATAAGACTGAGTCAAAATTGGAAGGAATAGAACTGAAAATTAAACAGATGGAGGAGCTTGCCATGAAGAAGTTTAAAGGAACTTTCTTAGACACTATAATTTAATTATAAAGTGATGTGCAAAATTGTATTATATTGAAAAGATGAAATATAGTACATAAAAATGAACTTATTATATTATGTTTATAGATATCATTGTCAAATATATGTTTTATACATGTCTATGTAAGTTTGTGTTATATGTATAATGATATACATATATACCTAAACACTCACTTGTTGGGCAAGTGATGAACCTGATAAGCCGGGGATGCACTGAGTGCTCCCTTGTTTATGATGGTTTGCCATTTGGCTGGAAAGAGGTTCATTGTTTGTGATTTTTTTAGTATCAGAATGTATGTATGTAGTTTTTTTTTTTACTTGTGATAGGTTTACGTTTGACTACAGCCTGCCTGATGTTAAGCATTGCTGCAGCCTAGGGTGTAACACGTTTACCTAGAAGATACCTATTAACTCTAGATTTGAAAACCCCTGGATTGTAGTTCGCAGGAAACACAGCTTCTGGTAAAGTGTTCCAGAGCTTTGCCGTCCGTACAATAAACGTAGAAGCAAAGCGCTGCGTTCGACACTTCGGCACTTCCACCATAAAACGATGTCTACCTGCGGACTTTCTGCTTGTTCGGTTATAAAAGGGAGCTGAGGGAATCAGTTTATGTAGCTCCTCTGCACACTCTCCGAAATGTATTCGATAAAAGACCGACAGACTGGCCACCTTGCGGCGATGTTCCAAACTTGTGAGTTTTGCCTTCTTAATGGTGGTTTTACCTACTAACCTCTTAGCTCGCGTTTCAATCGAATCCAACGCCAACGAATGTAAGATATAAAAACCTGTAATGTATTGTTTATTTATTTACATTATTAAAACGAACAAAATAAGGTGAAAATATTTACCGATCAGATGAATAAATAAAGCAAGCAGCGCAAGCAATATGTTGAGTCTTACAATGTCTCTGACATCCATTGTCAGAGGAAGTTAAGATGGAACAACAAAAAAAAACATGTCAATATATCAGATCAGACATTGTTTATAAACTGTCCAGATAAAAGTAAGTATAATTCATATTGTCATCTTTTTAAAAATAACATAAATTAAATACCTATGTTGCCGGTGTTTCTACATGTTGTACAATGTGTTGTATTTATTCAGTCAGCAATGTAATTCATGTGCTCGTACCATAACCATATGATACGTATTATAATATTTAATTTTAGTGGCATTCCGTTTTGGGCGCTTCCGAGGATCGGATGACACGTTAAATTGTTGATTCCGGTTGTTTGTCTTGTATGGCAGTCGTTAAGCCATGTCAGAGGCCCTTCGGGCGGTTTGAAAACTCTCGACACCAGAGTTCGCCACTCTCATTCGATAAGAAGAAGAATCATACCTATTCTTATCCTGTTTTTGTATATAGGCTCCTGTTACATATACATTATATATAATTTATTGCTATTAAGATTTAAGGTGCTTAGCGGATTCCAGCATTTAGGTGTATAAAATATACTAAATTTTATGTATTTTTTAATAAAAAATTAAGTGGGTAAATTGTGATTTAGGGAAACTATCTAATATATGTTTTACAAAATATATGCACCAGCATTCAGTGGTGTGGACTAAAGCTCAGAAATATACAAGAAGTGGTACATAGGTTAAAATTATGCATTTTAAATTGGTTTTGTACTGTATATTTTAAGCTTTACTATACCTTTAATTTATTTATTCTTGCAACGTCGTATAAGATGTGTATTTAAAGAAAACATGATCTTTATAAATAGTACAACTACACTTAACAATGTTTTGTTCATCAGTGTATATACCTACTATAAACTGCAGTATTTTATACACTCTGTTGAAAAAAGTTATCTCTCTTCAAAATAACAAAACCTTTTCGAAACATATCTTTCAGATTCATCGAATTGTTTTAAAAACACATGTCGTATAAATTCGACACAACCAGGTTTAAGAGTTCATATTTTATTATTTTTAGGTAAGGTACTGAATTATATTAAGACTCTAATAAACTGATTAATGAAATAACTATAATTGTATCGGTAACTGTTTATTGTAATGTGGTGTTCTGTGTTAATTGTCAATTGTATATTAATTTGTATGAAAGCTATGACCAAATGGAATTCGGTACATGCTTCTACATTAAATGTATTAAATGTGTTTATAAATATGTGAAATAAAACCAATTTTCACTGTAACAATAGTCGTATATTTTATTTAAATAATATCCAATTTAATATTTTAACATTTCATTAATCGGTCGTTGTCCTTACAGCACACAACTTTAATACTAATATCGTAATTTAGAATCCAAGCATAAGCGAAAATATTAGGTACATATTTTACATTTAATTTTACAGTTAAAATGTATATTTACAAATATGTGTAATAAAATACATTTCGCATTAAAATACCTATACATATTTACCAAGTAGGTATGCTTCGAAATAAGTACTTACATGAAATTATTGAAAAATAAATTTGGCAAATATTTTAAGTCATGGTTTATTTTGAAATGATTCTAATTAATATTTTCGTTACATGTCACACAACAGTTCTCCACAAGAACAACTAAATAACTATATACATGTGTTAATCTCAATAAAATTTTGGTCGGCTTACAAAAGTCAGGTTCAAAACAGGAGGAATTCTCGTCACACTTGCATGAACACGCGAGACACAACATTTTTTTACAACCCTCAAAACAGTTGTACATTGGAAATATTGGAATAGATATGTTGAGATCACACTGGTATTAAAGTACCTATCCAGAATTACATATTATTTTTCTCTAAGTTCTTTAATTCATGGAATTCTGAAGAAAATGCTTTGGAATGTTATTTTGTGACGAATGTTTTTTCCTTATTATTTTAAATATAAGTACAGCATCCATAAAGAAGATACACATCATAATTATAACCAATCTCATGGAACTTAAATATCACAATTGGAGTAAAGTATACATATGATACGGTAAAAGACAATTGCACAATAAACACAATTTTTTTTAACCTACGGACAAACATCACGACGCGTCGCTCACCGACTATCGTTTCGACGAAGACACGTCGTCGTCTTGAAACAATCGTCGGCGAGCGACGCGTCATGACGTGTGTCAGTGGGTTACAAAAACATAATGACTTATATAACCTGGTTCATTAAACGTGACCTTTACAGGGGACGGTGAAAACCATGCCATTATTTTCGTGCTTTTTGCTAGGGTCAAAAAGCACGAAAAGAATGGCATGATCAAACTCTTTGTATCGCGTAGAAATCAAGAGGTTATGATACAAATGGACAGCCAGGGAAACAGAAATGATTTTACTATAAACATATTAGTACAATTACTGTATTACAAGTAGCAACAGCGAGGTGTATGCTAAAGATCACAATGTTTAAACCGGTATGAAACAAATACATAAGATGTGTTTAGATCAGTATAAATCACGCTAGCAATTAGCCGCATCCACGCCGGACGATCCAAAGCGCTCCGATCGCGCGCGGCATGGAGCGCGCTGCACGGAGCGTCAAGTGTGGACGCGCCGTGCGCGATCCATGTGCGCGGCGGAGAGTGCGCGCTCCTCGTCGCGTGCGATCCATTTCTTGTCTGTTTTTGGTCACGCTCAAAGGGGCCTCAGTCACTTGGCGCGCGCGGTCTGGACGGTCGCGTGATCCGCCGGTATGGATTATATGCAACTGATTCAGTATGGATCGCCGGAGCGCGTTGGGGCAGCCAGTGAGGATCGCAAACGATTGCTGTTGGATCGACCTAGAACGATCCACGCTCGAGCGAATACGCGGAGAACCTTGTTTAGATTGTCTATGGTACGATTTTAAACGAAACAAATACATAGGATAGTTTTCATACGAATAGGGTCAGAACAGTATTAATCACGCTGGCAATATAGCTACAAGTTGCCAGTGTGAACTCACATTAGCCTTCAATGTATGCTAGGGCTCACAGTGCAGGTACTCCGCCACGAATACGCGGAAGATCTTGTTTAGGTTCTCGATGGTTCTGAAGTCGAGCGCGGAGAGGTCGTCGCCGGCCGTGTGCCACACACTCGGGAACGGAGACGGGATTATATGCAGGATGTCCACGTCTGCGGAAGAAAATAATTGGAATATTAGTATTATGTACACAACAGTATCGAACCATTACATTAATACCATATTGGCATAATGACTGGCCTTACTGTTTGTTTTCCAATCTAAGGGTTTCCGGAATCGATTGCCGCATAAGGAAGAAAATAAAAAAGAAACTACATAATTACTTACTTGTTTTGAGTTTACATAATATCCGTTATCTAGTACTTAGAACCCATGACATATCTAGTAGGTACTTTGTACGTTTGCTTAGTATGGGCGCTAGATGGCGCTGTGTTACATGTTCTGAAATATATTTTTTCAGAGTATGTTTGTTCTTTTCTCATGCTCAATCGTCTAAACTCTAAAGGCTTCATTTGATCTCCTACATGATAAAATCTGGAACCTGCATTAACACTAACCAGAATTAGATCTTGGTGCAAAGTGCAAGTCTTAATTTATCTTGTATAATATCGCACAACATTATTAGAAGTACAGTTTTACATCATACAAGTAATAGCGTGCGTTCATGCTTGTGACTTTGTTTTACTGCCTCCGATAACCGACAAACTAGATTCAGACCTAAAAGCTACTACTACCTAGATGTATTTGAGTATTTGTCTATTTTCAAGGAGGCATACCTATTGCTACTTAACGGCAAAAAAGTTTAATAACAGTGGAACTCTATCGTCGAGAGTTTTTGAGCCGCCGAAGGGGTTCTAAATGGTTTTACGACTGCAGTAGGTATTATACTATTTTGGATAGCCGGGACCTACTATACATATTTAACTTATTATCCGATTCACAAAAGCACCCAAATGTTAATGCTACTCTGCCTTTTGCCAAGGTTACCCATCCAAGAACTGACCGCGACGGCAGTTGCTTAATATTGATAAGCCACAGGTTTTTGATAAGGTATGGTATTTCTCGACAGATTCAAATGAATACAGAGGCTTGTCCCTACCAAGTTCTATTAAACATGCACTTAGCTACATTTAGCGTTATTGTAAGAGGCCTACCAACAAAGATCTAACAAATATAACGTTTTTGTAAGTACGAGTAGTTCACTCTGGCGCATTGACCGTGAACACATAATTTGTCCGCGGGAAGGCTATCAAAGGCTAATCACCGAGAGAGTGGTTGTGCTTTCAGTTTGTTTACTTTGTTTATTTCTGCCCCGCGGGGTATTTCCCCGGGGAGATCGCGCGAAATTGAAAGGAAACTTATTAAGGGACCTCCTCTGTTCTATATTTATGAAGAAATAGGTACCTTCATAATAAATTTACGCAAAGAGCTGGATTAAACTGTAGGATTTTCCATTTTCAGTTGTTTTCATGCATTTAATGTTACTTATTCTAAATCATCAGCCTGTTATCGCTTACTGCTGAGCATAGGCCTCTCTTCTTGTAAGCCAGTCGTCTTAAATATTTATCCTAAATAAATACCTAATAAATATTCCGGGACTTTCCACACATGGCCATCTTGCCCCATGCTAGTCATGGGATTATGATATATGTAATATAATAACGGACACAATACTTAAACACTCTATTGTATATTATTTTATGACATAACGTAGAGCTATCAACATCAAATGTAAGCACCTACTGGAAGCTATCTCTTCAAGCGATAAGGTCACTTGAGTCACTAGGTAGCATAAGTTTATTCCTACTTTGTAATCTATTTGTCGAGTGTTGCAATAAATAATTATATATCTAGCTCAAAACTATGCGCTAATATAGGTACGCAGAAAACTTCAGTCTCCACTTTGACCACACTAAAAAGTGTATTCAATATCGCATACAGAAGAAAGTACCAAATAAAAGTGAAAGTTGGAAGTAGCGATTTGTGTGTTGTTACTACGTCCGTTAAATAAAGCTGGCGGCAAAACCGGTCTTCAAGGATTTCAGGCCAATGCTAGAGAATGTATATTTTACTGCTGTATCTAAAGTTAAATGTAACTCATGTTGACCTTTTGTCATTTAAAATATCGAAGCCGTATAAAATAAAACAAAAACTCGCGCCAATATTTGCCCTAATCCAGATATATGATCGTGTGTTTACGATTTCTTGAATGATATACATATGTACGTACATTTTATAAAATCACTGGCTATTCAATTAGCACATTTATCACCTCGTTCACGGAACGTAAACGTACCTAACTGTACAGACCATTAATAAAAAAAGGTTACTAACTCACACACACTAATATAGATTATATTGTTAACGGTAGTTCTTTTCCGATAAGTACCTATCATCATCATCATCATCTTCAGCTCTTGACGACGCGCTGCTGGGTATAGGCCTCGTGCCATTGGTCGGTCTTGTGTCTTTCTTTTCCAGATAAGCTTCTCGGAAGATCAAATGTCATTGATAGGATGTATTCCTGTGTAGTTGTTGTATACCTGTTTTTTATGTGTGTATTTTTAATCTCTCTTCTTTTTGTTATTTTTAAAATGACTATTCTACTAATAGACTTGATGTAAATACATAGTTATAGTCCGGTCGCTAAGCAACTACCCTCCGCGACACAGGTGCGCCTAGTGCAGAGGGCAGGGTTACAATTAAGTAAAAACACTGTATATGATGCAAAATAAAGATATGAAAGATGAAAGTTACCAAAATAAAGTTGGATGAAATAAAAGAACTCACTTCTCCTCATGAAAGGTACGTGGTCATCCTCCACGAAAGACCCTGAACTCCTCAGTCGGAAGTACGTCTGCTCCGCTTTGCCCCTGAAACGTGAAATATGGCTTTTATAATATGTATCTTTAAAAAACTAAGTACCCGTAACCCATACTAATCTATTAGAATTCCAGATATATTTACTAACTGGCATGGAAAAATCAAATGCTCTAATAGCTGCTTTATTAATTTATATTTTTTGTCGCTTTTACGCATATAATCAAAGTGTGGCCAAGATAAAAATATTATTAATAAGCAGCTATTTGAGAATAGAACACTCTTTTATAAGTAAAAAGATTGATCAACTGTAAAACGTACAGTTGATCAGATTTTCTAATGCTATGTCTGAGTATCTAAATATGAGCAATGAAAATAATAAAGACTCCTTTATAATGTCACATCCATTTATCGCTTAGCGAATTGTATAATAAATGAACGTGTAACTAAAAAATTAACGTCCTTTTTTGAAGTCTGTTAAAAATAAATAATTTTTCCTTAACGAAATAGGTAAAGGTATTCATGATACTAAAATGAAATTTTACGGAACACTTAAGAAAGTTTTTAGGTAATCAAATATTATGTAAATTGCAAGATCAATAGATGTCGTTACCTTGTTACTAAGTTATTGGCATGTGCAAGCGAAAACATTGTATTCAGAAACGATAAAACCAATCAATCATTTGATTTCTTTTATCGCTAAATATTTTGCAACTTTTCAAATCAATTTAGCAGTTTTAATCAGTCATTGGAGGCACCATGTGTTAAGAACTGTAGAGTAGTGACCAATAGTTTATATTGATAGATCATCATTTCATTCCGTGTTTTAGGTTTAAAGCTAAGAACAAGACCATTCACCAACCACTGTTCCCGTGATCAACGTGCTTTATAGATTTAGAAAAGGCTTTCGATAGCGACTCTCGCGAAATATCATACTGTTGTACGGTAGGACCGTACAGACCATTATTCATGCAGTTCAATTTATATTTGCTGTGCGGCTGAACGAAGAGTAATCAGAAAATTTAGATTTTTATTTCCTGTAACCTGTATCGTGAGCCAGGGCTGCGTTTTGGCGCCGACCCTTTACGCACTTTATTTCTCAGGGGTCGTCTGCGAGACCTTGAACAATATGGAGGCGTACAATTCGCTTTATGATACCAAAGTGTTCGCTTACCATCAAGCAAATTATGGTTATATAAATTAAGTATAAACAAAACCATCAGCGAAGTTTTTGGCGCTAGGCTGGAAACATAATAATGTATTTTGCGACTTAAAAAGTAATAACGAAACTATGTATGAATGCTTATGAATTATGCGACCTATGCGTAATGTTAGACGGGGAAGTAACTATAATATGTATGATGATACCATGAATCTATACTTAAAGTAGCTACTAAAACACATCTACGGAACTACCGACCAATATCGCAACATCTTACCTTTGTTCACCCTTTGACAACTAAATCCCTACAAAACCGCTCCCTTTAAGATCTACTACTACTGATTAAATACGTCCCTACTAATCTATATAAAAACATATAAAATCCCTTTGCAAACTACGTATAAAACAGTACGTAAACTCACGCACCGAGTAATGTACGGTATCATTCGTGTATCCTTCTGTACTGCCATGTCGCAGTACAAGTTTTTGTAGCGGAGCAGAGCCAAGCGGGCTTCCTGGGACATTCGGGACCTAGCGACGTCAATAACTATGTGAATATGATTTACTAGTGGGTCCTCGCGGCTTCGCTCGCATTAAGAAGTAAAACTTGCATCCCCTATTTCACCCCTTTAAAAGTGGCAATGAAAAAAATCCTTTCTTAGCGAATGCCTACGTCATAACATCTATACCTTCATTCCAAATTTCAGCCCAATCCGTCCAGTGGTTTGGGCTGTGCGTTGATAGATCACTATATCAGTCAGTCACCTTTGAGTTTTGTATATATAGATTTTCTACTAATGGATGCCAGCCACTTTGCCGTGGTATTTCCGGAACAGCCTATGTCACTTTCGGGAACCTATTATTATATCCATTGTACAAAAAAAAAACAATTCGATACGGCGACACCAATCAATAATCACATTAACGCTTTTATCTACACTAATGTTGTAACATTCTACTTATGTTTCCAATACTTGACTTATAATTACTACTGTTATAGCACATACATACAACAAAACACTCACTTTAAGCAATTTCACATGATGTTATAATATCCACATCGATATCGTAATAGCTCATTATAACACCGAAAAAGCGTGACCAACCTGATTGCAGGGCCAATCAGGTTGGTCGCGCTGCGCTCTTGTTGGTTAGATTTTAATGGCGGCAAAATCACTGTGACAATACACGTACGCGTGAATTTAATTTAATAAATTAAGGCTGGGTTGCACCATGCTACTTTAGCTTTAACAAACTTGTCAAAGTTACGGTTTGGCAAAATTTGAGTTGCACCATTTATCAATTGTTAAAATACGTCATAACTTTAACCATAACCGTAACCGGCCGTGGATGGCTGGTTAAAGTTATTGTTAAAGTCATATCTGTCAGACTAGTCAAACATGACGTTTAAAACTGCAGAAAATAGTAAGATTTGGTTTCTTTTTTTTTTCTTTTTTTGGCCAGAACTTTGTATTGTGCTTGTTCTCAAATAAAAAGGGTTTTCATTTCAAATTTTGACAGAAAATAAAACTAACAGCAAGACATAATATGACATATTGTAAAATAGTTTTGATTATATCTTTTGTATTGCCACGTTGTAAAAATGTTCCTGAGGTCGAAATTGAGGTAAATAAGACCTTATTTGACTTGCAACTCCGGTAACTTTAACTATGTTACGAAAATCGCTAGTGCAACTCATTTCACTGTCAACGTTATAGTCAGTGTTACTGTTATTGTTAAATTTGACGAAAACCTTAACTTTAACCACTAATATGGTGCAACCCAGCCTAAAAGTTAATTAGTGAAGATAAAGTAGTGTATGCAACTGCATATAACACAGGTATTAAAACACTCGTTACTATTATGAAACTCGCTGCGCTCGTTTCATAAACTCACACTCGTGTTTTAATACCCTTCATTATATGACAGTTGCATAAACTACTATTATGTAATGATAACATGACTGTGTTACTATGTAATTTTTTTTATTTAATTCGATTAAAAAGCGGTTCCTTCGATCAGTGCCAATTACACAATACATAACAAACCTATATATATGTGAATGGTAATCTTCGTACGAGTCCGAAATCATTTAATTCTACCAAGTAAATCTAAGCCAAAATAAATTCCTGCACGTGCAACATTGAATGCACAAGATATGCTAGGGAAGAACGTGACTAAGCTTATTTTTTAACTATTTAAAATCTGGTAACTTGCCACAAGTTAAATAAAAACAAACGGAAAGAATTACCTGCGCATAGCCATTTGCTTGGTACGATTAATGAAGATTGGTTGCGATATAAAAAGCATTTTGGTTCGCATCTGTAGTTTTCATTGCTTTTCTATATCTACACATAATCAATCAATCAAATATACTTTATTGTTCACCAAAATAAAGATCACAATCAACATAAAAAGGTGGAAGGTAATCAGGGACATTGGGGGACCTTTTCACTAAAGTGATCTCTTCCAGGTAACCTAGTTTGGGCAACACTAATTCACATAAGTAGGTACGTTATAATGTCGAAACTATAAGCTTGTAAGTTGTTTTCATTATAGGTACTTTCTAGATCAGAACAGTAGCGACAAAGACAGGCATATACAAGTCAACGCTTGCTTCCTTTACACATGGACAAAAAATCCCTTACATAAAAAACAGGACTTACTTGGAGTACCCCTCGAGCTGGTCGAGGTCTGCGAGGCGCTGCTCGGCGGCCGCGAGGCGCACGTACCACCTCTCCGTGGACTGGAAGTACGAGAAGAATACCGGGTCCGGGGCGCCGATCAGGTCCAGGAGTACCATCACATCCTGGGGGGGAAGTCAGTTTATGTTAGAGTGGGCAGTTCTGGCGTCGGGAGTATTCAAACTGCTCTGTCTAGTCTTCTGTCTCTAGGGCGGTATGAAAACTCTAGAACCATGTCTGGTTTTGCTAGCCCAGAATACATAACCATACATACCTCAATTAAGTGCTATGTTGCGTCCAAAATAGGAAAAACTGGATGTCACAACACAGGAATAGACCTAGTGTGTGGGTTTGCCTATCAGTATACAGTAATACACAAAGCCCTAGTTTATACAATACCATTATGTCAAACCTATGTTACTGTAAGCACCTTATGAATGTAGAAATAAATGCTCTTTTATGTTTTTATGTTTATGTCAAAACACATGCAAGCCAGGGCCAAATACGTAGCACATACAAAGTTCGCGCAAAACTTTATGAGCTCTCTGAAGTTAAGCCCAAGTACGTAACCGCGCATGGTACAGTTGAGCGCACAATCATTATTGTAAGATTTAAAAAAAACATAGTACATTTATGCCTATCACAAAGTATTTAGATTTTAGGTATTTTTACGTGCAGTAAGATATTAGAACAAACTGGTAGGTATGAGTTAATTTATTAAGTGCTAACCTGCACTATGGTTGTTTTAAATTAAACTTTAATTGGAAAATGAGCGAATTTGTAGGTATTTATTTAAGTAAATTAAAAACTTTAATATAAAACTTGTGCATTTATTTATTTATGTTTGCCGACGTAGCACATTAAAGCGTCCGCGAGGCATATCTAATTAAACCAAAAAGTTCGATAACAGTAAGAAACCACAGTAATAGAACTAACAAATACAATATAACGATGACAAAACTTAACAACAACAATAACAGAAACAAATAAAAATAACAGTAAAAAAAATTACAATAGGAATGAAAATTAATTGTTGCACTCGACTGTACTTTCGTCTACAACGTGCGCAAGTGTTGTGTACGAACGTAGCACTCACACTAAGGCACCTGGCACGGCGCAACGGGACGCGAGCGGTGATACGGCGCGGGGCGCGGGGGCCGGTGCCCTCCCCGACGCCCTGTCCCGTCCCTCGGATACCTATAATATGCGTACTGCGCAGCCACTAGCGTGCGTGTTCCGAGATCTCATAAAGTTTTGCGCGAACTATACCTATCTACGGGACTACATGAATTGTATGGAAAATCTATCGGGATATATTTCCACTTCAGCTGTTGTGTTCTTAGCGGTTGTGTCACACGAGCATTGTCTTGTTAGGCAGCTCATATACATGTATAATCTTTGATAAAGTTGGGTTGTAGTTACGAAGATGTCCTATGCTACGACAAAAAGCGGCCATTAATTTCGGCAGACGTAAGATGGCAAGAATAATGGCATAAAAGCTTAATCTTACTTACTCGTAGCCAAGTTGGCGACTCACCTCGCTTATAAATGCAATAAGATGCAATTATCTTTTGTTTTCTAAGCACAAACGTTCATTCACACGCATCGCACACCACCTCATCCATTATGTTTCGTGTATGTTTACGCTCTATGAGTAATTTCATCTGTCACTTTGCACAAATGAATATGAATGAGAAGAGACAGAGTGTCGTCACGTAGCCGTGATGACGTCAGACGGGATGAAACGAGAGCGAAATGAAGCCTACGTATTTGCCAGAGGCCAGACATGGACAATGTAATACTGACACTCCTAAATAATATCAATGTGGCCCAGAGTTTAGTAAGCTAGTGCCACACTAGTAAAGTTAAACTCTATGTTCGATCAAAGTATATTAACCGACCAATGTAATCAAATTCCTGGCTATTTAGTCTAGTTTTAAATTGTCAACCATATCATGTAAAGCGCTGCAGCATCTTATCAAGCAATCGTAATGCGTAATGACAGACCAATGCCACGACGACAAAAACCAGTTTATCACTTTACATTTGTAACTGACCTATCATTTAAATTGTTTAACAAATTTTAGACCGTAAAAATGTTTATCAGGACACGAGCAAATGGTAGTAGTCTAGCGAAAACCCTTTCTAGATAAAAAAAACATGATTGTCGACATTTTCTCGAGATAAGAGACTTCTCATAAATGGAATGTCGTTGAATGAGCCTACGTACATAATATTCGCAAGGGGCAAAGTTGCGCGAAACGTAGGTTGTACAGCAACCGGCGTCATTTAGGGCCACCCACTGTCTCTATATCGTGCCGTGCCGTGAGCGTGGGCAGTGAACAAGAATTTTAAAATCTTAAAGAGAGAGTTTATAAATAGATTTCAATTATTTATGCCCAAATATACCAACCTAAATTTTGCAAATTGACCTCCAAACTTCTATATGAAGATGGCAGAACCCGATGATGATGATACCTACTTAAAAAGCTATTAATGTTCTTCTAAGTATTAATAGATGATGAAAAGCTATCTCAAAGTGTACATGTGTGGCAAATACCTACACTTGGACTTATTGTTTCTAGTTAGTTATACATCCACCGCAGTGTTTAAATGAAATAAATTCAAATTGTTTACAGGTAACAGTATGTCAGTACTGTCTGGTGGGATACAACAGACATTTTGACAGTTATTTCACCGAAAAACAGTATATATGTATGTGTATAGTTACCATCAGGCAAACTATGACCATGTGGAAACCCGTTCCAGTATAAAAAAATGCAAGCTCAAAGCTGTGGAACACTTTACCAGAAGCTGTGTTTCCTGCGAACTACAATCCAGGGGTCTTCAAATCTAGAGTTAAAAGGTATTTTCGAGGCAAGAGTGTTACAGGCTGCAGCAATGCTTAATATCAGGCAGGCTGTAGTCAAACGTGAAAAAAACTACTGTGCTCTAAGAGCACAGTAGTTTTTTTTACGTGGGATCTTCGTGGGATCTTCAGACTAGACTAGTCTGAAGGGAAATGTTTTCAGATTCATTTAATTGCAATTATTTTTGCATTTATTTTTTCAATTATATAATTTACCTAATTTCTAAACATAGCACCCGTTTCGCTCCCAGTTAGAGGCACCTTTAGTCAGTCTGGCATATTTCGCTGAACGATTAGCATGATTAATGTAATGAATGCATGTACGGGGCTGACATTCGATCCGCTCCGCCGAGCGAATCGTGATGTCAATAAACAATTACTTATCAAACGAATCTCTATTATAATACACGTTACACATATCACGTTATATCTACTACCCGAGCGGTCTTACGTCTTGCCACGAAGTACAGGACAAACAAAAGGACATTGTCGGGAGCATTATTAGATCCGCCTTTTTATTTTTTTCTCGAAGAAAAACGTGACTTTAGTCCCCGAGGAAGTATCTCTATACTTAGAAACTTGTTCTTTTTTGTCTTATTGCAATTTGCTAAGATGATGTTTTGTTTTAAGCCGATTTTGTGGAAAGATTAGGAAGGTACTGATGCATACTCGCATGGCTAACATGCCCAATTCTGAGTTAATAAATAAATAAATACCTACCTACATATGTCCCCAGGGTTGAGTAATAAACGCGTATTATATTATCAAACTAGTAAAGCTATATCGTTTTATATTTACCTGATTTAGTACGCTACGGTTTGATTACTTCGCATCGGTTGTTTGATAAACAGCCTGCTGCGGTATTCCAACTTTAAATATGTGAAGTCTTTAAAAATAGTCAAGATGAAATCAACATGAAAAACATATTTCTTCAATTACTATTTATTTAATAATAATTAAAACGGTCGCAATCAATTACATTAATTATTTAATACTTAAATACCTTACAATCACTTTATTACAATTGATAATTGATTGATTGGTAATGATAATATACTTATTGATTCCGACCTAGTAAGAAATGGTACAGCATAACAGATGTCACATGCAAAGGGAGGCCTATACCCAGCAGTGGGATCCCAAGGGCTGTAGATGATGATGAACATAATATCATTATTTCCAATGCTATTAAAATTATACGAGTATTAAACAGCAATCCCGTACAATGTATCATATCTAGTCCTAGATTTTCGAGTACCTATCTACCTAAATGACTATAACATTTCGATAGAAAGCACTAAGCTAAACAAATACGTATTGAGAAACGTGTAACCTTTAACTCCATTATTTTGATAAGTTCGAAGCATGCGTAGGCAAAGATTGTACATGAAATGAACGTGGGGACTTTCGTAATAAAAACATAGGTACCTATTTACTGATAAGAATTTAATGTCAATCCAATAAATTATTGCTTTGTTGTTTTAGTGGGAAATGTTTCGAATCATTCTGTTTCTACATACTTAATTATCTAAGCTGTTTTTGCGAATACGAATGAGTGTTTTTGAGTCCTAGTTAAATAAAAAAAAATATGCCCTAAAACAAGTAACTTCTTACTAACAATTTATTATTATTTTCTAATAACAAAAAAATGCACTTCATTTCATATTTATTCTTTGTCCCGGCTGTTTGTTATAGTTTTAATATTACTACAGTCGTAAAGCCTTGCCGGAGATGAGAGGATCCAAAACTTTTAGCACTAGAGTACGTAGAGTACGTCTAGAGTAGAGTACTTTCATGCGATTTAGAACAGGATTAAGTAAATGAATCGTCAAAAAATAGCTCTTTTTCTTTTATCCTTAACAATTAAAATATATGTTTGGTTTGAAACTAGATAATCGCTTCTTTGTATACGCTTGTTTCCCGTACTCTTGTAAGACTTCAACCAACACTAACATAAAATAAATCCCTTTACCCGTCTTATATCCTACATAATAATGTCACAAAGCTATTTCTCAACCTTCCAACTCCGGTTCAAGGGTGGCATTGGCAACCAAACACCACTAGACTAGGAAACGCTTTGGAAAACCTGACACTACAATGTTGTTTGTTTCATTTACTATTTATTCTTCTTCTTATCGAATCAGAGTGGCCAACTCTGGTGTCGAGAGTTTATCAAGCCTGAGAGCCTCTGGCGTGGCTTAACGACTGCCGTACTAGACAAACAGCTGGGACTTACAATTTAACATGTCATCCGACCCACGGAAGCCATTTACTATTGAAAGTAGAGAACTAGAATGTTTTATATTTTAATAGTTTACTTTTCAGACCAAAGTAACGAACTTCAATGTTTTAATGATTTTTAAACCAATCTGAAAATTTGTAACATACAATAGAAAACACTGTCTTTTGTAACATAGTACGGAAGATTCAATTAATTAATACCTACGGTTTAAAAGGTAGCCAAAGTGTTAATGCAGGGTCTAATCTACCTCTGTACCAAATTTTATCAAAATCGGTTCAACCATTTGAGCGAAAAGAAGTAAAAATACATGTATTTATATATACACGCAAGCAGAAACTATCGCTTTTTATAATAAAAGGAAAAGTAAAATAGAGACAGAGTAGAATTAGTTGAATAATGTTAGATGCTCTTTCAAGTAAGTACTACATACCTACTGATGTGATTTTGACGAAGTAAAACCTAACGTAGTCAAATGTTAATTTATTTCTCCGATACAAAAGCATACATAGATAATAATTGCTTACCTTGAGTTAGCAGACTACGTGTTTTATATTTTACATATATGAAATTTTATATAAGGAAAAACATCTAATACTTAATGCAGTATTTATGTTCAATATAAAATGCAAAAGGAACATGTTTATTATTCCGTGGAGAAGCCGATTAGAGAGATTTTATTTATAGTGTTTGAAGGTCACCATCAGTTACCAATCTCAAGATATTGTAATGTCCAGTTTGAAGAATTACTAGTTCTCTCTCTCTCTCTCTCTCTTTGAGTCGTATTTCCTCAAGACTGAGGGTCGTGACTCCCCAGCAGAATTAATTTGCTAGGGGAGTTCTCTTGGGCAGATACATTGTGGTGGGCGCCCAGGTCCAAACATGTTGGTTTCCTCACGATATTTTCCTTCAACGTTAAGCAGGTACAAACTCACACATAACTTGAAAACACAAGTCATTGGTGTAGGGCCAGATTCGAACCAGAGTGAGTCTGGATGAAAAGCAGGCACTGGAACTGCTAAGCCACACTCGCTTATATTTCATTCTTAGTCAAATCAGATCAAGATATGATCGGAAAATGCATTTTCCAAGTCTGATAAGAGAGAAATAAGTAATGGCTTATCTTGGCCTTATCTTTCCGGTATTTCAAGTTGTGAGATGGAAAATTTGATACTTGGCTTATTTGGAAATCACTTTGTAAATATTGTTAAGTTTGTTTATATTAATAATTTGCATTTTTCCTGTTATTTGTTTAGTAGTCTGAGTCAGATGAAGTGATGTATGAAATATGTGATATTGTAAGTTTTTTACAAAACAAATGGTACATACCTGAGAGTGAGTGTACTGGTGAGCGAGTGTAACTCACTCAAGCAGATATGCAACTATAACCATCTTCCATATCATTAACATGATGACCAATTATTCTTTTGTAATTTGTGTGAAAGACCAACACACAGCCAATAAACAAACTTTCATTTTTTTACACAGGTATGGTTTAATTAGCACATACAAAGAGAAGCAATGGGATTCCAAGGGCTATGGAGGACAGTTAATAATTAACTAAAGCTTTTATTGGAAAATGAGTGAAAATAATCACGAGCTTAAAAGCCTTAACCGCTAGGCTAAGTATATGTGGGTTTAGCACTTAACAAAATTACTCATAGTAATTTTTTTTTTACTCACCATCCTCTGCAACTGATTGGCACCATCTTTGTAGCTGGTCTCCTGCCACTTCTTGGCTAGATGCCGGGCTCCATACAGTGAGTCAGTGGGTCCCCACTGCCTGAACGCCTCCTCTCCATCAAAGAACAGGAACATGAGACTGAGTCGCTGGTTCTTGAGCGGTTGCAGCTGGCGAGACATCACTTGAGCCAGGTTTATCATCATAGCACATGGGACAGCTGAGTCTGTGGCTCCTGGGAGGTAGATCGGAGAGATAGGTTTGTAAGTAATAGTTTAGCCTGAATGGATTTGATGAATAGTTCAGATTTACTAGTTTATTAAAATTTGCAACATATATGCAGTACAATGTTATTGTAGGTACACAGTATGTTTAATTCATATTAAAACTTAAGCATCAGAATGACCATAGAAATAAAACATTTCTAAACAATGAAATCAAACAGGATACATACTTATTTTGACTGATATAAAATTAAATGTTTTCATTATGGCCAACAAAGAGATTTTCTGCTGGTAAAATTAACTAAGCATTAAAGTTATTATGAAATATATTTTAATACCTAACATTCATTGTAAACATAAATGTGGGCATACAAACACCACATTACTTGCACAATTTACCATTAAAAGAAATACATACCAACAAATCTATGTTCTCGTACATATTTGCTGTCATAATGGCACGCCAGGACCAAGTATCTTTCAGCATTAGGGTTCAACTTTGTGATAATATTTCTGAACTTGAGCTCTCCAAATATGGGAGTTGTATCTGTGAACTCATTCTCCGTGACATCCCATCCAAGGTCTGTGAACTGCTTTATGATGTAGTCTCCAACTTGCTTGTGTGTTGGAGTCCCGACTACTCTCGGGACCAGTATATTGTCCAGCACTTCACGGAAACGAGTCTGGTCTGACAATTTAGCTAAGTCCCTCACATCTTTATCTGTCAAATCTCGTGCTTCGTGGAAGTTCTGTAACAAACAGTAACAAAGAATTTCTCAAAACAATTTATTAATAGACAAAAATATCACAATCTATCTCAGCTTCAATACCCAATAAGGCTCAACTTTCCAAAGCCGCCACTCGCGTTGGAGGTCCACAATTTTTTAAGAAGTAGATAATATTTAGAAAAGGCTACACGTTAAATATTTAAGTGCGGAGACGCTTAGTTTACGAGATATTAATTTTTTAAAATCGAAAAATAATCCTTCGTTTTGACAGTTTCTTGACACTATGACGGCCATTAGCGTTTCGTTTTACGGACTGCTATTACATACAAGCGTGCGACTTATCAAACTATTATATTTATTTGCTAATGTGTATGTAATGTTTAGTTTTTGTCACAATTACGTATATATTGATGAAAAATACATATAATACGTAATTTTATTTATTATTTGATCGCAAATTTTTACGTAGTTATAATATTTTGTGTGTAACTTGTAACTTGATGAACGAAACGTGACGCCATTGTTTTTTTTTAGTATTGGCGTTACACTCTTCGCGTATTTGCCAGTGTCAAGTAATTTTCTTTCTTCTTCGATGCATGCTTGAGGTTAGGTTAGAATAGAAGGGGATGGCGGGGTCGAGTGAGCGAGCGTAGCGGGTTGGGGTGTACTTTACGGGACGCTAAACCTAACCTAACCTGTTGTAGTGCAAGTGTTGGACTCGAAGTCACTTGTCTGTGTCAGAAGGTAGATTAGGTTCGTTAGGTTGCTTTCTACCACGCACATGCGACGACGAGCGAAGCGAGGAGGAGCCAAGTCCTGTTGTAGTGCTAGTGTTGGACTCGAAGTCACTTGTCTGTGTCAGAAGGTAGATTAGGTTCGTTAGGTTGCTTTCTACCACGCACATGCGACGACGAGCGAAGCGAGGAGGAGCCAAGTCCTGTTGTAGTGCAAGTGTTGGACTCGAAGTTACTTGTCTGTGACAGAAGGTAGATTAGGTTCGTTAGGTTGCTTTCTACCACGCATATGCGACGACGAGCGAAGCGAGGAGGAGCCAAGTCCTGTTGTAGTGCAAGTGTTGGGTTAGGTAGTTAAGTACCCCATAGTGAAATCGTAGTACTTAACCTCAAAATACAAAAATGGTCATATCTCGAAAACTATTGATCTCCGCACCCCCCCCTTTTAGGGGAGGGCTTACCCCCTCCCCCCCCTCCCTCACCCCTCCCCCCAACCCCCCCCTTGTATGGCGGCTTTGGAAAGTTTAACCCCCAATAATTCTCAGAAGACGTAAAATAGGCTAACGTTATCATAAACTATTAGATAAGTCTTGGATACCTACCACAAAACAGTTAGAGATGGCTGTGTGCAACAAACTTTCTCAAAGTAAAAACAAAATGAAAACTACACAAAAAGGTTCAAAATATGTTACTTATACTTTTATAAACCAATTCAAGAATAAAATATTAATTAAACTTACCTTTTCTTGGTAAAATTTCAAAGTTTTATCACTTGATTTTCCATTCGTTTTAGTGTTAGCATATGTAAAGCATAGGCTTGCTACCATCAAATTTACTATAGTTTTCTTCATTTTGTTTAATATGTTAAATAGCACCAATTATTATTTCAATATCACATTAATAATTTAATTGAAATTATTTTTTATACCTTAACACACGACCGTTCTGCGGACTCGCAAAACCATTTGCTTTGCAAAATGCAAACTTTGCAAAACTGAAGAAGACAAGACAGGAGACAGAAAGGCCAATCGCATAATTTGACATTGACATCTTACGACTGAAGCAAAGTTACCAGCAGTTTTATACAAAACTACTGAATGTGGAACAAATAAATTCAATCGTATAATACTCAAATAATAATATATTTTTATAAATACTCGTGATATTGATCATATTAGAAGCACTAAATATGTGTACTTACCTAGTAAGTGTCATAATCTAAGTATAAGTACTTAATTATTATTATTGTATGCTTGTAGAAAGAGCAAAACTGTTATTATACATCAATGAGATTTTACAAATAGAGATGTTACACTCATTCAAAATCGCCCTAGCGCGTGGCGAAATTATGCTATAGCTACTTAGGTAGAATATACGCAGCTTTGTTTACGTTATTCAGGAAAGTAAAAGTGGTCAGAGATACCTATATAAAGCCCCGTTGTGAGAAAGAGATAATCATAATCATAATCATCATTTATTCATAAAGCCATTTTACACGTCACATTGTATAGTTGTAAATACTAGATAATAATTACAGTACTATTTAATTTATATGTAAATTTACAAGTCAAAAACTAAATTGTATTACTTAAGAGAAGTAGGTATATAAAGATAAACGTATGTTTACAGCTACGTCCGCCGTCAATCGTGAATTCCAGTCGCTATTTGTCTCTTTCGTGGAGATGGCTAAGTGGCAACGCGTCACTGGTTGATTTATAGTAATATTAAATATTTGTATTTTCATTTTAAAAGGATAAACAATAATTACAAATGAAACGACACATCCTTCTTGCTTTTGGCACTCGTCCCAGTGTAATTATTGCACTTTCTAAACACATACGATGGCATTGTGATCATTTTTTACTGATAAAAAGTCGCGCCGTCAACGTGCGTCGCCGCGCGTTGCTTCGAGGCGACTGAGCCGAATCATGCTACGTAGCCTGATTTGAGTTCGCTACACAGAACGGGGTATAAACGCATCTACCTCAGTTTATATAGAATATCATTGTTATACATATATATAATTTTTATTATTTTTCCATCTTATGTACTCAGACTTGTGGATTTTACGATATCCTATATTCACAGTGAAAACTAAGTAACTTGCAATAAATAACATAAGTTAATTCGCAGTTTAACAGTAGATTTTGGTAAAGTGCCAACACATTTTAGATTCAAAATGGAACATTTTGATTGCCGCAACACCTACTCGTATTATGTTGCCAATAGAAAGCCACAACATTAGGTGAAGTTGTTCTCTTATTTAATACATTACTTATTTTCAAGCAATTTTTTCTAGTTTGGTATCCCCAAAAAAGCTTCATAAATAATTGCCTTTTCGCAGTATAAATATTTAGCTACAAAAAAATTTAAACACTTTGCCCTGAGATTATCACAAAGAGTAATTTTAGTATTCTTAGATGGTGTAGTACCTATTCCTACTCCTTATATAGGTAGGTAATATGAAAATGTGACTTTTTGAACAACAGTTTACAAAGGTGATTGGGAGAAATGCTCAAATCCTCAGCCGAGGCTCTCCCTCTCCTCTCCTCTCTAATACTATACTTACTTGGCTACACTTGCATTAGCTTAATAACCACAATGAGTTTAGAGAAAAAGCTTATATGTACCTAGTTAGGTAGGTAATTTAAGTACTTAGTTAAGAGACGAAAAAGAAAAGAAGAGTAAAGATTTGATTGATCATCTATATTTACTTAACTGACAGATAGTTAACAACTTCTTTAGTTTATTCAGTAAGAGTTCACAATATTAAGGGTAGGTGGGCCTCGGGCTGTACAGGTGTAGTTTCTTCTTGAGCATCTTCTTGAGATGCGGGTCGAAGCCGACGCTGCGTCGCAGGCGGTACTGCACGATGTGCAGCTGCGCGTCGCCCTCCACGCGCACGGCGAGCGCGCGGCGCGGGTACAGGCGGCTCGAGAACACCACCTCGCCCTCGCCCACGTACACCTCCACGGAGCTGCGGTCCACGAAGATGCGCCAGTGCGGCGCGCCCGCCGGCGTCCAGTCAGCGCAGCGCTCGCCGTCCGCGCCCCCGCGGTCCACCGACACGCGGCGCTGGCGCGCGCGGTACGCCACCGTGTAGCGCCGCCGCCCGCCCCACTCTAAGCTCAGCGCCGCGTCCAGGGCGGCCGACGTGGCGTTCACCACCAGCTCGAAGGCCCGCACGCCGGCGTAGAAGGCCTCGCCCGGCTCGTACCAGGCGTCCTCCAGCGTCTCTACCCGCAGTTGCGCCAGCTCGGCGGCGGGCGGCGTGAGCAGGCGGCCGTGCGAGCCCAGCCTCACCTCGCGCACCAGCGTCATGGTGCCGGCCCAGCCGTCCGCCGACTCCAGGAACTCCCCGCCCCACGCGCCCAGCCACGCCACCAGCAGGCGGCGCCCGTCCGGTGCCAGCGCGGTCTTGGCCGCGTAGAAGTCATGTCCGTGGTCCAGCTCTGTGAAGGTGGCGGCCGACACCTCCAGGTCGTCGAAGACGGCACGGCGCGCGTCGAAGTCCCCGAGCACGTAGCCCGACGTGCGCGGGTTACGGAAGCGGCGGCCGGCGGCGGGCACGCCGCGCGCCGACACCAGCAGCACGCCCAGCCCGCCCAGCTCGAACAGGTCGGGGCTCTCCCACAGGTGGCCGAAGTCGGCGGAGTGCGCCACGGTGCCGTTGAAGCTCCACTTGTAGAGGTCGGGCGAGGTGTAGAGCACCAGCTGGCCGCGCCGCTCCACGGCCGCGCCCGCCAGCATGTACCACGTGTGCTCGTAGCGCCACACCTTGGGGTTGCGGAAGTCGGAGGCGTGCGGGGGCGGCGTGCGCACCACCGGGTTGTACAGGTACTTCTGGAACAGCACTCCGTCGGCGCTGACGGCCACGTTCTGCGAGTGCAGCGAGGCGTTGCCCGCCACCACCTCGCCGGTGTAGAACACGGCCAGGTGCCCGTCGTAGGCCACGGCGGAGCCCGCCAGGCAGCCGTGGCGGTCGTACGCGTCGCGCGGCAGCAGCGCGGGCGGGTAGTGCGTCCAGCGAGCCAGGTCGGCGCTCACGGCGTGCCCCCAGCGCGGCGGGCCCCACGCGCCGTCGAACGGGTAGTACTGGTAGAACAGGTGGAACTGGTTGCGGTGGTACACGAAGGCGGCGGGGTCGCTGAGCCAGCCGAAGGGGGCGGACACGTGGTAGAGGGGGCGGTACTTCTTGGAGAGGCGCACGGAGGAGTGCGTGAGGTAGGTGGCCACGTGGCTGAGGTCGGGCGGTGCGTCGGTGCCGGCGGGGCCCGCGGGGCCCGCGGCGCACGCGGCTGCACACAGCACGAGCGCGAACATGTCTGTGCCGGCCTGCCCGCCCGCCGCCTCTCGCAGGCTGTGTTTACAAACACCGTGATCTCAGCCGCGCGTCACTGCTACTATAATAGCGTGCCGTAACGCACTTACTATCACTGACACCACCCTTAGTAAAATGACTCCATGATGCTGTCACCGTATTGTTACACAAGTACAACCATTCTGCGAAGGAGCTATTGAGTGCTAGGAATTCGCTATTGCTAGTCTAGTATTGTGCATTATTAAGAATCTGAAAGATTTGATTTTGTAAATTGTGAGAGAAGACAATTAAAATGAAGTAAACTGAAAGTGTGTGTGTGCTAGATCTAGGAACGTGTGAGTTTTTTTTATATATATATATATATATGTATATATCATATTATGTCTAGTGGTTGCTACTTGCCAATTGTAATTTTTTTATCTCTCAATTAAAGAAAATTTTTGGCCTATTACTATAAATAAATATAGTATCTACGAAGATAGCTATGAAAATATGCAAATATTGGATTAAAATTTAATTTTATTCAACAAACTTAATAGTGACTAATACTACTTTACACTTTATACGTGCCATATATTCAAGTTAATATTTATTATAATAAAATAAATACATAAACACATTTTTTCTAACTCTACCCGATTGCAATATTGGAATCTGTGCAAAGTCACTAGAAATAAAAAAAAAACAATAATATCTTACACACATAAAAACAATTTTTTATTCTTCCATTGTTATAAGAGTTAATTTGCTCCCATATAAATAAAAACAGCTAACTCAGCAAACAGTGCGAACTGTAGGAAAATAATCAGATCTAAATATTTATTAAAATCTTCAACTGGCACTCGGTTAAGATTACATTATTATGCTAAATATTGGTGCATTTACAATTATAAAAAGTTACATAAACTGTAAGGAAGACTTTATTGTATAAATAGGTACTCAGCTTAATCTAATTATGACCTTAATAATAATGGTCTAAAAATATCGCTTTGAAGACATACAATAATAGCTCTAACAGATCTAAGCAAATACTTTTCATTGGAATGTTATTTCATTCATTAAAATTATAAGGCACTAATTTAATTGGCATATTATATATAATTTCCATCCCCCAATATGTTTTGTAACATAGTAATAAGGCACTTTCCACTTTACAACTAGGTATACAAAAGATATCTATATATCTCTTGCTCTGCCCTAATACCTCGAGGCACATGTCATTTTTTTCCTGAAAACTGAATGATTAAATAAATGAATAAATAAATAAGATACATATAAGACTGGATAGAAAAATGCAAAAAATCTCCTAAGACTTTCTTTGCGAATCATCATCAGATCATGTATTTTAATTTTAAATAAAAGAGATATGATTTAAAATAGAGATTAATTCATTATCGTCGACACTTGTGAACCAAATCATATTGATTGTAGGAATAAGTTATTCGAGTACAAGTTATACTTGTACATTTAACAGAAATAAATAATATGTTTCCTTTCAACTGTGTAAGAAACTATACGTTTTTAGCGAGAATCACTGAATACTCATTTAATGTCAAATTGTTGTTCGTATTGACGTCCGGAACAGCATATCGGCGCTGGTGGCCCTGTGGTCGGTGCCATCATTGTACTGGGGCATCACAATCTTAACATGTAAGTTTAGTAAATTTGTGTATCTCAATAAAGATATTTGTTTCTTTCTTATTTTCCATTATGAGTGCTTGAATAGACTAATTTCTAACAGCGTAATGGCGCCAAGTGTAGTTGAATAGCTTGGGATTTAAAATTATAAGGTCAGACCAGTATGCACAGACCAATAAGAGACGGCTAAATCGTCAGTTAATGTTGTGTCGCCGCGGTGTGTGGACGTGTCCAGAGCGGGCGCGGCGCGCTTGATCGCTTACATTTAAACTACTGCTGTGGAGTGGCAGTAGTAAGTTTAATCCACATTAAAAACTATGTTGGCAATGAGAATGCTACTGTAATGGGACAGAGGAAGATTATGAGTTCAGACCAGTCAACACAGACCAATAAGAGAGCGTTAACTCACTTCTAAATAAGCGAGTGTGGCTCAGCGGTTCCAGTGTCTGCTTTTCATCCAGACGCACCCTGGTTCGAATCCGCCCTACACCAATGACTTGTATTTTTAAGTTATGTGTGGATTTGCACTCGCTTAACGGTGAAGGAAAACATCGTGAGGAAACCGACATGTTTGAGGACCACAATATCCGAGGACATGTGTCTTCCGTGGAAGGACATGGGCGCCCACCACGATGTATCTGCCCAAGAAAACTCCCCTAACGAATTAATTCTGCGGGGGAGTCACGACCCTCAGTCATGAGGAAATACGACTCAAAGAGAACTCCCTTCTAATCGTCCGGTAACGCAGCAATGGTGGCACTTGGGAACCAGCTGCATAGTCCTTTCAAGAAGCACTAATTCCTCAGTCAGTGTTGTGTCGCGGCGGCGTGCAGACGTGCCCAGAGCGCGGCGAGGCGCGCGTGCCCCGCCCCGGCGGCGCCCAGCGCGGCCGCCGCGCGCTCCACGCCGCACAGCGCGTAGGCCAGGCCTACTGCTGCTTCCTGGGGATACAAACATGTTGTTAGCCTGATGAAGAATTGGTATAATACGGATACAATATGTATTGAGGCAAAAAGAACAAAAGACATGTTAATACAAGTCTACTGTGATGTCAAAAAACTGTTCTAGCATAAGCAATTCTTTTAATTAACATACATGTTGTCTGGTAATTCTAATCCACAATCTAAGCCTAACCGAGCCACCATCCCAGCTCCTTAAAATATTGAAGCATGGCCTTGAGTTGGTATACTTATTCCACCTACTCTTTGTTCACATGTATCATAGTTTTAACAATTGTAACAAGATATGAATCGAATGCAACTAAATTATTTGTTAATTTTGTTATGACTTACAAAAATATTGTATAAATAGAAAAATACTTACATGTGCCGCCGCCCGCAGCGCATACCGATGTCTCCTGCGCAGTGCAGCAGCGTTGGCTGCGCGCGCAGCTGCAGCTCTCTCAGCGTGTAAGCCGCGGCGCAACCTCGCGCCGAGCTCCCTCGCCGCACCGAGCGCCTCCAGGGCGCTTGCTACTGCATCCTCGGCCGCGCCTTCGGGGACTTCCTCTGGCTGATCGAGCTCATCTGAAGCTGCTACCGCTACACTGTATAAATAACACAAAATAATGTTTGTTAAAACCAAAATGTGTCACAAGTGATTTATTTTAGGATAATATATGATTTTATGTAATTATAATTTCACCTTTTACTCGATAGGGTAAAAAAAAGGGTAGAGATTGCAATGATCAGTGTAAAAGAAAAAAGCAGTTAGCAGCCCGCCCAAGGCGCAAACCTGGAACGCTGTGTTCTCCATACATTTAACGTAGTCGCAAAAAATAGAGTAGAGAGATTACACTGTCAAAATTATCCTGCTATTTTTTTTTATAAGTGACAAAGCCTAGTTATTGATATACTTACTCCGCAGCTTGCTTGAGTCCGTGCCTAGCGCGCACCCACCGTGTGGAGTCCCGCGCGCCGGGCGCCGCCAGCGCCACCAGCGCTGCGCCCAGCTCGCGTATGTCGGCTGTCTCCGCTGCACAGCGCTGCTCCGCTGAAATACACACAACATATTATTAAGTAGGGCAGTCAGTGTAGTGTAGGTGGCCGCCGCTAGATGGAGCGAGGACACAATAAAGACAACAAGAAGCAGATGGAGACGTACAAAATCAGGCTGTGTAGCGTGCTTTGAGAAAGGTCCAATCATACCATTGTATTGCACTTTGTTGATTTCTTTATTCTCCTTTCACAACGCGATGTAGCCACGAGTTTTCGTGAATTTTGGCATGGATGCAGTATAGAAAAACTGATGAAAGCGACGGAAACCCACTAGTCCACTAGTTATTTGTAAAAGTGAGCACCTCTTTCAAATATCTGGTCGAGCCTCCCCAGCCCCAGCTGCATGAGTCGCAGCTGTTCCTGCTCGCTCAGGAAGGCAGCCTCCATCTCTTCTAGCGATACCTCTTCATTCTGGAACAGGGAGTTTAGACTATGAGAATAGAACATCATCATCAGAAACATAATTCTTATACCACTTGCCTTTTACTAGCGTCAACTTCTTCAGGAAAACAGTATCTTTTATAATTGGACCACCAAGATACAGGCTAATGCCTAGTTAGGGGTCTTTTGTTAATACTATAATCCTATTGTATTGTAAATTAACTAAAATATGAAAATTGTAATGTGTATTATATAACACTTCAAATCACATGACAATAATATAAGGTGAAAACAAGTTTGGGAGTGTTTGCTTGTTCCTTCTTCACGATAGATTGATTTAATAGGTAGTAGACCTTTAGATTGACATTATATGATAACTTAGATTCCACGTTACCAAATAAAAAAAAAATACAGGACTACCCATTTTGGGAATCTAGCGTAACAGTGCTGACGGACTAAAACAAAAGCTATGGTAAAATGGTCACTTCAGCACGAAGGAAGGCATATAGGTCAGCATCAGGATGTCTAGCTGCGATGGTAAGCCAGCACTGCAGCGCTGCACGTCGCTTGCAAACTATGCGCTAGCCGACTAAAGCAGAAGATATAAAAATGCTCACTTCTTCATGAGTTTGAGTACCAGCAAGTTCAAACTCATCATGTCTCGGTTTCTCCAGTTTAGGCCGGGGCTCACACAGGAAGGTTCGTAGGTCTGCATCGTGTCCTATAACAGGATGCCTGGCTGCGATGGTAAGCCAGCGCTGCAGCGCTGCACGGCGCTTGCGCACGAATGCAGCGCTGCCTCCGCCTACTACTACGCGTTTTGGTGGTAGTCTACATACAGCTCTGAAAGAAAGTTTATAAGACGTGTTTAATGCACACCAAAAAAAATTACATAATGAAAGAAATTTAAAAACTAATTTAATGCACATTGGGTGGCGTTATCGTATTGGGCGATTTCTTCCAGGCAACCTTTGGATGGACATGATTTAGAATTATGAGTTAATCATGTTAATTACTGACTGAAGGTTTAAGTAAGCTTTTAAGCTTTATGGCATCTAATTCTAAAGACTATATACATCTATCTATCTATACATATAATAAAGCTGAAGAGGGTCGAAATCAGAACATAGAAGATGCTAGAAAAAAATTTTTTGGGTATACTTTAAATGTATAACAACCAGAAGAACATGTTCCAGCAGTTTTTAGAATTTTTGTCTGTTTATCTGTTTATTGAAACGCGCATAACGTGAAAACGGCTGAACAGATCATCATGATTATTATCATGGTATGGAGTATGAGATCTTAGAAGTGTCATAATGCTTATTTTTATCTCAAAATAATGCGAGTGAATCCACAGGTGTCCACTAGTTATTAATAAGTCTCAATATAGTTCTAATTTATTTATATTTTGTTTTATTCATTTGTATTTTTATATAATAATTAAATATGTAATTATGCATACAGGAGGAGGCATATACTCAGCATGGGGTAGACACAGGCAAAATAAATATAATTAGAAATTATTTGTACCTGTTCAGTGTTATTGTCCTCCGTACGACAAAATATAAAACATTACACACCATTAGTAGTAAAAACTATATAAACTTATAATTAAAAACCAAATATAAATGACACAGGATGTTGATAATTTAGATCCATCACAAGCGACCTTGTAAATATAACACATGGTATCCATATATATTATACACATGTTTAATAACCATAAAAACTAAGCAACAAAACGAAAATGATTAATTACCACTTAACTATGTGTTATTACACCAACATCCAAACCAGTTAGATTATTTTTTGTGATGTTATTCTTACAACATTATTAATTTTTATTTTAATGGAATAGAGACAATATATACATTTAGTATGAAAGGTCATGTATATTATTTTTACTATACTAGGTACTATGCTACAGCAATGCTTGCTATCAGTCAGGGTGTAGTCAAATACAAACCTGTCCCACATAAAAAAAACTGCCTGAAGCCTTTTTAAATACGAAAATAGATTAATAATAGATAATATAATAAAAAAAAATTGTACACATACTATTTTAAGTTTAAGATTTTAGATTTTTTATTAAGTTTCAGATTTTAAAATAATTAAGTTTTAATTTTAGCTACACCCTAATTCCTCTCTTAACAGGGTAAATGTACATAAATAAATTTAAGCTAATAAAGGAATTGAATTGATACTGTACTAGGACTGGGTTAATACACATACCTATATGGATATTTAGCAGTTAAAACCTCATAAAGCTGCACAAAGTCATTGTATCTCCGAGTCACAGTGGTGCCGTGCCTCCGAGAGCTGACATAGTACTCGCAGTGCTTGAGAATGAGCCCCTTCCTCTCCGGAACCAGGTCTACTGTGATCACATCTGTGGCTTCCAGCTCTTCATATGTTATGCTGAAGTTTGTGTCCATTTATGCTGAAATAATTATAAGTTTTATTATTCACTAAGTAGGATTGCTTGAGAAAAATGTGATACTGATGGCGCCAGTGGCATTTAACATGGTTTATAACCTACACTACTCATTGTACTGTGATGGACAGTATACACTCTGATATAAGTATTTTTTTTTCTTTTTGCTGACACCTATCTCAATGCTTAAGTTTGTAAGTCGCGAACAAATGCCGCTATCCGGTGACTTACGAAGGTACTCTGTGCCGCTGCCGGGTGTTCATTAAATAGTAGTCGCGTGTAATAGTGGCTTAACCGAGTCATTGCTATGCACATAATATTACATATACAGTTATGTACTATATTTGTTTAATTTCTTACCGATTTTAATTTATTCTATGCTATGTTGGCTTTCTGTAATACATTTGCAAGTTGCAGATCAAAATATGTGTCCACTTCTAGATTTTCCAACGCAGAAACTTCCCAGGTTGTACAACTGTTGGAAATTGTTCACTCAGTAAATTAAACAAACAATGGTCCGTATTTGCTTTGTAAAAAGTTTTAAAAGAATTTCAAAAAAGGGGCGACTCAAATCGCTTGCGCAAGAGCACAAAACATAATCATAATCAACTCAACAACAAGGCATTTATAAACGTCAATTGTCAGAATAGCTATACGTCACAAAATATAAAATGTTACTGTCAAGACAGTAATTTTTCGCGGTTTTTTTTGGTTCAGGCTATTGGCGCCTATATTTGTATTTTGTTAAAACAAAAAATTTCGGTACGTTTCGTTTTACACGTGTTTAGCGATAAGATAATAATATGTCATAATAGTGATTAGGGATAAGATTACACATTAGATTAGATGATAATAATAATATATATCTTTATTGCACACCAACACAAGTTTATAGTACAAAGTAAAATATGAACAAACAACAAGATGATTACCAGTACCTACACTAAAAGCGTAAAAAACTAAATCATTGAAGTAGATATCGCCCAAATTGTATTAAGCACCTACTTTTGGTTTTGAAATTGTCCGTTTTCGAGCACATGCCGACGAGTTATATAAAATGCACCAGATTCTAATAGCTCTCCATCCCAGTCTTGTCGTCTTGGTCTTTTAGAGGCTTGGAAGTTCAATGGTTCAAGCACACCATCTTTTGTGTGCCAACGGAGTTTATAGCTTCTGAAAAGTAAATTTTAGGCCATTCTGAACATTACAAGTTATAAAAGTTAGATTTTGTTTCCGCAAAGAATTTATGCATGCGAATTTTTTTTAACAAAAAAATATTATTTATATGTTCGGGATATGATCATGAGGGACAATGTAATAGAAGTGCTAAAATCCTTCTTTTACGTTACCTTATCACCGAAAAAATGCAATCATACGCTTTAGGGGAATCAAGTTTTCGTAAAGCACCTGAAACGTGCTCGGCCTTGAGAAAAGGCGATGTAACTTGTAGCAATGCCAATATTTTAATGTCCGGTCTTTGGGACAAATATTCAGAAACTCCCCAAATCGATGGAGCCCAATCGGTTGCAGTAACTGAACTTCGCTTAAAAATGGACGCATTTGCTAAAACATAAATTAATATTAGGTAAGTTCTTAGTAGTCTAAAAAGGAGGAAGAATGAATCAAAAAGAATCGGTTAAAATATTTAAAAAAATATTTTTATCAGATATATAATATACCTAGCACAAATTATGCTGCATACTATATTGTTTTCAGAGACTGTAATTTATTTCGAAAATAAATTATAATTATGTACACAAAAGAAAAATACTTCATTAAAATCAAGAAACTAGCAAACTTACATCGATAAGCTTCCAATGCTATCAAAGGATGATCCGTAGCCACAGTAACATCTGACAAACCAGCTGCCTTAGCAGTTATGATAGAACGCCGGAGTAGGCTCACTCCTCCAAATTCCTGTAGATTCTTTAAACGGATTCCTTTGGACCCACCTCTGGCTAAAATGAGCCCTGCCACTGACTCACTATTGCTAAGACCAAAGGCTTCACTTGAAAAAGAAAGTGTTTTATTATAATCAATCAAGGCAAATAAAAGTAAGTACCTACACGAAGTTTTTTTTAATGGCACCATAAAGCAACGAGAACTTCGTGAATGACTGATTTTAAAAGTGGTGGTTGACGTCATATAAGTATTTAGATAATTTATATTAGTAAAATAACTTACATTACAAAAAGAACTGAGATCCACATCTCCGAGAAGTGAAACGGCTATATGTACACACTGGTCAAATATCGTTGCTATCCCGCCACCCAACTTCTAATCCGTGAACGATTCACTCCTTTTCTTTTATTACAATTTCCTTATTACGCTACGCCGCTGTAGGTATAATGCCATTTGTGTCAATAAGCAATACAGTTCACGACCCCACAGAAGAGCAATCGTATATATTATAATAGAAACAACAATATAAATAGGTAGGGACACATGTATTTGATAACGATTGTTCAATAGCCCAATACCTATGCATAACTCAACTCTAAAACATACAGTACGCAACAAAACAAAGCAAAATATACCTATCTAAAGAAGGCATTTACTTGGAATTTGCTGGGAAACAATAAACTGTCAAGTAGGGAAGTAGGAAATCCATATCAACATGAGCCAAAATTTCAATATGCATTTATAAAACCCCATCACTGGCGTCTTCTTGGTGAATATTGCAGCGGTGACAGCTGTGCCTGCCTGTAAGCCATCACGTTCTCCTCTAGAATCTTCGCCTTCCGAGCTGAGGGGATGTGAGGCGACTTCTTCGTGGAACCCTTGCTGGATGCTGAGTTCACTGGAATGGATATGAGATATGAGAGAATTGAAACCGGGATCTTTAACTACGTTATTACTTACTAAGTACCTATATTTAAATACTATATTAAGTTGATCACAATATTTAAGTGTTTAAATAGATTTCTTCCGGGCAAACGTGCTACATCTTCGACTTCACCGTCGCTTCCCATCAGAAGTGGTGCAGTCAAACGCAAGAACATACGAGTACAATGTAAAAAATGATCAACACTACCAATAATTATGAAGAATGTTGTCACAATTAGAGATCTTTATACGTACCTACTAGCACTGTTAGTACATCGGCAGCCTAGTTTAAGAATCAATTCTACTACCGTTCGAGCATAGGTACCTAGGTACTCGCTCTTCACCCATAGTGTCACAACGTAACAAATGGCTGACTCGCATCGCGTGCAAACAACATGTCTAAGGTATAATCTCTTTAGAAAACTAGTTAAGTTCTTGTCGTAAAAATATAGACTTACAGCCTGGACGCTGAACAGCTACAACACTTCCAGCAGATTGAACCGGCACTTGTGTCTTAGACCGTATAGTGGACGGAGGGGATCGCACATTAGATCGCGCAGAAGAACACACGCTGTCCAAACCGAGGGCATCCAGCGCTCGCATCCTCTCCGCTATCTGCTCTTGCACTATCTCTCGGTGCGGCGCTGCGTGGCCGAGGTACTCCATTTCGGCCAGCCATTCTGCACGCTCGCGGATTTGAGTCACCACTACAAGAGACAAAGAATCAATCAAGAAAAATATTGTTATAGTCCTTTACTCATAACATCGAAACTGTGTTTGTGTGTTCGTTAATTGAAATCAACGTTTCAGTAGCAAAATCAGAAATCTATACATGTTCGACATACCTGTTTATTAATTTCAGTAAAGTACGAGAGTACCTATAGAGAAAGAAAATACTCTAAAGATAAAATAAAAAATGCATTTAAAAGTGCGTGTCTGATTTTTAAATTAAATAGGTAGGTAGGTAGCATAGAGACAGTATGTAGGTAGGTACGTACAATCGTTCCAAGTTTCCTTCGAGGTGGGAAGTTTGGGTTTTGGTTTCTGCTTTAGTTTTGGTGGCAGTGGTGGTCCCTGCTGTTCCGGAGTATCACCGTATGCCATTGTATTCGCCAGCTTCTCTATCATTCTGTCACGGTCCTCGCCTTTCTTTGTTGGGCGATATCTAGTGAAATAAGTTTACATTAAAATATAAGTAGCGTAGGTACTTCAATCAAAAATATATTTAAGAAAAAGACAATAAGATTCTGGATTAACCGAGACTACTAGTAGGTAGGTATCTACTATTTATCTCAGATTAACATAGTCGAAGCTGCGAGGCGCTATTGGCCAATTAACTGTCATGTGACTTAAAAATTATGATGTTAAGTATCTCACGTGTCATTATCGAATATTCCAGAGCTTCTGATAGCAGAGAGCGACCGGCGGCGTGAGGTCCGCGGTCGCACCGTGGGCTGCGCCCGAGTCGATACAGCTGACGAAGAGGCACGAGTGGCGCGATCGTCATCACCGGAACGTAACCCATAGGCGCGGTTCTGGCGTAGTTTCAAATTGAACTTCGACTCCTCGAGCAGAACTGAAAATACATACATGAGACGGAATTTAGTAGAGACCTACGGGAGTAGGTTTAGATAGGGAGTCCGCAGGCAATCGGTCGTTGGGGGTTAGTACCGATCTAATTCTACTCCTACTTGCGTGTATTTACACGCAAATATTGGCTTGGCTACAGCCGTATCGAACCGGATAAAACCGGGAAACTAAATGCTACAATGTAATTGATACTTGACCGACGGGAGAAGGAAGAAATTAATATTCTTTACGTATATGTTTCAAATACCTTTTAAAAACTGCTGCTGCTCGGCTGTAGGTTCGGCTTTATGTATGTGAAAAATACCACCATGAGGAACATTGCTGCTTGGCCAAACTACGTTGACGTAGCCAGACGAATCTGGTTTCTCCATTATCTGTCTAGTCTGTTAGAGGTCTATACTTGTTTAAATGTGCTTTTACACAAGAAAAATAAATAAATTCTATATACGGTGGATAACCAAAAATATATTGACGCTCTTTTGAGGTTTCCATAGCAACTGGAACAAAAAAGTTTTATTGGCAAAGTTGATTGCGTAGAATGAAACGTATAAGAAGCTGAAACTTTTTCGCGCCTTTTTCACACAGAAACATAGGATTTTTTTATTCATTCAAACGCCACTGAACCGTTAATATAACTGATCGCGTACATATTTTGTCAACAATTTTTTTCCTTCATATATAAAAACACGATGGAAGACGACATACATAAAACTATTGAGAAAATAAAAGCTCAAGAAGAGCAAAATGCTACCAAACTAAAAGAAATACGTGTTAGTAAGTATCGCATTGAGTATTTACCTATTGTTGTATTCTTAAATTTAAATACATAGGATACCTACCTAGTACCTAGTAATTGCTTTTCTAAATTATTTATAACATATTTAGTGGAATCCACATTGGCTTCACTGAAGCGTAACTTGCACGATACAAACACACGCACAACAAAGTTGAAACAAGAATTTGCTGAAACTACTTCAAGGATTGACGGTCTTACTGCAGAGCTGATAAAAGCTCAAGCCATTCAGTCAGCTTTTGCAGCCCAAGTTGAAGCTTCGAACAAAGAACTGGAACATCTAAAAATAGCGTTGGTATGTAAATCTTAGATTTATTTTGACTACACTGAATAAGAACAATTATGATTTGTTTCCCTTAACAATAACCTTAAATAACATGTTTGACTCACTTATCTAACAAAGAACACTACATTTTTGATTATGCCTGTGGGTTCTGCACTAGGAACATCCTGTGTCGCAGAAACTATGGTTGATTTAATAACCGGTAACAAGATGATACAAAAAAGAAATGTAATATTACTGCGTTATATTTTAGGAACAGGGTTATTCAAAAGTATGGGGACAACGCAATGAACTGTGCCAAGAAGTTCAAAAGGTCTCAGACCAATGCGACGTTTGGGCGTTGTTTACAAAACCTAAACTCATAGACATACCGAAACCGAAAAAAATACCAAATGAAAATGTGAATCAGGCAAACCAACACGAAGAAACCCTAAAAAAGGTTCTGATGAAACGACAGAGTCTCATCTCTGAACGTAATAGATTGCTGAATGAACCTGATACTGGAGAAGAATTTTTAAGGTCGATTCTATTTATATATATTTCTTTATAATTCCTGACATGTGAACTTGTTCAGTGATACCATAAATTAAACTTAAAATTTATATTGCAGAATTAAAAATGCACTTCTTTATTCAGAAGAAATGACTGCACAAATAAATAAACGAGAATAAAAGCTAAATGATTTACAGCCGTGAGCCTATTTAATGTAAAAAAAATGATGATTACAGAAAATGTGAGTTATTTACAATCACCTAAATATCAAATGTCAGTGTCATTTATGACAATTCAATTTTTGTTTTCAATTTTGTCGTGGAAAAGGAAAAATTAGGCAATTAAATTTTAAGTACCTACTTACACAATAAAGGTTTAAGTGGTGGCGACTGTCTTATTTGTATTAATAGAATATAAATATGCTGTCATCTTTAAAATGCAACAGAAATATATATAGTCTTAGGTTGGTATTTTCTCACATGTATTTTGATTTATGTAGGATGTTTTGATTCCAACTAAATAAATAAATTATTTATTACCTGAGTTTGTGTAAATTTTATTTATATTGCAGGAAATATTTAATGTATCCAACTGTTCATCGGCTGGCCAGCAGTAGTGTACAGCCAAATGAAAATGAACCCATCAAATTCTCTACCAGTCCGGCTGCAAAAAGAACAGTGAAACCATTAGTAAGGAGAGCCACGCCTACAGACATGCCTTGGTATCAACCATACTCAGTTCTGGCCAGCGTCTCAATATTTTTAATATACTTCTGCATTTTAAGGGAAGAAAATGACATGGATGCAGAATTCTCTAAAACCCTTTATGACAGAATACACGGACTAGAAAAAGAACAGCTGCTTCAATCATACCGGTTTAACAAAGAACATGGTAAAAGTGTTGAAGATATAGAAAGAAGACTAAAAGAGATAGAAGCAGAAGAATCTAGCAAATAGGATGTGTTGAAAAGTAGTGTTGTTACCCCAAATAAGATTAATTAAATTAGCCTATATTTATCCAAACCTCTTTTTCATTTAACACTTGCAACTGCTCAAAACAGTAATAT
The DNA here is from genome assembly GCA_927399415.1 of Macaria notata. Taxonomy (NCBI): domain Eukaryota; kingdom Metazoa; phylum Arthropoda; class Insecta; order Lepidoptera; family Geometridae; genus Macaria; species Macaria notata. Next base: position 7,806,310 of record OV656725.1, on the reverse strand, counting down.
TTAAAACCTATACTTAATATCTTAAGTCTGTACATTACAACAATTTATAGAATTTTTCTCTGTTTAGTAAACACACATTGGCTAGGTAAGTGTTTTACACCCTAAGCTGCAGCAAAGCTTAACATCGGGTAGGCTGTAGTCAAACTCAAACCTATCCCATGTAAAAAAGATCATGATTTTTGGTATAGGTACATTGTAGTATGAGAACCCTTGGAGTGATATAGGCTAGGTACTTTTTATTTTAAAACAATGTGAGTAAGTCCGCAAGTGTCTACAAGTATGTTTTTTTTTTCCTTTTTGATTACTAGTGAATGCCTCTGGCTTTGATCATGTTATTACAGGATAAAAAGTAGCTTATGTTACACCCAGGACTGTAAATCTATCACTATTCCAAAAACATGATGTTCCATTGCTCTATTACAGCCAGCAGAACAAACACATTCATATTAAAAATCTTAAGAATGATATGATGTCATCCTAGTCATGTCGACCGGGAAATCATAATAAAATGGAAGTCGCGTCGGAGATCGTGAAGCAGCCATCAACATCGACCCAAGAGTAGAGGTGGAGGTCACTATCGCCGACGCATGAGCACAGCTTCCAAAATATAGGCCTATGTCCTATGACAACATCCATTGCTCTGTTGTTCATAGTACAAATCAGAACATTGTCTAGAAGCCATGTCACACAACACAGTTGAAATGGCACTGACTGATCTGTTAGCTTAGTTGGTAGGTAGTGGCTCTGCCTTCTAATCCATGGGGTTGGGTATTTACAAAAGAAAAGTATATAAGTATTATGTCCGTTATCTAGTACCCACTACACAAGCGTTTGCTTATTTATTTGACTTGAGTGGGGGCATGTCATCCACTCGGCTATTTAGTAATTTCAATCCATGGCTGAGACATTGTATTCTTTCTTGTGCAAGTTTCAAAATAGGAGGTACTCTGGGTTTTAGCCTCTTAGAAGACAAGGGCTAAGATCTGATATATGATACTATCTTGCTACAAATGGTGTTAGTATTCTATTAAAAGTGTGAGCAACTAGACATCACTATATTATTTACCTACATAATCTACCCTAATCAAAGTTTAGAGTTAGAGTGAACTCAGTAAACAGAATTACCTGAATAGTTAATAACTTATTTATGGGATAGTAAGAAAGTGAAACAACAAAGTATTTACCTCTACATTACATTTATTTACGTTTAAACCAATTAAGTCGAACACTTACACAATTTAGAGTATCAAGATGTCTCTGATCTCCGTCTTTACTTCTTCACACAAGTGGACAAAAATTATGTCTAAAATATTGGCTAGACAAACTACACATACATTACAATTTAGATCTATTTGTTTCCATAATAATCACTTTCATCTGATGATTCATTGGAAATGATTATTATGCAAACGTTGTACAACTTATAATATAAGAATGTAAAAAAATCAGTTCTGCTGCTTCCTTACAATAATGCAATGTTATAAAGATGATGAATTAAATGTGAAACATTACCTACTAGAAATGTATCATAGAAATTACAACTAGGTGTTGAATTTAATATAATTTATCGTAGCATACAAGTACAATTTAAGCACGCTCGCCACGGATTCGCCGAGCCAGCTGGATGTCTTTAGGCATGATAGTGACACGCTTGGCGTGAATAGCGCACAAGTTGGTGTCTTCAAACAGGCCCACTAGGTAGGCCTCACTGGCTTCCTGCAACAACAAAATATAACATGATCAGTACCCACAATCCTTATACGTAATTTCTATTTTAAGATTCTACATTAAAATAACGGATGCCAACCTGCAGAGCTCCAATAGCGGCAGACTGGAAACGAAGATCGGTCTTGAAATCTTGAGCGATTTCTCTCACCAATCGCTGGAAGGGGAGTTTGCGTATGAGCAACTCCGTGGACTTCTGGTAACGCCTGATTTCACGAAGAGCCACAGTACCAGGGCGGTAACGATGGGGCTTCTTCACTCCACCAGTGCTGGGTGCTGATTTACGAGCCGCTTTGGTGGCCAGTTGTTTACGGGGAGCTTTACCTCCAGTTGATTTACGGGCAGTCTGCTTGGTACGTGCCATTTTTACTGAAATGTGGAAGAATTGATAAGATTAATGAGGGTACAGAATGGTACCAACAATTTCACAATGCCCATGGATTCTTGTTCGATATATTCACATGGTTTTCAACGTTACATCGATTGACTGTACTTTTAACACAAAAAGATCAATTACTTGATGGTTTATTACCTGAATACTGACACGAAAATGCGTCTCAACTTTATAAAGTTAGAAAATTGATGAGAAATTCACTAACAAAGCACAACAACGATCATATGCTCAAAATGGCGCCGAAGAGAATGGCGGCCGAAACTGACGCCGTGAAATTCAAGAATGATTGGTGGAGATATTTTGCTATACACAAGATGATTGGAAGATAAAACTGCTCTCTGATTGGTGTTTTAGGGAGACCAATAGAAAACTAGACTAAACTTTGATACGATGCATAGACAATTTTTATTATAGATGAACTTGATACGTTCAAACCACAATAATGAAATTATGTTGTAACGATTACTCATCACTTATTTCTTTATTTCTTCTTTTACATGTAGCGCAACCAGAGCGCAACATATAAATTTTGATTTGATTTGGAAACTAAGTTGGCGGGTTTAGAGCGGGTTAAACATAAAACAGTAACATTATTATTTAGCTACTAACGCCTTATAGTCCACAGCCAAATAATAATATATAATAACGAATGTTTAATAATGGTTTTTTTGAGAATCTTTAATCGGAAACTGGCATACAACTATTAAGGTCATGGTGTAGATTTAAAGCTTTGAATTTGTATTCGTGATTTTTGTTTCGATTATTTGAATTATTTTCGGTGTCTATTTGCTGTTAGGTAATCATTATTAGTTTTTTTATTGGGAATCTTTTTACGAATTTATAAAGTTTCAGTGTACAACAAGTGGCACGATCGGCAGTAGATACCTACTCCTTGTTTCACCTATGTTAATAATTATTAAAAAAAAAAAAAAAAAAAAAAAAATTTTTACATTTACTATTGCACACCGAAGGCCAACGTGTCAGGAAGACTCGCCAAGACGCACTAGCCAGCGTGGCGTTTTAAGGCTATAACCCTCCCTCATGAAATACGCCAATACAAAACGGCCCTTAGTCCCCAGCGGCCCCGTTAGTCCCGGCTACGGTGGCGGTCGGGGAAGCGGCGGGGCAGAGGGTGCGAAGAATCCCTGGAAGAGATCTCGCCACCAGACGACGACCTTGACCCTGGCGTGTTACAACGCCAGGACGTTACGAACAGAAGAACGACTTTGCCAACTAGAAGTGGAGGCGCACAAAATTAGATGGGACTTAATCGGCTTATCCGAGGTCCGTAGAAAAGACACAGATCTATTAAAATTACCATCCGGAAATTTACTCTTTTACAAAGGTCTCACAGACTCATCATACGGCGGAGTAGGCTTTTTAGTCAATAAGAAAATAGCTTCATCGGTACAAGAATTTAACAGCATATCTGCACGGGTCTGCTTTCTGATCATAAAACTAAATAAACGTTATTCAATCAAAGTTATTCAAGTTTACGCTCCAACATCTACCCATGACGACGAAGAAGTAGAAGAATTCTACGAAGATATAGAAAAAGCCATTACTACAAAACCTTGCTACTTCACTACAATAATGGGAGACTTCAATGCCAGAATCGGCTCGAAACTTTCAAATGAAACATCAATAGGGGATTTTGGACTAGGAAATAGAAATGAACGCGGACAGATGCTAGTGGATTTTCTAGAGAAAAACAAGTTGTATGCCATGAATACTTTCTTTCAGAAAAGAGCCTCAAGAAAATGGACATGGATCAGTCCTGACGGACAAACAAAAAGTGAATATGATTACATCATTTCCTCACAACGCCACACGGTAAATGATGTATCAGTACTGCAGTATTTCAAAGCAGGAAGCGACCATAGATTAGTCAGAGCAGAATTAATATTCAATTTAACCAGAGAAAGAACAAAATTAGTAAAAACATCGAAGAGATACAATAGACAAGAAATTAGCCTACTACAAGACAAATATCAAGTAGAATTAAAGAATAAGTTCGAATTACTAGAAGAGGTGAATTTGGATATTGACAGTCTTAATCAAAACATTACACATATTATTTTAGAAACTGCAGATAAACAAATAGGAGCTAGACCAAAAAAACAGTCAAAATTGTCACAAAACACTTTAGAATTAATAGAAAAACGCCGTGAGCTAACTCTAAACAATATTAACGACAAGAAGGAATTGGACAAGACAAACAAAATAATACGCAAAGCAATAAGAAAAGATTTAAGGATACATACTACCCAAACAATAACTAAAACTATCGAAGAAAGCAGAGGCCCAAAAGTTTTTAGAAGAAAGTTAAATCAAGGAACATCGCAAATAAATAGTTTAACTAAACCCAATGGTGTAAAAACTAACAATCGGGACGAAATACTAGAAATTGTCAAAGAATTCTATGAATCTTTGTACTCGTCGACCACAACAGTTCCACAGAACTCAAATGATCCCAGAGCAGACCCAGTAGAATGTCGAAATAATGAAGAACTACCACCTATCTTACCATCCGAAGTTTGTTGGGCACTTCATAAAATGAAATCTGATAAATCGCCAGGGGAAGACGGCATTACAATCGAGCTTTTAAAAGCTGGAGGGAAACCTGTAGTTGCAGTTCTTGTAAAATTATTTAATTACGTTCTTTCACAAAACAACACACCTAGTTCATGGCACAACGCAATAGTTACAATACTGCATAAAAAAGGAGATAATTCCAAACTTAGTAATTACCGTCCCATAAGTCTTCTTCCTCAGATTTATAAACTCTTTGCCAAAATTCTTACCCACCGACTTACTCGCCAACTTGATGAATGCCAGCCCATCGAGCAAGCTGGTTTTAGGACCGGATTTTCTACCATAGACCACATTCACACTGTGAAACAGTTGATGGAAAAGTGTGAAGAGTACAACCGACCTTTGTTTTTCGCTTTCGTGGACTATGAAAAAGCCTTCGATAGCGTTGAACATTGGGCTGTTTTTCACTCACTCCATCGCTGCCGCATAGATGCACGATACGTTAACATCCTCCGCAATCTGTACGAATCAGCGTCGATGCAAGTACGGTTACATGCTCTTACAGATCGCATTGTGATTAAAAGAGGTGTACGCCAAGGGGACACCATTTCTCCCAAGCTATTTACAGCTGTCTTGGAGGACGTCTTGAAGCTTCTCGACTGGGAGAATAGAGGCGTCTCAATAAATGGTGTTCACTTATCCCATCTTCGTTTTGCCGATGACCTGATTCTTATTAGTGAAACTGAGTCTGATCTCCGAACGATGTTAGAAGACCTTCACCATGTCTCTCTTGGAGTGGGCCTTAAGATGAACATGTCCAAAACTAAGGTGATGACCAACGCTTCTGGAGATTCACAACCAATTATCCAGATTGGTGGTGAAAAGTTAAAAGTAGTGGAACAATACACTTACCTTGGACACTGTTTGTCCTTTGGCAGAGAGCATAAACACAAGGAGATCAAAAGACGAATCCAACTCGGATGGGCGGCATTTAGCAAACTAAGCGATATTTTTAAAGACCGTAAAATGCCTCAATGCTTGAAGACACGACTCTACAACCAATGTGTTCTGCCCACAATGACGTATGCTGCCGAAACATGGACGCTCACCAAGGAAACCATCGAAAAGATGAGAGTCGCACAAAGAGCAATGGAACGGTCCATGTTAGGCATTACGTTACGCGACAGGGTTCGTAATACTGAGATCCGAAAACGTACGAAGGTGGAAGACGTCGGGTCTCGTATTACGAAACTCAAGTGGCGATGGGCTGGACACTTGGCGAGACGTACTGACGGCAGATGGAGCAAAGCAATAATGAATGGTACCCACGGCTAGGTAAGCGAAGTGTAGGAAGACCTGTGCAACGGTGGCTGGATGATGTAAGAAAGTTAGAAGGAAACATCTGGGCAAGAACAGCGCAAGACAGGGAGTATTGGCGTAAGAGGGTGGAGGCCTATGCCCTGCAGTGGGTCCCATTAGGCTGATGATGATGAATAGTTATTATGTTAAATATTATAATATAAAGACTTATCGTGTTATTGCGGGGTCAATGCATCAAATTTTGTCAAAATCGGTTCAGCCGTTTGAATGTGAAGAAGTAGGTAATAAAACACAAACTTTTACCTATATAATATTTTGGTAGGATGAAATGGGACATATTGTAAGAAAGAAACAAAACCTTAGGTATGAAGTGATTCCTCCTATTTCAAAGGTTTGTAAAATATTTTCTTCGGGTCTGAAGTCAAGTTAATTATAAATGTTTGATGGTTTGATCAAGCTCTTTTCTTTTTTTTTTAACCATCTCCACCATAGACCACAAAAAATGCATTGGCCTATTTTTTATCTCACTTGTACTCAGGGTTTGTTTTCTATGATAGAGTGAAACAGGTAGAAAACATCCCAGTGACATAGCTGTCATTTTGACTGCGTTCTATTTTTTGTAGTTTCTAAAAAATATCCAAAGTTTTTAGAGTTCAAGGATTTTTGTAAATTATAAAATGACTATAAAATCTTCATCAATAGTGATTGTTTACTGGCACAATAATCATATTTTTCCCGAGTAAACTGTTGTTATCACGTGATCGTGTATTGAATTTTAATTGGTCGCCGTCGGTGAGCGTGCCCTGCGCGACGCCAGAGGCGCAATATTAGTTTTTCAAAATGCCGTCGGAGTCCAAACCTTTGTTAGCAGCCCAAACAGAAAAACCAAATCATTACAAGTAATTGTCTCGATATGAGTGATACGGGAGTGATAAACGGTGACAAACGGTCAGGGATTACTAATCCGCCGTCGTTGTGTTACAGATACTTGAAGGAGTTTCGAGTGGAACAGTGTCCCTCGTTCTTGCAACACAAGTGTACACAACATAGACCTTTTACATGTTTCCATTGGCATTTCAATAATCAGAGAAGAAGAAGGCCAGTTCGGAAAAGAGACGGATCGTTTAACTATAGCGCTGATAATTATTGCACCAAATATAATGAAACTTCGGGGATATGCGAGGATGGCGACGAGTGAGTAGCGTACATTGCTTTGTTTACGTCCCTTGTTTCCAACTTCATTCACGAGCTAGCGCTTTTTATGATAAAATCCTAATAAACCACTATAAAACACTTTTTATTTGTGTTCTTACTAGTTTGCTTTGTTTACAATACCATTACATGTGAATTAGTAAATAACAATAACATTATGCATAAATGTCCTAAATTTTAATTGAGGATTTGGCATTTTGTTTTTGTGATGTTTCTCAGACTATGTATGCTTGTTTGCTAACAGAAGTGAGTGAGTCCCTTTCACTTTTATGTCAGTGTAAGTGTATCTAGATGTTGAAGTAAACAACTAAATTGTATATGAAAGTACCTACCTAGTAAGAAAGATTTTTTCTCTTTAGTTTCTTATAAGACAATCAGCTGCACCCTATAGACTCACTTATAATATGAACCAATATGTTGGAAATAATTTATTAATTTAATTTTTGTCTTTTCTGTCCTACTTGTTAATAAAATGGGGTTCCCTGTGTCTCCTCCTTTTAATCCCAGAAGACATGCCATTACATGGGTTGGGTGACATGTTATATTGGAGGTCCAGGGTGTATTTGTTTTAAATAATAAAATTAAAATAAAATTAGTTTATTTTGCATAATTTTGTTATACAAAATTATATTGGAGTCCAAAGCCACCCTGAACTAGTTATGGTATGGCAATTGATGTCAGACACACTTAGGGTTAGGGCCTCCAATCCCACAGCCTGAATTCAATCTCGATATTTCTGGGACTACTAATTTTTAATCCCGCAGAATCTCGGTATTTGTGGGATCCCACATATTAATAAATTCATATTTATATAAAGCAAATAAAACAATGAATTAATCAACTAACTCCACATTTATTTAAGTAGGTATTACTATTAGTATGAGATTAATCGAATTACAATGGACTGATCTAAATGTAAATGTAAGATATTAATTTCCCATTGACCCCCCAGATTCAGAGAGATTCATTTATTTTATATTATGGACTCAAGAGTATTACCTCGAGATGGCAACGGGCAACAAAGTACATATTGGCTTATTCTATTCACAGGCTGACTAGTTCCTTAATACCAAATGTTGCCACATAACAGAAATTATCTGATGGATAGTTGTAAGGCACAAACAAAAAGTCAAATTATTGTAAAGTTGAAAAGATGTAATTTCACTTATTGATAAAAAAAATTGAGTATTTTTTTCATGATCCTCAACACTCAATCCCTTTAAATTTATCAGATCTACCATTTGTAAAATACTATGTTTATAAATGTAGATGTCCGTTCCTGCACCGCACGGCGGGCGACACGGAGCGGCGCTACCACCTGCGCTACTACAAGACGTGCATGTGCGTGCACGACACGGACGCGCGCGGGCTCTGCACCAAGAACGGCGCGCACTGCGCGTTCGCGCACGGCGCGCCCGACCTGCGCCCGCCCGTGCTGGACGCGCGCGAGCTGCACGCGCTAGACCACCCTGACCATGATGATGGAGCGCCCAACGCGCTCGACCGGGAGAAGAACCTGCTCACCGAGGACCCCAAGTGGCAAGGTGTGGCTAATGTCTCATACTTGTCACTAGCATTAAACATTAGGCATATATTAATTCATTAAATATTTGGCCTTTATTTTATTTATTTATTTATTTATTTAGTATGCAAAACAGGCACTAAGCTAATAATATAATACTTAATAAATAAAAGAAAACTACAAGCACTTAAAGCCCTCTTGATGAAAACCTAACTAACAATTTTAAGATAAATACTTACTTTAAACAAGAGATTTGTGCAGAAAATAAAAATTACATAAATAAAGAGTACACAATACATTTTATTAGACCTACATATTTAAGCTTATAAAAAATAATAATCATAATAAGATAACCAAAACAACCAAACATAAATCAAAATAAAAATTTACAATGATAATAAATTTATAGCAAAACTACTTAAAAAAAATTGATATTGACTTTTTGAAGGAAAATAATGACAAATTTAAAAATATATTGATATCATCTTTAATTTTATTATATGATTTACACATTCTGTAAACCGGTGAATGCCTTAATAGATTTGTCCTGAATTTGGGCAGAACAAATGCATCGCGGTTTATTACAGCGCTTCCGCCTTATAAAGAATTTTAACATCATTAGGTATTAATAATGTTTTATGTGCTAAAAGTCATTCACCTTTTGCATAAGTTACAGTAGAACTTATTGGGATAATTTGTTTCCAGATACGAATTACGTGCTATCGTCGTACAAGACGGAGCCGTGCAAGCGTCCGCCGCGGCTGTGCAGGCAGGGGTACGCCTGCCCACAGTACCACAATAGCAAGGTGAGCTCAACTGCGCATTATACTTTTTTTTATTAATTTCATCAACAGAATTGTACAACAATTAAAACTCTTTACTAAATACACATATATAAAACGATATGTACGCTTCCTTAACAATGAACCTAGCTGCCTCATATAATTATGCCGTATGAAAGTATAGAGTGTATGTATGAATAATAAGTTTCCTTTAGGTGCTCTGGGCTTGTTATTGGTTTCAACTGTTTTAATGCATAAACCCCTTTTGCCATTTTTTTACAAGTATTATCAATATGTTCTTTCCATGTTAAGAAGGGATCTAAATCGAATCCTAATAGCTTTACATGCTTTGCATATATACATTTAGTTCCATTCTCTAATATTAATGGAGCTTCTTTAAAGTTTGGTGATACAGCATTGAAGAACATTATATTCATTTTATCAGTATTCAGTTTCAGACCATTCACCGTAAACCAGTTTTCTAACTCTCTTAAAGTTTTATTTATACATTTTTGAAGTTCTTCATGTGAATCAGCAGTTATAATCACTGTCGTATCATCTGCATACTGGATGACTTCTCCTTTAATTCCACTAAGGCATATATAATTGAGAAATACTAGAAACAAGGTATTTCCCAATGACGATCCCTGTGGAATTCCTATATCTACTTTCCTTGGTGTAATTTATGACGTTGTTTGTCTATTTTTACTTCGACAATTTGCTCTCTATCTTCAAGGAATGATTTTATAAGTCGGAGTGGTTTTCCAGTTATTCCGTAAGCTGAGAGCTTCATTATTACAAGGTCATGGCTTACAGAATCAAAAGCTTTCGATAAGTCTAGAAATATTGCAGCCACCTTTTTCTTATGTTCAAGGCCATCAATAATCTCTTCTACTAGCTTTTGAGCCGCAGATGTAGTCAAGTGATTTTTTTCTATATGTGTATTGGGCACTGGTGATCATATTATTCTGACTCATATGGCTCATAATATTGTCTGCCATCAGTGATTCTATAATTTTTGAGACTGTGGGTACTATTGTTATTGGTCTATAATTATTCACAGATGTGGTTTCTCCTTTGCCTTTATATAATGGTGTGACTCTGTTCTTTTTTAGTGTTCTAGGATATTCATCAGACTGCAGAATATTGTTACTAAGGAAGGTTAGATGATCCCCCAGACGCAAAATTATATCATACTAGCTGGTTCCCGCGACTTCGTCCGCGTGGAATAGTTATTACCATAAAAACGGGTTTATTGAGTTGTTGCAGACATTTTGTTAGATCATTTCAAGAGAAAAAATTGAATGAATGAATGCATTTATTGTCCGAAAAACTAGGTATAGTACAGGTCTTAAATAATGTTGATAGAATAAACATTTTACATTTAGCACGCTAGTTTTTACCGTGTTAGGTTTACAGACATAAGATATACTTATAAAAGAAAAAATATTATAACTAATGATACATTATTTAATACATATTTTTTGATATCTTGAACGGTTTTCGCAGTGCACGCTACAGAAGCCCTCAAAGATTATATTATTAGCTATCTTTTAGGCCTTTTTTTATTAGCTATCTTCATTAGTTCAAGGGGAGTTACATATTTGTAGTAAACCCATTGCTTCTTGTATGTTTGGTGGGTTATCTGTCTTTAAGTTCTGACCAATTGAAATAAAATAATTATTTAAGTAATCTGCTATGTATATTTTCTTTTCTTTTATTTTGTTTTCGTCCAATAGATCCCATGTCCATTCTTTTATATCTTTATTTGTTTCTTCTTTAATTACATTCCACGCCTCCTTTTTGGGGCTTTTCGCATTATTTATTCTACCCTCAATGTGTTTTTTCTTACTTTCATCTAAAAGTTTATTCTTTAACTTGGTTTTTATTTCTATTATATTCTGAGTGGATGTTACTTGTGGGTACTTAAGAATATTAGTACGATATCTAGCCGGGGTGAAACTATTTTTCCAAAGCGTCCTTGTGGACTGTTTTTAAAATTTTAACATAATAATTAATATATAAGTAAAATTACGCGTGTTCTTATACTATAATATGAATGTGCAGGACAAGCGGCGCTCCCCGCGCAAGTACAAGTACCGCAGCACGCCGTGCCCCAACGTGAAGCACGGCGAGGAGTGGGGCGAGCCCTCCAACTGCGAGGCGGGCGAGGGCTGCGGCTACTGCCACACGCGCACCGAGCAGCAGTTCCACCCCGAGATATACAAGTCCACCAAGTGCAACGACGTGCAGCAGGCGGGGTACTGCCCGCGCGGGCTGTTCTGCGCCTTCGCGCACGTGGAGCCCGACGAGGCGCGCGAGGACGCCGGCACCTCGCTGGCCGAGCTGCTGGCCGGCGCGCTGCCCGCCGACAACGGGGTGCCGCCGCACGCCAACGGGGGCGACTCCGAGTGCGCCTCCACCTCCAGCGCCGAGCCCGAGCGGCCCGCCTGGCCGCCGCGCGCGGCCGCCTTCGACGCCGCCGTCATCCAGGAGGTGGTCGGCAACGCGCTGGACGAGCTGCAGCTGGAGGACCCGCTCGACCTCATGGCGGCGCTGGACCGCGAGCTGGACGGCGAGCCGCCTGCGTCCTCCGCGCCCGTCAACATCCCGCGCTTCTCCCCGCCGCGCGCGCCGCACGCCGCCGGCAGCCCGCTGCCGCCCTTCCTGCGCTACTCGCACGCGGACTCCTTCCAGGCCAACAAGGGCTTCGGCGGGTTCGACTTCTCTCCCGCGTCGCCGTCGGCCGCGCCGCCCGCCGAGCTGTCGCGCCTGCGCGAGGAGGTGGTGGCGTCACGTGCCGCCGTGGCGCGCTGGGACGAGCGCATCTCGCAGGCGCGCTCGGCGTGCGAGGCGTGGCGCCGCGAGCTGGACGACGCGCATCGCAAGACGGCGCTGGCGGAGCGGCAGCGCGACGAGGCGCTCGCGCACGCGCTGGCGCTGCGCCGCGAGATGGACGCGGGCGCGGGGGGTGCCGGGGCCGCGAGCGCGGGGGGCGGAACCGCGCGGCGCGAGCTGCGCGGGCTGCCGCTGGCGGCGCTGAAGGCGCTGCAGGTGGCGGCGCGCGCCGACCTGGAGGAGATCGAGAAGGCGCTGTACCTGGAGACGGCCACCAAGTGCATGGTGTGCGAGGAGCGCGCGCGCGCCGTCACGCTGGCGCCCTGCAACCACTTCGTGGTGTGCGAGCCGTGCGCCGCCGCCGCGCCCGACTGCCCCTACTGCCAGGCGCCCGTGCAGCGCCTGCACTGACGTGTACGTATGTATGGCTCGCACGCTGTATTCGCCTAGCATTCGACGCTTTCGATGGCAATAGATTTTTCAATGAGTGGAGTAGAGATTTTCATCAAAAAATACAAGTAGGTAACATACATATTTATCATAGAAATTATGAAATTTAGCATTTAGTGGTCGCGTATCCGACACGACATCTATCGAATGAATTTTGTATTTGTAAAGTTTTTCTATTTACGTGGGTGGATACATTTGCTGGAGATAAAGTAATACTCGTGTTGGAAGTGCGACCTAAATAACACTACAGAACGTTAATCGTAGTTGTAAAAGAGATTTTTTTAGTTTTATATGCGTAATTTAAAACTGATACTGCATGTTTCGAATAAGGTTTCGACGACTGCGTATAATATTAACTGTAGGGATGTCATGTTGGTGTTGTGCTTCTTACGACTATTCAATACCGGAATCATCGTTTATATAATATATGTATATGCTACATTAATATAGGATTATAACTAAATATGACAAATTAACAAAGCAATACGACAATTACTCAATGAGTCGTCAGGAGATGTTTATCAACTATTTTTGTTTGAGACAATGCACATACAAACTAAAAATGAATCATGAAGTTTATTTAACATATTAACATTTATTTAGCCAAATATAAGGACCAATAAAATAATTAAATCATACTAAACACTGCTTTCATCAAATCAACTCGATAAAATAACAAATAATATGAATCTAAATATTAATATTTTACCTTATTTAAGTTTATTAGAGATCTTTTCGTCTATTTTATCTAAGTATATATTAAACAAACAAAATATAAGATTAAGATATATTTTATTTCATATGTAATCGACTAGTTAGAATAAGAAACATAATTGATTCGTATCGTGAAACAAATATATCGGGTATTTTGGAAATAGTAGAGTTTTCAAATTGTACTATTAAATATTTATTAATTGACTCATAATGAAATTAAATCAATGTCTTCATAAATATATGAGGATGAGATTTATGTTTATTCTGACGCGTGTCTGAGTACAAACTAAACAGTTTTTGATGATTTATGAATTGCATACAAGAATTTAAAATGGACGAAAAAACAAGTTAGCAATTCAATTATACATTTAATCTAATCACGTAGTATGCCTACGAACAAAATGTTTACTAAATATTTATATACTTATGTTATCATTACGCGCATTTCTATATTCCAAACGTTTTGGCAGCATTTTACTTGTAACAAACTCGGCTAAAGTATTTGACACTGTTTCCAGCAAGTAGTTGCTTGCGGCCAACATTGACGCACGGCTGTTTAGCATCTTCGCATTTTATAATAACACATTCCCTAATGAGCGATTTATTGTTCCCAATAGATGGCGCTATATTTAAAACTATCGTGAGACATTCTTATCAAAATGTAACTAGGTATTTTGGTTTTTACACATGTGTTATTTAGTTGCGGTCCCAGAACGCACGTTCTGAAGATGGGTGTCATTACACCAGAAACGCGTAAACAACATACGCGAATTCCACGTGAGTGAAAACCGTTATAGTTACATATTGACTGTTATACCTCAGGGCACATAGGTATAGTTTTGTTTTGGAAAATTGTATTGTGCAATTATGAATAAATATATTCTCTAAATTGAAAATCAACATGTCAACAACGTAAGTTTTATTAAGACTTACCTATTTACAAATAAAATAGAATCAAAACTTTATTGGTTGTCGTAGCGTCGCTCGATGAGCGCCATCTGGCGAGCGTTTGTGTACAACTTTTGTAAGGTCTGAAAATCGCTCGTAATAATCACAGTGTATTGGTGTCGGTAGTTATACATTTAGTTATAGTTTGCATTGTCCATGTCATGTCCAATTAACCAACTTAATACTCTGCCTCGTTAGTGGGTTAGTGATGTTAATACTGGTAGGATAGTTCAATCCGGCCGCTGAAAGAATGTGTTTTGGCAGCTGATTTAATGGTCAAAGTTGTTTATTCATAAGAAATGTTTTACAAGGGCATTTTTATTTTATTTAGGTCATAGTAACTTATTTTCACATCGTACATTGCTACATAAGATGTGAAATATAAACCATCATCTTTTTTTGACATTGTTAGGGCAAGAAAAGAGGCATTTTTTTTCATTATGATTCGTCCTGATCATGCTTTCCCCTTTTTTAGTGCGCTAGCCAATCACAGAGCAGCATAAATGTACGTTGGTCGTCTGCAATTGGCTAGCGGCAGCGATGGAGAATAATTTTCTTTTTTAAATTTCGCATGTAGTCAGTGCAGATAGTCAGTTACAGTCAAGAAGGCGTAAGCTGAGCTTTGCATTTGTGTGGGTGTACATAGATAGTGTAGGTGAGACAACCGGCTTAGACCGCGGCGCCACCTTTGTTTGGTTTAAACCGGTTTTCACTGTTTTTTGTCAACCGGCTTAGAGCGCGGCGCCATCTCACTCCCCCGCCCACCTGCCATACTTCACCTCTTGTACTGATAGCACCGTTACGTGTTTCATTTTAAATATTTAAACAAAATAAAAGTCAAAAAAATATAAATTCAATACGAAGCGAAAAAAACGTACAATAATGAGGTTAGCGAAAGAAAAAAAAATGAAACTATCACTATAGAAGAATGGAAATATGTATGTGACCACGCAATAAAAGAAGGAAAAAAAGTTTCATGGATACGACGCCGCTGTTAACAATAATAATGTAACGATTCATTATTAACACAAACGACACATAAGACGAGAGTGAAAATTAAAACGAGTGTGATAAGGAAAATTATGACGATGCAATTTCCGCTGTAAAAGAATTGGTAATATATTTTTTATTTCTGAATTTTATATTAAAAAATATAAATAAAATTTGTTTTAGGATTTTATTGTCTGAGTGTACTTTTGGTGATCACTCACACAAATGCAAAGCTCAGCTTACGCCTTCTTGAGCTGTGTTTTGCCATTAAATATTGATAGATAGATAAATAAATAAAACAGACGCATCGAGTTTATAGTTGTGACACTCTCTGCGTGACTCCTTGTTCCACACGCAATGTAAACCAGCGATCTTCAAAGCGAGAGTGAATCGGTTCTTATCGGGTAAACACGCTCCATCTTAGGCCATAGCCTTTGCTTGCTATCAGGCAAACTATGGTCAAGTGCAAACCCTTTTTAGTTAAAGAAAACGTGTTACTGTACTGGGTAGGTCAAAAACATTTCGACTTGACCTATTTACCGAGTCTGTCAAACACATTATTTAGGTGGCTTGATTATACATCTCATAATATGTAGTGTGTTTGAAGTGAATAGTCTCAGCTTTTAATGAAGGATTATAATTTTAATTAACTATATATTTTAAAGTTTGACTGCAGTGTCATGAATCAAGTAAATCATAATGATCATAATTGTCTAAAATCAAATCAACGTTTCATGGTAGATTTATTTTTCTAATGGAATCAAATCGTTTAGAAGTACTATTAATTAATGAAATTACAAAATTAATTATGATTGAATTATGAGTATTGCATCATTCTGAAAAGCAACCAAAAATTATCTGATTCTTACATTTCTATGGAATAAGGTTTTTTTCTATTTATTTTTAAATGACAATTATAATACAATCAATTTTGTATAACAATATGTTATACTTATATAATGGGAGGATCTTTATAATGTAACTAAAAGTTCAGGACCAAAACAATTTTGTTTATCTAACATCCTATGTATAGCAAATACAATAGTACCTAGTTGTATAATTTTTTCTACACAAATTGATACATTATTGTAATTTATTAGTTTAATAATTAAAATTGTCTCTGATTCTGTTATACCTTCTTAATGTTGACGTTTGTAATGATTTGCCGTATCTTTCTTGCTGAGGAGATTCTTACATCTTGAAAGATACAGCAAATGGCATATGAATGTATACCAGATACAGAAGCATTATAAAATTAAAACTATGAAATTGTGGGTATGTAAAAGTAACGGATGGAGCTTTAGAGCTTTGATAGAAGCTCTTTTATAAATGTGTTCATTAAGTTCATGTATGAGTGCTTCTTTCAATCAGTTCAATTGAATTAATTTCAATTTAGGAAACTCCACTCGTTGCTTTTATATGGCCAACTTTGTAACTACAATTTTTATAAAAACAAATATTTGTTTACTCTTTGTAATGCTACGAATGATTAGGTAACGTATATTTCGGATCGTTTTTATTTTATATCGATATGTGAATAACAAATTGAACGTAGCAATAAGTTAGTGTTAAGTAGAGTTTTCAAATTGTAATGGACTTTAATAAATGAAGCGATGTTGTCTTACATTGTGAACTAAAGCAATAACGACGCACCACTGACCGCCTACAGAGGACATAGTTGTACGTTGGCTTCCGTGAGAAGAGCAGGGCTACTTATATTGATAAACAATGCAAGACTGCTGGGGACTTACGATAAACTTAACAGAAAAAGGTGGCTTTAGTACATCTCTCGAAAAAAAAGCGAGTGTGGCTCAGCGATAGCAGTGTCTGTTTTTCATCCACACGCACCCTGGTTCGAATCCAGCCCTACACCAATGACTCGTAATTTCAAGTTATGTGTGGATTTCCACTCGCTTAACGGTGAAGGAAAACATCGTGATGAAACCGACATGTTTGAGGACCACAATATCCGAGGACATGTGTCTTCCGTGGAAGGACCTGCGCCCACCACGATGTATCTGCCCAAGAAAACTCCCCTTGTGAATTAATTCTGCGGGGGAGGCACGACCATCAGTCATGAGGAAATACGACTCAAGAGAAAGTACATCTATCTATAACTATAGTTTTCGAAAATTGCCGAAGCTGTTTTGTACAAAAAGTTCACGTTGGTTCATGGTGAACGTACCAAAGACTTGCACGAAGCGCTTTGCTTCTAATAAGCCCTACCTTCGTAGTAAGGACAGCGAGACTATGGAACTCTACCTGGAGCCCTGTTTCAGGAAATTATAACCCAGGGATCTTCAAATCCAGAGTAAATAGGTTTCTCCTAAGCAAACGTGCAACATCTTAGACTACATGGTGCTTAACATCAAGCAGGCTGTAGTCAAACGTAAGCCTATTCAGTCTTAAAAAAATGTACCTAGATGTGCAACGAAATGTGTGGGAAAGCGGTTTAATGTGAAATTCTAAAAAGTGGTAATTTCTGTTGACGGAGTTTATCAAGCCGCCCTAAGGGCCTCCGACATGGTTTTACGACTGCCGGACTAGACAGACAGCCGGGGCCTACAGTTTAACGTGTCATCCGACACACGGAAGCGCCCAAAATGGAGTGCCACATTTAATTTGTAGAACGAATGATTGCTACAGATGTACTAAACCGACCTTAATTGTTTGTTTTGCGTATGTTACCAGCAGCCCTGTATAACCCTGTGTGTTGAATATTTTGGTGGTCTCTAATTAAATCATAATATACATTGTAATAAATAATGAAACTCATTTGTCGGAGAATATTTTAGACACTGCTTTTCTTTAGCGGACTGAATGCAATAATTTTATACTTGAATAGGTAGGTATGTCGACACGGCACATTTTGTTCTAGAGTTCCTTTTATTGAGGAGGTCCCGCGGTAAAGTTTGTAACTAACATTTACAATTTCAAATGGTGAGCGCAGTAAGATTCTTTCAAGAGGTGACTTATTAGCTAAAATCTCTTGGTTTTCTGTAAAATAATGAAATATATAGTATACCTAGTAATAAAAACTTGGCGTAATTTTGATTATGAGGGATGCATACATTAAACGCCTCAAAAACATTCCCTATTTGGTTCTTTGGAAAATAGACATAGATATTATGTTTACCATAAAATCGGCATGTACTAGGACTATGTTCCTATCTATTTTAAATAGCATACGAATATTGTTTAAAGAGATATCAGCTAAAATAAAAATGCCGCGGGACTTTGTTCGTGAATAGGATATCAGACGCGGGGCTCATAGTTGGCAAGGGCTGGCAACGATAACTACTATGTATATTTTTAGAATGCGTATTACTTTGAAATTACTAAATTAAATATTTATTGTACATGTATATTTGGCCTAACAAGTATGGTTTAATGGTTGCGCTTTGCCAGCGCTCCTCGATCGATTCATGCAAATTGATACTCGTGGTAATAAAATTGGCGTAAAATCTGCTTTGGAACCGATTACAGTCACAAGAAAATTTAAGCTCACAATAACTATGTTTACCATAGTTGTTTTGTATTTGCCATTGTTTGTGTATACATACTTAAACGATAACGCAAAAATAATCGAATTAGAATAGAAATGCTGACAAATCACCAGCCGTGTTATTGAACTAAAATTAAAGAAAGATTTTGTACGAACTCATTAAAGTAATTTTTTTTCAAATCATCACGAAAATGATTGAAATCTTTATAGTACAAAAAAAAACGCGCGATCGCAGCGCTAAATTTTACGCTCTTCACTAATTCAGTATGCCGCTATGACAATAATACCATGACTGACTAAACGTTTATTTTTAAAACTGATTAAAAAATAGAGCTAAATCTATGATGATGTCAGTTGAATCATAAATTAACACAACATGTTTACAGTTGCATATAAATATTCTTTCAATTCTGCCACATCAATCTGCCGGCGGTAATTCTATCTTGTGAAGTAAATTCAAGTCTGCTGCGGCATAAAATCTGTGAACAAAATGTTTCTAAATCTCTAACTCGAAAATGTGAATTGATTTCTTACAATACTTACTTACAACTGAGAAAAGATATATTTTTATCTAATTACAAAGTTGCACGCGGTGTGTTGGCATCCGGACGAGAAATATCTGTATCCCGGATACCAACGTCTTCCCGTTATACATGTTATTTTTAACCGACTTCAAAAAAAGAGGTTATCAAGTTTTCTGACACTTTTATTTTGTCTCTTTTTTTTTGTTTTGTACCAATAAAATAAATTCGAATGACTCGAGTATCGAATGAGTGTTAAACAGTGTATCGGCTCTCTACTAGTAAAGGTTTGTGTCGGTCTGTCTGTCGTCGCGGACAGTAGTTGTAAAGATTGAATCAAAATGTTCTGTGTGGCCATAGATGGTAGTGTAGCTTGCTAGTGTTTCTAATTATACATTTAAAATATTTAGATATTAACTTGTATTAGAGCTATATTTATTTTTATATTCTATAAAAGTTACGTCGAATATCAGAAAAAATACTTATGTAGATACACATACCTACATGTAATTACCTACCTATCTTTTATTAGAGAAATGCTATTGTGCTGTCTTAGATGTTTTTTAATATTTGTTTGAAATGTTCATTATGTCGGCTGAAATCAGTGGGTTAAGTTCGTTCTCGGTACACGAAGAATTTTATACGTTTCCGTATGGCTATCATGCTCTCGGATGCAAACGCACTGGAGCAAACGTGATAGAAAATTCTTATTGTACCGCGACTGGGCTTTAGCAGTCCTTTTTTATTTACCTAAACCATGAAATCACGTCATGTATTGTTTTATACACTACGAGCAAGTATAAGTTTATTTAACCGAATTGTACTCTTTATTTTTTGTTATACCTAAGCATTTATATTGAATATGTATAATTGAATCAAACTTGCATTTTAGGTTCCAATTTGCCAGCGCATCAATAGATTAAATAGTTAGTAATAGTTTGAAAGCTTGTCGCGTTTGTTACGTTGAAATGTTTAATCATTATGTTAAGTAATTTTATACTTATTCAAATGTGTTTGTCCAATGGCCACCATTTTGCAAAATGGCGGAGCTAACTTGTCACGATTTCAATTAAAAAAAAGGAATGAAATCGTCTGACAAAATAGCTTTGTCAGATTGTTTTATAATAGTGTCAAAACCTTAGATTAATGTTCAAAACGAGATGAATTTGGATAGTGAATTATTTTCATTCCACTTGATGGCAATATGTCCGCCTAATAATAATTAAACGAAATGCGTTTCTTAGCAAATTTTCAGCGTGTATTCACTGTTGATGCACTACAGAATCAATATAAAAAATAATAAAAAATCATTTATTATATAATTTATGAAATAAATACATAATAAGGTACCTAATGATTTGAACCTATGTCTTACAATAAAACAGACTATATATTTTTTAATATACATTCTATCTAGTTTTAAGAGATCTTGTAAATTGTGTAATTCTGTGTGCATCTACATTGAGTTGGTTGATTGGTTGCCATTGGATACAGAGAGCACAACAATATTTTCTATATTTAACCCAATAATATTCAATTAACAATAACACATACTTTGTTTTAGTTGTAAGATTCTTTTTATATAAAAAGAGGTTTGTTGCGTATGCATAATGACTCTGTTTTATATTTTTCTATTTTATTTAATCATTAGGTAGGTAGGCCCAACAAATTTTATAAAATTATAATTGTTAAATTAGCAATAGTCGTAGAGGAATAATTTAATAATACGTTTGTATTCGCTTACAGTTTTTAAAGAAGATAAATTATATAGCTTTTCTTGTATTACTATTAACTGAATTTACAATGTTGTATTGCGTAGTACTGCCTGCTTCTAGTAGTACGAGGAAGTAGGTATTTCTATGTATATTGGCGTTTTTAATTATTTTATTTCAAATGCCAACTTTACATGAAATTGAGTCCACGAGCTCTATAGATAGAGTGAAAGCAATTATAACCATAATTGCTAAAAGAAAATAGTTGGTTGACCATTTGGCCATACATATTTCTTCTAGGCTAACACTAGATCGTGAATTGCTTATCAGGCATGGTTGTGTCTCCAAAACTTGTCGGCAAAAAATCTAATCATAATTATACATAAAACAACTAATTCCTTCCTCGTACTCTAGTCGTTTTAAAATTGCAATTATATTTGTGAAAAGTTATACAAACGTGTAACAGAGCGAAGTTTATAATTTTAATAGTTAGGTAGGTTTAATAAATTTTAAATTCTATTCAATAATTAAACTTGTTTTATTTTATCTAACCGTCCCATAGATGTTAGATTACCTACTTGTAGAAAGTTATAACTCGTATGTTAATAGTCTATTGTAGAGAAAGCACATATCAATCACACCAGGGGCCTTTTGCGTGTCTTAACCTATTCCTTGCCAACTTAATTTCTAGAAGAGACTACTTCCTTACCGAGATAAAAAGTCGAGACGTATAATATAATAATATCCTACACACGGAACCGCCTAAAGCACACCTTTTTCTGGGCGTCCAAACCCATTATTTCATGTTTTTGGATCACCCTTCCATGAACTATGCGCTGATTATGTGAATAAGAAATAAAACAAACCGTCAGTTTTATATCGTGAACAATTTATTATAAGAAAACACGCGACAGCGTTTTCTAAACATTGCTTTGAAACTCACGACTGGTTTCACGCAATACACAAAGCTTATATAATTTAAAGTCACTTTTACACTGTAAGGTGAATGAGTAGAGATTCTGTGACTCGTTACAAAATCAAAAGTAAATAAGTAATAAGTAGTCATTTTCTGTACAGGGTATTAAGAGAAGAACTTATTTTTAAAAAAACCACAGACTAAAGCATATTGAAATAATCAAAATCCAGCCAACAATAGGTTTTAAATACAGTTGAATGAGGTACTTATTATATTTCTTGAACTTTTGACAAGAAGTTCATTAACATAATGAGCAAAATAAAGCTGTCATTTGAATTAAATCTAAAAAGTTTTTTCACATAGGTAACTAATTTTAAACTAAGTGTATATAATTTGATTCGTATAACATAAGCTATCGTGTCATATATTTCGTAAATAATACACCTACTCTAAGTAGATATACAAATAAATAAGTAAAGAATCTCGACTTTGATTTCTATATAGAGAGCATTTTTACATTTTCAGTCACTCATTGGCAAAATAAGACTACAATAATGACTAACTGAGAAGGTTTATACAGAGTCACAAACACTCGAAAAAATGTCCGAGTCAAAATTCTGCCCACGCTACTCGTTGAGAAGACTTGGATTACCTATCTCTTTTGCACGTTCTTAAAATATGTAAGAGCGAAAGAGACAAGCAGTCTTTTGTTTGTGCTTTCTGACGATGTTAGCGCCCGGACACTTTCCTGCGCTTTAGTTTGAGATTGTGTCTCTGTATAATCCTAGCTCGATGGTCACAATACAATAATTACATAATATACAAAAGAGAGCAAAAATAATGACACCAGGCTAATTTACCAGTTGATTTTTCATCAAGCTTTCCTAAAACTTGTTTATATTAGCGATGTAAGACACTGACATATTTTATGTGTCTACTCAGTTATACATTACTCCTATATACTATTTTAGTCCAATTCATAAATTTTATTTCGCCGTGAACTAGCTTACAGAGTATTTTGAGTTTGCGATACTAACCTTAGAGTACCTAGACTTCTAAGAAATTTATTCTTCTTATCGAATGAGAGTGGCCAACTCTAGTGTCGAGAGTTTATCTAGCCGCCCTGAGGGCCTCTGACATGGCTTAACGACTGCCGTACTAGACAAACAGCCAGGACCTACAATTTGACGTGTCATCCGACCCACAGAAGCGCCCAAGATGGAATGCCACTTTTCGGTCACCCATCCGCGTACTGACCGCGTCGACTTTGCTTAACATTGGTAATCGCAACCGATTGCCTCCGCTAGCTAAAAAAGATATTGATTTAGGCCTTAAAGCTTCAACTACACTTCAAATAAAGTATCTAATAAATGCTGATAGCTTCTTTTATACATAGGTACTATTTATATTAGTATTATTTCATTGCATAAAATCCCTTTAAGTCTAATATATCTATATAATAGCTGCATATTGCATTTGGTTTCGGACAGTCAGCACTATTATTTTTAATCTATGTATGTATGTATTTATTAGTTTTTTACCGAATATAAGTTACATTTCGATGAACTTTAGTAACTTATATCTGGGAGAAACTTTCAATACTTAAGAGGAATCGATACTTATAAATTAATGTTATGTACATGGTAAAAATGCATTTGAATTATACAATATGTTCTATTTAGGCACTACTATAAATTGTAAACGGATGGCTGATTATGTACTCAAAACTGTTGTACATAAGTTATATTTAGTTCTTTTTACAGTTAATTATGTGTATATATAAATTCAAAAAAGTTCGTTTTTATGTTATTGCTCAACAGGCAGTTAGAACCCGATTTAGAATTATTTTATCAACACGACATATTTTAGTATTCTGATTGGTGTCTTTTACTTATTAAATATTATATATTATTACTAGCTGTGCCTGCGACTTCGTCCGCGTGGATAGTAGTTATTTTGGGCATTCATTCTCTCATACATATTTTTTTGATATCTTGAACCGTTTTCGCAGCGCAAGCAACGGAAGCCCTCAAAGATGAATATTTTTCCCCGATTTTTCCACATTTTCCATTGTTGCTTTGCTCCTAATAGTTGCAGCGTGATGTTATATAGCCTAAAGCCTTCCTCGATAAATGGTCTATTCAACACAAAAACAATTTTTTAATTCGCACCTGTAGTTCCTGAGATTAGCGCGTTCAAACAAACAAACTCTTCAGCTTTATAATATTAGTATAGATTTATACGTATTATTTATTTTATTATGAATGCGAAATTTCCAATTTCGAGTCCTTTTAAATCTGTATTTTTAATAAATTATTTTTATTTTATTTTATAGACAAATGCCTCATTATAAACCATGAGATTAGGCGCGATTTCTTACTCCATATTACACTTTTGCTTAGCAGCACGTAAGCCGAATTCATGTTATTTACAAGTATATTAATTTTTAAATAAGACAATAAATATTATTAACATGATGTGTTATAGAGAGCTTTGTATCGTAACTTAAAATGTTCACAGTTTAAAACTTGAGTCAAATAGGCCATTATAATGTTAAAACTCTTGTTACGAGTCTTTATAAACTGTCTAAAGTATAAAATTGAACCAACCGTATTTATTTGGTAAAGTTTTACATATAATAAATAACCGCATGAAATACAAAATCTATAACACACAGAATTGGAAATGACAATTTAATATTATTCAAACTAATGAAAAACTGTTCAATCAATAGATTTCATACACATTGTGATTTCACCCTTTTTTTGTTAAGTGCAAAATCTAGATTTGAAATCACTATAAATGCTGTTATATATAGATTTTCAATAATTGTAAATGAGATGGCATTTAGATTTACAAATATACTAAACGCAATCTAGATTAGCAACTATTGCGAATGCAACGAGATACATTAGCAATTACTGCAATTGCGATGAAATCTATATATTCAATAATTTAATGTACGCTTATAAACTAGAATCTATCGTTGTATGACGTGAAGTGCACTTGAAATGAGGACAAGAATCTGTTAGATTCTTTATGCACTTATCTAGCTGCAGGTTGTTACTCCTAACGACCAATTAACGCGTGATGGCTTTCTAATTGTTGTAGAACAAGCCTTACCTTACTGACTAATTTATGTCTTAAAAGACTTGTGCAATGAACGAGCTTTTTGTGAATTTCAATCGCAACATATTTTTGTTATACGAAAAGTTTTGAAGTCAATATTCGAATACATAAGTTTTGTATCATTTTGTGTAAGACTGTTTATTGCCTTCAAGTTCAGTTTGTTACATTTTTTTAGCGGATGCCTATTGGATGTACATTCGAAATGTCAATACGTTATTGGTGACGAAACTCTAAAAGGTGTCAAGTGTGGATAAAAGCAAACACATCAAGGTGGATTTCAACCTTACATTCAGTGCAGATTAATATTAGCTGGAACCTTTATAACTCGCTGGGCGGTCTGTTTTGTGAACTGGTCGGTCAAGATCTGCTCTTGGCCCTGTCAATTTGTTTTCAAAGCAACTTGAGAATACATTTGCATCAGAACACATCGTGAAGTTTGCAACATGGGCAAAAACACAATTATTTTTTGCATTGGACGTTTTAGACTGTCAGCAAATTGACCTCGAGGTTACCTGAAGCGGCAGCCGTACAAGCGACGCTATGGATCAAGGTACCCCGCCACAGTGTGGTGCAACACCCTGCCACAGTGTAGTGTGTGTTTACACAGAGGTGCCCCTCCGCTCGGCGTCCAGCGTCACGTCCTCCGGGCTGGCGAGGTCGGCGCGCAGGCGCACGCCGCGCCCCGTCAGCGTCCAGCGACACGCGCCGCGGGACCCCGCCACGCTGCACGCCGCGCTCTCCGCACTACAACACACAAACATTCAGTCAAACAAGTCTCCTTTAGTGGTAGTAAATACAAGTACATTATGATGTGTCGCCGCCAACTGCATAGATAGAATGGAACATGGAACGCAATCCAGAGGCGGGCGAGTGCGGATTGACGGCAAACAACGTACGCCCGCCGCGTCGGTTTCAATTTTCAAATTGGTACTTGATCTTCATAGCGTTTGCTTAGTGTGGTGCTAGATGGCGTTGTGTGATATGTCCTGATATATATATTCCCTACCTAGTTTGCGGCGAGTCCCCCCGGTCGGTCTCCCGGTCTGAGTCCGGGTCGCTCCCCCCGGAGTCGCTCCCACCGCCGCGGTAGCGCTGCACGCCCCCCTCGGGCGCCTCCTCCAGCGCGCGCACGATGTCAGCGCACACCTCCGACTCCAGGGGCACGGGGTTGTCCGAATCTCTGTCAACAATATTAAAATATATTTGTTTTTTTTTTTGAGAAATAAGTAACGATTTGATAATAATATATTTTTTTATGTGTAAGTTTATAAGTACATTATTATGTTTGGATCCACAGAAGAGAGAAAACTATGGAAGTGATGCTCGTATCTCCTGCCTGTGCCACAATTAAGCAGAATATCGCAACATTCGCGGCGGCCATGATTGGTCGTGCTTAGCTACGTGAGCTAGAAAGACGTTCCGCACTCGCGCAAAAAACATGTTTAAAAATAATGAATGCCTTGTTGTGCAATTATTACGTGTCAAAATGAAAGCAGGACGAATAATTGATCAAATGGAGATGTATATTTTGTATTACTTTTATGTGAGTTTGGCGACACCGGTACCCGTACTAAGTAGTTATAAGGGCACTTCCATTGTTTTCTCTGTTTCGTGTTTGAATCCCAAGGGTCCAACTCTTGTTTACTAAACATGGTGGAATCCGATGCCCTGTATTACGAATGCGAACGCGTGCTTGAGTGTGATGCTTTTCTATAAGTAAGGTTTTATATAAATAATCCTAAAATTCGTTCTTCTTTTCTTTCGACTCTTTCGGCGTGCTCGATTCGGACAAGTGTGCGTTCACCTTAAAATTGTGATACAGTACCTGTTGTGCAGCACTAGCGCCACGACGGCGGGCGAGGGCAGCGGGGGGTGGTGCGGCGCACGGGGGTTGAAGGCTCCCACGTCCAGCGAGGGCGGGGGGATGCGGGGCCCGCCGCCTGCCAGCGTCTCCGAGCTCACACCGTCTATAACATATACCAAGTAAATTAGCTACGCAAAATTCGATGTTTATAGAAAATACTGGCGGAAAGTGCAAGTTTGTTGAATTGTTTGTTAGTCGACCACGATAAGCCGGGCTATACCGGTTCGCGAATATGTGTCTCAATTTCCCCGGGTGTACAGAGGACGATATATCTTTAATTTATAATTAAATCATAATGTCTCACCGTCGAGCAGGTCTGGCGGCGCGCAGCGAGCCTCCCACGCGCGCGCGCCGGGACCGCTCTCAAGGGCCAGGCACGCCGCGCCTTCTTCTAGCGGCACTAGGATGTCTGCGTCGAACGCCTGGAAACGTTTAAAAAAAAATAAGTAAACCTTTGTAAATGCTGGATTATTTTTACTAAGGTTACGGCCATGTCTGTGCAGATCGCACTTCAATTTCTTTGAATACATATAAAAACCGTCAAAATGTGTCCGGATTAAACGAACAATCACGGAAGCACGCGGATTAAGCTGAGCTGTAATAATTTTGTTATATTACAACTCTCTTAAAGTTAAACAACATTGCTATCTAAGATCTCACGCGTTTGCATAAGAAGCCTGTTTAATGTTGACTTGCAGGTCGTGGTAGCCGCGACTGACACTGGGCTCCACCATACATTTGAATATAAGGAGATGCATTTAATGGAGTGCACTCTTTACAATAACAATTGCACAGACCACATCTGCTTATAGTAATACTCTTGTAGATAGAAAAGAAAAAAAAATACTTGAAGGGTGATACATCACAACAAGGAAACATAAAAAATATTGTAAACTTAAAACATTTTGCCCGTGACTTAAAAATATATTTGACTATGAAATGTTACAACTCTTTCAACGACTTTTTAAACGAGAAATCTATTATATGAATCGGGCCGCTTCTCACTCAGAAATACATATGTATTTGCATACCCTATCCTATCAAGGTGATTGTTCAGTGTTTCAACCTTTACAATTCGCAAATAAATGCCTATGATTATGACTATTACCTCTACGAGCGCAGTGGCGGCCAGGCCGTGCCAGTCGTCGGGCTCGAGGCCGCGCGCCGCCCACCAGTCAGGCGCGCGCGCCGC
Source organism: Macaria notata (assembly GCA_927399415.1). Classification (NCBI taxonomy): domain Eukaryota; kingdom Metazoa; phylum Arthropoda; class Insecta; order Lepidoptera; family Geometridae; genus Macaria; species Macaria notata. Next base: position 7,778,041 of record OV656725.1, on the reverse strand, counting down.
CTGCGACCACGCGCGACGCAGCTCGGCCGCGGCGGCCAGACGCGCGCGACGGAGCGCACCACCTGGTACCATACACTTTTAGTAGTTGACTAGCTGACCCGGCGAACTCTGTTCCGCCTTAGAGGCAATAAATAAGAAAGAAAGAAAGAAAACATTTATTGTGACAGATTTAACAGAAAAACAAACACGAGTAAAAACACAACAAATGAACATAAAATCTGCCACAACACAGCCCCAACTCAGCATGGTCTTCCGTTGGGGCAGATTAATAAGCAAATTTTGGATTTAATTCTATTCAATTAAAAAAAACGGGATAAAAGGTATCCTACGTCCGTCTCCTGGTTCTAAGCTAGGCGGATTTAGCTGAAAATTGGTGGGTAGATCCCACCAATTTTCAGCTAAATCCGCCTAGCCGTTCTTGAGTTATAAATGGTATAATTAACGCCACTTTCGTTTATATTATATAGATAGATATAGATGTCGCTGTCGTGTTCAAAATGTCTATATCTCACCTTACATACACTATACCAAAAAACAAGATGTTCCGTCGTAATTATACGTTGTTTTTCATAAAAATGTGGCAAAATGGCGGACGTTCTGCTTGATGATAAGCAGTCATCTTCGCCTATGGACACTTGCAACTCCAGAGGTGCTGCAGCACTGCCAGCTAAGAGAGGTGTTATGATGTGAAAGAGGAAGCAATAGACAAAAAAACCGCTATCGCTCTTGTGTAATGGTGTTAGAGATAACAAAACTGTTTTAAATACAGTTTTACTGTTGAAAAGCTAGTAGATTAAAATGGAATTGTTGAATTTCCTAACAAAATGAAAAATATCCTAATCAATCCATCAAAATATCCTAAAGTTCATTAAATTTCACTAATGTTGTTTACCTGTGAGACGGCACCGCGCACGCCACGCCGCATTGAGTGGCAGCGCCAGCTCGCGACGCCGCGCCGCCGCCGCCGAGCGCGCGCACGCCGCCAGAGCCGCGCACTCCCGCTCCAGAGATTGATAGGACCCCGTCTAGAAGACAAAAAATCAAATCAAAAGAAGATGCCAAAGAAGACAATACAATTAATACAAATATGCGCGGATTACAGTAAACAATTACAACATAAACATTAGGAAAATAATATGGTATTTTAGAAAAACTGACTTCATTCCGATCTCAACTACTGCAACTGAACTTATTCTTCTATTATGACTCTAGCACGTTTCCTAAGTTGACTACCTCTTTGAGTCTACATTCATAGTAAGGGCCGAGAGTTTGAAATGCTGTAGTTAAACGTAAGCTTAATTTGGGTCAACAATGTTTAAAAAACCTTCTTTCTTACCTTAGCAATCTGCACCGAGAACGGTCCAAAGCAAGCGTCGACAAAATGTCTATAGTCCGCTAGAGGGCGCTCTATCTCCTTCTCAGTGTTCTCGAGCCAGGCCTGCAGGGCGTCCAGTTCAGCGCGAGCCGCCGCGGCCGCCGCCGCCTGCCCGGCCGAGAGGCCACAGTAGCCTGGCGTGGTGAGTCCCGGCCCTGCCACGCGGCGGCAGAACGCGGAGTCGTGCGTCGGCACGCGCGCCAGCCGGACTATCACCTGAGGATATTATTTATTTATTTATTAATAGTCTACAAAACAGGCACTAAGCTAAAACACACATAATATATTAGTAAATAAGAAGAAAATTACGAGCATTTAAAGGCCTCTTGATGCAGACCTAACTACGTATTTTAAGATATTTACTTACAGAATACACACACACATATATTACATGCTACTGAAATAACTAGTTGGTTCGATAACACGGTAACATTCAACAACACATTCTGGATTGATTTCAGAAAAATTATAAAGATAGATTCATTAATCAACAAATTTTAGGTAGATCGGCTTGAACAAATTCTACTCAAATTTGTCCTTCAAATCGGATCTATATTTTCAGTCATTATCATTAATAGCCTTCCTTGTCTTATTGCTGAGTATACCTACATTTGGTTCTTCGAGCCGGATTCACAACATCTTCTTCTTGTCGAATGACATGCTTTTACGATTGCGGTGCTAGACAAACAGCCGGGACCTACAATTTAACGTGTCATCCGACCCACGGAAGCGTTCAAAATAGAATGCCACTTTTCGGTCACCTATCCACGTACTGACCGAATAGTGGCAAACTTTTTACAACATCGAAAGATCTCTCACAGCTCGCCACGCGACCGCCTCCCACGCCGCCCTGGCGCCCTCCCAGGCGGCGCCCCCGCCCAGCATGACGGCGGCCGCAGGCAGCATTGCCGCGGCCACCACCAGCGCCGCCAGCGGCTGCAGCACACCCAGCACTAGGAGCCGCCACACCAACACTTCTAGCAGCGGGAACCATCTGGTGGAACAACAGGAAAATAAGTCATTTAGTAAATTATGGAAACAGAAATATTTTGTATTATACATATTTGTTTGTTTATACATAATATAATTTTGAAAAATTATAACAAACATGCCTAAATGTCAAATTTATAAGTAATTAAAGTAACTGCATATTTTCGACTTACCTATTCAGTTTGCCAGGTCTCGGACAATCAAAGTCGTACACGAGCATGTTGTTGAGGTGCGCGAGCGCGGCCAGCGGCGGCACCCACAGCACGGCCGTGGCGGCCGCCAGCAGCGCCAGCGAGCACGCTGCTACCACTAGTAGGGGGAACAGCAGCAGTAGCGCGGCCGAGCCCAGCCCGCCCACCACCACGTACAGCCACAGGCGCTGCAGGGCGCGCGCCACGCCCGCACCCAGCAGCCCTGCGGACATCACAGTCATGTTTAGTTATGTGTGTTTTGTAAAACACAAACACAATCACATCACAAATTTAAGGGCAAGGCCCTTGTCTGTGGAGTATGCGCAATCCCGATCTTCTGCCAGTTCCTTAACCTCCTTACCTTATACGACATGACTCCCGCCTTTTCTTTTACTTGGTCCATGTATGACCTTCTCGGCCTTCCTTTTCCTCTTTGGGCTTCCAATTTTCCTTCAATGATGTTTTTTTTTGATGTTTTTCATAAATTTTTCATGTCGTATAAGGTGGCCAACCATCTTCCCTCTTCTATTTACAATTCTTATAGGCAGACTATTTCTTTCGACAATTCTATGTAACACATACTTCTGTATACTTTGGTAACACTTTATGACAAGTATATACCTACCTTTGTTATTATGTAATTAATTTCCGTCAATAAAGTTACCTGTATCTGGCTCGGCGTCGATGCGGCTGCGCTCCTTAGACACGTGTCTCCAGAGGCCGACGAGGCGCGACCACATGGTGTGTCGCACGGCGCCGCCGGGCGAGGCGGGCGGCGCCGGCGCGCGCACTAGCAACGTGCGCAGCGCCACCGGGCCGCGCCACGCCACGCCCCCCGCCAGCGCGCGCACGGCGCCGCCGCACCACGCTCGCGTGCGCTGCACCGTGTTGGCCACGCGCCAGCCCGCCCAGCGCGTCGTGGTCGCACGCACACGCTCCGACCGCCCTCTGTCACGCCTCTCGCGCCGTGCTCGTCCCAGTCCCCAGCCACGTGCGTCCCACGTGAATGTACGCGTCGGCGTCGTGGCAGCGCTTAGTTCAGCCGCTAGGAGCGGCTCACGATCGCGCAGGAAGGTTAGATCGCGCATCAGGAAGTAGCGATGCTGAGGCAGGTCTAGCGCGAGCATGGCCTGTGCGGCGTCCTCGCGCGCTGCCCAGCGCAGTTCGCGCTGCAGGCGGCGCCCGGCGGCCGCCATGCGCTCAGCTCGCCACGCCGACGCACGAGATAGTAGCGGGTGTCTCGCACGCAGGCGTGCCTCAGCGCCTGCCAGGCCGGCGTCGAGGCGGCGACGCGCGGCCTCCTCGGCGCGGTCGAGGGCCGCAGCGGCTCTAAGTTGGTCAGCGAGCAGTGCAGGCGCGCCGGGACCGAGGGCAGCTAGTGCGGGCGAGGCGCGTACAGCGGCGCACACGCGAGACACGTACTCGCGCATAGCGGCGTGGCGTAGCTCATCTTCAGCGTGCTGAGGCGGTGCTTTGCGTGCGGCTAACTGCGCCGCTGTTCTCTCGCGGAAGTGCAGGAACCAACCGCGCGCCTCGCGCTCCAGGATGGCCTGCAGGGCAGGCGCGGCGCGGCGCACCACGTCCCGCCGGTACAGGCGCAGGTCTACGCTGGTGCCCTGCGGCGTGCTGTAAGCTAGCGGCACGCGCGGCGCCGTGCGCGCGCTCTCCCGCGCCTCGCCCTTGTCGGCGCCGGCGCGACGCAGCGCACGACTCACCCACGCGCCCACAGCTGCTATGTCTTCTTCGTGCTCCGGCTGAATGCATAAAAAAATAAAAATATAATGCCTGACATATATAGTAAAGTAAATATAGTAAAGAAATAGACAAATAAGTAGCTCACCGTGCATATCAACTCTGCGACCAGGTACCGCGATCTCTCTTCCCGTATTTTCTTTTCCAGATCGCGCGCTTCCATCGACGGCAAGCCAATCAACAAATCCAGCAACCTGTAAAATTAGTTGTAAGTTAAAAGATAAGGGATAGTGCAATGAAAGGATTAAAAGTGCCACCGCCTATAGGGTGTATAAGTTCCATTCTCTATTTCTAAGAAATAAAGAGAGTATTTATTTTGTGACCATGAATGAAGCACAGAGACTCGAAAAATGAGATAAAGATGAAAGATAAAAATAATTTTATTTGCACTAAAACATGTTGCCATTTTTACAGTTACAAAAGTACATATCTAGATTATAATTAGGATCTATTAACAAATAGGAACTAGTTTTTTTTAATAGCAATTAACCTTTAACTGCCGACCTATACGTCTCACAGACGTCAATATTTTTGTAATGACGATATTTTCTAAAATACGCGGCGTGCGGCTTCCTTTTCCCTGTTACCTTCCTCTATTGCCATCTAGAAGATACAGTCGACGTCACGCCAGCGGCGAGTGCACAGGTGTCCGTAAAGAAGTCATCGACGTCTCACAGACGTAAGTACGGTGTTTATGTACAAAACTTTATACGTCTCTCAGTCGTCACCTCAGCGTTTGTGTATGTAAGCTCATAGTGTCTCCTGGACGTCAGGTTGGTTTTAATGTTTTATTTAATATTACATAATGCCAAAGAACGAAACTGGCTTAAAGGAGCGAGAAACTCCCGTGGTGGATGATGAAATTCCTCTGGAATGCAAAGACAGAGTAGTCAACACTTCATAGTACGGATTTATTCAGATCAAACCATGTTGCCCTATGTAACTAAGAAAAAAAGCTGTTATCGTCTATGCACCACAGCAGAGAAACTGATGAAACAACTAAAAAGCCGGTTATAATCACTTACTATAACAAGACTAAAGGCAGCGTGGACGAAGTAGACAAAAATGCTCTAATTATTTGTCTTCTCGAAGGTATTTAAGGATTTTTATGTGATGTATAATGAATGCAATAATGAATGAAGGGATGATGGGGGCAAATCACACTGCATGCTCCAAGCCAACCTCAACCTGCACGTGGTCATCCTGCTGGATAACGAATGGGGCTCTGGCGAACCGAATGATGGCGGTATATCCACCCAGAAACACGTAGCCTAAATAACTCAGACGGGTGTCGGGCAGCAGCGACACCCGTGCGATGAGCTACGTGCTGCGATTGCCAACACGCATGCCCAGCGTGGCAATTACGGGCAACTCCTCTCTATGAACAACACACAATTACAACGGCCCCTAGTTCCCGGTCGCCCGGCTATTCCTGGCCAAGGTGGCGGCCATGGTAACGGCCGGGTAGGGGGTGCGAAGAATCCCCGGGCTACGGCAGGCCACCCTAAATCTAAACTGACCCTGGCTACGTATAACGGAAAAACGATAAGACTCGACCATCATTTGACGCAGGTTGAAACCGAATTGGAAAAAATAAAATGGCATATTGTAGGTCTTTGCGAAGTCCGAAGACAGGGAGAGGCAACGTAACCCTACCGTCAGGCCATCTATTCTACTACCGCGAAGGAGACAAACTATCACAGGGTGGCGTGGGATTCCTTGTCAACAAGGCTCTCCTTAACAACGTTGTAGAAATATCTAGTGTGTCAAACAGAGTAATCTACCTTATATTAAAGCTCACTGAGAGGTATAGTTTAAAAGTAGTGCAAGTGTATGCTCCTCCACAGAAAAAGCCGAAGCTGAAAACATCTAACACCAACCCAGATGAAGAAGTGGAACGGATGTACGAAGATATACACGCAGCCCTTCATAAAACTACGAAGACACACTACAGCGTTGTTATGGGGGACTTTAATGCCAAGTGGGTATACAGGCTTGCGGCGAGCGACAAATAGGATCACATGGCTATGGAGTAAGGAACGACAGAGGGCAAATGTTGGTCAACTTTCTCGATAAAGAAGGGCTCTTTCTGATGAACTCGTTCTTCAAGAAGCAACCTCAAAGAAAGTGGACATGGCGAAGCCCGGATGGAGTCACCAAAAATGAGATCGACTTTATCATGACGAACAAAAAGCATATATTCAGGGATGTCTCAGTGGTTACTAGGTTCAAAACCGGAAGTGATCACCGACTTGTTCGAGGCACCCTGAATATCGATTTTAAGCTTGAACGGTCTCGTCTGATAAAGTCCACGCTCCGCCCCAACACGCTCCAAGCTATAACTGGATCAGACTATTTCCAGCTGCAATTGCAGAATCGCTTTGCCGTTTTGGAAACCACCGAGGATGTTGACAGGGAAACCAAAAATTTTACGGAAGTCTTATGCGAAGAAGGGAAGAAGTTCTGCCAATTAAGGCGTCCAGGTAGGAAGTCCAAACTCTCAAAAGAGACTCTTCGGCTAATGAATGTAAGACGAGATACTTCACATGCCACGTTATCAGAGCAGCGTGAACTCAACCGGAGAATATCGAAGTCTGTGCGACGTGACCTTCGATCTTCTAATACCGAAGCCATCAAAGAGGCAATAGAAAAGAATCGAGGATCGAAGGTGTTCGCACAGTCTTTAGGGAAGAGTCACCTTACTAGACTTACAACTACGAGTGGCTCTACCGCAATCTCTAAGCCGGAGATTCTCGCTGAGATAGAGGATTTTTATGGCCGATTATACGCCTCACGAGCTTCTCCTCCTTCATCTAGTGAACGAGACTCTCGTGCCACACTGACGCGCCATTTCACAGAAGACCTGCCGGAAATCAGTCTAGGCGAAATTGAGATTGCCCTCGGACAGTTGAAAAACGGAAAAGCCCCAGGAGAAGACGGAATTACGTCGGAATTGCTGAAAGCAGGAGGACGTCCTGTTCTTCGGGAACTCCAGAAAATATTCAACGTCGTAATAAATAATGGGAGAACTCCGCGAGCATGGCATAAGAGCGTAGTAGTTTTGTTTTATAAGAAGGGAGATAAGACTCTCCTAAAAAACTACCGCCCCATTTCGCTCTTAAGCCATGTATATAAACTGTTTTCGAGGGTAATAACAAATCGCCTCGCGAGGAGATTCGACGAATTTCAGCCACCGGAGCAGGCCGGGTTTCGTGGAGGATTTAGTACCGTAGACCACATTCACACAATAAGGCAGGTTATACAGAAGACCGAAGAGTATAACCGCCCTTTGTGTTTAGCATTCGTGGACTACGAGAAAGCGTTTGATTCTATCGAGACCTGGGCTGTTCTGGAGTCCTTGCAGCGATGCCAAATAGACTATCGGTATATCGAAGTGTTGAGAGGCCTCTACAATGACGCTACGATGGCCGTTCAAGTACAAGATCAGCAGACTAAACATATCCATCTTCGCAGAGGAGTGAGACAGGGGGATGTTATTTCCCCGAAACTGTTCACTAATGCCCTCGAAGATATGTTTAAAACGCTGGACTGGAAATGGAAAGGCTTGAACATCAACGGCGAGCAGCTCTCTCACCTACGGTTCGCCGACGACATAGTTTTGATGGCGGAGTCGCTGCAAGAACTGGAAGAGATGCTGACCACCTTAGCTGATGCTTCACGGCGGATAGGTCTCGGAATGAACATTGAAAAAACTAAAGTTATGGTTAACCGAATAGCTTCTCCGGGACCTGTTGTAGTCAACGGTGTACCTCTCGAAGTTGTTGACGAATATATATACCTCGGGCAATTACTGCAGTTAGGTAGAAACAACTTCGAGGGTGAGATTGACAGAAGAATCAGGCTGGGCTGGGCAACATTTGGCAAACTTCGCCATATCTTCTCCTCGTCTATCCCACAGAGCCTGAAGACGAAAGTCTTTGATCAGTGCGTCCTCCCAGTGCTGACCTACGGAGCCGAAACATGGACTCTGACAGTGAAGCGAATCCACCGATTCAAAGTCACTCAGCGAGCTATGGAACGAGCTATGCTCGGGATTTCTTTGAGGGATAAAATCAGGAATGATGTTATCCGAAAAAGAACCAAGGTTACCGACATAGCCAGCAAAATCAGCAAACTGAAGTGGCAATGGGCTGGCCATGTTTGCAGAAGGACCGATAATCGGTGGAGTAAGCGGATCCTAGAGTGGAGACCGCGTGTCGGTACACGTAGTGTGGGAGGCCAATTGGCCAGATGGAGCGACGACCTGAGGAAGGTGGCTGGGAAGCACTGGATGCGTAAAGCAGGAGACCGTGCAGTGTGGCGATCATTGGGAGAGGCCTATGTCCAACAGTGGACGAATATAAGATAGGCTGATGATGAATGAATGCACCAATCAATTCAATATGAGACATGGGCCTACTCTACTTTTTCTTGCACGGTAATTGGTTCTACAACGAAAGAATCCAACGCGAACTACAGCTTACTACATATAGAGCGAGTTATTGGACCCGCTGATATACCTAAACTTCCATCTCCGAAACAAAGTTTTAATCCTAATCCAGGTATTTAAAAGACATGTGCAATATGTCTCAGCAGAATAAAAAGACGAACAAAGTACTTTTGCCATCATTTAAAGAAACCATTGTGCCTTACATGCTGTCTTCAAGTCTGCAATGACTGCAAAAGGTGAAAGTAAAATGTGTCAAATATATGTGTTGTCAGTTTTTTTGTTTTTATAGTTAGAGTTTCTAGTTTCGTTTTATTTTGATACATACTTAATGAAGAACATATGTATATTAGCCACTTTAACAAATCTTATAAGTGTTTAAAAAAATGAGGATTGAACTGTTCCTAAATTTAGTAAGCGAATTATGCGATCTCATAAATTAATGATGATTATCTTTAAATTTGAAGTTTAATTTAAATATTTATGCATAAATTATTTAGCTAAGGATTTTACCTAACAACTGTAAAAATTAAGAGGCGTTTGCACGCTTACAGATTTTTTTATAATTATTTTATTTTTTTACGTCTGTGGGACGTAACCTCGGCGTTAGTGTTTTTTTTAGACCAGGTCGTCAGCCAAAGGTTAAAAACAATTTAGCTTTTGGGCCTGTCTAAGAACCCTGTCAATCAAGTAACAAGATGAGTACTTATAGATATTTTGTAAGTTTGTCTCATATATGTTCGCTACATTTTTTTGTAATTTTCTTAATCATACTGCATTATTTTAAGTTATTAGGTAGGTATAATACTAAGTTGTAAACAAGAACCCCCGAAAGAACCTGCCTCTCTACGACACAGTTTTGTACTAATGTAAGAGGCAATGCTACTTGTAATATGTAACTAATTATTTGTTTTACAATAAATGTATCTTTATATTGCCCAGGTTGCTAGATATACTGACCTGTGCAGGCCCTGCAGCGCCGCCCGCAGGCCGGCGCGCAGCGACAGCGGCTTGTCGGCGGCGAGGCGGTCGCGCGCCACCAGCACGAGCAGCGCGAGCGCGCGCGCCGCGTGCTGCAGCAGCGCCGAGCGCGCGCGCGCCCGCCCCCGCTGCAGCCACCCCGCCACGCGCCACATGTACGTCTGCCCCGGGAACTGGCGGGACGCTACCTCGAACTCGCTAAAACAAAAGTTTTTAATTAGCATCCTTGCTTTGTATATGATCATTTAGTATTAGTTTTAGTAGGTACGTCAGCGTTATTGTTTTCCTGTCGATGTTATCCAAGCTAGGTTGCCTAGAGATCACTCCAAGTGCCAAGTGCCTGGATGAGATCACACCAAGCCGCCTTCCGTCCCAATCTTATGTTATGGTGTACAATAAAGTATTTTAATATGATTTGATCTTTGCCAGTGTTTGCCAAAGAGAAGTGAGAGCGAAGTAGATACTAGCGAAAAGAATAGCCTACTAGCTAGACTCTGTCTAGTCAGCTAGCCAGTAGGCGTTTTCGTATGCGATTACCAAAGTTAAGGCCGCCGACTTGCTTTGCTAAACCACTTTCTCAGCCGTTCGAGGAGGCGCCCGCCCCCCTGCATAAACACGTTCAAAATTGCTAGTGAAGGTTGCTCTACTTAATTATTATTTTTCAAAAATAAATATAGTTTTTTTCAAAAATCAAACAAAAGAATTACTATGATAAATACAAATATTTATTACTTAGTTTTACTTATAATTTATAACGTTAAAAAATTAGAAAATTTTCATGATGTGGGACTGGCAGGAAACACTGAGCAATTTAATTTTTGGCACATTCTTAAGAGTTAATTGATTCTCGCATTGAACTTTATTTTTAACCCCCGACGCAAACAGAGGGGTGTTATAAGTTTGACGTGTCTGTCTGTCTGTGTGTGTGTGTGAGTCAAGAGAAAGTTGGTGGGGGGAAAATTAGAATGTCAATCCGATTGTTCGGGGGTTTTTGAAATTTTTAATTTAATGTTATTTCGCGTAAAGTTAATTGCCTAGAGGTGACTGTTTTTGGGATTGTTGTTGTTTTTTTCTTTTCTATTGCTGCCATTATATGTGGTGGGTCTTTTATGGGCATTGAGCGTTCAATGCGCGGATCAATCAACTCTGGTAGCAGACAATTGTAGAAAAACTTCGTCAAGGGGGGCAGCATTTTTGTTTTCCAAAATTGTTCATCTCTTTCTATGTATTCTACTTTCATAGGTTGATTTATACCAGTCCACACTGCAAAAACGCAAATATTTTGTTCAGTTACTTCTAATTGACCTTGAATTTGGAAGTAGTAGTTATGACTTTTGTCAACTATGGATAATTTATTTTTGTTGTTGTTTCCAAAACGTAATTTTTTTTTCTTTAATGGCATTTTCAGTGTTCATATCTTTGGCACCAAGGGGACATTTTACCTCCACAACACCTGTTCTCCCTTTGTTATCCTTAAAAATACCATCAGGAGTAGCTGCCAAAAAACAGTATGTCTTGTGAACAAAAAGTCCACATTTTGATATTTTTATATTTTCTTGATAGGCAAGCTGCTGTAATGCTTTTTCTTCATTTTCTTTTCCATATGCAATGGATGGTACATGGGATAAGTCTCTAGTCACCAAGATCTTTGGGGCCGTCAACTAATCACGTGATGTTTTTTTTGGCATTTTTTAACCCCCCCTCCCCCATGGTGATGTTTATGATTAATCACCCCTCCCCCTCCATATATCACGTGTATTTTTAGACCTATAAAAAATCTTAATTTTCTACTTTTATGCAAATTAAATATTACAATAATGCCTAGCTGTAAACAGAAAGGTTACAGGACCTGCAGATTGTTTATGCTTTTACTCGCGCGTTAGTCGAAAAAATAAATACACGTGATATGTCACTACACCCCCCCTCCCCCTTAGTGATATTTCGTGACTTTTTTATGGACCCCTCCCCCCCTTTCGAGCCTCACATGATTAATGGACGACCCCTTTTGTCTCTGGACTCTTTGCAGAACTTTCAGGTTCGTTCTTTCGATCACTGAAACGAAAAGTATTAGAATTATGTGACTTAATATGTATTTGCGTATATATTTTAATAAAATAGATAACAGTAAATAAATACCATGGCAATACATCATTTTCTGGGCAAGTATTGGTAATATTTGACATCGTTTGACGTGTAGTGGTGGTAGTGGAGCTGAAATAATAATGGTCACGTAAATTAATAACGGCAATTCCAATAAAATGTAATAGTACTATTTAAATAAATCCAAATAGAGGTGCAGTGACTGATTATCAAATCTAGAGTGAAAAAACTTGGCTAAATATTAAAAATAGGTACTACAGTAAACAATAAGTAACTGATTTTTTTTACTTTAACCGATTCATCAGCATGCAAAAATCTTATCTAAACGTCTGTAATCTTGACTATTATTTGTGTGTAATTTTTTTCTATCAATTATTGCTATTTTCTAAAATCACAAATACAAGTCCGGACTAGAAAATAACACGTGCACGCATTTGCGCTAATTGCAGAAGCATGGTACATTTCCCGCAATACATGGCTAAATTATAGCTATTTTTTTTTAAAGTGGACTACTTTTTTTACTATTACACTTGCAGTGTATGTGGTTTAAAGGTAAAACTGCACACTGTATACCTACCCATAATTAATAGATCAAACAATACCTCAAATTATAAGTAGGTACTTGTTTATTTTAACAACAATTATTGTTAAGTAGTGTTAAACATACTTTATTAGTCTGTTCCTTTTCATAACTTCAACTCTAGTCCTATTTTTCTTTTTACTGACACAAGGATATTTCTTCTTTTTTCCATTCATTTTTTTCGGTTATTTCTTTCGGTAATAAAATTTATAACATTTAGAAGTCAAATTTAATTACACTAATACTAATAAACACACCAGAAGCAAAACGTTTACAAAATGTAATTCACCAATTATAAAAGTCAATTATTTTTAAAAATGAATAGTTAATAAATTTTATGTAGAGCAACTTCAAGTTCAATTCAAACTACGCCATAAGAGCTGCGCGAGCGAAAGAGAGTAACTGTGCGAGCGAGAGGTAAATTAATATGGAGCTACACAACACACGTCCGGACGCCGAGAAATCTCAGCGAAACTGAGGGAAATATTATACGTCTTTAGTTTATAAAAGGCATATCAGTTACAGCTGGTAAAAAGTACCTAAACATGTTTTTTTTTTAACAAGTTTTTTTTCATTGACTTGAAAATAGTTAATTATGATGTGGTTAGAAGTACGACTTTGCTACACTTTTTCTATTAATAGAAAAAAAATGTAAAGTCAATGGTAAAATGCACGAAATTACAACTTTTTAAATCCGTCAAATAAGAAATTAATAGCATTTCTAAAAAAAATGATCAGGTAAGATTATTCTCGACAATATCGGGATAAATGTTATTTGGATACTTTTCTTGATTTCATTATAGTTTTTGAGAAGCAAGGGCTTCAATAAGACCCTTTGCGCGTGTTACCTAAACATAGGCATGTTTAGTGCCTAATAATGGTATTAATTTAAACACCAAAATGAAATTAAAAATATGTATCGGGAATCTGAAATCCTATACTTTTAACAAGTGTAAAATGTTTTTCACTGATTGCTCTTTGAATAACTACAAAAAATACTGGTTTGCTGTAAATTCCGCGAGAACACAAGTCTTGGCCCTTAAGCAACATATGTGACGCGGTTATAGCTTTGATGAGTTTTTAGCTGGTTAATTATTATTATGCATTTAATTCTTGCAAAAGTTCTACTCTTATCTATGTATAACTCTTTTATTCGTGAAATAAAACGACTACTTACAATTTTATTTATTTTAAATTGATGAAATTATAGTATACAAAAACGATACAGAATACGCCTTGTTTTTATCTTTAACACGTTGCTTATCTTATTTTTTTTATTTATATGTATTTGATATGGATTGAAACAGAATTAAATCTAGAAAATCTACCTGTAGTACACATTTCCAACATGTTCAAATACCTACTCGAATGCCAGCCGTAATCGATAGCAATGTAATTCAAGCCAGCCTATGATATAAGAGTGCACAGATCGCATGACAGTGCCTACCCACGCAATCTCGGCGGGCAATTGGTCCAATTTACCAGGACCGAGGATATGGCTCTTGACCGCTACTTGCAGTCATCGTGGGATACAGAAATAGCATCTATTTTATGTGTAATATTACCTACATATGACTTTTTTACTGTTATTAAGATCAATGGATCTCTTGACTATAGCTTGGCAGATTTAACGCAATTTCTCTCTCATACCAACAGCTCAAAAAAAAGCAGCTTAAAAAACAGTTTAGGGATACTTAGAATGATAACAGAACACGTTCCAATAATTTATAGACTTTTAGTCCATTTATCTGGCTCTGTTTATTTAAACGTTCATCACGCAGAAACGGCTGAACGGATCTTCGTGATTTTTGTTATGCAGTTAGTATGATGTTCCGGAAGTGTCATAGGCTACTTTTTATTCCGAAATAACGCGAGCGAAGCCGCAGCAGTCCATAGTATGTATAACTACATATATGAACATATACACACAGAATCAGATGGGCTATATTAAAAATATATTTTTCCCATTAAACCACAATGAAGCCATAAAGTACATCAAAAAAGATAACAAGTGCCCATAAAAAGGCCAAGTAAAGCGAGCCACATTTCACACACATGTGAAAACAACAGCATCAGTCATTAGTTTGAATGTAAGCAGTAATTGAAGTTAATGGGAATGGAAGGGAGAGAGGCCATTTCCTTTGTGTCTGCATGTAAATAACTACTTTATTATGATACTATGGTTAGCTATGTAATGTACTTATTTTTGGGTATGGATATATATTATAAGGAATGTTTTTTTTGCATTAAGAAAGTTTCGCGTTCTTTTTACGAGATTATAAAATAAGATGCAATATTCTAAATATTTAAGAAAATAATGTAATTTCTACACACTTGCCCAAAAGTATTTCATTTACTCTTGTCTTCTTGTTATGTAATGAATCACTGACGCCGAGTGTGAATTCTACTAAATCCATGTATGTTTCATGAAGGACTCTTAAAACACTTAGTTGAGATTTTATTAGGTATATGTATAATATTTTTATTTTCATCATATTTTCAAAACGGCATCCTAATATGCACAGTGGCACAACATAAAACTTTATATTTGGCGACATGCCCACCGTCTATGTGTTCCAGCCAAGGCCAGGTGCCATTGTGTGTAAAATATTGAATGCAGTCTTTTGTATAGAAACTATCTATATATTTTGGAAATTGTTAGGAGACAGTTGTTGCCTGACAATAACTATATATTATATTCCTTGTTAAAAAAATGTACAAAATACAAACAGAGCTTGTTTGTGAAACTCTTAACAAACAGCTCTTTAAAATATACACATAAATTACCTAGAAAGTAATTATTTATTTATTTGATTAATGGGTGAGCAGCAAATTGCTGAAGAGCCCATATCACACTGTGTCAAAATTATTTTATATAGTCCACACAAAGTTCAAATTCTTACAGTCCACTGGTGCAATAATCACAAGTTAACAAGAGATGTTAATTATGCAGATAAGTAATCATAATTTAGTATGTATGGGAATATAATTACAATGAAGATCTATGAGTGATAAATGAAACATATGTATATTGGCCCCATATAGTTCTTAATTTATTTATTTTTAGAGGATAAGATTTAATTTTTTATTGATATTTCTTTCTTAGCAATCATTTATGAAGATGAGGTACTTTACCCTCTAAAAACCTGACATTCTGTTGAATTTCAAACATCCTCTTTTTCAAATTGATTAAAATAGACCTGACCTCATCCAAAACTATACTAAAATATATTTTTACTGTTGCATATCTACATTGTACTTAATAAATATGTAATTTATAACTAATTAATCAATTACTGAATAATATTGTTGAAAGGAAATTATTTTTATATCAAAACAAGAGACTTACCCCTTCTCCCTGATAGAGTGCAGCTGCTTTGGAGACAGTGGTTCTGGTTCTCCGGCGGCATCCAGTGCAGCAGTGTCCAGCTCATCACATGGTGGAGGGATGATGATGTCAGAGAGCCTGTTGCCCGGACCCGAGAACCGAGATGGAGGGAGGACTGTGGAGATGTAACAATGAAATTTATATGTGAATTTATTGTTCAATGGAGTTGTAAATGAAAAAAAAATATTATGAGGTTTCTTTCTTTTGTCCAGTGCCTTGTTAGTGAGAGTAGGTAAGTACCTAATTTAAAACTACATATTTTTTGTTACAACATTTACTAACTGTACTCAGGTATATTATGTTTATGATATAAGGCCTGCTCTTGTAAAGAGAATAATCTTATAATCCAGACTAGAAGACAATTTTTGTATCACTAGGTATGTACCTACATACTTTCTTAATTACTAAAAAAGAATAGTAACCAAATTATTAGGTATTCAATATTTTTTTTTGTTTATTTGATTTATAGATGAGCAGCATCAAATTGACATTAGGTTATTTACTTCTTCACACTTTAAGTAGTTACTTTAATAAATAATACAAATTATAATTATTTATAAGAACCTAATAGCAGCTTACAGCATAAAAAATAATAGTTATCTACAATAACAATGGCATCTAGTAATGCATGCCAGAAGAGAAAACACTACATCATTGTTTAAAAATTCTTGTTCCATTACTAGCTTTCTACTTATAAACAATCACTGCATTTTTGTGCACATTGCTCGGAAATTATGTGTTCTGTACTTTATTAAAGTACAGATACTGGTATTAGTAAACAGCACAAATACTTTCATTGAGCATCATACTTTCAAATCAGAAGAAAGTTATCGAACATGTGTTTTAGCAACAGAACAAAAGAAATCTTGAATCAATATTTTCTATCATTGCAATAAGATAGCTGTGCGATGTAGTTTAGCTTACTAAATACTGATTTCATGAATAGAGTTACTAGATACAACAGAAAAAAATATTTTTAGGTTTCTTTATTTCAAAATTTATAGAAGAATATATACAATTACCGATTGGGAATGTTTTCCAATGGTAGAGGAAGTCCTCTGCGACCTGCTTGATGTTATTGACGAGCTGCTCGACCTCAGGCGGAGCGCCGATAAGCTGCACATCGAAGCGTAGAGCTTCGCGCTCCGGCGGCGCGGCGTCCAGCAGCAGGGAGCACGGCCGGGAGGCGCGCTCGCCTTCCCCATCCATCTTCAGGCACACCCCGTCACCAACATCACCACAGCCGCATCATCACCCAGTAGCCACCCACCCCACTTCACACCGACCACTTATTCTCTCATTATTTACATTCATTTTATTACTGCATTCTGAAACTTGATCGGCTCTTCTCCGGTCTATTAGTATCGCGAGCGAGACCAGACAGTTTATTTTAGTCCCGGTATGCGGTACCGGTTTTTAAAATAGGAGTGTTGGGTGACGCGAAAATAGGTTTTCCTGATAATATTTGGAAAATAAAAATCGAAGAAAAGAAAGAAAATCTCCAAAGCAGCCGTCCCGCACCACAGTTCATATGTCAATCAATTGAAGCAATCAATCAATCAATTGATTCCTTTGACATTTAGCAGCTGTCAAAATTGTCTATGGATATTGCGTTAAGTGATGTGCATTCATATTATTTTTTTGTCGACACCGCGTTTACATAGGTAGCGTAATGTAAAAATTCTTTTTATTAAAATTTTATTTTATTAGTATACCATTTCTTAACAGCAACCTGTCGGTGACGAGCATACCTCCGCTTTGGATAATTTAAATTGCAATTTTATTTATACTGCATTTTCTATATATGATATTTTTAACTATTGTATTTATATGGATATAACATAAATACAATAAAATCTCACAGAGTAACTCACAGATAAAATATCACAGAGTGACTTGATCATTTCGTTAATGTGGCATTACGTTTCTGTACCGACTATCGATAAAAGGGGGTTGACAACACTATTGTACTCGATGGGTAGAGTATAACTATCAATTCGATCAAGCAGAGGCCCTCCCGGTTGTTGATTTGTTTGATAGCTACTCGAAAATGTCAATGTGGTGATTTGTAGAGTTGTTTGTTGTTAGTAAAATACGGGTTTTATTTAGGAATTTCGTTTGTGTTTACCAATAATTTATAACATTCCGACTGGTTTTGAAAAAACCAGTCTCAGTTACATAGTGGCCAAGCATCGCACCTTCAGGATCTCAGGAATTATAGTCGGTAGGTATGTCCTACATTTTAATGTCGAATTTATCACTTGTCGATCGCGTAGTGCTTTTGGGACCGCTTTTTACTGGCAAAATGTGTAGACGTATACTAGGTAAGTGTAGTTTCGTTGTGATTCATCGATTCTGCGAAGTACTTTAATGGTTTTTACAATTTCCAGGTGAGGATGGAAGCTATGGACATCCAGGCGGTGGAATCTAAGCTCAGTGACGTGACAGTGACAGCGATCCCGATGAGTGGGAAAAGCGTGCACAAGGAGCTCGGTCACGGCGGGAACAGTCACGCGACCATATCCACAGTTCCTGCTTCCTCTCCGTCTTCAATCGGGAAAGACAAGGACAACGGTATGTCGAAGTACGCGCAGCTGCTGGCGGTGATCGAAGAGATGGGCAAGGAGGTGAGACCGAGCTACTCGGGCAGCCGCAGCTCAGCTGAGCGACTCAAGCGTGGGATAGTGCACGCGCGCATCCTGGTCAGGGAGTGCCTCATTGAGACGGAGCGGTCGGCGCGGCAGTAGGCCACACAGCTTGTTGTCACAGTCAATTTGTAGAGAAACTAGAACTTACTGAGCAGAATGGAAAATAATGGAATGGCTGACTGTATTGTATACTGGTTAACTCATTGGTTAAGAATTTATGAGCTCTGTTTTGCAATGAAGATTGCCCAAAGTAAATATTTTAATTTCCACAGAATAACAAATAGCTTTGCCACTTTTTCAAATTGTTTAAATTTTCATTTAGTAAGTACCAACTTTTTCTCAATATGAGTTAATTTACTAAAATAAAATTTAGCATATTATTTCTTAGTATCTAAAGTGGAATATTTAATAATTCAGGGTACTTAGACATAAATTTTAGGAGAAACATGTTAATTTGCTAAACCAAAACTATGTTTTTCTGGAAATTACTACTGCTAGCAAAACTATTTATTATTTAGATAAAATATTCTTTACATTATATGTATATAAGAGTAGAACAATGACTTTGGCCAATTCAATATTACATAGTGACTGATGACACTATTCTCAATTGTGTAAAGAAAAACGGTCTGTTTTTTGAACTTTCTGAAATATAGGACTAGCTCAGAACCAGTAAAGTTAAAAAAAAACATATAACTGTGTTCAGCACCACATCTATTTAGTAACTAATTTAATATTCAAACCATTTATAAAATCTACAGAATATTTAATAGGATAAAGAATCCTATTCAAATAAAATAAAGACTAAACTAATATCTACTAAATTGCAACTTTAAGTAAAGTATAAATCAGTTCATAATATTGATTCACTAGTTATGGCTGTCTCCACAAATTAAACCGAGATATTAATGAATTACCCATGAAAGTGGCCACAGAGATTGTTCTGTTCTTATGGGTATAGATTACAATGAAGTGATTCCTTTAAGCAAAGTCCAGAGGAGCTAAGATGGCTGTAGTATATTCTTCAATACACTAATTTATAATATAAAACCAATTGATATGAATTATGTGACTTTAGCTGTATGATTTATACAAATGGTTGTCTTAGCTCCACAGAAGTTAGGTCAGGAATGAAAGCAGGCTGTGATTGCAACATTTATTGTGAACATCTACCTCATACACATACAAAATACTTATATTTTACTATTTATATGCAAATAACATGTATTTGAATTTGGAGTCATATTGGAAATGTGTTTTTACAATTCTCATGTAAAACTGAAGATTTAAAAATGTGTCAAATATTTGATTAGTGTGATTCTAATCAAATGCCACCGCGGCATTTATAATGTATGAATTCCAGCAATATATAATTTGATATTATTCCAAAATGAATTTGTTATGAATAATTGACTAAACAGTTTAATAATTGAAGAGTTATAATTGCTACAAATCAAACACTGATTTGTTCTCATGTTTTTATGTCTCTTCTTTTACTAAACGCTTTATAAGTGTGAATATAGCCATGATGTTGGCTTCAGTAATCAGGCGTAGCAAGTAAGCAAAAATATGCTCACTGACAATTGTAATTTTAATTTTATTTTTGAACTTAGTGCTTAAGTTGTATATAATTTAGTTTTTACTTTAATAAAATGCTTGTGAATTGCTGCTGATTTGACACAGATGTAATTATGAACTACTAATCATCTACAGAGCCTTAAGGACCTTTTATCCCTAAGGTGGGTCATCCTTCCTTGTGTTATATTCCTCATAATTGAGAGTTGTGACTACAACCATCCATGATCCTATCTGATAATTTTCTTCCATAAATGATTTTGAAATAAATTGCAAAATGAATAATCTACACAAGCAAATATATTATAAATTATTCAAGTCATAGCATGAGTTATATTCAAAAACATTTCCTTAGAATATCGATGATTTGATTTTAATTCTGTTTTAGTAAAAATATACATTCAATTGGTCCAGCGGTCACGAAGTATACTTTAGATGTAGTTATATTATAAGAAAGATATTACGAATAATTTTAACATAATTATCATAAGTTACCATTAATTGATACATGTACTTACGAAATATTTTTAATTTTATTTATGTCCATTTGATTGAATGCTTTTAAGGAACAATGTTTCAAAAATTTATCTATTTTATTTCTTTATGACAAATGAATCTATCTTACAATATTTAACTAATCTATCATATCTATTGTTTTAATCATTCAGATATAGGTTGCAATTGTGTCACATAATAATATAATGATATCAGATTTTCGATCAAAATACAAATCAAGATACAGCAAAAAATATATTCTATACTTCTTATTTTTAAAATAATGAAACTGATAAGAGATGTCACTTTTGCAGTACATTATATTTGTATAAACAAAAACTGTATACTGAGATGATGAAAGTGATATCAAGAAAATACTTCATATTTCTACTAAATAAACAGGGCTGCTTCTCTGTAACATGACATGTTAAAGAATCTTTAAATACCAGGAGGAAAAGGGCTAGATATTATTCAAAGCAATTGTGAATTTTTAACAATATTTTATGACTTCATGTTAGAGTTTTTCTTTTCAATCTATTTTGTATTTACAACTTTTTCACTTTATAGTGTAAGGTGTAACTTTAGAATTGCTTGATGGTGACTTTGATAATAAGATTACACAAACTTAATGCCATAATAAGTGTATGTATCTTCAAAACGAATACCAAAATGAAATTTTTTCAGTTTGATTAAGGTTGTATTACCAAATTACATACAAACAATGCGACACGCATCGCGATTTAAATGGAATAAAATTGAATTATGTTTCAAGCAATTCTGAAAGTCTTTACACATTGAATGTATACTTACAGTAGTTGTGGTAAGATGTTGGTAGAATAGATTGTAGAATGGAACTTTAGTGTGACTATGGTGATCACTTTTATTAAAACTAAAACCTTTTTAAATGGCGCCTCTCCAAGAAGTTTGCTATCAATTTATTTTGAACTCAATTTATTGAAATACATTATATGCCTTCGTAAACATATTTTTTTTAGGACTATATAATGTGGTCTTCATGTCTTTAAGGTATACAAATTTATAGGTGTTTGCTTCCTCACTTTTGAATATTAACTTACAAAAAAAAATGTGGTCATCTTAGTCACAGAGCAAGAAGTTAGTGTGAGAATCCTTTGACATGAACACATGTCGAAGTTATCGCAAAGTGTATACGAAATGGAATGAAAGGTATACTTATCGAAGAAATATAGATATTAACATTTTGATCTTGAAAAGCTAACTTTATATTTCGTGTAAGTGTTGATTGTTAAGGTAGGATCTCGAGGCAGTCCTGTGAACGTTATGTGACATTTCATTATATTTCTATTTATATGAGGTGTTCTGGTATACTATAAAATAAGAAAAAGAGCAAATATTTTATGTCTGTTCACTATTTTTACAATATCACATTACAAGTGAAGGGTTTTAACACACTTTTTTGTTAATTACTTCTTTCAGAGCACCTTCAATCAATTAAAATCATGTCAATGTATTAAAAATCTAAGCTCTCAACATGTTAAATGCATTCTAGCACTTTCCTACTAAATAAAATAATTACGAGTATCTGTGGTTTATTTGAAATTTGATGTACAATTCAGAAACTCGATGTATTCAAATCTAGATTAGAGTCCTTTTCAAGAAATATGTCGTATGGAAAAAGTTAAATACCATATACTTACGTTTACTAGTAAACAGTAGATGGTTTTACCAAAAAGTGTACAAATGGATCACAAATGTTGTCCAAATTAAGAGAAATAAAAGTTTAGTAAAATAACTTTTTATTTTTGTGATCACAACAGTGTAATCGCCAGGAAAAGGAGAAATAAATTGAACAAGTACCTAATACAAGTGGCGCCGACACATGTTCTTCACTTTTTGGTCGAGGTATACAAAAGTTGCTCTGTAACCTTGTATTATAAACTTATTTCTTGGGAAGGACTCTATAGAAAAATCTAGATTCAATATATAATATCCTCTTCTTCTCCCTTGTCCCAAATTAAATGTAAGTGGAGAACCATGAACACAGTACAAATTTTAGACAAGTAATTGTATGTTTGCATCGACTAAATATTTAAGATGATATTTGAACTGTTTGGAGCATAGTCTGTGTATTAATTCATGTATGGACATATTTTTATTAAATGGGTCTAAATATTTGATTCTTATTTATTTACTACCTAAAAGTGATAGCTTTTTTGATATTATAGGATAAGCAATTGAATTGACTTTACAGTTTTTTGTATTAGAATGAAATTGATCTGATTAGTGTTCTTCTTCTTCTTCTTATTGAATGAGCCTGGCCAACTCTGGTGTCGAGAGTAATGATAATTGTTTCGATGATATGATATTATTTACATTGAAGAACACATTTCTTTACAAGCTATACTTATGGATATTTTGTCTACGTTAGAGTCAAGGAATTTCATCCCTCTCTTGTTAGAGTTGATCTAAAGGAGTAGTGTAATGCTTAACATACTCGAAGGCTGTAGCCAAACGTAAACCTATCCCACGTAAAAAATAACTAAATGTGTTATTTTCGATTAGCGGGTACTTCAATATTCAATAAAAGTTGGATATGAAGCAAAAAGTCAATCTGTCATTGTAACTTATGTCATTTGTTTTTATATTTCCACAGAAATTATTAAATCTTCATTACATCTTATACAAAACTAATTAATTGGTAATATTTACTATATGTTGTGTGTTTATTAATTACCTACGCCTTCTTGACTTTTTTTTACTGTTTGTCGTTTTATATTTCAATTGTTTTCTTTAGGTACTTATAATTTTTTGAACACCTGGTTGCTAAGCAGCATTATGCTGGGTTGGGGTTGTATTGTGGCAAATATGAATTTTATTGATGTAATTTTGTATGTACTTGTATAAATATTTCTTACTTGTACTGGCTTATCATTTGCTATAATAAATGATTTTCTTTCTTATACAGCACTTTTGTGATATAAGATATAACAAGATAGAAAAAGAAACCTATTTACTCTAGATTTGAAGCCCAACTATGTTTTCCTTTCAGTTTGAATGGAGTGGTCGACCCGGTGTCGCTGGGACACGAGCTACAGCGCAGACTCTGTGGAGTGGTGTACCGTGGAGCCCTACCAACATGTCTTCGTGTGCGGAACTTACCAACTCGATAAGGGTGATGGAGGTATGTATAAAGGTGCACACCTTATCAAGGAAGCGCCCGTAGCTCACCTAGCAGAGACAATCTCATGCGGTTACCAATGTTAAGTAACTGTCAATGAAGTCAGTTCTTGGACTTCTTGGATGGGTGACTGAAAAGTGGCATTCCATTTTGGGCGCTTACGTAGATTGGATGACACGTTTAAATGTAGGACCCGGCTGTTCGTCATATTACAGCAGTCGTTAAGCCATGTTAGAGAACCTTAGGGCGGTTTGAATACTCTGGCATCTGAGTTGACCACTCTTTTACAAAGTCATACCTTATCAAGTCGTAGACGTATCAACTCAAGAATCAATAATGTTTTATTGTTTGACTCGTGCAGTATTCTTTTTATAGGTACCTAATAGATAACAAACAAAAAACCTAGTGCCGCCTTGCCGTAGCCGAGGCTATACGATGACGTTCCCTATCAGGGATTTTATCTCGAAGAAAAGCGGGTGAAGCCGCGGGAATCCACTAGTGATATAACGGTGACAGTGGCTGTGTTCCTTCTTCACTCTCCAACGCCTGAACTGAGATGGATGAAATTTCTTTAAATAAGCCTAATTAAAGTACTTACTGTCAGTATTCTGGGGCACTAGTCATTAAAATGTGCTAAGTATATCTAATCTTTCTTTCAGACCAAGCGCCAAAGAAGCAGACGCGTCTCGGCCGGATCTACCTCTTCACTTTCGACGATACCACAGAAGAACTCTCCCCCATCCAAACCATAGACACCGCAGGGATCCTAGACCAAAAGTGGTGTTACCATCCTATAGCTAGACACCCTATCTTAGCAGTAGTCACTTCTATAGGAACTATACAACTTTACCGATTGACAAACGAGGGATCGTTACGTTTGAATTCGTGGATCGAACATTCTATTGGTCAAGATGTTCTAGCAATGTCACTTGATTGGTCAACGAATAAGATAGCGTCAGAAGAGCCAAGGATAGTGGTCAGTGATTCGTCAGGAAGTGTCACAGTTTTGAAAGTAGTCGGCGGAGAGTTGGAAACAGTCGGGACGTGGAAGACGCATGGGTTTGAAGCGTGGATCGGCGCTTTTAATTATTGGAATTCAGATGTGTTTTATTCAGGTAAATATAATATGCTGCAATTACTAGGTACTTATACAAATTTAGCTTGCCATGTACATAGATCCTTAAACTTTAAAACTGGTGTATCGAACTGTGATGGATATATAGGTATAGTCGCGACCTGCCATCTACAGGTTAACCAAAATGTCTAGTAATGGAACTAATTACTCAAAATGTTTTTTTGTTCCTATGCGACCTTGTTGTTTCTATGTCCAAAAGTGTCTACATATTTTACAACAAAAAAGCATAATGATTATCAGTTATTTTACAACACAGGTACCTAAAACCAAGGATAAAACCTGTCTTCCATGGGTACAACACAAGCGTTTGCATATTTTGGGATTAGAGTTAAGTAGGTGGCGCTGTCGCTGTGTAAAATGTTTCATAAAATTTCTTTTCAATATATTTTGGCCCATTGACGACTGTTTCCAGGCGGCGACGACTGTTTATTCAAGAGCTACGACATCCGCGTGCCAGACTCGGCCGTCACCACCAACAGGAGCCACGACGCGGGAGTCACCACCATCCGGGGGAGTCTGCATGTCGAGCATCAACTGCTTACTGGCAGGTACACGTTTATTTTTAATGATCCTTCAAGTGAAGCTGTAGAATATATATACCTATATATTTGGTGTGGTATTTTTTCACGTCGCAATGAAATGACGGATCATGCTAATAGTGTAGAGACATCGGCTTCTTTTTTATCCTGACATCCGAGGTAGCCGTCATCCACAGCTAGTATATAAATTAATAAATGAGATAAGCTCACGCTTGACTGATATACCTCAGCGTATAAAAGGTAAACAAACCGATTTACTCTCTACTTGAAGGCCGATAAAAATAGTTTAAGGGAAACAGAAAATCCAGCAACGTGGCCCAAGTAACAAAACAGAAAATAATCCAAATGTACATAGATAGTAAGTAATAGATATCTAAATATTTGTTGCTTTTCCAGCTACGACGAAAAAATCCGCTACTGGGACACTAGGAGCCTCAAGACATGCGTTTCCGAAGTGAACGTCGGCGGCGGCGTGTGGCGTCTCAAGTACCATCCTGCCAGACCAGACTTGATAGCCGCTGCTTGCATGTACGGAGGTTTTAGACTGGTCGATAAGGAATTAGTAGTCCACGAATACTTAGAGCATGAGAGTATTTCCTACGGAGTTGACTGGAGCCCGTCGGGAAGGCAGTTAGCGACATGTTCCTTCTACGACTGCAAGCTACACGTGAGCGACGTGAAGTTCGCGTCGGAAACTCGCGTCAATGTTGACGACGCGCTGGGGAATTTGAGTGAATAAAGTTGTTTTATTAGAAAATGTTGTATTTCTTCTGAGAGTATAAAACCTATAGTACCTATAAATTTTGCCTCGTTAGATACACTAAATTAAAGTTATTAAGATAAAATGTTAGTAAGAACTCTCATCATATGAACATGACTAACGTAAATTTGCGAAGTGAACTAACCACTGGACTATAAAATAAGCTTAAAATAAACAGATTATTTTAGTCCATTCCATCCAAATATAGCTTGAAAACTATATTTGGAATTCCATCCTATTTATTTGAATTTCCAAATATTTATTTATTTAACTTACAAGTTGTCCAACGGACACAGAAACACAATAGCAAATAATAATATGAACACAAATCCATAGCTTGAAAGCTATATTTGGAATAAATGGCCTTGTCCTGCTTCTGGATATATAAAAGGGATTAATCAAATCCAAATTTTCTCATTTTAAACATGTTGTATTTCAATTTGCTTATAATGTCATGATAAATATAATTTATAACAGTTACATACTTAATAAAGTTATCATTTGCCGTAAGTGATTAAAAAACTTACACCATTTACAAATACAAAGGCTTTGGATTTGGATGCATTTCTGATTCCCTTGCGTCTGCTATACCTTGGTTAAATAGCGGGATAATTTTGACAGCAGCCATACATTTTCCTTCCAAATTTTTACAAGAATAGTACGGAGTTGACAGCTGTCAATATTACCGTGCTATGTAAAGGCAAGGTTTATGTTCCTGATAGGTTTACAAACACTAGACTGGCCTCGAGCTCCCTACAGTAAATTTGTACCTTAACTCGTTCTAAATAAAGTCTATTTCTGCCTAACCACTGGAATTAGAGTACAATAATTTTCTGCCACCACACTTTAGGCAAATGAACTCGCTTATTTACCTCTTTATAATAATTAATCAAGTGAAACTTTTCAAATGTTTTGCGATTGCATTAAAATAGGTAGAGATTAATTAATAGAGTACTTAATTGTGATGTGAGTTATGTACAAACAAATTATAATAACTATGTAAAATGTTGAAATAAAATAGATTTCTCAAAATTGTGTACGAGAATATTTTTCATATGCCAAATGTATGTACCCGAGATATACCATTTGTGAGATCTTATAACAAAATATAGTTATAACCGTTGTATATAGTGTTGCTTTCTAAAAGTATGTCAAAGATAAAAAATAGTACTTTCTAGATAAAAAGTGACTATTGTTGGGATACTCGGGTAATGCACTGCTGATAAAACGACGACCAACTTCACCTAATCCATAGTTGCTCGACAGCATCAAAAGTATAATCAAAACATTTGAGACGTTTCAGTAAAATGTAAGCGTAAGTTTCACGGTATAAATAACCATTAGATAAAATCACTACACAGTACTGTGTAACATTCGCAGCCGACAATGCAGTCCGGCCTCTGGCTCGCTCGTATCAAGCTAAAATTGTAAATTTTTAAGATTCCAAACGATTGCATAAATTTTAAAAATCACAAGACACTATCCATTAGACTAGTCGTTCATTCTACATAAATGGCAACCGAACAAGTTGTATCTACAGAGTGCAGTCACTCGACACTGACAACATGGCGTCCATAGTATCACTGCATTGTCACGGCGCTAGCCTGCATCGGGGACTATCGAGCTGCGTCCGCGACCCAACGCAGTCTTCACTGAACGAACGAAATATACCATTATACATATATATAAAAGTGGTAATGTACGACTGGACGTCGGTTTCACCCTACATGTGCAGGCGTGGGCCGCGGACAAGTACGTCTGCCAGAAACATAACATTACACTAGGCGGCGCCACGCGACGTCACTAACAATACTGCATGCCGCGCGACGCCGCCGCACTTTACAATTGGATATCTAGGTGCGTGCGTCCGGGCGCTGTATGTACACTGGCGTATTTACACGGACTATCTACACTAGTATGGTACAGGAGATTCTGTGCGGGCGGGAGGTCAGTCGGCGTGCGCGGGGCACAGCGCGCGCAGCTCGCGCTCCAGCAGGCGCCAGGCGTGCGCACGCGCGCATGGCAGGTGCGCGCGCGCGGGGCAGGCGCGCGCCGCGCACGCCAGCGGGGCGCCGGCGCGCGCGCAGTGCCCGCAGCGCTCGGCGGCGGCGGCCCACACGGCGCGCGCCAGCCCCCACACGCGCGCGCCCGCCGCCACCACGCCGGGCGCCCACAGCGCGCAGTCGGCGTGCAGCCAGGCCTCGTGGCGCCCGCCGTCCGCCAGGAAGGCGCGCCGCGCGGCGGCGTCCAGCGCGCGCCACTCGCCCGACTCCGTGTCCAGCGGGTAGGGCCCGAACAGGTCGCCGAGCGCGGCGTGGTGCGGCGGGCGCGCGCAGAAGGCGCACAGCCAGGTGAGGTCGCGCGTGGCAGCGTCGTAGCGCAGCCCCAGCGTGGAGGCGTGCAGCCCGCGCCGCCGCTCCACGCCGCGCCGCCGCGCGCCCGCCTCCTCCTCCTCGCCCGTGCTGGCGTTCATCACGCACACCGACACGGGGGACGCGCGCGGTCCCACGATCTGGAAATACGACACAATGTATAAACAAATGAAATAGCAATAAGTAACTATTACACCCATTAGCTAACCAGGAGAAACACTTTTTTTTACGTTAAATAGGCTTACGTTTGACTATAGCCTGCCTGATGTTAAGCACCACTATAGTCTAAGATGTAGCACGCTTGCCTAGAAGAAACCTATTTACTCTACATTTGAAGACCCCTGGAACCTGGTGGACCACTTGAACAGAGGAAAATTTAAGGATTTAAAGCATGTAATTTGCATTGCTGCATTCTCTTCTATGAACAGCAATTAATGTCAACAAGTTCTCGTCCCATACAAGACTGACAACTGCATTTACGCACGGTGAATTATCGTAAGTCTAAGATTTCTATGCCGAAAACCGTTCTTTTTAATGAGCAAGAGGCCTGCAGCTGCAGTACCTGTACGTAGGGTCACCTGCAGCTGCCGTACCTGTATGTAGGGCCCCCTGCAGCTGCCGTACCTGTATGTAGGGTCCCCTGCAGCGGCCGGAGGAGGCGTTGCTGCCGGAGTCGTACCCCTCCCTGTCCTTGTGCTTGCGCTTGTTGTCCTGTTTCTTGCGCGGGCCCTTACGCCGCGGGGGCGCCTCCCTGCCTCCGCCCCCGCCCGCGCCCCGCCCGGGGGCAGACTTTCGCCGCTTGCTCGCCGGGGCACACTCCATCGCTGGAAACGGACGTTAACTTATTACAAACTACATCTAAATATAAAACTAGCACAGCATGACAAGACAAACGAACTTTTTAAACGATAAAATAAATCTGTAGCTATATATACCTGATGACTGTTCCTTATCGGAGGCAGTGGCGGCTGCGGGCTCCTCCTCCAGTCCCGCGAACATCTTCTCGAGTTGATTCTCCACCTCCACGAAGGCCGCGGCTGGTTCCGCTGGAGGCGCTCCGTCGGCGGCCCGCGCTTCTGAGGGGGAGCGGGCTCCTCCGGGCGGGGAGCGCGCAGCGGCGGGAGGCGAGCGCGGGCCCTCCGCGGGGGAGCTGGTCTGTGCCGGCGGGGAGCGCGCGGAGCTGGCGGGGGAGCGCCCCGCGCCTGCGCGCCGCCGGCGCCGCCCCGGGCTGCCGCTCTCGGGGGGAGTTGCCGCTTCGGCTGTACGAATACAATACCATTTCAAAACTATCTTGGTAACAAAAAACTACAGTGAGGTCGCAAAAGTACAACGTATTTGGTGGAATAATGAAGAAATACCCAAACACGAAATGCTCACTATTTTAGGCACGCGTCGTATTTTTTATGATTTGTAGCTGTTTCATACCACGCAGTAGCGTCGTCAGTAGTAGTATACCTGGCGTGGCTGCGGGCGGCGGGTCGAGCGCGCGCTCGTGCGAGGCGAGCTGTCAGTAGTAGTATACCTGGCGTGGCTGCGGGCGGCGGGTCGAGCGCGCGCTCGTGCGAGGCGAGCTGTCAGTAGTAGTATACCTGGCGTGGCTGCGGGCGGCGGGTCAAGCGCGCTCGGGCGAGGCGAGCTGTCAGTAGTAGTATACCTGGCGTGGCTGCGGGAGGCGGGTCGAGCGCGCGCTCGTGCGAGGCGAGCTGTCAGTAGTAGTATACCTGGCGTGGCTGCGGGCGGCGGGTCAAGCGCGCTCGTGCGAGGCGAGCTGTCAGTAGTAGTATACCTGGCGTGGCTGCGGGCGGCGGGTCGAGCGCGCGCTCGGGCGAGGCGAGCTGTCAGTAGTAGTATACCTGGCGTGGCTGCGGGCGGCGGGTCGAGCGCGCGCTCGTGCGAGGCGAGCTGTCAGTAGTAGTATACCTGGCGTGGCTGCGGGCGGCGGGTCGAGCGCGCGCTCGGGCGAGGCGAGCTGTCAGTAGTAGTATACCTGGCGTGGCTGCGGGCGGCGGGTCGAGCACGCGCTCGGGTTCGGGCGAGGCGAGCACGCTGGCCAGCTTGTCGGCGGACAGCGCGGGGGCGGGCGCAGGGGGCGCGGGGGCCGCCTCGCTGCATGCGCCACCGCCCGCTATCATGGCCGCTATCTCCGCTATCGTCTCCGCTGAACCTGTACGATAACTTATATTCAGAACTAGCAGGCGCAGAATGTGGTGTATATGTACCTACATATGCACCTAAATGTTGTGTCGTACTAATTAATACTAACTGAAAAAAATATACCTATACCTTCTGGTATTTTCGAATACAAACACACTAATGCCACTTAAATCACCCAATTTATAGACAAGCGAGAGACCGAAAGAAAAAAGAAACATTTCACATCTTTTATCCTGTAAACTGCCCAATTCTAACGGAAGCTCTATTCCCCTTGAAATATGTAATCAATTGATCAGTGTTCAAGTTGAGAGTAACCCGGTTTCTTCTAGCCAAGCGGGTTAGAAGCCACAACGTAGCTCAACGCCAGGCGAGTTGTAGTCAAGCTCAAGCCTATCTTGAATATAAAATGTTTATTTTATGTTATTTTTTTATAATTTACCAGAGCGTGTTTTTCTCCTGGTGGACTCGTCCCCGGTCCTGGCCTGCACGGGTGCCTCCTCCGGGGTGCTCCGCGGCACCTCGGCTGGCGCGGGCTCCGGCGGCGGGGGCGAGGGCGCGGGGGGCGGGTGCCCGTTCTCGGGCCGCGGGGGGACGCGCTCCTCAGTGCTGGGGGGAGCTTCTGTGGGGTGGAGCGCTGGCGCTGCAAGTGTTTAATATACGTCGTTAATATAGACTCACTATTATTAGTATAAAATAATTTATTAGATTAATGCTTTATTGGACACACAAATAAAATAAAACACAATACAAACAAGAGATAATTTAAATAATAAAATGAATGAATGTGTTAGCTCACGTTAATAACCAGTTCAAGACATCTAAACGTGTACGTACAAGTGTGCGGCGGCGCGCGGTGCGCAGGCGGCGGCGCCGGCGCGGGTAGCGGCGGCACCGGCACGCGCACCGTGCGCTCCGGCTTGCGCTTGCGCTTGCCCGGCGCCGCGCCGAACGAGTCCGCCGAGTCCTGCAATATCAACACATTATAACTTAAAAAATGTTAACTTTCTAACCTTTTTGACGAATGTATGTACAATATGTATGTACATGAATTGTATTGTTGTGAATTTTAAATTCATTACCTACATAAAATATTGTTTGTTTATGATAACAACATCTCTGTTTGATTTTTTAAATTGTACTATTTTTTTTTCTTGTTTACCTATTTTAAGCATATTATCATAATGTTCAGAGTGTTGTTTTATGTTCAATGCATGCAGTGTCTGTCGTAGGTAGGACATGCGGCTTTGTTTGTAACCAATGACTGTATTGTCCCTTGTATGTTTGCTGTGTTGTCCAGTTTACAGACATAAATAAAATAAAAAGATTGACACATTAAGCAACTGTTGTGGAAACTGGGCGTTATCTAACTCTACAGAATAAATAAGTCTATGCAACCAAGCAGAGCTAATATATTTTAATGACAAGTGTGACTTTTGCCTCATCTGAGCGTCTAAAAGATTTGCTTTACATTTAGACGCCCATCACAGGTATAAGACCAATACTAGACCGGCACAGCTAGATAAATGTTGTTGAGAGGTAAATACGAGTGTCACAATAGAATTTTTTTTATTTGTATGTACATCAATTAATCCACCAGCATGTAGAACTCGGAGATGTTGTCCATCAACCACTGATCACATCAAAAAATACACAGGAGCATTATAAAAGTATAGATAGAGTATAGTGTAGGATATTGGACCATGGGAGTTGGTAAGTAAACAAGTGTACCTCACTGTATTCACTGTATTAAAGTTACCGTAAGGCATGATTTAATAAAAAAATATGTTGTTATTGACGTAAGTGCTAGCCGGTTAATGCATGAAATAGCCATTTATTCATCCACTTTCGATAAAAAATTCATTATAATGTCCATAATCACTCTTATATTAATTTAATGTCAAATAAAAATGTAAATTCCCAAGACTCACACTAAGGCTGGGTTGCACCATGCTACTTTAGCTTTAACAAACTTGTCAAAGTTACGGTTTGGTCAAATTTGAGCTGCACAATTTAACAATTGTTAAAATACGTCATAACTTTAACCATAACCGTAACCGGCCGTGGATGGCTGGTTAAAGTTATTGTTAAAGTCATTATCTGTCAGACTAGTCAAACATGACGTTTAAAACTGCAGATAATATTATTAATATGAAATAATGTAAAATAGTTTTGATTATATCTCTTGTATTGCTACGTTGAAAAATGTGCCTGAGGTCGAAATTGAGGTAAATAAGACTTTATTTGACTTGATTTGCAACCCTGATAACTTTAACTATGGTACGAAAATCGCTGGTGCAACTCATTTCGCTGTCAACGTTAAAGTCAGTGCTACTGTTATTGTTAAATTTGACGAAACCCTTAACTTTAACCACTAATATGGTGCAACCCAGCCTAAGCGTTTTGCTTCCACTTTTATTGTGTGAACGGCTAAATTGTGGAACTCCCTGCCTGACTCCCTGTTCTCCGCGGAATATAACCTTGCGATCTTCAAAGCGAGAGTGAATCGGTTCTTACTGGGTAAGCACGTTCCATCCTAGACAGTAATGATAGCTTTCCATCAGGCGAATTACGGTCAAGTGCAAACCCATTACTTGTAAAAAACAAATGTAGGTATTGTATGTATGCTTACGTCAAATAAAATAAATATTAATGTCAAATAAAAAGCGATTAATAGGTCAGGTGTTAACATTGTTTTAGGTCCCTGTGTTACAGCTTAATTTAAGTAGATGTCGCCTCTTTGGCGTAGGCCTCCCCCAGTTGCGACTATAGCTTTCTATCCCTCGCCATCCGCCTCCACTCTTGTCCATATTTGTGAGTAAAAACATCGTTCCATCTTCTTTTTGGTCTGCCTCTTTGTGTTTTAGCTAGCCGGTTGTTACAAGTAAAGTCAAGTGTACCTCGTTGGAGGAGGGCGGGCTGGGCGTGGGCATGGCGCGGCCGTGCACGATCACGGAGTGCGGGGAGGAGGGCGCGCCCCCCGCAGCCCCCGCGCCGCCCGCGCCCAGCCGCTCCAGCAGCGAGTCCACGCGCCGCGCGCCGCCGCGACCGATCAGGCTGCGGGGAAACAACATGACATTTAATCATCTCTCTACAAGAAGAAAGATTTTTGACATGTCCGCCATATTTTTATAGTATTAAACTATCACGTTTATCAGAACTACCATAGTCTCATGATTATTAAGCCGCCGTTTATCAGTACAATGAAAGAAAGATAAACAAATTAAATATTGTCATCATAATGTCTCCTCTTAACGAGTCATATTCCTCATTACTGAGGGTCGTGACTCCATCACAGATTCGATTCATCGGGAAGTTCTCTCAGGCAAGTACATCGTAGTGGGGACCTAGATCCTATAGGTAGGCTATAATAAGAAAATAAAATAAAAAAGCCTTTATTTCTATTACTTATTAGTGAATAGTTGCAAAATATGTGTTGTGATAGTACATGATATTGATACATACATGGCATGTCGGTAGGTTACTACCGAAGTTATTGTGTGTGTGTGTGTGTAGCGCAGGCGCAGCGTGTGAGTGCATCCCTTACCTGTTGATGGTGGGTGCGTCCCGCACGGAGAGCGCGGCGGCGTGCGCGACGGGCGGCGCTCCGTTGGCGCGCGAGCCCAGCGACAGGTCCACGCCGCGCGCGTACGCCAGCAGCTCCTCTGCGCGGACCAACTTATCTGGGCACACCACACGAACATGGGGGATGATGAGACGGGTTTAAAACATACAGTTTAATATTTAACGTGTATTCGCCTAGTTGCTATTTCCCATACAAAGATTCAAAAACTAAGAAAGATAGACCGATGCGTTTATATCTCAAAGAAAAACCAAAGGAATAGGTTTCGCAGTTATGAAGTTTTATCAAAAATATGTTTTCATACAAAATGCCTTTTCCTGATCTCTTGAAAACTAAACCAACTTTTTTAGTTTTGAGTATTAACTATACAATAGATTGTATGGAGATAGAAGTCAGGCAACTGCACCTTAAGTGAAATTGAAACATGCATGAATAAGATGTAAAGTAAAGCTTACCTCTGGAAGGTCCCAGGTGTGAATACAGGTCGACGGGCGGCATCGGCGGGCCTGTCTTCACGTCGCCCGGGGACGGCGTGTGTCTGCGCGGAAGGAAATCAACTTGTCATCAAGCAACTAGTGCAGACATGAATGATAAATTTAAAAAAATAGAAACGGTATTTTATATTTTTACCTAAAAATCACCAGCATCCTCGCAGGACTCAATATCTAGACTTCTAATAACATCATAAAAAATAAGGCAAACATATGGAATAGGGGAGATTTTTTGACAGTCATTTTTTTGGCCGTATTTTCATCATGTTAGCTAGCCTACCTAGCCCTGTGAAATCACTGGAGTTTTCAAGTAAACCTGTATGTAATCATAATCAATTTATTAATTTATTCATAAATACTTCACTCTTTACATATGATCTATGTTCAATACGTATACATTCAATCATGTAAATTTGCATTATAAATTTGGCATTATTGTATACATACATACATATAACAGTACATACCTCATCATATGCTTGTCGGGCGGGGTGGGCGTGTGTCGGTACAGCTCGGGGGGCGTGGCTGTGTGACGGAACACAGAGTTGCCGCCCGCGTTCTTCATCGCCTGCAAGACGTACATACACAGATAAAATATAGAGTTTATAGATTGAGTACTTAAGTAAAAAAAACAGAAAAAAATGAAAAAAAAATGAGTTAAAAAAAATTTAAAGAAAAAAAAAGATATAAATAAGGAACCTGTTATATTATGCATATCCCCAACCCTCCCCACGCAAACCTAGACAATTATTATACCTAAGTAATATACTGCTAATTTACTTTTAATATTAAAACTTTCGTGAGACATTTTATCAATATGTTAACTAAACGGTTTTCACTCACAATGAATGTCATAACATCCGAAACGCGTAAACAACATACGCGATTTACACGTAAGTGAAAACCGTTTAGTTAACATACTTTACTTTTAGATTAAACTTCGCTTCAATTTTTTTTATGCGGTCAGTGTTTCTTTCTCAACATCTCCGACTTCTGCATGTTGGTGGATTGATCGACAAACACATTAAAAAAAATATAAAATTGATTCAGTGTAAGTAGTTCTGTCTGCCATCTTGAACCGTAGTCCTATGTTATTAAGAGTCATGTCTCTTTACAGAATTGATTCAGTATTCATTGGGGAAATTTTCTTGGGCCAGTACATTCTGGTGCGTACCTAGTTCCATCGACAGAAGACGCATGTTTTCAGATGTTATGGTTATCATACTTGTTGGTTTTTTTTTACAATTTTTTCCTTCATTATTGTGGGAGTACAAAGTTTAGTATAAACACTTGCAATGATACTTCACATACCAGACTTGACGTATAGTAATCACATCATTGTGATAAAGGTGTCGTAAAATTGTAGGTCCTGGCTAATTGTCATAGTATGGTATTTTTTAGCCATGTTAAGGCTCTCAGGACTGTTCGAACACTTTTAACAGTTGCTACTGTTAAAAGGCTTCCATACTTTTTAACTAGCTACATATCTTGACATGCTATGTTTGTGGGGCCTATGCCCAGTTACCTGCAGCGGGTCGGGCGGCGAGGGGGCGGGCACGTGGTAGAGGTGCGGCGGGGGGGTGGGCGTGTGCCACGTGACACCGCGCTCCGACGCCATGTGCGCCTGCGGGGCGCGCGCCAGCAGGTTCGCCATCTGTAACTGAAGAACGATTTAGGTGAGTTCAGATTGAACATATCAAGAGAATCCAACACAGAGCAAAATATATATGAATAAAATATCTTTGTACATTTGTACAATGTAAATGACATAAGATTATTGTTGTGAACACATAGCATGTTAAATATATAATAATATAAAGTTTCCAAGTGATTGAAAACTGAGTCTTATATTCATATTGAACAGATATAATTGGTAGAATTGGCAATGCTAACTAATTTTTATTTTGTTATGGCTTTTGTGAATATATGAGTTCGCAATTCTGCCAATGTCAAGTGGGAAGATAGGCCATCAAACTGAGAAATTTTATGTGAAATATTGATATGTACGGTGGTTTTAAATTGCACAGTTGAGTGTTTTTTTCCCCCTTAATTATCATCTGCATTATTAACACTTCCAATCAAAGTTATTTTTATGACAACTGATGGCTAGAACTAACATTGTATCTACCATATTACAAAATTACTTTAAAACAAATGTTTTTAATGATCACAGATTATGCTACATGCACACTTGACAAAGGAGTCATTGTCAAGAGAGTAACAAAATGTGGTTTAATCATCATGTAGTTATTTAACTTTAATCAATAAGAAAAATGTTATGCTATAGCCATCCTAGAATGAAATGGCTAGACAACATCAAGAAATAGACAAAGCTAAGCTACCCCCACCTAAAAGAAGCAGCATATAAAATATAATAAACAAGCTCTCCAACCTTAACACAAGACTTATAATTTAGTTGGAGCTATCTAACCTGCTCGTACAAATCACAAGAAGTTTTGCCAACTGATTTCCTTAAATATGAAGATGGCACCCGATGATGAAGATAGCCTTTCTATTAATTTAACAATAGTCTCATACCGACATGATAAAATTTCATATATTATAAAATTATGAATAACGTAATTACCTACCCTTATCATTTAATTATTGGTTTTATCTTGTTAATCATATTATACCTACTTATCAGTGAAAAGTACAATGCCCCCAAAAATTGTTAAGCAGAAGCAGTAAGAATTTCGAGCATTACCTACTGCAATATGTATATTTATGCAGGTGCAATAGGGAGACATAAAAGACATTCAATACCTAATAAATATAAATTATATTAAAAATAGTCTGATAATACATTTACTAAAAACCATAAGTAGAAATACCTACCATTGTCAGTTTTTTTTCCACACACTTTCAGATAGATAGATAAATACTTTATAAAAACACCACATATAAAAACAATACAAAAAACAAAGAAATCAAAATTAGCGTCTTAATTGGCGACCTTATCGCTAGGAGCGATCTCTTCCAGGCAACCAATCTGGCAGGGATATAATCTTCAAATTAAATGAGTAGGACGAGGTGTTTAAGATATTAAATAAAATAATGAAAAAAAATCAAAAGGTTTATACTACTTAAAAAGTCTGTTTAACACTTAATTTATAGTCTGAAACTAAAATAAAAAAACTTTAATTGCAAAGTTTTTAATTTACCTACATTGGTAGGTATTTTGCCTTTCAACTCATGTCATTGATATTGACTAAAAGTCATGTTTTGGTGTGGGAGCTTTTTATGGTATTTTTTTTATATTTCAACATTAGCTGCCTCAACACATGACTAATATAACATTTTTCTGAAACCCATCTGTTCATAGGGGTAAGATATACATTAAATTTGAACAAGGAATCAACCAATTTTTTATATTTTACAATACATTATAATTATAAAGTTATTTACTTCATAGATAGCTAAGTAGATAACATGTTATAAGTAGATATTTTTTGAAGTTTTAACATTTTAAATATTGCTCAGAAAATAATGAAACAATGATTACAAATGCTATATTACCTAAAATGAAGGTGGCTATTGTTTTTAAAGTTATTCTTGTCCACAAAAAGCTAATTTGCATATTGTTGCTTTGACCTTTTAAGTACATTATATACAATTCAAGGCTATTGATATGGTAAGCTTTGGCTTAAACTTCATGCATTCTATATCAATAAATAAAATAAAGCTGAAGAGGGTCAAAATTTCTAAACATTGAAGATATTTAAAAAAGAAAGTTAGGAAATACTTAGAATTGAAAACAACACATGTTCCAACAATTTATAGAATTTTTGTCTGTTTATTTAAACGCTCATCACACAAAAACGGCTGAACAGATCTTCATGAAAAATCATGAAGATTTGTGCAAAAAAATTATGTAGGTAGTATGAGGTCCCAGTATAGATTGTAATGGTATGATGATTATGAAGATTTTGCAAATGTCTAAGAGATCAGTTTCTGGATGGGTGATCAAACATTAGCATTATAGTCTGACACTGTCATCAGTCAGATAACAGATTAAATTTATGAGTCTCCAATGTTTTTTTTATAATATAGTCAGGTTTTTAATAATATTGTTTTGACTTTAGCTGAATAAGCTTAATTCATCTATTTTTATATTTTTGTTTTAGAGTCATTTTCAACAAAGGAATATTAAGTATTTTGGAAAGATTAAAGTATAAAAATAGAAATAGGTAAAATGTAAGATCAATGTACCCAAGGAACAGGTTTCATTTATTTCATACTTTAAACAACATTATCTGTAAACCACTTATTCATGAAAAACAATAGCAAAACAAAGTAAACTCTACAACAGCCTTGAAGAAAAGTTAACTTCGAAAAGAACTCTCTACCGGAGTTATAGTACTTAGGTAAATAAAAATACAGTAAACTCTGTTAAGTGATTATTATTTGACATTAATTCTCATAACTTCTAACTAGTATTGTTTACAATGTCCCAATTAGTTTGATAATAAATAGGTCAGTACTTTCTAGAATATTCTACTAATGATGTAGCATATAAAAGTAATATTAGAAATATATAATTTTGTTTGAATGTAGATGATATCACATTGTCTTACAAGCAGCTATATGATATTCTCATTTACATGTTTGTGAATGTGAACAGCTGATCGTGTCGTACGCAAGCACGCGGCACGCGGCGCCGTGAGACACCGACGCATTCAACCACACAAAGAATGGAAGCTTTTTTCTCTACACACATCGAGAGGTATTTTTTAGTACGATAATTTCGCGCAATTATCGCGAGCGCCCTTCGATACGTGCTAGCCGCACCACCGACAGGATGTTACGAAAATGATGCGGTTTGTGTACAAGCAAAGGAATAATATTCACCACCTGCAGGGGGCTCCACCCGGAACCCAGCTGCGACTGGCGCCCGTTAGGGTTGTGCTGGGAGCCCGACATCGTGCGCTCGCCTCGGCGGCGCCCTGTGCGACGACCACTTGGCGACGATTCGTCAACAAACTCTCACTCAGTCCACCATAATGATGCCGGCAACTTTTAAGCCTTCGCCCGCGTAACTGCGCTCCTTTACGACGTGTACAGAAACTTCTGAAATGTTTTCACGAGTGCACATCCACAGTCCGTGTTCCCACTGCATTCCACATGTATACAGATCAAGTAAAGGCACTCACACGCGCTAACCGAGCACTCTTCTCGAAGAAAACTCAATTTATTTTGTGCATGGTATGGTGTTCACGAATGTGATGCTAAGTTCGCGTGACATTTTGGACGCATTATGGTTTTGGAAATAGACAGTTTACAAGCAATGTGATGATTTATTTAGGTAGATGGAAGATTGGACAGTTTACTAAAGTGCTTTTGGAATTGTATTTCACCGATATTCTACACAAAAAACTTGAAAACCATCAAACTTTTTAGCAGAATCGACTTTACAATGGTGGCCGATTGAGTTTTTGAAAGCGCTTCGAGCGCCATCTTGCCTCAAAACTTTGAAACTACGTCGGTAAAGCAGCATAGCGGAAGTAACTATTGTTGTCTATGGTTTACCCCATGAAAGCCTCCTGAAAAATCGGTAAATTTGATATTAAACTTAGTTTATGTGGCTTTGAATAGGCAATTTTATGAAATATAATAACAACAATAAGTTCGAAAACTTCCGTTTTAATTTCAAACGTTAAGAGATATTCAGTTATCGCTGGTAAAAGCATCGACACTAATTATTTTACGGTTTTCATTTATTTTGGTAATGGCAACATCTTACGTCGTTTCCATAGCAACGTTTGTTTTGTTTTCGTTTCGTCAAT
Source organism: Macaria notata (assembly GCA_927399415.1). Taxonomy (NCBI): domain Eukaryota; kingdom Metazoa; phylum Arthropoda; class Insecta; order Lepidoptera; family Geometridae; genus Macaria; species Macaria notata. The sequence continues at coordinate 7,737,545 of OV656725.1, read as the reverse complement.
TTGTAAATGAGAGAATCTCGTAAAACTTGGATTTTTTATTGAAATACCAATGAAACAATGAAAGAGAGTGATATTACGAAGTTTCTGGTATCGTTTAGCGGGCAGATAGAGTATGTGCGGTTTCCGGCTGGTGTGTTCGATGAGTATGTGTACGTGCAGTACGAGGCGGTGTGGGGCCCGGACTGGGAGCCCGTGGCGGGGCTGTGCGCGGCCACCAGCCAGCTGGCGCGCGCGGGCAATGACCCCGAGCGAGTCTCCTTCAATATGCCTCTGGAAATGATTTTCAGCAGCACTAATGTGTCGGGATGTGAGTTTATAATTATAATTATATTGTTCTAGGAACATTTTTGCGTTAGGTTTGCGTTTGATTACAGCTCGCCTGATGTTAAGCAAAAAAACTAAGTGGGTACTATTTACTTATGCAATAATTGTTAGTTAAAGTTATTTAAATTAAGAACAGTTCTATATTTATGACTAGACCAAATCGGTTGCGAATGCGAATTCGAGTACCTACTCAAAGTTTATAGGTAAAAGTTACGAACATAATTTTCCCTGAATAAAACATCGAAGTGTGAAGTAAGTTGATAAGTTAGAATGTTTTCGTTGAAACACTTCAAATACACACGCTGTATGTAGCTGTACAGTACTAAACTTAGGGAAGAACCTTGTAGCTTAGGTAGGTACCTATAAGGTGATAGATATTTCAGTGTACCTAGTTATAATATAATTCAGTCATAGTCATATGAAACAACGTGAAATATTATGAAATATGACCATAAAATGTAACGGAGAGACAATAAAACACATATTACTAGTGGATATCCGCGGGTTTACCCACTACCCACGTACACGTTTAAGACAACAAATAAGCATATATGAATATGCAATCTGAGAGAGCTCCTCCTGCGATTGATGTTCGCACTTCTATCTTTTCTATCTATATATGTAGGTATATAGATTTGTTCAATTTTAATTCACCTATCTGGAGGCTTCTATGATTTTATACAAGCGCACAGATTATATCTGGCGCCGATTTCACAGTTCAAATGTCATAAGTATGTAAACTCTGTCAGAAAGCGCCTAACGGTGTGTTTCGGTAGCCTCGTTTGAGAGTCAGAACCATGCTCCATTTTGGGCCACAGTATCGCCTTTGTGGATATTGCAATAAGCTTTAGGTAACAGTTAAAAAAATATAAATATTTTATTAGTATTTTTTTTTTTTAGTTTAATCTTAACGCAACAACTGTTAAATTCACACCAACATTAATCTGTAAATACCCATTAGGTACTTAGGGGTAGATATCGAGGTACCTAATACCTACTCTATACGTTGGTAAAATCCTACTAAGGTACTTGTGCGTGAATACCTTTTTTACCCGTAGTTACAGTTGATCGCGCGATATTTAGATATATCTAATATGAGGATTCGATCATTTAAGAGTCACCCCTAAATATATCTGCTGGCTGATAAAATCGGAGCAAAATTTTTCGAATCCTACTAATATTATGGAGGTAAAAAGTTATTGTCTTTAAATATAAGTTTGTTCCGTTTGTTAGTCTTCACGCTCAAACAGCTGAATTTTTTGATAAAATGTTGTATGGAGGTAGCGCTACTTTTATGCCAACTTAGAAAGGATATTTCCGCGGGGCGCTGCTTGTAAAAGAAACGTAGCGTTTATTTTCAGGGCCTTAACTAGTGATAATAGTGAGGTTACATACTAGCATTTTTACAAAATAGTTTTATTATGCCCGCGTGCCCTTGCGCTTCTATTGCAACCTTGAGTTGGTTTATCTTATCTTAAATATATGGCAGATAAATAATGATAAAAAATCAACAAATAAAATAGCACAAAATCTAATAAAATCCTTCGATTATATTCTCCAGGGCCGCAGCTAGTGCTAACAGTCCGCGCCCAGAACCCCCTGAGCGGTGACTCTCTCCGCGGCTACGCCCTGGCGCTGTGCCCGCCCGGGCCGGGCGCGCGGAGCATCACGGTGCCCCTGTTCAGGCCTTCGCCCTCCACGGTGCTGGGCGGGTGGCTCGCGTGGCTCACTGGACGGTACCCGGAGCTGGTGGAGCCTAAGATGCTGGCCAGTGGGAAAGATAACTATTGTACGTTTATTTTTACTCATAATAAGTAGGTATGTAATGTACCTACCTGACACGAGTAACACAAGCTCTGAAGCTAACAAAACGCCTGACATTAAAATGCTTATATATATTTTTTATATAATTTTAAACTATATTTTTACGTTCACAACAAATTTCATACGTGGCCATGTACAGAAATAAATAGTCAAAAGAGAAGAAAGTGTTTCCAGTTATAAGTGATGTCTACATGTATGTACATACCTAACATTTGGTTTCGTTTATTGTTATTGCAGTGCTGCGCACGGAGTCCTACGGTTCAGTCTCGTTGCAACTATCCATGGTCTCCAAAGATCTGAGGAAACTTGGCTTCGACAATCAGCCGCCGCCGAGTAACGTCACTTTTGCATAAAAATAACAATAAGACTAAAATACATATATGTACATAATATACTCGTATTATAAATGAAACAGAGAAGTATACAAACAAAAGAGTTTATAATCATAAAACAAATCAGGAACCCGATATAAAAGAAAAAAATGTGTTTGTTCTACTTTTATGCAGTACCCACGAATTGTGGTGAAGCATAAGTTTTATAAATCACACATATTTTTTTATAATTAAACAACAAACGGAAAGTTAAGAGCTACTCTGGTGTACCTCTAGTCATATGCCATTATGTGCTCGTATAAGCGGTAGTGGGTTTGTTTTCTTTTCACCCCGCAATGGAGTGATAGATCATCATGACTTTTGGCATAAAATGTAGAAAGTGATATAGATTCTTTTTTATTCCGAAAGAACGAAGCCGCGAGCATCCACAAGAGAGTTGAGTAAGTGAAAACAAATGATGCTTTACCATTGCTTTGCTATTGGCATGTTGCCTTATCCATACGTTTTTAAAGAATTAAGTGTTAAATACCTATGTCAAATGTTTACTAGTAGGTACAGTGATAATAAAATTTACTTCCGTAGTTGCCATCATTTTTATTGCATATTCCTAATTTTACATTACTTATCTGCTTATAAGCTAAAATATGGTACTGGAACATAAGGAATTTATTATGAAAATCTTTTTACGCTGTCTTTTCTAACTCCAAATAGGTAACGTACTTACTATTGCTGTTGCAGGAATACTTCCTGACTGCGATCAAACTTTAACTCGGTAACTAAACTCTGACTAAAATCGATTACAGTAATTTCCTTTTTTTATCTCGTCACTCGATTCAAAGAAACTATTAGAAATTAAACCTACACAAAACCCGCATGCAGTGATAACAATATGTAGACTGAAACATTGACCAAGCCAACCCAAGAGTAGTTATATAAATTGAAACGTCATTGCATTTACGTATTTTATTATCCATGTTCTAACGTTGATTCAATAAATCAAATAAATAAACAAACTATTGTCTGGATTTTGCGCTCCAAACCAATTTCGGCTACGGCGAATGTATTTTCGCGGGAAGGTTTCTGATGCGTCCTTAGATGAACTAATATATCTTATTTATCGATGAATGACAATGTTACAACAGTTCCTACATGTGAGGACACCATTTACATAATTAAAGTGAACATTTTGAAGGTGTTTAAGTTTTGAGGTGATTTCTTTTCACGACGTCTTTATTTCCTTATTGTCTTCATTAAACCTCTTACTTCTAAATACTTATTTATAAAACAAATCAGGAAAAAAAAAATAAAAAAAAATAAAAATAAAAATTAAATTGAAAAATTGAAAATAAATTTAAATAAAATTAAATTTAATTGCTTAATCGTTGTTATTAGCTTTTAACTATAATCACAATAAATCATAAAATTGCATTTATTACTTGATCATTAATATATCGATTACTTCCTAGTTTTTAATTTCGACCAGAGGGAAGACTGAAATTGTGTGTCTTATTTATGTATTATCACAGAATACATAATGTATTATGAATCTACAGTGATTGAAATATGTATCTATTAACGTGTATATATGTAGTTATTAGGCAATCAGAATAATTAAAATACAATATATTAGCTCGTGTTAGTCACTGATGATCACATAGATAAGATTGATGCCTTTCTTGACGCATGTCAGTTTCGTCATCAGACCATATTGTTGTTTGTACATTGTGCAACTGCAGCTTCAGGTGACCTGGCAGTCAAATGTCTGACTGTCATTAATAAAAAGAAATATCCTATATTTCAATTATTTAATGAACATAAAAAATTTCACAGTCTCTCAAGGGATTGCCTCAATAATATTTACGCAATCTATACATATTTACGCCACATAACTACATTTCTCATAAATATATTACACATATACTTATATGTACATATACATTAGAAATAAACAAATAATTTATTCAATCTTAGTCAATAAATGAAGTACCAAACGCAACATTGTTGATGTTCGATGACGTCGCTCTGATTTTCCTCGACTTGTGTATTTAAGAAGCTGGTGACTGGTCCGGGCGAGGACTCACGTACAAAAACTATTGTTCATTCCAAGAAAAAGGTGGTCAAACTTAGTAATTAGCAACTGAACACGGTTTCGTCTATATGGTTTAGGGATAAAATGTACATTGGAATGAAAATCAAAAAAATCTTGATGTCATATTATTTCTTTTATTCATACAAACATACAATAATCACTGCTTATTCAGCGTTTTTCTACTGGATGCTACCGTGATGGTTTTGCCCATAGGAAACCTAACTGTACTAACCATACCTTTACTAAGAGTAATATCACTACTCAGTACAATATTATGGTTTAATGGCATATTCTGTTCTATTATCTGAATCAAAATCTAAATAAATGTATAAAAAACTCAAAAGTGACTGACTGACATAGTGATCTATCAACGCACAGCCCAAACTACTGGACGGATCGGGCTGAAATTTGGCATGCAGGTGTTATGACGTAGGTATCGACTAAGAATTTTTGAAAGAGGATTTTTGGATATTTTACTTTAAAGGAGTGAAATAGGGGAAATGTATGTCTTATTTCTTAATGCGAGCGAAGCCGCGAGCACCCACTAGGCATATTAAGTTTTGTTTGTTATTATAATTGGAGCTAAATGAGTTATAATGTACCAGTGGAATACATATTTAGTAATTTTGCTTGGCAACCACGAAAATTCCGTCAGTTTAAAATACCTTCTGTATTTACCCTAACATTTACTAATGGACCAGCCTAACTGTTTATGATTATGTGTTATTGTGTTATTGCATGACTTAGGATAGTTTATGCTTCACTTGTAACAATAAAAGTAAATCTTGATGTGTTTAAGTGTAAAAATAATAATAGGTGGTACAATCACGCGAAATTAATAATAAATAACCTAGTAATGATAACATTTTTTTTAATGTGCAAATCGCGTAGCTCTAACCGTAGAAGCGTAGCTATTGCGTCCCTTAAATCTACGCGTCTACGCGTTTTGCTACGAAGCTACGTACATCTACAGAAGATGTATGTATCTACGTATTATATCATTACATGCTAAAATTAAAATACATGATTTGTGATTTACAAAAAATGAATACAATGGCCAGCTTTGTATATGGCAACAGGCATTAAAAACAAGCAATAGTTTAGGAAGAAGGACTTAGCATTTTTCAGTAGCTCCACAGCATTAAGTAAGTATGTAGGTATATGTAAATATCAAATAAAAGTTCTTGGATGGGTGACGAATGGTTGATAGTTAAAATCGTTAAATAACGAATAGACGCCTAATTTGACGTACGAATTTTAAATAGCAATGATACCTACCAATAATGAACATTGAATATTCCGTTTCAGTTTTAAGATTCGATTAGTGAGCGATTTTAAGATCTCTAATAAAAAAAAATAGTACAAAAAACCACCACCTGAGGTGGAAAGTTTTTCAAGCCTTTCTTATCGTGATTGTGATTTGTATAGTAAACTTTTCAAGTGCAGCCTATTAACTAATTTGAATAACAATAACAACTCACTTGAGTCGAGACTTTCTAATCTTGTCTGATAAATTGTAAGATTTATGTATAAAATAAAATATAACTTGCTTTTATTTTAAATTTTTAATTTCAATAATGAAAACACTGGAAGCACCCTGGATACTGCAACATAGGGAATCCTAAAACAGTAGGCAGGACCCCAATTTGAATTGGAATAATTTAGATACTTTTATATAATGTGAAAATGACATCATGTTTAGTGCAAATAAATTTTATCTTTTTTTAGTACTTATCTATCATTTTACTTCAAATGGGTCTAAAATATGCTATTTCATACCTACATAGCTATTCTAGCTATTCAAGAGATACAATACAAAGCTTCTTACTCAAAAGGTCTGGTGAACAAAAATATGTTGTTGTTCGTCCTAGTCATGTTCTTATGGGCCCGGCTTCAGATGTACTAGATTTAGCCGAATACCAGCTTTTACTTTATTTATTTATTTACTCTCATCAGACCCCCACAACTGACTGGCCTGTTAGCTTAGTTGGTAGTGATTCTGCCTTCTAATCTAGGGGAACGGGTTCGATTCCCGCATAACTTTTTTTACATTATATGGGCTTACGTTTGACTGCACCTCGCCTGATGGGAAGCGACGGTGAAGTCGAAGATGGGGCACGCTTGCCCAGTAGGAACCTATTCAGTCGTGCTTTGAAGGCATTCAGATTGATTATAACACAAGTAATTATATAATATGATACATACTGTACATAGGTATTTTGATGTATTCATTTTATAACATTAATAAATATCTTTATCTCTATAAATGTAATGTTGTTACAACTTTTAAGAGTGTTTGTCCGTTCTTCACGTTCAAAAGACTGAAATTTTGATTGAATTTGGATGAAATTTGATATAGAAATAGGCTAGACCCAGGAGTAATAAATATGATACTTCTGATCTCTAATAAAGACGGGTAACATCGCAAGATATTCTGAATATTTTTTAACACTATCAACTCGCTTGTGTCAAAATTTATTGAGGATACATATGTCGACAGTTATTTATTTGGTTAATTAATGTCGGATAAAATTTTGTAGGTACCTGTTTTTTATCAAGAGCCTAATTGACAAGCTTAAGTGCCTTCATCATTATAAATTAGATAAGTCAAGTGGGTGACACTAACAAACTTGAAATATAAACATATTCATATGTTAATAATATAATATAAACCTAGGTTTAACAAAATTTCAATATAATTGAACCTTATTTTCATGACCAAAATGCTGGCCTATTTCTAGCTCAACGTATCAACATTGCCATCCAGCGTGGTAATGCGGCCAGTATGCTGGGCACGTAGTCGTGCTGGGTAGTGGGCTGGATCACTTAGATGAACTTTAGGCTTTTCTAAGTGCCCCTTTTTTGTAGTAGTTAGAAGTAGTATATATGTTTAGTTTTTCTTCCCTTGTTTTTATATTTTATTATTTTTGAACCTTTTAATATTTTTTATCTATCCGTATGAATTTTAAGAAGCGAGTTCTTTGTTTAGATATCTAGAAGTTCTGATATATACTTTTTAAATTACAAAATTAAAATGTATGATACTGTACTAGTATGAGATATATCTTGTGCATATGCAAGATAAGAATACAGTTGGTGCTTCCGTGGATCCGATGACACATCAGTTTGTCTAGGTAGGTAGATCCAGGGTATTCGTGACAGCCCCAAGGTACAACTGGTTGTACCGTGGGCAGTTTTAATTCATTTCTGGACAACCAGGGAAGAAAACTGATCAATTAGTTGAGCAGAAGGGAATTTATGGCAAAAGAGTGAGGTTTGACAATTACTAAGTTATCAGTAATCATGCAATAAACGACCTAATAATTCTTAGTTTACGAAGTTTAGATCTATTCAAACTCAATTACCAGTACTAGATGTATATTATATTAATTTATATTTTCCTTATAGGACAAGTTGCTTTACGATCTTTATAATTTGGCAATAAATAAGCTTATAGGTATATAAATCATAACGCCTGATGGTCTTCAGATCCTAAACAATTTGTGCCGAAAACGTATTTAGCATGCGATGCAGCCTTAACCACAGATTAGATATGAGTTAGTATGCACAGAGGTCGTGCAATTTAAGGCTCTGCTATCACTCGACTGCCGCAGTTGAGCTCAAGATCTGTCAGTAACGCACGCGTGTTATAAATTAATTATATAAAAAACACGTTAGTGATATAAAATTGGGGCAGTGCGTTAATTAACTTAAATTTTGTCTAGTCGGTTTGTGATATAATTTAATTTAAATAATAAATTAATTCGGCTTTACGGCTCTTGGAATTGGATGGTTCTGCTTTAAAGGTATGTCGAATTTGTTATATTTTAGCGGAATGTTTTGGTTTAATTAATCTGTAGCGTGACAGAATAAAACAATTATTTTGTTTAAAATATAACTGATGTTTTCGTTACTCGTGGTTTCGATACAAAACACTATTGTAATATTCAAGCGAAATTTGCTTTAAAAATTTAAATTTATCTTAATATGTTAGAGACTACAAAGTAAGTACTCAAAGAGTCCTTCACGGAATATTATAACAACGGATTCGATTCGCTGCTTCCAACATTTTGACCTAGGAAAAAACTTAACATATTATACTATAATCTATTGTACCTATTTCATAATTTGCTTCTGTAAAGCTTGTAAAGAAATATTAAATTTTGGCTAAAGCAGCTAAAAAATTTAAATTACTTAATAAATTTAGTTTTTGCTTGCTTACCTACTAACTTATTGTAATAATAGGTACATATTATTTTTTGCAACACGATTCATTTTAATCTACACAGATACTTCCTTATTCATATTATAGGTTTCAGCTTAATCTAAGTAATATGCGAAAAAAATTAATGATTTTCCTGATTCATTTGTTTTTTTTCAGACTATTTGTAAATAGTCTGAAAAAAAAAATTCTAGCGTCTTCTTTCAAACAAACAAATATTTTGTTTCGCGTCTCTAGATACAAGTCGACCTACTCATAAATACAATGCTATGTAAGTACTTGTACTTACATTTTTATTGATAAGATAATCGCTGATAAACATGGTGCACGGAAATTGCGGGAAAATCGTGAAAATCATAAACAGTCGTGTCTTGGATGTCTTACGGAGGGGGTGGCATAAATCTCTTATATATCCGTTATAGTGTGTAGTTCTTCTACTGGAAATAGTTGAGCAGTTGCCGATTTATTTATTCGCCCTCGCGCTGAGCTTGATAAATCAGTAAGTTTTATGCTAAAATTCTAAACAGTTAATTCAGTTCTACTAACAGCGTATTCAGTGTTTGAGTAATAAAAATTGTGAATTATGAGCAATACTTATTAGGTAAGATTAGATGTTTAATTTATGAGCGCGAGTTTGACAGTTAACGTATATTTTTATTTAATTTTATTCAGTTTGGTACAGTCACAGCCAGCTATGAATATAGGTAGGTACATATTTACACATATACTAATCACATATAAAAATAATATTGAACATAGAGTCCAATTACGACTATACACAGCTTTTTTATAAAATACTAGTAAAAATATCAATTCTAAACAAATAACGATTATAGTATAACAAAAAAATATACCTACTACTTGATGATATTTAGGATCAGGCATTTTTTACAGTTACAATTTGGCATTAAAAAATCTTAATTTAATACAACGTAATAAATCCTCAGAGGTATAATTGGCCAATCAGCTATGACCTAGGTATAGTCTAGACAGCTCCAAAGATTTTATTACCTTACTATGTTTATGTAATATGTCATCGTGATTATAATTAGCTCTGACTTTTTCTTTAAAAACAAAGAAGTGGAATAATTTACGCTAGATTTTTTATAATCGTCTACTTAATGCTCCAATCTGTTGACTTTCAAAGTTCACATCAGATATGACGAAACTATGCCATGTGCGCATGCAACTCTGAATAAATATAAATTTATTTTTTTATAATAATAACATAATCAAGTATGTATAGTGTGTGCTGTATTTCATACTTATTTTTTTTTGTCAAATTAGCGTTGTCGCATATTAGTCTTGGGTAGGTATTAGTTAAGCCACGTAAGAGGCTCCAGGGGCGGTAATAAAACTCTCGACACCAGAATAATTGGCCAGTCCCATACGAGCTTACCATTTATTGACAAAATAGCGTAAATTAGCTGTTGCATATAAATGCATATGGCATGCAATATACAACATGTGACGTTATAATAATGCTATAAGATGGGTAATCAAGTTGAGTAGTTGACCGGAATACTCACGGGTTATCTGATAATTACGTACTCAGACTAGTGGGTGCTCGCGGCTTCGCTCGTATTAAGAAGTAAAACGTACATCGCCTATTTCAGCCCTTTAAAAGGCATTTCCAAAAATCCTTTCTTAGCGGATATCTGCGTCAGAACATCCACCTGCATTAATGAATATCACGACCTTTTATTCTCATTCTCATAATGTTTGTGTTATAGGTATGTTTAGATAAAAATATATATATTTAAATCATGCCTAGTACACATGGTACGCTCTGTATCAAAATGTGTGTATTTAATTTTACAAAATGCATATCCAGCCATGTAAGGAGATATTCTGTTTAGTGAGCAATATTAATTTTCAAAATAAATAATTATAGGCTAGTTGTATAATAGTAGTTTATGCAACTGTCATATAATGAAGGGTATTAAAACACGAGTGTGAGTTTATAAAACGAGCGCAGCGAGTTTCATAATAGTAACGAGTGTTTTAATACCCGTGTTATATGCAGTTGCATACACTACTTTATCTTCACTAATGCAATTAATCAAACAACAAGAGTAAAAGCTGACAATAGTTGCCGCCATTAATTAACAATCTAACCAACGAAAGCGCAGCTGCGCGCATCAATAAATGTAATAATGTCATTACCAATGTTGAGACAAAAAAAAATTAAAAAAAAATTATAAAGCGTGACCAACCTGATTCAGGCCTTGCAATCAGGTTGGTCGCGCTTTATCGATGTTATAATGAGCTATTACGATATCGATGTGGATATTATAACATCATGTGAAATTGCTTAATTTGAGTGTTTTGTTGTCTGTGCTATAACAGTAGTAATTATAAGTCAAGTATTGAAAACATAATAAGAGTGTTACAACATTAGTGTAGATAAAGTACATTATAAAAGAAAGAATACTTATATGGGTGTTAAGTGAAAACGTACTTTTTTGTTTACACCAGTATGTAGAGTTCCATTTATTATCTGTGTTTTTATCGATCCTTATTGATTGCCAGTATGTAAGATATAAAGAGAGATTATATAAAGCAACACATATCTCAAAATAGAAGTAATTGGAGACAACATAAATATACTTTTATAGAAAATCTTAGGCGTAGTAAAAAAAAGTAATTTTATTTTGAACCTATATTTAACTGTCACATACACAGTTTATGCATAGCTTCAAATCCAAATTCAATTTCAAACTTATACAAGGTTACCGATATATTATTATTTTAAAAAAATACTTTACCTTAACAAAATCAATAACCTAAGTATATATAATAAACTTTGTTGTTCAACTTTTGAAAGTACTTATTTTTTTTCCCCCATACTAACGACTCCAAAGCAAATTGTAATATGTAAACAAAAATATGACAACACCATTACATAAAGGTGTAAACCAATATACAGGCAAGTATTTAGCAATCTATTTTGTTAACGTCAATCAATCGTCTAAGATTATAGCGCGCCAATTCGTAGATTATAGCGTTGCTTAAAAGCAAGTTGTAGTAAAGCGTGAGCCTATCTCATGTAAAAAAACCTTCTAAAATGCTGGTACAAATCAAGACGACGATTCATACATATATACATACTCATAAGTAAATAGTTACGCATGTATGTACCTAGTTAGATATAAAAAGTTTGTAGGACATGAATATTGGCACATGAGTTGCGTAAGCGCATTGACCTGACCTTCCCAAGATAAGATTGTCAACAGATTCTTCTGACAGATAGCAGACGTACCACTAGATTGTATAGGTGTTATTTTATTATACACTATTCAAGAAAAACCTCAGGAAATCTGAATTAACTTATATTTTCTTCAAATTTAGGAAGCAGAAGGGATGAAGTTTTGTGATATAGTTTTAGAACTTAGTTAAGAACTTTGATATGTACGAGTTCATGTTAGGTATTAAACTTGGTTTGTGACAGGCTGATCATTAATTTATATACAATTTTGATACTTCGATAAATCTTATAGTTTAGCCAGCGTTAGAAAACCAACGCGTTGGTGGTTTTGATTTAGATGTTTGATCAAGTGAACAATTAATTAGCTAATTACTGATTAAAAGTTACATAATTTGTAAGTGCACTAATACGCTATGACGTGCGGTGAAAGTACAAAAAACCACCGGGAACTATTGCGAATTGCAATGGGTTATATTTATTAAGTGACCTCGTTTTTTTAATAAATCAGTATGTATCTAGGTCATTACATACATAAATATATCAGACTATCATATGCCAATCACGATATTCATTTTAAACTTAAGTAATTGTAATACTCGTTTGATTGTAATCTTCAAGATGTAGGGCAGAATAATACTTTATTTTTCTTAAGCAGTTACTATTATTTATACACGTAGGTATAAAACTACACGTTGAAAACTACGGCATTTTATAATTTGTAACCAATAACCGCAAACGTACCCACACTTTATTTTTTTGTAAAACTTGACGTAACAGTCTCAATCTATTCGTATCGATAACTTAATGATACATAATTGAAGCTGTCAAATTTGTCAAATACTTATATGTACCTTTAATGATAATACATAACAAGACGCTCTTAATATTCTATAAACAATACTTTATTTGCCCATGAACAAAATAAGTTCGATCTCGCGCATTGGTTTAGTGTAAATTGAGAATTTCTAATTTACAACATCGGTGCCTTTAGTGGAATAAATTTGTACCGTAAATTTTATAAACTGACCATATCGTAAATTAAAAAAATGGCACGACCTTCACAAAAACTAAAAAGAATTGCCATTTGGAGTCGTAAAACGGGCATTGATTCGTAAAAACGAAACAGAATCAGGTTTAGTGAACTGATACGTTTTGAAATAAGATTCACACTAGTTTTTTTTTTTTTCAAAGTTCAAGGCTTGGTCATTTTGCACATGTTCGTGTGTTTGGTACAGACACATAAGCAATATTGTAACTGATTAGCGATTTTGCCTAGCAACAAATTTTTCTCATTCGTAGTCCAGGCTGTTAAAGACCCAGGGTCAGCTTAAATGCATAACATTTTAAAAAGCTTTAGAGCGAGTTTGGCTCAGCGGTTCCAGTGTCTATTTTACATCCAGACGCACCTTGATTCAAATCTGGCCCTTCGCCAATGACTTGGCGCTTTCAAGTTATGTGTAGATTTGCACTCGCTTAGCGGTGAGAGAAAAATCGTGAAGAAATCGTCATTTTTGAACCTCAATATCCGGGGTCATGTGTCTTCCGTGGAAAGACCTGGGCACCTAAGAAAATTCCTCTAACGAAATAATTCTAAGGGGGAGTCACAACCCTCAGTCATGAGGAAATACGACTCAAGAGAGAGAGAGAGAGAGAGAGAGAGAGCTTATAAATTTAATAAAAAATCCTTAAGGCTGTTAAAATGGTGGCATTTGAAAGTACAATTATCGTGTTATCAATTATTATAGACCTAACACTATTAGTTTTAGTCTCCATTTTACCTTGATGACCTGCAAGTACCAAAATCTAACCTGTCATTTTAAATTCAGTCTTAACATTAAGGAAAATGTAAATAGAATAGAAAATGTTTTTCCTCATGAATCATGAATGGTAGGTGTAGAGTAGATACACATTTTCAATGCTATAAATAAGAAGGATAACAGAGGCCCATTCAAGTCAAAATTTACTAATCCTGTCCTAGGAACGTCGTCTAAAACATTTTATACAAATTTGATAATTTTTTACCCACGTATGTACAATAATTTTATCTGTAAATATGTACAATAAATAAATTATTATTGCATGGTTTTTGTGCCTAAATAATCTAAATATATGAATAAAATATAATGAAATATAAAATTTCATATGTCATATCATTTTCCTATCTGATATTAACCGTCACTGTTGTCAATGACAACGCTTGTCTAGAAGAACCACATAGTAACATATTTTAATGTATTGTATTTTATTGTAAAATAACGAGCATTTTGTTTTCAAGCCTTGTCTTGGTTTTATATGATTATTTTGTCACATCAGCCGCACTTTTCATACGATATCAAATTTATCTTGCTTATTAGAGACCTCTCTTGTATTCTTTCACATCAAGGCAGCCAGTATAAATTTACACCCAAATTATACTAAATATAGGTTTTTTTATTTATTTACTTACCTTCGTCTAATTTCCTGTATGTGAAGAAAATTAAATTCTTAACTAGGTACTAACTACCAGATAGCATCAGGGTTTTTCTTGTAATTTAATTTATCACCTTCGCCTTTTTCTTGACAAATAAACATATCCTGAAAAATAAAGGATTACCATTAGTTATGTACGGTATTAATATATCTTTATTTCAGGCAAAAGTACAAGGTTTTAAAACTACCGAAACCACTTATTTTTGTGGCAAGAGGACTGAAGCCTATACCCAGTTGTGGAACAATACCAGATCATGATGTTCATTCAATAAAAGTTAGACACGGATATAAGACAACTCCAATTTCATGGGTATTTCCAGTTTTGACCACAATAGATTAACGCAGATTAACGCGATCGAGTCGATTACTAACGTAACGTCTAAGAATACACTATTGTATTGTTTGGTTCTGACTTTTACTAACATCAATGACCACAGTACCAAAATATTGTAAAATTTGTTTTTTTACCCGACGCGGCGACGGCGCTAGATCATGGCGCTACCATGAGGCGAGTTCTAGGCAAGCGCTTTGAATATAAAAAAAATATCTATAATATTGATAATATTTATTGGTCATCAAAAACCTTATAACTAAGTTACAACATTTGTTTGTTAGTACTATATTTATATTACTATGTTAGGATCGATTACAAATGATGTGATCTATGTTCCCCACACTAGGTTCCCCTGTGTCGTGGGGAAACGCGCTCATCCTTCTGGATTACAAATTACTATCTGTATACACAAAAAGATTTTAATAAAATATGTTAGTTAACGGAGGAAATAATTTACTTAACTGTCTCGGAAATGGGAAATGAGTGGAGGGGTTGATGTAAGAAATGAGGATGAGGAAGATGTGTACTTGTGTGATTAATTGTCATGTGATACTTACTTAAACTATACTTAAGATTAGGTTCAAAGAACAATAATATTATTTCGAAATGGATGAGGTGTCACATTTATCAAATGGCTCTTGTAGTCAAGTGTTTGTTTCTAATGCTATCTTTTATTTCTGGAAAGGTAGCACTATCATAGCGTTGCCATACAAATAAGTTTTTTCTACTTTTAGGCTTGGAAAATTTCAAGAAATTAATTCTTTCAATAAAATACTTCAATATACGCTTACAATATATTTGTATGTGTAGATAAAGGCAATAGGCATTAGTATGATAATCGTTTTTACCAGGGCATATCTTTCTGTACCATAAATTGGTTGATTAACATCATAGTCACCTGCAGTGATCCTGTAAAGGAAAAACTGTTTAGACGCTAATAAATTGTTCTGAAAAAAGAAATAGTAATTTTTGAATGGAGTCATTAGTACAAATTAGGAATAGGTCTTTTAAATCACTTTGTTATACTAGATTACGTGATCACTTTTTAATTATTGTAACACGCGAATGACTTTGGTAATGATTCTTTTGGTTCTCTTAGTCTTGGACCACCGAGATACAGGCCCAGGCCTAGTTCGGGTTCACAAGAAACTCACATTAACATTAATTTAGTAATTAACATAAATATCTTATCCTTTCTCTATTGTAATACGTAATATTTAGTAAAGCGTTAATATTTTTGTGATTGTACCAGTGTGTTTTGGCAAATAAAATATATTTATCTTATAACTCTCTTTTTGAAACATACAAACGAAAAATGAATACACAACAGAAGATCAACTTATTCTATTAAATGATGGAATCATAAAAAATCCAAAACTAACCACTAGAAAATTCAGCTTAAAACATGAGCTCCATGTATTTAAAATAGACACGTTTGTCTATCTATTGAACATCAACACAAGATGTGGTCTATTCCGTTCTGAATGGATTTCAATGAGACATTACGACTAACAATGGATAGTTAACTACGTCTATAGAGAGCAACGAAGCAAACGGTTACGTATTCTGTATGACGGTAGTGTCAATATATACAGGATAGTGTTTACAGGTGTTTTACACGTGATTCATTTGGATTTGGTGTTTATTGGGCTGTTAAAAAATTATAATTAATCAAAATATCAATCTATACATATAATAAAGCTGAATAGGGTCGAAAGCTTGAACTGAACATTAAAGTTATAAAAAAACGGCTTGGAGATACTTAGAATTGGTAACAAAACACGGTCCAAGAATTTTGTCTTTTTCTCTGTTTATATAAACGCTCATCATGCAATAACGGCTGAACGGATCTTCATGATTTTTGGTATGTAGGTAGTATGAGGTCCCGGAAATGTCATAGGTTATAAACATTATTTTAATTAACACAAACTTTCCTTTTAATGATAAAAAATAATGAAAGTGTTTTTCACATGGGTTGTATTGTGTCCAAAGATTTTTTAATGTGGTTTTCGGTCACCGTTTTGTATAAGTACATACTGCTTCCGTGGCGTATGAAAACCTTGGTTCTAACATAAACTGAGCATTAGCTTAGGACAAACAATAATAAATAAACATTGCGGGACATTGCACGTAGCGCCATCTAGCCCCACACTTAGCAAACGCTTGTGTCGTGGGTACTAGATTACGGATACATACATACTTGTTATAAATGGTATCAAAAGATAATGCTTTATGCTACGAAGTGTTTATGAATTTGTGATGACTATCTACATATCTATTTCATGAATTCGTCAAGTGATATTGTTATAATTACACGCTTGAACATTTAAATTGGCGTATAGATAGTAAACTAGATTATAATATTGTAAGAGCAATAAACACACAAAATGAGTGCATTTGTCACGTTTTCAATTGTCACGATAAGTACCCAATTAACCATGTACTTAATAACATGTTGTGAATAGTTGTAATAAGTGCATTCTGCATTTACAATATACGTACAATATGTATAAACTTAACGCCTGTCTTACCAAACGAAATTTTCATGACCTGTTTGTTGTATAAAATAATTAATTATAGAATGCGGTGTAGTATAAATGTATAACCAACTCGACGCGTCGTTATGAAATATTTTTTATTTGTAAACCACTTGTAATACAATATGACAGAACTGACAATAAACGAATCTGAAATTGTTTCATACGCAAGTACAAATTATGTCTTCGCACTTTTTAAATGTTTTACTAAAATATAAACAATACGTTTGAAACAAGAACTTTATACACAAATATTTAAAAGATCTAAAAATATCCTATGATACATTCATATACATATCCATGCAACTTTCTAACATTTAAGTACATCGATAAGATGAAACGTGTTCCATCAAAAAAGGATTCATTCTCACTCGTACTGCAGTTCTTTAAAAGTTGTTTTTTGTTATTAATCGTAAAATATTATAATTTTACTTCCCATAAAATATACAACAGTAAATCCTTACAATAATACTGATTGTCACACGTCCTTGCTATAATTTATTCAAAGGAGAGCACGTCGAAGGGCCTTTTCTTTATTATCTCAGTTGGTGGTTTTCCGGCACGCGAGCGGAACCAATCTCCCACTAAACCATAGCATCAGGAATACACTGCTTGGTTATATTAAATACACGCCAGATAAATATATTTATTTATTTACAATATATATGAAATCTATCAAAATATTTCTATAAAAAAATCATAATTTGATGCAGCTTCATAATATATTGATTTCTAGTTACTAACGCCCACTTCGTATTGCTCTTATATATGCTATGATTACCGATGCTCCATTAATTTTGCCACGCCTATACCTCCATAAAGGCAGTACTAAATAATTGTCCCATTGATAAAAAGCAAGGGCAAGGTGATACGGGCTCTAATGGCAGTGATAAGACGCTATTGGACTTTGTAGGTCGCGGACGAATCTGCTTTGTTGTCTGTGCAGAGGAAAACTATGTTTTAATTAAGTACCAGTAATTAGGTCTAGAGGCGTTGTATTTTTTTGCATTGGATAGTGAGCATTTGACCACCATCACTTTTACTGTAGGAAATCTTTAAAAAAAGCAGCATCCAATTATAATATAATATTATAGTCTTACCATTCAGCGTGGTAATACGGCCAGTATGCTGGGCACGATGCCCGCTGGCAGTGAGCACTTATCTTTAGGCTTTTCTAAAGATTTTCTAAGCGTCCCCTTTTCTTGTTTGTTGTAGTAAGAAGTAGTATGTTTAGTTTTCCTTTCCTTGTTTTATGTATTATTATTGAATATAATCTGACTTCAAGTTTTATGTAAATATTGATTAATAACGTTGTTTTCAAAATAGTAAGACGTCGCCTAAAATTAGGAACAACTTAATATATAAACGTCATTATTATTGTTTATCTACAGATGCTACAGGCTTCCCTAATTTATTCTTGAAGTCTATTTCTACGAAGATCCACATTGTACATTGATACTAATGATTTTTTAACAGTTTTGTTAATTATCGAAGTCATTATTTCGATGACGAATAACCAAAAGAACTAAGTATGTGTAAGTAACGCTTCCAAACATTTATTAAACGGTATAATATGTAGTGTAGATGTCAATTTCGTGTGAAAAATTCAAAACCTAGCCTTTAAATAGAAACTATAGCATTTCATAGTTTTATCGCCGCCTAATGGTGAGTCCTAAAACCCCATGGGAATAAAATGTTTAAAATCATTGTAATAACTAGAGCATTACATATTTGAAGTTAGTTTTTGATAAACATACTTTTTATTTATATTATAGTATAGATATTTTAATATCTATTGAAAAAAACTTACAAAACAAATTTTACTAATTAAAAATAAAAACTTAACTAACTTATAAACTAAAACTTATAATAAACTACTTATACAAATAGTTCAGGCAACCCGTGACAAGCGTGCTGTCGCATTCTTGGCGCAAAGGATAAGCATTGCCATCCAACGTGGCAATGCCGCCAGCATGCTGGGAACGTTGCCTACAGATATACTTTTTTTATAGGTGTTTTAAGTTTATTATAAGTTTTAGTTTATAAGTTAGTTAAGTTTTTATTTTTAATTAGTAAAATTTGTTTTGTAAGTTTTTTTTTTCAATAAATATTAAAATATCTATACTATAATATAATATTACATAACAGACTTTTTATTTTATTTCTTGTATATTTTTTTCCTCGTTGAGTTGAGTACAATCTGATGGAGCGTAAAATTACAGAACCTATTGAAGGATAAAGTCTTCAAGGCTATCTACACCATATCATGCCTGGTAGCATCAATGTATGCAATATTGTGTTTGTAAGATACGATGATTAATAGTGGATCAATTGATTATCGTGATTTTTGATGTGATGGTAGTATAGGCCTAACAAAGATGCGAGTTTTTATCCCAAAATAGCGCAGTGAAACGGCAAGCTGCTATTTTATAAATAAATGCGTTATATCTATTTGATGTTTATATATTTAAGAGGCCGTGACTTATTTAATTCAATAAATAGGTAAGTAGAAATTCTTTATTTACAATAATAAAATATAAAAACAAGTGAAGGAAAACTAAACATACTACTTCTAACTACTACAAAAAGGGGCACTTCGAAAATCTTTAGAAAAGCCTAAAGATAATCTAAGTGCTCCAGCCCACTACCAGATGGCAGCGTGCCCAGCATGCTGGCCGCATTACCACGCTGGATGGCAATGCTGATACGTTGAGCCAGAAAAAGGCCAGCATTTTGGTCATGCGTCGCGTCAACCAAGCGCTCCGAGAGGTTTTGGAAAATAGTATGGGCTCCCGGACCCCACGGCCCCAAAGTCTCGACTCCAAAAGGCTCAAAGATGTAACCTCGGCCGAGGTTAGCATATTTGCGTCTCTTGTGATGCTCGGCAATAATAGCCGCCGCTCCAGCCCGACACCGTGTCATAGACAGATGAGACGGCGCCAATGTGTCGACGCAAGTTGCGTCCCACACAAGGGGCCGACCCAACTTCCAGGGCACAAGAGTCATACCGTCAGGTCTTTTTCCATCGTCACATGCTAGGCCGCTTGGTTCGAGCATAGCTGCAACATTGGCAGTGGAAAAAGCCCGGCGAATGATGTCGTTCAGACTAGCGTGGCGGCTAATTCTACCAGCACTCCTCGAACATGAGAGGCCGTGGTGCCCGAGCTGGTCGACATCAGTACCACACTGGCAGCGATGCGGTTCACAGCTCCTCGCACCCAAGCGCAGGCTAACCGCGAGTCGAAAATCTGTCGGATCTAAAAGGTTACCTGTATTAAAAGAGGGCATGGCCTGCAGCCAAAGACCGGATTCCCACACACTGACCGCAAGGATGCGGGCGCGATCCGCGAAACTAGTACACGCATCGAGAAGTGATTTCCGTGCTAGTTCGCTGATCGGCCGATCCCACAGTCTCTGGGAACGAGGTGTTGTAGGAAAATCGGTGTTTGGACAGGCCAGGCGCCAAGCATTTTTAGCTTCGTCCGTATGCGCAACTACAACTACGCCAGACGGGCCTAAAGCGGGTGCGAGGATTTTTTGGACCAATTCGTAAGTACCGTGGACAGAAGCCAAAAATGCTGGTAAAGCAACACTTGAAATTTTGCGGACACCCAAACCTCCTAACCGTACAGGTAGGGAAGCTTGCGACCATGTCCTGTCATCCATGTCCACATTCAAAACCGAAACTAGTGTGTCCTTTACGATGTTGTCTAAGCTCGAAAGGAGCCCATTGTGTTGCCACAATGGACAACATCGTAAATAGTAGGTGAATTTTGGAACAAACAAACAATATTTGATAATAGTAAACGCCATATGGGCGTTAATTTTGAGCAAACGGCCTAGAGTGTCCCTGAAATTTTGAATTTTGTCCTCTACGAAAGGAGAAAACGACTCATCTAGAATCGGTGAACCGAGGAGGCGAAGTGAACTTTTGTCTAGAATAGAAATACCCGGTGCCAAATCATTGAATTTAGATATGCCTGAATCCTTGTCCGAACATGAATCGCAAACAAATAGTTCGCACTTTTTTGAATTTAATTCGAGACCAACATGACGAAATTCGTCTACCAAAATTTTGAAATCATCGAGGACGGTGTTCACGTCTCCTCCCAAAGTTCCGTCATCCAAGTACCAAACATTAAGTTTGGACTTGAGACGTTGAATTATGGGAATGGCCAGGCTAAAAATGGCCGGTCCAAGAGGGTCACCTTGTTGACAACCAACTGAAGAGTCCATAACATAGTTTTTGTAAACCAATTTCGATGACTTACCGTAGCATTGCCAAAGGAAATTATAAAGGTCGGGAATTTTGTCTTTCACTTGGGTCAACAACGCTCCTCTGTCTACCGAATTGAAAGCGTTTTTGACATCCACCTTCAGCAACACATCTCCACAATTTTGGTGAAGAAAAGTCCGAAAAGAGTGGACGGCGGCCTCACACCCGCCTCGCGAACCAAAACCAAGCTGCAGTGGTTGAAAAAGATTGCTCAAAGGAACAACCTCCTTCCTGCAACCTACCTTGGCCGCGAGGCGACGGTATGTGGTCCCGACCGCTATAGGCCTGATGCCACCGTCCTTTTTCAAAAGGGCGCACAAATTGGCACCATACAAAATTTCGTTGATGTTGTCACTAACCCGTCCAGACAACATGAGTTGAACTAATGCAGTTAGATCTTTCAAAAGAGTTTCGCATACCCCACCAGAACTAAAAGATAGAAGATCGTTTAGGTGCTGGGGTGTAAGGCCGTCAAGACCTCCAGCTGAACCACTTTGGAAAGATGAAACGGCAGTAGCGACCTGTTGGGTGGACACGTCAAAGTCAACATCAGAGTCCGGTGGATCAGGCAGGTGGAGATCCGCTGTGGAAGGTGGATGTTTGTCACGGAGTGACTGGACCGTATCGGGTGAGTGTGGGGCTATGGTATCGCTGGAGAACAAGACTCGTGCGGCGCCTTTAATATCACCGTCACTAATTTTGTTTTCTACTAAACGGGTTGTAGCCAAATCGCCAGTGAATTTAGAATTTTGATTATTCCGCGTGTTAGGCGGAATAATATGAGCTAGGTCTGAAGGGTTCTGTTCCCATGCAGCGTACTTTACGCAATTGTCCTTTACCCGTTGGGTAAGGGACTTTTTGGAGGTAGGATCGAATGTTACGTGAAGTACGCAGAAGGGAAAAGACAGGAGATGTTCCCAAGCGAGCTTAGTGTTCCTAGAAATAACGTTCCTATTAGCAGAAGCCAAACATTGGGACACCGAGACACGGGCACCACGCGGGATGCGTTTGAGAATCGGAAGAGAGTTTTTGAGTGAGCTCAAAACCTTCCAAAACGGTTCGGAAGGAGTAACAGCGCTCACGGAACTGCTACTGGCTCCAGCGGAGCCTAAAACAGGAGCAGACAACGGAATTTCTGTAATTTTGTGACACTTCGCACGATGTATTTTAAGGCCCCTAAGACCCTTAAAATATCGGACTTGGGTACACTCTGTGCATTGAACCATGTTCTCCTGCGATACTGTTGTAATTTGGGGGGCAAATATAGCCGCGACATGGGTGGGAGAAGCCATTTACAATGAAAATAAATAGTCTAGTGACGTGGAGATGACGGCCCGTAGCCGTCAAGCTGGCACGTCGCTCCTCGTGCGCCGACGCGAGGGGCCGTTGACATGGAAACAGAAAAATAAACACCAGCAGTATGTTGTCAAAAATAAAGGGGAAAATTAATATGAAAATAACTACCGTTTTTGTACGCCCAAAGTCCTGAAAACAATACCTCAGATGAGTTGGGCGTAATACTAGATGTGGAAAGCCACGAGACCCTCGAGTAGCGGGAAGATCTGAAAATATAAATATTTGAAAATTCGGAAAAAATTTTGGCAACCGACAGTTGCCAAAACTTTTTTTATTTTTTATTTTGTAAGGTAAGTAGTAATTTGTAATTATAAAAAAATATTCAGTTTCTGATCATACTGATATCCGTTTCCGTATCCGTGACTTGTATAAAATAAAGTACCTACATATGTTTGAGCAAAAAAAATTTGAATTCATTAGTTTGCCTGCTTTTTCTAATGGTATTGTAATATAAATAAATGCTAGCAAAAACTCACGCTTTACTTACTTATTCATTTGTGATTATCTACAAACTAAAATTATATAAACAACTTACAAAATTACCAAATACATGAACCCCATACGAAAGATTTCAACGCGTACTTATAATTTTTAAACAAATTCCTATCTATAAATTATGAATAGATGCAGTTTTCAGTGCAAAAGTACTTATATAAATTAGAATCATAAAATTTATGTATTTTTGTAACGATAACTTAACTATTTTACATACAAATTAGTTTTAAGTGGTTATTAAAAATACATACTAATATATGCTAAAAACATTACCTTAATCTTGACAAGACAAACATAATGACATTTAGAAATAGAATAAATAAATTACATGACCTTAACATTAATTATTCAGGACAGATTATATAAAATATAGAGACAACAAAGTTTTTAGGTATTCATATAGACTGCAATTTAAAATGGCAATCACATATAAAAGATCTTACAACTAAGCTGTCTCAAAACTCCTACGCGTTGTACATGCTTTCAAAAACCGTAGGCATAGCAACAGTTATTACGGCTTATCATGGGAATGTCTCATCATTGCTCCGATACGGTATTTTGTTTTGGGGTAATACAAATGCAGGCCTATTTTAAAAGTTTAAAAATCTGAACAATGATTTGTGTGCGATGTTTGTACGTAATAATATCTATTTATATGAAAATCATAAGAGTGATCGCCGGCAATATATGTTGGTTCAATCTGCCTGTAAATCGACTGTCGATGTTTAGAAATTGTGTTTTAAATATGGCCCCAAAAGTCTACAATCACTTGGCAAAATGTATAACTGACGTATTATCCCTACAAATCTTCAAGTATAAACTGAAATGTTTACTGCAAGCAAAGGCTTATTATACTCTTGACGAATTCTTTAATGACGATGATATTTATGTAAGTACTCAGATTAATTGTTTTGCATGCCGATGGCTGAAATGTGGCGCTCTTACATATTATAACTGACCTAAGACCTTTTATGTACCCATGTTTCGCAGACCAATAAACGAATTTGAATTTGAATTTAATTTTGTAAAATCTAAGTGGAATACATTATGTTCTGTTAAAATGGTCTGGGTATTAATAGATATATTTTTTTCTATCTTTATTACGAATTCTAATATGATTTACAACTCGCGCGATATTTTTTGCAGGAACATTTTAATATTATTCACGATGAAATCAAAGGTCGTTAAATTGAATGCTAATCATTTTCAAGTTCTATCAAGAATCTAAAAAGAGAAGTTCATGGCCGTATGTATTTGTTTTTCTAGTCTTTTATATAATTTAGAAGCCTTAGGTCGCAAACAAAACACTAGGCCTCGTTTTTTATTAGACAATACTTGATTTATTTTTTCTCGAAAATTGTTTATAAAATTGCTTTGCATCCTAAGAATAAACAAACAATCGCAGATTGAATTAATTTTCCTCAAGCTTATTCTGTAGGAACTATTTTGAAATTGTTTTTTACTTACATAAAGTAGTTTTCATGTTGGAGTTTACAAATCATTTTATTTGGCTTGAGAATAAATTAACATTTAAGTTTAAAAAAAAAATATGTGTGCAAACGAATACACATTGTATTTATCTACTTAACAGAAACAGTGATTAACCCTAACAAATATATATATTTTAAATAAACAAGTTTGTAGATCGCACGTTAGTGTTACAACGAATCGGGACTAGTTTTTAGATGATCTAGGTTAGGTCTAGTTTTTTAGCGCCGATTAGTCTGGTTCCTAGCCATGAGATTAGATTGATTGTGTATATCATACAGGGCTACTTACTCTTTAGAAAATTAATTTGTATATAAAATACTAGTGGGTGCTCGCGGCATCGCTCGCATTTAAAAGTAAAACTTGCATCCCCTATTTCACCCCTCTAAAAGTGGCCTTTCCAAAAATCCTTTCTTAGCGGATGCCTACGTCATAACATCTACCTTCTTTCCAAATTTCAGCCCAATCCGTCCAGTGGTTTGGGCTGTGCGTTGATAAATAAACAAGTTTGTAGATCGCACGTTAGTGTTACAACGAATCGGGACTAGTTTTTAGATGATCTAGGTTAGGTCTAGTTTTATAGCGCCGATTAGTCTGGTTCCTAGCCATGAGATTAGATTGATTGTGTATAGCATACAGGGCTACTTACTTTTTAGAAAATTAATTTGTATATTAAATACTAGTGGGTGCTCGTGGCATCGCTCGCATTTAAAAGTAAAACTTGCATCCCCTATTTCACCCCTCTAAAAGTGGCCTTTCCAAAAATCCTTTCTTAGCGGATGCCTACGTCATAACATCTACCTTCTTTCCAAATTTCAGCCCAATCCGTCCAGTGGTTTGGGCTGTGCGTTGATAGATCACTATATCAGTCAGTCAGTCAGTCAATCAGTCAGTCACCTTTGAGTTTTATATATATATAGATTATTAAATGAATAAATTTGTTAATCAGTCCAATCACACTTCGTTATCTGGGTCTAGGATTAACTAGGCTGTATTAATCCATTGTCTTAGTTATCTTTCTGATCAAATTTATCTAAATTGATTTGGTATAGCTAAAGTATAGCTTGAAAAAAGACAAGATACTCACATACAAACCTTGTTCTTTTTAATATCAATTTATTTTGTTTTTACTAGTATTCATCTGCAGGGAACCAAATCTAAAAGTTTTGTAAAAATAAACTGAGCAATACGAGTAGGTATGACTTTTTTTTGTTTTTTTTTAGTAATTATTGACCCGTAATTCGTTCATCGTTAAAGGGTGCAATGACATATTAATTACTAACTTTGTCCATTCCGGGTAACCCATTATTTATTCTTACTGCTCCGCCAAAAAGGTTTGGGTTCAACAACTTCCACGATTTATTTTCGGATTCGATACTCCTTGGTGACTTTTTACTCGTATGAATTAGAAATTGGTCTTGTATTTGATAACGTTTTGTATTTTTATTTGGCGGATTAGCGTTTAAAAAGATTTTTTATTTATTACGGTCAGGTCTTTGAAAACTGATTATAAAACCACCAAATTTTATTTCAGTGTTGATATATTCAAGTTACTTAGCTATGTCAATTTTTCCGAGACTATGTAGAACAGTACTATGTAAATAAGTTGAGGGGTTCCATATGGATGAGGTTTGCCCAAGATCGACGCAGCTGGCACATTCAAAGAGAGGCCTATGCCCAGCAGTGGGATCGAGAAGGCTGTGGATGATGATGATGATGATGTTAAACAAATGTAGGATAATAATTATGTGTATATGTTTTAAAATACTAACGAGTTGTAATGCACAAAATCCCTTATAAAGTTTTGCGTTTATCTAGCAGTAACGTATTATTAATAGATTTTGACTAGAGTAAGCCTAACTGCCTTTAATTTACTTACCGTATATAATAGGATTTTATTTTTAGACCGGGCCCTTAAAATTTTATTAATAAGGTCATACGACATGGATACAGGCGAATTAATCTAACCACAAGGCTTTTTTGCACAACACTTAATCCATCATAGATCATTAATTTATGCCAAATTGGCCAATCATCGTTACGAATATCAGTAATATCGGTACAGTATTATAAAACGTGTTTGATTTGGAACTAGAAGTTAATAATTGCTTAAATTTAGCATGTTTGAAAAAAAACAGAAACAGGTTTTGAAAGATGACTAATCTGATTAACATGACTAATGCATGTTCACAATCATTAGCAGTTGTGATTAAAAAAACATTAACATTGTGTTGGTGTGTCGTTCCAGATGAAGCAGTTGTTCCTGGTAGCGCTGGCGGTGGCGGTGGCTGCCGTCTCCGACGAGGACCTGCCTCCGTCCTGCGAGAAGAACATCTACTGCGGCAGTGAGCTCCTCCACTACGTCCAGCTCGTCAACCTCTTCCCCGACTCCAAGACCTTCGTCGACCTCCGCATCAAGACCGACGAGAACACTACCCTCAACGCTTTCCAACAACTACTCGACCAAACCAACAACGACCCCTCAAGAGAACAATTACGAACATTCGTCAATCAGTGGTTCGAGGACACTCCGGAAATAGAAAACTGGACTCCACCGGACTTCAGCTTAGACCCATCTTTCTTAGCCACAATCCGAGACCCTGATCTTCGAGAGTACGCCAGACAAGTCAACGATATCTGGCCGACGCTCGGCAGAAAGGTATTGCCCATTGTGTTTGAGAAACCGGATCAGTTTAGTTTCATTCCCGTTACTAATGGCTTCTTCGTGCCCGGAGGACGCTTCAAAGAAATTTATTACTGGGACACGTACTGGATCATTGACGGTATTCTCATCGGTGGGATGACCGAGTCAGCTAAAGGTGTGATAGAAAATCTAATCGAGCTCCTCAATAAGCTCGGACATATCCCTAACGGTAGCAGATGGTACTACCAGGAGCGCAGTCAGCCGCCTATGCTCTCTGCCATGATCATGCGGTACTACGAACAAACCAAAGATCTGGCGTTTGTGAGGAAGCACATCCCAGACATGGAGAAAGAGATTAACTACTGGCTCGATGTGCACCTTGTTACGTTCAATAAAGACGACAAAGTATTCAGTCTGCTGAGGTACTACGCGCCGAGTGAAGGGCCTCGGCCGGAATCGTACCGTGAAGACTATACCAACGCTGAGAGGTCTGAAACACTAGAAGATCCCACCGATTTTTACGTCGAAATCAAGAGCGCAGCCGAGAGCGGATGGGACTTCTCTACGAGATGGTTCATAAACCAGGACGGTAGTAACTCAGGAAACCAGACAAATATCCGCACCACCTATATCGTACCCGTAGATCTCAACGCCATATTTGCTAACTATCTTGAGAATATGGCAAATTTCCAAGCATTAGTTGGCAATTATCGCCGTGCTACTCACTGGAGGTTTATGGCGAAACAATGGAGAGATACGATCAGACAGGTGTTCTGGGATGACCAAGACGGAATTTGGTACGACTGGGACATGTTGCACTCATCGTTCCGCCGCTACTACTACACCAGCAACATGGCGCCGCTGTGGATGAATGCTGTCGATGCCAATATTGTCCCCAAAATTTCTCCAAGAGTTATTACGTGGCTGAAGAAATCCCACGGCCTAGATTTCCCGGGCGGCATTCCAGTTTCGCTATTGAGGAGCGGAGAGCAGTGGGACTTCCCCAACGTGTGGCCGCCAGAGGTTAGCATCGTCATCACAGGGCTGCAGAACACTAAGAACCCGGAAGGCGAGAAGTTGGCATTCGAATTAGCTCAAAATTGGGTGAATATCGATAGGAAAGGTTTTCTAGAGTACAGACAGATGTTTGAGAAATATGACGCGGAGATACCTGGCAGGTACGGAGGCGGCGGCGAGTACACCGTGCAGAGCGGCTTCGGCTGGACCAACGGGGTCGTCATCCGATTCATGTACGACTACGGACAGATAATGCGCGCTTACGGGCCCGAGGACTTCACCAGGACTAGCGCCGCAGACAGTCTCAAAGTCTTGCCCCTAATGAAGAGAAGCAACCGAAACAGATACAACTGGAAGAACGCTTTCAATCGCAGCGGGTCCGACAACGCATAGTACAGAGGAGAATGAACACGAGAAATACGATGAAAACCTAGTATTATTAGGAAATAATTGAACGAATTCATCGCAAAACTAGAAAAAATATATTTACTACTGTTATGCCAACATCAATGGTAGGAACTGCCGACTAAAAATTTTGCTCATAATATTTTAATAGGGGCAAATAAACATACGTCGTTATTTATGTATAAATACAATAAGTAGTCCTAGTAAATAATATAGGAACAAAATGCAAGAAAAACTTGGTTGTGAAATATCATAAGTTAATTTATACTGTTATCAAATAATTATTGTGAAGGAAATGTTACCTACTTAGTTGATTATATACATTGCAATTTGTTTTGTATTTAATGTAAGTATTATTTATTTACTTATTATATGAGTATGTAAAATTTAGCTCAGCAGCAACATAAAACCTTTTTGTAACCAATGTAATCTTGGCGTTATAAGCAATACAAAATATTGTATAAAGTATATAATATTTGGAAAAAATCAAACTTATGTAGGTACCTATGTATTTTTATGTGTATTGAAAAATGTATCTAGGTAATAAGCTTATCACAAAATAAATAATTTAATCGATAAATGAATACAATTTTGTTAATGTTTAAAATAAAGGCTGTGTCTGATATTCTGTAATTTTATTTTATAAGTAGGTATACCTATCCTAAAATGTAGGTTGTCACAGTGATAGAACTTATAAGGTCATAGCAGAAGTATACATTCATACGTCTGTGTCGATAGGTATATTAATCTACAAGTTACTTGTAACTTTAAAAAGTAACCAAGTAAGATTATTTTTATTTTGTATGCCATCTTAAATATATTTTTAAGATGTTTATGTAAGCTAAGATGAATCAATTAAGTGGTACCTACGTATGAACCTAACATAAAGCTAGACTAGAAACAGAAGCGTAATATTTTGACTTGTTTTAAAAAAGGTGGTTTATCAAATCAATCTGTTTTGGTCATATTTGTATGAATTGAATAACAGTTGAAAAGGCACGCTGCCCTCTGGTAGTGGACTGGAGCACTTAGATTATCTTTAGGCTTTTCTAAAGATTTTCTAAGTGCCCCTTTTTTGTAGTAGTAGTATGTTTAGTTCTTTCCCCTTGTTTTTATGTTTTATTATTGTAAATAAAGATGTTGTTGTCTATAAAAAAAAGTTGAAAAAGCGCCTTATTTCGTCAGAGTATTTTTATGAATGTATGTTTGTCCACGTATTTCTAAGAAATGAAACGAACAAGAAAACATGGTTAATGGTCGAAATCCACTTATGACATGAATGATAAATGAAATACCTACCTTTGTATAGACACTGAAAGAAGTCGGTTGAATTTTTAAATTCGTACTTGTTAATTCGTACATTTTGTTATCAAATTGTTATCTAACAAAACCATGACTAATAATACTCATTGTTTGCTCGACGCATGCCTCATAAACATGTTATAACGCGAAGTACCTAGTTCTTCTGCGTATTAGGTATACCCCGCGTAAACGCTCCTGCCGCGGGCCGCCTAGCGCCTGGGCACAGTTTTGCCAACTTTATTTTCTAGAGGATCGTACAACGCACAAGGAAAAATAGTATTTTTACCAAGAATTCTAGAAAATAAAATAGTACGTTTTAAAAAAATCAATAAAACGACAGAAAATTATTTAAATAAGAAATGTAATTGTACTTTTTTATATTGAAATACAAGGTTTTAGATAGATAACATTTTTCTATTATAATCAAATCTCTAATTAGTATAAGTACCTACATTTGGTATAGGTGATTATTGCACAGCAGTGCCATGTATGGATATAAATTAAAATATCAGTCGCTAACAGAGTCAATTCAATAGCAACATCAGATGCACGAGTCGAAGAATTTATTCATTTGTACCGTAAAATGGGGTAAAGCCTATTCAAATTGTAAGCAAAGTGCTAAAGTGACCCCACTTTTGAACTTTGCTTACAATTTGAATACATGAGGACTTGACAAAATCAGATTGAAGGTTTTTTTTTAAATTTAGTTGTATTAACCGGCTAGCACTTACGTCAAAAATTACGTAAAATATTAAAAAAAACGTCAAAAATTAATTATTATTGTTTTTTTTTAATGTTTTGAGACTCTAAAGTTTAATAAAAAATACATAGTTATAATGTTTTATCAACAAAAATCAGAGAAAAATGTAAAAATCTGGTCAAACCCGGTTCACCCCGTGCTCGGGGTAAACAGACTCAGAACTGGGGTGATCAGGGTTTTAGGCTAGGGTTGTCAAAAAACAATGTTCCATTTTCAACAAGTCTTTAATCTTTGCAGTTAGGTAGGAAGGTAACATTTTATTTACAGAGAAGTAAAAAAAACAAAAAACTAAATAAATACCTAACAATTAAGTACTCATTTAATTAGGTATCATTATCTAGATAGTTAGCATTAAACGTGTTGACAACCCTAACAAAAAAACCCCTTCGCCCCTTTCTTGATAACCCTGTACACCCCATTCTTGAGTCTGTTAGCCCCACAAGTGATTCTGTTGCCCCCTTTCTATGACCCGCTTCACCCCTCAGGTGACCCAGATAACCCCAAAAACCTAAGTCATTGCCCTAAAATAAGTTTTCTCTGATTATGCAAGAAAACTATACACAAATTCACTCAACTATGCGTTTTTACAATAGTCCAATAGACAAGGTTTGCTCAGAACTGGGTTATATCGCAGCAAAATCAAAGAAACCAAACAAAAAAAACTAAAGTTTTGAAGTGGGTCTTTTAAACCGTTTATTCTTCTATTCTTTGTCTATGAAACGTGTGTTTTTCCATTTCATAAAAATTCAAAACCTTTTTTGCTCATGTCAGTTACTTGACCACAGACAAACTAAGTTTCCACCTCGGGGGAAATATCACAATGGAGGGAGCCATAGAGATTTTGAGCGTGGCCACTTTTTGCTAGTGTGCAGTTACAGATTTGCATTAGTGTGTGTGACTAGTGATGTGACATTCCCACCAAGTCTATCGATGGAATATTGGTGAAGTGAATAAAAATGCATGTATTTTATATGAATTGTTTCTTAATTATTTTATAAGATAGGTAATCTGGCAATCTGGCTTAAAAGGCTTTAATCTCACAAGCAAATATTGTTTTTTTCCGCCTATGGTACGCAACAAATTTGAAGACTCTTTATCCATAATAGATTATATTAGATACTTTTTATCTGTAATCCGGTGATGAAACAGGTTTCTTCGAAATGTTTCAAACACAGTCTGGAATATTTTGTTGGCTCCCAGTTATCACGCCTAACAGCTTTGATCCACTCACTTCTCATTTCCTGGACATTTTGGAAACCTAAACATTAGTTGTACGTTAAAAGAAAAAGGAAACGATATGTACATAATTCAGTGTAAAAAAATACATTTAGTTATGACATTACATTACATGTTCTTAGGCACAATTTTATCAAGATTGGAAGATATATCTTTTATCGATATATCGATAAAACTAAAATCTATGGTAAGGACATCACTAGAATTGATGCTTAAATTATCTTTTAACACTTTTGCTGTTTTAAGACAGTTTTAGACATTATCTTGACCCAAATCACATGTATGTATATAAACTAGATTGTTAATATGATGGTACAATAGCATTTTGGCTAAAAACATCATCAATTTAGCATTTACAATGACTTAAACATTGTCACCAACTTACGAATGAAATGACAAATCCGGGTCTTTACACCTCCTTTTGTAGTTCTTGATGAACATGACACTGCTGAGCACGACATAGTTTTACATTTTACTTTAAACAAATCTGTAACACCGTAAAATCACTTGATATTCTTTAAAATTCTAAAGCACAAACGCAATGTTTTGGTCTACTAGTCGGTCATAAAAAGACACGGTGCGGCGTTGCCAGCATGTAAATTTGCTATCTCTTTTACTCGTAGCTTCATTCTGAAGGAAAGACAAAGACACACTTAAGTGCTTTACACACAGACGTAAGAGCGGCAACGTCTCTATGGCTCCCTCCATTGTGATATGTCCTCCGAGGTTTCCACGCCAGAAAATGAACGTGAACAAAATTTGACTACATGATTCTGTTCCCCCCTGAAACCCGCTTCACCCCATTTTACGGTACATACTTAAATTTAATTTGCGCAACATGTCGCTGGATGGCTGGAAATCGATACATGATCCTGATTCCTTAACATGTCGTGCAGCCAACAAAGTCCCATTCACTGTATCTAATATTTGAAAAGATCGTATATTTTGCGTACGATTATGAAATTTACGATAGTAGGTACATCGTACTAAAGCCAAAAAGGTCGTACAAATACGATTTAAATAGTACGGTTGGCAACACTGCTGTGCGAACCTATCAAACAGGTGCTGTCAATTAAACTGACAGTTTCTTGACAGTTCCTACACAGATTCCGAAGAGAAGGCACGTGCGCTTTTTTGTTTACTATACGCGGAAGATTAATGTGGGAAACGAGTCGCGTAACAAGGTCAGGGCTTTGAGAGCGGCCCAGATAACGCGCGTACTGGACGCGGCAGTGAAAGCGTCGGGCGAGACGTCGGGATGGCGGGAGCGCCGCGCTGACACACATGCGATGTGCCGCGGCCCTGGCGCGACTCGGCTCGGTTGCAGTGCAGTTTGCACGGCCACTCGCCCCGCGACGTTCGCTTCAACCACACGCAGCACGCCGCTCGAACAAAGGTTATGTTTATCGACGCGCGTCCGCAACCACGTCTAGTGCTCACCGGGCAGTGAGCGCACAACCATGTTGAAGATCCGAGTGCAGCGCTGCGTGCGGCTGTACCCAGTGCTGGGCCTGCTGGGGGCCTACGCTCAGGCCTTCTCAACCGCCCCCGCCTGCCATACCTCTCTCTACTGCTCCGGTGAGCTGCTGCAGAAAGTTCAACTCGCGCGTATTTTTCCCGATTCAAAGACATTCGTGGATTTACGACTCATCCGTTCCGAAAATGAAACGCTCGCTGATTTCTCCAAGCTCATGCAAGAAACTCGTCACCATCCTACACGAGAACAAATCTCCACCTTTGTAGATAAGTATTTTCGGGAAGGGAACGAGCTGGACGACTGGATGCCGCCAGATTTTAACCCCGAGCCACCGATTTTGGATAAAATAAAAGACCAGACACTCAAAGAATTCGCCAAAAATGTGATAAGCATTTGGGCTAAGCTCGGCAGGAAAGTAAAACCAGACGTCATTAAGAATTCGGACAGATACAGCTTCATTCCTGTGCCTAATGGTTTTATAGTTCCTGGAGGTCGTTTCAAGGAATTGTACTACTGGGACTCATTTTGGGTGGTACGAGGGCTATTAATAAGTAACATGACGGAAACTGCGAGAGGAATGATAGAAAACTTGCTGCATCTCGTCGATAAGCTCGGCTACATCCCCAATGGGAGTCGGATATATTACTTGGGTCGGAGTCAGCCGCCGCTGCTGACGGCCATGGTGGCCAGCTACTTCGCGGCGACCGACGACCTGGCGTGGCTGGAGCGTCACCTGCCCACCGTGGAGAAGGAGCTGCAGTACTGGCTGGACAAGAAGAAGGTGACGGTGGAAGTAAAAGGCAATAAATACGTGTTGCTGAGATACCTATCGGACCGTTCGGGCTCAGGCCCACGCCCCGAGTCCTACTACGAAGACTACACGACGGCGCGCGCACTGACAGACGACGCCCAACGGGAGGACTTTTATCTGGAGATGAAGAGTGCAGCTGAGAGTGGCTGGGACTTCTCTTCGCGCTGGTTCGTGACGGCCGCCAACGAAGTAGTGGGTAACCTGACTGACGTGCACGCCACGCGCATCTTGCCCGTCGATCTCAATGCTATTTTCGCCGGTGCACTCGAACTAGCCGGCGATTTCCGCAACCGTCTCAAGGACAGGCGGGAAGCGCAGAAATGGTGGAGTCTCGCCAAGTATTGGCGGAGCGCTATCGAAAACGTCATGTGGGATCCGAACGACGGGGTTTGGTACGATTACGATGCTCAAGCTAAGTCACCTCGTAGGCACTTCTACCCGAGCTGCGCAGCTCCCTTGTGGGCCGGAGCAGTGGAACCTTACGAAGCACCGAAGTACGCGGCAAAACTGGTAGAATATTTACTATCGTCTGGAGCGCTGGACTTCCCTGGAGGCGTGCCAGCATCTATCCTGCAGTCGGGTGTGCAGTGGGACTATCCTAACGCCTGGCCGCCGCTGCAGAGCATCCTGATTGGCGGGCTGGAGAGCAGCGGGCACGAGGAGGCAGTGCGGCTGGCCCGAGAGCAGGCGGAGCTGTGGATCAGGGCCAACTACATCGGGTACAGCACGTGGAAGAAGCTGTTTGAGAAGTACAGCGCGGTGCAGCCCGGCCACCAGGGCGGCGGCGGGGAGTACGGCGTGCAGGACGGCTTTGGATGGACCAATGGAGTGGCGCTGGAGCTGCTGCAGAGATACGGAGAGACACTCTCCCTGCACGAGCCCGCGTCAAAGGCCGCCGTGCCAGAAGTGCCAGTAATGCCTGACGTACAACTCATGTAATCGCCAGCAAGTACTAGCTACAATATATATGACATTTTCTCGAAACAATGGACTGAACTGTTGACTCTCCGATTCGTTTTCGAACGAAGAAGTCATCCTATCTTGTTCTAAGCAATCCAGTGG
The DNA here is from genome assembly GCA_927399415.1 of Macaria notata. Classification (NCBI taxonomy): domain Eukaryota; kingdom Metazoa; phylum Arthropoda; class Insecta; order Lepidoptera; family Geometridae; genus Macaria; species Macaria notata. Next base: position 7,701,877 of record OV656725.1, on the reverse strand, counting down.
ATAAATAGTAATAAATGTATTTTTGTATGAACGCGTTAAATCGTATTTCCGGTACAAATATGTCCATCTATAGAAACTCCGTAGTTAGATAAATGCTGTGATTCAATCACTATTTATTGTTGTGGATATTTGTGACTTGTGATGTTTTTGCTATATAAATGTATGTGACTGATAAGAGAGACCCATTTATTAAACGTTTTTATATGTTGAGCTGTGTTACTCATTATTTTTACTTTTATCTTTTATACGCTGTTTTATCTTTGCTTAGGTATACAACTACATTTTACAAATAACCTTTATATAAGTAAGTAGATATATTACTGCAGTTATTTATAGAAGTAATATATTAGAACCAACATTTTCCTGTTAGGTTTTTGTCTTCATAATAATATAACATACGTAGGTATAATAAGCCACTTATTTGCTTACAATACAATATAACACCTATATTTTTAATGTGTATACTTAATAAAACACGTATATGATTTTTTTGTTACATAAAGAAATAACTTATCAAACACAAAAATAAACAAGATTTACAGACATAAAGTAGGTAACGGAAACGGAAATTAGAAGAACGTCCGATTAGAGATTAGGAACTAAAATGATACTTAAAAATACCTATGAGTTATGATAACTAACTAATTTCCGTGGGTCGGATGACACGTTAAATTATAGCTCCCGGCTGTTTGTATAGTACGGCAGTCGTTAAGCCATGTCAGAGGCCCTGAGGGCGGATTGATAAACTCAACACCAGAGTTGGCCACTCTCATTCGATAAGAGGAAGAAGTTATGATAACTGTACTTTAAAGCCTGTAGGTATATTTCTTTAACTAAATAAATATTCCGGTATATAGGTAACACACAACTCCATCTGGCCGCGTACTAAGCAAAATAAGTTATATTATTATAAATAATTCTATAGGTAAGCAGATAAATTTACGTGTTTCATAAGTTGTCTTTTGGTAACCCATCCTTAATTGTAGGTATCTATTAAATAGATCCATGAAAAGTAATGCAAACAATTCATTATGCAATATAAATTGTTTTCCAACTAATCGCTCCTCGGCATATTTTCTGCCACGAGCCAAAAACACATGTATCATGCATTTAAAAATACGAAGTCTTAGTTTTGAGTCTACCTAATGCTAAACCAGTTAAGTGCCAGTCTGACCAGAAAATAAAGGGTTCCGAATGATATATTATCATTATTTGAAGAAAATACGATATGTTAACAAAATGTGATTATTAGATACCTACATACATAGGTACTATTTGATATATTAATCTATTTTGAAAATAAAACGTAACTTAGAAATTACTTACCTGTACATTGTAACCTATATGACCGGTATATTTTTTCCATTGGCAAAACATCACTTTTACTTTGTAGTAATAGATTATAATATTCCAGTACAAGGATGTTCCACCTTGGACCACAATGTCGCTTGATTTCGTAGCCTTTCTTTACTATCAAATGTATAAAGACAGATGTATAGAGAAAACATTAGCTATACAAGTATACAGTTAAAAAAAATAATCAAATTGTCATCGGGATTCCTAAAATAATTGCGAAGCGTTAATGATAATGGTAGGCAATATATTTTAGCAATATAATTAATTAATTGTTTTTCAGCACAAAACGCTGACAACTAATTTAATTCATGAACAATAGGTAGATATTGTACATACACGTATTGTTCTAAAAATAACTGAAACGTTTTTGAGTATTATTTCTTCCCGACTGTTTCAAATTTTTTTTCCAGTTTGGTATTTAAAACGAAATAAAATAACGAAAAGAAAGCTGTCCAAGGATTATATAAATCTAATATAATGTCATATTATTTTCTCTATTTTTTTATAGCACGTAGTATGTAAAATTGCGGGACACCACTAGTGTATGCAGCTACTAAAAACCCTTTATCTCGGAAGTAAGTATATTATATTACTCTATGGTAAACAGTCTCCATGCAACGAACCTCTTTATAAAATTTACAAGCCTTCAATATGCTAGTGTTTTCGACCTAGATAACAAATTCTACTGCATAACAAAATAGAAACCTGAGATGTTTGTCCATTGTATGTAAATATCAAGCAGTTTCAGTTTTCATAGGATCTACTAATGCTATTTAAAATTAAACCTAATCAACAAGGGATAGGGTATAAAATAGATGAGCCATTTCTTCCCGATAACGAAGGGTGAGGTTGCTAATTTACCTAACAAAAGGGGAAAGTGCAGGTTACATAATATACCTAATACTTCCTTTGTTTGTACCTTATTTAGTATGACATAAATAAAAAAATCCACACTAACTTAGGTATAAACTATGTACAATATAGTATTCTAAAGCGGATATCCTGCGTTAAACCGAGATAAAAAGTAGCTAAAGTGTTTATCCAAGATCTAATCCATCTCTTTACCAAATTCCATCCAAATAGATTCCGCTGTCTGAGCATGCAGAAGAAACTAATATCAAATTTCGCAAATACAATATTATTGCAACGATTAAGGTAAGTAAAAAAAAAACAATTCATAGATTGGTCGTCATTTATTTAAAATCCTTATTTGAAGTAAACTAACCAGGTACTTATTTAACTACAATAATTTCACATATGATATTATCTTCTACAAATAAAATAAGTAAATATAATAGTAAGTACATACAATTCAATGTCGTTATCTGAAAATATAAGTATGCGTTCTATTTATTTTAATAAAATAATTAAATAAGTAAATACATAGAACATACTTAGTACATAGAATTCAATGTTATCTGAACATACACTTGTACATGATCAAAATTATGACATATTTATGGAAGCAGATAACTATCAATTAAGTATAAACTATTTCATGATTTGTCTTGTGTTTCTTATCTGCCGAGTCACGACAAAACTACTATGACTAAGTAATTAGTAAATATTTAACAAATTTAAGTTTTATTTAAAAAAAACTAAGCCCGGGAGTTATTGTCAATTGATTTAATTAAAATAAATAGATAATTTAAACTAGGTATATAACTTATTTTTGGACATATTCTTTGGTTTAGTTTAAGTATCTACATCAGCCAAAAGGCCGAGAAGCGACAGTTTAAGTATCTTAAAATAATAAAAATCACATATGTACCTATTACTTTACTTAAATAACCCAGAGGCCCTGGTACATGTTTTACTTATGTAGCTGCATATTTACTCTAAAATTGATGACACATTACATATGTATACTATCTATTCGAGGTCTTGCTTGATTCTGTGACTTATGATTACGTAACTTACTTTTGTATTTGTATTTTGTATACTGTAACCAGTTACCGAAGTATAGAAACTAACTTGAAGCTTAATATTTAAAAGTTCGAAAAGTAAGTCAAATATTAATTCAAATTACAAGCATATCATAATTGAGATCATTTTTAAACACCCGTCTGGGATATTACTATACCATAAAGTGGGTATATCGTATATCTAGTTGTTAAACTAACCTAACTATGTAGGTTATCTAACCTACGTATACGTCTTTCAAATGAACTTGTGGCGCCTTGATAACGCACAATAAATAATTTTGTTTAGTCTGTGTAAACTCTTGATTTTAAAACAGTAGGTTCAATAAAAACTCTATTAAGTAGCTGATTTAAATTTTTGAATAGAAGCTCAAAATTATTGACAATTACATTTTGGATTTCTTTGTATGGCTGATTAAATTACTTTCTCGCCAATAAGTCTACACCTTAAGACTATAGGTACAATGTTTCTTTTTTATTGTGAAGCAGCAAGTGTACGGATTAGGTATAATGCGTAGACGTCATAATGTATAAATAATGATAAATATATACATAGTAAGATAGGCTCACGCTTGATTACCATTTGCCTGATGTTTAGCAACGTTGTAATCTACGATCTTGCGCGCTTACCTAGAAGAAACCGGTTTACTCTCGACTTGAAGACAGACAAATTGAAATTGCAACTAAACGGTGCATGCACATATAAAATAAAAATACAGATGACCTGTATTCATTCAATAAAAGAGACGTAATTTACAAGCTTATTCATACCCATCTTGTTGCGGCTGCAAGCCGAACTCTTTTCGGTATAACGCCTGGTGGATTTTTAATCGTGCCAATGCATTTTGCTCGGCTCAGACGTACATAGACAATAAAAAATACGGGGACTTTACTGATAGCTAATGGAGTTCTAGTTTATAAGTTTATTCATATCCATCGGTGGGTGCAACGTACGGCATATCTTGTTGTGGCTGCGAACCGAACTCCGCTTCGTATAACGCCTGTTGGATTTTTAATCGCGCCACTGCGTTTTGCTTGGAATTCAGGCGCTTCAGCGTCGGCGCGCAACTTAGCAGGAATAACTCGTCCGGATCGGATCTGAAAGAGATTTTTTGAACTGAGAGAAGATAAGTAATGCTATTACTACAATGGTAAGTAATATATTTCAGAAGCAACTTCAAATAATCATTATAAAAAAGTAAGTAAGTTCGAATGAAAATGACCAACTCTGGTGTCGTCAGTATTCAAACCAACCTAACGGCCTTTGACATGATTTAAGGACTGCTATTGTAAACAAGCGGTACCTACAATTTAACGTGTCACCCGACCCACAGTAGAGCTACACATGGAATACCACTTTTTGTTTGCCCATCCTACGACTGAACGATTGGTAATTGCATAATAATCACAAAAACTCAGCTCTTACCTATTACAAAGACATTGGTTGCTGTTCTCATCATCCGACGCGGCGGAGTTGAGTCTCGCTTTCTTCGGAGAAGGTTCTGGAGAGTCCTCTGCATCGTACTTGTCTTGCGTCATGAAAGACAAGTCCGGAAGACATTGGATAGCGCGCTGTCTCGCTTCCTCTTCCATGTCGGAGTCTTCGGAGTCTTTCTTCTTGCTGTTGCTGAGGAATAAGAGCCATTGTTAGTACAGGAAAGATGTCTAAATTATGGTAAGGATATATAATAAAGTGTCTTTCAGGCATCGTCTTAATCGTCTGTAACACAATATTTCAGGGGAGCTTTCTTTCTAGGCTAAAACAGTAAATAACCCAGTAATAACACTAATTAACCAGGCGTCCTAATCAGGTCAGGCGCCATATTTAGCTAAAAGAACAGCAGATACTGTAGCAATAGATAGACATATATACTGATGAATAATATGTTTAGACTGGACTAGGCTAGGTCAGCCTGCCAACCAGGCACCCTCAGTTCCCAGCCATCTTCCGGTGACGCCACAATGGTAGCATTTCGGAACCAGTTGCGACTTGCGCCATTCTTTCTAAAAAGCTCAGTCGTGCACCAACCTTCGTGGGGTAGAGACGTCGCTCTCCGCCTTGGGCTCGACGTGCGGCATGAGGAAGCGCATGGCGTGGTGGTAGGGCCAGCGCGTGCGGCCGCCGTGCGTGCGCTGCAGCTTGATGAACGAGTCGCGCAGGGAGCGCCACCGCTTCTTGCACTCCGACTCTGTACAGCCTCCAAACAATTATAAAACTCACTAGCTGTCCAGTGTCCACAAATCATAGCATTATTTATTTAGTAAGTAGTTATTACAGAAATGAGAGTGTGTTTTTCGATCTATTTGTACTTATTTTTAATTTTTTCCCTGTGACACTGTTTTCATAACGTTGATTCGGCATACGGAAACAGCTGCTTCACGTAAGGTATGGTGATATAAGTAGCAGTACAGATTTTGTACTTCTTTGTTCTGTCACAGAACACAGAATGCTATTAGGACTGAATCAGAACTAGACGAGGTATTTATTAACCATAATACATTGGGAGCAGTCTCATTGACCAGCAGCGAAGTCTTGAAAGCCTTGCTTTTACTTGACAGAAGTAAAGGAGCTGGTCCCGATACACTGCCAGCAGTGGTTTTAAATGAGTGTGCTGTTCACTTGGCTCCTCCACTTACAATTATTTTTAACCAATCTCTCAAAACGGGCGTGTTTCCAGCAAAGTGGAAGAGGGCTAATATAACGCCTATACACAAAAAAGGTGACTTAGGGCATATCGAAAATTATAGACCGGTTTCTATCCTTTCAGGTGTAGGCAAGGTTTTAGAAAGTCTGGTGGTAAAAAAGGTTTATTGGCATGTTTCACAATTGCTTAATTGTAATCAGCATGGTTTTAGACCTAAAAAGTCAACTTGCACTAACCTAGTGAGTTACGTTACTGATATTTTGGAAACTCTAGATCTGGGAGGTGAAGTACATGCAGTTTATACAGATTTCAGTAAAGCATTTGACAGGGTCCAATACGGTTTGCTAATAAAGAAGTTGCAGGGGTTCGGCATTCATGGATCTTTACTTCGGTGGTTTGAGTCTTACTTGAGAAACAGATCTCAATTAGTTGTCGTGAAGGGATTCAAATCAGATGAGACAATTGTTCCATCTGGTGTACCACAGGGTTCACACCTGGGTCCACTTCTCTTTTTGATATTTATAAATGATTTGACTGATATTATTAGGTCTGAAGTTAGGCAATTCGCCGATGACCTAAAAGTATATAGGCGAATTAAGAGTGAAAGAGATGTGAGATACTTACAGGAGGACATTGATAGGATTAGTTTATGGTGTTTGCAAAATAAAATGAACTTAAATGAATCGAAATGTTTTTATATTAAGTTCACAAGAAAGCGACAACCATTTCCAGCAAATTACAATATAAATGGAGTAATACTGAAAGAAGTAAACTCCATTAGAGATTTAGGAGTAATTATAGATTCTACACTAGATTTTAGAGAGCATATTACATCCATATCAAATAAAGCCAGGACAATTTGTGGCTTTATAACTAGGCAGGGTAAGATATTTAAAAACAAAGAACTGTCTATAACGCTATTCAATAGTTTAGTGCGTAGTATACTGGAATATTGCTCAGTTGTGTGGAATCCGGGGTATAAAACCCATTCAGAGGTATAAGAGAAGGTCCAAAAATGTTTTTTGTATCACCTATCATTATGGAAAATAAATGCAAAACACTCCGATCCTATCAATCAAGAGTTAATCACTATAAATTAAAAACCCTTCATGCTCGTCGCGAGATGGCAGATCTGTTGATGCTTTATAAAATATTAAACGGATATATAGACTGCCCGGAAATTTTATCCAAATTTAACATCAGAGTGCCTTTTCCGTGTGCTAGACTATATTGGAAAAATTGTTTCTGTCCTGATAGACAACGCACAAATATGCTACATTTCTCTCCCATAGTTCGCATGTGTAACACTTATGATAAAGACAACTTTAGATTAAAATTTGATATATTCTCCAATAAGTCACTACCAGCTGTTAAAAATGAACTGTCTAAATTAGTAGATTGATGATATTGTAAATGTTTATTTAGTTAATGTGCCTTTTTTCCCCTCTGTTCTTCGTTAGATTGCATGTTTAGTTTTTAAGTAAGTATTAATTGTTAGGAAGGTTATATGTGATAGATTATATGTGAAAGTTAGGTTTACTGTCTAAGGTGATGTACACACTGTAATTTATTGTTATTTTTAAGAGTGAATATATAACTGTACGTCACTGTTTGTAAACTAATAAAAAAAAAAAAAAAAAAAAACAGAAGTGTACCTAGTAGGTAGGTAGAGAGGGTCCTGCGAGTGATTTTTAGACGAATAAAGCCACAAGCAGTGAGGATAGAGGACTCCGGTTGGAGTCAATTTGGATAAAGTTCTTCCAAATCGTCTAAGCCGTTTGACTTTCAAGAAGGGGCAAACATCATTACTTTCCCCTATAGCTACATTAGTGGGATATTGTAGGTACTCACCAGAGACATTGAGTGCTTCATTGACTTCCCTCCACGCCTCGTCTCGTAGTTTGGTCTTGTTAAATCCACTCACAGACTTGTCGTACAGTATGGGACGCTTCTCCACCTCCTTTATCAAATCTAGCTCGTTCATCTTAATACCGGCTTTGTATGTTTATTTGCCAACTGTTGCAAAATCTGAGCTTTTTTTATTTTTGGAAGTTTTGTTTCAAGCTTTCAGTTTTACTACTTATTTGTTTTAGGAGCAAACTATCCCGACTTTATTACCTGCATTTATATTTTGGGATTATCTAGAGTTTACAGAAAATACCAATATGCAAGTTAAAATGAAGGCACGCATCCCGACAACTTAAAGGAAGAAAATAAAATGAGGGAACCGATGCTGGCAGGGATGGGTTGCCGGCATTTTTCATAAACTTCTGCAAACTTTTAAAATCTTAAACAAGACTTTTTATACCATAAACAATAATTAAGACTTAAGTTCGCACTGAGCTTCCGCAGCAATACCAGTTACCGCACAATAAAATTGAGGTATGTAATGTAAGTCTGTATCTGAAAAACTATGCGATCGGCAGCAGACTTTTTCGATTCGTCGAATGCGAAAAAGTTTGCAACTCCTGATAATCACGGCTACAAAAATGGGCAGAAGAATGCTTTATCACTTTCAGGATAGCTTCTAGAAACAATATTTTATTTAAATTGAGCAGAACAATGATTACCTACATATTATTATATTAAATAGACAGATGTAGAAAGTTCTCTAAGTACACATACCTAGTAAACAAAGGTAGTAAAAAAACACAATACTTTAAGACAGATTGCTAGTAAAACAGACTAGCAGATTATTATTTTTCGTTAGTAAATACGTCGGGGTGCGTTGCCGCCGCCGCGTCGGTGGATACTGGGGCGGGGGGCTGGCGGGGTGCCGCGCGGGCCGCACGGCGCGCGCGTATCGAGCGGTGCGCCGCGGCAACGCAGCCCGCACCAGGGGCGCCATTCTTTAATACAACCGGGGGATATTTTTATTTTTTTAACCAAAATAAGTTTGCCCTTGACCATAGTTTGTCTCAAGCAATAACATTGGTCTAAGATGGGTCGTGCTTACACAAAAAGTACACTATCGCTTTAAAGATCGTTGGATAATTCTACAAATTTATCTAAAACGATTGTACTTAGTCCTGTAAGACTTTTCTTCAGATAAATCAATGAAATGTATATTGAATTGTGTTATATTTGGTGTTACTTATAAATTATTGTATTTGAAAACTATTAAAGTGCTATTGTTCTGTTCTTAAACAAAGTTCTTTACAGTACTTGGACTGAGGTGCTATTATAATGTGACCTACATTATAATAGCACCTCAGTCTAGTATTCTTCTACCGGAAGACTTTTGTAAAAAATATATAAAGAAAAATTTTAACGTGTATTTTCTTACTTACTTACTCCTATGGCGCAGCGACCCGAAGTGGGTCTTGGCCTCCAGCACAAGAGAATGCCACCTTCGCCGGTCTTGGGCTGCCACTTGCCAGTCTGCAACTTCAAGTTCCTGCAAGTCAGCTTCCACGGCGTCTCTCCAGCGGTATCTGGGTCGACCGACAGGGCGTCGACCACTTGGGATTCCAAGATACGCTTTTTTGGCATGACGATCTCCCCCCATTCTTTCTAGATGGCCCATCCAGCGAAGTAACGTGTATTTTCAAACAACAGTAATCTGCAGTACGTAAAATATCCTAGCGTGTTCTGTTGCACATAGTAAAACTAAAAAACTAGGATAATTCCTAGTTTTTTATGATGTATATATAAAGTTTATTTTTTATTATTATTTGGAAGTGTTTCTATTAATTTTTGTTGTTTTGAATATAACATAATATGCACATATACATATTTATTATACAATTTAAGTAAAGCATTATTAATATAATGCTTTACTTAAATTGTATAATAAATATGTATCCAAATAGAGATCTCGCTTCTTGAAACCCAACATAAAATCCGTAGTTATTGTGTCACCCTACACAAAATAAATGCTACACTGCTAAACTGGTCTCTATTTTCTACTACATAAGATTCATATTCGAATATCACACATATACCTAGCACGATAAAGTAAGTCAGTGTAAACAGGAGGGTGGTTTACGAGAGAGGGTATTTTTAGTATTAAATAGTAGTTACAATATCACATACATATTTAGTAAAAATGCTTGTAAATTGTTAATGGATAAACCGTTATAAGTATGTTTGACATGTTTGGGAGAGTTCTTCTGAATTATTTCTAATGGTGTTTCGGTATACAATGTGGTATTAGTAGTTTATGCAACTGTCATATAATAAAGGGTATTAAAACACGAGTGTGAGTTTCATAATAGTAACGAGTGTTTTAATACCCGTGTTATATGCAGTTGCATACACTACTTTATCTTCACTAATGCAATTAATCAAACAACAAGAGTAAAAGCTGAAAATAGTTAATTTTTCATATAAGTAATTTTCTAGATTTTTCTGGCAAAAGATTGTGAGTTACTTTTGTTGCCAATTCTAGCATATACGGAGGCGTACAAATATCATCGTCGCTATCCATTTTTAACTATTAATTTGTATTTAAAAACAAAACACATTGCGAAACTTTAAATTCACGCGTACGTGTATTGTCACAGTGATTTTGCCGCAATTAAAATCTAACAATCTATAAAGCGCGACCAACCTGATTGGCCCTGCAATCAGGTTGGTCGCGTTTTATTGATGTTATAATGAGCTATTACGATATCGATGTGGATATTATACCATCATGTGAAATTGCTTAAATTGAGTGTTTTGTTGTCTGCGCTATAACAGTAGTACCTAATTATAAGTCAAGTATTGGAAACATAAGTAGAATGTTACAACATAAGTGTAGATAAAATATATTATGTACGTACTATATTATACCAAATTTGCGTAGGTATCTGCCACAGGTACTTACTTACTACTTAATCAAATAATAAAACCGAGTTGATGGCATGCACAATATATTTACAGTATAGACACTTAACAGTTATTAATATGTATACTTAACAAATAAATAATTTTACTGATTAGCTATATAACCAATCATTGTGTTCTTATATACCTACTATACATTAATAAGTTTCATTGAATCATATCCACTGTTTATACTTAAAATAAAAACTGAATAACGAAGATTGCGCGATAAAATTAATCACTAATGGATCATTAATTAAAATAAAACTATTCATGTCTACGTAGGAAGGACATAAAAAACTAACAATAAAGGTTATGTACAAATATGATGAGGTATAAATTAATAAATTAGTCACTTCTGTATTTACAATAATTGAATTTAACTTGAGTCAGAAAAAAATCTTGGTCTTTAAAGCTTCCCCAAAAACATAATCATGTAAATCCTGGTTCATAAAACGTGAATTTTATATATGGCAGCCAAAATCTTGAGAGCAGTGATATTTGGTTTCAACCCCGTGTGAATGAGCTCATGCCGCTTCCACGCAGACGGGTCCGAGAAGCGCTTAAAACGCGTCCGGCAAGCATGAGGCTTCACCCCGGTGTGCGTTCGTTCGTGAGACTGCATTTTGGCCTTTTCACTAGGTCCAGTCCTTGTTCCTTTCTTGTGGTGAGATAGTGGTCCAGGTCTTTTGCTTGATTGAAAGCTATGTTCTAGAACATACTATTATGCTTGTTATTTAAATGTATTTTGACGGATGCTTTCCTCCTATATTTTTTGTCGCAGAAGTGACACTGGTACTTGGATGGCTCGTGCATGGCTCTGTGGTTTCTCAGTCCACACAAACTGGTAACTGTCTTGTTGCAGATGTCGCATTTTTCAGACTCGCAGCTTGCTTTGTGCCTTCGTAAGTCATATATGGAGAAGAAACGCTTCTGGCAGCGGTCGCAGTGATGCCACAACATATTGTGCTTGCCCCAGATGTGCTCCACAATGTCTTTCTTCCGAGGGAACTTCGCGTCGCATTCGTGACACTGGTACGAGGCCGCAGCTGTCTTGTGCACATTGCAATGCGACTGCAAACGACTCTTGGTCAGATATGTCTTACCGCACTGACCGCACTCGAACATTGGCTGTCCTTGCTTAGGATGGTGGCCGGCCATATGCTCCACCTTTTTGAAGAGATTAGCGAACGGCGCATTACACACGTCACAACGCAGGCAACCTTTCTTCTTGTGCCTGTCCAAGTCCCGGGATGTTTGGAAACATTTGTTGCAAGTAGTGCACTTGTGGCCGAGGTGGTGGTAGATCATGTGTGGGAGCAGGGTCTGTTTATGTGTGTAGGTGGCACGGCATATGTCGCACTGCACGCGTGGCGGCGGCTCCGGCCCGTGCACGCGCTGCCAGTGCTTCTTCAACTCGTTCTTATAGAAGTAGCGCTTGCCGCAGTCTTCGCACTTGTGCGGGTACCGCTTGAGATGCACCTTCTCCAAGTGCGCACTCATGTTACTGGGGTTTAGCAGCACGTCGCAGATACTACAGGCGACTCTCAACTTTATCACCTTATTTTTAGGCGTGACCACGTGCATGTTCTTGATGTGGTTGGCCAAATAGTTTTTGGTTACAAAGCGTTTCCCGCAGTGGTCGCACTCGAACATGTCTTCGTCGCGGAGAGTGGAGTGATGCATGCGCGTGTGTGTAATGAGACAGCTGCGGGAGGCGAAGGAGCGCGAGCAGAACTTGCACCGCTCCTTATAGCCAGCATGCCCGCGCTTGTGACGGAACAGGGCTGCTGGGTCGCAGAAAGCCTTGGGGCAGATCTTGCAGCGATGTGGCTTCAACCCCGTGTGAATGAGCTCATGCCGCCTCCACGCGGACGGGTCCGAGAAGCGCTTAGAACACGTCCGGCAAGCATGAGGCTTCACCCCGGTGTGCGTTCTTTCGTGAAACTGCATTTTGGCCTTTTCACTAAACTTTTTAGGACACATACTGCAGGCGAAATCTCGCTCTTTGGTGTGTATACGTTTTATGTGACTTTTGACCATGACGCTCTGCGTGAACCGCTTGTTGCAAATGGGACAGGGATACCGTCTCTCGCCTGTGTGTAGTATCATGTGTAGTTTCATATTACTGCTACTTTTGAGGGTTTTCCCGCAGATATCGCACGTGCGCATGAAGTCGAAGTTCCAGCCATGTTTGAGTTGCATGTGATCTCTAAAATATTTGGGTACTTTGAAGGCGTTGTCACAAAGCGTGCAATGAAATAAACCCTTTTCATCCCGCTCTACGAATATAGTGTTGCCACCCACTCTACATTCAATAGGCTTAATGAGAACGGGGATTATTTTGGTGGCATCACCGCTTCTTATCTTATTGGTACAAGTAGTTTTAGTTTTCTTTTTGATATTTTTTATGTCACTAGGTCCAGTCTTTTTGGACTCTTTTTTGTTATTTTCATTGTCTCTAGGTCCGGTCCTTCTTCCTATCTTGGGGTGAGATAGTAATATCCTGTGCGACTCCAGGTCCTTTGCCTGGTAGAAAGCAACTCCACAGTCACACGCATGCGGCGCTGGCTTGTGCACGACCAGGTGGGCTTCTAGGGTGCTCTTCTGGTTGAAGCTCCAATAACACACTTTACAGTGATATGGCTTGCTCGGGTCGTGCTCGGGTTTATTAATAGATAAGCTGGAACAGGAAAATATACTCACATAAATAAATATATGGTGAATGCAATATTCTTTACGAATACCAAAGCTGGACTGCACTTCTAATCGAAGGTATATTACGTATGTCCTGTCCCTGTAGTAAAAAGATATATCTAGATATCTATATCTCATCAAGTACCTACAGGAATGAACGCCATGTCACAGTTCTATGAAAACAAAGCTCCGAATCCCACATAGATCCGTTCTGGGACCGGTACTGTACTTACACTATCTACACGGCGGACGTTCCCCTAGTAGACAACATCATGGCAACTTTAGCTGACGATACCGCAATATTAACCAATCACAGCGACTCTATAGAGGCATCAGAAAACCTACAAAAAGGCCTGGACGAAATAACTGCATACATAGCTAAGTGAATGGAAAATTAAAGCCAGTGCGGCAAAGTCTGTCTATGTTACGTTCACACTTCGCAAAGGAAATTATCCTCCAGCACAGTTAGCTGGAACCACACTGCCTCATAATGACAAAGTTAAATATCTGGGCATGCACCTAGATCGCCGCCTAACCTGGAAAGATCATATCATAGCTAAAAGAGACGAGTTAAAAATAAGATACCCAGGCTATTCTTGGTTGCTTTCACGGAACAAGTTGTCTACAGACAATAAACTCCTTTTAAATAATGATGAAGATGCTTTTCAAGCCGATTTCGTCTACAGCGAACGTATTTCCTACGGATAAGTTACTGATGCGTCCTCACATGACTAATATAACTGAAACTATGGAGAAATGTGTAGTGTTTTCCGCTGCAACTGCTCCTTAACCGACATCAAACAACAGACTTGATGGTTTTTAGGTGTCTTCCTCGGTATGAAACTGACGTTCGAGGAGTCAACACGTCCTGAGGATGCCTCGTGGAGAGGCGAAACACGTGTCAACGAGAATATCTTGCCGAAAGAGAACAACAAAGCTTCAAGACACATGGTGCGGTGTTGGTAAGATCTTGAGATCCACGGAGGCCAAGTTGGTTAGGAGGTGAGGCGTGGCGGTGGTATATGGAAGACACACCTAAAAACTATCAAGTCTGTGGTTTAATGTCGGTTAAGGAGCAGTCGCAGCGGAAAAAAACACTACACATTTCTCCATAGTTTCAGTTACAATGGATTTCCGCAAAGTAACGCCTGATTCAATATCTTATGACTACTATATGTACATTATGAGAGAGTGTTCTCAAACCAGTCTGGACATATGACATCCAATTTTGGGGAACCGCTTCCAAGTCTAACATCACCGCCCTACAGAGGATGCAAAATACAATGCTCAGAACTATTATTGGAGTATCGTGGTACACTAGCAACGCAGAAATCCACGAGAACCTGAAGATGAAGACTGTGGTTGAGGAAATCGGAGCAATCAATAATACCTACTGCAATCGTTTGGCACCCCAACACTAGCCGCCAATCTAAGAACCTAGGCTTAAACGAAAGACTGTTTAACCCGGTGACCAATAACAGAGACCTAAATCTAGTATGAAGAAATAGAAGCACACATTTTAAAAGCTCCAAACTCATCCATCTATCTGCTCATACTGCAATCTTCTTTCTTTTTTTTTATTGAGTTATACAGGATTCTCTTGACGGGGCCAGGGTCATAGTGCAATCTGATCTCAGATAGTTGAAGAAAAAAAAATACATATCTAGTCTATCTACTTATATTTTACACCAACTTTCGTTTGAGCTATATTTGAGCTATTTAATCATGAAGACAGATCAAATTTATAACTAACACTTGTAAATTTTCAACTTATAATATTAGAGTCATTTAACCACCTGAAGCACTCAAGCATAAAAAGCCACATAAATGCATAAACTGCATGATACAAATTATTTATTATGCCAGAATAGTTAGAACTTCGAATTAGGTTTATTATGGTACAGGTCACAAGAATTTAAAACTAATATCAATTATTTTTTTATAAAATGTATACATACATGGTCTTCGTATAGTATTTCCTTTGGTGTTCTCTTAAACTGTCTTTGTGTGCAAAGTACGATGTGCAGATATCACATTTGTTAAATTTTTCACGAGTTAATTTCACAAATGAGCTGTTCATCTGAAAGAAATAATTAATTTATTACCTAATTCAATTATTATTCATTTATTCAATAAAATATAACTTAAAAGCGACTTAACACGAAATCGTTATATTTTAAACTAGTGGACGCCCGCAGCTTCGCTCGCATTATTTTGGGATTTAAACAAGTAGGTTATGACACTCCTAAGACCTCATACTACCTACATACCAAAAATCATTATGATCCATACAGCCGTTTTTGCGATATGAGCGTTTAAATAAACAGACAAACATGGACACAGTTAAACAGTCAAAATTTCTGCAAGTTGTTGGAACGTGTTTTGCAATCAATTCGAAGTAGGTATTTCCAACAAAAAAAATATTTTCAATTTTCAGACTTTCAACCCTCTTCAGCTTTATTGTTATTATGTATAGATTTTAGTAAACATAAGCAAGAAATAATAAAAAAAATACAAGCAATAAGGAATCATACATAAGTTCCTAAGTTACTAATATGTTTATTAATACAAGACTAAAAATTTATAATTATTATCTAACCGACTTCTAAAAAAGGAGGTTATCCAGACTTCTTAAAGTTTTTTTTTGTGGGTATGTTACGCGATTACTCCGCTATTTATGAACAGATTACGAAAATACTTCTTTTTATTCGAAGGGGGTTGTTTCTGAGATGGTCCCAAATATTAATTTATTCATTCAGTCTTTTTGTCAAAAAAACATAAAACCAACAAATTAATAAAGCTTATGCAAACTTTTGCAAGATTTTGATATCTACAGTTTTGTGTGATGTGACGAGGTTTGATTGGTGTATGTTTCTAGCTATGTGTTACGATGACAACTCACCAGGGGGCGCTGCTGTATACATTATATCTTTTAAATAACTAGCCCGATTTTGATGCAATTTTCTTTGATAGGCTTAGATTTGTTCAGTAAAGTGACTGTAGACTTGTAGTCAGTTTTTTTTTATATAATGATATTATAATTTCTGGCGGGATTTTGTAGAAGTGTATTCAGAACCAATATATGTATTAAAAGAGAGTTTTATTAATGACTAGCTGATGCGCGCTGTCCGCGTGGAATAGTTATTAACATAAAAACGGTTCCAGTGAGTAAACCTTAAAACATAGACATATAGGTACTGTAGCGGACATTTTGTTGGATTATTGCAAGAGAAATAATTCTTTCATACATATTTTTTGATATCTTGAACGGTTTTCGCAGCACATGCAACGGAAGCCCTCAAAATCAAACCTCGTCATAGAAAATAATTTACAATTAAAATAGTCCACACTAAAATAAGAAGTAATTACGAATAATACTTCTAATCTAGGGGTGCGGGTTCGATTCTCGCAAGACATGAATAATTATGAATATTTAAATTTGTAATTATTTGTGTTGAGTCTGGTCGTTTCTATTTATAATAAGCATGTACAAAAAAAAAGTATATATATATATATGTATGATATCTGTTATATACCTAGTACCCATGATACAAGCATAGTATGGGGTTAGATGGCGCTGTGTGATATGTCCTGCAATATTTATTTTATTTAATTCAACGAATAAGTAGTAATATAATAATACTTACATGGTCTAACATAGCCAAATGTGTTTCCTTATGTGTTTCAACATCTAATTCTGTATTAAAATTACTTTTACACAATGAACATTGGTATATATTATTTTCTGTTCTAACATCTTTATGGACAATTACTCTAATGGCCTTCTTCATGAGAATCCATAGCTCCATAGCTTTATTTTTAACAAGTCTTTTCTTCATTTTAAGATAAGCCTTAATCTTCTTTTTAAGTGTTTTTCTGTATTTGTGAGCATCAATAACTTTAGGATGTTTCTTTGTCTTATGTTTGTCAGCTTTCTTTTTAACAAGTCTTTTCTTCATTTTAAGATAAGCCTTAATCTTCTTTTTAAGTCTTTTTCTGTATTTGTGAGCCTCAATAACTTTAGGATGTTTCTTTGTCTTATGTTTGTCAGCTTTCTTTTTAATAAGTCTTTTCTTCATTTTAAGATAAGCCTTAATCTTCTTTTTAAGTCTTTTTATGTATTTGTGAGCATCAATAACTTTAGGATGTTTCTTTGTCTTATGTTGGTCAGCTTTCTTTTTATGTATGGCATCATAACGGACATGATTTACTTTGTCATTATTTATAACAGCAGAACCAACACTTTTATCATCACTGTCCTGGCTTTTATCATCCTTTTCCATTATGTTATTTATGCCTGTCTCTTCAATCAAGGTGGCATATTGAATAAGAAGTCTTGCAGCTGTCAGCCTTATATTCGTATATTGACCAGTGTTAGACACATTTTTATCACAAGTGTCTGGCTCTATGAAAACCTCATTTTTAGGGTTGCTGCTATTATAAGCAGCAGCTGAAATTCGAATTCTTTGCAAAGCATCATCTAGATTTTGATAAAAATCATGCATATTTACAAGATTTATCTTGGCTTATTTCTTTTAAATTGTGTTGCCTTATCTTTACTGGTCTACGGTTCTACAAGTCCAAGCATAAATAATTCTGAAATCAATAAAAATAGAAATAAATGTTACAATTAATGGATAAGCAAGTTATTAAGTACCTACCTACTATTGGAACAGAAACACCTGAGTATGAAGGTACTAGTAACTACAATTTAATAACACCCATTGTATTATGGAACAGACAAACCTTCATTACATTATGCACAAGGTAAAAATTTGGATAATCCCCAGTGTCAAATACAAGACTCAGAATCAAGATAAAAAAATGGTATTCTCAAATATGTTTCTAACAAGTACCTACCTACGTAGTTGAGCAATCGTATTTCGTAAATTTATACTTGATTCTGAATTTAAGGTGTATTTTTATTTTGTGATTTGTATGATCTAATATAAATATTAAGTACCTAACTAGTTAAGTAATTAATTTTTGGAATCACTGTAAGAAATTTTTTAGCTTTACGAATATTTTTATACTAAGTAACTTATATTTTTTATATTATCACACACACTTAGAATATTTACACACAATGTACATTGCAATGTGATATTACACATCACGATTACGATTAACACTCTATTTATGATCATTTTATCATATTTTTTATTAATAGGAAAACAATTTTAAGATACCTTGATAAATTGTTTTCACTTTGTTTTAAAAGATGAATTATGTAGGTAGGTATATTTATATTTATTATATATTTATACTTATATTTATTATATAATCATACACATTGTATATTGCAATATGATATCATACACATTATTTAAATAACGTTTTACACTTTATTTATGATCACTTTATCATAATAATAATTATTAGAAGAAACATTTTTGAAGGTACCTTGAAAATTGTTGTCACTCCTATAGTAATAAATAGGACGGTTTAACGATTACATAGCCCTTTTCTAAATTGAAAATAAGAACAACACAATACAAACTAAACTCAATAATAAAGTAAATATACTTACAAAGTTTTTCGAAGTTTTTAAAACCTTTAGAAAACGAAAACCTATGAATACTACACAGAACAGAATACAAAAGGGCGCTAATGATATCACAGACTACTAAATTTTTTTTTTTAATAAATCCTAACCAACTTCCGATTGTACGGCCAAATGGTTAAGAAATATGGTCGTATTTTACATAGAGCCGGCATTACCCAGCGTTCTCTTATTGGTCTGTGCATTTTCCTCCACTCACTTTCTTATTGTCTCGGAGGAAATTTTACTCCGAGGTCGTTTTATAAAACTTCAAAACATTTTCCTTTTTTGCTTTTGATTTGGTATCAGAGGATATTCCTTTATTTTTTCTGGATAGGTCTCGGAGGTTTCCTCCGAGGGATAGGTTGTGAAAAATTTGACGAGTGACCTTTTTATTCAGCCAAAATGTAAGTCAGTTAAGTTAGTCAAGTAGCGGCAAAGAATCAAATAATACTATTACCTTTTTTAAAAAAATAATGCTGAGCTGTCATACGTACCATGATACTGCTGGATATAGAATTTTGTAGGTACAGAATATTTTTTCCTCGGAGGAAATATCACAATGGAGGGAGCCATAGAGACGTTGCCGCTCTTACGTCTGTGTGTAAAGCACTTAAGTGTGTCTTTGTCTTTCCTTCAGAATGAAGCTACGAGTAAAAGAGATAGCAAATTTACATGCTGGCAACGCCGCACCGTGTCTTTTCATCACCGACTAGTAGACCAAAACATTGCGTTTGTGCTTTAGAATTTTAAAGAATATCAAGTGATTTTACGGTGTTACAGATTTGTTTAAAGTTAAATGTAAAACTATGTCGTGCTCAGCAGTGTCATGTTCATCAAGAACTACAAAAGGAGGTGTAAAAGACCCGGATTTGTCATTTCATTCGTAAGTTGGTGACAATGTTTTAGTCATTGTAAATGCTAAATTAATGATGTTTTTAACCAAAATGCTATTGTACCATCATATTAACAATCTAGTTTATATACATACATGTGATTTGGGTCAAGATAATGTCTAAAACTGTCTTAAAACAGCAAAAGTGTTAAAATATAATTTAAGCATCAATTCTAGTGATGTCCGTACCATAGATTTTAGTTTTATCGATATATCGATAAAAGATATATCTTCTAATCTTGATAAAATTGTGCCTAAGTACATGTAATGTAATGTCATAACTAAATGTATTTTTTACACTGAATTATGTACATATCGTTTCCTTTTTCTTTTAACGTACAACTTATTTTTAGGTTTCCAAAATGTCCAGAAATGAGAAGTGAGTGGATTAAAGCTGTTAGGCGTGATAACTGGGAGCCAACAAAATATTCCAGACTGTGTTCAAAACATTTCGAAACATTACTTTAAAATACATGCATTTTTATTCACTTCACCAATTTTCCATCGATAGACTTGATGGGAATGTCACATCACTAGTCACACACACTAATGCAAATCTGTAACTGCACACTAGCAAAAAGTGGCCACGCTCAAAATCTCTATGGCTCCCTCCATTGTGATATTTCCTCCGAGATTTTTTCCGACTTACGTTACGCACCTAACCTAACTATTGGTGATTTTTCCAAGTGACAGTGTAGCTACACATTGAAAAAAACTACAAATAAAACTGAAAGGCATACAACTCTAGGAGGAGGAATACTTATAATATTATTAGGTATCATAATTTTTCTTGCCACAGTGGTGAAACTGCAGCCAAAACATTGAATAATAATAATTTTAACTCTAGAAACGAATAAGTGGTTATAATTTTACTATCCAAATCTTCCTTGCCACTACATACCTACTATGTAGATGAATATTGTGTTGATTTTCTTATCTATAGAGGTTTTCCCAATTTGAATTTTATTGTATAAATCATAAAGGACTTAATTCTCTGAACACATTAGGCAAAAGTAGCACACAAAGTAGTATTTATAAAGGTTTAAGACTATACAGATAATGTTATTTACATTTCAGCCTGCTGATAAGTAACTTGTGCCCAAGTTGTTAGTTGGTAATGCTGAAAATGGCTGCTCAAGTAAGTTTTTTCTTAATATAATTAAATTATTTCTACTAATGTTCACTATTCAGTACCTACACAATTATCTTATGAACATTATTCAGGATATATAATTTCAACATTGACTTTATTTTTGTTATTAATGAATTAAATTTGATATTGTAATAAGACTGCAGTTGAGCAGTTTTACTTGTTTTTTACAATGAGAACAAATTTTCATAGATTTTACTGGTAAATTCTGTATAGGTACATGTTTTAAAGAAAATTATTACACTTAAAAACTTAATAACCAATCTAAATCTATATGAAATGCTAGTAAGAAGTTATAATGAATACCAGTTAACAATCCTTAGACTAGTCTTATCATCAGTATTCATATATTCAGCAAAACATTGACTTTGACTAGTTTATAATAGTAGTAGTGGGCTGGAGCACTTATATTATCTTTAGGCTTTTCTAAAGATTTTCTAAGTGCCCCTTTTTTGTAGTAGTAGAAGTAGTATGTTTAGTTTTTCTTCCCTTGTTTTTATATTTTATTGTAATAAATTAATCACAATACTTATATTAAATTGTATCTTATTAACAAGTTTTAAATCCTGAATCTGAAACCTTCTCATATATTTAGCTATATAAGTATAAAAAAAATAACCTGAATGATAGAAAGTCCTCAGTGAATTCCTTAGGACTTACAAATCAAATATTAATATCATTAATTAGATTATTTTCCTGCCGTTATTTCCTAATGAGTAGAAATAATCCTGGAACTGTTTTAAAGTTGGACTTTATGATGTTTTTTTGGACCCTATAAAGCTGAAAATTATGTCAAGTTGTTCACACTTCTTGTGATTACCTAGTTTTCTGTCATTGGATGTAGAATGCTTTGATGAAATTCGACAAACATTACCAAGGCTAGTAATCAGAAAGCACAATGGGAGATATTATTTGGGGTCATTCTAAATATACTATAAAACATAAAGGTGACTGACTGGCGTACAAGAAAAAAGGCTATGCTCAGCAGTGGGTGATAGTGGGCTGATGATGATGATGAAAGGTGACTAACTGAAAAGTTAAAGGATGTGGTGAAATGAAATCTTTAAAATTTGATGTGGTGTTTAGTGGTTATCTGAAAGTGATAACTTTTATCAATAAGGTTACCACCACATAAAACTTTATTTATTTTTATTTGTAATAAAATTTATTTGTTATGTATGTTGCAATAAAGAAATATCCATCTTAAACTATTTTATTTATTTATACTTTAAGATTTTATGTACATAGTTTCCACTAACTGAATAAATTAATTTGAATTTTGAAAAATATTTAGATTTTATGAGACATTTAACAACACAGGTTTGTTTATGTCTTTTTACAAGTATAAAATAACCTTTTTAAATTTTGCAGTTAGAGACCATAGTGAACACCTACAAAACCCTTGCCAAAATACCAGCGGTAGCCGGTGGCAAGTTGAACAAGGCTGGCACAAAGGTGTCAGTGAACTGGTCGGTAAGGAATTTGGATGCAGGCAAGAATACCAAGTATGCAACCACTTACACCCTGGATGAGGAGCTCAGAGCAGTGGAGCAGAGTGAGTTCCCAGCTGATGTTAGTAATGTGTGAGTATCTGTGTCAACTCATTTAATTTGACTTATTTTTATGCTAGTTGTAAAAGTAGTCTATGATACTTCTAAGACCTCATACCAGGGGGGTGAAACTTAGAACAAAATGCAAATATAGAAACACAGTGCTGCTAATCTATATTTCTTGACCGCAAATGAAATAGTAGATGTCGCTTTACTAAAAAAAAACATACCTACAAAGTTATAGCCAAAGAAGAAAAATAAGTCAATCAGAAGTGACACTAACTGACGATTGAAAAAAAAAAATTTGAAAACTTCAGTTGGAAAATCCAAGATCTTGTGTGAATTTGTTTGTTTTATTTTATGATTTCTTCATATTCATATCAACAACTAGTGTGCTACAGTAACTTCTAATGTGATAATATACAGTTGGTGTCCAATGTTAGCCGGGAAAATACTATAATGTGATGGTGACGATACACAAAATGTCGGAGCAAAGTTAATACTAAAGACATAATTATTAATATTACAAAATAGTAAAATAATATTCTGCGTTTTATTTTAACTTCTAACATATATGTAAGGAGCAAGATGTAGGTAGGTGTTGTATTTATATTTTAGGCTATAGGATATATACGTAAGTATTACTATATATATATGTTACGGTAAATGTGGATAATGCGGGAATTATGCATAATTACCAGTGCTCTCGGTAAAAGTGGGAAAAACTTTCGAATTAATCACATTTACCGGTAATCATAGGCTCACGCTTGACTACAACTTGCCTGATGTTAAGCAAGTTATAATTTACGATCTAGCGCGCTCGCTAGAAGTAACCGTTTTACTCTCGACTTGGAGATCGACTAATTATAATTCAGAGGGAGTCTTTGGAACCTCTAATGTATAACGGTGCCTCCTTGCCGAACCTCTACTTGTGCAATTTATTTTAATAAACATTTTGATTCTGCTGTTTGATTTTATTATATTCTACCAAAGGGGTATGGTTATCTATACTTCTATACTAATATTATAAAGCTGAAGAGTTTGTTTGAACGCGCTAATATCAGGAACTATTGGTGCGAATTGAAAAATTATTTTTGTGTTGAATAGAACATTTATCGAGGAAGGCATTAGGCTATATAACATCACGCTGCAAGTAATAAGAGCGAAGAAACAATGGATAATGTGGAAAAAAACGGGCAAATTTATTCATCTTTTAGGGCTTCCGTTGCGTGCGCTGTGAAAACGCTCCAAAATGCAAAATAATATTGCCTCAAATAACTATTACACGCGGACGAAGTCACTGGCACAGCTAGTTGTATGTAATTACCGGTAAATGTGGATAATTCTCTACATTTACCGTGTGCGTTGGTAATTATGCATAATTACCGGTAATTATGCATAATTCCCGATTATCTACATTTACCGTAACATATATATATATATACAATATTCGTTTTGGTCAAGAAATGCAGAGGGCGCTTCAATTTGATTGGCATTAAAATTGCACAAGATGGCTCTCTATTCCTGGTATATTATATTACTCTATGCCTCATACTATCTATATACCAAAAATTAAGATGATCCATTCAGCCGGTTTTGCGTTATGGGCGTTTAAATATATAAACAAACAAACAGAAACACAGATAAACAGACATAATTTCTAGAAATTGTTGTAATGTGCTCTGCTATCAATTCGAAGTATTTCCTTTTTAAATACATTTGTTCAATGTTCAGATGAATTATACATATGTATAGAGGAATTAAAATAATTTAATTATGGATGAAGTTTAATAACTAATGTTATGTACTTACTTAATAAAATATCTGTGTGTTTTTTATTTTTATATTATGGCTTATTATAATTTAATAGTTTTAGAACGATTGAAATACATACTTTATTTATTGATTGATTGAGGTTCAATAAAAATTGCACTGAACAAAGCACTGGTCAATTCAGTCATTCATTCTGATTTATACAACGATGGAGAGGTTTAATAAACTTTGATTGTACTTAATCATACATTTATTTAAATGTGATAGTGTTTGTTGGTCTGATTACTTCTTTTTCATGAAAAAAAATAAGTGTTATTAGAAAAATACATTATTTGGGTTTACTTTAAATGCATACTGAACTGTTTATCTGGTTATTTAAATGCTCATAACGCAAACACGGCTTAATGGATCATCATGATTTTTGATATGTAGGTAGTATGAGGTCTTAGTAGTATCATAGGCTACTTTTTATCTCAAATTAATGCGAGCGAAGTCGCGGGCGTCCACTAGTTATGAATAAATTATTTATCTGGTTCAAAGAATATTTGTAATAACAGATTGCTATCAGCGGTGTCTCCCAGCGAGACATTCAAGGCTATCATCCGAGAAGAGAAGAGCGGCAAAGATGCCAAGAAGCAGTTTCTGGAGGTGTGGCGGCGGAGCACCCTCGCGCACTGCATCGACCTCACTGCACTCGACCTGCACGGGGATGTGTATGCAGATTGTAAGGATTTTTACTTATATTTCTATATATGTACCTATATTAATAAAACTAGAGTGCTGAACACTTCATAAAAGATAAACACAGTCTATACATAGCGGAGTAACATATGCACAAAAACAAAACATTCTGACGAATCGACAACATCTTCCTTTTTTGAAGTCGGTTAAAAACGATTTGGGGATTCTTAAAATTGATAGTAGAACACATTCAAATAGTTAAGATTTTTGTCTCTTAGTATAATATAATAAATATAGTACTTATCGTAATATTTTTTTCTTGACGTGACATAGGCATTTGGAGAATAGGAAAAGACAATATTTATGTACTTTTTAACTGGAAATAAATCATGTTTTTTTATATAGACAGGAAAGGGCGGCATACGGCTTTTATGTTATAATGAATTAAATATTTACTTAGCTGTGGATATGAAAGATAACTTTATTTCTTTACGTATGAGCAGCACAGTAAGTAGAGTGTTTTGTGAGGAATTGAAATGTTTGTCATGTTTGAACAGATGCATTATGAACTCTTAAGAGTCTAAAAGAAAAGATGTGTTATCAAGATGTGTGTATCCATTAAAAAAAAAACTTTTATTTTCCAGCGGAATTCGGCAACCTGGACTGGAACCACGATGAGAGCAAGCTGGTGTACGTGGCTGAGAAGAAGCTGCCTAAACACGAGCCCTACATCAAGAGGAAGCCACCCAAGGAACAGAAGAAGGGAGAAGACAGCAACGGAGCTGGCGATGATGCGCCTAAGAAGGTAGGAATTATTGGATAAGTGAAGAAAGTGTAGTAGATATTATGCAAGTGGCCAACTCTCGTGTCGTCAAACCACTCTAGAAACTTTATAAACTATTTATTGGTAACAAAATACC
The DNA here is from genome assembly GCA_927399415.1 of Macaria notata. Taxonomy (NCBI): domain Eukaryota; kingdom Metazoa; phylum Arthropoda; class Insecta; order Lepidoptera; family Geometridae; genus Macaria; species Macaria notata. Next base: position 7,675,937 of record OV656725.1, on the reverse strand, counting down.
TGTTAGAAGTCAATAAACAAAATAATACAACAATTAAAACATAGTAGGTACATTCTTCTATTTGTATATATATATATTAACTGGCACCTTCAATTATTATTAATCTCGATAACTTTCAATAAAACTACTACGTAACTTGGCTATCTTGCACAACACTTTTTACACGCATTTTTTTTTTCTATATCAAAATAGGAAAACACTCCAGCTATCATAAATCTATTTTCATGAACTCCACACTAGACATAAGCCTGTATCATGGAGGTCTGTCCATTTACATGTTTATTGACTTTTTTTTACAAGGAATGGGTTTGCACTTGTAATTCAATCAGTTCTAATCTAGTTTTGCAATGTTCTGTGTGTTTCAGGGTGAAGAGTTCTTGTACCGGCAGGACTGGGGCGAGCAGCTGGCGGGCAAGTACCACTCCGTGATAGTGGTGTGCTCCGTACAGGACGAGAGCCTCGCCGTGCTCGACCATCTGCCGGCGGGCTGGTGTCCCGGACAGGTGACTGATTTGTACTGTTACACTGGTTTATACTTTAATATTAAAACTTTCGTGAGACATAAAAAAATGTATATTGTTAGTACCCATGATCCAAGCGTAAGCTTAGTATGGGGCTAGATGGCGCTGTGATATGTCCTGAAATATTTTATTTTTTATTTACACTAAACGGCTTACATACGCGAATTACACGTGAGTGAAAACCGTTTAGTTAACATACGGTTTCATACTATTTGACACTATTTGATACTGTAAGTCACATAAGATCCATGATAAGTTTTTAGTGCTAAACCCGCACTATGGTTGATAACTTAAACTCTTTATGTGTAAATGAGCGAAAATACCGGCAGGATTCGATTTTAACCGTAGCCTAGTGGTTAAAGCGTTTTGGTTGGTAATCAGAAATACGCAGGGTCGAATCCTGCCGATCATGATCATTTTTGCCCATTTTTTAATAAAAGGTTAAAGTTATGTAAGATATTGTCACTGTTAGATTGTGTTTCATAGCTTGACGATGTTTGACATTGTTAGTCTGCTTGACACTCTTAACCTAAGCCATACGTTTATTTTCTCTCTGGTGTCCAGTTACTTGTAAAAAAAATGAAACTTGTATCACCTGTCCAGATGGTGTTCGCCCCGGACGGGACGCGCGTGGTGGGCGTGGCGTGGCCCACGGAGCCGCGCCGGCTCGGACTCATCTTCTGCACCAACAGGCCTTCATACATCTTCTCGCTCTCTCTCGACGGAAACATTATGAGTAAGTATTCCAGTAAACAACATAGGTTAACTATGTCTCTATGAATAATAAATATGTTATCTAATACCCATGATTGACATGGCATTTAATACAAAAGTATCAACAGACCATATAATAATAAATATTCCGGGACATTGCACACAGCGCCATCTAGCCCCACACTAAGCAAACGCTTGTGTCGTAGGTACTAAATAATGAATATAATACATAGGTACATACTTTTATTTTGTAAATACATACTCATTATATGTACATAGATACGTACAAACGATCAGACCCAACACAAGTAAATATAAATTTTAAAATTCATAAATACTTGTGTCTCGTGGGAATCGAACCCGCAATCCCTAGATTAGAAGGCAGAGCCACTACAGACTATGCTAACAGGCCAATCAATCTTTACGGTATCTCTAAAACTAGATACGCCAACATATAAAAGCGCATTAATTTTCGTGTGGACTGCTAAATGCGTAACAGTGTTGTGTCGTTTAATGATTACTTGATGTAGTTTCGCGTCTGCATGCAGCCCCCTGATATGTATCAATGCTGCAGCGTAGGATGTAACACGCTCACCTAGAAGGTACATATGGACTACATATTTGAAATCTCTTGTATTGTACTCGTAGTTCGAATGAAACAGAGTTTCCGGTGGAGTGTTTTAAAGTTTTGCCGTCCAGAGCCAAAAAGAGTTCAGCACGTTTCACTTCGTTTCGCTTATCTTTAAATATTTGTTATTCGGCACTTTTCACCCTATCATTTCGTTTCCTCTATCTTGGAAATGCTTCCCCTTTTCCCAGCCAAGTATTCACCGGAAGGCAATGCGGTGCGTTCCCCGCGCTACAGGCCGGGCGGAGACCTCGTGTGGATGCAGCGCGCGGCGGATGGACCTCACCACGCCTGTCACGAGATTGTAGCTTGGAGGGACTCCACTGTAAGTAGGAGAGTCTTCAATTCCTCATTACTGAGGGTCGTAACTCCCCCTCCTCACGGAATTGACGGGAACAATTATTGGGAAGTTATCTTAAACAAATAAGTACATCGTTGTGGGTGCTTACTGCCCAGGTTCTTCCGCGTGTTCTCGGATAAGTAGTTAATACCTACAATTTGTAGATAGATAGATTAATACTGCATTAAACGTACAAAACGATGCTACGAAACAGGAAAATATATTTTAAATCTAGTGCCACGAATGGCGGCCTAATTGCTAAAAGCTTAATGAGAATTAAAAAGTTTTATGTAAAATGGTAAGTAAGTACGAGTATTTACGAGTAGCTTTAGAGTTGTTACCTCTTGTGTTTAACGCAGCTCTTGTGTTTGACTGGTTTAACGCAGTATATATAATAATTGCTATTGCTATGATGTCATTGTTATTCTATAACAAATAAATAACGATAAAGGAAATAAAAGTATTTTGTGCACGAAAAACCTTCTACTTTTTTGGCAATGACCTTCTTTTTTCACTCTTATTTTTCTCTTCTGAGTAAATTCAACTACTAGCAACCAATCAAAACTAAAAAAAACTTTTTTAGAAAGATCGGTCTCACTATCTTTGTAAATAACTTATAACTTACAAATTTCTCTAATCTATTTTCAGGAGAAAGTCATCTCTTTAGTCGACATAGTACAAAAAGAGAAGAAAATCGCCAACGGAGAAGTGTTCTACGGAGCCTACAACCAGAGTCTTCCGAAGCACTGCTTCGCTCAAGATGGCCGCCTCGTGTTCTGCACGCCGCAGAAGAATGAAGTTAGGATCTATGTTGTACATCCAGGTATTTTTTATTGAATTTTATTCTTTTACACAGAAAACTTGCTATATATTGAGATATTTTGTACATAGAATGAAAGTTATCTCTTTATTCACTCATTTCACCATTAAATTATATCCATACTATACCTTATTTTTCCTGTACGACATTTATGTAATTATTTTTACACTGGCTAACACTTACATCAAAAATATACTTATTTGTGTCGACAAAATTACCCAGATTACCACGCGCCCACCGGGACACGCAAATTTTGTCGACATATATTTTTAACGCAAGTGCTAACCGGCGGTAAAACTAGTCATAGCCACCACCCAAGCATTTGTTAAGCATATAGATGGCGCTGTATTTAATTTCCCATCTTTTTTGCATCCGGGGGTATTTTGGGGTGCAGATTTCAAATCTGAAATCGAAATGTCAAAAAATAAAGATGGCCGCCATACATGTGAAATTTTCGAAAAGGTGGGGAGTAGTTCTCAATGTTGCTGGTAGAAGAAAACATTGTATTTTATGTTTACTTGTATTGTATGTAAAAATCATTACTAGAATTTAACATTTTTTAAAACGAATACTTGCTTTATTTTTATAGTTATAGTCTACATATACACTATACTATACAATGTGACGTGTAAAATGGCTTTATGAATAAATTATGATTATGATTATGATGATTATGATTATGATTACATACTTGTACATCAAACATTGAAGTTTAATGATTTTGTTTCCCTCAGAGTCAGGTAATATGACGGACATCTCTACCCGGTCGGCCGGCTCCAGCACCGTGCTAGACGTGCAGAGTGACGTCATACTGGCGACACACTCCAACCTCACCACGCCGGGGGAGGTGGGTAACTAACTGTATATATATGTAGTTCTATCTATGTAATATAGACATGATGATAATTAACATCAAGCAATCGATTCACATACAAAATACTTACCTACTTTCTCCTTTACGTTTACTCGGCGCAGCGACCCAAAGCAAGTCTTGGCCTCCGAAACAAGAAAGTGCCGATTTCGCCGGTCTTGAGCTACTTCCTACCAATCTGCAGCTCACAATTTTCGTGGAATTTCAAGATATGATTCACACACACATACACACAAAAAACACATTTACATTCTAATATTATTATAAGATATCTACTACATATTATTATAGTGATTTTCCTGTGTTAAATAAGTTAAATGTAGCTTGCCCACGGCAGGAGATACTGTAGCCTTGCTACACAGGATCCTAGGATACCTAGCGCAAGGCTCAAAACCTAAATTCAACATACAACATGTACACACAAGATCAAAGCATTTACTGTATAAATTGTTTACATAAATAAATACCTAATTGTTTTTGTTTACATAAATCATGATACCATGGTCTCCTAGTATGATCTTAAAGTAAGATTCACAAAACACTGAAACAATTAATAAAATACATTCGTACTATAAGATGTTACTACTTAAAATAATGTATATGTTACGGTAAATGTGGATAATGCGGGAATTATGCATAATTCCCGGGAATTATGCATAATTACCAGTGCTCTTGGTAAAAGTGAGAAAAACATTCGAATTAATCACATTTACCGGTAATTATACATAATAACCATACCCCTTTGGTAAATGTAGAAAATAATGAAATCAAACATGGAAAAAAACAAAACAGGCAAGGCACTGAACCAAAAACCGCACTGAATTATAATTTGTCGGTTTTCAAGGCGAAAGCAAACTGGTTTCTTCTAGGCAAGTGCGCTGGATCGTAGATTATAACGTTGTTTAACACCAGGCAAGTTGCAGTCAAGCGTGAGCCTATTTCATGTAAAAAAACTCTAGTAAAAAATAAAATAAAATAAAAACTTTACTCTACTCTACTCTACTTTACTTTAATTTATTGTAGGTATGTTATTTTATTTTATTTTATGTTTTGCCACCAAACACCAAATAGAAGGTTTGAGCTCTTGATCCTCTACTCGTGCGATTTATTTATTTTATTTGTACATGTATTTATTCTCATAAACATATTGATTCTGGATCTGGTACAGAACCGTACAACCAAGCCTTTCCCGCTCCCCCTGGTTCGTGGGCGTAGATATGTGCCGAATTGATTTTGTAACTGCCTTTAGGCTTCGTTCTGGCCACATATCTACCCTTGAATAGTTTCGCATTCCTAATGGGGCGATATTTTCCCTTTATGCGCTGAGTGTAGACTGGTGGAAGACATTGTGCATATCTTGGCAGAGTGTGACCGGAACGAAGCTGAGAGACAGCTTTTTTTACTAAATTATAGTTTAAAAAAAAAAGTTTTGGGATGGTATAACAGTGTTTTGGGCGACCCGCTATCGCGGGCGGCCAGGGCACTATACAAAATTGTAAAAATAGGTATTAAGAGGAGATGAGGATGTATTAAGTTCGTTCGGGGGTGACATTTTCTATTTGAAAAAAACCCCCTTAAATAAAGAAGATTAAAAAAAAAACATATTGATTCTGATGTTTGATTTCATTATTTTGTACATTAACCAAAAGGGTATGGTAATTATATATAATTACCGGTAAATGTGGATAATTCTCAACATTTACCGAGTGCGTTGGTAATTATGTATAATTCCCGATTATCTACATTTACCGTAACATATATATGACTTAATTGATGAATATCACCCATGTCCCAGGTGTACGCAGCCCGCCTTCCCCCCGCAGGCAGCGAGGCCGCCATCAAGTGGGTGCGAGTGAGCGAGACAACACACCCTCTGCCTATCGCCTCCTCGCACACGGAGTATCTCCAACTGACGCACGATAACAATGATGACGTCAGTGAGTGTTATAAAGAAGCATTTTTATATTATTAGAAGATTATTTATTTATTTATTCATTCATACTTGCACACATACCATTATAATTATAATTTTCCAAAAAAAAAATACATTAGTTAGATTAGACGAGGTTGAGCGAGTTAACATGATCTCTACCTATAAATTTTTGAAATACATGACTGAATCTCATGTCTGGTATCGTCACGTCAACAATGAGTCGCTAAACGCCTGTAGTACTGGTGTATTCTAGCAGACTTATTTAAAAGCCAGTTGCATTCTACTAAAAGTATGCTGCAGTGTCGCTTGTTCGCATGTCACTTGAGGTGACTGATTGACTGTCTCCTGTAAAAAACGTCAAAACAATGGATCAAATCTATTATTATGTATGTATATATTATTGTATTATTTGTTTATATTTATGCATATAATATACATAGTATAAACTTTTCGATTTATTTTTCATTATATTATTTAATATCTTAAACACCTCGTCCTACTCATTTATTTTGAAGTTTATATCCCTGCCAGGTCGGTTGCCTGGAAGAGATCTCTCTTTGCGATAAGGCCGCCAAATAAGACGCTGATTTTAATTTCTATGTTTTTGATTTGTATTTTTTTATATGTGGTGTTTTAATAAAGTATTTCTCTATCTATCTATCTATCAATTCAAATTTTAAACTAACATTGTGCATCTATCTAGTGGCGCCATCTCTCTCTAGCGCAGTATAATTAATGATTAAACGAACTTACCTGTACGTGAAGTTCTATTTAATTGTACAATAGTTTTCACCCGAAGATATTGACATTGTATATCCCTTTCAGAATCATTCTCAGCGATATACTTCGCTCCTAAAACAGAGGAGGGTAAGAAGTTACCCCTCATAGTGTGGCCTCACGGAGGTCCACACTCGGGCTTCGTGAACGCATACTCTTTGGAAGCGGCCTTCTTTAATATGCTAGGTAAGTGGTTGGCTCTAGTGTTGAGATTTTTAGTGTGGCATTAGTAGCTAGTTTTGGTGTCGGACTTAATAAACTGCCTTTGGAATTACAACACATTTATTATTATAACAGGGCTGTATATAAATGATAATGATTGGGTTTGATGCAAGTAGGTACTAAAAAATAGTTAAATATAAACTTTTAACGGAAAATCCAGACGGGTTTCAATTAATCGATACACGACGTTTTCAGCACATAATTGCTTTCAAATTGCTAATTTGAGAGCAAATTGATATTGGTAACTATTTAAATATGGAGGTCATAGTCTATTCAAAAGAAAAAAAAAACTTTAATATTACGTGTATTGTTTTTTTTGTCCTAACATAATTGAACAGCCAAGAAACCCTTTATCACGACCGATATAAAAACCACAAAAAAATCTACAACAAGCATTTATCTTGCATGATAATTAGTTCCCATTTGGCTGACGCACTCAAAATTGCAGGATTCGCGGTAATACAGATCAACTACCGCGGCTCCACCGGCGCGGGTGATGCCTTCCTACGCTACCTGCCGGGGAAGGCGGGGGACGCCGATGTTAAAGACTGCAAGCTGGCAACAGATGTCGCTTTAGACAAGTTTCCCATCAACAGCCGACAGGTAGGATACTAAACTTAAAAAAATATATAAGTAATTGCAATGAAGAAGATACAGAAATTCAATAGCCAACAGAAATGATTTTAAAAATCAAAAACTCAAACAACTCAACTCATATATACATTAAAATTATTGCTTCACAAAAACCTCGATACAATATGCCATAAAACAATAACTTATATTCTGGTAATAGCTAATCAAAAGGTACATTTAAATATTTTGCTTGTTATTTTGTAACTTTTATTTATTATATTTATACAATATACATCAATCAAGCTAAAATCTTTGTAATGAAAAGTGTGAAACAAATAATTTTCCCAACTTTTTTTTTTGAGTTTAATAAACAAACAAATATAAAAAAAAAACACATAAATCCTCCAGGTAATGCTAGCAGGCGGCTCTCACGGTGGCTTCCTAGTGACTCACCTGAGCGGGCAGTACCCGGACACATACCGCGCCGTCCTCAGCAGGAACCCCGTGGTAGATGTCGCCACCATGTACAACTACACCGACATCAATGATTGGTGAGTGGGGCGGGAGACAGATGGCGCTGTGTTTAAGTTTTACGGTAGATGAATGGAGATGGCGCTGAGCATAAGTTTTAAAAGAGTTGTTTGAAAATAAAATTACGAAATAGGATTGGTTCTGTTTGGTAATATATTCACAAACGGTAAATGAGCGGTTTTAGTCAATATTTGACTGCTACAATACATTTTTTTATAAATCCCCAAAATGCGTCACTTAAATGACGAAACGTGTCGAAAAATTAAATCGGTCAAGAATGTACAAAGTACCAAATTAAAACTATCCTTGACTACATGTCAAAACTATTTTACTCGGTACTATAATGATCAGTTGCGAAAAAGTTTCACACCAAAACTAGCTACTTCTTACACACAAAGCACCAAAATAAAAAAAAACTAAGAAAAATATCTAAATTGTAATAATGTTAGGTTTTGCATCAATAAGATGCAATTACCGCGGCTCGACGGGTGCGGGCGACGCGAGCGCACGCAGCCTCAGCGGCCATGTCGGGGAGTATGACGTCAGCGACTGCTACCTCGCTCTCACCACCCTGCTGGAGAGAGACGGGGCTAGTCACGTGTTGCTGTATGGAGGTAAAATATGAAAAGTTGATTATTTTTCTGTGACGATTGTTTCTTTGTGATATCATCATCATCAGATTACAGATATATTGGTGTATATTTAGGCCATAGCCTTTGCTTGCTATCAGGCAAGAGCAAACCCGTTCAAGTTAAAAAAATATTTAGGTTGTAGTTTAGTGCGAATAAATTAAATTAAATTAATGCTAATAAAATTTTACCTACTGCTCATTGAAAGCTCTTTAAAATCCGATTAAGTCAGGTAGGTACTTTTTAAAAGATGTTCAAAAAAGATTTTCACCCGGAGGTGAAAAAAAAGAACTTTCATTTTGAAAGAAAGCAGAGTATGACTATATGACTTTGAAATAATAAATACTTTGTTTAAATCACAATCATTTTGACTGACATATTTTTGTAACTACAAATAAAAATACATTTATCATTCATACACGTAGTGGTTAATTTCTCTAGGATTCATACTTTCATCGTGCGACCATCCATACTGTGGAACTCCTTGCCCGAATCTTTATTCTCCTTCAACTATAATTTGTCAGTCTTCAAGTCGAGAGTAAACCAGCTTCTTCTAGGCAAGCGCGCTAGATCGTAGATTATAACGTTGCTTAACATCAGGCAAGTTGTAGTCAAGCGTGAGCCTATATCATGTTAAAAAAATCCATTATTTCGCATACACTTCGCTTATAGGATCGTACGGTGGATTAGTGGTAGCGCACCTTGCTGCGAAGTTCCCCACCTTGTTCCAAGCCATGGCGATGAGGAACCCACTCATAGACCTCGCCACGAAGGGACAATACGCTGATAACTCCGACGGGTGAGTGGCGTGCTGTGATATTGATAGGGGTTTTAGTAAGTACTTTAAACATATACCTACATACATATAGACAAGGTATTTAAGGCCTGATTTATCTGTATGTATATAAAATATTGTCAAAAAATACGAGTTTTTTTACGGAAGTGTTGCGGATATTTATGAATACAATTAAAAAAAATATAGGAGACAGGAAACAGCTCATTTACCGTTTTGTATCTATTTACTAGAAAAATAGGCATTTCTGTCATGCAATTGTTGGTCGCTAAGTAAGCTATTTGTAATATAATCTGCATTCCATTGTTGCTTATTTAAAAAAGAAATTTTCGCATGATACTGGCCAATTGTCGAAAGATATAAACCACCCTAGAAGCCTTTTAAAAACCCCCTTTATAAACTGCATTGGAAGCCTAATTTTGAAGTTACACTAACAGAAACATGTAACAAAATCCTCATCAATGACCCACCTAGGTGCGCAGTGGAAGCCGGTTTTGAGTGGACCGAGGCAGGTCCCATTAATGAGGAGCAGCTGGTGTCGATGAGGAGGTGCTCCCCCCTTGCGCACGTGCACAGGGTAAAGGCTCCTACCGCCATGATGCTGGGCAGCGCGGACAGGCGCGTGCCCTACTACCAGGGGCTGGAGTACATCAGGAGGTTGAAGGCTAATGGAGTCGAGACCAGGTGAGGGGACTATAGGAGGTGTTCAGTGTTCTTAAGGTGAGAGAACAGGTAATTGCGAGAACAGGAGGAGTATTGCTCGCTTGCCGCCTTTTTTACGTGCCGTTGTCCCGGCACGGTTCTGCTTTACTATAAAAGGTGTAATGAAATGGAAACAAAAATAAATGGCGGAGTCCCTATGACTTCGAAGTTGTTGTATATCATGTATTCGTCAAGCACGCAGTATTTGACTGTCCTCTAACCAAGTATGACGGACAAATAGAGGATTTTAGAACCTTAACTGCAGATGTGATTACGTATATAAAAACAATAAATTTATGAAGTAACAAGTTAAAAAAATGCCACACAATAAATAAATGAATTTTCTTCTTGTTCTTGTGGAAGATGGTCCCCAATTTTCTTACCTTCAAATTAATATAACGAGAATAATTTTTTTATTTTTTATTTTATGCGTTTTATTCCATAGCTCACCAGATTTGAAATATAACTCATATAAGGGAATGTTATTTTAATACCAACATATAATATGTACCATGTACATACCACCTATCATTTAAAGTTCATCTTAGGTCTACAATGAAGATCATAGTCACTAACCGATTTACATAATAATACAAAACCCTACTCAAATGACTTATTTCTCTCTTACCACAGAATATACATGTACGAAGACAACCACTCGCTGTCGAGTCCGCCGGCCGAGATGGACAACTTGATCAACGGCGCGCACTGGTTCATGTCCCACCTCGGGGAGTAAACTATTTGTAATCTGTATGTATGTACATATACGCATAATATCCATTCTACCAATAATAATTGATACCATTATAAGTGTAACTCCTTACAAATCAACTATTCTGAACCAAAACCGTAGCTGCATATTTAAATCAAACAATATTAAACGCACCTCTGGCTGCTGCGATACAGGGTACCTAGTGCAGTAGTCACTGGTAACACTAGTATAAGGTCAATTTAAATCAAATTTAAAACTCTGTTAATTAAGTTATTTTTAAGGTAAGAAATAAATATTCTAAATGTCGCGTCAAATATGCTCCCACATTTCTTGTCTCTCCCACACACCATTCGCACACAAAGCTCGCTTGTGATTCGTTATGATTCTGGATATAGTCGATTGCTGCTTGGACACAGTTGGTCGTTGAACGGGCTGAAGCTCCGCTAATCAACTCAACCGGGGCGGTTGACCTTCTCATGGACTTATTTTTTGTTAGTTGCGTTTCCAGTATCAAGTATTCGTAGTATTTACTTTTATATTAATTTCTTACTTTACTTAATAAATTTATTTACAAGTCTTAAACATAATATTAAAATATACAATATACCTAAAATTAAATATGAAGCAAAATAAAATTGTATTATTACTTAATTGTACAACTTGTAATACACAATTTTGTAAGAAAGTACATATTTAAAGTCTTAATATAGACATATATAAAGAAGTAAGTAGTAAGGAAAATATATAAAGAAGTAAGCGTGAAGAAATTGAAAGATAAAAAAAAGATAGTGTATTCTGGTTATCTGTTTTTTATATTTATGTTAGTTTAAGGGTATACTAAAATATGTAAATCAAGAAATACTAAACTTGCCATATACGAGTATGTATTTGAATTTTCTGTAAACCATCTTCTTTTATATTCTTCCGGGTTATCTCAATTAATTTTTAGTTTGCCGTAATGATTGTAAGAGCATATATTTTTTCACACAATTTCATATATATACCATATAATTCCACAATTATATACCTAGTATTTTTAATTATTTTGGAGCTTTTTGAAGCATTTCGAATACTTCGAAAAGTACATTAGAATACAATATAATAAAATAGACTGTTGTAGTAAATCATAAGACTTTTTTATACTCTTAATAAACTTTTAAAATATACTTACCACTTTTCTTTTATCCCGGTGAGACTGTTATTGTTCAAGTCATACCTAACATTTTTTTAATGCTTTCACATGTCAACCTCGCCTGATGTTAAGCAACGAATACAGTAAATAATCTAGAGCACTTATTGAGATCGTCAGGTCTTGTCTCGCTAAAAGACAAATATACTGGTAGTTTGTCAAAAACAGGGATACCTACAAGAAGTTCACAGTTTTTAGCAACACTTCAGCTAGGTACCTATACAAAAAATGTGTAAAGATTTATCTCAGAAACGAAACGCCAATCACAGAAGTTCTTGTAACTCCTATGATAGGCGTATCACTGTCATTGGTTGAAATTATTTATAAAATCATTTTCATTGCCATGTCAGAGGCCCTTAGGGCGGCTTGATAAACTCTCGATACCAGAGTTGGCCACTCTCATTCGATAAAAAGAAGATTGGTTGAAATAGGTATGTCCGTTTAGACGTCTTTGATTGCCGTTTCGTTTTCGATTGAAAACTTTCCAAAGTGAAAATCTTTAGGCGACCTAGTGATAAAAATGCCTCAGTAACCAGATAAAACGAAATATTCAATAATTATAGGTACTTAACATATAGTTACGTACATTATTATTATTAGTACCTATTGTCATGAGTTCCCATCCCCTCTTGTCTGATAAACAAGCACTTGCCTCAATTGCCAAGACCCCCGAATGTCCGCTGGTAATTAATTACATAGGTACAAATTGACCGGAAGGAAGCGCCGGAACATATGGTGGACACCTGTCTGGTGGGTGAGGATGTAGTGTAGTCAATACAGTAAGGTAAGTATTATCGAGGTAGATACGGGCAAAGAAGTGTGTGACCTGTAAAAAAAAATGTATGAGCGCGTGTGTAGCAGAATAAATAACTTGTAGGAGTTTAAAAAACAGTTTGATTGACCAAATATTTAGTTTATATGTTTTCGTGGTTTTTTAGCCTTATTAACACTGCACTTAACTTCTTAGCCGATGATAAAAATTGTGTAAATCGTCTCCGCATAAGGCCGTGTAGTACCTATAAAGCCTGAGGCCTTTTAGGTACATATTTATTTTGGATTCAACTATCCAAACAGGTCCATCTTAGTGTGGAGTGTAGCGAACAATATTGTATTAGAATCATAAGTGTTTGATCAATAAAGTTGTCTTTATCTCTTCATCTTTACTAACTCAAACCTTTTCGGTCTTGTAGTCGAGAGTGAATCGGTTTATTCAATGCAATCACCGTAAATCGTTGATTACAAAGATATGCACATAACATCAGGCAAGTTGTAGTAAAGCGTGAGCATAACAAGTTTAAAAAATCTATAATTTCACCTACTGCTAAGCATAAACTGTATTCACAAGCACTCAATTTCCCTCTTGCCTCATCGATAGAGCTTGTATTAAGGATTGCTTTCAAGCCATTACCGCCACCTCGATTGACGTGGCGATGCCCACGTGGATTACAAGGGTATAGGGAATCTGGTATCTTTACTTATAATCAAGCTAAAGAGGGTCGAAGTCTCAACATAGAAGATACCTACATATTAGAAAAACAAAGTTTGGGTATATGTACTTTAAATCCAGAACAGAACACGTTTCAGCAGCTTTTTTGAATTTTTGTTTATCTGTGGGTCTGATTATTTATACGCAAAAACGGCTAAACGGATCATCATGATTTTTGGTACGTAGTAGGTAGTGGTAGTATGAGGTCTTAGTAGTGTCATAGGCCACTTTTTATCCTGAAATAATGCGAGCGAAGCCGCGGGTGTCCACTAGTAGAAAATTTAACTACTTTAATTTATCGCCAAGCATCTAAGGGTGTGTTTCGGTAGACTTGCTTAAGAGCCAGATCCAATCTATCACAGGCATGCTGCAAGTTAGACCACAGCATCTCTTGTGATAAAGTAAACTTCTTATTAGATATGACCGGACTACTCGGCTATAAAATTATGCTATCGATCGGTTTTTTTTAATTATTGCATTATTAAATGATTAAGGATCAACACACCTATCTGTCTTTACCTACAATTTGTATTAATGTCGCCCTATATTTGATTGAATCACGACAAAAAGACAAACGCCCCGAATTACAAACGTTTATAAAAGCATTTTTATTGCAATAAGATAAACACATAAATCTCACGAACACCCTTCGTATTTGCACGGGCCTCGATTAAATAGTAAAAAAAACGTAGGTAAATACTCGTATCAAAGTTCTTAAATAGCTTTACGTATTTGTCATATTGTCATTGTTTTAACCCCTTGGGATTTCGCCTCCCTACGCCATATGGTGATGCAAGGTGTACCAACGACCCATGGGGGTAAAGTGCAGCTTTAATTATGTGTGAACTAGCGGGGCCGCGCGGTGTTACCTGTTGTAACTAATTCGGAGTAAAAATTAGCCTCTGTGTTCTAGGATTAAATCTACCTGTAAACCTGTATCACCACTTACATTTACAGCAGAGCACTTACAGGAAATACTCTTTCTGATTTCTATGTTAGTAATTCGCGTGTACCTACTTATAATTATTTTATTACAAAGTGTTTTTTTTATTTAAATTTCCATATATAGGTATGTATTACTATTCTATTCATTGCTTCAACCCTACGTTCGTCGACATATATCAATAATTGACTGGCTTAAGCGCAGAGAGCGTAATTCATTTACTTCATTCGGTATTCGTTTCCTGATTATACAGCCATATTATCATCACGATACGATCAAGTCTTAGGATGAAGCTTGCTGAGCTAATTCGTTCGGACTTAATTTTTAAAGACAATATATATCTGCAAGGCCTGTTCAGTGTTCATGATTGCAGGTCTATGCCTGTCCAACTCCTACCGCATGTGCTGCAAGGTGCTTGTACAAGGGGAGACGCCAGAACACCGTGACACTACCACACGCTCAGTGGCTGATACAGGTTACCGGGACATGGGGAACGGTGGCTTGTATGTAAGGCACTTGTAGTGGAAAAACCAAACCAAAAGATGCCATTTGACTAAGAGTGTTCTTTTTAGCCTCCTAAATGTCAATTAAATAAAAAGAAGATATGAACTCAAAAATGGGTGAAAATAAAGAAAAGGATAACGATAGGAAGATAAGAAAAAGTACGTGGTACAAAACTAGGTTCCGATTTCACTGACAAAGAAAATAAAAACACCGTCGAAAATCAAGAGAATGAAAAGAAAAGAGACAAAGGACCACACTCCAGATAGAAAAAATACTTTAAGAAACTTAAAAGAAACATTAATAACGAAAAATAGAAACCCCCCCCCCCCCCCTAAGAATTTACCTATTCCCCGAAGGATTTTGATTTTTCAATTTCTTAATTATCAATAATTTCATTAGTTTTTTTTCTATAGTCTATGATTTATCTAAATAAAAGTTCATTGACCCCGTACCAATAATTTTTTTTTGCAAGAACAAGACGTTGCAAGATTTAACTAACATTATTTTTTCACTTTTCAAACTCAATTACTTACCAAAATACGTAACAAGGTACAGTCAAGAAGGCGTAAGCTGAGCTTTGCATTTGTGTGGGTGTACATAGATAGTGTAGGTGAGACAATCGGCTTCTCCATCGTGCGATAGCGCCATCTCACTCCCCCGCCCACCTGCCATACTTCACCCACACAAATGCAAAGCTCAGCTTACGCCTTCTTGACTGTACCTAAGTTGTTTTTAAAAAAATAAAACTGTACGGAACCTTGATGAAATTCCGGCACTTGGTCGACATTTTCGGTAGAGTTTCAACGATAACTTTGATATTCGTTTGATATTTTTCTTTTGACTCGTCCACATCTTTTTCGTTTTTTCCATGAACTCATAGAGTAAATCTCGAGAGCAAATTAGACTACACACATTTACCTACACAATTATGAGGTTAGAGACACTATACATTTATAAAAGTAATATTTCATGTTTTACGATTTTAAGTGAAATAAAAGTTACAAGGTCTACCTAAATTGTATTTTCATATTACTTAGAATAACATAAGAGTACATCCGAACACCGATCTAACGATCAGGGCTCTAAAATAACGCCATAATACCAATTACTATCATATATAGCAGTTTGTGATTACTAAATTAAATTGCAGTAAATAAGTTGCAATTACTTCCTTTACAGAAATTTAGGTGATATTTTTTTTTGTTAACTATTTTCAAGAGCTTTTGTCTTTAGAAAGAGTTATCAGAAAATATAATATTACTTAAAGTGCTTCGCGTTACTTAGGTTTATATAAGAGTAGGTGCTATGGCGGTTGCGACTATAACCTTTATACATTCTCAAGTAATATTACGCTTCTAGCCAAGTTAAGTGGTATAAAACTTTTACTTAGCACTCTTTAAAAACAGTAGGAAATAATAGAAACCTTACTATTAGATACTCAAAGTACTTATAGTTACTTGAAGTTATATAATAATCATATTCACCACTGCATCAAGCAATCTCACAGTCTGACAGTCGGTATACACCCCTAAACCTATCCAATACAAGTGAACAAAGAAACGAACGCATTACCGACTCTAAAGAAAAGATTGCAGCATGGGAGCGGAAGTCACTTCACGGTAGACATTACCACGATCTTCAGCAACCACATGTCGACAAAGAAGCGTCGAACGCGTGGCTGGAGAGTGGCGATCTATTCCCTGAGACCGAAGCTTTCATGATAGCAATCCAAGACCAAGTTATTGACACCAGGAACTACCAAAGACACATTATACGTCGACCCAATACAAATGACATTTGCAGAAGATGTAGTAGCAGCTCCGAAACCATACAACATATCACCGGTGCATGCAAGTCCATTGTTCAGACTGATTACAAACATAGACACGACCAGGTAGCGGCCACCATCCACCAACTACTTGCTCATAAATACAAACTCATAAATAAAATGACGCCCTACTACAAATACAAACCAGACTCCGTTCTTGAAAACCAACACTACAGGATATACTGGGACAGGACAATAATAACCGACAAGACCATACACTTCAATAGACCGGACATCACAGTGTTAGATAAAAACAACAAGACTGCATACTTAATCGACATAGCTATCTGCAACACCCACAACCTACAAACTTCACACACAGAGAAGATAGCAAAATACACAGACTTATCAATAGAAATAAAAACACAGTGGCGCATTAACAACACAAGAACAGTACCTATAATAGTTTCGACCACAGGTGTGATACCCAAAAATCTACTTAAGAGCCTTGAGACACTTGACCTACCAACTTCAACATACAAACAACTTCAAAAAGCAGTCATATTAAACACATGTAGAATAGTTCGAAAATTTTTAACTCTATAGATATATTGTAAATATAAGATACTTATAAGAAAATTATTAGATTTAAGAAACACTTGGCTCCGGCCCGTGCAACATGTACCTCCCATGGGGGAGAGATCACCAAAGTGTACCAAATAAATAATAATAATAATAAATAATAATTAATACCTAGCGTTACTGTGGTTCAACATAACTCTTTTATAATTTCTTAAGTCATAATATGTCTTCTTGTTACTGTTACTCATCTTGATGCGTTATTCAGTTATTTTCATGACCATTAAACCAACAAAGGTTTTACTCTACACTTTAATATAGGTACCCGTTAAGCCAATACAGACGATAAAAGTGGTAAAAATTAGCGCCAAAATGTTGGTTGGGTTAAACTAAACATTTAAGCGAGCTCCACTGTATCATAATGTGTAAGAGTGTTGGAGTTGTCCATGAAAGTACCATGTCTGCACAACACCGTGTCATGTGCTGCAAGGTGCTAGTACTTACAACTCTCCTCGAATGCGCGCACCGTGACCACCACACTCCCGTGTCTGGTACAGGTAACCGCCACTTGGGGACTGGTATATTGTATGTACGATACTTGTAGTGGAAAAAAATCTGTACCAAACGATACCAATTGTCTAAGACTGCTCTCCATACCAGTACCATGTCTGTACAGTTTACCCCACGTCTGTGCTGCAAGGTGCCAGTATCCCCTACAACTCCCCTCGAGTGCGCGCACCGTGACCACCACACGCCCGTAGCTGGTACCTACAGGTAACCGTGACATGGGGAACGGTAAGTAACTTGTATGCACATTTGTTGTGGAACGAACGATTTTTCTGTAATTGATTCGGGTATTTATATCTATTGGAGAAGAGTATATTTTTTTCTCAGTAGACGTTAGTTTGCTATTTAATGTCTGGATTTATAGCCTCCCAGGATTGAATGCTGCTATTTGTTGAATAACTGGAGGAACATCTATGTGCAGCGTGCGCTAAGTTAACAGAAGGTTTAATTTTATATCAACTTTTGTTTGACTACAGCAAATGGTGGTTCCACTGTAGTCTGATGTAGCCTGCTTATCTAGAAGAATCCTATAAATTAACATGGAGAAGTACCTCTGGATAGACTTACTTAGCTCAAAAATATCGAATAAATATTACCTACTATAAACCATACAATAATCAAACAGTTTACCAACTTTCTGAAAACTGTTGTGCCATGTTCTGAAACCGCAAACACAACAAACAACAACTGATAACAACGGCTTCGTCTGCGCTGCATAATACCTTCTTTATTTACGTACTTTAGATATAACTCTTTCGCAAGTAACATAACTCCTATAACGCTGGCTAAGATTCTTGAACACGGGATTGTCACGTTCTTGGTTATTTAATTACAGGGTTACAGCTAATTTGATAATCACTTAGATATGGTATCATTCATTCATATCCAACCACTTAATACAGTTATGCATCGCGGGTTCAATACATATTAAGTATTATGTAAGTTTTATTTTCTACAGGTTGGCCAGTGTTAAAAAAACATGGTTGCATATGTAGTAGGTACTAATGTAGTCGGTTTCAGTCAATAAATACGAGTATAGTTAAAGGATTGTCTAGAATAGATTTGGACAATACACATAATTATTTATGTTTCAGAAAAATAAATAAGAAATCTGTTACAGTTCTTTTGATCCAGGTATGTCAAATTGCCAGTCTATAGATTTTCTATGCAGAAATCAAATGAAATTTCTCTTCAGCCATTTGAGCATGAAAGAGATAGAAACATTCAATACTTATTCTTATTTATTTTTATTAATATTAGCGCATAGTTTAATCAAAATCCCAACTTTCGTAAGTTTCCCTGTATATGTTAAGTTAACTATTTCGTAGGCACATCGATATAAAGTTCCTTAGCAGTACAGAGGTCAGGGTATGTCGACCTTCAGGGAAACGACCTTTCAGGGGCCGCTGACTCAGTTAGCTTAATTGTTTTAATACTGACTTACGTATTTATTTCACAATATTAAACAACGCTGTTAGTCTTTGGATGGAGCATATTTTTAACACGGATTAGGATCTCGTTTGATTATAGCCCGCATGTAGTCTAAGATATAGCACGCCATGCAAAAAGTTAAGTGGTACCTACATAATGTATGTAGGTAGATGGTACATCTTGTTGGGTGCTTCCGTGGTTTGGACGACGCATGGTATAGGAACCTTTGGGCACAGATCTAACTCGCAATTGGTCGATTTTTTTATAATAATAATTTATTTCGTACATACGGGCTGTTCAAACAAATACATTTATTTTGAATAGTCACATGATAATCTAATAAGTAGATTTATCATAAGTCACTACAGATCTCATATGCCGCAAAATGAATGATTGATTCCTTAACAACAACCTGCCATCGAAGCATATGATAGCAAGTTTCTGTTAACGCGAGCGCTGTTTTTTAGCATCTTTGAGCCGCGATGTTTTAAGTGTAATATAGGTAAGTAGGAGCTACCTATATAGTTATCGTTAATCCTCTAAGGCATGTTTCCATTTTTTATTATTACAGATATTAAACATAAGTATATATTTATTGTCCGAAAACTTTCACCGTGACTTAAAAACACTTTGTTTACCAAATGCTCGCGATAATTCTGTCAGTTCAAGCCATATTGAAATAATCGTTAGGTACTTATGTAGATGAGGGCATTTGAGGGGTCTTGTCTGAGGGGCGCTCGGCACTTGTTTGCCAGTGTCTGTGCAAATACATTTGACAGTTTGATCGACATAAATAAACCTTATGGAAATTACAGCGAAAATGTGACGCACAACTCATTTTCAGATTGGTGGCAGGTAAGGAACAGACTAAGAAAATAATACTTATTAGAGTGTCTGAAGGACACATCCTGGCAAAAACAGGGCAAGATAGGGATTTAATTGGTGTAAAGGGAGGAGGCCTATGCCCTGCAATTTAGATTGATTAATTACTCGTATTGGATATAATTATAATTGCAAAATGTTCCTAACTACCGACCCCTGAACGTTCAAGGTTTATCATAACCTATTGTATTATGATGACTGCGTAGAAGGTACTGCGTATATACCATTGTTATCATAAAGCTTTTATATTTATTATTTTCTAGCATCTTACCTGTCTTTGCACACATTTATTTATAAATAAATTAAATAAGTCCGGATTGTCTTAATATGTAAAATCGATCACTCATACCTGAATGATGCAACATGCAATCTAAGATGTAGCGCGCTTGCCTACAAGCTTTCGCTTCAATGACTTACAAATTCTATCGTTACGTTTTTAGTGTCTGTATCATAAAAATAAACACATGAAGTACTAAATTTCGTTAGTATCAAATTGTACAAATAATTGTAATCTGTACTGAGTGACGCGTTGGAGAGCAGGCCTATACTCAGCAGTGGGTGAACACAGGCTGACATGATAAAGATCAAATTGTAAGATAAACAAGCAAATAAATAATAATTATATGGGGTACCATTTTGTGAAATGGTTGCCAAAAATACATACATACAAATATGAAAAAAATATCGTTGTATAACGATTGATTCTGATTCTACCTTAGCAATCGATATATCTCTTTAACTTTTTAGCCAATAACATATATATAGCATACAGGACTTCGGAATTTTGCAAAGGTGACGTAAACCGGAAGTACCCGCATTTCTGCGCCTCGGCAATGCTATGATAAGAAGACGGTTGACAGAGCCGGCATGTCAATTTTAAGTCTTACTTATTTCTTAAACAGCGTTTATTCTAAATTAGCCGATTCCTTAAAAACTCCAACCGCTACGCGTGCACTTAACTTTTCAGGGGGTTGTTGTTTTATGGAAATTGTCTTCTATCGTCTACAAGACCAGCTCAACAGAGGACATATCCAGTAAGCTCGAAGCCAGCTCCGTCCCTGGGCGATAGCCGTGACTAATTGTCCGGAGCTATCAGCGCTGCGGGCCCTATCGATCCACACCTGCGAGCGCAGCTGGCGGGCGGCGCCGCGGGCGCGCACTAGCACGCGCGCCGCCGCGCCGCCACCACGCGCCGCTGACCGCCGCGCCGTCACCAATCGATACCACTCGCCGCTCGGACACCACTCACACCACCCGCGCTCCACCCCACCACCACCACCACTACGAACATTGCTACGATACCGCCGAGTCATCAGCGATCAATCGTCCATGAGTCACACAGGTGTCGCGGCGGGCGGCTTGCAGTACGTGCCGCGAGCGATGTAGAGCATGCACCTGACGGGCGCGAGCGGGGCGGCGGGCGAGCCCCCGGAGCCCCCGCTGCAGCTGTACGGGGACGCCGGCGACTGCCTCGCCATCGACCACACCGTGCCGGAGTCCTCACACACCGTGGAGATAGAGTACGTGTATGAACACCCCGACACGTACGCACATGACACCGACATTACCATCGACCCACCGCCGGCGAAGAAGACCAAAACGAAGCACAAGCCAGAAAAGACAATAGACGAGGAAGCTGACCTGACGAACCTAACATGGCTGCAGAACATCACGAACATAATGCAAGTGGCGCAGTTTCCGATGTCACCGGAACCACCTGCCAAGCCGCCGCAGCCGCAAAACACGAGACTGCAGAAATTCAACCAGACGATAGCGAAATGCCAGAAGGATTTCACGGAGAACAAAGAAGCGTATCAGAAGAACAGTGAGAAGAAACCTCCATACTCGTACAGCACGCTGATCTGTATGGCCATGCGGTACAACAACGACAAGATGACGCTCTCCGCGATATACTCGTGGATTCGGGACAACTTCAAGTATTATAGGAGCGCTGACCCGTCTTGGCAGGTGAGCCTCGTTGTTTATTTAGCTCGTATATTGATTCTTCATTTTTTATTTATAATTTTCTTTTTCACTGTTAAAAACGTAAGCATATAGGAACCTACAGATAGTACATGCATAGGTGGCTAAGCAGTCTTAATACACCTATATAGCCTACTTGATAATGCCATACGATTAAATAAATAAACCGCTTATATTTATCAAACTGTTTCAAACTTACTCGTGACTGTCGTGTTTGTGTATGTTTCGGCTATAATATCTACTATAACGGAGAAAATCTAACGGACGAGTTTT
The DNA here is from genome assembly GCA_927399415.1 of Macaria notata. Lineage (NCBI taxonomy): Eukaryota > Metazoa > Arthropoda > Insecta > Lepidoptera > Geometridae > Macaria > Macaria notata. Next base: position 7,653,566 of record OV656725.1, on the reverse strand, counting down.
GACTATCAAATTGTTTGTTACACCTAACCGATTTATTTGTACACATTTAATTAATTCCTGAAGGGGTTCATGTGATATCATTTGCCTAATTAGATCCCGGTTCGTTCGTTTGAAGTGCTCAATCGGCGATTATAGCGATAACATCAAACAGATAACTTGTCAATTGAAACTTTCGTACCAATTTCCCGGTGTGTTATCTAATGGTAGCTTATACCAATATTTATTATCGTTCACGGCACATATATGGGCTTGATTTGTTTTACTAAAAAGGGAAAATTGCCGAAAAAATCTCCAATGAATTACGCAATCTTGAGCTTATAAAAACTTAGTCAGTTTTTTTTGTTTACTTACGTTAAAATTGGAAATAGCTATTAATAAACCCTTACGATTCCTGCTACAGTATTTTTGAGTGTGAAAGTGAATGGTTTTGATTCAATACTTTATTTCTTTCCTCAGAACTCAATTCGCCACAACTTATCTCTGAACAAAGTGTTCGTGAAAGTGGCGCGATCTAAGCACGAGCCTGGCAAGGGAGGCTTTTGGAAACTAGACCTCGCTCACCTAGAAGGAGGCCAGAGGACCTCCAACAGACCTCCAAAAAAGAAGAAAACTACACCAAAAACCACAGGAACCATAACCACACAAAACACAGAAACCATTCAGCAAATTGAAAGCAATATAGTGAATGACATTGCAAATGCTGTGACTTTACATTTACCAGATTTCAACATAGAATCTATGCCGTTACAAGATATAGAGCTGCAGGCCAATATTGGAGCCAATGTGATAGTGGAGCCAGCGATGCCTCCTCCCTTGATACCTGAAGATGATCTGTCTTCTCTTCTACTGAATCCTACGGAATGGGACGATCTGCAATTGGATATGTTGGACAACTACTTGGATTCTTGCTTCAAGTAAGTGTACGAAGCTTAGAGGTTCGTCTTTGTATATATTTTGTGATTACGTAAGAACGGACGGTGGTAGAAATTTGGATAAAGTTTGAATTTTTATCAAAGGCAGAGAAATCATAAAAATATTGCTTACACTCTAGTTAGTGAATAGTTTACGTATCTACCTATCTACCTACCTATCTACGTTATACAATATACTAAAAACTTTTTATGGTTAAAAACACCAGTTGTAAAGCAAGTGATCAATCTGTTGATCATTTTCTACCAAATCTAATTTAGACATTATGTCATATAGACTATAGATCTGCCGACAGATCAATAAAGGTTCAATTTTATTAAATGCGTGGGTACTAAATAAAAGAATTAAAGAGTCATTTTCAAAAACAAACGTTATGGCACTTGATTTGTGACAAAGATTGAAATGCTGTAAAATAAAGTATTACGGTTTCTAGTCATACGGAGGCAGATGCGAAAGATTACACTCCTACTAGCATAAAAATCTTTTTGGTACATTAATTTTAGATCTAGGAATAAAAATGCACAATTTCGTTTAAGAAACTAATAAAAAATTGTGGCTTTTTTCCACCATGTGAAGTATCAAATACTTTGTCTCAACTGCAATTAATTTGCTCAAAATAAAGCTCATTAAATAAATAGCGAAAAATGATGTCGAAATATCAGTATTAAAAATAATAACCTAAGTATTAAATGCGTAACTGCAAGCAACAGGATAAAAATCCGTCCAAAGCACAATATTTAACAATTTAATTGGATTTCTTAGTATGTATAAATATTTTTTAAATTATGTAGTACGTAAAGAAAAAGTAGTCGAATATATTTTTCATTGTGACGTATTTACCGAACAGTATTATGATATTAAATATGTACAAATTGTGTTGAATTGATAGATTTTGTAGGCATAGTGGAGTAATAATTATATTGTATTGTTACATTTACTATGAGTCAATAGGAAAAGGTTCAGCAGGTTCCACTGTAGATCTGATGATCGCTAACCATCAGACTAATTATAAAATAAATGAAAAAATAAACTAGATTAAGAACACGATACCAAGAGTAAAAATCTTGATAACAAATTAAGTTCTGAATGCTAAATAAATTTAATTTTTAAGTTTTACATAGGTATAGGGCAGTTGAAAGGTAGACCTCATGCCCTAAATTTGTTTTTTTTTGTAAAATTTGTCCCATTAGCCAATTCTTTGCAGAAAATACCGTAAGACAACTTCAATAACAATTTATAAAATAGCTACTATTGACTCATAGTTAATGAAGTTAGTTTTTTATTATAGGTGTAGTAAATATATTCAAGAGCTGTATCAGGTATCCGTCCAGTATAGCAGTCTACTGCTAAGAGTTACATACATTGCTCAGCATTTTATGCTACTTTAGTGTTTTAGGCAAATTTTACCAAAGTGAGGACTACTGGTGATTGAGGCAGATTTCTTCATGATAAAGTAAAAGATTGAGAAATCTAAAACTTAAAAGAACTCTATTGCTGTAAGTTACTTACTCGTACGTACACAGAAGTCTATATTCTATACTCTATAATGCGGGAGAGGTTAAAAAATCTGAATACAGAAGATATTAGTAAAAATATCCATAATAGAACACGTTCTGGCGGTCATCCATAACAGATCACGTTCTGGCGGTCATCCATAACAGATCACGTTTCATCAGTTTTTAGAATTTTGTCTGTTTATTTAAATGCGAAATCAGCTGAACGAATCACCATGATTTTTGGTATGTACCTACCTAGATACCTAGTATGAGATCTTAGAAGTGCCATAGGCTTCTTTTAATCTTAAAATAATGGAGGGCGTCCACTAGTATAATATAAGACAATAGAAGTGGTCTTACTTAGTGTTCGGTCTGTAAAACGTCTATTGTCTTATATTATTTAGATTTCTATGCCTAAATACGTAGTCTCAAATCAGCTTGGAATGTTATTCGTTACCAGTAGTCTTCTATAGGTACTTGTTTCATATACTTTGTGTATTTTGTAGAAATTAAGAAAAAGTCATTAATTTTGAATTTTACTAATTTAAGAATTTAATTAGGTTTACTGTTCTAATGTTAGTCATTTAACGATGTTAATGTTAGGATGTGTGTACATAGAGGAAAGTTATTTAAATCTTGCACAATGTTAACCAACTCTTCCGTCCATGAGCGTTAATAAACGTGTTAAGTAATTAGTAAAGCAATATGTAAGTAATATATTTATTATATAATATCGATTAAATCAACAATATGTAGTAAAACATTGGAAGAAAAACATTAAAATATAGACTTTAATGGTTTTTCCTAGTTGAGTTTCTAAATGTGAAATTATTATGTCATTGTATATTTTTTTCTTTAATTTCATTGCACCTCTATCGCATGCGATATTTTTGTAATCTAGGTACACGAAATTAGAAACCAGTAAACCTCCGTGTCTCTAATAAAAAGAAAATAATAGGATGCTTTCAATAAAATTATGATTGAAATAAACCATCACTAAAAAGTAATGTTTTAAATTCATTTTGTATCTATAGGTTTTTAAGTTATTATGTATTAAGTTCAGTTTCTAGTCATGTATATTCTATGCTATTATTTGTAAGTTTTTGTAACGAATACCAAATGTTTAGTTATTATTCGTGTTTCTGATTTTGTAACATTTATGTGTTTTATTAGCAATGTTTAATAACATTACAGTAACAATAACTTGGTAAAGACAGCATACAATACACAACATACCATCTGGAAGAAGCCCATGGCAGTAGTAAAAATAATTTTGTAAAGAGGTCGAGGGTTGCTCCCAAGTTGCTTGCAATTGATAACGCCTGAATAATATCTTATGTTACCCGTAATGATAGTAAAGTAGAAATGAAATTCAAATTGAAAAAAAAGGGTAAGTAAAAAGGGTTTCCAAAACGGAACTCTATGTTATATGTCTGTATCGGCACTCGGTTAGGTCCCGCCGTGAATTACGCATTCAGTACATTAATAATGCAGGGGATCGATCCAATGGGGGATGAATGCAGACATGGTACAGTCAAGAAGGCGTAAGCTGAGCTTTGCATTTGTGTGGGTGTACATAGATAGTGTAGGTGAGACAATCGGCTTCTCCGTCGTGCGATAGCGCCATCTCACTCCCCCGCCCACCTGCCATACTTCACCCACACAAATGCAAAGCTCAGCTTACGCCTTCTTGACTGTACGCTTTTTACGACCGTCTGCACCGAGCCTTACCTATATTTTTGTAAATTTAATTTCTTTTGATTGAAGTTTATTTTATTTTGTGTAAAAGTCCGAATGTGAAATCTTGAATTGCAGACCAGAGCTGGTGTAAGTAATAATAAAATTAAAAATCATATAAAACATCAAATCTATCATATTTTTTTAAAAACACATATGTATTTAGATATTTAAAAACAAAACGATAAAGAAATAAATATCTTTATTGAGACACACAAACTTACTAATCTTACATGTTAAGATTGTGATGCCCCAATACAGCCGCCTAATGCTGATGTAATTGTGATTAAACATTATAAAATAGCTTAACCTAAGCTATGTTGTGAACTTGACTCATAAGGCTCTGTTACAAGAAAAAACAATATCTACCTAAAAGACATTTAACATTCTATTTGTATCCTACATTTTAGTTACAATTTATATGTATTTTTAGTGGCTTCACGCCAAGCTGACCTTTTCAAATGGTATTGTATTAGTAACCAACGAAAGAATATAATTAATTTAAAAAGTCTAACGATGTAAACTTAGAATTTTTTCTGTTCTTTCCATATTCTGTGGTACTACGTAGTTAATACTATGCCTAATATTAAGAACTCTATTTTATCTGAACTAAATTGCACATTGATATATCTAAAAATATTTGTGAAATGAAAAGAGACCTAATAAAACTATGTAGTGCAGTATTTCGTGTCTAGAAGTGCCCTTATTACTGTCAATAAAACTCTAGTTATTCTCAATATTTGATGTTTATTTTGGCCCTTTTTACTTATACTTAGATTATTATTGACTAGGAAATTATATACTTTTCAGGTAAAATTACTTATAGAATTTAGGTAGGTCATTATAATTAGGCTTTGTACTACAGGTAGATTAATTCCAATTTACATAAATATTAAATAAATAATATTTCGGGACATTGCACACAGCGCCATCTAGCCCCTATTCAATTGCCAACAAAGATTACAAGCCCCGTAGTGTCCACAGACCACACTAACTAAAACATTTCGCTAACTTACCACACAAACATTCCATAAAGTCTCGTACAAAATATGTTTATTCTTACAGTATAAACTTTCAGCTTCATACAGCGTACTTTTTGAACCAATATTGGTATCAAAAAACATGCTTGCCATCATTGCAACCGCTGCATTTATATTACCACCAGGCAAAGATAGTAACACTGAAGCATCTACCACATACAAGTTATTTAACCCTAAAACTTTAAAGTTCAAATCAACGACTGTTTTGTTTGAATCTGACAACCCCATAGAACATGTGCCTACCGGGTGGTAGCTAGTCAAAGTTAGATGTCGTACATAGCATTCTAAATACGAATCACTGAAAAAATCATAACTTTCACAACCCGGGAAATGATTGGGATTTAAATAACCTCCTATATGTTTCATTGCTTTTGATTCTAAAAGTTTTTTAATCATTTTCAATCCAAATTTTAAAGTATCTACGTCTTTTTGATGTGACAGATAATTAGGTTTATAGACTGGTGGTATACTAACATCTTTGCTTTTAATATACACTTCCCCTCTGCTTTTAGGATGTAGAGCAATTGGTAGAATACTCGAAGAATATTTATCAAAGGTTTTCTCAAAATAATTGTGCCAAATTTCATCATTAACGCCTAAAGCAGTTCTAAAATGGCTGCCTTTATCTGAGGTCAGACCAACTGGCAACACCATGAATTGTAAGTCAGGATCTTTTTGGTTATCTGTAGATATAAAACCTACAACTTCACAGCCTGGTGTTGTTATAGGACCTTTGCCATTCAAAAAGTACTGTACAATGTTGATTGGGTTATACATATCCATAGCATCAACAGAAACAGAAGAATTGAAAAGGACTAAATCTAATCCTGTAGCTACATGGTCTTGGAGATTTTTCCCAACTGGCAACTCTTTGACAAGAGGTATGTTTAGAGGTTCCAACACATTTTTAGGTCCAATTCCTGACAGCTGTAGGATCTTAGGTGTATTTATAGCTCCAGCTGACAAAATCACCATTTTCTTAGAATGTATTGCAGTCTTTCTTCCATAGATTTCTACATTGACACCAATGGCAGTATTGCCATCAAAAATAACACTTTCAACTAGAGCTTTTGTGACGACATGTTTCGTCAGAAGATTGTCTGAGGTTGACCATCTTTTACCATCTTTCTGGCTCACTTTGCTCTTTGAGAATCCTTCTAAAAAGTCAGGATCATTTGTCTTATAGCCTAGTTCCTCTGCAGCGTCTAATATTGCATCAGCTAACTCACTGTCATACTGCAAAGAGTTTAGGTGAATAATTTCGTTTTCAATGTACTGAAATTGCTGTTCAATGTAGTTTTTCGAGTGATGTCCGTGGAACCAGCTGACATAGTGGTCAATGTTACCTCGAACATGCACCATGTTGTTCAGCTTGGATGAGCCTCCAACTATCTTGCCTTGTGGGAGACGACATTTCTGGAAAAGTAAACATATGGTTAATTTAGAATATTAGAAATTAATATCAAATTAGTATTACTTAGTTATGTTTAATTTTATTGTATTAGTTAAAGAAGAAAGAATATAGCCCTAGCCCTAGGAAGCAATTAGGAATCTGTAGTCACCATATGTTACAGCAAGTTTTTTTATAAAAATTATTGGCAAAAGCATGGCTTTACAGTCACACACATAAACTTGTAAATGTATAATTTATAGAACATTAATTGACCATGAGATTCTAACATCAACTCATTTTATTACTAGCCTATCTTATCACACTGCTGGGTGAAGCCCTTCCATTTCTCCAGCGGTGGTCCAGTGTTCATCAGTTTACCTTATCATATAACTAGAGTCTGTAATGTGATACTCACCCTGCCTTCTATTGCCAAGCAAGCTCCCTCTTGTGGCTCACTTTCAAACTGCCAGTCAAACAGTGACCGATGCATGAACGGGCCAAGCACAGGCATCTCCAGCAGGAAGTGGCCATGAGTACCCGCTTCTAGCACTATGAAGGTGTGGTTGGTCTCAGTGGCTAGTCTGTGAGCTACCACTGAACCCGCTGTGCCGGAACCCACTGGGAATTATTATAGATTAATTATTATTTACTATCAGGCAAACTATGGTCAAGTGCAAACCCATTTTAGCTAAAAAAAATATTATATGGTGATATTGGAGGTCAGAGATTTGGCTGATGACTGAGAGTTATGGTGCATACTCAAGAGATCAGCTTTTATGTTTAGCAGATAGTAATAATATAACAATGAGATTAAGAGAGAAGTGAATCATGAGAAAATTTGGTATTCATATAAAGCACACTAATATAAAGTGCTGATTACTTCCAGTAATCAGCATTATGCTGAGTTGGGGCTGTGTTGAGGCAGACTTATTTATTTATTTATTGTATATACATATGTGTGTGTATGTTTTGTAGTCTGTCTTAATAAATGAATTTCTATTTCACACCACACCATAAAGGCAAAAGTTTGTATGTATGTTTGTTTCTTCAAGCTTGAATGGCTGAACTGACTTGGATAAAATTTAGGATGGAAGTAGAATAGACCCTGGATTGGCTGCTTGTTGGATTGTAACTTGTAAACTTCAATCTTGTAAATCCAAAATTATGTAAGTAAAGTTTTTGTATCACTCTTATTCAACTGTGATGTTCTGTTAGTTAGATGGCAATATTTATGAGGTTTTCAACCTTGTTTTTTTGCCTAATATATTAAATTAGTCTCTACACCGTCTACAAGTGGATTTTCCCTAATTGAATTTATGATGCAATAAATTGCAGAAACGTGTAAATAATTGAACTAAATTTAATAGTAATTCAATAAAAGGTTTAGGAACTTACCAATAATATAATCATATTCCTTGTCAATGTTATCATTAATATATAACCTATCACTGTATAAAACCAAGTAGGTAACAAAAGTGAAGAAATTAACACAGACACTAAATAAAAACAATTGCAAACAATGTATCGGCGACATATTCAACAAATTATTGATTTCCCGGCTACAATTAAACTCTTTTATATCATGAATGAAGGCTGTTTCAAACAGTTTTGAAGTCGACGAAAGAAAAACTTTTTCATGATGTAATTGCACTGTAACTATAGGCGACCATAACAACTTATCGTTACAGAACTGGCTGTATAAACATAATGAGATTAATTTATTTTCTTTTTCTTATGAAATTAATGCTAATTTGCAGGTAAATATCCGATGACTACGTTTGTTTACATTTTTATCAATGGAATGGATGTTATCAGCTGTCAAACTGACATTTCGTTTAAAGGATACCAGTTGCGAAAATGGTTTCTACTATCGAACATAATAAAATTATTGTAGTAAATACACACAGAATCTGTGATTTAATTCATATTATTCTCTTAAATAAATAATTTCACAATTCATACATCAATATAAAATATTTCATTTAAACTTAAAATATGTCATTCAATCATACATGAAGTATTTGAGGTTCCAATTTCAGTCTGTCTATCGTTTCCTGAGGCATGCAGTATGTCGGGTTAACTTTCTTTATGCTATTGTTTCCTAGAAGCGATAATCCTGCTAGACCAAATAACGTATGAAAAGGATCTGGGATATCGCCAGGTCTATCGCTGAACCCTCCTGTCTCAGCGTCTTGGCAAGCTAAGATGAAGTCTTCTAAACTTTTCTTGTCTACCCAGTGGATTCTGTTCAACATTGACAACGACGACATCACCCACCTGGAAGGAAATTACTCATAAAATATACTATTTGCAGAAAAAATGAATATGGCAACACATTTTGTCCAAGTAGTAATGTACGTACATTATCTGTGTAATACGACAGCTAACGATAATGTACACACATTATTTAGTATCGCACTACTGTGTAAATAATGAATGTACATTTACTATGTTTACTTCTTACCATGAGTAGCACAAGTCAGGCAGTTTCTCAGGCCTGCCATTGAGCCCACCGCTGGGCAGCTGTCGTTCACACAGCCACCACGCCAACTCGTCGGCTTTCAAAGCGTCCATGCGCTTGCAGATTGATAAGGTGCCCACACAGCAGAAGATTAGACCTGTTTGAGAATAATACTTTTTGATTTATAATATTATTTGTATATCAATATATTTTTTATGGGTATTACTAACTTTTATTACATGTCTTTACACCATTGTGTTAAATTATCCTTGAGTAAAATAAGTTTGTTAAATCTATAGGTCTGCAAATACATAAATATGTCATGTACTTATGAACAGGAGTTTGCTAATGAATGTAATTTTTTTCTATGTTGTCTTACCAGCATGACTCTCTGAGCCAGGTTTGGACCCGAATCCCCCGTCAAAGTTCATGCAGCTGAGTACAAACTGCACGGTTGCATTCACATCTATAGCATCCAGCTGGTGCAGCAGGGAGAGGCACATCACTGCACAGAATGAGAAGCGAGTGTCTACCTCGCCCCATTTGTCTCCTGTGGACACAAACTTATTTTAATATTATGTGCATGTAACGTGGCATACAATCCATGTTTTTTTAATAATACTAATAGTTTGAGAAGCAGTCTTTATTGTCAACTAATAAACCAATTTTATTTATTCAAATACTTTAAGAAAATCAAACAATCATTCTTTCCTACAACAAAATCTAAGTAAATCAATTGATTTATAAAAGGGCATAATCTGGAGGTTGCTTTTGTTAACTGGTCTATTGTATAAGGATTGTAATAGTCCAGCCAGTCAATTATCAAAAGAACAGTAACTCAATAAGTCAATGATAAAAGATAAAGTGTGTTTTAGGTCTGTTCATTCCTCATTTACACCAAATGGAGCAACAGATCTGTATGATATCTCATATAGTGATAATATAGAGCCTTGAGAGTACCTACATATAGTAAGCAAGGGCTATTTTTTTCCTATTACCATGTGTGTGAAGCATCCAGTTGTGAATATATGTGCTATGTAAAACACAAGACAACCAATTTGTATCTCACCATAAAAGCTGCCATCCTCCTGTTGCAAGGACACCACATATCTGACCGCTCCGGCTACATCTATTGCATCAAGTCTGTCATACATTGCCAAGACCTGCAACAATAAATATAATCAAACACTTAAACATCATTCACAACCTAGGTCTATCTTATCTTGAAATTGAGTCATTACAGTCATATTATACCAATTTGCGTGTAATGATATCTGTAGATTCATTATGTACCTATATTAATATCAATATGAATATCATTCAAAATTAAAAAGAATGCAAAAGCTCACTTTCAATAAGCATAGTACATCACAATCTAAGGGTCTTCCAAATCAGAGTAAAAAGATTTTCTCAGCAAGAAAATCATCATTTTAGAAATGTTAGAATACATGTACTTTTACCCAAAAGCCCAACCTGTTATAAATGCTGTGTTAAATAGTAAACAAACCTGAACAGCACTCAATGTATATAGTATGTGAGGATCATGCCCGATGCTGGCTGATATCCCTCCACTCTCGCTGTCCTGGCATGATGTGATGAACTCTATGATCTCATTCTTTGGCATTCTGTAATATTAACATGAATTACATTGGTTTCATTCACAGGAGAATAGTACCTAACTTTTAATTCATTGTATTTTGCTGCCTTATCCAGAATTACCTACAAGTAATATTACTTATACTAAAATAAATAAAATAAATAAATATTCCGGGACATTGCACACAGCGCCATCTAGCCCCACACTAAGCAAACGCTTGTGTCGTGGGTACTAGATAAGGAAAAAAAAAATGATTATTATGTAAGTAGCTAATATAAAATATGCTGAATTGTGTCTTGTCTTAGTTCTGATACATTTCAGTAGCAGTTTTGGATGGGATCATGGCCAGATGATAGGGAATTGTGCAATTATTTTTCCCACGTTCTGCTTGTACCATATTCCACATATAAGTCACAAGAATATAGGCTTACCTAGATGATTGTCCCATCAGCTCCATCGCAGTGAGGCTCCAGTAAATACCGGACATTCGCAGATATTCAGTCATGCAAAATTCGTAGTCATCCTTGTTCAATCCATAACCCGCTAAATAGTCAGAGTGCTTTTGGAGTAAGAGTGATTTTGGTCTGTCCTCTTTGAGGACCACATCTTTTGTTGTAAAAGCCATAGTTGAACAATTTGTAAGCACTGGTGTTTTTTAATAATTGATTTACTCCAATTTATTCTGCAAAATTACAATCAAAACAAACCAGCAGCCAGCTCCTACTTAGACAGTGACAGCTTCATTTTGGTGACAACTGACAACTCAGACTAACGTCAGTAAGTGTTGCAATTTGCAACATCAAAAGTTAATAAGGCCATTTAGCTATTTGAGTTAAGAACATTTTATTTTATGAAATAGATTAATACGAGTACGCCTATAAAACACATTCATTTAAACGTTTAATCACATAATTAAGATATATTATTTCCTCTAATTCTACATACATACTACTATCAAACAGTTGATCTGATACGATGCATTTCAAGGCTTTTGTCCTGGAATTGGTATGTAATTTTTTCAGCTTGGTTCAGTTATTAATCTCTAGGGATAAAAATAGCTAGAACCACTTCTAGCTATTTCTATACCTACTTAGTTTCCTATAAATTGTTGTCAACGTAGTACCTACAAGCGCTGGCGTAGTTATTTTTAAAATTTTGAAAGTGTTTCGTTAAAGCTTAAATGTATAAGTAGGTATTTACTTACTCACGTACCAAACTTATCTAATTTTATGTATTTTAGAATGATTACTTATTCAAGAACGTGTAGGTATACCGGAAACGGAATAAAAGCGCGCGAAATTGGCGCGCATTTTTTAAAATTAGGTACTATTCATTATGAGGATGGAGAGGTTTTAAAGGTCAGTAATTTAAGTATCCAGTTTTTTGATAAAGAAACATACAATATTAGCCTGCAAAAATATAACAAAAAAGAAACTTCAGCTAAATCTTATAAGCCAAAACTTATTGTTACGACCAACTCATTGTAAAATAATTACAAATAAAAGTTTAAATAACTCGCTAGTCGTTTCTCACTTGCACCACATCGGTGCACTAAACCTCAATTAATATCCGACCAACAGTACCCTGCGACCAACACGTTGGCAGTTATATATTGGGAGAGACCATAGACCGAGAAATACACTTAGACGGAGCATATCAACTTTAGGTACTTCCGGCCCATTTGGAACTCTCTGCTGTTCCAGCTTACAGGTACAGGTTCATGTTGATGTATTGAAAATAGTTAATTAAATAAAGATAGGTAGATGTTTTAATCAAGACTATTTTTTTAAGTACCTACATAAGAGAACAGTACCTATTTAAATACAAGGGATAAACAATGCCTATGTTTTAATCTAAGGTAACATGTACCTCCATAATAAATTCATCCACAACAGTTTTCTATAGAACTTGGAGAGCAAATTGGTAGTTTTCAGTTTAATTACAAATCGTTGATTGGTTCCCTCTAACATATTACAAACTCTTTGGAAGAGATAGATTACTCGCCCTGTCCTTGCCGCCCTTCAATACATGTTATCAAGGTTTCATCCCTGACAATGATTCTAGCTTGTTAGGGGTTTATTTCTAGAAAAAGGTAATATACACGTATCTTTGGATTTATAGGTAGAAAAATACGTTGACATAGTTTTAATAAAGGTACTAATATTTATTGATTGAAGGGATATGTATTTATATTTATTGCAAAACATTTAAAGCTTCGGTTGTTTAATAACGATATTTTTTAACATTTTTATCAGGGTTGCATTTGACCACACATGTTACTGTGTTCGTACTTAATTTATTGTGTCAATATAAATAATTTTCATTTCATTTCCAGATACATACATCTGCACAAGCAACGCTTTGTTGCAAATAGTGGTAGTTAGCCAGGCATACCAGAAAGTGTACCCCTTTCTTGACTCATATCCTCATTATTGAGGGTCCCTCAACCTCCCTCCCACTTCCTCCTCCCCCCCCCCCCTCCCTCCTCTGACTTCCGCGCGGAATTAAACAAATTAACTCTTGGGCAGATACATTGTGGTGGGGCCATACACGGAAAAGTAAAGAAGGTTACCTACCAACCTGCCAACTATAATTACAATGATAAAGTTGGCGTTAGTTTAGTTTTAGATTATTATTTTAAATGAACCCGGTAGAACCACATGCTACTAGTTATAAATTAAAGATGATTTACCAACAAACATCATTATACGAGCTAGAATCACAAATTGTGAAAGTTTACCTTGGTATTGTTTAGTGCTAGTTTGATTTGACGGCACGAGTGCTTTAGAATTGTTTTAGATAATAGCAAAACACAACTGTTGAAATGTGTAGTTACATTGTTATAACTAATACAATGATATCCTTTAAAGTTATAACATTTACTACAGAACAATGTACAAATTTGAGATAGCTAAATGAAGTATTACTTTTCATGGTAGGTAGGTAAGTATAGATTGGTACTGTTTAATAAGTAAATTGGAATAAAAGTTTTTGGTGTCCTGTAAATGATGCTGAGTCATTAGCATGTTTTGATGAAATTGGATTGATTTTCTATATTTAGTAAATCGTTGAGAAGTTTACGTAACTCCCTTACAATATTTGGCATTGATTGATAAGTCGCCTCGTGATTAACGACCCGTTACGTGGCTTGTAGAAATATAGAAGGTACAGAATTTGCAATATTGTGGCTGAAAAAAATTTCGACCGATAGAATATTCTTTATTGTACACACAAAATCAAAATAAAATACAAAGAAAGTGATTAAAAATAACTGATACTAGTGCCACAAGTGGCGGCCTTATGGCTAAAAGCGATCTCTTCCAGACAACCGATGAATGGAGAGAAATGAATAAAGGATTATAACGGAGGACGTGGTTTACAATAGAATTAGAAGAGATAAAATAAATAACACTAACAATCTATATGAAACCTTCTATATGAATTTAAGAAAAAATATTATATTTGCGTACCTTATGTAAGGTTGTAATGGTGAAACTTTATATTAATTAAGATCTACTGTACCCATTTTACATGCGAATAAATGACACCTGAATCTGAATCATAGTTATAATGTACATACACATTAAAACAAACATCCTAATACATAAACATGCTATATACCTAGGTACAAAAATAAATACGATATACTAACTTCAATGTTAAAAAAGCGAGTGTGGCTCAGTGGTTCTAGTTTCTGCTTTTCATCCTGACGCACACTGGTTCGGATCCGGCCCTACACCAATGACTTGTATTTCAAGTTACGTGTGGATTTGCACTCGCTTAGCGGTGAAGGAAAACATCGTGAGAAAACCGACATGTTTGAGGACCACAATATCCGAGGACATGTGTTTATCTGGCCGCCCACCATTATTAATCTGCCCAAAAGAACTCCCCTACCGAATTAATTCTGCGGGGGAATCACGACCCTCAGTCAAGAGGAAATCCGTCTCAAAGAGAGAGAACGTCATGATAAAGAAACTAGCAATATGTTATTCTTCTCTTACCAAAGTTTATACTTTTAGCAACGCCATTACCCAATGAAAAGAAAAACGGGAAGATTTCCGTTTTTCTTATATTATATTACTCTAAAATGATACCTTTTTCAATATCCTTTGCATGAATCATCAGATCCGGTCCAAATTTCAGATAAATAACAATTATTTTAAACAAAAGCAAAAACCGACTTCAACTCTAATGTCACGTTACTGAACAAATCTAAGCCTATCAAAAAAAAAAACTACAACATAAATTCATTTGCTAAACAAATCTAAGCCTATCAGAGAAAACCGCATCAAAATCGGGCTGATAATTCAGAAGATATACAGCAGCGGCCCCTGGTGAGTTGTATTCGTAATAGGTACATAGCTAAAAAGATGCAACCATTAAACCTCAACACACTACAGAAAACTGTATTAAAATCCGACTAGTAGTTTTGGAAATATGAGTAAAATTGGTTTGCATAAACTTTATCAATTTGTTGGTTTATTGGTTTTTTCTCAAAAAGTACTGAACTGAATGAAAAAAAAATTATGGGACCATCTAGAAAACTATCTTCATCGAAAAAAATTTTTGAAATCGGTTGATACACAACCTAGTAATCGCGTAACATCCCTACAAAAAAAAACTTTCAGAAGACTTGATAACCTCCTTTTTTTGGAAGTCGGTTAAAAATTATCTCTGCTTTTCTCCTTTCTTCCAACTTTCAGTAAGCGATTCAAAACGAATTTCCAGTTAAAAACTAAATATCATTCTAATTAGGATTAGTTGCAGCAAGCACATTTAAACGAATTTAGGGAATAAATATGTCTAAACATGTGCCAGCCCTGTTCAGGGCGTCGCAAGAGATGTCATCTAGCGTATGCTGGATGGCATCTTAACAATATAAATATGTAGCTAATAATACATATTACATTAGCATACATATAGAATGTAAGGAAATATTTCGTACAGTTTATACCTGCTATATCTTTTATTATTTTTCTGCAAACCAAGCACCCACATACACAACCTAGTCATAGTTCCTAGCCATAGGTACCTTCAGTATATAGGTATTATGTATCCTAGACATAACAATCTCCATCAATTGAGACTCATTAACAACCGCCCATCTGAAGTCTGTGGTCTGTGGGTGTCCCGACAAGAGGTTAATGAACCTCTTGTCGGGACAGATTAGATCCCACTTACATATTATAGACAGCTATTGAGATGCATTGGCATCTATACAAAGTTACTGATAACTTACGCATAACATAATTGAGACTAGCTTAAATATATCAAAAACGTTTGTTTTACGACTTTTGCAAACCCGCGAAAAATAAATCAGCTGTTCCATACAAAAGTTCATTGCCCTCTGAGAATATGTCTTCAGATCTATGTTCGAGAAAATACCAAAAGTTGGGAAATGGAAGTGGTTGCTTTTGAAGTACTAAAAACCATTGTTAAATAGTTATGTGTTAGTTACCAGTTCTCGTGTATAGCTACATGGGCGTTTCTTTACAGATGGTTGGATGCACCGACGTAATGTCTGAAGTCTGAAGTCTGGAAACTAAAACTAAAAATAGCCTACCGGTTAATTGTGGATTTATTCTGTATTATGTATTTGTATGTATATTTTGCAAAATCGCTTAAGCAGAGAACATGCGTCTTCCGTGAAAGGATCTGGGCACCCACCAAGATGTATCTGCCTAAGAGAACTCCCCTAGTGAATTAATTCTGCGGGGGAGTCACGACCCTCAGTCATGAGGAAATACGACATAGGAGAGAGTTTAAAACTAACTGTTTAACAGGTAGGTACCTATATAGTAAACGATCGAAATAAATCAGTCTTAATTCTCTATGGTGTAAGAGATACAGCAGATAGGTACATTTATTGATACCTACATTTGTAAGTCTATATTTTGTTTATTGCGGACGAGTTCATACACGATAGCTTTTACTCATACTAGTTCTTTTACAAATGTATCAATAATTATTACTTACTAATATCATAATATTTTTTATCTACACTAATGTTGTAACATTCTACTTATGTTTCCAATACTTGACTTATAATTACTACTGTTATATCACAGACAACAAAACACTCAATTTAAGCAATTTCACATGATGTTATAATATCCACATCGATATCGTAATAGCTCATTATAACATCGAAAAAGCGTGACCAACCTGATAGCAGGGCCAATCAGGATGGTCGCGCTGCACTCTCGTTGGTTAGATTTTAATGGCGGCAAAATCACTGTGACAATACACGTACGCGTGAATTTAATTTAATAAATTATCAATGCATTAGTGAAGATAAAGTAGTGTATGCAACTGCATATAACACGGGTATTAAAACACGAGTGTGAGTTTATGAAACGAGCGCAGCGAGTTTCATAATAGTAACGAGTGTTTTAATTATATGACAGTTGCATAAACTACTATTTCGTTATTAATAAAAAATATGAAGAGGTACTTGTTATCAGTGTAAAATTTGACAATAAAGGCGTCACAGTGTGTGTAATAGCGCTTGTTTTACAATTGATGAGGCTTATCTGCCCAATAAACTGCTGATAGTGTTTACTACCGACTTTAAGGCTAGAGATACATTATTATAATGAGGTATTACCTATAGCTATAGTTTTAGCTCGTTGTTTGGAGTCGGTGGGTAGATGAAATGGTGATCGAACTGCAATTCACCCGTCGGTCGCCACTACCAGTACGTATAGCCAGAACGCGCGTTGACTATGTTTATGACCATTTTTTGTAGGTATTTCTTTTGTAGACGACAATGTGTGTTTGAGTTGTACCTATTAAAAAAACACATAATCTATGTCTACATATAACATTGTATGGGCCACCGCTGAGAAATACATATACATACATATGTAACAATAAATGGATGAAACCGATTTTGGATGCCCGAAATAACTAATTATTTGGTATATCCACGGGCCACATCGCCCCCGCGGCGACAAACATGGACATCAAAGCTCTGTGGGTATATCACATATAAACAACATTTTGTTGAATTAAGAACCCAGTCTTTTGAAGTTCGTTAGCAAAATGTTAAATAAAAATTAGGTATGTATCAGTAAGTAACATTATGTATACCTACCGATGACAGTTACTGAGTTATGGTTTTCAAACAGCAAATGAAAGGATACAAATAGTTTGCAATTGTACCCTCACCCAGTTTGTAGGGTCTAAGACAAATGTAATTTGAATTTGACAACTAATTTTAATAATACAATTTGTAAATGGTGGAAAACAGAGTTGTAGAAGTGTATTCGTGCTGAAATTGTGAACAATATAAGAAAATATTTTTAAGATTAACTGCAGAGTGGAGGAATTTAATTTTCTTTAAGCCCGAGTTTATAAATAAAAAAGGTAAGGAATGAAACGACATGAAAACGAACCGTGAGAAAGGAAATATTTATAGAACCATGAATGAATTTACGGATGCAGATAAATCTGCAGAGTTAGGTACTAACGATTTTTATATAATACTATAATATTACTATAATAAATAAATACTATAATTTAGCTGTGCGACTTCGTCCGCATGAAATAGTTATTACCATAAAAACGGTTCTAGTGAGTTAATCTTGAAAGATATACATATACTGTTGCAGACATTTTGTTAGATCATTTTAAAAGGAATAATTCTTTCACACATATTTTTTTAATATCTTGAACCGTTTTCGCAGCACACGCAACGGTAGCCCTCAAAGATGAATAAATTTCCCCGTTTTTTAAATTTTCCATTGTTTCTTCGCTAATATTACTTGCAGCATGATGTTATATAGCCTAAAGCCTTCCTCAATAAATAATCTATCCAGTACAAAATATTTTTTCAATTCAGATATGTAGTTCCTGAGATTAGCGCGTTCAAACAAACAAACAAACTCTTCAGCTTTATAATATTAGTATAGATAGGCTCACTCTTGTCCACAACTCGCCTGATGGCATTATTTTAGCTTAAAATCTAGCTCGCATATTACGAAGAAACCGATTAGCTCTCTACTTCTTCTTTTTCTTCTTATCGAATGAGAGTGGTCAATTCTAGTGTTTAGAGTTTATCAAGCCGCCCTAAAGGCTTCTGACATGGCTTAACGACTGCCGTACTAGACAAACAGCCGGGACCTACAATTTAACGTGTCATCCGACCCAGAATGGAATGCCACTTATTGGTCACCCATCCAAGGACTGACCGCGTCGACTTTTGATTAACATTGGTGATCGCATGCGATTGCCTCCGCTAGCTGAGCTACGGGCGCTTCAACTTTACACTTGAAGACCGATATTGTTCAAGGGGAACAGAGAATCTGACAAGGAGTTCCACCTTTAGGCAGCTTGCACAATCAACGTAGTATGGTGAATATGAGTAATATCAAATACTTTACCTATAATTACTTAAACTTACCTCAAGACCTGCCCCCTTAGACAAGAGCCGTATTTAGTGAGCGTTTGTCGCTCGCCTAAGGTATAGAAATACCAATGTATAGGAGTGACGCAGCATGTCAATCGTCGCGATGTCAATCCCATACATTGCTCTTTCTATTCTATATGCGAGCGACAATACGCTCATTAAAATATGGCTCTTGTCTAAGGGGGCCGGTATTAGTCTATTGACGTCTAACCAGCTCTGTGGAGAAGCTGTCTGCCATCTATCACTTAAATCCTTGACAATGACGCTTTTGTGGTGATGCAGTTCTATTGTCTGCTAGATCTTATTGTACTTAGATGGTATTAGTGAGCAACCTCTAAAATACTCCTAAATGCAAATTAATGATAAAATTAATTTGAGTCGCATGTGTTTGAAATAGGTTGATACTGACTGACCATTTTTAATGTTTTTATTGCCTCATTGAAGTTTGTCTCATTACTTATTTCTGCTTTACAACTGCCTCACCTAGGGGGTTCCTACTTATGATAAATGTTCAACCTATATACTATACCTACTATAAGTAAGTGAGCATTAAAAATAATTATTCTAATGTAGACAATGAAAGCCATTATACCACCATAAAAATCAGACTGACGAATGTTTACTATTTCGTATTATTAATGATATGCTTAACATATTAATGATATTGTTAATTCTTCAAATTACTTTCTTTCTCAAACATGAGTACCCAGCCTAACAAATAATAAAGCACGCACCGGCCGCTATCGCATCTCCCCAGTGCGAGCTCGAATACTACTCAGTCAGTACGTACTGATAATACACTAACTGCGCTGTGATAAACATACTACAACAAACCTTTACGGACAAAACTTAGCATAAAATTTAAAAAAGAACCAGTAAGGAGTATCTAATCTGTGAAAGAATCCTCCTTACATTAGAACTCTGTAAGAAACAATAAACCTCTTTACAAGCGAGGAACCAATAAAAACAAAAGAACTGAACGCAAACTCCTTCGAAGAACAACAGAGTTTCTACGCTTTCTGTGAACTGCTGAGGAAACTGTGGTGAAGGTACGTTGTACATTCTAGTAACAAGCGGAACTAACAATAACAAACATACCTACACACGATGTAGGTTACACTGTTACAGTCAATTAGATGAGCGCTGCGCTCGTAGCTGAAGTTGTATTGATATTGTTTGTATTGAAAAGAGTACTGAATAGTTAGAAGCATAGTACTGTTAGTCTATTTAACAGCTTACCTATAACTAATTAGATTTATTCATCATAGCTTTTCTTACATTGGATAGTTTTGAAAACAACTGAAAAAGACGATACATTGATCTAAATATCTCTTGCACTCGCTAGCAGGCGTTATGTTTGTCTCTTTCTACCAGGTTTAAATAATGTAAAAAAATGTCAGTTTCTAAGATATTTAACTAAAGTCATTAGGAGAATCTAATTAAGTGGTGAATTGATATGACATGACAAGGGCATCCCAGCTTCAACAATATCTTATCAGTAGCTAGTTAGATGCAGTGCATAGTTTGTAAACATGGGATGTGCTATACATACCTACTAACTATGACTGGAATAATATGTATACTGCTACTTTACTTATAGATTAAACTTCGCTTCAAATTTTTTTGATGTGATCAGTGTTGGTGGATTGATCGACGAACATACAAAAAAAACTATGGCTGGATGTTGGTAAGAAAAACGGTTTTTTTACAAGGAATGGGTATGCACTTGACCGTTATTTGCCTGATGGTGAAGTTGGTTGTTATTATTGTATATTTAGGGAAGTTTTCGAGATTATCAGGTTTGTATACAGTATTCTGTTGACATACTACAAAATCAGGTAAATTAGTGAGAGAACTGACCTCATACATTTAGAACACGGTTAATTAGAGAGGGTATAGGGTTTATAAGGTAAAATAAAATTAATAAGTCCAATACAGTCCAAAGTATTAGTACGATATACCTACAATTACTATTGCTTCAGTTTGAATAATAAACGATAACATTTTATTGACCCCCTGATATCGCTGGCTGTAAACTGTCAGATTAAACAACAGTTACATAAGCGGATATTATGTATATTACACACCTATACTACTAATAATGGCGGAGAGTTATAAACACAAAAGACATGATAACATAATCATAATGGATTACAGGGAAAATCCCTCGGGAAATATAAAAACATACAGTATTTTATAAAAAAAATATCCATCGAGTGTTGTAATGATTGCAGAGAAAAACTGCCGTTTAAAACACACATACACGAATAAATAACAGGCCACATTATATACAATGAGGTTTTACTAATAGAGACGTTATACTCATTAAAAATCGCCCTAGCACGTGGCGAATAAAAGTAAAAGAGATCAGAGATATATAAAACCCGGTTGTGAGAAAGGGATAAACGTATGTCCAGGCTAATTCGCTTAGTTTGAGTTCGCCACACAGAACGGGGTATAACGCATCTACCTCAGTTTATGTAGAATATCATTAATTATTATATCACTATTGTGGACGGGGATTTAGCCGGGGTCAGTTACTATGCTGTTAAAGCGCGTAGAATTTTATTATTGTGACCTTTTTGTGCAAACTTTAATTATGACGACCACAAAGAGATTAATAGAGTAAAATATTGATATAAGATATTTACTGTCATTTTATTTTATTGACCTAACTGTATTTAAGACATTTAATATTTACATAAGTAATAAAATTTCTTTAGCAATTTATATCACATTTCTTTCTATTTATACTCGACCTTCCAAAAAATCTTTCTAGATGTCCAACGAGGCGGTTCCTAAAGGCGAAGCTGTGTTGCTGCGACAGGCGCGCGACAAATTCTCTGCGACATTCGGCCGCGACGCGACAGTCGCAGCTGCGGCGCCGGGCCGCGTCAACCTTATTGGAGAACATATAGACTATTGCGAGGGATACGTACTGCCTGTGGTTAGTATTGCAAAATAATGAACAAAAGTACCGAAACGTCCGAACGTCGGTCCGAAAGACTCTTTCGGACCGACGTTCGGAGAGTCAACACGAGTCCTGAGGATGCCTCGTGGAGAGGCGAAACACGTGTCGACTAGAATATCTTGCCGAAAAATAACAGCAAAGCTTCAAGACACAAGGTGCGGTGTTGGGAAGATCTTGAGATCCACGGAGGCCACATTGGTTAGGAGGTGAGGTGTGGCGGTGGTATATGGAGGAACACACCTAAAAACCATCAAGTTTGTTGTTTGATGTCGGTTAAGGAGCAGTCGCAGCGGAAAAAAACACTACATATTTCTCCAGAGTTTCAGCTACCTATTATAAACTGGGTTATTCTGACTGCAGTGTAAGGCGATATAGGCATGCAAAAACGTATCGCAAGAACTGATATATTTTTGCGTATTCCCAAAAGCCTTAAAACAGAAATTATAGATAGATAGATAGATAGATTAACTCTTTATTGTTGACACATATTAAAAAAACAGTACATAGAACAAATTGCACCTTAACTAGTGCCACAAGCGGCGGCCTTATCGCTGAAAGCGATCTCTTCCAGGCAACCTTCAGCTGGAGAGAAATAAGCAAAAGAAAAAAAAGAAGAATGTGGTGTACAACAAAAAGGAAAAAAGAAATTATATGAGATGAAAAAGGTTATATTAGTAAAAACCTTTTGGAGAGAAAAAAATGACGGTGTGAATTCACTATCCGGGGCCTGGTGAAGTAAATATAAGTTCATCCGCATTAAATGTTACTGTTATGTGTATAGGTCATATATTATAACGTACCAAACCCATATAAATATGGCTCCAACGGTGCGAAAACATTTTTTTTCCTCATTGGAACCTTTTTCAAAGGATTATCAACATTCCAAGAAAAATTTGATTATTGAATCGTACATCTGATTTTTTTTCGTCTACTTTTCCAGTAATTTGTGCTTATCGTCCGAAAAGCTTTGGATTTTCTTTCAGAGATTTTATTAAAATAAAATAAATTCTTACGAATTTTTTTACTTCACACAGCTAATAATGTTCTATTAAGAAAATAAGGTTTCAAAAGATTTCATCTGTTGTATATAAAGTAGGTAAAATAACAGTAAAATATAGGGACGTACTTTAGCACTCAATTCAATATTCTATTTATAATTTTAGTTCCCAACTGGAGAGTAAGGTTTTGTCATAATTTGTCTGAATCCCGTCGACATTTTCCAAAGTCGAAAACAATACCAAATTATAATTGCGTGATCTTCTTTGTCGTCCGGCAATATCTTAATTGCTTGTAAACTTTTAACTAAATTGAAATTGTTAAATTGGTGTAACTTCTAGGAAAATAACCAAGTTAATTTTCAACTTGGAAACTATCAAACAAACAAACAATGTTTACGGAGGCGTTAATCTGTTTTACTTAAATGGATTGGCTATTATGGTTACTGGCAATTGCACGCAATGCTACTTGCAATATTTTAATCTAAAGGAGCACTGGCTCATTCAAATGACAAATTTATTACATTTATTTGATGAATTTATATACCATGAAAAGGGTACCTGATGATGATGAACCCAATGGTATTCTCAAATACCTAGGTATCTAATGAATATTGAATATCTGTCACAGAATCGTAAGTCTCTTGAGTAAACCTGCAATATTTAGCTCCTTATTCAAATTTCTTATCACATAATATATGCACATAACATTCGAATGCTTTTTTGATAGTGGTAAAGAGATGTGTGTTTCAGTAAATCTTTTTTCCATGGTTTTGATACATTCAATACGTGTTTCATTTATAGGATCAGGCTTCAGGTCAAAGGCATCGTTTTTAAAAGCATAACTACACTAAAAGCTTTGCAAGTGGAAAAAAATGAACTTTCGCTTGTGCCGTTCACCTTTCATCCTATTTAGATTAGGTACCAAAGAATAAAAAATGCAACCTGTAGAAGAAATTCCAGTGAGAACTAAAGAAAAAGCAAAGCTCTAAGTAATCCAATAATCCCAAAAGCTTCTCTCAATTTTGGTTTGGCTGATTATCCCGTTTACGTTGCTTCATAAACAAGAAACGGAAAATTGGCGATTGATTGAATATTGCTCGCTATTAGTGGCCATCAAATTATCAGATACTTGAGACTTTTTGGGGGATTAATCCGAAGAAAGAGTAAACAAGAATGATTTAATATAACATCGATAATCTCATAAATCAAATATATTCGATTCGTTTTGTTTAAGTTTAGATTTATTTACGTTTTGATTTATTAATCATCTAATAAGATATAAAATTAAGTTTGTGAGACAATCTAAAAATAGATGCAGCCAGCGTTTTAGGGACATTTAAATTTGGTACAGGGCGACAGGGTATGTTAATTTTTATTCAATTTTTACTTGAGTTTACCTCTATACCTATATTCTGTTTAATTTGTTAGTTTATAGCACTTTATAGTTTCTCTATGTATTGTATTTTGTTGAGATTTGCTTAAACAAATATTTATTCGTAAAAAAAACTAGAAACATATTAATTATTTACAGGCTCTGCCATTCCTGACAGTGGTCGTAGGGGCTCACAACTCCTCGAGCGAGTGCCGGGTGCTATCCATCCTCGCCAGCGGTGAGGAGTTGCAGACCAGCTTCCCCACTCCATCGTCAGCACCCCTGCAACCGGGGGAACCAGCCTGGGCCAACTATGTTAAAGGAGTTGTTGCAAATTTTCCTGGTATAAACATTTATTACCTATCAAGGAATAAACTAAACATGCTTCTTACTAAGTACTATAGCCTAAGAAATCTATATCCCAGTACCTAAGTACTCTATATCCCAGTATCTATGTACTCTATATACAGCATGGAAGGCTGCCCTCGGCCGTAAGCACATTCTTTACAAAAGTAACTGGCCAGTAGCAAAAGGTACAGAAAATATACAAGTGTCAGTATGTAAAAAAAAAATCGGGCTACAAATAAGGCCGCATGCTATAGACGCAACATACACTTTGACCTTTAGGATTTCCTAAAGATTTTCAAAGTGCTTTATTATTTTGTTGTAAAAGGAAATAAATCTGACTATACTCTAAAATTTAAGGTTTAAAATGCCATGCTTCTAATGGATTCTAATGGGTCTTTTTCCTAACTATACTATAAGTTTATTAAATTTAATTAAGAATAGATCCGTTGGCATAGGGAGTATCTTGTCATGTTTAAATTTCATTAAATACACACAATAAATCACAATAAAAATGGCGTTCTTATAGACTTTTATTACCGAAAAAAGGAAACGTTTTATGGATCTTAAGTCAAGTTTTTTTTTAACTTGAATGGTTTTGCTCTTTGCCATAGTTTGCCTGATAGCAGGCAAAGGCTTTGGCCTAAGATGGAGCGTGCTTACCCGATTAAGTAAAGTTAAGATAAAGAAAGTTAATTTGCCGGAAAATGTTCGGGCTCCAATTTCAAACAATTGCTTTTATTTGAAAAAACAATTATTTGTGAAGATATTCAGCTAGGATCGCGTTCAATACCAGGATACAACCGAATACAGGGATATTAATGAAGCGTAGCACCCGTAGCTCAGCTATAAAAAAAATAAAAGCTATGGTCAACGCGGTCAGGCCTTGGATGGGTGGCCGAAAAGTGGCATTTCATTTTGGGCGCTTCCATGGGTCGGATGACACGTTAAATTGTAGGTCCTGGCTGTTTATCATAGTACGTCAGTCGTTAAGCCATATCAGAGGCCCTTAGGGCGGTTTGAAAACTCTGACACCAGAGTTGGCCACTCTCATACGAACTTACTTTATGAAGAAAAAAACAAAATTCTGTTTATTTTAAAACAACTTTAAAGCTTTTAATTCCAAAGAATAAGAAATTAAAAAAATAAAATAGATATATGAGTTATTATTTTTAAACACGTTTAGTTCTGTTAATCTAAATTAATGACCATTAACTTATTTACTAAAAATACTCATTTTATACAATAGAAACGCTGTATAAAAAGTCATCGAAGATTGAAAGTAAGTTATTTGTTGATTTCAGGTAAAGTGGAAGGCTTCGACGCAGTGGTAGTGTCTGACGTGCCGATGGGTGCAGGCCTGTCCAGCAGTGCTTCCATCGAAGTGGCTGTGTGCACTCTGCTAGAGGGACTCACTCACACCACACTGGAGTGAGTATTACAGTCTTTTATGCTATTTTTTTCCAAAACGCTGTTTGTATTTGGAAATACTTTGCCTGATGGTAAGCAATAGTTATGGTCTAAGAGCGTGCTTACCTAATCAGAACAAGATCACTATCGCTTTAAAGATAGTTAGATTATCTTGTTTGATATGTATGCATCTATGCAGAAAGAAAGCATGAATAAGGCGAATTTTTAACTCTTCTTCACAATTTCATAAGGAAGATAAACTTTGTTCACATGAAATTTGACCCATTTTGTTTGCAGTCCCGTCCAAAAAGCCAAGCTGTGTCAGAAGGCGGAACATGAGTTCCCGGGCATGCCGTGCGGGATCATGGATCAATACATCGTCACCATGGGCAAGAAGAACCACGCGCTACTCATCGACTGCAGGTGAGGGTGAACGTTGAAACTTACAGAATCATTGAATAAGCAGTCTTCTCAATGAGTTTAGTTGCCACCATTTGATGAATGGATATTACGACTAACGTTTTTTTTTAT
Organism: Macaria notata; assembly: GCA_927399415.1. Classification (NCBI taxonomy): domain Eukaryota; kingdom Metazoa; phylum Arthropoda; class Insecta; order Lepidoptera; family Geometridae; genus Macaria; species Macaria notata. Next base: position 7,626,872 of record OV656725.1, on the reverse strand, counting down.
TAACCTTCGACCGGTTTCGTTGTGCCTGGCGTGAGGAAACTTTCGACCGGGACGCAAGGAGGGAGTTGAAGGAGACAGTATAGGTTAATAAAAAAAAGAAAACAGCCTAGGAAGTTCTTTATGACTTAAAGCGATCTTGATTTTTGTGTGAGGTCTCATAGTAGTCTAATTAAAAATTGATATTCTATTAAAGATCTGGAGCTGACCATATAAAATGAGGCATGCTTTAGAGATACATTGGTTTTACTTTAATTTATCATCAAATTAGCATACGGGCATAGTTATCTTCATAACTATAAGCGGTAATAACTTATATAAGTACTTTGATATAAGTATATTCCACTGAAGACGTTCAATCATACGATTATCGCAAACAAACCCATCTAAGGTTTCCATAAAACTACATTGATAGAACTGATACAATACCCATCCTGACCTACTTTCCGAGCTCGGACAAAGCTATATTTAACTCTATTTGTTTACTTGAATTGTTTATAAGTAGTAACTTAGATTTGCACATAGTGATTAAGGAAAGGTAACTGAGGTTAGACAATATTGGGCACTCAGAGAATCTTTGGGCATGATGACTACATGGAGTTTCAATCAAGTTTATTGCATCCATTAGTAAACAATAGCTAGGAGAGCATTATAGACGAGTTGTAGAAATGACAAACGTTTTCAAGCATGTTTTGGTTTTATGTTTAAAAGTAGATTCAAGTATTATATTTAATTATTTTTTAATGACATATAACATTGTCTGTTATTTTATTTCTCGTAATAAAAGACTTAACGAAATAACATTTTTATTATTGTATCTATAGGTATTATTAATGCATAAGTTATTACGATTTTCTGCGTTACTTTTTGTGTCAAAATGTCTCGAATTTAAGGAAAATTATTAATTATATCCTACAGAGTCTCACTCCATTTTTTTAATAATGATAAACCGTAAATGCATAAGTATTTAAAATTATAATGGTACAAAATTATAATATATCACAATGTGTATTGTTTGTTCGTTTGCACTATCACACAATCTACAATGTGTTTAATTATTCAGTGGGCATCCAAAATGGTAATTAACTGTCACCGGACTGAATTTAATAGCCCCAGGCATCGCCACTGGCCAAATATTTACTATAGGATATCGACTAATATGGATCACAAAACAGTTTAAAGTTGCAATGACGTTTGATAATAATATATATAAATATAAAAAATACGATCTCTATCTAAATTTATTCATGCGATAAAGCAGTAGGCTTTTTTAAGCAATTTTTAATGTACCTCTAATTAATAAGTTCATTCATGAGATGAAAATAAGAAGAAGAAATAAACCTTTACCCACAAACATACTTTTGACTTTTTAAATGTACATATTAGTATAAATAATGTCACTAGATCTTAGTACTAAAAAATGAATTTTTCTAATGAGTTTTTGACGCTCATATTTGTTGAGCTAGGATCTCATATTAGAATGTTGTAATTTTACTATCTCTAATAAATTTGTTTTCATATATATTTCGTAACAAAAATTATTTGAAATTGTTTTTATAATATCCTGTTTCCCCTATTCCAGATCCCTATCAGCCACCCAAGTACCTCTAGAGACAGGTGACGCCGTGATCCTGGTGGTGAACTCCAACGTGAAGCACCAGCTGACCGGCAGCGAGTACCCACAGCGGCGCGCGCAGTGCCAGGCGGCGGCCCAGCTACTCCGCCTGCCTTCACTGCGCGCGGCACACCTGCAGCAGCTGCAAGGTGAGTGTTACAACGTGAAGCACCAGCTGAACGGCAGCGAGTACCTACAGCGGTGCGCGCAGTGCCAGGCGGCGGCCGAGCTACTCCGCCTGCCTTCACTGCGCGCGGCACACCTGCAGCAGCTGCAAGGTGAGTGTTACAACGTGAAGCACCAGCTGACCGGCAGCGAGTACCCACAGCGGCGCGCGCAGTGCCAGGCAGCGGCCGAGCTATTCCGCCTGCCTTCACTGCGCCCGGCACACCTGCAGCAGCTGCAAGGTGAGTGTTACAACGTGAAGTAAGTTATGAGTATACGGTCTACACATACATTACGTCATTAAATTTATATTATTAATTATGGCTTACCTTAGTTTACAAATTAGAACGTGAAGTAACTATAATGTTAGTATTACAACGTGAAGTAGGTAATATGGAAGGTAAATCTTCGAGGCTATAACTTAAAATGAATTGATTCAATGAGGAAAAAAATAAGATTTAATAAACTGAATCTACAAAAAAATCATTTCAGTTCATTTCTTTAATCGACTGCCCTGTTGGCTTAGTCGGTAGTGGCTCTGTCTTCTAAGCTAGGGGTGCGTGTTCGATTCCCGCACAACACATTATTAAGTATGTAGTTACGGAAAAAAAATATGTATTATATCCGTTATCTAGTACCCATGATACAAGCGTAAGCTTAGGATGGGGCTAGATGGCGCTGTGTAAAATCAATCAATCAATCAATCAGTTCTTTATTGACAAAAATATACACAAGACACAAAATGTTTCAAGTCTCTGGCTTCCGAACTAGAAAATTATCTGTGTCTCGGAAACCAGCTCCTTCTCTATTAAGGATCACAAAATGTCAATAAAATGTCACAAAATGTCCTGAAATATTTATTTTATATTTTATTTATGTATATTGTAAATATCTATTGAATAATATAATGTATAAGACTAGTCAAACAATACCAGAGTGAGTTAAATTACATGATAATATCGGAACTCCACGTAAATGCTACATTCACAGACATTTATTCAAACTCCTATCTGTATATTGACTGTTGTGTAACTTACTTTATTGTTCTCAAAGGTTTGTTCTCCAGACAGTTAATTTAAACTTGTTAATTAATGTGGGGATGCCATTAGTCTAAAAAAACTGGGGTCATTAGATTTAGATACGTTTTTTGTCAGTTTGTAAGTTTACAAATCTATCTATATATATAAAACTCAAAGGTGACTGACTGATATAGTGATCTATCAACGCACAGCCCAAACCACTGGACGGATTGGGCTGAAATTTGGAATGAAGGTAGATGTTATGACGTAGGCATCCGCTAAGAAAGGATTTTTGGAAATGCCACTTTTAAAGGGGTGAAATAGGGGATGCAAGTTTTACTTCTTAATGCGAGTGAAGCCGCGAGCACCCACTAGTAATAAATATTTTGCGTTGAGGTATACATTTATACTACACCACATTCAAGTATACAATTCTAGTATTGACGGCCTTATAAGGTTCATAGTTATGGATATTTGGGTGGTAGTATTTTTTGGGAAAATATTTTCTTACGAGCTCTTTGTTGAGAAACCATATTAAGCTGTTAGTTTTGCTGGTTTCATAAACTGTATACCTGTGTTTTGAATTGGCTTGCGTGTTTTTCACAATTTAAAATATATTTTTAGGCTAAGTTTTACACTATCATTTAATAATATTTTGCACTTGCAAACTCTTTATAAAGGAGCATGCAATATTTTGATTAACATGATGTTTGTTTGTGTTAACAGAACTGAAAAAACTAAGCTGTGATGAGTTAGTACTGAAGCGGGCAACACATGTTATCAATGAAATCAGCAGAACAGAAGAAACTGCCAAAGTTTTACAGGAAAATAACTTGAAAAGGGTAAGTATTTAATATCATATAAATACAGAAACTTTCTGTTACTTCTCGCTACTTATCATCCGAGGACACGTGTTTTCCTTGGAACAACCTGGGCGCCCACAATGTATCTGCCAAAGAGAACTGCCCCAACTAATTAATTCCGCAGCAGTCGTAACCCTCATCCATGAGGAAATAGGATTAAAAGAGAGAAACACAAACTATGATTAGAATTGCTGCAGCGCATGTAACTCGAGTTAATACAGGATGGAATATAGACAATGTGTTTATCATCCTAGATTCCAATCTAGATAAGCTAAGCTAAGACCCATATCAAATTTTATGCAAAATTGTTCTTTCGTTTAGGTACGAAAAAGGAATAACCAACTATGCAGTATTTGTAGGCTTTTATAGGCTAGATTTTTCCAGGCTTTGTAATATTAATTAGTGTAAACTCATGCTCAAATTTGATCCTTTTAAAATTAGGAAAGCAAGAAATTGTTTAAAATATCGGGGTAATATCTTAAAGCTTAATAATTGTCGTACATTTTACGCAAGTTAGCATTATAACATTATAATATTGTCTCCAATGTTGAAGTTCTTAGTACATTGTAATACCTCTAATTAATTAATTTTAATACCGTTACACCATTTATCATGTGAATATTTGACTGGAATATATCCGCGCTTCAGCACAACAATGTAAACTTAAACTCATGCTGAACAATATAAACTTGATACTAAAGGAGATAAAGTGCTTTTGGCCGTGAAATGAGTTGAATATTTTCGGATATAAAATATACAAATCCATTTTAAGCTCTTAATTACGAAAGGTTTGTGTTTATCTAACAAATACCCGCGGCTTTGCTTGAGTGGTTTACGGATGAAAAATAAGTGGTCTAAATCTAACACTCCTACACTACCATCATACCGAAAATCACGATGATCACAAACAAATCGAAAACAAATATACACATTTTCGTTTTTTATTTAATGTATGTAGCGACCGATCATACCCCGAACAATTTTCTGCATTCGTCTGGGATTAAAAGATCTATTCCCAAGTCCAAATTAAGCAGATTGGCACAAACATCAAACCTACTCAAACTCATGGATTTTTAATACTAATGTGAAATTTGCATAAAAGAAATATTTTATTTAGACCATAATGTATTTTATCTACACTAATGTTGTAACATTCTCCTTATGTTTCCAATACTTGACTTTTAATTACTACTGTTATAGCACAGACAACAAAACACTCAATTTATGCAATTTCACATGATGTTATAATATCCACATCGATATCCTAATAGCTCATTATAACATCGAAAAAGCGTGACCAACCTGATTGCAAGGCCAATCAGGTTGGTCGCGCTGCGCGCTCGTTGGTTAGATTTTAATGGCCGCAAAATCATTGTGACAATACACGTACGCGTGAATTTAATGTTTCGCAATGTGTTTTGTTATTTAAATACAAATTAAAAGTTAAAAATGGATAGCGACGATGATATTTGTACGCCTCCGGATATTCTAGAATTGGCAACAAAAGTAACTCACAATCTTTTGCCAGAAAAATCTAGAAAATTGTATGAAAAATTTACTATTGTCAGCTTTTACTTTTGTTGTTTGATTAATTGCATTAGTGAAGATAAAGTAGTGTATGCAACTGCATAAACTACTATTATGGCTATAGAATTAATAATTCCGAGCAACTACTTTATTTTGACATTTAAATAAGCAGAAATATATATTTTATGCTAATGGCAGTGCCAGAAACATTTGTTTTTCTGAATAGTAATTTCTTAATTTAAATTCATGGATAAGTAGGATTGGTCGCCTGTGGTGACCTACGTCACGTAAATCTTGGAGAAAATGAAACTATTTCTTTAAGTGGCGATTAATATGTATCATATCCAGTACGAACACTTTTAAAGCGAACAAGTTTATTTATAATTTTAAACTATTTTCAGTATTACCTAGATAAAAATCTTTTAGAGGCCGAAAAAAGAAATTTGTTTTTTTTGGCATAACTCATTATTAACTAGGCAAACCTAAGAGTATCTATACGATTAAGTTAGAAACTTATGAATAAATCTTAAAAAAACTTTGTTATAGGTAGGAGAACTATTCTACCAATCGCACGACTCTCTGAGCCAACTCATGGAGGTGTCGTGTGCGGAGCTGGACCTGATAGTGGACATACTGCGAGGGGAGGCGGGGGTGTACGGCGCCAGGATGACGGGCGGGGGGTTCGGGGGGTGCGTCATCTCTCTGGTAAGTTGTTATAAATAAATTTATAAATCTAGTCTCTCTTGTTTGTCTGCTTCTTGCCGGCGTCAGACGATTGGTATGTTCTTTCACCATTACCATACTACACCTATCTCATTTGTTATAGTAGTCTTTTTACCTCTTGGAGTGCACCTGTTTGAGTCCTGAGCTCTGTGAATTTGGCCTTCGAGATCTTCTCTTGAAAAGAGATCATGGTCAACACGTGTTTGACGTCCTCAAGAAATTAAGCAATCGTGACGAAAATGGCGCTAAAAGTAATTCGTATTAGTTGCTTAAACTTATTTTTAATAATATGTTTTTTTCGCCAGGTGGAGAAATCAGCAGTACCTGCATTGAAACAGAAAATACTCTCCCAGTACAAAGGAACTCCTACTTTCTTCGTTTGCCAGCCGTGCGACGGAGCAAGACTGTTGTGTAAATAAATATTATTAAACTGCACCGATGGTTACTTTTATTACCTCAACTTATATCAGAGTCATCATGCAAAAATATATAGATACAAAACACGATAAATCTAAAATTGAAGTGTAGGTTTGTAACAACTCGTAGTCTCTTTTTGGGCTTATAGCAGAAATCTTTTATAGAGCAATTAACAAGCAACACAATCACATCTATGGTACCTACTTAGCGCGGGACAATGGAATACCACCTTATACTGCTAGATGTAAGTTTTAAACCTCTGTACATATAAACCGAAGTACTAACTGTATTTATTCTGGCATACCTACTTAGCGCGGGACAAGGGAATACCACCTTGTACTGCTAGATGTAAGTTTTAAACCTCTGTACATATAAACCGAAGTACTAAATTTATTTATTCTGGCATAAAAAAAATATTTGTATTTGTAATGGTTTTTATAGGTCTATTTAAGCAGAAGAATCAGAGACAACGCACTTATAGTTATATAAAAAACCACGACTAGACATTAGAAGATTAATTGATTCACTAACCCGAATATCCATAGCAAAAACAGCATTCAACCGGAAGAAACATTTACTAAAATCCAAAATTGCAAAAATAGAAGCTTTTGAAATGTGGTGCTGGCGGCGGATGGAGAAAATTAGTTGGACAGAAAGAAAGGCCAATGAAGAAGTGCTGAGCATGGTCCAAGAACACCGTACAATACTGGCAACTATTGAAAACAGAAGAGGGAAGATGGTTGGCCACCTTATACGACATGACGAATTTATAAGAAACATCATGGAAGGAAAATTGGAAGCCCGAAGAGGAAGAGGAAGGCCGAGAAGATCATACATGGAGCAAATAAAAGAAAAGGCGGGTGTCATGTCGTATAAGGAGGTCAAGGAATTGGCGGAAGACCGGGAAGGATGGCGCATAATCCACAGACAAGGGCACGGCCCCTTAATTTATGATGATGATGATAGTTAAGAAATCACTCTAAAGTTTTATCCTCTACGAAATCGATACGGTAGAGCTACGGTAGAGCTACGGTAGAGCTACGGTAGAGCTACGGTAGAGCTACGGTAGAGCTACGGTAGAGCTACGGTAGAGCTACGCAGCATTACAAACCTCTACGAACATCTACATACGTCATTTATGAAAGTTACCAAAATGTTATCGCATACTTCGACCCGACGGATTTTCCCACGGGGTGAAATTTTATATAAATAAGTTAGCTTGTTCTGGAATTATGAATAAAAAACTTTGTTGAATGTCTGAAGTAAGTATGTAGGTAAGTTTGATTTTGGTAAAGTAGACTGAAGATTATATTGAGATGTTTTTTTCCGTCCTTAAATTTTAGTCACATGAATCGATTTAGCAATATAACCAATGAACTAAACAAATATTTATCTAACTATCCACACGTTGTGTTAACAAACACTTAATAATTTTACTCGTTATGACCACAATGACATTTCCTATAAGTACCTAAAAAACTCATGCATATCTGTTTCTACTTACATAATATGTATATCAGTCAAAACTTACAAAAAAACTGGGTAAAACACATTGCATATATTTCAGTAATTGATTCGCCCAGAGAACAACCTCGCCTATAAATTGAGGTAACATATTCGTTTGATTGTATAGACATGGGAAAGGCAAATATTTACTCCCAGCTTTCGTTTATTCGTCAGTTAGTCGCAGACTCTCAGAGGAAGCGTACGTGTCTTGCAGCTCCGTAGCGCGGGTCGAAAACCAACTCAGAGTAAACAAGATCTGAAACGAAACTTTTTCATGTTCTCTTTTAGATAAATTGTGAATGGTGTGTGGCTAAATGAACTTTGTGAAGTTTTGATGAACATGTGAGTTTCACCATCAAATATTAGATAGATAGATTAACTCTTTATTGTTGACACATATAAAAAAAGTACATAAAACCAATTGTAAATATTATCAAATATTATCTGTTATTTTTATTAGTTATTCGTGTGTTTTTGTAAGAGTTAATGAAGAGTTGCAATCCTTTAAACTATTTAAATATCACGTTGAATAATAGAAAGTTTACGTTGAGCTGTGTATTCAAAACATAAACTATTCATTCGTTTTTAAAATTATGAATGAGAAAATAAGCAATAAATAAATATAAATAAATAGTTTAGTTTTCTAGGGGAGTTTTCTTGGGCAGATACATCGTCGTAGGCGCCCTGTCCTTCCACGGGAGACAAATGCCCTCGGACTCTCTCTCGGACCCTCAGGATTCGAACCTGTGTATTTCTGCTAACGTCTCAACCAACTAGGCTGCGGTCTACTAACTGCCAGGCGCGAAAATCCACACTCATTCCAAACACTTAAGACTAAACGGCTACATTTATTTAGTTTCTTTAAATTAAGATCCGTTTCACCAAGCGTAAAAAAAATGTCAAATGTAGGTAAATACGGACTATTACATATATGTACTACATATATTACAAGGTAATGTAGGTATGTTTTTTTTTTCGTCAAAGTTGAGGGTCCTACCTGTATAAGGTCTGCACAAGATCGACGCAGATGGCACACACAAAGGGAGGCCTATACCCAGCAGTGGGATCCCAAGGGCTGTGGATGATGATGATGATGATGTATGTTTTTTCATGTTTGCAAGCTTCTGAATCGTGCAAAGGTTTAATGCATCATATCAATTCAATTACAAAACATTTTGCTATGTAAACATTGTAGTTTTAGAAATAATATTTTACATGCCACAAGCAGGAAAAAATATCCTTATTTTGTGGGTAAAATAATTTATGAAGGCATTATGTCGCTGTCGACTCGCGTAATGAGGCGTACAATACACAATCTATATCTACCGCCATACGACGACGCCATTAATTTGTATTTTATTTCACATTAGACCAGTTGTTGTAACAATTTATTTTTCGTATGAGTGGGGCCAATTCAGGTGTCAGTGTAGTATAGTTTCACGTTATGACTTCAACACGCCCTGCAGTCTACAGTGTAGCACTTTTACCTAGAAGGTACTTATTAAATCTATATTTGAAGACCCCTAAATTATAGTTTGCAAGAATCTATGTCACCTAACGCTTATTTTTTCTATAAAATGGCATTTTTTATACAAACTGAACACTTTGCTGTTTTTTTAATCTTTTATTAATTTATACAGGGTTTTAATTGGCTACCCTTGTAACATTGTACAAAATGATCAGCAAACAGATTTTCCTAACTTAACAGCGCCATTGTTCGTAAAGTCGAATACACTTTGCTGTTTCTGAATATATTTATAATGCAACTTAGCACATTTCCCATGAAAAAAAACCCATCTTATGTGAAATATGAATAGTACTTGCGACTGTCGAAACCCTCATTCTTGAGTGTTGGATCGCGGAAAACTCATAAAAATTACGCGTTGCAAGTTACCTCACAAATTTATTCGGTTTTACCACCAGCCAAATAATTTGAGGGATAAAATTAAATATTATTTTTTACTCGTTATTTAAAATTTCCAGAACAAAATCGTATAGGGCTTTTTTCTTGGCAGTGGCATACAATTTGACATATAAAAATAGTCGCCACGCTACGTTAGTGGAATCTAAAGTGAGACAGATAAATTAAGTAATTCTTTTATTGGACACACTAATAAAACATAATAAATATACTTGGAAATCATTTTAAATCTTGTGCCACAAATGGCGGCCTTATCGCTTACTTAATTAGTCAACCGCAGTATGGAGAAGAAATCTTAGAAAAGATTAGTGATAATTGAGCAAAGTGGAAAACCATTTCTTTTCCCGTTTCGGTTGAAACGCCACGTTGATCCGCACGTGTAGGCCTAAACGTTTCCTTGTCCCGTCCCATCAAATAGTATCATTGTGTTGATACGTTTTGCGTAAGTTGATTACTTAATTTAAATGTTTAATACTACGTCATAATATGGAATAAAAATATACATATGTATATTGCGAGGCCTGTACATGCTATGATTTTCAGACGAAAGCTATCGGTGTCAATAATCATCTTTGTTGGTACCTAATATGTGTTAATTATTTTTCTGTTGTTACCGCTTATTTTATGTCCGAGTGACCTTACGATAAAACGAGTTTGACAAGCTTTACTTAGTTGAGTTTTAATATTTCTTCACCCTACTTTTTTTTTACATGATACATATAGGCTTACGCTTGACTACAACTTGCCTGATGTTAAGCAACGTTATAGTCTACGATGTAGCGCGCTTGCCTAGAAGAAACCGGTTAAATACTAAATAAATTAAATAATTTACTAAATCAACGCTTGATTGTTGGACCAATGTTTAGTTTATTACTCATTTTAATACTTTAAATAATGAACAACAGGAACTGATTTATAATCGGAAATGTTTATAAAAACAAGATATTTTAATAAACAGTGTATGCGTACAAGAGCCGAATAAAATCTCCTTACTGACTCCGTTTCCTTTGTAGATAATTAATTACAATTAATTTTATTTCAGGTACACTTAACTCCAAAATGACAAGGAGACAATAATGTGAAACACGATGGCAAATCAAATCACATTGTTCTATCTGATGCTCATGATTTTAATAGAAATTAAAGCTAAACCAGCCAAAAATGATAGTACGGACCAAACTGAAGAAAGAAATAAACAAACAATCGATCAATATAATTTCACTGATGACAGTTTGTTTATTTTCAATGCTACAGAAGAAATTGAAATACATACAGAGTTAAACGTAAAAACAATCAATAAATTAACGGAAAACGATAAAGCTAAACTTGCAATATCAGACGCAAAGTTTCTTGACAATCATAAATGTGAAACAAACAACTCGAATGCTGAGGATTCTGATTTTATTGAGACGAATAAGTTGGATTCAGTTTACTTGAATAATATTCACTCTAGTGTTACCAGTAACTTGATTGAAGAGCAGGTATCAATAGACCAGATAGAGGCAGATGGAGTTAATTTGTACGATATAGTGGAGAATGAATGCGGAGGCGCCAAGATATGTCCCAACATGAGGGAGCAATGGAAGAATGATAAAACTATCACTATTGGATTCTTGGGCGCTTATAGAAGAAGCCAGGTGAGTTTGATTCTATTATTTAGTTAAAAAAGAGTCGTATCTTAAACACACACACGCACACACACTTCTTATCGAATGAGAGTGGCCAACTCTAGTGTCGAGAGTATATCAAGTCGCCCTAGTGGCCTCTGACATGGCTTAACGACTGCCGTACTAGACAAAGCCGGAACCTACAATTTAACGATGCGTTTACCAATGTTATGCAAAGGTCGATGAGGTCAGTCTTTGGATGGGTGACCGAAAAGTGGCATCCCATTTTGGGCGCTTACAGGGTCGGATGACTCACACACTTAATAGATATAATTGTAGACACATACTTTTATATCAATTAGTGCTAGGTTTAATATTTTTATTGTCCATTAAAAACACTGTTGTCACACAAAACTAATGTCAATTCAAATTTACAAATGTTTCATCTACATCTTGACGAGATTAAAGCCATTATTTACGAAGTTCAAGCTTATAAACATTTAAATTTTCGACAATTTACTGTCTCAGGGGCAAGGCTCCATATTTTCTAATGGAGTCTGAAGATGCTTCTTCTAACGAAGATTACTTTGAACGTTTTTGTTCAGTTTGCGTAGCTAAGTATCCCTTGAGTTTTTACACACATCCGGTTCTTGCCCTTTTTAAAACTGCGCAGCAAGTAATGTTTACATTTAATTCTTAGCCTATTGGCGAAAAATTCAAGTTTACCTAGAGTTTACGAAGTATCTTAACGAAAATAAGTAATTCAATTAATCTTTTTAAAAATATTCTTCATAGTTTTCTTGCTGTCAATTCAGCTATAGAACACCTTAAAATAAACTATAATTATTACTTACTCGTTATAATTTTACTTGATAAATACATAATTATTATTGATTCGTGCTAAATCTACTATATAAAAATAAGTCGGGTTTTCCTTCCTGACGCTATAACTCCAGAACGCACGGACCGATTTCCATGTTGGAAAGGTCTCGGGCTCCGTAAGGTTTATAGCAAAGATAATTCATGAAAATATTCAACAGAAAAACGGGAAAACAGGGAAAATCATTTTTCACATACAGCGCCATCTCTGATACATAGCATGTACTACAAACTAGCGAAACTGAGTTCGCGGGGTTTGGTAGTATTCAATAAAAAACGTCCCGTTTGCATATATTATATAAATAAACATCGATGCTATCCTATTTTTTATCCAGCATCTTATTTTATACTAAATTTTGTCTCAAAGGAAAACAACAAACACGCGCATACATTAACCAAGTTTTGAATTTATAAGAAACACCGTACAACATTTTTTTTCTATATTATGTATGTATATGAAAAAAACCATTTACAAGATTATTATCATTAGTATGATAGTATACGAAAGTAAACTAGATATAACTAACATATGCCGGCGGAATTTCAATATATTGTTAATGAGAGTAAATAAACCGGCCAAGTGCGAGTCGGACTAGCGCACGAAAGGGTTCCGTAATATCATCTATAATAGGTAATCACGTTTGTTGTAGGTATACAAATGTTTAGTCTGGTTTGTTACCGCGCGGCCGTTGCTTAACAACCGCATCGCGCTCGCGCCACCACCACATCGCGGCGCGGCGCTCGCACCGCGTTTAGATGCACGGATTATTTTCATTTTGGGAGTTCGATCGTGTAAAAAATTCTTAAATATTACTGTTAAAATGTGGACTCCTTTGCTACCTACTACCTGAGGTAACCCAACCACACTTCAATATGATAATATACATGATATACAGCCTGGAGACAGACAGACAACGAAGTCTTAGTAATAGGGTCCCGTTTTACCTTTTAGGTACGGAACCCTAAAAAAGAGTTCCAAGAAAGGTACAATGCTCGATATTCCTATTCGAATAAGTATTGAGTGGTATTTACGGATTCTTTCACTGCTGTCTATTATAACTTACCATGACAACATGTTACCGGGTCGATCTCTCTCAAATAGATTCAAGTACATAAGTAATCTTTCTTTAGTTAGTAATTGATTTGGGTTTACATTTTAGTAGGGATTATGAATATCATATAGAATTCTTATTATAAAAGGAATACTCGGAGCAAAATCTTTGAGATTAGTTCATGCCAATAACTTTGTTGTACGAGATTTGGTAATATAATAAGTGAAAAAAACAGCTGTTACAAAACTTGGTCGTTGTTAAATGTTTCTTTCTGTTGTTGCAAAACTATTGCCATCACAGATATCACATGATGATATAATATTAATAGGTACATCAATGGGTGTAGTAATAAGTTTTCTAGTGTAGATAAGTTTCTGTTGATGAACAATTCTTTTTGCATGATTGGCTCATACTTGTGTAACTTGCTTGATGATAAGATAAGATAAGGTAAGATATGTCTTTAATGCACACCAAATTAATTACATAATAAACGAAATTTAAAAACTAATTTAATGCACATTGGGCGGCCTTATCGCCTTAGGCGATTTCTTCCAGGCGACCTTTGGGTGGACAGGATTTAGAATCTTAAATAGGAGGTGTACAAGAATACGTAAAATAAATAAATAAGTGATAAGCATCGTTACAATGATCTAACGTACTCGCCTAGAAGGAACCGACTTAAACACCGATAAAAGACAGTTTAAGGGGAACAGAGAAACAGGAGTTCCTCGGTTTGGCAGTTTGTACAATAAACGTATGTAGAAGCATAACCTTTATTAAAAGTTTTAGGAATCAATTAGGTACATACATACCGGTGCCTTCTTACATAAACACGCGTAAATAAACATAGCCTCTACACGCGACACGTTAGATATACTTGATATACTACTATATGTTAGATATATGTAGTTGTACACAATATACGCCAACGTTCATGATTCAATGTTTGTCGAGACGTCATTATAGGTTCTAGGTAATATTTTGCTACTTTACCCTGAAAAAGCCTGTAACTGCGATCTATTTTGAGCTATAAATTGGTATTACAAGCTATTGCTAATAATAAATGAGCGGCAGACATAACCCAAGTCCCGAAATTAATGTGATAAATCCTTATTGATAACTAGCTTGACCCACGGCGTTGCTCGCGTTTGAATTCGCTATTTGCAAGTTGAAGCCTGCACTGTAACTGTAGCTAACCACAGTAGGACAATGTAACGCGAGCGTAGCGAACCAGCGCGCGCAGTGAACGCATATTTAGGTAAATATCTTCTACATCCATAATCTCTTTTGTAGAGGAGAAACAGAAATGTCCAGTACTCCAATACGAATTACCAGGAGCCAGGACCGAGGCGGGAGAGCAAAGCGAGCGTGCTTTTTTTAAGACTTCTTGCATATTGCTGGGATTCATTATACCTCGATCAATAACAAACTCAATGTTGAAAGTAGCAGCCTAATCGAAGTTGTAGTTTTAGGCGGTGACAAATGTTTACTAAATTGCCCTCCAGTGAGTAGTTAGCAAATTACATTCACCAAACCATTTTTTTTTTCAAAACATTATCAGTTGGAAATGCGTCGGAAGTATTGAAAGACCTACATAAAATAGTTCAACGATTCAAAATTCAAATATTAGTCTATCTCTAAATTATACCAAATGTTAAATTTTCTTGCCCTGAAAAAAAAACTTTTTGTCCTGGTATATCCGATCAATCCAAATCTTCCCTGATAATGTAAGGCGCCCCAATATTTCCAAATCCGATTTTTTTTTTAATTGTATTTTTTTGTTACTGTTATCGTTTTTATAATGTACATACTTATTAAATCAATAACTATCCTAAAACTTAGTCTGTACTGTATTTCGTAGTTGCAAATGAAATGAATCCAAGTTTTTTAAAAAAAATCCGTAATTTGCTACAGTAAAAAATATTTCACAGTTCTTTACATAAATATGCATTAAGAAATGTCAGATAGAACAGTAATATTGAAAAAAACTTTTTTATAAGAATTTTATTTCTAACAGTTCATAAAATTTAAAACGAACCCATTTCAGCAACGTTTCAGAAATTTCGAAACGTCTTTCTCGTTCAAAGAAGATCCGAAATATATTTTTCATTGGAAAATCTTCATATTGTATATTATTTTTTCTTGTCACGTAATGTATTAGAAATACATAATAATATGTGTTTTCGTGTAGGTACATACACCGTGTCGGGCAATAACTTGGGTCATTATGTAGGGAGGTTCTAGTGATAGAGGACACATTTGATATGAGTTCATTAACCTTTTAAACATCAAGTTAGTTTAGTATCAATCAATCTCGAAGAAGAAAATTAAAATTTATAGACATAACAAGAATATACAAGATTTAAAAGAAAATGTACTTTTTATGTAGTACTCATGCATCTTGCTTGACTACAACTCTATTGAAATAATAAAAAAAATCAGAAGAATTGATAACCTCCTTTTTTGAAGTCGGTAAAAAATTAGTTGTGATGAACGAATTTTAGGTTATGAATGAATTAAGCATTAATCTTGAAATGGGGGCTTATTTAGTAAGGATATGTGCTATTCAACACTATACCTGTATACATATATATTTTTATAACTCACTATATAACTCTCACTACATCTTTATGAATCAATTCAAATAACCCAATTATAAGTAACTCATCACTTTAGGTATTGACATCGTGAAATGGAGCGCGGTGATTAAATTGAAGATTCATCCGTAATTAAAAAAAAAAGTAACGAAATGACTTGTTGCGTACCTTACATAAGATTGTAATTACTGAAAAGATTGAATAGACGAAACTAGGAACAAATAAAAATCAAAAATAGGGTTTCTATTTTGTTGTTTCTTATTTGGTATCATTACAGTGTTTCACCATCCCACACAAATCAAAATTGTAATATCTAAATTTATTATAAAGTCTAAATTTATCATTATCGAAACCTGTCTTATGAAAAAGGAAGATGCCAAAGTTTATTAGACAGACAGGTAGTCAAACACGGAATTATTTTCATCAATGGTTTTGTAACGAAACAGACAGTTTGTTATTTGCTTCGAGTTATTTGTGTTTTCCTAGAATTATATTATCTTTTCTTTTCTTTAGGTGAATTTTACCATTAAGAGTTAACCGAACCAAACTGAAGCCCCTGGAGTGAAGAGCTTCAGAAAGCTGTTAAACAAACCTGAAAAGTTTTCGCTCGAAACGAAATGCAGACCATATAAGCTTTTAGAATTTAATTCACATCTCACTAATATAATAAATGCGAAAACTTTAGAGTGGATGTGTGTGTATATATTACATCTTGACGCTCTGCTGATTCAATTTTGATACATTTTGGTATGGAGATAGATAAATCCTTAGATTAATGCATAACCATACTTCGTAATATCAAACCAAATCAATTCTGTCCAATTAAGAAACTCCTGTTGAAGTTGATTAAAAAAGGCTAACATATGCAAAATTTTCAAACTAGATACTTATATACAACTAGTTTGTCAACGTTAAGTAATGTAATGTTTCTGTATTAAAATAAAATTAATAAGAAAAATAACATTGTTATTAAGATTGCGTCTATTTGGTGTTAAGATTTGTGAATTTGTTTCAGAATAGTTTGCTAAAATAAGTGATTTGAAAAACTCTGGAATGTTAAATTTAAGCTAGTATATAAACAAATACAATTTTGTTGCAGACAGTGCTAGGCGCCATGCCTCTCGCCGTGGCAGCCGTGAACCGCGACCGCAGCCTGCTGCCGGGCCTGCGGCTGAGGTTCCTCGCTGCAGACATCGGACCTTCGCGAATGCCAGCCTTCATGGACAAGGAGAGCTTATCGCTGAGGTAACTGAGGAGATATGGATAATAAATAAAAATAAATTTGAAGTACAGGACAAAAGTAACAAACAAGATGAGGAAAACCTTTTGCGGTAACATATTGTATGTTTGTATATCTTAAAGTGTATATGAAGGCCGCGGATTCTCTCACGTTGTTTTAGAATTATCAAATATAATAATGTCGCTCTCTTTTCTTGAGTCGTATTTTCTCTAGTTCAGATACATCAGAGTTCTCTAGGGCAGATACATACAATAATGTCACTATCCTATACTACCATCACGTCCAAAATCGCCAAGATGCATCGCTTTACCCACCACCTACTTCCTAGTACCTGAGGGAACACAGTTTTTTTTAATAACTATTCACGTCTTATACATTTATCATACCATTTTATATTTAATGCCACCAATATAAGATAGGATCACCAACATAAAAGAGGAAAATAAAACAGTTCAAAAAACTACAATAACGTACACAATTATTATTTTGCTTTTATATAACCTAATAGTACAATATAAGTAAAAATTTTAACAAAAAAGTTACACTGTTGTTATGGTGGTAGCAAGAATAAGTATTTTATTACAATGAAAAATGTTTTATCCGTGAAAAAGTAAAAATATTACGAGATTTTAGTTGTATCAATGTATACATTTCCTGACAGTAAAATGTCGTTTTACTTGATTTACCTTTGGGTTTTGTAAACATTTTTCGGACTCTACCTTATCCTGTTGAACAAGTTTAATTATTCATTGTTACATTTAGATACTTATAAACTGTTTTCTTCAGGGTAATGACTCAAATGCGAGACTTAGGAGTGGTGGCGTTCTTTGGACCAGACGGAAACTGCCAGACTGAAGCAAGGCTGGCCTCAGCGTGGAACCTGCCCTTAATCTCACATGTAAGTTATAACAGAACCCTTATCACTTGTTTTGATATTTATCTTAATGTATAAAACTCAAAGGTGACTAGTCAGTCACCTCTTTGAGTTTTATACATTAAGATAAATATGACTGACTGACATAGTGATCTATCAACGCACAGCCCAATCCACTGGACGGACCGGGCTGAAATTTGGCATGCAGGTATGTAGATGTTATGACGTAGGCGTTCGATAAGATGGATTTTTGGAAATGCCACTTTTAAAGGGGTGTAATAGGGGCGAAGCCGCGAGCACCCACTAGTCTTATATAATCATGTTGACCAGTTTCGTAGAGACTGGCTTGAGGCAGCTGTCAACCGAGATACATGGAGAGAGTAAGGGGAGGCCTTTGCCAAGGAGTGGTACAGCAAAGGTTGATAAAAAATGTAGTACATTTATTTTCTTTAAAATATTTAGTTTGTTGAAATAATTTATTTTTTGTAGCTGTCTTGGGCTAAAGAGCTAAACCTCATTATTAGGCCTATTTGCCCTTAACAGGCCCTTTTGCCTTAAAAAAAGTATTAAATAAATATTTTGTGCCACTTTGTTAGATATTAACAGTTTTTGATCAGTATCAAGTACCACGTGTAAAGACACGTGTCCATATCTAATCCCTCTTTTAAATCAGACTATTTACTTAGTTATTATTACTTCAATAAACTACATTAAATCTACAATGCACAACTGATAGCATTATCACAAGTTTACTCACACGATATTCGATCTCGTTAGAACTAACATTGTATGTTGTGCTTAGGACGTTCGAGGAGAGTGAAAACTAAACTGCAACTAAGTCAGAAGTTCGTATTATAATAAGTAGGAGTTCCAAGAACGAGTTCCTAGCTTACGCGTATAAACAGGTTTGATACAGTGTTTGACAGGTTTAAGAGCACGACGTGACGATTCGTCTCTGTTTTTTTGAGGTTTTTACTCATGCTTATTTTGTTTTTGCATAACGTTGTACTAGTTTTGTTTACAAGTAACTTGTAGTACCTATATTCATAGATAAATAATATTTCTCTCGGTATGGTTATGTTTTATATCTCTTTTGATGTTGTTTCAAACAAGATTTACATAATAAGAACATAAGTACAGTATATTAAAAGTACGAATACATAGGTATCACTGAGATCTAAAAAATCTATTTTTAGAAGATACTGCATACATTCTGATACGTAAACATATTTCTAAACACAATCTTATGTACGAACAATAAAAATTGCTCTGCGCCAAAGAAAATATTTCGGCCTATAAATAATTTGCACAATACGGTGTAGTGTGAGAACATGATCGAACTTATAGCTCCGTTTACGAGTAGGTACATTGCACCAACTTTACAGCTCTGAAACTTTGCCGACCGATGACTTGGACAATCTAAGCCTTGTCTTGAGTCTTGAAAGTTTTAATAAAACGGTGTCAAGAACTTTACAAATTTATTAATTTCTGATATAGTACTTATTATGTAATTGTATATTTAAAATCAAATAAAAATATTTTTGTACATCAGCCTAGCTAGTAGCTTTAGATCTCTGGATGGAGTATATTCCGGCAGATTCGATTGAGAGCCAGATCTATATATACAAAAAACGATTTTTTTTTTACCAAAAATACTCACAAAATCTTACTTACTTACTAATGCATACCCTATAAAAATCTTAGGGTAACTAAATCATAAAACTTATTCATGGACGGTTTACATAATTACTCAACTTTCTATTCCATAATGTATGCGCCAGTATCTCTAAAACAAATACAAATAAATTTTTTACCATAAACACTCACAAAATCTTAGGGTAACATAATCACAAAACCTATTCATGGACGGTTTACATAAATACTCAACTTTCTATTCCATAAGTACGCGTCAGTACGCTCCCTAAAATACGCCGCTTGTCTAAGGGCGCAGGTGTTTGGGGCACGCTTAACTAATCCAACAGTTTAAAAACAGCAGTCGTTATACATTACGCCCAAATGCCCATAGGATGATTCATACATTCATAAAAACTTAATCATTCTCGATTTTGCTTTTCACTCAGCTTGTATGATATTACGCACGGGAGACTGCTTATTGAAGCGAACTAAGTATCTAAAATCATTCATGAGGTGAGGTAGGTGAAGCACCTCTAAATTCTCTAATACCTCTTTTTCGATTCAGCTGGTTTTCCTAGAATTTGTGCTACAAAGCAGAGATTGGTGTGACTGAGGTGAGCTTTTCTACTTCGGTGGTTTCTTCCGAATCGAGGGAATAAATTTGAAATATTTACTATAGGTATTGGGTTTATACGGAGCAGGTGTCATAAATCAATCATTTCTTCGCATTAAATTTTGGTACATAAAAGCAAAGAAAGTCTTAAACATCAACACCTTTAACGTGAAATTTATCTTTTGAGAGTATGCAATTACTTTATGTTAGTATAAGTACAAGATCAATTTTTGTAATTTTTTTATCACTAATTGCTACATAGTATAAAGCAAAGTCACTTCTTGAGTCTGCCTGTATGTAATATGTATGTATGCTCAGATAATTAAAACTACACAACGGATTCTGATGCAGTTTTATATGTATCACTAGTGGGTGCTCGCGGCTTGGCTCGCATTAGAAAGTAAAACTTACATCCCCTATTTCACCCCTTTAAAAGTGATATATCCAAAAATTCTTTCTTAGCGGATGCCTACGTCACAACATCTACCTGCATGCCAAATTTCAGCCCGATCTGTCCATTTGTTTGGGCAGTGCGTTGATAGATTTTTTTTTAACATGTAATAGGCTTACGCTTGACTACAACTTGCCTGATGTTAAGCAACGTTATAGTCTACGATGTAGCGCGCTTGCCTAGAAGAAACCGGTTTACTCTCGACTTGAAGACCGACACATTATAGTTCAAGGGGAATAGAGATTCGGGCAAGGAGTTCCACAGTTTGGCTGTTCGCACGATGAAAGTCGAAGCAAAACGCTTGGTGCGAGTCTTTGGAACCTCAACTGTATATCGGTGCCTCCTTGCCGTGCCTCTACTCGTGCGATCACTATATCAGTCAGTCAATCAGTCCATCACCTTTGAGTTTTATATGTATAGATAATGCGTGCGTAGCCGCGGGAAAATGCTAGTATAGAATACAGTTTCTGTGTTATACGCGCTATCGATCACAAAAATGTCGCCTTACGTAATACTTACAGATCACTTACAGTGTATTTTATGCATAAACAACGATTGACAAATATTTACCTATATTATTTACACATTGCGCGCAATGAAATTTCTATACGAACAAAATTTTTAGCAGCAACTGACCAATCCTCAAAGTCGAGGGTCTAACCTGGATGAGGTCTGCACAAGATCAACGCAGATGGCAAATGCAAAGGGAAGCCTATGCCCCCAGTGGGATCCCAAGGGCTGTGGATGATGATGATGACCAAATAACAAACTATTCATTTATCCATTGATTAATTGTAATGTTTGTTTTAGAAATGTACCGGCGCACACTCTCGGCGCGGAGGAGGCGGGCTCGGCTCGACATTCGCACGTACATTGCCACCTGCCCATAAGGTCAGTTAATTTATTTTTTCAGTATCATTTATATTTATCTAATTCTTATTAGTAAGTCAATGTTATATAAGGTATGATCGTTTATTATACCGAACATAGGCACCTTTTTATCCCGATGCAATATGGACGATGCCACAGTCATCTACTACATTTTTGCTATCTACATAAGTAACGCCAGCGTTGCGACCCACAAGAGACATCACTCCTCTCGGTTCTGCACCATGTTTTTGCGATCTTATTAAATCTTATTATGTACATTTTGATCGTCAATCAACGTAACCATTTGTTTTAAAAGCTGTTTTTTAAACCTTGTTTTTTTAACAGGTGAGCAAGTCAGTGCTGGCGCTCCTGCGTGCGTTCGGGTGGACCAAGTTCGCGCTGGTGGTGGGAGACGAGCAGACCCCGGCCGCGCAGCAGATGTACGCCATCAAGGTGAGAGTGTACACCGACATATACACAACTACTCTCTTTTGAGTCGTATTTCCTCATGACGAAGGTCGTGAGTCACCTATAGAATAAATTCGTTAGTCAGTTCTCTTAGGCAGATACATCGTGGTAGGCGCCCATGTCCTTCCACGGAAGACATACGTCCTTGGATTATATGGTCCTCAAGCATGTCTGTTTCCTTACGATGTTTTCCTTCAGCGTTAAGCGAGTGTTTATATATGTAGCTTTCAGTGCTACCGGTCACGGGCTTGATTCCCTCACAATGCAAATACTTATAATATATCGTTTCTATGTATAATATAATATATGTATGTATTTACAAAAGAAAACGATGTTAGTATTACATAAGTCCGTTACCCATGACACTATCGATTTTATAGTATGGGGCTAGAGGGCGCAGTGTGCAATGTCCCGAAAAATTTATTATTTATGTATCTTCGAAGCGAGATATATAAATAATAAATTTTCGCAGGACGGAGCGTGATTATCCATCACGCTCCGTCCTACGCCGTAATCGTCGTAATCATCGCTTACCAACAAGCGAATTGTGGTCAAAAGCAAACACATTCTATGCTTAAGAAAACAATATCCTTTAAATTATCGATCAATCAACTGTCAAGGTGGGAGTAAGACATATTGTGCGACACAGTACACACAGTCCTTTTCTATTTAAGTGATTTTTATTCAATAGTAGTTTCTAGTGTACATAATATGTCTAATATTCTTCTTGTCTTTTTCAACAAATAATAAAATTATTTCTCTCTCTTTTTGTAAAAATATTCATTATTGTATATTGAATTAAAAATAATAATAAATAAAATTAAAATATAGGTAGGTAATTAAAATCTAGGTACAGTGAAGTAATTTTAAAATGGCTTTACATTTATAAACCCCAAAAATATTGTTATCTGGCTTCAAATGTACAACAAAAAGTTGAAAATGTTGGAAAAAAATGGAACACGTGAAACGTTACAGTAAAATTATGAATACTATTCATAGAATTATGGCATTGATAAAACAATAGATTTAACCTTGTGACAGACGATTCAGGTGAAATTATAATCAATTTATGAAATAATTTTATTACTTAATGGTAATATTACGTAAAGTTGATAGTTGTTTGTGGTTGAACGTTAGATGGTAAAAAGCAATTCTACACAACTTATGTCAGGTACTTAGTATTCGTATTTAACACATACACGCGTCATATTTTTTTATAAGTAAGTTTAAATTCCTATTTATGAGTACATATATTACCAGGATTATAAGTGACTTAATGATTATATTTGTATTTTTAATGAGTGTTATTTTTAGTTCTACACTAATTGTGTTTTACGTCCTTTAAAAACTCACGATAAAGAATCTAAATACTCTATAGTCTCTTTTAAATGTTCACTTTAGTTGAGCGTAATACTGACGTATAAAATGACGAATACAATGGAAATAACATTATTTTTGACGCATCTGTTTTTGACTGCCTCCTTGAACGATACATCATATCGTAATACAAACAATAGTTCCCTAAATAGAGCAATAACACTCTAGGCGGAAGTTCGCTCACCCTTTCATAATAATCAATAATAATTTTATAAAGCTGAAGAGTTTGTTTGAACGCGCTAATCTCAGGAGCTACTGGTGCGAATTAAAAAAATATTTTTGTGTTGGATAGGCCATTTTATTGATGAAAGCTTTAGTTTAGGATATATTACATTACGCTGCAACTACTAGGAGCGAAGAAACAATGGAAATTGTGAAAAAAAAGGGGAAAAATATTCATCTTTGAGGGCTTCCGTTGCGTGTGCTGCGAAAACGGTTCAAGATATCTAAAAATATATATGAAAGAATTATTCCTCTTGAAATCATCTAACAAAATGTCTGCAACAGTATATGTCTATCTTTTAATAATATTAACTTACTAGAACCGTTTTTATGGTAATAACTATTCCATGCGGACGAAGTCGCTGGCGCCGCTAGTTCATTATATGCACGGATAGGTAATATTATCATGGAAATTGTTAGCCGATAAAGCAGTTAAACATCTTCATATGATAAAGTTACGTTGTGAATGCTTTAAATAAGTACAAACTAAGTACAGAGTGAGTAAGTTCGTATGAAGTGGCCAACTCTGGTGTCGAGAGCTTTCAAACCGCTCTAAGGGCCTCTGGCATGAATTGATGACTGTGATAAAAGCCGGAAACTTCAATTCACACGGCCGTCGGGTCCTGCACTCAAATAGAATAACTATTGACATAGATAACATTGGTAATCACATGCGATTACCTCCGCTAGCTGAGCTACAAATTTGGCGCGCTTTGGTTATAAATTTACAAGTGTCTCTTGTACTTTTTTAATGGCAGAGGCCATAAAATAAAACAAAAGACTGTCGGGTGACGCGTCACGCGTGCCCACGGTACTGCCGCAATTTCGCAATGTTGTGGGTATATTATAATATTTAATATTTTGATAGATAATTGGAAATGATGGTAGATGAATAAAATCAGTCTTTGTATGGCACTTGCTTGTGTCAATTATCGTTCCTCATTTAATTTAATTTACATGGCGCAGACGGATTTATTCGGAATTATGTAGTGAGTGATTGATTCCGCGTTACTCGGGAGATAATATCGAGTTGGAGTTCGTGTTTGTTTTGGGTGTAGAACTATTAAAATGGAATCGGTTTTGTCACCGCCACCGCCGTTCTCTTTTGAGAAAGATTTAATTAGTATAACTTCAGGAAATCTTAGTGATCAGTGGACAAGGTGGAAAAAGTCATTCCTCATCTACTACGAGGCTTGTCAGCTCAGTGTTAAAGAGAAAACTGTGCAAGTGAACATTTTATTGCACATAATAGGTGAACAGTGTCGTGACGTATACGAAAAGTTTGACCTTGAGCCAAATATTTCGGTGGACGGTTTATTGAAGAAATTTGATCGATTTTTTACACCAAAGAAGAATCTACTGTTGTGCGACATAGATTTTTCACGCGAAATCAACAACAACACGAAACGGTGGAGCAGTATGTGTTCGACCTCAACAAGTTAGCGGCGTCCTGCGAGTTTAAGGATTTGAAGGAGGGTCTCGTGAGGGACAGATTGATATGTGGCTTGAAGAAAGAAGCGTTGAGAGAACGTTTGCTTCGAGAGGTTGATTTGACGTTTAAAAAATCGTTAGATATTTGCAGCGTTGCAGAGATGTCCCGAGTACAAGCCACGCGCATGAGCTTAGAGCAGGATGCAAGACAGGTCGACGAGGTGAGGGAGCGAGACAGCGAGTTAGCCGTGCATTGGGTGCAGAGACAGCAAACTTCTAGCGGACGAGCGAGGGCACCGGGCAGCGGTGCAGGAGCACGAGCGGCGCCCGCGCCAGCAGGGAGCGGCGCCGGGGGCCCGCCGCCGTGCGGTCGGGTCAAGATTAGAGCGGGCGGGGTGAACGTTCCGGTAGTAATTTCCGGCCGGTAGCAGCGTCGCAGCAGCGCCAGCTCGCGGCGTCGAGAGGCCGAGCGCGGCAATTCGATCTATCGATGTGTTTGTATTGTGGTTTAGTGCACGGTAAAAGCAAAGCAAAGTGTCCAGCGTTTGGGCAAAGATGTGTGCGGTGTATGAATCACTATTCGCGAGTGTGTCGTGTTGATGCGGTACAGGAGAACTCCATAGATCAGGTGAGTCGAACAAGTAAATGTAAAAGTAGCAAGCCGTGGATGTCGAATTTAGAAATACATAAAAAGAAAATAGGTTTTAAGTTGGACTCTGGAGCTGATGCAAATGTTTTGCCGCGTAGACATTTACGGCGACTTAATATAAATGAGAGTGATCTTTTAGAAGCGGATGTTGGGTTAGTGGATTATTCAGGCGGGCGTATTAAAGTGTTAGGCCAGTGCAATTTAAAAACAGAAAGCAAAGGCAAGTCGTATATAGTAAATTACAATATAGCCGATGTGACGTCATCGCCAATTCTCGGAAGGGCGACATGTGAGGAGATGGGTTTAATTAAGCGAATTTTAACTGTGAGTGAGAATAAATCCACCACTGAGCCGATACTTGAAGAATATCAGGACGTGTTTGAGGGTATGGGATGTTTGCCGTGTGAATATAAAATAAAATTGAGCAATAACGCGCGTCCCGTTGTGCATGCGCCGCGGAAGTTGCCGGTTGCGCTCAGAGATGTTGTGAAGCGGAAGTTGTGTGATATGGTTGAGCAGGGGGTGATCACCCGAGTGGAAGAGCCCACGGACTGGGTCAACAGTATGACTGTGGTGCAAAAACCGAACGGTGACATACGCATATGTCTCGATCCAAAAGATTTAAATAAATGTATTATGTGAGAGAATTTTAAGTTGCCAACTTTAGATGAAATATCACTTTACATTCTATACAAACCTGCCTAAGACCTATCAATTTATAATTATCTCCTAATTGGCAAAATGTGTCCAAAAGAACAAATAGGTAATATTATGTTTTATTATTACTAAAATTTCTAATTTTATTTTGAGATCTTGTTCTAAAACTTCTATTTGTTATGCATGTGTTGGCCTAGTTCACAGAAAACTATTCAGAACAATAAAAGTAATTCTATTCGATACAAAATTATAAAACTTAAGAGGGATGTTACCATAAATAAAATCATTGCAAATTCAATTTACATTATTTGTTTATATATAAACACTCCCCAAACTTTAAGAATTTCAGTCGACTAAATCTCCATAATTTAGATTGATAACTTAATTTTAATAGCAAACAGTTCAATGAGCAAACAGCTATTCATTGTCATTTGGCAAGATCACGTTGAATTCTATTTTCGAAATAAATAAATCTTTCAGAAGCCTTTCTTTCAATGTGGGATTTATTTTAACGAAAAATTCGGTAACCTTTGAGCTTAACTGGAATAGGGCTTCGGAAAAAACCGTATTATTTGTACACTACATCAACAGTTAAACAAACAAATTATCACTTTTAGTTATCGGAAAATCAGCGGACAAATATATCGTACTTACAAACATTACGTTTTTGCTCAAATCAGAAAGGAACGGCTTAACTGATTTGACCTCCTTTTATAAGTGTGTCTATACATAAAATAAAGCTTAAGAAGGTCAAAAGATTGAACATTGAAGATATTTAAAAAAAATTGGAGACACTTCGAATTGATAGAAGAACAGTTCCAAGAATTTCTAGAAATTTTGTCTGTTAATTTAAATGCTCATCACGCAAAAAATGATTTTTGGTATGTGTGTCTTCTTCTTATCGAATGAGAGTGGCCAACTCTGGTGTCGAGAGTTTATCTAGCCGCCCTAAGGGCTTCTGACATGGTTTAACGACTGCCGTACTAGACAAACAGCCGGGACCTATAATTTAACGTGTCATCCGACCCACGGAAGCGCCCAAAATGGAATGCCTCTTTGTAAGTAGTATGAGAACTAAGGAGTGTCCAGTCAGTTATGTTTGACGGTGTTCCCATTAAATTTAGTGACTCAGTAAAAAATCTCGGTATTATGTTCGATAGTCAACTTACGTGGGCACCTCAATTAGCAGAAGTCAGTCGTAAAATTTTTGCTTCATCTGCTTCTCTGAGGAGATTGCGTAATTTTCTGCCTAATACTACCAAGATAGCCCTTGTTCAATCCCTTCTTTTACCTATACTCGACTATGCAGACGCTTGCTACCTAGACGTAACCAATGAGCAGCTCGTTAAACTCGAGCGTCTTCAAAATTTCTGCATTAGGTTTATATTTGGTTTGCGTAAATATGACCACATTTCTGAGTTTCGAAAAAAGCTCAAATGGTTACCAATCCGTCTTCGCCGTAATGCACACATCCTCTCACTCTTGTACAAAATCCTCTTCAATCCTTACACTCCTCTGTACCTAAAAGAAAGGTTTTCCTTTGTCACTGCCTCCCATTCCGATTCTCAGCGCTCTTCTCGTTTCCTTCACTTGAAATTTCCTGAGTTTAGCCATCCCAATCTCTACTATCACTCCTCTTTCACTGTGCAAGCTGTTCGCTTGTGGAATGACCTGCCACTTAATATCAAGCAGGCTAAATCCTTGCCCATATTTCAGAGCTTGGTTTTTAATCATTACATTTCTACTTTGTGATGTTAGTTGGTGTGTGTAAGTCTTTTTACTTGAAATATGTTCTGCTTTCTTTTATTTTTGTGTGATTTCCTTCAATGTATATATTTCCTTTAAATATCAATAATATGTAGTTTTGTGTGTAAGTAGGTAGGTATGTTTGTATGTTGTTTGCTTTGAATGTTATATTTGTTATTGTGTTTTATTTTTAAATTATTTAATATTGTGTTAAGTACGCCAGCTTTACGGATTTCCTCCAGTGTTGTCCAAACTAGGTTACCTGGAAGAGATCACTTTAGTGATAAGGTCGCCCAATGTCCCTGGTTACCTTCCACCTTTATGTTAAATATGTTCTTTTTTATTTTGGTGTACAATAAAGTATATTTGAATTTGAATTTGAATTTGAGTGTCATGGGCTACTTTTCATCCTGAAATAATGCGAGCGAAGCTGCGGGCGGCCACTAGTTTATTTATATTTTATTTCTTTCCCAGGAGCTAGCGCAACAGCACGGTATGTCCGTGACGACCGAGCATCGCTTCGCTGACTACATCCCTCGACACATCTCCAAGATGGAAGCCATCGTGGACCAGACTTACGATAAAACGAGAAGTAAGTATTATTCAGCCTTAACATACTATATACACAACACATCTTATATACATGTAATAAAGGTAAAGAGGGTAAAAAATCTGTACATAGTTAGAAAAAGTGTTTGTGTATACTTTAAATCGATAAAATAAAACACGTATCGATAGTTTATATCTTAGACAAATGATATACATCACTGGTTTTTATAATGTTTCTCTGTTTTTCTGTGGCTCTGTTTTATAAACGCTCATCACGCAAAAACGCCAGAACGGATCATTAGGATTTTTAGTATGTAGGTAGTACGAGGTCTTAGGAATGTCATAGGCTACTTTTTATCCTGAAATAATGTGAGCTAAGCCGCGTGCGTCGACTAGTACAATAATATTTATTGATATAATGTGACAATGAACGGAAAATGAATCATAGGATCATAGTTATGAACTTTGGTTAGTGTTAGTAAAATCTACAGAACTGACTGTAATTTTTCCTAATCAATTGATAATATTACCTCGGTTGAGGTAATCGAAGTGATATTATTACATGTTCTTGTATCAATGGTCAAATATTGACTAAAGTAGAGGTAACGTAAGTAAATAATAGGTCTTTACCTATGAAATTGCCGATTTGTATGACGAAATTGAGAAAAATGTCTGAACAGATTTAGATGCAATTGATAACTATAGTTAGATGGAAAAAAAGCTATGCACTGCGTATATCAATTTCTCAAAAACATACCTAGTTATATATGATAAATATATACCTAAAGTAGTGAAACCGACGACACATTGAAAGAGGTGTTTTTAATGACTTCCCTATAAGTAATATGCACTAGTCATACATTTTTTTATCTAAAAGGTACATAATTCAACAATTGATACAATAAAATTGTATTTGGAAAAAATATGGCTGTACGTAAAAGTTACAAACAGATTAAAATGTAAGAAAAAAACGGCAATTTCATAGGTAAAGACCTATTATTTGACCATTGATACAAGAAGAGAGATTGTCAATAATTAGTACATGCAATAAAGACCAATCTCATGTTTGTATATTGATGAATGAATCACAGAGGAATATTATTAGTGCCTATTTGTTTACATGTTTGTAATCAGCGACAGTGAGATTAGCACTGTTATTATGAATCAAAGACGTTAGTAAATTTGATGTTTTTGTTATGAAATATAATACCCAGTTTGCGTTCGGTTTAAAAAAAAATACAGTTCTATCGCATTTTGCAAGTTTCTGTATTGTTGGGTAGAGAGAAAATTTAAAAACTAAACTTATCAGGAACATCATATGCCGCAATAATATGTCGTGATAAAAAAGATGCTCATTTAAAAAAAAATCAGGAAAAAAGTATGCGGCGAAATAACGAAGAGAAATGTTTTATTTAGAGCCTGACCCGAGAAAATAACTCGATTTTCCATAGCATCAGCGAAGCTTACGGGAAAATTCTATATTTACGGGAAAAATAAAGTTGTAAAATGAATTGAAATTCTAAGCCTTTATATACCCTACAGTGACCTCTATGATGAATTCGATACTGCACTTTTAGAAAATGGTTTCATTTCATTGAATCAAGAAACTTCTATAATTATTTATTAACTAAATTAATAATAAACAATATATACACATATATACACTAATAAAACTTAAAAAGAGTATTTACATTTAAACTAAATTTAAAACATTGTTACAACATTTATTTAACTAGGTACTATACTACTACTATACTAATTGTTACTAAATTGTCACTAGATAAGCAAATATTACGGAAAATTAAAATAGTTTTTCGGTAGCTAAAGTAAAACTAAGTAATTAATCTACTTACATAATTAAAATTTGCAATCTTTTTTTACAAACATGTCACTCTATCGAGTATAGTATATTATGTTGTCGTGGGATTGAAAAACTGCTGGTTTATATTTCTTAAAAACCGGGCATTCAGTGAAATGTCCGATAACTTTACGTACCATTGGAAAATATATGAAGATAAACTTAACTTTATATACTTAAAACTTGGTATTTAATAATAGCGACTCAATGCATAGGTATTCTATCGTGAAGTTGAAAGGAATAATACTTATAAAGTTTCCTTTTCAGCGAACGAAGGGGGCGTCAGAGTATTTATAGGAGAAGGAAGTTTCTTTTTACTAAATTATAAAGGTCCTTAGTGATTTTCATGGCTATGGTTCTATGAGGTCTTGTGATCAATGTTAACCCTGACAAGGTTAAACTATTTAATATATATATTTCCAAAGCCTTAAGTTATTTACTCTTCTAGCCCCGGTAAGATGCGTAATTAAAAGAAACGGCTGAACGGATCATCATGATTTTTGGTATGTAGGTAGTAGAAGGTAGGTATAAGAAGTGTGATAGGCTACTTAGTATCCTAACAAAATGCGAGCGAAGCCGCGGTTGTCGACTAGTTTCCAAAAAAAATTCAAGTTAAAATTTTAAGCTTACTACTTAACCAGTCTCTAATTACAAATAAAAAAAAAATATGTACCCAGTTTACAGATTTCATTGCTACATGCTTTAATACTCATTATTTTTCTCCGACAGTATACGTGTTCTTGGGCGAGAACATAGCGCTGGTGGACTTCGTGCGAGTGCTGCAGAGACGTGGTCTGCTGTCAGGCGGGCAGTACGCCGTGGTGGCTGTGGACGACGAGATATACGACCCTAGCAGCTCTACCATGAGTGCGGGTGAGTGTTGAACATAGCGCTGGGGGACTTCGTGCGAGTGCTGCAGAGACGTGGTCTGCTGTCAGACGGGCAGTACGCCGTGGTGGCTGTGGACGACGAGATATACGACCCTAGCAGCTCTACCATGAGTGCGGGTGAGTGTTGAACATAGCGCTGGGGGACTTCGTGCGAGTGCTGCAGAGACGTGGTCTGCTGTCAGGCGGGCAGTACGCCGTGGTGGCTGTGGACGACGAGATATACGACCCTAGCAGCTCTACCATGAGTGCGGGTGAGTGTTGAACATAGCGCTGGTGGACTTCGTGCGAGTGCTGCAGAGACGTGGTCTGCTGTCAGGCGGGCAGTACGCCGTGGTGGCGGTGGACGACGAGATATACGACCCTAGCAGCTCTACCATGAGTGCGGGTGAGTGTTGAACATAGCGCTGGGGGACTTCGTGCGAGTGCTGCAGAGACGTGGTCTGCTGTCAGGCGGGCAGTACGCCGTGGTGGCGGTGGACGACGAGATATACGACCCAAGCAGCTCTACCATGAGTGCGGCTGAGTGTTGAACATAGCGCTGGGGGACTTCGTGCGAGTGCTGCAGAGACGTGGTCTGCTGTCAGGCGGGCAGTACGCCGTGGTGGCGGTGGACGACGAGATATACGACCCTAGCAGCTCTACCATGAGTGCGGGTGAGTGTTGAACATAGCGCTGGGGGACTTCGTGCGAGTGCTGCAGAGACGTGGTCTGCTGTCAGGCGGGCAGTACGCCGTGGTGGCGGTGGACGACGAGATATACGACCCTAGCAGCTCTACCATGAGTGCGGGTGAGTGTTAAACATAGCGCTGGGGGACTTCGTGCGAGTGCTGCAGAGACGTGGTCTGCTGTCAGGCGGGCAGTACGCCGTGGTGGCTGTGGATGACGAGATATACGACCCTAGCAGCTCTACCATGAGTGCGGGTGAGTGTTGAACATAGCGCTGGTGGACTTCGTGCGAGTGCTGCAGAGACGTGGTCTGCTGTCAGGCGGGCAGTACGCCGTGGTGGCTGTGGACGACGAGATATACGACCCTAGCAGCTCTACCATGAGTGCGGGTGAGTGTTGAACATAGCGCTGGGGGACTTCGTGCGAGTGCTGCAGGTACGTGGTCTGCTGTCAGGCGGGCAGTACGCCGTGGTGGCTGTGGACGACGAGATATACGACCCTAGCAGCTCTACCATGAGTGCGGGTGAGTGTTGAACATAGCGCTGGGGGACTTCGTGCGAGTGCTGCAGAGACGTGGTCTGCTGTCAGGCGGGCAGTACGCCGTGGTGGCGGTGGACGACGAGATATACGACCCTAGCAGCTCTACCATGAGTGCGGGTGAGTGTTGAACATAGCGCTGGGGGACTTCGTGCGAGTGCTGCAGAGACGTGGTCTGCTGTCAGGCGGGCAGTACGCCGTGGTGGCGGTGGACGACGAGATATTCGACCCTAGCAGCTCTACCATGAGTGCGGGTGAGTGTTGAACATAGCGCTGGGGGACTTCGTGCGAGTGCTGCAGAGACGTGGTCTGCTGTCAGGCGGGCAGTACGCCGTGGTGGCGGTGGACGACGAGATATACGACCCTAGCAGCTCTACCATGAGTGCGGGTGAGTGTTGAACATAGCGCTGGGGGACTTCGTGCGAGTTCTCTCAAACGAGAACAAAATGTAGCCAATGTATTTTTGGGTTCCTGGTCTCTACCTCCATGACACAAAATAAAGACGATCGATTATGCCATTGCAACGCTAAGGTGGTACAAATATCGACAAACAAACAAGCTGTAATAATTTATTCCCAGAACGTACGTTCCTAAGATAGGTGTCATCACACCCGAAACACGTAAACAACATACGCATAATAAGCTGTGAGTGAAAACAGTAATAGTTACATATTGAATTTATTCCCATTTCATAAACAACTTGCAAGGTAAACGTTGAACACATGTATAATTTAAAAGAGGCTTACTACTTCCACATCAAAATATGCAAATACATTTAATTAAAAACTTGAAACGTTCTAAATTTTTTATAAATTAATAACTTAATTATAATGATGAACATTTAACAAACTTTGGCGACATTTCGGCAATTATGACCTCCTTTGCTCTTAAAATAATTTGATGTACCTACTAATTAATCTATTTCAAGTTGAATGTGTTCCTCATTATTAATGGTCATGGTTCACTCGTCACATAATCAACAATACAATTTGGTTATTAAATTTCATTGTAAATACGGGAGCTTCAGTTAAATTGGAACGATAGTTTTAGAAAGATATAAGTTTTGACGGAATAAGTGTGAAAATATATAAATAGATGAGCGTGTAAAATCATACCAGTATAAAGTATATTGTAAAAACATCAAAGTGTCAGTGATATTGTTGGTTTATTTTGTTTGTTCTACTTTGTATCTACCGCTTCAAAGTGACAGATTGTCGTGATATTTGATTGGAGATAGTATAAGATGAAAAGTGTTTTATTAATTGATTAGTGGACGCGGACGAGGCTCATGCTTGACTACTACTTGCCTGATGTTAAGCAATGTTATAATCTATGATCTAGCGAGCTTGCCTAGAAGAAACCGGTTTCGACTCTAAGACCTCCAATTATAGTTCAAGGGGAATAGAGATTCGGGCAAGGAGTTCCACAGTTTGGCTGTTCGCACGATGAAAGTCAATTAATTGCAACGTGTTCAATTAATTCGGAGTATCTCCAAACTATTTTTAAATATCTTCAATGTTCAGACTTTCGACCTTCTTCAGCTTTATTATATGTTTCTATAGATAGATAGATTCATGTTATTTGCCTAATTTAAATAAAATCAAACACTTTTTAGGATAGTGACTAACATACACACACGCAAGCGTCCTGACATCGACACTCATTCTATTCAATTCTACACATATGTACAGGTATTATTATATACGAACTCTTATTTCACCCGATTTGTCTAGACTTAGTCTCGTCCCTAGATGTCTCTGTCCGGACTTACAATAGAGGCGTATTGGTTGATTGATTGCCATGACAAGTTGAAACTTCGGGATTTAATCCTTGAGTGGAAGCAAAGTCCGAAAGGACTTAAAGGAATTTGAAAAGTAATGATGATCATGTACAATGTAGATTGTTTGTCATCATACGGCAGTCGTTAAGCCGTGTCAGAGGCCCTTCTGCAGGGCAAGCACGGCACGAGGACTATAGTCTTTCCACCATTTTATCCCCCTGTCACCTGTCAGTTACCATACAACTGCTTGCCCTGCTGGTGGTTTGAAATCTCTCGACACTAGAGTTACCCACTCTATGAACTTACCGATGGTGACATTAGCATCTTATTCAACGATAGCGACTTTATTTATTTTCTGGCTTGTGCTTTTAAGTAATAATAAATAAAAATCATGTATTGAAAATAAAAACAATTCAATTTTGAAGCTCATATAACCTTATAAAATATGTATATGGTACAATTCATTTGAGATTCTACTAGTGAGTGGCTAGTACATCTGTATTTGAGTAGTAGAATTGGGCTACGTCATTGAACTGTAGATATAGGTTGGTTTAGTAGTAGGTATTTGTGTTTTCTGTGGTTTAGTTCTTTTTTTCTATCCAGGTCGTGTTTGCATTTGGCCATAGTTTTCCTGATAGCACGAAAGGCTATAGCCGACATGCCTATTATCTTGAGACGATTCAGAGACACTAAGCTGTGTTTCTTGCGAACTGCAATCCAGGGGTCTTCAAACGTAGAATAAACAGGTATCTTCTAGGTAAACGTAATCCTATCCCACGAAAAAAGACATATAAACAGCATAAATACAAAGTACGTGTACAGTGAACATTAGTGTAGCAGCAACAGAGAGAGACATAGCTGATATCCGTACAAAATTCTTCGTGTTCCACAGCTAGACTAAATTGAATTGATTGACTTTAGATGTTATATGAATAAAAATTCAATTTTATCAATTACTTGCCTGTTGGTCTGGTTTCTATTTTCTAACTGGGGTACTAGAACAATAGACAAAACGCCGTCCTACGACAAACTTGAAAAATTGAAAGGTGGTTTGAAAAGTGGCCCACACAGGGGCTAAAAGACTCGATTTAGTCATACCAAATGTAAGTAAAATATATATGTAAGTACGTAGGTACTCTTAATACAATATTTATATATAATTCGTTAAACATTATAATAGTAGTATAAATTAAATCTATTATTTTAATAATAGGTAGATTTGACGCATCATACTAAATAAATACTTGTACATTTCAAAAGCTTAATAATTTTTGGGCACCCTTAAGAAGTAAATACACCTCTTGAATATTAATTACCGTTTTGTTCATGGAATGTCTCTTATAGAACCCATTTCTCATTTCCATTTCTTGAAATACAGACGATTTTTATTATTCTGTCAACGTATACAAATAATATAGAGGTTTGGTTATACACGAGAGAGATTATTTTATTTTAATTGAAGGACTAGATTCAAATGGCACCTTTATTTTGTTAATTTAAAATCTCCTTGATTTTCCTTCACTTAGTAACTTTACAACAAATTACGTTGATTTGTTGAATGTAAAGTTTTATACATTTCCACTTGACTACATCTTTTAATAACCCTCAATTTCATACATGAAATCAAAAAATATTTTAAATTTATATCTCTCGTATTATGTAGTTCTCAGAACATTTACAAGTTTTGGAGCAAGCAAGGGTACATGGAATGCCTGAATAATATACATATTCAGGGTAAATTGGTTCAGGGTTTACAGTCTACATCAGTTGTAGTCAACCTTGAGCCTATCTAATTTAAAAAGAAAAATAATTTAACACTTTTTCAACCTTTTAAAGGCGGCTTTAGTTCAACAAAAGCAACAATATTTGTTTTACCTACGACTTTTCTGCATATGGGAAAAAAATTGGTTTTCATGACATTTTGTCAGAAGAAATGTTTGCATGGAACAGCTGTTTTTTGCCCATTTCTAAAAGTTTTAGAACATTCATACTTTTGCCGCAATAAAGCGATCCTAAAAAGGTTTTGCATTTGTTACCTGTAACTCTGTATATACCTACAAAAATATGTACCTACCAATAATTTCAGATCATGGAAATTCGATATATCAAGTCAAGACAGTATACAAATTTTCTAATACACCATGGCACCCTGCGGTTCAGCCCAAAACGCTCTTATTTTCATCTTCTAGAAAAATCTAAAAATCTCTTTCGTAATGAAATAACTGAAATCTAATTTATTTTTATACGAGATACAACTTCGTAATCTAATCTTATTTCTTCTAAGAATTCGAACCCACAAAAGCACTTTTTTACTAATTAATTAAGAATGAAAATTTATAATGAAATACTGTCTTGTTGCCATGGAATTATTATCAAATAGATAGGAGTCCTTGCTTGTCATCATATCAACAGGTCAAAATTATCACATGTCCTAGCGTGTGATATTTATCGAGCGTGTTTGTATTAAAGGATAAACCCAGTCGAGAGCGTGGGCGAGTATTGTGTCATATTGTGTGCTGAAACTCTCGAGCTTAGCCCAGAGGAGGCTGCGGGCATTCAAGGTTAAGTGAATATTATTGTACAATCTCTACTAGATAAGCCTAAATGTTCTATGTTAAATTTATGTCAAGTATATGTACTAGGCAGTATGATACTACGAGTTATTATTGTAGATAGAATTATCTATATAAAATCAGATTGGTTTCATATTTGCAACCCAAGTCATCATCATCACTACAAACCAATTATTAATACAAATACTAATTTTATTGGTTAAAACAGTTTAAACAATAAAATTGGTATATGTATTTATTTGTTTGTAACTTATCTAATTTTATATACATAATTTTACTATAGGTAGTTGATTCGAGTATTCATCATAATGTCGTAAGTATTAAGAACAATATTACAAGTAGGTAGGCATTTACCTTCTGCCATGATATCAACTCAATTTACTTGGCGGGTTGTTTCTATATGCTAATAATTCTTACCTTTTAGGGCTTTTTCTTTCTATTTCAATCCATGTACGTTTTACTGTCTTCGCCAAAATCTAAAAGAAATTAAACTTTTGTTCTTTTAAAAGGTCGTGGTGGTTATCAGTCATACACATTAAATATCCTCCTCTGATGTCGTATTTCTAAGTATTGTGCGTCGTGACTCCTCGCAGAATTAATTTATAAGAGTTCTCTTTCCCAAATATTCTTTCCACTAAAGACAAAACATGTTTTGAGGTTTTGTAGTCTTCAAACAAGTTGGGGCTTTCACGATGTTTTCCTTCTCCGTTAAGCTAATGCACGTCCACATATAACTTGAAAATCAAGTCATAAGTGTAGGAATGGGATAAAAACTTGTTGCTTCAGATTGAGAGGCGGCCTGTTCCTATATTATATTAAAAAACTCGGTTATTTTCAAACCATTGTAATAAAATTGAACCAAATTCAGATATATAAAGATTTTTGTTCAACGACTTTTTATATTTGGTTTATTTTTGAAGCCGGGATTTACTGTAAAAGAAAGAAAGGAGTGTAACACTCTGTGGTAACACAAGGAGATTAAGTTCACTCCATTATTATGATCGACTAACTCGATGAAGCTGAAGGAGTCAGACAAGGTGACCCAGTGTCACCAAACTTCTCTCGGCTGTGCTAGAGACAGTATTCAGATCAGTACAATGGAAGGTAGAGGTATAAGAGTAAATTGAGAGTATTTCAACCATCCAAGGTTTGCAAGACAACAGCAGATAGCCAGTTAGCCTTTTTCAGACACAGTTTAACTAATACTACTACTACTAATGTGGCGCTGCGACCCAAAGTGGATCCTGGACTCCGACACAAAAAGACGCCACTCCTCTCGGTTCTGTACCATGCTATTGTTTTTTTAGCAGATTCTCCTTTATCTGGTCCTTCCAGCGGTACTTGGGACGTCCGACTGGCCGTCGACCAGTTGGTCGCCCCAAGTACGCTTTCTTCAGAGCACGATCCTCTCCTTTGCACGTGGCCGAGCCAGCGAAGTCTATTATTACTAATTAATTAAATTCGTATTTTCCTCCTACTTACTATAAGACATCACATTCGTTTGCGTAGATATAAATATATCGTCTTAGACTACAGCGGTGCTTGACATCAGGCGGGCTGTAGACAAACGTAAATCTATTATCGTTTAAATTATCTCGATTTAGAAAGACGAACCTACTATTATTCGTTCTGTGGCCGGAATCAATATCGTCCTTTTCTTCTTCACAACTCTGCAAGTTAAGTCAGAACTCGACTACATTTGCAGGACTATGGTAACTTAGTCAAAGCTTGTAAGGATACTTTTTCATATTTACTTTTTCTTGTACATAAACATTAACATTTTTTTTATCTGTACCGTACGATATTTTATTGGAAAATCAACATAAAAGAAATATTCTGTCACACATTTCGTCACGGTTCTACGAACTGTATTTATTTAAATTCAAATTCAAATTAAAATTCAAAATTTCATTTATTAGACAACAATGGATCCATTTTGTTAGTGGCACACATAAAAAAGTAAAACACAACTTAAAGACTAGTGTTAGTAAGATACATGGACATTGCACAATATAAAATATATAATAAAACGCCGTTACGTGTTTCACGAGGCTAGGAATAGTCAAAGAAAACACAAATCTTCTCTGACCATAACACCTACTAAGTGTCTCAGCACTGGCGCACTCAAATCTTCTGCAACTATTTTCAGTATACTATTGTGGCTCCCTCGCACCCTCCTCACTAGTGACGCGACTTTCTTCCGGATAATGGCGTTTATTTATACAGAGTTAGATAAAAATAACCTCAGCTTTGTAGATTCGCCAATCTATATCTAACTTTATACAAGTGTATGAATGGCTAGACGATATTAGGTAGTGGACAAAACTGAGCTATCCGTTTTTAAAAGAAGCAGTATAGGAAAGTCGAAAATTTTGCCGATTGACCTCTAAACTTCTACGTATATGAAAGTAGCACCCGCTGATGATGATGATGATTAATCATTTTTTTGCCTAGTTTTTCTAGAAGTTATAATGCAATTATTGTTGTATATGATGTTAGCAATTTAGTCCTGAAAGGCGGCTGAAATAAATAGTGTTTATTTTCATTAATATCTAAAGTCATAGAACTTAACTTAAAAATCTATATACCAAAGCCATCCCTAAAGCGGTTAAAGTTATCAGCAACCTTGTATAACACCAACTTTTATGTCGTATCTCGATGTATAACGCGCATCATAGCATTTCCGTATTCATAAACGACCTATAAGTGCTCAGTCGCGCGAAAATACAAGCAATAAATATAAGGAAAGGGAAAATATTGGAAACTTGATGTTTGATCTGCAGCTGTTTAATTATTTTTTTAACGTGGGATAGGTTTACGTTTGACTACAGCCTGCCTGATGAAAAATGTACATCTAAACCTAAGAGCGTACTCTCCACAATACAGGTAAATTACATCCTAGTGTGGAGTGTACGGAACAAAGATAGACTACCTTCATGCAAAAAATCACAAGAATCCTTTGCTCTCTTGTCATGTAAAAGAAGATCAATGTAAACAACAAACACATTTCGCTTTTCATGATATTCTTTTAGAACTTTTAGTGGGAGAATGTAATTTTCCTCCGAAACATAAGTGGCTCAAGAAATCATTTTCATAGAAATATTTTGTGTTATTTTTAGAACACGAATTGTATTATGAAAATTGGTTAGAAATTGAAGGGCTTATAATTGCACCTGAACAAGAGCAGGAAAGGTTCTTGAATTTGTTATTTTAGTCCAGTGTTAGACAAAGAAATAATATTTTCTTTCGGTCCTCACTTCTGGGAAATCTTAGTGTAATTTATTAATTTAAAACTATGTTCAAAAACTCATCAATCAATTAAATAATATAACTTTAACGTACACCAGAAAAAAACAATAACAATTTACAGAAATATTACTTAACTTAGGTACATTGGGCGGCCTTATCGCGTAGAGCTATCTCTTGCAGGCATTTATAATAATCTCGTTTATAATAATTAAGTTTACTTTATTAAAAGCACAGTTTTTTGTTTACTGATAAAGTAGCGTTAAACCAAAAGGGTTCTAAAGAGATTAGGTAGTCTCGTATTAAACAAAACGAATCTATCCAATAATATGCTAAGTATACTAGCATAAATGAATAGCTAAAGGCAAGTATTAAATATTCAGTGTTCACCTAGTCCTTAAATTAATGTAAATATTGACTATATAATGTAGGTCCCGGTTGTTTATCATAGTACAGCCGTCTCGTCGTTCAATCATATCTTAAGTTTCCAGGGCGGTTCAAAAACTTTTAACTTGTTCATAAAAAAATACATTTTATGCTATAACATTTTAAAATACACCGATAAGCAAAATACGAATACTGAGTACGATCATTTCATGTTGATTTGAAATGAAGTTATATTTATTAAGAATAAGAATTAAATCATTCGGCCCCAACTCAGCGTGTGCTAAGTAACCCGATGACAAAATGATGAACTTATAAAGTTCATTGAAGTGATGGGAATATGTAGCGTACAAGTAGAGAGGACTATACTCAGCACATACTAAGTAAATAGACTACCATATATTTAATAGTAACCAGATAACAATATTGCAAGCCCTGACTTTACAATTTCTAAATAAAACTAATTTCCTATGTACAAATTTCATTTAATTACCCTTAGCTGTTAATTAGCCGTAGGTTATCACACGAAAGAATGATAATAGCTACATATATGAATACTGTTTCATGAGGTAGTTCATCAATTAATATTGAAACACTTTTTTATCATTATTTCAGGTGTGTGCTCGCAGTTTCACTCGCATTATGAAGTAAAACAAGCATCTCCCATTTCACACCTTTAAAAGCGGCAATTCCAAAAATCCCTCTTAGCGGATGCCTACGTCATAACATCAACCTGCATGACAAATTTCAGCCCGATCCGTCATAGGTTTGGGTTGTGCGTTGATAGATTACTATGACAGTTGACTTTGAGTTTTATATATTTAGATAATGTACATATTATATTGTTACAGATCTCCTGGGCCAGAACGCGAGCAGTGATGTGTTGGCGTTTAGATCAGTTTTGAAGCTGACACCCTCATTCCCTACTAACACACATTATAAGTAAGTACAGTTAAGCCATTTTAAAAGAAACATTGGTATTACTTAGGCGCTAGCGTGAGTCGGATGACATATGACAGCTTATAAACCATGCCAGAGTTGTTAAGGACAGTTTTAAAACTCTCGAAACTAAGCTTTTCTCTTGAGTACATAATTAAGCTTTAACGGTTGGACCATGAAAAAAAAACATGTTTACTTGACAAAGATAGATTTTTCCATGTGAGGGACGAATATTAAGGTGCTGACAATAATAATGATGGAGATTTAACTTCAAAACATATTAAAACTTCACAACGTTTTTATTATAGTTACACCACATATCCACCTATTATTTTTATCGAAATGTGTTTACTGTTGAAAATAATTCGCTTGATAGTAAGCAATCGTAATGACCTAATATGTCGGTACGTGTTTACCAGTGAGAACCGATTCATTCTCGCTTTGAAACGCTAGATATTAAGTCGGTAAATAGACCCATATTGTATCATGTGTATATATGTCCACTATGATAGATAAATCATATGTTTTTCCTCAGAGTCCTGTGTCAAATGATCCGAGCGCTGTCCGCAGCGCCGCCCTTCTGTGTGCCCAACTATCATAAAATATTCGACACCGCCGAGGTACGTGCCTGGATTATTTATCTCATTGCCTTTATTTCTTTTCTATTGTCTATTTAGAAGAAAAAGTGTTTTTTAAGGAAAATTTGCGAACACACACCTTTATACTGGTAAATATGGATCAATGATTCGATTGATGACTTGTTGATCAGTGTTTTCTCCAGTAAGCACTGACAATAAAAAAGGAGTTTTTTCTTGTTTTTATTGTTATTTATGGGAAGATATTCAAAGAAAAAAAGATTGATCAAATAATAACTTTCTGATTCCAATTCTACTTTCTAGTTTTGGCTTATATATCGTACTGACTGTTCAAATACTATGTTTATTTTCCTATAAACTGGTGGCAATATTTTTCCTATATTTAGAATTAAAATGGAGCGCCGTCCTCGAAACTTCAATTGACATCGGTTTAGTTGTGCGAACGAAGCAAAGGTTTAAATGACCAATCGCCGTTACCGGCCAATCCATGCACAGAGCAAGGAAAACCTATTTTATGGAAATTCGTGCGAATTTCAAACACGAATTGCGTTTGCTGAATTCCTCGATCAACGGATCGGTTTCAATTCGAAAACAGATCAAAAGCCGTCACACAGTATCGGTAGATATTTGGTTCAAGGAAAACTGATAAGTTGTTTGCTATTTCGAAATACATAATAGGATTTAAATTATTTTACCACTCACGGCATACAGAAACCTCTCAATAACAAGCTATACAGATAGTCCTTATTAAAGGTGGAACAAAAGTTGAATTACGATTTTCTAACAAAAATATTCCTTGGTATCTTTATTCCTTTCACAGACAGATACTTACAAATTAAGTCCGCCCTCGCGGTGCTTAAGGAAGGTTTTTTGGAGCAACCTTGAATGAAATTCGATTATGTGCCGCTGGAAGTTTCTTATGTAAACTATTACCTACGTTAACATTCAATATGTATTGCGTAAATTGCAAACCAACCTTTACTTTTTGCCATCCTACGCATTTTGCATCCTACGGTCGCCTGGAACAAATTAAATTCCTCTTGAAGTGTTTTTGTGGGTTGCGTTTTTGTTAACAGAAATATGACTTATAATATTATGCAACAAGAAAATAATACGATACGTTGGATTATACGT
The DNA here is from genome assembly GCA_927399415.1 of Macaria notata. Taxonomy (NCBI): domain Eukaryota; kingdom Metazoa; phylum Arthropoda; class Insecta; order Lepidoptera; family Geometridae; genus Macaria; species Macaria notata. The sequence goes on along the minus strand of OV656725.1, from coordinate 7,583,599 downwards.
CCAACAAGAATCTTTAAAAAAACTTAATAACATTGGACGGAAAACTTTGAAAGAAGAAAATCTGTTGACGCTGAGTATGATTTATGAAATCTTGATTATCGCCCTAGTCTTTACAGAAATATATTGGTCGTTGGAGTGTGAATTAGTGACACACATAAAATTTTCTCTCTATATTATTAATAGAAAGTAGGAACGCCGCCAGCATTTTAAGCACTTTCGCAGTCGTGAAGATATGTCAGGAGCCCTCAAGGCGGCTTGATAAACTCTCGACACCAGAGTTGGCCCCTCTCATTCGATAAGAAGGAGGATAAGAAGAAGAAGACCAACAGGTTACCTGGCAACCTAATAAATTTATTGTGAACACTCTAGCTATAAATCGGAATCAGAAATTTAAGTGACCGTGCAAACAAACGAGTACTTTTATCTTATTGACTATTTTTAAAAACAAGGAAAATTTTAATCCCTGACCAATTCTTACTTGATATATGAAAGCCAGCCATTGCCTAATTTCTCACCACTTCTTTATAACGTTATTTTCTTTTTAACTAGAACGGATTTGCACTTTGCCATAGTTTGCCTGATGGTAAGCAAAAGCTATGGCCTAAGATGGAGCGTGCTTACCCGATAAGAATCGATTTCGAATTCCATCCAGTTGCCCATACTAAATAAGATAAGATGAGATGAGATGATCATTTATTCATCAATAGAAATACTCAACTTATGAACTAAAAGTTAACAGTTCTATTGTCTCGTCTTACAAAAAATACTTATTTCAGTTAAAAGATTAAAAAAAATCCTTTTTCTTTCATTTCCCAGGTGCCAATCGAAGCAGCCCACCTATACGACGCTGTGACGCTGTGGGCTCGGGCGGCCACCGCTGCCATGCGGAGTGGACTGGCACCCACAGACGGCGCCACTCTCATGCGCCTGCTGAGACCTACCACCTACCGCTCCGTGCAGGGGTTCGATGTTAGTTTTTAGAAATTTACTGAATTACATGAAAGTAATTATGTATAATATGTATTAGGATGTATGTCTTTATGTTTATGTACATTATAATTATATTTGTGTATATTATTTATTCTATCGCATCTATTTCTGTTGTACACTACGTCCTTTATAATCCTTTATTTATTCCTCTCCATCCAATGGTTGCCTGGAAGAGATCGCTTTTAGCAATAAGGCCGCCACTTGTGGCACTAGATTAATTTATGAAAGTATTTTTAGTTAATTTTGTTTTATAAGAGTGTGACAATAAAGGATTATCTATCTATCTATCTATCTATCTATCTAATTCGCTAATTTAACCCAACAATAGAAGCCACGCACGTAACTAATCATCTGTGTTAGCTATAGCCTAGTATATTGTTGCGGTAGATCTCTCCTTGTATAAAATAATCAGCTACTGGTAGAAGACCACGGTTATGCTCGCTTTGTTTTTTCTTGATCTTGCTGTACAGTGTACCACCAAACGAAAATTTTCTGGGTGCATGGTATAGTTATCAAGTTGAATTGAGCAGAATTAACAGGTTAGGAAAGTTCTCTAGGGCAGATACATCGTGGTGGGCGCCCAGGTCCTTCCACGGAAGACACATGTCCTCGGATATTGTGGTCCTCAGATATGTCGATTTCCTCACGATGCTTACTTCACCGTTAAGTGAGTGCAAATTCACACTTAACTTTAAAATACAAGTCAATGGTGTAGGGCTGGATTCGAACCAGGGTGCGTCTGGAAGAAAAGCAAACACTGGAACCGCTGAAACACACTCGCTTTGTGCACAGTTAAATTAAGTTCACTAGCCTATCCTGTCTAGACTCACATAGACACAGCCTACGAGTAGATATAAATAGATTATTCATCTGACAGAGATTTCTATCTGAACCAGAATTATAAGGATCAATGTACAATTTGAGTTTCTGTCGTTTCTAGTGCCTGGAATTTTAGCTACTTATTTACAATAACTCATTATATATAACTATATTCTTCTATGTAATAGAGCTACTAGCAACAAATCAGCTATAACCGCGGGCAGCCCTAGTGGTTACCCGAGAAATAAAGTCAACAATTTCATACTTGCGGTTTTATTGCAAGTAATCTCGTAACGTAGAGATATCTGCTGCCATCTCCTTTTATAGCATTCTAAAGCTGCTACTGACTTAAACAGAGGTTTTTTCTGGCAGTTTCATGGGCAATTTAATGGTACGTCAATAAAGGACGTTTATTATTATAGCCGAATGACATAACGAGAGCTCATTTTATTTGGATAAACTGAAAACATCATAACCTATATGAAGTTAGTACATTTCACATGTGACGCTACAAATATTGTTACTTTTACACTCAGTTGCAAGGAACATGCTTCAATGGTCTAATGTCAAACTTTAGTTTATTAACTCGTGATTTGTGTGGTAGCAGATTGAATTCGGAAGGAGAGACAATAATTGAGAGTTGAATAATATCAGGATAATCCTAGTAAATTAACGAAATGTAATATATTTTATAATTTATATTAATATTTTACCCATTTTTTTTATTAAAAGCACTATTATCGCATCTCCAGGTAAACATGGACGCTGCCGGAGATGCCGAGGGCAACTTCACTGTGATTGGTCTGGTGGCCAACCACAGCGCCCCTGGCGGCTGGTCCGCGCAACCTGTCGCCACTTTCAGATTTACTAACTCTTCTGTACCACTGCCGGTAAGTTAGTGAGGATTTTCCTGTTATTTTTCTCTCCAATAAGGCAAAATATAATAATAGATTTTACAAATAAAACTGTATTTATCCTTCGGAGGAAAACTCACACAATGAATGCTTAGTGGAATTATCCAGAAATGTAACATTCAAATGATAAACATAAATAATAAAAAAAACATTCCTTCATTGATCGTTGAAGGGTATTTTCCGCAATTTTTCATTCATAGCCTTGTTCCATCTGCGTTCTCTCACGATCTTTCACCATTGGGTCCAGTCTTTATATCCTTGTAAACTTTCTTGTCAAGTGTATTGCGGATAAAATTAAAAATCAATATTATATCTAACAGGAACTAATAGGCGCCAACAACATAGCATGGATTGGCGGTCAGCCGCCGGTGGCCGAGCCAGAGTGTGGTTTCGACGGCGTCAAGTGCCAGTTGCCGCACGAGCCCGGCGTGCTGGCGGCGGCAGCTGCTGTTGCAGCCGCGGCAATACTCGCTGCTGCGTTGCTGCTGCGGCATTATAGATACGAACAGAAATTAGCCTCAGTGCTGTGGAGGATAGAAGCTAAAGACCTCACTTTTATGACGCCTTACGATACTGATAAGGTAAGAATGATTATTTAATAAGAGCATATATTTAAAAGTATGATTTTACATCTCGTGGCTTTCGCCATTCATAATAATAATAATAATCATTTTTATTTAAAAAAACACATTCCATGAACACAGTATTCTAATTATGTTATGTCATAATGCAATACTGCTATTAAAAATTTACATTTACACAATTTAATTTAGGCTGCACAGAGTATTTACATTGTGTGTCCTGACTACTGCTGTAGGATTCCCTGTGTTGCAGTAGCCAGGGTTCTTCCGTTGAGACTAATTTTGTTAGTAGAGTAATTATATATATTTCGGCGTTACGCCAATCATCATGATTTAGCAAGCTTGCGCCGCTTCCTCCGTGTTATTCACAATAGCAAATTAGTTAATTAACTTGGTTCGTTTTTAGTAATAAGTGATGCTGAGAAGTATAATGGTTAATTTATCAGACCTCATTCTCTTAATATTGAAGCGTCGTAGCGTTTATTTGATAAGCCGTCGTCAGATCATAGTTTGTTATTAAGCTATTACTTTGAAAAATATAGGATGTTTTGCAAGCCAAACGACACATACCAAGCCATTTGTCAAGTCAAATAATGCGAAAACAAGAGCAATATTTATTTGGGACATTTCTCAGCTATTCATCATGAGGAAAACTTTGAAATCCCTTGATACGCTGTGGGTCCCAGACGTGACTGAGAGTGTTCTACTTATAAACATATATGGGAATGCCTGCGGTTTCATCCACTTTATTTTCGGATCAAATCTAAATGACAATGTCAGATCAAAAAGACCCTGAAGGACATTATTAAAGCTATCATATACTCTTGCGATGCGTAATAAAGCGAAATGTGTGCATATAGATTTCATGGATGAAAAACTCTCGAATCTATAATTTTACTTCACACTATGAGAAAAAAAATAGTAAATCACAAAAGTACGTAAAAAGTATTAGATGTATTGTATGGCGCGCTGGAGAGAAGGCCTGTGTTACATATGTATATAAATGTTTTTTTTTTATATTGAACAAATTCAATCAATGAATACTTTTCATCATAGTGTTTTTATGGCATTTATGTGTCAAAAACAGCGACTGCATTATAGAATATCCCTTTACTTATACTAAATTCCTTGAAACATCGAACAAAGACACAGGCATTTTCCACCTGAACTATAGAATACAACAACAGAATATCTGTTCTCAGAAGCACGCTTAACAATGCGATCAATCGTCCGCCACGGAAATGCACCTCAAGCCTACAAATTGAGCACCTGAACTCGACCTGCCACCATTTAGCCTGCTTATGACCTCCCAACAATTAAGTTTAAACTTGCAAACGCCGGTGGAGAATAATATATGTGGCAAGAAGAAATATAATTCTTTTAGCGAAGCCAGTTTCTAAAGAAGAAAAAATATTCTCGTTAAGAAACTGGTTTCGAAAGAAGAAATATTATTCTCATTTACAAATTGGTTTCGAACTTTAGTTTCGAAAATGGCCAAAGGAAGCCCATCAATAATGGTTGTGGGTATAATTATTTTACGCATATACTAAATACGTGTACTTGTTTGCTGTGGGTTTATGTTGATATTTTTGACTCTTGAAAGGTTAAAAAATATTTATTTGTAATTTGATTTTGATATAATTCTGATGAAGATGATGATGATGATTCGTTCCAAGTCGGTTTAGGCCACGGCGAATTTTCTACGCGAAGATTACTGATGCGTCCTCACGAGACTAATATACGAGTTTCCTGATTCATCAGTGAATGTATTCAAAGTAACGTATACTTTGAGTACCCTCCCTTAATAAACATCATATGGGCTATTTTAAACCCATATAGCAGTGTAGCCATTCTCATACAAACTCATTCATAAGTTCGTAGCTCCTCTACGCCCGCTACAATCCGTAGAGTATACGTAGACATTCGTAGCACACACAAACACTAACATGGCTCGTTTTAATTAAATTGTAATGAACTTTGTAGAAACATCTGAAAGGGCTTACAATGTTAGTATTACCTCGTTTACTGACTAGGTGGCGCTATAAATAGCTTAGTATGTAGGTCAGACGTGCCATTAGTTTGTTATGATAACTTTGAATGTGTCACTTTAGTTAATGTTGACGCAAGGGACGTCCGCGGGGTCCGGGCTAGTTTGCATAGCATTCGACGTAATATAAGTTCGCAGTTTACAATGTGTATTTAATTTAAGATAATAAAGTGAAAGATTTTATTTCATTAAATCAAATAAATTACAAAACTAGGATATTAAATCTATAGATAGTTTTACAAAATAGAGGTAGTTAGTTAGTTTTATTACGTACATAAATCTCAATCCAACCTCAAGGTTATCCCTAAGGCAAATCGGTTATTCATGTGAACAGTATATATTCCAGTTATTTGCTTAATGTTTTGCAGGCTTGTCAATTAATTCGATTCGTGATTTCAATTAAATTCAATAGAAAAGTATTTTACTCAGGAAATAGTAAGTTAGTAGAAAAGTTTTTAAGACTGCTAAGTATGAAGAAAGACTAAAATACTATAACACCATACCATAGTCAACAACAACGACAATAGAAACAAAGGACAATTTCTGCAAGTTACACACATCATTGTTTTAATGGAAGAAAGACTATTTTTCTCTGAATTTTATCAGTGGTGTAGTTGAATTGATATAATAATAATAATCGTTTATTTGCACACTATTGCTTACAACTATATTGCTTATTTATTACTTAGGAATAAACATTAGCTCACAAATGATAAGTACTATATTTCCCCCACTAGGCTACCCTGTGTCGGGGGAAATTTGCTCGTCCATCAGTATTTACAGATAGATATTTTGTAATATACTTACTAAGACTAAAGTAAATACTAGAAATATCTGTTTCCAATACATGTGGTGAATTGGTGAAGATACTTGATTTCGTTGGATAGAAATACATACCTACGTGAAAGATAAAAGAGATAAATATGCCGGGACAGTTGTAGGAGTATTAACATTATTTACATATACATATGTATACAATACAATATAATATATATGATAATTGAGATATAATTAAGAATAAAGAGGTATTTAGGAGAAGGAGCGTGTGAGTGTATGTGTTAGTGTAGTGTGTGTGTGTATGTGTGTGTGTGTCTGTTTTGTAGTGCAAAGGTGTAAAAACACAACCATCGCGTCGAGTATGCTTGGATTGTTACAGGTATATACCTGTCACTCTCGCACAGATAATTAGAGCAGGAACTTGTTGGACGGAGCTATGCAAGATAGACTCACGCCAGTTTTAATGTCGTAAATATATTTTTTTTTTTTTTTTTTTTTTTTTTTTTTTTTTTAAGGTATGAGATTTATTTACAGAGATGAGTAAACATCGTGAAATGAAGTTTTCGATTGCGTTTGAACGTTATCGGTTTGGAGGACTATTTGGATTTCTAGTCCAGTTTGGGAAGATAATTAAGAGCTTTCAAGGGGTACTTTTGGTGACATATTTGTAAAGTTGTTTGCGTAAATGCAATGGTGTTGTTGATTGCTTATTGGTAATAATAACAAGTAGGTACCTTGACTTGGCACACGAGATTACCGCCATGTGGGATGTTGATTCGACGATTATTGTCCCGATAGTCGTTTCGGTGAACGGTCTTATAGCGAAGAGCCTCGATCAACACCTCAAGAGGTTCTCGCTGAAAGGTTGGCTGGAATTTTATGCTGGTGATGTATACAATGTTAGTACCTAAATACCTTTATAATTAATTTTATTATATATTACCTATATAATTAATTAATCTGTCTTATATACATATATAACAATTTGTGGGAGGTCAATGAACTGAAGCTTTATGAAACAGACTTTTGGAATGGACGCATTCCAAAAGTCGTAAAACAAACGTTAATAGTATTGACGTACTAAAACCTCCCTTAAAAGGTTTTAGGTATGTAACCATTATACCAATAAGTACATAATGTTAGGGTGATAAAGTGTTTTTTGTTTTGCCATATAATAATGGAGCTAATTATGATATTTACCTTGAGTTTTCGTTCAAATTCTACTTTTTTACATTAAAATAAACGTTTTTTATATATATATGTATGTATGTGTGTTGATCTCATCTTCACAGCCAAACGATTGAATTAATTTGGCTGAAATTTGTATTGGGTTCAAATAAGACTCTGGATTAAGACAAAGGCGATTTATATCCTGGATTACCGTTGATTATTTAGCTGAGTGTCGTTTGTGTTGTAACTCTTGTTTTGGGTACTGAACTCATTTGACAAAACAGCTGTTCCTCATATTTACAGACACAACACGACGCATCTACTTGATTAACAGTTCATAACAATTCGTTCGTCCTTTTATCAACTTTAATTATATCTCATTAAGGTGTATAATAAGACGTACTTGATCGATTGTTTTTTTTTTTAATTCATTGACTCCCTTGTGTCCAGACGTCCGTCCCTCAAGACATGGAGCACCGGCGCGCGCACACCACCATAGCGCTGCACAGAGGCAGCATTGTGGCGGTCAAGCGGCTGCAGAAGAAGAGCATAGACGTCACTAGAGCCATCAAGAAGGAGCTGAAACAGGTACTTATCTATACACATAATAATATGTCTGTGTTGGCGCGCCTGCTCGCACAGCAGGCTAGCACTGTGGAGTGTGAATTATCCATGCCGTTATGTGCTATAACAATAAATAAAGCTGAAGAAGGTCAAAAAGCCATACATAACAGACATTGGAAATAAATGCCTGGGTATTCTTTAAATCGATAATTGAACACATCTCAGCAGTTTTTACAATTTTTATCTGTTTGTCGACATTTTATTTAAATATAAACCATGACTTGTTCAGATGTTTTCATTGAATGTTTTAAAGGAAACTGCATACTAAACATATTTTGCCCCATATTACTGGTTGAATTTCCCAGACAATTTATGTAAATAAACGTGCCAAAATAACGCTGCGGCATGATTATATAAACTTTATTTTTTGTGTCTTTGTATATGGCATTTATACAGGACAATTGCGGTACAACAGCAGCGAGAAATTAAAAAAACCAATATAATCTACTTCGTACGTAAAATGTACATTTGTTTTTTTTTTAAGAATAGATTACCATACCTGCTACGCAGCCCCAAACAAATTTTTAGTGCATAAGCTCTTTTAGAAATTTGAATTTCAAATGACATTATCCCAAATCTAATCTTACTTAAAAATCATAAAAACGTTTGTAACGGTATTTTTAAACCATCTTCAAAAAGAAAAGGTTATCATATCAATTTGTAGGTACTATGTCGATAAGTGTTGTAGAGACATTAAAATTAGTTTATCAAATTAGTACTTCAGTCGTATTGCTGTTAGGACAGGAGGTCAAATTGTTTTATCTATTTTATATGCATATAATTTATATAAATATTATTATATTATTTAATTTATTATTATTATTTATTTATTTTCTTTATTCCCTGGAAGTTGGGTCGTTCGCTGGTGTGGGATGCAACTTGTGTCGACACATTGGCGCCCTCCCATCTTGAAAAATCTTCCAAACAGGCTGGCGGTGCTGCTTCATCTGCAGAGCTTCTCAAACAGCGCAAATATTCTAAGTTAGACAAGGGCTATTTATTTGTACCGTTTGGGGTAGAAACTCTTGGGCCGTGGGGTCAGAGCGCACTTGACCTCTACCAAGATCTGTCGGGGCGTTTGAAACAGGCTTCGCGTGACCAAAATGCTGGCTTGTACTTTGCCCAAAAGATTAGTCTAGCTATTCAACGGGGAAATGCAGCCAGCATTTTGGGTACGCTACCTTTTGAAAATGTAGATTAGTTTTTTTTTTTTTTTTTAATATGTATATATAATGTTTATTTTTTTATTATTATTTGGAAGTGTTACTATTAATTTTTGTTGATTTATATAATATTTTTTATTTTACCACCAAGACATAATAATATATTAATATATTTAAGAAGGGGTAAAAGTATGTGAATGAGTTGGTTCTATATTCACGCATAACTGATTTGGATATCATATTAATAGAGAAACTTATATTGGAAAATAATTTTAATTTCCCTGATCCTGGATATGCTGAAATAAGCCTTCCGCGTTCGCCTTTCATATTATACCGTGGAGTAACACAGTATAATTAGTATTTGGTAAAAGGTGACATATCCAGATTTTTTATACGTCCCACCCATTTGCTATTTATACATACATTTCGTAGGACTCATAATATTGCCATGAATAACAGTGAGTGGATTAATGTAATTACTGCCGACCACCTGCTAGCTCTTAGCAGAAATACCAACTCGTTTATAAAACAAAGTAAATTCATAATTATGAGAGTACCCAACTCTGATGTCTCGAGTTTTTACACCACCCCACAGCCGTCGCTATGCGAAAATAATAGGTTAGAACCTGAATTAAACACTTTCTATTTCGAATCAACCACTAGACATCAATCAAAGCTTTTATCAATGGTCCACAAAAAAATATTTAAATTTATACATGTATCGTCTACCTAATTAGTTAATCAATTTTTTTGTTGTATCTTTGATTATTTTTTTCTTCTCTCCCCAGATCCGCGAGCTCCGCCACGAAAACTTGACAGCGTTCGTGGGCGTGTGCGTGGAGAGTGGCGCCACCTGTGTGGTGTCGTCGTACTGCTCGCGTGGCTCCTTGGCGCGGGTGCTAGCGGACAGGGACCTGCACCTGGATGACATGTTCGTCGCCAGCTTGGTGGCTGACCTACTCAGAGGTGATTTAACAAGAAATTGGCAAACAGAGTTTTGCTACCTTCAAAATTAAGGAAAATGAAAAACGATAGCAAAAAAGTTACATAGAATTACATAAAATTAAATGTGTCATTTATGTTCGTTTGATTGGAAACTAAGCCAAGCCAAGAAAAATATTTTTAAAGTTTATTTATCTTAAGTTGTGCAAGCGCATTGTATTTGTCTGTAAGGCTGTTCTTATATCCTTCTGTATAATATTGTGCAAAGGGCAAGTATTCTTCCTAGTATAAAAATAAATAAGAATCGACACAGCAAGTGTTGCGGTGAGGCAAAAACTACACAACAATCAAAAGTAGTAGTACTCATCCAAATGTTTATTTTTATTTTCTAATAGTTTCGATGTTGATAATTACATACATACTAATTTCTTCTATTCGTTTTCTATTTTAGGTCTCACATACCTGCACGACTCCTCGCTGATCTCCCACGGGAACCTGACCTCCAGCAACTGCCTGGTGGACAGCCGCTGGGTGCTGCAGATAGCAGACTATGGACTGCATAACTTGAAGAGTAAGATTTTCATGTGATCTGTGTTACTTCTAATCTAGGGGTGCGGGTTCGATTCCAGCACATCACAAGTGATTATAAATTTTAAAATTTGTAATTACACAAACTATTATTAGTAGCAAATTTATTTACTAGTGTACGAAGTTAGTAGTAGTGTGATCGAGTAAAAGACCATTTCATTTGCCCATTCTTTATAAAGAGTAAAAAAAATAGGTACGAGTAGGTAGCGATGGAAAAGTTATGTACCAATGGTCAACACGTACATTTGTCACATCTAAACTAGACGACGCGTTTCGAACACAATTACTTTGTATTGTAACTTATTGTTTATGTGTGTATTGTATGTGTGTATACTTAACCATGGATCACATTAATTTGTAAATTGATATGAAAAAAATTGTAGCGGCACTTCTAGTTAAAAAACAAATGGTATTGTGAATGATGTAGCAAATTCTATCTAATAATATCGTCAGTATTCATTTTATTGTAGGTAATCTAAAACAAGCCGAATTCCGTTTACAATAGAATATGTTTTATGCGGTCGGAAATGTTGATGTAACGTTGCTTTTGCCTTTGTGACTAAACAAGCAAATATGTGACACGTACACACAAACCGCACCGTAATTTGAAACCGTAGGTTAACAGCCTAAGACGAAGATCAAGAGCCTTGGCTCAACACATCAACGTCTGTATTTTTATTCACTAAAACGGGTTTGCATTATGATAATTTGCCTGGTAAACAAAAGCTATATATGGCCTAATATGAAGCGTGCTTATCCGATACGAACTGAGTTCAATTTCGATTTGAAGAGTTGTTGATTATTAATTCTATTCAAAGCTTCATCTTGTTGTCTGAAAAAACAAGCGGCGTCGTCGTTTGTTAAAAATGTCAAAAAAATAATAAATTTCTAATAAGTTTGAACCGTGATTTTATAATAATTGCTATGAGCAGAACGTAGAGGTATCTCAACTATATTTTATGTTTTTACCTAAAATTATTTCTACCAGGTGGTTGCGCAGACGCGGAGGATGCACTACGCCTGGAGCGCCGCATGCTGTGGCGAGCCCCGGAGCTACTGAGGGACCCCAACCCTCCGCCACGAGGGTCGCAGAGGGGAGATGTGTACTCCTTCGGAATCATACTGTATGAGATCCTGGGGAGAAACGGACCTTGGGGCGATACTAGTCTTACTAATGCTGGTAAGTACGGTCATATACTTATTTAAGTTGGTGCTTGCTCACTTATTTACTTACTGGCTAACTGAACTCTCTATTTATTCCCTGAAATCTGATATGGCTAAATATGCAACAAATAATGCTAACTTACTTTTGAAACTTTTAGTTTCAAAGTGGGGCTTAAATATATCAAACGTAAATGATCAATTTTATATATTTTTTATATATTTTATATATTCAAATTTATATATTTAACATCTTCAGGCACCTGATGGGCCTGAAGTGGTATTGTAGTGCATCCGAAATGTACGCAGAATCACGAGTAGACTCATTCAATGCTATTCAGCGAAAACGTATTGCATCATTCATGTCCAGAGTTGACACGTGTAAAAACCAGATCATTAGAAGCTTAGCGGACCGGCAGCTGCTGTCTGCAACATATAAACGATGGGTAGCTATTGCTACCTGAATTCTTATATTGTATTTTATTTTATTTTATATTTTATTTTATTTTACTTTTGTGTGCTATGGATCATTGTGTCTGAAATAAAGATATATTATTATTATTATTATTATCTATCTTTGACCAAAAATCTGCAAGTCAATTCGAATGGTTTACCTAACATTTAAGATAAGATATTGAATCAGGCGTTACTTTGCGGAAATTCATTGTTACTGAACCTTTTCGGTCCGAAAGTGAGCTCACTCACTTCCGGACTCACTTTCGGACCGACGTTCGAAGAGTCAACACGAGTTCTGAGGATACCTCGTGGAGAGGCGAAACACGTGTCGACCAGAATATCTTGCCAAAAGAGAACACCAAGGCTTCAAGACACAAGGTGCGGTGTTGGTAAGATCTCGATATCCACGGAGGCCACGATGGTTAGGAGGTGAGGTGTGGCGGTGGTATATGGAGGAACACACCTAAAAACCTTCAAGTTTGTTGTTTGAAGTCGGTTAAGGAGCAGTCGCAGCGGAAAAACACTACATATTTCTCCAAAGTTTTTTTTTCACTAACATTTAAGCTTAAAAATAAATACCTATGACCTCAAATAATAACTTAGCTTTGCACAAAAGCCTCCTCAAAAGCCTTCAATTCCCGGCTGTCTCTTGCAACTTGGATCTACTTGTGACACTTTCCTTACACGCCCGCTTTATCATTACTATTTTATCCACCGACATAAAGGTGATAAATTTAAACTGAAATAGATGTAATAAAAAGTATAAAAACACTCTCTACGTGACTACGAAAATAAAACATATAAATAATGATCTCTTGTTTCACTCTAAATTGAGAAAACATACTTTATTTTTAGTTATTAGAGTAAGTAATAAAATAAATTATAAGTTTCATTTTTACAATTCGAAACCCAATAAAAATTATAAACCTGATAAAAATTACAATATAGCCAAATACCCAATAATTTGAATAATCAAAATTGTTTCATAAAAGGTCACTAAGAGAAGCAAACCGCTTATGAAATACCTAAATAAATTCTCCAAACGTATGTAAGGTATGTACATAGTAAAAAGGGATTACTTTCTTTGGTTCTGCGGTATTAGGGAATTCGATAAAATTCCGACCACGCTCGTAAAACAGTGTTTACGGTAAACATTCTGATAAATTTCAAGCATACCTCAACGCGTTTATATATCATACGATAAAATATGACACAATTTTGTTTATGGACGAGTATTGTAAACATTTCAATAATGGCATAGTTTTTGTTCAATTATTTTTAACTAGTGGATGCCCGCGGCTTCGCTCACATTATTTCACGATTAAAAATACCCTATGACACTCCAAAGACCTCATACTACCTACATCATGGTGATCAGTTCAACCGTTTTGCGTTATGAGCGTTTAAATAAACATACAAACAGAGACACAGAGAAACAGATGTAATAACAGAACAGAGATAATAAAGCTGAAGAGGGTCGAAAGTGAGAACATAGAAGATATTTAAGTTTATACAAGTTTTATAAAAAATACTGCGACCAACAGTGTACTATGTGTTATATAAATTAACAGGAAAATAAGAGCCAAGGCATCTGTAGGGACTTGGCTTTGCTTAAAAACTACATTAATCAAGTCGATGTAAAATCGAACATATCTCACTCGCGTATTTACTCCGCGCTCGCGCATCTCTAAAAGAATGACATTACATCGACAGTGCTGCTCCAACCTTTGAGCAGAAGATACGTTACGCAAAAACTATCTAAAAATCGCGGGTGCTAGCACTTAATCAGTGTCCCTCTTTATCCATTGTGTGTGTTCCGATAATTGGACTTTAACTGGATGCCAGGATGCGTCCAGGACTCGCCGACGACCACATTCAGGAGGACTTACTAGTAGGCCAGGTTTTTTTAGAGAAAAAAGGGGTACGTAAAACTTTCGCGTAACTAGTAAATTGTAGTTTTCAAAAGTCCTGATTACAGGGCTGTCCAGCATCAACATAATGGAAATTACTCGTGCTTCTAAGGACGTGAGAACAGTGATCGATCATTTATACCACAGTTTAATATTTATACTATGATCGATGGAGCCTACATTGATGCAAAATTCCACAAGATATTCTATGCCGAAGATACATAGTGATTACATTAATTTGTAAGCTCTAAGGAAATGGAACTATTTGCTGTATAAATCAATATTGAATACAATGTTTACCTAACCACTCACACTAACTAATATATCATATTATATTATATTATATTATATTATATTATATTATATTATATTATATTATATTATATTATATTATATTATATTATATTATATTATATTATATTATATTATATTATATTATATTATATTATATTATATTATATTATATTATATTATATTATATTATATTATATTATATTATATTATATTATATTATATTATATTATATTATATTATATTATATTATATTATATTATATTATATTATATTATATTATATTATTAAAAAAATGTTTGGAGATACTTCGAATTGAGAACAGAACACGTTCCAACAATTTCTAGAAAATTTGTCTGTTTATTTGTTTCTCTGTGTCTGTGTTTGTCTGTTTATTTAAACGCCAATCACGCAAGAACTGCTAAACAGATCATCATACTTATTAGTATATAGGTAGTATGAGGTCGTAATATTAGTGTCATAGGTTAAATTTTATCCTGAAATAATGCAAGCGAAGCCACAAGCGTCAACTAGTAATTATATTAGCACGTTTGACATTGCCAAATCTAGAGGTAAAAAAATTAAGGGTAATTAACGAACTTATAAAGCAAATGTTTATTAATGTAAGGGTAGCAAGCAACAATTTTGAATTATTTTTACAAGTAAAAGTTTACAAAGCCGCCCACCGCGTTATATACCTACATTTTTTTTCGTTACTAAAAAAAGCTTTAAGCCCTTTGTACTTTGATTTGATTTGAACCCAACTGTTTTTTGTTATTTTTACCTACACAGCAGGTATAATTGTAAATAAGTAAATAAATCAACAATAATAGCTTCATTTCATTTATTTTTCAATAAAAGAGCCTACAATTTTTTACGATACAGGTTGTTTTTACATTTTGGTTCAATTTACATAATATATTATAGCTTTACTGACAACTCACACATTACCTTTAGTTATTTTTTATTACGTCACTAGCAACATCTTTAATTAAAAGTAATGCAACATCTTTAGTTAAAAGTTATATAATAAATATTTCAGGACATATCACACAGCTTCGGACGAGGCCAAGATTCTGCTAGATATTTATAATAATTTTATGGATAGTATGTAATTGTATATTAAATTGATGTAATTGTATATTGTATAAGCCTTATGGGAGTGACATAGACGGCTCCGACAAAACTCCATCTTAAAATATAGATTAAAAAAAATATCACACAGCGCCATCTGGCCCCATACTTAGCTTACGTCCGTATCATGACTACTAGAGAACGGATATAATACATATACTTTTATTTCGTATAAAGATACTTATTATAAAACTCGCACTGGAAGAGATCGCTCTACGCGATAAGGCCGCCCAATGTACCTAGATTAAGTAATTTTACTATAAATTGTTTCTGTATTTTGTTTAATGTACAATACAGTTATATTAATTGATTGATTATACATAGAAACAATCATTTTATTATATAATATACTATGCGAATGAATTGACATAATTTTCACAAACTGACATGTCAAAGGAGAAATTAAATTAGGTTCGAATTATGGATTAGTTACACACACACAATTATACAGGCTGTCATTTGATCAAGCGCTTGTTTCAGTAGGACTTAGGTTGACATTTTCACGAACGCCAAACAGAAACTTACAAATATGCTATCTATAATAGATTTCACTGAAATAAAACTTTGCCTTGCTTGTTAAAACAAGTACATAATATTGGGGAGCCAAAACCATAAATTAGGAGCATGTGTAAACGTACAACAATTACATGCTTCTTTCATCGTAACATAACTCAACTAAATGTCACCCTGTATAATTAGATTTGCGGAAACATTTCACAAGTCCCTGCATCCCTAAATGAACGTTTACTTTAATTAATTAACTACGTGAGTTAGCCAGTTCATTTAGTTTTGGGCCTAACCTTCTCTAAACAATTTGGGAGCTTAGATTATTTTGGTTACAAATTTCCATTCTGAATTTCAATGAATAGGATGTTTTGTAGTGGAATCTGTACTCGTTCGTAATTTACATAAAATCTTTGAAGGGCAGTTTTATTACACATTTTTTAATTATCTGTATTCTATTACTTAAGAATATTATAATATATTTTATTGGAAAAGAATGAAGTTATATGAATACATAGTACGCACCATAGAAAATAGTTATGTTTTTCAATAAATTTTACAAATAATGTAAAATGATTACTGAATTCCACGAACAAGTCTTGACTACGAAGAATTAAAATCAAATTATTTTTATAGTGAGCCGATTAATTAATAGGATGTACATACCTATACTTCAATTGTAATAACTAGGCAGTTGCTAATTAATTTGTTAATTGTATTATATATGTCTCACATAAATTTTATTTAAATAATGTAATCAAATAGTTTTTTTCTACAAAGTTAGTAATAATCCGGTAGCTAGTGTTATGTTAAAGACAAACTTAAACCATTCGTAAGTCATAAAGAAGATCCCATTTTCATTATAAAATGTCTTTGCTATAATGTGTTAGCAGTTAGACAATTAGAAGGAAAAAAAACGTTTACGCGTAGGTTTCATTTTTTTAAGCGGCTTCAAAAGAAGAGATAGCCCATTCTTCTGAAAGTATTATTAACATCAGTATAGCCTTAGAATCTTAAGATATATCTTGATGGATAATCTGTAGAGAGGTTTATTATGATATACCCAATATCAACTCGATTTTCTATAGTATATTTCATAAAAACAATTATAAAAATGTATTACCCCCACAGAAATAATAGGTCGAGTCCGTCACCCAATCGGCGGCGTGCTGTTCCGGCCGCCGCTGGCGAGCCTGCGCGCGCGCCCCTCCGTGCTCGCCGTGCTGAGTGCGTGCTGGAGCGAGCGCGCTGACCGTAGGCCTGATCTGCGCCTCGTGAGGCTGCGGCTTAAGGATATGCATGCTGGGATGTGAGTTAACATTAGTACCTTTATGATACAGGGTGATTGGTTTCTTCAGATAAACAGATACACATTTTATTAATAATTTGTTCGAATATTATTATTATTAAATTAAAGGCAAGTAGAGCTTAACTTCGCGCAGCTCTAGTTTACCTTCAAATGAGCTGAATGCAGGCTTGATCTGAGGCTTGTGACTCTGTGGTTTTTGAATTCATATGCAATGTATACGACGATGTGGTTGTATAAGATAGTCATTTTATAAGTACATATTGTAAGGTTACCGTATCTAAACTGTACCCTGAAATAGAGACTTCTCTGTCTCCCTTTTTTTAATGGCTTACGTTTGTCTACAGTGCCCCTAATGTTAAACACCGTTGCAGGCTAAGATGTAGCACGCCTTTTTTTACATGATATAGGCTCACACTTGACTACAACTTGCCTGATGTTAAGCAACGTTATAATCTACGTTTTAGCGCGCTTGTCTAGAAATATTTTACCAATAGGATTTGACCAGCAGAAGACCGCTGTCAATAATTTATATCTAAAGAATCGTAAAAACCATGGATTAGAAATTTTCACAGATGAAGTAATTCTATAATCATCCCCTCGCAGGAAGACGAACATCTTCGACAACATGCTAGCAATGATGGAGAAGTACGCGTCTAACTTGGAGGCGGTGGTGGCGGCCAGGACCGAGGAGGTGATGCTGGAGAAGAAGAAGACTGATGATCTGCTCAATAGGATGCTGCCTAGGCAAGTATTTAGTGCAGTAATTATAATAAGAAGCGCCCGTAGCTCAGTTAGAGGAGGCAATCGCGTGCGATTACCAATGTTAAGCAAAGGGCAACGCGGTCAGTACGCGGATGGGTGACCGAGAAGTGGCATTCCATTTTGGGCGCTTCCGTGGGTCTATCGACACGTTAAATTGTAGGTCCCGGCTGTTTGCCTAGAACGGCAGTCGTTAAGCCATGTCAGAGGCCCTCAGGGCGGCTTGATAAACTCTCGACACCAGAGTTGGCCACTCTCATTCATTGAGAAGAAGAAGTAATTATAATAATATCTATACTAAAAGGAGATGGTATCATCAGGAGACATAGTGAAAACTAGTTCGGGAGGCTTTGGACTCAATATCTTTTTGTTAAACAAAATTATGCAAAATAAACAAATTTCATTTATCTTATTTTATAGCTGTGGTACATTAACGTTGTTTTATGATAAAAATCACTCGCAAGATATCAAAATCTATATATCATAATCTCAAGACACTATTTCGAAAACCATGTGAATAAATATTATGCCATACCATTATGCTGAGTTGGGGCTGTGCTGTGGCAGATTTTATGTTTGTTTGTTTTTTATGATTTTACTCCTGTGTGTTTTTAAAATCTGTCACAATAAATGTTTTCTTTCTTTTCTAAATGATGCACTATCGCTCCATTGCGACGTGACAGCGGAACAAAATACTAATACGAACTTTCGGTATTTATGTCTATGCTATCGTCATCGTTATTCTAAAATAATTATGGAGTTTATGTTAATAATTAAACATATATCAAAGTTATACTAAAGTGATGAATTCCGTAATTTTCAGGCTTTTCAAGCCTATATAGTAGACACAGAAACTTAACTGAGTTTATACGCTCTCATGATATATTTTATTAATTTAGCTACCTTGGAGTGAGGTACTTTTTCTGAGAACTTGTCAAAATCTGAAGAATCTCGAGCTTAAAAGGTATAGTATAAGAAGCCTACTACACAAAACATCTTGACATTTATAGCCAATTTTATTAACTTTCTCGAATCTTAAAAGGATGAAAGCAATATTCCATTTAACTTTGAATAAAAATTTAATCATTATTTTAATTACTCTGGTATTCCGTTTCAATAGAATACGAGTATAATAAAAACTTGAAATATAATAGCCAATGAAAGGACAAAAATGTACGCTTCTGTATTTTTTATCAAACGACATTTAAGGAGCTAAAAAGCTTAAAGCTATTTCATTTATTTACGTAGTACAGTTTTCTATAAAAGACCATCCCGAAGGAACCACTTTTAAATTTACACAAAGATCTATTCCAAAGTTCTTTACAGAACTAAACACATAATAATCACATTCATACTATCTTAGCGTATCCATTTAGAAGGGTAATATCTTTGGTTAGCGCTTGTAACAATAAAAATCTGTAAACAAGACACTTCATTTTGATGATATTAGAATATGTACTCGTATTATATCCGTTACCTAGTTACTCATGATACAAGCGTACGCTTGGTACGGGGCTAGATGGCGCTGTGTAATATATCCTGAAATATTTACGCTTTTTTTCTCGACTTGGGAAGAGATTTATTATTTACTTTTTATTTATACTTATCACTGATTATTATTTTGTAAACAGGACTGTAGCAGACGCCCTGAAGCGAGGTGAGAGGGTGCAGGCGGAGAGTTTCGACTGCGTCACTGTCTACTTCAGCGATATAGTTGGATTCACGCGACTGGCGGCCACTAATACACCCATGCAGGTAGAAATCATCATTATCATTGACTTGTTTTATCATTATAAATAAGTATATATGGTTTTACTATATACAGGGTAACTGGTAACTAACGCATAACCTTTTAAGGGTGGCTTTAGTACATCTATACCAACAACTGGTCGTTTGTATGTATAATAAGTATGTATTTACAAAAGAAAAGTATATAAGTATTATATCCGTTATCTAGTACCCACGACACAAGCGTTTGCTTAGTGTGGGGCTAGATGGCGCTGTGTGCAATGTCCCAGGATATTTATTTATTTATTTATTTTATTTTTTACTTTTGTTCTACGACTTTTAGAAATTCGCGAAAAAAATCAGCTGTTCCATACATTTTGTCGAAATTCTTCCTTACTTTTGTATGGAACAGCTGATTTTTTTTGTATTTCTAAAAGTCGTAGAATAAAAGTTGTTGGTATAGATGTACTAAAGCCACCCTTACAAGGTTATGCGTTAGTTACCAGTGACCCTGTATATTTCATGTTTGTACTCATTTGTTTATTATTTGCTACAATAAATCATTTTCTTTCTTTCTAAATATATCTCGCAGTAACTTAATCAGGGAGGATTGGCGTAAGATGGAGAAAGCCTACCCTGCAGTGGGTCTCATCAGGCTGATGATGATAATGATGAATTTAATCAGTTAAATAAGGTGTTTATTTGTCTAAGACCCATTTGGACAAAGATTATTATAGGATATTATATGAGTATGTATTGTCAAAATAAATAAACAATGCTGAACTAACTTAGATTTTTGTAAGAAACTTCTTTGGAAATGAGCGGAAAAAAATTACAACCAGAAGGATACTAACCGGGGCAAATTGCACGAGCAATACGGCTTTGAATCCTGCCGGTCATAATTATTTTGGCCTTAATAATTTAATCATAATTTTATTACATTTAATGAAGCTTAGCGAGAGATACTTAGACTGCTTTTTTTATTTCTTCTTCAACACAGTCAACAGAAGCCGTTTTTTACAAATAAATAAACATGAAAATACGGCTTTGTAAGTTTCATACGTGTGTCCCATTTCAAAACAAAGAGTCAAAGTCAAATCCAGTTTTCACCTGAGCACCTATATATAGGTAATTGAGTTCAGAAAAACTGAAAAAGTAGTAGAAGACAACAGATGTTTGAAGTGGAAATATATACAAATGCGCACAAAATAAAATGCGTTTCAAAACAAAATATATGGTGCCATGTAAAAATTGATAAGCCTATTTTTTATTGTCTTACTCAAAGTGTACCTACTGTGATAGTAGAGTACGAAATTATGATCTCCTTTTGTTAGAAAGTCGGTAAGGAACGTTGTAAATTATGTTCAGAGATACAAATCAAAGCCGAAGGGCCGACAAGGGCGCTACTCTAAAATATTTTAATTAATAAAATCATCTCGATTGTTGTTTTGTTGTACTTTATTAATAAAATGAATGAATATATTATGGTTTTTTTTCGTTTAGGTGGTGGAAATGCTGAACGACCTCTACACGTGTTGTGACGCCATTATATCTTATTACAACGTATATAAGGTAAATAAAACCTAAAAAAGAACCTAAACCAGGTATGTAATACCTAGCACTTATATAAGAAACCTTTTATGTGATTTTCCACGTCATAATCAGACATTTGATCAGCGGGTCACATTATTACCTACCTGTCTATTGTTATCATTATTTTTTTTCGACTTCTGTTCTGTCATAACTATATTTTTTCATGGCGGTCATTTTACAGTATATCTCTCATTTATCTATTTGTCTATCTTAAAACGATAACTGCATAATTGACACAGGTCGAAAGCAGAACATACACTATGATGAAATGGAACTAGCTCTCCAATGAGGCTCCAGTTATCAATTTTAATTTCCTTTCTAACGAACGAACACATTATTAAGTGATGGCGTGGCGAATAAAAAAAACAACAATAAAATAGATTTAGATTTTTCAAATTTCAATAATATCACCTACCTACTTATGGATCAGAATTACATACAATGTTATTTCTGGAAGTTAGTAAAATCAATCTGTAACATTCGATCTCTGATACTAATATATAACCAGGAGACCAAAGTCCCTTTTCATTAACCCAGCCTTAGTGATACTTATATTGATCTAATTTTCCACACAGATAGGTCCTTTACTGCCATTAGGTTATTGACTTTCTTACCCATAATATTCTAAGCTATCTACTTTATTGATACATAAATAGGCATCAAAACTTTGTAAATGACTTCCTACTGTTAAAAAATAGAATTATTTTGCATACGACTTAATATTTGTCCACAATAACAAAAAAAAATAGTATTTTTTTTGTTCAAATCAAAAAGTACAAAATTCAATTTAAATAAATAAGAATAAAAGAAACATTAAATTTTCACATTAAAAACAAGGTGAGAAGTTACGAATACTTAATCATTAAACAACTGAGGTTTATTAGGAGTATTACTGATTATAGAAGTACGTTTATATCCGGCTAATTTTAACTATCCACCACGATACAGACGCGCTTAGTGTAGAGATAAGGTTTCAATATGCTATGTAGAATCCAACAAAATATGTTATATTTCCATCTGTATCACAGGTGGAGACGATAGGAGACGCGTACATGGTAGTGGGAGGGCTACCAGAGCGTTGTTCCCGCCACGCGGCAGAGGTCGCGTCCATGGCACTGCATGTGCTGGATGCCGTGCCCAAGATACAGACTGCCAAGCTTAACATACGGATAGGTAAGTTATTTCTTAATTTACATTTTTTTTCTGTTATCTTATAATAGGGTATATGCATGGAACTGAAATTTGATTTCTGTAAACAAACTATAAAAATATACCAAAATACTAAACAAGCTGTGCAAACCCCATTTATATCCACTAAAAAATAAAGAAGTTATGACCAATTGAAGATTTCATTCCATCTCTTACTTTCAATACACAATTTTCTTTGTTATTTGTATGACGTAAGTGCCATGTGACGTCATACAAAATCGGTTCTCTCTATCTAATCGTAAACTAAAAACGTGTATAACTGCGTTATTGTTAAAGCTAATCGAAAAATAATTTCACTATACTGATTGTCTATTAAAAAGCTTTCATTGAAGTAATAAAAAAAGTTGTTCACATTCCCTATTAACACTTACACGTGAGTGAAAACCGTAATAGATAGATAAATAGATATGACTCTTTATTGTAACTAACATAGTACAAAAACAAAAAGATATTTAAGGTTTCTGTGCAGAAAGATCCGTTTCAACATGATTGGATGTTTTACTCAATTCCATTCAATAATCATTTATTTCATACAGAACTCCTACCTGCTATAACACAAACAGCGCTAGCATAGCGTCTGTCTGCAAAATATCAAATGTCTGCATATTTAGCGAACCTAACCTAGATTAGGATCACCAGCGATTCTAGAGCAAATGTCTAGAACCATTGGTGCACCTAACGTAAGTTTAGGACTTTCTTTCTTTTCTTTTCATTTTCTTTTAAGTTTAGGAAATGTCTAAAAACAGTAGGCCATATTGCGTGATTATTATATCCAATACAAATCTGTATGCATAAGGATGCAACTTTATATCCCTCAAAATATTTGGCTTAGATTTATATTTCGTGACATAAAATCAAAGCTGTTAAGCACACGGCATGACAATGGATTTAATAATAGCTTGGTACGTTCCCGCTTACAGATAAAAATCATAATAGAAGTAACTATTTCTTTCTTCCTCTCCACTGTTCCTATGGCAACAAGGAAATAATGTTCTAAGAATATTCATTGTTCACACTAGCTTCTATGGGATAGTTACAGTATTATTCACCTTTACAAATATTATGTATATCTAAAAATATATATCGCGCTTAGACATAAAGAAATAAAATTCTTTGATTGTTATCTGTCACTTACATCCGTTAAATTCTACTAAACGCTACGTACCAGCTACGAAAGTCGTACAGTCAAGAAGGCGTAAGCTGAGCTTTGCATTTGTGTGGGTGAAGTATGGCAGGTGGGCGGGGGAGTGAGATGGCGCTATCGCACGATGGAGAAGCCGATTGTCTCACCTACACTATCTATGTACACCCACACAAATGCAAAGCTCAGCTTACGCCTTCTTGACTGTACCTTGTTGTAAAAAGTTTATCGGACGTGGCAAAAAGTATAATGGATAAAAATATCAAAGAAATCAACAAACTACTTTATTTACTTCCCTGAAAACTAACACTTTTTTATTTACATGACTGTTAGTTTGAAGCGCCCGTAGCTCAGCTGGCGGAGGCAATCGCTTGCGATTACCAATGTTAAGCGATTGTCGACGCGGTCAATCCTTGGATGGGTGACCAAAACGTGGCATTTCATTCTGGGCGCTTCCGTGGGTCGCATGACATGTTAAATGGTAGTTCCTGGCTGTTTGTCATAGTACGGAAGTCATTAAGCCATGTCAGAGGCCCCTAGGGATGCTTGATTAACGCTAGATCCCAGAGTTGGTCACTCTTATTCGATAGGAAGTTTGAAAATGTTTTGAACAAATGATTCATAATTATTATGCTAGTAGCAAGCATACACATTCATCATAAATGTATATTTTATGCCACTCTAATTTAACCTAAACTGATTTCTTTCTAAACATGGCATGTCATAACACCTTCCAAAAAAAATCCTGGGTAAATTACTTAAACTCACCAAAAGCCCAATTGGCCATTAAATTTCACCTTCAACTTTCAAATTCAATGAAAATGTTGTCCCTGACCGGAACCAGTAACGTGAAAGGTAAACGTAGGTTGAAATGACGCAAGAATTAACCGGACATGACATGTTATAGTCGGACATGCGTATAAAAAGCTCTGTACCTGTCTGTTTTGTATAAAATAATACAGTAAAGATCATTTTAGCTGTACGGAAGCAGAAATTTCAATAATTCATATATTGTGTTTAACCCTTAATTTGCCTCAATCACTTTTCTTTAAATTTTTGTGTTTAAACTAAAATAATACTATAAAAAATAAAAATAAGATAAGATAAGATAAGATAAGATAAGATATGTCTTTAATGCACACCAAAGAAATTACAATATAAAAAGAAATATAAAAACTAATTTAATGCACATTGGGCGGCCTTATCGCCTTAGGCGATTTCTTCCAGGCAACCTTTGGATGGACAGGATTTAGAATCTTAAATAGGCGGTGTACAAGAATATGTAAAATAAATATATAAGTGAAAGAACACAATACAAACTCAGATAATACACTAATAAATAATAATAAGCAATACAATACATAATACTATATGGATGATAAATAATGATGATACACTAGTTTTTGGAAAATACTTATGGACTTAGCTTGCCTAACAGGCAATGGCAACATGTTCCACAATTTGATGGCTTGGATGGTGAAGGACTGATTGTACATTAAGTTGGAGTACGATGAGGTAGAAGGGATCTCGAGGAGAAGGGACCGGGACGAACGCAGGGAGCTCGAGTGGGAGGCGGTCACAAATGCAAAACGTTCCTTTAAGTAACATGGAGTGGACGGGAAGAATAGGATTTTGTAAAGAAGGGTTAGGATATGAGAATTGCGGCGAAGACGGATGGGCAACCATTTGAGCTTCTGCCGATATTCAGAGACGTGATCGTACTTGCGCAGTCCAAATATAAAACGTACGCAGAAATTTTGAAGTCGCTCGAGTTTGTCGAGCTGTTCCTCGGTTAAGTCGAGATAACAAGCGTCAGCGTAGTCTAATATTGGAAGCAGAAGGGATTGGACGAGTGCAGTTTTGGTAGTAATCGGCAGAAAGTTACGAAGGCGCCTAAGAGATGCAGATGAAGCAAAAATCTTTCTGCTTACTTCCGCAATCTGTGGACCCCAGGAGAATTGCTTATCAAAGATAATGCCTAGATTTTTAACGGTATCGCTAATTGTAATTGGAACTCCAAAATAAATCAATATTTAGATCACATCAACACAAAAACCTATTATTTTATGGACCTTAAAATGTTATGTACCATCTCTAATATTCAATGACATTAGTATACCTAATTATAAGACATTATCATCTGATGAAAATAATATAAAAATCAACACTTACCGAGAGCCCGCGCGTCACTTCCTGCCTCCGACTTATGTTGACGGCCAGTGACGAGAAACTCAAGTTCGCATGACTTTGGTGATTTGTAGCGACAATATCAAGGATGTGCCACAAGCGCTCAAACTAATTTTTGAAGCAGAAAGTGACGATGTCCGGTATACTTCACAAATCTAAATTAAGGGTTAAATGTATACTGTTTTTATTATAATAGCGGCAACAAAAATACATCATCTATGTAAATGTCTGCTGGCAGTTAACTGCTATAACAGTTTATGAGACAAAGCCTGGCGGCAGGCAGACGGACTGCAAAATTTTAGTAACAGCAGTTACCTAATATGATTTCCGTTTTTACCCGAAACTCTAAAAATCTTAAATGAAATAACGATCATTACTTTGCGGTTTAATATTGTCATCATATTGTGACCTACATCCATAATTATCAATACCTATTGTATGTAGCGTAGTTCAGCTAGCGGAGGCAATCGAATTACCAATGTTAAGCCAAGGTCGACGCGGTCAGTCCTTGGATGGGTGACCGAAAAGTGGCATTCTATTTTGGGCGCTTCCGTGGGTCGGATGAGACGTTATATTGTGGGTACCCGCTGTTTCCCTAGTACAGCAGTCGTTAAGCCATGTCAGAGGCCCTTTAGGGTGGCTTGATAAACTCTCGACACCAGAGTTGGCCACTCTAATTCGATAAGAAGAAGAAGAATATCTACTAAAATGTAATGAGAAATGTTATCTAGTCGTAGCAGATTAATGTTATAAGTTTTCATTATTCCTGAAAATGAATTGTAATATTATATAGGTTAAGTTTTTCAATTAGTAAATAAACATATTTTTACTTTACTTTTACTTCATTATTCCTGGTTTTATACCTATATTTTATACTTACTTTTATTATTGAAAATACAATGCCGTTCATAAAACATTTTTATATTGCATAGTCAGGCATTTTAGCAGGCCTCCTGCGCTACCGGCACAAGCAAACACTAAGGTATATAATATATATCATGCCTGTACTGGGATGGAACTCAATTAAACGTGTTACCCTTCCCTACATCCAATTTAATTCAAGTAAACTAATTCACACGAGCATTTATCAGCAAGTAAGTACATTAATTACATATGAGAATGTTCCTTAACGATAATGATGATATTTGATAAATCGATTTCACATTGACATTTTGTTATTCCAATAAACTGACATATTTGTATATTACCTTTGACATAATATATTATCATGTAAATCTTATATCATCACTTTATGACTTTTTTTTCTTTTTTTTAATTGAATTTGTTTTGTGTAGTGTGTCATCAATGGTATTATTATTAAAATGTATTCTCATAATTATGTATTCGATTCAAATAGTTCTAAGGACAGTCTGTAAGCCCAAATGGGCAGTAACTAGAGGACTCATATCACAAACATGACGAAGCTCTGTAATTTGAACATCTGTATATACCTAGTTTACCAGACAATAAAGATTTCATTTCATTTCATTTCATTTGAGTATAGCTGATATAATATAGCCAAGTAATAATAATAATAATAAATATTCCGGGACATTGCACACAACGCCATCTAGCCCCACACTAAGCAAACGCTTGTGTCGTAATACTTATAATAATATAATACTTACATACTTTTCTTTTTGTAAATACATACTTATTATAAAAACGACCAGACTCGACACAAGTAACTACAAATTTTTAGTATTCATAATTACTTGTCTCATGCGGGAATCGAACCCGCAACCCCTAGATTAGAAGGCAGAGTCACTACCAACTAAGCTAACAGAGCAGTCAAGTCAAGTAAATTAGTCAAGACGAGTAACAGATTAGTACATATGTACATGCTTACGTTAATTTACCCTTAGCAACAATTCTTAGCGCAACCAGTAGAGCGGAGGGTAATTTATCTTCTACGTATTTCCGCTGAGTTTCAGCTGGAACCCAAGTTGTTATCAGTTGACCCGATGTTATCAGCGTAATTACCATCTATAACCTACTCTGACTGTCTACTGAGTCACTGGTAGATAAAGGTAACTTTAATAAGTATAAAGTGGACGCCCGCGGCTTCGCTCGTTTAATTTCAGGATAAAAAGTAGCTTATGACACTCCTAAGATCAAATACTACCTACATACCAAAAATCATGGTGATCCGTTCAGCCGTATTTGCGTTATGAGCGTTCAAATAAACAGACAAACAGAGACACATATACAGACAAAATTAAAAAAAAATGTTTTAACGTGTTCGGTGTGTTTCACAATGAGTCGGATACGGATCCGATTCGATTGAGACGGAAATCAATCGGCAAGGAAAGCATTTTTCCAAATCACAATGCTTCCTTACGATTCTTTTGACAAATTCATTCAACAGAAAAATCGGAAACGTTCCCTGAGCCAAAAGCTGGCGGATTCGTTTCCGTCGATGATAAGTTCAATTTTGTTTTTTCATGATATTAAACCCAATTTACACTTATTTATATATTCATTTATTTTTATAAGTATATAATTATTCATATCAAATCTAAAGTAAAAGTGTTAATATTAGCCTTAAATATGTTTTTTTTATATTTCTACCATAGTATTTAATTTCTACTACGAGCGGATCGGATCATATCCGACTCATTGTGAAACACCATGCTGCTATCAATTCGAAGTATCTCCAAACATTTTTTTAAATACCTTCAATTTTCAGATTTTAGACCCTCTTCAGCTTTATTATACCTATGTATAAATAGATTTAGGACACTGACCTCCATTACTATTGTAGGAGGTCAGTGATTTAGGAGAACTGACAACAGATGGAGTAAAGCAGTTACAGAGTGGTGGCCTAGAACTGGCAGGCGAGGAGTGGGTCGAGATGGGTCGACGACATCGTCAAAGTCGAGGGTCCAACCTGGATGAGGTCTGCACAAGATCGACGTAGATGGCACATACAAAGGGAGGCCTATACCCAGCAGTGGGATCCCAAGGGCTGTGGATGATGATGATGATGATGAAATAGATTTATAGATTCATTAGTAGCCATGAATGGATGGCAACAACATTTGTTCTACGACTTTGGGGACTCATGAAAAAAAAATAGCAATTCCATTAAATAAATTGTGAAAGGAATATTTTACATGGAAACGATTCACAAACAAATTGAATGTAATGTAATCAAGCAAAATAAATCTTCACACGTAAAAAAGTACTCCCAAAAGAAATTAATCTCAAAGCTGGTAGCCGTTAGTAACGTCAAACGAGACAGAGATAATAACAATATTTTCGTCAACGTTTTCTTAGAATATTATTATGAAATAATATAAAGGACTCAAATGAAGCCATAGACATCGTTTAGACCAGTTACGCGAAAATAATATTATTTTATTCCGTTCATTTATTTGTCAGACATAAAAGTGAGTACCTACCTGATAAAACAGATAAACATTTTATTGATATTTTGTTCGAATTACATGTCAGATTATTACTGTAAAATTAAAGACATATTCTAAATTTGTACACTTATATAAACATACTTAATTAGTTAAATGTCAACTCCGTAATTCCATTGATTCAATCAATAGTCAAATACTAGTAAAATTAAAATTTGGCGTTAGTACAAAAAAGTATTAACGAGACTTAACATGGTGTGCAATATTATTTAGAATTTTTTTCTTTTGACTCCCATAAAAATCACTGATGCTATAGAACGTTCTTTGAATGAGCCAGTTTTTGAGTTTGAATTTGAACACGTTATCACTTACTGCGTTTCTTATATCCTCCGGCAAGCAGTACTTGAATAATGTTTTCTTTAAATTACTTTCGTGGCCATTGTCGTTAAGGACGTCGGAGCAAATTTCAGTCTGATTAGTAATTAGTCTAGCAAATTAAAACAAACCTAGAAAAACAGAGCCTAACTTGAACTGACCCTGAATAAAGGACATTTACTCAATTAATTCAGATTACATAAGTGGAGTCCAGAGAAACCGAAAATTGTAGAAAAGGAAATACTTAAGTACCTAGTTGTATAATATTTTGTAGAGTACAAATAATTCGGATATTCTTGAAATTATGAATGAAGCAGAAACGAAATGGTTATAGGCTACTTTTTATTTCATGATCACACAATAGGTTCCAGCTGTTTGTCTTAAGTACGGTAGTGATTAAGCCATGTCAGAGGCCCTTAAGGGCTTGATAAACTTTCGACACCAGAGTATCGACACCTCTCTTATTCGATAAGAAGAAGAGGACGACATCAGCCTTGGAAAACTTTAGACACCAGAGTTAGCCCTCCTTACACGAATACATATATCTATCACATGATTTACTTATTTGTATATTATCCAGGTATCCACAGCGGGCAGTGCGCGGCCGGCGTGGTGGGCGTCAAGATGCCCCGCTACTGTCTGTTCGGAGACACCGTCAACACGGCTGCAAGGATGGAGTCTAGCGGAGAGCCACAGAGGATCCACGTCAGTCACACCACGTACCAGCTGCTGCAGCAACATGGCGGGTACAGGCTCAAGGAGCGGGGAGTTGTTCATATCAAGGTATACTTATTGCTTTCTACTAATCATCAAAAGTATAGGTCCAAAAGAATAAGCACTCAACAACACAATTAATGTGTAGTGTGTCAAAGTAGTGTGTAAATTATTTTCTATTGACAGGGCAAAGGAGACATGCGGACGTGGTGGCTGGTTGGCGAACATCACGAAAGAAGGAAAACATCGTACAGAGAACGATATCGTAAGTCTACTTGTTTCATCTTGTATCAATCCGAATAGAACTGGGTACCCGTATTATAAGAAGGTAAGATCACGCAATTAACATAATTATGTGTGATTCCACAGCTGAACCGGCCGAGCAGATTCGACCACAGGAAAGCTTAGAGCCTTGGTGGGATCCTGAGCGATCCATCGTCAACATCCGGGACCGAGCGCGACTCTCTTGCGGGGGGTCTCTGGGGCCAGGGTCTGCCCTGTCGTCCCCTGGACCCCCCGCCTGCGCCTGCTTCGTGCCCCCCCGGGACCACCACTCCGCCCCCGCGGTCACGTTCTGTGATGACTGATGTTAACCACCAACACCTAATTTCGAAGCCCAACAACACAGCGACCACACGAAACGCAGAGTCACCTTCGAAGGAAATATTAAGGACTGTACAAACAGTGATAGTAATGTTACGTATAAAGGTTTAGCTAAAAGTGATGCCAAAAGTGTAAGTAAAACTTGTGTATTTTTATGTAAAAGACACGGTAGTGTAAGCAATTGCGTCAATTCTACTGAAGATCGCGGAACCGATCGTTTTGCCAAAGACATTAGCGTGTTGCCAGGTGCGTATTTGAGAAATGACATTGAGAATGATGCAGCTAAAAGTGATAAGAGAGATAGCGGAGTATTTTTGCAAACAGTAGATAATTTTAACGACGAATCAGACCAAGTTCTCGATGCATTCGAAGAGAGAGTCAACGCTCTTGCCAATTTCAGACTTGACAAACGAAATAGCTTTAATGAAAAGTATTTTCATAACAATGTAGGATGCTTTGCTGGCGTGAAAAACTTTAGGGATGCCAAAAACTGTATTGTAGACAATGAAGGGAAAAGTACGACCAACGAATTTAAGGATATATATACTGATGAGTATAGATTAAGGAATGAATGTAAAGTTGTATACGAAGAAGGGATATTGAATAGGGCTAAAGAATTAGCAGCGCTACAAAGGCTGTATTCAGCAGATTTTGATCAAAATTGGGTATAAACAAATTTGAGTATGCTCTCTTTACTGTTAAGTTACATTATTTTATATGTTAACGAGTTTAAAATCTTTTGTGAAGCCCGTTCACAGAATAATTGGTGTTAAACTGCGCGTATCTATCGCAATCAGACTTTTAAAAGTAAATGTTAAATGTTTGATGTCTCTATCTTCGTTCTTCAAACTATTTATTTACCTAAGACGACTGACGATCTATTAACTGACTACCTAATTAATATAAGTAAATAGATCAAACTTTATTATATATTAAACGGAACTTTATTGTATATTTATATATTATTATATATTAGCTGGCATAGTCCTGCAGCACCTCTGGAGTTGCAAGTGTCCATAGGCGACGATGATTGCTTACCATCCGGCAGATCGTCTGCCTTTTTGCCACTTTTTTTATAAAAAAATTTATTAAAAAATGACTATTTCTAACCCAAATTAACCCTTTTATATTTTTTCTATGCAATGCTATAGAAAAAAATATGAGTAAGTTTTCTATTTTTAACACAGATGTTATATACCTAAATAAATACCACTTTATAAATAAACGTATTTTTTCCACAAAGAGTGTAAACACGCGGGCAAGTACTTGTATCAAATAAAATAATATTATTATTGTATGACTTACCTCGTTTTTCTGAAATTTTACAATCTAATGAAAATCTGAGATCTATAGGTACTTTTTAATATCACTATTAGTCTTGTGAAATGTAAGGATATTTTTATATATATTTTCATGCTATTATATCACAAACTTTTGATATTTGTTGTGTCTATACCAATTTATCATACAACTACTTTCAGTAAGTATAAATTTATCATCCAAATTATTATAAAATATTGTATTTTAATCCATCCCAAAATCAAACTATATTCATGCAAAGAGAGACAAAAGGATGTTCTTGTTAGGTATCTAATACAATATAATAAAGCTGAAGAGGGTCAAACATCTGAACATAGAAGATATTTAAAAAAATGTTTGGAGATAGGTAGGTAGGTACTTTCAATTGATAGCAGAACACATTCCAACAATATCTAGAAACTTTGACTGTTTATTTAAACGATCATCACGTAAAAACAGCTGAACGGATCATCACGATTTTTGGAATTTAGGTAGTATGAGGTCTTAGGAGTGTCATGGGCTTTTTATCCTGAAATAATGCGAGAGAAGCCGCGTCTACTAGTTTGTGAATAAACGATTAGACGGTTTTACACCCAACCAAGATTATTCACGAATAAATAAGAGATTACGACTATTTTTACGACTCTGTTTATCCACGTTATACCTAATACTGAATATTTTATCTCTCCAAGAGAAAATTTGTGGATCCTGAATAATAATCAAGATATCCGATAATTTATTGAGGAATAATTATGAGTCTTTAAGTATTTATTTAACCGACTTCAAAAGAGGTTTTCAAGACTTCTGAAAGTTTTTTTTCTGTTTTTGTGGATATGTTATTTTTTGGGGAGTAGTGTGTGTGGGGATGTGTAAATGGAAAAAAAGGGGGCGCTGCTGTATACATTATATCTACTTAACTAGCTGGTGCGCGCGACTTCGTCCGCGTGGAATAGTTATAACCATAAAAACGGTTCTAGTGAGTTAATCTTAAAAGATAGACATAAACTGTTGTGGACATTTTGTTAGATCATTTTATGAGGAATAATTCTTTCATATATAGTTTTTTGATATCTTGAACCGTTTTTGCAGCGCACGCTACGGAAGCCCTCAAAGATGAATAATTTTCCCCGTTTTTTCCACATTTTGTTTGTTCTTGTTTCTTCGCTCCTATTAGTTGCAGCGTGATGTTATATAGCCTAAAGCCTTCCTCGATAAATGGTCTATTCAACACAAAAATATTTTTTCAATTCGCACCAGTAGTTCCTGAGATTAGCGCGTTCAAACAAACAAACAAACTCTTCATCTCTATAATATTAGTATAGAAGTATAGATAACTAGCCCGATTTTGATGCAGTTTTCTTTGATACACTTAGATTTGTTCGGTAGACTTGAAGGCGGTTTTTGTTTTTTTTTTTAAATAATGATTATTATTTTTTAACCTATACTGTCCCTCTCCTGTGCAAAAGTCTCCCCAACTCCCTCCATGTGTCCCGATCGACAGCTTCCTTTAAGTAATACTTTATATAATAATGTCTTATATACTATGAATCGCCTATGGCTCAGTGATTGTGGTATAAGTTCGCGATAACCAAAGTTAAGCACTACTATAAGCACTGCTGTTGCGGCCAGCTCTTAGTTGGGTGACCGTGATTGATCTAATCAAACTTGTTTTCAAAATGCTTCCATACATGTTAATCACACAAATATAGGAAGTTAAATCTTAACAATTCAAAGAAACAGTCATAGCATGATAATTATTGTTTAAATAAAATTAAAATAGAATATAAAATATCTTGTAAATTAAGTTACAACATTGCAAAAATTACTGTTACTGTATTTTGTTTAGTGATTCATTATTTAATATTTACCACATGCAAAGAAACTTAAAATAACCGATAATAAAAATAACCTTGTATTTACTAAGTATTTTATAATGTCTGCTCAAAATTTTTATTGCATAATATATTTGTTGTCCATCAAAACACTATTTATTAAGTCTTAGGATAAAATAATTTAATCTCAAAATGTACATCAAGTCAAACAAATTATGCTTTGTATTTATTTAGGCATGTCAGAGGCCCTTAGGCTTGATAAACTCTCGACACCAGAGTTGGCCGCTATCATTTGATAAGAAGATTATGTAGTGTGCTAAAATAAACTGGTATCCTACCCATCCGTCTATAGTACCTATTGTTTGTCTGATTATATTATACACATATACTTATATCTCTATATAGTTAAGGATAAAATCAATGTGATGTATTTTGCTGTTGGTTGTTGTTAATAAAGACATTTTATAAGGAAATGACAAGATTTTATTTTGATGATATCAACACATTTTTAGGAATTTTAAATACTAAGTTTTACTTAGTTAGTAAAAATATAAAATCACAGAATTTTGTAGCATTTACTAATTATTTTAAATACAATCTAAGGGCACTTCTTACGCCTACATATATTTATTTACATTATTTGCTGCTTAAATCACTAAGATTAAGAATACAAAATTATTACCTACTTCAGAGATCAGATGTATAGATCTACTTAATTCTTTTTCTAGCATCACTTTACTTTTACAAATTTGATTTATATACTTATGCACTACTTACCAAAATTAACTAATATTTAGTTACTAAGTATTTATTACAATTTGGTATGATCATAATTTTATTAGAATGTTGTATTGATTTCTACAGAATAAGTACACTAACTTATATCATGGATAGTCATATAAATAAGATAGATTTTTTTGGTATAAAAATAGTTGTGGAGGTATTCTAAATCATTGATAACTAATAAACTGTTTTTTAGAGATCTTGGAGGTCATGTGAGTAATTGATGTATTAAATAAAATTGTAAAATTTGCTACTTACAACTAAGTAATTACACACATCTACAAGAAATTAAGACTTTTTCAAACCTCGTAACCTGAGTTCCATCTCCAAGTAAGCTTTCATAGAAGGGTCCTCTACCATCTGCAGTATTTTCTCAGTAATCTCCGGGCCAGCATTCTGCATCTTAGCCGTGAGGGCCTCGGCCCAAACAATGAAGACACAGTTAGAACAACCAGATTGACAGCAAGAGGTCGGTGGCTCCTCTATTGATGCCTGAAATGTGTTAATAATTATTAAAATAGCACATATAGAATACACATAGAATATTTAAGTTGGTAGTCTAAACAGGGCACATGTTTCAAAATAAATAAAAATAAAATAGCCTTTATTTCTACTACTACAAAATGACCTAATTACTTAATATAATATGATAACTTTTTGCGCTTCACTTGACTGTTTTTGTTATTTTATTATAAACTTTAATATATTAGCTCTTTATTTATTTTGTTGGTAGAAGTTGCCTGTATGGCAAAGGCCTCCCCTTTATTTTCTTTTCACTATTTCTTCTATTTCTTTGGTTTTTCTGTTGCAAGTAAAATGTAGAAGCATATTGATTAATATCTTCCTTATTTTGTTTGTGTCTACAGTGTAGACACCTGTTCCTGCCCTGTTGTGTAGACTCTACACAACAGGGCAGGAACAGGGCACATGTTTAGACATATTTAATAAATAAATAATATTAATTCTCGTTATCGGTAGGTATAGTAGTATATTCGTTCCATCCACAGTTTGCCATATCAACATTATGTTTTTGCCATTCGTGTCCATTTCTAGTAAATAATATGGATTACATAATGAATGTAAACACAAACTTACGGCCTTGGCGATTCTTTCAAGTTCTTTTTCTTTTTCATCGTTCGCGGTATCTGGCGTCGAACAAAACCCTTTATTGAGATTTATAGTACTTGTCTGCTTTAATATTTGTAAGGATTTTAATCGGGATTTCTGGGAATAAAAGTTTATGTTTAGGTGCATGTTGTATTCGTCTGATCATACGTATAATTTTTATGAAGACGTTTCTAAATTTTCTTGGATATCGTATATTGACTCACAAGCATTTTCGTGTAGATACTTCCAAAAATATTTAGGAAAAAGTATAGTTTGCGTAAAACAATATTTTTTCTTATTTTTTTAGTAAAACCAAGTAAAACAAAACCTAGATATTACGATAGAAATATTTAAATTTATTATTTTGACTTTGATTGAGGTATATGAAATGACGTTGACAATAAATTGAGCCTGTCAGGAAATGCCGTAGTTGCGGGCAACATCGTCTTAATTTTTTGCGCTGAGTTTAACCACAGACATACGTCTTATTCGTACGCTACATTTCGGTCGGTTTTATTCATACATTAAGTTTAATTTATTCCGCAAATAGCGAATTTATTTTCAGATCTCCAATAAAAAAAGTGTAGGTTCATTTTATTACCTAGGTACATTAAAAGGGACCAAAATGCAGCGCGCTTGGGTGGCGCCATCTTGTAGCTACATTTGCTACTAAAATTAACTTGGTACTGGAAAATCGCTCATAAGACTATCTGAGGACGTAGACTTATAAAATTATTCTCAGTCAATAAATTGTCAGTGACGATCTGAACAAAATGCAATAAATAGAGGCATGTCAAATTGGTGGTATGTGGTAATTTGACTAGCTATACTTTATTTTGCTTAAACTGCATACGGATGTGACTTGTGTGTGTTATTGTCTTGATTTGCTTCTGCTATTTTTTAACTCTGGCAGTTATTTTCATTTGAGTTCGATGACCGGCCGGAAGCATCTCGTCCGTCATTTTTTGATCGGTACTTCAGAATTTTCGTGAATATTTCGTTTTGTTGGTGCTGTTTTTAGTGCTTTATTGCGCTAAATTTGCAGAGTTTTTGTGTTTTAAACGGATATATTAAGTAAACGTAAGTCAAAAGTATTATTCGATCGATGTCGACATAGGTTTCCTGTAAAGCGTTTTCCAACTATGGCTTGCAATGACGAAGCCGCTAAATTCTTCGCATTAGTTACCTCAGGTTTCTTTGCATCGCTTTAACTAGGCATCAATCATTGTATTCAATGACGGACCCTACAAGTACTGAAAATAAAATCTGGGCGGATCCTGACCAATGCTATTTGTAATCGTAATCCTGTCTGTTTTCTTATCTATTTTGCTAGCACAAACTTATTCGATATATTTTACGATCAAGCTAATGGTATTATGTTACCATGAGCTTCCTTCTCCCCTATAATAAGTTTTCCCAATCAGGCTGAAAAATATAAAAAAAAATGTTAGGTTATGAATACTGGATGATTCATAAGTGCGCTTAGCGTCGTTTTATATCTGTGTGCATGATAAACTGACGTTATATTATGACTGTATACAAATGCTCCGACGAACAGGTGAATTTGTGGTAGTTTTTGTTAGTGTAGTAATTTTTTTATTTGTGTACATTTCAATATTTTGCACTATGTACTTGCTAAATATTTTAGCCTACCACACTTTGCAATGATATCAATTTATAATTACTAAGTTATTATTGGTTTGCTCATACAATTTCTTGATAGGTCTCATTAGTTTTTAATTTATTACTGAGAAAGTCAAGGAGATATTAGGTAGCTAGGATGCTATAATATCACAGTTGAGAGTGATTAGTAGAAGGTTTGATAAAATCTTTGTTTTTATTCCATAGATTATACATTACTCAACTGTAATATTTCTTAAAGATGACAAGTTATCTCTTTTCACAACTTCTTAATTATTGAGAGCCAGTTTGTGGTAATATAAGATATAAGTGAATAAGTATTTATTGGTACTCGAACAAATACTGAGGCTTGAAATTTGAACACTAAATATTAAATTTAATAACTTTTGATTCCTAACTATGTTAACTGGTTATTAATTAATTTGTTAACCTAACCTTCATCTTTAATTTAATATATTGGGA
Source organism: Macaria notata (assembly GCA_927399415.1). Taxonomy (NCBI): domain Eukaryota; kingdom Metazoa; phylum Arthropoda; class Insecta; order Lepidoptera; family Geometridae; genus Macaria; species Macaria notata. The sequence continues at coordinate 7,545,418 of OV656725.1, read as the reverse complement.
CATAACAAAATAACATGTAGGTATAACGGAAAGACATTGGTATCTGGGATACAGAAATTTCTCGTCCGGATGCCAACACACTGCTTGCAACTTTGTTATTAGATATAAATATATCTTTTCTTAGTTTTTTTAAGTATTGTTTGAAACCAATAAACATTTTTGAGTTTTGAGTTTAAAAAATGTTATTGTACCTGCTGCTGTTTTATTGAAAACAGTATCATATTTTTTTATTCTCTACAATAAAATATAATGTGTCATGCAGTTTACCAACTAAATATTAGTATTCTTTTTGAGATTTAGTGGAGTCATGGCTGTCACTCTGTGTAAAAACCGGGATTGTGCTAAATCAGGTAGATCAGGAGCTGGCTCCATATATTGGGATTGGGACTATGGCTAAGACAGACAAAGCAACAAATATAAACATCATTTATTGTAGGCATGACAGAACCCACACCACTTAACTTTAGATACCTTATGATAATGTATAGCAAAGTCAAATTGAAATAAAACTATATCTTCACCCAGAAGCACAATGTCGGGAGAGCCCGAAGTAGCCCACACTCCCGACGAAGAGACTGAGGAGGAAGAAATCAAGTCCTCCTACAGGCCTCCTCCGGAGAAGTCCATTGAGGAGATCCTGGCGGCGGACCAGGAGGATGAGTCCCTCAGGAAGTACAAGGAGGCTCTGCTGGGACAGGCTCAGACTGGAACTGTTATTGTTGGTGAGATTTAGGATTTTTTTATTTACTAGAGGATTTAAGATTTTCATAATTTTTAGGGATCAAATGTAGCCAATATGAATTTGAATTGAATTTGAATTTGAATTTTGAATTTGAAAATAAAAATAAAAAATTTGAATTGAAATTTGAAATTTTGAGATTTGAATTTATTCTCTCTCTCTTTGAGTCGTATTTCCTCATGACTGAGGGTCGTGACTCCCCCGCAGAATTAATTCGTTAGGGGAGTTTTCTTGGGCAGATACATCGTGGTGGGCGCCTAGGTCCTTCCACGGAAGACGCATGTCCTCGGATATTGTGGTCCTCAAACATGTCGGTTTCCTCACGATGTTTTCCTTCACCGCTAAGCGAGTGCAAATCTACACATAACTTGAAAAATACAAGTCATTGGTGTAGGGCGGATTCGAACCAGGGTACGTCTGGATGAAAAGCAGACACTGGAACCGCTGAGCCACACTCGCTTTTATTTTTTTTATTTATTAATTCACAGTAAGTAGGCTTATTTATCACTATCCTTTTGCCATATACCTGTGAGGTTTTGCTATGGCATGCTTAACAGAAAATATAATTGGTTTAATTATTTTATAAAAAATATGTACTCTCTCCTAATCTGAGTGCTCATGTGTGTAATTCAATTTATTTCCAAGCTCTAGTTCTGTGTTTACTAACAGGTAGGTGATTAGATAGTCTCCATATCAAATACTAATTCATTATCAGTGGAACAAGTTGATAACATGATAAACCTTAGCATAACATGCTAGAAAATCCAATATTTTGGATATCTGTACTATGTACTACATAATATAAGTACATAATAAGTGTCTAAATGTCAGTTATACCTTGTTTCTCAACAGACTTTGATCCAGTTTTCCTTTGAGGAAAAGAATAGAAGAAATCCTGTACACACACTATAAGTATTGTAAAAAACTATTTAAATCTTGGATACTGACAATAATGAATAAATATTAGGAAATTTCAGGACATTTAACATAGTACCTCCTAGCCCTGTCTTTATCAAAGATGGCTTAATATAATACTTAGCTATATAAAAAAACAAAAACAACGATGACTCCATTAGAATACAATATATAAACAATACATTATTTTGTTTTGGTACTGTACTATAATGGAATGATTCATGCAATTGAGCTATAATTTAAAGACATCACAGAAACTATTTCCTTATACCCTACACTCTCAACAGCAGACAACAAATGGCCACAGATTTTTTATTGTTTCTAATCAAAATCTTTAAAAATTTTGCATGTCAGTCCACAAGAATGTTTGACTCTGAAGGTGTATTAAAATGACTCTTTTTGAATCAAATTTATGGTAGAATCCAATCTGTTTACTTTTATACAAGAGATAGGTACATATATTCTTAATAGCGTACAAGTGAACGACCGCGGTTTTGCCCGCATTATTTTGAGATAAAAAGTAGCCGATCTATGACACTTCTAAGACCTCATACATGCCAAAAATCATGATAATCTGTTCAGCCGTGTTTGCGTTATGAGCGGTTAAATAAACAGACAAATAAATATACAATAATTCTAAAAACTGCTGAAACGTGTTTTGTTACGGATTTGAAGTATACCCCTAACAATTTTATTTCTAATATCTTCTTTGTTCTTATTTTTGACCCTCTTAAGCTTTATTATATGTATAGATAGATGGTTACACAAGTCAGCTTATTGTATGAATTACCATCACATTATTTCTATTATAAACCATCTCCATTACAGATGCGGGTGACCCGCGCAAGGTGATAGTGAAGAAACTGGCGCTGTGTGTGGTGGGACGTGACGACCTGGAGCTCGACCTCACGGGGAATCTCACTGATCTCAAGAAACAGGTTGGTGTTTTTATATGGTTACTTATTCTGTTACAGAAAACGGGCTTGCCAGTTACATTAACTTTTATTAAAAAGGTTCACAGTAATAACATGTAACATGGTAGACTTTGTTAGAATGTCTACTGAACTGCCCTCTACTGTACAAAAATATTGGCAACTAGTAGTGTAAGTATAGGTGAATCATTCATGTTCAACTTAAAATTGGCAAATAAGTATATGATGAGTATTAAAATTAAAATAAATCCCACAAAGGAATGGTCTAATAAATGCTTTAGTTTATGAAACCAAATTCTACAATTGATCTTTATACTTTTAATCCATCTCGAAATGAATGACGTGCAAGTGAAGACCAGCTGTCTAACAGGAGCACGCGTGCGCTCAGCAAACTGGCGCCGTCATAATTTGTGAAATAAACAAAATCTTGGTAAAATAAACTGACTGCTACAAAGTGATTGAACCGCGCCGCGTACTGTACTCGGCGGCGATACCACGAGCTGTTTTGAAATATCGTACTACTGGGTAGAGCTAAATTAGTCATGCAGAGAAAATGGGCTGGAGTGTAGTGAAGCTACTGTTTTCATACAAATATGACGTTCAAATTATTGAAGAATAATAATAATAATAAACGTTTATTTGGTCTTGTCACAAAGAGGTTTGTTATACTTGCCTCTTTGTCATTGTGAATATTTCAAATTGTACTATGAAATATTTCATGTAGACATCAAACTAGCTCAGCACCTGTGTGATGCTGTCCAGTTATTTCTTAATTGTATAATATTAAAATGTATAAAGAAAATAGTTTAGATTATACAATATTTATTTACTTAGTTATCGCTAGACTTAAGGCTTTTAAAGTTATTTTTTTATTAAATCCTAGAGGCTTAAAATATATAAAACTGGTCAATTATGTGAATTGTATGGATTACAACCAAAGTAACAAGATCGATGATGAATCCATTTTTGAAATTGCTACCATTACTGATCTTTCTTTCAGGAACCTCAGGGTAACTCTTGTACAAGGTCAAACAGGTAGGGTCAACCATAATAATTTGAAGGTTTAAAACATCCCTTTAATATCTGTGAACTTGGTTTTCATATCCGATGTAATTAGCTAGAGTCACATTAGACTTGTTATAATACCACTAGTTTCGCCACCAATTCAAAAAGTGACCGCATATTTTGACGTGTACGAAATGTACTAATTACGGTCCAAATGTTAATTACAAAACAATTTCATACAATGTACTGGGATCTACTTGCACAATACTACGATTTTTACTTATTATTTTCCTGGTTTGTTTCCTGTTTGGTGTTGGCTTTGTTCCTCTGCTAGTTGGATTGAAATGCCAGAGACCGCTTAGGGAAAGTGTTTATTCAGACTTTATAGTAGTTTATTTGTAAATAAATATAAAATTGAATAATAAATATATAATTAAATATAATATAAATAATTTCTGTTCGCGTCATATCGGAACAAAAAGTAGCCAATTTTACTCTCCGGAGTACCTACTCCAGACCTTACAAAATTAAAAAATATATATTAAAATCACGATAACCTCTCGCTCTGTTACGGCGCGGGCGGCGTGGCGTGAATAAGGAACACACCAACAAACTGTTAAAAGTTAAAGGATATTATCGTCAGTTTAATGAAACCCATTGCAGGGCAAAACCTCCTTCCTCTTACGCCAATAATCCCTGTCTTGCTCTGTTCTTGCCCAGGTGTTTACATTACTTTGAAAAACAAAAGGTATGTATTTTATTTTAGGTTGATCAACCTAGGCGAAACATTACATACTATTCCAGTTAATATGCTAGCAAAAAAGCTAAATAGCTGTAGATACTACTTGCAAATAACACTCCAACTTTAAATCGTTACCAAGAACATTACACGAACCTATTCCCGATAACAAGCCCCGTACGTTCACATAACGCGTAACAAAGGACGTCGAAGCCTTACCCCGCCCTTGGCAGAAGAAACCTTATTCCCTACGGACCTTGTGCCAATTTCCTATTGTTATGCCCTTATTTGAGACTCCGGTCACGCGGCAGAGACGCGAAGGGCTCTAGGTTCTATCCTCGCACGTTACGTAAAGAGGAAAATACTACATTATGGCGTTTTGTCATATTATTATTAGGTCTTGGATATTGCGTTGTGAGACGAATAACTTATAGTATTCTTCCTCGTATTCCTCATTAACTGAGTGTCTTTATTCCCCAGAATGAATTCATTGGCAGAATTCGCCTGGCCTACAACTATTGCATTGACTTGAATAATAATGATATCATTAAAACATAATATACTTTTACATTATATGAGCAATGAGCATACTTAGGCCTTCTAGGTGTACCATTATTACCTAAATAGCTTGAACATGACCTAGATTACATTTTATTTTATTATATTTAAATTTAAACTTTTGTTTACCTAGCGCTTTTTTATTTGATTTTGACGACAGACGCTCCTAATCTTCTAACATATTCTTACTAGGTAGATGTTGCAAGCCAACTCTCTGCGAGCCAGTGCCATTCATCAGCGGAGTCCCGCCTCACCTGTTGGGAACAAATCGAGTGTTAATTATTCGTGGCGGGACACATTACGCGCCTAGAAAATAGTGCACACTGAAGCAACTGTAAAGGAGCGTGCACATTGTACGAGTGACGTAGTTACCAATACGTAGCGTATTGCTATATTTTGATATATGCTCAGCTTATTATGCTTTTACTGCTAGACAGTTTTATTGTTACATAGACATGTCTGACTCAGAATGCATGCTAATACTTAAATTATTAAATATTCCCGGACGTTTAACATAGCGCCATCTAGCCCCATAATAAGCAATCGCTTGTTCCAAGGGTACTGTGCTGACCCCTAAATCTAGACGCCTAGGACACATTTGGGGCGGTCGCGTTGTATTGTTCAATTATATGTATGTGGATAGTACAATACGTTAAAATAATAATAGTACGTACCGCACGTATTGCAACCAATGTACAAGCGGCTTTACTATCGCTGCGGCCGCATCTGGCGCGCGTCCATTCTCCCATACAGGATGTTTTCTTTTCTGAACCGATCTTATCGAACACAGCTCGGCTTTTTATCTCGCTTTTATCAATTTCTGGTCGATAATGTAGGTATTGTTGTTGCCATGGATAATTTTACCTTTGTTTTGAATAGATCATTTATCGATGAAGGCTATATAACATCACGCTGCAACTAATAGGAGCAAAGAAACAATGGAAAATCTGAAAAAAGAACGGGGATAATTATTCATCTTTGAGGGATTCCGTTACGTGCGCTGCGAAAACGCTTTAAGTCGTGGTTGGTGGCTGTTACCAGCTATAATTTATAAAGCTGAAAAGGTTATTTGTAAAAATAAATATGTTGCCCAAAATAACTATTCCACGCGGACGAAGTCGCAGGCACAACTAGTATTCTATAATAATTTAGCTTTCTGACCTATTTATAACTAGCGGCGCTCGGCGGTGTTACCCGCGTAGACCCTACATCAAAAATAAGCCATTTGTTTGTTCAGTGTCTAATTTATCCCATACCAAAATTCGTCTAAATCGGTTAAGCCATTTGAGACTGAAGAAGGAACACACATTCATACTTTCGCTGCAATTTTTACGCGTCAACTACGGATATAGTAAATTCTGTCAACTAGAAACTAATGTTGTCCAAATAGCGCCTGAGCCCTGAACAATGTTCTTGCTATGTACTCTAGCTAGTATTGGTTAAATTAATTTCGATTAATAAACCCACTATCAATTATTTCATAAACCCACATTAAAATGGTACTAACATCAATGGTAACCGGCCGGCTATATTTACTCAAGGACTCGTTATCGATTGTTCGCTGCACGGTGCACGGTCACACCGCCACTAGATTACTGTCGACACCGGGACGTGTGACTATGTGGCTTCGTTATTATCAATCATTGTATATTCAAACACATTTTATTTAACACTATTCAAAAATCTTCTATCCGAACGCCATCAATTTAGAAATAAATATTCATTATTTTTAATTTCATGTCGTTCCGAACTCAAACTAAATTGACACTACACCGTTTCAGTTAATTTAAGACTAACATACATAACTACATATTTCGGAGTGCCACAAATACGAGCTTTTTGAAAAACTATCCTTTTTGGAAGTTGTTTTTTTTTTAACATCGAGTCCCTACGACTTCTAAGACCCAAATGCTCTAAAAATATTGTCTTAAACTGTAAATAGCGCATTAGTTTTCTTATTTAATCTAGGTTTAGGTAGGTACCACTTGTAATTAGTACACGCAACTGGTTTGTCCCGATATGGCGAAGCTTACAACTTACCTCTAAGAATACCTTACCTATATGGCCATTGAAGTAACCTAAATTAGCAGTGTTGAGAGATTAATTAATCATAAAATACAGTTAAAGCATTTAAACTATTCAGAGTCTAAATGAAATTAATTCTAAATGCATTTTTTATTAGTAGCGTTAGCGTGGCTTTGATATACTAGTTTCATTGTTAAATAAATCTTTCTATACCTACTTCTTTTAAAATTTCCTTAGTAAACTAACCCAAATAATACAAGACAAAGGTACAATTTACTAATATCCAGTAATATCAAAAGTAAAAATGCAACTGACATTTCTCCGTAGGTACTAAATACCGTGTCAATAAATCAAGCGCAAAATGTCACATGGCATCACTCTGTAGCGGTATGATTTACTCGCGCACCGAGCGATGGAAATACTCCGCGGGGTGCGCGCGCGCAGTGACGTCACGCCTGATCGTAATCTCGGGGCTGTCTTTGTGGAAATGCGAGAGAAATTATTAATCGACGATGTAGCTAGTATTTGCTTCATAGGAATTTACGCCTAAGAGTACGAACCAGTAAGCTACAGACGAAGTTACATTCGTATACATTAATTAATATCATTCCCACCTAATCCAGAAGCGCCCATAGCTCAGCTAGTGGAGCTCACACAATCGCATGCATTTATCAAAACAATGTTACTGTCGATGTGGCCAGCCATTGGATGGGAGACCAAAATTGTGTGTGATAGTGATATTCCATTTGAGCGCTTCCGTGGGTCGGATGATATGTCAAATTGTAGGCTGCCGTACTATGACAAATAGTAATTGGGCCAGGACAGTGGCCTCCAGGGCAGTTTAAAAACTATGTCACCAGAGTTAGCCACTCCCTAACGAACTTTTTTTTAACCTTAACCAATTCCCTCGAAAAGAGACGGCCACTGAATCCTCATATCCTTGTTATGTGTTAAATAAAGCATCATGAAATTGACCAAGTTTTGTCTCCGAATTGCAGGTGTTCGTGATAAAGGAGGGCGTGCAGTACAGGATAAGGATCGACTTCATCGTGCAGCGCGAGATCGTGCACGGACTCAAGTACGTGCAGAAGACATACCGCCTCGGAGTGCCAGGTAAACACCACATTCAGACATCATAAGCTTATTATCAGTGAGTTATATGAGCTGTCAATGATTATGATCCTCACGCATTGAGCTAGGACTATACAGAGACACAATCTCAAACTAAAAAGCGCAGGAAAGTGTCCAAACGCTAACATCGGCAGCGAGCGCAAACAAAAGACTGCTTGTCTCTTTCGCTCTTACATATTCTAAGAACGTGCAAAAGAGATAGGTAATTCAAAAGTCTTCTCAACGAGTAGCGTGGGCGTTTTGGCTCGGACATTTTTTTCGAACGTTTGTGACTGTATAATCCTACCTAGATGTCCTCACGGTAAAAAAATATCGACGGAAAAACCAGCTAATCACAAAAGTCAAAAAAACTACATTGATCAACAGCGGTGATATGAGCATTCTTGAGATTGACGGATTCTTTATGACTTCGCTTCGAGAGAAGTATCTATGAAAAGTAATACAGAAAGAATCCGAAGAGGCACTACCATTATTACAAAATATGTATCTAAGTACGCTGAGTTGTACTTGTACTAGATGTTTTCAGACATTACAATTCGATGTTTACATTACGTAGCGTTAGATGTTTTCAAACTTTGATATCTGCAGGCTTACACTCGATAAATTCCGGTATAAAACCCTAAGGATACAATTTATACATGTCTTGTTGTGTGCCGTCATGCTAAATATGATTGGAATGGAATGATTAACTGTTGAATTAAATATAAACTCATTAATCAGGTTTTGTGTTTTTTGTAATAAAGATTAAATTAACATTATTATCTTTTTATGTTTTTTTCACGCGCTCCCTTGAAGTGCCCGGTACGTATTCAAATCTAAAAAAACGGCAAGTTTACTAAAAGTCAGCACACCTGTATTAATACACTTGCATATATTATGCTGATTTACAAAAAAAACATTATTTTCACTAACATGTTTTGTATAAGCAAGCACAAAACTGATATCAAATCTTTAGAAAAGTTACACAATTCAACAACAAAAATCTGAACCATGGTCACATATTCATACTCTATTGGGCCTATAGCTTATTATAACATGTCTACAATTAACAGTACTGGATGTCCAGTGACAAGCCTCAATAACATCTTAATTCACTCCATGTACTTGTATGTTATTGTGTGTATGACACATTTAACAATTATTCTATATTGTCGTCCGCATTTGGTTGTCTCTGTGCACAGAATAACAAGTGCGTACTTGCGCCTTTAAACACTCGTAGAAATAAATTATATTGGTGTGCTGTATGTAAATTACAGGCACTGTTTAATCATGCTGAAAATGCGGAAGCATATTGTTCATCTTTGCTATTAAACCAGAATTGGAAGTAGAAGAATCTTTACATCTTCCAGCACATGCAGAGTTGGGCCGGGTTGTGACATGAAACTTTTAATTTACTTACTCATATTTTGTATATAATATATATTTGGTTGTTTTTGTCTAATTTAAGGTTTCATGTTGCAATCAATGGTTTTTATTCTTTATTTACTATTGTCAATTCAATATTTATCTAAACAACATCCAAATTGGTAAAACAAATACATGATCACAAGACTTCTATGATTTAAGTAATATCTATCCTAAGTAAGATGACTTTAAACATTTTTTGCATATAAAATCATGATTTGAATATTTTTCTTAACTGAATATCTTTGATTTAGTTTTATCTTTCGAGCATACAACAATTCGACTAAAAATGGCCTACACTACATATAAAACAATAATCAAAAAGTCTAATCTTAAAATGTCTCTCCTTGCAGTGGACAAAATGACGCACATGGTGGGCTCGTACCCCCCCAAGACGGAGATCCAGTCGTACACCACCCCGCCCGAGGACGCGCCCTCCGGCCTCATGGCGCGGGGCTCCTACTCCGTCAACTCGCTCTTCACCGACGACGACAAGAACGTGCACCTCCAGTGGGACTGGGCCTTCGAGATCAAGAAGGACTGGAAGGACTAGGCTCGCTCTGAACGCACTGGATTGGATTGTATATAGCTGAGCGCTTTGGCTGTAAGTCTGTGCCATACGGAGCTATGTTGGTCTGTAGTTAGACGTGCAAAAGACAAGATACGTAGATGTAGTGTATGGTTTGTAGCCGTACTTGTTGTATTAGTTGTGATATGTATGATTTTTGAATCTTTCAGTATTTGATACGTTAGACCTTTGTCGTCACTTTGATCAGGTGAGATGTTGGTTTGACGAACAAAACTTTATAAATATTGCTTCAATGAAATCTTTCTTATAATTTCTGTCTAGTATCTAATCACAGATCAACATGCAAAAGATAGTCTACATCACAAAATAGAGTATACAAAACGGTGACGCAAAAGTGAACTTTAACCACTATAGTATAAGAGGTAGAGTGAAACGCACAGATTGTATGGTGGCCTTAGAAGGGACTCCAATCCAGTACTGAGGTGTCGACTATGGGGGCTGACTGATATCTTCATCCGAACTACGCAATAATATACCTACCTCCCTGTAGATACAGTTCAAAATAGAAAACGTGATACAGTCTCTCTTATAACATTATTATATTAGCGAGATTTGCCCGTTCGAGTTATGTTAGTCGTGTTTAGACCTAATTAAGTAGGTAACTAGATTTGAGCTGACAATTTATTGTGATCTGGGAGTCGAAATTATAGGCTGGACCTCTTTCTCGCATGAACTAACAGTTACTAAGCAAGAGTGAGAGGGAAGAACACCATTGTCAATGGTTAAAAAAATATATGAGACCCCACTAATATATGTATGGTATTAGTGAAAATAAAAATTATCGTTCAAAGATATACTTAAAAAATCGTAGCTCATTGACAGTTAGTTATAGATCTTTTATACCTACGTCTTTAAAGATCGCAATATAAAATATCGTTAAGACATTTTTCTATATTTGTATCGATTTCTAAATATTTATAAAGAACGGCGTTTGTACTAAAAAGTGTTATTATGCAACAAAAAATGCCGTACATAAAAATGTATAAAAAATGTCGTTGGCAAAAATGGGTGAAACCATACCTACTCGTTATAGGTATAAAAATATTTGCCTTACACTAAATCGGTAGATATACGCAAAAGTGGTAGAGAAATAGTCAGTCTACTGTAGGTACTCGACACAGCATTCCTACAGCATTTGAGCCAAGCTATATTGTATCGGTGGTCAAGCTTATATACGTAGATACATTGATTTTATAGTTACTACTAGATAACACATCAATTGTGATGGTTTTGTATATATTTGCCATTAACTTGTCTCATCTATTTCCTTTATTTTTTTACTCTGGTTGATTTATCTATAGAACTGTAGAATTTATAATCTGTATCATTTTCGTCTTTTCGGTTTCAATAGCGAAAATCATTGAATAGTGTGAATCGGTCAGTTTTCAGTAAAATCAATGTGTAGTACCAAAACTTAGTATTAAAATATAAGGGTATCGGTGCACCAAAACAAAGAAAATCTATTTTTAATATTCACATATTGTCGCTTCTAATATAAATGTGCCAGTCTCAAACTTAATGGCAATAAATAGAAGAAGAAAGTATTATCAATGTATGGGCACTGCTCCCTTTAGAGATATACTAGACCTTAAGGCGTTTGCAATAAAGTACATTATATAGCGACCCGGCTGGAATACTCAACGTTGAACTGTAATTATGGCATTTATATGAAAAAGGGCTGAACAAAATGTGGCTTAAGCGTGGAAAGGAAATAAGAGGTGCTTCAGTGTTACCACTGGTGCTCTTCCATTTATTCATAAACTTAAGGCTTCCTTTTATATATTTTAGTATAAAGTATCATTCAATTTATTCATTCATGCATTTTATATAGACGAGACCCAATTTTGACGTGAAATATTATTCGCCTTGATTGAGGCAATGTATGTACATTGCCGTATCATTTCTGTAGAGTTCTTCTTAATATAATTATCTCTAGTTTTAAGACAAAATGATAAAAATATTGTATTAAATATTGTTTCACATGTATTAAATTGATTTGTCATAATGTTGGGTCAAAAAATCAAATGAATTAAGTCATTGCTACGATTAATGAACTATTTTTACTTACATGTTTAGTATGTTTTATTTCAATACAAGTGTAAAGTTATGCAATGTAATAGTTTGGCCAAAAATAAAGCTTATTTATTCAATGCAATGCTTTTTATTTCGGCTGTATATTATGTACACAATACACATAGGTTTTATATGTGTGGCTGGTGTTAATTAGTTATAAATATATGACTATTATGTATTTACATTTAGGTAAAGTTGTCCGTATTGTGCTCAACATTTTGTGTCTGGAACTCTGAATATCAAATAGCATAATAATTATCAAACACTATGTAACACACGTCAGTTTAGTATTACTTATTTGCAAATGTTTTCATTACATAGTTGGCATAGCTATACATATATTAACTATCTTTATAAATAAAGAAATATTTTAAGAAGGTATACAGGGTTGTTGTATGTAGATCACCAAAATCAAGATCAACCATCTTTTCGTACAAAACTTTCATCATACAGTCACAATCTCATGCATGGTCATTTTGACAGCTGTACGTATACGTCAAAATTCCAAAGAATAAACCTCAGATAAAGGAACCAATAGATATAACCCTGATGACGTAACGTAATGGTAAGAATGAGATAGCACGCTACAGTTTTCACAAGCGTAATGAAATGCACGATATTATTTTTTTGTCCTTGTCACCGTGGCCGTTTTAGTTTGTTTGTCAAAAAGCAAGTTTGCCAAACATACCAACGTCTTAGTGGTGATTTTAAGATTTTACTGTATTTTGGAGTTTTGTAGGTGATGTGATAATTAATATAGTGTTGTGGTGTTTATGTGCAATGGTGGGTTGTAGTATTTTAGGCTGCAAAAGCCGTAGTGAGCGGAAAATTGAAGGAATTACATTTCACTCGTAAGTTCATTGTTTAAGTAAAAATATGATGATATTGATGTTTATTTGTGAATAATTTCGTATTATAATGTATATTCAAACCATTTCTTAATCAGAAATATCGATTAAATACGGAATATTTACAAATAAACAAAACATAACCTTAAATTCTTAGAAGTTCAGTGTTGCACTGTTAAGAATCTTATTTACCCAGATTCACATCAGAAAAAATAACATATTTATTTTACATTTTAGGTTTCCTGCTAGTGATGACACACTGAAAACTTTATGGGTGGATGTTACTGGACGTCAAAATTGGCAGCCTACTAAATATTCAAAAATTTGTTCAATTCACTTTGATGTGAATTCCTTTGAATATAAAAAGAAGAACGTCATATTAAAACCAAATTCAGCTCCAGTGAAACATATATTTGTAAGTAAAATTCATTATCCTTTTTTAATTATTTTAGCAGTTTATTGCAACATGTTGTGATCTAATACTTTGCCGGAGAGACTAATAAACTTCTGTTTAAGGACTGTTTCTGTATTCTGCAATCCCAATCAGTAATGTGAGCAGCAAATATAGCTGGATTAAAGGGCAATGTAGTCAGTGAAATTATTGGGCATACGAGTTTAGTAGGCCAATATCCCTGAATAAGCACAAAATTTTAACCTGAATGGTGTTAAAGACATCCTTTTAAATGCTGTAAGCAAATATATTATGTACATTTTATTAATTGTGTTCAAATGTTTTCAGTCTAAGAATCCAACGCAGTGTGGCAGAGATGAAGGGGCTAAAAGTTTTCATGATGCAGTCAGTGTTATGGTATGTACCTACATACCCATACTTTATAAATCATCTACATACAATTTATTGCTGTTAAATATTTTATAGATGATTTTTAAATAAAATATTTAACAGTAATAATTATATGACATATCTGTCAGACTATTGCATATAATATTTAATAATATTTAATTTTGATTGGTTTTATTTAAGTCAGTGATAGAAGTTTGCATTATTTTTGTCATAAAATTACATTTAATGCCTTATTTTTTTCCATTTACAGCCATGTACCAGCACTAGTCATGACCATGTACAAATGTCTGGAACCAAACGAACTAATGTTTTGCAAGAAGTCCAAAATATTCAAAATAAGAGGCAGCATTTGGTAAGTGTAATCTGTATAATATATCTCAGACATGTTCAGTTTTTTTAAGTAATACATATTGTACATATGACTGAAATGCAAATGCATACTATTGTCTTAACATACAATTATTGTCTTTTTTCAGATGTCACAACCTGTTTTGGAGCAGTCATCAACTCCTATAAAACATAAAAGCATACAAAAATTGTTCGAGATTGAGAAGAAAAAATCAGCCAGTCGCCTAAAAAAATTACGTGCTGTGCGTGAACGTAAAAGAAGACTAGAAAAAAAATCGGCTCGTTTGGAAAATATTATAGCGGCACTAAAATGCAAGATGCTAGCTAGTTCTGAGGATATTGATTTATTGTCAAATATAGATACAACAAATGCAGACTTTCTTAAAAGATATTTAGACAACGAAAATAGTCCAAGAAAATATTCGGCATCCTTAAGAAAATTTGCAATTTGTTTGCATTTCATTAGCCCAAAGGCTTATATGTTTATTCGCAAACAATTTAATACATGTTTACCACACCCTAAGACATTATACAAATGGTATACTTGCACCGATTGCGATCCAGGGTTCACGCGTGAAGCTTTTGATGCGCTAAAACTATTAGTAAAGAAATCTACGAATAAAATACTTTGTTCTGTTAGTCTTGATGAGATGTCCATTCGCCAGCATCTCCAGTGGAATGGTAAACAAACTGTTGGTTATGTTAACATTGGACAACATTTAGATGCAGACAATGTACCATTAGCCAAAGACGTTTTAGTATTTATGGTAACATCTTTAAACGGCAGCTGGAAAATTCCTGTGGGTTATTTCCTTACAAATGGTGTCAATGGGGAGCAACGAAGCACACTGTTGCAAAATTGCGTCCATTTATTAAAGGAATGTGGACTTCAAGTTGTGTCCATTACCTTCGATGGGTGCCCTTCCAATTTAGCTATGGCGAGAAATTTAGGTGCGAAATTTGATAGTGCTGACGATATTCGTCCTAAAATAAATGTTGAATGCGTAGATATCGTCATTTGTCCAGATGCCTGTCACATGCTAAAACTAGTAAGAAATACGCTTGCAGACAAAAAAGAAATGTTTAATGCGGAAAATAAATTGATTTCATGGAAGTTCATTGAAAATTTGCATAACCTCCAAGAAAATGAGGGGTTACGCTTAGCTAATAAAATAACGACGGCGCACATTAATTTCAAAAAACAAATTATGAAAGTTCATCTCGCTGCTCAAACTCTCAGTAGATCAGTTGCGGTGGCTCTAGAATATTGTAAAGACGAGCTTAATATAGATGATTTTTCGGATTCGGGTGCAACAATAGAATTTATTAGATATTTCAATGATATATTTGATATTTTGAACAGCCATCGATTGAGCGCATATGGCCTTAAAAAACCCATGACAAAACAAATTTTTTTAATTATTAATAAAAAAATTATTGATTTTGAAATGTATGTAAAAAATCTTAAATTTTCAGATGGTCAAAGTGTAGTTAAATCTCAAAGAAAAACCGGGTTTCTTGGTTTTTTAATTTTAGCTAGCTCCATCAGAGTAATTTATAATGACCTCATTAATGTCGAAAATGCGCCGCTTAAATATCTGTCTACTTACAAGATGAGCCAAGATCATCTAGAAATACCTATTCTTTAGTGCCATACGCTCTAAAGGAGGATTTAATAACAATCCTACGGCGCTCCAGTTCATGTCTGCCTACAAACGATTATTAATTCACGGTGAATTAAAAAATATTACAACGGGAAATTGTATACCTCTCGAATCTATTAATATTTTAACAAGTAGCACGACATCGCTTTGTAAAAAAATAAATAGTCGAAGATCAAAACTTATGCAAATGACGGAAGATTTAGATGCAAAAGACAAATTTATTGAGATACCAGACTGTCATGACTACATTAACGCAGGATTGACAGAATTTTCAAAAGATGTCACCATTTATATAGCTGGCTACATTACGACAAATTTGAAAAAAAAATTATTAAATGTAGTGAGTGTCTGGCAGCCATTGTTTCCCACGAAAAATATCCAGGGTTCATAAGAAAAAGAGATTTTGGCGGATTGCATTATCCATCTAAGGACGTGATAGAAATATGTTTATATGCTGAAAAAGTTCTAAGGCATATCCTCACAGTCAATGGTATTGCATATTTTAATAATAAAAATAACCTACCAAAGCTGATAGTTGAAATTTCGAAAAAGTTTATTTTTTCAAAAATTTTTGAGGAATTAAGTGAGCATATATTGGAACAAGATCCTCTTGAAAATCATTTGATTCTTTTAATCAGAGCCATTACGCTTAGATTTTTAGAAGTAAGAATCCATTTCTTACTAAAGAAAACATCTAGAAGAGATGAGAGAATTAGGAATTTTCATACAAAATTAGTTTTATTTAAAGGACAATAAAAAATTATAAAAATTATGTGTGAAGTTTTATATAAATGCCGCCTTGAAATTTGTTCGAAAAGACTTCAGGGAGGTGAAGCAGCACCTTTTTTTAGGCTCTTCCAAGCAGTCAGGGCAGCAATATGCTGGTAGTTGATACGGCTGCTGTAGGTATGCATAAAGTGGCCATTTTAAATATTATATATAATGATGAGAACAATATTTCCACTTCTAATTATCGCTCGTTTGCCTTCAGTAAATGCAAAGTTGTATTTATTGTACTAATAGATCATATTTAAAGTTGAATTGTCTCAAAGATAATAATATTAATTTTTGCCACCGAAAACTGGTAATTTTCCCAACATGGTCACACCGAAACAATATAGTGCTGTTTCATAGGCGGCCACGCTACGGTTATATCTATTGGTTCCTTTATCTGAGGAATAAACCCTACTGCGTGGTAATTAGTAAAAAATGAGTATGTTAACAAGTTATATATTAAATTAAAAAAATATTTACAAAAACTATCATACAGTCATAATCTCATCCATGCTGACGTCATAGAGCCTGTTATTGGTGGAGTGCAGTGTGCTGGCGCCGCGCGTGCGCAGTGTGATGGCCACCGTCTTGTCTGTGTGCGAGCGAGGACAGAAGGCGGTGAGGCGCGTGGGGACGTACTTCTGGTTCAGCAGCTTGATGGGCATCGCGATGGTCATGCAGTGGTGCTCTGGGGAGTAAAGGTAAATGTGTAAAACTAGTGGATGCACGCGGCTTCGCTCGCATTAAGAAGTAAAAGTTACATCCCTATTTCACACCCCTTTAAAAGTGGCATTTCCAAAAATCCTTTCTTAGCGGATGCCTATGTCATAACATCTACCTTCATTCCAAATTTCAGCCCAATCTGTCCAGTGGTTTGGGCTGTGCATTGATAGATCACTATATCAATCATTCCGTCAGTCACATTTGAGTTTTATATATTTAGGAGTAAGTGAAGCCAGCTTGTGGGTTGATAGATTACATACTGCCTGAAATGCTTCTGTTTTAATGAACAGTCGGAACATAATGCCACTTTTATCCGTGATAATAGTTGACCGCGTGGAAGTTGCTTAAACTTGGTAGCCGCGAACGGATACAGTACATTGAGCCATAGGCGCTTCTAAGCAAGGCTAAGAATACTAAAGTAGGAAGCATTTTCTCTTGATTTATATACGAACCGAGTTGTGGAAGGCAGGTTCTTTCAGGAGTTCATAATATTTTTACAATTAAATTTTGATTATTGTCATTGAACACCCGTACAGAACTTAGAACACTCGTTTAGAAAACAACCCGTTGCTAATGTTGGAAAGTAAACAGAAACGAAAGTGTGTTATTTACCTGGTATCTTCTTCTTTATAACTTCTACAATAGTTAAATGGGCTTCTTAAATTGGCATTTGTATTATGAGCGAAAATGTATCGAATTGTGAACCTGGCGCCATTGCCCGTCCTCCCATTGTAAAAACTGGTATTCGTATGCACATGCACAACCCTCATAAATCGGGAATATTGTTCATAGAAATTACTATGTGCTCTGTGCGTATGTGTGTGTGTGTATATATTTACCTGGTATCTTCTTCCTAGTATTGACATTCTCGATCATATAGATGCCGCTGCCCCCGAGCAGGTTGGCCACCGTCCTGGCGGAGTACTCCCGGGTCTGCTCTGACTCCAGGGTCGGCGCGTCAGTGGCGACACCTACCACGTGCGTCATGTTTGCGGCTATCCATTCTGCTAGCTCGTAGCTTATACCTGGAGAGTTAACATTTGAAATTGTATCATCAGACAACTTATTAACTTTTTTTTAAGGTTATTTGTAATTTAACTTTTTTTAAGGTTATTTATAATATATTAATAGCAAAGTACATATATATTGTAAAACATCTAAGTAATGTTCCACTGGAAGACCTTGCCTTCTGCAACACAGTTGTTAACTAAAGCAGAAGGCAGAGCCTTAATTTCTATGTACAATGTAAAGTTTTTGCAATAAATATGTTTATATGTTATATGTTATATGTTTATTAAGCGTGAGCGACTATCAAGTTTTAAAAAGAATAATATTTTAGGTTATATGTTGGTACTTAACAAAAACATCATCATAAGCTTATTGTTACTTAAATAATACTTAGGACTAGGTACATTATAGATTGAGCAATATACATAATATCATCATGTACCGAATTTTCGTATACATTTACTTTATTAATTAATAAAAATTTAAACGATCTTTATTGCAGGTTAGGTATACCTAAGTTGTTTATAAGAACTTGACTGGTTATAAGCACCTCAACTTGTAATAGGATTGGCTGCATACGTCAAACATTGAGCAATATGTCATCATCTACCGGATTTTCTCCTATCAGTGGCTACCTCGTCTTGATTGTGTTTTGTCGATTTAATTACTTACGATTACAAAAACAACGTTTCGATAAGTTCTTGCATAGTCACAGTATAAGTATAACTATAACCAGAGAATACAGAGCACAACAGAATCCTGATAAAGTGTAAATTTGTCAAAAACTTTATTCACCATTAAGTACTTATAACATAAATATAATAACAATAACCTCAAGAGGCTCTCGCTAGAAGGTTGGGTTAAGGGCTAGATACTACCTACTATTTAGGCAGTGATCTTTGAAACGGCGTGTATTGTCCAGAGGTTCCTGTCTTTGTAGCCTCTACCACCGGTGTAAGGCCTTGTTGTGGGTTTCTTAAAGTTATTAGTATTGATAAAGTCTTGATCTCTACCGCCACCATTTTGTAAGCAAATCCGATTTCCTAAGGTTGTTGGTATTATTAAGCAGTGGTGTATTCTTCCACCATACATCGCAAAGTGCAAATCTGGTCAAGGCACCATTTAAACCTGGATAACCCTGGGAAATAAGAGGAAGCTCTGAGCGAATGCTCTACCTCCGATCGAAGAGTCACTTTTATGCGACTGTTGTCTTTGCGATTGTCGCTTTAGACAATCTGTTGATCAAATGCTCGACTATCCCTGGCAAAACATATCTTACCGGGTATATTACAAACGCAGCTGTTCCTCCTGTAGTGCGGGCGGTCGTCCTTCCAGCCGAACTTGAAGAGCAGCAGCGTGGGCTCGCGCGGGTCTCGCTTCATGAGCGGCCACTGCAGCGCCAGGTCCAGCAGCAGCACGAAGTTGTGCTGGACGGCCACGTGCGACGACACGTCTAGTATTGCCACTGGAGACAATTTGAATTGTTCTTTATTTGTTTATTATTCTTTTTTATTTTAGGGATATAGATGGCGCTGTGTGCAATGTCCCGGAATATTTATTTATTTATTTATAAAGAACAATAACGCTAAGGACTCACGTTGCGGTTTTTCTCGCGCCCGCCGCCGTGGCGGGCCCGCAGCCTTTGTAGAATACAGATAATGTATGTAAAAACTCAAGCACATTTTCACGATGCGTTTTACGCCCGCGCGGGTTGCGATTGTTCGAGGCTCCCGCTGCCCGCGCGGGCATCTTGTACAAGCGGACGCGGCACGCGGCAGCCGCGGCGAGTTCCACCCGCGCGCTCTGCGATCAGCGTCCGGCGAAGGTCCTTCTTGCGATAATCAACCGCCAGGTTTGCGTGCGATAATCGCAGCCGCGGTGGCTGCGGGTCCGCACAAAACACCGGCTTCTAGAGTTTTGAAAATTAAACTCAATTTCGCCAACGCGGCGGGCGCGGGAAAAAACCGCTCCGTGAGTCCTTGGCGTTATTGTTCTTTATGTAACAGCCATTCTAACCCGACAATGATCAGTGGGCTCTGACGCCGCCGCCGGCCGGTAGTTAAGTATCATCGGATCGGAATGTACCGAAACGTCATATCAGAGGCTCTAAAGGTGCAGGCGGTTAGAAAACTTGGCACCATAGTTGATGAAAAATATTTGGTATTTACCTACACTTTTACTCTCATACAATATAATAATAAGAATAAAAATACAATAGCTATGTTTTCATACTAATTATGAAGTGACTTTTGGGAGTCATATTTTCATAAGCACGAATAGGGCAGGCATTCCTCATCAATTTTAATTGGTTGATTAATAGTAGATCACATCCTAGATGATTAAAACATTCGATGGACGATATCTAACTTTCAGTTTGATAAATAACTACGTGCCTACCCTACGTGCTACGTCATAGATAGTTAGTCAGGTAAACAATAATAACACTATTATCGATTACGAAAAACTATGTGGTCATGAAAGGCCCAGCGATAGAATGTTTGGCTTTAAGTTTGACGGCTACAATTTCCATCCAGACTCACATTTGACACCCATATGGCCCTTAGGCTATTAAATGGGATTGCAATTGACCACAGTTTACCTGATGATGGTCTCAGATAGAGCGTACCAGTCAGAACCGGTTTAAACCCGCATTAAAGTCTACTATCTACACAACATATATATGATCTATATATACATATAAAAGAAAGTGGTGATAGTTAGGTACACCATTTAGTATGCCATTTAGTATTAGTAGCTGAAAATTGGCGGGGAGAGGTACCTTTGAACCAGGAGACGGGCATAGGATACTTTTATCCCGTATTTTTTTTATTGAATTGAATTAAATCCTAAATCTGCTTATTTATTGCCTCTAAGGCGAAACAGAGTTCGCCGGGTCAGTAGTTCTTAATTATTATGCTAGCTCCACCATTACTCGCGAAGTTGAACGAGGTTAGACAAATAGAGTAATGTAGAGGCACTTTGGCTTGCTTTGTCCAACTTCACCTCGCCTCGGCCGACTTCCGTTTGTTGTTGGTTTTTGAGCCCGAGTCAAAGGGTACGAACGGCTCCTCGCGATGTTGAACGAGTGTGTAGTGTAGCACTTCGGACTTCAGTCAACTTCGGCCGAGTATTTCGCCGAGGAACTTCACGAGTAGTGTAGAGGAGGTATTAAGAATTCTATGTTGTGTAGATGAAGTATGTAAAGTTAGTAAGTGACTCACGCCTAGTGAGCAGGTACTCGGGCGGTATGACGGCGGGGTACATCGCGGCCATGGAGGCGGGGGAGTGCTCCAGGTGCATGGCCGTGCCCAGCGCGGGAGAACCGCAGTTCACGCACATCTTCCTGGAAGTTATTAAATTTTCCACTCATTATATAACCTACATTAGGACTTAGGACTAGCAGCGGCCCACAGTTTTACGCGCATTAATCCTGGGTAAACTCATAAGTATTAATCCAAGGTCGAATCTATCATCATACAAAATTTCATCAAAATCGGTTAAGCCGTTTGAGCGAGAGAAGTAATAAACGTACAAGTACAGTCACAACTTTCGCCTTTGTAAAATGTGTTGGTTTACCTTGGGAAAAGCATGTACTTTGCAACATAGGTTCATCCTAGTGGAGAATATAAGCAACTGGCTAACAGAATACAAAAAAAAAATATGGATTTCAATGTTTTATCGAGTAATATGATTTATGCCTAAATAACCACATCAAAAATATTAAAGTATATTTAAAAAATAGTAACAAAAAATGTAAATAATAATAATAAATAAAAATTTCGTTTATTGCTCCAAAAAAAAAAAAAAAACTATACATACATGCACTATAAACACCGCACTAGGCGAACCTGTGTCGCGGTGTAATTGCCATCTCGTTCCAGACATTAAGGTATATTAACAATTAGGTAATTACATTTTTCTTTCAGGCGTTAGGTACACATTTTTTCCATTGGTTTGTATTTATTAGTCTTTATGATACGCAAAAGGAGAAAATGATTACCACAAAGTTAGTCTTTATGCAAATTAGCTTTTAAAAGATTTAAAAAAAAAAGTCAGAGACAATTATTTGAATCTTATTTGTATGCACTTTGCATGTATCACTTGTTTATCTACTACTTATTTGTTTACTTGTTTTTGTTTTATCTACTTTCAAGATAATATTACAATCCTAATAAGTCACTGGTCAGTTATTACTGGTTGGTTGAGGTTTGTGTGTGTGTGTGTGTGTGTGTGTGTGTGTGTGTGTGTGTGGGTGTGTGTGTGTCTACATATGTGTGTGTCTGCGTGTGGGGTTGTGCTCGTGCGATTTAAAGTTTCTATCTGTGTATGCAAAAATGCATTAATGTTCCATAATAGATACCAAGATAGTTATCCGCTGTGGTAAGTAGGTACAACCTTATTATTGGTTTTCTTCTTGGTAGGAGTGTCACGTCCGGGTAGTTGTATGGGGTCTGGAAGCTCAGTGAAGAGTTCCAGACCCCTTAATGTTATCTATCTGGAATTATAAATGACTCGGTCTCCTTATACCCCATGGTCGTTAGGTATTTCTTCAGTTTTTGTTTGCAGGTATACCGAGAGTCATTGAGAATTTTTAATTCTTTGTCCAGTTTTTTGTAAAGATACGCACCCCTATTCTTAAACGATCTTGTAGCAAATTGTGATTTCATGTAACAACATGTCCTATGCCAAGTGGGATAGCGTGATGTCATAGTCACTGTCTGTAGGGATGTTTTGTGAAATCTCAAGGTAGTGGCCATGATATAAAGCTGACGATAATGTAATTTTATACTTAACAAATAAATAATAATGAAGGATAAATTTCCTTGGTCGTTACTTACCAGTGTTTTTCCACAGCGTTATAATGTTCAGTGATGCTTTTCCAACTCGTAGGTTTCGTCAGGTCAACGACCTCAATGGTTTCATCATTATCTTCGGCCAAAGTCGCGAAACTTATTACCAATGGGCTAATACAAATCACAATAGTAAGCGGAAATAACATATTGGTAAGATTTTTTTTTTAATTTAAACAACACTATAAAATTTATAAAATTAGGTATTTGTGCCGTAAAAATTAGTGGTAAAATTAAACCTATGCCGCTTAGACCAATCTTTTATAAGCAAGACTAAACTCCTCAAGAGTATTTTTAAGACTGTTCAGTACCTTTCAGAAATTGAAATTGCTTCCCTTTGATAATTAAAACTGCATCATTGGTTTGTTTCTTATTATGAATTCAAAATGCACACATCATTGTTTTGCGACTAGACTAATAATATACTATGTATGTTTGTCCCTTATGTCAGTTATATCGAATTACCGATGGGTGATCACTGATCATGACTGAAGAAAAATAACATTACATCATGGCGCTTCTGTGGGTCGGATAATACGTTAAGAGACCCTGGGGCGGGACGAAGAATAGATACTGAAAAATTATTAGAAGTATTTTTAGAGCTAATTTTTTTACTTATATTAAAACAGACTATAAAAGCGTTTCCTTTATTCTTCGTTAGATAAAATATGAATTATCCATTTGTTTGCGCTTTATCTAGTAGGTAATCGAATAATCAGAATATCTTAATCCTAATATGAGTGGTCATAAATCACATCATTAGACCTTTATCTGGTTTGTACATGCGTGTTCAAATTATAATTAATTGTAAGTAAATGATTATTGGATACCTCATTAGGTAGTAAGTTAAGTCCCTACCTGTTTTAGTTGACTTTGTAAAGGAATCAATTTTATATAGGTATACCTGTAGGTACCTACTGCAATAATTATGGAAGCTAAAGTAAAATAAGCTCGAGTTTCAATGTCTATAGCTACTGTAAATATATATAGGTATATGTTAACGGCAATCTGTATAATTCAGGCATTCTATACAATGACTATGCAAAGGAAAAGGTGGAAGGATGTGTTCCAAAAAGTCTGCGGTCCTGATTGGATGAGGGAGGCGAGAGAGAGAGATGAGTGGAAAACAATAGGGGAGGCCTTTGCCAAGCAGGCAACTTCTGCTGACAAAAATTTAAACTCAAAGTGTGAAATTTTTAAACTAACATATTAATTTTGTGGCAGTAGAATAAAGGCTATTTTATTTATTTTATTTTATACAATGACTAGGCAATGTATAGAATGCCTGGGGCGTCCAGGCAATGCATACATTGCCTGCTGATTGCCCGAAATATGAATATAATTACTATTAAATAATATTTCATACATTGCCTACACGTTTTAGGCATTCTTTACATTGCCTAGGCTTTGTATACAATGCCGAATTATACAGATTGACGGTAACATATATATGATGAGCTTTATTTTAAAGCAATGCAATCGACATTTGCCCCGGTGTCTTAAATCTTTCAGACTGTATGATAAGTGAAATAATAGAGTATGACAAATTGCCAAACAATTTCACGACGCCTTTCTGTGTCGTAGTTGTTGGTTTTGCTAAGTTTAAAAGATAAGTACAGTGATTATTTTATTGTATACGTATAGTAATATTATACTTTTGTATCGTTTGTTACTCATTACAATCAACCATTAGAAAAGATATACATCTGAGTGACGTAGTTAATGGACTACACCTGTTTGCTTTTTACTAGTAAATTATACTTTTGTAATGTTACTTCATATCGTATGTTATTGAAGTCTCCAAGATACTTAAACATTCCAATTTTATACATAAGAATCCGCGTTCGATTGTAAGTGAGCATAAGCTTTGAAACAGTAATGCTTTTAGTTATTTCTGATATCCTGTCGTTTTTTTTACATGATTATAGGCTCACGCATGACTACAACTTGCTTGATGTTAAGCAACGTTATAATTTACGTTCTAGCGCGCTTGCCTAGAAGAAACCGGTTTACTCTCGTTATTATTATTATATGGTTTATTTCCTGCAGAAACTCATAAATAAAGAAGAGAAGACCACAGATGAGTAAAAACACTTATAATAAAACTTTTTTTTTACATGAAATAGGCTCACGCTTGACTATAACTTGCTTGATATTAAGCAAAGTTATAATCTACGATCTAGCGTGCTTGTCTAGAAGAAACCGGTTTACTCTCAGCTTGAAGACCGACAAATTATAGTTCAAGGGGAATAGAGATTCGGGCAAGGAGTTCCACAATTAAATTAATTTTTAATTAATTCAACTATTTAAAACAGTGAATTACTTACCTATTAGGTACTGAAAGAAACCTAAAAAGGTCGTACAACTTAGGGGGATTAATATTTGTTGAAGATGAAGAAAAAAAAAGAGAAGAAATATTCAAGTAAGAACCTAGAAAGATGATGTCTTGCAGGATTGATTCGATGAAGGCTAGGGAGAGAGAAGAGATTAAGAAAATCGGGAAGGGTAATGTTAGACAAGAGGGAGGAGGCCTATACCCTGCAGTGGGTCTCATTAGGCTGATGATGATGATGAATATTAGACTGGTAATTTTTGTTTACAAAACACAACATGAAGTGTAAAATATTTTTTTAGATAATGCATGCGTAGTAAGTACTTTTATAGTGTGGTTGTAAAAATAAACACTTTTTACGACCCAATTAATATAGGAGGAGGTTCTTCAAAGAAGCTGTGTTCGAATTAAGCTTATTTTATCTATTTTTAGACTTTGGTTATTGATGTTTTTATATCAATGTTGAATGTGGGACGAAGGTGAAGATAGTTTTTCTTGCATTTGTTATCACCCTCATATCTAGTCATGGTCTATGAAGATTGATGGTATTTATCACTGAAATACCATAGAAATATAATTTACGGTATTATCTAGTGTAACCTTAGTTGTAGTTGTTGTTATATTGTATTCAATTTATTTTGGTATATTAGTTAAGATAATTTTTATTTTATTTATTATTCTAATTGAATTTGTTTTTATTATTTAAATGTATTTTTTTTATAGTATGCCTTTGGCATCATTTATTATGTACTAGATTTGACATTCATAAGTGTGCAAAACTAAGTTTAGTTTTAACCCAAATGAAGAAATAAATGAACATGAATATGAATAACCTCTATGACGACCGGAAATAACTATCTCCGGGTCGAGAAGGGAGAAATACTGGAAGAGACTTATAAAAGACTAATAAACGTTGAATAAGTTAAAATAAATATTCCGGGACATTGCACTCAGCGCCATCTAGCCCCACACTAAGCAAACGCTTGTGTCGTGGATACTAGATAACTGATATAATATTTATATACTTTTCTTTTGTAAATATACATACTTATTATACATACAAACGACCAGACTCAACACAAGTAATTATAAATTTTAAAGCACATGTGCTTGTGTCATGCGGGAATCGAACCCGCAACCTCTAGATTAGAAGGCAGAGCCACTACCAACTAACAGGCCAGTCAATTATTATATTATTTTATTGTTAGTTTTTAAATATTTTTTGAATAATAGGTGCAAATCCCACATTGCGTGGCTATAAAATACATCCTGATGGAATGGACGTCCAGATTTATGACTTACTCATTTGGCTCCGCCCTTTAGCTTTCATTTACCAGATTAGTTAAAAACATACATATAAATTATTACTTACAGGTGATTAGCACGTTTTTACGTGTCAGATAAGGGCCACTACCTAGATATTGTTTCAATATCTGTGATTTGGATTAATATCTGATCTATTGACTAAAGGATCTACACTAATTTTGATAAACAGCTCTATAATCATCACGTTCATGTACACATATATATTTAATGTACATTACCTAATTACGGATTATCATTAAATACGAACAGGTTCAACTTTCATCCAATTGAAGTAAAATAAATTTAATTCTTCCCTCTTTATTAATTACTATCAAAAAAAAGTATCAAAGAGCCATGATGTCAAATTAAAAAGGAAGCGTGCAAAAATACTATTATCGTACATTCTTTCAGCTTGTAAGGAAGTACAGGTATTACCGATAACATCACCTTCCGATAAAACGATATATTGCGAGAGATCCGCATAAAACTTAACATTGTCATCAAGAACGGCACAAATTACTTGCATTGTAAACACGTAACAAAATAAAATTATACATACAATTTCTAAATATTTGTATTCTGAAGTTTTTAAAAGTGCATCTGGTTTAGTTAAATACGTGAGTCATTTCAATGGTTATTTCGCGTAATTTCACTCGTGTTTGATCAGTTGTTATCAGATTCTGTTGCTGTTTCACAAAAGAGAAATGGATTAAGACATAAGAAATTTAAAATTCGAACCTCATTTCTTTTCTAAATAATTGATTGTTTTCTAATAAACTGTTCAAAATTGTTCTCTAAATAGTAGTTCAAATTTTTTCCCATAATTAATTGGTTCGCTATCTTGTAGGCCCAATTCGCAATCAATTTGCCACTATCGCCAGCTTAAAAGATAAAGGTCCATACAAAAGTGTGTGGTTTCGTGGTAACTGTCACAGTGGTATAGAAACAGCCAAAATGTTTAAAGCATTGTTGCTGTTGACCACGTGTGCGGTCGTGGTGCTGTGCAGGTCGTCTCCGAATGCGGACTCAGTGGAGCGCCGGTTCAATTCCCAGCCGGGATCACGGTACTCCGACGATGTTCTGGAAGACGCTGAACTTGATGTGGTGAGTTTTTTTTACACTTGACTGGGACAGTCAGACATTAAACCAGTGCAGTGACATCACCTCAAGTGACACTGGCTTGGGCCAGTACACATAAATAAGTACATACATACAGTATACATACATATGTAGGTATAACAACAGTATAGCAAGCATAGCAATAGTGTAGTCACAGAAAAATATATACACTAAGGTGTACAAATTAATGTTAAATTGAACAGTTTGAAATGTCAGTTTTAAATAATTTATGCCAGAGATATACTAATAATACATATAAAACAAAAGTATTTTCAATTGTTCTATATAAATTTCAGATAGCAAAATAAAAGTGTAACTTCACGTTGTTGTTATAATAAAAAAAGGAAATAGTCACATACTGTGTTATAAATTTAAAGGATAGCTTTAGTGCAAAAAAACAATAACTTGTTTGAAGAGTTTGATTTTGCCAATTTGCAAATAAAACTGCTGTTACAAGAAATAGTTTACAAACCCTTACTAAATATATGGAGGAGTAAAAGTGTCTGTCGTCGAACAAAAACTGTTTGTATAGATGAACTGTTACTTTCTCTCTCTTGAGTCACATTTCCTCATGACATAAGGGTCGTGACTCCCCCGCCGAATTATTCTAACCAGGGTGCGTCTAGATGAAAAGCAGACATTGGAACCGCTGAGCCACACTCGCTTTACTGTTACTAATAGCATAGCTTCCAGTAATATTATACTTTAGAACACTATCCCCACTTTATCAGTTGAATGAAAATGCTAAGCCAGAAAATACATTATCATTGTAAAGAGCCGACGCAAAAATATGATTCAAGGGTAATTTAAAACCGATTTGTTTTCTTGTGTGCCATTACAGTCATTATTTAGATTGTTATCAACTGTCTCGAACAATCAATTGACCTATTGAATATAAAAGGTATTTTTTTTATGAACTAAAAACATTCGAATTTTTAGTTGATTTCTTATTTATTTCGTAGCACCTCAGAAACTTACAATGTAGTAAACATTGACCCTAAAAAAACCTGGAAGAAATTTACTATGAGTCACGGTACAGATACGAGTGTGTGGGAAATCCTCTTTTCCAAGACATTAAAGTAGATGAAAATATTGTTCACATTAGTGTTGTACAACAGTTATTACTCACGTATAATAAACGCGTATGTTGACGCCTTTCAGATGTTTGTGAAATGTGCCTTTATTGCGCTGAAAATTGAGTCTCGTAGAATATATTAATAAAAAAAATACCTACATTCAGTCGCTATTGAGATCCTTCCATTTCATCAAATTTACTTAAAATGGGCACCATTCACGGATGTTTTATTGATAAAGATGAAAATTGAGTATCGTTGAATATATCAATATAAGAAAACCTACATTCAGTCATTCATTGAGATCCTCTTATTTATTGAAATCTACTAAAAATGGGCACCATTTACGGATGGTTTACTGATAAAGATGTATTGTACTTCACTTTTACCTTGGTACCTAGCAGAAACACTTAAAAAACTTCTCATTTCCGTTCCAGCCTGGCTTAATTGCAAAATACGGCTACCCAGTAGAAGTCCACACTGTGGTGACTGCGGATGGGTACATCTTGGAGCTGCACCGCATACCGCGCGGGCGTGACGCCCACTCGGAGGCAGGCGAGCGGCGCCCAGCCGTGCTGGTCATGCATGGCCTGCTGTCTTCATCCGCTGACTTCGTCGTCATGGGACCGGGGAGTGCTCTCGGTAAGTTTGGAGAACTAGAACTATAAAAATGAATGGTCCTTTGTTACATGTTCTTTCTGTATTTAACTGCTCGATCCCTTGTTACACGTAGATATAAAAAAAAAACATAATAAGGAGGCATTTGCCAATCCATTCAAAGGAAGCTGTAAATGTTTTAATACTTATAATGAATATTCAATAGCAGCACTCTGAGGCAGATGACATATTTTGCTAAACGATAGGTATATCAGAGAAAGACTATAAAGGGAGGTTTGATTAACTTATTCAATTGTAATGTAATGTTTGCCACTCGCCTAAGAGCGCAGCAAAACTTCTTGCCCTACGCTTAAAATAACCTCAAAAGTATACTTACTAAAAGATGAAGTTTGCCATCACAGGAAAAGCTTAGGTTACAAACAATTGTAAATTATCGTCCACTAGCAAGTAGTTAATATGGAAAACGTAAACGCTTACCAGGAAAATAAAACTCATTCAAATCTGACTCAACCGGTTAAAATTTATAAATACGTGCCCTATCAATATCTTTGTATTAAGACAACTAGAGATCCTTATTCACAAATCCTTTAATCGTTTTATTAGCCCAGGGGTGCGATTGTATTGTGTATCAGTTGAAACGCCATAAAAATGTCTTTGATAAATTATGAGGTGTGGTTTAAGTGGTATGCGTTAGTAGGAAAAACCTAGAAAATCCTAAGAGTGGTTTTAGATAACATTTGATTTTTAATCAGTTTTTGCAAGTCCTGTTTGAAATTAGTCATCGTGTGGTGAATAACTTTACGATTGTAGTCGACAATAGACATATTGCTTTTTTTTAATGCTTGCACCGCCAGTTTTTGTTTCAAGCTAAGTTCATGTCAATCAATATATACGGTTCTGAGTTATTTTAAAATTACATTTTGACATAGCCACTTTTGAAAACTTAACTCATATTGTTATGTATAAAAGGATACGATTTATAGCCCTAACATAAAGAGTGTGAAATAAGTAAACCTACCTTTAATGCCATCCAAAAGTATTTATATAGTTACATAGAAAACAAAAATGTACTGTACAATTCAATTAAATATTTGTAACATTACACGTACATAGATTTAACAACCTGCATTAATCTTGATTTTAAGATATATATATCTTGATAATACTATCTGTGTAAATGTATGAAGCAGGTAAACTACCTCTGTAGACAAGATCTTAATCATAATCAGTGCGATTTATAATCAAGAAAGCACCTGTCTTATTATTAAGTTGATATGATAAGGGTATGTAGGTAGTACGTTGTTACCAGGATGGACACCAGAAAGAAAATGCAGGGAGACCCTCGGTTACTTGGCCTGTTTTAAAAATATATGATAGAACCTTTAAAAATTCAATAAAACAAGCTAATGTTCAGTAGTGCGTATCGTTTAGGCGGATATATAGTGAATGAATAAAAATATATACACTGTGGCTGAAAGACGGCAATTGTTTGGTCATTTAGGCAGTTTAAAAACTTGACTGTTGAGTTCGGTACTGCCATAGAGTACCTAATATAATATACCAGGCTACTGCCATACAAATGGTAATTGTACCCATTTATACGTATTTAACAACCCGGCCGGTCACATATTTTGTACACGATATATACATGAAGCCTTCCCCATAGAACACTCTATCAGTGTGACGAGACAGGCACAAGACAGGAAACAGTGGGCACGCATGGAAGAGGCCTTCACTAAATTTGGGTGCCCTAAAGATATAACGAAGAAACGATTAATTTAATTAAATAGTTTACTTAAGTCAAACATAGTTTGTAAGTTCTTATATCATTTGTAAATGGGCAATAAAGGCTATTTTATTTATTATTTAAACATATAAGATCACAGACAGCGGGAGTCGATTTTGTTTTATAGTATGAAATGACGTTATATAACTAATCAATACCTCACACTTAAGCCTTCCTCATCCTTTCCAGGTTACCACCTAGCTGAAGCTGGTTACGACGTGTGGCTGGCCAACGCCCGGGGCAACTACTACTCCCGCAAGCACCTGACCCTGGACCCTGACCGCAACGACTTCTGGCGCTTCAGCTGGGATGAGATCGGCAACCTGGACCTTCCGGCCATCATCGACTATATAATATCCACCACAGGAGAGGAGAAAATCCACTACATTGGACATTCGCAAGGAGGAACGTCGTTCTTGGTTCTCAACTCGTTGAGACCGGAATATAATGACAAGATCATTTCCTTCCAAGGCCTGGCACCTGCGTCGTTTTTCTCGTATACGGAAAATACCATGTTTACGAGTTTGGCGCCACTTGAGACTGTTTTAGAGGTGAGTTTTATTGTACTTTAACTTTATCTATGTATCTATCTATCATTCGAATATCAGTGTTGTTTTTTTTGTATGAAAAATCCCAAAGGAACTTACTGAAAGCATACAGACGAAACGCCCTTTCGTGTTTATTACAAAAACATAATAATCCACCTAATTAATTAAGTACTACAATTCGCCTAATCTGCGGATTTTCGATTAACAAATAGTCATTGGAAAATACCGTATCATTATCAGAACTAAGCGTACACCTGAAAGGGACTCATAGATAACATTTTGTGACGTATTACATTTAATTATCCTCTCAGTACTGTTAGACTGTTGTAGATAAACTGGTCAAAAACCAATAGAGTAAAATGCATTTATTATTTTTACAATATAAGGTAAGAAATTTATCATAATGTCAATCACCCAGTGATCATCGGCGTCTTTTATTAAAGCTACCTATTTTGGATTTTATGTTGTGTTCAGTAGGTACTAGAAAACCTTACCATATTTGAGTCTGGTCGTTTCTATGTATAATAAGTATGTATTTACGAAAGAAAAGTATATACCTGTGTATTATATCCGTTATCTAGTACACATGATACAAGCGTAAGCTTAGTATGGGGATAGATAGCGCTGTGTGATATGTCCTGAAATATTTATTTTTACTCAACTGTGATAAAAGGGGTTTCTATGTACTCGTCGTAATGATGTTATTTTGTTACATACCTTATAGATTATAGAGGTGCACAATTTGTGTCTATCGATTCCATAATTACATAATCGTGATAGTAGATATTTAATCAATTAGACATTTATCAGTCATGCAACATATACTGATCTGTATCATTTTAATGATATCAATAAGTAACTTATCTTATATAAATTATTTTTATAATATTTTATGTGTCTATCAAACGATAGTTTCGTGGCACTAATTTCATTTGTATTCATAATTTATTCAAGTGCACTTTTGAATGTCAATTTACATAGAATACCTACCAATACGGTAAATTAAATTGTGAACTTAGTAATTTTCGGAGTCGGAAAGATTACAAATATTATTGTCCTTCAAAAAAAATTCACATTTGTAGTAGACACACCCTTACGCTTACGTAACATTTATTATAAAGAAAGAAAGATAGAAAGAAAGAAAGAAATATTTATGAAAATCATAAATATTACAAAACAAATAAATAGTTATTTCATCATGTAATACTATAATTTCTTAATATCTTATAAAAACTTAACTAAAAATAATTCTAAAAATACTATATTTAATTAAACTATAATCATGTTCTTACACAATTAATAAAGGACCACCATTAGATCAGCTAGCGGAGGTTACATACGATAACTATGACAATATCGACGCGGGCAGTCCTATGAGTGGCCAAAAAATAATATTCTTTTTGAGCATCTTGTGTCGGATGAGACGCTAAAGATCCCAGTTATTTAAGATAAATACCACTGTCAATAGCTCAAATGGCATTGATTTGCTTGGAAAACTCACCACACCTGAGTTGGTTACACTCATTCGATATGAAGATGTATAGTATTGTTACGGGATAGGGGGCTGTTTTTAAGGAAAAACAGAATGCCTTAATTTATTGCCTTTAATTCGACGATGTTTTCACACACAAGTACGTAGAGTACTACGAAAAACACTAAGCACACACGTTCACTACACAGTACTTCACTTAGCACTTTCACACTCGTAATATCGCTTCGGTATCGCTTGACTGTTCGCTTCGATCGCTTGATTGAAACTGTTCTCTGGCCCGAGCTGCGCCCGTTTATATATCGGTAAGAAACTTCTCGAATGCTTTTGTATTACTTGGCTCAAAACACAACCATAAATCCTTTGTCATGCAAATTAGGTAGGTGAGCGCTTGATGTAAACAAGGTTGTAAAACCATTGTTATGCAAATTAGTTTCTTTTGTGTTACACTTAACAATGATGAATGTCGAACAATCTGGAACGCAATTAAAATGAGGTAAACATCTTGTTTACGTGTACGCGCAGGTAGGCCGGTGGTAACGGTAAACTTCGAGAATCGTCGCGGCGCGACACTACCCCCTCCTTAGACGTGCTCGTCCCGAGCACCATTGTCTCCATGGTATCTCGCCAGCCGGTCCACGTGAACGATCTTAGGTCCGCCTCGCTGGCCCTTCTGTATCCGGAATGTGATGTCGTTTATCTTAGTCACCACACGATACGGTCCATCCCATTTAGCTTGCAATTTCGGTGACTTGCCCTTGCTGCGGACGGGATTGTGTAGCCACACCAAGGACCCTTCAGAAAATCCAGGGTTGTTCAGCTTTCGGTCGTATCGAGTTTTCATTTTCTCGGACGATTGTCGGCCAGATTCTCGAATGTGTTCATAGATGTCATTCATCTTGCTTCGAAGGTCACTCGCATACTCTGTCATGGTACGTGGAGAGTCCGGCGGGATACCAGTTATCAAATCCGCCGGCAGTCGTAACTCTCGCCCAAAATTCGCGAAAGCTGGAGTCACATTTGTGCTTTCGTGAACTGCACTCCGATATGACAGTAAAAATGGCTGAATGTGTTTGTCCCAATCTCGCTGCTTGCTGTCAACCACTTTAGCCAAATATCTCTCCAGTGTTTGATTAAACCGCTCCACCATTCCATCAGACTGCGGGTGGTAAGACGTGGTCCTAGTTTTATGAGTACCCATTACTTTACACGTCTCTTGGAAGAGTTGAGATTCGAAGTTTCTACCTTGGTCGCTGTGAATCTCTAGGGGTACTCCGAAACGACAGAACACCTCATGGACCAGCTTATCGGCTATTGTGGCGGCTTCTTGGTTTGGGATAGCGAAGACTTCAGGCCACTTAGTGAAGTAATCCATGACAACCAGGATGTACTTGTTTCCACTCTCAGAGACAGGGAAAGGTCCTGCGACATCCAGCGCTATACGTTCCCATGGCGCTCCTACGTTGTAAAGTTTTAATGCTCCTCTACTCCGAGTTTGTGGGCCTTTCACTGACGCGCAACTGGTACATTTCTTAACCCAATCTTCCACGTCGTCCCTGCAGTTGATCCAGTAAAACCGCTCTCGTATTTTCATTAGGGTTCTTTTTACCCCAAGATGTCCTCCTGAGTATCCTTCATGGTAAAGTCGCAAGATATCAGGCACCTTCACTTTAGGAACAATCATTTGAAGATGGCAGTGATTCCCACGAGCGTTCTCCCATCTTCGGCACAATACGTCTTCATGGAGCACGAGGCTGTCCCATTGCGCCCATAAACTCTTGGTCACTACGCTCATCCCTGCGACGTCGCTCCAAATTGGCTTAGTGTTTCCGGATTCCATCCAGTCCAGAATTGGTTTGATGTCGACGTCCTCTTGCTGAGCTGCCTGCAGGGTCTCCTTCCAATCGTCGCTGAGGTCTGTTCTTAGCATCCTAAGTGGTACGGTTTCCTTTGACTCATGTCTCAGACAGTGTTTGCAATCATCATCACATGGCCTCCTAGACAGGGCGTCCGCATTTCCATGTGATTTACCACTTCGATGCTCCGTCGTGAAGTCATATTCTTGCAGCTGCTCAATCCATCTTGCTACTTGACCCTCAGGATTCTTGAATTGTAGCAGCCATTTTAGAGCCGCATGATCGGTTCTTAGATGGAATTTCCGGCCAAGCAGGTATTTGCTGAAATGTTGCAAGGTCTTAACTACTGCAAGAAGCTCCTTCCTTGTAACGCAGTAGTTCTTCTCCGATTTTGATAAGGACTTACTGAAGTAAGCAATGACTACTTCTTGGTCTCCTTTCCGTTGAGACAGCACGCCACCGATTCCAGTATTGCTCGCGTCCGTGTCTACAATAAAATCATTTTCTGTGTCTGGGTATCCAAGAATTGGTGTTTCACAAAGTCTTTTCTTCAGTTCTTGAAATGCAGCATCGCAGTCGTCGTCCCATAAGAAGACACGTTTTTCTTCCGTCAATTTGTGCAGTGGCTTTGCAATGTCAGCAAAGCTTTTGACGAATCTCCGGTAGTAAGAACACAGGCCCAGAAATGCTCTAACTTCAGTTTTGTCCTTTGGAGTCGGCCAGTTCTTAATGGCAATGGTTTTCTCAGGATCCGTCTGCACACCCGCTTCCGATATCACATGACCCAGGAAGCTCACTTGTCGTTTAAAGAATGAACACTTTTTCGGATTTAACTGAAGGTTGGCTGCTCGTATTTTAGTCAGAACTCGTTCCAAATTTTCCAAATGGTTTTCGAAAGTCTTTCCGACAATTATGATGTCATCCAAATATACCAGGCAAGCATCTCCAATTAGTCCCGTGAGGACTAGTTCCATTAATCTTTCGAAAGTGGCTGGTGCGTTGCATAATCCAAATGGCATAACCTTGAACTGCCACAGGCCTTTCCCCGTGGAGAAAGCAGTCTTTTCCTTATCCTTAGGATCTATTTCCACTTGCCAGTATCCACTCTTCAAGTCCAAGGTCGAAAACCACTTCATTCCCGATAATGTGTCCAACGTGTCGTCAATCCTTGGGAGAGGATAACTGTCCTTTTTTGTCACATCATTGAGTCGTCGATAGTCCACGCAAAACCGCATACTGCCGTCTTTCTTCTTCACCAGAACCACAGGAGAACACCATGGGCTAGACGACGGTTCTATGACCCCATTCTTCACCATATCCTCTATCATGGTCTCTACCTCTTTCTCTCGGGCGACTGGTATTCTTCTTGGACGTTGACGTATCGGTGGTTCAACTCCCGTATTTATCGTGTGTTTCACTAGGTCAGTTCTTCCGATAACACCTTCACTCGAAGCAAAGACATCAGCGTAGCGCAGCAACATCTTCTTAGCCATCTCCAGATCTTTGTGAGAAAGGTCTTTGCGACAATTTTCTAGAAGGGCTGATACGTCGAAATTTGGTCGACATTTGTTATCTGTTGGTGTTTCTTGACATTTACGCATCCAGTCTACATTGTCGCAAGTGCCCATCAAAGTTCCTCCTTTGATTGTCTGTTCCTTGTCAGTTGGATTCAACACACGTACTGCTGCGGTACTGCCGTTCATCACCAGAGTCCGTGCCATCATCCAAGGATTCTCGTAATCGATTGGTTCCAGGAGAACGCATCGGCTGTGATTCCCAATACGCCGAGGTAATTTCACTGGTACGATGGTTTCTGATCTTGGTGGTAGATTGATCTTTCTTGTACAGTAGACATTTCCTGTAGTGGCACCTTCCATGAAGATTTCTTCGGAACCACATCTCAATACTCCTTGGTTCAAATCAATTTCACAATAATGTTCTCGCAAAAAATCCAGTCCCAAAATGCAATCATCTACGATGTCAGCCACTACGACTTCATGTTTGTAAACTTTTTCACCTAACTTTAATTCAACCAGCTGCTCGCCTCGTACGGGTATGTGCTGGCCGGTTGCCGTCACTAGTTTAATCGACTTACAGTTCCTGAAGTTTCGAAATAGCCGTTTAGCAAGTCGAGAGTTGATCACCGTTCGCGAAGCTCCAGTATCCAGTGTCAGCGTGCAGATTATTCCATTAATTTCTCCCTTGATGATCAGACTGTTTCCATCCTTGGCTTGCAAGATCGATATAATCGAAACTTTCGGGGCCTTATAAAAACCGGCCAGCACCTGCCCCTCGGTCCTGGCGCTTACTCGTTTCCCTGTTGCTGGTCTACATTACGCTCTATCCGTGCTTCTGGAGGCCTGTTCAACTTCGGGCAGTTGCGACTTAAATGTCCCCTCTCGTGGCAATTGTAGCACCTGGGAGCACCTCTATTGTAGTACGTCGGTGTAGTTGTTTCTTTCATTTCCCTGATGCGTACAGAGCGATGGTCCTTACGTACGGCTTCGACCTCCAGAGCATGTGCCAGGGCGTTTTTCAGGGTCTGGTGGTGCCCAAGGGCCACTGCGGATTTCACCTCTGGGTCACGAATACCACTAATGAACTCCTGCACCAGAACTGTATCGACTTGCTGTGGTGCGGACTGGTAGGCCTTGCGAACCATCTTCTCAACCTCAAGTGCCCACTCTTGCAAGGTCTCTTCGCGCCGTTGTACACGATCCTTCAGTTGAGCACGGTATACGTGTTCCAGGTGCGCATCACCATAACGACGCTCCAGCGCCTCCAGAAGAGTGTCATAGGTGACGTCTTTACCCAGAGCTTCCAGAACTGTCAAGGCCTGGTCACGAAGACCCACTGTAAGCGCAGTCATTGCTTGCTCTTTGTTCCAGCCGTTGGCTCTCACTATGGCGTCGAATTGTATCTTGTAAGCGGCCCAAGATGACATCCCGTCGAATGGGGTGATCTTGAAGCCGCTGGGCGCTGAGACAGGAGCAGCAGCACAGCTTGATCCCTTTTCAGTTTTGATAACCTGAAGCGACCGTTGAACGTTTGCAATCTTCAGCTCTGTCTCGTTCAACCTCTCTTCGTGTTGGTCCAACTTCAGGTTTATCTTCTTCAGGTCCTTTCCCAGCAGCTCCTGTATTTCTTCTAAGTGTCTAGCTTGTTCTTCTTGACGTCTTGTTTGTTCTTCTTGCTGCTGCGCTTGTTCCGCCCGAATCGACTGCAGCATACTCTCTTGGCGTTTCGCTTGTTCTTCCTGGCGCCTTACTT
This sequence comes from Macaria notata, assembly GCA_927399415.1. Taxonomy (NCBI): domain Eukaryota; kingdom Metazoa; phylum Arthropoda; class Insecta; order Lepidoptera; family Geometridae; genus Macaria; species Macaria notata. The sequence goes on along the minus strand of OV656725.1, from coordinate 7,506,895 downwards.
GTTCTTCTTGCTGCTGAGCTTGTTCTGTCCGAATGGATTGCAGCATGCTCTCTTGGCGTTTTGCTTGTTCTGCCAGCATGTTCATCAGTAGGGACAAGTCCATGGGAGCAGATGCAGCAGGACAGGCAGCCGGAGTATCAGTCACGCTCTCTGACGGAGGCTCTTCCATCTCTTCGGCAGGCAGTTCACGCCTGCTGTCCATACTCTCGCGGCGGCGCGCTTGCTCCTCCGTCCGACGAGCTTCTTCCCGACGTTGGTTCCTCGTGCGCACCGAGTCGTCATCTAAAGGCAAGAGAGGCATTTTGCTTCCTTATCCCACTTCTGACACCAAATGTTACGGGATAGGGGGCTGTTTTTAAGGAAAAACAGAATGCCTTAATTTATTGCCTTTAATTCGACGATGTTTTCACACACAAGTACGTAGAGTACTACGAAAAACACTAAGCACACACGTTCACTACACAGTACTTCACTTAGCACTTTCACACTCGTAATATCGCTTCGGTATCGCTTGACTGTTCGCTTCGATCGCTTGATTGAAACTGTTCTCTGGCCCGAGCTGCGCCCGTTTATATATCGGTAAGAAACTTCTCGAATGCTTTTGTATTACTTGGCTCAAAACACAACCATAAATCCTTTGTCATGCAAATTAGGTAGGTGAGCGCTTGATGTAAACAAGGTTGTAAAACCATTGTTATGCAAATTAGTTTCTTTTGTGTTACACTTAACAATGTCGAACAATCTGGAACGCAATTAAAATGAGGTAAACATCTTGTTTACGTGTACGCGCAGGTAGGCCGGTGGTAACGGTAAACTTCGAGAATCGTCGCGGCGCGACAGTATTCTTCAATTATACTCTTTATTCTATTTCCCAGACAGCAGCCTGGGCTCTAGGCATGGGCGAGATCTTCGGCAGCCCCGAGTTCATGGACTTCTTCCAGGAGCAGTTCTGCGGCGCCGGCTCCATCTCCGCGCTGGAGGCGCTGTGCGACGGAGGGATCACCAACAGCTTCATTGATAGAGAGTATTATAATACGGTGAGTTCTTTTAACAGGAGAATAGCATCTAGTTAAAAGTTTAGCTGTTTTTCGATTGTAATACCTATATTTGGCCCACAATGTTTACGCTTTCTGTTACGGGATAAAAGCAAAGATTTGATGTGAAGAACCTTTACTACTCCCCTAACTAGAATCACTATGCTCTCTCACTCCGTTGCGGCGCGAAAGCGGAACAATAAGAGCAACAAACTAATAAATTTAGTAGTTGTATCTCATTGACTGTTCGTCTAATGGTATGCCATAGTCTGTGATATGATACGCTTTAGCTATTTGGTGGACTGAATCCACGTAAATGCAAAACATGACTTCTCTGAAGATAAAAACTTGATAGGTAATTTAGTGAGTAGAAGATGCAATAGAGATAAAGAGTTACCTTATTACAATAATGAATTCAGAAGTTAAGCTTTTGGCTTTATGTTACGTGTACCTTAGCTTAGTTACTCACTGACTTCTATATAAACACCTTCGTATTTAATATTAATTTTCCCTTCCAGACGATGTTACCCGTGATCCTGGGCCACACGCCCGCCGGCGCGAGCGTGCGCCAAGTCTCGCACTACGGGCAAGTCATCCGCTACGACAACTTCCGTCGCTACAATCACGTCCTCTCTCTCACCAACCTCTCCGTCTACGGACGTCTCACCCCTCCTGCATATGACCTTTCCAAGGTCACAGCCCCTACATACCTATACTACGGTCTTGCTGATAGCGAAGTCTATTATAAAGACCTTCTCAAACTGGCTGACACTCTACCCAATGTCGTCAAAGTCATCAAAATGAGCAGGGACAGCTTCAACCACTTCGACTTCCTCTGGGGTATCGATGCCACGGAACAGGTGTACCATAATGTGGTAGTGTCTATGAAAGACGCGGAAAACAGAATATAAAATAGATTAGTTAAAGTTGGTTTTGTAAATGAGAGCTCTAAAAAAGTTGATGACTGTGAAGGTCTTGTAACAAAATTGACCCTGTTTAGTACAAGTAAATTAAATTTATTGAGCATTAATTAATGTTATTTATTTAGAAGTTCCTAGCTGTGTTTAGATTTAAGAACATGATATGAATAAAAAAGTAGTTCAAATTTAGTAAATACAATTTTATTCCATACAATTTCAAAAGGTAAGGTCTCAGCGATAGATTAATTACATAAGAAGGTACGTTAAAAATATGAAGAGATAACTAATAATGAATTTACCACCATCATAGACAACATAATCAACTTTTTGATTGAACGTACCTTGACGTTCTTACACTAAAACGATTAACTTAGAATAAGTACAATAAATAGAGATAGAGAGAAGAATAACTGAAAGAATATAATTACGTAATCTTAAGTAAATTTTGCCATTAACAAAATTACCAAGATGTCGTTGACCTGAGCAAAGAGTGAATTCTTACAAATGCACTGTTTCTGAGAGATTTTATAAAGCACATATTATAAACAACTTGAGCTAAACTATTTATATAAATGCAAAATACAATATTTATGAATACAAACAGCATCGCAAAACATGATTCCTATTGACCATGGACAAGTTAGAAACAACACAAGCATACTAAATCAAAATAATCTCTCAAGAAACAGTGTGTTCTAATCGAAAGACCTAAAGAAATATTGCACTAGTCATAATAATTAGGTACGAAACACTTAAATTAGTCGTTGGTCTTGTTTACACGTTAAAAAAGCACCTATTAGTATAATCCCGAAGGCATGTCGGCCAGTTTATGAGCTCCGTAGCTGCTTGAAGTTCCCATAGGAGACAGGGTTCTCTTTAAATCGGCGTGGCTGTGGGTCCCAGTCATCACGAGACTGGTCATACTAGCGGGAGCGTCACGTAACATGGGTCCAGAGTAGAATCCTGCGTTGCTGGGACCACGTTTGACCAGGAAGGTAGAGCTGTTGAAGCCAGTCTGGCTGTCATAAGTAGGGCTCAACTTAGTCTGGGATAAGAAAAACTTGGGATGCGGATCGGATTTGATCGGGGAATCGTTGCTTGCCTGATCAAACTTCGTAGTAAAGTGTCTGCTGTTCGATCTGGTGACGGGAATCAGAGGAGATTCATTACCAGCGTCACTGCTCGTCCTTGAAACAGATCTCTGTCTTTTCTCGTAAGGCCAAACTGGTTTCTTTGGCTCTGATAGCACAACGATATCTACGATTGAGTTCAAGCCTTCGTCGATCCTGTCCAAGCTTTTCGTCAGTTTCTTAGACTCGATCAAGTTTACTATTTCATCCACCCGACTGCATTTAGTTTTCTGTATCGGTGAGGTATTGTGTGATTCTGTATAAAATATGCTCTCAATATAGTCTCGTTGGCGAGAACCTTTCTCAGACGTTTGGAAGGACCCACTTCTTTTCACAGAAGATCTTCTACTTGCGTCTCTGGATCTAGTTCTGGATCTTTTGGGTTTATCTTCTTTTTCAGTGACTGCGTTGAAAACAGCTCTACATTCTTTGAAATCAAAACTTGAAAGTGATGGTTTTTTAGTTATAGGATTCATGCAGCGTGATGCACTCAGTAACGAATCTGATCCTTCGTCGCTGGAGTAGAAATTGTCATCGTACAGATCCTGTGGCTTGTTGTAAAGTAATCCTTGGTCTACAGGTGGGACAAATAGATGAACTAGGCTCTTGGCTTTCCTCGGTGGATGTGGGACTATTTTACTCGGCACAATCTCTGATTCCTCATCGTCATCTATATTGTAATCATCTGAATACTCAGCATTGTTGTTCTTTATTTGAATGCTGTGCCTTGTGCTAGTTATTGAGTCTTCTTTTTCAGAGTTTTTGTGCTTTTCACATTCGAGGGCATTTACGGATACGTTGATTTCTGAAGTTTGATTACATCTTGAAGATCGGTCGTCGAAAGATTCCTTGTATTGTTCAGATTCAGCATGATTAACTATATTCCTTAGTTCCTGTATAACTTCATCGATAGTTGTTTCTTCTTCTTCGTCTGATGATTTCTTGTCGTTCTTTTTTGATTCCAACTTTTTGTGCAGATTGCGTTTGTTTCGCATAAGATCGTACGTTTCGTTTTTAACGTTGAATACTTCGTAGACCAGAGACTCACGTTGTGGGTCTCCCTCTGGACTGAGAGACCTTTCAGAAGAACTGATGCCTTCGTCTTCTGGTGGCGATGATTCGTCTGAAATGAGAAATTTTAGTGTTTTATTTACTAATGTTGTAATAACAAAAACATTACTTTTTTTAGTTTTTTCTAATCTGTTTTACCATAAATATAATCATAGATTATCATTACATTATTACTTACCTCTATTTTTATGCACCAAGTTTTTTTTCTTCATGCCGAAACTTTTCTTCCTGTTAGAGTTGCCGTGTTCCGATCTCAGAGTGGACACTTCTTCTTGCAGTTCACAGCATTTCTCTTTCAGACATTTCTCCAACGACAGCAATATACCTTTCTCTTCTTGTAGAATCTGAAATAAGCAAAAAAATTAATAATATCGAAATCCAATAATATAAAAGCCTTTAGGTTTGTTTATGTTGGATTGTAAGGTTTTTGTAGTTACCATTACTTTTGGTTGTATCAAATTTGATCTTGAACCTAATTAGTAGTCTGTATTCTGTGTTACTAGTAAGTAGGTATCATAGAAGAGAACTCTGGTATTTGTGTTGTTAATATTATTCTTCTCGTCAAATGATGTTAATTTATCGTTCGCATTCAAATTTAGAGTAGATGTCATATGGTTTCAACTAGTGGGTGCTCGCGGCTTCACTCGTATTAAGAAGTTTGTTTTTGTTTTTCAAATTTCTTTATTGATAATAACTTACAAAACATTTGTGGTAATAGTGTACATTATCCTATCACAACAATATCATAAGTAAGAATTTGTTTGTGTGGCTAGTAACCTTTAAAAACTTTTCACTGCTGTGTATTTATAAAAAGTACTTGTATATTACACATAGGTACATAATTTAAACTAAATTGAAAGTGAACTAGCACAATGTAAGTTTAGAAACAACAATACATTTTACGAATATGATTGAATAAAATAATTTAATACCAAAAGAGGGTACGTCTACAAATTTGTCAACGGTCGTTCGCATCAAGCAGCGGGCGGGAATCTACAGACTTAGTCATTAGTTACCTACTGTGGCCGGCCAGCCGTCGCGTCGTCGTGCGCGGGACTCTGTGCCGTGCCTGCATTGACACAAGGTTAAACATCGTGCGTACAGTTGCGGCCGACGAGACCCGCGCGCACGCAAATAGCCACCACTACGTCATTCTATTCATTAGTTAAGAATAAGTGATGTGGAAGTTTGTAACGTTTGTATTTATCGATAAAAGTTAAGTTTCGTTTACGAGTCTTGCATATGTTGTTGATGAGTTTATTTTTACTATTAGGATTTCTAAAGAGATAGAATGTTTTGGATAAATTGTATATGTAGTTAGTTAAATTAGGTAGACCAATTTTATCGTGTAACTTTTTGAGATTTGTTAGTGGAGGTGTGTTAAAAGAACATTTAAGAGCCTTATTTTGTATTATTTGTAGCTTATTAATGTTGGTTTTACACGTGCTACTCCATAACTCGTATTAAGAAGTAAAACTTGCATCCTCTATTTCACCCCTTGCGTTTTATATATTTAGTTATTGCCAAATAATTTATGCATAACCATACCTTAACTCTCTTCTCAAGCAGTTCCAGCTTATTTCTCAGGTCATCTTTCTCCTTGAGTGCCTCAGTGGCCTTCTCGCTGAGAGTATCGATGTCAATCAGCTGCTTCTCGTAGCTCTCTATCTCTCTCGCCACCTGCTCGTTGGGAGACGGCAGCTTGGCTATCATCTGGAAGTTTAAAATGTTACATTTTAGTAAATTATGCATTTAGGACTGTTGTACCGGGAGTGTTATATATTGGGAACATGTGTAAGAAGACAAACAACAGTGTTGTTGTTTTTGCAAAGGACGATATGGTGTGTTGATACTGATTTGATTTTCTGTAGAAACAAATGCTTTTATTCGTATTCCATTCTTATTATTTTAAACGTTTTTGGTTTTTGATAGTTTAAAACGTATGTAGCCTAAATGGCATTCAATATACTTTTTCTGCATTTACCTGTTCATTTACCTTTTTCAAAGTAATAATATCGAATCCAGCCTGCTCCAACTCTGCCTGTATATACAGCTTCCTCTGAGGTGTCGGAGCACTTATAAGCAGTGCGTTGATGAAAGCCAACCCTGCTGCCTGCAGGTCTCCGGAGCCCCCGGCACTCTGGAGCATGCCCACTAGGAACCGGAAGCGGACTGGTTCCCCGTACCGAAGTCTCAGGGTGGATAGAGCTTCGGACACCATGCTGTGACCGTTTGCAGGAGGGTAGCACGCTTTGGTTAATAGCTGTAAACATTAGAGGCGTTTAGCATTCTTGTAGTTCAATTTATTCATATTGAAAGATGTTACAATAGACATGGGGTTGGATATATATATATATATATCAGATACAGAGCTTTCCAAAGCATGTGAAGATACGGTGTTGTCCAAATCAACTTTTAATATTTCGAACATTATTTCTCTTGTTTTTCTATTAGATGTATCTGTTCAGATTTTTATTCTACACTGAGTCTTACATAAAAAGTAAGTGATTTCATCGTTGAGCTATTCATCTACCAATAATTAGAAGTCCTTCAAATTATGGCGACTGATAAGCCAAATCTAATCTATATTTTACAAATCCTGCTAGATAAATTGGTAGACATAGATCATACGATTAGATCGTAATAATCGTTATCAACGAATTTGGTTTTAGCAAGTAAGGTAAGGTACTGTCCCGTGCCAGAGAGAAAAATTACGAAAACTTTGTGTATATTACGTATGTGATCTATGTAGCGCTTGGGTGGACATATCACGATGGCTGACAAGAATCATGGGAGACATAATGTTCTCAAATTCGGTGGCCTTAAAACATGATGGTTTCATTGAACTTGTTAAGTGAGTGCCAATCCACACTTTACTTGAATAACAAGTCATTGCTCGGATACAAATCAGAGTGTATCAGATTTTACGGCTGCCCTATTTTGCGTTGGCACCATAAGTACTTTGGGGGAGTTAGACCCTCAGTCATGAGGAAATACGAGAGAGAGAGAGATAAGTACTTTTTGGCGCGCTGGATATGGTTCTGAAACGATGATGTCAACAAGTACCCACCTGCAGCGCCAGCACTCTTGACTTGTTGACAGTAGACATGATGCAAACAGTGAGAGTGTAGACGCCGCTAGAGCCGCCCACTACGCGCCGCACGCACTCCTCGTAGCGGCTGCAGCAACTCCACAGGCATTGTCTGGAAATGAGATGGAAGTGTAAAAATTGTGTAGGTATATAAGTAAGTAGTTAGGTAAGCTTCTTTTAGATAACTTCTTCTTAACTTCGTATTTCCCAAAATTGAATGTTGGATACCTTTTCTGGACTATTTTCATGCAAAGTGTGGAGATAGACATAGTACTTGTGCAGTTTCAGTCCATAGTGTCGCTTGTGTGGGTGTAGGTTCAGATGACATGGTAGTGTCAAATGAAAAAAAAAATGCCTGACTGTCTAGAGTACAAGAAATAGAGAATCAAAATATATTTATCAAGCTTCCCTATTTCTTGTATTATGTAGGTATTCCATCGAATATAATTTGTACTTCTGCTTCTTCTTATCGAATGAGAGTGACCAACTCTGGTGTCGAGAGTTTATTACGCCGCCCTAAGGGCCTCTGACATGGCTTAACGACTGCCGTACTAGACAAAAAGCCAAGACTTACTAATTACCGACCCACATAAGCACCCAAAATGGAATGCTACTTTTCGGTCACCCATCCAAGGACTGACCGCGTCGACCTTTGCTTAGCATTGAATTTGTACCATCGAGTACCAAATAACTTACAAGCAAGCCAGTTCATCGAGCAGCGGTCTCCGTCTAACAGCAGGCGGGCCCCTCGCTCCCTCACCCGACTGGCTGAGCTGCACGTTGCGCAGGAGTTCCAACAGCAACGTCACGCCATCTAGCGGCTCGCACGCGAACTCTTGCACGAAACTGGAAATTATAATACAAAAGGTATACTTAATGAGTGAGTGGGCTGATAAATGGCGCTATTAACAAAAAAAACAAGATAAACCTTTAATATTTTATTGAAGTTTGTAGACCACAAAATAAGTAGGTATGATAGAAGGTGGAGAATACATCCATACACATATACACTCAAAAAAGTTATAATGTAAAAATTACATTATTTTTATTCATTTCTGCCAACATTACAGAAATACATATGGGTGAAATTGATAACCTTTTTATAGGAAGCGTCGGTCAAAAGAAGACTAGAATATTCCCGGCTCCTAGAGTAATTGTACAAGATAGATGCTACGGTAATGCTAATTTACAGCTCAGATAGCGGCGGTCAGGAGTCTGTCCTGTCATTCCTAGTTAATAACGTAAATGTTCGCAGTTATTTGTTTTACTGCTGCCGTAATGGTGGGACAAGATTATGTCTCTCGCTTTTACAGGGTTGCTAGTATTTTTATATTAATTTACTGAATTTAATTGCACACACATACATTCGTAATATCAGTTGATAGTCAAAATGTTTGTGCCATGGGTGTAATAATAATTTACTTTATTGTCACAAAAATACTTAACCTAGTATATCATTTGTACTTAGTGAAAATAAGTTAGCTACATGTAAACAAAACGAAAAATTATGTACTATTTTTGAATTTTGTTATGTAGGTACAGGGTAAGTATATCAAATTGTTTTGACTGGTATCCCCATACACTAGGTATTTGACTGACAATACATTTTTTTCCTATTTTTTTAGCTAGGCATCATAAGAGTATCCTCATAAGAAATATTTTATTTTGAGTGCCGTATCTTCGTACCTCGGTATGATACATAAAACTGTAAGTTCGCTCAGGCCGTGTGTACTACGTATGTACGGCACGGCGTATGTAGTACAACACTAGCTAAGCTAGGGGCTAAGGGGCTTTTAATCATTCAATACTTGGGGAACTAGTTTCTCTCATACAAAAAAAAAGCTTTGGAACACTTTACCAGAAGCTGTGTTTCCTGCGAACTACAATCCAGGGTTTTCAAATCTGGAGTTAATAGGTATCTTCTTGGTAAACGAGTTACACCTTAGGCTGCAGCAATGCTTAACATCAGGCAGGCTGTAGTCAAACGTAAACCTATCCCACGTAAAAAAAATATACAAAACCTTGCTCCTGTAAAACTTATAAGAAGTTAAATGCAACTTAAATACATACACACAACTCAAACTCTAAATTCTAGTTAATAAATTAATCGCTTTAAAATGTTAAAAATTCTAGCCAGTTGGTTTAGTATACAGCAGAAAATACAAGCACCTGTTATCTTAGATATAATATAAGTATACATTATGCATCATCATATGTATATATTATTTTCTTTATTGTTATTAGTAATGTCTGGAACGAGAAGGCAACCACACCGCGACACAGGTTCGCCTAGTGCGGTGTTTATAGTGCATTTATGTATAGTTTTATTTTGTTGTTGGAGCAATAAACGAAATTTTTATTTTTATTTATTTATACAATATTACATACAAGTACCTACAGTACACCTGCTATGTCCTGCAATAAATTAATATAATGGAGTACATCTTAGACTATTTATAATTGCCTGAGGTCTGAACAGTTTATAAAAGGATCGTTAGAGTTTTAATTACTTTAGTAGTTTAGTATGGGATGCGTTAATGGAGTATCTAAGTATATATTCAATTATTTATGGGATGTCTATGAAGCTAATTTTGTAATAGAATATTCTATGCTGTATTTTGTAGGTACATGTATGTTCTACTAGCATTAATCATGTGAGGACGCATCAGTAACTTACCCGTAGGAAATACGTTCGCCGTAGCCGAAATCGGCTTGGAATGCATCATCATCATCATTAGCATTAACTATGTATTAGGATACGCACAAGCAGGTGTATTTAAACTAAGTTCTCATATTGTAACTTTGGAAAGAAGTTTAGTTTTGTTTTGCCGCGACTCCAAATTACAACACTAAACAATATATTTTCAAAGTATTAACTGCAAACGGATTTTGGCCAAAATAGCGCCTGGTTCAATAACTTATCTAGCTCTTTATAGCAATTTTCGTAGTTTTTATGCCATTTTGACAGAACTGTTTTAGTTTTTAGGTATTAAGATCTGGCCACTCCACCACAATGTCAAGTATAGTGAGTGTGGCGGGTACCCAGGTCCTTCCATATTTTTGCAAGAAAACTTCTCAATTAATCAATTCGGGGATTCACGACCGCCCAGTAATGAGAAAAACGACACGAGAAGGACTCATTTTCTAAACGTGTCGTGGTTGTATGAATACTTTTAAATATAGTTTATACCTTGGAAAGGACAGTCGCAGGTCGGCCCTCAGCTTGGTGAGCAGTTCACTCGGAGTACCGAACTGGCGCAGGCTCATCTCCTCGCCCACGCCCAGGCATGGGTTCCTGAAACATGGCATAGTAATTCATTAGTATATTTGGTTTTTGTAATATTTCTTCTTCTTATCGAATGAGAGTGGCAAACTCTGGTGCCTAGATTTTTCAAACCGCCCTAAAGACCTCTGACATGGCTTAACGAATGCCGTACTAGACTAAAATTGGAAAGCCACTTTCGGTCACCCATCCAAGAACTGACCGCGTCGACCTATGTAATACTAAAGTAGTCGTATAAAGTTTTATACAAAAAAAAAACATTCCGATATTGACTTTAAAAAGTTTTGATTAAATTACAGAGAAAAACTGAAAATAAAATACCGAGTAATATGCAACGTCTAGAACGAAAGTACGTAAAAGAAATGCACAAAATGCAGATGTTTTGTTAGAAACCGTAAACTAGACTTCGAGTTTTCATACAAAATAACAGTGAAATGAGAAGTCATCGCAACGCAAGTATCTGCTATCTGCCACAAATGCATTGCAAGAGAATAGCATTCTGAGAATAGCATCGCGGTTTTGGTTGAGAGATAGGACTAACCGTAAGTATATATGTAAGTTCCACTACGGATAAGACAACTGACCTAAAATCCTTACTCCCCTGGCTGGGCAGTGTCCGTGCCTTGCCCGCGTCCTGCCCCGCCTCCGCCTCGTACAGTCCACTGGCGCCACTCTTCTTGCCCCATTTCTTGAGAGACGTCGCGTAGTCCTCGGGGTTGTAGATCGGGGGACGCTGCTTATCCTGAAAAAAAAATAATAAAATATTTTTAGATGTTTTAGGTCAGGTTTTTTTATACGCGAGAAAAGTTACCTACGTGGTTTTGTTTTTTTTTGTTTTTTAAATTTCTTTATTGATAATCACTTACATAACATTTGTGGTAATAGTGTACATTATCCTATCACAACAATATCATACGCTACAATTTGTTTAAGTGGTTAATTACCTTTTAAAACTTTTCAAAGCTGAGTATTATAAACAAGTACTTGTATATTACACATACCTACGTGGTTGTTTGTTTTATAATAGCATAATACAATTTGTAGTTTATTGGTAATTAATAGCACTTGGCATGTAACCTATGCAATGAAATGACTTGCTATTGTTAATCCTGAAATCAATATTTTTGACCTCGTTTCGAAATTGGCCTAAAACAAATCTATTTTATATTTTGACGAAATGAAAATAACTAATAGAAAAAGAAAATTACAAGATAACATGCATTACCTTTTCCGTGAACGCTAAATGGCATTAGTAACGAAACTTGCTTATTTATTATTTATTAATACGATATCAAACATACCACTAAGAGCATAAGGAAATGTAATCTTATTTACATACATTCCAATTTTAACTAACGATCAATCACACACATTTCACATTAGATACATATACATATGTATAAATAGGTACAAAAGTTGCGTAAGAAACGATACGACGTTGATTTTATAACAGTTAATTACTAGTGACATAAATACATTACACCCATTACCTAAGTTCTCATAACGAGATAATTTCCCAGGTTATTTTATGTAAAAAAGCAGATAAAAGCCGACGTTGTTATGGTAAGAGTTGAGTTTAAGACAAGCTGCTAATATGCGTCATCAGTCTTCAGATCTCGCGGCAAAAATGTTGGTTGATGAAACACTGATTAATGAGAGTGTGGTATAAGAAATAGACTTATGTAGACAAAATTAATCAATTATATTGTCTATTTATGTTAATCGAGCGCACGGTCATGATATTTTAAGCATTTATTTAGCCTCAGCTGGAATTGTTACACATTTATTATTATTCTTACGTAAGTCTGAGTTCTGTTGTTTGTTTTGTTAGGATAAATTTATCTTTAATTCAGACAGACATTTTATATGACCACACCAATAAAAGATACTTATAAACATAAGTCATAAGCCGTTGATATGAGTATTCTTCTACAATATTACTACAGTTACAGCAAACCTTTTACCACCATCACTAGTTTACAAAGCACGCTTTATCTCTAGCTCCACCTTATATACCAATACAAACTATACCAATTACGTAAAGTTGCAAATGATAAAACTTTATTAACAGCTTATCACGGTCACGTAGCATCTATATTGCGTTATGGTATTATGTACTGGGGCAACTCAACTGACAGGATGAAAGTACTCAGGGCTCAAAAGCGCTGCATTCGATCAATTTGTAGAATTAGTAAAACAACTTCATGTAGAAAGCGTTTCGTAAAACTTGAAATCTTAACTGTGCCTTGTTTATACATAAGTCAAGTAGCAATATTTGCTAAAACTAACTCTGAGCTCTTCAGATGGTTCCCTGAAAACTCCAGACATGCTGGAAAACTGAAAACGCCAACTTGTAGTACCGCTTATTTAGGAAATAGTATTATTTGTATGTTACCCACTGTGTTTAATAAACTACTTAAGTCGATTCGCCTCACTAATGATATAAACAAGTTTAAACACGATCTACACAAATTTCTGATTTCAAAGGCATACTACACCGTTGATGAGTTTCTCAAAGATCAACACATAATGTAAATGTATGAGTAGTTTTAAGTCTAAGTATTGTGTAATGACATTTTATTTGTAATGTAGGTAATTATTTCATCATATAATCGTTGACATTTTTATTATAATATCATAATTTGTGAAATACCTATGTTATAAGTTTTTGACATTAGTTATAATATTTTTTCTTTTCAAATGTTATATTGACAGATTCTTTTAATACAATATTAAGTATATCTTATGTCTGTAAACCTAACACGGTAAAAACTAGCGTGCTAAATGTAAAATGTTTATTCTATCAACATTATTTAAGACCTGTACTATACCTAGTTTTTCGGACAATAAATGCATTCATTCATTCATTCATTCATTCATTCATTCATTCCTTACACTAACGCGAAAGTTAATGATAAAGTACTTATTTAGCTAACAAAGCTCGCTGTATGTATGGCTACACCCTTACCCTCTTCAATCGCTCAGTTCAAACTTACTGCGAAGGTTAACCACAAAGTACTAATTTACCAAACCTAGCCCGCTGTAAGAATGGCTTCACCCTTACCCTCTTCAATCGCTCAGTTCACTCTTACTGCGAAAGTTAACCACAAAGTACTAATTTACCAAACAAAGCCCGCTGTAAGTATGGCCACACCCTCACCCTGTTCACTCGCTCAGTTCTCGCAATCATCATTTATTGTCCAACAATGGCTTCGCTATGACAACTACTAAACCAAGCGCTAGCATTCTTAGAAAGCTACTTCTGCCATCTTCTATATAAAATACAATGGCTGGTAAAATTTCAAATTTTCACACGCGAGAAATGTTGTCGATATTATGTTTTGTAATTGTTAAAATATGAAAGCATTCTAGTTATATTAGGCTAAGAAAATTGTACCTCGTGAAGATTTAAAATAAAAATAACTTTGGTGGAATTTATTCATTCACTAAAATGGGTCTAGCTTCTGGTACATCTAGGTTAAATCCAAAATGGACGATAATTTTATTAAATTTCTAAATACTTGACTCTCTTTCCAGGTTGAAATGTAAGCTTTTGATCAAATAAATATCCTTGAACTCAAACCGTAAAGAAAGGGTCATTTACGCACCAGTGCCTACCCCGTCTAGTTATTTTTACCCAATACTGATTTCCTCTGGGTTTTATAATTCAAATTGTCTATCCGAGTTTTTAAATTACACGAGTCTTACGACAAAAAGATATAATGGATATTATGATATTTATTTTTGTGGCTTCCTTAAAAAATCTTCATCTACCGATTTTTCAATAATAATGTAAAAAAATCGCTACAGAATTACTTAAATCTAATTGAAATAAAAATGTTGTCTTCAGAATTTATCTTGTTTGCAAACTTTATGATATTAGAAACCTGATTCCGCCAGCAAAGTATATTATATCTATGGGAAAAAATTAAAATACGGCCATTTCATTTAGTATACACTCGTAATTGCCACCGGTGGCAAGATAGCTCATCTTTTTGTTATGTAAAAACACCGAAAGACAGCATTGTTAGAAATAATTTATGGATGAATGGATCGTAAAAAATATTTGGGAAAATTTTGAGGCAAAGCTGTTCGCACCGCGGTGAGAAGAGACAAGATTGCTTGCGTGTCTGGCGTGGAGTAAAATAAAATGTTGGATAAAAAGTTCTTTCGTATGAGTGTGACAAACCTTTCTTAAATAGGAGATGGAATGTTGATAATTATTTGTGAAATGTACTACTTTGTATCAATAGATCGTCAGATACCATATTAAAGAAACAAATTAACTTTTGCTGATTAAATAATTAAAAAAATATAAACTTACTCATTTTATATCCTACAAATATCTTATCGCTAAAAGTACCGACTGTTAATTAATTGGTGAGAGTTACAAGGAAACGTTGCTGTATATTTCATAAAAAAACATATTGTCAAGAAATTGTATGAAAAATATCATTGTTTTAACTAGGTCCCACAGGCAATTTATTTTATCTAATAGTAGAAACTATATCTCTACGACTTTGTTAATTATTATAATAGTCATTACCAGCACGAAGGTGTATGGCGACCCTTTTCATCATAACACAGCATTAGCCCAGTTCCCTCCGCATTTCTTAAGTAGCATTTATTCTCAAACATTGTCTACCAATTTTCGACTACCCAACAATAATAATTACGTATATTATATCACTATATAACTCATAGTTATGACATCAAAACGAGATCAAAAATCTCGGTCAGTCACCCAAACATACACTTAACAAGCGCTAACGTATAAAACAGCGGCTGAACCAATTTTCGTGATAATTATCGTTACGTAAAGCAAGAGGCAAATCAAATTAATTGCAGAAGAAAGTAGCAAGCTTGAGTGAGCCACATTTTTTAATTTTTGAGTTTAACGAACGGAACCAGTGTGTTGTTAAGATTGTCTAGTCGTGTGGTGCAATTTACGAGGGACAGCGGGAAATCAATGTTCTTTAAACGATATACTTTGTAATCGACACTATTTCGCCTTATGGTAAGCGATTATGGTCTAGGATGGAACGTGATTGCTCAGTAAGAACGATTACGATTAAAGGGGTAGTTTAAGGCAGACTTACAGCCCTTTGCTTGGTTTTTACTCGTGTTGATAGATAGAGTTGAATGTACAATGTAGGTACATAATAATCCATCCATATCAAATATCCTCAAAATCGGTTACGTAGTTTAAGTCTGAAGAACGGGCTAACGTACCTTCATACTTATAGACATGCATTCACATGCTTAACATCAGGCAGGCTGTAGTCGAACGCAAACCTACACCATGTAAAAAATACATTCGATTACCTTACGACTTACTTATAGCTCATGCATAGTTGTTGAAATTGTCAACCACTAATTAATTAGGATTTAAATGCATTTTCGAAACTTAGGATCGCTCAAAACTTGTACCGCTAAAATTATAATTTACTATAGCGATGATACATCTTTTGTTTTGTTTCTAGATGTTTATCTGCGAACGGAATTACGTCCAACTCTGTTCAACTAAACCTTATCACATATGTATCTGTACTTTGTACTTTATCATAACAACGTAATATTAGAAGAAAGAGAGAAACAATAGCGGTTTTACGCGGGCACAGAATAAATTTATTATATTAATATTATAAAGCTGAAGAGTTTGTTTGTTTGTTTGAACGCGCTAATCTCAGGAACTACTGGTCTGAATTGAAAAATTATGTTTGTGTTGAATAGACCATTTATCGAGAAAGGCTTTATGCTATATAACAACACACTGCAACTAATAGAAGTGAAGAAACAATGGAAAATGTGGAAAAAACGGGGAAAATTATTCATCTTTGCGGGCTTCCGTTGCGTGCGCTGCGAAAACGGTTCAAGTCGTGGGTAACAGCTATAATTTATAAAGCTGAAGAGGTCGTTTGCAAAAATAAATATGATGCCCAAAATAAATATGCCACGCGGACGAAGTCGCGAGCACAGCTAGTTATATGATAAAGGCCAATTTTAGGACTTCATTTCACAAATTCTCAAGTATAGTATCCATCAAATTTATGAAACTAACAAAACGTAAATTCAAAAACTTTATAATTTCAGTTAATTATTCTCTTTGCCTTCACTCTAAGTAAAAATAAAACAATCTTATTACGAGTATTCAGATAAAAAAATACTGCTAAAAATACTCTAGTTTATTACCTATGTCATTACAGCAATCATTCAGCTATCTGTCGCACGCTCCGGATCTTGCTTTTTGTTAGTTTCGACACGAATTCAATTCAATGCTAGTAACTACTTAGTTATTTAATTACATGTGAACTATCTGAGATTGTTGTGAGGAAGAGACGGGGTGCTTTGATTTATGAGGTCTTTTGGGGATACAGGGTTATAGATAGTCTCACTATCACTTTTTTCTTGTATATTTTTTTTGTAATTTTTCAAACTTGTGCAGCACTTATGACTCAACAGTCGTAACTAACTAGCGGAATCCCTTAAACCGGAACAAAACTGGCCTTTATGTCAAACTTCATCAAAATCAGTTCAACCCACACTATACACATCATACACGCAAATTTACCCTTATTATATTAGTGACGTCAGATGATTAGACGGTGAAATACGTGTCTATTAAGTGGGAAAATATTTGTTGCTCCATACAGTTACATACCTTAGAGACAGGCTCCTCGCTCCACCCCCCACAACTCGCCATGCCTTCCAGCAGAGTCAGTTCACTGCAACAAACATACAAATAAGTATATTAATTAAACTGAAATGATACATACATACAGAGTATGAATTTATTAAAAGATAAATGTATCGTAAACAAATAATATGTAACATCTTCCAAGTAGCACTGCCTTTTACATTAGTACAAAACTGTGTCGTAGGGAGGCAGTATTAAAACTATCATTTTATAGAGATAAACATCAAGTTTTGTCCCAATGAACTGTTTACTTGTATGCAGCGAAATTTTCTGTATTTTATAAAATTTGAAATCGAGACATCGAAATATTGTAATTGCAATAACAAATAATGGACATAACAATTTAATCGATTAAGTTAATTTCTAAAATAAAATAAAAAGACATGTTCACGTCGTACGAATCGCGAGGCGAGAGTGTTAATCTAGTAAGAGACCTTGCTCTGCTCAAAAAAAAAACTCAACCTAAAACGCAAAGTCATTTTCACACAATCTAATATCGCACGTTTTACACATCGAGATACCTTACCTAACTGACTCGAGTTTCCCTCATTCGATTATTTTACGTAATCCAACGTGAAATCGATTCGCGCGTGAAAATCGGAAGTGTGAAAATAGGAAGCGAGCTGTGACCCGGTCAATATACTAGGAAATGTTAGCATATGAATAAATGAAGAGGTTATGAAGTTGAGTTACAAATTAACACTATATTAAACACTTAATCATTCGTTTTGGAAGTTTTGAGGCTTTAAAGTTTGTAATTGTGTGAAAATTATAAATTTCTCAGCGGCTAAGGAATATTAAGTTACCTATTTTTTAATTATGCGTAGCAGAGCTTGTAAGCAGAGCCTGTGTTGTAAATTTGTTTGAATACCAATAATAGCAGTAACACAGAATCTAGATAGGTTTAGTTTAGTTTAGTGTATTTGAACTGAGGAATAACTAGGTTGCTATTCACAATTTTCTCAACAATAGCGGTTTATCTCTCACAAATTCCGCCCGTCTTCCAAATAAATCAGCTTTCAACAGAATGCCAATCATTACTGCCGTTGCGAAAGCCCCGATCATTCGGAAAGTCTGTGCAATTGTCATTAGTTTTCTCAAATAGTAGAAAATTGCATTTTCCGCGGGCGCTTCGGGTAATGGCATGATGTTAGCACGATTGCAGATCTGTGATAAAGTAGGTTAAAGTCGCGGAGGAGAACGGCTTGCGAAATTCTCGAAATAAGGCTTTTCGAATCGATGTCATTGGTGTTTGGGGTTAGCATGGAGGTTTTGCTGTGGTAGTAAAATAATGTTCAATACTTGGGGACATTGAGTCGTTGGGAGTTGAGTGTCTTATGTGCATGAATTAACTACCTTCTATATAAACTATTAAGTACGAGTATACGTTTGTTTTGTGAAATATCCTTTTTCGGTCCTCTAATATTTTTTTTAAATTACTATTTCCATTATTATCTTTAAACTAAACAATGTAGGCAACTGTTTAGACAATAAAACTAAGCAATGTAGGCTGTTTAGGATTATATATTATGTACCTTATGTATAAAATTTGGTGTCCAAAACTTAACCGCCTACCCACAAGTTGATAAAAGTTCAAGGATTTTAATATCGCAACGTGACAAAAACAGACTTACTCAATAATTAGCTCTATTCATTAATATTTCTCAGTAACAACAATTTGGAAAGTGTCAAATGGACCGTAACAGTACAATACAAGTTTTCCCACGTCCAAAGCTGAGGTCAGACAAAAAGGCTGGTTCTTGTGCGTTACTCACTTCATTCTGCTCTCTGGCACGATTTGTAATACTTTTCATTAGTACTTGTCACAGGCAATACAACCCAGGGATGCCTACTATATATACACGATTGAAACAAACGCAATTGTTTTTAAATATAGAAGGAAGGATTTAAACCACACTACACGCATAGATTTGATAAAATGTTCGAACTTTAACTATTTCCGTTCAAATCTTTTTTTTTTATTTTTATGTAGATAGCTGAATTATCAATATGTATTTTTATAATTTCATAAATCTAGCTCATTCTTTACACCAACCGTTCTGTCAGCCTGAGATCGATTCTGATCGATTCTGCATAAATTTGCAGATCAGAATCTCATTTCTGGACGAGGTCTGCATAAGATCGACGCAGATGACATACGCAAAGTGAGGTCTATACGCAGCAGTGGGATAATAATGTTGCTGATGATACAGTCGTATTTAGTTTTCAACAAAAATAGGTGTCTCTTCAGTTTGCTGCCGTTGGTACTTTAGTTTGACCACTGAAGTTGAAAGAAAGTGACGACTATTTGTTAATGGTTATTTGTTAATATTTGTTTGTTAGTGCGACTGTGGGTAAAACGAGATGACAATGGCTAAGGTATGTTGGGATGATGTAAGATACTTACAAGTTTAAGTGAGTAAGGTTTTGTGTAACCTTTGTAGCTCTGTTCCTTTGTATTTATTACGAGCGTGGTGTAAGATATTTTAGAGTGTACTTTTATGTTTTTATTTTAAAAACAAACTCTTGGAAAGTAAGACTCAAAGCTGGGAAAAACATTGAAAACAAAACAATAATGTTATCTGTTTTTACGCTTTTCCTAAGAACTTTCTCAGTGATTTTTGCTTTATGGTAGAAATATAGAAAAATATTTAGTTGTTTTTTGCTGTTATTTAACGTAGCTGCTGTAATTTTATAGCTTTGATGAACTGTTCGTCCTGTTTTAGCTAAGTTGTTTTTTAATTAAAAGTAAGTTATGGATAAACAATAATACAAACATATATCACAGTAAATTATGTACACATTTACATTAAATAGCTATTTCTATATCTGATTTAGAGTAATACCAGGAAGCTACTATTCCATAGACATCTACAATAACTAACATATAGTCGTACATTAGAAACCGTTCCACCCCTAGGCTACCGTAAGCTACCGTCGACACTATCACCAGCGAATGAAGGCTATAATTAAGCTATCTCTCACTTACACCATCTACCGTTGACGCCTTGAGCTAACTTTGAATGCGATTGTAAAGCTAGACTATGATATGATGGTTTGATTCGTTTTCCGACGGTCTGGAATATAGCTATAAAATGTGAATAAATACAAAATTTATTTTCCTACTAGATATATGTATGTAGATAGGACTTATATACCTATTTATCTTCTAGGCAAGCGCGCTAGATCGTAGAATATAACATTTCTTAGCATCAGGCAAGTTGTACAAGCGTGAGACTATCTAGTTTTAAAAAAAATAGCACGGGATGTTTGTCCTCCTGCATAATGAAGTGAAAATATCTGTAAGGTGTCTTTCAGGTTTATATGAATTTACAGTCGTAACCAAGAGTACTTATGAAAGTAAATTATCTTGAAGAAATTATTGTTGAAACCAGGAACCGGGAAAGACATAACATCTTATGACTTTCTTTATTGACCAAAACTTGTATGTTTGCGCTCACCATGTTTCCTTCACCGGTAAGCGAGTGCTAATCCACACATAACTGATACTGATGTATACTTAATCTATTAGAAATCCTCAAAACACCCCATTTGAGACAAGCAATATATCTCCATTATATAAGTATACTGCCATATCCAGCAGCGACACTAAGCAGTTTATTTGCCTTATTAAACAGCTCAATGTGCAGGTCCCGCTAGCGACCTACCGCGCACGCGCGTCGATTTATTGTGCCAGGAGACATTTTCGTATACAAGGGGACGGAGCTAGGTGAGATCGTGGTACATACTTTATGGATAATTATGACAGATAGGTTTGTGATTGAATATCGGCGAATACAAAAATTTAGTGATATTTGGAAAGATTTGAAAGGATTTATTGACAAGAATCACGAGCATTACCTATAATATAATGTAAAAATCATTTTGATAGTCAAATCTTTTTTTTTTCATTATTTTATATATATAAAATTATAACATAATTAAAAAATACTGAAGATAATGTATTATTTACAGCCAATAAGTTGAATCTGGTCGTTTCTATGTATAGTGAGTATTTTGAATATACAAAGTTTATAGGTATTATATCCGTTATCTAGTACCCACGACACAAGCGTGTGCTTAGTGTGTGGCTAGATGGCGCTGTGTGCAATATCCCGGAATATTTATTTCTTTATTATGAATTATCTCCTTATATGTTGTATGTATGTATAAAAAGGTGCAATAGGTATAGATAAACCAATAATATATCACCTGTCTGTCGTAATATCTAAAGCATTTCTAGACAAAACAGCCTCGGTATCCATTAAATAATAATTAGTAAGAATAGGATTCTGCAGTAAGAATTGCAGTTACAAAATCCACGTTTAAAAATTATTAATTTAAATGAATTTTATAGTAGCAGAGAACAAAAAATATATATAACCAAAATTATTACCTAGCATCTAGCTAGCCAATTTCTTAGATGTATTAAAAATTTTTGATAAAATCTGGTTCATGGCAAAATTTATTCTCCATAAGTCCATATTTAAAAAATTAACTACTTAATCGATTTGGACAGAATGGATTTCAAAAGTTAATTCAATACTTATGCGAGTAAACCTATGAGACATATAAAACTAGATAGGTACCCTAAAATATAATGTAGGTACCTTTATATCTCGTCCCTCGAAAACAATCTAACGGTACCTTATCACTAGATTTGCACCAGTTGAAACAACATTCAGAAACACTTAGCCCTCAGCTTATCTGCTGCTTGGGCCAATAAAGTATGGGCTGGAAGGTGTTACCACTGGAATTACAACTTGGTATTCTGGATTAGATATTACTTTGTCTCGATAAGAGTTACAAAACAATCGAGGCTACATCTCAAAATGAAACATTGTTAAATGTTTGATACGATTTATGATGTGATGAGGCTCCTGCTGTTTGCCAAACTAAAGCTGCAAAATGCAAAATTATGGAACGTATTTATATTAACAACGTGCGTGCAGTATACACACTCGATCTTCTGTCCCAAACAATATGTGTGATATGTACAAGCACTTGCACATGTACAGCGATGTTCATGTCCTTTAATATTTGTAGATATAACACATATCTAGTTTTTTTTTAAAAGACTTTGTTATTATTTTCTTTATTCATTATTATTATTATCTTAGTAACCCCTTTATCACTTGATCCAATAAAGTACAAAGCAGGCAGTAGGTGGCGACGAGCGCTAACTCACCGCCCCGGGGGCCTATTTATTGCACTGCACTCGACTTCTGTTTGTGCCTGCTTTGTTATATTTATATGCATATTCATATGATAGGATACAAAGATGATATGTTGAAATTGTAGACACTCCTGACTAGCAGTGTTATCAATAAACTATTATTGTACGGTGTAATTCCGTAATAAATGACCTCTATTCTATTATATTGTAGCGCCATTGGAATGAAATCTAGGATGGGGTGACCAAATTGAAAATTGGTATTTATTTACATCATGCATCAGATACACATTTGGCAGCCTTATTCTTCTTATCGAATGAGAGTGGCCAACTCTGGTGTCGAGAGCTTATCAAGCCGCCCTGAAGGCCTCTGACATGGCTGAACGACTGCCGTACACGACTAACAGCTGGGACCTACAATTTAACGTGTCATCCGACCCATGGAAGCACCCAAAATGGAATGCCACTTTTCGGTCACCCGTCCGCGTACTGACCGCGTCGACCTTAGCTGAACATTGGTAATCGCTTGCGAGGTTTGCAAAGTCTCAATACCTATGTTTACTACCTAAAATACTATTGTGTAATAGCATTTTGAGAAGTTATTTATTAGTATAATTTAATAATATTCACCTCATTACCTCCCTGCATATTCTGTGGGACACGTTCTAAAGTCGTGCGCCAATGTTCGCTTCTTTATTAATATAGGAAGCCATGGGAAATTGAATAGAAATTGTTGCGTTCCGCGACCCAGACCAAACGCCGTCTAACTTGGACTAACTCGGATGGAAGGCATGATTTCATTGAAATTAAAATTATATGATTTATATGTCTATAAATTCATAGTGTTCTTTCTTTGATAAAATTCTCAATGAACGGATCAAAATGGCTTGGTTTAGTAACAGGTATGTCAATGAATATGTATAAAATAATTCATTAGCAACATAAATATTGCCAGATTGATTACCTGAAAGTGGTCGCTTTGAGCGATAAATTCGCCAATTAGAATTTGGTGTATTTTTAGTGTTTTCTATCTATTTAATTAAAATTGCTCAAATTGTTTTTGTTACGTATATTACAAAAAGATAAAGATAATAAATCTTTATTGATACTGTAAAATTGCAACATACCTACATATAAGTGCATATACAACGAAAACGGCAAGATCAAAGACGTTTTAATAAAGTCATTTACAATAACCACCACCTAGGTAGTTGTTTAGATGTTATCTAGATACTCCTGCAGTTGACAAGTCCACCGTTGATTAACTTCAAAGGTTTGCGGCGAGCTTCAGGCTGCTTGTATCTATTATGCCTTACTTGGTCTTGTATCGTAAAACTTTGAGTACTGCAGCATGAAGTTTTCCTATTATATCTACGTAATTAGTTGGGTGTCACAAATCTTAATTAATATAAAAATAAACGAGTCATATCGCTACGGAAAACATAACGTCCGTGTTTTTGCACCAATAACCATCTTCATAGTCTAGACAGAAATTTGTAAAACCTTGGTAACCATGATAATATATTCTAAGGATCATTTTTTTATTTGCACAAAAATCCTAAAGCATCTCATTTTTGTTACATATCTCTTATTGCTTAATTTTTTACGGTAGTATTTCCTTTTGATCAAACCGACATCAAGAGCTATTAAAAGAACATAAAAATGAGGTTTCTATTCTCAGATGATGTTCTTTTGTGGTGTTCATGGTATACTACTATAGAGGGTTATGGTAACTAGCACATAACATTTCAAAGACGTCCAAAGCAACCACGATTATTCTACGTCTTCTAGAAATTCTCAAAAACAAATTTTCGGCTATCAATACATTTAAAGTAGAAAGAAAGCATTTGTTTTAATATTGTGCGAAAATTTGGAGCAGTCAGAGAGTTCACGAGTAGTTAGTTAGGTAGCATCTTGTGACTATTTAAATGTGTTCTTGTTTTTTTTTAAACTCTATGAAATTTATTAAAATAATAAGAAACAATATTTACACATATTAACACTAATAGAACTAAAAAAGAGTATTTACATCTAAACTAAATTTAAACAATCTACATGTGGTATGGAGCCAAGAACGCTGGCTGCATTCCCACGCTGGATTGCTATAGAAATCCTTTGCGCAAGGAACCAGCCAGCGTTCTTGTCTCTAGTGATGTCAATCAACATTTTATTTAATTTTTTTATTGTTTTAATACATGACACAACAATTTAGACAACAAAAAGTTGAAAAAATTAATATATGTGACATTAATGTGGCCCATGTATAAAAAAAGTTATATTACAGCATGTTACAGCGCATTGAAAATTAATACTTACACCTATTTTTGTTTCGCTAGTATCCAAAAGTAGAAGACCAAAATTCTTGGTTTTAATTGAGTAAACTCTATCCCAATCCTATTTTCCAAATTTACTTGTGTTCTTTTGTTATTGGTGTAGGTACATAAAGTATTTTGAATTAAAGCAGCCCTAAAAATATCATGCAGCGTTAGTTATAAGTAAGACTGTATATACTATCATCATCATATACTATGTAATATACATTTACGATGCCTATTCGAGTGTATAATATTTAAAAGACAATGGTCCCGCATCGTTCTGAGAAGTTATAACTTATTATTGGACAGGCAATACGTACGTACACACTAGCGGGACTTTTACTGTTTGCTGTTTTATTGGCTTTGTGACATATATAGGCATTTGCTTGTACATATTATATATTAGAGTCACAATATGGGCTAATTTTATATTATTTAATGCTTGGATTGAAAAAAAACAGCGATACAGCTTACAATGTCCAAATTGAAATGGTATCTGATGAATGTGGGCAGCATTATAAAGCTAAAAATCATCAATGATTATTTTTAAAGATTTTTTTTTACTAGCTAAGATTTATTTTAAACTAGCTGTGCCTGTGACTTCGTCCGCGTGGAATAGTTTTGAATTTTGAACCGTTTTCGCAGCGAACGCAACGGAAGCCCTCAAAGATGAATAATTTTACCCGTTTTTTTCACATTTTCCATTATTACTTCGCTCTTATTAGTTGCAGCGTGATATTATATAGCTATAGCCTTCCTCGATAAATGGTCTATTCAACACAAAAATATTTTTTCAATTCGCACCAGTAGTTCCTGAGATTAGCGCGTTCAAACAAACAAACAAACAAACTCTTCAGCTTTATAATATTAGTATAGATAAATTTAGTCAGTTAATTTATTATACTATCTTAGACACGCATGCATGAGATAAAAAAATTACTTTTTTACTTCATACATGCATTTTTAATTACAATTTTATCATTAGCTGTAATCTATTTTGCAAAACAAAGTCTCAAAGCTAATAAATAAGCGTTGGCTCGACGCGTACAAAATACCTCATCTTTTCCCATGCCTTAATTACATAGTAAGTAGATTAGAGAGCTTATCGAACGAATACATCTTTTGTTGCGGCTGTTAAACTTTTCCTAAGAAATTAGCGCGGTTTGATGATGTTTGGTTATGTAAGTTATATCATAGAAAATGTATGTAAATATCCTCTATACCTACGTTTACACCATTAAAAACATAAATAAAACTTATTGGTTTTTGCCATAGATGCTGTAAAATTAGCTGCTAAATGAAAAAACCGAAAGCATGCACACGAAATCAAGAATCACATAGGATTTAATAACTTATGTATCCTGACTTTTTGTCGCCGATTAAAAGTAACTATGTACACATGTATTATTTGTATTTTTTGGCAACGTTTCTTGTGTGGCTTTGTAGCTTTTATATGCTAACGAGTTATCATTTGGATAATCGATTCACGTTCACATTTTTCATGGGAATTTCAGCTTGATGACACCTTATACAAACACCAGACATTGAAAATGGTTTGAAACTTTGAGAACCATTTTCTAGACCGGTCTAGGCCACATAGTAGAGCAGTAAAGTGTTAATATCGCGTTTAGCAGCTGCCTGCCCCTTCAGATATAAGCCAACATAAAAATAGAGCATTAACAGTCGCTAATGAGAAAATATTGAAACTAAAATAAAGATACTTTATCTAAGACTTACTTTGTTTCATGTGATCGGGTACTTTTTTATTTATTTTAATGTGAAACGGACATTAATCGGTTTGTACATTGTGTTAATGCTGGCTTAATATTCTATAAGGAAAAGAATACGAAAAAAGAATCTCAATCCTACAATTATGTACTTAGTGTGATTTAGCAGTAACATATAACAATTGTTAATTCATTAAATGTAAATGTTTTTATTTTACGATTGATTTTTGGTAAGTAGGATCAAGAGTCAAACTGACATGCGATTTTATTTTTGGAACTAACGGATGAAGCCGCAGACACCTACTAGTCATTACTTAAATGCCAATTTTGACAAAGACACAATATGATTCTTACAACTATACCTCAAATCTTACTAAAAAGAAGAATACCTAAGAAAGTCATCTAAAACTAACACAAATATGTCAGTATGACAGGCAGCAGAAACACCACATATAACATTGTAAGGCATCCCTCCATCACAGGACAATATAATCCATCAAGCTGCCAGCAGCCAATAAATACATCATCACAACTGTTACTTGTACCTCCTTGAGAGGTAGGGCTTGTTTTTCTGGATTAAACCTTAGGAAGGTTTAGAGCTTAGCTAAAGTTGTTAGCATCATGATATTATCTATAAAGCTAACTAAATTTTAAACAGTATGTATATGGGTTATGCTTATTGTATTATTTTAGAATTACTAACCATGTTCTTATTTTAAGAGCAGATCCCAATATATCTAATTTGATAGAATTATTACATCGGTTATCAAACTTAGGCACTCCAAAACAATATTATTTTATTTAATTAAATATTTTAATTATAACTTGCGTGGCTTAGTTCAACAGATTTAATAAAATCGTTTATTTCAGTCTCTAATAACAATTCTGGCTAAAGAAAAATATAAAATAATCGTCATTATTCATATAAATAACGAGTACCTAGTAAAGCTAATCAACTTTACAACACCACCATTTTTTTCTGCTTTTATAAAACAAACCAGTTCAATATCTAGCTAAAGTTAACGTTTATTAATTACAGATAACTGAGCCTTAGCAACGGTAGTTTCTTCTAGAGGAGCTTTCCATATAGGTTTTATGCGACCGTAACTAAACAAACACGCTTACTCATTCGTTTTTTACATGATATAGGCTTACGCTCGCTTATAGGCTATAGGCTATAGGCTCAGCGGTTCCAGTGTCTGCTTTTCATCCAGACGCACCCTGGTTCGAATCCGCCCTACACCAATGACTTGTATTTTCAAGTTATGTGTGGATCTGCACTCGCTTAACGGTGAAGGAAAACATCGTGAGGAAACCGACATGTTTGAGGACCACAATATCCGAGGACATGCGTCTTCCTTGGAAGGACCTGGGCGCCCACCACGATGTATCTGCCTATGAAAACTCCCCTAACGAATTAATTCTGCGGGGGAGTCACGACCCTCAGTCATGAGGAAATACGACTCAAAGAGAGAGGCTTACGCTTGACTACAACTTGCCTGATGTTAAGCAATTTGTAGGTAATGCTGTTTTAACATAGCAATGGAAAAATGAATTTAAAGCTAGAATAAGGAAAAAATCCAAACAAGATTACGTGAAACATACTGAAAAGTATCATTCATTATTTCATTAGTACTTGTTACTCTTTACCTTATTACATACGACAATAACATATTTTTAGCAAAGTGGTCGGAATTTGGGTGTTACAATATTATGGTATGGGTAATAGTAATGGTTTATATCGTTTTATGATAGTAAGGATATGAACGATATTGTTTAAAACAGAACTAAATAAGAGAACAATTATTTTCGGCATGAAAACCAATTAATTAACATTGAATTTTGCATAAGAACATTCACATAACCACAAGTCTTTTTACCGGAACTAATTGAAAAGGTAGATAATATTATTTTGAAATTACGAGAATTATGCACCGGCTTCCCAATAACCAATTTAAAAACAGAAGAGTTTACATTCCCCATCATAGAATTGACGCTGAGCATAAACCCAGCATCTTACGAGAACGACCATAGTCTAGTCTACCATTTACACCAGATCACTTTGCACTTGACTAGTCGCAGCATGTCTGATTAACCTTCTATATTGTACATCAGTAAGTTTTAGTTAAAATTTCATCCGTTTGTAAAGTAATCTTGCGTGGTACGTATCTGGGAAACAATCCCGGCAAGTCCACGGAACGGAAACGCAATGTCGTTTGTCGCAGACCGGTTGAAGGAACCCACATTTTATTCCCTTTGCGATACTGCGCATTGTAAGGGAGATACAGTATGTGAAGTAGGCTGATTATACTATTCTTAAGAAACACACAATTTTTTTTAAGCTTGGTTTCTAGCCTAAAATGATCAAATCCATCCATTAAACGAGATTAAAAAGTTATACGATTATCAAACACACTGCAGCACTACGAGAGACAGATGGTATCTAATAATTGACGTGTTATGTGGCCGACCCAAGGAAGTGCAGATGTATATGTCACGGTAAATGTGGATAATGCGGGAATTATGCATAATTCCCGGGAATTATGCATAATTACCAGTGCTCTCGGTAAAAGAGGGAAAAACTTTCAAATTAATCACATTTACCGGTAATCATAGGCTCACGCTTGACTACAACTTGCCTGATGTTAAGCAAGTTATAATTTACGATCTAGCGCGCTCGCTAGAAGAAACCGTTTTACTCTCGACTTGGAGACCGACTAATTATAATTCAGAGGGAGTCTTTGGAACCTCTAATGTATAACGGTGCCTCCTTGCCGAACCTCTACTCGTGCAATTTATTTTAATAAACATTTTGATTCTGCTGTTTGATTTTATTATATTCTACCAAAGGGGTATGGTTATCTATACTTCTATACTAATATTATAAAGCTGAAGAGTTTGTTTGAACGCGCTAATCTCAGGAACTACTGGTGCGAATTGACAATTTTTTTTTGTGTTGAATAGAACATTTATCGAGGAAGGCATTAGGCTATATAACATCACGCTGCAAGTAATAGGAGCGAAGAAACAATGGATAATGTGGAAAAAAACGGGCAAATTTATTCATCTTTGAGGGCTTCCATTGCGTGCGCTGTGAAAACGTTTCAAAATGCAAAAAAAATGCCTAAAATAACTATTACACGCGGAAGAAGTCACTGGCACAGCTAGTTGTATGTAATTACCGGTAAATGTGGATAATTCTCTACATTTACCGTGTGCGTTGGTAATTATGCATAATTACCGGTAATAATGCATAATTCCCGATTATCTACATTTACCGTAACATATTATATATTATGCTACCGTGTCTTTTTGCTAGTTTTACATATTTATTTATTGTAATTTTGTGTAAATTACAATAAATAATCTCTTGTTAACTTGTGATCATTGCACCAGTGGACTGTGTTATTTTGAACTTTGTGTGTACTATATAAAACAATTTTGACATAGTGTGATATGGGCACATCAGCAATTTGCTGCTCACACATTAATCAAATAAATAAATAAAAAACTTTGAAAACACTTATCACATTGCGAATCAGTTCAATTGTTGAATAGATTTACTGATTGTATTATCGTTCTAAATCATATTAATTGTAGGTTACTATTACTATCCCTTATTCTGCCTTACGAAACTTATGTACTGTTCCACGGTATTCCGAACAGTCGTGACGTCCTGCTACATAACATCAGGTGGTATTCTATTTAAGGCGGCCACGGTAGCACCTGTCTCTCTACTTATTGATTCGCTAGCTTCTATACGCAGTGTACTTGGTTCAATCTATCTGTCGCAGATGGAGGGAAAAATATGGACCTGACTGGAGTACATCAGAATGCATTTAGATATTTTTATTTGTTTTCCTGGCTGTTTTATTTCTAATTACATTTAGATGACATTTTTGTTATTTAATTGATAATGTTTTTTATCAAACAAATAGGTGTGTTGTAGTACACTAATTTGTAAAATGATTTCAATATAAAGATTTCCTTGATTGGTAATGCTTATTAATTTAAATCCGAGGATATGACGTTTAATTTGTGGAAAGATGTGCACCCACCACGATATATTTGTCCAAGAGAAAACCCCTAACGAATCTATACGGTGGGGATCATTAAATCCTTAATAAAAAGGAATACAACTCAATAAGAAAGAATATTTATTAAATCTAACTTACTGACGTAATTCATTTTATAACAGGACATTCACTGACCCATGTCTTTAATGTAGGTACAGAAAGAAAACTTTGATGTGCTATCAAAACTCACTCAAGGACCTGTTTAGTATCGTCTACCATCTAAATTGCAATATTTTTCCCCAAGTAAAATGACTCAAAAGCTTAAACAGCATTCCTACTAGTCTAGTTTTTGAAAAATATCTAAAAAAGTTTATCTTATGTTACCTCGATATAGTCTAAAACTTTATAATTTTGCTACAAAACTAATTATCTCTTTTATCAAAAACAAACCATCACAACATAATAACATATCATTGTTAACAATTATGTTTTACTAAATGAATTTAGTAACAGCAAAATCTAATCAAAATAATTTGCGGATTTCCCGCACTTTAGGCTTTTGCAATACTCTAAATAAAAACCTATTCGTATAAAAGCAATTATTAATGTTTTTTTCGATCAAGTTTAACAACACAAGTCATAATCTTTTGGCTTCTACATTTTGATCCTTATAGGATCAAGACTTTATAACTCATAATCAACGCAGCTCTGGGCAGTTAATACTGGTGCATGATAAATATAGCAGACTAAGGCTTTGACCAGTGAAGTTGAGACCTTACATATTTATTAAGACATTTCAGGCTAACTTTGTTATGAAGAAACTGAATTAATGATAGCTACTATAGTAATTCAGTTTTAGTTATACAATAGTAGTTAAGTCAAATTCAATTCAATAATTCACCATTGATTACTAAAAACTGCATCAAATTAGTGGTTTTGTAGAGTTGAGAATAGCTAGAAAAAAACACACACATCTTGTCATCCCAATTGCAAATACTGCTTCTGTATTCGCTTGTAAAAAACGAAGTTTCGATTGGATTAATATTTATGTTGAGACCATACTTTCTTTTGCAATAATATAAAAATTGCATTCTCTCTCTCGTGACTTCATCAAAACAATACCAGCTTCGCTCTGCCTTTGTTAGACTTATGTAACACGAGACGATATCTCGGATAGATTTTATTAAAACTTCCCCGATGCAGGCTGGTAATTAATCTTTACAATTTATAAAGTATATTCACTACTTTTTGCAGTGAGAATAGCAATTTATGAGTGCGTGTGAGACCATAGATCGGAGATAGTAATGGTTGTAAATGGACTCTAATTTGTTCTGTGGTGTCTGGGGAAGATTTGCAATCTTGATTATGAATTTATTATGATTTGTGTATGGATTACTTGACTTCCTTTGTACATAATGCTCAATACCTGCTATATGTAAGTTACTTTTCTCATATGGATAGGTTTGAAGATAATAAGTCAGACGTACATAAACAAAAATGTGTTGTTGAATATAAGATTCAAAAACCTTCCTTAGTCGTTAATCTATCAAAATAAAAGTATATAAGTATTATATCCATTCACTAGTACCCACGACACAAGCGTTTGCTTAGTGTGGGGCTAGATGGCACTGTGTGCAATGTCTCGGAATATTTATTTATTTATTTCATCTCAATAACATGATACCAAATCTTTATGCTAAAGTCACGGCGTCATATGTACGACATATAAAAAGGCTACATAGGTATTTTATCTGCATTTATATACATAAATTGTTTTCCAAATTGTTTCTTACTACCTTTATGTCACGGATTTACTTGCACAATGCAAAAATGATGATTATGTAAATGACAAAATATAGAATACAGAATTATGCAATTCAGTTACCTCCAGATTTTTTCAAAACACGCAAAAAAAAACAGCTAACCTTTTTGGACATCTGCAACCTCTTTAGATTTTTTCATGGCAACAATTTTAATATCTTTATGCCTTTTATATCTGTAGAACAGGCTCAGCTAGTTTAACCTTACTCTTGATGTAAATGGTGGGTGTCAGTTTTTAATTGCAGATTCTGCGTGTTACAGTGAGTAAGCTCAAGTTACACTCGAGATAAATAAATGGAGATAAAATACTTGGCGAGGATTGAATGATGTGCCTTAAAGGTAAATGATGTGATTACATACGTTTAACTTGAGATAATTATAAATTTAAATAGAGATGAATAGCAGTATCTATAATTTGTCGGTCTTCAAGTCGAGAGTAAACCAATTTCTTCTAGGCAAGCGCGCTAGATCGTAGATTATAACGTTGCTTAACATCAGGCAAGTAGTAGTCAAGCGTCAGCCTATATATCATGTAAAAAAATCATCCACATCATAATTTAAACACTAGTAGGTATATAACTGTTACTATGTAGAATTACTAGTATTGTCAGAAAATCACGTACTTAGTTCTTTTTATAACAAAAAACTGAGTTGTTTTTTGATTTTATTTTTGTATTTTTTAAGTTCTATTTACTAGAAGATGTTCGGTCACCCATTAAAGTATTATATTAACTGCATAAACGGTTGCTTAATTTTGGTAATAGGCTGTTTGACAATGCGAAAAATAAAGTGTCAATTGCTGACATCCGTATATAATATGAGTGTAAAAGTGGTTATTTATTACCGTTAGTTGAAAATAATAATTAATATATTAAAAAATCCATAAATTAAAATGCATATTTTTAAACGCTTGTCAGGTGACACAAAACGCTCCTGATTGGTCGAGTTTATAATGACGTCACTAGCTGGTCAACATTGTTTGCCTACATGTGTATTATTATATTTCGAAACATATTTGATAAGATTTCATTATTTTGTGTGATTTGTTAGCGAAATTTTACAAATTCCATCAAGAACTTTTACCATGAACCACGATTTTGTAAAAACAGACAGTGGAAACCTGCCCCAAGTAGACGCAATCATGGTCGGATTATATTTCAAAAATAATTACGATTATTATGCTGATAGCTAAAAAATTTATAAACAGCAAAGTAATAACACCTAAATGGTAACTTAAATTCTATCATAAGGAAGTGAAATGATGATAAACTTCTTGCTAAAACGCTTTTTGTACTGATAGTAATTAACCATGTCATTTTCCATCTGTAAAAAACAAACAAGTTAGTCTGGAACCTTTAGTGCAATGCTTATTGAAATCATAAGACTGTATGTAGCTACAATTTTTAAATAATATTATGCAAAACAGCGGAATAGAAATGAATAGAAATGTTCGAAGTGATTTAAGTGAGACATTTTGCAAACAACATATAAGTACATATTATAACCTCAAATCCATAAAAAAGATTAACATTCTAAGTGTAATAAAGCATTTCAAAAGTACCTATCAATATTACGTTTACTTATGTACATCGAAATAGTCTTCATAGAAGAAAATATTTGTACTATTCCCTATGTCATTGTTATCCCTCCGAGAAAGTTGCAGCCACTTTCGGTGCACTTGGACATTCTTTTGAACACTTAGAAATAGTTTGTTCGGAGTTTTTATTGACGTATTTGTACATTTTGGAACTGCACACAATTTGTAACTAATTTTGTAGCACATTAATCACTAAATTTAATCGCACTTTCGTCATTTGTTTGCGTATTGTATGTGGATGATATGTGCCACAGATCTCAATACAGGTTAGTGACGTCACCGATTCGATTGCAGCGCCATATTGACAAAGTAGCGTTTTGGCGAACTATTTAAATATAGTATTTTTAATTTGATATTTTTCCGAAAATATGTACCAGAATTTAAAAATACACTTTAGACTAGGTTTCTTAACCCCTAAATAAAAATATGAAATGGATTTTAAAACCAGTCAAGGAGCGTATTGTAAACGTATTATTACGTAAGTAAGGTTAATCCCAGTTCTACTTAAAAAAAGAAAATTAAACAGGGCTTGCTAATTTTTCGCTACAAACCTAGGACAGTGCTAGTAGCGGGATAGTGCTACTAGCACTATCCCGCTACTAGCACCATGCTGTCATCACATCGCATTACATCACGTGATGAATGGCGTGATGGCGACGGATCATTTGTCACGGTCCCGTTGGAGGTAGTCTAGGGCATGGTATTTGTGAAGGGAAATTATGATGGCGTTTGTATCTTATAGTCCAGCTCATTTTGTACAGTAGGTACAAATGTTAGTTTTTTATGTTAAGCGTAAAACTCGATGACTTTTCAGTGTTAGTTTTTAGTTTCTGTGAATTTATTTATTTATTTGTTAGTTGGCATAAGGTTACTTGACTAAAAATATACTTCAACTGACTTTTTTTTTGTTAATATAGTTTATTTTATTGCAACTCCGCGATGATCGTTCGATGAAACTATCAAAATACACACGTCATACTCTTTACGCAATAAAAGTTTATAAATTATAATATCTACAATGATCGTGACATAATGTTACGATGGTATTTTTAAACAGATAACGTAGTAGCGTGATGTAGTTCTTGAATATAATGAGTCACTGTTACATATTGTTGAACTACAAAATTAGTTCAACATGTTTTTTTTTACTAGAAATGGGTTTGCACTTGACCGTAATTCGCCTGATGGTACGCAATAATTACGGTCTAGGATTCAATAGTTATTGTCCAATTTAGCCCTAGGAGATCTCTTTAAGCAAGAAGACAGCCACTTTTGGACCAAAATACATTCTATCACTATCTATGTAGGTATAATATTTTTCTGGTGATTATTAAGATAAAAAATAACATATGTATTAATACAGGATTACTACAACGGATTACTAGTCATTAATGCAAAACATTTTAAGTGTAAATTTACCGCCATCAAAACCAATAAGACGACAAGATCAACAATAGATCGCGACTTTTAAATTCAAGCATAAAAACTAACTAAAACTAAAAAAAACATTGCTGTTGACATTGTTGACGAAATAAATTCACCCATATAAAGGTTATACTTGATTTACCAATATCCCTATATATTATATATCTATTCGAATATATAACTTGTCGACAGACTAACCAGTGGTGAATCAGATATAATTCTTGAAGATGGAAATGATCGATCTATAAGATGATCCGTTTAGATCAGCTTGTGAAAGGATATGGGTAATGGATTATTATTCTGCCGTATAGCTTACGTCCTAATAGGTTATCCTTATGGGTTTAGTTAGTAATAAAATTCTTTTACGTGTAGTTTATCTGAAATTAGCGTAATCTCAAAAACACAGATCTAAGTCTTATGTTGACGTTAGTTATCTCAACGTCGATTCCGTCAATGGCGTTCCATTGACTAAATAGCTCTTAATTAAAAAAAAAGGTAAGAAGGTGTTTTATTATTAACAAAGAAATTACTTCTAGATTTGAATCCACCACTTAAGACTGTAAAAATATATTTTATATTTTCAGTCACAACATAAACAAGATACATAAAAAAGTAACTCACACCACTCTCATTCGATAAGAAGAAGTAAAGACGTATCTAACGAAACTATTTAAAAAACATATCGGATCGCCTGAGCATTGTTTGTACCGATACTCTAGTATAGTGGTAATCAGAACTCATCACATTTGTAAAGTAGGTTAGAGAGCAAAAAGAGTTGCAATGGAAGCGACTAATCAAAGTGATCACATCAATCACGCTACAGATTTCTAAGAAAAAAAACACCCACACACTCACACATTGAAGACTATACTATCGAAACCCACACAAACACAATATGTACGATTTAAAATAAGAACAAGACTATGAACTATCCACTCATAGGTACTATCACTAATCCAGGTTAACGATTCTCGATATTCAGTGGCAAAAAGTATCCTCCATAGAGTATGTAAGCCGTTGCAAATGACAGCTGTCACTGTCATTAAGTCAATGATGTCACACGTGAGGTCAGAGTAATGGCGGTGCGCTAAATGATGGCCATTTCCGAGGCTATTTGCATATAAACTAGTTTTATCTTTGAGTAAATAATGTGAATAGTTTGCTGAGTAGATAGAAAGGCAATGTCTTTGAGGTAGTTATTAATCAGGATGTTAGTATTAAATATTTGAATAAAGTGATAGTTTTTTTTATTATGCAGTGCAAAATTGGTTTTTCTTTAGCCGTGTTTGAAAAAAAATAATTGAATACTGTTTTTTGTATTTGAATGGCACTAAAGATCCTAACTTAGTATTTTGAAAGCGGATAACGGCTTAGAGCTTAAAAAGACAAGTCTAGTTTCTATTTTGAAAATAGTGTAAAATATTGTACTTACAAACGAAACGTTATTTAAGAATTGTTGTAGTCTTTTCGTGAGATGAACCGTAATAATTTACCTGTAAAGAAAGAGAAATAATATAAATAACAGAAAAAGCAATATAATATCAACGATGATAGATAAATAATATAAGTAATAGGGTCCCGTTTTACCTTTTAGGTACGGAACCCTAAAAATCGATACTAAATCTAATTTATTCAAAAACCTGGTTTAGCAATATCGAAATATTTCAGTATAGGTCACAAGTACGTTATATGCAAGATGGAACCAGCACAATAAACAAAGATTATGTCTCGTAACTGTTCCGAACAACTGTATTGGTGTAGTGAGTCGCTGTGGGATAAGGCCATCCCAATTCATAACTGTCTGTACGAAGAATGAAAGTGCAATAAATTTGTGTTGAGTGTAAATTTTGGAAAAGTTTCTGCGCTTTGAATTTCAGAAAAATAATAATATGTCAGAGATAAATACAATTACTTAACTTATACTAGTAAATATAAGAGTGATAGACTATAAAGGTTCTTTGCTTGCTGGTTTATTTTGAGAATTACATTACTTATTTACACATTTATATGTATACATCTGAGTACACTCGAAAGTTTTTTCAACCATTGAAATACTTAGGGTAAGTTGAATAATATTTCATCATTGAAAAATAGGTTTACCTTCCTGTCCATCTTATATAACAGATAATTTATTTTTATAAAAATCTAGTACACATTACATAGGCTGTAGAATGTATGTCCTCCAAATACAGATTCTCTTATGTTGCTCTACTTTAAAAAGGATGTTACGCACAAACTTACAAGTTAAGATACTTATAACTCCATTTAATGGCTAAGCTGTTAGATAACTTTTAATTTATTAACAAATGTATAATTTATTGATATCTAGACTTAAAAAAAACAACCCAATCTAACTGCCACTTACAAAGATATGTGTAAACATCAATTACCTAAATGGATAGTGAGTTCATTCTGCGGGGGAGTCACGATCCTCAGTCATGAGGAATACGACTCACAGAGAGAGAGAGAGAGAGAGAGAGAGAGAGAGGATAATATATATGTTAAAAAATATTAATGTATGTATATTATATAAAAAGGACCAATTGTTTAACTATTTTCTTTTTTCTTTCACTATCTCTTTCTTTTCTTTATTGTTTAGATCTTGCAACTAAGCCTTTGGGAAGACTTTTGCTTGATTAGGTACTCGAAAAATGAACGGATTTATCGTGAACGTATGAAAACTTAAAAAACCAGGTGTCACCAGAGCTAGAAGTACAATATATAAATGCTTTCGTGTATGATGAGATATTTAAAGAAAATGTAGGTACTTAGCTTAAACAGTTCAATAGTAAGTTCCAAGTAACATAGTAATTACTACTTACTCAAGATTATTAGAAAGTGTATTCAATTCTGCGATGACTTGAAAATATTTCTTTTTCAATCTATGAAGATGAGGCCGTATTTATCCGAACAAAAGATCGGCTTTCTTCGCAAATGATGCAGCGTTTTTGAGCCGGTTTTTATTGATGAGTAGGTTATTAAATCGGTATAAAAAATATGTTTTAATAAGAAGTAAAAGTAAACTAACATGTGCTTTGTAAATAGATGTTTATGTGCATTTGTGATTAGATTGTTATGACATGTTTTCGAGTGGAGTTTTGTAATAAAGTAAAAGTTATTTTGAATGAGATGTTTGTGTGTAATATGGCAATTCTTAAGATGATGTCTGCATATTTTTACTGAGTATATACTAGTGGACCAAAAAATTAACGAACTGGAGATCCATGACTGGTCATAGAAATAGAGATCGCAGACCATAACCCGACATTAGAATAACCGCAGGGAGCACCTGGATTAAATCTGCGTAGTACCGGGACGAGTGGCGTACAAGAAGAGAGGCCTATGCTCAGTAGTGGGCGATAACAGGCTGATGATGATGATGATATTCTAGTAAAAAGTTTTAAGTAATAAAAGTTATACTTTTAATAACTTATTTCTCTGTGATTTAGGTTTATTTCAGGGAAGCGAATGTGACTTTGTGTTGCACTAATACCCTGATTTTTGGTACACACATAACATATAATTGGTTAAGTATAAATATTTTGTCAGTAAAAGTCCTTCTTATTATTACGTAATCTAAGTTTTTAGACACAAATCTCAACGCAATGCTCTAATGTAGTCATTACAATAAACAAACTTTTTCTTTATCGCATTGACACTCTTCACGTCGACTAGAAATAGAATAAACTCGTCCGAGCGTATCGAGTCACGATCCAAACATGCAAATCGTTATCGACTCGATATGATCGGTGGAAATGCAAAACGATAACCATCGTGCAACTCAACAACAACATTAATAAATATCGATTAACAAGAACACTGCCCACCGGTCACACGACTAGCATTTAAAAGCTAAGTAGTGATGGGCAACGTCTGCTTTCTATCGATAATTATGAGGTGACGATATCGTCACGCTTTGTCCTCATCGATATAATTACTCAATCAAATCATTAAAAGTCTTATTACAAGTCCATAAAGCACCATTTCCTCCAGCAAACAGTAGCGAAAGTGCTCAGGTATTTCGATTGAGTGAGTGCTAAATAGGTATGACTGGTTCCTAGTTGTTAGCGCAAATGAGACGTGAAAAATGGTTAGAACAATTAAATTTTGACTTTGTCATGCTCGGATTATAGCGTTGTTGATACCGGTATGTTGTGATTTCTCAGCTTACCAATATTGTTGTTTTTTATTGCGGGATAGCTTGACAGATGTAAATATATCAATTTTCATACTTTCATGATATTGGAAATAGCTCGTACTAAGTTTAAAAGGCGGCCACTGTTAGAAATAACAAAAATCTTGTGACTTTAGCAGAACTGGCCAAGTTTAATTTATTTTCTACAATCAAATTTATGTAACACCAATTTTAAATAAAGTTGAACACTTACATTTTGATTAATTAATTCAATTGGCCATGTCCTTCAATTAAAATCAAATAAATAAACAAATTATAATATTGAAAAATACAAACTTATCGATATCGATTAAAATATCAAGCCTATCGATAAGGACTGTAAACAGCGACGAACATCCCCACACGAGTATGTTTCTCACAACGTCGTCGCCCGTCACGGTGGGTGCTTACAAAGGGCAACGATTTTTTAATCTATTACTCGCCTTGCATGGAACTTACTCCAGCCTGAGATTCTTAGTCACGCTACCACTTTATTTGTACTGTTTTGAATGTATATATTTATTTCAAAACAACAAAAATTAATAGTAACACTTCCAAATAATAATAAAAAATAAATATTATTATATACATCATAAAAAAAACTAATCTACATTTTCAAAAGGTAGCGTACCCAAAATGTTGGCTGCATTTCCCCGTTGAATAGCTAGACTAATGTTGTATTCTGGCATCTTTGTATTATCTCGTATCTCTAGCCTATGTTTTGATCTGCCAAGCTATGGAAGACATAAGATAAATGAGTTTTACCAAGACCCTTATGAACCTCTGATATGGTTAAATCGAGCCTTTAGACATAAAAACTAATTATACAACAAATGTTTCCTAATAATAAATGTACTTCAATGAATGGTTAAGACACAAAGCCAATCATTATTTCAAATTTATAAAAGAGCTTGAGTTTGTGTTTGTCAATACCTTGACAAAATTAATTACCTTTCCTGTCGCGATCCGATCCCGCTCTATTTCTTCGTATCGAGTTGAAACAAACATTGTTACTCGATATCTAGAATCGAGTTCATTATCAAGAACAATGGCAGAAGGAGAACCTTCTGCGAAGCCTTGGACAATGGGTGTAACAACATACTCACGTGTACAGGAGATATTAGCTATGTCGACGACAAAGCTTAGGCATTTTCCTATTTCCGATAGATAAATAGATAGATAGATAGATAAATACTTTAAAACACCATAGGAGATAGGTACTGACGAGATAATAACTAATTATGTTCGTTGTAGTTGCTTAGAAAATGAGTTTCGTATTTGAATAAACAATATTCCTTATTCACGATGGCAAGAAATATAACATTTAGACCTACAAATTGGAAGTGTTAACCATACATACATACATATGTACTTACCTACATTATATTTATGTTTTTAAATTGTGTATCACAATATTGTTCCTTTTATAATAAACTAGTGGATGCTCGCGGCTTCGCTCGCATTATGAAGTAAAACTTACATCCCCTATTTCACCCCTTTAAAAGCGGTTTTTCCAAAAATCCTTTCTTAGCGGATGTCTACGTCATAACATCTACCTGCATGCCAAATTTCAGCCCGATCCGTTCAGTGGTTTGGGCTGTGCGTTGATTGATCACTATATCAGTCAGTCAGTCAGTCAGTCACCTTTGAGTTTTATATAGGTATGTATTTATATTGATACTACACACCAAATTTGTCTACCGCAGTTTGCGACCGCTTTATTTAAATTTAAGACCACATTAATCAATTAAATTGGCCTCAAAACTAGGTAACAAGCTTAGCAGTACCAACTTAATTTAGAAAATATGAAAATATTGTCACCAAATAAAAGGCAAAGTAGACTTCATAATTTTAGAAACTGTCCCTAATAAGATTGGCCACACTAAATTGCATTAACAAACTTAA
Organism: Macaria notata; assembly: GCA_927399415.1. NCBI lineage: Eukaryota > Metazoa > Arthropoda > Insecta > Lepidoptera > Geometridae > Macaria > Macaria notata. The sequence goes on along the minus strand of OV656725.1, from coordinate 7,465,516 downwards.
AATTATAATCGCATTTTAGTCGTTTCTCATGCAAATTGGGCCGGCAAACTAAAATCTGTTGCAATCCGGACAATGCCGGACATCTCGTTTTCAATTCCTTGCAATTATCATCATTATTTTAAGTAGATAAGCAGGCAAGATACCATTATGTTCCAGGATATCATTATGTGGTTTCTAATTTGTTTAGCAAACGAAATTATAACAAGGTGGTTATAAAATTATACGTAGAATGAAGTAAGAAGTGTACTTTAATAGTAAAATAAAAGGTTTGGTGCGCCAATTTTGTTGCATTTGTTAGGTAAGTTCTTTTCATTAATAATAATTGGTACATTATTTTGTGTGGTTATAATTGTAAACTAAATTTTAAAACAAATCTAATTAAAACCAAATATCAATAATAGTGTCAAGTTGTTTAATTATAATTAAAATCGAAATGAATGGCTGTCTTTCCCATATAAGTAAATATATAATCGTGTTAAGGTACATATATCGTATACAAATGACGATTTTTTACTGTATGCTACCAATAAAATAACATACATACATACATATATCTTTCATAACATACTTATACCTCATACAATGATTCATCATACCTTCACAATAAAGATTTAATCTCATTAATTAATTACCATTTCCCATTAATTACTCAATGTTGGAGGAAATGTCATCTTCGTTTCCTAAGTAAGCCATTTTAAGTGTCAATGGTGTTTAGCTAAGCATGTTATACACTGACAAGGAAGTGCCCTTATTGATTTAATTAATTTATGTAGTCTGAATTTGTTTTATGGACGTGATGTAAACTAGTCTGACATAGTTATGACAGATTGCGATGATGACAGATTGAGTTATGGTCAAGCATAAAATTATTTACTAGTGGACTCCCGCGGGTTTGCTCGCATTATTTCCGGATAAAAAGTAGCCTACGACTTCATACTACCTACTACCAAAAATCATGATGATCCGTTCAGCCGTTTTTGCGTGATGAGCGTTAAAATAAACGAATAAACAGATAAACAAAGAAATTGTTGAAACGTGTTCTGCAAACACTTTTTTTTTCAATATTTCAATGTTCAGTTGCATGATTGTAAGGGATTCTTCTGACTGAATTATTTTATATACGCCTTACTTTTGTTTCCACAATAATTACGAGTGAAAGCTTTCAACGCGCGACTATAAAATAGCATACCATTTTTTCTTGAATAATAGTTTTATTAGTTTACATAAGTAATACACATTGACAAATCACACTCAAATTATAAAATCTAAAGTTAGTTAATTCTTATTTTCGTCTTTATGACCTACAGACGGGACCTACAATTTTACGTGTCATCCGACCCAGGAACGTGCCCACTAAGATAATTAATGCCTTATATGTATATATTGTATATACCAACCTTTACCTCGACAATGGAAGTAAGTTGCCGCGACACAATGAGCGATGGATCAGCAATCGGAAACTAAGTACGGTAATGGTATTGTGATGGTGATTTCACGGAAATTCTTGCTGGTATTTAGCACGATCATGTGTTATGGACTTTACTGCTTTATTGGCTTAAGATAATGTATGTAATTTGGTAGTTATATAAAGTTACAATTGATGACAAATTTAAATATATTTGTAAGACAGTTTGATTTTAGATTTACAAGTACTTACTAGTTTTGACTTTGAGCGTAACGCTAAAACATTTATTTCGACATTCTATTCCATTTCGAGAAGAATGAACATATATACGCACTACAGTTTCAAACGTGATCTAACCAGCAATTTCCCAATACAAGAAAATTTCTTAAAATATAATTCCAAACTAAACAAACTATGACACCAGAGTTGGCCACTCTCAAGAAGAAGAACTTACTTACTCCAAGCTTACGAAAGCAAAGCTTTAAAACACACAAACAAAGTACAACAACATGTGAAGTAATTCACAAACCATGTAGCACTCCTGCACTCTGTTGTAGACAAAGAAATACGCCAAGTTATACCTAACTATAGTAACTATACTATAGAGTTCAACTTTTAAGTACATGTTTGAGGGAAACCTCGATAAAAGGTATTATTTTGAAGTTGAAGTTTCTGGAATAATGATAAGCTAGATATATAATAATGTATAGAAAATAACTCCCTTACGACTTCATTCTGCAGGCGAGTGATGACCCTCAGTCATGAGGAAATACGGCTCAAAAAGATGTATGTATATAATATGCGAATGATAACTGAAAGTTTTATACAATACATTTTAACTTTTATTAAGTTCGCTATTGTAAACAACACATGCACATCTATCTACTTCTGACTTGTAACTATGGAGTTATGAATAAATAATTTTTATTTGTATTTGTAATATCAAAGTTTTTACATATTAATCTACTTATATAAAAGTAAGAAATAGAACAGAAATATCGTAATTTCTTTCATTAGGATTTTGCGCCAACTTACATACCTAAAAAGGTTAGTGTTCATGTTCCCAATAAAACCACCTCAAAGTATACAGTTTCCTGTTCCTATGAATAAAATGTTAATAGATGCAAAGAAAATGAGGTAAGTAATCAACAGATACTTAAATTGAATCGCATATTTCACATCATGCATATCTAAGTAGGTATCTATTAAACGGAAAAGAATTGATTGCCGAAAATTAAAATAAAATCTATATCTGTGATGATGTCATGACATAACGAATGGCAATTTAAGTAATTACTACCTACACATTGATTTATGGAGAACTAATCAGAACTAGGGATGTGGCTGGTTAGGTAAGAACCGGTTAGTTTGAATTTATCGAACTACATAATTAGTGAAGATGATTCTTTTTTACGTAGTGATTATTTCAAAAAGATAAGTTACGAGCAGAAAAATAATATACAGAAATTTAGTAAACCAGTAGATATGGTAACACAACAAAATTTGGATATGCACACAAAACCTACCTATAGTATGTATATACCTATATAGTTCGTGCGGTAATAAAATCAGACAAAAGATGTCATCCTTATTATAATTATATAAATTTTGTTGAAATTTTACCCGAATGATGGTTTCAGGAGTACTTCAGTCATAGTTTTTTTTAAAAGCTTTTAAAAAAGTCACTCATTTTAAGTTCACACAGTGGTTAGGAGTTCCGGCCAAAAAAATTCGTCCCACTCCGACCAAATCAAAATCATCTCCATCACTAGCTAGTCAACCATCTATACCTAATACATACTTATAACAAACCAAACCGGTTGTCAGATATAAATGTGCTCTATTTTTAATTTGGGTGCCTCAGTACTTCGCCTGGCAGTCGGTACTCATTCGTTTGAAACGGTACCACGTCCAGTTAGCTTAATGTGAGAACTCTCTTTATCTCGACCATCGCCTCAATGGCCCATAAAAGGTCCGTTTTTAGCTGCGGATATTGGACGTACCAGACTCGTTGCATGGTAGATGTGTTAAAGGTTATTGTGCACGAGATGACCGGCAACGCATTATTCTTTTGTTAAGAGAAATATTTTTACTTAGATTTTGTTTATAAGTATAAATCAAATTCATTTGAAGGCTACTGCGTGGCCCATCCATATTTTACAAATATTCAGAAAGGATTAACCGTCTTATTATGTAATTTGATATTAAAATAAAATACAAATCTGTATAGTTGTTGGTACTCAGCATTGTTTGCCCCCTCTTTTAATATCATTTTACTGTAAATATGGTCAAAACATACGCGTATAGACATATTTCACTGTTAATATTTGCCGCAGCACGTCTCTCGCACGGACAATGTCTGTCCATGTAAACTAATCATAAGGCGTGTACTGTGAAGTGATTGCAGGTCATATACAATGGAAATTTCAATCAGATGGTTGAATTAATGGGTATCAAAGATGATGGAGGTAAGCCTTTTTGACGGTGAACCGTAGGTCAAGAACAAGCGATTTGAGGTCCATAAGATATTTGTTCTTGGTCAAGGTTTCAGTATTTGTAAGCGATTATTTAAATTTGACACTATATAAGGACGTAAGTGACAGCTTGCAGTATATAGACACAAGGTAAGCACAGTTCTCAACAACAGTTTGTTCTATGAACAAACTGGTACATGCAAAAAATTATGTGATTTCATTAATTCGCTTGGAGAACAAAATCTTTGAATTTTTTGAGGAAACAGAAAAAGGTAAAGCATTTACGTTTGCCACATTAAGATACGATTAAGTAATAGTATCATTTATTTCTTTTTTGATAGCAAGTTGCTACTTTCATGTCATACTAGATACTTAATTACCGCCGTGTCTCAGTCCCTGTTACCTGTATCCAGTCGTTTCCTTTCCATTGGGGACAATTAAATAGCAATGTGAGAAAACTACCATTTCAGATTTAATTCATACAAGGTTATTTGTAATTAAAATACAAAAGAAACGTATGGAAGTTGATATATATTAGCTAAAAGAAAACGTTAAGTTCAGGTTTTTTTTATGATAAAGAAGCCTTTTACTCGTCGTAGTTTTTGCTAGAATAATTAAATTATGTTCAACACATAAAAATATAAGCAGACTCTCTGATGCATACCACAAAATAGCACATGAATCTTGTAGTTGATTTTAAATTCGGTATGATTATTTTGGTTGGCTGTCGTCATGAACTCTTATCACTTATTACATCTTAAGAAAAATTTTGTTTGATACTAACTCTGTATAAAGCTTATAAAAAAACTCGAAGGGTGCAAACACGATCAGCTTTGCTCGTCTTGGCGGGAGTAATCATTGCATCCGTTGGAAATGTACGTCGGTGGAAATATGTAACAGATACACATCTCACATTTATAGAATAGCTGAGAAGTCGTAATATGCAGGTTTTTTTATAAACTTGTCATAAAAAAAATAATTATAGACGGCATAAAGCCTATGGTTCATAAAATATGTTTGTATATTAGTTATATCTGGGTTAAATCTGCCCTGCCCCAAGATCACAAGTGAAACCCAAGGGCACTACCTACCTTTTCTCGAATATTATCTATTTATGTAAGCATCTTTCTTACTAACACCACCTACACAATACACATGAAAATTACATAAACGGCAAAAAGTTAAATGAAAATTGATTCAGCCGTTTTTAAAGTTTAGCAACTAACTGATACAATTTTCAACTTTGGCTATGAAACATATTTTTTTAAAACAACAATTTGGGAAGAAAAACATCTGAACATCTTCACATCTTGAAATTAGCGAAATCTTTGTCACTGTTACCTCCTTACACAATGTTACGATATTACGCGTATAATTTCAGTGGATTGCAATAATTGTCTTGGCTACGTACTATGTGTTTACAAACTGACTTGTGAATGAGTTTAGAAAGTTTATTTAGAGCAAGTAGCGTTTTGACACGAGTTTATTTTGATTTATTATTGTGTAATACTTGATTACTGCTAAATTATAATGTAACTGAAGTTTAATATGATATGTTACGATAAACGTTTTAGGCAAATGTTTAGTGAGCTTAATTTGTTTTTAATTGTGCAACCAGTGTTAATTACTTTTTTGTGAACATCTATTTTGAAATGCAAAAGTTCTGATTATATATAAATTAAAAATAAAACTATATTATATATAAAACTAAAAGGACTGATTGACTGCACGCACATCCCAAACCGCTGGACGGATTGGGCTGAAATTTGGAATGAAGGTAGATTTTAAGATGTAGGCATCCGCTAAGAAAGGATTTTTGGAAATGCCACTTTTAAAGGGGTGAAATAGGGGATGCAAGTTTTACTTCTTAATGCGAGCGAAGCCGCGAGCACCCACTAGTATGCTATAAGAGTCATTTGTGTATTTAAATAAAATAAATACAGACGGTAACATGTTCTGCGTTACTGTAACAAATAATTATGTAAGATAATAATTAATAAGATAATATTATGTTTGGTTACTGGTAACGAATATTTCTTAAGAAAATAATAATAGTTTTTACAAGATTTAAGTACTCCACAAGCGTGTCCGTGTGATAGTAGAAAGCCCTAGAAACGATCTTTCTGAAAACAGAGCAAAACTGCATGATCTTTACCACCTTAACAGTACTTAGATCGTGATGACCATCCACTGGCAGGCTTTTTTTATAATAACAATAGCCGTTACCAGGCGATCATGAAGTAAGAAGAGGTAGTCGACCGTTAGGAAAACAATACTACTGAACTTTCACGACATTCCATATTATACCATAACACAATTTATATAAGGTCTAGTTTTGATTGCGTAGAAGTCATAAAATGCTTCGAGTTTTTTTTCCAACTAACAAGCGAATCTAATCTCTAATTCGAGAGGAAGTGAAGTGAAAATAGGTTGATAGGAAACAGTTTAAACGTGCTTCTGTTGGCACAAAAAATAGCCGTATTTTAACTAAGTGCCGACGTAATGTCTCGGGGTAAATAAACTAATGATATTGAATGTCGATCAATCAGAATGAATCGTTTTTGTGAAATGTAGATCAATGTCAAGAGTTATTTAATAGGTATTGGATTAGATTGAGACTTTTTTCGATTTGACTCTGCTTTTTCTGTATTTACGGAAGTGTGAAGTAAATAGCTTTTTCAGAGAAATGCGCAAAAGATACTAACAAGCTTGAGACATCTTTGTTGAGATTTTGTTGAGTCAAACTGTCAGTAAAATGTTGCATTTATCAAAGAGTAAACAGTATTAAGATAAAATAGTGTTACAGATGTTGTAAAATATATTCTTAGAAAACACAAGCAATATGGAATAACATCATGTAGGTAACCACTAACTTATAAGTTTGTATGTGACAACACTATTTACATACTTTCAGTCATTCAATTATGTACTCACAATCCTTTTTGTGTCAAGTTAAATCTTGTAAAATGCCCGTTGAATATTTAAACCATGACACACATTTTCCGTCAATTCCACTTCGATAACTGATTTTATGGACTTGTAAAGGCAAAACAAGCGTATTAAATTTGACATGGCAAAAAAGTAGGCTCAATATAAAACCTGCGCCAAAAAAGTACAAAAAAGTTTAAGCTCCCATTAAAAGGATCACTAAGTTGGTATATTGTAATTAATTTTAAACCAAACATTGGGATGGTTGCCTGTAAGAAACATTATATTATCACTTATACAATTATTAAACTTTAACTAATAAATATAATCATCATAAAGCTTGTTTGTTCTTACTTCATACTTCAACGGCTAAACCGCTGTAGATCAAATACACTATGGAGATCAAGACCCTTAATACATCTATAGGCAACTTTTTACTACGGATTAACGCGGAAAACTCCATTGCAAGATGCCGCTACTAATAATTATATATTATCAAAGTTATCATACATTATGTCCGTTGCATCAAAAGCTGCATAAAGTGATGCGCTCGTGCATATGCGCACGTATTTTGCGTGCGCATAACTTGGCGTACTGGGCGCGTGAGACCGGCGGCCGAGCGGTCACTCTGTTGTTTATTTTGTCATCTGACTTTAAAGAGAGAGAGTACATTTCTCTCAGCTCTCATATTGATGGGAATAGACCAATCATTCGTTTGTGGGGACTAGATTAGGCACCTGATTAAACTAGGCTACAATTAATTCACTTGACGAAGAGAGACCTAAGACGCCAAACGCAGAAGATTGACATCATATTGACATAAAAGTTGTTGAAACATGTCGAGTTAATTTTTGACATAATTATTGACGTAAGGGCTAGCCGGTTATAACAATCAAAATAAAAGTAGTTGATCTTTTTATTTTGTTGCAACGGATCTCTAAATCATTGTTTTTTTGTATATGTAATTTTCATGCGAGAACAATGTGGGCAAAGCCGCGGGCATTTACAATGGTGTAAATAAAAATTGTATACTGTTTAAATGAAAGTTTACCTAAAACACTCATAATGTTTTAGGCAGTCTTGTCTTATCTTTAATCTACCTAATTATTTTTAGTTTTACAAACAATATAAAATTAGAAAGTTTAGTACTAAATCTACGTTAGAACCAATATGGTTCGATCGCTTCATGTTTATTGGAGTGAAATTAGAAATAATTGCTGGTTATAAGTTTTATCACAATCGTGTAGGTTTTGAGTAGGAAGAAAATTAGCGGAGAAAAATGTTAATTGTATTTTTCTCAGAAATAAATTATGTTTAAAGATAGGTATTTATATTGATAATGTATAAGCTGAAGTCGTAACTAAGTACATACATATATATCAAGGAATATTAAAAGGAATGTAGTAACGAGTTTAAAAAAAAACCGGCCAAGTGCGAGTCGGACTCGCGCACCGAGGGTTCCGTACAAACCTGCAAGGTTAAATATTTTGTGATGTAACTAAAAATTTATGGTTTTCGTAATTTTTCCTTTATATATGCTATAAGACGTTGCTTCGTACCAAATTTCAAGATTCTGAGTTCACGGGAAGCACCCTGTAGGTTTTGATTGCCTTGCAAGTGTCGAAAATTTGCGGCATAAATGGCTGTATCTTTTGATTGCGTTGGCTTAGAAGTTTGATTTTTTCACAGCTTCAAGGGACAGTAGACCTGAGTAATTGATATAAATTTCAGCTTCATACCTCTACGCGTTCCTGAGAAAAAGGGTCTTGACAGACGGACGGACGGACGGACAGACGGACAACAAAGTGATCCTATAAGGGTTCCGTTTTTTCCTTTTGAGGTACGGAACCCTAAAAATATTATAACGTGATTTTAACAGAATTTAATCACATAAATGCTTGTTATGTTGACAAATTTAAACAACAGATAGAAAAAAAACTCTTATAAAGATAGTGGTCGTACGCACTCATGGGAAAGATGGAAAAGTTATCTAAAAATACAAGATACTAATTAAGATTACTAGAAAAAACAATTGAAACAAGCTTGTAAATTCAATATCAGCCCAATTATCAATTTGAAACGCAGAAGAAAGAAACAAAAGCGATCCATAATTATTATGACTTTCATAAAAACAGTATGAGCTTAGTTTTCTCACGAGAAATGTACGTTTTTGTTCTACTAGAAGTGGTCGGAACGCATTAGGATAAAGTTGCGTGCTACGTTAAGTGATTAACACAGACAAGACAGACGTGACAATTTTTGGGTTTAAAAATATTGGTCCATGTAAAAAATTGTTTTTATGGAATTATAATAAAAGAGTTCTGTCTGGGTATCGAACCTGTCTGTTTTATGACATAAAAATTATAGCACACGCTTGGAAAAAAATTGCTTGGCAATCAATAGATGTTCTTATTATTTTATCAAACCATAATAATTGATTTATGTAGAATAGAAAAATTCATATGATTCCAGCAACGTTCCTATCATTTTATAAAATAAGTGGTAATTGTACCCCGAACCAATCTTACAAACTACATCTGTATTTTTATTTATATATTTTAGAAATGTATCATCAGAAATAAGCACAGTTAATCTTGCGACACTTAAAATCTAGGTGCATTCATACCTTTATTTTATCACACCAATCTTTCAATTCCAAATCCATTTTGTTACATACTGTGACACGAGATTATCTCTCTGTAAATCATCCATTGCTGGTTATGCAAGACTAATTATAGCGTGATTTCTTCAGTAGTTTTCAGTGGATTATATTATAAGCGACAGTTTTGAGTGGTGCTTTAATTTGTTAGGAAATTTTGAATGTATGCTCTAAGTAGGTATGTGCTGGATTTAAACGAAGTATAGATAGCTCGACTGCTGAGCTGATTGATAAATAAATATGAACTTTCAAGCAAATATCTTTGTATATTATATTAAATATCAAATGTTGTCATCGTGGTCTGAACTGACTATGGACGGGTAACTCATGTTGAAACAGTTGAATCTAAATGATTCTATTTGCTGAATGGAATGTTACGACAGTCTGTCATAGTAGACGAACCAATGATTTAAATTTACCACATTTCATACACGTATGCTGAATCACTTTAAAGACTTTCGATACAAGATATTAGCTTAGCACGTGACTGCTCTGTTAGCTTAGTTGGTAGTGGCTCTGCCTTCTAATCAACAAACACAAGTAATTATGCATATTCAAATTTGTAATTACTTGTTGTTGAGTCTGGTCGTTTCAATGTATAATAAGTATGTATTTACAAACAAAGTATATATGTATTATATCCGCTATCTAGTACCTATGATACAAGCGTAAGCTTAGTACGGGGCTAGATGGCGCTGTGTGATATGTCCTGAAATATTTATTTATGTACATGGGGATTTCTAGATAAATCAAGAATGAAGCAATAATACTGTACAACACTAAAAAATCACTCCACAATACCTTAGCAAAGTAGATCACAGTGACTGGCCTGACATCATACCTGTAACAAAAACATACGGAATCAGATCAAGATGGTTTTTTATAGAAACACAATCCTATTCATATGTCATGTCAATGCTTAACCTATGTGAGTTTGAAATGTGAAATATGTTTTTTTTTATCATACACTGTTGACTTGTCATGAATATAAGTAGGTATGTCTATGTACACTTAGGCTTTACAATTTGAGTAACTATCTTAAAGTTGGAAAAATATCCCATGATAATTCTAAAAAAATAAGACCAAACCTAGTACATATTAATGAAAAGATAGATTGATAATTTTGTGTTTCTAAATATGCAATCGCATCTGCAGAGTGTTTAGAATCCTCCATTTGTCCGTCATACTTAGTTAGAGGACAGTCGAATACGAGTACTATGTGCTGGACAGTCTGACATTAGTCTACTCAGTAGAGAGTATAAAAAAATGCCATACGATAAATAAATAATATTTTTTGTGTTCATTGCAAATCATTTTATTAGTAAAAGATTCTCTTTAATTTTTCCTGAGGATAACATTGATCTGGCTTGATGTAGCAAACTTACAATGGATACATATGTCTCCACTGTAATGTAAACTCTGGTATTTTTTTCATTGTAGCATCTCTCTCTTGAGTCGTATTTCGTCATGACTGAGGGTCGTGACTCCCCCGCAGAATTAATTCGTTAGGGCAGTTCTCTTGGGCCGATACATCGTGGTGGGCGCCCAGGTCCTTCCTTCCTTCCATCATTGTAGCATATGTATATTTCAATATAATATATGCAATTCTATATAATTGGATAAGGAAAAATAGTGCTAGGTTCAATCCTCTACAAGTTAATTGTACCTGACTCACTCGCTTCTAAGCTACAACCAGTTTGACGCGTATAAAAACAATCTTAACTAGATAATTACATAAGGGTGTTTATAAAACACGATCTCGTCATGACAAATTAAAATAATTAAATAAAATACTGCAACGCTTCCGTATAATGGTCCAAATACCTTATAAAATTACTAAACACACTGTCGTGGGATTTTTTTTGAACCTTTCACTTTTAACGTGTTATTAATCATTCATGCTCACTTCTAAATAATGTCACATTATAATTGATCAATATTATGCAATCTTATGTAGCCTGATTGAATTCATTATGAAAATAGTAAGCAACTAAAGTATATTCAAAGAGCTTCACATATCTTCTTATTATTATTATTGAATGTGTTCCTTGCCCATATTTCAGAGCTTGGTTTTTAATCATTACATTTTGTGTATGTCTTTTTATTTGAATTATGTTCTGCTTTCTTTTGTTTTTGTGTGATTTCCTTCAATGTATATATTGCCTTTAAATATCAGTAATATGTAGTTTTGTCTGTGAGTAGGTATGTTTGTATGTTGTTACTTTGAATGTTATATTTGTTATTATGTTTTATTTTAAATTATTTAACATGTGATAAGTAGCCAGCTTTACGGATTTCCTCTAGTGTAGTCCAAACTAGGTTACCTGGAAGAGATCACTTTAGTGATAAGGTCGCCCAATGTCCCTGATTACCTTCCACCTTTATGTTAATTATGTTCTTTTTTGGTGTACAATAAAGTATATTTGATTGATTGATTGAATGTGAGTGGCCAATTGATATCGATAGTTTAACAAACCGACCTTAGGGTCTCTGATATGGCTTAACAATTCTTGTGGCTGTCTCTGACGACGTCCAGAGTCCAGTGATCAAGCGCTAGATCTCTGTTCACATGAACCAGAACAAAAAGTAATTCATGCATATTTTTATTTTTACTAGGTATTTAGACGTATTTTGGTTAACTTGCCCTTTACAGTATCCAAATTAGTTTTAGTAGCTATGGTGCTATGGGTTAAGCCTAAAATAAAGGTTTTTTTTATATTTAACGACTTTATCTAATATGTATAGACTGAATATTGTAAAGACTGAAGAAAATTTATCCACAACCAAGTTAAATTCATTAAGAATGCACACGATATATGCTTAAAACCAGACATGTTCATTACGAGCAATGACCCCGTTTAATTTAATTCACAGCGTCATAAGTATCGTGCATTACTAATATTTTTGTGCAGGTTTTGCAGACGTATTATCTACTGCTAATAAAAATAATTAAATATACCTAATAGTTGTTGGTTACTTTCAAGCAACGAATACAAAATTATGTATTTACTAACAACATACTTATTTTTGTCTAAGTAATACAAGGAAAGGAAAATCTTTTTTAAATAGAGAAATAAAGCCTATTTTTATTTTATTTAATACAAGGAATACATACTTAGTTACATATAAGTACTTATATAACACACCCGTACATATACGAATCTGTCGGTAAATGTATATAATCTACATAACCCATTACATCATAATATTCATAACGCAAAGACATTGATCGCTGATCGTAATAATTTGAATATTTTAATAATTTATTCATAACATCTCGATTTATCATACGTAACTGTACTTATAAAGCCCATATGAGTCATTTAATACCGGAAAGTGCATTTTCAGTTTGCTATTAAAGTTTATCTTGTGGAAAGGTTTTGAGTACCTGAAAATCAGCGCTGCAGAGCAATCTGCAGCATTAATGCTGAGGTATGACCTTTTTTGACGCACGGGATACATCAATGTAACATAATACCTTTATATTCTACCTGTTGTTAACTTTTGTATGTATATATTGTTGTGTCCTGTGTGTCCAAATAAATGCTTTGAATTTGAATTTGATTTTTTATTTGAGTAATAAACTGTATCATTGATATACTCGTTGATATAAATCAATGTTTTATATATTTTATAAATAAACATCAACCTAACAGAGAGCCCCAATATATATTTAAAATACATATTATTGGCTAGTTAGCTTTCGAAATAATGACACAAAGCTGGATTGAACTTTGTATTATGATAATTAAGATTTGCACATAATATATAAATGATACACGAAACATTGCTGTTTAGCGCTTTGCTTCAACGTTTATTGTACGGACGGCAAAGCTTTGGAACACTTTCCCAGAAGCTGTGTTTCCTGCGAACTACAATCCAGGGGTTTTCAAATCTAGAGTTAATAGGTATCTTCTAGGTTAACGTGTTACACCCTAGGCTGCAGCAATGTGCAGGCTGTAGTCAACCGTAAACCTATCCCACGTAAAAAAAACCCACTCTCATACAATAAGAACAAAAAATCGTGAAAAATAAGTAAATCTATAAAAAAACTCAAAGTATTGTCTTCATTACTAGCATACAATGTAGATCAAAGTTCATAAATACTTAGTACATAGGTTTAAGACCTAGGTGTAACTCTAGCCCTAGGCGTCACGCTCGATCGCCTATCTGTCACGTCTAGGCAAGCCAGTGTATAATGTATGACAAAACTGTTCACGCGATACTTACTGTCTGAGGTGACGAGAAATATATTGGTGATTATTTGAACATACAGTAGTTTATTAATTGCAGAGATTGGGCAGATAGATACCAAATTGAACCAGGCGTTACTTTGCCTAAATCCATTGTGGATGAAACTCTACAAAACAATTAAGTTTGATGTTTGAAGCCGGCTAAAGAGCAGTCGCAGCGGAAAATCACTACATATTTCTCCAGTTTCATCTAGGCAGCTAAAGTATAAGGCAAAGGTACGAAAATGTAGCTTGCTTCTAACGTCTATACTTTGTCCACGTATTTTTTACTTGTGACAGCACGCCTATGATTACGCCTATGATGTTTCTTAAATTACCTACTGATGTGATGAACAATAGCGTCAAATGTAACAGTTCATAGATACGTTTTTATGGTTCGGTTTTTTTCGTTTTTTTTCCTTTTATACTCCAATGGATGTAACCAGAGTGCTAAATAAATAGATACTAATATCATAGTCCATCTATGCCAATAAATATCAGGTTATTAGATTTATGTACATAAACTTTTTCTGATTTCTTATACGCTACAGATTTTTTCCACTAAACCTCGTTACAAATTAAACAAACAGGTTTGTTTTATTTGTATGTAAATTTTATTTAAAACTGTTGCCATTACAGTGAATGAAGGATATAATTTTATGTCACTTTATAATGTAATTTCGAATGTTTATGTGCGATTTTCTCTAAGTAGCGAAAGTTGTCACGCAAAACGAAACGAAAGTAAAAAAGTTTCGTTACTTGCAACATTAATGTATTTGTGATATTGTAAACGGTTCGGATTATGTATTTTAAGTGTATACCTTCAATACAGGTAAAGACATTTTAAGCTTTATGAGTCTACATCAAATTGATCACTAACATCCTATTTATTACTTTATCGTTTAGGTATTGTTTTATCAAAAACAAGACAATATAAGAAGAAACAAGATTTATCCAATAAAATGAATGAATGAATAATTCACAAATTAATTCACTTAGATATCATCCAAGTTAAAAATACATACAGACAACACGCGGGGAATAAATTTTTAGATAAATACGTTTTTATTTATTTTTTTACGCTTTTACTTATACAATCTTCATTTCTACATACAAACTTACTAAAGTAGGGACAAGATAATAGGTCACTTTTGACAGATGTCAGTTTTATATTCATAGTGAGGTGACCTGCTTAAAAACATCGATTAAATGAATGAATCGAATGAATCGATACAGACTTGAAACATATGTGAATTTTAAAAATGATCATGCGAATCCCTGTCACATTATTATTTTTTCTTTCATAAATTAAAGGAGCAAAATAAGACAAGTACCTACGTAATTTACCAAAAAAATTGCTTTTATTCACTTTTATATTATTTATTTTTATAGTTAGTTAAAAGAATAATAAATATGTATAATTAGGTTTTACTATAATCACAACGTGGTTATAAATTTATGGTGATTTTTCTTCACAAGTAATCATTGCATTCGATTCAACTTACAATCCTATCAGCTTTCGATTTTTAGAGTAACATCCCTAGTGTTTAAAAAGAAAAAGGGTTGACTGACGCAACATTGTAACGACGTTCAGTTCTTTAGATCAGAAATTGTTTATTATGTTTAGAATGGTTTATTAGTGAAAGCAAATCGTAAAATTACTCGTATCGGTCATTATAACAATAAATATGTAAACGTAATTGAAAAAAGTTAAGCAATTGTGCAGTTCTTATTTTATGCCCGCCGTTACAAGGTCACGTTGTTGAATTTTGATGAAATGTCAAAAGTGACCTATTATCTTGTCCCTACTGTACATTACGTCTTCTACATTACAAAAAAGCCAAATTATGCCAATGTAAAACTCTCTCCATAAAATTAACCTCACAAACAACAAGAGACACCCAGAAACGCAGCAATTTAACTGTAAAACACCAATGAAAGTCGAGTAAGTTAATAGGATTAACAAACACACAAGCTTTAATTTTACAGCGGCGTTAAAAAGTAACTGTAAGAGGAAAACTGGTTGCCTTGGAAAGTAAAATGGAAACTGACAGTCTGTCCGTTAGATGTCGTAGATGTAAGTCTGCATCATAGGTTCTGTAATATTAATAACTGGCTAACTTACAAAGCTAGATCAACGTGTGATTTGTGTAATCTTTATCTCTATAGCTTTGGTTTCCTAGGAAAGCGGTGCCATCGTATAGCGGCCGTGATATTACGGACGCAAAAATAATTAAAGTAAATTACGGTGCAAGTTGCCGCTCTCCAGGAAACCGCGCCATTTCGTTTACATAGACAACGTTTTAGTGACGTCATTCACCGCTGTATTACGGCCGCTATATGAAGGCACCGCTCTCCTAGGAAATCAAAGCTTTAGTAACTAAAACGTCCAGTCACGTGGAATTCGCGTATGTTGTTTATGCGTTTCGGGTGTAATGTCAGAGCGTGCGTTCTGGAACCGCGGCAGCGCTCAGACATCTCTATCTTGCATCGGTAGTTTTGAAAAGGTCGACGCGGTCAGTCCTTGGATGGGTGACCGAAAAGTGGCATTCCAGTTTGGGCGCTTCCGTGGGTCGGATGACACGTTAAATTGTAGGTCCCGGCTGTTTGCCTAGTACGGCAGTCGTTACTCGTTAAGTGTCAGAGGCCCTTAGGGCGGTTTAAAAACTCTCGAAATCAGAGTTGGCCACTCTCATTCGATAAGAAGAAGAAGTTTTGTAAACAAATTTAAAAGACATAATGAGCTGATTATTTATTTATCGCTGGTTAGTTCGTGTAGTCGAGTTCGAGTAAATATTTTGTGATGGAGGCATGTTTTCCGTGGAACCGATATTATTTATGTCAATTATTTATTCCTCTCTTTTGTGGTGATATAAATAAATAAATAAATATTTCAGAACATATCACACAGCGCCATCTAGCCCCATACTAAGCTTACGCTTGTGATATGATAAATATTATTGACAATAACATATAAAGAAAACAAGGAACAAAACTAAACATGCTTAGATTTTTTTTTAAAGTCGTAAAATTGTCAGAGTGCTCCAGCTTTCTGGATAATAATAATTATACAAAATGTAGGTAATGATATACATAGGTACATTAAAACATTACAATTAATAGGTCTGATTCAAACTAAAATACAGTATCAGGTTTCGAATGTATTTCGTGGGACAAATAACCACTTCAATACAAATATAATTTATCAGTAAACAATAAAATCCCCAGTTCACCTTGGCGAGTTGTCGCGTGGGTGTTTTATAAGCCAGGCCAGCTAATCTGACATCAATCAAACATTTCACCGCTCCGAAATTAAATGATTTTAATAACACAGCCATGCGACTATTATGACGCAACTGTAGTGCAATCCGGAACACACACAGAGTTATTTGTTAATTTAGGGTTTGGTGCTGAAATAAAAACAGCGTTACTAATTACTGTAAGTTTCTTCTAGGCAAGCGCGCTAGACCGTAGACTATAACGTTGCTTACCATCAGGCAAGTTGTAGTGAAGCGTAAGCCTATATCACGTAAAAAAAAAAGTTTTGGTGCGTCTGTAAAGAGCAAAACAGGAACCAATAAAAATTACTAAGAGATGCAATCGACTGAAACTGATAAGTACACAATTATGAAGGAACAAAAAATTGTTGCACTACACTAACTCTGTATAATAGAAGCACAGAATACATAATACAAATATAAGTTAAAATTAAAATATTCATAGCAGTTTCAAAATAACATCATAATAACAGGTCTCTCATTGGTGCTTACTCGGTTATCTAGATCGGAAGAGTTTAATTGGTCAAAACTGCATGGAGTCTGACAGACGACGATATTATATGAATACTTCTTCTTAACGAATGAGAGTGGCCATCTTTGGTGTCGAGAGTTTATCAAGCCGCCCTAAGGGCCTTTCACTTGGCTAAATGACTGCCGTACTAGACAAACAGCAGGGTCCTACAATTTAACGTGTCATTTGACCCACGGAAACGCCCAAAATAGAATGCCGCATTTCGGTCACCCATCCAAGAACTGACCGCTTCGAATGAGAATAGTAAAAATCTGTAACAGGATTTAACGGATATTACGAAATTAAACTTGACTTAAGAAGTACTTTAAGTATATGAGAAAAATGAAAGAAATCTTAGGTCCACTTACCACTGATTCTTAAACAAACTTATTTAGGGTCGAAAATATTAAAACAATGACTAAAAGTGTTTAAGACCCGTAAAAGTTGTGCAAACCAATAACTGGTTTTATTTACATACTTTAAAATTATCAGATAAAACGTTCGAAACCATGGTCTACATGGACTACATCTATATCTCTTTGATCGATAAACCAATACCCATATGAAGAGTCATCTACAGAGTTTAAACACAACTTTCTTCACCATTATTGTAAGTCATTTTACGTAAATCTCAGCTTTCTCCAAATAGAGCAAGTCATGGCTTCGATAGAGTTAGCAATAAGTGACATTCAATGTTTTGTAAATAAAAATGCATGAATAAGACGGTTTCTAAGGTCAGCGGTCACTTGCGTGGATGAAAGTAAAGTCAAAACTTAAAACTTATAAAATATTATAATAATAATTTATAAGTTCCGAACAGCAGTTTTACAGATAATTTGATTATTTTCTTTAGACAACCATTCTGTAAATTATGTAAGTAGATAATATTCATAATTTGTTTGCCAATGATGACTTATATTGAGAGAGAGAGTAGATCACAATACTCGTTCGGATAGGTTCAAAACTAATTCATCATCATCATTACCAGCCTTGTCCTGCTGATTGTTGACATTGCTGAGAAGCCTCTTTGCACCGCGTCATATGAACAGTATGCTATAAATTGGTAAGTTTCAGAGTTTTATTTCACTTGTTTTGAACTATCTAAAAGTAGTGTAGAGATGATACATTTAACATTATTATAGCAAATGTAGCAGAGATCTACTCTAATCACTTACTGGATGCCAACAGATGAGTCAAGCGCAACAATGCAGCAAGACTGTGTGATTACTCGGAGAATAGCGCGGTAAAAACGTGAAACGGAACGTAAAAAACGCGTTCCATTCTACGCAGAGCTTGCGGTTTGGAAGCAATTTGCAGCCGACGTGTGGGTGCTACTACGTTAGAGTGGTCATGGTTATGTGAGAACGTATTAAATCTAGCTATATATATATATATCAAAATCAGTTTCATAGCACGATACATGTATACATTCATTTATAATATAAGTTAGTATTTCCCGTTTTGTGGACCATGAATAAAAAACACATAAATCAAGTAGGTAGTAAGTATCTAATTCTTTTTCGTTTTAGTTATACACCTCATAAATGAATAGTATGTATGTATTTTAACGTAAGATTTACATTGTAAGTCGCGAGTTAGAATTTCGTTCGTCGCATAATGTTGGGAAATGCCGGAAAAACTTCGATATTTTACAAACTCCGATGGTGCTTGGCTTAGGTACCTACAGATTCATTTTATTCAATATACTCGTATACCTACATATTTTATAAGATACCAGCAATGACAAGTTTTATTTACTAAGAGGGAAAATAAAGTTTTATTTGGTTTTGTTTTGATATAATGAGGTGGAAAGCCCACAAAAAGGTAAAAAAGCTCGCGTTCCATTCCACGTAGTTGTGGTTTGTAATCTGCGAAATGGAGCGTTATCCGCGGACGGTGGGTGCTGGCACTGCTGGCACTGTGCTGGGACATGCTGGCGGTCAAGTGCAGGGAAATGATGTGGAAAATTCAGTAAAAGTAGAGCAGAACGTAATGTTTACAAGACACTTAAGTTCAAAGTCATGGTCCCAGGTGTGGTCAAAGTAGGAGCTGCGAGCAGTTTTAGACCTTGAAAGTACCTATATTTTAGTTCTGTAGATGGTGAGCGATAATGTGATTTCTCTTCAAAGATAAGAAAAGAATGTGTTAGGTACAATAATTTTAATAGTTTTGTTTTTCTCTATATTTTGTGCCACATATGCGACCTCGTAAATGAGGCAATTGTCATAAGTACAAAATAATACAAAATGATTTCAAATACCCAATATACAATAACATATGTATACGGTCAAGAATAATTGGCATAGATCCATAAATTATTGTTCGATGAAATGATGCAACAAAATTCAAACACGTTGCACTTTCCAATTTATTTATGTTCCAATATCGCCTGTATTACAATGTAGTAAAAACCAATTTTGTTTCATGTACTAGTTAATAAGACACTGTATAAAATATGAATACCTAATGTTGTGATTATCTCATAAAATTTTGATTAAAATTAAACAGGTCGGTTACTGAAGCTCACTATATTTATCCAATTAGAACTTGTTTGGTTTTAAAACAAAGTTTATTAGTTATACATTTAATACAAGCTTCAATTTGAGTTTAACTTGTATACGATAGGTGCTTATAGATTACGCTGATATTGTACCAAAATATTTGGGAAATTTATTCATTTAACAAAATAATTAATCAAAATTCTGTTAGCTAGTTGGTATTGGCTCTGCCTTCTAATCTAGATGTGCGGGTTCGATTCCCGCATAACACAAGTAATTATGAATATTAAAATTTGTAATTTTTGTGTTGAGTCTGTTCGTTTCTATGTATAATAAGTATGTATTTACAAAAGAAAAGTATATTGTATTATATCCGTTATCTAGTGCCCATTATGCAAGCTTAATCTTAGTATGGGGCTAGATGGCGTTGTGTGATATGTCCCGAAATATTTATTTATGATGTATTTATTTCTGTCTTAGGGATTTGATTTAAACTATATTGAATGTAAACAAACATCTAGTTGCCGAATGATGGCTTTTGTATTCCTAATTCTACGGCGTTCTTGCTAGAAACATGGAAAGGATCACGTATAAATTCTGCGCGTGCGTCGATCATCTCGTGATGGTTGCGAATTATTCGCAGCAACATTTTTATTCCGTGAGAGAATCGATTTGCGATCGAATCAAGATGAGAGCTGATTGGTGGCTGAATAATTTGTAGATACAGTTACTAGATCTAGATCGTGTATCCGTTAATCCTAGATGGAATACATTTTGTATGATATGAATATAATATAGTTCGACACGCAGAGAGCTGTCCGTAGAAACTTAGAATATAGACGAGAAGTAACATTTTGTTTAGTTAAAAGTGTCGTTGTAAAGTTGTCTTGACAAAGTTTTTTTTTTAAAGTCAAGTAAGAATTTTGATTCGTTTTAGTAAAATTGGATTGTGTCAGCCATGAGATCGAGAATTCACCACTATAATTTGTTTAAATTATTTCTAAAATCTTTTACATATGTATAGCTTAGATAACTGTAACTTCTACTTTAGGCGCTGAAAATAACAGCACTCAATCCACCACGCTACACAGTCATAGTAAGTACTAACGTATGGTATCCTTTAGAGGATTACAGTCTAACCATCATAGTTCCATTGTAACACGCTATAATTCCCATCGAACAACGCCTCAAGCGCCAACAACCCCCACTTACGAGTCATTTTCACCAAATACGAGAGACAAAAACGACGTTACTAATTTGAATATAATAGAAAACGAATCCCAAGATGGCCGACAAAATGAATGCCAATTTATATGCAAAAGTCGGGAACGTAAAGGGCTACATCTGCCGGTGTCGAAGGAAATTATTGCAATGGACAGACGTTCATTTTATGCATTTATGCATGTTTTAATATGCATACTTACTATATTACTTGTTCTTATATAGTATGCATGGTGTAATGGTTAGGAATGTGCATTCAAAATATTTAACGGTCACGGGCAAGCTAACCTTTGACGGCAGGAATCTGAAAACATTGGCTTTGTTCGAGCCAAAGTGCGTCGTTAATATTTTGCTAGGATTCTAGGAAGTGTGGTGTGGCGGTAGTTAGTATAACTACTCAATTATAGCTACTTATAAAATGCTGGTAGTAAGTTGTGTCTAGAGCTAGTAATTTAATTAGCTTAGGATAAAACGAGGATCACATCAGAGATAGGCTACGTAACTTAATTCCAACAAAAAAAAGGAATGCAATTACATAATCCTTAAAAAAATAAGTCTCTGAAGTAAGAATACACTGTCCATTAAAAGTTTTATGTGAATTAATTGTAAAGCATCCTTAGCTGTATGATTGATAAAAATAAATTCCATCTCTACAAGTTTCGACAGGTTTCTTTAGTAAAAAATATTCACTTGACGAAAACCATTCAAGCCGGGTAATTTTTAAAATAACCAAAGAAATGATGCTGTATTTCTGCAAAATAACAACGTTTTCTGCGCACTCAGGAAACAATAACACTTGTAATGTCGGTTTAAAAGGCCCATAATGCGAACCTGCAACCCAGCGCGAGCTGCAATTTTTATCAATTAATCGCCATTGGGGGATTCTGTTACTCGGACCGATGAAACTTGTCCCAAGTGGACGAGATGGTATACAATAATTGCAAATGCTACTTTGAACGCACAATTTATTTCTCTTTGTTAAAATTATACATACTTAATTATAAAAAAATATAGGTATATGTATTATTAAGAACTTTTCCGAAAAATATTTGTTGAATTTCTTTGTTTATTGTCTTATTTATAAATTATGTAAAAAACAGGCGTTATTATAATTGAAAGATACTCTATTCTATTGTCAAAACTAGAAACACTGCAGTAGAAGAGATATTTTCTAAAATCGCCTTATACTACAATTATTTAAAATGTTAAAACTTAAAAATACAACGCTTTTACTATTGGGACGAGCATCCCATCCTTCGAGCCGAGTCCACCACTATTATATTGTGCTAGCTACTAAAGTATAACTGGTCGTATAAAATAAAATAGCATAATGATTAGGCTGGCTAAGATGAAAGTAATTATGCTAAAAATAGCTTGTCCAGCGTCGCCACATACCGCGGGAGTTGTTTTTATGGAGGCCTCAAGTTGGAGCGCTAAAACGAACACAATGCTATTTTTCCATGTCACATGACTAAGATTATCATAATTTAGTACAAGGATATGTTACAAATTTTACTTGTGTTGAGTCTGGTCGTCTCTATGTATAATAAGTATGTATTTACAAAATAAAATTATAGAAGTATTATATCCGTTATCTAGTACCCACGACACAAACGTTTGCTTAGTATTGGGTTAGATGGCGCTGTGTGCAATGTACCGGATTTTTTAAATTAAACTGATTGTTATATGTATGAGGGTGGATTTATGCACTGCAGTGGGCTCTTTGAGCTGATGGTGATGATAATAAAAAACTGATTGTTATATTGTTCGTTATTACTTTCAGACTTTAGGTACTCTAATATTGTATGGCTAAAGAACGTAAATAAAATTAAAACTACATAAATACATACTTACATCAATCTATTTGTGTTTGTGATAACAACAAAAGTTAAAGACCGACAAAAGATTCCAATTTGCTTTAAACATATTTACGATTATTTTTAATTGGAAATGTTAATTGACCGCGGCTGCAGGAATGCGGGGTTGTTACCAATAATTAAATACACACAGTCTATGTTGGATGCTAATTGCTTACCATTAATTGAATGCAAGTAGTTACAGCACAAAGAAAGATTCTAATTTGCAATGAACCATCTTTTGTGATCTTAATAATATATTTTATACTTAATTGAAGAAATATAGCTGACATGAGATTCAACACCAAATTTTAAAAAGCGTATTCGTGGTACCTAGAAAAGGCAATAAAAATTGTGACGTCTTATTTTCTTCATTTCATTAAATCAATTTAATTCCGAATTGTCAATATACTGACTATCATAAAACTGTAAAGGAATAAGATAGATGCTTTATTTCCACTGAGAAGAAACTAATCTTGCCATTGGCACTGAATAAATATTTGTTGGTAACTTGTCACTACTTTTTCACGCCAGGAAATAATAGAAACCTTTTCTTTAACTGCATTAAATAATTGCTCTAAAGACCTTTGTTTACATAGCAGGGGTCCCTAAACCGACCAAGTCACCAATTCGACCATTATAATCTTACACGCTGGTTTTATTTACCAAAAAACATATAAAACACGTAAGTACTAACAACTCCATTTACATAAAAATAATAAATGTAACATATAGGCACATAATATGCATTTGTAAATTTATACGTACATAATACTTTACTAGGTTATATTTAAATTGTATGTATCTTTCAAATGTAATCATATCAGCTTCATGTTATTAATTCTGTTTACTCTTCATCTATTTTTTCTTTTTACTTCTTTTTTATATTTGTTAACTTTCTTATTCAACTCTTGACCCCGCGCGTCTCAAAGGGTCATACCTGAAAATCAGCGCTGCAGAGCAATCTGCAGCATTAATGCTGAGGTATGACCTTTTTTGACGCACGGGATACATCAATGTAACGTAATACCTTTCTATTCTATATGTTGTTAACATTTGTATGTATATATTGTTGTGTCCTGTGTGTCCAAATAAATGCTTTGAATTTGAATTTGAATTTAATAACTGACGAAAAATTCGGAAAAGTATCTCCGACTCATACTAAAGAAACACACCCGATTTTATTTATTTGTTAACTAGCTTATGAGATTAGTTACCATATTGACCAAATCGTTGTTTCTTCGGTCAGGTTTTGGGCTATTATTGTTGTTGATTGCTTGGCTCAGACTGTCAAGTGTAAACAAATTTGCACGGCAAGCGCGCTAGATCGTAGATTATAACCATCAGGCAAGTTGTAGTCAAGCGTAAGCCTGTACCATGTAAAAAAAAAGTCATTTAAAATTACTTTTTTAAACATTATCCATTTAATCTCATCACTTGAAATAAGATCTAGTCTATTTTATGATAAGGAACAGTTTTCCCCCAAGCAATAAAAACGAATACTTCGTCGTGCCATTTCCTCGCCTGCCGTAGAAAGTATTCACTGCCGCGTTATTTCACGGGAATCTATCCAGTTAGCTAATTAGACATATTTGAAGCTAATGTTTGTGTTAATTTACTGAGTTAAGTGTTAAGGGTAGTGAACAAACTGTACCTACGGGCACTACGAATTAAATAATACGGCCAAAAAAAAATGTTTAAAAAATGAAAGATTGTTTAATGCTTTATAGGCCTTTGGCAACAGCCTGCCTTATATTCAGCACCATTGTATCAGAACATTTTACCTCATTTGTCTAGAAAAAACTGTTTTTAAGGTTGGTTTGGTAGTTCAAAAGATACAATGATTTTAGTGTAAACGGCTTTCAATATGAGGACATGTAACGCTACAGATGTCACTGTCAAATGTCAAGTAAGTATTTAATTCAGGACGACCATTGCCGAAAAAAAGTGACACTTGAAACGTTTTAGCTGTCAGCTAAAATCAATGGCTTAGGCAATTCTTCAGCTTTAATAGAGCGCGGTTAATATTTTGTGAAACAATTTTTTTATGAACATACATTATTATTTGCTAAAAAATACATGACAGTGAAATCAATATAAAACGCAAAGAAAACGAATAATAAATATATAAATTATTTGACAAGAGCTAAGCCCGCACTAGGTTAGTAGAACTTAATTAGAAATAAGCAATACAAGAATAACATAATATTTACAATTCATTCAAAAAAAAGAAATTATAGTCTATGATATTTAAATTTAAAATAAAGAAATTATATAATTATAGTCTATCATGCTCGCAGCCAGAATCTTTCAAAGCCAATATAATCCATCAAGTTTTTGCGTACATTTCAGTCTATTTAACTGTTACGTCATCAAACAGGTGATTACGGCCGTAATTGGCGAGAGATTTATTGGTTTATCAGGTTAGAATGGGGAGTTAATAGCTTACTAGTGGGAAGATACCGTTACTTGCGGGGAGATAATTAAAATATCTGCTCGTAGTGTGGGGGAATTACTCTTAGAAGCGATGGTAATTAATTAAGATGGTGAAGAATGGAGATAACTAGGAGATTTTAGCTATGGAGTGTGTTTTTGTGAGTGAAGGGGGCTTGGACTTGTGACTTTTTATTTTTTATGTTTGTCATCTCACACGATTTAAAGTAAGTGAAGACATTAGTTTTCATGAGAATTGGCTTGGTCTACAATATTTTGATTACTTAACCCACAAGCTAATCGTAATCTATACTTATATTATAAAGCTGAAGAGTTTGTTTGTTTGAACGCGCTAATCTCAGGAACTACTGGTCCGATTTGAAAAATTATGTTTGTGTTGAATAGACCATTTATCGAGAAAGGCTTTAAGCTATTTAATATAACGCTGCAACTAGTAGGAGCGAATAAATAATAGAAAATGTGGAAAAAACGGGGAAAAATATTCATCTTTGAGGGCTTCCGTTGCGTGCGCTGCGAAAACGGTTCGGTATATCAAAAACTTGTGTAATAAAGAATTATTCCTCTTAAAATGATCTAACAAAATGTCCGCAACAGTATATGTCTAACTTTTAAAGTTAACTCACTAGAACCGTTTTTATGGTAATAACTATTCCACACGGACGAAGTCGCGCGCACCAGCTATTTTAGTAATAATTACCATACTTAAATTAATCACAACAAGGAAAATCTATAAATGACATAAAGTGTAAAGTTTGATCGGTAAAATGAGTAAACAAAAGAGCTAAAAAAGAAAAAAGAGAACGTTTAAAAATACCATAGTGCGGGTTTAGCACTTGACAAAATAATTTATAAACGAAAGGGCTCCTAAAGAGATCTTAGCTATCTAAGTGAGTAAAAGCTTGATTCCGCTCAGTCCTTCATCACGGCGCGGGCGGCTCGCGTTTGTAATTGCTGTATTTACTAACGGGCTCGGATATTTGCTGTAGTACTACACGGAATAGTAAAATTCAGAAGGTAAAGTCCGTTACACATGTCAGATGGTAAGCAGTTTACAATATATATGATATTAAAACAGATGAAACTCTGGAGAAATAATATGTAAGTAGTGCTGTTCCGCTGCGACTGCTTCTCACCGGAACAGCACAAATAACAGAATTACATGTTTCTCCTGGAATTTATTATTTTAATAAATTATTTCTGTTATTGTTTCAATCTCAAAATTAATTGAGCTTTTATTTTAAGTTAAGATTTTTGATCTAATTAAAAATAACTGAAAGTTTTTAAAGCTAAAAATGAAAAAAAAAGAGTTAAAAAAAATGAGTAAAGAATAAAAGGTTAGGTAAAGATCTTGCGTTACAATAATTATATCAAGGTAGAATATGAATATGAGGTTCACAGACTATCACGTCTAATGTAATTTTTAATTTATATTTTACTTGCGGTGCGCGCGACTTCGTCCGCGTGAAATAGTTATTACCATAAAAACGGTTTTAGTGAGTTCACCTTAAAAGATAGACATACATAATATACTGTTGCGGACATTTTTTTAGATCATTTTAAAAGGAATAATTCATTCATACACATTTTAGTGATATCTTGAACCGTTTTCGCAACGGAAGCCCTCAGAGAATAATTTCCCCCGTTTCTTCTACATTTTCTATTGTTTCTTCGCTCCTTTTAGTTGCAGCGTGATGTTATATAGCTTAAAACCTTCTTTGATAAATAGTCTCTTCAACACAAACATAATTTTTCAAATCGGACCAGTAGTTCCCGAGATTAAAGCGTTCAAACAAACAAACAAATTCTTCAGCTTTATAATACTCGTATTAGTATAGATCTGTGCTGAGTGATATGTCCTGCAATATTTATTTATCTGTTACCGAGTTTCCAATCTGTATAGGGCTACTCTGTGCTCCCAGTATGAGCTGTTAAAACGGAACCACACAGCTACTGGGCGGCGTCTGTGATGCCTCGCTGTTACTGCTCGCTCGAATTACGTACCTAGCTTTAACAGATGTTAGGCATTATGGAGCAGCAGCATTAACAGTGGTGCAGACAGGAGGGATGTTGATATTATGTACTCTTATGGTGTTTGCTGTGGATAGCAAAATTGAATATCTAGTTTAGGTTCTGAAAAATTGAATTCCGTACTTAATTTTTATTTTTATTGGGTTTAATAATTTGCTAGAATTAATGAGAGTATTGTTAATGAAAGGTTATCAATTAAAATAGCATTAAAAATATCTAAATAAAACAAAATCATGGCATACAGAAAACTAGACACAACTAGAAATATTAAATAATGTGACGACATAGTAATTACGATGTTAGAACAAAGAATATTTTGTAAAAACAAAACACGATAGTAATATAAAAGTTATAAACCCATGAACGTTAAACCACCTTTACTAATTTGATGGCTTTAACCTATATCTTACAATCTTCTCACGAGACAATAAACCGATTTGGATTCCAAAACCGTTCGAGCCATAAACTTTTTGAAACAATTCTAAACGCATTAAAACCTCTTTTACATACCAAAGAGGTCGGATCATATCATAAAAAGGTAAACCTGCATGGAGTTTATTAGCCAGGTGCTACTGCATTTACTTACTGTATTTTTTTACGTTTTTTAATAATTAAGACAGGAAAGGCACCGCTATACTCTACATTCCATTTTAAATGAATGTGTGAGATGTTTATTTTTTTCATTTGTGCGTGCAAATGAGAATTTTTATTACATATTCTTGGCAGGTGCTAAATACTTTAAATCAAAAAAAGCTGAGCTAAAATAGGGTCACTCACAGGCAGGTTCTTAGATTTTGTATATCATTTTCTTCTTCTGTTTTCTTTATTCTGTGTTTATATAAACTAAGAGATGTACAATTTCATAAAAAAATATATTAAGTGAAGATTGAAAAAAATTTCAGAAAATTGAGCTATGGACATTATAAGAAAACTTTATACTCAATACGAAGCACGCACAGTACTTTTTGCTTAAAATCTCCAATTTTCTTAATACTCTGTCCAATTTATAGTTAAATTGACCATAAAAGATAAAAACTATCGAAGAAGTGCTATTTTTCATATAAAAAGTGAGATGACTACATAATTAGACAAAAAAGCTTCCGGCAGAGACCGTTAGCGGTTGAATAACGTAGTTTTTACTGCTACTACACAAATAATATGAATATGAGAGTAAATTTCAATGGATTTTTGAAGTTACGCGATGTTTTATAACTGTTATGTTATAACAGTGTTCTTAGTGGTTAGTAAAATAAACACAATGGAGCAAGGCTTATTAATTAATTAGGCCGGTGGCTGGTAATTGAGATTAAAGTTGTAATTTTGTTTTGGACTGTGGTGCCTTTTTATTTCACATAAAATAAAATATTAGCTATAAAATAGTCTGTAGACAAACACAAACCAAACCTTAAAAAAAGAGTATCCTTAAGCTTTCTAGAATATAAAGTTTAGATAAGCTTTGGTTATCAATATCTATCACGACGTATGTTCTAAAAATCGAAGATAACTCTTTAGAATGATATTATATATTACTTTACAAATACGACGTATTTTATAAAAATAACCTAGTCGTACTTGTACCCACTAAAGTAAGTAATGTCAACAAAGAATTTATTTTTTTATTAGGTATTTAAATGCACAAATAAGTATCGGTTTCTGCTAATTTTGACTCTCTACAAAACAATGCAGTATTCAAATTCCAAGTTTATATGCAAAGCTCGATGCAAGCGACCATTGTGTATGAGTATGAATGAACGATGACCTCTGATACGCGACCCGCATTCTGACTTGTAGGGAGATGACCTACTGTGTTATAATATGTATGGAAATTATGTACTTTTGCATTTTGACTCATACCTTTAGGCTGAGTCTAATAAGTTAAGTGGTATATTTATGAACAAATATGTGAAAAATAAATAAATAATTCGAGTCATACTACACAACTTCACCTAGCCCCTATAGAAAGCAAACGCGTGTCTAACTATAATTAGATAACATGTATAACACCGATATGATAATGTGTATTGTAATCGTCATAGTACATACATATTATAGGATTTTAAAGTTCCGGTATTGTTATAAGCGACAAAGTTTTTTCAGTCAAAAATTTTTTGTTTGGCTTGTCTTCTCGAAAAAGCGCGAGGTAAGTAGGTACCAATAAATATTTTTATTTATTATTTAGTAAGCGATTAACAGAATAAACTTGTTAAAAAATTAATTAAAGCTTAATTTATGATTTATTTATAAACCTGAAATAGGTAAACGCCGGAGGCAATCATTTTTTAAATAGTAGATTTAAATGATGCAACGTTTCGGTAGACAACCAGTTAACTTGATATTTAACGGTAGTTTGGAGTAGAACCGGCCCCGAATTATTTAATATGCGCTTCTAAACATTACGAAAGCCATGTTTTAGATTAAATCTTTTTACGCATTTTTTACACAATTTTTGTCATTATAATATGATAGTGATTTTTTTTTAGGAAATAGAAACAGAATTCTGCAGTAAAAGTACCTTGGTCAATACCGAATGCTTTGTACGGAAATTTGTAAATGGAACTAACTCATTATCAATGAAGCCAGACTACATCGTCCGTCAATTAGGTACCCTGTCGGATATCAAAAAGTCTTCTACCACCATGCTGTGTTTTAATTAACACCTCATTCTATATTACTCTCCATCTAACAACAGCACATCGACGCAGATGGCACATACAGAGGGAGGCCTATAACCAGCAGTCGGATCCCAAGGGCTGTGGATGATGATGAACCGCAGTTGTCAGGAAGAAATCGCTTTATTTCCTTGAATCTGTGTTACAATAAAGAGTAAGTCTATATAACTAAAAGTGTAAGAATGAAAACATGCACTAAATGGTCCCCACCATTTACACTTACACTTTTTATGCATAAAAATATCTACATCATTTCAACAGATCCGGATTGAAAGTAGACAAAAAGTTTATTTAATTTACGACTGCGTAACACAGGGCCTATTCTTGGACCAAAAATAAAGAAAACAAAAGTAGCAATGTGATTAAAGCCTCAATATGTAACATGTTACTATGTTATTTTCATTGTTACATAACATATGGACACTAATAGAATTCGATTGTAGTCAGATGATATTCAAAAGACGAACATATCTAATAACGTAAGTGTTGATAACGTTGGTAATGCACAACTCAAAACGTGGTGATGCTATATAAAATAAAACAAAACGTGTTTTAATCGTTTTATAACATTTTCCTCCAAAATCAATTCTCAAAGGACAAACTATTTCACTGTATTAAATAAATTAACTCTAAGTTATGTTGTAAAAATAATCAAAAGTCGTAAAAATTTCTAAATGTTTTAAAAGAGGGAAGGTCTTTAAAAACTATGAGTAGTGTTTATTCTTGTCTCAGGGTTAAAATCTAAGCGATGCATGCATATTTCGGTAAAAATATGTTGTAATCTGGATTAGTACGAACCTAAAAGAAACTAGTTCTGAAATTCCAGACAAATATGTCTAACTGGATTTACAAGCACCTAAAAGAAATCTTTTCTAAGACAGACAAGCTTGTCATAAAGTCCATAAAATCATATCTGCCGAAATCATGCAAACAGAACCAGTTAACAGATAAGCAGAAACTTTTAGAGACGATCTCTTTCTTTCTCTCAAATTTATATGTATGTCCAGAAATGTCACTCATCACATCAAGATATCACAGGCTAACGGCGAGTGCTAACAAAACTTCCCATCTATCTATACATATAATAAAGCTGAAGAGAGTCGAAAGTGTGAACATTGAACTTGCTATTAAAAAAAAAACTCTTGGTTATTACTTCAAATTGATAGCAGAACACGTTCCAAAAATTTATATAAATTTTGCCTGGTTATCTGTCTCTGTTTTTGTAAACGCTCATCACGCAAAAACTACTGAACGAATCGTCATGGTTTTTGGTATGTAGGTAGTATGAGGTTTTAAGAGTGTTAAAAGATACTTTTTATCCTGAAAGAATGCGAGCGAAGCCGCGGGCGTCCACTGGTCAGCAATATAATCAGCTATCTCGGACACCTTGTACGAGCGCCTGTGACTCGCCTCGTATTAAAAATGTAGCGGATGAGTGAGCAAGTGTACGCGTGCGGTTATGCGCGTGCGTGAGGTACTGCTCGCATAACAATGTGGATTTTAGAGATAATATTTTTTTTTGTTTTGTAATTTAGACAAACAAGAAACTTTTAAAAACTGCATTGCCCTTCTGGGAAAAAAAAGAAGGAAAGAAAAGAAATTACTTATTTATAGAATTAAAAAAAATAAAATAAAAAAAATTGGTTTAAATGTAGGCGTATAAACAAAACCTTAAAATTAATACCTTCCTATTTTTTATATATTTTATTATTCTACGATAAGATGTCTTAGCAGAAGGTTTTAGGTATTTGTAGGTAAAAATGTAACTAAAATAGACATAAAAAAACTTGGAAAATTATCAAGACAAATAAATACAAGATATTCTTACCCTACTTACTTGTAGCGGTCGCACAAAGTTAGCAAGGATATTTAAATAATCATACCAAACATGAAATTGCTTAGAAACTTCCCATAATTAATCGTAAAAGCTATTCAAATTCGTGCAAATATATGCAAACTAGAAACATTTGTAATTTTAGCCTACTTTGATGAAAGATGTAGAACAAAAATACGCAAATTAATTGGATTTTTATTCAAATTCGATAGCTATGTTCCGGTCGCGTAGTTATGTCATTCGTCATCTACCTCTGACCCGAGATAAACTCATAAATTAATTAAAAATATAAGAAAATGCATTGTATGATTTAATATCACTGTTTTTATGATTTAATAGAGGTTGCGCAGAAGTTTTGAAACCAAATTTGTTGTGTTCATTTAACTCTAATTCGGTATTAATAGGTAAAAGTTTGACTGTTGCTAATTAATTATGATAAGATTTTTTAATTAGGATGATTATTTTAATTTAAAAAATCTATAAATATACTTATAAGAGTCATTTATACTTAATTATGAATTAAATGTTTACATCAAATGTTAAGAAGAGAGTTTAAGGGTACTTTAGTTTGTCATTATTATCTCTTCCTTAACTTATAATTGACAACAATCGAGTTTGTGTTCCAAAAAATAAATAATTAAAATACACAATAACAAATGTTATATACATTTTAATGTTTTCTCTTATCTCTAATTTGCGAACGCTACACAGATCGTAACTGTGAAAATATAAGCCACTTTCTTGTCCATCTCTCGACTTCAGTGATAATACTATATACCAGAGACCACGAATCCATTGCATTTCTTTCAGTTATTTGGCATTAACAGGATTTTTAAGTTTCTCTTAACCATAAAGAGGCTACTTTTAATCTTGAAAGGAAAGTTGGCCAAAAGAAACAACGTGTATTTTTTCGAAAGTTTAAGGATTTGTTTTATGTGTTGTAGGATATTTATATGGGTTTCATTTGACATTAAACGAAATATAAAAATAAAATGTTGTTTTAATGAAACGTTTAATTTATTATTTTGAGTAATTATTGCCCTTAGTGATGTAGATTAATTTACTGGTTTTAATTTAAAAGTAATTGGCATATCCATATTGCACTGATTTTTATTTTAAATTAATATCTTTATTGAACATACTAAAATGAAATATGATGGTAGAAAGAATAATTTCTTGCATTAAAATGAAAATTAATTGAATTACATACAATAAATTAAATTACAATGGAAGCGAAGAGGATAATATTAAATGATATTTATTCATGTTGGTAGGAAAATGATAATGCTACCGTATTACCTCAATCAAATTAAATAGCCGATAAATATTTAACAATTATAGAGCTAAACTTAACAACGATAACACTGCTTTCTTCTTCTTTAAAGTATCTCCTTGAATTTTACGACTGAAAACAAAAATTTAATCGATTTTTAATCGTCAGAAGTAAAATTTCTACCTCCATTGAATTATTCGATAGCGTGAAGGTTCTTACGTGTTAAATAATAATTATAGTTATTTTTTACGTAACTTGCATTTTTTTGCAAGAATTCGTGCGCTTAATGAGTCTGTGAGCCATAAAACAGATTAAATTGAGAGTTATGGTTTTCTTTATGGGATTTGACATGAAGGTGTATTGGCTGAAATAGTATCATAACATAAACAATAAACATAAAGCAATAAAATGAGTCATTAATTTGCGTAATAACCGTAGTACCTACGTATTTAATGAAAGTTAGTCAGATTTTTTACAAAAAATAAATAATTAATACTTAAATATTGCAGGACATTGCACACAGTGCCACCTAGCCCCACACTAAGCAAACGCTTGTGTCGTGGGTACTAGATAACGGATATAATACTTATAGGTATTAAAGGTGTCTATTAATGGTAGATATGCACTCTTACTGAATAGTAATCAAATAACAACAAACTGTCAACGAATTTAGTCATTATATGGAGAGCGAATAATTCCATCAGGTTGCTTTTGTGGGTCGGATGACACATCAACAGTCTACGTGTCTAGGTACTAAGTGCTGTTAGTTGTTATGGAACAAACCATCATCTTTGGAACTAAAGGACTGTTTAAAACTTTTGACACTAGAGTAGGCGACTCTTTTACGATAAAATGAAAATGAACTAGTTATGACTGTGGGCATCTTACATGAAGTGACAGCCGCACAAGCGACACATCATCTTTCCAGTATACTGCTTCTAAAATGAATCTAGACACGTATTTAATTTAATATTCTCCCTTCGTATTAAAATCTTATAGTATTTATAACGTTCTATGTTTTCCGTCAATCATCAATGTCTGAGTTACCGTTCCAAAATGATTTAAAGGCCCATCATAAAATTTTCAGATGAAAATGTACCTATCCCTATATTCATAAGACAAAATGAAAAGCTATAAATTTTGATTAATAGTACATAAACGTCAATCGCTGGGTTTAGAGGTACTTTGGGTTTACAATATAGTTTTAATCAAGGTATTCGTAGAACTTGTGAGCGCGTTGATGTCTTTTGTATTGAAGTTTTGAGTCTACGGAAATTGAAATATGTCTACAAGTTACAGGAATACACAAATGTTTTTTTTTAAGCTGATTACTTTTTTGAATTAGTTAAATGACTCATGCAAACAGTCAGACATACTACATATCAAATAAATTAGTAACTAAGAGAATACTTTATGGTGTAAAATAGATCAATCATGCGAATAATTATTGTTGTAAGAATTAATTGTCTTTAAAAATGTGTAAACATTAATATGTTATTAATTAACGTAATACAAATGATACTAAACATCAGATTGAGTGGTCAAGCATAAGTTTTTGCGTTAAAAACGATCACATATTAACGAAACAATTACATTTTTAGCAGACTAGTCAATACAATCCAAAAAAAATCATCAACCAATCCAAAAAAAATTTTCAAAAGATAACAATCAAACGAACTAAACACCACCAGCATTATTACTACAAATAACTTACCACGAAACCACAGATAAAAAGCGCTCTTATTCCCACTGTCAATAAAGTTCACACACACACAAGCACAACACTAACGCACGTGCGTTCGCCGCGAAAGTTGCCGCGCGACTGACGGGAGGACTGACTATAGACCTGCGCAGGAGTGCAGGCCGGCACAAGTTTATGGAAGGTCTTGGCTAAGGGCTAGTAAGCCTAGTTGTGTTATGTAACCTAAGCTTGATATGTCACCTAAAGTACGTATAATGGCTATGGATTGAAAGTAAGTATACCAATATTAATAAAATATTGCCGGCGGCGGCGTAGAATATCTTTTTCGTTTAGTACAAAACTAATTCCCAATTTTCCTCAGTCAACTTCTACTATGAGAGGCCCCTAAAAAAAGAAGAAGATAAATAATTATGTACGTTTGATATATAGCGGGGAAAATATAAAAGAATAGCTAAGCTATAGTTATTTTGGGCATCATATTTATTTTTGCAAACCATCTCTTCAGTTTTATAAATTATAGCTGTTACCCACGACTTGAACCGTTTTCGCAGCGCACGCAACGGAAGCCCTCAAAGATGAATAATTTTCCCCGTTTTTTCCACATTATTTTCCATTGTTTCTTCGCTCCTATTAGTTGCAGCGTGATGTTATATAGCCTTAAGCCTTCCTCGATGGATGGTCTATTCGACACAAAAAGATTTATTCAAGTCGCACCAGTAGTTCCTGAGATTACCGCGTTCAAACAAACAAACAAGCTTTATAATATTAGTATAGAAGTATAGATTAATTGATATAAATCAGATTTATATGTAGGTTCATCACACCTTTGTAAAATATTATAAAGTATTATAGTATTATGTGTGTGTGATATGTCCCTAAATATTTATTTATTTATTATAAAATCGTTGGAGTATTTTTTTATTTCGCTTTTCTATGCAAATCACCGACGGATCGCAGCCACCTTTGGTATGGAAATGGTCTAAGATCATGAAAATATATATAGGTTACCTCTTTATAGGTGATAAAGTCACGGATTTGTACTAGTATATGTAGTTTAGTAATACTTTAATGTTAAATCGATGTGTCCGAATACTTTATTTTACAGCACAAATGTTTAAAAATAGTTCATATATAGTTAGATATTTTCTTGTACATTTTTATAAATATGTTATAAGCATCTTGTGCGAGTCTATGCAATGGTGCAAATCTTGTTAACAGCGCCATCTTGTGCGGAATTTCATCACTGCTACTAAAGGCATATAGGTAATTTGAGAAATGCGGAGAAAGCGGAATGAAACATGTTTGAAGTGAGAGCTTCGTAGGCAGCGTTACAGTTGACTGCGCGAAACACAGATGGCGCTTTAAACAATTAGCAACAACAATATAGTCTTTATAAAAATTAGGCTGTTCAATTGTATTTGTGTTGTTGGCATTTTCTTAAAAGTCAGAAATCAGACTTAAATTTACAAAAAATACTAATTGTAATAATATATTTACAATATATTAATACAATATACATCTAAAACTTTTGAATAAATGGTTTTATGAACTAATCGGCATTATGAGGCCATCTGATTAATTTTAGGTACCTACTATATAAGTATTACCATGTTTTCAGGTACCGATTGAGCCAAAGACCATCCAGTTTTTTTTACTGGGAATAGATTTGCGTTTGACTATAGCCTGCCTGATTTTAATAAATTATCATGTTGAATAATCCACTCTGTACATAATATTACTAAGGTTATGTATATAATAAAAGTACCTATGGACTAAAATATTTAGCTGTTAAGCACCTTACACAAAGTTGTTTCTGTTCCGTAAGGGTGTACCTACTTAAAAGCTTCTCTCTCTTTGAGTCGTATTTCCTCATGACTGAGGGTCGTGACTCCCCCGCAGAATTAATTCGTTAGGGAAGTTCTCTTAGGCAGATACACCGTGGAACTTAAGCCTACCTCTTCAATTATTCAGGAATGTCTTAAGAGATTGAATATAGTAGTTGGCTCTGAATTTAACTAGGTATATTATTGCTATTAAATATTAAATTTGTGATGTGTTTAATTTAGCAAATATATATTGAGTTTTAAAACTTCCCTTAGAGTCTTTTATATTGCTTAAAGACTGGCAAACTTTGACAAAAAACCTAGCTGGGACCTACAAACCATACGTATTATTCAACCCCCGGAAGCGTTCAAAAATAAAGTAACTTTTGGTTCACCCATCCAAGGACTGACCGCATAGAAAATCGCTAACTAGTAATCGTATACTCGTACGTCCACTAGCTACAGGCGTTTCATACATAAACATACAAAAAAATATCACGAAATAGGCTTACGTTTGACTACAGCCTGATGATATGCACCACTGTAGTCCAAGATGTAACACGCTTACCTAGAAGAAACCTATTTACTCTACAATTGAAGACGCTTGGGTTATAATTTTCTGGAAACAGGGCTAAAACACAACAAACAAATACAACAAAAGTCCATCTACTACTTAAAAAAGATTTATAAAATAAAATAAAAAAAAACTGTAAATCCATTAAAACCAGTGGTTAGAGTGAAATTCCGAGATAAACCATTAAGTTTGCTTCAGTGCACATATTCTACTGCGGTGTGAGAGCTATTTAATTGATTCTCTATTCTTGCTCTGGAGGGTTAAGTGGTTCTGTTAACTAGCCACATCTAGTTAAAGTGGTTTTTTTAGTAGAGTTTAAATAATTAAAGGTTTAAAAACTAAGAATATTGTGTCTGTGATTTTAATTCAATTTTAGTGCCCTCATCGTTTCTATAAAAAGGTATTCGATTTTACTTTACTGGACAAATAGAAGAGGTTATTAAGTGAGGATTCATATTTTTGGTAAGAAATTCAAATACATATGTATACAAAACTTAAAGGTAAAGGACTGACTAACTGACATAGGAATCTATCAACGCACAGCACGAACCACTAGACGGATCGGGTGAAATTTGGCATGCAGGTAGCTACGAGTAAATGTTATAACGTAAGCATCCGCTCAGAAAGGGTTTTTGGTATTACCATTTTTAAGGAATGAAATAAGGTATGCAAGTTTTTCTTCTCTAATTGCGAGCGAAGCCACGAGCACCCACTAGTATAAAATACAAGTCTAAAATTTCTACATACAACGTAGTATCGTATTTTAAGTCATAATTTCAGTCAAAATCTCAGATTAAAATAATGATTGATATAATTACTAATTTTACGTTCACCGTTAGTGCAGTCTTTTCATAAATTGAGGTGACAAGATATAAATCAAACATAGCAAATGAATCAATCAGTATATAATCATTTGTATATTTTAAGAAAAGTAGTTTAAAAAATCCCTTCCAAGAGTAAAGTAAAGGGATTTAATTTCCTTTATTCAGTGAAGAGGGGTTGAAACCGAAGTAGGTTGGTAGTGACAGCGAATACCGATAGTGTCTGGTATGTCTTTAATGAATCTTGAAATAACATCGACTGCTGGTTGGTTGGAAAAATACGAGAAATTCATGTTTAAATCTTTTTCGAGAAAAACTCGATCCTTGTTTGAAACTAGGTAAGTATATTGATTTAAGCTATTTACTTGACTTGGGTTTTTTGTGGAAGGAAGAGATTTCTATGTATTTCGAGTTTTATTATGGTTATGTAGAGATCGCTTTTAGCGATAAGGTCGCCAGTTAAGACACTAGGCTTAAGTTTAATATTCTTTTTGTAAATTTCTGTATTGTGCTGGTGTTTTTAATAAAGTGTATTTCTATCTATCTATCTATCTATCTATGTAGAATAGAAACAATAACTTAAAATGTACAATAAATTTGGTTTCCAATCAAACTTTAGATATTCGTAACTTCAATCGATCAAAAAAATCTGAAAAACTTGCGATACGATGCTTATAGATATAGAGAGTTAATTTACATCTTGTCCATACTAAACAAGTTTCATTTTACGTTCTATAACAAATAAATTGATAATTGTTCCTTATTTATTTTGCAATGTATGTTTTTAAAACTTGCACTTAAAAATACCCGGCTCCCAATACTTTTTTACCTAATGAAGTTAAAAGTCAAAGTACCCGAGTGGTCTGCGTACCCCGATTCAACCGCAGGAGCTCATAAAACTTTTCTACATCACACAGAGACGAATTTACAACAGGTAACACTTTGAAGTCCGGTGGAGTCCAGTTCATTTCAACTGGCAACCCCGCTTTGCATTTCAAAGGCTACGGGCCTCAACTCTTCACAGGTTCCGGGGAAATAAAAAGCCCTGAAAGAGACAGCAACGGGAATGAACTTAGGTGTGTGGTTTGGGGCTGAGGATATTTGGATGTACATTCACATTTTTTTATATGTATGACTTGTCAATAAAAACAATACATGTTTTATTTGAAGTGCTAACAATAAAGCCTTTCCATCCGCAATCTGATGTCTGGCTATACCTCCTGTTTTTATATATATATTCTTTATCTATATCGGTATTTTCCTTAACCAAAATGTCAAAGTGAAGACAAAAGTGAAGAAAAAGAAGAAAAAATTAAACTTATTTTAGTAGACACTTTTGCATTTCCTCGCGTACACATATTACCTATGCTACAATGACATTCGGATGGCGGTAGTTCATAGGGTCGGCTCCTCATCTACCTAGCTTGGCAGAATACTGGAAGTATAAACTTGATATAAAAAATATAATTCAATCTTCTATATACATAAAACTAAAAGGTGACTGACTGATATAGTGATTTATCAACGCACAGCTCAAACCACTGGACGGAACGGGCTAAAATTTGGAATGAAGGTAGATGTTATGACTTAGGCATCCGCTAAGACAGGATTTTTGGAAATGCCACTTTTAAAGGGGTGAAATAGGGGATACAAATTTTACTTCTTAATGCGAGCGATGCCGCGAGCACCCACTAGTTGTAGATAAAGGTAAAGGTAAGTAATAAAAATAAATTTTCTCCCCCATCTTGTGTGTATCCTAGACTTCTTATCTGAGTTTTGGTGTTACGTAATAGAGCTTTGAGCATTTGAACGGAATTAAAGGAGCTGGGCTCATCTTTTAAATCTATTTGATTTAGGTTCGAGCAGTGTTTGTTTAGTTTGTTGGACTAAATTCTTCGCAGTTTAATTTGAGGAACCTTCAAAAAGGTTTTTCAAATTATCTTGATCTTTTTTTAATCCTTTAAAAGTAGGGAAGGTTTGTTATTTTACTTATGATTATATACTGATCTTAGGGCAATGTTGACGTAACGCCATATTTTAAATATGATACTGTCTACTTGCTAGACACTTGAGTTGGTACAAATGTGTAAATAATATATTTTTTTTCAATACATTTATCCTTTAAAACAAGTTTTGGTAAAGCTTGTCAAAATTTGAATCGACTGCAGCAACTTGGGATGTGAAACAAAACTATATTGTCAGTAATTGTACATCTTGATGTAAAGCGTTGCGATTATTATTAATCCAACTTAAATTAATGAAATCGTTTTATTGTACGTACTACCCTTGCACCGATAGATTAATTTCTTGTGTTAACGTTCAGTAAACCTTCTTTTTCAGG
Source organism: Macaria notata (assembly GCA_927399415.1). Classification (NCBI taxonomy): domain Eukaryota; kingdom Metazoa; phylum Arthropoda; class Insecta; order Lepidoptera; family Geometridae; genus Macaria; species Macaria notata. The sequence continues at coordinate 7,424,935 of OV656725.1, read as the reverse complement.
TAGAAAGCCACAAAACTCCAATTAACCGGTGGTCGATGTATGTGAGCTCAGTGCAAGGCTCTCCTATATTACCTTTTAGATTGCATGTCCTGAATTAACTGGAATACATCCACTGTCTGGGGACTGAAACTAGTGGATCCGGTCAGGCTACTCAAAGATAATCTTTATTGACTTGTTGGGTTAGAAAAAATCATTTAAATGCTTTCAGATAACATAGATTTTGACTGGACGCCCCGGCTATCTTGGAGAAAATACCTAGTAAAAATGACATAAGCATCAGAAATTTAATGATTTTTTGAATTTGGTTTGCCATTTTACGCGATTAAGTGATACAATCCGTTATAGCTAGACATTTATTATTATTTGTAAAACCAAGGCATACATAATTCTCTATACAAGAATCAGGTTTTCTCTTTTCACTGTATACGTAAACAAAAGCCTGTCACAAAACCAATTGCATTACAAAAACCCCAGTGCTAATAAAATTAGAGACGTCATGTTAAGTCGACCTATTTTCTTTCCCAATATACATTCGATTCCTGATTGATGCAGGGACGTGCTGCGAGCTCTGATTGGAGGATTTCAGGCACAATCTGTGCTCGACGAATAAACGCTGCGCAAATTAAAACGCGTGAATGAATTAGCAGCTAGGTTTTTGGAGGGATTTTGGCGATTAGGGCTGGGAAGGGTGATGCATTTGGATATTGGATGAATAATAGAAGCAAAGTGAATTGATTTTTTTAATTCAATTGTCGAAGTAAATAGGTTTTATTGTCATCATTATCATAGTAAGCTTATATATTTTATTTTTATTTTACAGTGCTAGCATTTTATCGTTCGGATGTACTAAAATTATTAACTGTGGCAAGTCAATTAGAAATTTTATTAAATATTATTATCTGTTCTGGCCCAAACTAATCATCTTGTCTAATCTTTGAGACTTGTCTGTGACGTATAGATGTGAGAATTCAAGCCCTTACCAACTTGTCTTAGAATAAAATATAGTATATTTTTAATGTGCATAAAAATAAGGCTCTCAAAACAACAGACAACTAAAATAACTAAAGGTAACTGTATATTGGATGGCCTTATCGCCTAACATAAGCTTTATCAGTCAGTGTTTTGTTCAGTTTGTGTAAAAGCTCACTAAGACGTTACAAGGAGCAGGCTTGATTGGAATTTCTGACAGACAGTGGAATCGCGAGCGTGTTGCCTCCACCAATAAAAGCAGGCTTTCATTTAACGGATTCGATTCCGGATTTGATCAATGTGTGCAATAAAGATTCGGAGAAAATTTTATATGAAACACACAAGCAATTTGTTTTATTAAAACCTGACCAAGTTTTAATCACTCTTACAAAACAAAAGTTTTTGTGGTTACGTTTGTTCTTTTTTGACAGACGGTCTATCTGATGTTAAGCAGACACCGTCGTCTATGGACACATGCAATTCCAGAGGTGTTGCAGCGCTTTGCCAGCTCAGAGAGGTGATTGAGAATATACTTTTTAAATCTCCTTATATAGTACTCGTAATATCTCCGCCAAAGATCCGTCGTTATTTACAAACTGTAGGCACATACAAGTATATAGGTTCATCCATTTCAATCATCCAATCTCTCGCTCCATCTTCTCGGCCCTTCCATCGGCAAAGTTTAAATCGCCTTAAACAGAACTCACCCGAACTAACTCAAAAAGGTAATTTAAGATACTTTGAATCTGTTACCTCCATCTGTAGGTTGCAACTTTTTACATTAATCATCGGGACATAGATCAAAGGGTGTTGACAGTGTTTGGTTGCGGGGACTGAAATACGGTTCTTTTGGCTTATTTATTGCATAATGTGACATGTACATAATACTTAACTTGAGTATTTATATTAAAACAGGGATGCATATGTGCATTTAGGTATGTACGTTTAAGTTTTATGCTTATTTTGTTTCAGCAAAGTTAGTAAAATATGTTATTGTTTTTGTTATTTGACTAGTTCTGTACTAAACGGTTAGGTATTTGATTTATTTACTGTATGGCATTTCTTTTTTTTTTAAATCTCTACTTCATAAATTTATTGTTTTTAATTACGCAATCGCATCTGCAGTTAAGGTTTTGAAAAACCTCCATTTGTCCGTCATACTTGGTTAGAGGACAGTCAAATACTACGTGCTGGACAGTCTGCATGTATTTATTTTTGCAGGTATTTGATGATTATGCAAGCTCTCTGTTTTCCACGATAATGTATTGTATGCATATGTTATGATTTGCAATCGAATTAATATAGGTTTCTAATAGTAGCATAAGCCATTATTTTCCAAGAACACGTAGATAATATTACACAGAGTACAATATTATGTACAATTCCCGAGGTGAATTAACTGGCTCTACTTTATTTTCCTCGTATTCAGTCCCTGTCCAGGCCACAAAGCTCCCAAGCCGCGTACTTACCTGAAAAGAGAAAAAAGTTTCGTTCTACGTAAAACAATGGATAAATTTGTGGCTGAATACATTTTGGTTTGGTTCAATTCAAAGATACCAAATGGATCACTAAGAAAAGTGAGTTAGTATAAGATTGATCCATTGTGTTGACACTGTTTTCAAACCACTCTAGAGGCCTTTGCTATATATTATGTTAATTATCATGGTGAAAATACGAAAATCAAATTATTTAAGTTAGAGCGCAGCGCGATGTCAGTAACATTTACCAAACAACATAAGTATTGCTGATTTATTAGTTTTCACGGATTGGAACAAGCATCATGCTTAGGACGTAATTAGTAGTATGCTTTGAAAGTAAAGGTGAAAATAATACAGATATTTATACTTTTATAACATCGTCTATGTTTTAAATTCTATGGTGACATTATGCGGTTTGAAAGACTCCCTCAGGAATAATTCTGGTAATTCTGGCAAAGAGACACTCTTGGGGGTTGTAATTGGCGAATGTTATAATATTATAGGCTTTGAATATGATTTTTGAGGTTACTAGTGTGAGTGCATGTTTTTCTTTTATACATGTAAAGGCAACAAATTAATGATTATATTTTCAGTTAAATGATAATCTTTTTTCATTATTTCAATGAACAAAGTTATTTGTTTATTAATTAGTTTTTAAATAAACGGTGCACTTGAAGAAAATATGTCACGACGGAAATACGTAGAGCACTAAACTTGTTTGGTATAATGTTGCGTTTGTATTTTTGTCAGGCGTTTAACATTATGTGCAACTTGTCTTGGCAATTTATTTATGTAATAGATTAGACCAAAGGCTCTCCGTGTCAAAACGATTGTCTTTGAGCGGCGCGTAACAATATAAGTAGTCTATAACTTCAAAGTAAATTTCAAAGCAGTATAGTTACCTGACACAATCGTGCGCGCAGTCCCGCAGGCGGCAGTAGCTGCAGCTGCAGGAGGAGTAGCAGGAGCCAGGGTCCGACTCCCCCAGGCTCACGGAGTCGCAGCGCCGCGCCAGCGTCTCGCCCGACGAGGGGACCGTGTGCGAGCCGCGCCATCTGGAATTGAGAGGGAGAACTGTTATTGGTCGTGATATTTTAAGCTGTACTATTAATACAACAGTATTATGACTCGAAAGCTTTATACGCATGCTCAAAATAATTGTAGTCTTGTCGAATAAAAGTGGCCAACTCTGATGTCGAGAGTTTATCTAGCCGCCCTAAGGCCCTCTGATATGGCTTAGCGACTGCCGTACCAGACAAACAGCCGTGACCTACAATTTATCGTGTCATGGATGACACGATAAATTGTCCAATCCACGGAAGCACCCAAAATGGAATGCCACTTTTCAGTCACACATCTAAGGACTGCCAGTGTCGACAATTGCTTAACATTGGTAATCGCATGCGATTGTCTTTACTAACTACATAGGCTACGGGCGCTTCAGTGTAGTTAATCAAACTAATAACTTTCCTTTTTTAAATCTAAAAAAAACTAAAATAAAGCTAAATCAAGTTGTTGCGTTACGTCACATATTCATAGTTAGTAATTTCTTTTTAATCGACTTCATTTTATTTTCATAATTTTATTTATTGGGGCTTTGGCCAACACTGGCGTGTCAGTCCCATCATACCTTAACCAATATCAGACTTCATTTTACTAACTTAGCTACAAAACCATCAACCTTTGTGATTCTGCTGTCTCTCTTTCATGCCTATTTTGTAAAGCCTTATTGAGTATAAAACAACTTCAAAACCTTGGCGTCTTTTATCCTGTCTTCTTATCAATCCATACCAAATTTATGGAACCTCTTTCTATGTCTCAAATAAACAAAGAAAAATATTTTTACCTGGCGCTTTTAGCATCAACATGTTCCACCACCACATTCCAGGTCCTGTGTATGAGGTACAGCAGGAACAGCACCCTGGATGACTCCGCGTGAGAAGGTGGCTCCCGCCGCCTCTGCTTGCGGCTGCTGGTGCTCAGACCACTGCCCATTGTGAAGGTTGGAGACCAGACCGTGAGTCAGGACTCTGACCTGATAGATTTTTCTTAGACCTTGGATGAAAGGACCGCTAGGATCCTTAGAGATCTTGGGAAGCCATGCTTTGGTGATGCCTGGAATTGAGAAATTGTAGGTTTTAGTTTTTAGTTTTAGTGGGGTGGAAGATTGAATTTACGTTTCTTGCTATTTTTGAGGATGAGTAAGTTAGTTACTTAATTACGGAATGCGATCTCTATAATGTAAGTATATACTTAGGTATTATTCACAGAAAAATGCACTTTGCACAGTAAAATGTGTAATTCTATTCAAATTTAACTAAATTTCTTCTAGTCCATATTACATATCATTATAACTTGTTTAAGTGTAAATTATTTATGTTTTAGTACTTAGTTAAATTTCATGTTTTCTTTGTTGTACACCCCGTCTATTGTTCTTTATGATTTCCTCTCCATCCTACGGTTGCCTGGAAGAGATCGCTTTTAGCGATAAGGCCGCCATTTGTGGCATAACATTAAAATTTTCTCTTGCTTGTGTTGTGTTCTATTTTATTTGTGTGTCCAATAAAGCGTTAATCTATCTATCTATGACCAGTTCAAATTGTACGTAAATTGTAGTACATATCCACATGAGGCTTTGAAAATATGCTTAAATAGTTATCAATAGACTTGATTTATCAATCTAGTGAAATCATCAATCTAGCATAATTAATGACTGCACCATTTGATAAATTACAACAGGCCTTTGACTAATGTACAGTAAATACCCCCAATTTAATGTATACCATTACTATGCTAATTCATTTCACTTGCAACATAGATAAATGACAAAATTATCACATTTTCCTTTAGTGAGTAAAACTAAAGTAAATAATTAAGTAGAAAGCAGGTGGCTAGTAAGGTAGTGTCTAGGAAACCTGTTAGAAAGTACTCGGCGTGCTAACTCAATTCCTGGTCACTAATAATGGTAAGGAAGGAAGGTAAGGCGTGTTCCTTCCTTACTCCATATTTCCAGAAAGAAACGACACCTTAAATTGATTGAATGATTTGTATATTCATTTACGAGAGGGTTACAGCGTTTAATTGTGCTCGCAAAACTGACGTGCATTCGCCGTGGGACGCTAGGACACACTGCCGCTCGCGACCGAGCGACAGCGATTTTATAACTTGTTTTGCGAAGACAATGGCTGGGCCCGCGTCACAGGTTTGTGCGCGTGCCCATAGCACTCACGCGGCATACAAGCGTTGTCCGTCGGTTTTGCTTGCTTACAAAAAATATAAACAATTAATTTTAGTTATATACAAAATTGGTTGCTACAGTACTCCCCCGCTGAGACCGAAGGTCACGAAGGTCGATAGTAATCTGTGAAGCGAACTGTACGTCCAGATCTGGTCTTCTTTTCTGGTTTAGCCATCTGTGTGGGTCTGGTCTCATCCATCTTCACAGGAACTGATTTGGTAGGAGTCTGTTCCGGTCTTGTTTGTTCCGAGTAATACGACATAATATGTGCTGGTTTCAGACGATCTATTGAAACGGTAGACTCTCTGCCATTGATAGAAATTTTAAATGTTTTGCTTTGCCTTTCTATCACTTTGTAGGGACCTGTATATGGCGGTTCCAGCGAGCGTCTCGATGCATCTTGCCGAAGGAAGACATATTCTGCTGCAGCGAGATCTTTTGGTACATAAAATGGCTTCCTTCCGTGTCTACTTGCAGGTTTTGGAGACAACCGGGCCATGTGGAGTCGGAGTCGAGACACGAAGTTGGTTATGTCATGAGATGTCTTGTCAGGTACGAAGAACTCTCCAGGCAGTCTAAGTGTTTGGCCGTAGACGAGCTCAGCTGCTGAAGCTTTAATATCTTCTTTCCAGGCTGTACGGATACCCAAGAGTACGAGTGGTAGCGCCTCGGTCCATCCAGAATTCTGATGGCACATGATTGCGGCCTTCATTTGACGATGCAGGCGTTCTACCATACCATTGCACGCAGGGTGATATGCTGTAGTAGGGCGATGTTGTGCCCCCAAGAGGGTCGTCAGGTTGCGGAAGAGTTCACACTGGAACTGTGTTCCTCGGTCGGTGGTGATACGATGTGGTGTTCCAAAGCGAGACACCCAGCCAGCGATGAAGGCGCGGGCACATGTCTCCGCCGTGATGTCTGGAAGTGGATATGCCTCAGGCCAACGCGTGAAACGGTCGATGACAGTGAGACAGTACCTGTAACCACATGAAATTGGTAAAGGGCCCACAATATCCATGTGGATAGTGGAAAAACGTTGAGAAGGGAGAGGGAAATCAGAAGTAGGTGATTGAGTATGCCGGTATACTTTGCATGTTTGGCAATCTGTGCATTCTTTGGCCCATTGTCGGCAATCTTTTTGTGCTCCAGGCCAAATGAATCTCTGGGTGACTAGTTTTGCTGTCGCTTTTGCGCCTGGATGACTCAATCGATGAAGTGCTTCAAAGACCAGTTTTCGGTAAGCAGGTGTCACGTACGGTCGTGGGTTCGGAGTGGAAACATCGCAAAAGACAAATATTTCGGAATCCGGTGCTTTGATTTTCTGAAGCTTGAGTGCTGAACCTCTCTGTAGTAGTTCTTTGAGTTCTGGATCGGTATCTTGTGTCTTGGCGAGTGCTTGGTAGTCCAGTGTTTGAGTGCCAATTTCTTCTATCCGAGAAAGCGCGTCCGCTACGCTATTTTGGCTTCCTTTGACGTACTGTATGTCTGTTGTGAATTGTGATATGTAGTCTAAGTACCGAAATTGCCGGGGAGAACATTTCTCGCGGTTATGGGAAAAGACAAATGTCAGCGGTTTATGATCTGTATAAACCGTGAATGGTCTTGCTTCTACCATATGTCGAAAGTGGCGAATTGCATCGTAGATTGCCAGTAGTTCGCGATCGTAGGGACTATACTTCTTTTGTGCTGGATTTAGGCGTCGCGAAAAGAACGCGAGTGGTTGCCAACTATCGTCGCATTTCTGTTGAAGTACTGCTCCTATCGATGAGTCCGATGCATCCGTAAACACAGCTAACTGCGCATCTGGTTTAGGGTGCGCAAGTAGAACTGCATTTGATAGGCTAGTCTTGCACGCGTTGAAAGCTTGTAACATCTCTGGGGTCATTGTTATGGTTTGTGATCCTCTTGTTTTAGATCCAGATAGCACGACATTGAGAGGTGCTTGGAATTCTGCTGCTCCTGGTATGAATCGGCGGTAGAAGTTGTACATACCGAGGAATCTGCGTACTTCCTTCACAGTTGTTGGAGTAGGGTAGTCCTGGATAGCCTGTACTTTGTCTGAAAGTGGCTTGATACCCGCTGCACTGACTTCGTGCCCAAGAAAAATTATATGGGTCTTCCCGAACTCGCATTTAGCGGTATTTATGAGCATACCGTACTCTGCCAAGCGCTGGAAAAGCTGTCGCAAGTGCTGGTAGTGAAGGTCTTCGTTTTCCGAGGCGATTAAAATGTCATCTAAGAATCCGTAGCAAAATGGGAGATCCTTGAGCATTTCATCCACAAACCTCTGGAACGTCTGCGCTGCGTTTCGTAATCCGAAGGTCATGTACGGAAATTCAAATAAACCGAATGGCGTGGTGATGGCTGCTTTCGGTATATCTGCTGCGTGCACAGGTATTTGGTTGTAGGCCTTGACCAAATCAATTTTTGAAAATATTGTGGCACCTGCCAGTTGCTGTGAAAAATCCTGAATGTGACGTATTGGGTACTTATCCGGAACAGTACGCGCGTTGAGTGCTCTATAGTCACCGCATGGACGCCAACCATTGTCCTTCTTGGGTGCGAGGTGAAGTGGGGCTGCCCATGAACTTTCAGATCTGCGCGCGGTTCCGTTGACTAACATCTCTTCGAATTCCTTCTTGGCGATTATTAGTCTATCTGGTGGTAGTCTTCTTGGGCGACTAGATACAGGTGGACCTGGCGTTGTGCGAATGTGGTGTTCCGTACCATGCTTAACCTCCTTCCGGGTTCCAGCTGGACATGTGATAGCAGGGTACTCACGTAAGATTTGGTGGTACGCAGTGTCACCGGCTACGGCTTTTATTGATGAGATTGCATCTTGTAGCTTGACAGGTGCGCCGGTAGTTGATAGTGTTGTAAGTCCATCTATTAATCGATTATTCCTTACGTCAACTAATAATCCATAAAACCTGAGGAAATCAGCACCTATGATTGGCTTAGACACGTCCGCTATTACAAAACGCCAACTATAAGTACGTCGTAGTCCCAGATCAAGTTGCAGTTGGATCCAGCCGTAGGTTGAGATCGTGGATCCATTCGCGGCAAATAGTTGATAATTTGTCTTGGTACGACTTTGTTTGATTAGTGACCGTGGATACGCACACACCTCTGAGCCCGAATCCATTAGGTATGGAACTTTAGATTGTCGTTCAGTAATAAATAAGCGGACTGTTTTATGCAGGCAGTCGTTAGCCGCTACTTCCGGCTGCCGCTTGCGTTTCCCTGAACGGCGAAATTGCATGGAGTAGTACATCTAGTAGCATGTTCACCAAATTTATTATGATACCAGCATATATCAGGGTTATGACGTTTGGGACGTGAGCGACTGCGTCTGCGCTGTCTGTTGTTGTGTGTATTGGAATCACCGTACTTACGTGACCGGGTCAACTGTTCTTTTAGCGATGAAACTTCCAGGGAAAGTTCACTCAGCTGCTTCATCATACCCGCCACTGTGTCTGTCGACGCCACGATGTTTGCCGAAGGCATAGGTACAATATCATAAACCCTATCCGCTAAGTCGGCTATGGTCTCCAATGGTGTATCTGTCTGCAAGGCTATGACTGTCTGAATGTTGTGTGGCAAACGGCTACTCCACAAAGTGCGCAGGAATGTGTCCGGTACGGTTGGGTCTGCTAACGTTTGAAGGTGCCGTAAAAATTGTGAAGGTTTACGGTCACCTAGTTCTTCATGCGTCAGCAGCTGCTTTACCTTCTTTTCTTGAGATTCCGATAGGCGTTTGATTAATTCGGTTTTTAATTTCAGGTACTTATCTTCCGCTGGTGGGGCCACTATCACGTCTTTGACTTCTGCTGCATACTGTTGGTCGAGCTGCGATATAACGTGATAAAACTTTGTTGTATCTGATGTGATCCCGGAGATGAGGAATTGGCCTTCAATTTGTGCGAACCACAGCGTAGGTTCCTCGGGCCAAAATGGTGGTATCTTCACTCCTACCTTGAAAATGCTAACCGCACCGTCGCTTTGTTCTCGGCTCCCGCTTTGACTATTCATCTTCAATTCAATCCTGTTCTCTCTATCTATCCAAACGTTGGTGGTCACCAATAAGGCGTGTTCCTTCCTTACTCCATATTTCCAGAAAGAAACGACACCTTAAATTGATTGAATGATTTGTATATTCATTTACGAGAGGGTTACAGCGTTTAATTGTGCTCGCAAAACTGACGTGCATTCGCCGTGGGACGCTAGGACACACTGCCGCTCGCGACCGAGCGACAGCGATTTTATAACTTGTTTTGCGAAGACAATGGCTGGGCCCGCGTCACAGGTTTGTGCGCGTGCCCATAGCACTCACGCGGCATACAAGCGTTGTCCGTCGGTTTTGCTTGCTTACAAAAAATATAAACAATTAATTTTAGTTATATACAAAATTGGTTGCTACAAAGGTAGTTACAAATATCAAAGTAAAGTGGTATATAATATATAGTAATTATAACATGTTTTGAAGATTTTAGCCGGATAAGAACACTTACTTGAAAAGAAAATTATTGAGTATTAAGTAATAAACATTAGTAATATACGGAAATCATTTTTTTTAGTATAGACAGCGAATGCCTGTTCAAATAGAGGATTTCTACTTTTTGAGTGGACAAAATATTTTAGGACCCCAAATTTTGATAGTTTTAGATTTTGCATGAGAGGGCAGGGCATAAAATGTCTAAAAAGTAAGAATTTATCACTTTTAATCAATAATCAGGTAGGTATTATGTAATATTTTACTGACGATTTCTTTCTCCTTTAAGGAGATTTTTTTTTCTCTAAGTATTCTATTACTGCCACTTACGCTCATAAATAACTGTCAAATAATCTGTGTGGTCGTAAAATAAATGCAAAACCCCTGTATTACGGGGCGCGTAAATAGCTAACAATATGCAATAAATTGTGAATTGAAAGGATTAGCGTGTTGCTTGGAAATCGGACCAAATATCATATATTTTAACAGTGAAACAACTAATGATACGATTAATTATCATTTGATTAGTTTTGTGATACTGATATACCTAAATATTACGAGTTGATTAGAATCATTTCAAATCCGAAGTTTTAAGGTGTGTTTATCCAATTTTAAATCGATAGCCAATAATAATATCAAATTCAATCCAGATAGGTCTAGCCGTTTGAGTGAGAAGGAAAAAAACACTGTATTTAACTTTCGTCATTCAAACATTTTGTGATTTGCTGAGTTTGTTGTGATATTTCATTTAAAACAGAGTATAATAATGACTTACCGAGCAAATTTAACTAAATGAAGTTAGCAACATTACATTAAAACCAATTGCTGTTGAAGTTGCTAATTACCAGAACCGGTTGCAAATGCTTATCGGACGACATTTTAACGACAAAAGAAATTAAGGTACCTTATCATTCATATAAATTCACTTGCTTTTTAAAGGAAAAACCTCGAGAAGTAAGCGAATTCGCTCGGTCAGGCGTAAAGATCTGGCGAGAGGTAGAAACCACACTCATGCCAACTCACGTTTTAAACTAAGTAATGAATGAGAGGTGTGGGATGGGTACAGTAAGGACGGTTCCTTGAATATCATCATCGTATTCGTCATTCTTTACCTTCTTAGTCATGTCAATATCAAAACTAAAAAGGGGTAGAAATATATTTAGTAAAAGCCCAGAGGTAGTTAGGTTAGGTAGCTCGCGAAATCACTTGGGAACCTTTCACTCACTGCAGTTAATAGTCATTTACTTACCTACTTAAAATAAGTTAATAGAATTAAGGTGGTAAGGTATATTTGTGAAATGGTAATAAACAAATTTTGTAGTTTAGCTTACGGTAGAAAGCAAGTGATATCCCAGCAGCCCAAAGCTTTGCTCCGTTGTTTCAGAAGTACACAATATGCCCCAAACGGGTTGTCATTGCAGGACTCATCGCCTTCACTACAAATCAGTAGAATAGAAATAGAATGAGAATTAGAAGTAGTTAATTTTCTTCACTAAGGCAAAAGAACAGCGTGCTGGCTTTATAAGTACCTTGAATATATTTAAATAAATAACTCCTGTAGTTCATATTAAAAATAGCACTGTCCATCATTGGCATCAGGTGGTAGTCAATGGTGGCTAAGCTTACCTACTCAAACCCGAGATTTAACACTATTCTGCCGTACACAGTTATATATGAGTAAGAAACAAAATTTTCAAATATTTTTTTGTATATTTGCTATTGAAAACTAATGTATGGCCACGGCTTTGCTTGCATTGGCTCCGAATACGAGTACCTATTTTATAATTCAATGTTTTCTTACTGTTTATACATTAGGCAAGCGAAGGTTTTGGCAACCTCTGCTGGTCCAGTTTCAGCTAATGCAGGGAGCTCTTGGTAAATACATTAAAAATGTAAAAGTACCTAATAAAACGCAGTTAGAATACTTATAAGCTTTCCCACTTTTTATGTGTTCTATTTTCTTTACAGAAGGAAGTAAAATACATAGTTTTTTTTGTTTTCCATAGACGTAAGAGCGTTATAATTTACTTCATTGATTTGTTTTTGGTAAAAGAAAAATCATTTAGAATGCTTCATCATCATCATCAGCCTAATGAGACCCACTTCAGGGTATAGGGCTCCTCTCTCTTAGGCCAATACTCACTGTCTTCCGCTGTTCTTGCCCAGATGTTACCTTAGAATGCTTACAAAAAGTAAATTAATTTAAACTTCGCGCTATAATTTCTGTACAAATGAACTCCATCACAAAAAAACGACATACTCTCAGTCTCTAATGAGATTCCGACAGCAAAATTTTCAATTGACGATAAAAACAAATGTCCTACCATTTCACGGTGCTTATCCACGTTTTTCTGCTAAGAACAACACAAAAACGCATTTTAAGCTTTCTAAAATTCTTAATATTAATCTGGTCCCACGATCTTTTTTCTATTTATTTTACTGGGTTGTTATTTTGTAGCGAAAATCACGGTTTTTTCTCACGAAGGCTTGCAAATGTTTTGCTTTTGAAACTTTCTTTTGTGGTGACAGATGGTGCTGACCACAGACTGGAGCCGCCTCAAGACGGAAATGAAACAAAGTTGCTGAAAGATTTAGAGGCACTCGTAATTAATAATAAAGTACAGATGTATGTATTTGGTAGTTACCCTGGAAGTATGACATTATCAGTAAACAAGCTTTTGCCTGCGGCTTCGCACGCATTATTATACACATAAATCTTTCTCTTAAATCCACTATCCCTATCTATAAAAAAGCATGTATTACAAACAGACAGACGTGAGAAGCGACTGCTTTATCATACCATGCAGTGATTTTGCCTGTCCTCAAAGTATTTTTTAATGAAAATAGCACTATAGACATATATATTATTCTATTTACTTGGATAACAAATGATTGTTCCTGTCACATACCAAACTTAAACGAGATTTAAAATGAAATTCATTTCAAGTAGTCTAAAGTTTAATCATTCAAAAATGAAGGCGCCATACAAAAGATTTCTATAACTACATATTGGAATGATTAGCAAAGGTTCTTCCAATCAAAATCATAGTTTTGTTATCAAGTGAAAACTGTTCATTGGCAAAAACTAAACTTAAACTACAGAACAACGATGAATAACCTAACTACCTACTAATACTACTAATATAATAAAGCTGAAGAGTTTGTTTGTTTGTTTGTTTGAACGCGCTAATCTCAGGAAATACTATGGTGCGAATTGAAAAATTATTTTTGTGTTGGATTGACCATTTATCGGGGAAGGTTTAAGGCTATATAACATTATGCTGCAACTAATTGGAGCGAAGAAACAATGGAAAATGTGGAAAAAATGGGGTAAATTATTCATCTTTGAAGGCTTTCGTTGCGTGTGCTGCGAAAATGTTTCAAGATATCAAAAAATATGTAAGAAAGAATTATTCCCCTTAAAATGATCTAACAAAATGTTTGTAACAGTATATGTAAATCTTTTAAGATTAACTCACTAGAACCGTTATTATGACAATAACTATTCCATGCGGACGAAGTTGCTGGCACAGCTAGTATCAAAATAATGTGGTTGGTTGATAAAATCACATATGCAATTTTATTGTTGTAGGTAGCAAACCCAGAACCGATGATTTCTCTACTTAGCGAGTGCCAAAGCATTTCTCTCGACAAATCGGTAAAAGAAAAATAAGTAATGACATGTTTAGTTTAGAAAACAAGCTCTATGATTGCTGGTTTATTGCCAAGGTAGACTAACCAAGTGTGGTGGTTACATGGATCTAATATACTTGGACTGGTGTTGGAAACGGGAAATTGTGAAATCTTGGCGTTGTTTTTATAAAAAGCAAGGCAGAGTAAAAGGCAAATGTAAAAGATTCACTCATTATTTAGTAGTTAAAATGTATGTCACTTAAATTGTGTTGAGATTAGGGTTGTATTCACATTTAGTTTGTTTATATTTTATTTATTTAATTTGCTGAATTGAAGGAGCTAATTTATTAAAAAAGTAAGTAAGTTCATAATATATGACATCGATAACTCTACCGTCGAGAGTTTCCAAACAATCCTCATTACCTGTGATATGGCTGAGCGACTGCCATAGGTACTAACAGATGGGACCTACAATTTTAAGTGTTTACCTATGGAAGCACCAAAAAAGAATATCATTTTTGGCCACCCAACTAAAGGCATCGCTTCGACAGTTGCCGTACATTGGTAATCGCATACTACTACCTCATACGTGAGCTTCTATCCAAGTTAAGTGAAGGATGTTCTAGCTCTGTTGATTATTTTGCATGTCCATAGTGCATACGATACAGTGATTGCTTGTGAAGTCATTTTCTTCATATTAGTCACATTTTTTGTTTATATTTCGTACCTATGTGCTATTCTTGCACACTACAGGTGCAGAGCAGCAGCTGTAATTATACTGTCTTCTTGGTTGGTCAGTACACGATAGCAAAGCGAAGCGACAGTAGCTCAGCTAGCGGAGGCAATCGCATGCGTTTACCAAAGTAAAGCAAATGTTGACGCGGTCAGTACGTGGATGGGTGACCGAAAAGTGGCATTCCATTTTGGGCGTTTATGTGGATTAGATGCCACATTAAATTGTAGGTTCCGGTTGTTTGTCTAGTACCTAAGGCAGTCGTTAAGCCATGTCAGAGGCCTTAGGGCGGCTTGATAGACTCTCGACGAGTTGGTCACTCTCATTCGATATTCGATAAGAAGAAGAAAATGTAATATAATGCGTGAAGGTAATGTACCTTAATTAATTGATCAGATAACTAACAGTGTAAATGAAATTACAGTGTAACATAATTCTTTTTTAATCGTTTTTCTTACTTTCATAGCTATGGTCATAGTAACCTTCAACATTATTATATATTTTTTTAAACATTTATGAAAAAATACGCAGTTTGGTGTATTGCCTATAATTAAGATGTAGTAATAAAAAAAATTCGCAGACAGATCATAAACGCAAATTGAAATAGAATGCCGACCACACACTGCATCGATCAGTTTTTGCACAATCTCAGGATGTTATTTTCTCCGGCGTTTTGCCATCATTAACTCTAATATTATGAAACACAAGATCGCTATCCATAAATATGTGCATTATTTTTTACAGTTACAGTTTTAATGGATGCAACATAATGTAGATGGTGAATAACTTGACTTAACAAAGTAAAGTAGTAAAGTTTTGATACCGATGGGCTATTTACTGTTTTTAGATAACCTAACTAAATAAGGATTTTGTTTTCGTAAACAAAAAGTTTATCATAGTGTACCACAAACAGCGCAGATTTTTATGTTTCATATTTTTGGAAAAATATTGAAAGAAAGAAACATTTATTGTGAGAAATAAACAAGACACGTGCATATAAAGAATAAATAATTTATGACTTCTTTAAAAAAACAATATTTGATATGAAACGATAAAATATAAGTATAATGATATGAATATAGAAGGCAATAAATATAATTACACCGGGACATTTCACTCAGCGCCATCTAGCCACATACTAAGCAAACGTTTGTGTCATGTGCTAAATAGATTTTCATTTATTTATGAGAGCATGCAGATAATGATGATGATAAAATATGAAAGCACTATAGAGACAGTAAACTGTTATTATGCAAATGAAGACAAGCAATGCTTGTTCACGGTCGATCTAACAATGTGGCTTGTACCACTGATCTGGGCCCCTACCATCATCTTCTTGGAAAAATTATATATAAATCATAGATAATGTAACATAAGATATAACTATGCCATGCATGCAATGGTTGCCTAAAAGAGATCGCTTTCAGCGATAAGACCGCTACTTGTGGCACTAGTTTACTCATAACAAACTTTTTGTATTATTTTTTTATTTTGTGTTAACAATAAAGAGTGTATTTATGTATCTATCTATAACAATCATATACTGGACACGCTGCCTCTGGCACTGCACGGAGTCTTTCATTGAGCTTTTCAAAACATTTTGTAAGTGTGCCCGTTTAGTATTTTCAAGTAGTTATGTTTAGTCTTGTCTCTTGATTTTCTGTACATAAATAAACTCGGTTTACTTAACTTATCTTTTTGTGATGGTTTATTATCAGACCTCAAAAGTACAAAAATGCATATAGATTACGGGATTAACGATAACAACACATGTGTTAAAAATTGTTGATTACTGAAAAGAACAAATAGCGAGACTAGTCAACTGCAATTTTATTGGCTGAAAGAGATTGTAATACAACCCCTATCTATAAATCAGTTCCATTCTATCTGTTGTTTTCGACGAAACAAACAATTTTTTTGTTAATAAAATCAATGTTATCTTTGCGCTCTATTGGGTAGGCCATTTCACAGGAACAGGAGACAGGAAATTTAATCTTAATGCCATATAATTAGAGATCACAATCGTGTGAAATAACGAGGTGTGGTTTTCCGCTATTTAGTCAATTTCTATGCATTAAATCAACCCCAACATCTTTAATGAATCGATCTTTTACATTTTTTAAAGTATTTAACCATCCATGAAACAGAAGTGCGCAATCATTATTGTGATTTGGTTTGGAAAGCAATATCAGTACCAAAAGATATAAAAACATCGTCATAGTATTTATTAACAACTATAATACAATTTATCGTAACATTAACAAAAAATTGTAAAGCTTTTCATAGCCAAGTTAATTTCAAAATTGTCTGTAACTTAGGTATAGTAACCAGGCAAAAGCAAAAACCATCTCACTTTTATTTACAATAAACTTTAACCCTGTTGTAAAAGTTAATTGACATTTACTCATTTTGTAATCCCCGTATAAATGATGCTTTTGTGAATATCGCATCTCATTGGCTTATAATTATAAATAAATATTTTGAATGTTGGTTTTTAGCAAGGATTAAATCTTCATAATCATAATACGTTAGTTATGCTATAAGTAATTTCCCTACAATACTTCCTATTGGTTGGAAAGTCAGTCAGCTATCGGCGCGCGCGCATCCGTGTTATCCGGCGTTACGTGAGCTTGCCGAACAAATTGTAACGTATGTAACCTATATTTCAGCTGTATCAGTATACATGCTTTTTGGAAAGATTGGTTCGATTTTACATCACCGCAGACTTAAATATCAAACAAAACGTAAAATATAGGTAGGAAATGATGTGCATGAAGCATGTGTCTTCTTCTTCTTCTCGAATGAGAGTGGCCAACTCTGGTGTCGATATTTTATTTTTTTAAGGGCCTCTGACATAGCTTGTGTGAATAATGCTTATACGTTTACCAAATTAAATTCGAATTAGCAATGATTCTGGCAATTTTTTAATTCATAACTTTGATGATGCATAATCCAAACAGATATTAGTCAATAAATTATTATGCAAATTTAGAGTGACAAACGACTAAAATGACTTTTTATAATTATTGAAAAATTTACTTCTTCACTCGCGCACTATCTGAAACTAAATTATGTATCGATGCAACCAATTTTTATTCCGGAAGTGTGCTTATATTTCCTAGTAATGCTATCGTTTATTTCTAGCCAGTAATTTAGTATTACCAACTTCCAGGAAATGTATGATCTAATAGAAAATAATACGTTTCTTAACCATTATTTTACGTTACGATATACTATCTATATTTAATATTTAACCATGCTGACATCAGTTGCATATCGCAAATGAAAACTATGCATTTGTACATCAAGAGCTCTGCAGAGTTTTTCACAATTTTGGAACGTTTCCGCTCGGAAATGAAACGCCAGTCGTAGAACTCCTTGTAACTTCTTTGATTGGTGGATGACTGTTGTTGGTTAAAATAAGTCAGTTTTGACGTCTTTGATTGGCGTTTCGTTTCCGAGTGAAAACGTTCCGAATTTGTAAAACACTCTGCAGAGTTCTTCTTTTCTTGTGTAGTCTCTTAGTTTTTTTTAGTTTTCCGTTCTCGATCAATCTGTACCTACTGATGAATTGAAAAATTACTGAGTTTTTTTAAAGTAACATTTGTGATCCACCAAAAGGCCCTTCGGTGGAAGAAATATCCCTATAATAGTTGAAAGTTTTCAATGTTATCCTTTAAAAAAGTAGGTATGGTGTAAAGATCACTATACTATATATCATAAATAACAATACATATTACATAATTCAAATCAAATAAGCCTACAGAATACCCTTTTGAGCTTCGAAAAATATACGAACACTTATGTAAAACTGGTTAAAATTAACATTTACAATGCACAAATTACAATAGATTAATCGCGTCATCTTCTAACTGAACAAGCTTCAAATGTCAAAGTCGTTGTTAATAAATACTGCATTTAAATGGCCGATTCCGTAATTCGACATTTAGAATTTCAATTCCTAATATAAAATAGGAGTCATGCGCAGTTCTTTATACGCAGTTAATACTCGCGTAGTTTTGTAATAATCGTTTATTTTAGGTTTTAAAATGTATGAAAATAGTTTTAATAATTATATTTTGTACTGTATAGCTGTCACAAAAGTTTTGATTTAATTAGTACTTGAGAGAAAAAGATCTAATAATGTATGGTTGAATTGTTAATATGAAATAAAATTAATTCATAAAATAAATAATTAAATTCATGTGATATTTGCTTTCAACTTGAATTATTGATTATATAAAAACCATTTGTAATAGTAAAATCATTTGGTTAAAATAGGCTTGCGTTAGATTTTATTGTTGGTGTTAATTTTTTTTATAATAAATCGTGTAATTCACGAAGTAACAAGCCTTTCTTGTTGCCTTATGAATTCGTCTTGCTCGTATTTCCGTCAAAATTGGTTTTTATCATCTCAACCTTGGATACATTTGCCACTTCATTGATTAGACTAAGGGCAAGGTTGTATTTCATTACTTTGTGTATAGAAAATAATAAATTAAGCAACGTTGATTAAAAATGTTGTGTTAAAATTCCTTATAAGTTTTTACAAGTACTTATATTTTTGGAAATCGCAGTCGAAATTCAAGTCCAATAATGAGGTACTACTTTAAGTTTTCTTAAATTATGTTAGTTCGTATAAGATCACAATATTTAAACCACCCTAAGGGCCTCCAATGTGGCTTAACGACTACCGTACCGTATGACAAACAACACAAGGGCTTATACATTTTGAGCTATGTATGTTTACCGTCAGGTAGAATGCTTTTCACACCAACCTTACAACCTTTTCAGAATAGAAAAAAGATTACAATCTTCACAACTGGCAACCAAGACTCCTACATCGCGGAATACGTTCCGAATTTGAATTTCAAATTCGCGTTCTAATCCCAACGGTTGTTGACATTTGACAGCGACCCGAGCCACAGTCGGTGAGCTGTAAAATTATATTTACAGGCTTGTTTGTTTGCTAAACACATCCTTAGGAGTTATTTATGGTTCAATTATTGGGAAAGGCTTTTCAATTTGGAGGCAAAGTGTAATTTAATTTGGCGCCTGTCAAGGAGCGCAAGCTTGTCTGAGACGGATTACTAAGTCATGTAGTCATTCCGAAATAGTCTGACAAGTAACTTTTTTTTTTATAAAACGAAGCTTATTTCTAAGCATTATATTTTTGTTTACCTACACACACATATCATTTTCAATACTTGTGTGTTACAAATTATTTGGTTTTAGATTTAAAGCCATTAATAGGTGTACCACAGAAATTACATGGAATTACTTAAGAACATGATGACTCAAATATTTTACTCATACGTCGTTGTGTCCAAATATATGAGCAAATCCCATAATACACGAGTCTTGAAAGAAAAAAAGAAAGAAAATGATTTATTGTAGCAAATAATAAACAAATGAGGACAAACAAGAAATACACACATACACTACTACTACACATATACTACTTAAATAAGATGCCACAATTTGCCACAATAGAACCCCAACTCAGCATAATGCTGGCTGCGTAGCAACCAGCGCATGGTCTTCCGTTGGGGTTGGTGATGACGTCACGCACTCTTCAACGCGGAATATCAATAGATCTGTAAGTGTGAAAGGATGACCCTCCATTCTAACGTAAGTAAAGTCCGTCATTCAAATAAAAATATATGTTGAGTATGTGTCAAAGAAAAGTGATATATTATTTACAACGCACCAATGGATTATCTATATCAACACAATTAGGCATTAACTAAACATAATTAAGTTGTGTGTGGGCGTATAAATAAGGCTCGACAGTTACCCAGCCTAGTCCGCGGAGTAATGTAGCCTTAACAGGGTCATGTGAGGTAAAAAGTGGCCTTAAATAGCCCCGTGACAGAATGGAACCAGTACTGGCTTGCTATGCGGGTGACACGGACTTAATTTCATGGGTAAAGTAGGAGTAAATTAAGTTTACGTAAGTTGATTTATTTATTATACGTGTTCTTAATAACTTTGGATGTGATGGTAATTATATTTGTCACCTGATTATGTGTAGTTACAAAAAAAATGATTGATTGGTTGTCAACTAATACAACTTCATCCTTATTTGTTTTTAATCTTAGGTAAGTTTGTACCTACCACAAAGCATTGTATAGAAATCGCGGAAGCTTGAGTGATATGTCACAGTTAATAAGTAGAATTGTAAGACTCCACAACCTTAAACGAAAAAAAATCAGAAGACTTATTAACCTCCTCTTTTAAAGTCAGTTAAAATACGAGCAGTCTCGATTATTTTTCAACAATTCTTTTAAAATGATCTGATATCGAAGTAAGACCATATATTATACGTAAAGCATGCGATTTTATTTGATGAATGAGTTGACAAATAAGGACTGCATTTTGTTTTTTTTTATAGTTGCTGGTTAAAAACAAAAGAAAGCTTATCCAGCCGGTCCTCACATCACTAACTGTATCACAGAGGCGTTCTAAATTCAAAACGTTAAAAATGACAAACCCGTTCTTGACTTGATTTCATTTGTTTTTATGTTTTATATGATACTAGTGGGTACTCGTGGCTTCGCTCGCATTAAGAAGTAAAACTTGCATCCCCTATTTCACTCCTTTAAAAGTGGCATTTCCTAAAATCATTTCTTATCGGATGCCTACGTCATAACATCTACTTTCATTCCAAATTTCTGCCCAATCCGTCCAGTGGTTTAGGCTGTGCGTTGATAGATCACTATGTCAGTCAGTCAGTCAGACAGTCACCTATAAGTTTTTTATATATAGATGTATGTTACTAGCCAACATATTTATCATTTTTTATGTTTCATGACATCTGTGTTAATCATCTTTATTTTTTCTAGGCTTTAATTTATGTTTTTAGGTCGCTAAGTTTGGCGCCAAATATTTTTACACGAACCGTTTGACTAAAGATTGTAAGAATTTATGTCTGTTACCGTTTTCCGACGTCGAATCCATTTTTACGGTACATAATAAATCGATTTGGTCACGTGATCCAGAATGTAGACGATACGTTTCAATTTGTTAATTGTCTGGTATTTAAGTACAATATGACACAGCTCTTTATTTCTGTAGTAAGAATTTTACGACAGTAATAGTTGAATTAATGTAATTTTAATGGTCTTGCATATTGCTTGTTATAATTAGATCATTTAAAGCTCATTATGTTAAATTCTAGCGGCACTGCTACTTTTAAAACTTTTATTGGAAAAATAATTTATGTTTTCATCATCTGAAACGTTATTTTACATATACATATTATATACTTAGTGATTACTGAAGTCAAGAACACCAATAGTGAGAACTGAATAAATAAAAACATAAATATTCCGGGATAATATGTTACACACGACAAAGCCACCTAGACCAATAGTAAATAAACGCATGTGTACTTCATGTTGATTAAAACTATGTGGGTAAGTA
The DNA here is from genome assembly GCA_927399415.1 of Macaria notata. NCBI lineage: Eukaryota > Metazoa > Arthropoda > Insecta > Lepidoptera > Geometridae > Macaria > Macaria notata. The sequence goes on along the minus strand of OV656725.1, from coordinate 7,402,967 downwards.
CGTGTTTCCATCTTTATAATCTACAAAAACTATTACTATAAGTAGATATTTCACAAAAAATGTTCTAATTAAAGATGCATTTTTTAACCAACTTCTAAAAAAAGGAGGTTATCAAGTCTTCTGGAAGTTTTTTTTATGTATTAAGGTTACAAGTTATCGATTTTTAATAATGTTTCAATTGGCAGCTGAATATCCCTTTACTATTAAATTATTTTCCAAGCTCCTGTAATCGACAATTTCATAACGTAATCTCGATAAATCATGAATGGACAGGAGACAAGAAAGCGGATAAATAATGTATTTTACCTTCCAGCTCTGTGTTTTACATTCCACAATGTTCGTGTTTGCACATAACAGCGTAAATGAAGAAAAAACACTAAAAACTCTTTCTAAAAAACTCACACTCTTCAAGCGATTGTTTGAAAAACCAAAAAGTTCGACTTCACTTCGGCACAAAATCGAAATGTTCGAAATTCAAATTGTTCACTTTTCACTCGATGCAAAAATTTAAACAAAGAAATGCCATCTTCGTTTTTAATTAATTGTTCGTTCACGTTTGAATTTGGAATGATGAATGTTTTGTTTTGATTGGTGCGAGCTGTGTGGCTGCATAGACATGACCTACAGAACTGACTGATAGCAGGCGCGCGCGCAGCCGAGCGGGTAGCATTCGAAACACTAGCGCATTGCTGGATGGAGCGGAGTTGATACTTGGAAGAAAATACCAAGAGAGAAATGAAATAATGTTGTTTTGTTAGTACGCTATGAAAGTGTCCCCTTAATGTCAAAATAATAATTAAATATATATTATTATATTATACCTGGCTATCATTGTTGTATGTATGTACATATACATTATTTAATTTAATGTCATGAGAAAGTAATTGAGGACAATATTTGTTATGTTCTCTATAGAGTATGTTTGGAAAGCGATTATTGAATAAAACTCTTCATTTCCTTCGGCATATTTGTTTGTTTCAATAACAGTAAAAGCAATTAATTCATTTAAATAACTTAACTAATTTGCTTCACTAAATGATTATTAACGCATTCCAAACGCCTGTATATATATATATAATGTATGTATATAAGGCAGTTGTGAGTAAAGTATCAAATTTATTTGACTGCTTTATTATTTTATTCGCATCACTAACGAAGCGTCGCGGGAATATTCACGTTTTTAATAATATTACTAAAAGAATTAGTGTGAATAATAATATCTATATTACGGGCACTTTAATTTATAACTTATTAACTGTGAAACATATTTAGTGCCTCGTTTGCAAGTAATTATCACGAGATTAACATCTCAATATTGTTTTCTTTTATGGATAGAAACATTCTAATGAAGATGCGCTATTATCTATACCTACATTAATGAGGCTGTAACCGGTCGGTGTCTGTACATAGAAGATAATTAAAAAAAATAGTTGACGGGCCTTCATTGATGCAACAGAAAACAAAAATCATGTTTAAAAAAATCTGTTTGTCTGTCGGAATGTTTGTTCGTTATAGACTCGAACACGGCTGAACCGATTTGTCTAAGATTTTCATTAACATCTTGGTGCATTTTTAACTTAACATTTAGTGTTTATTTCATTTCAATTGGTACGTAAATAAAAAAGTAAAGATCATTTTAAACCAAGTGGTAATCGATATCCGCTGCCTGCAGCCATTTTAAAGATTCGTGTTTGTCGACGTATGAACTAGATGGCGCAGTATTTACTTTTTATCCCAAAGTAATGCGAGCGAATCGGCGGGCGTCCACTAGTAATTACTATGCCTATCAATAAAAGTTCTTTATAAGATTTTTATATTAGATATTATTTTAAACCATGTACGTTTTATCAGTTTTTATGAATATACGTTTTTAACTTTTTGAGCTACACAAAACTTAAAATATAATCATCATCTTGGAAAATAAAGTAACAGACAATTATTCTTCTGATAGTTAGATGGCAGCCATTTCTTATTCTTAAGACGAGTATTCTTTACCTTCGACCAAGGGGTCGTTAGAGAATGTCATAAATTTGTTTGAGGACCTCAAAACCAGAGGACTTGTGTTTTTCGTGGAAAGAACTCAAACGGCAGAATCGATTTGGATGAGATTTGCTATGGCGATAGATTAGACCCTACATAAATAAACAGAAAGACTATTTTTATCCCGGACAAACTTACATAAAAATACAGGTCACTGGCAGTAAAGAAATACGATCCACCTTCTAATTGAGTAGGTAAGTGCAGAAATAGTACCTATAATACAAATAAATAAAAAAAATGCTATTTAATCCACACAAGGTGCAAATAAAGAAGAGCTTGATTTTACTGGGATACTAATAGTACTCAATGTTGTAGTGAACACCATGGCGGGCACCCAATAGTTATAAATAATAGCAAGGTAAAGTATCAAACAACATGAATCCTCGTACGATGGCATCCCGGTGCATCCGCGGTGCATCTAGCACGCGTGAGTGCAGGCTCGTACTTATCTAGCAACGTTCGGAGACGGAGGATTCTCACCCGGGTGATGTGGTAAACACACCCATCATGTACAATTGAACACATCTTGCTAGGCTTTTGTCTATTTGTGTGGTCTCTATTAACACGTAATATACATCAATACGTTAACTAAACGGTTTTATGCGGTTAATACTCCCGGCCACTTCGTCCTCGAGTCACTCCACTGCTTCATCAGGGACAGCAACTTTGACTGCTGTACCGGCGCACACAAAACGAACCGCTCGCGGCGGCGGCGCCCAGTCTGCGTGCATCTTTCGGACCGACGTTTGAGTAGTCAACACGTTCTGAGGATGCCTCGTGGAGAAGCGAAACACGTGTCGACGAGAATATCTTGCCGAATGAGAACTACAAAACTTGAAGACACAAGGTGCGATATTGGTAAGATCTTGAGAGCCACGGAGGCCACGTTGGTTAGGAGGTGAGGTGTGGCGGTGGTACATGGAGGAACACACCTAAAAACCATCAAGTTTGTGGTTTGAAGTCGGTTAAAGAGCAGTCGCAGCGAAAAAAATACTGCATATTTCTCCAGAGTTTCATTTAAAGGTAACTAACTAACTTAACCAAAAATGTAGGTAATAAAGCCGCTCCACTTTGTGGTACTTGCTCAATTTATTGATTCTTTTCTTAACAGTTAAATTGTTATGATCACAAAAATAAAAACATGTTAATAAAATAAACATTTGATTTACAATTTATGTTTTACGTGCTTAATTATTTTAGGTGTAGAAAAAGAATTAAAACAGTCTTTCCATAATTTAATTTCCAGTTGTTTCTTTTGTCGTAAAAATCTAAAAACATTTTCCGTTGTATAAACTAGTTATCAAACGGAGTCTTGCTAATTGTAAGCCGTTTCACACTCCGCACGTTGGTAATTTATTTCGTACAAGGGTGGAAAATTTATGTTTTCGGCCGTAAATTATTGTTACTTTATGCAGTTGAGGTTTTGCATGATCTAAGATGGTGGTGTTTTGCATTTTGTAGCAAGCGAGACTGACTGGAAAGTACTGATATTTTTAACCGAGTTCGAAAGAAGATACACAAGTGGTTTATGTTTCATTTATGTTTGTTATTGCATAATTTTTTCAAGTCAGTTGTTTGAATTACTTGCATGCATTTAATAATTATGAATAAAAACAAATAATTCAAAATATAAAAAAATCATTTTATTATATTCATATCATTCACCATCACTCACTTCCACTGCATTATATTGTTTTACATATATACGTCTATTACTTATATGTTTTTCTACTTCAACACTATTCTAACAAAAGCTCGTCAATTAATCAATCTATGTATGTACCTACATAGTCATATTTAGGAAAATGGCTTTTAAAAATAAATGCTTTCATGTGGTCGTAGTCTGTTTTGTGTAAATAAACAAATAAATCGTAGAAGAGAATTTTACGAATACCACTTTACCCGACTACGCAACACAAAAATTAAATATGTTTTACTCCTTCACCAACAAAACTGGGTCAGCGACTTTATACTTTTTATACTTTTCAAATCTTCTGCTGAAATTTTAACATTGTGTACCTGTAATATTTGCAAGTTTTTTAAAGGGGCTAGAGAGCCTGGTTGCGGTTCTGGGTTCTCATGCTGAGCAGCATCTATTGTTAGCTCAGTGACTTTGTATAGATCTTTCAGATGGTCCGCAGTCAGTTGAGTCGTTTTTGTCAAGCTTTTTAGCTCAAGAGCAGTTATATCTTGAATGTTTACGTTCAGTTTAGCGAATGCTTCTATGTAAGATTGGTTGGTCGGTGGAGGGCAGTGTTTTAGGACCAGCCAGGATAAATGGAGTGCTTTAATAAATTGAGGCATGTATTTTGAGTCTAGCGCGTTCCAGCCAGCGCAATCAATTTCTATGTATTCTTTGTTGAAGACGAAGAAGGTGACAGTGTGATCTGAAAAAGAAAAAGGCTTTATGTATGTATATGTTACGGTAAATGTGGATAATGCGGGAATTATGCATAATTACCAGTGCTCTCGGTAAAAGTGGGAAATTGCCTGATGTTAAGTTAGTTATAATTTACGATCCAGCGCGCTCGCTAGAAGAAACCGATTTACTCTCGACTTGGAGACCGACTAATTATAATTCAGAGGGAGTCTTTGGAACCTCTAATGTATAATGGTGCCTCCTTGCCGAACCTCTACTCGTGCAATTTATTATAATAAACATTTTGATTCTGCGGTTTGATTTTATTATATTCTACCAAAAGGGTATGGTTATCTATACTTCTATACTAATATTATAAAGCTGAAGAGTTTTTTTGAACGCGCTAATCTCAGGAACTACTGGTGCGAATTGAAAAAATATTTTTGTGTTGAATAGAACATTTATCGAGGAGGGCATTAGGCTATATAACATCACGCTGCAAGTAATAGGAGCGAAGAAACAATGGATAATGTGGGAAAAAACGGGCAAATTTATTCATCTTTGAGGGCTTCCATTGCGTGCGCTGTGAAAACGCTTCAAAATGAAAAAAAATATTGCCTAAAATAACTATTACACGCGGACGAAGTCACTGGCACAGCTAGTTGTATGTAATTACCGGTAAATGTGGATAATTCTCTACATTTACCGTGTGCGTTGGTAATTATGCATAATTACCGGTAATTATGCATAATTCCCGATTATCTACATTTACCGTAACATATATACTCGTATTTTGTTCGCTTATGCGGGTAAACAACCCGGTCACAATATCTGTGCACCTGACCTCGTGACGTCATATCGGCGGGCTGGGTACGGTGTGAAAAAAAGTTTTTCGAGAAATGTGGAGGTAAAAAAAATAACTGACCTTTTCAAATCAATTTATTATTACATTGATGAAGGGTTTGTGGAAGGAAGCAGGAGAGGCGACGCATTCCAGCGAGGTGCACAGATATTCTGACCGGGTTATAGATTCAGGTGGCCTAGTGGTCAACTACCAGACAGTAAGGTACAAAAGTATACGCAAAACATGCAAGTAAGTCAAAACCGTTCTACTTAATCTAGTAATGGCTGTAGAGTTTAAAAAAAAACTCTGTTCAGATGAGAGAGAGAGAGAGAGATCTTCTGGAGAGATGCTCCACATAGATTCACATTTCACAATGTCGCTTGTCCTTATCACTTCTTGACTAGGTGAACATATGTCTACTAGGCTAAATAAATGTATGCCTATGTAATAGGTGTGTGTATTGATTTCACTTTGATACATAATTATATATTAGATACTAGCTGTGCCAGCGAAATCGTTCGCGTGGAATAGTTATTAAAAGCCCGGAAGCCCTCAAAGATGAATAATTTTCCCCATTTTTTCCACATTTTCCATTGTTTCTTTGCTACTATTAGTTGCAGCGTGATGTTATTTAGCTTTAAGCCTTCCTCGATAAATGGTCTATTCGACACAAAAAGAATTATTCAAATCGCACCAGCAGTTCCTGAGATTAGCGCGTTCAAATAAACAAACAAACTCGTCAGCTTTATAATATTAGTATAGATTATGTTTTTACGTGGGATAGGTTTACGTTTGACTACAGCCTGCCTGATGTTAAGCATTGCTGCAGCCTAGGGTGTAACACGTTACCTAGAAGATAAGTACCTATTAACTCTAGATTTGAAAGCCCTTGGATTGTAGTTCGCAGGAAACATAGATTCCGGTAAAGTGTTCCAAAGCTTTGCCGCCCGTACAATAAACGTTAAAGCAAACCGTTTTATATCAGCAATTAAGTTACGCGTTGCATCAAAGAGGCGCTGTAAGAGATTTTTTTAAATAGTGTGTTAAATATCTGATTACAATTCGATATGGCACAACACTAGATGTCCAATATTCTTACATTTTGATACTCTTCACAATAACATAGGTACTATGAGTTAATTTATTAAGTGCTAAACCTGCACTATAGTTGTTTAAATTAATCTTTTATTGGAAAATGAGCGAAAATAATCACGACCGGCAGGATTAAAACCTGCGTACCTATTTATCTGCGTAGCCTAGTTGGCTAAGGCGTTCCGGACGGTGATCGGAAATACGCAGGTTCGAATCCTGCCAGTCGTGATTATTTTCGCTCATTTTCCAATAAAAGTTTAACATAGGTACTTTTATAATACACAATATTATATAAAACACTTACTTTCAACTTCAAACGGATGAAACTCTCGTAGAAACAGATATGATGTGACGTTGGTGATATCAGGACTCCTCACATTCGCACACCCATCCATTTTGCAGGACACTTCCAAAGCAGGCTTCTGTTCAATCACATTTTCTATGTGATCTGTACTTCGGCTAGTACAGTGGGCTATAGTAGAAGTTAGCACTAACAGTAGTAGAAAACCCATACTTCCACTTACACTGTAAAAAAGAAAATATGAAATATCAGTTATTATCTAAGAATACTCTTTAGCAAATTAAAATGTGAACAAAAATGCTATTATTTTGGTAAGCATACGACAAGGTGTTTTAAAATATTTAAATGTAATTCTCTTGTATGGCAAGACCTTTTACTTCAATCCGTCGCAATGAGAGAAAAAAAAATAAGTAATCCAAAAATGACTTTAACAGGTAAATTATAAGGAAATACTGTAAAGAATTTAAGGAAACGTCTGTTTTATAAGGTAAAATATAACTAACCTATAAATTCCCGATTTTGAACACAACTTAACCAACCAAAAGATCCCGATTAACTACATGCGTCGTGAATTCCCCCTCATAAAAAAGCACGCCAAGTGACGTAATCCAGGGCCCGATAATAACACCAATGCTTGAAGCTGCGAATAAGTAATGCTATTGAATAGTAACTCCTTACTAAAGTCGCGTTAAAATGCTTCCACATATCATTTTTGTCTAGACATCAAAGCTTGCTCTTGATTGATTACGATACTAGAAATAGCCGAATGTTGCTTGGTCGCTTAGTCCGTCCATCAACTCAACCACAGCAGCGGCGGTTGCCCATCTCGTAAAATTATATTTATTTGGCTCCGCGCAACGTTTCTATAGATATAGTTTCGTTTTCAGCGATACGTTTTCTTTCGGACCGACGTTCGAAGATTCAACACGAGTCCTGAGGATGCCTCGTGGAGAGGCGAAACACGTGTCGACTAGAATCTTCCCGAAAGAGAACAACAAAGCTTCAAGACACAAGGTGCGGTGTTGGGAAGATCTTGAGATCCACGGAGGCCCCGTTGGTTAGGAGGTGAGGTGTGGTGGCGATATATGGAGGAACACACCTAAAAACCATCAAGTTTGTTGTTTGATATCGGTTAAGGAGCAGTCGCAGCGGAAAAACACTACATATTTCTGGTTTCAAGGTTTCCATGCTGTGTTTCTATGAACATGAGGTATACTCCACTCATACGTTACACTGGAATGGGGTTTCTTTTTAGCATGTTTTTTTTACGCCGACACCACAATTAAGCAGTCTCACAATAAACTTATCTCACTTATTTGCTAAGTATCAGGTGTAAAGGGCTTTAAAAATACCATCTTTAATAAAATAAATAAATAAATATTTCGGGACATAGCACACAGCGCCATCTAGGCCCATACTAAACTTATGCTTGTATCATGGGTACTAGATAACTGATATAATACTCACATAGTTTTCTTTTGTAAATCCATACTTATTATTCAAACAAACGACCAGACTCAACAAAAGTAATTATAATCTTTTTAAAGTACATAAATACTCGTGTCATGCGGGAATCGAACCCGCAACCCCTAGATTAGAAGGCAGAGCCACTACCATAAATAAGCTAACAGGTCAGTCAGTCTTTAGAATGTTCTCAAACCAATTGCGTATAAGTAGTAACTTAATAGGTCTTTTGACACGGTGAGATAAAGACAACGAAAATAAAATAAATCTTGAATTGAATAACAGCTTACCTACCTATTCGCCAACAATGTTGCTACACGATCTAATATATGTACGCCACTATACATAATGTACCATTACAATGTACGAGTATGTATATGCATTTATATTAAATACAAAATGAATAACGCTATGAACACTCCATACGTTGCCAATTAATACCTATATACCATGTGTTCATTGTACCTACATAAAGTAAATTAATTAAATATTTTGGTCCATGGACAAAATAAAAATGCGCATGTTTTCCTTATTTTCATTGAATGGAATGTATCACATGCACTAATTTGTTTTTCTGACTGAGTATATAATTTTATAGCACACATTGATATTATATTGTTTCATCGAGTTGATTTAATCGAATACTTCCAAATTGATACTTTTAATTCAGTTTGTTTAAATTTTAATGTACACACTATTTTAGCAAAAATAATAAAATAAATCGTCCAATAGTTAGTCGTCGTCGTCAAAGAAAATAACATTTTATTGGCGTCACTGATTTACATTAAACTATAATTATAATAAATACCAATTAATAATCATACTTATTTACATAATATGTCAAAGGCTCCTTATGCGATTTGAAATCTTTTGATACGAGTTTGCCTCTCTCTTACTAACTTACTTCTTACTAGAAGAAGCCAAGCGGCGAAAATATACATCATTATCGACTGATTATATTTTCGTACCGCTTGGCTTCGAAACTTTTGGTCCGTGGGGTAAAAGCACGAAGTATTTTATAATAAAATTAAAAAAAATGTTGATTGACATCACTAGAGACAAGAACGCTGGCTGGTTCCTTGCGCAAAGGATTTCCATAGCAATCCAGCGTGGGAATGCAGCCAGCGTTCTTGGCTCCATACCACATGTAGATTGTTTAAATTTAGTTTAGATGTAAATACTCTTTTTTAGTTCTATTAGTGTTAATATGTGTAAATATTGTTTCTTATTATTTTAATAAATTTAACTTACTTTTAATTAGGATTGAATAATGAAAATGATACATATTCGACTTTCTCGGGAAAATTGTTAAATTACCTAGTACATTACAGGTTACTAGGTATCGAGAGCACAGTCTCGTGTGAATTTGCATCGTATTCTAAACTGCACTTAGCTGCCATTACCCTGATCTTGTGCTCAATTAATATTTTATGATCAGAGCCGATTCTGTGCACTATTGTGTGCTCTATGCAGACCATTGTGTTCTCACATAGTGGAGTAGGACTTGAGGCATTTCACGTAGGAGAGAGGGTAATAAAATGTTTATTAATAGGGGCTAATTGCTCGCAAGTAATTGTTATTATTTTCGTTTATTTCGGTATACATCCTTTCCAGCTTTACGCTCGGTATTTTTGTGTGTTGATTATAAGCAGGAAGAAACCATCGGCTCCCGAGACACAGTGAAAACTAGTTCGGGTGGTTTTGGACTCCAATATCTTTTCTTTAAACCAATTTTATTTATTTATTTAGGGCATCAGTGGGACCGTTATTATTATTATAGTATTAGAACTAAAGAAAGAAAATCGTTTATTGGAGAAAATAACAAGCAAGAAAGTACATTCAAGAAATATTTAAACCTACTTAACTAAAATATCTACATATTTGCCACAATAATAAAATACTACCAACCAAGCGTCAACCAAGCGCTCCGAGAGGTTTTAGAAAATAGTTTGGACTCCCGGACCCCACGGCCCCAAAGTCTCGATTCGACTTTGCCACAATACATCACAACTTCGCAACCAGCGCTGGTCTTCCGTTTATTTAAATTTAATCAGTCAGATTGTCAGCTACTCAATAATGAAAAATACATACAAATACAAATTATTTATTAATAATACCACAAATTACAAGTATCTATTCTTATAATATCTATGTACGTCTTGAGGAGAAGGTGTAAACCAGAGAGCACGATGCAATTTAATATTCAATTACATATGTTCACAGCAAATAAATAGACATGTAATATTTTTTTTATTTTAGGTATCTCTTCTTTTCTCCAACATTTTTTGTAATGTAATTACTTATATAAAGTGCTTAACAAATGATCATGATAAATACACATATGTAGGAGCATAGCTCAGCTCAATATTATTTCGATCAAAAACTATCTGTTCTTAGTATAAATAAATATATATCTCATCAATTAATTAGCCTATAAAAGTGTATTATAGTAAACTCTTATATTAAGCCTCTCTTACTAAATATTTACAGGTTTAGAATAAAAACCTAATTTGCAAGTTTCAGCGGCTTCGTTTGCATTTCAAAGGGAATGGTTTGCAACTACTGTAATTACGCGAGTTCCGGTAAAGAAGTAAGGTAATATAAATTCTACGGGATGGAAACTTTGAAATATTTACTAAGAGGAACTATTAGAAAGTTTTTTTTTTACATGTTAGGTAGGTAGTTATTATATCTTAATCATTAAAAAAGTACAGAAATGGTCCTTGATAGTACATATATAAAGGAATCGGGACATTTCACACGATAGTATATGTTCGTAATGGCGAGTCCGTTAAGAAAGTACACTGTTTGAACTATTTTTCAAAGATCTCTGTAACACTATTGATCAATAAATGATATTTTGGGCGCCATCTAGCCCCATACTAATCAAACTATTATGTATGTATAAAGTGTTCGCTGGACCTCAACTCAGAATGCAGATATATTATGAAACTTGTAGTATACTCTCTACATACTACATATCTATCTACATTATGTATATCTATCCCTTACACGTAATGATGCTGAAGAGGGTCGAGTATGAACATTAAAGAAATTAAGAAAAAAAAATAATCAGTAATAATCATCACGCGAAAACGGTTGAACGGATCATCATGAATTTTAGTATGCAGGTAGTATGAGGTCTGAGGAGTGTCATAAGCTACTTTTTATTCTGAAATCATGCGAGCGAAGCCGTAGGTGTCCACTAGTAAGATAATAAAATATTTATATACTTTTGTAGTCTAGATTACAAACTTGGAATCAAGCACTGAATATTATTCCACCTGACTCCAATTTGAGAAAACTTTTGGTTTCCACGCTCCTTGCGTGCTTTGTTTTTCAATCTTGAGTTTTGATTAAAATGCTCCAGAATATTATTTTGTTGCAAAAAGAAAAAATAACTTACGTGACTAAAATGTAAAATGTGCAATGATATTAATTTTGCTATTTGTTTTAAGATGAAATTTGTTGTCACTGGTGGTGGTTTTATCCACAAGAAAGATATTTGAATTTATTTATTGAATTATATTATTGACATTATCTGGTTTTATTTTAATATTAGAAACGTACACCCCTACCTGTTATATTTATTCAAATGAATCTACCTATTTCTTTCCATTAATTATGATAATAGGTACACTGTATCATTAGCATTATACACAGAAGGAAAACCTAATATTTAATTTGTACACATATTCCTAACATAAACCACACATTAGCTAGGATCGGCACATCGTCAGAGGGCGCCACTAGTAACAATAGTTCAAATTCGTGTCAAGCAGCAGTTTCAAGCTCGGAATGAGAGAAGAACATTCGTTAGTTCAGAGCGCATCGCGAAATAGGGAGTCGAATAAAATAATGCGATATTTCCTCAGAGTGATGTTGAACAAAACTGGTAAGGTAGGTACTTAGGTACTTGAATAAAAGATAGGTCACTCGTAGCTCAGCTAGCTGAGACGCTATTGATAGATCAAAGTAAAGCAACTGTCGAAACCGTTGAATTGAACAAAAGTTGAAGCATATATGAAATGCTATCTAAAATTGATCAGGCGTTATCAAATTTAATAGTGTTATTAATTGGCGCCTACCGGAAAACTAAGCCTAACTTATTGTATACTATTTGCCTATGCCTATATATTAGTATTTTATAGTTTTTAGTAAAGCAGCGTTCGGTTTCTGCATAAACAGCCATTGGTCAATTTCAAATACCTACATTATTTGGACTTTTCATTAAAGAAAACCATCGTTTCTTATTAGTTTACTATTTATTGTATTTTTTGTTCTGAAACAAGTTCAAATGTTTACTGCCCCATTCCAAACATCTCGAAAACCTTGTTATTTAATATTCACACTGCATTCCTGTTAAGACATGTCCTCACGTCTGCGGAGGGTAGATGGAAAATTTCATTGAAATGTGAGCTCACTTCCAAATTTACTCTCGTACTGAGTCTTGTAGCTGATGAAATTAGCAATTATTAGTGGTGAAAGCAACTTCCTTTGAATGGTAGAAGCCATATCTTTTTATGTTTGAGATTTAGGCTCAGTTCAATTCTCAATGGCAAATGACAAAACTGCCATTAAAAATGGCTAAATGCGTTTAAGAATTTAAGTGCAAGCCAAGTTAGCCAAATTATGACTTTTAACGTAAGTAAATAGTGACGTATTTGCATCTATGATGAGTAAAGTAAGTATGGTAAGTGGGAAATTTTGATTTTACGAATTACACAATTTGTTTTTAATGTCTTAAATTATTTGCGAAGACTGGTACTACAATGTCTAATTATAAGGATCGCCGGGAAATAAAACGAAGCAAATATTTTTCGTGTTTTTTTTAATAATACTCTTACATCTTGTATTTTAATACAATATTTACAAACTTATCTCCTTAATCTATCTAAATTATAATAAGTCACAATTTAATTAAGTTTAGTGTTTGTAGTCGTTAAAATATTATTCTTACTAGAACATGTCGGCAGTATCGAGGCAGTGATATTTAGCTGATTTTGAGTATTTTATGAAATAAAAAAGGTACATGATATATCTTATATTATTACAAGAGTATAAAAATCTGTCCCAAAAGAACACAACATATAACGTCTCAGGAATGCATTCTTCTCCAATCTACATTAAAACAATTGAGTATTTTCAAAATATTATGTTCCTTTGGGAGAGTAAAGGAAGTTATTAAAGCCTAGTCAAAATATAATTAAATAATAGATACAAACTAAATTTTATGAATCCATAAATTGTAAAGCACAATTTACATTATATCACACGAATCCTTTCATAATCTTCTTTCCACTGTTGAGCGGACAAGCCAATAAATAAATAAAAATATTATCCGTGTAAATAATATATCAAAACGTATGTAGCTATTACGATATGAGTGATGGTGGTCGCATTAGTAGTAATTAGGTAGATAGAAGTTAAGTACTGAGAAGACTTTCACCATCGACCAATCTGACCACATCTATGTGAACCAATCCATCGACCTATCTCTTATACATTATTTACAAAGTAAAAATTCGATTGTCTTCACAACATCAACTCAATACAATGACTTGAAAGTTTCGAATTTTAAAAATTAGAAAGAAGGAATGTTTAGTTTAGGGGTATCTGCTAGTAAACTTAACATGTCTATCGCGCTGCGGGCGCTTGAGTGTGGTGTTGACAACCCTCAACATTCTCTGGCCAATCACAGACGTTTTCGTTGGGATTGAAGACGAGGTTCTGAGGGCAAGGCATGTGATGTTTTCTCTCTCCCTCGCACATGTAGTACATGGTGCAGTCGGCGTGATCCTTGTGGTAGGAGATGTGGCCGTCTTCTTCTTCACAAGTCACTTCGTTGGCTGTAAGGAAAACAATGTATGGATTAACAAACATACTTTCATACAAATAGTGGTATGGCTTGATTATAAATATAACAATGTTTAAACGTTAAACTATAAGTATCTAAACAAAGTCATTGCATCCAGAAAATCAAAGTCAAAAGTTTGAAAAAAAACATTTAGCATTTTTTTTTATTAAATTACTAAACAGACATTATTGTTTTTTTTAATATTGCAACAGTATAGGCGAACTAACATTAATATGTAGGTACATTTTATTCACATGAAATAATTGTCTTATAATTAGTGTTACAAAATTTTCTCACAATTATTAGTAAAATGTTAATAAAAAAATACTTACGATTTTTAGTAGTATACTGTCCATTAGGGCTGGAAGATTCGTAAGGTCCATCGTATTCTAATCTGACTTTGTAGTCTCCAAGCTCCTGCTTCATGGCCGTGATGAGGGGATACTTCCCAGTGCCGCAGGAACCTCTGAAGTCATCCATGTCGATAGACCACACCATGATACCGCCGAAACCTTCCTCCTTGAGCCAAGCCATCTGGAAGAAGAAAACAATGTTTTATGAGGATTCAATTTTAACTATTTAATTACTCCTCTTTAAATATTCTTTGTTATCAACTAAGTGTCAGAAGACTCATAACAATCTAAGGATAATAAACAAATACTGGCAAAAAAATTACGTAATAAAAATTAATGTTACGTTAAACTTGTTTCTTATGAATCTGTGCTTTTTTTTTACTTAAACGGGGTCGCACTTGACCATTGTTTCCTGATGGTAAGCAAAGACTCAGACCTAAGACGGAGCGTGCCTACCCGATAAGAACCGATTCACTATCGATGCAAAGATGTTGCTTTAGCAAAGTGCTGTTTTGTAGAATAATAGGTAAGTGAATAAAACAACAAGTACTAAACTAGTTGTGTAGCCCCCTTTATTTGGTACTAACCTTAGTCTTCAGCGACCTTTCATCATCGAACCCGACCCACTGGTCTTCTCTGTAGGCGAAGGGAACCATCTGTTCGTTGTCCCACACCAGGGTAGTGTTGTCTTCTCTGAGAAACTCGCAGATCTCGTAGTAGGACATGAAACCAGCTTCGTTGGTGAAACGACCGGCGGATCCTGTGAGGAAGGAAATAAAATTAATGTAGAAATTCAAAGACGTTCAGATAAATGTCCCTGTTATCATCAAATGCAGCAAAAAATCTATTAAACTTCTAAAATGTACCTTCCTTCAGATTCACTTTTTTACTGTGTATGTCAATCTTGAAATGAAGTAAATCAGTACAAAATCTGTAGCGCTTAAAAAAGTCATAAATAAAAATAAGAACTTTTCACTCGACAAACCGACAGATTTTTTCAAGCAGGTCCAGTTAAAGCGACACCCGTGCAAGCCATAATGAGGTCGAAGATGGTGCATACCTCTACTAGAGTAAAACTGGCATTCAAGGCTATCGAAAACATATTGCCTGGTGATTGGCGATACATATTTCTAAAAATACTGCGATTGAATAACTCACCACCTCCAGAAGCAGGTGCGCCGATGTCAAACTGCGTCTCATTGATGAGAGTGAAGGAGCGTCCGTATGTCGGCATTCCGATCATCAGCTTCTCCTTAGGAGCTCCTTGGCGGACCCATTCTCGGGCTGAGTAGTCCTGAGAAAGAAATATTGTCACTTTTAGGATTGCGAATGGAGAAAAAGCTCTGACAGAACAACGCTTCAAATATTAAGTAGATCAATACACTCAAGAACATCTCAAGAATAATATAAATGAAACGCTAAAATTTTTAAAAACCGTTTACTGTTTGTCATCGAACTACATAAGTAAGGAGCATTTGACGGCGGTTTGAAACCTTTCGACAACAGAACTACCACGGTTGATTGTCTATGATTTAGTATTTCTGTACTATGATAATATTTTCTCTTTAATATTTAAGTTTATAGTAACTTACCACAGTGAGTTTCTTCTGGTAGCTAGTAGCGCTCTCAAGGGGGAAGAGGGGGCTGTTGTGTCCGACCTGACGCTCCCACTGGCCGTGAAAGTCGTAGGTCATCACGTTGATGAAGTC
Organism: Macaria notata; assembly: GCA_927399415.1. Classification (NCBI taxonomy): domain Eukaryota; kingdom Metazoa; phylum Arthropoda; class Insecta; order Lepidoptera; family Geometridae; genus Macaria; species Macaria notata. The sequence goes on along the minus strand of OV656725.1, from coordinate 7,386,948 downwards.
CTGGAATAGAGTAAAGAATATTACTTATTAAGGGGGATTTCAAGCCTTAATCACGAAGATGGGTAACGTTAATAAATGTGACATTATTTTATATATTATTTAGTTGATTTAAGCCTTGGATAACATAGACTACTTTTATTCCTAATTTCCTCACGCTATGTTTGTGTTATGTTTGAATCAAAAACACCAATAATTTTGACTATTACTAAATTACTAATATTTAATAGTTCACTTACAAGATATTTAGAGATCTCAGGCACATCGTATCCAGCCGCGATAGCTTCAAAGGACGCCGGCACAGCAGCTGTGAGCAGCAGACGAGGTTGTCCCGAAGTCTTGGCTTCTCCCTCGAACGCCAGGCGAAGTTCCTTTAGCAGAGATACGAAAGCAGCGCGGTCGTCGGCTCCCCTAAAATTAGCAATATGGTTTTATAATATGTCAAAGCCTCTGCGGGTGGTTCGATAACAATACTTTATTAGATTTTCAAAATTTGATGATGGTTCTATCGCTTTGGCTCATAGCTCAAAATAGTATCAGTACATAATTATGTATTTGTGCAAAATTAGAAAATCTGATCAAATTTTAATCTAAAAGGTTTGTTTTATAGAAATAAAGTAGAATTTCAATCAATATGGCAGTTATTTTTCCGTCCCAGGTGCCCTTAGGATGATAGAAAAAGTATCGACGCTAAGGTTGGTTACCACTTTACGACTTTTACTCATGGCACAAGGCACTCTTGATATATATTTTTGCGCGATATTCTCCAGAAATTATGAGCTCTCAACAAACATATTAAGTATTTTTTACCTTGGGTACTCCCAGTCTACATCCAGGCCGTTGAACTGGTAGTCCCTGAGGAACTCGATGGCTTCATACACGAACTGGTTCATCCTGAACACGTTAGAGGTGAGCTCTTTGAAGGGAGTGGAACCGAACGCCCAGCCACCGATGGCGAGCAGGATCTGAAATAGAACAGATCAATTTATGATCTCGAATCAGATAGAATATAACACAACTATGTATTTATAGAATAAGGTTTGATAAAATAAAAAACATCAATACTGAAGTGATCCGGCTGGTCAAATGCCTGACTATAAAGAGTTAAAAATCTATTATACTCAAGTAAACTCGCTACAGTTGTTAAGCATAGAAAAGTTACCGCCAAATTATAAGGTAATCCATTTGCAAATTTTATCTTTACCTTCAAGTTAGGGTTCTTCTCTCTCAGCGCGACAACCTTGTCGTACATATCTCCGTCCTTGTCATCAGTCTCAGCCAGTTTGTGGTCCTTGAGGGTTGCGAAGGCGTAGATGACGTGCGTGCAGAGGTGAGGGTCTACGTTCTCAGGCATGAAGCGACCGCCGCTGGGGCGCTTGGACGACCAGGAGGTCAGATAGCAGAGGACTTGCGGCTCACGCTCTGGGAGAAGAGGAGAAATGGGTTTTAGTCGTAGAACGTTTTATAATCGCCAAAGTAGGACTAATATATGGATGTAGACTGTTGTCGTGTTATTATGTGTTTTATGATGATGTTAAACATACTCTCTATACGTATGCTGTCTGATTAAGTTACATATTATGTAGTTTAAATATTTATTCTTAGCTTTAAATATTTTTATCTTAGCCTAGTACGGTATTTTTGTGTTAAAAAGATACTATTTTTTTAAAAATGTTGTGGTTTTAAAACACTTCGAAAATCATTAAAAAATACGAGTATTATTTTTTATGACGTCTAAGTAACTTGACTTCATCTCAGAAAAAAATGTTGCAAAAACAACAGATATTGCTCACTCTGAAGTAAGTATTCCTGACGAAAGGTTTCTTTTAAAAAATGAAGCACGTTCTATGAGTTACGACATCATTTTCTTGAAACTTGCCCCGAAGTTTGCGTAAAGGAAACAAAGGGCCGTTTCCGCATTAACTTTGAAAGAAGCCCATAAAAAGTACAAGAACTTTGCAACTCGTACCTACATGAAAGCGTGATGAATATATTGCTTGACGAATTTATAGCTTAACTCTGAACAATGAGGATTTTAAATTGCAAAATTTGTTACTTTTAAACATTGCCTGAGCTCCTTGAAAATAACCGCTGACAGAATTTATAGAGAAAAAAAATAACAGTTACTTTTCAGACTAAAGTAATAACTCTTTCACGATCAATCAATTTATGAAAAGTAAAAGTTACCGCTCATCACTTATCAAAATGCAATCGGTAATACGAAATCTCGACGCGTCCGAATCAATCCAAAGATATTGCATGTCCAATCAATCACTAAGACTTTGCATATTTTTTAATACCTTAACGTCAAAAAACGGCTGATGAAAGATTGATTGTCTGACGTTACGAAGTGAAAATGTGAAATTGAAATTATGACAAATAGGTGATCTCTAAATCGTCTCAAAAGATTGATTCGTATGAAAGTAATATCTAGAAGTATTTTAACCTCAAGTGTAACTTGTATTTAAATAGTACAAAAAACATGGTTTGCATAGTTTTTTGTACAGTATTTTGAGAAATCATGTCGACCATAAATATGCAATATAGGTAAGTCATAATTCTTGTGCGTCGTAATAAATTTGCTTTCACATCAAGCACTGAAGTACTAAAAATATCAGACACATTCAAGTCTCATGTTTATAAGCAATAAAACATACCACAAAAATTGTTGTGTACGTGGTTACATGAAACCCACTTAAATCACTGAAACACATCGCCTTTGTGTCCTAAATAAAAGTTTGCAAACTTCCAAGAAAAATTCTTGAAGAGCCATCTCTTGCGACGTTTAACATCGAAAATATGTTATTTATAACACGACGGCTCGAGCACGTTTAAGGCACCTCCTTGCAAAGATCGCCGCGTCATAAACTTGAGAGCATTAAATCAAAAAACCCATTTGGGTCGGGACCAATTCTACTTGAGACCCCGAACCCTTTTCCTGTCTGGATATTTCAGTGTCTAAAGGATTTCACGCTCGAGGCCGCGGGTCTCTTTACCGCGGTCGGTTGAAACACTTGAACGTAAAAGCATTCGATGTTTCAAACTTTTAGCAACTATGTCGCCGACTTGCCTAAGCTGGTCTTGGCAGTTGGAACAACGGTGGCGCTAAGAGTGACCCTTGTGGCACTCCGCTCGGTGTTTGTCGCTTTTAGTGCCAAATACAGTGTTTTGGATGACAAGAGGTGTCGAGTACATTGTACGATCTAGTGCCGTGTAGGGGTGTCACTAGTCTGAGATACAACACGGCTTGCAGTTAACATTTTAGTGAGAATAAACAAGAGTGTGCTCTAGAGAGTAATAAAGATGTCACTGTCCGTTACTCAAGATGAGATGCTAAGACGCTGTTATTACAATATGCGAATTCCGCTGCGACGTAGAGAATGATTGATAAAGCTTGTAAATGTGAGAATTTGTGGAGTGGCACGTCGTTATTTAGATTTAAAACGCCCCAGGTGATCTGGATATTTTAGTTAAATACATAACTATGTAAAGTATTTTTATAAATGCTTCATAAGTTACTGAGATGTTTTGGCACATACTTGGCTGGTCTTGAGTATCGTCCCACGCAGAAGTGGGTTTGTAGGTAGGTTGCCAAATTTCAATATTTCCAACATAAAATCTATCGGGAATGACGCAAAGAGGTCGCGCCATTTGTTTCGAGAGTGGTGTTTAGCAAAGTGACTGAATTAATTGGAAAGCAAAATATATATCTTCAGCTTTATAACAAACTAAGTTAATTAAGGCTCTATAATAATAATAAACGCTATTCAAACAAATATTGTGAATTGTTAAAAAACTTGCTTAATTTTATGAAATATGTTTGGTAAAAAAAACGTTTTGTACATACAAATTAAAATAAATGTAGTAAGTATATTAATATATTGTGAATTCATTATGGTGACATCTTGTTAATTTCTTGAATATAAAATTTGTATTTCTGGTAATTTTGTAAGTATTAATGAAAACAATTAAAAAATACATTTCTTTCTGTCGCCCTATAATTTAAATAGCCGACCGAGCCACTACTCCCTCCAGCAAACATGTTTACATTTCAGCATCGCTTGTTCCAAGTTCCGTAGAGCGTGCAAATGCTTCGAAATTTTCTCAAGATGGTCCGCTGACAGGTAGCGAGGGGTTCTCTTTGTGTTTGTTCACCAAACTGCTTTAGCAATGTACTACGAGCATTTCCGACTGAGATTTTATTTTAGAAATAATACGGAAGAAAACGTGTAAAAACGTTAAGACGCTTTCGTAGATGTGAAATCTAAAATGAGACTTGTATTTAACAAACATTTTGGAAATATCTAATTTTAGGTGACGTCTTTCTAGTGGAATCGGTTACAAATAATAAAAACTAAATAAATATTATAAACTAGTACATGCAACGGTTTCACTTGCGTTGTCTCGGATAAAATGCAGCATATGTGACAGGTCGCTATTACAACCCTATACTACCATCATACCAAAAATCACAACGATACATCATTGCATTTTGCCAGAAAATAAAACAGACTTCTTCTTCTCTATGTGTGTGCCAAATCTGGTATTGAGAGTTTACAAACCGCCCTCAGGACCTCTGACATGATAACACGATATGACTAAAGAAAATAATAATTTTTGAACTCACTGTTCTTATCCAGCACAGCTGCGTTGTTGTTCCTGATGATGACCTGCTTGGATGGTTTCTTCACCTTGCTGAGTACATCGGCGAGGCTGATCTTGATGGGTTCAGGCTTCTCAGTCTCTTCAACCACCTCAATAGTGGAAGCTACTACAGACCAGTCTACGTCCTTGGCGTCTTTGCCTCGGGAGATACCGCGGAGCTCCTCTCTGGTGGAGGAAAGGAGGAATGAGTTCATGTATTCATGTAAGGTACAAACTTACTTAGTGCTGCTTCTTACTAAAATCAAAGTTAAGTAATTTATTGCATTAGTGTGTTCTTAAATACAAATTTGTTTGCAGTTAGGTACATGATGAACTCAATACGTAAAGTTCAAAAGGAACTAATTATCATTAAGATTTTTTAGTTGGGTGCGGGCCGGTCTATTTGTCTTTTTTTGTTATATTTATAACCTGGTCCAATTTCCACGTGGCAAGTTACTCTAGCGATAATTGATTATTTAATAAAATGCGGGTGTTTACCTCATAGCTCCGATGAGCGGGTACTTGACATCGTTCCCACACACGCTGCCGCTGAAATCGTCCATGTCCACCGTCCACACCATGGCGCCGCCGAAACCGTTCTCTTTGATCCATCTGGAGTAACATACACAATGTTATAGTATGCTATATTTTTTTTATGAAACTAGTTACACAAGTTTTTGCACACAAGGTCAGTTTGAATTTTATTGTAACTTCCCCGAGAAATAGAAAATTATGTAAAACACAACAATCCATTAGTTTACTTTTTTTTTACATGAGATAGGCTCACGCTTGACTACAACTTGCCTGATGTTAAGCAACGTTGTGATCTACGATCTAGCGCGCTTGTCTAGAAGAAACCGGTTTACTCTCGACTTGAAGACCGACAAATTATAGTTCAAGGGGAATAGAGATTCGGGCAAGGAGTTCCACAGTTTGGCTGTTCGCAAGATGAAAGTCAAAGCAAACCGCTTGGTGCGTACCTCTTGGTCTAGCCGTACCTCTACTCGTACGATGGTAAAATGGGTAACCTATGTATGTACAAGTACATAGTTCGGCAGTAAGATTTTTTAGCTTTAAGATTAACAACTAATACTTATGAAATCCAGAGATAAACTACTATCACTTTCATTGCAACTAACGACAATCTCAATCAATGCAGAAGTTTGTATGGAATTTAATAAATAAACCACGACAAGTGGCTGTCTTGTTAAGAATTTGTTGCTACTGAGTGGATTATTTATATAAAACCAGAACAAGACGTACATACCTAAGTTTAACATCACATTTATTGGAACTAGATAGAAGTTAAACATTTCCTCACCTCATCTTATGCCTGGTAGACTTCTCATCATCGAACCCGACCCACTGGTCTCCGTGCACCGCGTACGGCACCTTCATCTCATCGTCCCATACGTACGCACCACCGTTACGAAGAATCTCGCACACCTGGGGATGGATAGAAAGGATTATTATTGATGGGGTCTAAATATAATCCTAGCTCGAGTCAATAAGAATATTTTGGGAATGATAAAATCTCAGCGTTTTTTGTACTTCCTAGTCAGGCAATAATCCAATATTTGTGGTACGATACACTATTACCAAAAGTGACGCGATTATGTAAAAAAGTGTAACATGCCCGTTCTGGATTAACACTGACTCTCAAACACGAATTGAAATGAAAAATAGTGTTAGGTACTTGGCGATAAGTCTATGTGGAGTTTAGTCAGTAAGTGTAGCAGACAGATAGTAAATATCCTATAAACACTTTGTTGGCCGACAGGTTAACGTGCTCTCCGCAATCTAAGTTTCATTTTTCTTTTTAGGGTTCCGTACCCAAAAGGTAAACGGGACCCCATTACTAAGCCTCCGCTGTCTGTCTGTTTCCAGGCTGTATTTCATAAACCGTGATAGCTAGAAAGCTAAAATTTTCACAGATGATGTATTTCCGTTGCCACTATAACAACAAATACTAAAATTAAAAAAAAAAATAGTACAATAAACGTGTTTTTTTTCGAAGTTTTTTGCTTGATATCAAAAACGGTAACAGGTAGACGCTTCAATTTTTCACAGAATATTGACTTGACAAAATAAATAATTAACTAACAATAAAGTAAATATTAAAGGGGGGCTCCCATACAACAAACGTAATTTTTAAGCAATTTTTACTCGATCTTAATAAACAGGTAGAAACTTGAATACCTACCTATTTTTAAATCAACTATTAAGAAATATATTAACTGTGAAAATAAATATCTAATCTAGTACAGAACCCTTCGTGCCCGAGTCCGACTCGCACTTGGCCGGTTTTATTATATTTCTAAATCCCTAATTCACTATTTGATCAACTTGATGTTAAGAAGTTAGACTACATAACAAATAACCTCCTAAATCAAACTAGGCCTCATGCAAAATTTTGTCCAAACTGTATCCACCGAGTAATTTGGAATTCTATCACCAGATCCGAAAGTCAATCGGCAAGTTCTAACTAAAGCTGATTGCATATGTAAATATGCAGAGCTGATAGGATGCTTCAAACTACGGATAGGTTTACTGCAACCTCTGACTTTGATTACAAACAGACGAACAGACGGAACGGATAGAACTAGTGATGTGAGCATAGAGGGAATTGATTTGAGTTGCTATGTTCGACTAGTGTTTGTTACCGGTTGTGGTAGGCAATTTGATATTGTGGCTTTATTTTCACTTATCGCAATTAAGTTTTGCTTAAAATCTTGCAAAATAACTGAATTATTACAAGTTTCTACATGCCAATCGTACTGAAAATTTGATGTCTTACAATAAGAATTCGGTATTGACACTGCAGTTTCAGTGATTTGGGATTAGAAACATTGCGTTGGTTTTTTGGATTTCAATATCTATGAAATCAGTTCAACTGTTTTAACCAATTAGTTAGTAATAGGTGCGTTAGATGGAAACAAAGCAACGATTTAAGTACACTGATATAAGTGGGCCAGTGTGTTTTAACAGACAGATTTTGTATGGCAGACCACACTGGTCTACAGTTTCCATGGAAAATCTACCAGATAGGACTCCGTCTGCTTTCACTGTTTAGTTTCACCATTTAAATCATGGTAAATGACATGCTACTAACCTCATAATAAGCCAAGAAGCCGCTCTCCTTAGTGTATTCTCCCGCCTTGCCTCCGCCACTGGCTGGCGAGTTCGGTTTGAACCGACTAGGGTTGGACAGCGTGAAGGTACGGCCGTAGGTTGGCATTCCTGGAACAAGGAGAAACCATTAGAAATTAATTAAAATAAATCCAGAAGAATTAGATAACATATAGAAAAAAATTGTAGTTAACTAGATGGAGATCTTTTTAATACAGTTTTCATAAAAAAAGGAAAATATATTTTACAAATTATTTGGCAAGCAGCTTGATGTATCAATTTTAGTAATACTCGTATTCATTCGTTATTTATTTCACCGACGTTTTGTTTCTGATACAGTTTAGTTGAGATTTTATTTTGTGATGCACGCATGAAAGTTATATTTGCAAACAGGCAAGATTTCTTTGTCACTTAGTATTATTTGAAACGCTTTATTAGAGACATTGTAAAAGTGTCTATAAGACTGATGAAATATGGTGTCCTGTCTCTCGCTCCCACTTGCTTCGATATATGTCCACTTACCAATAATAAGTTTGTCCTTAGGCGCGCCCAGCTTGACCCACAGATGGGCTGCGTGGTCCACTGACAGCTGCTTCCTCCACTCCGAGTCCGAGGAGGGGGCGTACAGAGGTGCGTTGTGTCCGGTCTCCCGCTCCCACTTGCCGTGGAAATCGTACGCCATGAGATTGATGAAGTCCAGATAGCTGAAGGGAAAGTAGAGTTGATTAAATGTTCATATAAAATAACATGGCTACCTAAAGAAATTGATAAAGCCAGTATACTGGGTACGCTGCCCTCAGTCTTGGCCTATATTTAGGCTTTATGTTAAGATTGGCCAAATGGCTTTTCTTTATTGTGGTATAATAGAAGTATGGTCAGATTTTATGCTACTTAAGGCATGTTTAAAAAGAATCGTATATTAGATGTATTTTTTTAGAATTTTGGATGTTAACACTAATTTTCTTAATCACTTCAGTTTTATTTTCATACAAATAGCATAGTATTCTTGTATCGCAGCAGTTTTATATTAAACTTCACAAACGTTTTTTCTTTTAATAAAAGTATACTACTTAACAAAATACATATCGATTCACTTATTTGTATCAACCCTGAAGTTAATTTCATAACCGCGCGACATATTTTCGCCGCTAAGTTATTTATTCAGGTCAATATTTAAATAGCAAAGTGGTTGTATTGTTTGCTCCATTTTTGTAGTAATGCCATCATGCAGAGAAATGCTCGTGGGCTACATTTGAATGTTAAATTAGGATCATGCGTATAAAATTTTAATAAATAAACTTACCTTTAAAACACCTTATTAAATATTTTTTTTCTAAAATCTTGTCAAAATTACACCGTAAGAGAAACAAATGACGATATTATTGTTGTATACAGAGGTAAGGTAAGTTTTGGAACGTAACCTAAAATATATATAAAAATGTCTTACTTTCGGAATCTCACTGAAAATAACTCTAGTAAATGTCACTGTCAAAATGTATAAAGAACACTTTTTTTTCTTGAATTTCCAACAGTCTTATAATGTCACTTTTAACTTATGTAGGTAGGTACTAGAACCGCCTTTAAAAGTTAACGTAGGTACATAAGTTAAGCCTGTATAAAATAAGAAGAGGAAAACAAGATAAATCTAACCTAGCAACAGCAGGTACATCGTATCCACTCTTGATGTTGTCAGGTCCGACCGGCACAGCGGCTGTCAGCAGTAGACGTGGCTTCTTCACCTCCTGGGCTTCAGCCTCGAAAGCCTCGCGGAGCTCTGGAACCAATGAGAAGGAACCGTAAGTACTTACAAAAAAAATATCAGGATCTTACTAGAAAAGCACCATCTCAGACATATATAAAATTATTGCTTGTTAGCATTAATGGTGGTTAAGCAAAACCGTTTAAGTTCAAAGTAAAATGGAACTATTCAGATAATATTGTAAGATTAATAACGTGAACAATACAACGTTCCATTTTTAAAGAATTTTAAAGAGCATAGATCACTTCGTAGTAATATTTTATATGATAGTAAAACAAAAGAGCAAAACCTGCTTCACCAAAAATAACAAACTATTCAAATGTTTAAATTTAAAAGGCGTTTTGGTAAAAATATTTAAGTTGCACGTGATATTAAGTCTGCACAAAATATAGTATTCGATAAAAAATATTTATCATACAAAGTATTTGGAAATAGAAACAACTAAAGCTCAAAGCTTACAAAAAGCTTAACATTTGTAACTCTATAACAGTATTGTAACTATAGGTATAATATGTATTTTATCCATTAGACGCCTAATTGGGCTGCCTATAAGGAATATATTGCGAATAACATATGCCTTCATAAATATTAATGACAAGTTAGTAATCAATATCACGTGATACATCTACAAGCTCATTGGTCCAGCGGTATAAGTGCGTGATAAATAAAGATGATATTTGAATATTATAACAGAAAGGCATTTCGCATAAGAGGTACTTAAAGTACCGCAATTATTGCTTACTATCATGAAAATTATAATCTAGCGCAAATCCATTGGGTATTATATAAATTGTAGATCATCAAATCTAGATTGAATAGGTTTTATCATGTTGAAACGGACATTAGTTTATGCATTATCGTCGCTTAAAATATCACATAAAAACAAATGGTATAGTTGGGGTTTATAATATTAGTGTGTACTAGTGGATGCCCGCAAATTTGTTCACATTATTTCAGGATAAATAACTAAAACTAACATTCCTAAGACCACATACTACCTACATACCTACCGAAAATCATGATGATCCGTTCAGCCGTTTTTGTGTGATGAGCGTTTTAATTACCAGACAAAAATTCTAAAAATTTGAACATGTTCTGCTATCAATTCGAAGTATCTCCATTTTTTTTTATATATCATCAATGTTCAGACAATAACCGTTTTCAACTTTATTACATGTATAGATAGATGGATAATATAGCCTATGTTTCCCACAAACTATAATTTATGCCATATTCAAATCGGATCGGATCCGAAATGCGTTCAACATCGGTTGAATTTACATTCGCTTGCAAAACTATAATTAGTTTCGGTCAACACTTGGAACCGCTTGGATTAATAATGTCTCTGATAAATATTAGAAAGGACAGGTTTCGTAAAGTTAATAAATATTAACTTACAAATCTAGTGTATTATTTAGTTTCTTTGATTAAAACTTCATTATTGAAATTGTTGGATTGACAATAAAATCATACAAAATGCAAGTTTTATAGTACTTATTATTGCACCATATATTTATACTATAATATGCACAGTGTAGTACAAATATTACAAGAATGTAAAACAATGAATACTTTAAAATATCTCAATATCAGTCATCTGAAAAAAACAATGCAACCTAACTCAATGTAACCAAAGCTCAAAGCAATTATAATATTGGTTTCATTGAACTAAGCATAACTAATTATGAAAACAAATTATTTCAGTGATTAGAGCTTTTGTGCGTACATCACAGTTGCAGTGACTTTCAGTTACATAATTGAAAGCATAAATAATGTACCTAATCTAAATCTAAATTCCATTTTGGCGAGCTCAAAATTGGTTTAGGCTAAATTGGTTGCCAACACTACTTTAGTGTTCAGAGCTAACTATAAATAGATTATAGTATTCACAGACTCCTTACTATTCCATCCATCATTCCATTTAACTAACCTAATAACATCAATTAATTACTTATAACACATGCTCACTCAATCAGCACACAATGATCTAACCATCTCAGGTTAGAGGTCCAGTGAGCATATTTTTAGTCGTGTTACGGTCGTCAATTTCACGTACTATTTAGGCCCTTTTAAATTTACTTCTTCGTATGAGAGTAACAGACTCTTTTATTGATAGTTTTCAAGCAGGCTAAAGGGCCTCTGTAATGGCTTTTATTTATTTATTTATTAAGGCTTAACATTTGTAAACACAATAGTACATACAATATAATTACAACGGACAATATAGGTTAATAGTAGATTGTGTCTCATGTCGAAGTTAAGCACAGCTTTCATTACAACTTACATTATTTGCAAACACAATTTTATAAGAGTATTGTGTCAATCTATATATAGGTAAATTTATGAGTTTTGTGCTTTACGCTTAAATTTAAAATATTATATCAATATATTTATCAAAACTGTACGTGACGTGTGCGAGAGAGAAGCGGTGGATTACCACTGCTTCTTTGGGCATCATTAGCCCTGAGTGCATGATGCAACCCTTTTTTGAATTTAGTCACAGAATCACAGAATATATCAAGTTCACGTACATTGTTATGTTATACATTTGCTAAGTTCGTGAGCCGAGGCACCTTGGAGTTGGCTCCCAAAATTCTGTGTTTGACCATTAATTTGGCATAAGTGTGTTGGATTGTTGACTTAGCGAGGAGTCTATTGATTGTAAAGTTGTTGTAAATATCAGTAAATTATCTTTGCGCTAGACACGACCAATTTCATAACCGTCTAGATCGTGTCTGATGGTATTAAAATAACGGCTTGCGGACCAAACTGAAACTTGTTGATGCTCTGTAGTATACGCGAGGAGGGCTTGCTGAAATATTGATTAGGATAGACCGATAGGAGGAAGCAGATTTTGTATCATATTTTATAGAAGTGAAAGTATTGAGTTATTAAGTGAAGTGATCGAGTTTGTAAGTTTGTGTGTGTAGGTATTAATTCTTAATGTTCAAAAATAACAACGCCGATAACATGCAGATAGATGTAAAAGATAATGAAATTGAAAGTTTCTTAATTCGTTTTTTGTTCTTTTGTTAGCTATTGTACCGAAATTAACTAACCAATAAATTTCTTGCCGTTATTAAAGTGAATCAAATTGTTAATTCAGCTTAATTTTACAGGAAATACATTTCGTTCATCTCTTACATCATTTTGGGAAGGGCCAAGAAAAGCCGTGATTTTCCAAAACCCGTTCTAGATTGTTTATAAGCTATGTATGTCATAAGTATGCATTTTTTGTACAGTAGAGTAACCAAACTAAGCAAAGATGTGAAAATGAACTACTGGAAATAGTAACATAAACATGTAGCTTATTTCAATAATTCAGTAAGTAGATGAAATACTTGTTTCTAAGATACTAAGCAAGATTTCACTGAGTCCCTATGAGCTGAAACATTCCACCTTTGTGAGTGGAAGTATGTTGTTTGAAGGAATTTTCGAAAGGAGGCTCTAAAGCTTGCAAACTGTAGCAAGGACACTGCCTAGTGATTGTTTGGAACTTTGGATGAATAAAATTTAGGCCATATTATAAGTAACGTAATAGGTATAGACAGCTTTTGAAAATAGCTTTCGAATTGATTCTGCGGGGGAGTCATGACTCACAGCCATGGGGAAATACGACTCATAGAGAGAGAGAGAGAGAGAGAGAGAGAGAGCTTTTAAAAATGAAATTTAATTGAATTTATACGAAAGCTCGTATCAGACTATTATTGTACACCCCTTCTAGTCTGTTTTTTTTTTTTATATTTTCCTCTCCATCCTACGGTTGCCTGGAAGAGATCGCTTTTAGCGATAAGGCCGCCATTTGTTGCATTAGTTTTAATTAATTTTCTTTTCTGTTTGTGTATTATGTTTTTTGTGTCCAATAAAGTATCAATCAATCAATCAATCAGACTACAGTTGTTCATCAAGAAAGTTGAAGTCAAACCAGTGTGGTAGAAATAACACAAGAGTTTTCCAATATTTTATTTATTGCAATGTATAGAATAGCTTTTGGTAAAAGTAACAAAAGTTATAATATTTATATCAACATCATTTCCAATCATGTTTTTGCTCTCAAAAATAAAAATATTAAGTTATATCTAGTTTAATTTTTTTTGCTATGAAAATACAATATGTGCCAAAGCCTTTAACTCTGATATTGCCCCTTCTTGGAAGGTTCCAAAACACAAGAGAGAAACATTTTGATAGATATATTTGAATATCGTGAAAGATGGTGTTTGTTCTTATTTCCTGTGCCAAAAGCTGCCAAAAGCTAGAATTTTGGCTGAAACTCAAGACGGTTAGAAACATCATAAATTATGGATTTCTGCTATATTTTGTACGTGTGAATTAGAGTGGGAGGCAACTTTCGATATTATCTCCAAGGTTTGTGTTTGTGCTACTTTGCCAAAAGTAAAGGAATAAAGACTTTAAATATATGGTGTGCTTTATAATGTGTTGAACTCAAATTACTTAAATATTTTGCGCGAAATCGCAGTGTTTCCTCGGCACTTTTGGACAAGATTTTTTTTGATAGAATTTGATTATATACTTCGTATTATTATGACATACCTACATTCCACTAAGTTTTAAATGACACTTACAAATTAAATTACCATTATTAATTTCGTTGACAGTCAGGCCAGGGTCACTTCAAATGAACCCGACATAAGCCACTCTGTAGTTTGAATGACTTCAAAAAATGTTACCAAAACACAACGTTAGATACTTAGCTACAAATTTAGGTACTTCTCTATTATATCCATATAATCTTAACTGCCCCAGCAGTTAAGATTATAAAGCCATTACAAGAAGCGATTCGCACGCCTCATAGGCAGTTACAAATCTAACAGATAAAGAGAATAAATCATTTAAATTATAACAGTTCTAAAACGATCGTATCGTCTGTGAAGGATTTCTGTAACATGATTTCGAAAGGATGATCCGGTGAATGGGAACTTATGACCTAAGTTAGTACCTAGATCGCCTAGGTATCTAGGTATATGAATCGTGATGGGCCTGATGAAGTGTTTTATACACTTGGCTTTTAACAGTAAATAAAAATACATAGAATTATACATTTTTTATTTTATTCTAGACGTTAGTATGTTTTGTAACAAGAATAATCTACTAGGTTTCGTCTGGATATGCGTGCTATATCTTAGACTACAGTAGTGGTTTACATCAGGTGGACTACAATAAACCTATACTTAGAGTGTTTAAAAAAACTTTGGTACATACTGTTAAAAGATGTGAGCTTTGAATAATACAACAATAATCGCTATTTTCATAAGTATCGTATTATATGTATTATTTTAATTGTTTCATTTTATTTTAACTTACTGAACATTGGATCTGTTTATAAACATGTTGTGGTCGCATGTGTTTGATGCACAGAATGGATCATTACCTTTAAAATGTTATGCTGTCACTCATGTATTTTCTGTGTATTTTGTTGTGTGCCTTATAAAATAAATAATAATAAAATAAAAGTTTTCGTCCCTAAAAAAAACTTTGTACAACATAGTACGACTAAGGTTACCCAACGTCAACCGTTCATCTTTTTTACCTAAGCAAGTTTATATAACATGTTTGTTCAGGTACCTCTTGCCGGTGTCATAGGGTTGTATGCCTTCTGCGTGCTGTTTTGTTTGTCATTCTTTGTTGTGAAGTAATGTGTTAAGTTACGTGAATGCACTTGACCTGCTATACCTACAGCCTCTTCGTTTCGACACTGGGCATGTTTGGATCACGTCATTTTGAAGCTCAAACATTGGTCACGTATTATCAACTTGCTGTTAGGTGATAACTATGGGATTACGAGATTTTTTATTTAAGTATTAGTTGAATTGCATACATTTTACTTAAGCGTGATATCAAAGGTGACCAACAAAAAAATAACCTTTGTGTAGGTATAAAAGGAAGCCTCGTTCATAGCTAATATTATAATTTGTAAAGAGAAGTAATTCAAGTATATCCATTTCACTTTGCTCAAATACCTACTTATTAAAAGACATTGCACACAGCGCCATCTAGCCCCACACTAATCGAACGCTTGCGTCGTAGGTACTAGAACGGATATTATACTTATATACTGAACTTTATTTTTATTGAACTGCAACACTTAATTGATAAAAAAATTCGTTACTCTCATTCCGATCTAGAAGAGAAAGAAGCTATAAATGTTTAATTTTTTATTCATTTTAATTATTTAGTACCTACTAGTAATGGTACATACAAAAATCAGACTATAAAAATATTGCAGCTAAGAAAATAATTATGCTTTATCATTTAGCTTTCTCTAGCAGCTAATTCACAGCTACTATATTCTGAGGTATCTAAGTCTAGCTTATTCACGTACAAGCTTTCTCGAGTGTAATCTTATTTAAATATCGCTTGAGAGAAATCATTGGCAATTCTCCACGCGTACTGTTGCAGGTAGATTTCACTGATTTGCTACTTGTAATTTGTTTAAAACGGTGTTCTTAAATACTTTTATCTGCGTTTAAATTCGTAAGCCGTTTATAAAAATATAAATACTTAATAAGTAGAATCCTATTAATGGCCCATAAAATACTATCTTTTACAACTTATTTGGACATAGACCTACATATAGCTTTGTACCTTTAAAAAAAAAATTCTTGTTAGCGATAAGGCTGTCAGTTATGGCACTATTTTTTAAGTCTTTTGTGTATCTGCCTTATTTCTGTGTATATCAATAAAGAGTTATATATATGTATCTATCTATCTGTTATTTAAATATTATTTCAAATCTAAATCTCGAAATTTAGTACAAAGCCAAGATTCAGCAACATGTTTAGAATTTCATATTTTACAGCGTAGTCAGTAAATTTTTACACCTATTTCAAATTCAGATACTGAAAATGGTATCGAATAAAATTTTGTTCATATGCAAATTTAGTCGCAGCTCAGAGAGAGTGTCTATTCAAATTGTAATGTACCTTTAGGTTTGTGAATAAAAATAATTTGTCACCTTACTACATAGGTATTTTTATGCAAATTATGTTATGTTTCTCCCAATACTTATAGTGATAGAGATTGTGAAATGTTTCAGATTAAGTACTATGTTTTTTTTTTCAAAATTTTAACTACTCTCTTTTAATTGTATGAAATTTAAGAAGCGCAGTTTAAAATCCAAATATTCACATATCCACATACAGTGTTTGTCTGTATGATTATCGTTTCTTCTTGTATCCATTTACATGTATACAAACGCTGATACGGATATAGTTTTAAAAAGTATATATTGCAATGATTATTATCATTATAACATGATATCCATGTAGCTTTATTTTTTTTCGGATTTTTACCGAAAAAACTCTTTTTTTAAAACAATGGCCAGATATATGTGCCATGGGTCGAGTAACAATGTACTTAACTAGATTGCACGGCGAGTAATTTACACGTTTTGATGACAATTGTTCGAATTGGAAACTGAATACTGAAATGCTTATAAAGCCTTTGTAGATTTCAGCTGAAAATGCTGAACATTGAATATTTTATTGATTGAAACTGCAAATAATGAAGTTTTAAAACGTTTATCTCTTGGAAAAACTTGCACAATAGGAACAAAATTGATGTAATGGAGAATAATTTTAATTTAATACTTTTAATATTGATTAATTAATTATTTTATAGCCGTCTATGAAATACACATTAGTTCTAATCTATACTAATTTTATAAAGCTGAAGAGTTTGTTTGTTTGTTTGAACGCGCTAATCTCAGGAACTACAGGTGCGAATTGAAAAAATATTTTTGTGTTGAATAGACCATTCATCGAGGAAGGCTTTAGGCTATATTAATCACGCTGCAACTAATAGGAGCGAAGAGACAATGAAAAATGTGGAAAAAACGGAGAAAATTATTCATATTTGAGGGCTTCCGTTGCGTGAGCTGCGAAAATGGTTCAAGTCCTGGGTAACAGCTATAATTTATAAGCTGAAGAGGTAGTTTGCAAAAATAAATACGATGCCCAAATTAACTATTGTACGCGCACAGCTAGTACCAAATAGAAGTCAACTAGTCAAAAATAAACCAGATAAATCATTACAGTTAGTATGAAATTGAAATAAACTTTCCATTGCTATTCATACTAATGAAGAAGTTTAAAAATTTGTAAAGTTATCGTGTTTATCAATATACAAAAAAAACAACGCTTAGAAATCCTAGACGAAATTCGTTATTTCTTTTCAGTTACATATCTATATAATACAATACAATTAATCTTAGCTGGGGAGTTTGTAAACCAAATATTAAGTGTTCATCAATAATAATAAGGGACAATTTGATATTCAAATATTTTGTGGTTCTGTATCTTTATAATACACTAGCTGTGCCAGCGACTGCGTCCGCATGCGATAGTTATTTTAGGCATCGTATTTATTTTAGGAAACTACCTCTTCAGTTTTATACATTATAGTTACGACTTGAAACGTTTTCGCAACGGAAGCCCTCAAAGATGAATAATATTCCCCGTTTTTTTACATTTTCCATTGTTTCTTCGCTCCTATTAGTTGCAGCGTGATGTTATATAGCCTAAAGCCTTCCTCGATAAATGGTCTATTAAACACAAAAATAGTTTTTCAATTCGCACCAGTGGTTCCAGAGATTAGCGCGTTCAAACAAACAAACAAACTCTTCAGCTTTATAATATTAAGTATACATAACCAACTAAATATAACCTTGTATATCTTGTACTACCGTCCTCCACGGTTACTTTCTTCTCCCTGCACTCAAAGGCCTACTTTCTTTGTGGTAGGTTTCGGACCAAATTGCCATTATGCCGCTCTGATTTGATTCCGATGAAGAGCCGTTACGCTTGCGTTTGTTACTTTTTCGGCTTTATGTAGGTACGAAATTGGTGGTAAGGAATGTCCAAGGTAGCTAGGATATAATATATATAAAAGTGACGTTTTATTAACAAGTAGAAAACCGCGAATGTGTTTATTAAGTAAATAATTGTATTTGGACCTCCGAGATGCAGACATTACTTGGTTCGGTAACCGAACGCATATGTAAACTATCAGATGTAAATTGTAAGCATTGTTTTATTAAAATTTGGTAATAAAATATATCAAGAACATAATGCTTTGTATACCGTCAGAGTCATTAAGTATACACATATATTTTGATATTGGATTCTTTCTCCATGTTAAAGTAAGTTTAAAAAAAAAACAAATAGTATTTTTATGATACTTTAACATAATTAATCCTGAGAGTTTAATTATACTTATAGCTAATTTATAATTAAGAAGATACATAAACAAATACAACAATAAATAATTAACACCAAACTTACGTATCAAGGAAATCCTTTCGTAAGAAAACTTATCTCAACTGCAATATTCCGGAAGATATAAAAAATGGCGAACAAAATAATAAAATCCCGCCGCTCAATGAAAGAGAACGTTTCTGACGTAAGAAAGCCATAAACCACAAAACCACATACTACCGCTTCTACTATAGTTTTATTCTGACCACAGATCAAGAATTCCAAATGTTTCAACCATAGAGTAGCCGTACCACAGGATGTTGTACGAGTAGGTATGGTATATAAATGCCAAACTTTAACAAGGCGTTGATATCTAAATATATAAAACTCAAAGGTGACTGACTGACTGATTGACTGACTGACTGATATAGTGATCTATCAACGCACAGCCCAAACCCCTGGACGGATTGGTCTTGAAATTTGGAATGAAGGTAGATGTTATGACGTAGGCATCCGTACGTACGACGTAGGCTAAGAAAGGATTTTTGGAAATGCCACTTTTAAATGGGTGAAATAGGGGATGCAAGTTTTACTTCTTAATGCGAGCGAAGCCGCGAGCATCCACTAACTTATTATATTATATAATATATATAATTAATTATAAACCTGCGGATATTCAACAAATAGAATTAGATCTAGAGATAATCGGATATTATTAATATTACATGGATTTAACAGTAGTTAAGTTTGTAACTAAAAGAATTCCTAGGGTTCGTTTAAGAACTTACAATGCAAGATATGACATTTACATCAGATGAATATGGTTGATATTGATCTGATGTAAATGTCACATATCTAAGAACTGGCAGAATTGACGTGGCTGAACTCTGTTAATTAATAACTTACGAATATTTTAACTAAGTTAAGGCTAAGCAAGGCTGACAATACTTTTGAATGAGTTGTATAAAAAGTTCTGTTCTACCATCACCTCGATAAATTCACGACTGTAACCGTAAAAGCGTAATGAATCAGGCGGCGTGACTGTTAACAATTAGGTACGGAGAGAAAAAGTCTATCTGTACACATTTATTATTGAAGACGGTTGTTGTCCTCTCGCCAAAAGGTCAAGGACGAAATCGTGGCTTATTTGACCCTTTATTTCTTGTACTGGAGAGTTTTTGCCGGTAACGTGTGGGCGATCTTATGTCGTTCGGCCCAAGTCGTTTTGGAACTTTTTAGGATATACGATGATAAAGTCATAAAAAATGATGTGTTCAGCTTTAAAGCTGATGTGTTTTGAACTTCAATAACATAAGTAATTTACAATATGTTTCGGAGAACCATAACAGAAATAGTCTAAAATACTATTTACTATAACGTATTTGAGTATATCATGCCACGAAATGCTCATAACAATACTCAGGTCTAATCGCTAGTAAAACATTCATAATAATATAATAAAATCGAAGTAAATCTAACACTTATCTATCCAATCAAGTGCAAATAATCATAACTAACCACGTGAACTAATTACAATCATTATACCTAAATACGTGTACAAATATTTCATTCAGTCACTATTATAGATGGGTAGTCATAATTACATTGCACAAGTACAGTTTCCTTCCGGAAATCATGTGTATATGTGTACATAACACTAAGGAAATGGCCAAAACTCGCTCGAGTATACATAATAATGTCTGGAGTAAATGTTATCTTGCAAGTTCAGTGCATTTCGATATAGATTATTAGTTGAATATAAAAATAAAATATGTTTAAGCAACCCAAAAAGGGGCCAATCCGAAAAAATAAAGAAGTAGTCCATTCGACATATATTTTGTTAACTAAAATGCTCTCTTTTAAATTACATTATTAATAAGTGTTAATATTATAAGAATTTGTGTGTCTAATAAACATTTTTATCTATTTATTATTTTATTTATTCGAGTTTTATTTTTACAAACTTCAAGAAAGGACTTTTAAATTGACTGAAGAAGGACTGTTAGTACATAAGTGCCTAGCTATATGTACTACATTTCTGGTATAATTAATGCAAACTAATGCAAAATATTATAAGAGTGGTGGTTACTCTTATACTCGTATCACAACCAAAAATATTTGTCTTCTAACTTTTGAAAAATCTGCAACGAAATAAACTGAATAAATAAACAACAATGACGTAACACATAAAAGGAAAAGTATGAAATTAATTGTTGTTGTTTAATCTAGGAACTCTTTATAACTCAACCAAAACCCACAAAAACTTATGAGATCATGTGTTAAAGATATTTCAGGTAAAATCTACTCCTACCTGACCTTAGGCAAAATGTCAAGGATTTTGGATGACTCAGATATTGGACTTCCTTTTATTTCGATACCTATTAATAATCAGTAAAGTGACCACTTGTCTTAAGATATCTTTTATCTCTCATGATAAAAAAGATTAATTGAATAATTGCGGTAGAAGATTGAAATAACTGCTGGTAGCAAATGGTCTGTTCATAATTATTGCATTGAAGCGCCCGTAGCTCAGGTGGCGGAGCAATCGTTTGCGATTACAAATGGAAAGCAAAGGTCGACGCGGCCAGTCCTTGGATGGGTGACCGAAAAGTGGCATTCCGTTTGGGCGTTTCAGTGACACGTTAAATTGTAAGTCTTTTTGTCTAGTACGGCAGTCGTTAAGCCATGTCAGAGGCCCTTAGGGCTGCTTGATAAACTTTCGATCCAAGGGTTGGTTACTCTCATTCGATAAGAATAAGAAGATAAAGTATATTTTGTTAGTTTGTGTCTCCATCAATTTGTCCCTAAATCCTCTATTTAACACACGAAGCTAGTTTGCACAACGTCTCTGAAACACATTTAGCCAAATCTACAGTTATGTCGCTAAATGGGTTCATTAAATAATTATGCAAGTTGGCCTCTGAATTATTTGGCTCTTTACTTTTCCAAACGACGTTTTTTTTTTAAATTTTATATTACATTTGGAAACTTGTAAAAAAGGCTCCTATAATTAGAGCAATAACATAATTGTAACTTTTAATTTTAATGCAAAAGTCCTAAACATCCCCAAATATTATCAAACCACGTCATAATTATAAAACCACGTCACACATCTTTCAAAAACTGTCCCAACCCCCAAAAATCCCATGTTATTGGTACCCGGGAGTTATTTAACCCGCGGCGCTGCACCGGCGGTGGCGAATGTAATCTATCGCCGATATTGCAATATCAGGCCGTCTGTCTGAGCGCGGCCAGGTGACGCCGCTAGTGTAGAAGGAGAGATGGATAGAATCGGCACGAATTATAGTGCCTTCTAGTGGAGGCATGCGGCTTCGCTCGCATTATTTTGAGATAAAAAGGTAGCCTGTACTTCTATAAATTCATACTACCTATATACCAAAAATAATAAGCATATTTATTATATATGAAAAATAGACGAAATAAATTAAATAATACTAATACCAAGTAAGTAAATATTCAGTGACGAAAATAAATCTAAACCCAATATACCAGCTTTGTATATATGTAACGGTAAATGTAGATAATCGGGAATTATGCATAATTACCGGTAATTATGCATAATTACCAACGCACACGGTAAATGTAGAGAATTATCCACATTTACCGGTAATTACATACAACTAGCTGTGCCAGTGACTTCGTCCGCATGTAATAGTTATTTTAGAATATATTTTTTTGCATTTTGAAGCGTTTTCACAGCGCACGCAATGAAAGCCCTCAAAGTTGAATAAATTTGCCCGTTTTTTTCCACATTATCCATTGTTTCTTCGCTCCTATTACTTGCAGCGTGATGTTATATAGCCTAATGCCTTCCTCGATAAATGTTATATTCAACACAAAAATAATTTTTCAATTCGCACCTGTAGTTCCTGAGATTAGCGCGTTCAAACAAACTCTTCAGCTTTATAATATTAGTATAGAAGTATAGATAACCATACCCCTTTGGTAGAATATAATAAAATCAAACAGCAGAATCAAAATGTTTGTTAAAATAAATTGCACGAGTAAAGGTTCGGCAAGGAGGCACCGTTATACATTAGAGGTTCCAAAGACTCCCTCTGAATTATAATTAGTCGGTCTCCAAGTCGAGAGTAAAACGCGCGCTAGATCGTAAATTATAACTTGCTTAACATCAGGCAAGTTGTAGTTAAGCGTGAGCCCATGATTACCGGTAAATGTGATTAATTCGAAAGTTTTTCCCACTTTTACCGAGAGCACTGGTAATTATGCATAATTCCCGCATTATCCACATTTACCGTAACATATACACAATCTTATCCTAGAGATACTTTTTGTATTAGATATTAAATCTTTTTAAAACATTAAGACAGCAATCCCTTTGATAAGAATATCAATTCAGCGTGCGTCGAATCGTAAAATTACATTTTACGCTGAACTGACTCTATGAAAAGTCGCCCAGACTTTAGACGAGATAATAAGCCCTATTTTGTATAGCTTTGCTATTTTTTACTCTAGTAAATATGAAAGAAGCTCTTCAAATGTATGCACAAAAATATTTGGCATTATTTTTGGTACGTTTCTTTAGATTTGGTTTTCGTTTTATGTACCTACATATTTTCTTACATTTTGAAAACACAACTTAAAGAAAATTCTCCGTGTGCTTAACAATTTCACTTCAAGGACATAGCAAATTTTTTGCCACTTCTAATCCCAGCTAGTGCTGCGAAAGTATCGAAACAGAATTTATCGATATACCGATAGAGCGTGGCCGGGCGTGCTTGGATGCACCTGTCGCCGCCAGCGCCCCCTGGCGGCAGCGCCCCGGTACCCTGAGGTGCCCCATCCTAGAGTTTATAAGCCTTGGAGAGGACATTGAAATTTTTAAAATAATGCTATAAGTACCTAACTAGTACCTATGTCACAACAACCTGAATATTCTGATATCTTGATACTCGTTAAAGTTAGCTATGCTTTTGTGTATGTTGTATTATGAATTCTGTGGTGTAAGTAAGTATGTACATTTATATATTTTGTATTATTTGATTTGGTGTTGTTATTGTCATACCTACAGTGCTTATTTACTTTTCGTACTTGGATTATGTTGTAGTCAACGATGGAGCTTTCTGCACCAATAAATTTTTAATTAGTTCTGTACACGACTCTGAGTTGTTTCCCCCCGGCTACACGGTGCTGCGGCGAGACCGCGCGCGCGACGCCGGCTGGGGCGGCGTGCTGCTTGCCGTGCGCGACCCCTACGCCGTCAGGGAGATAGTAGATGTAGATGGCTACAACTGCGATGTTGAAGTACTTGCCGGACTTGTTACTCTTAAATATAATAAAATAATATGTTGTGCCGTGTATATTCCACCACGCTCTAGTGAAATAAAATATTGTAATACATTTAGTGTTCTAGAAAATTTAGTATCCAAATATAATAAATTAGATGTTTTGATTTTAGGCGATTTCAATTTGAATTCATGCAATGAAACTGTATTAATGCACTATGAATGTTTTTTAGAAACTTGTAAGTTGAAGCAACATAATGTAATAACCAATGATTATGGCGTTATTTTGGATCTGGTTTTGAGCAACCTTGGCGATAGGTGGATCGATGTCAGCGGAGACACTGAGCCCATGGTAAAGAACAAGGTGGACGCGTACCACCCTCCTCTGGAGGTGTCGTTGCGGTGCGTGCGCCGCGCCCCGCGCCGCGCGCCCCCCGCGCCCTCGCCGTCCGCGCCCGGCGCTGGCGATGATTCACGCAGTGAATGGAATTTTCGTAAAGCTAATTTTAGCCTATTATATGCTGAATTAGAACTTTTAAAATGGGACGATTTATTTTTGCTGGCCGACGTAAACTCGGCGGCAAATTTATTTTATAGTAAAATTTCTAAATGTCTTGATCGGAATGTTCCCAGGACAAACAATAAACTAAAACATTCATCGTATCAATATCCGACTTGGTTTACGTCTGAGATAATTATAACTTTAAAAAATAAGCACTTTCATCTTAAAAAATATAAGGAATTAGGACTGGAATTTAATCGCGAATTATTTAAATATTATCGGCAAAGTGCAAAGCTACTAATTGATCTAGCTTATTCTAATTACATAAGACGAACAGAGGCGAATATAAAAAGGGATCCAAAATCTTTTTGGTCTTTTATAAAAGAGCAACAGCAGTGTTCTAGCGGGACTTGTACGGAATTTGTTTATGAAGGTCAAGCTGTATCAGGTATAGATGCCGCAAACGCGTTTGCGCGGTATTTTAGTTCCGTTTTTTTGCCTCAGAGTCCAAAGTTATCTGCTGTCGATGCGGAGCGGGAAGCTGCATCTTCGCTGTGCTCGTACCGCATAGAGCTGAGGGAAGTTACTCCGGCTGACATTTCACTAGCTGTTCGACGTTTGAAGCAACACTCTTCTGCTGGGCCTGATGGCATTCCACCTTTTCTTGTTAAAGATTGTGTTTCTGTTATCATGGTCCCTCTTATGTACATACTAAATCTGTCCCTGAATACTGCCGTGTATCCTGATGTCTGGAAAACCTCGCGGGTAACTCCTATACCTAAGGGTGGCGACAGCATGCACGTAGAAAACTATAGACCCATAGCTGTTCTATCGGCATTTGCCAAAGTTTTTGAGTCTATCCTGAATCGACATATTACCAGGCAGGTCAAGTCTCAATTGTCCGACTGTCAGCATGGGTTCAGGGTAGGCAAATCAACAGTCACTAATTTAATAAACTTCGTCGATTATACTGTTACGGAAATGGATTGTAGAAAGCAGGTAGATGTGGCTTATTTTGATTACAAAAAAGCGTTCGATCGGGTCCACAATGATGTTTTATTAAAAAAATTTGCTGCTGTAGGGTTCACTCCTAGGTTACTGGAATTATTCGCGAGCTATTTCTCTAATAGGATTCAGTATGTGCGTCTAGCTGGCGTCCAGTCAAATTCATATATTACTACTTCTGGGGTCAGCCAAGGTAGTACTTTGGGGCCGACCCAGTTTTTAATTATGATTAATGACCTGCCAAAGGTCATAAGGTCAGCAGAGTGTCTTCTTTTCGCCGATGACCTTAAGATATACCGGAGTATTGGTGCCATTGAGGACTGTGACGCCCTGCAGGCTGACATTGACAGGGTTGTGAGTTGGGCCGAGAGTAATTACTTGGAATTCAATAGTTCCAAGTGTAAGACTATGACTTTCACTAGACTACGTGATCCCCTCACTTACAACTACTGTGTGTCTGGTGTCAGTCTGGAGCGTGTCTCACGAATAAGAGATCTCGGTGTGACATTAGATACAGAGCTTAAATTTAATCTACATATTGAAAATATATGCAATAGTGCTTTTAAAGCTCTTGGATTTGTGATACGGCAAACAGGACGATTTCATGACAGAGGGGCTATAATGGTACTGTATTACTCTTTGGTGCGCAGTAAACTAGAGTATAACGCCCTAATCTGGGATCCGCATGAAGAGAAGTACAAAGAAATGATTGAAAAAGTACAAAGAAAGTTTGCTAGATATTTGTACAAAAAGTTATACGGCTTCTACCCTTTTCTGTATCCGTCTCTCTTCGTCTATGGTATGGTAGGTATGTATGCGTTGGAAGTAAGGCGAAAATGCAGTTTGCTATCGCATTACTTCCAGCTCTTGCGCGGATCCATCGACGATCCTAGTGTTCTATCCCGGTTGTCGCTGGCGGCGGGAGCGCGTGCGGCGCGCGCATGCTGCCCGCGCCGCCCGCTGGCTATGCCGTGCGGGGTGGTGCGCACCGCCACGGCGCGGTACGCTCCCACAACACATGCTGTCAGTCTGCTTAACGACATGCTTGCACAGATGCCAGATCTTGATATATTCCATTCGAAATTTAAATTTATATTACAATGTTGTAGTATATTTATTTGTAATAATAGGAAAATTTACTATAAGTCTAGGTATAGGGATTAATTTTAATATAAGTATATTTTTTTTAAGGTTGGCCCACAGCACGCTTTGGGAAACTGTAAGTGCTGTGGGCAAGTGAACAATAAATAAATAAATAAATAAATAAGAATTGGTTCGATTTTACTTATGTATCGCTTTAAATTTGTCAAAGCTTAAACGGCAGAGATTTTCCCAAGAGATTCTCACAATATTAACAGTATTATTATTTTAATTTCTATAAATATCTGTTCTACGCCGGGTGACCCATGCCCCCTAGTGACCCGCAGTAAATAGTGCTGTGCTCCGGAATGATATATTTTTATCGATGACCCGTTTAATTGCTTTTGCACCAATATTTTTCGGCGCTTTGGGTTATGGCTGCCGTTTGGTAGTGCTACGAATTCGGCTTGTTTTGGTCACTCTACTCAAACAATCGATACTCATTATAGCTCTATTTGTATACGTTTAATAAATGCAGGTTGACTAAGCTAGTTATTTTCACTTAAATACAGTTATTATTAAATTATTAAAATCATTTTTGTTTTTTTTTTACATTTTACTACACATATTTATTAAAATGCGCATCTTTGAAAAGGAATTATGCAAGTTACAGCATTCCGAAAAATTAAGATTAATAACGGATGAAGTCTTGATTATAACGTAAATCACATTATAATCAAGATTTCATCCTTGATTATAAATCTAAATTCAACATTTTGGTTTTAGGTCAAGGTAATTATTTAAATGTTTGTTATAAAATAATGATTAGAAGCGTGTTTTGAGCTAATTCCTTAGTTCTTGTTTAATAAATATTGTAATGCTTTATGTATTGGTATGATGGTACATTCGATCATCATCATCGTTAGCTTTTAGGTACGTTCCTCGGCCAGTCCTTATCAGGTTCTTTCTATATGTATTAAACAAACTAGCTGTGCCTGCGACTTCGACCGCGTGGAATAGTTATCATATTTATTTTTGCAAACAACCTCTTTGGCTTTATAAATTATAGCTGTTACCAACGGCTTGAACCAATTTCGCAGCGCACGCAACGGAAGCCCTTAAACATGACTAATTTCCCCGTTTTTTCCAGATTTTCCATTGTTTCTTCGCTCCTATTATTTGCAGCGTGATGTTATATAGCCTAAAACCTTCCTCGATAAATGGTCTATTCAACATAAAAAGATTATTTCAATTCGCACCAGTTTTTCCTGAGATTAGCGCGTTCAAACAAACAAATTCTTCAGCTTTATAATATTATATAGTATAGATTACAATGCATAAGACTACATTCGTTGTTTAATTTATTTTACCGCAAAAATAACAACGCTGTTGTATTACTTGTTTCAGAATAACAATAATTTATAAAATGAATTAAACTATGAATGAAAAGCAGGGTTAGTCTCTAGTTTCTCATCCAGTCAAGATTATGCACAGACCATAAATATTCATAGACACTGCCGTAGATAGAGATATAGCAGTCCCAGAATATTGCTGCATAGTTTGATTAATTTCATTGCAGTAGTTTTGATGGCTTCGTAACGTGTTTCGTGTAAGTAATACCACCGACCTATTTCGGATTTGGCACGGACTGGCCCGATGGATAGAAAACGTCTAAAGTACCTTTTGGAAGATAAAGACGATAAACTTAACAAGCCCATAAGTTTTATCCCATTTTAGAGGTAAATGTTTGGAGTTTCACCTTATTCATATGAACTTTTCTTCTTATAAAACAAAGTATCATAATTCTGAGCTAAAAAACTAAACTAACAGACAAACTATAGGACATAATATTATATCGTCATCATCATCATCATTAGCCCACTATCGCCCACTGCTGAGCATGGGCCTCTCTTCTTGTACGCCACTCGTTCCGGTCCTGTGGATATCGAATCCAGGTGCTCCCAGCGGTTGTTCTAACGTCGTTAACCCACCGCATTGGTGGGCCACCTCTATTTCTATGGCCAGTCATGGGTAAAATAATATAATAATATTATACAGCTAATCATTTACGTATATTATATGTACATATTTCGTCAAAATGTTCCCAGCAAATACCTATATCACAGCAAACATCCAATTACATCGTTTCACCGATATTGGCAAACAATAGAAAATATCATCCCTATTAAGGGTTTTGTTACTCAAAACTCTGGGCACGTTTGCGCGATCTCTGATCACGACGTTAGGGCCATGCTTTTAGCGCAATGGTGTTCTATGTTTCAAATGCATTAGGTTCTTGTATTTTCCCACACTAACATATTTTTTTGTTAGGTAATTAAGGACATGTCATATGTTTAGATGTCAACAAAAAGAGGAGGTTCTAATACCAACCAAATATTTTTCTTGTTTTTTACCTTTCAATATTAGACTAGGTTATCATTTTCAGGCATACTGTTCTTTAATATTTAAGAGCAGTATGCCTGAAAATGGTAACCATGAAATTACCATAAAGTGTTATTCAAATGCAATGTTTTAACTTTATTTTCTATACAGCCACAGTAGTCTGTGATGTGTTTTTTTCAGTCTAAGTGGGTTCTTAGCCCAAGTGCGAAATAACGTGAGTGTTGCGCTATTATATGTACCGTGATGGGCAATGAATGAGGAAAGCTCAGACGGACGGTGCTTAGTGGCAGAATTACAAGCCCATTATTTATTGACATTACTAGAGGCTTTCTGGGAAAAGGTGAGGCAAACTAATGATGGTAATAGCAAGAATATCAACATATCATATTGATATATTATTATAAAAGCGAAAGTGTGTTTGTTGTTATATTTGTTCCGCTTTCACGCTGCAACGAAGTGATGTACCATCAAGAATTACATAAATAAATAAATAAAATAAAAGTCATTTATTTCAGGCATATTCAACCCAGAACTTAATACTAATAGAACACTGTAAAGGGGTGTACATACATACTTATATATATAGGTTACCTCTCATTCAAAACTAACGCGTAAGTAACGCGAACGAATCTACGGGATTTCACTAGTATGTTATAATGACTATCTACCCGACACGCAGACTTGAAAGGGCATTTGGCAAAAACCGCAAATTACTCACACCTACACCGCAGAGTATCACACCCTGTATCCACCGTTTGTCTTGTACCATAGATGTAACAAACTGGAGATGGGTATAATTTTGAGAAATTTTAAAGTTTTAGTTCATGATTAAGTATCTGTTAGATACTTAATCAAAACTTTATAATTTAAATATATGTATTCGAACATATGCTAAACTTTTATTGTTTTAATTATATTCGATTACGAAGGGACAGTCATTTTTGCTCTGCAAGGCGGCTCTAACCATATTTGATTTTTTAGGTAAAAAAGATGAAGGTATGATAAAGTGTGGATATCTGTCTGCATTTCAATCTTAACATTGTTAGCTACGAAACAGATTGACTGATCGTGATCTTAAATTTGACGTATTTAAAAGAAAGAACAGTCCAAAAGATGTTTAATCTTCGTAACTTTGGTATGTAGTTAAGTCACCCTTACGAACGGGAGCCAAAACTACCTACCGGATTAAAGTAATTAATCCACGCACCCCCATCTGATATCGATTGTTATTCTGTACGTGTAGCCTTAGGCTCGGGAAAGGTAGTGAGCGTTACAGAGTAAATAGGAGATTTTATCTGATATTGTTGGATATGTTACTTGTACCTTAAAAGTTTGGTATATTTATGATACAAATAATTGATGTAGTAAATCAAATTTATTAGTTTGACTCTCTTTAGATTTTATCAGGTTTAGAAATAAAACTTGGCAGATTAAGCTAGGCAGTGATGAATTTTGAAGTTTGCACAAGTTCGTTTGTTTGACAAAAAGTACATGAATTAATTAAGGAATTTTCAATTAAAATGATACATTTAAGTTGTATTTAAAGATCGTCAGGTTTTACAAAAGTGGAAAAAAAAGAATAACATGTTTGTATTACTATTATTCTGGAAATTAAATCTATGCAAGAAACTCTAAACCAAACTCTGAGTGTGCCCAAAACTATGTCTTGAAATTGTATCTCAAGAAATCACACTGCGCTTTTAATTACATGTGCTGAGTTGTTAAAATAAATAACTTAATCTAAGAAATCTCTGTAGTATTGTTCCCATAAGGCCATAAGGCACAATTGCTGGCCGGTTTTTACAATTTAAGTTTTAATAATATTATTTGTTTTGTTATTTTAATTATTAACACAGTAGCACGTATAGTTCATTATCTCTATATTCCATATCTCAATTCCTAAATCCAAACACTGTAATGTCTTTATAACTGCCTCCGCTACTTATCGTATACAAGATCAACCACGTGTATTAGATACAATTACTGTGGTCCCAGAACGCCTCCTTTATTCAACCCTAACTGTAATCAAATTCCAGAGTTCCTGTGACTTGTATGTCACCCTGCGTAGTTGATTACGCGTATCTTACCCCTAAATACTACCCCTAACTGCTTTACTACCCCCAACTACCTCTAACTACAACTAACTAACTACCCACGCTAATGAGGCCTAACTGAAACAGAACATGGAGGTGAAGTGATTTATATTCTGAAATAATATGTAATTTCTATGTCTGTGTATTGGAATTGGAATAATGGTAGTTTTTCAGTATCAAATAAGCCAAAGATTTATTTGAAGCGTAAGAATTTTAAAGATATTCAACAAATCCTTTTGCGATATCATTGGGCATAATTAAGTACCCTGAAGTTCAAGGAAATTTGTTGTTCTATTTTATTATATTTTGGGCGCTTTCGTGGGTCGGATGACAAGTTAAATTGTAGATCCTACCTGTTTGCCTATTACGGTCGTAAAGCTATATCAGAGGCCCTTAGGGCGGCTTGATAAACTCTCGACACTAGAACTGGCCACTTTCATTCGAGAAGAAGATTGGGCATATTTACTAACCATCCTTTGAATTCCTGTTTACTAAAAAAATATCCTCAAATTGTAATTATCCCTTTACCTTTCAACAGCAGCACATAGTTCTTCTTATCATCCCCTCCCTTGGGGTACTCCCAGTCGATGTCGAGTCCGTCGAAGTTCCTGTCCCTGAGGTAGGGGATAGCCGAGTAGATGAAGGTCTGGCGAGCGTAGCGGGTGGATGCCATGTCCTTGAACTTCTGGGTACCGAAGGACCAGCCACCTGGAAGAAATAATTGAATAATGATAGCAACATGTAAAAGATAATTTTGATGATTTGTGAAAGGATTTGAGTGCCAAGATTTTAATCTGCCCTAAACAACTTCATCATCCAACTATGGAAAAGAGAATACATAATTATCTGCAATGGAGTTACGACCTTCAATAATAAAAATCTCTGGAAGTACATGGAGAATAATGATAGTAGTGTACTTGATAGTTGTGAAGCAAATTTGATATTTTTGATAGGGATAAGGATATATAATATGAAAATTACGGGTAAATTCAAGTTTTTTTAAAACAATTCTTACATTTATGTAACATTTCATGAATCTTAAGTACATTAATATAACATTTATGGCTGTAGATAGTACCAAATATTCCGTGTTACCGCTATCCTAATTTTCTATCCATTAGCATAATCATTTCTAACTAAACCCAATCTAACAACGTCTAGAACTAAACATACATGTTTTAGCATTTACAGTACAAATTACAGCCTTTCAACACAGTTACGCCACCGTGGAACAAAACGAAACGTAGCAGAAACAATAAGCAAAGCCAGTAATTCCACTTACCACCGATATCTCCAATTAGCGGAGATATTTTCGCAACGAGTGCTGCAAAAACATGTTCGATTACGTTCACTGTTGTGTGTTGCTTGATGAAACGCGAGCATGGTTCAAGATAATCAGTAGAGCAACTTATTACAATTCCTACAGTACCAGACTAAGCAATAAAATAACTATCAAGGTAGCAACTGATGTATTCCTCACATTTTTCTTTACTTTATCCTATACCTACATATTTTGTGAAAATCTTTTAACAAAATATAAATATTAATTCACAAACATTACAACTCATTAGTTTTCATCAACACCTTAGTAAAGAAATGATAAGAATAATTTCTTCATTACATCTTTTACATGTCTTTATTTTTTATATATGTCTGTGATTACGATATTTAAACAGCAGTAAATCAAAAATATGATAGTATTACTGGTCTTCTCAAAATTTTAAATTTTATCTTTTAACTTACAAGTAAACAAGGTTGAACTGTTTAATCATACACATGCAGTAGGAACGTATGTAATTGAGTTACTGCTACCGTGTATATGTGTATCGTACCCACGTTCTTCGCTCTTATGAAAATGGCTTGTGTTTTTGTCGTTCCGTAAATATAGGTGAAAATGGGCGCGGGCGTGGGAGATACCACTAGTGTTGGGACTAGCCCGTTACAAGGTATAGATAGTTTTCTCGATACTTTTTCCAATATTTTACCATTATTTATTTGTTTTTATCACTTCGATTACCTATTATTTTATATAAATGTGTTATAAATTGTTCATCGTAATTATACGAAAGTAGGTTGGTACAAATAAGTATCATTTTAATCCAGGTATTTAGCACCTACCAAATTGTCTTGAACCGCAATAATCATGACTGATATTGTAATTAGATGAATACTTTATTGCACACGAAGAACTTAAACTAATGCCACAACCGGTGACTTTATCGCTAAATCTACTACTTTACTACTTTATGATATTGATATACTTACATTGACACATTTGACATCGCAATAATTTATGATGTCACGAATTGATAACAGTACTACGAGTGCTGCAACCTCCTTTACGATTGCCAAACGATTAAATCACATTGTTCCAGTTACAATTATTGTTTTGCATACGTTTTAATGACGTAGATATGTGATTCTGATTGCATTAATTCACAGACAGCTTCTATACTAGTACATTTTAATTATGTAACGTACTGGCAACAAACTAGTCATAATAAATAATAACGTGCTGACATAATTATGTCCTATAAATTTTACAACATCAAAATAACAAACAGACAAAACGACGAATCACATCTGTCATAAAATAGAAACTCAAATTATTAAGTGTCGTTACTTTTACGCTTACAATAAAATTGTGCTTTTACATTCGGTTATGCAAGTTGAGAAATATTATTTTAGCTCATTAGAAAGTTGTCAAGACATGTAACGTATTAACTCGCAGACATGTGTGTTGGTGTTATAAACTTTATTATTAGTAATTACAGGTTTTGTACCGTTTATAGCATTAGTTGAATTGAGTAACTAACTGCAATTTGATTAATTTAGTTAGCTTTGAATTAGACACTAGATTACGCATGACATTCAAATGCTTTTAAAAGAGTTAAATAATTACGAAGATAAGACTGCGTGTAACTAATTAAATGCAGTCTTACAAAGTTGTTATAAAACAAAAGTAATTAAACTTTTTATAGGATTTTTTAACAGTCGACCATTGTTTGAAACAATATACTGAATTTCAATATAAGTTATTTTGAAATAAATTATTTACAAATAAAATGTGGCTAAATTACTAATCTAAATAATTTAGAATATTACAATAAGTATGCATAAAAATATCGATAATTTTCTCCCCCATATCATTCATCCATCCCTAGTCCATTGGTTTCAGAAGTAAGCTTGCGGCCAGCTCTATTGCCGCCTTGTGGCTAAACAGTCTGTCTATGCTGTCAATGAATAATGCAACACTACTGTTACAGAAGCCTTAAGTTTTGTTACCTCACCGTTTATTACTTTGTCGTATTACGAAACTTGGAAATTAGTTGAGAATTCTCGGCAAAGCGTTATAATATTCACGCCGATAAGGTCTTTGCTCTAAATAATTAAATCGTGTTTTGTCGTTTTATGAAATTTCCAGTTCATTTCGGATTGAGAGAGAATTTTGTAAATACTTGAGATCGTTGTGATAGTGCCGACAATAAAACGTATAACAGGTTACGATAACAACGTCTTAGTTTCAGAATATTTTGCATAACTGAAGACAATAACTGTTTTGTCTTGGGTCAGCAAAGCTTTTAAAATATTCTCTGGAAAACATAAAATTTACTATAGTACGTACTCACAGTACCAAAACGAAAACTTTAGCACTTTCAAACACAAACTACTCACCAATAGCCAAAAGAGTCTTCAACTTGGGGTTAGCTTTCTTCAACGAGTTGATTCTGTCGTACAAGCCAGTCTTGCCATCCTTGGTCTCATCGTTGGATTCGAAAGAGCTGAGCTTTCCTTTTTTGAGCCAACCGAAAGCGAA
This sequence comes from Macaria notata, assembly GCA_927399415.1. Classification (NCBI taxonomy): domain Eukaryota; kingdom Metazoa; phylum Arthropoda; class Insecta; order Lepidoptera; family Geometridae; genus Macaria; species Macaria notata. The sequence continues at coordinate 7,352,040 of OV656725.1, read as the reverse complement.
GATGACGTGGGTACATAGGTCAGGCTGGATGTCTTCGGGAGTGAACTTGCCAATCTTGGTGCGGTATTGAGACCAGTTGGTGTAGTAGCATACGATCTAAGGAAAACAATGATTGTAGATTAATATGTGAATGAAACATAGCAATTACGAATGTGATTGTTATAGGAATAGGGAATGATTATACTCAAATTTATTTTCTAGAAGGAGTAGTTACGATCATCTCAAAACAACTAAGTAAATGTCTTAAATTGTGATGAGTATAAAATTTAGCATTCTATATTATTTAAGTTGTTTTAAAACTCTGGTGTTTTTCATATGATTTGATATTTTTAAAGTGATGTCTTAATTTATGAAATTTAATAATGGAATGATAATCAAAGAGGTTCCCCTTATAACAACCTTTATTTAGCTGAGTAGGCACAGAATATTCCCAAGATTCTGTTCCCTGTCCAAACAAAACTATAATACGACCCAAACTAACTTTACCATTGCATTTTGAATTGAGATATAACTTACATTAGATAAGTTTTGCGTAACATTGTCTAAGTTTCTAATTCAGATACACAGTGAATTTAGTTGGTTGGGTTTGGCTTTGCAAATAGTTTTCAAGTTAACGAAACTATGATTTAGTGAGTAACGGCTATTCTGATATCTGGTTTTTATAAGTTAAACTTAGAATGCACAGATATTTAATCAAGTTAGAAAAATGGCTCATTCTCTAAGGAAATTTAATCATGCAGAACATATGTTTTTTTATGTATATGAATATATGAATTTTTATATGATTAACGGATCTAAATACCCTTAAACGTGTACATATTTATTTATACATATTAGTATCTATTCACTGGTCTCCGTATTCACAGTTCATTGCAACTGGTAGAAATAAAATAACCAAACACTTGTCTTGAAGGTCGTCAACTTAACTTTTGCGTTCGATAAGCTTGTTCACATCCGCGTTTCTTAGTGCCTACAGTTCTATGCTCTACATCTCGGAAACGTGCGTGGTCACATCTATTTCAATGGCATAAGAGTCATTATTCTTCAAATTAAATGCAAATAAGCGGATGTAAAAGTTTGCCGGCGGGGGTACCGCCGGGCGCTATGCTGGGGCCGCTGTCTTTCTTAACATGTGCTGAGTAAGTTTACCTTTCTAAATATTTGTAGTCATATAAGGTGAAGGACTACTATAATATTGTGATCTAATTATTACATTATTAACATTAAAACATTTTTTGCATGAAAACATTGCAAGACAATCTCAAACAAATTCTTTTTTCTTTATAATTGAGCGTATTCTCAAAAAACCTTGAAAAACGATATTTAAAACTCTTTGGTGCGAGATCAGAGATCAACGGGAGAAGCAAATTTATAATATGTAAAACGTTGTCGTCAAAATTATAATCAAAACTTATCTGCCGAATCTCAAATGTCTTTAAAATGCTTTCAAGCAAGAACGGTCTCACTTGGAAAAAAAATACCTTAAAAGCCGTAATATGAATTATAGTTTCCGAAGTATATCTAAAAATATATCTTACCTTATACCCATCTTTGTCCTTATGATGCTCAGTGGTGACGGAGTTATCAATAGCAGCAGACGACTTCCGACTGGCTATGTTGGGCCGACCACGTATCTTGGGCCTGTTCACACTGGCTGATATCACCTGGTCCGTGGTTCTAGATACACTGGTCGACACTGATGTGGACACTTTGCTGGGTTTCCGGAGTCTTCTTCGTGTGGCTGGAAGGAGAGATGAGGGTATTATTTTTTGTACGATGGAACTAGTCTATGTTTTGGTGAGTACTAGGGTTTTAATGGTAAAATATGTATGAGAGAAGTCACGGGCTTCAGTAATGAAAGAAAATTAAAACAAAGGATAATTGCAGCAATGAGGAAAATGTGATTTTCATACAAATGAAATTGTATGAAAAGAAACCCCTACGTACAATATTTTTTACATACATATCATTTTTTTTTCTTTTGCGGGGCCTTTGTGGTGGTTTGAAAACTCTGACACCAGAGTTGGCCGCTCTCTCTGAGTTGGCCTCTCTCATATGAACTTACTTACTTTTTTAACTAACTGTGTATTATGTACTGCTCAGAACGAAATTATATATTAGCTAAAACATGTTTTTTTTTTTTAAATAACGTTGCACAAATTATTCATTTGGATAACTAATACGTGTGTGCAAACAATAGCAACTGCCCCACCCTCGTGTGGTAAATCCAAAAGCCACTATTTCCGATCAGTTCCGTGCAATAAACCTCTACACCGCTTTGAATTCAAAAGCACATGTGGGAGACATTGCAAATAATGTACGAAATTCTAAAAAGTAAACTAAACCTTAATAATATAATGATTAGGTGCTACTTTTGATTGTATAGTGGTGGAACAATAATTTAATACTGACGGAATTAAATTGCGGTGTTTATTTTATGTAGGTATTTGGATTAGGTGTATTGCCATTTATAGATTTTGTTTCCAAAAATCAAATTTACTACAATGTGATAAAGACTGATGAAGACTGAATAAACTTTAAATTTTGAGCCCAATAATAATGAAATGTAAAAAGGACATAGGTACCATCTAATTAACTAAGCTACGTTAAAATGTTTTATTGCTGTAAACCTAATCATGGCGGTAATCATTATTTATGTTCAAAGGACGCCGGAATAATTATGAAAATATAATTAGCCAAGTCAAATAACTTACTGCGAAGTAAAAATTAAAAGTCAACAGTGGAGGGCCATAATGAAAAGTTAATTAAGCATCTTTCATAATGAAATGCAAACTGAAAACACTTGAAAAGTCAAAGCAAAATGACTGTAAGTAACGAACCGTGGAATACTACGGAAGTACTATTTATCTTTGAGTTGGACTCAACGAAGTAAGGTCTTAATGTCGAGCTGTTTACTGGGACATTTGTGTATGTAAATATATCAAGTTGTTCGTCATATAAATCCAGTTAAAAATAAATTAATAACACAATTATATTTTTACTAATGAGGTACAGTCAAGAAGGCGTAAGCTGAGCTTTGCATTTGTGTGGGTGAAGTATGGCAGGTGGGCGGGGGAGTGAGATGGCGCTATCGCACGATGGAGAAGCCGATTGTCTCACCTACACTATCTATGTACACCCACACAAATGCAAAGCTCAGCTTACGCCTTCTTGACTGTACGGTTATATCATAATCAAAATAATTATTAGTTTAATTTTTTGTATAATTTCAGGCCTTTTTTTTTACATGAAATAGGCTTACGCTTGTAAGCCTTACATTGTCTAATTTACATATATGTTGCTGTAGCCGTTTGACAAAGCTTTAATAAATAAAATATGTTTATTTATTAAAAGTTTATCGAAATATGTATGTTCATAAGACATTTGATAAGTTTTCCAGCCTAGAAATTCATTCGTTCAATTTGATTTTAGATCAAATCTCAGTACCTATCTTCGTAGCGAACCTACTAGACAATTAAATAATATAAGATAACCGAGCATTGACCTAAAGGTAAACAACAGGTCAAGAGAAAAAAAGAGAACAAACCCAAATGTTTATTGCATAATTTGCATGTAATAAATAATGTATTACGACTCACGGAGTCGACACCGTGGGGACTAAACCACGACACTACACCAAACAGATGGCTCTTTATAGAAATAATATTCAAGATAAAACGTCGATTACACTTTCGACTTGCACTTGTAGTAGGTTAATTAATGTCAATAGACATGGGGTAGTGGTGCCCCTGAGATACAAGCCTAGCTTAGTTCAAAGGCACCAGTTCATAATTAAATTGTAGCACATAAATCATTTTAGTTGTAAGTTAGTATATTAGTATTAGGCTACAAATTTTGTAAATAGTTCAATAAAAAACTTTTGATTTGATTTGACTAAAGTTAGGTATGTCCGTATATGAGTCAGGATCTCGTGGAGAGTGATCAAACCGTCCTAAGGTTCTGACATCCGGGACCTAAAGCTTAACCTGCCATCTAACCCATGAGAGCGCCACAGAATGCCACTTTTTGATTATCCATTCAAGGACTAAACACGGCGACTATTTGCTTAACTTTGCGTTTATTGAGAGATAAACGGCCTTACTAGATTCGTAGGTTTGTTTTCAATGATTGAGATAATCACTGTTAAAAATAGTGTCTACACTCTGTTGTTATCTTTCATCATATTTATATACAAAAAATAAACAGGGGAAAAAGTAAAAAGCTATAATTAGGAGCACCCGGATTACTATGTCTACTTGAAGCAAAACCACGATGTTTTGGCCAAAATAAATTGCACGATTAGCAGCCGTTTATCACGGTCGGGACATTTGGATGGAATATATAAAATTAGTGAGATACCTATCTGATCTGCTGATATATTATGTAATACTTCTGGCAAACCGCGGTTTTATTCGCGAACTGGTGTAAAAAGTGGTATGTGTTAATTTTGAGTCTAATCCATGTTAGTATTAAATATCATCCAAATTGGTTTAATAGATTTCTTCTATGCAAGCGTGCTACATCTTAGACTATAGTGGTGCTTAACATCAGGCAGGCTATAGTCAAACGGAAGCCTATTTCGTGTTAAAAAATATGTAAAAAAACTGGAACCAATGTGTGTGTATGTTTGTTTAATTATAACATATTCTCTAGTCTGTATAACATTAGTTTGTAAGATGTGATGTCGTGTTGGTGTTATATGATATTGTGATGTGATGTAATGGTAACTTACTGGTGGAATTGGATGTGGGAGCGATAACAGCTAGTATAAACAGCACGGTGACTGCCCACCGCAGCAATCTTGGTGGCCACTGGAACAACACAAAGGACATGATTAAAAAAAACTTTCAGAAGACTTGATAACCTCATATTTTTGGAAGTCGTTTAAAAATAAAGGTAACAAACGATCTACCTATTATCAACTAAAAAGGTTATTTTTAGCAACTGACAAATATTAACCAATCATTTCTTAAAGTAGATTTCAAAAGAACAAAAAACAATAGGTATAGGTAAAAGTGTACATGAAATTATTAAGTTCAGAAATAAAATTAAGAAAAGACTGAAAAAGACTCTAATGTCAGCACTTTTCATAGACATTAGAGCTGTTTTTATTACTCTTGATAGAATACTAGTATAGCTAGAAAAACATAAGATGGATGTACGATGTTTCGATAACTAATTTATACAAATCACATTCAAAGCAAACACACAAACATCTTTGCGTTTCTTTTCGTAATTATTTATATAATCAAGCTTTTTATTTGTTTCTTAAAATTGCCTACCATTATTGAAGTTACTTTCCCGAATTCAGCTAAAATTGATCAACAGACTTTCTTATAAATATTGCCATGTCTTCCCCCACTTTTACCACCAATCTACGGCCGGAAACGAAGGTCGGACCCGATGGGACCGGAAATGAACATAAATCCAGCGGAAGTGACGTCATTACTCTTGTACCACGTCGGGAAAATAGAAAATGTCTACGCAAGTGACACTGAGCCGATAGGAGAATTGAAAATTCAGCGAAAAAAAGCTATTTTCTCTAACTCAAGTTTGTTGCTGAAACGCAGAAGGTTTTTTTTATTCAAAATATTTATTGAGTGTATTTTGTGCAAGTTGCTTTTACCTTCTTATATTATGTTTTATTTTTTAAATTAAATTAGTAACTCATTGTTTATAGTATTTTTCAAAATCGTGTGATTGAATAATCACATAAGTGATAACAAAGTATTATGAATAAAAATGTTGTTCGTTTTTAAAAGTAAACAATATATTTTGTAGTTTTCATTAGCAATTTCGATAATGTTTATTACCACAATAAAACTTTCAAATACTTTTTGTCATTTTGACATTTTGTCGTGAGGTTCACGTTACTTAAATTATTAAAAATACTTTCGCGAATTATCAAGCGATGTTGTAATAACTTTTATTTTTTGAAATTTTGTAATCATTATAATATGTGTAAATAGTATCCACCTTGATATTTACAAGCAATTTTGGCTTAAAAATTAATACACAATATATACTTTCCTGTTCGCATAATACTGTTATGATGTTTCTACAATGTAATTATTATTTGTTTGTATGGAACAGCTATTTGAATAAATAAATATTTTTACAGTTTGATAGGCAACAGGACCCAAAGCAGGGAATATAAAATAGCTAAGGAACCGAATATATACAATTTGAGTATCAGTGACTTTTATGTACATTGATCAGTACACACTGATACATAAAAGAGATAATAAATTTCATCTTAAAATTTTCACCATATTTGTCACCAAAGTTGTACTCAAAATCAATACAATCAGTGCCATGTTAACACAGACAATCCTAGTAAGCAAGCTAAGCCGCCTCGGTCGATTCAACCCTGCATTGTCCGTTGAGATTACAGCGTCGAGCTCCTTGGCTAGGCTTGTACAGCTACCTCTTTGACTATTGTGGTGATAGGATTGATTGATTCTGTGTGACTTACTTAGGCTAGATAGGTAAGTCTGTGTGACTTACATGGGCTAGGGAAATAAGGAAAATCCGAGAACATAAATATGTATGTCATGGACTGATGAGCTCCTGTTTCGGAGTCACAGATAGAAATTTCCTTTAAATTTACGTTAGGGTCACGAAACCCATTTTTCTAATTGAGATGGCATTAAATAGTTATATATTTTGGCTTCTTTGAAATTCACCAAAAATTTGCTTAGAATGATTGTTTGTTTAAATGTAGCCTATGTCACCAGCACCAATTAATTACGGTTTTTAACTTTGGATCTACAAAAAAACCTACAAATTTAACACAAATAACTGACAGAACAATTAAAGTAATAACAGTGTATATCCTCATCCACTTAGAGTAAAATAATGTCTTTCAGATGGCCAGATTAACGATAGAACCAACAAAATGACTCCTTAAAATCACTCTCAGCTAAGCAGTAATCACTTAAGATTGTCCTCGGCGATAAAAAACAAAATAAGTTCCTATATTTATAGCGGGGAATAAATTGGAAGGCTGGTAATGGAAAATGGCCTGTTTCTGGAGACTAATGATGTTGGATTATAAATAGGTAGTAAAACCAAAAAAAAACAGATGGAAACTAAAAATAGAGGCTTATTGACTAAAATTAATGTTTAGATTTTGTACATGTAGGTAGTAGGTATTTTTATATCTATATGCTTCACTGTTTATAATCTTCGTAAGTTTTCAATATTTGATCAGTGTATTGTCTCTTTCAGTGGAACATGAACATGAACATGAACATAGGTACCACACCCAGCCAGGACAAGCCTGCTCCGGTCAAACCGGCATACCAGGGGGCACGAGGTTTTGGAGCGTGGTTTTGTGCTAACGCTCCGGGATGGTAGTCGACCGGCTATGCAGCCAGACGCCGATTTGGAGAAGGTTGTTATTAGGGGTAGGGATAAGCGTTAGTAAAAATTGGTGTTCGTTGATTATTGAGTTGACCCATCTTGGGGTTTGTTAGTGTGTGGCTTTGCAAGAGCTATCTTAACACGTTCGCTGTGTAATGTTGGTCCTATTGTGAGTAATCATAACCGCGTCGGGAGTAGTAGGTGGATCTTAAATGTGGGTCGAATAGATCCTATGTCGCTAAGGGGGTGTTCTTGTGTCATCTGACGGCCTTTTCTGGGGTATGGTTGGTGCTTGCCTGTTGGTATGTCGTTCTGTTTCCTCATCAGATTCGCTGTCGGTTTCTGCCATCTTATAGATCTCCCTGGCAGCTCTTATAAAGTCTTCTTTGTTTTTCGCCATGTCCTGCCAGTCAGATGTGTTCCTGGAGTAGTAGTCCATATCATGAGATAAAGAGTCCTCCCACGTATAGATAGGTCTACCAACTTTAAGTTTTTTTGCTTTGTATCGGAGTGCTGCTTCCAGAAGGTGCGGTTTTGGGCGTCTTAGAATATGTCCAAGGTAACACATTCGAAGGCACTTAATCTTTTTCGTGATCGTTTTGCCTTTCAGTATGTCATGTACCTTGCCGGGTTTTGGGGACGATCCGGAATTGTTGATCATGTCCCTCAGTATTATTCTTTCATATCTTCTGAGTTTTGACCTGTTGGCTTTGGTTAGGGCTGCGCATTTGAGCCCATATGTGATTGTGGGCTCTATGACCATTTTATAAAGCAATCTTACAATCTGCCATTGCATCCGAGATTCTTTTATAAACTTTGTCAATGCTTTGGAGTTACGCATGCCCTGTTTGCATCTTGTGTTCACGGTGTTGTTCCTGCATAAGTTGGATGTGATGTAGGTTCCTAGGTATTTAGTTTCCCTGACAGGTGTTACAGTCACATTATCGAGTGTCATATGGTTTGCCTGATAGGTTCTTACTGGGTCGCGTACTAAAACCCTAGTTTTTGTGTCATTTACTTTGAGACCTACTGTTGCAAATAGGGATTTGGCCTTGGAGTATATTTCGTTCATTTGTTGTAGATTTTTTGATACGATGATTACGTCATCGGCGAAGGCTAGGATCAGCGGGAGTCGTATTTCTTCGTCCTGGTTGAGCTTGACGCATGGAAGCTCTTCTTCCAGGGTTTTAAAGACGTCGTCCATTAGGATCGTAAATAACCTAGGTGACAGGGGGCATCCTTGTTTGACACCTTTGCCTTTTTTAACCCATCTAGTTTGTTGGCCGTACCATTTTATGCACGTAAGTTCGTTCATTGCCGCCTTGACTATACGATTGGTCAGCGCCCTATTGGTTCTAGACAGTAAAATGTCTCTTAAGGCGTTTAGGTCCACTGTGTCAAACGCTTTTTCGAGGTCAATTGACAAGACAAATGTTGTTTCGCCCGCCTTCCATTCTTCGTCCAGAACTCGTCTTAAGGTGAACATATGATCGTCGGTAGATCTGTTGCTTAGGAACGCAGCTTGATAGTTTCCAAGTTCTTTTGTAACGGTGTCTAATCTACCTAGTAGGAAGTTAGCGTATATCCTATAGCCGGTGGTGCAAATGGAGATTCGTCTATAGTCATCGACCGTCTTCGGATTAGACTTTTTTGGTAGGGGCACTTGTATTGACTGTGTCCAGGTAGCCGGTAGGACATTTTTAGTCCAGGCCATGTTTATGTGGGCTAATATTTCGCATTTAATTTCGTGCGTGTTTGCTTTGTAGAGCTCGGTGACTACGTGGTCAATGCCTGGAGCCGTGCCGTTTCGCATTTGGCTGGTTATTTTGTCAATCTCCTCTAGTGTGGGCTCTTGCCCTAGATCTGTCGGATCTTCATCGCTCAGTACGTCAGTAAACGACCCCTCTGTAAGGTCAAGTTCTTTTTCCCACTTGGAAATCGGAATGAATGTGTTTTTGACCCGTCTTCTTTCCTTCTGTTTGTGCCTTCTATAGAAGTCATAGGTGATCCTCATCCTTTTTGATGGGTGTGTTTTTGCTAGACCGCTGAAAAAACTGCGGCATTCTTGTTGGTCTTCCGTTGCTTCGGTCTCTTGCAAACGGCGCCGGCACTCTTTAAGTGTGTTTCTAGCCTCTATATCTTGAGGATGATGCTTATAATGGTACTTCGCCTTCTGTAGGTTTGTAATTGCTTCTTCTCTAGCCTTAGAGTACCTTCTGTCATATTTGATAGTCTTATTGGCCGCCATCTTCATGACGTTTGTTATCACTTCCCACGATAGCGGCTCTTTTCGGTTTTCGCAGTTCCTGCTCTTTTTGGTTTCCTCTGATAAAGTTTCTTGGTATTTTTCTCGAGTGGTGGTACTTTGAAGCATCTCGTAGTTTAGGGTTTTGTAGTCAAACTCGTTCGCAACGTTGGCCCTGGCTAGTCTTATTGGAGGTCTCGTAGAGTCCCTATTGGAATTTAATGTGAGGGGCTTTACGTTTCCCCATATGATTCTATGGTCAGATAGGATAGTTTTTTCGCCTTTGATGTAATTAAAAATCTGGTTGTTTTTGGCATCTGTCATTATGTGGTCTATTTGCGACGTTTTGTTCCCCGACGTCCAAGTCGTTTTACAGCTGCGCCGGCCGAATGATGTGTCCAATCGGAGATTTTCCCGTGCAATTAGATCTAATAAGATGTCTCCGTTGTCGTTACTTGTTTGGTGTAAGAGATTTTTGCCTATTTGATTTTTATCGCGAAGTTCGTGTGTATCTGTGAGTCCTATGTGGGCGTTGAAGTCACCTAGTATGATTGTTATTGAGTTCCCTGGTTTGTTCTTGGTCAGTTGTAGTAGCCGAGTCGCGTCGTTTGTTGCTGATGACGTTGAATTGGACCAGTGCGTTGTAGTAATGAATAGAGAGGCTCCACTGCTTGTATGTATTGAAGCAACCATATTGTTTGTGTTTGCTTTAGTCCAGTTCAGCCTTAGGCCGCTGTTTTTTCTTATGAGAATAGCTAGGCCTCTTTTGTTGTTGTTTCCGCTTAGGTGCCACGTATAGTGACTAGATTCGTAGGTCCCGGATTTTAAGTGAGTTTCCTGTAGGCAGGCAATATGGATAGATTTTCCGTCTAAAAACTCGTCGATCTCTCGTTTTTTAGTCAACGTTGCCGCGCCTCTAACATTCCATGTTGCAATGTTTATGTTTTCATTTACTACCTGTTTTTTGTTTTTTTTGGTGTGGCCTGGGGCGGGCAAGTCGGTATCCGGACTCATCTGGTATCTCCTCTGGGGTGCTAGTTCCAAGGGTTAGACTAAGGTCATTTTGCGTGGTGTTTGTACTTATTACTCCTAGGTGATTTTCAAAGCAATCAAAGTGGTTCCCCGTAAATATTAGACCTATGCTACCTGCGGCATCGTTTGGTTCCTTAGGAGAGAAGCATACTGTTTCTTGTAGCGGGGTTTTTTGAAAGATTTTCACGTTAATACTATAATATTCCGCTGCCGCTATAAGTATGTCTGTGCCGCCCCATGTACCATCTTGGTATTGTGATAGAATGTAGTTCCTGATTTGTTCGCTTTGTGCTGAACTATTTAGATTACTTCTGATCGCTAGGTACATTTGTGGATCGTTTTGGTTTTCTTCTACGTGGCGTGCGAGGTCTCGTCGAATGTGTTGGTGGTCGAAGGTTAGGCCATACAAGTCGTTAATTTGGTGGGCTATAGCGCGATACAAGCAGTTGCCGTCTCCTGGTATTTTTACGATAGAGTTCCCTATTTCCATATCTGCTTTGTGCCTTACCGTGACGGTATCACAAACGACGGGGTGCCGTGGCTAGCTCGTGGTATCTTTCTGGTATGCGCGTGATCCTTTTTGTTGAGGTTTGTTGCGAGGCTGTGAAGGAAGCTTATATACTATGTACGTATTTGTATTATAAAACTGGTGTATCATGCGCTATACTAGTTCCCCTTTGCCTTTAACGGAGAAGGGGAGTAAGTAGTACTCGAGTGGGTACTTGGGTCTCGTCTATCAACTCTAAGTACGAGGCATTTGTTAGGTGTGTGTTAGGATACTTGCACTTAGTATCTGCTGTTTTTCCCTAGGCTATCTATGGGATCTTTACGAACCCTTTCGTCCGGCGGCAGGCGAAGTTCGTTACTTTAGTTCTAGCGTGGTGTCCAGGTGAGTTAGGGCTAATTATTTGGAATCGTACTTAACTACCATTATTTTGGTACCTACTAAAAGAATACATGTAAGTTATAGCGGTACTGGTGAACTACAACTATTTATCAAATATCAATCTATTTATCAGGTTTTACAACGATTATAGTCAATGAAAAACCTACGCTTTTTGTACTAAGTGTGTTATGTGTATAAAATAAACGTCTGGGCTTTATTTTACGTAGCAAAACTGAGATAAAAAAAGGGATCATGACCCGACCATAGGGCCTCGCAGATGTCGGAAATAAGCGGGTGGTTTTTAGCTGCACCTATTGTTAATGTTCTGCTTTATTGTTTAGTTTTACGTTTCGTGTTTGTTTTGGGAATGAATAGCTGTTGTTTAAGTAATATTTCTATTTAGTTATGTCTTAGGTTATTGTCCAAACGGACCTGCAGATGTGCGTAGTTTTTGTATTTAAGTATAATTTAGGCTTTTGTGTTTGCTTTGGGAACGTAGATTGTCATATGGCGGGGTTTACCTACTTTTTTCTATGTGGGTTATTTCTGGGGGTTCTTTTGTTGTTACAAAAGTCTACAACTGTAAAATAAATAAACAATAGATGTTTTCTTTCTTTCTTCTTTCTTTAAAACCTATCCGCTTTTTAGATAGTGTAGGGTAAGTAGTTATCTATATATTTATCGTGGAAATTTTAGGGAATCCCGATGTATATTATATCTACTTACAACAGCCAGTGTTTACGCATTCGTTATGAGTAATTACAGCCGTGGTATGGGATCGCGTAATCTAGTCTATCCTTGTGGATTTAGCATGCCCTAGGTCGGGATCCTAAGTCCTAAAAGAGTAATTAGAGGTGGTAGAAATTGCTTTTAGGACCAATTGAAGTCCAGATGTTTTGGCCAGATTGTCTGAGTTTTGTCAGATCGAAAGATTTTATTTAGGGGGAATAGCAACAACGAAGTATTACTAGAGGTTTGCGTGATCTAACGTAGTTGAGAGTAGGTGGACTTGCTATGGTAAAATCTAATTTGTTCTACCTGGCATTATTTGCTCTGGTTATCTAAGTGATATGTCGTATTCTAAGTTAGTTTAGCGTAATTGGTAGTAGTAACCGCACTGTTTGTGGAGCTAGGAATGGTATAGTAAGGTCTAGCTAATGCAATCGGTTTAGTACTTAGTATATGGCGCCCTATATACGCCCCTGGACTCTACCTTACCGAGGTCTTTTATTGAGGTAGACTTCAACCGATATCGATCAACTTAAAATGATAGTCATGCAGCAACGTATCATGCTTAGTTGGGCGAGGTGCCGCAAGTCGCCGAGATGCACGAATATAATCTTTACTTTTCAGGAGTGATTTATTTTTAGTTTTAATAGTGATTCCTAGGAAGTAAAAGAAAAATGAAATAGGTAACTAAAAGCCGCGTGTGAGGGGGTTTTATTGCAGTCTGTGTAGATAATGTATTTTGGAATCGGATAAGCTAGTTACGCGTAGGTTTGATCTGTAAGTAATCGATGTGACAGTACGGTGTTGGTTTCGTTGTCGGACAGACTTGTCCCTCGTGGCAGACGTCTAGTCAATATCCTAGGATGTTGAGGTAGGAGAGACAGAAGAAAAGGGGTTTAGACCGCGTGTGACTAATATGGAACAAGCTCACCGAGTTTTCCTTTTGCTGGAGTGGGTTACCCCGCGCTGGGCGTTGTTACTGCAGTTATCGGTGGCCTCTGATGCCAATGGCGCGGGTCACGTACACTGATTGTCCCACACTGATACGATACATGTAAAGATTACACACACGCGTTGCACGGCACTTGGTTGTTAGGCACTTTTCGCGGGCCAGAGAATTGACCTACGCTAGGGATCGTCAAGCTTTGCTCGCAGCGATTGTGCTAGCCGCTGGCAGATGTTGTGCCTATTGTTTAACGGATCAATTGTATTTACGAGGCTCTACTGATATTTCCCGAAAGCGACCGCTCGGCACGGCGTCCAGGACGCAACCCGTGTATTGTCTCTTTCAGTGGAGTATAAAATTATCAGTAACAAAAAAAACTTTTATCAACGAATTAAAAAAAGGATTTATTTGTCTAAGTGTGTGTGTACATACATTAAATATACATACAAAACTAGTATACAGATTTCAGAGACTAAAGGTGGGTGCAAAAGTTTTGTTTGAGTGGAATATACAAAACATCTCAATTTAGATATTATAGTAGACTTTGAAATAGTATATTCAGATTTAGTAAGTTAGATTAGTTCAATCTAAACAATGTTTTCTATTAAAGCAAGCATGACAAGCAGTAACAGTGGAGTCCGGGTCGTCTAAAGTAAAACAAAGGCCGTAATGAAGCGGCCGTAAATAAAACAAAAATATTTTAAAGTTGGTCCGTACGTCCTTAATTACGGTATGCAGGATGAGAACCTTGTCTGAACGCACTACGGGATATATAGCGACACGACACTTTATCAAGCCGCCCTAAGGGCCTCTGACATCTATATCTGAAGGTATCTATTGAAACCTTATCGAGATGTACCATATAGAGACGCCACGCGATGTTATTTGAGTTAATCCGGTGTTTCATCAATGTAGGTATGAGTCTAAATTTACACAATCTTTTGTGATTTAGATGCAATGAAATCTTATTTACATATATCGTTAAAATGTTTGTGGAATTTCAATGGATCAAATTCGAAAAGTTATTTGTAACATTGAAGTTAAGATACAGGAAAGTAAATTTGTTTCATTCAGAAATGTATCATCTGATGTGATACAACAAAAGTTCCTAAATGTTAAAAATCATATACGGTTGTACAGCAATTTTATACAGTTTGAGCGAAATGTATGTTTGTATAAAATTCATCTGTCTCATCTTAACGAAATTGTTTTGTTCTGTCACTTAATAAATTCAAGTGTATCCCAGTGGTGATAAACCTTTTAGGCCAGTTTCAAAAACGTTCCGAAGTTGGATCAAGTGTTTTTGTTTATTTTTCGTTAGCTCCAAAAGCTCAGAGCTTTTTCCCGGAGTTTGTTATAACTACGAGCTTTCGAATTTCGAAAGCTGACGAATTTATTTTGATTCGAGTTTAACTTTGGGATGGATAAAATTTACGATTCCGTGTTTGGTGAAGCTGCTTTTTTCAGTTTTCATGAATAAGTTACGTAAATTTTAGATACAGTATGACCCATTTCTAGACCGAGAAAAAATAACATTTACAAATTGGGGGAGAGTTTAAATAAAATTGATAACTAAACACATCACATTACTAAAGTACCTTCTATTGATAGATTACAATCAGGCAAATTACATAAAGAGTAGTCCTATGTAGTATGAACAACAATACTGAAAAGTTTTTTTTCAACAAAGCATTAAAATAAATTAAAAACTATATCGTCTCATATTTCAAGCAATCAAAACACCACCGTTGCATTTTTCCCAGTACAATGTATCCGGAGAATAAAAATGTGGTCCCGAATAACAAGGACATAGCCTGAAGGTTCAGGCTTAATTTAAAATCACCATTATCCGACCGAGATTGGAAAAAGGTCCAAATACTGCGCTCGGGGGCTTTCAAAGATATTTTAAGCACTGATAAATATTTAATATTACGAGTTTATAGTTCTGGTGAGTAGAAAAAAATATATAAACTCAGAGAAGAAGAGATTCTTTATACATATAATAAAGCTGAAGAAGGTGTTACTGTAAAGTCTGAACATTGAAGATATTTAAAAATTATTATATGTATGTATAGATAATTTATTTTGTATGGATATAATTCGAATTGATAGCAGAAAACGTTTCGTCATTTTCTAGAAATGTGACTGTTCATCTGTTTATCTGTGAACAGCTGAACGGATCATCATAATTTTTTGTACGTAGATAGTATGAAGTCTTAGGAGTGTTATAGGCTACTTTTTATCCTGAAATAATGCGAGCGAAGCCGCGTCCACTAGTCGAAAATGTACCAATACCATTCAACTCGGTTGAAAGAGGTATTATTTGATTCAAGATTCAATTTAAGGGAAGGACTTAGTCATTGATATCAGTAATAC
The DNA here is from genome assembly GCA_927399415.1 of Macaria notata. Classification (NCBI taxonomy): domain Eukaryota; kingdom Metazoa; phylum Arthropoda; class Insecta; order Lepidoptera; family Geometridae; genus Macaria; species Macaria notata. The sequence goes on along the minus strand of OV656725.1, from coordinate 7,336,461 downwards.
ATTTTCTTTCATCCTAATGTTACATTTACACGCTCAGATGCAGCTAAGAAGCAAGTAACTTTGTGGCTCAAAAGCTCCGTTTTGCTTTTGTTGATTTGTTCGTTTTTAATGTAATCACTACATTATTGGTAGATAACTAGATAAGTATCTACAAAATTTTATTATAAGTTAGCCTGAAACCGGGAGGAAAAAAAGAGGAAATATATACTTACATACCTACTACACAGCTTACATTTCCCTAAATACATATATAGATAGTTAAATCAGTCGATTGCTGGCTAACATATCGTAGTTCCACGTTAACAATTATATACAAACTTTATTACTTCTTCTTATTGAATAAGAGTGGCCAACTCTGGTGTCTAAAGTTTATCAAGCCGCCCTAAGGGCCTCTGAAATGGTTTAACGACTGTCGTATTATGACAAACAGACGGGACCTACAATTTAACGTGTCATCCGAGCCGCAAAAGCGCCCTAAATTGAATGTCACTTTTTGGTCACCCATCCAAGGACTGACCTCGTCAACCTTTGCTTAACATTGGTGATCGCATTCGATCGCCTCAGCCAGCTGTGCTACGGGCGCTTCAATACTAGCAAAAACCATTATAAGTAAAATGAACTGACGTATTAATGTGGCAAATTCGTGGAGAGTTTTAAACCCACCCTAAAAGGCACATAAATATGTAAGCACAAACCAAAATACCGCGATAATTTCCAGTTCTTTTATGTACCTTTCTGAAACACGCTGCAGAGTGGTAATTTATGAAAAGGCGGAGTTCCACTGATCGTTTTGGCACTCTCGCAGGGAACAGATTTTAACGATAATACCGTTATTTTATGCATGGCCGTAACGACGGGGATGCTGCAGTGGAAGTTGTTTATTGAGATTTTTGGGTATAAATATTTGGTAAACAAAGTGAAAGACTGTGGACTTATGGCTCCTGCTATTGGAAGTATTTTGGTCGACAATTTTGGATAAGATCGCAGTATAAGGCAAAAATTCGTTTATATTTTCTTTTAAAAATTTTAATCTGAGATTTTATAGAATATACAGACTAAGTATCAATTACGACATAAATGTAGCATTTAATTAATGAAATAAACAAAATACATACCTAACTACATTTGGTTTGTAATTTCCTTGGAAATGTACCTCAAGCACATTATGCAACACATAATCTAGGATGCAACTGGTTTCTATACAAAAACAGGTCCAACTCAATCTTAATATTCAAGCTACTAAAAGCGGTATTCAAGGCCTTAATCGCTGTTTTCTATTACAACAAGCACATGCTGTCATCATTAATAACCGTAATTTTAGTAACAATGTACTCAAGATATCATTATGCTCAAATTACTAATCGATTGACCAGTTCACTAAGTAGACACGACTTGGACATTATTATATGACTTGTATGATAAGCAGGGGGGCGACACTCCGATTGTTCTTAGGTATAGATCATACAAGCACACTAGTGGTAAAAAGGTATGCTAATTTAAAAAAAAACTAGTTTTAACACTGGTTTTCTGATTTATCAAGTGCAAGTAATTTATTTGTCTGTACATAACATAAGAACTCGTATGAAATTACTATTTAAATTATCAAGCAAATTCATTCTAATACGTTGTATATTAACTTAAAAGAAAAATATTTTTTTTTATTTTTTCATAAAAAGTAAATTATGTTTAAACGTATAAGTAAAGACATCAAATACAGTTAGAAGTACAAAATACAAATCATTTATTGATAAACCCATAGTTACAAGTCAATTTGTTGTTTAAATGTAAGCAAACATTTTCAATCTAAGATGCCTTCTGTACGCAGCACATAATCTATGGTCAGCAAGCGCCTTGCCAAGGCCGAATGAAAGGAAAAGGAGTGGACGGCAAAAAGCGCAGAGTAGCAACCAGCAGAGAATACAACAAACTGGACAATGAAGAATAGTGGGTCAGTGGCATTCTGTCAATACTTCAGACGCTAAATGTCAGATTGGGACATCACACTTTTAATGTTTGGACATGTTTTGTCTACGAGATTCTTTGTTGATGAAATTGATTAAAGTTTATATTGTTACTATTGATAGCCATATGATAGTTAACACTATTACCGGTAAAAAAATGAACTACTAACTTGTGAAACTATACCTACATTGGAGAAAAATATAGACATATGTATATTCAGTTTATTTATCAAGGTACGATTCTGATTTAGTAACCGATAAATCTTAGTAAGTAAAAAAAAACTGTTTCCGAAAGAGTAAGTAATGAAAAAAAACCTTGTATTTTACAATGTGTGGGTGTATCATTAGATAACTAACATAATAACATAAAAAACTGACATAATATAATGTAATAATTGTTTGGTTATCAAACAAAAGAAAATAAAAGTAGGTAGATAAAATTAGCATATAAATGTATCAAACCTTTTTCGTGTGTGTATTAACCATTGCGTAATAAATAATCGATAAGTATTTAATTGGTTGTTTGATTAGCTAAACACCATAAGAATTAATTTGTTAATAGTTAACGTTTGTAACGAATTAATTACTACATACAATAAAATAGAAAGCAAAATGCTTTTACTGTTTTAGCTAATAATGTCAAAGTTCATTGAATTTTTGTTAAGCACACATCATAATAATACCATTTAGCCATTAACTTATAATGTAATTCTATCTGCCCTGTGACCAGACTTTACGCCATATACTGACTTAGAATATAACTTTTTTTTTACATGATATAGGCTTACGCTTGACTACAACTTGCCTGATAGTAAGCAATGTTATAGTCTACGATATAGCGCGCTTGCCTAGAAGAAACCTAAACACTTTTCTAAAATAATTATTTTATTATCAATCTCGAGTAACCTTTATCTTATCCTACTCTATACTCTTAAGGTCACTGCTACACTTAGCTTTTGATAAATCGACTAAAAATCATTTTAAATACTTTTGTCACGCAACACGTATTTATTATTTATTCTCATAGATATAAATACCACATTAGGCTCATGCGTGTGTGATTAAAACCACAATGCATCATTGTTTCGACCTTATTTTCAAAACGTGCGACCTCCAATCCGCGAATCCTAGGTATTTGATAAAATCATTTTTGAAGTCGTGAACGGGAAATAAGAGTTTTGTTTCTTCACGGCAGATAGTTGAATACAGGGTCGATGTTATTGGCTAGATAGGAACATGTAACAGCATAATTAATAATCCGAAATTGTTTGGTATTTCAGTAAATCAACAAAATATAATTCCTCGTAATAATGTTGTCATTGTTCCTTTATTAATAACTAAGCACCCGCAGCATCGCTCGCATTATTTCAGGATAAACGGCTGAACGGATCATCATGATTTTTGGTGTGTACGTAGCTTTAAGAGTATAAAAATGACGCGAACGAAATCGCGGGTGTCTTCTAGTCAGTAAAAGAAGCATAAACAGCCCACACAAAGTAAAGTTAACACTAAAGTTGCGACAAGCTTACATCTCATTTTCATTGACAATTAAAATTCTATCTTCAACCAATCAAAAAGGCTATTTTCAGCTGATAATTATATATAGATAATCATAAAGAAGACCATCTCATGACATCATGTTTCTCATTAGACCATTGACAAATAGATTAACTTAGAATGTTAACTACTACCTGCACTACCATATCTAGGTCTTAACTTGGCCACTAGGACATGTTTGTGCCCTAGAATCCATTACCAACACTTCCTACTAACACTTATGAAATAAAAAGTGTGAAGAAGTTAGTGCAACACTACATCAAAAATTTCCGCATGACGAAAATGTCTCCCACGCGCCGAATTTCCTCAATTTTATAGATCAAACGAAATTGAGCTTTATTGCTGAGAACTAAAGGTGAAAGAGAAAAATTTCGCTTCAATACAAAATGCTTAGTCTGGTAGCTCGTCCAAATTTCATTAGCGAACTGTGGCCGTGAATGCAAAGTGCAAAAACAACATTAGGTGGGACGCCAGACCAGATACATTTCTAATGAATATCGCTTTTTTTGTCGAGCGATGCAGCACGGAATCGTAGAATGGTAGAGATGAGATATACTAAGTAGTCATCGAATTTATCGATAATATAAACAAGAAAATAAACAGCTTCATAATTCTGTTTATGTAAAACACTAGCTGTGTCTGCGACTTCGTCCGCGTGAAATAGTTTTTTATAGTCTTTCATACATATTTTTTTGATATCTTGAACCTTTTTTGCAGCGTACGCAACGGAAGCCCTCAAAAATGATTAATTTTCCCCGTTTTTTCCACATTGTTTCTCCGCTCCTATTTGTTGCAGCGTGATGTTATTATGCCTAAAGCCTTCCCCGATAAATAGTCTATCCAACACAAAAATAATTTTTCAATTTGCACCAGTAGTTCCTGAGATTAGCGCGTTCAAACAAACAAGCAAACAAACTTTTGAGCTTTATAATACTAGTATAGATTTGTAAAATATATACTTAAAATATATTTCTTTTGAACAAATAATAATTCACCAAAAGCATGTTTCTTTTCCAAGGTCTCTTCAACTCATATTAGTATGTAAGGTAATTCTTTATCGCATTAATCTTTCACAAAAGAGCAGTTTGTGTATTGCTAAATATTGTACGAGTAATATGCTATTTAAAGACACATTAAACTAATCTCAAGGTTGATACAGTGGTTAAGTTAAAGAACTCATTTACCTACTTTATTTTGTATAAATTGCGATACATGCAATTAATTATATCTTTATGTGTATGTGTAAGAGAGATAACTATTTGTTAAAAGATTTTAACAGCTTTTTGTATTTAGAAAATTACATAACATTTGCAAACAAAGTAATTGTTTGTAAAACGCACGTAAGAGTGTTTTATTTAATTGATTCAGAAATGACAGCAGATTAATTACGTTAATTTTTGTAAAACACTTTTAAACAATTAATTGTTCTATTTAATTGTTTCAAAAATTACAGCAGATTAATTTTATTACGTTAATTTTTATACCTTAGGGGTCACATTTCACTTTCAAATTAAAAGAGAATAAAAACCGTTTATAACTAATTAGGTACCTACGTCAAAATTGTCTATAAAATTTATACAATTTCCAATGATATAAGTTCTATAAAAATTGGGGATGTTTATTTTATTATATGAAAAGTATCGATATTATTTATTTAAAATCTTTCCATGTCTATCAAACGACACATCGGGCCAAAGGCAGCGCTGCAGCGTGGGTAATTTCAAATTAGCCAACTCATAGAATTAACTATTTACAGGGGAATTGACCCACCATACCGGGGGCACTCGCCAAAGTGCCTTGAAATATTAAAGCTACAATCCGTGATTATGTTGTCAGATTACTTTTATACTTGCTTTGCTTTGCTTTGAGATTTAAAGCTTTGACTTTACTATGCTGTTTGTACCTATTTTACACGTTTTTTATGTTTTTTAATGTTTGTCTATACTTAGGATACATACCTACATGTCAACATTAGATAGATAGATAGATACTTTATTGGACACTCACATAAAAAAACATAATACAAAACGGAAAAAACAAATTAATTAAAACTAATGCCACAAATGGCGGCCTTATCCCTATAAGCGATCTCTTCCAGGCAACCGTAGGATGGAGAGGAAATTATTAAAAAAAACATTATACTAACGAAACAAGAAAAACAGAGAATTCGTTCTTCTGCCACAAATTTTTAAAAAATGTAATAACAACATTGGTCATGTGAAATTTAACTTTTATTGGAAAATGAGCGAAAATAATCACGACCGGCAGGATTCGAACCTGCGTATTTCTGCTACCGTCAGAACGCCTTAACCACTAGGCTACGGTCTACTAACTGCCACGCGCGAAAATCCACACTCATTTCCATACACTTCAGACGGAGCGGCTGATGGCGCCACTTGTGCTGTCAGAATATGTCTAACAAGCACTCATATCGATGTACTATGGACACCTGATATGACGAGAAATGGGCCTTTCGCGTTTTAATTATGAGTTAATTTATTAAGTGCTAACCTGCACTATGGTTGTTTTAAATTAAACTTTTATTGGAAAATGAGCGAAAATAATCACGACCGGCAGGATTCGAACCTGCGTATTTCTGCTACCGTCAGAACGCCTTAACCACTAGGCTACGGTCTACTAACTGCCAGGCGCGAAAATCCACACTCAATAAAAAATTATCATCATTTAAAACAACCATAGTGCAGGTTAGCACTTAATAAATTAACTCATAATTGGTCATGTGGTTGCTACTAATATACCTACGATGTTCATTTAAAAACAAATGGCAGTATACCTACCGCACTATATCATCATAAAAATACATTATTCTATTTTAGAAACAACAAGCAACACTACAGAGGCTCTCAAACAATACTATCGAAACATTCAAAGACCAATCAAGTATCAATAAACAACTATTGACGCGGAAAGTTTTCCACCATCACTACCCACATACATAGATGGTAGGTATTTGACAGATGGTAGCCGAGATCTTGACCAAGTTACTGCACCAGTTAGCCCGCTGAGGTCGCTGGGCATATAAATACTGCTTATATAAATATTTCTACTTATGTACGCAAATGTACTATTGCGTAATATATATATATTATTTTGTATAAATATTAAAATTAACAGGGCACTTACGTACAACATTGTTTCATAAGCTAAGTATTTAAATTTATCATGAAATAAATATGATTTGAAACCTATTTCGAGTGGGGCTCGACGGTACCAGTGTCTGATTTTCACCCAGACGCACCCTGGTTCGAATCCAGCCCTACACCAATGACTTGTATTTTATGTGTGGATTTGCACTCGCTTAACGGTGAAGGCAATCATCGTGAGGAAACCGACATGTTTGAGGACCACAATATCCGAGGACATGTGTCTTCCGTGGGAGGACCTGGGCGCCCACCATGATGTATCTGCCCAAGAGAACTCCCCCAAAGAATTAATTCTGCGGGGAGTCACGATCCTCAGTCATGAGGAAATATGACTCAAGAGAGAGAGAGAAACGTATTTCAGTTTTGTTACTCTGAATTTCAATGCTTGGAATTAATGTAAAATAAAACCTACATAAGTAAAAACCTCATTTAATTCTACAGCTTTAAAAAATTCAACAACACAACCAGAAACAGCGATAATTCGAAATATTTATTTAGAAATTGTCAATTGTTACAACCGTGCTTACTAGAGCGTGAACATTCCATCACGCCGCGCCCCTCCGAGCCGACGTTGTGGTGCAAAACGTAAACTGATGTAAGTTTCCTTATTCAATTAGGCCTTTAATAGTTAAAATATTAATAACTGAATTTTATTGAACTGATATTGTAAACAAAAACAAGATTAATCTCGCTTGAGATAGTTTGGTAGTTTTTTTTTTACGTTAAATAGGCTTACGTTTGACTATAGGCTGCCTGATGTTAAGCACCACTATAGTCTAAGATGTAGCACGCTTGCCTAGAAGTAATATATTTACTTTATTTCTGTTGTAATTTTTGTGTTTGTTTGTTTTAATTTAAATATTTCTTATATAGTTTTCTAGTAAACTTAAAGTAGTTTTAATTGCAACTAAGATAAGTATTTTAATCATATACTTACTTGTAAATAAATGATCGTAAATAAGTTATTCTTGTTTTGTGTATACATATTTATGTAGTATCTTATATAACTGGTACGTTGATATGTATACCCCGTATATGTAATCCCGTTTTAAGATCAATCACAATGTTGAAATCAAATTTCCCAACAATCCTTGTCGAGTATATTGTCCCGAAGCCGTTACATTTGTCTGCCGATCGAGGCGAGGGCGTCTCTAAGGGAAGACCCACTTCCCACTCCCGATACACTTTTAATACAGGCACTTCATACACGCGTGGAAAGATCATCATCATTATCATCATCAAAGGTCTTGGGATCCCACTGCTGCCTATAAGTCTCCTTTTGTATAGGGCATACAAAGGGAAGCCTATTGAAACACATTCTATGAACATAAACTACCAGAATATACATACATAGTGTTTTGTTTTTTACATTTCGTACTCTGAAATCACAACCAAAGAATCATGTTAACTCTTTAAACTTACATTGAAATTGTAAACAATATAAAAAAGGAACTTAAATTATATGTGCAGTCTAAATACTAAAATACAAAACAGATTCTAGTTGTATTAGTTAGACAAGTTGTAGTATAACATAAGCCATATAAACAAGCCATACAAAAATCATTGCCACAATTCTTGAAATATAGAAACGCCAGTACTACAGTCCCAGGAGCCTTAAACCGTTTTACTAATACAATTCCATTATTTGAAAAAATAACTTGTTTCTCTCAGAGCGTGTTCGTAATTCTACTGAGTGTGTCTTATTTTTTGTCCCACTTCGGATATATTCTATTGTGTTTGTTTTGTATGAATATCAGGTTATTCTGCCTCGACAATTTGGAATTTTTCTTCTTGGTAATATTCGGTAGAACTGGTAAAGCTATCTTGTTAGGATAGTCAAAATAATGACATTAATTGCTTTTGTGTTCCTTTAAATAACTATAACGGTTAATAAATAATTAACCGTTGTTTCTATGTGATTTTAACTTTTATTACCTGCTACGTATCCATTTGTCCAAATTAAAGATTTCAAGTTGTTTATATACCTATACATTATATTATTCGTAAGTGTTTGTTACTATTTATTTTTGTTGTTCGCAGATTTTTCAAAATTTCATAATTCTCAATAAATAAGATCATTTATATACTTATTCTAATATAAAAAATATTATGTACTTGCAAATTATTTATTAAACCAAGTTAGAAAAATAAAATGTAACCGATTCTCAAATCGTCCTAAAAAGTCATTCACCACACTTTATTCAACAGCAAACTCCATAAAAATCACAACAATACAGAACATAAAGTAGGCTTACATTACTTTAGGTATTAAGTCATTTCCTTGAGATAAAAATGCTTAGTGTTGGCACACGGTTCGTTTGGCTGGCTTCTTTCCCACAGTGGGTTTTGTTAGATACTACGAATAGTAAACACTATTGAAACGTAACTGAGCTAAAAATGTAATACCAAAAGATAGATCAAATCCAGAGTAAAAACTCTCGACACCAGAGTTAGCCACACTCATTTGATAAAGAGATGGGTTTCTTCTAAGCAAGCGCGTTACGACTTAAAACTACAGCGGTGCTTAACATAAGGCAGGATGTAATCAAACGTAAGTCCGTGTTAAAAAAGTTAGTCAACCGTCGGCGCGGTTGAGTTGACTTAACCGTTTAGCGACATACTGCGACCATGCATTTGGCTGCGTTCGGCTATTTCCAGTATCCTAACCAATCAAGAGCAAGCTTTGTGGGTGAGTGTGTACGAGAGATGAAGTGTGGAAGCGTTTTCGACTCAACGTTTGTAAAGAGTTACATTTCTATAATATAAATTATTCTTAGGTTTTGTTGGATATTTCTTATTTCTCACAAGTTCCCAAGACTCAAGACGTAAGAGTGAATGGAAGGAAATTTATAAGGATTTGACGCTAACAGAAGGACTCGAGTATGTTTGAATTGGAATCGAAATGTTATAAAGTAGGTAACAAAATAAAAATTACGAAAATGGAAGTGAAATGTCAAAAATTTATAAAAAAAAAACATTTCACTTGCAAATAGGTACGTTTGATATTTCATTACTACATAAAGGAACAATTTGACCAAATGCATGAATATTGCCTTGGAAAGAGTTATAGTTTACTACAACAGGCTTTTTTTGCATTTTGGTATAATTCTGGTGTAAGAATTTTCAAACTGCCCTTATGCCGATTTTGATAAACTAACCGCGCACAATAAGATATAGAAATAAAAAAGGGCTCGACGTGTCAAGCATATTTTTGGAAAATCAAGATTTGACCAGGCGCTTATCAATATTGCTTATTTCGATATAGTAACTAGTTTTTTTTAGAAATAGTTATATACTACTAGAAAGCTACTGAAACGTAGAATGTTTTAATATAATCTTACGACCGAATAGACTTACGTGATAATAAAAAATATGAAGATGAAAATCTTGTTTTGATTTTTTCGCCGGCTCGCCACGAAGATTTTGTTCTCTCTGTTATAACTTATTTTTACACAACTCACTCACTCAGGATCTATATCTGCACCTTTTTAATATACAAAATAACCTTTTGTTTACTCGGAAATGCAATATTATCACTAAAAAACACAATAAAATTACGACACGACATCAAGATGGCGGCATAGAAAGGGCGTGTAATTAATATTTTTTAAGTTTTTTCTCTTTGGACACATGCTAAAGATGCGTTCATAAGCATTGTAACGCATGACCATAGCCTCAAGTGAAGAGAATTTGTCTGTGGAATAAATGCATAGACAAAAAAAAATTGAGAAACTTTACGAACACATGGGGTTCCACGAGCAATTCGTGACCTAAGTCCTTACGTACATAAAGGGTACGTATGACACTCCACGGGATATGTATCAAAATCATGCAACTGTAATAAATGTAATATTACCTGTTTCCTTCAGCTTCCAGCGCCTATTCTTACGCAGTTATTCAACTTGTCGTGCAAAAGTAAAAGTGGTACGCAACTAGCTGGTTACGTCACTCTGTCTCTTTGTATAGATAGTTGCACTGATGTGGGTATATTTAATTGATGTAGGTAATGAATTGGAATATTATAATATATCAGTAGGTACAAAATAAAACGATTTTCTTTCTCACATATGTACATGTGAATTTCTAACCGATTTCAAAAAAGAAGGTTGTTCTAAGGAAGTAGGTTCTGCATTCGATTGAATGTTACTTATAAAAACTTTTTAGTTATGATTTTTACATCGGTATTAAGGATAATAACACAATACAACAAAATTATATTGGGGCAAAAAACTGGTATATATAACTATAATTGGCATAATATATTTTTTTTTAATTCGTCACTAGAACTAAATTCAACAAAAAAATTAGGTAAGTACATTTATTTCATTAAAATTTGAGAACTGGTGCACACGTTAGAACTGAAAAATATATGTACCTATACCACAAAAAAATACTTTTTATAGATCTTGTACAAGAAAATATCCAAGCAAAATTAAATGAAAACCCATAAAACTGCATTAAAACGGCGTCCATTCCCGTTAGAGGCCCTAAGTAGTGTCCGCGGCAGGACGCGTAATCCCGTATTATAGATCCCGTATAAAATACGGTACAAATGCACGGTACCGGTAAAACCGGTATCGGGTTAGCCGGGACATGTGCTCGCTAGAAGAGTGACCATATGTTGGGTAAAAATAAATAAATATGTTTTGTATCAAATCCTTGGTTTTAAAACACTTGGAATGGACAATTTTTTTTTACAAGTAATGGGTTTGCACTTGACCGTAATTCGCCTGATGGTAAGCAATCATTACGGTCTAGGATAGAACGTGCTTACCCAGTAAGAACCGATTCACTCTCGCTTTCATTTTATTTTACTTGCACCCTGATCTCTGCCAGATTGGTTACCTGGAAGATATCGCTTTGAGTGATAAGGTCGCCAATTAGGACACTAACTTTAAGTTTTATTATAAGTATGTATGTTTCATTGTGTTTTTTCCTGTTTTGTTGGTGTTTTTAATAAAACGTTTTCTATCTATCTATCTTTTTTCGCTTGTAATAGAATTATTATTAGTTTACGTGGGATAGGTTTACGTTTGACTACAGCCTGCCTGATGTTAAGCATTGCTGCAGCCTAGGGTGTAGATTAAGTGACATTATCCAACAATAAAGTGTCACTTAAGCTGTTACAGGCACGTAGCACACTTACAAAAGTTAAGTTTGAAAGAAAACATACATTAGAAGATTGATATCAAAAATTACGCAAATCATTAACTGGCACCATAGGACTTCTCGCACAAAATAATCTCCAGAATAGAAATATCTAATCTCAGTAATATTTTAACGGCGTACTTACAAACGTTCCTTGTCATATGCGTGCCATAGCTTTAGGTTACCATCAGGCAAACCAAGTGCCAACCCGTTTTGGTAAAAATATATGGTAACCCTACCCACTAGTTCCGCAGTAATTCCACCAGGATAAACAGTGTCGTGGTGAGTGTCCCGGGAATTATGCGGAACATTATTATAACTATCATGGTGTTATGAATAGCGGATTATGTGAGAGGTGCCGGTGTGTGTCAATGATAAGCGGTTATTCAACATTACTTTAGGAAGAATACGTTTTTATTGTACTTACTTAAATAATAATATATCCGAGGACATGTGGCTTCCGTGGATGGACCTGGGTGCCCACCACGACGTAACTGCCCAAGAGAACTCCCCTGACGTATCAATTTTGCGGGGGAGTCACGACCCTCAGTCATGAGGAAATACAACTCAAAGAGAGAGAGAGAGGGAGACTTAAATAATAAAATTAGTTGTTAAAATAAAGATAGTAATAATAACTTTGTGCCTTGGATTACTACCATCTCACTGCAACTTTAAACGAATGTTGCAAAATACAATATCGATAAATTAACAGATACTGCTACTATTTTTGTGTTAATTGGTACAGCTAAAGTATTTTAAGAACTTCAGTATGAGTATTAATTCTGGTCATAAATTGTCATGGGCCATTTGGTTCAGTTAATTAAACTATAAATTACCATCCGTGTTTTTCTCAATACATAAAAATATTTCTTTATTTGAGTAGATAATAAACTACTACCAATTATTTTCCTCTTCACCCAAAAAAACCGTAAATAGTTGCAAGTTCCAAATACATCACTAGCTGGACAACCGATCGGTCGACCGGTTTGGTGGCCGGTTGACATTTAGCTTCGGAGTCGACCAACTCAGTCGACAGTTGCGTCAGATGTAGGGCCTGCAGTCTAGTTCCTTGTCTGTAGTCAGGCAGATTGAGAATAATAATACTTATTGTAAAACTGTTTGAAGTCACTAAGTAATTATGGCAGATCCACTCACTTAATATTTCTATGATTATCTCCAAGTCGCAGCATCCATACAGAATAATGTCGTCTAGATTCTATATTTTTAATATATTTTTTCGTTACAAGACTAAAATTGTACACTGAAAAAAAGATATGTTTTTTCAACTCCAATTATTTACTTGTGGGTGCTTGCGGCTTCGCTTGCATTAAGAATTAAAACTAGCAATCCCTAATTCACCCCTTTAAAAGTGGCATTTCCAAAAATCCTTTCTTAGCGGATGCCTACTTCATAACATGTCTGCATGTCAAATTTCAGCTCGATCCGTCCAGTGGTTTGGGCTGTGCGTTGATAAACTTATCACTATGTCAGTCAGTCGGTCACCTTTAAGTTTTATTTATTTAGATTAATAAGGTACGTTCTAGTGAATGTGAGTCTGTTGTAGACAAGAAAACTGCAATGTAAGAAGCTTTGTAAAAAGGTTGTGAAAACCGTCGTAGGTTGGTGATTTTATTTAATCTTTTGTTCAGCACATTTAGTTGAAAGTGTAATACATTTACATCCTACCTACACTAACATTAGCTTGCTATTAGCAATTATTATTATTAAAAGCGAAAGTCTGTAGGTGTAAGTAAGTATGCTTATTCTTCTTTATGAAGAAATAAAACTTACTAACGTAGAAGAGATTACGTTACATTTCACAAATGATCAAATTATCAAAACAGAAGAAAAGCTTTTGTCTTTTATCTGAGCTTTTATCATATTCGCAGGCTATCGAAATCTCCACAAAATAATAAATGAAAATGAATGAAAAGCATACATCTCCCAAATTACTTAAGCTGCTTTGGCTGGCTAAGCTTTACATTCAATAAATTAAAAAAAAAACAATAAAGTTATTATTCCACTTTATCACAAAATATTCTAGATTGCACCACAGAACTCGCTCCATTCTACCAAACTTGTTCTAGCGCCTAATTTTACACCTTCGTATTCATAACATAATCGGTTTCCGTATTAGAATATATTTATAAGGTTATAGCCAAAAGATCAGCTAGACCAAGACAACTTAACATGCGGGAAAAATCGAAACTAACAAGTTTAGTTAGAAAAGTTATGAAGTTAGGTAAAAGTGCTGACACCAATGTTAAAAATATATTTTATGCGGACTCTAGAATTCAATTTATAGCTAACCTGTATGTCACAGCATATTTGGTATGCATTTGTTCTGATCCGATGATTATATGTAGATAAATCTTTATATTTTCCGTATTGGTTTCTTTTAACACATTTTTAACATAATAATTAATTTATGTTAAACTTTAGGCGCCTGTGGCGTTGTATGCATAATAATTTAGGTTAATCATAGATTAGAGTAGATAAGTAATTGTAATTAAAAAGATAATAAAACTGTTTTAATCCAAAGAAAGCTAGCTATAACCACGACCAAATGCCTGATAGAATAGCCATAAAAAACGTGTTTAAAATTTGAGCAATTTTATTCTGAAATTAATTAAATAATGTAGTATTTTAATTTTCCAACGAAAAAACATTGGATTGGATAACCATTTAGATGAATATCAGAAATTGAAACAAAATCAACGTATCCTATTTAAGTTTTTAGCTTTTACCATTTTAGTCGGCTTCTGTGAGTCACAACTAAATTGATATCTGCCTAACCTTGCTCTTGACTAATTTAATTATTTTATTTTTGTCCAAAACCGATGGAGTGGGTGGCTAATTGGTGTTTAGGCTACAGATTGCCTTTACCTATATATAGAAACACTAACTAGTTTGTATAAATTATTGTATTACATTAGTTAAGACCAACCAGACTTGTTATGATTTAATAAATAATTGGTTTTCAAAGAAATTGTTAATTTGATTTAAATTTATATAAAAACTAAAAGTTTCTTTCTCGCGTTATTATTTACGACATTCTGTGAAAGTAAAGCATGTGTGTTTGTTTTTTTTCATGCCCAGCGAAATTAATTTAAGTAAAATTAGGAATGGTGATAGAATAGTTCTTGGACTATAACATAAATGCCTCTTTGTAACTCAGATTAACACTGTAAACACCCCTAGTAAGCATCGAATTAAATAAATGTGATCTGAAAAATAAACTCTTACAATTTCAATCACCATTTGATACCATGGTAATGAAATTAATCTTTACAGAAGACATTATTATCTCAAGAAATGAGATTAGAATTTAATCTCAAAGTTCAGTCTAGGTTCAAATTAAACAAGTCCAAGTGAAGAATGCTAACTTTGTAAATTTAAATTTCTTTCTGACGCAACTTCTAGCTGTAAAACTATTTCAATTTCTTAACTTATAAACTTGATTTGCAGATTTATATCTTTGCCATTTGTTGAGCCTTTATCTGAATGATGCCTACGTATTTTTTTAGATAGTTAGATATTATCAACATATTAACGTTTTTTAGAAGAAAAGAAATCATTATTAAAGCAGATGATATAGATTTTGATATTCACACGTTATTGCGGTTTTTAGAAGCAAATACATAAGTATGTCATAACATAATTTATTGGTGTTGTTGTAAGATGAACTAATTAGAATTCATAACTTGTAACAAAGACATTTTTTAAACCGTAATTCTTAGGAATAGGAATTATGATCGTGGAAAATTTGTTTTTTGAAAGTACTCAGCTATATTATATATGTGATACAGTCCACTCAAGATATGCAGGCGAGAGCATTTTTAAAACTGCTTGCATAATCATTTACTCGTCACAATTTTTAGTTCTAATTATGTCCACATACATAATTATCTTGCTAGCTCTCTAGCACTGTTAACAAACTGTCCAGAAGTGATGTGATTATGTTTATCTGCAGTAAGACACAAGGACTTAGGAAAGGAAGTAGTTATATTCAATTTAGAAGGTAGATTGCCTTGTTTTGAATCTAATGTGTTTCGTAGGGGCAAAAATACCAGTGAATTTGGCTGTATGAATGGCCTATCAATTTGAACGTCTTTTAAAGAAAAAATGTGAATGTATGCATGAAGAATTGATTTCTTTTCGTTGTTGTTATAAAATTAATCTTTATCAGATTATGATTAAAAAACTGCAGCTCTACCTACTTCTACATAAACTTTAATTTAACATGTGACTTATTCTGTATCCAAAGAGCAACCTAACATCAACATTATTTCAAAGACCACAAGAAAATTCCACATCAAGCTTAAGTTTTTTGATTTGTCAAAGAAATAAGATGCAGTTTAAAAGAAGGAGGTCAATGACCCGAACGAAGGCCCCAGGCTCTCGTTTTAAGGAGCCCTGCAATACCTTTTATACGTAGCGACACGAAAAAAAAACTTACAACGATAAAAATTGTAACGCATTCAGGAAGAGTCGGATACAAGGAATAGATATATAGTTTTTTTTTTCATATGGGACCAACGCCACTTGCATTACATTCACATAATTATATTACAACCAACATCATACCAATTTTAATTCATATAGATCTTTCTCTTCTTTTTTTTTAAAGTTAAAAAAGAACAAAAAATAGTAAACCCCATTAGACACTATCCAACTTTCGCCCTTACATATTTTATGTGTGAATGTAAGATAGAAAATTGATAATCAAGATGAGTCTCTCATTCACTCTAGATTGTATGCTGCAACGTTGCTTAACATCAGGCGAGTAGAAGTCAAGCGTGAGCTTATCCATCATAAAATATCAAACCAATGTATATTTATGTAATAAAAATATATTTACGATTGTGTAATGGTCTTAATTGCATACTTAATGAATATTGATATAATCATGTGACGACCTTGAAAGCTTGCAAAAGCTTCAAAATGTCGTGTGTTACTAAATAGCTCAAAATATCAACCATTTAATAAAATAAAATGGCGAATCGAACTGTGTTGGTGCCATTAAATGAATTTAAGTATGCTGAATCGATTTTAAATGGTAATTGTAAACAATAGAATCAACAAATGTTCTTCTTCACTTTGTTTATAAATAAAGATTATTTGATGCGGTACAGTCCAATTTATGTAATGTAATAGTTTTTATCGATTTGTAACATTACTAATACTGCTTTATAAAAAAAACTGTATGATCTTTATATACGAATTTGTTTGAAATATGTTTATGGATTAAGTAATAAAATTAAAATATTTGATGAAATAATTTTGACCTTTACTTATAATCGTTAAATAAATGTTTCCTTTGTTTGTTTTTCTCAAACCAATGGCTTAAAAAGAAACTAGTCCTATGCTATGAAATTAAAAAAATCTTCAATAAAGTCAGCAAAAAAATGAAGGCAAAATGCTTTTGTAAGATATCGTATCGTATAAAAACTCTTCAGTTACTAAGCATAACGCATAAGTTTTTTTATTCTTTTCTGTAAACGAATGAAAGGAAATTGAATGAGGCTCTGTACTGGATTTAAAATTTTACGATTCAAGCTCTGAGTGAATTGAAATCTGAGTATAATAAGGCTGTCTACAGAAATTCAGTTTGTAAAATCAAGATTTTGATTCAAATGTGATGTTTTTTTTATTCTAACTCTCTTTCATACTAACTCATTTATCTTTTTTCTGTCCCATCCGTCTTCCTACTTTCCAATAATATGTACTTCGGTGAAATTTTATGCGTTCGTTTGTTTTTTTTTTGTAGGTTGCTCTTTCACGCTCAAGTGCCTAAACCAACTATTATTATTGACTTTTTCTGGCTCAACGTATCAGCATTGCCATCCAGCGTGGTAATGCAGCCAGTATGCTGGGCACGCTGCCCTCTATTAGTGGGCTGGAGCACTAAGATTATCTTTAGGCTTTTCTAAAGATTTTCTAAGTGCCCCTTTTTATAGTAGTTAGTTATATTTTATTTTTCTTCCCTTGTTTTTATATTTTATTATTGTAAATAAAGTAACAATAAAAAAATTTGATTAAAATTTGTACAAATATAGATTTGACACTGGACACAAAGACTACTTAACACAAACACGAATGAAACCGCAGACGTCACTTGTACAAAATAATGAATCTGTACTCGGCCTAAAACGCGAATTTTTGGTCAGATATTCTAAAAATTCCAAAGAAGCTTCTCCATTATTGAATGCAGTAAAACAAACCGAGCAAACTTTTCTAATTTGAGATGCGGTGGTTATTCAGACCTTAATTTATTGAGGTTTAACCATGGACGTAGAAAGACAGCGGACTGTTCTTTAACCTAGTTTAGGGCTAAAATCGTCTACCATTTGGAAATGCTGCAAAAAAACGATTCTCCGCAAATTTTGTCAAGGGGCAAGTTTTAGTTTGGAATAGCTGTATTTTATTCAATTATTTCCAAAAGTCATCAATCAAAAGGTCTTTATATAGTTAAGTATGAACTTCAGTACTTCAGTACTGAAGCCGCCCTTAAAAGGATGTGCAATAACAAAAAAATCAAAATTCAAAATTATTTATTGTCATATAAAAATGAACACATACAATATAACTATATATATTATATTATTTAGTATTAATTTTTTTGGTACAATATATTCTTGGTTTTATTTTTTATTCTTTTTTTTTAGCGCTTGGTTGACGCGACGCGTGACCAAAATGCTGGCCTTTTTCTGGCTCAACGTATCAGCATTGCCATCCAGCGTGGTAATGCGGCCAGCATGCTGGGTACGCTGCCCTCTGGTAGTGGGCTGGAGCACTTAGATTATCTTTAGGCTTTTCTAAAGATTTTCTAAGTGCCCCTTTTTGTAGTAGTTAGAAGTAGTATGTTTAGTTTTCCTTCACTTGTTTTTATATTTTATTATTGTTATTACAGTATATTTTTTTTTTCAAAAAAAAAAATATATTCTTAATGTAAGAGAAGATCACCGTCTACAACATTCATTTGTCTATGGTTTTGAGTTCGTTCATTACAATTGGTTCAGAATAAAGCCGTAATAAAGTTGTTAAAGTTATGATCTCATTACGGATTAGGTAGGTATGTTAAATGTTTCAATTTGGTTTTAAGTGTTGTAATTAAAAGTTTGCAGCAGTCTGTTTTAATTGTTCATTATTCAAGAAGCGCCCTTCACTCAATGAAATGTGGTGTTCTTTCTTGATTATCAAAGTTAACTCAATTCCGTTTCAATAAATCCTCGGATTGGTGACCATACAAAAAAAAACATTTAGGTATGTATGTCTGGGCAATTTGGTAAAACGGATACCGCTTTGAACTAAACTAAAAAAAACTACAGTTGTTTGTCATTACAGGGAAATATAATAAAAACAGCGTAACCATAATAACCAAACAACAACCAATAACAAAACCCGGTCAGAATATCTGTGCACCTCGCAGGTTTATTGACAAATTATTTTTACACCATCACAAACCCTTCATCAATCTAATAATAAATTGATTTGAAAAGGTTAGTAATTTTTTTTTACCTCCACATTTCTCGTAAAAACTTTTTTCACACCGTACCCAGACCGCCGATATGACGTCACGACACGAGGTCAGGTGCACAGATATTGTGACCGGGTTGTATATAAGAATAAAAATGTAAAATATGTGTTTTTGCAAGGGTCACCCATCCAATACTGTTATGGTAGATGTTTAATCCCGTTAATGTATGGGAGTAAATAACTTCATGTGAGAGTGGCCATTTATGATTTCGAGAATTTTCTTACCAAGATAGTTCATATATTGTGTATTAAACACAATACATATAGAACTAACCAACATATACATAAGTTGGCCCGGTGGCATTGTTAATCAGAAAAGCGTGGAAGAAAGTCAGGTGAATCACTATACTAATATTATTATCCACTCGAAAGTCTGTTTATCCTCTTTAGACACCATATAATAAAGATGGCGCACAGTTTGATCTTATCTGAATGGCTAGAAAGTTGTTTATTTTGCCATTAGTTTTGACCTTTTCAACTTTATTTTATGGTTGGTTAAATTGCTATTTGATTTAGAATTAATTCGCTTTATACTTGTAGTGGTTTTTTGAAGGCTTTTTTAAAGGAAAGTTAAAGGGTTTTTATTTTTATTTAATTCAAACAAGCAGATTTTAATAATCTTTGAACCTGAACTTCCAGTTTGTTAAAATTACATTCACATTAAAAACCATCACCATCATCAGCCTGTTATCGACTGCTGAGCATAGGCCTCTCTTCTTGTACGCCACTCGTCCCAGTCCTACGCAGATTGAATCCAGATGCTCTCTGCGGTTGTTCTTATGTCGGCAACCCACCGCATTGGTGGGGTGGCATGAAAACGAGAAAACCTAAAAAATTAGCATAATCAAATATGTTAACATTTTTTGGTCATAATGTCATTGCATAAAATAGTACACTCAAATTAGTTACTTTATCGAAACAAACAAACACAGCCATGTTCAAGTAGAGCACATACGTGTTATTACGTAGGAACCAATTTGAAACGTCCGAACCTAATTCCACTTTACATTACACAGGACAGCCCCCTCCAGTGGCGAGCGACTGGACTATATTGTACAGTCAGTGGAAAGTAACTTACGAAATAAGGCTTTAATAATAAATACACGCATATCATAGTAGTAAAAGATAGTTGCGTAAAAGATAAAAAAATGTATCATAATACGATTTGCTATTGTCAATAGAACGAAAATGTGTGAGTTTCGATAATTTGATTTCGAAGTAAAATTCATACGAAATCTTTAATTGATTTATTACATTTAATTATCGAATAAAAACTAAAGTTTATCCTTTCAATATATTGGTAATACATGATTTTCTGGTAAATACTGTTCCTGTCTGTACTTGTCGTTTTAAATAACCTACAGCGAGGGAGGCTTTTGAACATGTCCTGACGGAGTCTCTTTGAGGTTAGTTATGAATAAATTGTATGGAACACTGGACTTACAGACCGACAGGAACACTGGTCTTACAGACCGACAGGATAACACAATTTGATAATATATATATAGGGACTTTGATGTGTTTGATCATGATCTGATAGATTTTGGTCATTGGATATTGATAATAATAAAATATAAAAACAAGGGAAGAAAAACTATATAATACATACTACTTCTAACTACTACAAAAAAGGGGCACTGAGAAAATCTTTAGGAAAGCCTAAAGATAATCTAAGTGCTCCGGCCCACTACCAGAGGGCAGCGTGCCCAGCATGCTGGCCGCATTACCACGCTGGATGGCAATGCTGATACGTTGAGCCAGAAAAAGGCGAGCATTTTGGTCATGCGTCGCGTCGACCAAGCGCTCCGAGAGGTTTTGTATTTTTTTTCTCTATTTGTCTTTTTTTTTTGTTTTGGATATTGATTGTTTTTTAATTGGAGTTTTGACAAAGTTTATAAAATTATATCACACGGTGCGTATAAAATATGTGTTTTTGCAAATTAGTTTTTTGATTAGATATATTTTAAAAAATATGATTCCAGAATACACCTTTGAAGGAAAATACTTAAAGTATTATTTTTTAAATATTTTTTATAAACTAGTCTAATTTATTAAGTTTTTGTTGAGAAAAAAAAGGCAATTAATCTAGTTCTTCTCAAAATCCTTCTCTTCACAAAGAAAACATCTCGTTAATAGAATTAATTTAATTAACACCTATTTCGTCTCCTTACTTCAGCATCAAAGCAAAACTCCTTAATAAAACTAAATTACCAATAATTAAAGCAAGTTGGCTATAAACAGGCTTAACTACTTAACCCAATCGGCAGACTGTTTGAAGTTGGATCAAGTTATCTTTCGGGTTCTTATTAACTTTATTAAAGGAAAGAGGTGACACTTGATGCTTAGAAGGCTTTATTTTTCAAGGATTTACAGTTCAAAAGAAAATTAACAAAATAAATTCTCAATTTTTTTGTAAGAGTTTGTTGACAAAATTGTAAATTTGATCACATTGAATAGTGGCATTGGATATTGAATGCTTAGATTCAGAAATCTTTTGTTTCTTCGAAAGTGTACTTATTTCGTTCAAAATTTTATGATTTTATACAGATTCAAAGGTCTTATTATTATAACGATTCTAGTATCGATCCAAATGAAAGCAATTGAGATGATATAGACCACAAATAGAACAAAATTTTATCCATTAGTAAAATGACATTATAATAAAGCTGAAGAGGGTCGAAAGTAACATTGAAGATAGATATATAAAAACTGTTTGGAGATACATAGGTACTTCCAATTGATAGCAGAATACGTTCCAACAATTTCTAGTAATTTTGTCAGTTCATCTATTTATTTAAACGCTCATTACGCTAAAACCGCCGTACGGATAATCATGATTTTTAGTGCGTAGGTATTATGAAGTCTTAGGAGTGTTATAAGCTATAATAATGCGAGCGAAGCCGCGAGCGTCCACTAGGACTATTTAAAATAAGTGTCAAAAAGAAACTGCTACCATATAGGTATGTCTACGACATATTAACGCAATCCAATAAATCACTATTCAATCGATTGCTCTTGACCCAAACCATGCACGCGTCATAAAACTACCAATGTTTATACAGACAATAATGTTAGAGACTCCTAACTGTTTTTGTATCCTATACAGAACATATGTCTTGCAAGGACTTATGTCTAGAACTATTTATAAATAATTTTATAAAAAAATTATTTGAGTAAAATAATTTCAATAATCAACTGTTATCCAGGTTGCTTTAACTATTTGATAGAATACAACAGCCCCAACGCTTCAAATAGAAGGAGAATAAGTTTCATCTAGGGCAAGTGAGCTTTTTTAGTCTTTACTGTGCTCAATATTAGACAAAGACAAAATATACAAGAGAGGCAAGCTTTATATAATTAACAATAATGCGTTAAATATCCAAACCAATAATTTATCATAACATTAGTACATTGACTCTACGTCTCAAGCACCAGTGTGGTTTAATTATATCTATATTTATCTAATCTTTTTCACCATAAAGCCACGTCTATAAGGTTTATCATTAACAAACGGTGGCCATACAAGCCATACAATAAAGGTGCATTGGGCAAGCAACGGACATTGCAAGAACGTATCGACGAATGTTGGGTAACTGTTGCGAAGTCGGCAGGGGTAGTGGTGTGTGAAGCTACGACTCTATCGATAAGTAGAGAAGTAGATTTACTTATAATTTTTTGTGATAATGTATCGATGGAACTTGTAATCTATACTAATATTATAAAGCTGAAGAATTTGTTTGTTTGAACGCGCTAATCTCAGAAACTACTGGTGCGAGTTGAAATATTATTTTTTAATTACGTTTTGTGTTGAATAGATCTTTTATCGAGGAAGGCTTTAGACTATGTAACATCACGCTGCGACTAAAAGGAGCGAAAAAACAACGGAAAATGTGGAAAAAACGGGGAAAATTATTCATCTTTGAGGGCTTCCGTTGCGTGCGCTGCGAAAACGGTTCAAGTCGTGGGTAACAGCTATAATTTATATAGCTGAAGAGGTTGTTTGCAAAAAAATATGATGCCCAACAAAATAACTATTCCACGCGGACGAAGTCGCGGGCACAGCTAGTTATTTTATAAGACAGGCGTTAGACTAGGTATTAGTTTCATTTTGATACACAGATTGACACTTGTACAAAAGCGAGTTTGAGCTAGAAAATAAAACAGGTTTATATTATACTGTAAAAGAACAGCAAAAAAATCTATGTACCTTTACCAAAGATATGCCCGACTATCAAATGCATGATATTAAAATGTAATCTATATATTTTTACAGATGTTTGTTCAAAATAATGCTGAATCGATTTAAACTTCTCTAAATGCGTTTACTCTCGATCATACTTCACCTAGTGATAAGTGACTATAATTGTATATACTGTATCGTGTTTACTTTTTATTTTACCCTTAAACAAAAGTTTTTAACAAGGAGAGTGGTTTCATTTCTCCGAAACATATTTCCCCAGTAAATGTCACTAGAGTATGTTAGATACATATAAATGTCGTCGATAAATCCGTTCATTTATCACCGAAACTTTGACCTAGTTAAGTTGCCGGTAGTACTTTCACTGACACTACTTAATGCCTTTCGCTTTCTTCGTATAAATGTCCGTTTAAAATTAACACCAATTTTGGTTATTGCTTTTTGCAATTTTTGAAATACATAATTAAATAACGGTTTAGTAAATAATTGTTGCAACTTCTTTTAAAAGTATAGGTGATTGAGCCCTTTAAAATCGAATTGATTTAATCCATTAAACATTTGAACGTATCCAATAAAATAGATTTTTTTAAATGTAACACACCAAAGGATAAATTTTCAATATAAACACGTTTAGATTTTAGTGTTTAGTTTTATCAGCTTACCATTACAATGTCGAATTTTTGAATGAAACGTTGGCATCAAAAGTTGATCAACATACCTGAAACAGAAATAACATTTTATAAAAACGGGGTTACGAAAGAAATAATCAATTAAATTACAACAATAAAAATAATTTAAATTAACAAATTAAAATGGAATTTGTTTAGAAACCATTGACGTAAGATAATAAAATCATTCGTAATTTCACTTTGACTTTTCTTAGAATAAACAGCTAGTGAGTGCTCGCGACTTCGAAGTAAAACTTGCATCCCCTATTTCACCTTAGCGGATGCCTACGTCATAACATCTACCTTCATTCCAAATTTCAGCCCAATCCTTCCAGTAGTTTGGGCTGTGCGTTGATAGATCACTATATCAGTCAGTCAGTCAATCAGTCAGTCCCCTTTGAGTTTTATATATATAGATTAACTTGAATAGCGTTAACCTGTATTAGATCTAGATCTATTAAAGATTGACACTGTGTTAAAACATACTCAATATAAATGTACACCAGTATAAAATCACAAGACTACTCTTACAAGTGAACCACAAGGTCTCAGCAAGCAATACCTAACTTATCGAGCCTACCGGAACTTTCTAGACCGGACTACTTATAAATCCTGCTTTTCTAAGTAAACGCTTAGAATGTCTTGGAAATTGCACATGTTTCCTACGATTATTTCTATATTTATTTTATGGTTGATGTTAATTGTGCGCTTAGCCCACTTTTACTTTGATTGGGTTTCATAGCGTTAGTAGATTGAATACTGCTTGTAAAGTTTGATAAAATGTAACGCAATAATGGAACGGTGGTTAGTAAAATGATTATTTGTAAAAAATAAGCGAATTGATAACTAAATTCTCTTAACTTTATGTAAAATTAGTTGGTTAAATTCATCGATCAAATTGATCGAAGATTGAATTGATTGATTTGAATCTAGGCTAGTTTCTTTATATGTACAGAGTTCATAGTAATTTATTCATAAACAGAGTTTACATATCAAAATCAAAAATAATATTCATATACCACATAGTATGTATGTATACACTAAAGTAACTACATAATAATATTTAAAAGTATAATATACTTAATCCAATTACATATTAAGTCATTTTCCTCGAATTCTGCCATCAACTTTTAAGACGTATTGCCTTAAAAATGCCATGTTTTATAAATACTTTTTATACTTTGACGTCAATTTATTTGGATGAATAAAGGTGTGAAAATAATAACATAAATAATCATTTTACGTAGATACATGTACAATTGTCACAAAGTCTAAATACCATCTTAATTGAACAAACGAACCGATTACATTACAACTACTAAAACTGTTTTCCACTATTATGTTATACATTATAATACAATTATTATTAATTATTACAAACAGGTATAACAAGCTTACCTTCAACAAAAAACTAACTGACATATTAACAATCAATGGTTGGTACATTATGCTGTTATTGTCCAATAATGTAATATTAGAACTTGTAATAGACACGCGATTATTTCCTCTGCTTTACCGAATTAATGTAAATTTATTCACCATTCTGATATGGACGTGGTTTTAGGTCGATCTAGTACTCGGTGGTCTTGAAATTGTGTTCATTTGAGGTTTACTTAGGTATTTGACGTTTGTAAGGTATTTCACTAATTATCTGATTACTGACAGATTATTTTGTTAACCTTTGCTACTCCACGTTTACTTACTGTGATAGTAAAAAAGCAACATTACTTATATTTTCAAAATTGAAATTGTTTCATATAAACGTATATATATTGTATTATGTTTCAATGTCTGTAACTTGAACTGCATTTCAATTTCTTAGTGATTCAATTACCTTATTAATCCAACACACTCAATTCCCACGATCCAACGTTAAAATTATTAACACCGTATAATTACCTTTGCGATAACAACATTGATAATCTCAAGCCAATTAGTTTGCGTCAATTTGAACATTAGTTAATTTAGCCCCAACATATCCGCCTAAACCGACTCAATTAATAATATCCAGTCGCTAAAATGCTGTAAAAAACTTATACAAATGATTCTTGTCGTGTCCACAATAATGGCCAAGAAACGTATGTCCTTACCGACCGGACGGCCTCGCCGCATGCAGCTTTCAACACACGCTTACCCAACTACCAACCACTCTAACTATAACCAACTAATCTTCAAAACCATACCAACACTCAGCTCAATCCAAACTGGACAAGCACATGCCAAATTAAAATAGATCTCCAACTACTACACAGAAGTTACAAGCGAGAGATCTTGGAATATCGGTGGCTATTGCGAAGTTAAAATTTCGAACTGACCCTGAGTGAGCAAATGAATGAGATCGATTGAGTTGTTCAACCGTCATGTTTGCAAGAAACAGTAATGAATTGGTATTGTGTGTGATGAATTAAGTGTAATAAAAGATATGTCACCGAGCAGTGATAGATTAGATGCGCTTTTGTTTTGCCCCCAGCGACAAATAAGGCACATACAGTTGAACAAAGTTTAGGATACAGTTTGAGCCATACGAATACATTGCCATTGCTGTTGCTTTTATTCTGTAAAATTTCATACCACGTTGTTACATATTTCATGACTGTACTCGTATTATGTACTTATCGACTATTATTTTCAACCTTTCGTAATATATAATCAAATACATATTGTTCAACAGAGAAATGTGTAGCCAAACAATAAAATTACACATTTGAAAGCCTTACCCAACATATAACGAGTGTAAATGGTCTCGGAGGTAGTTCACGGTCAGTGTATTGTACTCGAGGTATTTGTGAGGCATTGAAATATTTTAAGAAACGTTTATTTTGGTGTTGGGACATATTTTTAGTCCTCAAAAGTAAAAATTGAAGCAGTATTTTTAAAATGATTAAAAACGTACAGATGACATGTAAGGATTCGAATGTTTAAATTTATTTATTGTGATTTTTCCACGACAATTTTATATTCAAATTAATAACTCTTTTTTGTACTGCACGTTAGTAAAATACTTTCTATTTGACTTTACAGTCACTTCTTCTATTGATTACGCACTAATATCATACCCCTTCTAATATACAGGTTTTCTATAAATAAATACAAGCCGTTCAAAGTGTGAAATCTTACAAATCAGAAATTGTATATTCTGTTTTTTTTTTTTTTGGTAAAAGAAGTGGCAAGTTTAGATTGGTAAGTACACAAAACAATGGAATTATTTTGTATCGAAATTGTGATTAAGCAAACTCTTCGCGCTTAGAGAAAACAACCACAATTATTTATGGATTTGAAGTATTAACGAAAATAAATGGACAGAAGTACTCAAAAATCCCATAAATTGATTGTGATTAGTTTTCTAGAAGCTAGTGCTTTGTTTTCAAATCCTATCATTTCAGATAAATCTTTACTATTTAGCAGTTTATTCAATAATATTCTCGGGGCACTGCAGCTTAATTGAATAAATAAATATTTCAGGACATATCACACAGCGCCATCTAAGCCCCATACTTAATCGATTCCTCCATCACTACCGCTGTATAGGCCACGATTCCTCCATCACTACCGCTGTATAGGCCACGATTCCTCCATCACTACCGCTGTATAGGCCACGATTCCTCCATCACTACCGCTGTATAGGCCACGATTGCTGCAACGGTATGATTATGTTGACACAACTTTCGCGCACTTTCACATAGTTCAATAAGGTGGCTAGGAAGCCTGAACCTAACTGGTTATTATCTAGCATTATCTAGTAGATAGACTGTTTTTACATAGCTGAGGTAGAAGGAAAAGAAGTGATTAATACCTACAGTAAATTATTTTTTCATTTGCTTCCATAGCAATTCGATCTTACGCAAATTAATTTCTTATTTTTTTGTAGTGCTTAGCTTACACCAAAGTTTTAATAAAAACTCAGCCCACTAAAGTTCAAATTTTAGCCGTGTTTTTTTTACTAATATTCAAGTGTATTTAATTCCATTAATTCAAGCTTAGTGATCTTTTACTCGTAGGTGATCGAAAAAAGCGATTCATATTTGGATTTTTTGTATTAAAAGGTAAAGAATTTACCTAGTTTGCTAGTATATTCAAATTACTAGTTAATATCCACAAATGACATCATCCATAAATGGACTGTCTTGTAAGGGTTAATAATTTGTACAATTTATACTTAAACCTGACGGGAAGACGTTGTCACCCGGTAAACAGAAACACCTCGTCCGGGTGACAACACACTATTATAAGAAATTACTCTTGTTTTTGTATGTACTAATATAGTGAACCTAGATGTAAGTATTTTTGAACCCAATAAACGTTTTTGTATTGTATTGTATTGTTTAATATTTTTCAAATTATTTTTTAACATAACTAGATAGTAACTACTTATTTTCTAACTACTTACTTTCAGTCATATATAGTCCTCCTTGGCGTGACCGCCAATGGCGAATCTCGAATACTTATCTTTGTTACGGCTATGTGTCAGTATATGGCTCGTAAAACCAAATTTAGTCTCAGAATTACAGTTCTTTTAGTCTTTCTAGAATTACCTGCATTCTTCCTTCTCTCATAACAAAATCTCTACACTCAAAAAAAACAACAATTTTAGGTCATTGCACTAATAAACCTACACCATGTCGCAATCTGGTTATGGCTAACTTTACTCTGTCCTGTAACACGTTACGTTCCGGTCCAGTTACGGTACGCAGGCGGTACGTTCAATGTACGTGACAATACGTGACAGAACGTGACAGTGACGTAACACTTCCTTGTGTTATGAAGTGGCTGGCATAATCAGTGCATTATGCGTTGCTTGTAATGATAGTTGGAGTCTTCTTAACATATATCATAGGTAGTAATGTTATCTAACATCAGAATTGTTCTTATAGGAATATATATAAACTTTTTAGTAATTGAAAACTAATATTAGGTTTCAGTAATGCCATTACTATATAAAAATATGTATATATATATATATATATATATATTATGTAGTTTATGTCATGAAAGTCATTATTTACCGCTTACCAGTTGCAAGTTGTTAACGGTGCAATGACATATTCCTAGATTTACTTTCTGAAAATTTACGTTATATTTAATTTAAATTTACTTTAATTTACTTGTATTTGTTTATTCCGCTAAACAATCGCAATCTGTGATTTCCGGTTTCCGGTTATCAACGGAAAAACGTACTGTAACTGGAAAACTAAGTTATTGATAACAAAAGCTTTTAATATATCCTTGGAGAATTCATAGAGTGATATGAAAGAATAGTGTTGGGAATGGCAACAGCAGTTTCACAGTTTGGTTATAGGTATAACTTTTTATGCATAATTCCATTGTTAATGAACAGTCGTTTTTACCTTATGCAATTTATAAGCAGATAAAAACATAAACTACCAAATTATTAACCAATAAAATAATAGCTTGAGCCATTAAATGGAATCAACGAAAACCACCACAGAAATACCAGAAGTTACGCAATTATGTACAAAATTGTAGGTATTTTTTAAAGTGCTGTTTTTTAATTATCACCATTTTCAATCAATTGACCGTTTAAATAAAATTAAATGGTAATGGACAGTCAATTGACCGCGTTAATAATACGTGGTGCTTAATTGTTATTATATTTGGTATACGCCGCAAATTTCGATTGTTTATTGCAAGTTTATTTTATTATTTTATGCAAATTGGATAATATTGCGTAGTTGACATAGATTCTGTAATTTTTGTGGTTGTTTACAATGAGCTAAAAGCTGGTTTTGCCTTTCTTAGAATGTCAGAAGTACAACAATTTTAACGTTTAAAGTCACTTTGGATTTTAGATTGCTTGGAATGAAATAAAACACTAGCAATGTTTTTATAGAGCCAAATACTAAAAAGTACTTGGTTTCATGTTACTTTTGTTTTTTGTAAAACATTAATTGTTGAATGAACACTCATCAATTTGTCGAAGTGTTTTCAGACAATCGAAAACTTACTCCAATTTAAAAAAAAATATGAGATCAAAGAAAAGCACTTTAGTCTCGTGCAATGACATCAATATGTACCATTATTTAAACAATGACAAAGCTTACGCGTCTTTTAACATGTCTACAGTTTCTTACTTTTTAAAAGTTTGCTATTTTTAAAAACTAATCTCAAAAAACTAGTTTACCTAACCTAGCCTTGGTATAATTTAACAAGTAATAAACTTAATATATAACTAACTAAGTATATATTGTTAAAACCTTCATCACACAATATTGTGACATGGGTCAACATTTGCATTTTCAAATTAACGCTCGTGTAAAAATTAACTAAACGAAGGTCCCTAACAGTATTGAGATTAAGTTATTTAATTAATAACAGTAGTTATAGAACACTACACTGTACATATACAGTGTTTTATGACCTTTTCATAAAATATTTCTACTATCAGATCTAATGTCATATGTAATGTATTTAACTAATTAATTTAGTAATTTAGGTATCATAGAAATCTGTGAAGATGAAAAAAAGTCATAGAAATCAAACGATTCCTTTTTGATATAATATTATGTAATTACAAAAACTAGGGGTCTGGCAATTTATGTAGATAAATGACTTACTTTCATATGCAGAGTAAAATTATGAATATCTGAAACTTTACTATGATTCGGGTACATGGCTACCAAACAATAATTATAGTTTCTCATAATATAATAATATTTTCAAAGTAAGATAGATACGATATTACAATAACTGAATTACGAAAATTCGCTAACAAAACTGTTACAATATAGTTTAGCGCCTTCGTAATTTGATTACAATATTACGAACTAAACCTTTTAACAAATTATAATATTACAGAACCATGACTAAAGTGGGTCGAAGCACTGTTTCAAATTATAACATCGTAATAGTTATTTACAAATGGCTGTAAATGTAATTTATTGTACCACATGTGGATGTATTACGAATGTATGGAATAGAGTATTATTTTTGTATAGGTATATTGTATTATATTCAAATAAAATATCATGTAATATCAAATTGCTGTAAACTATTACTTTAATTATGTTATTATATCGTTGGTTTTGGGTCCCATATTGTACATTTATTGAAATAAATTGCTATATTTAGTATATTTTTATGCATTTTGTACATTTTGTTCTATACACCAGATTTAGACTTGAGAGTTATTTCATTTGAAATTTTAAGCTGAATTGCTGCAAATAATCTTATTTAAGCTTTACAAAACGTACAAAATGTTCCATTTAAATTTTTCCATTTTTAATTCCATTTTAATTATTATTTCATGTATTGGTAAGATCAGGCAACTTTTTCATGTATATTGTATATTTTTAATTTAAGTTCAAAATTCAAATTATTGAATTTTGAACTAATGATTCATTAGAATCATTCGCTCCTCAATTAAAAAAGTCATCAATCCAGTTTTTCTGCTTCATTAATAGAAGTGGTTATTATATTAACTGCCAGACTACTTGCTACAAATTAAAACTGTATACCAACCGCCATTTACCAGTTGTATATAATTGTTTCCAATTCGTGAATCTATGGGCAGTGGAACTGGTGCTTCAACTTTGCAGCCATTTCTGCAGCCGCATTATGTATTCAAAATTATGTAAACATTTGTAATACACAGTTAGTTGTAATATCTGTGTTTAATAGTTTTGTTTTTACCACAACTTTGTAAGTACGTTTATTGGTGTCGACAGCGTGATATTTTCTCTTGATTCCTGCTTAGCTCGAGTTGAAAAAAATATACTTTGGATCTGTTCTAACTGGATAATAATATAAGCCAACAACCCATACACCAATTTCAAATCTAAAACTTAGTTGAAAAGACTACAAGATTTTTCTGAAGTAGTTATGTAATGTTAAGGTTTTATTTTAATACAATACAATACAAGATATAGGTTGAAATAAATTAGATTACGTTTCGTTTGCTTTTTTTGGTTTGGGTTGACTGTTAATGTTGATACATTAACCCTGTACAAAAATTAACTACACAAAACGAAGCGCCTCGAAATTTGACACCGTTTTGCATTTTAATATCGGACCTAATGCCATTTTATGTGTGTGGAAGTTTGAACTTTAACCTCATAGACATAAACACTATATTTGACTAATTTTATTCGACTTTGAGGTGATATAAGTTTATTTTGGAATAACCTTACTTTGTCTAAATGTCAAGCTGATACGGAGTTACGATATTCCGTTTGTAAACACGAATTATGACATAGAACGTTTGTAAAACGACAAAATGTTTTGTGTGCAACAAAGACTATTTCATTCTTCACTGTTCTTCAGTAAATGATGCATTGACGTGAAGTTAACACCCGATGTTTAGTAATATTGGAAAAAGCTCGAGGAGCGCGTTGATGTCTTTTGTACCATAACTACAAATTCTTAGATAAATTGCCTGTCGTCTGTGTCTATTTTATCATGTTACTAGCTTTTCCCAGTGGGTTTGCACGCATTATTATACACATAAACTTTACTCTTCAATTACTCTATCTATTAAATAAACTGCATTAGAATCCGTTGTGTAGTTTTATATATTTAAGCATACCTACATACAGACATAGACACAAAGCGAGAAACGACATGGGTTTATACTATGTATGTAGAAGAGATATGCAAAATCTAAATACATACCTATATAGAGTCCAAGGTGGTTGACTAACTGACACAGTGAGTTATTAACACACAGCCCAGACTTACTGGACGGATCGGGTTGAAATTTGACATGCAGGTACATGTTATGACGTAGACATCCGGCAAGAAAAGAATTTTGAAAGGGTGAAATGGGGGATGCAAGTTCGGAAGTAATAATAACGTTTATTTAAGTATAATATTGTAAAGGGCCTCTCAGTGTTGGCTACGGCCCCACTGATGCCTTAAAAATACCGGGCGTAAGGCCCGAGAATCTGTGACGTTTATTTGACCTTAATAAAAAGAAACAGGGATAGCAATAGTGAACACTTGAAAATTGTACTAACTATGAAATAAGGCTTAGGACTATACACTAGTTGGTGAACCCTGGACATCAAACTAGCTCAGCACCTGTGTGATGATGTCCAGTTAGTACTTCTTAATACGAGTGAAGCTGCTAGCACTTACTAGTTAAATAATAAACAGTGCATAGTAAATTTCCCTCCATACTTTGCAGTTACCACCGAGCATATTGTTAGTACGTAACTGCCAGTGGTTGGTTTTCACCGGTCACGGACCAATACGCTCGCTGATACGTGGGTTTCCGACGTTGTGTGTTACCTATGGTGGTACTGCCTACCGGCAGTACTTACCGAAGTTCCTTAGTTCTTACCGAACTGATGGTATTCTGTGTTATATACTTGTTATTTAGTTTAAATTGAAATGAAGTCTGATGATATATCCATTTTTGATAATACCTAAATTAAAATGTACTAATATTAAAACAAATGTACAAATATTAAACTGCTACAAAATTGTAGAGGAAGAAGTAAGAAAAAAGACGAAACTAAACGTATAAGCAAGGGCCTGATAGATTGGTAACGTTTTTGATGTATTTCTTTATATCATATGATTTTCTTATACCAAGTCTTAAATTTTTGGGCATACCCAATTTCTTATCTCAACTCATTTGATAGAATTAAAATTCTATCAAATAACGTAAATGACGTAAGTGGTTTCGTTCTAAAAGGATGTAAGCGTCCTCTTTAACTTGCAAACAATTCATAAAATGGTATTTAAAGCTTGGTACCAATGTGCTTTTGCTCAGAATCAGAGAACTGGCTCCGAACGATGTCAGCTTACCACACAGCTTTCAGCTCTGAACAAACATGGTTACGTAAATATGTCGCAAGGCAGCGCCACTATCGACATTTACTGCAATGTATACTTAGTTACGTTACTGCACTTATTAAGTGTTTCATGGGAAATATATGTTTCTGTTCTTATAAACTTGTAACAATATATAGAGTCTATATAGGCTGACTTATGGTTTTTGCAGGTAGACATTGTTGAAGCTATAATTCTGGTGTAATGGCAATGGCAAAAGATTACCGGGTTCTTGTTCTATAACACTATCATGTATAGTCCATTCATCTATACTTGGTAAAAATAGTAAACAACAACGTCTTCGTAATTTAATGAAATACAGCGTAATTATGTTGAATCAAAGTGTTCTACGTGTGTAAATAGTAGCATACATGTACCGTTTGTGTCCAAGAACTATTAAAATACCGAAGTGGAGTGATTTCATCGAAAGTTTAGTGATTTTGTGAGAGCCGGCGGTTTGTTTACTATTTTTACCAAGTATAGACGAATGGAGTATACTAGCAACACAACACGGCGTTACTTGCGTTAAGCTGGAATAAAAAGTAGTCTATGTGTTTACCCATTGTTGAATTTACCTCCATACCAAATATAATCCAAATTAGTTTGGTGGTTTGACATAAACTATTAGAAAATCTGAATAAAATTCACAGTGAGAGTTTATAAACTGTTTTAGAAACCCCAAAAAAGAAAATAAAAAGACACAATGCACAGCCTTGTTTCAGCCTCAACTGTTTTAAAATACATCAAAACAACAAAAAAAGTCTTAAAAAAGCATGAGAAAAGTGTACAATAGCATTGCACCATCTGTAACGGTGCCTTGCATCACGACCTGATACTATCTACGGGACGTAATCGTGATAGTCATGGCGCTGGGAACAACCGGTCTTGGATTAAAGGTACTGGGCCGACAGTTACTTACTTAGATAGTGGCGGGATGAGGTCTAAATGTAGGTCAAAAAGTATTTGTAGCTATACTATGACAATTTATCTTTAGGTAAAGGAATATGAGAAAAAAAGTAGAAGAAAAATGAGTGTCTAAATGCAATGTTAGTTTGCAGTCATCAAATGTTATGTGTTAAAAATGATCGTTGGAAAAATTACATCATATAAATTGAACGCAAACCTCCTTGGTGTTCGAAATATAAACTTGTAAAAACAAAGATTTCGGTAAAACAAAAGATAAAACAAATGACAGTCGATGACGCGGGGTTGTGCGTTTATGATTTTGATGGCGCGCAGTTAATTTAATTTAAGTTTTATCGTCATAAAATACAGTAAATCATGTGACATAATTTAAGTAATTCGTTGAGTGATAGAAAAAAGTGATTTCTTGTGAATCTTCCACACAATACCTAAAAGAACATAGTAATTATTTCAGTTCGAGTATCGACAAGCAAGACATTATCAAAAAAAAATCCAAGTTACTATTGTTAGGATAGTTCAGGAGTAAATTAGTTTTTTATGAACTATCAATTTTTATTTTATTTATTTATTTTATTAGGCACACAACACAATACTCAGAAAAAACATGAGTGACAGCATAACATTTTAAAGGTAATGATCCATTCTGTGCATCAAACACATGCGTGCACAACATGATTATAAACAAATCCAATGTTCAGTAAGTTAAACTAAAATGCAACTATTAAAATAATACATATACGTAATACAAAAATTACAATTAATTATAAATATTAAACAAAATCATAAAAAAACACGACTAAGGTACAAAAATAATTTGTGTAGCAAGCAAAACAAGGTGAAATACATAACATTACATTGTTGTGGGTTAACGTTGCAATACAACAACACTGATGTACACTCGGCGCGTTGCAATGCAATGCAAGATCACATTAGAACACCTTATATAAATTATTTCTAAAAGAACTGAGACTAATCTAAATATATAAAACTCAAAGGTGACTGACTGACTGATTGACTGACTGATATAGTGATCTATCAACGCACAGCCCAAACCACTGGATGGATCGGCCTGAAATTCGGCATGCAGGTAGATGTTATACGGGCATCCGCTAAGAAAGGATTTTTGGAAAAGCCGGTTTTAAAGAGGTAAAATAGGTGATGCATGTTTTACTTCTTAATGCGAGCGATGCATCCGCGAGCATCCACTAGTTCCGAATATGTCTAGATCTACAATTGCAACACACTAACGATGAAATAAAAAAACTTCATGTACCTACATATTATTATATTTGGTAAGTAATCTTACATAACAATTTACTTTTGCAAATATGAAAAAACGGCAAAAAAAAAGCTTTCACAAGTGGCGTCTCTGTGCCACTATATCACAATTTCAAGTCGCTTGGTCTAATGAAATTGAGCCATTAAACTCAGCGAGCATGGAAACGTATGAAGAAAGTGTGCTCTTGAACCAAATGTGAGTAATTACTGGAATTAAATGATTCTTGATTCGCTGCGTTGGATTGCAAAGAGAACGCGGTAGTCGGATTTTGTGGAATTCTTTATTGGCTTTTAGTGGAAATATTTTTTTTACTAGCTGTGCCAGCGACTTCATCCGCGTGGATTAGTTATTGCCAAAAAACGGTTCTAGTGAGTTAATCTTAAAAGACAGACGTATATTGTTGCGGACATTTTGTTAGATCGTTTTAAGAGGAATAATTGTTTGATACATATTTTTTTGATATCTTGAACCGTTTTCGCAGCGCACGCAACGGAAGCTCTCAAAGATGAATAATTTTCCCCGTTTTTTCCACATTTTCCATTTTTTTTTCGCTCCTGGTAGTTGCAGCGTGATGTTATATAGCTTAAAATCTTTCGCGATAAATGGTCTATTTAATTCAAAAAGAAATTTTCTATTCGCACCAGTAGTTCCTAAGATTAGCGCGTTTAAACAAACAAACAAACTCTTCAGCTTTATAATATTATAGTATAGATAGTATAGATAATTATATGTGTTTGGTTTCTTGCCTGAATTTTGTCATTTCAGCCTGGATGTGTGTGTCTACGGCTGAGTATAGGCCTCCTCTCTATCGTGCTATACAGTGAAGTTCCCGTTGTGTATTTTATACTGTATATCATTTTTTTAAATGAAATCCTACTATGAATTTATTGGATATTTAAATAAAAAGAAGTAATAATTTGTTATTATTTTAAGTAAATATTTGAAAGTTAACTTGATCAACTAAATTGTTTTGAGTAATTCAAACAAATACTGCAATAGTAAAAATGTGAATTATAAAAAAAACAAGCAAAGTGCCAAAAAATATTACAAAACATTATAATTTTATCTTGAATCTTTATGGCCATCAAAATAATTATTTTCATTACAAACGAGGTTGCATTTTCAAGCTTTTCGTTGCATATCAAGTTTCATGAGTAGAAAGTTAATTTGATGTTGTAAAAATTCACTTTTTAAGTAATTAGTGACCAAAATATAATTATTATTTTTAAGTACATTATGTATTAATAACTACTTTTGTGCTGGAAATTAAGTACCTAATTTAACGTGTCATCTGACTCACGGAAGCGCCCAAAATGGAATCTCCAATTAGATAGTCATAGGAGAAATAATTGATTACTTAATTTTAGTTTTAAGATTCGCTGAATATTTTTTTTATTATTTACAAAATTAAAATATAAAAACAAGGGAAGAAAAACTAAACATACTACTTTTAACTACCACATAAAAGGGGCACTTAGAAAATCGATTAAATTTAATATTATCTCTAAGTAGCAGAGAATAAAGTTGTAAAAATATTAGTGTATGGTAAAAATGGTTAAAAAAATATTAGTGTATGGTATATTGTAATCCTAGAAAAACTTAACCAGCAAATTAAGTACTTAACCAAATATTTGACTGCTCTGGTAGCTTAGTTGGTAGTGGCTAGCTGCCTTCTAATCTAGGTGTTGCGGGTTCGATTTTCGCATGACACAAGTATTTATGAACTTAAAACTTATAACTTAAAAAATATAATTACTTGTATTGAGTCTGGTCGTTTCTATGTATAATAAGTATGTATTTACAAAAGAAAAGTATATATTAAGTATTATATCCGTTACCTAACCCACGACACAAGCGTTTGCTTAGTGTGGGGCTAGATGGCGATGTGTGCAATGTCCTCAAATATTTATTATTATTATTCTATTCACCAAAAAATTACGAAAATCAGACGAAAAACCTCGTATTTCCTTCAGTTTTTATCGTACTCCAATAATATCTGAGCAATCTCATAAATGCTAGTTATTTTATCAGTTTCGCTATTTATTTCGTTCGTTATAAAAGATTTCTACCTGAAATAAAATAGGCAAACAAAATAACTCGCGTGATATTGAATTCGACCTCCATACTGAAAGACCGTTCTTAGCTCCGGCCTTTTTTTGTTACATATTTATATATTTTGTCCGATATTTATGAAGCAGACATAATGCTAGTGTTTTTAGTTTCTGTGTTGCGACATACAAGTATTGTAGTGAAGATAATAGATTGTAATGGATTTGGACAATTTAGTTATGATCATATTATGGTTGCTTTTAGGATATTGGGTGCTTTTGAAGAATTTTACCAAAGATTTTTTTTATTGTGTACCTCTCAGTATTAGTATGTATGTATCGTTCTTCTTCATATCGCATGAGAGTGGCCAACTCTGGTGTCGAGAGTTTATCAAACCGCCCCAAGGGCCTCTGACAGGGCTTAACGACTGCCATACATGTATTCTGTGGCCGTACTAGACAAACAGCCGGGACCTACCCTTTAACGTGTCATCCGACCCACGGGAAATCCCAAAATGGAATGCCAATATGATTTTATTTAGAGAATGTGTGAATGTAATTTCTACCAGACTGATACAAATACACTAAATTAAGTTGTGAAGAAAACTTCATGATAAGGGCAGACTCTAGAAAATGTATAAGTTAAAAATCTTAACTTTATCCCACGGGGAGCACATATACACATTTTCTCGCAATTAACTAAATAAGGTGATAATCCGCGCTTCATATTCGTACCATTCTCGTAGAATTATCCAATTGCATCCACGGCTGGCACCGCACGCCGCTCGGTGTGAACGCGAGGCGATTTCTACGAGACGATTGTTCACCACTTTCACTCAGAGAAACCAACTTTTTGTTCCGCGCTACAACCAACGACGCAGATTTCCAATAACGAACGCAGAGGCATTTTCAAATTTCGAATTTGAAATTCGATCGAGCTGCTACCGGGAAATTTTGAATTCAGAATAATTTGTAAAAGCCGTCGATTAAAATATCCTTTGTTAGTTTACGCATACGAGAATGCTTTGATAACATAGCACGTATTTAATTATGCAATTTTAACGTCGATTTTCGATAACCAAATTATTGTATTGCATAATCATATAATTATGCATAATTAGAAGATATAATAATGTAGCTACGTTGTGCTCCAAATATTCACAAAACATACCCAGCAACTGGAAATTCATACATAAAAGTTAATAATCTTGTTTTAAAGGTCACATAAACTCGAATAAAAGTACGTGCACCCGCAGAATGTTCAGTGAAATATTCAAATAAAGTATGATGGCTTCATAAAGCGATATAAAGTTTCGTTTTGGTCGCAAAATCTTGTACTTTATACGCATTTTAATAAAAATAAAAGTTTCATGCCCGATGACATTGGAGAGAAACAATTTATGCAAATTGAACATATTTTGTGTCCAAAACTCGTCTGTGAAGCTTTGCGAACTCTTGTACCGAAACATACAAAAATAATTTAATTTAAAAACTTTGACATTCAAATGCAAAGCTTAATAACGTAAAAAGTAGGTAAGTACCTACTTATAGATTTTAGGAAATGTAGGTATAATTAAATTCGTCAAATTAAACTGTCGGAATAGCGTGCTTAAAAAAATATATTTTACGGGGTTTCTTTGTCTCATTCAAAGAACCATATCAGAAGTCAAAACTCACCATTTTACAAGATATCCTTGACCACTCACAAACTTTCAAAAATTTTAAAAATAACTAGATCTCCCTCCACTAAACTAGCACACGCGTACGCCACAGAAGCACGTTGTTACCACAAAAATCCTCAACACTATAAACTATGTTCTTTATAATTTATATGAGAATTTCGTCAGTTGATAATTTTATTTCGTAGACATGACTGTCCGTCCGTCCGTGCGCTTCGAGAGACGTCGTAGGTAGGACTGACAGGCGGTGACTTGTTTCTGATGCCAGCGGTGCGCCTGCGACGGTGCGCGGAACTAACTGTCTTGATACTTGGCTTGAATTTTGATTTGAAATCGAGAGTGCTTGTTTTTAGTTTTGACGTGCTTGTGGACGTGTGGTGTGAATTTATTATTAGGTAAGGAGAATTGTAAAAGGATCTAGTAGGAGAGGAATGTCAAATTGTGGTTCTACTAACATGTTAATATTATAAGCGAAGGAGCGAAATTGGCTATTTTTGAATGCCAACACGTTTTTTTAACAAACATTGACAAATATAGTGAACGTTCATAAACGTAATTTTATTACGTTATTTTGCAACTCAAATGTCGCAAAACAAAGTAGATTCGAATAATTTTCATTTTGACCATATGTCATGACTTAGTTCACAGGTTAAAAACTGTTTGATTATATCCGAAAGTTTTAATTTCCTATAAGTATCAAGACATCACATGCTTATGATAACATATGTTTTTGTCAAGTAAAATCTGTTCAGCTCCTTTCACCCCTTAACTCTTAATGTTCAAGTGAGATGCAAGATCAATCACAATACATCATTAGTACTCTTAACTTCCTTGTTCAAAATAATCATTACTTTTTGGAATACGCAACAGAGTATGGATTGACGAAATGTGAAGACTTTTCCTGCTTTCAATCAAGTTTACTTTTTACTGCTATTTTTTCCTGAACACATAAATTGGCTATTGCCCTACAGCAAGTTTAGATTTGTAGTATTTTACTAGCTTAGTGTTAGTTATAATTACATATATTAAAGAACATTTAAAATGCCACACATGTGCAGGTTGTTACTAGGTAGCAAACTTCTAGTTAAACATTTAGTTTTCAAATTGGACATACTCGTACAATAAATTATCGCTAGTTTTTCAAAGAAATCACAGAAATAAAACATTAAACCCCTATTTATTATCTAATCATAAAAAAACCTAACTATTAAAAAAAATGTCTGAGCTGGAATGGCAACTAGACATTTTATAAACTACGCCTTCCTACGTGTTCCTTATAAAATATACACTAGTGATAGTTTTTCACTAAATAATTCAATTTAGTGAGGAAGTGAAAGATAGTGGAAACAGCTGCCAATAATGGTGTTCTTACTATACATAGATATAGATAGACGGAGGTTACTGGAGGTGTAATAGTGTAGTAATGGATTCAAGACCAAGATCTTACCTACGAAAAACCATATTAAAATTGTAAATCGTATACAAATTTTGCAATACAATCCAGCGACCTTCAAAGCGAGAGTGAATCGGTTCTTATCGGGTAAGCACGCTCCATCTTAGGCATTTGCTTACAATCAGGTCATCCTGATCGATTTTCTTATTAGTTAAGTTAGATCTTATTATTTAACTAGCTAACTGTAATTTTTCGAAATTAATATTTCATTTCGACGAAACACTTCTACATATATGTACGTACCAACCAAAACATTCCAAAACTCGTTTTACCGTAGTAAAATTTTTCACAATTGAATTTAAAAAGAAAATCCTATGAAAAACAAAATAGTCAAAAAAGAAAAGTCTCACCACTCAATTTTGCTGCCAGAAAAAAATGTAAAAAGCAGGGTAAGTCGATTATTCAGAAAAAAAGAAAAAAAAAATCTTTCATTTAGGAATAGTCATTCGTCATTCATTTGCAAGTTCTAAAAGACAACATATAATCATTTTGTTATTATCAACCAAGCTCCAAAAGGACTCCTAAAGTCCACAGATGCCAGCACTACATCCCTTACAAAGCGGTAACAAATTGGCAACACGCCCGATGAGAGCAGTTATCCGCGCTGCAATTTTGCAAGAAGCATTGCCTTGGTTTACATATTACGGTAAAACACTGGAGGATTTGCGTAAAATGGTGTATTGAAAATCGGTTCTTGAAACCGTTTTATGTCGAAAATGTATGTAAAAGTAATGTTCTAGCCGTATTTATTCTGTTAATGCTGTGCTATTTTGTGCTAAGATTTATTTTATTATGAATGACTTATGTTTTGCCTACTCTTAGAAAATAAATAATGTTAAAAAACAATTACCTATGAAAAAGACATTTATTTGTATAAATTAAACTAACATTTTGTTATACCTAATTTAAAAAACTAAATACTAACAATAGAATAAAAAAATTAAATTACCTCTAAAACCAAATAATGAATCTAAAATGCCTGTAGTAGAAGGAAAGGTCCCCAAAATGCTGGCGGCATTTTCGCGTTGTATAGCAATGCTCACCTTTTGAGCAGAGTAGCAGCCAACATTCTGGAGACCTGTCAGTACCACCAAACGCTTGGCCAGGCCCGGTACAAGTCCAACGCAGCTGGACCCCACAGACCCAATGTCTCCACCGCAAACGGCACAAACATATTAACAACGCGATCGAGTTTTGAATATTTATGCCGTTTGAGGTTTAACAATTATGCGTTTCAAATCATCGATAAAGGGTTTTTAATTTAAGATTTTATAAATTGTGAAAATATTAAAATTGGCTTTAAAGCGTAGCAATTTGCTTACAATTTTAGTTTGCAAAGTTGACCACTCTCTTTAAAAACTTACTTTTAGCGTGGCAATCACGCGACTAAACCCAACTTCAAATAATTATATTATCAACAAAACAAAACAACATCTAACTGTACCAGGTGACGTCATAATGACATTGCGTCACCAAAGTGAATAATTGCAGAATAATCAATCGTCTACATAGGTACCGTTAAGAGTGAAAGTGGTTATTGGTTCTGACGGACCCAAATTGGCAGCGAAATTCCGGTGTTTAATCATACACGACGCCTCGTTGAAACTGCTGCAGTTTTTAATAATAACTGATTCGTTATTAAACTGATGAATTCCGTTATACGTATTTTTTTTTTCTGTATATTGTGATTTTCCTTGTTTGTATTTTCAATGGATTTGTTGAAGTATGCGGTATTCGGTATTCCAACCATTATCAAAATCGATAGCAAAACATTTAAATTATTCACATCCCAAAAAAGAACGCAGAAAAGCAAAACCGGTTAACCCACTAGAACCTCCATCGATCGATTATAATATTTTTCGATCAAATTCTCAAACCTGCGGCCCCAATCGATTGTAAAATAAAAGAAAGAAAGCAAAAGACTTACAAAAGACAAAGTAGGGCAAACTCATGGACAAAAACCCCCATGGTGATGACAAAAAGAACCTATTTCTCACTAGAACAATTTGTTGGCACAAGAAATCAGTCAAAGATCGGTTAGAAAGTTTTAATAATAATACGTTCCTCGTACAATAGACCAGTTTAATTAGGTCAATGAACAACTCAACACAATAGCCTGTAACATCAATACCATGTCTGCAATAGTAATTTTATATACCTAACATCCTCTTTCTGTAATTTTGTACTTAATTTTAAGGATAGTATTGTAAAAGGCCTCTCAGTGTTGGCTACGTCCCCACTGATGCCTTAAAAATACCGGGCGTAAGGCCCGAGAGTCTGTGAAGGAATTAAAGATAATAATAATAATAATCTTACCGCAGGGGCGACTTTATGGCGAGTCGTCGGTGAGTGGCGTCACCGCGGACCCCGATTCCCTGGGGGCTAAATGAGACCCCCTGCCTCCCGGCTTGCCTTAATTGGCCGTCCGGGAGTGGAAGACGCAAGAGCTAAGTACCTAAGCTCCAGGGTAGAAGTGTTAAAGGGCATAACGCCGCTAGTACCGCTCAGAGAACGCGCAGCACACCTCTCGACACCCTAAGCCACTCACACCAATGTTGCCCTTCCGGCGTCATCTTAGGCTGCCTTCTGTGGAGGGCCCATTTAGTGAGTGGCAAGTCATCACCCGCTATATTTTTTATGAATGAGGCATAACTGGCGGGTGCCGTTCCTCGTACAATAGACCAGTTTAATTAAGTCAATGAACAACTCAACACAATAGCCTGTAACATTAATACCATGTCTGTAATAGTTACTTTATGTACCTAACATCCTCTATCTGTATTTTTTACTTAATTTTAAGTATAATATTGTAAAAGGCCTCTCAGTGTTGGCTACGGCCCCACTGATGCCTTAAAAATAACGGGCGTAAGGCCCGAGAATCTGTGAAGTGAAATAAAGAAAATATAATAATCTCTTTATTTCAGATACAAGATCCATAAAAGTACAATTACATGAAACATAAACTATTATAATAAGTAACCTATATTTAAAATAACATATTTGTTTAATTTCATTTAAACAACATATTAGATTAATGATTTCACCCAGTGTCTTTGGATGGGACAGTCATATTTATCAGCTATAGTTGTTAGAATGCTGTTGTTACCACCACGAACTCTACTTAGCAGAGAAAATATCCGTTTGCCAGCGACCGCATGAAAGCCATCTGTACGGGCATCTGCAAACATACCAGACGCGCTGCAATATCGTGGTAATCGCAACAACATTCTAAATATATCGTTATATTGGACCCGTAGAGCATTGAGAGATCGTTGGGTATAATGCACCCATAGGCTGCTCGTGTAAAAACACTGACAGTATGCTCTAAATAGCGTTAT
Organism: Macaria notata; assembly: GCA_927399415.1. Taxonomy (NCBI): domain Eukaryota; kingdom Metazoa; phylum Arthropoda; class Insecta; order Lepidoptera; family Geometridae; genus Macaria; species Macaria notata. Next base: position 7,291,716 of record OV656725.1, on the reverse strand, counting down.
TTTTGCTTCTGCTGAGCAACGAGCAAACCTTTAAACGCTAATGAAAATAAATAATAATAGACAAGCGTGTTACTAGCTATCTCAGAAAGGCTTTTATATCAACAAATGATGTAAGCATTATCGCTTTTATATGCAGTGCATATAGATAGTGATGATCATGATGACTTAGCAAATCAAATTTTACTGAGTTTTTTTCCTGTTTTTGACGAAGAGAGAATATGTTCAGTTAGGTGTATCAATCGCAATTTTTATTTTATTTTCAATTATACTGAAAAATGTATAAGCAATATCTTATCATAAAATAATTTACAAGTTTATAAGTAATCAATAAAAGTATATACCGAAATAAATTGCATTGTCTAATATTGGCTTGGCATTAATCAAATAAAAAACAATTGTAGCGTAAGTTGGAAGCAAAATAAATATATCCCGATTAAAATCTGGTATCCGATATAGAGTAAACAGATACACTCTCTAACAAGCCTTTAACATATTAATACCCTTATTTCTCTTTTCTTTGAGTTAAACATGAATATTTTTTAAAGCTCTAATTTTCAATTGGTCATTACTAACATCATTACTCCACTATCTACTAAAACCTTACGAAACCCTCAAGTGCAAAAACAAAACGCAAAATAGATCAATCGTTTTAAGAAATAGGTACTGGCCAGCGATCAAATAAGGCTAGAACCCATGAATGGAACACTTTTGTTCGACACAAAACAACCCGGAACATGTGGTAGAAAGTTTGGAAAAGACAAAAGAAAGTCATTCATAACTACGGCCGATAAATTGGAGTCCGTTCATTTTGTTTTGGACATCAATGATGTGTAATCTGCTTTCAAACACTTAACTATTGCAATGTGTTACATAAAGATGGAAGAAAAGATATTGCGTGTCAGACATGTTTGTTTGTACTTAGTTTTAATTAATATTATGTAGAAATCTATACATATAAAACTCAAAGGTGACTGACTGATTGACTGACTGACTGACTGGCTGATATGGTGATCTATAAACGAACAGCCCAAACCAATAGACGAATCGGGCTGAAATTTGGCATGAGGATACGCTATTGACGCTAAGAAAGGATTTTTGGAAATGACACATTTAAAGGGGTGAAATAGGGGATGCAAGTTTTACTTTCTAATGCGAGCGAAGCCGCGAGCACCCACTAGTCATGACATATGGAGTCACTTAGCTTATCACAAAAAAAACGTCTAATACTCTAGGCATTTACTAAAGTACCTAATTAAGTAAATAATGTGCTTTTATATAAGCCAAGTTTCATAGAAAAAAATGTGTTCTGATGTACGAAATAACCTAATAAACTATCAAATTTTCCTAGTACCTAGTGAGACGGTAAAATCTAATCACCCATCAGTTTAGCATTCTGAAATTTCACTATTATTTATGTTGTACCCATCTGTATATATTTTTTAAATAAGCATTGCTGGTTTTCTTTCGCAGAATCTATTTTAATTAAATTAGTAAGGCCGTGATATCTTAGAAAGTATTTACTACCCATTGTAACCAACACTAAGTAGGTAAGAATGGAACCCGGCATGCGGCGAGGTAAATAAGATCACAAGTTTTCAGAGCGTGAAATAGCTGAGAAAAGAAAGAGTAAAGTAGGAGTAATAAAGTATGCCTCGATCAAAGATAACTGCCACAACTCGAGGTACCAGAAAATGGATGTAAGAATGGAAAATTGCATCGTGAAGTGAGGAACTTCAAATGTACAATACATAGCAGTTTTTACGATTATCTCTCTAAACATAAGAGTAAAGCAGTTGTCTCTAATTGATCACCACTAGTTAAAGTGGTATATTAGAAGCCAATAATTGAAATAGACATGATTCCAAAATAAGGCTATCAGAAGACATCATTTGATGCTCGGCAACTGAGTTGACTTTAACTAATAAGGTTGGTATTAGGTACTATGTTGTTGACTATATACTCGTACTTATCGTATCTCTGGAATCTCCAGACACAGGATTGATACACATACCTATTTGTATTCAACAAAACAAGACTTGCCAAAGAAATACATATAATGTATTGTTCAACCTTGCCGAAATATCTTGACAACAATCAAAGGGGTACAATCTACTTTGATATTTTAAAACTACACATGCAATGTAAATCGTAAATTACATACTCGTTCTTAAATAAATGAATGAAGTTGCTTGTACATACTTTAGCATACCTTTCATACACAAGCAAATTTTAATGTCTTACGACACATGACAAACCAACCGTATTCTCGATCGTGTTCATGATACCGCAAATTAAACTATCATTTATCATACAACTATTTGTAACAAGACAAAACCATCTGGGCTTACTGTGGACATACAACCAGTCGCCTAGATCTCTGGTAAGTTATACTAGTTATATACAATTGTTAATGAATATTTCAACGAGGCAGAGGTCTGTGTAAGTGGTCGTAAAGAACTACTTTCACTGGTGGTTTTGCAAGTGACCTTAATATTAAAGTTGCAGTGCATTGGGACAATTAGAGTCGCAATGTGTTAAGTGTTATTACGTGGCTGAACCGGGAAGGGTGCAGGAATGTATGCTGACAGCCGAACTTTAACACGAGATGTTACGGTTGCATCATTTTACTTTAGATGGGTATGTTATTGACTTTGTTTTGGTTCGGAAAATAAGGTGGTTGTTGTTTTCTAATTTATAGTGTTTTTTAGGGAATTCAACCAAAATCTTTTTCTAATTATCATTTGAATTCTTTTAATATTTTAATGAGATAATTTTAAAGTACGTCTTTCTATCGCATAACATAATATCAAATTCCTAGTTTTGACGCAAAATGAAGTTTATAATAAATATTTTTAAACTTAGATTAGCTTTAGGCTTTTCTAAAGATTTTCTAAGTGCCCCTTTTTTGTAGTAGTTAGTAGTAGTATGTTTAGTTTTTTTTCCCTTGTTTTATATTTTATTATAGTTAATAAAGATTTGTAAAAAAAATAATTAAGTATTAAAAACATAACGCTTATAAATACTTTAGGTAATTACAATTAAAATCAGTACAGTTTCAGATATGTAAAATCATTAATAAACTATTAATAAAAGAAAATCACCATGTTTGCCATTTTATATATGTATTTATAAATACATAAAACGCTATTTATTCATATTGTCCGTTCTAAAAACACATCTGTCCTAAAACCACAGCTAAAATTATCTAATTATTATATTAGTTATCTAATTTACACAAACAAAAACCAGTTAATATTTACAAAAGATCAAAGCCGCACCGTCTCACGGCGACCAACTGGTCAGGTGTATTTTAATCATTGCCAGCATATTGTGACATTTTGGACTATCCTTGTTTGCCTTGGATCAGCTGCTACCTTATCTGTAATGTGACAGAGTTTGGAGTTAAAATCTGATTGGGTTATTACACTTACAATATTAACAAAATCCTTGTATAAAGTAAATAAGTTTCTTACGATCTTACGATCTTATTTATAGCGGCGTTTAACATCAGCCAGGTTGTAAACAAACCACATCAAATTTATTTTCTATGATAAGCATATCGTATTATTTATTTCTTTATAGAATCAATAAATGTTTCTCAATAAGAAAAAATAAAGTACACTTGGTGAAAATAAGTTTATTATAAAATCTCGACCCAAAAAAGACATAGGTACGATCTATTCACAATGACTAAACCAAGTAAAATCAGACGTTTTTGATGGGCACTTCGTCCAAAAATTATTACTCTTTAAGAAAACTGATAAACTGGCCCGGAAGGTTTTAAATAAAGACAAAATATGATGCTGACCATTAGGCCTTTGAATTGCTTGCATTGTTATACTCACATTTTGATATCATATAAAATACAAGTTTGACAACGGTCAAGCAATATAACAGCACATCTGTGCATTACATGCAGCAGCAGCATGCGTTTCACATTTTAAATTAATTTAAAAAAATAATTAAATAAATCGTTTAATCTATTTTGCAGTCTGTTCATTTCAACGCAATGATATAACCATTTTCAAACTTTGTACACAAACCATGACTCACGCCAATATTATATGTAGCTATCAACAGTTCTTATGTTTTCATACAAATGTGAATCATTGACTTGCCACTTAGATAATAACAAGATTGAAGACTGGAGAAAGGTGCAACAGTTCTTGATAAAATGACTCGTCATTCAAAGAAATATTGAATCTGAATCAGCAATTGACGGGGCTTTTATAGTTTTCTTTCTTGCTTTTTATCGCTATAATCGTTTATAGCTTTGCAGACATTGACGCTAAAGTGATGGTGATTTTATACATTTTCTACTAACAACATAATAATATCATAATAGCAAAAATTAGTGCGTGTGTGAGCTCAAGTGAGTTGTACCTATTTTTCACAAATTGACTTATTCTGGCGTTTACTTTTCAAATCCCCCCAAACTACGAGTATATCAAGGTTTACTGATTGCTGTACAACAACCGGGAACATATACTAGAAATACTAGCATATGCTATTTTTACTATCAGAATCAACCATCATCATATGATCAATCTTAGTAACCTTTTAGTGAGAACTTGAACATATATTTTGCAACGGCAACCATACAAAGCCGAACTGAAAGCATTTGCTTGATTTTGCGTCGGTATATAATTTCAAATGGATACTGCAGGGTGCTTCTCTCTCTCTCTCTCTTTTGACTCGTATTCATCATGAGTGAGGGTCGTGTCTCGCAGAATTAATCCGTTAAGGGAGTTTTCTTGGGCAGATACATCGTGGTGGGTGCTCAGGACCTTCCACGGAAGACGCATGTGCTCGGATATTGTGGTCCTCAAACATGTCGGTTTCCTCACGATGTATTCCTTCACCGTTAAGCAAGTAAAAATCCACACATATCTTGAAAATACAAGTCATTGTTGTAGGGCAAGATTCGAACCAAGGTGCGTCTGAATGTAAAGCAGTCACTGGAACCGCTAAGCCGCACTCGCTCAATAGAGGGTGCTTCTGGACGAGTTATTAAAATGTGATTTCTCGCCAACAATGTGCTCTAACATACCAACCACATGTTTGTCAGGCTTCAAGTAACAGGCTGTCCAGTAGGCAGTAGGCGGACACAGGCTGGCATTTAGTGCAGGAAGTCAGTACCGGTTCACCGTGAAAGCCTCGGGCTTGGTCGGGGAAAAAACGCAACATCCGACTACGAGCTGTTGAGCAACGTATTAATCTAATCAATATGTTTTGTAGTAAAATAAGTTGTATTTATCACAGCTATTAGCTAAATTAACACACTGTAACATTCATCTGCCTGACGGCAGGAAGCAGTCGACCGGGACACATGGGACACCTATCTCCAACCGTTCCAGAGTAATTCACATTTTTTCCTTTAACTACAATCAGTTCTAACCAAAAATAGTTCGAGCACCCCCCCTCTAAGTCTCATAGTTTCCGAGATCCGTTGGGGTACTCCAGAGTTTTTTCCACTTTCAGCTGATTTCGGATTTTTCCCGTTGGTTGGGGACCTTCCTCGATACAAAAATATATAACACTTGTGGGGGGTATTTCTGGATTTCCCGGAACAATTGATCAGTCAGTGGTAATCCAATTCTATATATTATAATAAATAATTTCGATTAATCACTTAGTTCAGAGGTTGGGTATATTTAATACCTATCACAACATGTTACCGCAATTTGTCATAATTCTGATTATAATTATTTGTTTATAAAACACATGGATCTATTATAACTGAATACCAATATTGATTATTTATACTACTGCAGGCCCGTGGTTTCACTCTCGAAATTTACAATTTAACTTGTTATGTCCCCTGTAAATGGCATGTGTACTTTAGACAAAATAATGGATATACATACTAAAAGCACACCGCAGAAGGTTAGACGCGTTATTTAATTTAATTTATTTTATTAGGCACACAACACAATACACAGAAAATACATGAGTGACAGCATAACATTTTAAAGGTAATGATCCATTCTGTGCATCAAACACATGCGTTATCTATCATTAAAACAATACAGTTGTTTTTTTACTACGAAACTAATAGTAATATTCTGCCCTTATGGGTCATCTAACAAACAAACATACTGATCTATATATATAATATTAATTCCTACATATTTGAGAGTTGGGATTTCTAAACATTTTCCTGGAACTCAAATGTAAATACATAACAAATCAGCATATGAAACATTTATTGATGTGTATATAATATATAAAACGGGTTAATTCATTAAGCAATAAGACAAATAAATATATGTGATATATAATTAATTGTCTATAAACCAAAATATGGCTAAAGTTTTAAGCAAAGTAAATGTTGTTCTTCTATGTTGCGTTCTGGTCTCTATCCCGACTGGTTTTCGATGTGATACGAGTTTCTATGACCGTACACCTCACATGCATTCTGAAGAATTGATCCTAATGCCATTTGGAAACCACCTCACGTTTTATTGTGGTAGCGATGTTACTCCCGCAGATAACCTTACTTTCATCCAGGATGCGCAGATTCAATCCTCGGAAAAGGTCAACAAGACTACGATAAAGCTTGAAATAAACCCACAAAAAGGTGTGTACTCGTTCTATTGTAAGGATAAGCTCCTTAGAAAAGTTAACGTAGTTAGAGTTCTAGTTGATGAACCACCGGGACATGTCACTGACTTCCAATGCAAGTCTTACAATCTCGAAGAATTGGAGTGCACATGGACGGCTCTTGAAAGCTATTCATTTATGTACTACACATTATCCACGATTATAAAAGGGCATTCCAAAGCATCACACTGTAAACCGTCTAAAAAGATAAGAAAATGAGTTGCTTGTGGACCACATCGAGTGAGCCAAGATATAGACTACTAGAGGAAACCATCAATTTCATGTTGCAAACAACTAATGCTTTTGGTGGAAATGAACAGAATTTTACCATCGACCACTACTAAATAAATAAAATAAATATTCTGGGACATTTGCACACAACGCCATCTAGCCCCACACTAAGCAAACTCTATCGATATATTATTTTATTTATATATATCTATTTTACTCTGCCGATTTCATCTTATTCCACACCTATGGAGGTACCCGTTACGTCTAAAGACTCCGGCGAATCCGAGGTAGGAGTTGAATCGGCTCTTAGCGCGGCTTCGTCATTGAACCAGCTGAATAAAACCGTTTCTAAGCAAAAAAAGCCAAGAACTAAGTTAGCTAAGACCCTGGCATGCATGGCGAGCTCCAGAGTTCGTGCTACGCTGAAACGTGGCCCTCAAGACACTTCCTGTGTGATGGATGACATCTCAAAAACTGAACTGATCGACCTCCTTACTGGCATGGAACGGCGCCAAGAAGAACACCTGGATAAAAAACTTGGTAACGTTATTGAATGTATACACAATGTTCAAGCTTCTGTCGACAACTTATCCGCGAAGTATGAAGAAGCTTGCCGAAGAATTAAAAACCTAGAGAAAGAAAAAAAACAGGACCAGATTGCGATATTCCATCTTCAAAACCAGGTAGATCAGCTCCAATATTTCATCCGTGGCACCAGCCTAGAGATTAGAAATGTTCCATCAAGCCCTAAGGAATCAAAAGAGGATTTAAAGAATATAATCCTAATAAGCGCTGTGCCACTCAATCTCTCTGTTCAATCCTCTTTCATAAAAGACGTGCGCTGCATCTACAGCAAATCTGACCCTAAACCAATTGTTTCTATATATAAATCTTCTGTGTCCTTATGTAGTGTTTTGTATTAATATAATTAATTATAGGAAATAAACGTTAATGTGCTTAGTTTTCTTTTATTCTTTGCAGAGTAGGTATTTTTTACATATTATATTACGTAATTGGCTAACATTATCTAATAAAACAAAGAAAAAAACTAGAATCTAGAATAAAATTAAATTTATTTCAAAAAAACTAAAAACTGACTTTAAGTGTCAGTTAAAAGTTAATGAATAAATAATTTATTGTCATTTTTTCGACTTTAAAATTCAGAGTTAGGAGTAAAGAGTCTATCAAATTATTGAAACTTACAATCTTATAAGTAAGTATTCTCATTGAAATCCGTAATATTTGTTGTCGGTGCCAGTCACTGGTCAAACGAGATCGACGCTTATCGAAGTCGCAGTTCTAGTCCGCTTTGAATTTGTTCCTAACTTATCCTGATAGGTATTGTTACGACTGGCACCGACTCCAAATATTACGAATTTCAATGAAAATACTTAATTATAGGATTGAAAGTTTCAACTCATAGATACTATCCCTAAGAAACATAATATATTAGTATCCATTGAAAATTAACATGTTAAGCCATGCAACATTTTTTATCTTACCTTTATAGGTATTACTAACTCAAATATATTATTTCAGATGCTAAAATAAAAATTAAAAAAGAAACAATTTTACCTATAGGTACTTACCCAATGCCAAACCAAAACCTTACTTTTTTCTATGAACATAAAATCATATATTTATTTCAAAACAACAAAAATTAATAGTAACACTTCCAAATAATAATAAAAAATAAACATTATATATACATCATAAAAAAAAATACTAATCTACATTTTCAAAAGGTAGCGTACCCAAAATGCTGGCTGCAAAGTATTACTTATATAACTTAAATTATAAAATAAATTCTATGTGAACATCACAAAAGTGAACATTATTAGCAACTTAATTCTCGTACACCGTTTATATATAAAATACAACACATATTTTTACTTGCAAAAAATAGGTACAGTCAAGCTGGCGTAAGCTGAGCTTTGCATTTGTGTGGGTGAAGTATGGCAGGTGGGCGGGGGAGTGAGATGGCGCTATCGCACGATGGAGAAGCCGATTGTCTCACCTACACTATCTATGTACACCCACACAAATGCAAAGCTCAGCTTACGCCTTCTTGACTGTACAATTTATTAATCGCACTCATTACAATATCCTGTTTACAATCAGTAGTAAGGAAAATATCAAACCTACTTATATTATCAGTTAGGTATTCTCGAATACGTTGCCTTTGTTTAGAATATTGTCAAAATTGGGTAAGTAAATTTTAAATAAAAAACAACTCTAACAAGACAAGAGCTGGCGCCACCCAAGTGCGGCGAATTTTGACCCCACTTTACTGTTGGCGACATCTAGTGTGCTTTTTTGAACAACTTATTTTTAAATTGGAGATCTGAAATTCACTCATTAAAAACATTTTTTTTTTCATTTCATTAAGCTTTGGTTTCCTAGGAAAGCGGTGCCATTATAGCGGTGCGGCCGTAATACAGCGTTGAATGACGTCGCTGGAACGTTGCCTATGTGAACAAAATCGCGCGGTTTCCTAGAGAGCGGTAACTGACAACGTAAAATCAAAAAGCGGTGCTGCCATTTGCATGACGGCCGTGTTGTCGGTGTCAGATGGTTTGGTGAACGTTTTATTGATAGCGGTGAAGCTATTGACACTTTTTGTTTGACGTTTATTTAAAAACTAGCTGTGCCTGCGACTTCGTCCGTGTGAAATAGTTATTTTGGACAACCTTTTTTGTTTTATAAATTATATCTGTTACCCACGACTTGAACCGTTTTCGCAGTGCACGCAACGGAAGCCTTCAAAGATGAATAATTTCCCCCGTTTTTTCCACATTTTCCATTGTTTCTTCGCTCCTTTTAATTGCAGCGTGATGTTATATAGCCTAAAACCATTCTCAATAAATGGTCTATTCAACTAACACAAAAAGATTTTTTCAATTCGCACCAGTAGTTCCTGAGATTAGCGCGTTAAAAAAACAAACAAACTCTTCAGCTATATAATATTAGTATAGATAATGTCTGACGGTGTGTTAAAACGGCCGTGGAACTTTCCACATGTCATCACCGTAAAGACGGCCGCCTATTTTCGTCCGTAGTATTACGGCCGCTATACGATGGCACCGCTTTCCTAGGAAACCAAAGCTTTAGTGACCAACGTCATTATTTTTTAGCAAAACTTTGCCAATGGTGCTAATTCTGCGGAAAACGGATTAGACTAAATTACGACTAAATGGGTTTAGTCGCTGTCAAACTGGTTTTGTTAATTCCGCTGTATACACGAATAAACTATTTTTAGATCGAGACGGAATAAATGGTTTATGGTCATTCAATTTAGTTGAAAACGTCAAAAAGCTATTCCACGGCGCATAATTTAACGAAATTTCCGTCTAAAATTTGATCGCTAAGCGTCAAATTAGACAAGACCTAAAACGTGACGAATAAAATTTAGTTCCGTGTATTTGTATTGCTTGTATATGAGTTTCTGCTTTCAATTAAAGCAGTTTCAATAGTTATCGCAATTCGTCCTGAAAGATATATCGAATTCGTCGTGGCAGCAGTAGTTTGTTTTGTAACTTGTTTTTCTTGAATTACATAGCATTATTATATGAAATAAGTCCCATGGTATGATTAAAAACTAACTACCATTTTACAGATAAAATATGTTAATTAGAACGAAAGAAAGAAATAATCATTAAAGATTAACTAGAAAACAATGAAATAAATAAGCATAAATAGGTATTAATAATCAAGATGAAAAATAACAAAACCATTGTTGCTAGGGAAACGTCTCGGGGGTGATCAATGCAGATGATGATTTTTACTTGAGAACTGGCACAATACAAAGTTAGTGCCAAAGAAAAAAAAATACAGATGATGATGATATAATATACACACAGATAAAATATTGGGCAGTAATTAGTTATTAACTCCCTCTATTGTCCAGGTTTCAAACTAATATTACTACTTGCCACTAGATGGCGTGATTGACGCAACTCAATTTAGTTCATGTTTGTCTATGACCATAACCTTTTTTAATTTGGTTCTGAAAAAACGCCGAATAGGTTATAGTTAGTTTGCCCCAAATTAAAAAATTTAGTCCGGCTAATTTTGGTTTCGTCTGATGTTCTCGCATCGCGGCCAATGGTTCCTTGGGAACTAAATTTACGCAAAAAGGTGGATAATATTACAAACAAGTTAGACAGTGACTCACGGAGCGAACGAAGTTGACATTTTAATGTGTCACAATAACAAACTGCGGAAAATTGCTATTTGGCGACTTATATTAATAAATTAAAATAAACTTAGCATTTCATAACGATGGCGTCGATAAAATCTAAGAAGAAAGAAGCGGATACTTCGAGGCATCAGTTAATTATTGAAGTAGATCCCACAGAATGTCCGTTTAGAGAATTCAAAGATAACGAACTCACGCCGGATTTGTGGGGGCTGGTTAGTCAATTGTAGCTCCAATGATATCATTATTTGGAGTTTATTATACTTATTTACCTAGTTAAATTGTGAAGTACTCTGCATGTATTTTCATACACGGTTTGTTTAAAAAACTCAAAGTCTAAGAAAGATTGAATAATGAAATGAATGTCTCAAAATGAAGGTATCTTAACAAAAAAAATATCTTGACAGCCAAAACTATAGATATAGTAAAAAGATATGATTTCATTTCCACATAGGTACCTACTTATTCACAAAAGCTACCAAACCACAAAATGTTCTAACAGACGTCGCACTTCTAAATATCTATAACCTATATCTTTAACCACTGTGATACTACTTTGAGACAAACTGTGTGTTTTCGTATTTGTATGTTTTGTGTCCACTATTCAAGAGTTTGTCTATCTACATAATAATAAAATTAAAAAGTACCTTTGCCCCAGGGTCCAGCCGCTTTACGCGCCACGCTCCTCCAAGGCAAGATGGTTACGAAGCCCCCGGTAGACTTCGTGTGGGTGGACGACCAAACCCAGCCGCTGCCGAGGTCCGTGCGACAGTACCTCAACGGGTGGATCAGGGCTGAGGACTTGGCGGCGGCTAGATGGGGCGCCGAGGTCGTCATTTTTGAGGTAAACTTTACAAATATACCTTCGGTATGATTCCTTATAATTTGTGTTTCATATTTGTATACATTTTTCTGCAACTCTGCCCCGAATGGTGGGATTATTTTCATCAATCACTCCTCATTGATCCAGTAGTTTAAGTTTCAAAACGAAGTTAGTTCAAACGACCTTTGTTTCATACAATTAAAATCTTAAAGCTCAACACATCCGCGTTCGCTAAAGTATCTTTCATTGTTTGACATCAATTCATCGGCGAACGAACCAATTACTGACATTAATCACTTGTAGCAAGAATAACGTTCTTATTATAATAGTTCTACATCTATAATTGTCTAGTTGAAAGCCTTGGTTCGAATTTTATTGTACCAGTTTCAAGGTCGATTCAAAGCCGCAGCAACAATTTTAATGCTTTAATTCTAAGCGGCATCGGATTTACATGTAAGTACAACAGGTTTCTTGAAAAAAGGGTGGGATATTCCTAAAACGGAGATATTCAAACGTAATTACATATAAGAAATTACGCACATACGATGACTGCAGCTTAGTATCTACTATAAATTTCAAAACTTAGCTATTTTGCTGAGCACAGCGACCCAAAATGACTATTGGCCTTCAAAGCTAGAGAACGCATTTGGTTCTGTTCATTTGCCTCTTCCCGTCAGCAAATTATGGTTTGCGTAGATTGTCTCAATGACGTTCTTAACGTTCCCGCATAACGCCATTCAAAACGGATCGGTGACTCTTTAAAACACCTTGCATAATATAAAAAATAATATTAAGCCAATATTATAATTTCCTAGGAAGTGGATGGCAGCAGCAAGATGTCTGTGATGGACACGCAGCTGAGCCACGCGCAGGTGTTGGTGCGCTCCTCCTTCTGCCGCCGCGTGCTGTCCGCCTGCTTCATGCTGGAGCGGGTCGACGGACTCACTGTTAGTGCGCACATCTAAATATATAGAACTCAAAGGTTACACTGACTGATATATTGATTAATAAACGCACAGCCCAAACCACTGGACAGATTGGGCTGAAATTCGGAATGAAAGTAGATGTTATGACGTAGGAAATGCCACTTTTAAAGGAGTGAATAGGGGATGCAAGTTTTACATTTTAATGCGAGTGAAGCCGCGAGCACCCGCTAGTGTAGTATATGTATACAGTCACGCTTAAGTTAGTCGGCTTAGTCGGTGATCGACGCGCAGCACGTACGATCCTGAACCAGCACGACTTGTATTACTATATGTTGAATAGCGTTTGCTTAGAAATTACACAAAAAGGGAACACGAAATTCGAGGCTATGAGACATCTAAACTAGCCTTAAGCTAATACTCATGTGTTTTAGAACGTACCTAGTATAAACTTGTCTTAGAAGAAAAAAAACCCATTGGGGTCATATAACAAAACACGGTATAACTATTAGTCCCGAATTTTGATGTAAGTATGTGTACGATCGTGTTGTTCATATAAATGTGTTTTCTTCTGTCATAATAACCAAATTGTCAAAATGTTACCAATGATAAATCACGTTCTAATTTGAAGTTGATATTTTGATTATTTGTATGTGATGTTTGAACAACAAGAACCGACTTTTCAAAGTCCTGGACTAACATTTAAGCCGCGTTTTGTAATAAGGCTGTTTAGGTTGTAATTTGTAACGCCACTGAATCACATGAACTGAGAGCGGGGTAAAAAAACTTGTATGTTCAAGTTTAGTAGGTTTCTCAAGTGACTCATGTTAGGGTGACTTATAAATTGACATAATCCTAACATTCACACGATCGTAAAAAAATTATTCCACCATTTTCTAGATCAACAGGATTAAAAAAATGTTGAGGAAAACTATACCACATGTTTTGGTCCTTCATTCATCATGAGTTGTTGAATTTCCGAGGATTTACCATCTATAAGCCATATTCATTTTATTTTTATTAAAACCAGTCGTACTTAAATGATTCATCCAATATTCCTCGTTGCGACTGCACTTTTATTTCAAAGCTCTGATCTCATCGCAATTTTCCACGATGTCTAAAATTACATGATAATATCATCTGAATCGTAAAATATATTTCTATTTTTTTTCTAAACGGAGAAACAGTTATATATTTTAATGTTAATCTATTTTTAATGTTAATTCAGCATAATATGTTAGCATAGGTACTTGTTTACTAATACTGTCCGATATACTATAAGTGTATACAGTTCTACTGTGAGCTGAACGGATCAGCACGATTATTGGTTTGTAGGTAGTATGAGGTCTTAGGAGTATCATAGGCTACTTTTTATCCTAAAATAATGCGAACTAAACCACGGGCGTCCACTGGTTGGTAATATTGGTCTTCTACCCAGGTGGAGCACCAGTGGGAAAACTTCATGTTCACATTTTCGGAGGGATGGCGCGCGCGGTACCACATCTACAGTGCGGGGATGAAGTCGGGAGGTGGCCAGCAGCATAGACCAATCGTTTCTAAGAATGGTTACTTAAAAATCATCTTCCTATGCTATAAATTTATAAAACCCCCTCACTGAGCACCTCTAGTTTAAATATTTATTCATAAAAAACTTTGATTTCTTTTTAAATTTGCAAAATAACATTAATTGTTTTTTAATAAGACCCTCCTACCTATATTTTATCGTGAAACGATTTTTGAAGTAATGTAGAACTTAATTGTCTTTTGATGTAATATGCTGTCCAATCTGAATATACTCGTATGTACGGCTGACTTACCAATAATGACTATCAAATTTTTAACTAAAACTACTATCCTAAGCTTTAACAAGTAACAAAATAATTCAGCAATCCCCTACACTTCCAGGCTGCTACCTAGTCCGCCTCTACTACCTGGGTGCGTGGCGTTGCGTGTGGGTGAACGACCAGATTCCCGTGGATGCCACCGACTCCCCCCTGCTCCCATTCTCGCCCCTCCTCCACACGCAACCCCCTAAGCCAGGAGGGAAGTCGCAGCCAGCTATGGTGTTCTCCAACGTGGTTCACTTGTGGCCTATGCTTATTTGTAAGGTAAGGAATTCTGCTTATTATTCTGATGATGGATTCATATCACCATCCAAATGATCACACACGGTATATTTCGTTAATTTATATACGAGTACCATCCCCAAACGGAATGTCCGTATTGTCCGTGCAGGAATTTTCACCCCCATAACTAAACTACACTGAGATTCATACTAATGGTAGATTTGAAAAGTAACAATGATGAAATTTCCAAAGAAACTAGATATAATATTTTTGTTGTTAAATGCCTTAGATTACCGTTAAATCAAATAGAACCTGGAGTGGTCAAATATATGGCTAAGAAAAGTCATATCCACTAGGACTCTCTAGACTTACTAGAAGGAATTGATCTTATATAAGGAAGTGTCAATGTTGCTACATAGGTACATTTTAAATCTTTGAGATGTTAGTCCATCAAAAGGTTGCCTGGAAGAAATCGTTTAAGGCGATAAGGCCGCCCATTTGTACGTTATTATTTGTTCATATTTTACTTTGTACTATATATTTGTGTTGGTGTGCAATAAAGACATATATTATTATTATATTAGCCATAAAATTGTAGTCAATTATTCAATCTTCATTGTAACAAGATAAAAACTTGGTTTCAATCTCGCTATTCTCAAGCAACAACCGTCAGCATTCCATCAGTCTCGGCAGTAACCTAAATACCTGTTCCATTCTAAACAAGCCGCAGCAACCACCGGACTTTGTTCCTAACTACTTATGTACCTAGCTTAGGTAAAACACTAGCAAGTATATACCTAGGTAGGCACTAGATATTACATACGTTGTACCACTGACTCATTGATAGGCAGTGAGTATCATGGTCTTATTAGATACGATCATTAATTAAGGACGAGCTCCCAAGAAGAGCGAGATGGCAATACATTTATTGCGACAAGATTCTCCAAATTCCCTCTATTTGAAAGCTTAGAACTCCGCTTGAGAGAATAAATTCACTGTGGGAAAAAATATATGTTATTCTGTATAGTTTTTCAAAGAGATTGTAATTTTAGAAATTTCGATACTTTGTAACATGAATCCAAAAAAAAATTTGTAAGTTAACCCTTGTTTTGTCATGTATTTCCCTGAGGCTCCGAAATGGGGAGAAATAATACATACCTTTCTTTGAAGGAAATGTGCTACACATCATTTTGCTATTTTTGGCACTTTAGGATTATCAAAATATTGGTTTTTCGATTTATTATGAATTGTTTTATAGCTTTTGCAACCTATTTTGAGCCGATAGACGCGTGGGCGTCGACGTTCATCAGTAGCTAGCTAACGTTCGTACGGGAAGCACGTGCCACTCCGCGCAGCTCCATGCTCCAGTTTTCGAAATATGAAACGACTCAACAAACTATTGCTCCAACTCGACAGTTTGTTTGAGCTACTGCTAGTGTATGGTAGTGCTGGGTTGGTTACGAATAAAACGATTTCTAGATATATTTTTTTTATAAATTTGAAATATAGCAACAATACAAGTAGCAATTAGAAAAATCATATTATTAATTAAAAAAACAACGATACAATAAAAACATTTTTTTTGTGTAATAATGTATTTGAAATTTATTGAATATATATTCACCCATTGCAATAATAATAATAACATCTCAAATTCCAAAATAAAACAAATTTCAACATGATTTCGTTTTTAGAACCATTTTTTATTTCAAATTATATTAATACCTTATGTCTAAAAAATAAAACAAAATATTTCAATTTAAAATAACATAATATTATTACATCTTTCCAAAACCGTTTTTTATAGTGCAATCGATATTAGACTTTATGCCGCCGGTATAGAACCGCTCTACTTGTCAAAGCCTAACTAGTTTCAAATAACTATATTTCTAAACATGAGCTGTTGTCGTTTTTCGTTCCTTATAAACCCATTTTTTTGTAGTGCAATGGATATTAGACTCTATGTCTTCGGCATAGAACCGCTTTACCTGTCTAAGCCAAACCACTTTCAAGTAACTACATTTGTGAACATGCAAAAATAGACTTAAAACGTATTGACATAGAGCACACATTTGACATTTTTGTTCGTCATTGTAGTACGTTATAATTGTAACCGAATGAATGGTTTGCATACAAGCGTTCGTTCATTTTCAGAGTAACTAGTTTTCAAAAGCGTTTGCATCTAAAACGGATAATATTACCGTGCGTTAGAAATAAAATAGCAATTAGTAATATATTAGATACTTACTAAAAATATTTTAAAAGTTTGTACTTTTGCACTAACATTTTTTGTTATGGTGATGGTGCTTTTCTAACCAACGGACATTTTAGTGCGAAATATGCCGAGGCGAAAGAAAAATAAAAAACACCAACAAAATCAAAATTGCGCAAGTCGTCATTTGAGCACATGGTGGCGGCGTGGTGGTGGATATAGGTACAAATCTACCTTTTTATTATTATATTTTACCTTACTGCTGCGTAAGAATAATGACGTGTTATGCCCGATCCACAAATACAGTAACGAAACATAGGTAGGTACCTACACAGGGACAATAATAACTATTGGTAGTGCAGTAGGCGGCCTTATCGCCTTATTCGCCTATCGAATTCTATAGTTCGCGCAAAACTTTATGAGCTCTCGGAACACGCACGCTAGTGGCTGCGCAGTACGCATATTATAGGTATCCGAGGGACGGGACAGGGCGTCGGGGAGGGCACCGGCCCCCGCGCCCCGCGCCGTATCACCGCTCGCGTCCCGTTGCGCCGTGCCTAAGTGTGAGTGCTACGTTCGTACATAACACTTGCGCACGTTGTAGACGAAAGTACAGTCGAGTGCAACAATTAATTTTCATTCCTATTGTATTTTTTTTACTGTTATTTGTTTTCGTTATTTTTATTTGTTTCTGTTATGGTTGTTGTTAAGTTTTGTCACCGTTATATTGTATTTGTTATTTGTTTGTTCTATTACTGTGGTTTCTTACTGTTATCGAACTTTTTGGTTTAATCAGATATGCCTCGCGGACGCTTTAATGTGCTACGTCGCCAAACATAAATAAATAAATGCACAAGTTTTATATTAAAGTTTTAAATTTACTTAAATAAATACCTACCTGTTTGTTCTAATATCTTACTGCACGTAAAAATACCTAAAATCTAAATACTTTATGATAGGCATAAATGTACTATTTTTTTTTAAAATCTTACAATAATGATTGTGCGCTCAACTGTACCATGCGCGGTTACGTACTCGGGCCTAACTTCAGAAAGCACATAAAGTTTTGCGCGAACTGTACCAGGCAACCTTTGGATCGACATAAAGCGAGCTACATATACGTATTGGTCGTACCTATATAGGTAGGTACTGAAATATGTGTATGTATTTATAATACCTAACCTATAATAATAATATAGTCGTAAAACTATCCTCAAAAAATATTATTATGGAACTACGAAAGTACTAGAAGTATAGGTACCTACCTGACTTCAATTCGTTTGATCGTCCAGGATAACTTGATCTTTGCTACTAAAATAGCCCGACCCGCTTGCAGCTCTCAGAATCTGGCCGCTCTGTCGTCTCGCGGGCTCGTGGTTGGCTCGGTGAAAGGTCGTAGGTAGGTACCTAGTAGGTAGGTTATTAGCGCTAGCGCTATTATAAAATAGGTGGCGCTTACGCGTAATCAAAAACAAACTCTAAAAGAGTAGTAAATCAAGAGTACCTACTCTTTAGTTGTACTCTTGATTTACTTCAATCACAAAATAAATATAGGTACCTACTTACCTAGGTACATAAGTTGCATTAGGCCTTCTCGAGTGTCAATCTGCTGGCCTTTCCTGCATGGCATCTCTACCTAGGTCGGTAGGTACATAAAATAAAACCGTCCAAATGTTTTATTTTCACATCACGGATTTCGTAGAAACATAGTTAATTTACCTATAAATTACCTAAATATAACAATCAAACTTGTTAGGTATATTTTTTTACATTATAACCTTTTTAGGGGTTCGTCCGTACCTCAAGTAAACCTAATAGACATCGATCTATCTAATAGAATTATTTTGTTGCCCCTCTGTTCTACCTGTTCTTTCTTGTTTGATCAAGTTTATTGCTTTCTAAGTACCTAGGTATCTGTACGTACCAACTGAAGTTCGTCTGTCCGTCGGTCTGTCACCAGGCGATATCCCATGTAGCGTGATAGCAAGACAGATGAAATTTTCACAGATGACGTATTTCTGTTGACGCTATAACAACAAATACTTACTAAAAATATATTTATTTTTTGCTTTAGTGTTATTAGGGTTCCGCGTTATTAATAATTAAATAATGGATTTTAGTAAGTATGTTTGTTTGTGCAAAACGATGTGTGCGAGTATAATTCAGTTCAGCAGAATTTAGTTGAAAATAAATTAATAATCTAATGTCTATTTCTATATTTTATACCTATGATTTTTTTTTATTAAAATTATAACCTCAACATTTGTTTTAATTAGGTACTGCAAAAAAATAAGATAGTAGTTATTTCATAATTATTATGTATTACTATTATTGTAATCAGGAGTCGTCGTGCGGGTAGTAATAATAATGATGTGAGCGACGGTGAAGTCGTGAACAATGTCACCAACAGC
Organism: Macaria notata; assembly: GCA_927399415.1. Lineage (NCBI taxonomy): Eukaryota > Metazoa > Arthropoda > Insecta > Lepidoptera > Geometridae > Macaria > Macaria notata. Next base: position 7,272,249 of record OV656725.1, on the reverse strand, counting down.
ACCGATTGTAGCGTTCAATTTATGGAGATGATGATTTTTGGAAATCCAAAATGGAGTATCCCTTAGAGCTATTTTACAAAGAATGCATATTACCAGAGCTAATTGACCCTCGTCACACACTATTCGGGGTTCCCAGAGAATATATAACACTAATTACCTAGCTGCGTTTCATTTGAAACTGTTTTCGTGTAGGTGCCTAACTCGTGCATAAGTATTTTTTTTATATTGAAGCGCCATATACTTTCGCCGATTTTATACCAGGTAAGTAGGTATTACAAGTTACATACTACTGGATTAATAATTTAGTAGGTAAGTGCTTACTGATTTCAAACAACTGTAAACAAAGTACCTATATAACTAGTTACCTACATATATGTAATATAAAGTTATAAGTAAATTAATAAATACCGATAAGGTAACTACCATATACCACGTATATTGAACCTATTTATCAATTACCTCTATCTGTATTGGTATGAAATAATAAATAGTTATAATAACAACAAACAAGTAGCAATTTAAAAAATTATACCGACTTTTTTCAGTGACCATATAATAAGTACTGTACGAACTAATTTGACTCCCTTCTCAACAACCCGCGCCGCGTCCCGCGCGCGAGTCGCACCCTAGCCGATCCCCGGCGGGCGCGGCCGCGCGGCGCGGCCCCGTCATGTTAGCACGTCCGTCCGCTACGCCTTGAACATGATTATGACCGGCTACGCCGTTTCTTATTTGAGCAATTGTCGTGTGTATTGAGCGGCAAGTGCGGGGCCGGGTAGGCAATATCGGTCACGTGGTCTTTGGGAAGCGCCCCCTTAACTTGTTAGACATTCGGTTGGAAGGGAAAAATCAGATGTTTTTTCCAAAACCTTATTTGCATGTGACACCGATGATGTGGGGCGTATACCCTTACTTTATTTTTCACAAAAATAACTTAATATGAATTAAATTAAATAAGTTTCAATTTAACTTAAAAACCTACAGGGTACACATATCATATCGTTTCCACGGCTTCAAAAGTCTATTACTATATCACAGCGCCCTCTTTAGAAGTGATTTATGAACTTCACCGTCTTTCATCATAATAAATAATCACTATCTTATTTGTCAGCCAGTCAGTACGTGCTAATAGTCCTCTGAAAGTCTTACAACAGAGAATATTTTCTTGTTACGGATTCCACCAGACCGCAATGTCCAATTATTGTAGACTGCGGTCGGGACCTAATAAATCTCCAACTTATAACGCAATAAACACCGATTATAGCTGTCTTTCTTGTTTCCCTTCACGGTTTTCTAACTGACAGGGAAGCGTCTAAAAGTTTTGCAATTTTCAACTATATTTTAGAGTGTTTTAGAACTTATATTTGAGCATCTGTCACGGTGGCATGATGGTATTTGGTCGAGTAATTTAAGTTTTATAGTTTAGTTTTGAAAAATCTTAAAAGTTAAGTGTCTAATTACTTAGCTCAACTAGATTACCTTTATTGTCAGTAAAAATATCATCTCCAGCAACGTCTGTCGTCTAAATTCTACAGTCTAACGAAAATTTATAGGCAATATCAAATCAATTCTTGCTATTATTATTTTACTAGGCGTTATTGAAACTCGCTGCCCCCGACATGAGCTCCGATGAGGAAAGTGACTGCGTGGAAGATGAACTCATGCCGGAGTTTAACATCATGCATGCCTTGACTGGCTGTTTGGACCGCACGTACTTGGGACTTGGTTAGACTTTAATTGAAATATTGTTACTTTCGCCTTATCATTATCATGGTCCTGTATGATTGTAACAAAACAGTATATATAAGTATATATAGAAGTAGTGACTTATAATTTGTCGGGCCATTACGAGTTGGAATAAGAATGCACCGCGCTGACAGTCGACTATCGACGACTTCAAATAATAATCAAATTTTACCAATTCGGTACCTCAGAACGGAAACCAGCTGGTTAAATATAAATTACACATTAATGTGGAATATTGATTTTAGATCCAGACTCTTTATGGACACTGATAACTACAGAAATACCAGTGTTCTCGTGGGATGACGATGACGAGACCATGACAAGCACAGTCAAGTCTAAAGCTAAGAAACCTAACGCAAAGGAAAATAAAGAAATGCGGACTAAAGTAAGCAACATTCTAATTATACCATACCTGAAATTATATTCACAATATTACGATTTCTCTCCGGTAATCGCCTGGTTAGCCCTCAAATTTGTCACCAAGCACCTAAAGATTTATTACGGCAGATTTGTTTGAGAGTCAGTTCCATTCCAGTACTGCAGGTTTGCTCCCAGCTCCCATATAGCACAGAATACGGAAATACAAGAGACTATAGTTTGTGTGTATTCTGCCGGTCCAATGTGAAAGAAATCCTTGCTTACAGAACTCCCTGGCTACCATAATAATTGCGGATACTAGAGACGAGCCTCCCTACCTCCTGCCAGGCATCACGCCGGGACACGAGATGACGCTGCTTGTCAACATGGCGAGAGACGTACCATTGAAGAAACCGCTTCCTGAACCGGGTAATTAGAGTAGTATTTTTTTTCTATGATATCATAAAGTTTTTTTACAATGTTTGATGAATGTAGCCAAAAACTTCTGAGGCATCAAGTTCAGACTTATTTATCATACTTTCATACAGGATGTATTCTGTACCTAATCTGCATCTATACCAAATTTCACTTAAAAAATTGTTCAGTCGTTTGCCCGAATCTCTATTCCCCTTGAACTATAATTTGTCGGTCTTCAAGTCGAGAGTAAACCGGTTTCTTCTAGGCAAGCGCGCTAGATCGTAGATTATAACGTTGCTTAACATCAGGCAAGTTGTAGTCAAGCGTGAGCCTATTTCATGTAAAAAAATAAAAAAAAAGTGTGAGAAACTAACAAACCCGGGTGTTGTCAATTATAGTATGATAATTTTGACAGAGCAAAGGAACTTGAACTTGGCTGCAGCAATGCTTAACATAAGGAGTACTGAAGTCAAACGCAAACCTATCCTACTTAAAAAAAACTCCAGGAATATGTACCTAGTAGGAATATCAGATATAACTCCTCTTGTTTTAGAGGTGGCGCTGTGGAAGTACTATCGCTGGGTGGACTGGGCACGCAAGCACGGTCTGTATGCCGCCTACGAATGTCCTCGGGACAAGTTCCTCAAGGTCACCGGCCTCATGAAGCTGTCGTATGCTCCTCATCTGCTGGACGTCATGAGCACTGAGTCGGTAAATACCTTCCATTTATAAATTAATGAATTTATTTATTATATGGCAATTGCAAAACATATACATCACACAGCGTTCTAGCCCCATACTATAAGCGCTTGTGTCATGTGTACTAGAAAACGGATATAATAAATAGGTAATTTTCTTTTGTAAGTACACTCATTATTATTATTCACAGACTCTCGGGCCTTACGCCCGGTATTTTTAAGGCATCATATTATGGAAACATCCAATTAGTTACATATATTATATACCTAGATGTTTAACTGATCGATCTATTCCATATTTGTAGTAAGAGCTACTGTAGTTACTGGCCCATTTAGGCTATTGGGTAATGGGCAGTGCTTACTTATGTGATAAAGTGATAACTTAGTTTTCCGATTGTGTTTTAACAGTTTGTGACTCCTGAGAAAATGCTAGAGACAGATCTAAGATGTTGCATATCATTCAGCTCAGGCGTTACAAGTTACAAATGATTATTTTTTTTACGAGGCGTAGGTTTACGTTTGACTACAGCCTGCCTTATGCTAAGCATTGCTGCAGCCTAGGGTGTAACACGCTTACCTAAGAGATACATACCTATTAACTCTAGATTTGAAAACCCCGGGATTGTAGTTCACAGGAAACACAACTTCTGGTAAAGTGTTCCAAAGTTTTACTTTGGAGTTATTTGTTAGAATAGTTATTAGTCTACAGCCTATAGATAAAATCCATATTTTGAACAGAAAATGTACCTCAGCTATTATTCAATTAGTTTTCATTTGGCGCGTGGTCTTACTAACTGAACTAATGTCCAGACCACAAAAACTTTTATTGAAATTAATGAACTCCATTTTCTGTCCATTTTTTACCGTTTCTGGCAATCAAGTTTAACAAGTTTTCCAACCAATTTCGCGAGGTAATGTGACGTGAAACATCTTGGACCGATGCCATCGCTGCACTTTGTTAATTTGATTGCATAATGCCATAGGACGTTGAAAATGTTACATTTTCTATCGAATACTTTCGGCGAAAGATAGTGGTGTATTTTGACCGAGGCTAAAATACCTATAATATAATCAGAAAAAAAGATTTCTGTTAATTTTCATATTTAAGTACCAAATTTATTTACATAAAGCCTTATGCGACTTCTTTAATTTGTATTTAATAAAATAAAGGATTTGTCTGATCATTATCCAATCACATTAATATTTTTCCTGATGTTGTATTGTCTCTTTGTTTCAGATAACTTATGGTTTTAGAGAAGAACACGAAAAGACTGCGCCACCGCCGGTTAGTGTACGTCCAATTGTTGAATACCAAGGACACTTTTTACTTATGCTGTGGCTACATTAGCGGGCTAGGGCGAATATTCGGGCTACGGCAATGTATGTAGCCGGGTACATCGCGACAACGCGATGTATTCGCGCGCAGACGATGTAGCATCGGGGCAAAGGGATTTGTCGCGACAATATTCGCTGGAGTGGCCACACCTACGTCATTTCAGTCTGATTCAAACATGAAATTAATATATAACAACATAACTGAACAACGAATATTCGCCATAGGCCGTTTACCGAATCTTCGCCGCCATGTGTAGACAAAAACATCGTGTAAGCCCGATGCACGATGTTTTGCGCGCCAATGCGACACGAATCTTCGCCCGCTAATGTAGCCACAGCATTATAAAACATATCCTGTAGAATAAATTAAATTCAGTTTAAACCTATTTCTTCATAACAGGTTAAGAAAGGTGCCAAAGGTGACATGAACCAGGCCCAGACGAATACCAAAGGAACTGGATCTGTGAACCAACTCAACTATATGAAAGAGGAACTGAGAGAATGGATACAATATACTCCGGTATAACTTCATGCTTACAAATAATGCTGCAGAGCTAACAATACAGTTCAATTTATTATTGTTTTATAGTAATTGACGTAAGCTCGTGTAAAGATACATAGTAAAAATGCCTTGCGAAAATGTTAATGCAGTGATTGTTCCAGCTTTCTGCTTTGATTCTCCAATTGAACGTCGTGTACTTCCCGTCAATGTTTGACTATACAACTGCCACTAGTTCTCCTCCAATAAGAATAACTAAAGCACCTGCAAATAGAGCCCTAGATATCCCGGGTTCAAAAACTGCCCCACTGTATCTTCAAATAGACAGTCCGGAGACGAACACTCTCAGATTAGCCTTAAACATGCTCCATCCAAGAGTCCTAGTCAATAGTGGAATACCATTAGAAGAGTACTTAGAACCAGCGTACCTTATTTTGGAGAGATTTGAATGGTTCAAAGATTGTGAGCTTCCAAAAGCAAAGGGCTTTATACAGACGAGGGGATACGATTCGGTCGAGGTGAAGTTTTTGCCTGGAAGACATTTTTGTCGGTAAGATTTTTATTGTTCGTATCGCAAAGTTGTGGCACTCCCTGCCTGACTCTCTCTTCCCCACGCACTATAATCTAGTTATCATCAAAGCGAAAGTGAATCGGTTTTTATCGGGTAAGCACGCTCCATCTTAGGCCATAGCCTTTGTTTGCTATGAAACAAACTATGGCCAAGTGCAAACTCGTACTAGTTTAAAAAAAAAGAAAATTTTACTACTCCTATGATACACAGCAAAGAGACTAGAAAAAAAAGATTTATTGACATATTCTGTTCTAGCCTCTGGATCCATTCTCGCCTAAACTGGCACGTGATGTTGCTGAGTGATTCCACATTGCTTCTTGGATCACGTGACATCGTTCAAGCAGCAGCTGTCCTGGAATGTCCCTGGGCTGCAAGATTTCTCAACAACTTGTCGAACTCTTTCCTACTCTGGGCTAGGAATAACAGATCCAGTTTGAATGTACTGGCGTCGGACAGGGAATTTTTCAAGTTAGTCTTTATTACAAATGTTTGACATGCAAACAACATGCAAACCATATTATCTACATAAGATTATTAGATACGACTTCTTTATTATTTTAGGTCCTATGGACCAGATCTCAATTGGGATCCAGAGGTTGTTGGCGAAAAGCAACACCAGCTGCACTGGATGTTTCGGCAGGCTCTGCAATCACATCTCAAGAAGCGTCTTCCATCCTACGATTTCAACGCAGTCTGTAGAGTTTTCAGGCATTTCTTATGTGACCCTGATTTTGGACTCCCTGCCAAGCCGCCACCACCTAAATCACTACGAGAGATTGTAGCGATGGACCCGTGTGACTGTGTGATGCCTGAAATGGAAGAAGCAGAACAATATGAAGCGTATGTGGAAGAGGAAGTAAGTAGCTCTTAATTCTTTTTTTATTTATTCCTTAATGTTTTGTGTCTTTATCACACTAAAGAATGACAAATTATACAAAATGTTTTTTAGCTAATCGCTTGTTTATTCAAGTTTTCGGTTCATGTTTGATACATTTGCATCAATTCTTTACAGGAACAATCCATAGAACAGAAACCTCTCGTCCATCCTGACCTGATGACAAAGCTGCTCTCTGCTCCAGTAGCTCCAGCTGTCTCACAAATATGTGAATACGCCACCGAGGAACTGCCATGTGGCATCTTAAAGGATGAAAGAGAGAAGATGATAAAGAAGCACGAAGCTGCCACCTACCTCCAGGCTCTCTGGAGAGGGACCTGGGCCAGGAAATGTTTGAATTTCAAAGTTACTTTCACGTCCGATGTAATGAAACTAGTAAGTATTATCAGTTACGACTTATGATTTCTTTTGTAGATTTATCAAACATAAAACAACATGCAAACATGCTACATCTATATCTGGAATATAGACTTTGACTATTTTACAAAAATACAATGACAAAACAGCAAGGTATTTTAGTTTTTAGGCCACGCCTTATATATTGTATTATTGAAAAGATAAATTACATTTCGCGTGCAAAGCATAGTCCAGAACCCAAATCACCAAAGAATTACTAATTCTGATTAAAACTTACCACTCGCTTGTCGAATCAACCAACTTCCAATGTGAAAAGTTAGCCGACAAAGAGTTATGTGTAACATGAACTCCGTGATCCTTTCCGAGTTTTGGCAGTCGAGAGAGTTCAGAAAGTACTTTGCACTCATTACAGAATCGCCTCATTAGGATATCGTACATTTAACTGCTTTCTAAAGTCTTCGGTTCGTGTTGTGTGAAAGTTTGAAGAACGCTCCGTGTTCGAGCAGGCTTTGTGGGGAAGTTGAAGCGAGGGGGTGGTTTATTTGTTAATGTATTAGCATTCTGTTGAGACAATCTTAAACTTATTTGTGTTTTATTTGTTGTATGTTTTTTTTACATTAGATAGGCTCACGCTTGACTACAACTTTCCTGATGTTAAGCAACGTTGTAATCTACGATATAGCGCGCTTGCCTAGAAGAAAAGGTTTACTCTCGACTTGAAGACCGACAAATTATTGTATGTTGTTTTGAATGAATGAATTGAATTTTTGTATCAATTTCTGAAACTGCTGAATTTATGTAGGTAAATAATTGCTTTAACTATTTAATCAAGGTATTTTTAGTATCTACTACTGGTATTATTCAATGTTATCATTCATGTTGTACCGTTTACTATCATCATTTCAAAAATCATGCAAAGTCGCTATGACAAAGAGGTAGTTAACAGAACAAACGGTGTTTTAACAAAATGTTCTATGAAAATTGTAAGGTCCTTATTTGTTTCCCAACCAACAGGTAATGGACAATGCGTTCGGTAATCTGGACGCTCTCTCGGCCCTTATGAATGAGTTCTTCGGCATGTTCCCGGGCGCCAAGACCGCCTACTCCGTGGCCTCCGCCCTGGCCGGGGTCAATGGGCTGACGCAGCATCAGGGCTCAGCAAGTGCCACTGCCAAGTGCAAGTGGATACCGTACTTTCAAGGTAAGCCTGTATGTTGGACGTTAATTCTTGTTACTAATCAAATCATTTCAAAATACTTTTTTGGACTCCAATTATATAAGAACACAAGTATAACCAAATTTAAGAACATAAGATTGAGACAGAGGGCGGCCTTATCACTTGACTAATCTTCGTCTTACTTCCCAACTAGTGATGGTTCTGCAAAGTTTTATTTATTTTAGTCCTTTGCTAAGCAGAAGAATTCTATTCAGTGCCTATTTCTAACGGTCTAACAGAGAAACCTTCTTTAAACAGTAGGTACTTGAAATAATTAAATCATCTTCTTTCAGTGCTCTAACATATCCCCTAGAAAATGTGTGGTATAGTACATAGATGTCTAACTTCATTTAAACTTAATCATAGTTTATTAAATAAGATTCGGAGGCAATCGCATGCGATTACCAATGTTAAGCAAAGGTCGACGCGGTCATTCCTTGGATGGGTGACCGAAAAGTGGCATTCCATTTTGGGCGTTTCCGTTCGGATGACACGTTAAATTGTAGGTCTCGGCTGTTTGTCTAGTACAGCAGTCGTTAAGCCATGTTAGAAGCCCTTAGGGCGGCTTGATAAACTCTCGACAACAGAGTTGGCCAATCTCGTTCGATAAGAAGAAGAAGAAGAAATATGAATGAAATGATTTGTTCTCGTTCCAGGAGTGTTCTTCTGCCACGCGCCGGTGAAGGTGCACTTCACAGTGCAGAGCAGCCTGCAGTACAGCACGGTGCTGGTGTACGACAACGACACCGGCCGGCAACTGCCCTCCGCTTACAACGCACACATCACCTTCGATATCAGTCCTAACTTACACGGGTACGTACAAGTTCAAGTTCATTGGTTGTTTATATGTATAATAAATATTATGTACTTACAAAAGAAAAGTATATAAGTATTATATCCGTTATTTAGTACCCACGACATAAGCGTTTTGCTTAGTGTGGGGCTAGATGGCGCTGTGTGCAATGTCCCGGAATATTTATTCATTTATTTATTCATAAAAAATGTTTATACGTCCAATTTCATGCATTCATATGTAATTTAGATACATTATTAAATCTCACTCAATTTTAGGGATAAAATCTAAAATATTTATAAAAGGCTTTTTTTCGTATTATGTTATTGACAATAAGAATAGCCAAAAGAGCTTTATTTATTTCTTTAATACCTCTATCTTAGTATGGTATTTGAGATTGTCATTATTGTTTATATTCATATACTAATAATTAAATGCCCTGTTTGCTTGAACATAGGTACCACTCTGGTAGTTCAGAATATTATTGTACTCAGACATTTTGCATGATTATAAAGTTTACTATTTGCTAAAATTTGAGTAGTTTAGAATTTTGAGTTCTATTAGAGCCCAGATTATTAGAAAGCTTCCTATTTTGTTTCCAATAGTTTATATTACCAAATCCCCACACAAAATTCGATAAGACTATTCGATTAGTTTATAAACTGCATTTGAAAGAACTCTGCGAATAAAATTTCGCATAAAACACGTCAGTAAATAAACGTGATTCACCTGGCTGCGACATAAATAGAGCATTAAACTCGTGACTTGCTCGTAAAAGATTATTTTTTTATAAAAATGAAAACTTTAATATTAAAATCATATCCAGGGACGAAATGGAATAAAAACATCTCTTATGTTAATTTCATTCCAAATCCAAATGCTATAGTAAAATAAATATTTACCCGAGGTCATTCATTTTAAAGAAATGAACATTCAAATAAAAATGTTTATTTAAATTTGACTGACTCGATATGTAGGTTAGGTATAGACAAATTTTAAGAAACTATTTGGGTTAGGTAAACTGTCTATCGATTACATATGTAGGTACATTGCAGCTGACAACTGAATGACTAAAGTTGAGTTCTGATTTTCTATAATAAATTTAAGACGACATTACCCCCTAACCCTATAAGTTTTTTTTTAATATCTGTTTCACAATTCCCAGCTACACAGTAATGGGTCACGGCACTCTGCACGAAGCCAGAGGCTACAACTTCGAAGTGCACTGGCAGCTCACCATCCTCTCCTCTCGAGACGGGGCCTTCCATGTCTGTGACGACGATAGAGATGGATGCAAGGAACAGTCTATACCGAGCTCCTATAAATTGCATATAGAAGACATTTTTATACCGAACAGGAGGAATATCTTGGGAGGGCTGTTGATATCTGTCACTAAGGAAGAGGCGATCAGTTTTCGTGCTGCTGCATCATCGCCGGAGGTAGGTCTTTTTATAATAATAATAATAATAAAATATGTCTTTATTGCACACCAACACAAGTATATAGCACAAAGTAAAATATGAACAAATAATAACGTACAAATGGGAACGTTTTATGCAAGGACTGAAATCAGTACTGTTATATCTTATAATCATACAATTTGGCGGTACAAAGCTAATGTAAAAGATGTTCCAATTCCAACTATTCCAAGTTTGTGATAATGACACAGCCGGATGCAAAGATTGTAAACTACGTAAATTGTGGAAATTTAGATGAATATTATGTAACTGTTAAAGTGATCCAATAAATTTTACAAGTCAACAGCTGCGTACAATTGCATTTTATGTATTGCTTGCCGGCTTGCTTGCAGATCGTATACATTTCTTAAAGACTGTTTCTTTTAGATAGCATATGTGGGATGCTATATTTTTTATATACTTTTTTTATACCCACATATTAATTCAACAATATATATCGTATCTTGTTATTTATCCAGCTGGAGATAACAGCGACGCTCCGCACCATCTCCCCAAGCGGGGAGCCCGGCGAGGACATCGCCACGTGCTCGGGCAAGGGCGAGATCTTCTGGCCCTACATCCGGGTCCAGCCGCACCCGCCCGACATGAGCACCACCGGGGCCAAGCGCGCTTCCAAATATAACGTGGTCAGTACTCAATATTACCAGTTTATAGTGTGCTTGTTTTGCTGGCGCTACGATCTAACAGGATCCTGGCCTCCGATACTAAACGGCGCCACTGACACGAACTTGCGCTCGAAAAGCTAATCTCACATGATCACAGTCAGGCATGCACCATCTTGGGCCACAGTGTTCGCTTGCGCGGGTATTGCTTTGAATCAATAACAGTGAACCTATAGTCATAGGGCTTCTATGATATGCAGTTCGTTTTCTAGTGATAATGTCTCGTATTTGACACTCTCTCTCTGACTTAGTTATTTGAACAGAGAGGTACAGTAGTAGGCAGGAGGCAGGAGGAGGGCAGGTAGTGCCCGCACACTACCGCCGAAATACACAAATACAATACAAAAGTCTTTATTATTTCTTTAAGTTTACAAAAAACAATGTGCAGGTGATACAAAAAATAATATTATATGTCCATGAAACATCAGGGGATCCATCCCAGAGGTTGACCCTCAGCCCTGAACTAAGCTGAAGCTTGTGTGTCGGATACTGGAGATTTTCCCCAAGGATGGAAGCAAATACTTTCAAGTATTAAGTATTTTTTATCAAAGTGTAAACACCTACACAGTACGATGTCTCTCCAAGGCTGCAAGGCCTGTTTTCGGACAGAAGAGAAATAAAGATCACTTTAAGCTACACTCGCACAAGCGAACACTGCGGTCCAAGATGGAATAGGTATGCCTGTACTGCATTGATTGTACTCTCGCCTCTAAAATAGTACTGTACAATTCTAGTATCGTTGGTTTCCAAACTCCTCTATAGGTCTCTAACATGGTTTAATGACTGCTAATAAGCATACAAATAGTTGCGACCTACGATATTAATTTAATGTATTATCCACATACAGAAGCGCCCAAATGCAATGCGATTCGTACGTAAAAGTAACTACTACGGTTACTAATATTCCAGCCCTGTTATTTCTTTAACTAGCTCACCATCCAATTGGTTAGGTTAAAAAATATTTCCAGAAAAAAGTGATATTATATTAAAGCGTAAGCTTATTTTGTATTATTTTTGCTGAAAAAAATCAAAATTTACGTTCGGATAATGCGTGTCATTACACCCGAAACACGTCAACAACGCACGCGAAATTACACGTGAGTGAAAACCGTAATCTATACTATATACTAGCGGTCTTATTTATAAAAAGTTATAGAACAGTTAAAGTGTTCTATAACATCACTATAAGAAAAATGACCATAATCGGTATTTATAAACGCACTATAGCGCTAAACAGTTCTATAAGTCTATTATAAAGTTATAGTAGCGAGGACCCTACTTTAACCTTACTATAGCGGTGCTATAAGATCTAAGATGGCCGACTATCCTGTCATCTGTCAGCTGATTTGCTGTCTTTGAAGTAAAAACAAATAATCAAATTTTGTAATATAAATTAATTTTTTGATGATTTGGGGGTTTTAAAACAGCGTTTTCAGTGCCTTTTGTTTGGAATGACTTGCAAATTGGAGAATGTAAAGCCTACAATAATAGCACTTGCAGTATTACATAATATTGCCATTGACCAGGGGGATGCTGTGCTTGCAAGTAACTCAGATGCTCACCAGGCAAATCCAGTAGTCCAAGAGGAGCCAGGAGAAGTTGCAAGTGGACGCTCAAACGCCATCTTGCAATCATTTATTTTTCCTCTCAGAGGAGGCTGCAAGAACATACTGCTGGGTGCTTGGTGACACATTTACATATATGTACATAGAAGTGATAATCTTTATGAACATAGCATGAAAGAAAGTTATGCTTTGGAGCATGTACCTACTATGATTTTACTGTTAAGCTAAAACTAAAACAAGGAAAAATGTGGAATTGTAAAACCAGATCCGGTGACATTATGTGTCTCCAATCAGAATTATATATAAAGATTAGCCCTTATTGTACACAATGACACTGCTGCTCTTGTAATAATTAATTAATAGTAGGTACAGACATGTGATAATGGTAAATGAAAGTATCTTAGTATGTGTGATTAGTGATAAACATGTAAATAAAAGCCTTTCTATGTATTTCATTCTGTTTTACTTTTATAATAAATTATTTTTAATTTCAAAAGCTCTTTTAATTTTTCAATTTCTGTTGCTCGTTGGCCATTTGGGCCTCATGTAGCTCTCGTCGGCAGGCTATTCCAGCATCGCAAATCCTCTGGGCAGCAGGAGTTTATAATAAATTATTTTGAATTTCAAAAGCTCTTCTTTTAATTTTTCAATTTTTGTTGCTCGTTGGCCATTTAGGCCTCATGTAGCTCTCGCCGGCAGGCTATTTCAGCATCGCAAATCCTCTGGGCAGCAGGTGTTTATAATAAATTATTTTTAATTTCAAAAGCTCTTCTTTTAATATTTCAATTTTTATTGCTCGTTGGCCATTTGGGCCTCATGTAGCTCCCGTCGGCAGGCTATTTCAGCATCGCAAATCCTCTGGGCAGCAGGAGTGATGCTATTTACTTATTTTTATTTAAATTTTTGATTTTTGCGCGTCTGAATATCAACAACTTTGACGTTTCTTTGTGTCTGAGTATAGACAAAATTTTGTGTCTTATGACAAAGTTAGCATATATTTGGCACTAAGATACGTATTATCTGTGGTTAATTTCGTTCTTCTTTGATTTTTTCTTAATAATGGCAATGATTTGGCTTATTGTCGGTACCACGTGGGTACTATAGTTATAGAAGGCTTATAGAACGTTTATAAATAGTAAACTTTATAGAACACTTTAAATGCTTATTGAACACTTTAACTATAGTATGCTTATAGCATACTATAGGCATTTTTATAAATAAGACCGTAATATTATAAAGCTGAAGAGTTTGTTTGTTTGTTTGAACGCGCTAATCTCAGGAACCACTGGTGCGAATTGAAAAAATCTTTTTTTGTTGAATAGACCATTTATCGAGGAAGGCTTTAGGCTATATAACATCACGCTGCAACTAATAAGAGCAAAGAAACAATGGAAAATGTAAAAAAAACGGGGAAAATTATTCATCTTTGAGGGGTTCCGTTGCGTGCGCTGCGAAAACGGTTCAAGTCGTGGGTAACAGCTATAATTTATAAAGCTGAAGACGTTGTTTGCGCAATTAAATATAATGCCCTAAATATCTAATCCACGCGGACGAAGTCGCAGGCACAGCTAGTTGTTACATATTGATAAGAATGTCTCACGATAGTTTTAATAATAAAATGTATGTTTTTAACAGGAACCAGTTGTAGCGCCTCCAAGTAGTGCCAAATCTGGTGGCAAGTCTGCACAGCCCAAGAAAAATATTGCAGCTTTGAAGGGTAAATCTATGACCAAAGTGAGTAACACCATGTAACTTTTTTACTTTCTAATTCAAATTGGATTAAGTGAGAAATCACGTTTAGTATTTTGTTTCAGATAAAACCTATGTTAGAGCCTAAACAATATTCCATACAGTAAGTATAGTCAGTCATTCTCAATAAAAAAATTTAACAGTTTAAATTACTACTTATTCTAGCTATATCAGTTCAAACTTAGCATCGAATGGATTTTAAAATTCCGGGATGTGCAAAAGTTTTATAAGTGCCTTAGTACTTAACAATCTTAAGTAAATTTCTTCCGAGTAAACTAGTATTTTGTTTATGAATTTAGAGTAACGGCTCCAACCGGATGGCCACTTACCTTGGCTCAGTGGCGCCGCGTGGAGGAGGTGAGGAACTTCGAAGTGGTCGAGAAACGTCAGCGCCGGGACAGCCAGCAGCAAGGCAAGAAAGGGGGAGGCAAGGTGAGTCTCTCAAGTAAACATCTTTGATTATTTTTGTACAAGGTGTTTGTAGAAAATACTGGCATACAAAATACATCTCAAAAGTTACATTCTTAAACGACTTAATAACAGAAGTTATTGAACCAGCATTGTTGAAGCAATTTTTTTTATATACATATGTATATTTGCCTATCCTGCGCCCAAAAAAGAGAATCCGATACTTGTAACAAACCAAGTATCAACATAACATGACATGGCATAGGTACACTCAGTATTGAACTATAATTGATTAAGAAGTCGATGGTGCGGGCGAGTTGTACGATTGTGCATGTGTGAGTGACTGCCTACATTGCTTGCCTAAACTGTTTGTTGTCATACCACTTGAATTTATACACAAATTGAGGATAGTTAGATATTAAAACAAAATAAAAAAATTGTTTGTGTAACCTAGCTCATAAGACGTTATTATAATTAAATTATGAACATACTGGGAGATGACTCTGGCCTCGTAACACAGCCTAACGGCTACCACGAGGTCAGAGGATTCGAAACATTTTGTGAAAAATATCTTTGGAAAATAAATGATTTTGTATTTGTATTTGTATTTTTATAATAAATTAATAAAAATATTTTTATTTCATACAGTTTAAATGTTTTACAGTATAACTTAGTTACTTTTGTCTATTTGGCTAAACAATCATACAGTACACGTCATAAAACTTATTCACCTTCATCTTGTTTCATTCCTCCAGAGCGCTGGCAAAAGCAAAGACCTTGAAAGGCAAAGTATGACTCTTCAAACGTCAGTCTTCTCTCCTCTCCCGGACGATGCGTTCGTTGAGTTAGAATGTGGACTGGCTGTAAGTGGAGGAGCAGTGGGCAAGAGAGACGACCTCAGAGATATCGAATTTGCTAATGCTCGGAGATTCTGGGAGGTGAAGGAACCGGGCAGGAATCTGAGAGGAGCGGCTATCAGGTAACCTACTGATGTTTGATTATATGTTGTAGTAGTAGAAGATCTTTTTAACTGGTTCATTGACAGACTTCAATCTACTTACTTATGGCATGGTTGATTTAGGTAAGTCACTTGAATACAGACTTGAACTTGAAATCGAAGAAATCTATTCATTGCTATTTATCATGTTTTTCTTTTAAGTGAATTTTCTCCTTGAGCATCGATACCCAAAATCTTTATAGGGATAATCAATTTACTTAATTGTTGCTACAATGAAATAAGTGCTAAAATAATATCACTGTTGTTTTAGGAACGTGTTTCGAGAAGAGTTTTTAGTGGCCCTTCCGCCACCACCGTCAGAAAGTGCCCAAACATTGACAGAGGTACTAGTGTACTATAATTTGTCTACTGTTATTAACTGTTCATGTTTGTCACAATGATTATTTTTCAACTCTTTTATCATGACACAACTAATTTTACAGGAAGCATTTGAAGAATTTGAAGGGGAATTTGCGAGTACGTGTGAATATATTCTTTGGTAGTTAGAAAGTAGTGCATGTACAATTAAACCAACAAAATGACGTAGTCGTACATATGTATTGTCTTTTATTCCTGTTCGACTTAGAAATTCTCAAATATCACTTTACAGAAGAAGCCATGCCGCCAGGACCTACGCCGGCCACGGAGAGCGGATGTAAGCCAAAATTACTCAATGTCTGTATATGTTATCCATCTTTGGTTACGTACTAGTGAGATACGTAAACCCTTTCAAGTATTATATTTTGTAGTTAACTAATTTGGAAACTCGATATTATCTTTGTTTCTAGTAACAAGTTTGTATACTTAACTATATGACATGATAAATTGTAGATCCCGCCTCATGATAATATGTCAAAAGCCGTTAGGGCGGTTTGAAATTTTTGACACCAGAGTGAGGCCACTCTCATACGAGCTTACTTACTTATGAATGATAGTGGCCAATTCCGTCATCTAGTACCCACGACACAAGCGTTTGCTTAGTGTGGGGCTAGATGGCGCTGTGGTCAATGTTCAATGTCCCGGAATTTCGACATCAGACTTGGCGACTCTTATACAAATTTGCTTGCTTTTGCTTACTGTATGTAAAATACCCATGTTTGTGCTATCAGTGCTGGAAATCGAGCTCGAGATCGAGGAAGAGGCCAGGTACCTCCTGATGCCGGAGCAGCTGCGGGAGAAGTTCATTCCACTACACTTCGTGCCGTTCTGTACGAGGGAGAGGAACGATGACGAAATGTAAGTGTTATGTCTAGAACTTGTCCTCTAAGTATTATTATGTATTAGTATGTGTTAAGAGGTATAAATAGTTCACCCAAAATTCAATCTTGACAAATTAATCGATTAAACTGTGTAAAAGCTCTTAGCTCTCTGAAATTGAGAATCTATTTATAGGAACTTGGAAAATAACTGAAGATTGTCAATTTGTTAATATTGCGATGTTAAACTATTATTAAATCTCTCTTCAAATTTTAACTTCAATCTGAATGTAACAAAAAAGAAGAACCTGGGCTACTCTTTATCACTTCTTTTATGAAATATGGTAATTATTTTTATTTTATTTGCCAATCCAGAGCCCTACTCACGCTGGAAATGGCTGAAGCCGCAAAGCAGGATCGCCATGCTCGTATCGAGGCTGCCATCGAGAGGATGAAGGAGCTGCAGGCGTACAATGAGGAACACGTGCTGCTGCGACAAAGGAGACGCTGCAGACTTCTGGAGCAACTCGCTGTTGGTGAGAAGAATATGTTACTAAGGGTTCAATTCGGGACATCGGAGACGTAAACAACCTATGAGAAAGCCATTTACACGTCTTTGGCAAAGAATTGATTGAAAGTACTTAATGGTACATCAGACTCCGAATCAGGCTACCTATAGCCTAGCTATATAGTAGCCTTATTTTAAATTTCATCCATTGCTCAAGCAAATGGATGAAATGTAAAATCCAAAGAATAACATGGTGTCATGTGGTAGAAAACAAGTGGCAGGCTTCAGTAACAACTTGTTGATGTGAAATGTTAAATTTCCAAACAAGCAATATGATCATATTTTGCTTAGGTATTTCATTGTTCTCAGAAAAAATATGTGCATAAAAATCAAAAAATACAAATTTGTTCTGTTCTTTTCTCCCAGATTCTTCCTGGTGTCACGACCTGATAGAGATCTTGGAAGAAAGAGACGACGCTATAGCGCGCGAGACGCTCGCTCGCCAGCTCTCCGCCAATAGGAAAAAACAGGAGCAGAAAGACCAGCAAAAGGGAAAAGACCAGTCGAAGCAACCAGGACAGAAGAAGAAGTAGCTTCTAGACTGAGGTAGCTTTCAGTTTTAAGAGAATACAATATGTTTTAAGGTAAGCGGTGTCTTATTTTAGTTTAGTTAGTTTTTGTGAACTGTCGTGTGATAAGTCGTGCTGTTTTCCATTTTAATCCAAAGTAGCCTATAAGTTAATCCACACACACATTAACTGTGTATGTATATTTTTTTCATTCATATTGATTTGGCCGTTTGATCACCAATTTTTCAATAGAAACTGGCATGGAATTACATAGGTATTAGGCACTTAACAGCTAGGTACTGTCGGGTAAGAAATCTCATGACTTAAAAAAAAATTTGATAACAATGTGTTTTGATTGATTACTTGCATAGTTCCTAAAAAAATATCGATTAATTTATTGACATATTCAACGTCTTAGAACTTTGACCACTAGTATAACAAATTAATGTCAATAAGCCATACCATCAAATCTCTACCGCGACCTATCTCTATACCTAGGTACTGAATAGTGAATACTAAGCCTCGAGACTGGAGTAGGAATGTAAATATGATGGCGGCGGACCGTTTGTTCCGCGCGGTACATCATGAGCCCAGATCCAATAACAGAAGAGATCCGTGCAGATTTTACGCCGATAAAGATTAGGAAGGTTCTGTGTATAGAAGCGTCACTGGATGTGCAAGATCTATGACATACATACACTAGATTCATCATCACATCAGCTGGTGTAATTACGAGTTGTCACTGCTGAGTACAGGCCTCTTCTCCAGCGCGCCACACAGTGTGGTCTCCAGCGTGTTTAATCCAGCTCCCACCAATGTGCTTAGAAATGTCAACCATCGGATACACTTGGTTGAAGCCATGGCAATATGGATGTAGGAACAAATCACAGATTCAGAAAGATCTCTTTACCTCTATTTTTTCACGACTTTTGTCTTGGTGAACAACTTTTTAAAACATTTTAACATTTACTCATATCTGGTTGTAGATAAATATCAAATACTCGTCCAAAAGCCCAAAAGATATTTTTACACGAATATAAATCACAGAGTTAAAGTTTGATCTTTCTGTATCCATTTATTCTCTAATCTCTACTGAAGAGCAAACCAATATCCGAGTTATTGCAATGGAGGTCCCATTCAGCCACCGATGCAAATGATCAAAGCACTGCTCAAACCCCAATACTTTTAAATGTTTTTCAATGTTATGAAGACTCTACTAGACTTCGATTTATTAAAAGATAATGTTGAATAAATATTAGTTGCATTAATTAATTAATTTCGTTTAATGCGCTGGATTTCACATTTTATAGCATTAGCGATCTGGTTATTCAATATTTCATCCTACAACAATAAAATGCCTGGAAGAGATCGCTCTTCGTGATAAGGCCGGCCAACGTACCTAGGTTAAGTAATAATAAAATTATTCTGCAAAATGTATGTTTGTTTTTTTAATGTACAATAAAGTTTTATTGATTGATTGAAATGCCTAAAATTAAACAATATATTCTATCTAACAACTACAGCTTAACAATTCAAAACTTTATCCAATTATAAATGGAATGCCGATCCACTGCAGACATTATCTGATAATTGAGAAATTCATATAATATATATAATATATAATACATTTTTGAATTATCACATCTTCCGAAATTTTAATTTGTATATTTATTTCATTCATTGCATGTCCAACATAAGACTATTAAACGTTACTAAGACTTTATAAGAAAAACAAAGACTTCACTTACAATTGTAAGTGATATCAAAAGCCTTTCTTGAAATGGTAAATAAAACTACTCGAAGAACCACTTATTCATAGACATGAACTTAGTCCTAAACTTAAACTAAGTAGCTCGAATAAGACCACCTATAGATAAAATTTACAGGGAATAAAACCAGACAGGTCCTATGGGAGATATAAAATGTATAAAATTCATAATGTTACTTCTAACAGACGCTAATTTAGTCTCCATGCATATGGTGTTAAAGTAGAATTTTGTATAGCATTTTCAGAGGGTAAGAATATAATTTTTAATGTTCAGTCGTCGTTAAAACGCTGGATGTCAAGGGAGGGCCGAATTATTGGTTCCATTAAATAACACTTTTTTCAGATATGATATGCTGCTCCCTTGCCTGATTCTGCGTAAATCATGAATTATTTTGTTTCACATCTCTCATGTTCGGTAAGTAGGTCCTTATTACCCCCAAATGGGGCTTGTAAGTAACCAATTAGCGCTCTAGGGTAATAATGTAGCTAAAAAAGCCCTAGGGCGGTAAGTAATTAAAAAAAACTTTTCACTTTTTCAAAAAGTTCGAATAGTAGACAAAGGAGGTCGCTTCGCTATTCAGCCTTGTCTTCGTATGAGTAATAGTCATCAATTTAAATATCGAACGGCGATGCTGATTTCGTTCCTAAAAAAAAACATGAAAACAATTATATATTGTTTGTTTTTGGGTTTTTTTATAAATACGTGCTAAATAGGAAAATAACATGAGTTCTTCAAGAGATGAAGATATAATCTGCACTCCTGATTCAATGAAAAATAAAGCTGAAGCAGCAATTAACAATATTTTAAAAGTTCTAAAGAGAGATATTTGAAAACTTACAACGAGTTCATGAAGTGGCGAAAAGAAAAAAGAGTTAAGTCTTTATCTGAGAGTGTATTCTTATCATACTTTATTCTAGTAATACGGTTGTTTCTACTTACCTCACAATCGAGATGTAAAGCAGAGTAGTTAGCTCGGGTGTAAGCTTCAATTGCACCCTCGAAACTATCTCGGGCTGCAATTGATGCCTTACAGCCCTCGCCTACTAATCTACTATTAAAGATTTGTTATAGTGTTATTTATAGTAGTTATTTTTGTCTTACGTTTGTAGGTGTAATCTGTTTATTTATTTATAATTGTACTTTAAAAATATATATAAGTGGTAAATATATACATAACTCAGGGAGGAGCATTTTTGATAAGTTTTAGTTTAAAAGTTTATCAAGAATATTTTTGCTGTTTAAATATTGCTTTTTAATACAACGTTGGTATTTCACGCAAACAAAACCATAACTATCGAACTTTGCTGAAATATTAGATAAAATCTAGAGGTAAAGTAGTTTTCTTTGAAAATCCTTCACGATTTGGCGTTAGGTTTCCAAAGTAAAGCGAACAATACATGTCTTGTTGAAAAAGCAATCTATATTCAGTTCTAGAAACTAGCTCGAATATTGCTCGACTGCGAAATAAGTTCGGTTTGAGAGGCTCCTGCTGAAGTGAGGAGTTAGGAATATTATTGCAGCACAAAATATAGGTAGTTCATAGAATATTTTTTATCAAAACATAGTGTTTAGGATATAAAAATAAAATACTTACTATAAAACTGGTAAGGCTATATTATAAAAATTAAAATATTTATGTTTATTTACTAACCACTGTAATAATAAAATTTATATGGTTCACAAATTAGTAATCAAAGAAGCTCAAATTAGGTATGACTTCTGAGTCTGTTTTTTCATACTAGAATTTTTAATTAGTGTGTTTTTCATGATTAAAGCAGCAAACAACTGACTTACACACTCAAATATACTTTATTTTAGGCAATTTATGCTTTCAGCGTACTAAAAAATGTCTAAAG
The DNA here is from genome assembly GCA_927399415.1 of Macaria notata. Taxonomy (NCBI): domain Eukaryota; kingdom Metazoa; phylum Arthropoda; class Insecta; order Lepidoptera; family Geometridae; genus Macaria; species Macaria notata. The sequence goes on along the minus strand of OV656725.1, from coordinate 7,250,608 downwards.
TTAGCCACATAAACTGTATTAATTTCAAACGTACTATAAAGTAACTACTCTTCATGCGCTACAAAAAAAAGTGCATAAATATAAAAGATGCTCTCTGCTTGTTCACATGTCATGTAAGTTAAGTTAGAAGTGTAAGTTGTAAGTGAATAGTTTATAAAACACTTTGTAGCGAGACTGAAATACGCTAAGTACAGTTTGATGGGCGGACACTAATGGTGGGCTGTGGTGCAAAGGGCAGGGGAAAAGCGGAGTTAAAAATGTAAGTCGTAATTATATATAATCGTTAGTAAAATAGTCGTAAGGATAAACTGAAAATGATTAGGTTAGTAAATTGTTAAAATCTGTAAAAAAATATATTATTTCGATCCAGCATTACATCCTACTGTATCGAGATATTTTTTTTTAGTTTTTATCACACTTATATTAAATAAGTCGCACTTTGAAATATTTCGTTAACAGATAAATAAGTTAGTTATTTTTAAATGCTGCATACTTACAACAAAATCGTAAACTGTCTGTTCTCGATATATACTCGTACGTATAAAGACTGAAAATAATGTTAATAACAAAAGATAATTGGTGATTGTACTTGCATACAATAAGCGAGTGTGGCTGAGTGGTTCCAGTGTCTGCTTTTCATTTAGACGCACCCTGGTTCGAATCCGACCCTACACCAATGACTTGTATTTTCAAGTTATGTGTGGATTTGCACTCGCTTAACGGTGAAGGAAAACATCGTGAGGAAACCGACATGTTTGAGGACCACAATATCCGAGGACATGTGTCTTCCGTGGAAGGACCTGGGCGCCCACCACGATGTATCTGCCCAAGAAAACTCCCCTAACGAATTAATTCTGCGGGGGAGTCACGACCCTCAGTCATGAGGAAATACGACTCAAGAAGAAGAAGACTTACATATATTTAGACTGGACTAAATAAAAAAAAAACCGTAACAGACAGTCACATCAATATGTCATATAAAAACTTGATCCACCTCACGAGTCCGCTCATCTCTTCCTCCTCACGCCTCCTCTCCAAGACGGCGGCATCATTTAGGTCTCATTACTGCAGCCTGCAGCCTGGGGCCTCAGATTGACACCGACTGGAAGAACTACCCAACAACCGACCGGCGTAATTGTACTGACAGGGGGAGAGGAAGGTTGAGAAGTTAAGATTGACTGAAATATGTCGAAAATACTGAGAAAAGATCGAAGATTGAAGGTTTAGAACGTGTGTTTACAGGATGGTTAACTCAAGTGTCGAGAAATGTCTATGCTATGACACATAGCCGGGACCAACTGTACCTATAAGTTAACTATTTAACATCATCCACAGCCTTCTCTATCCCACTGCTGGGCTTAGGCCTCTCTTTGAATTTTCCAGCTGCGTCGATCTTATGCAGACCTCATCCAATAACGTATAATCTTTTAAAGGCTTTTGGGAAATTTATGATTGTGAAAGAATATTTTAGAGTAGTTTTCGTCAAAGAAAATCAGCAACTTTTGGTTAGCGCCTTTTGATAATTCGTAAATAATTGTAAAAGTTGTGCGTTTTTTGTATAAAACAAGTATAACGTTTCCACGGAAGCACCAATATTTAAATGTTTAGTTTTGGTAATCACGAACGAATGCCTTACTCTGTTGTATCATAGGAGCTTCTAGCCAAATTATACTGACAAGGGTAAAAAAGGGTGCCAGGGTAAAATCCACTGACGTAATGACAGGGGCTCCAAGATTGAGCGCCCCTGGAATTATATTTGATTCGGATACTAATTGAGATTGATGTAAAAGAGATTAATCAATTATTGAATATCGGAAGAACGATGAAGGGTTAATGTTTTCGAATAATAACTACCTCTTCATTTAAGCCATAAAAGCAATCTTTGCACTTTATATTTCAGCAAAAATACTCTAAGATATCTGAATAATGAATGATATAAATACTCGTAACAATATTCTCATCATAAAAACGAAAATTGCGGGGTATTGGAAATATGTTTGTTCTTCACGCTCAGACGGCTTGACAGATTTTGATGAGTTTTTGTGGAGATAGGCTAGACGTTGGTTTCACAAATAGTGAAATTCACAGTGCAGCTAGTGAAGAAAAGGTCCTCAATTGGAAGCAATATTTGAAAAATTATGTTAATTGAAAATGTCATCGAAGCCATGACTGTTTCTTACTGTGGTTTCTTAGCATTTTTATAACCTAAGTCTTTTTTTTTCAAAGAAACACTTTGAGTTTTCTTACTATTCAACAATTTGTTTTTACACGGTTGAAATCTAGACTGAAAATCATTATCGCACGAGTGTGGTAAAGTAGCGTGTAAGGTAATATTTGATGTTGACTCGCCTTACAACAAGCATTAGCTTGTTGTAAGGCGTATGTAGAAAACACAAAATAAGGATCGCTGAGACGAGAGAAGACAACAAATTACCTTCGAACGTAGATAAACGTTTTATAGAGAGTATGAAGACACCCCGTCCTACTCGTTTCGTTTGAAGAATATATCCCTGCCAGATTGGTTGCCTGGAAGAGATCGCTCTTAGCGATAAGGCCGCCAATTAAGACGCTGATTCTAATTTGTATGTTTTTTTTGTATTGTTTAATTTCAAGTTATGTGTGGATTTGCACTCGCTTGTGCGGTGAAGGAAAACATCGTGAGCAAACCGACATGTTTGAGGACCACAATATCCGAGGACATGTGTCTTCCGTGGAAGGACCTGGGCGCCCACCACGATGTATCTGCCCAAGAGAACTCCCCTAACGAATTAGTTCTGCGGGGGAGTCACGACCCTCAGTCATGAGGAAATACGACTCAAAGAGAAGAGAATAAAGTATTTATCTATCTATCTATCAACCGGGAACTAGACGGATAAGTTGATAATGTTTGCGTTTTAACTCTTTCTTATACTTACGTTTATAAAATAGATCAGTTTGGTTGCACCAAGTAGAATAAAAAATAAACAAGGCCTTCTATTATTTCTAATTTATTTTTTGTTGTTTACTCGTTAAAACTAACAATAGTATATTATGTACCTTAAAAACTAAGTAGATAACTAATCAACACTGATATCTACATAAAATGTTAGATAATATAAAAGAAAATCGTCAAAACACATGTTTCTAATGAGATACTAAATAAGACGAAATATATCATTGAAATCACAGAACATTGAAAGATGAAGGGTGGTTTAGAATGACATCATCATCATCATCAGCCCAATGAGACCCACTGCTGCGTATAGGCCTCTAATACTCCCTGTCTTGAGCTCTTTTTGCCCAGATGTTTCCTTCTAACTTTCTAATATCGTTATGACACAATATAATATTAATCTCAGCATATAATTTATCTTACTCATTTACGTGTATAACCAGTCAATAAGCACTTAGTTCTGTGCCAGAGATGTATGAGACAGCGGCAGAAGGCAATATTGGCACGTGTAGAGCCTTGTTGCTTCCCGCTTGATTAAAAACAGGACTCTGTTGTGCGAGACACGGGGATGAGGATATAAGTAAGTTGGAACAGTGCTTTACTTTTTACTTACAATGTTTTTTTAATAATATGTAAAAAACTAACAGGGGCTAGTTTAAGGGTGCGGTCGGCGCTCGCATCGAGAAGTAAAACTTGCATCCCCTTTCTCACTCCTTTAAAAAGTGGCATTTCCAGAAATCCTTGGATGCTTACGTCATAACATATACCTGCATGTCGAATTTCAGCCCAATCCTTTCAGTGGTTTGGACTGTGCATTGATAGATCACTATATCAGTCAGTCAGTTAGATAAAGATAAGATAAAGATATTTTATTTGCCAAAAACACTGGTACAATCACAAAAATATTAACGTATTACTAAATTATATTAATTACTTAATTAATGTTAATGTGAGTTTCTTGTGAACCCCGAACTAGGCCTGGGCATGTATCTCGGTGGTCCAAGATTGAGAGTAACCAAAAGAATCATTACCTAAGTCATTCGCGTATTACAATATTAAAAAGTGATCACGTAATCTAATATAACAAAGTGATTTAAAAGACCTATTCCTAATTTGTACAAATGACTCCATTTCATTAATAACTCTACTGATTTATATATTTAGATTGCTGTCCAAGTTTAGTCAATATCGTTGACAGTAATTACAGAATACAGATTATAAATAAAACAATAATTTAGATATAAAATAATAATTGAAAAGATATATTTCTTGACATTTGGTTGGAATTCAATAGTCAAAAAGTATTTTTTATATTTGCCACGCTCTACTTTCATAGGTTGATAAACGCTCGACACCAGAGTTGGCCACTCTCATTCGATAAAAAAAGACGAAAACTCTTTCAGCTGTACGAGGAAAGTTAATATCGTCTAATTTAAATGCTCTCTCGCAGCAATTCCCCTGACATGGTGTGTTCTGGTTATATTCTATTTTAGCCCCGCCCCAAGGGAGATACAGCGTAATTGTTTTCACACGAGCGGGAATCGCACGCAATCAGAACATAATATATACTTTACTTTAATCATACATAGGTATTATCCACAATTACCTATGTTTGCTTAGGTATTTGAATGTTTTGATAAAGTGTTTTTTACAGCTACAATATAAAAGATAAAAAGATAAAGAATCTTTATTGATAATGTAAAGTTGTAACATAGGTATAAGTACTAATATCATAGAATATGCTACACAAATTACAATATCTCGTCAAATTGAATTTATAACATTTAGTTTTAATAAAATTTTAGAAGTTACAATGTCAAGTTTTATTAATAACATAAAATGAAAATTTTTGTTATTAAAATCATGTCAAACATAATAATAGGTATGTAATCATACAATATGTCAACATAAATAAATCTAGGTACTGTCACTTTATACAAAAAATAAAATTCAAAAATGTTTATTTGCCAAAAAACTTTGTCACAAAATCTTTCGAATCCTCTGACCTCGTGATATAAATAAATATAAAACAGTAATAATGTGTATACCGATATAAAATTACCGTGAATAAAAGTTTTTAACAGTAATAGCTTTATCCTTATTTTATATTTGGAGAAAGGCGAATTCAATGCTATATTTATTGTTTGTACATATTGTACATCACGGCCTTAAATTCTAACAGCCAATCAAGCAGCTTTCCAATCAAATCCGCCAATCATTTTGAAATGAGAACGCTGTTTCTTCGCCTACGTGACCACTTACGCCTTTTGACATTTTTATCATTGAAATAGCTTTTCAGACAGCCTTTTCGGCGTTCATGCCAAAGATCTAATATTAAACTTAGATGAAACACAAGTGCCGATTTTTAAACCAAAATCAAGCCCACCGATTGCTTATACATATTCAAAAGCAGGTTTACCCTGGTCTTCTTCTCTTAGTCGTATCCCTCACTACTGAAAATCTTGACTCCTTTTGATCTTGTGGACTAGTTGTCGACGTTTGGTGTGTTCTGAATTTTTGATGCTGGATGTATCTCTAGTTCCTAAGTTACTTAGTTAAATATATATGTAGTTTACCCTGGGTGGCAGCAAAAAAACAATATTATGTGAATACAAAGCTAAGCTATGAAGCCGCTTTACGTACAATAAATTCACAGGTTTCTTAATGTTTCTGACAAAAATGTAAAAATAATGGTATATTATATCTAATTTCGTATGCGGTTTTGTAAATTTTCTTACAACGAATTATTTGAAGGCAACCTACATCAGGGAAGTTCTAGTCAAGTAGAGTTTGCTTTCTTTTAATAAGAACAGCAACATAACGACGCTTATCACCATGTCTGACACTCTATCTACGTCCATTACAAAGTCTGTGTTCGCAATGATAGTCCGACGAACTCTAATTAAAGTTGATTCAAGAGAGGTCAAGTAGGAGTGACACTTTCTTAATTGGAATTTTTTGTGGAAATTATTTGGGCGAGAAATTAAGCAAATAATATTTGGTATAAAAGTACTTTTTAATAGCTTTCTGTTCAGGTTAAAATAAGTATTGCTGTTTTGTTTACTACCGACATTATATTAACTAGGAAACTATGCTAGGGAAATTGTTTTAATTTAACATGTTATTTAATTTATTTATCAGCAGGGAAAAATTGAGAAACTGGTTAAGAGTAGTAACTAATTATGTAATCAAACCAAAAAAAGAAAAAACTTTCAGAAGAATTGGTAACTTTCTTTTTTTGAAGTCGGTTAATAATATGGTTGTTTGATAAAAACATGTACATTAACTTTTGTTAAAATGTAAAAAGAAAAGCTCACGAGATAAACAGCATGTTGTCTGGCTAATTTTGCGACGAAACTAACGGAACAAAATAACATTATTGATATGTACATTATGTACTTATAAAAATAAAACAAACAAACAAACAAAAGATTAAACAAACAAACATTATTGTAAACTTTTGCCTAGAAATTACATATAACCCAGTACCACACCGCCCCAGTTCAAACTACACCAAACTTTATTCATTCTTCAATACGGTATTCAAGAACACAATATGGTTACAACAAAGCCATCTGAAGTTAGATTCAATACGTAGTGAATAATACGAGCTACGGACGCGATCTGTTGACAACAATTTATGGGATAGGGGTGCTAACTGGGTAGTAGTAGGGTATCTAGGGTGTAGGTTTTTGGGGGTGTAGGGTATTAAGGGTGTAGGTTTTTGGGAGTGTAGGGTATTTAGGGTGTAAGTTTTTGGGGGTGTAGGGTATTTAGAGTGTAGGTTTTTGGGGGTGTAGGGTATTTAGGGTGTAGGTTTTTGGAGGTGTAGGGTATTTAGGGTGTAGGTTTTTGGGAGTGTAGGGTATTTATGGATGTAGAGTATTTAGGGATATTTCTATGGAATGGATGGTATGATATACTTTGAGTAGTCACCACGGAACAGCACTTCATTGATATCTCAGGCGGTTCATTTCTTGGATTTTACGTGAAGCTAAAATTCTCCATTTATGGTTTAAACATCGAAATGATTGGTCGACAATTTTCGTCTAGTTCAATTCCTTTGACTTTTAACTTACTTTCTTAACACGATATAGCTAAAATTTATTCTAATTATTATTAGCTGCTAATTAGCCAGCCCTACTCCTCACAATTATTGTACCACCAATGCTTGTTAAGGTGGACAGTCGGCGAACAATGTTCGCGCGTCATATTTAACACATTGATTCACTTAACGTACATATATATGGTGGCGAGACTGTACGCTGTTGTATTGTTTCTTGTACTGGCATGTATAGCATGGTTCAAACAGAATTGAAATACAACAGTGTTCATTTCATAGAGCTATGTTGCTTCATTTATATTTGATTTGGCAGAAATTAAGTAAGACTAAGGAGTCCGGAAAGCGATGATTGGGGGTACGTTTTGCTCTAATTTCACCCATACGTTGAGTTTTAACAACAATAAGTTAAATAAGCGATATAAGTGGTTTTCCTCTGGGAATTTACTGAATTCGGAAAGCTTTTAATCATTTACAGTGATCCATTATTCAGAGGAGTTTGAAAGACTTATATTTTTGCGGTTTTGTTCCTTAGTCCTAGGTGAAAATTTTGAAAATATGTATGTTCCTCATATTTTCCCGCCCGGAATATTTGTATAGTATTTCCAAACCTCTATAAAATATTATTGAATACAAAATACAGAGCAGCTTACAGTTGCAATAAAATGTTTACTTAAAACGCATATATAAAACCATTGTACAAACCTATACGCTTGTGCAAAAGTAAATATCACAACATACGCTTTACTGGTTTTAATTTTCCAAACTGGGTGTTCCAGTCCATGTTTACCGCCGTTAAATATGAATTTCATTAATTTCCAATACTCACTATTTTCACTCGACAAACTCACTCTATTTGTTGGTAAATATCAATATACATTTTAACAGACATGGCACTGACACTGTTCATAATGTTTCATTAATATGAATTGAATCCATGCTCAGTCCGCAATAGTTATTGTCTCTCGTGCCTGTTTTGTATGGAACAGCAATGTTATGGAATGCGTGGGAGTTCTCACAATATTGCACACGTTTGGTAGATTACTTGGAAATAGTTTGTCTTAGATTAGAATATGATACAATAACGAAAGAGATTGATTAAGATACTCAGGGTTAAGATATATGGTGTTTTTTTTTGCGTTGAATTAATAAATAATATTGAAATGTTCTTTATTCTAGGATATAAGTTAAGTTAACCTACTTGCACACTCTAAAAACTTTTGTAACTGAAGCATGTTTTCGAGGAGTTTTTTTTTTACAGAACAAGTACTTAGTTAAATAAACGCTATCAAAAATGTTTCGTTTGCTATGAAAATTAAGGTAAATCTTCAAACGGTTTGAATGTCCAATAAAAAAATTCACATTTTGGTACAGGACAAATGACATGTTAACAAAAACTTAAATGAAATATGAGAGCATGTTTATTTTCTATTGTCAATTTCCAAAAGTCCGAGAACAATCAATTATGAACTAAGTAAATAGGCAAAGCAGGTAATCGAGACCCATGTAGTAGGTAAAGTGTATGCTCACAGGGGTGTGCCCTACATAGGTGGTTCTGCAACCAACCAACATACATACATCATGTCATACAAATGTATGTTTGTATGTCGCCCAACGTGCCACCGAGGATTGTGCGCGTTTCCACTGTTTGGGGTTTGTTGTCATATTTGTTTAAGGAAGGAAATGTAATAAGAAAAATTTTAACAAAAAGAAATGTGTGTTTTTTGTACTGTTTGTTAGTATTGTTTCGATTTGCGAGTTGTTTGAATTGCGGGGAGAAGACGAGTCGGTTGGTTGCCTAACATTCGAGAATGGACCGGGATCAAAAGTGCCGCGGAATTGTTTCGCTTGGCAATGAACAAAATAAAGTATGCAGAGCTGACTGCCAGCCTTCACTAGCTGGCGAGGCGCCATAAGAAGAAGATTGTTTCGAGTAAAATTATAGCGTGAATAGTTTAAAAGTGAGTGTGGCTCAGCTGTTCCAGTGTCTGCTTTTCATCCAGACGTACCCTGGTTCGAATCCGCCCTACACCAATGACTTATATTTTCAAGTTATGTGTGGATTTGCACTCGCTTAGCGGTGAAGGAAAACATCGTGAGGAAACCGACATGTTTGAGGACCACAATATCCGAGGACATGTGTCTTCCGTGGAAGGACCTGGGCGCCCACCACAATGTATCTGCCCAAGAAAACTCCCCTAACGAATTAATTCTGCGGGGGAGTCACGACCCTCAGTCATGGAGAAATACGACTCAAAGAGAGAGAGAGTTTAAAAGTGACAAAAAATGTTTTAAAAAAAGCCAGGTACCTACAGAGTTTTGTTGGGAAAGTTGAGTCCTAAAAATGTATAAAACGCCCATAAAATAACAAGGAAAGACTGACGCAATTAGTCATTAATCAAATTTCTTTTAGTTAAAATATACAAACACAATTCAATTTAAACAGAGACAAGAACAATATCTCAACTATAAGAACATAATGAAGTCATCAAACGCATTCTTCATTCATAGAGGCACACACAATTGGCTGCGACTGACACACTCTTGGCACATCACGACATTACTATACGTCTATACTTTAGTTAGAGGATTGTATGAGGTAGTAAAGTAACATTTGTTTTGTGTGAAAAAAAAATTCTATAAGTAAATCTTAATATATTTAATAGTAGTAAAAGTGTTTACTCCCAATACGCTTGGGCAGCGCGGGAGTTCAAGTCCACCACCCTCCACGTTACAAACAAATAAATAATCACAAATTGCAAGACATCACAATATGTACATATAATATACGCTCTCTCAAAAGTAGCGACAGAATAGTACAACTGGAACACGCTCTCCAGAATATTAATTATGACATTATTGGCATTTCTGAAGTTAAAATAACAGGCCATAGCAAAATAGAAAAAGATAAATATTTATTGATGTATAGAGGAGACAAAAAAGCGAGAAACGGTGTCGGCTTTATTGTGGCTTCACATCTAAAGAAAAACATCAAGGACTTTAAGACATATTCTGATTGAGTAGTGAGGTTGGATGTATGCTTAGAAGATGACACTGTTATCAATATTATACAAGTATATGCACCGACTACGAAATCAAAAGAAAACAAGACAAATAAAGGGAACGATAAAGAAGTTTTACAATTCTACCAAGACATACGAAATGCACTAACGGGTACAAGTAGAGACACTATTATTATGGGAGACTTTAATTCCAAAATCGGGAACCCACTGCCAGAGGAAAGTGATATATGTGGCCCATACGGATACGGGGAAAGAAATCATAGAGGCGAACTTTTGCTACATTTTTGTTTTGAACAAAGGTTGTTCATAACAAATACAATGTTTAAAAAACATCTCAAGCAAAGATGGACCTGGAAATCACCATCAGGCAATACGCTAAACGAAGTTGACTTCATCCTTGTAAAACAAAAACAAAAAGTCATGAACACAGAAGTACTTTCTGTAAAGTTTTCCTCAGACCACAGAATGTTAAGGCTATCTTATAGAGCCAACTTAAATAAAAAACGTCGCTCAAAGTACGGACACAACAATAAAAATTACACGCCTATTGAGATAGAGTTGTTAAAAAACTTAATGTCACTACATATACAACAAACGGTACGGGAGAGCATTAACGACGCTTACCAGGCAACTATCTCTACTATAAAAGAATGTGTTACGAAGCTACCAAGTATCACAAAGGAAATAAACCCACAAATAATTACAGAAGATGTTAAAAATCTCATAAATGAAAAAGAAGAATTAAAGAAACTTTCAAACAGGACAAAAGAACAAAGAAATAGACTGAAATACATACATAAAAAAATCGTGAAGTTAATAAAAACAAATCAGAAGAATTTGAAAATGCAGAGCATGGAAAATGAACTTGAAAAACGTAGCTCAATAAAACGAACTAGAAAAGTATTTGACTCTACCAAACAATGGATTCAAGGAATTGATAACTCTGAGGGACAAACAATTACAGGCAGAAATGATATTCTAAAAACGGCGACACAGTTTTATTCAACTCTATACTCGAGCATGGAGTCAGCAGAACCACTATCAACACATCCAAAAACGACAAAAAATATCCCAGATCTATTAAAACATGAAGTAGAACGCGGAATAAGCAGCTTGAAGAAAAATAAAGCTCCGGGAGAAGATGGTGTCTCGTCGGATACTTTAATAGCAATGCTAGAGCCACTGACACCCCAGCTGACAATACTTTTCAATAAAATAATAGAACAAGAAGAAATTCCTAGAGACTGGCACCACTCTATAATAACTCTGCTCTACAAAAAAGGCAATCCGAACTTGATGGACAACTATCGACCAATTAGCTTACTTCCGACTCTATACAAACTATTTTCTTCAATCATTCTCTTTCGGCTAACCAAAGCCTTGGACAAGCAGCAGCCTCGGGAACAAGCTGGGTTTCGGAAGGGGTTCTCTACAGTTGACCATATATTCACGCTCACACAGTGCATCGAACGTTGCGTCGAATACAACAAAACACTCTACCTGGCATACGTAGACTACACTAAAGCCTTTGATTCGTTATCCCACAAATACCTGTGGGAGAGTTAAGAAGAACAGGGTATAGAAGAAAAGTATATCACAATCCTTAAAATGATTTACAGTAACACAAAAGCTAAAATAAAAACTGAAAAGATCGGTCCATCTTTCAACGTAAAGCGCGGAGTAAAACAAGGCGATCCAGTATCGCCAAAGCTTTTTACGGCAATTCTAGAGTCCATGTTTCGAAATCTGGAATGGTCAAGTTACGGATTAAATATAAACGGAGAGCGGCTGACGCACCTCCGTTTCGCGGACGATATTGTGATCATAGCCGAAACGCACTGCGATCTACAAAACATGCTCGACTCTCTCGACACAGAAAGCCGAAAAATAGGTCTTTGTATGAACTTTACCAAGACTAAGGTGATGACAAATGGGATTCAAAGACCTATTTCAGTTGGCGGCGTAAACATAGAATATGTCAACGAATACATATACCTTGGCCAGCAGATAACTTTTACCGACTCTACCACCAAAGAAATCGATCGCAGAATCGCCATTGCCTGGAAAAAGTATTGGGCAAACAAGGACGTGTTTAAAAGCAAACTGCCAATATATTTAAAGAAAAAACTAATGGACAACACGATCCTGCCGTCGCTCTTATACGGTTGTCCAACTTGGGCGTTAAACAAAAAGCTCATACAGAAAATCACCACTTTTCAGCGAGCTGCGGAGAGATCGATGCTGGGTCTAAAACTTATGGATTAGATTAAAAACGTAGATATCAGAAAAAAGACTAAGGTTCTAGATGCCGCATCGATGCTCTGCAAATTAAAATAGAAATGAGCAGGTCACATTGCCCGAGCGACTGATGGCCGGTGGAGTGAACGCATCCTCCACTGGCATCCCCGAGACACGACCCGCAGCAGAGGACGGCCCCGCTCCAGATGGAGCGACGACATCGAACAGGTTGCCACCTGTTCGATGTCGTCGCTCCATCTGGCGCTATCTGGACACGAGCGGCACAACACCGAGCGAGATGGCAATACGAGGAGGAGGCCTATACCCGTGTTTGGGTGCCTAGTTAATATATTATTTTTAATTATTAGAATTGTGTAAACCTACTAAATAACAGGCAAATAAAGGCTTTTTTATTTTTTTTATTTATAAAAGTGTAGTGCAATATCCAATTTATTACGTGTTAAGTACGCCAGCTTTACGGATTTCCTTTAGTGTTGTCCAAACTAGGTTACCTGGAAGAGATCACTTTAGTGATAAGGTCGCCCAATGTCCCTGGTTACCTTCCACCTTTATGTTAAATATGTTCTTCTTTATTTGGTGTACAATAAAGTATATTTGATTGATTTGATTTATTACAATGTCTATCATCATCACCATCATATTATGTAGGTACATTAATATTAATCATTAAAAAATAAACAATAACTGAATACAATGTACCCGCGCCATCTCACCTAACTCATAGTATTAAACGGTCAATATGCAGTGAATACATACATACATACACGTACATATGTGTGTGTCTATTAGCTTTGCATATGTGTGTGTGCGCTCTTGTCTAACCGATGGTCGGTACAACACGAAATGTAGCCATTTTTTATAACATTTAAATTTAGATCGAATTAGTTTTTGATGAAAGATCGATTCAATGCTAATGAGATGGTAATTATTCGGTTTAGTGTGTGCAGCAATTGTTTTTTTTTTAATAGTAATTACCATTTTTTCCATATTTTATTGAAGCATTTGGTAGCAACCGTTTTTATTTGTAGTCAAAATATTTCAACGTTCTATTTTAATTATTACCACCCAATAAAATCAAACTGAACTCAGATGTTCTTACAAGCAATTATAGCAGTTATCAAGCAAAATCATTCGAGATTCAGTAATTGCTTGTAATTCCGTTTAACTAACTTGAAAATTAAATTCAATTGAAGCGTAATAACGCCGCCTTTATAGATGCTCAAATTGGAACACAAAGTCAAACAAACAAAACATTCTTTCCTCCATTTTTTGGATCATTAACTCGCAGAAATCGCGCCGTATTGAAACCTATTTATTTGAGAAAAACTAATTGAGTGTTGCATGATACATTCTTTCTCAAATAGAGCGTGTTAGCGCGACCACTCCACTCGAATACCATTAGCATTCAAGACAGTTTGTGTACCATCACTCGTACACCGTTCTATTTTTAAAACAATTTGCGCGCCAAAATTTATAACCTCAAAAAAGGTTTGTTGCTTTTTTGACGTAAAGTGCAGTTTGTATTTAGCCAGTGTCAGAAAAAGTTGAAAAATAGTTCGGCATCAACAAGTTGGTGCCAAAAAGGTTTCACGTAACAGTTTATTGTGTAAGTGAGATTGGTGCGTGTGTGTGTGAGTGTCGTATGTGTGAGTGCAGAGGAATTATACAGTAATCGAATTAGGCATAATTAGATTAGTTTTGCGGCGGCATTCGTGGCATGTCACGCAAGGTAATATGGGTTAATGTTGCTGTGCGTATTTTTCTGTGTTACCGAGTTTATTTGCTGTAACAGAGTGTTTTGTTGTAATTTACCGGGATTACAGGTATTGTTTTCGTAAAATATATTATAATAGCCACTTTTGGATTTAATATAATATGTTTTACAGTAAGAATAATTTGGATATATGATGTACTTATCTATGTATGTATATTTTATTACACATTTAAAAATGTCTATGTTAATGTATCAAATGCATGGTCGTATTATGACGTGTGTTTTTGATAATTGTATAGGGGGCGGGCGAATAGATAAAATAACTAATAAATCAGAACCAATATTTTAATTACTTTAATTCATGTCTAATACGAGTATGTGTGTTAATGCCTAAGCATAAACCATTCAAGTCTTATTCAGTTTATTTCTCTAGAAATCCTTATCGCAGTACATATCATAACTTCATCTTATAGATGGATAAGTCAGAGGTCAATGGATGAATGGTTATAATCGATCAATCATTTATTATTGATAGAACTATCGAGCCATTCTGACATACCTTATTGAGTTTAATTGGGTTTGAATATTATAAACTATAGTGGTTATAAATCGATTCAGAGATACGGTGATATTGAAAATAATTATTTAGTGATTCGTAGCTTTTTAGTAAAATAAATGCTTGGATTAAATTTAATACAGGCATTTTGCAAATGGCATTCAATGTATCTGGACACTTTTTAAAATTGTCCTGTTATGATGTTATTACGAGTATATTGCAGTAGCCGCTAAACCATTAGAGGAACCTAGGGCTGCTTGAAAACTCTAGCACCAGAGCTGACCCCTCTAAAACATAACATACATAATTTTTTTATTCACCTAGAATAACTCTCGACACGACATAATTTTTATTTAACTAACGATATTTCTTTTATTAGGTTTCTATGTGATAATAAACCACCTCAGATATTACTCCCGTATTTCTGAAGATACTATTGATATTTAGTATTGCATTTGACCGCAGTAATATCAGGCAACGTTGTGGTCGACGACGAAACATAATTATCTAATTACAATAATCCATTTCAACCGATTATTAAGTTAATTTTGCAAAAATGGTAAAAAGGTGACAAATACAGGCTAATAAATCAGGTTGAACTTATAAGGCTCTATATTTATTATTTCAAAATTGAAAAAAGTAAAGACACTTAGCTAAGTGCCGTAAATGTCTTGTTTGCATAAACGAAACCATTTCAGATAGTCAATTTAAATTGCTATTAGCCGCAAATGAAAGACACAAGCAAGGAGTAATATAATACCAGGACACAAGTTTCTTTTTAAAATTGAACGAGTCCAACTAGCTGTTAGGCCCACAGGCACAACATTCTTAAACATATTTAGCAACAAAATATCCTAGACAGTAAAATGGCTCAGTTCATACAAATGGGTAAGCACGGTCCATCTTAGGCCATAGACTTTGCTTGCTATCAGGCAAAATATGGCCAAGTGCAAACCCGTTCAAGTTAAAAAAATGAGCCGCAGACGTATATAGGTATAGTTTGTAGTCTTTATTCTGTGGTATAGTATATAATTATTTCATGTCAAGCTTACGTTCCATTCCAGGGAAGTGTAAAGCTGATCCCAGACAATCTGTCGGAGCTCTGGGAGCAGAAATTAAAACATAAAAGAAGCAATTTTGGTAAGCTTTCTTCAACTTACTTATCTCGTTTGCCATCTGCGAGATGGATTCGCGAATAATTTGTTACACGGAAATGTTTTCCAAGAAATAAGTCTTGATGTTGTAATCTTTGCTAAATTACCTCCTATTTTGTTCGTATTTGTAATGTTAAAGGGTTACCAACTTGTACAATAATATGTATATTGTATAAACATAACAAGTATTTTTTCACATAACGTTAACATTTATACCATCAAGTTGTTTGTGGTTGAAACTGATGCATAAAAATAATTTAGTAACTGAAACATGATGTCAGTGTATAAAAAACAATATTTACACCTATTAACACTAATTAATAGAACTAAAAAAGAGTATTTACATCTAAACTAAATTTAAACAATCTACATGTGGTATGGAGCCAAGAACGCTGGCTGCATTCCCATAGAAATCCTTTGCGCAAGGAACCAGCCAGCGTTCTTGTCACTAGTGATGTCAATCAATAAATAATTTTTTTATAAAAGACTTAGTGCTTTTACCCCACGGACCAAAAGTTTCGAAGCTAAGCGGTACGAAAATATAATCAGTCGATAATGATGTATATTTTCGCCGCTTGGCTTCTTCTGCTGCGTCCGCCGCGGATCCTGCCGCTTGTACTGTTCCACTGAGGCGAGAAGGAGCTAGTGTATCGACGCAAGTTGCGTCCCATACAAGAGCTTTTCCCCACTCCCAGGGAATCAGTGTGAGGCCATCGGGGCGCCTACCATCGTCACGGACCATGCCAATCGGTTCAAGAAAGTAGTATAGTTGTCAGTGTATTGGATTAGAAAGAAAGTTTATTTTTTAATTTTAAGAGGCTTGAAGACAGCTTTTCTAATGACAGTTGAAGTTAACTTGGTATATTTATATTCTAAACATTAACTAGTCATATGAAACAGCAGTTAGTAAATTAATATCTCTGCATTTCACCTATTTTAATCAAAGATACGATATACGCTTGCAGTGTATAAAGAAACCTAACGTTACTTTATGGTTTGTACAAAATTGCCGCAAAATTTTAAAGACTTTCCACGGACATCCTTATACCATTATACATAACTCATTATAAATACATACAAATACATACACACACCTATTTACGTGGCATTTTAGTAATTTTCCTTAGCAACGTGTGATAGAGCATGTCGCATTTGTATTCGAGGCTCGGAGAATGAATTTCACGGTTTTCAGGCAATTTGTTCAGTGGTTTGTATTGACTTAACAATACCTGATAAATACTCAGAAGGTAGAATTTTCGACATTTCAGACAGTCTGTAAATTTACATGTTACAGATATTTTTTGTATTATTTTGTAATTTACAGTTTTAACGTTCTGAAAGTTACAGTAAAGTTGGCATCAGATTAGCCTTATACATAACAACAATTATTTAAAAACAAACCTTCATATCAGAGCAAAAGTGTGTTCCGCTCCCACGCTACGTCGGAGTGACGAATCTTCATGATTTTGATATGGTGGTAGTAATGTAATAACATGTATCTAATAATATAACAAACATTTTATATAGAAAATCTGATATGTGCAATTTTATCAACATTATTGTCAGGTTTAACGAACAAAAACTTTGATATAAGTACCTAAAACGTAGGAAAGAGCGTGCTTATAATAAAACTTCAGTATTTTCAGCGTATTATAACAGGATATTTTCACCGTGCTGTAGTAAGAAAATAGCAGAGCTGTATACAATAATACGTTTGTTAAGAAATAGCAGCTGTTATTTCTCAGCAGTTTATACTGAGAAGCCTGCTATTGTGTTCGTCTTGGAATTCATACGACGTGCGATCCGATGTATTTCCTAGAGGTTCTATGAACTTCTCTCTTGAGTCGTATTTCCTCATAACTGAGGGTTGTGAGTCCCCCGCAGAATTAATTTCGTAGGAGAGTTTTCATGGGCAGATACATCGTCTATGAACTTAGAGCCTTGTATATAACTGCTAAGATAATTAACAATTATAGTCGATGCGTCTTTATTTTAACGAGTCGTTAAGTGACAATGAAGCTATAATACAAGGGATGAAAAATATAAACTAAAATCTGATAAAATTGTTAAAAAAAACAAAACATGTGAATATCGAAATTAAATATTTGATTAAATTAAGCCAACTTAGTGGCCTAAGAACTTATATTTAAGCATACCATAAAAACATTTTTATAACGTATCGAGCACATATTTGTTTAATTAGTTTGGAAACACTACAGCGATTATTATCCGTTCTTAGGTCCACTTGCCAAACGTTATTTAAACAAAATTTCTTTATAAAATCTATACTTCTATACTAATATTATACAGCTGAATGTTGTATGTTTGTTTGTTTTTTTTTTGTCAGGAATTACTGGTGCGAATTGAAAAAATCTTTTTGTGTTAAATAGACCAGTTATCAAGGAAGGCTTTAGGCTATATAACATCACGCTGCAACTAATAGGAGCGAAGAAACAATAGAAAATGTGGAAAAAACGGGGAAAAATATTCATCTTTGAGGGCTTCCGTTGCATGCGCTGCGAAAACGGTTCAAGATATCAAAAAAATGTCTATGAAAGAAATATTTCTCTTGAAATGATCTAACAAAATGTCTTCAACAGTATATGTCTATGTTTTAAGGTTAACTCACTGGAACCGTTTTTATGGTAATAACTATTCCACGCGGACGAAGTCGCGCGCATCAGCTAATAATTGATAAATGTGTGTTGTTGGGCAAATGGTACTCGTAAGCCTACCATATTTACTATTCCTATTTTTTTTATAATAACGTTGGTCATAACAACCCATTGTTTCGTATGTGTCATTTGTACAATGAACTCAGTAGGAATGTACTAAACTAGATATATTTCATCACAACTTAACTAAAATCAAAAACCTACTTAATACATGTAATATAACCGGTTATAATAGTGACGTTCTCTATAAACTTTAAAAGTATTAAACCTTTTTTTACAATATAATGTATATTGTAAAAAAAGTTGTATACAATAGTTAAACTTATAAATTTACAATTGTTTCACATATTCTATAAGATCAAGTTTCTATTTTATTATAAATTTTAGTTTGTAAGTGGTTTCTGTGTCTAATATGAATAAATAAATAAACCCATCAATTGATAAGGTAATCATAGTACTTTATTTAATTATATGACCCTATTTATATGCTGGGTAATATTGCACCTGCTTTATACAAAATCCAGGCTATCCTATCTCCTTTACAATGAACATTACGATACCGGGTTCGTATCAAATAGCAAAGCGCACCTGAGGCTACGAGTTCTATCTTACAAAGTACTTATTTTCCATAAGATTTTTCTTTTACAAATTATAAACGTTTTTTTCCTACAATGATTTCAATTTCGATTTCTTTCGATTCGACACAATATCCCTTTTCCACTTCCAATTAATATTATGAAAGGGAAGTAAGGATGTGCATTTGTGTGTGTGTGTGTTACTTCTTAACGCTCAAACAGCTGAGTGAATTTGGAATAGGGGTAGATAAGACCCTGGATTAACTAGTTACTTTTCATTTTAAATTAAAAAGCAACGTATGCCTTAAATATACATTATAATAACACTCATATTAAGAGCTTTCTCTGTTTTCTAAGGGTTTTCTAGTAGTACTCTGACTAGGTATTTGTAACATAATTATGAAAGAAAAAACCGGCCAAGTGCGAGTCGGACTCGCGCACCGAGGGTTCCGTACAAACCTGCAAGGTTAAATATTTTGTGATGTAACTAAAAATTTATGGTTTTCGTAATTTTTCCTTTATCTATGCTATAAGACGTTGCTTCGTACCAAATTTCAAGATTCTGAGTTCACGGGAAGCACCCTGTAGGTTTTGATTCCCTTGCAAGTGTCGAAAATTTGCGGCATAAATGGCTGTATCTTTTGATTGCGTTGGCTTAGAAGTTTGATTTTTTCACAGCTTCAAGGGACAATAGACCTGAGTAATTGATATAAATTTCAGCTTCATACCTCTACGCGTTCCTGAGAAAAAGGGTCTTGACAGACGGACGGACGGACGGACAGACGGACAACAAAGTGATCCTATAAGGGTTCCGTTTTTTCCTTTTGAGGTACGGAACCCTAAAAAACATCATTGCTCAAGCAAATCTTGCAATTAAATATTCACTCGCCCAAACGCACTAAAAACATCCAGTTTTCAGCTCATCGACCTCCTCACATTTTTTCCTTTATGAAGCACCAAAAATAACAGTATTCGTTTGTTTGTAAACAAAGCCGCGTGCTCCCCAGCAGATGGCATCACAAAGTTAAATCTTTATGTTGAGTCGCTCGAGTGTGACGATCTTTAGTTTCAACTTTTTCTATAACACGAAATGTACTAAATGATGTGCTGAATGTTTTCGTTGTAAATTAAGAAGGTCCATTTCCAAAATAGGAGGATATATTATTATTTTTTTATAAAGGAATGTGTAGATGGTCAATTAATTATCTATAGTTAAATACTAAATAGATAGATATATATAGATTTTGCTAAAACTTAGCTATGGATACTCGATCAACACATTTAAAAAAACCTACATAAATGTTAGCTCAGCTCATACGTTTGAGCTACATACGACAATTTCTTAATTAAATTATTATTATCCACTATCTGGCATACATTGGATAAAAGAAAATACTTTCAAGTAAAAAAAAAACATACAACACCATTAATAGACACACATAACCAAATTCACAGATGTCACACTTATAACATTCCTGACACTGTCAGTTACCAACCAGAAAACTTTTCATATTATGTTAGGATATAAGAAAGAAAGAAAGAAAGAAATATTTATTAAAATCATAAACATTACAAAACAAATAAATAATTATTATTATCATGTAACACTATGATTTCTTGTCATAATTGTTTTTACATACATTCCTGTAAAAATATTTAGGTAAGATTGTATCATATTATACCTTTATAATAAAAGAATAATTACAGATTTTTAATACATAAAAGAAAAAAAGATAATATAGGATAAAACTCCATCACAAACTACTAAAGTGACCAGAATCACAATTGACTCTATTGAGTTCAAATGCTTGACCTTCTGCAAAACGTGGGAACTTAATATCAGACAAGTGTATTTTTGCACATAGCTATTTTGCAATATGTCATAATGTTTAAATTTATTCTGCTGGGGAGTCACGACCCTCAGTCATGAGTAAATGCGACTCAAAAGAGAGTTGTAGTAATATAATCTCAGAGCAGTTGATGGTGAGTTTATTCATGATTCTGTTAGTAAAATTAATTACCCAATAAAATAATTATAAATGAGATTGCACGGTGTCTGACACGAAAATAGAACAATATTGTAACGCCATTAAAAATGCTTTATTAAATGAAATATTGCATATTTATTTTGTACCCAATTTTATCCTAACATTTCCACAGTATTTTCTCTACAGAAAATGAGCGTTTATTTTCTTTTTCAACATACTGCTAACTGCTATTGAAAATCATATAATATTGAAAAATATTGAAAATAATACACATAATTTCCGCTAGAAATCTGTCTGTTTTTCTTCCAAAAGGTACCTTTAATTGCGTGTTTGTTGGTGAAGCCGTGTCAGAAGCTCTTAGGGCGGCTTGATAAACTCTCGAAACCAGAGTTGGCCACTCTCATTCGATAAAAAGAAATTTGTGAGCGAATCCAGACTAGTTAGTAGTGTCGGAGATGGGAACCTAACTGGATTGGAGCGAGCCGGGACCAATCTAACCCTATTTAAAGTTTCTCCTGAGTACAGCAATATCTTGGTATTCCTATTCAAAAATCAGTAAATCTTCAGATAAACATCAGCCTGGCAGTAGCCAAACGAGAACTTTTTAGGAATAATTTTGTTTTATTTTTTTCACTTTTGAATGCCTCTGGCTTATTCCATAATATTTTCTACAATGACTATGCATAACATAGTAATTCTAGGGTCTCTTAATTACCACCATATCAGAAATCACGTTTTTTTTAAAGTGTCAAAACAAACTTCTTTGTTATTAAGAAGCTTTAAAAAAAGGAAATTTTCATATATTTTTGTGTTATATTGTATGAAATTGTCGTACTAAAGTCCTCTCTTTAAGCTTATTTGTGTGTAGTCTGGGTGTAAATTGATTAACCTCTCGATATTGGATTACGAGCGGAGCAGGCGGCGGGAGCTAGTCAAACAAGTAATTGTTGGTTTGTTTGTTGATCACAGCTGGTGTTGCGGTCGCTTTTTAATTTGTCTTGATATGTTTGGTTTGAGAGTCGAGACGTTATTTGTTTATTTTTATTCATCGCTTATCAATTTTTGCAGAAAATAAGAGAATATTGGGGTTTACAATTATCTTTTTTTTATTTGGCTCTAAAATGCCAAACACCCACTGCAAACACCTAATTCAACCAAACAGTGAATTATTCTTTTTTGACTAAATTCATTTATTACCTACATCTAATTTTATTCTAAATTTAAAATCGCCATTAAACTTGTTATAAAAATCGAATTTAAAATTCACGTTCATTTGTTAGGACACTTAAAAACGAAGCAATAACATGTTTCTCATTAAAATATAATGGGTCTTGTTTTTATTAAAACTCATATTTACTGTTACGATAACATTATTTTATGTTAGTAACGAGTTCACATGTTATTTTTTATGAGTAACAAAAACATGCTTTACTTTTCAGTTAGGCAACTATATACTTTTTTTATATAAAGTTTAAATAAATATAAAATAAATAAATATTCCGGGACAATGCACACAGCGCCATCTAGCCCCACACTAAGCAAACGCTTGTGTCGTGGGTACTAGATAACGGATATAATACTTATATACTTTTATTTTGTAAATACATACTTATTATACATACAAACGACCAGACTCAACACAAGTAATTTTTTTTTTATAATGCATAAATACTTGTATACAACTGCTCTTAGTTACAGCACAGAATACAAAATACAATGGTTACAGTATCTAGCGTAAATAGGTATCTTCTAGGTAAGCGTGTTACACTCAAGTCTGTAGTCAAACGTTAACCTATCCCACCTAAAACAAAGAAGACTAAAAATAAAATCTACCTATCAAAGAAATTAAGAAAAACATTTTGGTTCTTCGATCAGGAAATATCTAAATATAGGAAAAACAGTAGATAAGTCTCTTGTATAAATAAGTTTGATTCAGCGTTTTGTTCGGCTTATAATAATACAGTAATTACATAGGTTCTCTGATGTAAAACATTTGTCAAAGACGTACAAAATTCATCTGTTTCCAACATCAGTTCCTTAACTGCAGTAAACTATCGAAACGAGTGCGCGTGGCAAATAAAGGGACAGCAATTTTCCGATCCTCGCACCGAAATTACAACTTTTGTGTGATTTACCATCCATTTTTCCTCCCATGCTCGGCTGGCAGCCCGACCCCAAAGAAGTCGATTTTTATGACAGGTCTACGTCACGCGTGTGTATGTGTGTATGTATGTCTGCTCACTCAGCGCCCTCTACTCATTGCATGGAAACAATGGAACACAAAACGCCAAGAACTACCGGGCATTACGCCTTAATTCATTAATTTTACAAACCACACACCAAATCAAAATAGTTTTTATTGCTTTGAGATATGAGTCAAAATTGTGTGAGGAATTTTAACTAACTTTGCGCAAGCTAGCTTCAGTGTCTAAAGGGGTTGTCATAGAAACTGTAAAGTTCTGCGCGCGCATCACTCACACACGCGCGCGTCTACACGGCTTATTGTGCGGGTGTGCGTGAGGCGGGTAGCGTAGTACAGGCGACCACAGAAGTGGCTGCAATATTTGATAGTTAATTGATTTAATACAAGTTTCGCTATTTAAATTATTATCATTTTTGAATTAGAGTTATATGGACTTATTTGGGAACACTTCGGCTTTAGTTTATGTTATATACATTTTGAATTTAAGTGGTTTTATTTGAACTTGAGAATCGAAATTAGAAGAACCAAAGAAAAATAACAACTATTTAAAATGTTCTTATATTTCTTAAAAAGTAGTTTGTTAAAGAACCCCAGTATGTAATAATATTACAGCTCTTATTTTTCACTTAGCTTGCACTCGTTTGAATTCCATTAGGAAACTTTACTACGCAATGTAAAATTTGCTTTTAAATTTCACGAGACGCCTGTATATCATGTAACGCTCTGTGGTCCGTAATGTACGAGACATAAACAAACACCCGCATTCATTATCATAAAATGCCACTTTTCCTCGCGTCTGTACCTCTCCCGTCCCTCCTAATACAAACTGTACCGGTGTGTGCGTGAGTCCTCGTCCGTACAGCGTGTTGACATGTGTGCGTGCTTCGTTCCACAGATTCTGCGCCATGGACCCCAGTATACTCGCAGCCATGGACAAAGAGGCACTGAAAAAGCAGATCGAAAACATGAAATACCAGGCCTCTATGGAGCGCTGGCCGCTATCGAAAAGCATTGCAGCGTGAGTAATTACACTTTCAAATAATATCGCAGTGGTGACGTCATTAGTGCTCGAGCTCATTAGCCCGGGAGTGGTCCCCGAGTGCCGTGTTGAAGGAATTTAGTGCTTTTTCCAAGGACATGAGGTAGTGAATCGCTTGGGGTGAGACGGGTAGGCGTTTGTCCTTTCGAATTACTTTTGTTTTTTTCTAATTTTAGAATGTGTTGAATTCCTTGAAAAAATTTCATCGATCGCAATATTTGGCTTGATTTTTTATTTTGTTGTGTTCTTTGATTGCTGATTGTTTGATGTCAATGTCAGTTTTGACGTTGTGGTTTGACACTGCTCACTGCTGTTATCGATCTTCGGTGTCATTACACTTATTAGCGGTACGTAGTTTTAATTGCTGAATGTTACACAGAAGTTTCACAATTCTTACGTATCTACATCCTGAAACGTGTTTTTTTACTAAGCTTCTTTATTATAACATATTTTAGTTAATAATATTAAGCAAAATGTATTTAAAATAGATTGCATTAGCATTTTTATAGTAGTTTAGGTTACTAAAATATATTTAAAGTATTTAGCCACCAAGTTTTATAGTATTTGCATATCTGATGCTATTTTTAGTTTATACCTATAAATGTAAGTGACCTCAGTCTAACATTTCAATATGTATACAATCAACTAGCTGCCTAATTGTGTTATTCTTCACACGGAATAAATTATAATGTTGATTTTATTCCTATTTTGTACATTATTTACATGAAAAAAAACCGGCCAAGTGCGAGTCGGACTCGCGCACCGAGGGTTCCGTACAAACCTGCAAGGTTAAATATTTTGTGATGTAACTAAAAATTTATGGTTTTCGTAATTTTTCCTTTATCTATGCTATAAGACGTTGCTTCGTACCAAATTTCAAGATTCTGAGTTCACGGGAAGCACCCTGTAGGTTTTGATTCCCTTGCAAGTGTCGAAAATTTGCGGCATAAATGGCTGTATCTTTTGATTGCGTTGGCTTAGAAGTTTGATTTTTTCACAGCTTTAAGGGACAGTAGACCTGAGTAATTGATATAAATTTCAGCTTCATACCTCTACGCGTTCCTGAGAAAAAGGGTCTTGACAGACGGACGGACGGACGGACAGACGGACAACAAAGTGATCCTATAAGGGTTCCGTTTTTTCCTTTTGAGGTACGGAACCCTAAAAAGGAGAAAGGGTTTTGAAATTTTGTACGATTTTCAACTGGTATGATACATACTAAATTGAATTGTTTTGTATGTATTTAAACCTATGACACACGTTTAATGTACAATGTCACTCTAAAGTCCTAATATTATCTAAAAATGAATCCAAATTAAAAAAAAGATAAAACAGCAAGCAAGTTTGTTTATTACAAGAAAATAATCTTTATAAGCATACAAAGAAATGAGAGTTTTTGGACTGTTCTTTAGATGTATATGAATCTGAGTCAGTAAATTCATGAAATATTAATAAAATTTCATGCGCCGTATACACGTGACTTTTATGGTTAATACCATTTTCCTTATTTACAGTTTTTTCCTCATATTCCCAGCTGTATTATGTATTTTTGTAAAAGTTTGCTCAACAAGCATTAACGCTGTAAATAAACATATGAATTTGGTTTGGCTAATTTGTGTGGAGCACGTTAGGTTTTCAAAATACTTTTAATTGCGTTTTTTATGTATGAAAAAGGCTAAAAAAATATTACTAATGTATCACAAAACCGAAATTCAGTTTTTATTTAGAAATGCAATAAGCACAGATAAACTATTATTATCACTTACCTTGTAAAACTAAGGAAAATATCATTTATATTCGGCAGTTTAATTATAACATGCCATGGCCGTTACGATATTCAATATTTAAAATATATCAAATCTAATAACGGGTGGTAGGTGACCAAGAATTTTATGGTTGTACCTCAAGCTTATAAAATTTGTGGCACATTTCGTTTACGTAGGAATTTAAATTGATTGTGATAAAAAGTTAGATAATAATCATCATCGTATTAAACTTTGGTCAGGTGGCAGTTTTTTCTTTATCCAAAGCTGATTGCTTTATCAAAAGCGCATAGCTCAGCTTTAATAATGCAATAAGTCTTATTACACCAATGATTACCACATCTTTTTTAACCCGCATTGACGCGAGTCACCGCAGGGCGTTGCTAGTTTTTATATCACTGATATGATAACACTAGAAATAGGTAAAATACCTTCCTAAATGAAAATCACAAGTACCTACGAGTACTTTATCAGTGTAATAATGTCAACGTGTGTGTGACGTCACAGTGCAATTATGTACGGTGAAACTGAATGCGGTCAAAAGTATGGAGTTTCTTAGAGTTTGTTCAATTGCTAGTTATATAAAATTTATTTAACGTTAAATTTTACTGAATAATAATAAGAACAAAATACATGAAAGAACACTAAAAACAGAACACAATAAAATAGAAAGACGTACAAAAGAAAGGGACAATTAGATATTAAAAGCCTAGCAGAAAGACAATACTATTTTAAAACATTACATCCATTATACTCTCAAATTATTTTCTTACACATTTTTGTTACTTACTTACTTACTAACGTGGCGCTGCGACCCATAGTGGACCCTGGCCTCCGACACAAAGAGACACCAATTCTCCCGGTTCTGCGCCATCTCCTGCCACTCGGTACGGCATGGAGTTGTTGCAGATCCTCATTTTTGTTACCAGATATTATAATTTTGAAAACTTTTTTTTTTAACTAAAGTACTTTAGTTACCTCTGTTATTGTTACATTTCTCATAAAATTTTTTATCTCTCCACCTTCAACTAAAAAAACAACTTCTGAACAGCGTAGCAACATGCTACCCTCTTCACAAATATACAGAACAACACAACAGAAATGGAACTGGATGTCAAATCAAGCTGCTAACACACTACAAACACACCATTTTTTTTATTAACATAATCTAGTTTCAAGATCAATTCCTTCCCATATTGAAGCTCTAAAACCCCAATCTTCCTAAACGCCTAGAGAAC
Source organism: Macaria notata (assembly GCA_927399415.1). Classification (NCBI taxonomy): domain Eukaryota; kingdom Metazoa; phylum Arthropoda; class Insecta; order Lepidoptera; family Geometridae; genus Macaria; species Macaria notata. Next base: position 7,223,429 of record OV656725.1, on the reverse strand, counting down.
TCAGCCTCCATTCGAACGACCGCACCGCTTTCAAACTACCCTGACGTTACTTCAAATTCATTGCATAAGTTACAGTGCTTGCTCCAAGTTATCTATTTACTTATTCAGCCTGTTTACTTTGTTATTACTATTGTACTTGAAAAGTTGGCTCGGTAAGGTTATTATTACTATATGGTGAAGAAAACTCATGAAAAGGTTTTAAAAGATAATTTAATATGGGGTTCATTGGTGGTGATAACTTACGAAAAGCTTTTCAATAGTGCTTTTATTATATTTAAGCTAAGACATATTGTCTTTTGACATTTCAACATCAACTACAAAAACAGCTATGCGAAAAAAACACCCGCTGTAGTGTTATTATAAAATAGGGAGACGAAATTTCTGTCTGGTAGGTTTCATACGTAGATGTTTATATATTTTTTTTTATTCTGAGGAGAATTTTTCGTATGAACACTTGACAGCGCGGTAGAACCCATGATATCAATTTGTTTTCCCTCAACTTAGCCTCGAGTTAAATTTGCTCTGTATTATTGTATCCCACTTTCAACTCGATCTTAACAATAACAGTCGTTTATCTTTCTGCGCCACTATTTTCAGTATCTAGATCGCTGAAACTGAGGTAACAACTGAAAATAAAGCATACAGTGAAAAACAATTGGAAAACACTCACATACATTTCTTGATATAGCAGTTATTTGATAGACTTAGAATTATTTGCGAATGTTGAAGAGCCACTGAAACAATTACTCAAAAAAGCATTCAATTAAAAAAAGGGTAAATACCTACATATTTGATAAAACAGTACATTAATGTACAATTCATTCCAAATACAAATATACCTTATGTTTTATTTTGATATATAAAAATGTGCACCACAAAATAAAATATTTCTCTAGGGGAAGGCGATGGCCTAAAATTTTATAAAATATAATGTTGACAGTAACTCAGTAAAATCAGTAAATATGCTGTTAATTTAACATTTTAGTAAAAACAACAATAAACTCTTTGGAGCGCGACGCTATAGCATACTAACAAAGCAGTCCCTCTTTCTCTCTTTGAGTCGTATTTCCTCATGACTGAGGGTCGTGACTCCCCCGCAGAATTAATTCGTTAGGGGAGTTTTCTTGGGCAGATACATCGTGGTGGGCGCCCAGGTCCTTCCACGGAACACGCATGTCCTCGGATATTGTGGTCCTCAAACATGTCGGTTTCCTTACGATGTTTTCCTTCACCGCTAAGCGAGTGCAAACCTACACATAACTTGAAAAATACAAGTCATTGGTGTAGGGCGGATTCGAACCAGGGTACGTCTGGATGAAAAGCAGACACTGGAACCGCTGAGCCACATTCGCTTACAGTACAGACTATTAAAATGACCCTTTCAAAACGTATGTATTGTTTTGCATATCCGTTGTTTTTACCTATTTTGTGATCCAACCGTAGATATACCTATAGAAACATAAAAGTGATAGACGCTCAACACACCACGTAAAAAAAATAAACTCAAAGTGTAAAGAGATGATTAGGAATCTGCAGGTCATTTTCAGAAAAGAGAGCGTTCCTGTTTAACTGCTCTGTTAGCTTAGTTGGTAGTGACTCTGCCTTCTAATCTAGGGGTTGCGGGTTCGATTCCCGCATGAGACAAGTAATTATGAATACTAAAATTTGTAGTTACTTGTGTCGAGTCTGGCCGTTTTTATATATAATAAGTATGTATTTACAAAAGAAAAGTATATAAGTATTATATCCGTTATCTAGTACCCACGACACAAGCGTTTGCTTAGTGTGGGGCTAGATGGCGTTGTGTGCAATGTCCCGGAATATTTATTTATTTATTATTTATTTATTTATTTGTTTTATTTTGCATTTTAATTTCATCAGACTAAAATCGATAGGAATAATGAAAAAGAATTCACCGCGGAGCTGATGACATATTGAAATTAATTAAAGGTTAAAAGACTACTTATTAGAGATATTTTATTAATTGTTATTACGTTATTTTGTTATGAATGTGCATAGTATCATTGTAATAATTATAATTCTAATGAATATAGTATTTATCAACAAATTGAAGTTATTTGCGATACCAAAAGAAAAAATAAGTGCAATTTAAACAAAACGAAACGCAAAATTAAAAAAGGATGGGATGAATAAATCCATCAAAACACGAACAAACAATAATGCATCAAGTTGATAAATATCCGTCCCCACAAGAACTCTCCTCCCGCAGATCGGTGGCTGCTTTACATAATAACTCCATTATTCTTGTCATAATTCAACTCAAGGACACTTTCTGACCGAGTTAGCACTCTGCCAAAATGACTTACAACCACCCTCGCTTTGTGCGGCCGTTAGAGGCTGCTTTAAGATGCTGCCTATTTTAGTTAGATTAGTCACCAACTATAGTTATAGGTACTTAGCTTAATGGAATTGTATGAAAATATACATTAAGAAATACATTGGCTCGTATATAAGAGTACTTTATTAGTATTTTACATTGCTAAAGTTAACATTTTCTGCAGTATAATCAAGCCTTTTGTTATTTGACAAAATGTGCTCATATAACGCTAGCGTAGAAGTATCCAAACCTAAAAAAACGGCTTTCAATCAGCTTTAAATTTTTTTCGTATCTCAAGGATTGTCGCAGTCATGTTCCATCATCATGCTTGTGGCTAATTAAAAATACATTTGTCTTTTTTCCACTAATAACAAAACACCACCTGCTTTTTCTTCCCTTCTATGTTGGTTCCCCAAACGCCAAGTGCCGGCACTTATCAGTGTGACACAGATTCAGTTCCCCTCCTTATTGCTATGTATCTTAGATAATTGTATTGTTGTCGGCACCTCCTCCCCTCCCTTTTCAAACTGCCATCATGTGCTGGCATCTAATTTCCTCCAAATGGCATTCGCCGAGTGTTTTTGTTTGTTATGCTTAGGGTATCACGACGTGGTGGGAAGTGTTTTTTGCCTCTGACGACTTCAGTGGCTTGTGTCTTATAAGTTTCATTTTTTATGCTGTTAACAGCAACAACAACAGCCGCAAGCGAGACGTATAATTTAAACTAAACAATAAACAATCATACTTCTACATTCTAATTTGCGTATTTAAGACTTAAACTTTTTAAAACATTTTTTCACGAATTAGTATTTGTAAATATAGGGAAAAAAATGGTAATTTTCTCCCATTTTGATGAGTTTGAATCACGTAGTCACACTTTATATGTCATCAAACTAGCAAACGACGTCAATAAGAACAATGCATTACCAAGTTAAATAATTATTTCGTATTCTAAAACTTCTAAATTGACATTCCAACTGCAACTACCCATCATACCTCATATCTATACTAATATTATAAAGCTGAAGAGTTTGTTGCTTGTTTGTATGTTTGTTTGTTTGTTTGAACGCGCTAATCTCAGGAACTAATGGTGCGAATTGAAAAATTATTTTTGTGTTGGATAGACCAGTTATCAAGGAAGGTTTTAGGCTATGTAACATCACGCTGCAACTAATAGGAGCGAAGAAACAATAGAAAATGTGAAAAAAAACGGGGAAAATTATTCATTTTTGGGGCTTCGTTGCATGCGCTGCGAAAACGGTTCAAGATATCAAAAAAATGTGTATGAAAGAATTATTTCTCTTGAAATAATCTAACAAAATGTTGGCAACAGTAAATGTCTATGTTTTAAGGTTAACTCACTAGAACCGTCTTATGGTAATAACTATTCCACGCGGACGAAGTCGCGCGCATCTGTTAGTATCATATATAGATACTATCAATCTAGTGATTTGCTCACTTCCTTCCAAAAAAAAATTGACTTCAAGCACTTACGTTAAAAAACCGTTCGAGTGCGATCAGTAACCGTACAATGGTAATAAAACTGCGGCCAAAAATAACATAAAGTCCAGGAATAGCCCGCGCAAGCCCACTCAAGGAATTCACCGGCGTATGGGAAACTGCTCTCATCGGTCGGATACCTAGCACGTAGGCACAGCGGTACATATGTTGGCTTCAGACTGATACACAATCAGTTCGATTGCTGTTGCTTTATTTTTTGTGTCATTGATATCCCACTATTTCATCCCATTTCACTAAAATTATAAGGGTAAGAGTTTGTGCGTGTATCACGCAGGTACCAACGCGGGTAACAAGGCGCTAACACAAGGCGCTCCTTAAATTTAAACTTTAAAAATGCATTGTATTTTTTGAGCTTTCTTTTAAGGATATTTTATTACGCTCTCAAAACGTTTTGTACTTAGCTTAGAACCAAGGCCTAATCCATACCCATTAAAAGTAAAGATCAAGCGAAACCCGTTCATACCAAGTGAAATCCGTTCAGGTCAGGTCAAATTCGATCCGTCTCGGTAAAATCCATTCAGGCCCCATTGGCCGATATAATAGCGAGAACCAATCATACGGCACCAATCAGCGGGTGATTAAAAATTCACGAACCCTAATAGGTTCGGTTGTTGGTTTAACGGCATTGTTCATCATTCCAATTGGGAGCAGATATTTTTAAATTTGCTTTCAATCTGGTGAGCCAAATTTTTTTCTGGATTGAAATATTTGCTCAAAAATACAGCTTAGTTATATCTTTACTTATTTATATTCATGGTAAATAAACGTAAGAGCTTCTGTCGTATTAAAAGTGTTACGGAAATACACAAATGACATTAAAACAGACCAATGTACCTTTTATTTTTATACTAACATTATTAAAACTAGGTGAAACCATCTGGTGTCATTTATCATATAAGTGGCAAGATATAAGATTCCAACTTATTTCAACCATATGCATTCCTGAAACAAAAAACCCAGAAACAACAACCGGCATGTGTCAAAAGTGTCCAAAAATAACCGTTAATAGTGAAACAGATAGACGGAACGACTCCATTTATTATATTTACGGTCATTTAACTCCGGTAGTAAAACATCCAGTCTGCTTTATGGACTGAACAGTCGTTTAAAAAGTGCTTATGTTAAAGACAGTAGGTGCTAAATCTGATGAACACAGCGATGGTAATTTTATTTAGGACATAAATTAACATGATTTTCTTTCATCACATTAAGAGTGAAAAGAAAATCTGAAGCCGTAGAAATAAATGTTTTAAATTAGTGAACACATTTGAGTAGCATTTATGCAAAGTTCTTTTAAATCCGCTCCGATCCAATCAAATAGTATCAAATCTAGAATTAAATATAGTTCCTTGGAATCTTAGCTTGAACAGTACAGTAAAAAGATCAAATCCACCCATTCATAAACTTGATATTTTCATTTCAAAGAAACTTGATTCAATAGTTCAGTTATACGCCACTTTTCAATAGAAACCGTATCAGAAAAGTTACTTCATTCATTTCCAGTCCAAGTTTTTGTACATTATTCAAGCTTCCGAAGAATCCAATTAATTGCACAAACTTTAATGAAATCGGCAACGATGGCTGGAAACTTCTATAGTTACAGTCACGCTATAATTAAATTGCGAGCACTTATTCCGGTTGAATAGAGTCGAGATTCGCTCAAATATGAATAAAGTGATTTATCCAAAGAGGTCGTTCGTAGTAAGTTGTTGTTTTGTACAATACGGATAAGGACGAGGAAAACTATAATAAAATTATACTGGCTCAGATACAGAGCGGAGTGTGAATAATATTTCGATAAAATGCGCCGTTTTGCTCAGAACAGCCAGTTTTGTGTTATTTTGTTCTAAAACACGTTTCATTTTTTCGTTTCTAGCTGAATATTTTGGTCTTTACTAGAGTAGTTTTCTGGTGTGGGTAAATCTTTCGAATTGGCTGAAATAATTGTTAGTCAGGCTTGAATTGGTAAAGTGTAGTTTTACGTGTAACGTTGTGTAACAGACAGTTATGTCGTTGAAATCTCTCACTTAGCAGAAAAAATGTGCTGGCCAACAAATAACGATCCATTTATAAGACAACAGAAAGCAATTCATAATAATTGTGTTATTGTTTGGCTCGCTTAACTATTTATATCACGTTCTGTGCCAATAAAGCTGGATCAATTACATGAAATATGTTTGTATCTACAAGCTACGAGGAAAAAGCACCAAATTCCGGCATTACAGCAACGAAACAAAACCAGTCTCTCATCCCCATTGATTTATCTAAAGACGCCCAAGAAATATGGCCACTATTTTCCTCGACAGCCACTTACTAACATTCTAACATTTATTATCGTTTGCAGAATGCGGGAGTATGTCGAAGAAAACGAGAAGAATGACCCTCTCATACATGCCCCGGACAAGAAAAACAACCCATGGGCCGAAAAAGGCAAATGCATCATTATGTAATCTTAATATATTAAGATAACCACTAAATATCACCAAATTCTAAAATACATTAATCATTTAAACGTAACTGAGCACGGAGATGCTCGTCTGGTACGGCGCAGTGGTCACCAGCCCGGCGCGGCACTGTGGTCACCAGCCTGGCGCGGCACAGTGGTCACCAGCCTGGCACGGCACAGTGGTCACCAGTCTGGCACGGCGCAGTGGTCACCAGCCTGGCGCGGCACAGTTGTCACCATGCCGCTCGGCGCGAGACAGCCACGCGCGACTACTCCAACTAACGATACTGCCAGACAATATTATGAGCATAATTTAGCTTTACCAACAGTAGGACGTATACATTTTAATTTTATTGTTTCACGTAGTGTTCAGTTTCCAAATAAATCTAGTCCTTAAACTACGAAAGTAAGGAATGTACATTTTGACTGCGCGCGGAGCGAGAATGTACTTATGAACGTTTTGTTAAAGGGTTTTAAAATGGTTGTAAATACGTTAAATTTTGTATTTCTAGTAATAGAATGTTTGGACATGATACTATCGGTAGAGGGAAAGTAACGAAGGTAAAACGGAGGGGCGTAATGAAAATATGTAAATTAATATTCAACAGCGACGTTGTCAACCGAAATTAGATTTTGTTGTTTTGCTTCTTATGTGTTTATCGTCGCGGTGAGAGTCTCGAAAGCTGCTCGTTACTCGATTTCGCGTTTATTAGATTAAGTGAATCCGTATGGTTCCATACAAAATGAGCAACTTCCTCTTTCGTCTATTTGTATGGACTAATATGGATTCTGCTTTGAATCCTCCGAAAATTCGGAGAGGTTCAGAAAACGTACAAACTTTGCCATTGTTAATATAGGAATTAAAAGTCGTGTTAAATACGAAGATTCATTCTGAGCTCAGGAATTTTCGTATTTAATAAATGTTAAAACTATAGGGTTAATCGCATGTCACAACTTAACATGTGTTTGTCGAACCACGCGGTCTGGAGCGTAGAGAGGTGCCGGAGTAAAGTATTGGCAATAAAGGAAACTTAGGATGGATAAATGAACGAAAGTATAAAAGGTAGTAAAATGACGTAAATTAAGGAGTAATGCAACATAATCTTGTTTGAAACAAAGTATTGTTAAGCTGAATTAGGATACTTTTTTATGAACACGGGTACATTCCGCAGTGCCGTTATCTTGTAATGCTTCTACTATAGCTTCTAGCGTCTATCTTTTCTAACTCGTCTTCCCTATCATTTCACGACGCCCTGGTGCGTCTCTTCCGAGCTTCTTCTATTCTTCTCGTTTCGCTACTCCCGCTTTTTACTTTTCAATTTTAAATACGATTCTGGATCTAGCACATTATTAGCTTAGTATAATTCAAAATTAAATTGAAAATTCTACCTATCAACAGTTTATTATAAAGCGAACTATCGTAGTTACAAAGATAAAAATTCTTCTTAAATCTAATCTAAGATTTCTGTATGTGGGGAGTATTGTACGCGTTGGATGGTCCTCAGAGAGGGATGCGGCGGTAGAAGGGCACTCCACACCACCCCGGTGTGAGGACGCGGGCAATACTCGTCACCCCGAGTAGGGCTACTAACCTAACGTTCCATTTAAAAGGATTGCCTATAATCCTGATTTTGATTAAAATAGAAAAATTAAACTTACGCACTGTAGATAAATTATAGAATAAAAAAATAAAATCTTAACTTAAAAATAAAATTACTTAAAAATCTTAAAATTTAATCTACCTTCCCTTTATCATATCTATACGAAGTATGAAAAATCATTCTGGCTGTGAATGCTTCGGTTCGTTTAGATGCTTCACACATCATTACGAGTACATTGTTTTTAGTAAAACTTTTGCTAATACCGACAATAATTCATGCATTATTACATCGATCACTTCACTCGGTAGCGCTTCATCTTCTAGCTAATTATTACTGTCACTTGTGACATCCAGTTCACTAACGTCGTCATCACTAAAGGAACTTAAGTCAATTTTTTATACGTACGTCTATAAGTTTTTTTTTATCATCTTCAACTTGATCTCCCCCTACCTACACACTATCATGTTTTTCACACTTATCCTTCTTAGCATAATAAATAGTCTAAACATAGAGAATTAGCGAGTAACATTGTAGTGTTAGTATTAAATAAGGAACAAGAATCAAAAGTTGTTTGTTAATCTATACGATAAAATTGCAGTTCAGAGCGTTAACCTTAGCATTAAAATTGAAAATAACATTAACAATTAAATTAAACGATTTAGTTAAATTAAGGGGGTGTTGAGGAGGACTTTGGCAAAGTTTGTCGGCGAGTTTAGTTCGGAGCGAGCGAGAGGCGAGGCGGCCTTCGAGGCTATCATCGGCTCGCTTAATACTTACTTATGAAGTTTTATTGTTTTTTAAATAATTTATTCCATTGTTACGCTAAGTTTAATTAAAACCAAAGAATCTTGGACGCGTTTGTCCCTAATTTACATGAATAATTTCTTTTGTGAAGGAAACATAATAAGAGTGTAGCGGCGCCGAGGCCGGTCTTATTGTGCTTCTATTATATCTAAGCATCCAAACAACAGTAATTTTTTCATGGATTAATCCAAAATTTAATAACTAGATAAGGGTGATATTGGAAATGATTTTTTTAGAATCAATAGATGTAAGATATCGTATGTTATTATTAATTATGTAATCAGTAATCACTGAAATAAATGAAAAGCCCTCACATTTGGATTTTATTTCTTTTTCGAACACTTTACTTTGGACACATTTAGAAAATTATTGATAAAAATTACGTCTAAAATTATAGGACAGGTAATATATTATTATTAAAACTACTGTTCAGTAACACTACCTACACTACAGTGTAAGTAATAATTAAAACATGTTATAAATCACCATGCTATAATTCATCATTGTAAAGGAAATTTTATTGCAGTTGTAAAAATACGAATTTATTAATCCCTGTTGTACAAATCACAAGTTGTCAGCTAAAATACAAAACACTTACAACGACAAGTACTCTACAGCCATGTAAATACACTGAAATTCCTCGTTTTACAGCTATCCCTGGAAAGGCAAAAGAAATAAAATTTATCGCAGCATGTAAAGGGGAAAACATTTAAAATTATCCTGTCCAGAACCCTTCTCTTCCGGTGGAAGCGTGTATTAATCTTCTAAGTCACTTCCGGTTTGCAACCTTTTTGTTTAAATTTGACGTTTGAATGGTAAGTATGCGGGAAACACATGCTAATGGGGAAGATACATTTATGGGATGAATCATTCTTTTAAATTGTAATTTTCGCTTAGTTGAGTCTTGCTTCACATAGATTAATAACCTGACTTAGTAGTTGACAGGATAGTTCTAGTAGATAGATAAAGCGAAGTGAACAAGTTCTGAATCACTACACCATTATATGCAGCAATAGTTTGTTTGTTGGTTTGTATATTCATTTTTCACCCCGCAACGGAAGGATGAATCATCATCGTGGTTTTACTACGGCTATCAGTTGTAATATAATTATGTACTATACATCAGACAAAAAGCAAATGACTGATTGTTAGACAGTGTGTTACTCAGGTGTCTATGTTATTTCATAAGTACATTAACCTTATTTCAGCAAAACACATTCTTTCCTGAAAACCTGCCAGCGTATGTAAAGTTTATGACCGAGAAGGCCGCACATTACAAGCCTACCTGCGAAGGATTACTGAATAACATCGACATGTTACTTGTTAGACTTCTTTGTATTATTAAAGATTAGTTAAGAGATTTTAATAGATAGGAAATTACATATAATATTTCAAATGTGTCCACTTCATATCAATGGACCAATAAGGCAAGAGAAGTGTAGGTAATTCATAACACAAATATGGCGAGTCAAAGGTAAGAAGTATTAAATAAATGTCCTAAATATTTCACACCACTCCAAGTAGTCCCATTATCACTCAAACACTCACGTTATGGGTACGTATGGCAACGTGTTTTCTCTATCTTCTTAGTCGTGTCCCTTACTGCTGAGGATCGTGACTCCTTCTGATACTGTTGACTAGTTGTCGCCATCGGTTTCGTTCTGTTGCTTGGTGCATTGCAACATTTATTGGCATCTCCAGCTTTTTAGTTATTTGGTCAGACCACCGTATGTGACTCCGGCCTCTCGGTCTCTTTCCTTCAACTTTCCCGGTCACGTGTTTAATAATCATTATTTCTTTACTGTGAACGTGATATAAGTCAACCATAGACCTAGGGCACATCGACATAGATCTTTTTAATTACAACTTTCGTGAGACATTTTTTTATATATAATACATATATATATTTTAATTTTAACTTACGCAAATTACACGTGAGTGAAAACCGTTTGGTAACATATATCTTTTTGTTAAAAAGTTTTTTTTTAACCTTGATAGGTTTGACTTCAACTCGTCTGATGCTAAGTAACGTTGTAACCAACGACTAGATCGTCATCGCGCTAGATCGCGCTTAAGGAAATATAGGTAATGAGTAATATATGTAAGTATTGTCAGAGGCCCTTAGGCGGCTTGATTAACTCTCGACACCAGAGGTGGCCATCCTCATTCGATGAGAATTTAAGTAATGAGTAGTATGCAGATACAGATGTTCATTTATAAAGAAAAGTCTTTATTTAATTCAATTCAAATATACTTTATTGTACACCAAATAAAAAAGAACATATTTAACATAAAGGTGCAAGGTAACCAGGGACATTGGGCGACCTTATCACTAAAGTGATCTCTTCCAGGTATTTATTACATCTTTGCGGAATAAGTATCTAAGCACAAGTCAGTGGACAAGCTTTATAGGGGTCTGACCTTGAACTCCTGAACAATGTGATAATACGACGAGCTTCAGCAGGTATTATGATGAATGGAAGGAGTTTGGTCAGTAATCAGGGTCGAGGCAGTGACGATAATGCTTAGTAAATGAATGTAGAAAGCGAAGTTTAATTTTATTATGCAACTAAGTTTTATTGTAAAAATATTACACTTTTTTAGGTTTACGTTTGACTTACAGCCTGCCTGATGTTAAACTTTGCTGCAGCCTAGGGTGTAACACGCTTACCTAGAAGATACCTACTAACTATACTTACATCTGGAATGCAAATATGTACGTATAGGAGTATGTTTTGAACATCTTCTCGTTCCGACTTTAACCGATTTGGTTATAAGTATATATTTTTTGTAATCCATACTAATATTATAAAACTGAAGAGTTTGTTTGTTTCTTTGTTTGTTTGTTTGAACGCGCTAATCTCAGAAGTTACTGGTGCGAATTGAAATAATCATTTTGTGTTAATAGACCATTTATCGAGGAAGGCTTTATGCTAACATAACATCACGCTGCAACTAATAGGAGCGAAGATATAATGGAAAATGTGGAAAAAAACGGGGAAAATTATTCATCTATGAAAGCTTCCGTTGCGTGCGCTGCGAAAACGGTTCAAAGTTCAAAAAATTAATGCCCAAAATAACTTTTCTACGCACAGGCACAGCTAGAAAGAAATAATTAAAATACTCTATCCCGAAGGCCAGAAGTGTGGTTTAATAATCACTTTCGGAATATACGTGACACTAGTAATTACGCAACATAAAATACCTAAATAAATAAAGCGATTTATTCCCAGTAACTTAAATAACATTTTATGGTTATGGGGTTTACGTTAGTAACACATTTTTAATTTTTAATTAAGTATTGTTCAGATTCTTACTGAGCACCCAAATCAGGGTGAAGGCCTCCTCCAAGCGCTGCCAGTTTCGTCGGTCTTGCGCCAGCCTTATCCAGGTACTGCCCGCTGCCTCCTCGATGTCGTCTCGCCACCGCCTTCGTGGTCGACCTCTGATTACGGAACATATGAACCTTATATGAATCGAGACGATAAAAAAGGCCAGATTTGCTCCACTATAGGCATGTTCTACCTGCAGACACAGGTGAGTAAAAATAAAGTCCAGAAAAATGTAATGTGTTAAACATTAAACAAAAAAAGGACATACAATACCGTTAACCGTAATAGAGCGAGTGTGGCTCTGTGGTTCCAGTGTCTGCTTTTCATTTAGATGCACCCTGGTTCGAATCCGACCATACACCAATGACCACTGAAAGGTGAAGGAAAACACCGTGAACAAACCGACTTATTTGAGGAAATATCAAATATCCGAGGACATGTGTCTTCCGTGGAAGGACCTAGGCGCCCACCACGATGTATCTGCCCAAGAAAACTCCCCTAACGAAGTAATTCTGTGGGGGAGTCATGATCCTCAGTCATGAAAAATACGACTCAAAGAGAGAGACAAGAGAGACCGTTGTGCTTAGGATATATATTTTACTCTGCGATTACTTAATTATAATTTCCTCGTATATAAATTTCACGAGTTTTATCCATCTATCCAAATATCCTAAAAACCTCTCCGGCCTTTGATGTTCAAAGTATTTTTCAGCCAATTCAGCAGCAAGCGAGCCTCTTTCATTCGTTTCTAACTACAAACAGAATTAACAATGACAATGAGATGGCGCGAGTAAACCTTTTGTTCCCGGCGTCTCTTGTAACTCGAGCGGCTGAGACAATAGGAGGATTGGCCTTGTGTGTGTTTGTTTGTTGTATGTACAGTGTTAGTGGAAATTAGACAAGAATATGGCGAAATCTGATGTTTAAAGTTCCAGTTAAAATCAGTTTCAAAAATAATCCAAGAATATTAATTGTTTAAAATTCCAGTAAGAATCAGTTTCAAAAATAATCCAGCGATATTAATTTAATTTTAAGTTTTATGTAGTATTTATTTGTAGTTAAACGGCAATATAAATTTTTGTATGCAAATGACTAACCTACATATCATTTTCACTTTACACAAATAGTTAAAATGACAGTTTGCATTATAAAAAGATTCCTATGAATGTATAAAAAAAATGTGATATATTAAACATTTAACTAATTTATCTTTTTAAAAATAAATATGTAAATATAAACATTATTTTATTAAGTTATATCTACAGACTCGTTGCTACAATGTACTGTACACTGACAAAATTTCAAGTTGTACAAATGTACAGGCTTCCTCAACTCGTCAGCTGCAACGTGATTCGTTTGGCTCCCATTCGATTTGTCACATTTGTCACTGTTTTATTACAGATATAGGACATCACCTCACTAGTCCTCACTAACTTACGATTTCATAGATTATATCAATCATAATATTTTCATAAACATTGTATGGCTATGAAGGACACCACCATATAGTCCTTACTTACTTACGATTTAATAGATTATATCAATAATAATATTTTACTTTTATAAAAATGTACTTTTTCATGATGATGAAATTGTTATGATATATGAAATTGTGTGTTAACAATAAGTTACGACAATACTTATTATTTTCAGTGTTGAATAAATTTTAAGAAGTTAGGTAATTATTATAATTCTAGACATTTAAAACTCTTAACAACCAGATGATCAAGAGGTTTTTACGGCTTTTCCATAGGTTTACATTTCATTGGTGAGCTTTCCTCGCGTGGTATTTCTCATTAATGAGGGTCGTGGCTCCCCGCAGACCGATTGCTATAGAACTTACAACTAGCCGGAACAACCAGGAGGTCCAATAAAGCTCAAGGGGTAAAAAGCACGTTCCATTCTCAGCATAAGCTCAGTTGGCGGTGTCCCAACATCATGTCAGGTCGTCGATATAGCGAGCTTACACTACCTTATATTATAGCATATTATGTACCTATATACATTCCTTGTAAATACGAGACAGTGCTTTGTGACGAGAACCTGGGTCTTGTGGGGTTTTATTCAGTTAGGCTGAGGTTGAATAGCATACTGAGAATATATTTACACTCTGTGATTGTAGTTTTTGTTGTTTGGTACTTCAGGTAAAATAATAATACTTTGTTATTAATTTAGAATATAAATTTTGTAATTTTAAAGGGTTGCTCGAATCTTTTTGTTGAAAGAAGAGTGGTTCCTAGCCGGTCACACCCTCGTGTAACACTGTGACAGGTTAGGAATGAAACAGAAGGTAATTTCGCCATTCCTAACCGGTCACACCTCCTTGTAACACTGTTTCTGTTTCCACTGAATTAAAGTATTTAAGTAATGTACAAAATTAGAATAAATGCTCGTATGTTGTACAGGAAATACGTATATAAATGTAGAAGCTTGTCCATATGTAACTCCAAAAACATTGAGTTATTCAAAAAAATATAAAAATAATACTTATATTGTCAATTATTAGTTAGTTATTGGCAATAAATATTGTTAATTTGAACACATTTGGAATAGCTCATAGTAACCAGTAATTACTAGTGACGTTACTACTGTATAGAATGAATCAACATTTCTTCACAATGGTGACTAACGGTACTTCCCCGCGAGGGGTAGAGGTGAGAAACTCATACATTAAAGACGCCTCATTTGCGGTGAAAAAACTCTGCCACATACATGTACAACTAAACAACCAAATTATTCGTCCGGGAATAGTCAAATTACCGAATATTTACCGAATTAGAGTCAAAGCAGTAGTCACGGTTTACAGCATTTGTCAAACCCTTCGATTAAAATTATGCTATATTTGATCGAAGGTCAAACCTATCAAATTGCTTATGTGTTCGCAATCTAGTTGAAGTTGAAGTGCTATTTTTAAATATAAATTAATTGATAAAATTATAAACATACACCAAAAAGCTCTGGGTACCATTAGTAAGGTGATGCGAGTTAAATCCTTGTATCAACGAATACAAAGGTGATATAAGTTACATTGATGTATCCCGTGCGTCAAAACAGGTCATACCTCAGAATTAATGCTGCAGATTACTCTACAGCGCGAATTTTCCTGCATGACCCTTTGAGACGCGCATTTTTAAAATAGATTATTATGTTTCTCTAAAATAAATTATCTATGATTTATGGGATAGGGTCAAAGGTGAAAATTTACCGGCGGTAACTAAGGGGTGCCGGAGCATGGTAGGAAATATAACTAAATAAAGCATTGAAGCCAATAAACGAGTTTGCAGATTAAATATAGTTTTTTTGCCTAAATATAGTGTAAAAACCTGGTATCAGTTTTTCTATTTTTTTTCTAATATCTTTAAATTTTAGCCGACTCCTAAAAAAGGTATAGGTACTGAAATTACTGACAATCTTTTATAACCATTTCTATCACAAAATCAATACACTCGGTGCCAAAGGAAAGAGGTACGTACATATTTGGATATAATGTTAATAACATAATACTCAGCAGCACATTTAAGGTAGCAAGGTTTAAGATAAAATGTATGAAAGTTTTAAAGATAATAAGCTATACTTACATAAACCTCTCTCTCTAGATATCTCCAATGTTACCTGCATTCATCCCAAGGTTGTCACGTGTGTTCAGTTTTCTTTCACGTCAGCCCTACTTGTAATAGCTGACATTTTGTTCCGAGCGTAGAAGCCCCCATTGCGTCAAAATGATACCGGAATTATTACCGACAGGAGAAGTAACGTTTGAAAGAAAACATTGTGTGTAGTATTTTTGAAATTTATTTTTTCTTTAAATTTAAATTTGACACGGAATAGGTTCACACTTGACCATAATTCGCCTGATGGTAAGCAATCATAACGGTCTAGGATACATTTTAATATAACGAGACAATCAACATATTCTTATGACTAAAGCAAAATCAAACTAGGTTCCAGGGTATAAAATATTTTTTATAAATTTATAAATATTCATGGTACCCGTGCTGACATTTGGTCCCAATGTGAAGCCTTTAATAATGGGGTCAAATGACTCGGCCATTATTTCAACCAACTTGGTTGAGCTATTTTTCACCCGGCTCTAGACAGATTCTGTTTGTGATTAAATTTGAGTGAGTTCGTTTGTGAATTCAGAGTTAAAATGGAATAAAGATATCTGGAGCTTTCCGGGTTCATGTTTTTTATCTGAAAACTTCATTGTGTAATTATAATTTGAATTTTGGAAGAGTAAATAAAAATATCTTAATAATTTTTAAATGTAATATCTTTTTGATATTGTCGTTAAGAAATAAATTTTAACAGTTCTAACATAAATCTACGATGTAGCGCGCTTGCCTAGAAGAAACCCGTTTACTCTCGACTTGAAGACCTACAAATTATAGTTCAAGGGGAATAGAGATTCGGAATAGTAATTTAACTCAATTAAATTACATATATTAATTATATTATGAAAATAGGTGTAAAATATAACCTAATGAACCTTGACTACTCTTCCTACAAAATCCATTTCTAGTTCTAGGAAATAGAAATGAAATTTTCGAGCCCCTTTTCCAAGAAGAACCCGCCGAGTCAGAGGCAAAGTAAGAAATTCGTAATGACAGCTGAGAACTTGTTACATAGTAGTCAGCTTAAATTTTTAGATATTACATAAGCTAAGCATGAGATAAATCATAATAATACAGTTTCACTATATCTGTAACTATATATTGGTCTACATACGTAGGTACATATATAAAAAGGACAACAAACCTTTTCGAGTAACTTTACTAAATATAGAAGACTGAATTACATTCAGTAAAATGAAATAAAATAAACAATTATATATTATATTTATAAACAATTTATTTATTTATATATATTATTGAATGAAATTCAGTCTTTTGTGTGTAACTATATACTACACAAATAACAATTTCGTTTTATCAAATTCAATTTAAACATTTAGTATGTAGGTAGTTTAAATGTACTAAAATCCTACAATCCTACATTTTCTATAATTTTATTTTTTTAATTCGAGAGTAAACCGGTTTCTTCTAGGCAAGCGCGCTAGAACGTAGATTATAACGTTGCTTAACATCAGGCAAGTTGAGTCAAGCGTGAGCTTATCTCATGTAAAAAAAAAGAAATCCTAAATTCAAAATACATCCCATACACATTCTTTGTACATTTGCTTCTAGTTCCAATCAAATTCGTCCCGCCACTTTGCCAGCTAACTAAGCATCTACTAACAATAGTCAAGGTTATAATACAACATCTGTCACAGTGATTGATAGATAACGCTCTTGATACTATATGTATATTGTATACTTAGCTATAGATGTATTACTAGTGTTCTAAATGGGAGTTTGTTAGTATCGTTATTAATGTATAAAAAATAGGTCACATTTTTTGTAATTGTAAATAAACATTGTCGAACACGTTAGATATTAGTTTATGATAATTAAAATTAGCAAAAACCTTATTATTGTCACTTGCAGTTTTATACATTTTACGCAAAATATGTACAATTTATATTTTGGCGGAACACTATTTTGTATGAACTATTATTTATGGATTTATGAAAGAGTGTACTGAGTCCGTAAAACGTTGTTAATATGTATTTTTACTACACAACTTTATATACCCAATATTAAAATGAACGCAAGTAACGCCGAAAGGCGCCACTTGTAGTGAAATATGAGTAGGGATAGACGCGTAGACGTTGCTACGAGCTACGAAGGGTCTACGAAATGTCTACGATTTATTAAAGAAAATTTGTCATGAAGAATACAGTCAATGGCTTATTAAATGTCATAGAGAAATACGATCTTTTTGATAAAAATAATTAAGTACTTTACTTATTTTTTTTTAAATTATATTTGACCTAACAAATATTGAGTACTTTTAAAGTACTTTTAGTACTTTTAGGTACTTGTAAGGGATTATCGAACCAGTGTTATTATTTACCGTGTTCTTCTGTTTTTTGAGTACTTTTTTACTACTTTTAGTACTTTTAGGTACTTGTAAGGGATTATTGTAACCAGTGTTATTATTTACCGTGTTCTTCTATTTTTAAGTACAAAGTCTTATAAAATAAAAGTATAAATCTTCATAAGCTTCATAAAATTTATTTTCTGATAGATTTTGAATACTCGCTCTAATTGGAGTTGAAAGTGTATGTAAGTGTAATACATAAAATAGAGTAAAGAAGTATAGAAAGATATTAAATTAATGATCAAGCCTTATTAACAACTAAACCAATTTCTTAACTCTACGTACAGTGATTAATTTACACGTTTATTAATGTAACGCAGATGAATTACATTATACTATTACTTATTCACTTAATGTCTATCATTACTTACTGTCTAATAAATATTTCAGAACTAATGGATTTCGTTAGAATAAGTGATTGAATTTCAATTTCATTCTGTCTCCGTATAAACGTGTTTATTATTCCAATGGTTAGCTAGTACCAAAATGATATTAAATTGAAAACTTATTTGCAAGCGGGATAAAAAATAGTACATATTTTTTCCGTGGGATAGGTTTACGTGTGACTACAGCCTGCCTGATGCTAAGCATTGCTGCATCCTAGGGTGTAACACGCTTACCTAGAAGATACCTAATAATAATTACTTGAGTTAAGTCTGGTCGTTACATTTACAAAAGAAAAGTATATAAGTATTATATCCGTTATCTAGTAAACACGACACAAGCGTTTGCTTAGTGTGGGGCTAGATGGCGCTGTGTGCATGTCTAAAAATTCAAATAAAAATACCTATTAACTCTAGATTTGAAGACCCCTTGATTGTAGTTCACCGGAGAGACAGCTTCTGGTAAAGTGTTTTAAAGGTTTGCGGTCTGTACAAAAAACGTACTACCTACGTACGCTACTGACAATATTTCAATTTTTTACTATTTTAACAGCAGGAGGTGGACTATTTGTTAATAAAAACTGACATATTCTAACATTATGTCCGCTATGAACACTAGTGATATATATGTTACTCTACAAGCCCCAACTTTGTTAATAATAGTCTAAATGAAATAACAGTTTAAACTTTTACCACTGTGAGTCGGTAAATCTTAGGAATTACCACATTGGAGGCATTTACAGTAACATATGAAATGAATCAAATATTATATTATAGAATCTAGTCGTTTAGCATTAATAGTAAAATAAAATATCTACTGAGCTGTCAGGGTTTCTAACTACTTGGACAAGCAGTCAGTTTTTCATTGAGTTTAGATAGATAGATAGATAGATTAACTCTTTATTGTTGACACATATTAAAAAAACAGTACATAGAACAAATTGCACCTTAACTAGTGCCACAAGCGGCGGCCTTATCGCTGAAAGCGATCTCTTCCAGGCAACCTTCAGCTGGAGAGAAATAAGCAAAAGAAAAAAAAAGAAGAATGTGGTGTACAACAAAAAGGAAAAAAGAAATTTTACTAATATATATACATATATATATATATACATATAAATACGCAATACACATACTTAATATAATAAAATTAATGTTTATATACAAATACATATAATACACAACAAAATATTTAAAGGTGATAGTAGTAGAAATAATAACAGCAATTTTCACTGAAGGGAAGCGAGATAAAATTCCTTTACTTGTTTTTTAAAGGAATCAATTGTCTGAGCCTTTTGAATGTTGATAGGCAGAGAATTCCATAAAGTAACAGCTTGTACAGTAAATGATGAGCCATAAAAAGATTTCTTTTTGAATGTTGGATGTGCGAGTGTTAATTTATTTGTAGATCGAAGAGAAAGAGAGTGTGTAGTATGGACATACGCAAAACGAGAAACTAAGTAACGCGGGGTAGCAGGGTTAAATAAAATGTTATATACGAGAGAGAGGGTGTGAGCATTCCGGCGAAGTCGAATAGGCAGCCACTTGAGCTTAACACGAAATTGAGATATATGATCGTACTTACGTAGACCAAATATAAACCTTATACAGTAATTTTGTAACCGCTCAAGCTTATCTAGCTGATCTTCCCGAAGATCGAGATAGCAGACGTCCGCATAGTCCAGGATAGGAAGAAGAAGGGATTGAGTTTATTGTCTTTTATAACAACAATCTGGCAAATAAAACAAATATTAAGTAAACAACATTAAACAAGTCTCGCTACTCATAACTATATCAAGTAAAATAAAACAAAACACATGTATGTGTGCGTATTCTGTGACCCTTTACTAAGTTAACTACTGTCTTACTTAGTACCTTGTCTTATAAAGATAGCAAGATTTATAAAAATGTACTGTTCAAAATTATTTATTCTGATAAAAGCTTATATAGACACATACCTTGTAGATTCATGACAGCTGTGAAAAACTGTACAAAAAAATTAATACATTTTAGATAGACTTACTCAAAATTCAATACCGAAATTCGTTCAATAAGTTTGATAAAGAAATATATTTTACTCAAAATTTTAGCTGGCAGCACATTTTAAGTTGTTCATTTCTAATAATTTGAACAAATCCATAAAAAGAATCTTAAAATCTTAAGTCAACCAATCGTTTTAGATATTATTACAACAAGGTCCCCAACCACTCTGGCCATTCCCTGTCGGGAGACAATTCCCAGAAATTGTCCGACAAATAAAAGCTTGCCTTCATTAGGGTAAAAGCTTTTCTGTAGTAAGTGTTCGGTAGTTGGGCCGAGTTAGGCCCGAGCTTTAAGTGGCGATCGCTGCATGTAAATACAAGACTAGTTTATTTAATGCTATGATACTACTTTTTGGTTATTGACCTTTTGGTTATTCTCAGACTCTCTGCTTGAGTTGCAAATTTTATTGACATTACTATAATAGGTAGAAGCAAACCACTACATGGGAGTTTGACTAAGCCTTTAAACTATAGATTTGAGTCTTAGCCGTGTTACTTAAAAATTAAGTAATAATTTACGCACGAGCTCTTAAAAAAGACGAATGACACTAAAATTTTATCCTCATAATTCAACTAGGAACTAAAAACCTGACTAATCTAAAACTAAAATTTTAAGTGCTTTACAATTGAACGTCAATCAAATCAAAACTCACATTTTAATGTTGTAACAATGTTACTTCAAATAATAATGAAACTCAAACCATAAATTGGTTCTTATTTTCTTCTAAGACTAACAACAAACTTGGTCTCGGAGTATTCCTTACAGCAGCGTTCTGCAAATGAAGCCTAGACAATAGTATTGTGCGTTTTCAGTCATTTTTACTTCACCTTTAACTACTCCCACTAAACAAGGAAAATACAGAGTTCCTAAATGTTTATTCAAGTTTATTTTGTGCCCATAAATAATAACTCTTGAGTTTCAAAAGCTTAATACAAGCAAGACATGAAAGTCTGGATTGTTGTTGATTTGATTATATAGATTATCAAATTTGTTTCAAAGCATTTATACCTTATTATTATCTATCTATATATATACATTTAATAAAGCTGAGGAGGGTCGATAGTGTGAACAATGACGATATTTTAAAAAATTACAAGCAAAATACGTTTTTTTATCATGCAAAAACGGTTGAAAGTATTATCATTATTTTTGGTATGTAGGCAGTATGAGGTCTTAGGAGTGTCATAGGCTACTATTTATCCTGAAATAATACGAGCGAAGCCGCGGGCGTCCACTACTCGCATGGAAAAATATACTCAAAAAAGGAAACATAATATACTAACCAACAACCGTTTATTAATGGTTATGCTATTAAACCGCTGCTGTATAAAAATATACTGGGATGTATGATTTTGCTTTATTAAGAACTATAAGTAACAAAAAAAGTAATCATCCACTTCATTTCGTAATTAACAAACAACGATTGTTACTTTTTTATTTTGGGAGTTATTTAATTAAGTCCTATCGACATATCCTCAGTCACACCCATTCGCCTCCTCCTCATTGTCTATTTGCTCTTGTAGTAATCAATTTTTCAATTTCAAAATATCTTTATTACGTGGTAACTTATAGTAGATAACATGGCCAGTGTATATAATTGTCCTAGCAGTTATACAGTAACAAATTAAAATCGTTTTTCAACTATAATGTTATATAAAACTTTCAGCTTATTAATTAGAAATCATTAAACACATAACTTATTACCGTAACAAATCTTGTGATCTTTGTGTTTGCTTTGACACCAGCAATACACTTTTAACCGTACACAAACATAAATTGCGGGTAGAAACATATTATATTTGAAATGAATAAGACTCACTCGAGTCAAGCTGTGACGTCAGGCGTTGGCAAACAAAAGAACCAGCATGTCGTGGCGTAGTAACAACCACGAGCGCGCGCGACTCGCGGCCGCTCGCCGCGCCTGCCGCCCGATCCGATACCTGCTGGTAAAGCGTACGGGGCGACTCGCGCGGCGCGGCAGCCATTAAATCGCGCGCGCTCGTGCATTGCACTAATCTTTGCACTCAAGAAAGATATGGTGGGGAAGTTTGTATCGACAATATGTATCGATAAAAGGTAAGTTAGACTTGCGAGATTTACATAATGTGTTGACTAGTTTATTTTTACTTTGCGAGTTTGAATATAGGTAAAATTTTTCTGCTAGCTTGTAGATATAAACGTCAATTCTTGGAAGACCTATCATATCATGTAAATTAAATAAGTTAGTTTTAAAAGCTGTGTTGAATGAAAGTTTTAGTGCTTTGTTTTGTAAGACTTGAAGTTTGTTAAGATTTGTCCGGCATGTACTGCTCCACACTGGGCAGGCGTAGGTGATGGACGGCCGAACTAGCGTACAATAAACCCGTAATTTCGTGAAGTTACTTAAATTGGATCGTCTATTTAGTACGGGACTAAGCGCATTCATTGCTTTAGTGCCTTTTAGGCGTAAGTTTTCTATATTTGCAGTCCAGTTTAGTTTATTGTCAAGTATAGTACCTAAGTACTTCACAGAGCGGCTCCATCTTATATTATGGTCGCTTATTTTGAGCATACGTGTAGGCAGGGATCTTTGACGGGTGAATAATATCGCTTCAGTTTTGGATCCATTGATCTTAAGTTTCCATTTGTTGAAATAGTCGAGCAGCAGTTCGATGGCTAGTTGAAGGCGCGATATTATTATATCGACATCTGGTGATGACGTCATACACGCGGTATCATCGGCGAAACACGCTAATGAGGTGCGGGTTTGGACCGGAATGTCATTTAGAAACATGAGAAACAAATACGGGCCTAAAATCGAGCCCTGCGGAACACCTGCGGGTACGGGACATAGGTCAGAAGAAGTATTTTTTATTTGTACTCGGAAACTTCGATTGGATAGGTAAGATTTTATCATTTTAGTTAGCTGGAGTGGTATTATACCAAGAGAATATAGTTTATGGATGAGACCTAAATGCCAAACGCAATCAAAGGCTTTTTCAATATCTAGAAGGAACATTCCAGTAGAATTTTTGAGGTTAAGGTTCTGGGAAACGGATTCTGCTACTCTGGTCAACTGTTGGATGGTGGAATGCCCTTCTCGAAAACCGAACTGTTCGTCGATCAGGAGATGGCCAGATACATGGACTAGCCGCCTGTGCAAAATCTTTTCAAACAATTTCCCCAAGCAGGGTAATAAGCTGATCGGGCGGTAAGATACTGGGTTTGAAGGATCTTTTCCAGGTTTGTGTATAGCTATGACTTTAGCTACCTTCCACGGTGATGGAAAGTAACTAAGAGTTATACAAGCATTAAATATTTTAGTTAGTAGAACCACGCATTTATGAGGGACATTCTTGATCAAGATATTAGTAATCTCGTCAGGGCCGGGCGCTTTACGAGGCTTCAAACTATGGATAGCTTTCCTTACTTCACCAGGGCGTACAAGCAAGGAATGGTCGATGCTAGACGTCTGAGCTTCAACTTTAGTTACTGAGTCGAGCACATTGAGAGAAACGTCACTGGGCCAATCATAAGTAAGAAGCATATTGTTTAGGAAGCTCTTAGCAAGTACTTGGCATTGTTCTTTTTGGGTGGTGGTCAGTGGAAGATTTTCCGCTTTGAGGGAGGGTATAGCTGACTCACTTGAACGTAAAGATCTAGCTAGTCGTCATATGTCGTTTCCAGGGTTATCAACTCTTTTCAATTTTTGATGCCATATTTTGTCATTGTAGGTCTTAATAGCGTTATGTATTCTTGTTTTTAATACAAAGATGCGATGACCAATTAGTTTGTGCACCAGAGAATTTGTTACCGTGGCAGCATATCTGCGCAGCTTATTCTTTGATCTGATGAGTCTTTCAATTCTACGTGGTAGGGAGCAATTCGACCAAGGTTTTAAGTTACTGACTGGTATACAAATATTTCTAGCTTCTAGAATATTTTTATGTAGCTGTATAACTGACTTTTCTATTTCGGTCACAGTTTGAAAAGTACTGGCTAAGAGCGTGGTATTATTATTTAAGTATGATCGAAATTTGGTCCAATCTGCTTTGGAATAGTTATATTTAGTAATAGGCTGGCGCTGTATTTTTACTTTAATTATATAGCAAGTACGGGAAAATGGTTTGAAGACAAAGCTGGAATAGAAATAATTGAGTCAAGGGTAAAAATATTTTTGGCTAAAAGTAAGTCCGGAGTAGACGGGCGGTCTCCAGTACGATACGGAATGAGAGTGACATTATGAGGTGCGTGTATCATGAATTCGTTGCTTAACATGTGACTATACAGAGTCTCCCCGTGTTTGTTTACGGAGCCAAGAGACCACAGTGGATGCTTGGAGTTTAAGTCCCCCATAGCAATGACTTTGTTACCTGTTGCCATAATGTGGTCAATGTCACCAGTAATGAGCGGGAAATTTGGCGATTGGTAGATTGAATAGATGACCAGGTTGTTGTGTGCATTTAATTTCAACGAGATACCTATAGCTTCTAGTTTTTGCGTTTTGGGCGAGGGGAGCACATCATGAGATAGGTCAGACCGGACCAAGATGGCGACACCTTGGCCTGAACCATCACCACGCTTGTCCATGCGATAGCAGGCATATCCGGGAATTTTAATTTTAAGACGATTTGTGATCCTAGTTTCATTGAGTGCAATGATGTCGGCTCTAAGTTTGCTTACCGCCAGATCTGCCAGTTCCTGTTGCTTTTTGTGAACGCCGTCTGCGTTCCAGTAAAGTAGACGCAATTCTTGGCTACTACACATAATGACCCAAGTGAGACACTATCAAAATAACTTTTTCCATAAAAGTATTACATTGCTTGAACTCTTGCTTTAAAGATTGAATTGTTTGTAGAATTTCCAGTATTTCGCTTGTATCCAAGTCGAACGAAGTCTTCTTTGGGATGTTTGTAATGACCGGCGTATCTGTTGAAGAACTATGGGATATTGTTCCGCTAGCAACTCTTGTCGTTACTTTAGCTGCATACGTGTTTAGGGCCAGTTTTTGTTGCCCCGCGTTATGAGGCTTCTTAGTAGTGGCAGCAACTTGAGCCCACGTATTTTGTCCATCCAAAGCTGCTGGGGTTTTTGCTGAGGCGATAGACTTGAAAATGGTTTCACGCTTAGACTTGATGCGTTCTAGATATTTTATGCGTTCACTACATTGTGTGAAGTTAGCAGGATGCTCTTTCAGGCAGTTGCAGCAGCGGGCTGGAGTTTCACGGTCTTTTTTGGGGCACTCCCACGTCGGATGATCTTGCGCACACTTGACGCAGCGCGCCTGCCGGTTACAATTCCGGGATGCGTGTCCAAAACCCTGGCACCTAAAACATTGTGTGCCCGGTTTCCTGTTAGGCTTATATTTCTGGACGTCTACGACGCAACTCGATAAGTAGCGAATCTGCTTGAACTTCGCCATATCCGTACCGCTTGGCAGTTGTACGAGCACTGGAGGACATTCTGATTGGTGTATGGTTTTCAGTTCCGATATGGTAGCATCAGGGAAGCCCAGACTTGCTAATTCTTCTGGGATGCTTGGCTGGGCGAATCTTGGAAGACCCTTGATCACCGCCTTGGGAAATTTCTCATCCTTCCTAGTGAAGGTATGGAATGAAACGTTTTCCTTCACGAGTGCATCTTTTAGATGTTGGTGACTTCTAGCTGAGTAGCATTGAACTCTAACCATCATTCTGCCTTTGTAATGCATGTGAAAATCGTCCTTCACATACTTCTTTATGGTGTCTCTAAGTTTTTCCAGGTTCCAGGTTCCTAGTAACTCGATGACAATTGGAGGCGTGTTGCCAGCCAACTTCTTCTTAGTGGCTAACTGGAAGAATTCCGTTTCTTCCTCATCTACTGGAAGGCCCTCAAAACTATTTGAAGTGGGCGTCGTCTTGTTTTTTCTTCCTGGGTTAGCCAGAAACTTTTTGGCTTGTTTCTTTTGATCAGGTGGAGTGGTGTTCTCCCTTGGTCTCTTCTCACCTTTGCTAGTTCTGCTGGATTCTCCGGCAGATCCAGTCTCAGATCTTATTATGAATTTGTCCATGTTGGACTAAGGCGAACTATCGATAAACTATCGATTGCCCCCTAGCCCATCACTAATTCGTTCGACCGATGACTAATGCGGAGCGGAAAGTAACTTTAACGTGTGATCGCCGTAACAACCAAACGCGAACTGACGAAAAGTAAACAAATAGTAAACAAACTGCTCTTGTAGTAAACAAATACCTTGGCGTCCAATAACCGTGTACAACATATGTACATCACATACACACAGTCCTTCTTTTTACAGGTATTACAGGGCTCCTTTCGTGCCGCGAGTAAAGAGCAACCAGACTCAAACTAAACACTATAGGCGGTGCAAGCATAGACGCGACGGGGGCGGTGTGAGGGATAGACTGTAGCGAGGAAAACAATCAATTTACTTTATGGTAGTATCACAGTCTGCTTTAACATTTGAGGAATCAAGAATTGTGTAATAAACTTATCTTAATTATGTACGTTTCATAGATTTTGGCAATTAACTGATAATAATTTATAGATTTTTGGTTACAATTTTTACACTTTAAATAATAATTTAATGAATTAAAATTATATAACAACTATCTATGTATTAGCTTCTTTATCAGCATTATTTTAAGAATAAAACGGTTAAGAATAAAAAGTAACTTCAATGTGTACCTTTTATGATAAAAAGTTAGATACTAAATAAAATTCGTGTTTGACAACAATTTCACGCTTGCCCCTAAAACTATATTAACCCTTAACCACTGACGTGTGATTTTCCTACATTAACACTGACGTACGTATGACATATGTCAAATTTTTGTATGACTTCTGGTGCATGCCATGAAGTGGGTTTGCAGTTTTATTTGTTTTTTATATAGATACACATACATTATACAAAGTGAGGAAATAAAAAAATGCCATAATTGTAATGGATAAATATTTATAGCTCATTAAACATATGCATAGCTATTTTTACATAAACTTTTTTTAAAAATCAATTAAAATAAAATCTCAAATATTAGGATTTTTTTGTTTAGGTCTTATTACTTATTAAGGACGAATTCAATTAGAAATAAATCACAATTGCCACATATCTATAAATTAGGCACTTTTTAACGGCAGTTGCTGCAGGTCTGTTTTGAGCACTGAGAGCAGACCAATTTACCTCACACTTGACATTCGTATCGGGTTATACGACGTTTCTACTTAAAACTTGTATCAAGTATATAAAAAATATCAAATATAAAATAATTAAATATCAATGCTAGATTGGCCAACTTCTGGAACCTTAGCCTGGTCCAAGATACGCTCATGTGACATTTGCGGCGTAGCGTATCTTCGCTCGAGGTATGGCTTTACACGACTTTTCCCGTGATTTTTCATATATTAATTATTACTTCGAACGGTCCGATGAGTTATAGTTTGACATAATAAAATAATTAGCATCAGCAATATCCAGAAGCCTTATTCTACAGGCTTCTGGACCAATGACTACCTTATAGACAATCTTGCACGACTATATTTGCCGCACTTTACATTTAGACCTACTTTCGATATATTATGAAATTATTTCAAGAATACCTTTAGTATAATAGGTATTCTCTTCATTGTGCATCGATGATATCATCGGAACAATTATATGAAATCTAAGACATCAGGATTAGTTCCTTCGTGATACGTGTGCGATTTTTGACTGGATACTCAGGTGGAATTCCCTTTTTTAGGGTTCCGTACCTCAAAAGGAAAAAACGGAACCCTTATAGGATCACTTTGTTGTCCGTCTGTCCGTCCGTCCGTCCATCTGTCAAGACCCTTTTTCTCAGGAACGCGTAGAGGTATGAAGCTGAAATTTATATCAATTACTCAGGTCTACTGTCCCTTGAAGCTGTGAAAAAATCAAACTTCTAAGCCAACGCAATCAAAAGATACAGCCATTTATGCCGCAAATTTTCGACACTTGCAAGGGAATCAAAACCTACAGGGTGCTTCCCGTGAACTCAGAATCTTGAAATTTGGTACGAAGCAACGTCTTATAGCATAGATAAAGGAAAAATTACGAAAACCATAAATTTTTAGTTACATCACAAAATATTTAACCTTGCAGGTTTGTACGGAACCCTCGGTGCGCGAGTCCGACTCGCACTTGGCCGGTTTTTTTAAAGTTCCGACCTATATCAACCCCTTTTTTATAAAGATTGAAGATGTTATCAATCCAGGAGATGTATTTGACCACTTACGATTAACTTTATTAACTATTTAACACAAATGACAAAATCAAAAAAGTTACACTAACACTGACCATACGTATGACATACGTCAGGTGGTCAATCTTACCTATTTTGGCACGTGCTATGTGTTCACACTTATCCGCCACACAAGCATCTCTGGCGTCTAGGAAACTACAAAAAAGGATGCGGCCAAATTCCTACCCAAATTCAAATTATGAACGAAAAACTATTTGGGTGACGTATGACATACGTACGTCAGTGGTTAAGGGTTAACACACTGAATCTTTTCTTATTTGCTTAGAGAATCATTGAAATCCCGTTATATTCTCATGTCTTGTCCCCCACATGGCACAAGATGGCGGCGTGCCGCGGGTGGAGTGAGACTCCTCAGACGCTATTGATGCTGCATTGTGCACTCACGCCCTCTGTCAGCTATACTGAGAACTGTGCTGGGTAATGGAGAAACCTGGATTAATTCGCTTCAGCATTACACTTTATTTAGCTTCTTATACTTGGTATTGATTTAAGGTCGCCTAAAAAGACACACAAACAATACAGTTATCTTTTTATGGAACTAATAAGTACAACAATAAATATAGGTATATTAGTCATGTGAGGACGCATCAGTAACTTGCCGTAGGAAATACGTTCGCCAGAGTCGGCTTGGAAAGCAACATCATTATCATATAGTTCAACAGTTTAAACTGTTATTTTTGTGAGATAACAACATTTTATTCAAGTTGATAAATTGTTTGCTAATTGTAATCTATCCACAGTTCTGTTACACTCAATCATATTGAAGTTTACAAATGAAAGACAAGAAATTCGACAGATTTCAGCTATTGCTCTTTTTTCATTCAAAGAAATATTTAGTCCTAGAAATTGCCGGGAATGTTTCTTAGTTCCCAGTGAATGCAGAGAGGACGGAACAATGCTATTATCAACAATTCGTAGTGAAATGCAAACAAATTTTCAACTCCACCGGAGAAGTGGCTACAACACAGCTAATTGCTGACGAATAGGCTCGCCAGTTAATAGAAAAAATTGAGACTTTTTATCCCGGTTTTAGAAAGTTAAAAAAATAATTACAATTAATTTCTACGCCCTGTTATTGGTGATTTAAGAACACGGTTTATAATTAAGAATTGGGCCTGTTTGTCGCTATTTCCCGAACTATTTGGAAGAAAATTTAATTTAAAAAATGTCTTAGTGTACAAACTTAATTTAAAACCTGTGTTAATTGAGTTATAGGGAATAAATGGCTACATAAACTGATATATTTAATAATCGTAAGTGATCAGTAATCTATACATATAAACTCAAAGGTGACTGACTGACTGATATAGTGATCTATCAACGCACAGCCCAAACCACTGGACGGATTGGACTGACATTGGGAATGAAGGTAGATGTTATGACGTAGGCATCCGCTAAGAAAGGATTTTTGGAAATGGCACTTTTAAAGGGGTGAAATAGGGGATGCATGTTTTACTTCTTAATGCAAGCGAAGCCGCGAGCACCCACTAGTTACGTATATTTTAACCATTTTTAATATACAAGGTAAAGTTCAAAATTTCCCGTGTTATTCCTCTAATAACCCAAACCCATGGCAGTACTTCAGCGCTGGGTAAACTGTAAACAGCATAACAGAGTCGCGGAAAGTTGTCGGCGAGAGATAGGACTAACTGCATTAATTGCAGACACTTCGCTCATCTTGTAGCTTGTTAATTACCTAGATGTATGCACTAGCATAAGCTACTCAAATAGGTACATATTTATCATACTACAAAGCTATGTCAGAAGCCTTTAGGGCGCCTTGATAAACTCTCGACACCAGAATTGGATAATAAGAAGACTACTAAAATATACTTGTAGAGGCCGTGTAACACTCTAGGCTGCAGCAATGGTTTAACATCAGACAGGCTGTAGTAAAACGCAAGTAAAATACTAGCTAGTTTTTTAATGTCAATTTTGGCTCAAAGCACGATGCAGTTGAATGTGCACCAATTAGAGTGCAATTGACTTTAACATCGAATTAATATTGGTCTACTAATAAAAAAAATCACATATTCAATTTTGTATCAGTTCATTACTGTGGTTACATTAATAAAATAATATTTTTGTTGAGTATGTATAAAATCTATATCTATACTAATATTATAAAGCTGAAGAGTTTGTTTGTATGTTTGTTTGTTTGAACGCGCTCATATCAGGAACTACTGGTGCGAATTGAAAATTTATTTTTGTGTTGGATAGACCAGTTATCGAGGAAGGTTTTAACTATATAACATCACGTTGCAACTAATAGGAGTGAAGAAACAATAGAAAATGTGGAAAAAACGGGGAAAAATATTCATCTTTGAGGGCTTCCGTAGCATGCGCTGCGAAAACGGTTCAAGATATCAAAAAAATGTGTATGAAAGAATTATTTCTCTTGAAATAATCTAACAAAATGTCCGCATCAGTATTTGTCTATGTTTTAAGGTTAACTCACTAGAACCGTTTTTATGGTAATAACTATTCCACGCAGACGAAGTCGCGTGCATCAGCTAGTTAGTAATATAGTTAAAATGGTACCATGCTTCCTAATGGTCTTTTAAATCTAAATAGAACATTCGACTCAACGAAGCAATCCTTGATAAAGGCTTTGGTTAAAGTTTGAAATATTGTAATGTATAAAATCTCCATAAACTAACGCCTGCCCAGGTTCTGGCTGAATCTAATTTGGCTAAATCCTTCCAGTACGAACTTTCGTGCGATCCGCGAACTTGCCAGGATTAATGACTTTACTCAAGTAGCCCAGCTATCTCTGCTAATGTTACCTTGGCAGCATAATATTGTTCCGAGTGGAAACCTCACAAGCTAGAATAAACAAATTAAAATCATACAATTTGATTTTGATTTCGTTGGTTCTAGCCAACAAGTAGATTACGATAAACTTAACAACCAAAATTAAGATGAAGATCCATCTTTATTGATACTATAAAGTTGCAACATACATATATTATTACTTTTATCATAGAATATGCTAAATAAATTAGAATAGAAAATAAATACCTAGCAGTAATATAACTGTCAGAAGTAAGAAAGAAGTTTGGTTTTAATTTTAACCTAGGTATAATCATATTGATATGAGTATAAATAATTTGCTGTATTGTCCAGTTTACAGACATAATTAATAAAAAATAGACTGTCGCTTCGCCTGTATAAGCTAGATAACTAAGTTTATAGAATACCCGTGACTTCGCCCGCGGCGCGAAGCTTCCAGTTGAAAATTGGTTAGGTTAGAGTTTTTAGTAGAATATTTTTTAAAAACAAAGATTTAAATTAATATTTATTAAAATAAATATTATTCTAAAAGCCTGTTGTACTTAATGTACAATGAGAATTGAATTATAACTATACCTTTATAGATTTAAAATACATTAATTAAGGAAATTAAGAAATATTATGATAAATCTTTTATTGACTTTTTAAGATATATTTTTTACGCGTTTTGGCAACTGTGCTTTAAGTCAAGAAACCATCAAATCCCTATGAATTTGATAAGGTCTCTTCTGAAAAAGCTTGCTACAGCTTAGTCTATTCGTACTGTGGTGAAAAATGCGACTACCATCTTGGATTATATTTAACTTTAAATAAGATTTAAAACAAGTTCTAAACTTACACTTTACTGGCTATAATGTATTTGTTGTATTTGAAATATAACTTTTTAAGATTTTCTTTATTTCACTGTCATGTTCCTGTATACCACCGAATCTGAATAAAAAAACAGATAAGAAGTTAGTTTTATTTGTTTCAATAAAAAAGAAAATCCGCAACCTTTGAAGCAGATTTGTTCAGAATCTATTTACTGTTGAATGTAAATGGGTGCGACGACAGAAAAAGCACAAACCATTTCTAGATTTAAGATATTGTACGACGCACACATCCTACTTGTTTATTAGGATAAAAATATCATTTTTTGGCAGATACTGACATATATGAAAGTAATTTCTATTTTAACACCAGCCTATTTAAACAAATATGTACATATGTATGGGCGAAGACTTGGGTCAGTAAAATATGTATTTAAATTAAAATCTAAGTTTGTAATAAAAAATATGATAATAATTATGAGCTTTGGAGCCTTTTTATCAATCATAAAACCTGCTTGATTGATCATTTCGTAAAAAAACATTGAATCAAGTGTCTGGAGTAGCTACGAATCTATATATTCTCCCTAACAATTTTCAATATATTTTTCAATAGGACCCATAACAAAATCCATACCCAATACAAAGATCCAATAAAGTGGAAAGTGTGCGCCACACACTAGAGTTGAGTTGATTTGAGCTTCAAGTAGAAACCATCCATTCAGGATGAATTTAATTTTTAACGCCATGTAGAGAGATTCCACGAGTTTATTTGTGGCACTTGTATTTTTTATTCCAGGAAATTGCGGGTAAATCCTTGAGAGGAATCGAATTGGAATCGCTTTCTTTTATTGATTGCAATATACTTAACTCATGGGCTATTCAGTCTTGTTCTTCTATTGTGAGACAAGCTAAAATTTTGAAACAGTTTGTGTTGCTAGCCTAGAATCATGTCACGAAATGTATGGCAAAGTAATAGTTTGTGATGACATAATATAAAGATTTAACTAATGTGCTAACATTAACCATGATTTTAATTCATGTTAAAAAAATTACAAAATATACTTATAACATATAAATTATCTATGTATATAATTTGGATTTATTAAAAAAAAACAAAATCACATTTTCAACAATTAAGAAAACGTAACCCACAACACACGTATAAAACGCTACCTGATTATTTACTCCGACCTAAGCTCACAATGTAAGTCCTAAAAGCGACTCTCGGAACCGAAACCCGTCCACCCCGAAGCAATAAAAGGTATAAAGGTATCATCAGAGTCCGATGTCCCTTGAGCTTGATGTATATCGCTGAAGTACCGGAATACGGCGAGAGGGAATCACGCGGCCAGGATTTTCAGGTGATTTTAAAATTGTCCGTAACAAATGTTGGAATGAGGTATGGTTACGGTAATAGCGTGGGGAGTATACAAATATATTAAAGTATTAGTGTTTTTTTGTTGTAATGTTGCCTGCTTTAAGATAGGTTGTTACATAAGATTTTAATTAGGCCTAGCCGAGCAATCATTCAATTTTTTTTTTTTCATTTATTACAAAGTAATAAAATCCAGTACAAAATCAACGTTCTCTATCCCACTGCTAGGCCTCTCTTTATATGTGCCAGTTGCGTCGATCTTGTGCTACCTTATGCTTAGATAACCCGCGACATGCTAAATTACCTTAAACAAATAAACTTTATTTACCCAATAAAGTTGTATTAAAATCATTAAATGTCCACATTTAACCATATCTATTTGGTTAATGTTAAAAGTATTATCTTTCAAGATGTATCGGTCAAATAAGTGATTAAATAAAAACCGCTATGAACACGTCCCCCGCAGCACAGCAGGTATACTTGGCTATAAGCCAACGTCGCCGCTACTGGGCCCACGTAAATTAAGGCCATACTAGTACATACACTTCATACAAAATACTAATGAAACCTTCATACAAATCATACACAACATATTTTGTATACACTTTTCATCAGGTGCTAACCTCTCAACATCAGAGATCTGCCACTTCCATTTATACCATATCCGTTAAGTATCTAGTGCCACGACATATTTAAACTTTTAACTTACCTACCTATTTTTTATACACGACGATTCCTCGCGCATGTCGCCCAATACGTTACAAGATGTATTTTATATGATACATTAAATAACATAAATATCCTAACAGTTGTATTGCACTAAAACATAGTGATATATACGAATTCAACAATTTATAAAACATAATAAAGTAGCCGTAGTGTGCTAATCTCTGTGAGCAAAAATATACCCAGTTATTTTCTTAACTAAAATAGGTAAATGATTTAAAAAAAAACTCAAATAGGTTTTCGTTTGTTTCATAGTTTGCGTGATAGTAAGCGATATAGATCAATATAGAGCGTGAAACCAATAAGCACCGATCTACTCTCGCTTTGAAGATATCTGGATTATAGATGTTTTCATAAAATTGTTTAAACAATCCTAAAAAAGTGCGTACTACAGTTACCTAAATCTGTCTTATACATAAGCAATGAACTCACGTGCAGTTAGTTCGTTTGTCTTCACTACTTCAGGTGATCTATGGTCTTAGCACTCGTATAGACGCAATATTATACGTGATTCAGAACTCATAATGTTGGCCAACACTCACCAGCAGGACATGTTTGTTATACATGTCATGGTATAATAATATCTTAGATAGAGTGTATTAGATTTAGGTATATGCTAAAGACCAATTGAAGTAAAAATACCATAGTTTACTAGTAGTTCAATGGCAAAGACGAATTGAAATCATGGAAAACGGTTTTCATAAGATTTAAGGAAGAAATATTCGAATCTACGCGTGATTTTCCATCACGACTTTCTATACTCTATAAAGCTATACTGCTTGTAATAATAGGTATTTTATTTACTTACCAAATACACTTAGCAATACACTGAGATATCAGCATTGATTGAAAGATTGTAGATACATAATATATATAGTAGTTTATGTATACGGGCGATTCTGTGCATACCAAAAATTAGTCTGAACTAATTATGTATAAAAACAAATCAATAGAAAAGAACATTAGAGTACCGAAATAAAATTTTATGTAGACTTAAATAAGAAAATAGACTATCTGTCAACTTTACTCAACTTGTGGTAAGGTTGTAAAGAAATACCCCGTTTACAGCCCCGAAGTTGTGACCAGCTGCTTTCTTATAGCCCGCAGTTTAAAACCTTTCCAACTCTTTCCGGCTTAACTTGAAATAGTACCCAATTGTATCCTAAGTTTCTTACCGACGAATAATTTATACCATGGAATCATATCACCTGACAAATTTCGCGTCGAAAATGCTTCCACATTTTATTTTTGCCCACACATCACTCGCACACAAAGCTGTCTCGAGATTGGTTGCTGGAAATATCCGAACACTGCCGAATGCTTGGTCGCAGTTGTTAAATATCCACTAAAAAAACAATAAAATCCTTCAAAGCGGGAGTGAATCGGTTTTTTTTTATCAAGTACGCATGCTTTATCTGAGGCCATAGCCTTTGCTTACTATCAGGCAAACAATAGTCAAGTGCAAAACCGTCTTAGTTAAAAAAACTAACTATACCGCAAGGGTGGCGGTTGACCAACTCGTGGAATTACTTTTTGATTCTGTTACGTTTCTATGGCATCAATTATTATTTGTAGTTTGTTAACAATAAATTTAAACAGCTTTGAGGTCTCTCCAACTTTTGCTTTGAGCTACTTGTGATTCTTGAAATTTTGCTTAGGATTCCTTTAATAAATGGTTAAATATTTGAGTATTTAAATCAAAAGATCTTAATTGATAAGGTATGTTCTAAGTTCTAGCAATAATTTATTTGGCGACCATAGTTTTGTTCATACTTAACATTTAAGTTTTCCACATTGTTCCTTCCCAACTAAAGTGATGTTCAAATCTTCAAGCAGTACCTTTTAGTGGTCAAGCGCGCTTTATTATAGATCATAATTTATCGTTTACCAAATACCAAAATTTTGGTTAAATGCAAATTTAGTTTAATCTGAAAAAGATATTTAGTGTTAATGCCCATATGCACAACAAATCTTAAACACATTTACAAATTTATTTAGAGACAAAATTGAGTTAAATGGCTAAAACTTTTTGAAAGTATTTGTGAAAGTGGGCAAGTGTAAACAAAAGTTAAAATCACTGTCTACCGCTGAAGTTCTTCAATCTAGTTCCAAGTTAGAAGTCTTATAAAAAGCTGAAACTTTCAGTTTGAAGACAGCACTTGATGAAACGCTTTCCACAGATTTAGTTTCTTGTCGCGTTTTCTTGAACAGTTTGTTTGAATTATTTAAAGTGAAAATAAAGTATGCTTAGTTGGTCTTTTTAAATTAATTTTGTTGCTTTTTATAATTGTGTAAGCGAGTGAAGGTTGAGATAATGTTAGAAGTTTTGTGTCAAATTTGCAATTTAACCCAAACATTAATTTGCTCAAAATTTAGTTTGTTTCTACTTATTTTCTGTGTTTATTTTAATGAGTTGGGATACCTAGCATTAGTCTAGCGATCCCGCTATATATATTTCAGTCTAAGTTAGGTAACCTACCATACTATGACAAACAGTTATATTTACAGTACCAAGAACACATTCACATTCAAAATATCAGCTAGATTTCTAAGATGTTTAGTTTGATTCTATCATCAAATTAATGTACGCGCTATCATTAGTAGATTTCATATTGTCAGCCAATCGCAGCACGAGAAAATTGATTTCAAGTAAATATTTTTTACTATGGAAACCAGGAACCTAGACATAAAATATGAAACAATATATCACAAACACCAGGGTGGCGATGAATCATAGAAACTAGCGCACTAGCAGGCTGGTGTACAAACAACGACAATGAAGATGTAGTGCGGACATTAGCATTCTAATCCCATTTAGATCTGTGTACACATATTTTGGAATTTGTTCTGGATCAAAACCAGCTTAAAATGAATATTCAGTTAATTTAAGAAAATGTTCTGTTTTGTGTGCCATATAAAAATAAATAAATAATAAATCCGGGGGAAATTGATCGGGGGGCTTACGTACAAGCTAGTTTCATATGAGGTGGATTATTGCTATGTAAGAATAACGTAGGCATAATTAATGCAAATCTATTTAAGGATTGTTTTAATGCGTTTTTGATAAATAAAGATTTTATTTTACAATATATGGAAGCTTTAGCAGCTTTGATGTATGATTTGACAGACATTGACAGCTACCATAAGACCATAACCTATAAAATACTGTACTGTTTGATATGTGAAAGTGAAAAATATTGAACAAATTATAAATTTAATAGATTAATTATTTAAAATAACTACAACTAAAGCATGAGCATTATTTGTTGATTTTGTTTTAGGTAAGTAATACAACTAATTACAGCTAGTTAATAAGCATAGTTTTAAGCAGAATTGTTACCCACTTATTAATCAATAAAATCTTATTTTAGCTACAAAATCACAGTTTTGTCTAATTGTTGAGGAAGACCTGACCTTATATATATCTTATAAATAGCATAATTTTACCGCATTATAGTTCCCGTAAGGCATGATTAAAATTTAGTTGTAATAACCTGCTATAATATACAATCAAGTTAAAAAAAAAATTTTGCTTGGTCCAAATAACACGCTACTCGTTAAATCCAGATTTGCTACAAATAAACACTTACATATTTGCTGTATCATAATGGATTCTGCGAAAATTATGTCATATTAATGTCACTATTATTTACACCAACAAGTACATTAGAATTAAAGTATGACTTACTCACAATTGGAAAATAAAAAAAATTGTGTCTGCAAGACAGTGCCAACTAGTTCCACAAAAATCAAGAGCCCCAGGTCACCACACTGGAAAGAGCCTGTATCCCAGGAGCACATGAAACACTAACTAGGTAGCTAGTTCGTCTATTGTCACATGTAACAAGGGGCCGCGGGAATGGAAGACAAAGGACCATTGTACGATGTAGGAATATTTAGGTAGCCTAGGTACAAGGTGCAGTTGAAATTGGGTGATAGTGGTGTGCTAGGGAAGTTAGAGATTGGTTGAGGAGTTTTTTTTTTTGTAATGTGCAAAAAAATATTAGCTCTTTTGCATACTTGGTTCGATTTATTGTTTTTTTATTGCCTGTTTTAACAGTAAATAACGTTTCTTTTTGCTCCAAAAAAAATATTGAGATTTGTTAAGCAATGTTGGTAAAAAGCGAAACTTAACACAATTATTTTCTGCGTCTATTCTTGAATCTCATTATGATACTAAGGTACTTTTATAGCGTTCCATTAAAATTTGTTACAAGTGGTTCTACATAGCCCCGCAAGCCAAGCTATTTTTATTGCAAAACTATGCAAATAAAAGAGTTGTGATGATGATGATAAAATCACAAGGGTAGTCAAAGCTACCCTTGAGGAATACACTTTTAAAAAAATATTTTTATTGTAAGGTATCTTAAACAGCTATTTTCATTACACATACATGTTTTTCATTCTTAATTTTATTTGTTTTATTACTTACCAAAATGTTCGTTATAAACCAATTAATATAATCATTTTCCTCTACAGCACTATCCCATCCTCACAAAGGTATGAATCCATCTGTAACAGCCTTCATTGTTACAGGCTGACGAAGTTTGCTACTTCCTGAAAGAAAAACTTGGACGAGGCAAATACTCAACTTTTACTGAATACAATACTCGCTAGCATAGAAAACAAAATTTAGAGATACCTAACAAAAAAATCCTGAACAGATTCTATAAGTTTCACAACACAGAAAAATACATTAATTCTTATAACATGTATAATAATAGGAAATTATTACGTGATAAATATTGTAAAGCTAAATTGCTATGATAATGAACTCTAGACATTTTGATAGGTCCACCACAATTCTAGTAAATCCATGGTCCGTCATGAAGTACTATCAATTTACAAAACTACTATAGCAATGACGATTGCCGATATATTTACTAAAAGATGTATTGAAGAGAATAGAATATATTTTTAATGTACACCATAAAACATAGAAATAACAAAACAGGAAATAAGCTTAAATATAATTAAAGTGATGCATATTGCGTCATATTTAAAACTGAGCTATTACAAGGATAGTAAATGGACATTGAGGTATGGTATTTTTGTCGTCTTTTTTACATACACGTCTAAAAGATACGATGTCGTTGCTTGGCAGTTACTATGTGAGGTTGCAAAAAAGTTTGCAAAAGTTTGACTCGTTTATTTGTTGGTTAAACGGAGCTATTCTCATGGTTGTTATAGACTGATTTCAAACTTGTTTATGAATAGTGGTACAATTTTTTATTGTCATTTTTTTTCTACACTAGATAGGTTTATGCTTGAGTTTCTACTGAACCTTTAATATATATTTTTATAAAAATCTGATATTAAAAGCTGTTATAAAAATATATAATATGATGACGCTTAGTGGTCATATTTTGATATCCAATGTAAAAAAGTGCAATGAGATAAACGAAAAGGTTAAATTTAAACAAAAGGCAAATTATTCTAGCACATTGACCTACTCTTCTTTCCGAACCATTCCATATAATGGTTCGTCATCGAATTCCCCAATTCCGTCCCAAATTGGAAATGAGACTGACAAAGCTGCGGAACAAAGGTAAGTGAAATGTTTGTATTCAAACTAGCCGGGAATAGCTCTCAACTGATATTCATTGGCGAATACGGCACATCGTTACAGTGGGGTAGGGTGACCAGGGTGCCTCGCAAATTGAGAACTTTTTCATTTGGGAACGAAACGCCAATCGTAGAATTTTTACTGCACAATATAATAATCATCAAATCGCTAGCGTCGCGATCCCGAACAGTTGCGAAGTGACTGGCGTAAGGAAGCTGTCGACTGAGATACATGGAGGAAGTTGGGCTCCTCTTCTGGGTAAAGTACTCATTGCCCAGAAGTGGAACAGTATAGGTTAACAAAAAAATCATCAACCCGCGAGTGGCTTACTAAGCAACCTAATTTATTGCATATATAACTACTAGCTGTGCCAGCGACTTCGTCCGCGTGGAATAGTTATTTTGGGCATCATATTTATTTTTGCAAATAACCTCTTCAGCTTTATAAATTATAGCTGTTACCCACGACTTGAAGCGTTTTCCTCAAAGATGAATAATTTTCCCTGTTTTTTTTTTCACATTTTCCATTGTTTCTTCGCTCCTATTAGTTGCAGCGTGATATTATATAGCCTTGCCTTGCCTTGCTCGAAATGGTCTATTCAACACAAAAATATTTTTTCAATTCGCACCAGTAGTTTCTGAGATTAGCGCATTCAAACAAACAAACTCTTCAGCTTTGTAATATTATAGTATAGATTTCATCCCCTTTGAACTGAAATTGTTAAATGTTATTTAGGAGAAAATAAATACATTATGTAGTTCAACAGTGTTTTGTTTAATTCTCTCAAAATAAAATCTATGATAGAAAGAAAAAACAAAACACTAATCAGTCGTTTAGTAATTATTAATACAGCGAGCGTTAAAGCTTGGTAATTTTTTTCCTGACAAGATAATCTCATCAACACGTGTTTCGTCTCTCCACGAGGCATCTACAGGACGTGTTGACTCCACGAACGTGTGTCGGTCCTAAAGAAAACCACACAACTCGTAAACAACATACGCGAATTAGACGTGAGTGAAAACCGTTTAGTTAACATATTGATAAAATGTCTCACGAAAGTTCTAATATTAAAAAAACACACAAACAAAAAACAAAGTTTCAATATTCGTGTTACCATGGCCAGCACACAGATACAAAACAGCCCATTTCTAGGCAGCATTCCGGGAGCAATTGCATGAGTTCAGGCTCGCATTCCACTCCCGAGTTGGACAAAAATGGCGGCATTCTTCTACGGAGCTCGCCAGTGATTGTCGTCGAACTTTGCACGGGGTTTGGACCAGATTGGACGGTATACAGAGAATGAATTGAAAATTGACAATGAAAGAAAATAAACATGATAATAATTATTACGTCACAATTGTGAGTTATGAAATATGCTAAATCTGTACATATAATTAATTTACAAGCGCCTTGCTTCAACAAATAGACTTAAACAATGCCTTTCATGTAGTATTCCTAATTTTTGAGGGTCTGTACTCCCCTGCATAATCAAATCGTTGGGGAACTATGTATCTTAGCAAATACGTCGTAATTCCGCAGATGACACATTCAGTGTCTGTTGAGATAATTGTCCAGTCAAACAATCCGATTTTAAAGACAAATGTTTCTTTTCTATCAATTCAAAAAATAATATGAGAACACTTTCCGTTAAACGATGCAAAAGTTAAAAGAGGTGAAAACGTGTTAAAATCTTTGCGATTCTTATTCAAACATTCTTTGACGAGACTTATATTATGATGTTCTTAATGACTTGCGACATAAAATTTAATAAACGCTTAAGTATAAGGTATTTATGTATATTTCATTACATAAATTCTAAGTTAATCTTCGATATTGATGTTTTAACCGACTCCGCAATGCATAGGGAGATTATGAGTTTCTGAGTTTATATTTAACTTTGTTCTAAGAACTCAGCGAAAAATCCGAGTTAGTTGTAATTATCACCTAGCAATATATAGTAGACACTTAACGTAAATTTTATTTGCATTCAATACAATAATTATGTCGACAGAAAAGTAGAAATCATCTTTCAAGGTAAGATACATATCGTATAAATGATATCATGTCTCTAGGTTCTATAATCTACGAAAGCCCCTCATGTTTTATATATTTTATATCAATTTAATAAAAAGCTACCGAAAACACCAAAGGCGGTACCAAAGCACGGATAAGCTGCTTATTTCAAAGGGAATACTTTATCCATGTTTAAAGCTATGGTATAAAGAATATCCTTTTAAACCTACTTTGTATTCCTAGGTAAATATTTATTGATAATTTGTTCGAATTACATGTCAGATTATTATTAAAATTAAAGACATATTCTAAATATGTACACTTATTATAAACATACTTAATTTTTTTTATCTCTTTTAGTAATTATATTCTGGAATAAATCAATTATTAAGATACAGTCTTTTTTTAGAGAAATAATCGCAACTAATTAAAAACTAAACCTTATAATAAACTTAAAAATACTATAAATAAACAACTATATAAACTAGAATATATACAACCTTACAAATAATATACTAAACTCAAGTCGGAATCTGCGGGCAAGGTGCTGGCGGCGTTACCTCGCTGAATTGCCAAACTTATGCGTTGACCGAGGTAAGCTCCAGCTCTCGGATCGTTTGTTCTGTCAACCAGCCGCTTCCACAGATCTTTATATAAACGCTGTGCGTTAAATAATAATTACATATTAGTTACAATGTCAATTCATTAATTCCATTGATTCAATCAATAGTCAAATACTAATAAAATTAAAATTTGGCATTAGTACAAAAAAGTATTAACGAGACATAGCATGGTGTCCAAAATTATTTAGAAAACTTTTGACTCCCAAAAAAATCTTTACTTTAATTATTTTACAGTCCATAGAGTTTTAGTAGAAAAACTTTCCGTATTTATCTTTCTTTCTTACGTTAAGTGTGAATCTTTCAAGACTTTTATTATAGTGAGATTTTGGGTTTAGAAACATGAATTTAAATAAGATACTACTTCCCTGTTGAACTGTAACTTATATAAATACGCTGGCCACTTGTGTCTAATACCTTAACAAACGTAAATCTCAAGGAGAATCTTTGTGGTGATTCTCAAAAGATTACAGCGTACGTACATTTCATTTAAAAAAAAAACTAATATTACGTGTAAGTATTTACACTGTTATCTAATTTAAACCACCTTTAATAAAACCAACTCAGCAAGACATGCATAAAATTCAATAAACCAACGCCAGCCGAGGTAATAAATTCAGGCGCGGATATAACGTCGTGAGGCGAGCGACGCCGCGGGGCGTGCTAGGTGAAGACGCGGTAACACGTACTTGAGGCACGTGGTGGTTTTAATGGAGAATGAAAATGTGGGATATTAGGGATGAAAATCCATAACATGATTATGATGTATGTAGGTACATTGTACATAATACTTATTAAAACTTTCAATTGATTAAAAAATCGATAAAAAAATAAATAATCCACGCTTTTCCAAAATTGTGTAAGTGTAATAAATGTGCTGTAAATTATATACTTAGTACACACAAAGGAAAGTATTTTGATTTTTAATATATGTACAAATGCAAAGCGAATATGAAATGGATTCCGCTCATAGAAAATTCCTTTTCGCGTCCAAACAACAACAAAAAATTGCGTCGTCAAACGCTTATCAAAATGATTGTCAGATTATGACAGTTTGATTTCAATCAACCTTATTTTTTTTTTTGTACAGTAATACTTACTCATACATAGCTGTGCTTTTGTAAATATTAGACCAACTTCACATTTCAAAAGAAAGCAAATCATGATCTAGCCATTTTAATAAAATTGTTTTATTCTTCAACCAAATTTATCTCGATTATTTGTCCTCCTTAACCATTCCTCATTAATGAGGGCTGTGGCCGACTAAAACATGTGGTTACACAAAGTTTTTATGCTTATAATTCCAGTTATATCAAATGGACTACATCTAGAGACTGTGGATTTTGCTGCGAATTACTTCAAAGAGAGACAAGTTAAATATGTGTGTCTGTTATCATGTGGAAATCAAACATGTAAGTACTCATTTAATTTACAATAAATAATTAACCCAAAAATAGCACTAAAACTGATTGACCTTGACCAATTATGTAATACTTAGGTATTTTTAATTATCTTCTTACAATATCGAACTCATCTGGTATTAAACCATTTTTTCAGACATTTTACTTAAATAGTTCTATTTGTTTCTCATCTGGTTTTATTCATTTATAATACATATTTTTCAACAGACATAAAGGGTGGCACACTAATCATTTGGTTTCCAATACTCAATCAAACAAAATAAACTTTAAAACCTATTTCAGGAGACCTAAGGGGAATTAACTTCACAAAAGCATCCATCACCCACTCCGTATCCGTTTCCACCACTAATGCAGTGGACATATCCGATACAAGCCTCACCCGATGCTTGAAGCATACTTACAACTACTTACATCGGGGTGCTTCCTTTCACTGCTTCACCTGATAATACATAGTTCAAAAACCTTTAT
The DNA here is from genome assembly GCA_927399415.1 of Macaria notata. Classification (NCBI taxonomy): domain Eukaryota; kingdom Metazoa; phylum Arthropoda; class Insecta; order Lepidoptera; family Geometridae; genus Macaria; species Macaria notata. The sequence goes on along the minus strand of OV656725.1, from coordinate 7,178,936 downwards.
TTCAGGGGACATTAACATTATAAAAGCATCTATGCCCCACTCCATATCGGTGTCCAGCACTAGTGTGGTGAACATATCCGATACAAGCTTGACTCGTTGTTTGCAGCACCGCTTCAAGTATATCGGGGTACTCCTGGACGCCACCTGCGGGGACCTGGGACTGATGTTTTATACTGTAAGTGGGATGGATGGAAATTTTTGACATGTGCGCTGGAAATGGAAGACGAATGGCGGCGTTCTAGTGGTTTTTGTTTCGTGGTCGATATTTTATAGTTAGAACATATTTTTAAATGTTTAGTTTAGAGGCAGTATTTAAGCTTTGTCAGAGGCCCTTAGGGTGGCTTGATAAACTCTTGACACTAGAGTTTTCATTCGATAAGAAGAAGAATGTTTTTACTTGATATATTTTATGGATAGTAATGTAAAATTAATGAGTATTTATTAACGTATTTAATCAAAATATATGTATAGCATATGAATGTTATGCATAAGTAGTTCAACATTTTGTATGTTGGAATTTTGACAGTATTATTTTCTTTAACAGCGAGGTTTACTTACTGTTACGTAAATACTTACCTATTATAAAAGGCATAGGAAGGATGATTAATAAGACGCTTTATTTTCTCAGGCTTCACTAAACCGGTGGCTGGACTTCAAGCACATCTGGCTGGTCGTTGATGAAACAAATATTGTGTTTGCAAACAAAACCAATGAAAACTCTGCTTCAGGGACTTCTTCTGGACTTCTGCAAATATTGAACTACATGAATATAAGTGTTGATGCTGACATTGTAGTAGCTTCTAAATATGGTATATAAAATGCGCATTGTTTTTTTTATCTTGGAAAATGAAATTAATATAGTAGTAAAATTTCAGGGTGCCTAGAATGCTGCTTCCCATTATGTTTAAAATTAAGCATAACCATTGAATTATTGTCAACCTTTGAACATCATTTCTATCCGTTGGTCGTTTATTAAGTTCAAGTGTTCAACCAAATTTATAAAAGAAGATTCTCAATTCTATCATTCGTGTTGTTTTAGTTCTAGCAATGTTGGTTTGTATTTTTTAAAATTAATATTATTCCTTTCCTGATAATCGCTTTCAATTCTATTGTTTAGGTAAACAATTTAAATTAACAGACGTATTTAACTTTGGGAAAGTACAAGGAGGGAATTTAATCACAACAGACATTGGTTTTTGGACGCCAGAAGGAAATAACAAACAAATAATTAAAACATTAAATATGTGTAAATATCACAAGCGATACGATTTTCAGCAAATAGGCATAAGGAGTATTTCTATTGTAAGTATTATGCTACTCAATAATATGTAATAGCGTACATACGTACAAGAAACCTGTGTACTAAGTAATTGATTTTATGCGAGAGAGTAAATAGGTATACACAATGAACAAGGGAAGTGTAATGTTATGATGATACACTCGAAGCTACGTATAAACCCGCGAATAAAATACATATATATTTACTTTTTTAAACATAAAAAAGTCAGGCATTTAAGTTTCAAACCACTGAGTTGTTTATGCGAATAACTATACGTGCACAAACGACACGGTTAAAAATAAATCCTATCTCACGTGAAAAAACCCAAGTTGTAAACCACTATGTCGGATGTGCGAGTATATCTGCCAAACATACTTTAAAAACTCAAAGACTCGCCCTCTACCTCTTTAACAAGTGAGTTAAAAAAACATTTTTTCAGACGACATCAAATAACTTTGACCCTCGCATGTTGACTGACGTGAGACCTGTGAAGGGAGTCTCAACAATCACTCGGACTTCTACTATCATTCTCAACGAACTTGCTCAGATACATAACTTCAGGTAACGGTATAAACAAAGGTATTTTATTGTATCTGTATACATGAATGCGCATATAGAAAATATAATATTTTGCAGTGAATTTAATAAAAAACAACTAAAACGCCTGCCATCACAACATTTGTTTAAAAATATTATTAAATTCTTTAACTTTCACTTATGTCTAAATTCAAGTCATACCAAATTATGAAAATACTAATTTGTTTTACAAAAATATTCAAACATTAATTACCAACATAACATTACCGTTTTAATCCTATTTTTTCAGATTGGTATTTACCAAAACCGATAAATGGCTTGGATCTTACAGACCTAATTCTTCCAGGGTATGAAGTTTTAATGTACTTACCTAATTATGCGTAGATAAAATATTGTAAACTAAATAATTGTATATTAGCCCGTATTTAACATATGCATAAGGATAAAACTATTAATTTAGATTTAATTGATGATGATTGGCCTGTTAGCTTAGTTGGTAGTGGCTCTGCCTTCTAATCTAGAGGTCGCGGGTTCGATTCCCGCATGACACAAGTATTTATGCACTTTAAAAATTTATTATTACTTGTGTTGAGTCTGGTCGTTTGTATGTATAATAAGTATGTATTTACAAAAGAAAAGTATATAAGTATTATATCCGTTAGCTAGTACCCACGACACAAGCGTTTGCTTAGTGTGGGGCTAGATGGCGCTGTGTGCAATGTCCCAGGATATTTATTTATTTATTTAATTTACAACCATAGTCGCTCCCCGCACATTTTTTCCCGGAACACCGGTAGCATTCCCGCGCTGGATGGCAAGGGAAATTCTGTGTTTAGGAAACCAAAATAAGGCTTGCTTTCTTTATATTATGGTTGTTTTTCCCCAGGCTGCAGCAACGGGTTTATTCTTTCAAGAACAGGATATATCGTCAGTGTTTCGATATCTCGATATCCTCTTTGACAGAGTAACACTTATTCATCCATCTTTAACAAATATTGAGTAAGTTCATTATTTATTACATTTCTATTAAAGTTTTTTTTAATTTATTTTAGGTCTTTTTTAGCGACTATGTCGCCTATATTAGAGTTGAAAAACACTTTAGAATGTTACCGGTCATGACTATATTTTTTTAGGATGGGCTTAGGAAATCAAAATTGTCATCTTTCGTTATCCGAGTTTCGGAAACTGACAAAATAAATATCAGCTGTCCCATACCAAAAAATTCTTCTCTGCTTGACAAAATGTAAAAATAATCAATTTTTCGGAGATTACAAAAGTTTTCCAACAAACGTTGTTGGTCTTGACGTGTGTACTATTTTCACCCACAAAAGGTTTATGCATTAGTTGCAGCTAAAGGCCTTGTAACTCTTTTTCTCCAAATAATAATAAAAAAAAACACAAACGTAATAAAATATTGTTAAAATACCGTTCTATATTCAAAGTTCATCAATTACCCCCAATTTATTCCAGAACGCGCTATTACTACCGCATCCCGACCACTGGCCCCGGAAAGTTTGAGAATCAGTTCCTGCGACCACTGAGCGCTGGCACCTGGCTCTGTCTGCTGGCCGTATCAACCATGTGCACAGTTATACTGGTCCTGGCTGCTCGGTGGGAGTCAAGACCGAGATCGGTCCAGTATGGACTGTTCTCTGTCACTGCTATAGTCTGCCAGCAATGTATGTTGTTTTTTAATTACTTAAAGCAGAAGTCTCTTAGTGTCGGTTATTTTTTTGTTGATTTTGAATATGGTGGTTTGATAGCATTGGAATCCCAAAAAAATGCATTATTATTGTAAATAAAGATCAATTAGTATACATAAATGCATTTCCTTCACGTAAAAATAGGGTATAAGCTACAATCTTATCCGGAAGGAAAGCGAGCGAACCCTAGAACAGACACTAGTAGTACTTCATTGTTTGTCGTTTATGAATTAAACATGTTTAAGCTATTTTCTTGATCATATTATTTTTCAGTTTTTGAAGACGAAGTTTTCGACAGGTCTATTACAAGAATTTCAGCAGGTTAGTACCAACTTCAACAGTAGAAAAATAGTCTATGCAAATGTGTTTGAAATTGAATTGGATGAAAAGATTAAAGCAGGAGGATTATAAAAACTATATTTATACTGACCGTGTTTTTAATTAAACTTAGGTTTAAAGAAAAAAAATATAACTGTAAGTATATGTTTCAATATTAAAAAATACATGAAGATAATACATATATATATATATATATCTGGGCAAGAACAGCGCAAGAGAGGAAGTATTGTCGTAAGAGGGAGGAGGCTTAGACCTTGCAGTGGGTCTCATTAGGCTGATGATGATGAAATATGTATAAATTTAAATATATAAAACTCAAAGGTGACTGACTGACTGACTAATATATAGTGATCTATCAACTCATAGCCCAAATCACTGGACGGATTGGGATGAAATTTGGAATGAAGGTTGAGGTTCTGACGTAGGCATCCGCTATTTTTATATTTTCGCAGAGGATTTTTGGAAATGCCACTTTTATAGGGGTGAAATAGAGGATGCAAGTTTTACTTCTGAATACGAGCGAAGCCGCGAGCACCCATCATCATCTTCATCAGCCTAATGGGTCCCACTGCAGGGTATAGAACTCACTAGTAATAAATATAACGTTTCCAGCTCGGAAAATAACAACATTTGTGATCGGCATGTCTGGCGTGTTAGTGTACAACTTCTACACGAGCAGCGTGGTGAGCTGGCTGCTGAACGGGCCGCCGCCCTCCTACACCTCGCTCTGGGAGCTGCAGGCCAGCCCGTTGGAACTCATCTTTGAAGATGTGGGCTACACACACTCGTGGCTCACGGTAACACTTCCATTTAGGTGCAGTGTCATCGCTAAGTATGTTTTGTGGTATTTTTTTAAGAAGTACCTATCTTATCTTACCTATCTCTCATTAGATCTGTCTCAGACTAAACAGATTTATACTAGAAAAGCACAAAGCGCACATAAGTATGATAAAGAAACAAACATTCTCACACACATTCACACTCTTACACTCACTATCACAAGAGAAAACAATGGAAGTGTCCCTATAACTACTTAGTACGGGTACCGGTGTTGCCAAACTCACATATACATAAGTAAAACAAAATATACATCTCCATTTGATAAATTATTCGTTCTGCTTTCATTTGGACACGTAACAATTGCACAACAAGGCATTCATTATTTTTAAACATGTTTTTTGTGCGAGTGCGGAACGTCTTTCTAGCTCACGTAGCTAAGCACGACTAATCATGGCCGCCGCGAATGTTGCGATATTCTGCCTAATTGTGGCGCACGCAGGAGATACGAGCACCACTTCCATTGTTTTCTCTGTTCTGTGACACTCATATTATTTTCTGCTTTTACTCTAGTTAACCTGATGTGACAAGTTGGATTTTCTCTCCCAGGTTCCAAACTACTACTTCAACAGACGCAACAAGGAAATAGAAGACGTGATCCGGCGCAGAGTGCGCACCAGGAAGCGTGACGTACCTCTCTTCATGTCGGTGGAAGAAGGGATCGCCAAGGTCAAAGCTGGAGGTTTGTGTGCATGATTGATTGGTTGGCTATTAAAAAAAGTATTTTAGTAAAATTAATTTTGATAAACTCTTAATTATTTTTATAGTTATAATAATAAACTCTCCTCTCCTCTCCTAGAGGTTATCAAGGACTCGCCAGACCGTTAAACCTCTGCTAGAAAATGTTGCGTAATAAAATCTGCGTGACTAACTTACTAAGGGTTACTTACTGCCGGAAAGTAGCCCTCTAGTTTCTAACGAATCGATGTGTTAGAAAAAAAATGAAGTCCTGAAGGAAGTTCTGAATTGTTTGTTTGGATAAATAAGTACCTGCTTGATCCATAATAATTATAATCCTAATTCAATTATAACACCTTTCAACATTTTATTACTTTGGTCTTATTAGCCTAACCTGGTTCCTCCTTCCCAAGGTTACGCATACCTGACGGAGCCGTTCAGTGCAGACCCCCTGATCTCAGCGACATTCGACCAGGCGGAGCTGTGTGAGCTGGGCTCCCTGACTTCCATCGAGAAGGTGACCCTCTACCCTGGAGTGCAACTCAATAGTCCTTACAAGGAGTTCTTCACTTGGAGGTAAGGTTATCACGAGAAAATTTTTGTCATTTCATTTTTTTAATTCGCGTTTAAATCCATATGTCAACCAGGCTTAACTTAAAGGTATCTATTTACTTTTGAATTGAGCATTTTAGTTGATGTTTTAATGTGATATGACTATGATATGACACACTTTATAAGCGATTCTTTGATCAAAGATCGAGCAGGACTGCTTCGGATTGGATAGATATTTGCAATAGAGACTTGGCTCTGCCAAAATCTGATTATGAAGCCCAATCTGCAACTAAATTCCAAAATTTCTCAACCGCGTGTTCTTAGTATGTTACACAAAACGCTAAATAAATAACATTTCATTCTAGATTTAAGTTGAAATATCCCAGATAAGGTATTTCCAGTTGAGTAGGTAACCCGACCGAGTTTGCGTCTCAGTACTGCAGTCAGCGAGGCAAACATGGCAACTTGGCAACTTATCAAAAACTGCCGAAAACGGAGCTCTTCTATATCTATAAAGATGCAGTTTTCTAGTTTTATCTTGTCTCGAACTGGGGCGCGTTCTTCATTTGTTACATGCCAACTTTTACTGCGGCAACTGGACTGTGATTGTCGCAACTTGGTTTTCTTTTCATGTTAACACAATGAGCAAACAAGCGATAAGCAAATGCCGTAATTACCGATTTTTTGTTCAAAAATACCAATACCTAAACTTATTACGATATTAGTATACAGACACACAAAATTGTATTTAAGCATTGTTGTAAAGTAAAATAGCTGGACCAAAAAAATAAGAAAGATTTAGTTTACAATAATCTCAGCAATTGAGAACCAACCGATTATATATGATTAAGTATAAATTAACCAGTCAATATTTATAAGTATTTATTTATTTAAGACATACTATTCAACTATTTCTATAGAATTACGCCCTACGTTATTATGCACTATATTAAAAGCTATAGATCTTAAAAATCAACAACAAATGATCTCTTTATTTAAAATAACTAACACAAGTACTATACAATACAAAAATAACTTAAACATACAGAAAAACTTACAATAAATAGATATTTAATAAAAATTCATCACACCGTCCATGTTGTCGCTGTGCGGCAGGATCCCAGGATGCTGGCAGTATAACCTAATTGATTGGAAATACTCAAACGTTGAGAAAAATAGCTGCCAGCCCTGAGATCTCCTGCGGCAAAGACCAAACGTTTGCTAATCATCAACAACACGTTATAATAAAATAATTTATCAGTAGCTTGCCTTCCCAGCCTCACTCGTCTCCAAGAGAAGGGCATCATCTCCTGCATCCAGCGGCGCACCAACCCCCCCAGCGCGGGCTGCGAGGGGAGCTCACCACGAGCTCTGGCGCTGGGGGGAGCAGCGCCGGCCTTCATACTGCTGGCTGGGGGGTACTTGGTGGCTACTTGTATTATGTTTGCTGAAAGGTATGTCCGTGCACTTTTATGGAGATAAAGACTTTTAAAAATCTCCTCATAGGTTCTTTTGTAAATAGGAGTATTTTCAAAGTAACGGTTTTTGGCTGCCTTCACTAGTATACGTTCTGAACTCTGACCCAGAAAGGAGTAACTCCAGCTCTCATTAGCTGGCTAGAGGATACTTGAAGTCTACTTGTATAATGTTTGCTGAAAGGCATGTAAGGGTAGTTAGCAACAATAGTTATGGGGTCTTGCGCTTTTTTTAAGGTGATTTTTTACGTAGTTTATTTACACTGTATATGTATAGTAACCACAAAAATTACCTATTTATTGCAGATTCATTCACCAAATGAAACAAAGGCAACAGCATCAGAATTTTACATATTAAAGTAAATTATGATATTTACTTTTACTACGAAAAACAAGTGTGATGAGAGTGGTATGAAAGCGAACGCGGCAGGATCACTAATCAATCAAGTTTTACGTTTATTTTGAAACAATATGTACATTTTCAGAGTGTTAGTAAAATAGGAACACTTAGACTTAGATGATAAAACTGAGGGAAATTACAGACATACAATATATTATTCGCATAATTGTAGAAAATATTGCACCAATTATATGTACATTCATACATAGATTAGTTTAACGTCTGAATGAAAACAGTTGTATTTGAATGAAATAAAAAAATACTAGTTGCACTAAAATGTGTTTTTAATCCCCAGTCGGGTTGATCCTTTTATTTGAGTGGCAAAAATCCGTTGTTCACGAAAATATCGATTTAATAAAACCAGTCTGTTGGTCCGCCCGCTCCATTCAGCCGTGCATCCAGGGACCGGTCGGGATTATTTCAATACCTATTAAAAGCGAAATTTAGTACACCATATCATACAAACTCAGATTCGAGTAAAATTAACCTTATTATTGATAAAAAAAAACTATCAAATGTTTGATAAAAATATTAAAAAAAAAAACATTTTGATAAAAATATATATATTTTTTATCAATAGTTTGCTAAATATTGTTCAAGTTTATTAATTTTTGATGAATATATAAAACATTTGTCATATTTTATTATTTAACAAAGACAGGACTAGTCATATTTTGTGTATGGTTTTCACCTACATCGAGAAAATCATTGGCATTGGGTATTGCTATAAATCAGGGTATTGTCTGAAATATTTATCATCGTCACAAATTTAAGGGCGAGATCGTTAGACTAATACATTTGTATGAAATCAAACTTCACCATCTGAGTACTACCGGATAAACATAAATATATATACATTGATGTTCGTTTCGTACATTATGTAGCTGTATTGAACAGGATTCGTCCATTTGGCACTTTTGGCGTCGATTTTTGTTCAGATTGTTTTTTTTTTTTTCATTACTTAGTTCAGTTTATAATATTCCACTAGAATGATGCATAGAAGAGAACTAATAATAAATAATCATGCATGTGTACTTAAATCTGAAGTGTGTTATAGGCAAACAATATTTATACACATATTTAATAAACAAATCAAACTTATAACACCTCAGTTTTACCGTGGTTAAAAACTAGCTCAATCTCAGGCATTGAATAATCCAATAATCTCAGGTAACTTGATCCAACTTAATTTGATGCGAACAATTCTCAATTATGTCTGGTAGTTATACGATAATTGGACATGCATTATTAACTTGCTATGAGATACTGTTACCAATTTCATTTTAAACTCAATTTATGGTTGAATAATGACTGAGGTTTAAACTTGTAGTTTGGTTTAACTTAAATTGGATAGGATAGCTGACGTTGATAGCTTCATCAAATATTATTATTAATGTAATAAATTAATGAATATCATGTCATGGATATAAATTATTCGTGTAGATAAATAAGGTAAGTAAATTCGTGTCATAGTGTCCAACTCTGATGTAGGTTTTCAAACCACCCTAGAGGCTCCTAGTATACCTAATTAAAGATTGCCAACCGAGGTTTACCGTCCAACAATCACGTCAACCAATCTTAATGGAATGCTAACTTTTTGGTCACCCATCCAAGAACTGGCTGCGTCGACAGTTGCTTCGATGACTTCTAACAAGCCCAAAATACTGAACTAGATCGCTAACCAAGCTACGGATATTTTCTGAATTGCGGCATTTACATATAGGCCTTCTTGCTTGTCGTCCATGGGTCTGGTAATAAGTTAAATTCTGTCGATTACTAATGCTTATCATAATATGGCAGATTGAAATCTACCGCCTGCCACCAGTACTAATACTTTCAAACAAAATATAATAATACTAACTACTTATAGATACAAGTTTTACAAGTTGATGGCAAAATCCGAATAAAATGATTTAATGTGCAATTTGTATTATATTATAATTTAACTATTATTATGTAGTTACTTAAGTGTATACATACTATGTGGATTGTTAATATTATTTTGGAATTTGACGTGCAAACTCAGTTTATAAATAAATGACTATGACTATGATACTTTCACCCATCTTGTCTTGTCTTTTAACCACAAACTTTTTTTTTTAACTTGAATGGGTTTGCACTTGACCATAGTTTACCTGATAGCAAGTAAGGCTATGGCCTAAGATGACTTCAACCTATTAGAAGAGAACCGTATCAATACGCTTGGTTTGGTGATAAATTTATGATCCATTACATATGTACTAATATGTAGATGCCCGCAGCTTTGTTCGCGTTATTTTGAGATAAATAATAGGCTGTGTTACTGTAAGCCCTATCCTATCACTAAACCAAAACTGACGTAGATCTGTCGCTCCATAATGACTTGAAAGCGAAACAAACGGACAAGCAAACCAACAAACAAGCTCGCTTTCCGATAATAGTATTTTAGATAGTAGACCCTTCAAATCACGAGGTAAATCTTCTAGTGACGGTGTGTGACATTTTTACGGCCCCAGACCGATCTACAATCCTATGCGATTACAATATTCAAGATTTAGGGAGGATAGGGGAATGATATTGAAAAAGAAACGAAAATATGGAAGATTTGTTGTCACTCAGGTACATATTTAAGGGATCTCTGGTCTTTGGTTGTGATAAAACTGTACAGGGAAGAAAGAATTTAATGACATTATAATAATCATGATTCAAGCTTCCATTAAAAATATAAATTTATAGCTGTAATACATAAAGTGACATATAATTAAAAAGGCAAACACAAGTTTTCTTCTAAATAAAAATACAGTTATTTAAAAAGTAACATAGATAAGTAACCTAATTCTAAGTTAAGTTTATTTAAGTTAACGTTTCCCTTGCTACGTGACATCGTAACAAGACAAGAACGCGTGCATATTTCACTTAGTTACCGCACGGTCGTAACTTAAACTTGGTGCAAATACAAGTAGTAACTTAAACTCGCTGTAAATATTGCTAGCGCAGTCCCAAGTGGTTCCATATATTATATTTATTGTTCCAACGCAACTTGGGTACATAATGTGCTCGAATTATAAATGAGACTTGAGTTTCTTTATGTACTTTGAGTTTACTTAGAGGTTGAACTAACTTATTAAGCTACTGGGGTTTTGTTCCATAATAAAAGTTTCTTATTTATTTATGTTTTTCCTATGCATTTACGTTTAAGTTAAAGCAATCTTGGTTAAATTAAGTAAAAGCTTTTTGTGTGCAGCTTTTTGCAGACCTGAAAACTTCACTTAGTAATTTTAAAGATTTACTCAACGCTGTTTAATTCAGAAGTTAATAAATACGACTAAAATTCTTGTACATGCCATGTGTATAATTTTCCATTGAAAAAAATCTTCGTTGAGAGAATGTGTGATGTGCCTCTGTAGTTTTAAATTATTTCTGTGCTATAAAGCGAGTGTGGCTCAGCGGTTCCAGTGTCTGCTTTTCATCTAGACTCACCCTGGTGAATCCGGCCCTACACCAATGACTTGTATTTTCAAGTTATGTGTGGATTTGCACTCGGTTAACGGTGAAGGAAAACGTCGTGAGGAAACCGATATGTTTGAGAACCACATTATCTGAGGACATATGTATGTCTTCCGTGGAAGGACCTGGACGCCCACCACGATGTATCTGCCCAAGAGAACTTCCCTAACGAATTGATTCTCTGGAAGATTTTCGAGCCTCAGTCATGAGGAAATACGACTTAAGAGAGAAATGCTATAAAAATGATACTGGTAATAGCTGGTACTTATTATGTCATCCGAACCACTTAAATACCTAGTAATAATTGCTACTGCTTATACGCAATAGGCTTTCCAATAACAGACTACGACAGTGTCTTAACTTTGGTGATGGCGAACGAATACGCCAATCCGTCCAACTCCAATCACGGGCGCTTCTATACATAATATGATGAAATGCGATACCTGAAGGGAAACACAAAAGGTATCTTTATCTTTCCAAATCATATTGGATACCTTCCATTATTGTCTTAGTGGTTAAGGAAAATAGATCCCTCAGGATTGTATTTCTGGAATAAAATGTGGTATAGAATATTGTTATCTTTTCATCTCAAGTTAGTAGACGTATGAGTAGGCTGTAGTTAATTTAAATTAAGCTTTAGTTAACATTAACACAAAACTAACAATGCAATGTAGTTCGTAGAATACACACATTTAACAATAGCCTATTTCGTATTTGTTTAAACTAGATAGGTTCACGCTTGACTACAACTCGCCTGATGTAAAGCAACGTTACGATCTACGATCTAGCGCGCTTGCCTAGAAGAAACCGATTCACTCTCGACTTGAAGAACGATAAATTATAGCTCGAAGGCAATAGAGATAGTGGCAAGAAGTTCCACAGTTGAGTTTGATGATGATAAAATTTGGCTAAGTCCGTTTAATCAAAATTTATCAGTTTTTTTATATAGCTATTGTTTACATTACCATTTTTACATGTTATCAGGCGCAAAATAGCTACTAAATAAACATGGATGCCACTTTTTAAGCCTGTTCACTATTCATGGACTATAGCGACGTCAATTCCACCAATAGTTATGTCTTCTCATCAAAGGCTTCAAAAAGATAAATAAGCATACTCCGTACCATTCCGTACCCTTGTTTAACACCCCGTCCATCCACTCTCAAACTTTGCAAATTAATCTTTCCCTCACAGAGGGCAGTAACTCGCCCTTAACTGTAAGTACTTTCTAACCCTTTACCTTTTTCCAAATCACTTGCTTTCGCCGCGTTGTTTCTTTTATCTCGACAGTTTATGTTACCTGTGTTACATACGTGGTTGGACTAATAAGTTATGGACAGTAAATGTAAGCAAGAAGAAGACGGAAGAAAAATTGAGCAGCCATAGAAATGTGAAAGACTATTTATTGGTTTGAGGTACTTGCTGTTTGTTCCTCTATTATGTCCCAACTCAGCGATATAATCTATACTAATATTATAAAGCTGAAGAGTTTGTTTGTTTGAACGCGCTAATCTCAGGAACTACTGGTGCGAATTGAAAAATTCTTTTTGTGTTGAATAGACCATTTATCGAGGAAGGCTTTAGGCTATATAACATTACGCTGCAACTAATAGGAGCGAAGAAACAAAGGAAAATGTGTAAAAAACGGGGAAAATGATTCATCTTTGAGAGCTTCCGTTGCGTGCGCTGTGAAAACGGTTCAAAATTCAAGAAATTAATGCCCAAAATAACTATTCCACGCGAACGAAGTCGCAGGCACAGCTAGTAAAATAAATAAAATAGCCTTTATTTCCTGAGTTTAATTATTTCATTTACATATAAGTAGTTACTTAGTTTATTTAAAACAAACACAAAACATAAAACAAATCTAAGTTGAGTTCTTGATTACTTATAATATTTTCTTATATCAGGACACCCATAAGCGGGTAAAGGCCTCTTCCTTGCTGGCCCAGGCATTGCGGTCTTGGGCTAGTCTGGTCCACGTGATACCAGCGATGTACCACCGCAATATATGTAAAGTGAAATTGAACTACCAATTTTAGATTCCATTCCATAAGTTAATTATGTTTTTCATACTGTTGATTCATTGTGCAAGTTCTATATGAACAAAACGGAGAAAGCACCACAAAATCTGAGCGTACTTCACAGATAAGTTACATCTGCAATAATGAGGAAAACAGCTGTAGAGTGTGGAATAAAAATAATTATTATGTATTTACCTACAGCATGTCCTGTGATTTACTAGTTGGCAGCACTGTTCTTCGAAGTCATGAAACGTAAACTATCGTATCAGCTCGCCCGAGTGAGATAAGACGCGTTAACGGCACGTAAACGTGAATAATTACCTACTACGTCTACATTCACTGCCTCGATAGTAACGTGCACTTTACGTCTCCGTGGAGAATAGAAAACGTAAGAGAATTGGCACAAAAGTTCTTTACACATTAAAGACGTATTTTTAGACCCGTAGTAAAGAAAATAACACAAAACATTCAGAAGAATTGAGGACCCTTTTTGAAGTATGTTAAAAACTACTGTATGTAGCTATTCTTTATAATTTAAATTAAGTTAGTTAGTTTTGAACTCTTGTGATATTGAAAATTTTAATTGTACTTTTTGTTAGATATTGTTTGTGTATGTATAATTACGTACTGCGTCTACATTTACTGCTTCGATAGTAACGCGCACTTTACGTCTTTCATATTAGGGAATTGGCACAAAAGTTCGGTTTTGTTTGTTTTTTTTTGCACAAAAGTTTTCAAACCGGTTTCTTCTAGGCAAGCGCGCTACATCGTAGACTATAACGTTGCTTAACATCAGGCAAGTTGTAGTCAAGCGTAAGCCTATTTCATGTTAAAAAAAAAAAAAAAGTCCAAGGCTTTGTAGTAAATATACTGCGGTGACTCACTGGCTATCCAATAGATAAAAAAGATTTGTATCTGTGCTTAAATTGATAACAAAATTGAGTGCTATGACTTCATTCTGTGTTTTTTTTTGTGAAAATTACTCTATATAGATAATAAAAACATCAAAATCTGGTATAAAAGTGGTCTAATCTTATAAAAACTGTTCTTATTGTCCGATAAAATAAATTCCAATAAAATAAAATAAATTCATTTTTTGTCCGATAAAATTAATCAAATGTAAAATACTGTGATGAACTTTGTAATCGTTATTTCGTGAATCTGGTCAAAAGTAGAAAGCTTTTCTCTTTCAGTTACAGATACATTTGGTTTTAAAATTCGTATCACAAGCTGCATGAAACCGCACTGTGCTCGCTTAGAAGATATTTATTTATGATGTAGGAAATGTAGAAAGTAAATTATTTTGTCCAAATATAAAGAAGCTAGAGGGAGGGTAGGACATGTTTCTAATCCTTTATAAAGGCGCGTGAATCTGTCACATATTTTATGATTATCCATTCGGGTGGGGCCATTACGTTTATGAGCTGTTCATATGTCATAAAAATACTTCTTCTTCTTATTATTATTATTAAATGAGAGTGGCCAACTCTGGTGGCGAGAGTTTATCAAGCCGCCTTAAGGGTCTCTGACATGGCTTAATGACTGTCGTACTATGACAAACAGCCGAGACCTTCAATTTAAAGTGTCATCCGACCCACGGAAAGACAACTAGGTAAAGATAAACTAATAAGACTACTAAAAACCTTATTTGTCAGCTATTTAAAACCTGATTGCATGTTGTTTATTTTTATAAAAGCCAAGCTAACTACATATAATATTATGAACAACATTCCAACCAATTCCAACATTTTTGTAAAAAAAAAACAAGATATTTTTAATTTTTAAGAATAAAATAAGAAAAATACCATACTCAACCATCATTGTAATAACATAAATATTAGTTAGTATTATTAGTATGTCTTCTTGTAGCGTATATAATGTAAGTTACTGAACTGCTTTAACAAAAAAAAAATGTTTAATAACATACCTTAGTACCAGCTGAAACTCGGTAACTTCACGGCCCCACAGCAGTGTTGCCAGGCGGCCCAAACTGAAAGCGGTCCGGTGAAAAATGGCCCAAGAACCTTTACTGATTTCTAAACGTAAACGTTTCATCCCATACACCTCTTTTGCATATAAATGGGACGTATATTAATGTATGTGATTAACTGGACGGATAAATATTTTGTTTGCGGCGCGCCTGTCGCAAACGTGATACGGCGCGGAATGATTAGATTTCTTTATTTGTACGCGGTTTGAAGTCTGTGGGGAATTGATTGGTTTGAGTTGGCTAATTGTTTCGTTTGTTTTTTGTTTTTGCAGATGGTTTTTGGTTTTGTGATATACAATATAATTAGAAATAAAGGGGAATTTCAAATTTACGGAAAATTACACGGCTTAGACAAATTATTTAAGAAAATAAATTTGTCATTGGTTGATATTTAAATTAGCCGTTTTAACAATTTATGTAATCTACAGTTCAATTTTACTTGTAATCCATATTGTTAAAAATTAAGTAGGTACCTACATATACCTATGCTCTAACAGATAACCTATATAAACTATAATTTCCAAAAAAAACTTTTTTTTACATGAAGTACATACTAATCTTATCAAGACACTTTGCATGCAGTTTCTCATTTCGTACAGAATTTTCAGAAGGCTTCTATTAAAGATCTGCCCTCGTAAGTATGAATAATATGGGTTTAGTACTGAAAGGGTTTTTGATGTTTCTAGTCTCCTACAGAGCTTTCAGAAATAGTAAACCTATTTCTGAAATCCTATTTTCTTAGGCATAACACATACACATAGGTCTAAAAAATATTTTATTCAAACAAAATCACATTTTTGTTCAAAATTGTTTTGATGTGAAACTTGGTTTGGGTTTAAATTTGCAAATGTTTATTTATTTACAGACAGCACTTTACATTGTTTTTGTAATATAAGTATAATATAAACGTGATGTAATGATACGAAATGAATCTTATGAATCTTTAGTATGTATTATATAAATTACCTATTTACTAACCTATTGAAAAAAATGTTTCCCTGAAGGAATCAGCTGCTACAACACGAGAAACCACTTTCTCTCAGCGTAGCAGCTGCGCGACATTTCTTTTGTTAAAATGCCCATTTTTAAATAACATTATTAATAAGTGTTGTAATATTATAAGAATATATGTGTCCAATAAACATTTTTATTATTATTTATTTGGTACACTTTGGTGTTCTCTCCACCATGGGAGGTACATGTTGCACGGGCCGGATTATTATTATTATAAATGAAACAACATGAATTCTGTCAAACAATGGCCTACATAATATGTCAGCTTGCCGTGTATTATGAAAATGTAGTTAGTATAATCAGAAAAGCTGAACATTTTCCCGGGAATTTTTCTCGTTTCTTTCTTACCATTGTATTGTATTTATTTTCATAACCTCGGGCATTATTTAGCGATGGACTGTTTTACAAAAAAGGGATACACAATTAACATTTCTAAGAATTAGAGCGAATTATCTTTATGGAAGCAAAAATTAATGGCAAACAATCTCTAATATTAAAGATTTCTATAAAGTTTCATAAATATTTATTGGCCATAGATATTGCTTACCATCAGGTACGTTATGGTCAAGTGCAAATATTTTAGTTACTTAAAAAAGTTGAGTGTTTGTTACTGTGTTAAAATTATCATAAACCCTGTTTTTTTCACCTATCGCCTTTTTAGAACCTAAAAACAAAATTCACACGTGACACTCGTAAGATTGTAGACAACAAAGCAATTTTTTAGACATTATTTGCCTGACGAGGCATATTCATCAAAACCTAAACTACCAAAGTCCAGTATTCATCACTAACTTAGTACCCAAATTGCCAGTCTTATTCTAGCCTAGTAATAGACCTCACGGGTTCAGTCCCGGCGGTGGGTAATTCCCGGCGGGCTCGGACAAAGCAGCCGGCTCCGGGAAATCACGCGCCCACTAGTGCCAATGGGTAATGGGACCAATTTAGGGCAGTCATGGGGCAAAATAAAAAAAGATATGGCATACCTACTATAAAACAAAAGGAATATACCTCTACACTGATCGCAAAATCTGTTTTCCAGTAAGTTGATATTAAAAGTGAAAATTAACGTTAACATGATTTTTAGGCGATACTTACAAAATTTATTTATATATGTATTTCATTGCAAAACCAAAAATTCAATTAAATTGCATTTAATTAAAAGTTTAAGACAGTATTTTCAGATAGATCTTAATATAAAAGCGAAGGGATAAAACGTTGCGCCTTGGTTTGACATATAGGTAATAACTGTAGTTTGCAAATGTATGTAACCGTTTCTAATATTATTTTTTACTTATCTACTTATAAAGGTGTTAAGAATATCAATAGGTACTGTTAATTATGAGAAAATCACTTTGTACAGTACATTTACATACGAACTAACCTCCCCCGTTCGCCCTACACTCCACCCCTGGCTCCTCATGTCCAGTATAATCCTGAAGCATGGCTGTGGAAGTATTTAATCGAGTCGAAGTAACGCCCGCTTCAATCTCACTGTCTCTGCGGTACTACTCAGTTTACTTTGAACCTACTTTATGTTGTAACTAGTTGATTTACTGCCGAATTCGGCAGTCTTGGACATGGACTTCATTGGCTTTGATGTAGTGCGGAGGTTACATTGTTTATCGTATTAACTTAGAAGAAGAAGCCTAAAAACCATACCACCCCTGGTTGTGAATATAAGGTATCGAACTGTCGTTTTGTTAAACTGGTATGTTTAAGATGTTATTGATTGTTATTCATTTCTTTGATATTATGGTCAGAAACCTTAGAGTAAGAGCCAGTTTACATACTTTCCAGCACAGGCACGCTCTACCTTGGATCATAGCATAGTTCGTGGTGATGTAATTGTAGATTAACCAAAACATAAAAATCTCTAAAGGGAGTATATTTAACTAAACTGTTAAAGTCGGTTTATTGTGTAAATCATCATTTATATTCTTGATTAAAAAATCAACGTTAGCAAAATGTATTCATTAATTTTATACCACCTATTGAGTAAAAGCGAATGTCCAAATGTTTACAATGAAATTATTTTAATAACCAAGAACTACAGTTTCCTTACTTACACACAATTCCGGAAGTAAAACAAGTCGCAGTTAAAACAATTAATGACCGCTGGCAATTGTAGCAACTTCCCTAACTGAGGTCCAAAGTAAACTGGAAGATTATTAGCAATTCCGGGGAATAACCCCAAAAATACCTTCTGAGAAGTTTGCGGACGAATAATTTGCCCTCAAACTATTAAATACTAGTTGACGGACGTGGCTTCACTTGGGGTTTTAGCGTAACATATTTTCAGATTTAAGGTAAATTACGTCACTTTCAGGATTCAATACCACTATAAACAAAGTGAAACAAAATAGACCTACAAAACTAAAAGTACAGTTTTACTTTGTCTCAAATGTATGTATGCAACATGGATAGTCACAATTATTTATTTCATTATTGAAAATCACTATAACGCTTGTCTGATGATACTATGTTTCATTTTATGGCACTTAGACAAGCAGCTCTATCATCAAGGAAGCAGACATACCAACATAACCACAAATTAGTATTAGATCTCACTCTGACCCTTTATTAATAGCGAGCGGTCACCGGTCAACGGCGACCCATTCATCAAGACGAGGCCTTTGACACGCGATATTTCATGCTATCTTTCAGGATATCATTTATACAGGATAAACTGCTCTTTCATGAATTTGAAACCTTTTGAAAGCTACAGTTGCGTTATAATATGAATATCTAGCAATATTATTTGCTCGTATGTGCGAGTGGTTGCACGCGGCTTCGCTCATGTGACTACCTGCAAGACATAAATAGCCTATGTCACTCTCAAATGACTGTATTATCTTTATACCATAACTAGTGGATGCTTGCGGCTTTGCTCGCATTAAGAAGTTAAACTTGCATCCCCTTTTCACTCCTTTAAAAATGGCATTTCCATAAATCCTGTTTTAGCGATGCCTACGTCATAACATCTACCTTCATTCCAAATTTCAGCCCAATCCGTCCAGTGGTTTGGGCTGTGCGTTGATAGATCACTATATCAGTCAGTCAGTCAATCAGTCAGTCAGTCACCTTTGAGTTTTATATATATAGATTAACAACGCTACATTAGACAAGAAACAGTGTGGTTGCAGGCAGTGTGCTTGTACTAAAATTAATGAAATCAATATACATAGCACAAATACAAAGTTATTTATTGGTAAGTAAATTCTTACATGTCATTGATTCAATCTAAATAAATTTATAAAATTTGAACTATCCATATACATATATATGTAAGTACATAGTTAATATTTATACATTATAATTTCATGTAATTATTGCGTAATGTAATGTATACATTCATTAAAACAATATTACCATTATTACAATTATTTTTAATTACATATTTAATTCTAATGCTGCCATTGACTTTGAGATAATCTTCGTAACTATAGAAGGTCTGCTCGATGAGCCAATGTTTAAGGCGAAATTTCAGTATATTATTATTTGTCGCTGACCTGACTGTATCTGTATCACATAATAATATTATAATTTAGTAAAAAGGGACTGCCCCAAAGATGTGACAGCCATAACACCATTATAACTCCATCCATGGGTCGTATCTTTGGGTCATAAATTACTCACGGACAGGTCGAGAGATTTACTACCGAGAGGTTATGGTATCCTACGTGTTATGCTATAGTTTGAGATAATGCAACAAATCATAGTTTTTTTATAACTAGATAGGCTCACGCTTGACTACAACTCGCCTGATGTTAAGCAACGTTGTAAGCAAGTCTTCACTGAGAATCGTAATGTGCAGCAGTTGCTGTACCAGAGGTCTTAAGGGCGGTTTTAAACCAACACTAGAGTTGACGACTCTCATACGATAAGAAAAAGATTGGTAGGTACCTAAGTATTTACACTTTTAGTTACATCCGTCATCTATTAAGTTAATACAAATAAGTATAAGGCTTTGGATTCTTTATGTAAAAATATGTGTATTCATGCCTTTATGAATTTGAATTCGCCAAATAAAAATAGGTTTCATTTTTTTACGTGGGAAAACGGTTTGCGTTTAACTAAAACCTGCTTGATATTAAGCACATTTCTGAGAGATCTGCGGTGGGTCTACGGTCTTTTTAGAAAGATAAAGATTTGAGGAATTCCTCTTATATTAATAATGGCTATTAAGCCATCACGATGTATCTGCCCAACAGAACTCCTCTAGCGAATTAATTATGCGAAGGAGGAGTCAGGACTCTCAGTCATGAGGAAATACAGTTCAAAGAGAGAGACAGAGAGAGAGAGATTTTCAAATTAGCTTGTGTTCATGAAATCTTAGACAGGACTCAGAAAACACACTCTGACAGACTCTGAAATAAAAGCATCTTGCTGGTTTAGGTATTTGTCACAAAATCTTCGACTGTTCATCGACTAATATTAAGTATAACTTGTAGAAGGGTCCATCAATATCTCCGAAGTTTGCTATTGACAGTATAATGAGAAGTAGACAATCTCAAAGTGCCCTTAGGTCAATTGGGTGACGGTAACAAGCGGGGTGCTACTACTGGTTCTCATTATTAAGGTATTTTCACAATAGCAGCATAGTGAACATTTTATAATAACTTTCATGTAATAAGACATATATTTACAATAATAATAATAATTTGCTTACCATCAGGCTAATTATGGTCAAGTGCAAACCCGTTTTAGTTAAAATAAGCCTGGTAAAATAATACAGTCTGGCTTTTTGTTTTGAGAATCTTCTAGGTCTCTCGTCAACGAAAAGTTGGTTATGATTGGATTTATTCTCTATGGTGTAAATTGACTGTGATTTTTTTACCCTGTTCCCATAAATAATTTCAAATTCAAATAAAAAACACCTTAATTGGGCAAAAGTGGATCATTTTTGTTAGTGGTATACACGAGAGTATAAGGAAAGCTATAAATACCATACATTCGACCTTTCAGAAGACAGTAGTTCCCCCATATTGTAAATTCAGTGCACGCGCGACGATTTCTCGTTCGGACGTAGCCTTTATTAGAAAGGACTTAAGCTGCTTTTATTGGAGGGCGCTGTAAAAAGGTTTAGTTAAGGCCTAATGAAATGAGCGACAGCCTTAAGTTTATTTGCTCAGTCGTGAAACTTCTAAAATAAAACCTTTGAAAGGTAGAGAACGACGGAAAAGTGGCAATTGTGTTTTATGGTCTTGCCTTTGTCAATCTTTTTTGTGGTACTGAGTCTCTAGGGTGTAATTAGAGCTTTACAAGGCTGTACGAAACAGCAACGAGATTTTTACAAGTAAGATATGCAAGTTAGTAGGTTAGATAACCTACTTAGACTATCCTATGACTATATACTTAACTATACGATTACTTAGCAACGTAAACCGCAATATGGCTATTTCTGAGATTGAAATATTATACATATGATATTTACAAAACGAACTGTATGATTGCGACTATCACGAAATTATTTTAAACAAACCAAAATATATGTATGTAAGTTATTCGGCAGTACCATTGAAAAAAAAACTAAGAATAGAAATATATATGAGAATATAGGTCTCAAAAAGTCTGTTTAACCAAAAATTACCCCTTTGTCCATACCTTTTCTATTTATCTACATCTCTTCTTTTTCCTATAACTTCGACATTAACCAAACATCTATAAATCAATGTATGTAAGGAGCACGTTCTAATTCCGTGCAGTATTGAATCGTAAATTCTGCCTTAACTGTCCCGAAAGGTCCTGAGTGTTCCTTGGAGGTCCCGCACCGCCCTTAAAGGTGGAACTGTACAACGCTTGCATTTGATGAAAAGTTTTAGGCTCTCGTTTTCTAGCTGCTAAATAAGCCAAGTCTTAAACACAAAGAATAAGACGAGCAAATCTTGATTATAACCATTACACTTCGTTTAATTTAAACATAACTTATTAGTTGAGGAATTGACATTTTGCAGTATATAAATTAGCATTATGAGCATCTGGAAGGATTTAAAGCTATTGTTCTTGTTATTTAAAATGGCAAATTTACTTATGGGCGTCAACGTAATACAAATTTCAAGATGACACTGTGTCTGAAGTTAAAATATCATTATGTTTATCAAATACATACTGCTCATTTTATAACTTGGTACCTATTATAATAAAAACACTAGATAATAGGTACGTTGCTTCTAGACAAGCGCTACATCTTTAGCAGTAACATCAAGCGAGCTGTATTCAAACATACTATTCCATGTTTAAAAACCTGATAAACGTTTCCCTGTGCAGTTTCATCCCATCTCCCTAAGTATCCCGGAACAGCAGTAGCTGTCGAGTCTCCGTCGGCAGTTCTTGTGGCGGCCATCTTTGTTTACACCCGGCTCAGGCCCCAGGGATAGCCAGGACTCCGGACGTTTTAGATTTCTGCTTACCTGAGTAGGCATTGGATATTTATCGGGAAAAAATAGAGAAAAACAATGAAAAGAAAAGTGGGAAAGCGAAGTCAATTTGTTTTTTATTATATATATGTATTAGCAAAATGAAAGCACTTAAACCTAATTTTGGAAATGTGTTGTAAGCACCAAACAAGTCAAAATTGTAAAGCACAAACATAAAATACCTATATATACCTTTTAAAACGTTTATGACTAGACGATATCATTATTATTGATCGAATTATTACAATATATGCATATTTTGCGTAAATTAGCGTAAATTACTATCGTATTAGTTTTCGTATGGTATCTTTTTACGCAAAGGTCGTAAAGGTTTAAAACCAAATTCGAAACCTTAAAAAAGAGTTGTTTTTACCATCGATTGTTAAAATAGAAAACCACTTTCTACCCTACACTCAACTCCGTTCTTCTTCAAAATAAAAAGCTTTAATAACCTCAGTAAGTGTAATATCTTGCAAAATAAAACAAACAGCTGAATATTCCATCTCATGCATAAATTCATTCATTCTGCTATATTATTGCACAATTTTATTAGTACCTAGAGGTTTTACGAGCACTTTGGACGTAAAGCATACTGACAATTCAATTACATTTCATGTAAGTTTCATCGATTACCTTCTTTTTACATAATATGTCATTTGAAAATTACAGAGGCACAAATGATGTGACCCAAGTTGGAGCATGTCTGTACAGGTATGAAACAAGATCTCATACGAAGCAGCCAGAACACACCGTCAAAATATTATCTGTATGGTTTATTAACCGCCTTGAGAGCCTTTCAAACGGCATATCATACATATAACTTACTTAAGTATTAAAATTTGCGTGCCAAATTCACAGCAAATCATCAGGAGATGGCAATCGAAGTCGTAACGTTTAAACACCTACCCCATTACTGACCTGAGGGGATACTAATATTTAGAAATTATAACTAAAAAACCACCATATCTTAAAATCATCATGGTTGGGCAACAGTAGGTATATAACTCAAATTGTGGAACTCCTTGTAGGTAACTTAACCTTTTAGAATGTCGTATACTTGCGTAGGTAATATTTCCAAATGTAGTGCATTGCAGGCTCATTGCTTTCGCGAGAAGTCCCCGTGGCTAGAAATACAAGCAGTTTGCTTAGTTCTGCCGCGGTGGCTGATTGGGGAGTGGTGCGACTGTAGGTAGGTACTACAATGGCCTACCCATTTTAAAATAATTTTTGTTTTTTATTATTAGCGTTATGCCTACCTTCTAGAATCGTTTGCTGGGATTTGTTCTTGTCGTGGAATGGATGTGTATGTATGTATATATATATGTTTATATATGTATGTATGTGTGTCTATTCTATGATTGGGGCAGGACTTGGCGGGTGGTTTTGGAGGGTGGGTATAACGTAGATACTTAGATATAGGTAGATTATTAATTATTCGTTTAAATGTTTTTGTTTATACGCCTACAATTAAGTCTCGATTTATCAATAAATAATTTTCTTTCTTTCTTTCTTTCCTTGCCCGAATCTCTATTCCCCTTGAACTATAATTTGTCGGTCTTCAAGTCGAGAGTAGACCGGTTTCTTCTAGGCAAGCGCGCTACATCGTAGACTATAACATTGCTTAACATCAGGCAAGTTGTAGTCAAGCGTAAGCCTATTTCATGTAAAACAAAAAAAAACAAAAAAAAATCACATCTTCTTAAGTAAACCATTAGATAGCGGAGATAGGGCAGATTATCACCTAACTCAAAACATTTTGTTAAAAATATCAAAATATGGTTTGATATAAGACGTAGTAAGGACGGCGAGACTATGGAACTCTCTACCTGGAGCCCTGTTCCCAGTTAATTATAACCCAGGGGTCTTCAAATTTAGAGTAAATAGGTATCTTCTAGGCAAGCGTGCTACATCTTAGACTAAAGCGGTGCTTAACATCAGGCAGGCGATAGTCAAACGTAAGCCTATTTCGTGTAAAAAAAGACGATTCGATTTATCACTCTGGTCTAGAATAATCTTTATCTACACTAATGTTGTAACATTCTACTTATGTTTCCAATACTTGACTTATAATTACTACTGTTATAATAGCACAGACAACAAAACACTCAATTTAAGCAATTTCACATGATGTTATAATATCCACATCGATATCGTAATAGCTCATTATAACGTCGAAAAAGCGTGACCAACCTGATTGCAGGGCCAATCAGGTTGGTCGCGCTGCACTCTCGTTGGTTAGATTTTAATGGCGGCAAAATCACTGTGACAATACACGTACGCGTGAATTAATTTAATAAATTATCAATGCATTAGTGAAGATAAAGTAGTGTATGCAACTGCATATAACACGGGTATTAAAATACGAGTGTGAGTTTATGAAACGAGCGCAGCGAGTTTCATAATAGTAACGAGTGTTAACTTAATTATATGACAGTTGCATAAACTACTATTACCTATTATACTTCGATGATATAATTAGCCAAATAAGATAGAATAGATTAGAAAATTATTTATTGCAACACACGATAATAATTAAAAAGAAAGAAGAAAAAAATACTAATACTAGTGCCACTAGTGATACTTGCTCTCTTCATACGAACTCTATTTTAATGCCCTCTCTCCTCTTCAAGTCGTATTCTTTTACTGAGGTTAGTCCTCTGCCGCGAGGAATTGTTCATCGGGAGTATTTTATTAGGCAGAAACATCGTAGAAAGCATACGGTGTTTTCCATGAAAATCTAATAAATTTAAATAAACTCTACTGAAAAGCATCATTAAACCCAGAACCCAGAGTAGCCACCTTCCTGGCCATAATATCAGCCACGTAATGTTTGTCGATGGACATAACTGGGCCACAGATGTCTTCTTGATGACGGCTGTAATTGTCCAACGTTGGCCGGCGTTGGTCACATAGCTCGCACATTAGTACGAATTATTGTGTATGGTATTACTGTTGGAATCAGCTTTAATCCTAGCGGATAATTGTATTTGGAAATGTATCACACTACTGGGTTGTGTTATATTTTATTATATGTTTGTGTAAGTGTGTGTGTGTTATTAGTTGAGTCTTGAGGTTTAATAACTAAATTCATAACTATGGAACTCTCTGATTATCGTATACAATACAAAACACTGAAATAGAAGATATAATAATGCTATCTTTTTCGTATTGAACTTTCATGTTGTTTTAATAACAACTAGCTGTGCCCGCAACTTCGTCCGCGTGGAATAGTTATTTTGGCCATCATATTTATTTATGCAAACAACCTCTTCAGCTTTATAAATTTTATTGTTACCCACGACTTTCTGAACCGTTTTCGTAGCGCACGCAACGGAAGCCCTCAAAGATAATTTTCCCCGTTTTTTCCACATTTTCCATTGTTTCTTCGCTCCTTTTAGTTGCAGCGTGATGTTATATAGCCTAAAGCCTTCCTTGATAACTGGTCTATCCAACACAATAATATTTTTTCAATTCGCACCAGTAGTTCCTGAGATTAGCGCGTTCAAACAAACAAACTCTTCAGCTTTATAATATTAGTTCAGATAGTATAGATAAATTCATGTTATTCTTAATTCTAAATACGTACTTAACGAGTTAATTTTAATCACCAAATCTACAACGTTTTAATGGGTTTTTGTACTATTTATGTTTCATGTTACAAGCCAACCTACACTAAATACGTTAGTCATTACGATATTATACACAAATCAACTCACCTGCAACACCATTTCATATGAATGACAACATTTTCAGTAAATTTCCGAACATAATATATATAATAGTGCCATAACATCAAGCTTTATTGCAAAACTAAATATGAAAATACGATTGCACGTTCGATAGAGAATACTTACCAATTTTGCTTCGAACCGTATCTAATATTAAAAGGAAACTACATTTTCCATATCGCCCGTGATAATAAAATTCACTGAACATACATATTCTATTCCAATATTAAATTCTTAAAAAGACTTCGTCAAAGCACCTGGAGTTTTATGGCGCGATAGAGGCGCCCTCTGGCGTTTATTTTATTAAAGTATCCTTAATTGCATGATAGGTGCTCTCCATTGATTTAATTAAGCTCGGATCGAGACCCACGCTGCCGCTGCTGGGAGTTATATATTTTCTGTTTAGCTAGGAATGAGACTTTGAAAACACGTTTTACAGTTTTTCAGATGTAGCATTTGTAAATCAATTGGGAATCGTAAAAAACTATTAAAGTTTGATTGATTGAAAATTCCCAATAAATAATAATAAAGACATATTCGTTTATTTAGGTATAATATTTTGGAAGTTGAAGTTATTACACAACAAGAATCTCATTTTTGTTGAATTAATTATAGATGATTCGATTTGTTCATTTTCATTTGGTACTTAAAAATGTACTACTTACTGTCGATGCGGTCAGTCTTTAGATGGGTAACTGAAAAGTGGCATTCTATTTTGGGCGCTACCGTGGGTTGGATGACACGTTAAATGGTAGTTCCAGGCTATTTGTCTAGTACGGCAGTCGTTACGCCATGTCAGTAGCCCTTAGGGCGGCTTGATAAACTCGACACCAGAGTTGGCGATTCTCATTCAATAATAAGAAGAGATTACTTCAAAATAATAAAAAATAAACATTACATAAAAATGCAGTAAATAAAATTCCAACAAAAAAGAACTCTTAGTGGGTTAAGCCCTAGTCATTATATTCTGCCCTAGACGTCGCAAGCCCGAGTGAAATTCATACAATATTTTCTAGTGACGACCCTAACTTGATTAGTCTGTAATACAATTCTGGCCACCTCGACTAAAACACAACTTGGGTATAGTTAGCTTAATACAAACCGCTGATAATAACTTGATGGCGCATAGCTTTACTTTTGTGAAAAACAAATACAAACTATTTTTTGGTTACACGAAACATTACATGTCACATGTATAGCATGGGTTCTTAAAGGTCTCTAAACATTTAGGAGTTTTTTATTACCAAAGCAAATAGCTCCGTTTTTATTCTAGTAATAATAATGTGCATTATATCAAGTCATCCATCTGATTGGCTATTCAACGCGTAGTTAGGTTACCTGTCCTGTGACCGTAGCCATGACATGTTTTATAGTAATAAATTGTTAAGAGAAGCCATCAATTATAATTATTTTCATTGAAACAAACCCTGTTTGGTAAATAGAGTATGTTCAAAACTCTAATGTAACAGTAATTTCAGTTTTGAGTTCGGTAACTAAGACGCGGGTCGAGCCCAAACTCGCAGCTTTCAGGGAACGACACGATACCTACCAGAGCTTTAAAAGTTTTAAGGTGATAAGGCATGTCAAACAAAACTTTGGGAACTCTAGTGTAACTTAGGAGCTTCAGGTGAGTTAGGAACTGGATAGTACGAATATTAATCAAAAGCTTTGCAAACTAGGATCTGGCTTAACAAAATTAATTAGGAGATCTAAGTTTGGACTAGTCCGATTGACTAACCTAAGTTTTCAAAAATCGTTTGGGTTAAGTGCTACAGTAAATATCCGTTAATTAGCTGTGCAAAGATATTGAAACAAAGAAGTACAATTTATTTTTATAGCCTTTCTTTACGCCTTCTCTTTTGCTACTATCGTTACCTGGGAGAAATGGCTTACTGGTAAATGTTATTATTTGACTAATGTATCTATCCATATCAAATAAAGAGTTCCAATATTTATCCCATTCAATGAATTAGTACATAATATATATACCTAGGTTATATTTGCACTCACCACACACATAAATCTCATCAAACACAATTCATACATACATATTATAATAAAAATTAGTTTCCAAAAAATATCTCTAAAAGTCGTAACTTGTAAAGTACCTTTCCCATATCCCTGCTGAAAGGGTAAGGTGGGGCTTTCTATGAATTATTACACGTCTATAGATGGAGTGTTTTTTGGCCCAACAAAGACTTCCTCTTGAATAATGGTCCGGGTTATGAACATGGCCGGGACTCAGATGGCAAATCATGAAAAACTCATGATTTACGATACAAATAAAAGTATATATGTATGTACACGATACCTCTGAAATTAGTAACGCTGCCGTCAGCATTAAGTTGAGTGGCGACTATTTGGGCTTTTTGATACGAAATAGGCTTACGTTTGACTATAGCCTGATTAATGATGTATTTTGCTAATTTTTCAATTATTTATAGTTTAAGTTTTTACCCATATTTTAAGTTTAAATTTGCTGTAATAAACGTATCTGCTTAACCTCTTTTCACTATTTTAATGTATTCAACAATAACGATAAATTCAAAAAGGCTCAGAAAAAGAACCTATTTACCCTCCTGACGACCCGCGTACTATACGTAGTACGTAGAATTCAAAAAATTCCGCCAAACAATTTTAAAATGGCAACCCTTAAATTGTATTACAGTGCCATCTGTTAGGTCCTTTTGAGTCACTTTCATTGATTTGACACTTGGTAGTCTCTGTCATTTGAACAAAAATGGCGTCAACGGCGAAACGAGTTGCAGCACGGACGCACAGAGGTAAGTTCATCCAAGTTAATCCTTGTGGCTTCATACAAGAAACACGCTGTTTTCATATAATTCTACTAAAAAAAGATAAATTATTGGATATGCATCAATATTTAGAATTATTTTGTAAAAATCAGCTCATTATAACCTCAAACATTTTTACGTCTTATACGAAGTACAAGGGTAGCTACTTAAAGTTTTGCATTCCTAACTTCCCCTGTCCTATGTACAGAACATTGCCTTAGCTTTTGGGATTTCACATGGGTTTTTACTTTTATTTCAGCTATACGAGATGAAGAGTTAGAAGACATTCTTAATGACTCCGAATTTGATTATTCGGGCGATGAATCGGACTGTGATCCGGCATTAGCACCCCCAGAACAGGACAGTGATGATTCCGATACAGATAGTGCGGAGGATTCTGATCATTCAGATGTTGGAACAATATCAGATCATCCGGTGCCTTCGCCTACATTATCTAACAACTCTCGAATCGTAAGGTCACGAGGAAGAGGACGAAGTGTATCATCAAGGCGAGGTTGTGGATCTCGCATAAGAGGCAGAGGACGTTCACTCACAAATTCTCGCATTAGCACACGTCATAGCAACGCCGAGGATAGCAATGATTTACAAGACAAATGGTCTGCAGACACATTTGAGCCAGAAGAAAAATCATTGATGCAACCGGCTTGCCCGGTAGTAGACCCTACCGAGTGGGAGTGGCAGTCATTTTATGAACAATATATTACTGATGAGATCCTGACCACCATTGCTGATTGTACAAACAGGACTAGTATATTGCTCAAAGGTAAAACACTAGGACTGACACTAAAAGAGCTAAAAGTTTTCCTTGGAATAACTATGGTTATGTCTGCCCTCCAATATCCCCAAATCAATATGTATTGGTCAGGAAAATATAGAGTGAACGTAATTGCTTCAGGAATGACTCGAGCTAGGTTTTATGCAAAAGGTGTGAAGTCTACTTGTGTTTTGTGCCTAACAGAAACTGCTTTGCAAATTTTCATGAGAATGTTGAAGAATAATTTTTCTATTTGTGTTGTTTTTGTTAGAAACAACCAGTTTGTTTTGTTAATTTGCAGCTAAAGCTGATTGAAGTATTGAATTTTTGTTTGTTTATTCAATTATAGAATTGTGTTTTTTTTCTTAATCTCTTATCGTTAAAGTTGATTAGCATGATAAGTATTACTTTAAATTCATTAAATTGATCTCCTATATTTTAAGTTAACTAATAAAAGAAGAACCTAAAGAAGACCTACAAACTCATTATTTATAAGGAGAAGCATATTATTTTCATAATGTTTTTTATAGAAAAGTAAGTAAAAGAGTTAAGTTTTTTAAAAGATTTAATAAAACTTTGTGCCTTCCTACAATGATGTTTTTTTATTTACTTTACGACGTTAATATAACGCAGGTGTAGCTATTTGAAATCAGTTTTAATTGTAATGTCCTATGAGATGGACATATTAATTGGCTTCAGTTGTACTGTATGCAGAACATAAGGAAAATCCAGATTTTCCAGACCAGGATTTTTTTAAATATTTTTCCCGGAATATATATGCCTTAAATAATAACGTGTTAAAGTTTCTTAAAAATATATTAACTTAAGGTTGTCTGGTCGTCAGGAGGTTAAATAGTCTAGCAACGTCTTAAAAAACATATTATGTGTATTTTATATACGTAGCCTTGCTCATTGATAAAACCTTTAATAATTTTCTGTGTTTATTCTAATAATGATATATCAATCCCTAGATTCTTTCCTGTTGAATAAAGGTCAAGTCAAGATTCTTGGGAAAAGGTTTATAAAAATGAGTGTTTTGTTGGAGCGGTTGGTGATGTATGAACGCTTGATATTGAAGTGGTGTCGATATTCAGACCAACATCCTTTAGAACAGTATGTATTGAAGAATTGGGAAATAATTGTTTTTTTTTATTTATAAAATTCAATTTGCAATCACACCTAAGTATTAAAACTTATTTTGTTCCTTTCAAAAAACAGATCTAAAACAATCTTTATTGATACCGTAATGATATAAAATATGTATATTATGAATCACGATTGAAAATAATAGAAGAATTGGAGATTTCACTCATTATAATCTGGAGTATAATACAACCGTTGTTTTAATCATGAGTCTATTCTAATTCCCTACTACTACACTAAATATACTTATTCTAATTTTATACAAACTGATGACATCCATTACCTCAGCACTTTGAATATATAAAATAATCCTAGTAACATACAAAATACATACAAGTCGAGGGTCCAACCTGATGGCACATACAAAGGGAGGCATATACCCAGCAGTGGGATCCCAAGGGCTGTGGATTATGATAATGATGATGAACATACAAAATTTCATTTACAATATTAACGTCACATATCTTCGTACACAAATATTCCCAGCTAGGTATTTCCACATACTACATACATAATATAAGCTATACATAAGTAATGTTAGTATTCAGTATGACAATAGAGCCACAGATAACATAATAGCAGCAGTAGCACAGATGCCACGCCGCGGTCTGCGCTGAATTATTGCCGCATACTCCGCTGTACGGACGTAATTTGAATAGTTTTAGACTGAAATACTGATTTATAGGTGAGCTTTTTTGTATGGAAAAGTATTGTTTTGTATTGATTTTGATTTGATATATAGACTGAAATATATGAAGTAAATAAACTGGGTGTATTTTAAATCAACTTATAAATGACAGTTTTTATTGCATCAGAAGGTTATAAAGAAAATATCTTAACTGCCTCTAATTCACGACCAACTCAACTACGACAATTACAAAATCTGTAATCCAATTACTTCTTATACACCGGTCAGTAATTTACATCTTAAACAATTTTTCCAATATGTTTTCAGCATATTACAATCCAATTTTCCAAAACTAAAAAGACCAGCTGCCAAAAATTTCCATGAGAATATCCAAAAACGTTGTAATCTATGCTAAATATATTCGGTGAGGTGCAACTGTTTTGATTTCACAAACGGCTAACATTTTGTAAAACCAAATCAGTTTTGGCAGCGGCCAGGGGGCGCTGTCGTCGTGGTGCCAAACCCACACCACCAGGCTGCGGTTCTATACTGCAGTACACATAGGTATATGTATGTATGTACAGAGTTACAGGTAACTTACACAAAATCTTTTAAGGGTAGCTTTAATAGCACTTGGATTTTATGAAAAAATAAAGCATTTCCTTACATTTTGTAGCAGTAACTTTACAACACTGTTTCTAATCAATATAGAGTTGACAATGCAACAAAATGACAAAAGCAGTTGAAAAATATGAAAAACGATTCTTAAATAATACGTTGTATAATATGTTCCTGCAGTTAAAGCAGTTCTGCGTCATACCTATCACAAATTTCAGTCAAATGACTGAAGTTTATTTCGTGTTAAGTGTACACTGTCCGCATCATAAAAATAAATAAAATAAAAGCTTTACACACATAAGGTTTTGTTGTTATATAAATAAATAAAATAAACAAATATTTCAGGACATATTACACAGTGACATCTAGCCCTTATACTAAATATCTATGTTATAAGGTGTGATGTAAGGCTAGTGTTACTCGATTGGTTGCTTGTTTTTAGGGGCCTTAGCAGGCTCTGTCTGAATGTCTCCTTTTTATCGCATTTTATTGTAAGTACCTAACAAAACGGTTGTAACAATCTCAAGGACTGATGTAATAGTACATTAATTTAAGTTTAGTCACCATAACAACCTACACCCACTATCACAGCATCCCTTACTTCCCAAGTCATCCCAGAACATCTGAACAAGTTCTAATACCTAGTGTCTGTCGACCAGTGTCGTACAATTTGTGGTCGGATCGCGAGGAATTTTCATACTCGCCTCGCCGGTGGCGCCCCCGACGTAATCTATGGACGGACATTTGCATTTTTGGCGGCAACGAAAAAATGTGGCAGAGATTTTGGATGCTTCGGATTTCGTTTTTGTGCTCTGTGCATAGTTTAGGCAGATCTTTCTTTCTTTTCAAAGCCAATTCAAACGGTATTTTTACTATATGTTTTATTAAAAGTTAACGACATTGGAAAATAATAAAACTTGTTCATACGTGAGTTCAAATTTTATGTAGAAATAGGTGACTACTATTTATGTTTTGCTCGCAAGCATTCACAGAAAACATATCTCTTTTTAAGACTTTACTGTGATCTATAGTGTACCTATTTATACTTTAAAAACTTTGCTTAAATTTAAAACTGAACTCTAAATTTAAAAAAATAACTGGCAATAATTATGTCCAAAAATATTTAGTTCGTTAAAATTTGCCATTCTTCATTGTTATACCACGTATAACCTGTAACCAGTATTTACATAAACAAACCATATAGGCAGCAGGGCTCTGCGCTGGTCGTATATCAAACAACATGGCGGCTCGGTGGTCATGAAACACAACCATCCTTTCCTGAAATGGTTAAACTAATCGGGAATCCTTGTCCTGTAAAATGGCATAAAAATGCCTACTATGAACTTTTTCTTCTTCTTAGTATAAGAATAGGAATAAAAACCATTTAATGTTACATAAAGTTTATTGTAACATGAAACCAAATAACCAAAAACAATAAGAGTATTAGAGTGTCCAACTTTAACTAACAAGGTAAAATAAGTTTTGTATGAATATGGTAAAACTCAAGAGTTTTGAAACTCAGGCTTAAACAAACAAGTCTTTGATAAAAAGAAACTTTTTTACTGAATTATTTTCGTTATACATGTGGGAGGCCTATACCCAGCAGTTGGATACCAAGGGGATGATGATGATGACTGTTATTCCATGAATGCCATTTTTCTTCTCACAAAAGGCTCGTCACCATAACTTGGCCATAATAAGCGTGCCCTCAATAATTTAGACAATCAACAAGTTATTATTTCTCGTGATAGACTTTGCCAAATATTCCTTCCAAAAGTCAAATTGTGAAATTCCCCGATGTTACGATTCCCTCGCAAATAATTTACATATTTCGGGAAAATGTAACGTTGTTTGCGATAATAAGCCGCTTTCCTTTGATATTGTGTTTACAATTTATTATGGTAGGCGAGTTATGTTATTATTTGAAGGTAACCGCCTGTAATTCTCATAATATTGACGGTTACAAGCTCACAAGACGTTGTAATGTAGGCCTAATGATATGTCATTTATTTTATTATTTTATTTATTTGATTTGTTACTATGTCTGTCGGCTATTATGTAGGTAACTGTATTTTAAAACGTGTATTTGTTTAAAGTTTCAAATCAATAGTTTTTCATCAGCTATGCTAATACTGGATTGATTTTATTTCATTTCACACATCAAAGCATGGAAAAAAGAGAAAGCTACATTATATTATAATGAATTTGTAATTGAATTGACTTTTGTCAAGCATAGCTTCTATTACTGGTCAAACAAACTTTTAAAAACAACAAAGAAAACAATTTACTAAATTCAATATCAGTTATTACATTTGTAGATATACAGACACACGGAGATATTTAATCACTTCTTTTTGTCAAAAAGATTTGTGCTTCTTTTTTTATCGTGTTATTGCAACTAATGGTCCATCATTGATCATCCCGCAACCATTTTACAAATGAATGGTTCTTTTCGAATGATCGCGCCATCACCCATCAATCGGAGAGTAACTTCGGAAACCATATTTCAAAGCAAAAAGGCGTGAAAAAGTTAAAAGAGCCGACAGACTGAGTGACTGAACGGTGCAAAGAGGATATGGGACAAATTAAAAGCGATTTAACTAAAGCAAGTTAGGAAGGTTATATGTGAAAGTTAGGTTCACTGTCAGTAAGGTGATGAACTCACTGCAAGCTATTTTTATTTTTTATGTGTGAATGTATAACCATATACTAAGTAGAGTATACTTAGTCCATGGTATAACTGTACGTCACTGTTTGTGAACTAAATAAAAAAAAATGACTAGATGACTTTGAAATTGCAGTGATAGATACTCATGTCTTCTCTGTATGGAAGAGATAGCAGATTTAAATCCCTAGGACTACCAGGTTAGCCTTGTAACTATCGTCCATGGTATTGTAAAGAACGTATTGTACGAAATTGGAAAATAAAAATTCTGACGCAGTTGTGTTACACAAAAAAAATTAGTATTCATTTATTTCATTATTTGTAAGGAAAATGCGCAAAATACATTGTACATACCACCTTAATTTATACAAAAAGCTAATCAATAGTGCATAGTTAAACATTATTTGATGTCGTTTGCTTGCTTTTTTGTTCCTCTCCCTTCTACTTCGCACCACTCGGTCCGCCATCGATCAAGCGGTTCTTATTACGCTCCGCGACGCACACACACACACACACACACTCGCAAAACGTCGCTACTTGTACACAATATACGCCTCCAAGCTTTTATACAACGTGGCATCAAATGTGTAACAATCTTACTTAGCCAAACGAAGTGCAAGTTCACTACCTACTCCTTAACGATACTATTATTTTTTAACCTTTTTCTGGTTCAACAAATCAGCATGGGCACGATCTAACTTTAGACTTTTATTAAAGATTTTCCAGACGTTTTTTCTTTGATTGAACGGTCAGAAGTAGCATGCAAAAATGAATTAATAATTTATGTAACAAAAGCAAAACCCCAAAAAAAATTAAATTACATCTAATTATGTCAACAGTAAGTCTTACATTAAATTTTAATTCATATTTTAAATTGATTTCCGTGATTATTATCGAGGATTCAAGCAGCCATTCAAAATATAATTTTTATATTGCCAATGTGGGAATTTTCATGGAGCAATTTATAAAATAAACACTGCGATCATACTTCTTTGTATGTATGCATTTACAAAAGAAAAGTATATAAGTATTATATCCGTTATCTAGTACCACCGACACAAGAGCTTAGTGTGGGGATAGATGGCGATGTGTGCAATGTCCCGGAATATTTATTTATTTCTACTAATTTTCATATTTTTTTAACTTATTTTTATTTGTTTTCACTTCACTCGCTCTGCCAAAACCCCATAGAAGAGAATTAATCATGTTGATCTCACGAGAGGCTGCGATAAGTGGCATCGAGCTCGATGGCAATCTTATGGGAAAGACGATTGGGGTGCTGGAATGCCATGGGGTATGAGGTTTATCTCGGAAAGTATGTATTTACATTGAGAAAATGGCTGTTTGTTTTATGTATAAAGATAGCTTAGTCGCTGCCTTAAGTCATAGACTAATTTTACCTATTACGGATTAACGCGGATTAAACTGTGAGACGTGACTAGTTTGAAAATATTAGAGGTAACTACATTTTATAAAAAAATATGATAATGATTAGGAAGGGTATGTTTCTTGTAAACATTCTACTCATAATGTAGAACAACAACACAAATAAGAATGATATTACTCGTACACAGTGGGACATTATATCACTTGAGTGTACAGGGTTACATGCGGTTTTACAGAAGTCAAGCACCCGTGTAAGAAGTCACAATTACTACTACCTCACAATTACTAAAGTCACAGAATACATAGTTATACAGTTAAGTAACTGCATTCACGGTCAGTCCTTGGATGGAAAACCACCACTCTGCTAAAAAAAATAATTGAACCAAGCCATTAGTTAGTAATGTCAGTTATCAAAAAATCCATTCTAAGTGTATATACTAACTTATTGTGAAAGTCAAAGTTATTTATTGGTAAGTTATTTTACATGTCATTGATTAAATCTTTATACTTACATATATAAAATTAGTTACAATTATCTATATACCTAATTACATAGTTATACAATATAATTTCATGTAATTATTGCTTAATGTAATATATACATTAATTAAATCAATATTATTATTACAATTACGTATTTATTATTTAATTCTAATGCTGCCGTCGACTTTTAGAAAATATTCGTAACTATAGAAAGTCTGCTCGATAAGCCAATGTGACTTAGCTACGTGAGCGATAGGCACTACGATTTGAAAAAAATTAATGCTTCTAGAGAAAGGGACTCATATCGCTCTGTCTTGTTATTCAAAAACTACAGGATAAATAAAAATGGTTATATATAAGTAATCAGTAAGCCTGTATATGACACTGCAATGCGTAAATCCTTATCAGTCGGAATGTGCGAAATTGCGCGTTACTCGTTCATGCCTTCTATACATACAATATAATAGTATTTATTTGTATGCTTGTTTTATATGTGAATTTTCTATTTCCGCAGACAAAATATTATAAATACTCCGAGAATTAATGCTATACAATCTACAGGAAAAGTGTAACAATAATCTAAATGTATCATTGACCATAATGACTATTACGTATGTACATACATTCATTCTGGATCTAATGTGTACATACTCATAACAAAACATCAAATCTTCCCCACCTTTAAACATGAAAGCATGCAGGACAAATATACAATTTCTAGTTAAAATACTGATACAATTCACCCCAAACACTTAACCTATACAAAATTCTATCAACTCAATTCCAAAAAGACATTTCCATCTATCCTGCCTACTTTGTTATAATAACCGTAATTTATGTGACAAGTGGCGTTACCCATATTTATGGCTTGACGGTGACCGACCTATTTCCGTGTTCTCCTTAAATCTATTACCTACTGCCAGTTTGAATAAATTTGCTTGTGTTTAACTTATTTTGGCGCTTTTGCAGGTGAATTAAAAATTAACGGAATTTCCTTGATAAAGAAATTTTCTTCGGACATAGAAACGAAAAGTGATTATTTAGCCTATTTACTGCGCATTTGAAAACCTCAAGATTTAAATTTCTTGTAAATATGTGAAATAAAAAAGCCTATTATATCAAAATTAAACAAGACATTGGATAAAAACATTTCAAAAATCATTAGACTAAAAAGCGAGTGTGGCTCAGCGGTTCCAGTATCTGCTTTTTATCCAGACGCACCATGGTTCGAATCCGGCCCTACACCAATGACTTGTATTTTCAAGTTATGTTTAGATTTGCACTCGTTTAACGGTGAAGGAAAACATCGTGAGGAAACCAACATGTTCGAGGACCACAATATTCGAGGACATGTATCTTCCGTGGAAGAACCTGGGTGAACTCCCCGAACGAATTACTTCTGCGGGAGAGTCACGACCCTCAGTCATGAGGAAATACAACTCAAGAGAGAGAGAGATAAAATATTATAAATTGACTAGTTGTAGACCATAGACGAATAAAAAAACGCTTCTTAGACATTGATACTAGTATCACCGCGCAACATCTGCCACTCTTCGCGATCAAATATAAAATAAGTGACGGCGAGAGATCATCAATCGTGGCTACAGGGCGTATCTCAAACGAGATCCTCCAAGCTTCGTTAGCTCCGAGGGCAAGTAACTAATGTTTAGACAGAGTTGCTGGTAACAATATGAAGCTTAATCGTGTGATCCAGCAGGCTCGTTTGAGAGCCAAATCCATTCTAGTACGGTCCAAATTGAGGCTTGTTGCTCGTGCAGATGTTGATTTATATTTGTGTTCAAATGCCTGTATGAAGCGCGTCGTTTATTCTACTTGTTTTATGTTCCCATTCCATAATATTAATTTGATATGACCACGACAGATTTCAAACTAAGTAAAGTAAACAAAGGTTACTGCTGAAGAAAAAGCCTACCAAAGTGCTATAAATATGTACTACGATATAATGTAACAAACCTTCAGGCGCTAAAATGGACTTAAATGTTTTTTTTTTTTTACGTGTGATAGGTTTACTTTTGGCTACAGCCTGCCTGATGTTAAGCGTTGCTGCAGCCTAGGGTGTAACACGTTTACCTAGAAGATACCTATTAACTCTAGATTTGAAAACCCCTGGATTGTAGTTCGCAGGAAACACAGCTTCTGGTAAAGTGTTCCAGAGCTTTGCCGTCCGTATAATAAACGTAGAAGCAAAGCGCTGTGTTCGACACTTCGGCACTTCCACCATAAAACGATGTCTACCTGCGGACTTTCTGCTTGTTCGGTTATAAAAGGGAGCTGAGGGAATCAGTTTATGTAGCTCCTCTGCACACTCTCCGAAATGTATTCGATAAAAGACCGACAGACTGGCCACCTTGCGGCGATGTTCCAAACTTTGGAGTTTTGCCTTCTTAATGGTGGTTTTACCTACTAACCTCTTAGCTCGCGTTTCAATCGAATCCAACGCCTCTAGCTGGTATTTTGCTGATCCATCCCAAAGATGCGAGCAGTACTCCATGCACGACCGAACTTGTGCTCTATACAAGGTAAGCATCTGTTCCGGATGGAAGTACCGACGCACCTTCGAGAAGATACCAAGCTTTTTGGCAGCCAATTGAGCCTTTGACTCAATATAGGACCCAAAATTTAATGACGAGGTAATGGAGACTCCAAGTAGGTCCAGCTGGTTTGTGATTGGAATCGAGACATTCCGGAAAGTAGGGGCCAGGTGGAACGGCCTCTTTTTGGCGGAGAAAAGACTCGCCTGCGTCTTAGTGGCATTGAATCTGACCAGGTTGGCATCGCCCCAATCGGAGACTGCCTGAAGAGAAAGATTCATGCGTTATGTGAACCTATCTACAAATTAACTACGTAATTTTTGACGTAAGTGCTAGCCGGTTAATACAACTAAATTTCTATCTACAAATGTTGAAGCTGATATGTTTTACCATTATATCTTTATATGTAGGTATGTGTAATTATCTAGTGGAAGCTCACGTCTTCACCAGCATTAAATCAACATGAAATCTAGCCTTCAACACTTACAAGAACTTGTGAACCAAATCAACTACACTGCGACGTCAAGAAGGATTAAACATCAACAAACTATTAAACTCACTTTCCCTTGTACATAATGGTATGATACACAAGCACAAAATATTCTCAGTTAGGTATTATAGTTTGCAACAAAGCCGCAGGGTACAGTACAGAGTATTATATACTAAGAAATAAGAAGTAGTTGAGTCTCTTGGAACTTGAAATGTTTCCAAGTCTAAGCAGCTAAGTTACCAACAACCTAGCAACTCGCTTGAGAGCGTTTTGCTATGATGTTTTTATCAGGAGCCCCGTTTTGTGTCAGGGCCAAGAATTTTATGGTATAGGTATTATGATAGTTTAATTGTTTTGGTTGCAGTTTTGTGACCTATTTATTCTTTTTTTTGGATTAATTACTATATTATATTCTGTAAGATAATACTATATTCTGGGTTCATAAATAATCTGGGCTAAAATAATGTACTTAATCAAATAACAAAATTTTACAACCTAATTACAGGGTGTGTCTATTACGATGGAATAACAATTATCTGTACCTACTGATATGTTGATACTTCCTATATTACGTTTAGACTGTTTGAAAGCAAAATAGAAAGTATAAGAAAAAAATCATGAATCTAAAATATAACAGTCTAAAAACAGTATGCATAGATTTCACATAGGTTATGTAGACAATTACATATGTATACTTACTTACATTAATTTGTACATACATCATTAAATTTATGTAGCTACGTGTGCGTTGGTTTTAAAATATAAACAAATCCACTTTTTATTCACAAAGTACCTATTATCAAAAACTAACCGATAGCGAGGTTAAAGTGCAATCGCCGAATTACCTACGATGTTTTTAC
This sequence comes from Macaria notata, assembly GCA_927399415.1. Lineage (NCBI taxonomy): Eukaryota > Metazoa > Arthropoda > Insecta > Lepidoptera > Geometridae > Macaria > Macaria notata. Next base: position 7,138,083 of record OV656725.1, on the reverse strand, counting down.
AAACAAACTACATAGTGATACAGTTTATTTAGTTTGAAGCAGACTAGTTTATTGACAATGTGGTTAAAAATTATATTTATTTCCCTTGTTGGGTTCACGCATTCTGTAAGTACAGTAAAATAAATAAAGTGTGTTTCCAAAATATTTCCTACAGATTTAATAATCAAAGTCAAAGTCAAAGCATTTATTGCATAATTGTGTTATACATAAAGATACATTAATGGTGAGAAGATCTTATGCAAAGGTATCGAGTCAGAGAAACACAATATACCCTAATTGGGTGTTTGCAATGTATTTAGGTTCGGTGCGGGCCGGTAATCAGTTATTCCTTAAAAGAGGGTAGTTATTGTGGATTTCATCTTTGGCTGTGACTATGGTTAGAACATCGGTGTTGATTTTCCTAAACATCGAGTAGCATCACAGGAAGCATTAAGTATTATAGGACAGGCTTTGATTATTCACTTGTCAAGTAAATAAATCAAACAGGCAATGTACATGATTACGGAGATTCAGTAATACAAGTCAAATTTATTGACCTTAAAACATTCCACAATTGTAAAATGGATCATTATCGATCTTTAATAGAAAAAAAAGTATACCTAGTCAAAATATGTATGTTTTACTCGCAGCCAAACATGCTAGGTACTGTTTATTCTTCAACCATGTTCTCCAAAGTTTGATCTCTCGTTACAGCAGACAACGTCGTTCGACCTCCGCGGCGTGGTGAATGGAGACAGGATGGGCGGCGTGCCCCTGGGGAGGTCCCTGGGGGCTGGCGTGCTGGACGTGGAGGGTATCTGCACCAGCCCCGGCATGGCCTGCCAGGACTGCAAGGTGGCGGTCACCTGCGTCAGGCTGCCCGTCGGCTGGCTCAGGGTGAGACAACTGACATATTATAAGCGATCATCAACATTTAATGGACACAGTGAAATGGTTGGTTCGTCTTTTTCTTCACTTATACACCGCAATAAATCGACAGGTCATCGTGGTTTTAGGTATAATGATAGCATAGGACCCTGTATCGGACATACACTCGGTTTCTAGAAGGCCGATCAACGAAAATGTCAACTGGACGTCCAGTTAAACTATCGTCAAGCCCAAATTCAGTTGCAAGAAGGCTGCTTTCTGACCTGATACAATGTGAACATAGCCGCAGATATTTGCTAGTTACGTATCATATAATTATTATAGCATGAAAGTAAATAAGTAAAAAAAAAGTGATTATTTAGTAAAAAAGGGAATAAAAACTACGTTTTTTTCTTTAGGATAAACTAATAATAACTTTATTTTATTATATAAATACATTATGCCCACGTTTTATTTCCAGCTCCCTCTGGAGGAGTGCACGGGTAACCAGACCTGCAACGCCCACGAAGGAGGATGCTCAGCACATGCTGTGCCGGAGTGCGATGCTGCCAGCGGATACCAGCATTATTGCGAACAGGTAATCTGGACAATTATCTAACACACAATCAAAAGCTTAGACATACAAAATCTTACCAGTTTCACAATGATATTGGTACCTATTCCTTCATTTCTTGTTTCAAAACTAATAATTATCATAATTTACCATTTTTTTTATTAATTCATAGGTGTAAATAATGCTAAATGCATTATGGAACATGCAAAAAAAATTCTTCAATGCTTTTTTATCCAAATGCTTTGCTTATAAACTTCAGGCAAAATATGGATAAAAATGTATTATTTTCGTCTTCCAATTATATCAAACTTCCAAACTGTTTATCTATACTAATATTATAAAACTGAAGAGTTTGTTTGTTTGTTTGAACGCGCTAATCTCAGGAACTAATGGTGCAAATTGAAAAAAAACTGTTTGTGTTGAATAGACCATTTATTGAGAAAGGCTTTAAGCTATATAACATCACGCTGCAACTAATTAGAGCGAAGAAACAATGGAAAATGTGAAAAAAACGGGTAAAATAATTTATCATATTTGAGGGCTTCCGTTGCGTGTGCTGCGAAAACGGTTCAAGATATAAAAAAAAATATGTATGATAGAATTATTTCTCTTAAAATGATCTAACAAAATATCTGCAACAGTATATGTCTATCTTTTAAGATTAACTCACTAGAACCGTTTTTATGGTAATAACTATTCCATGCGGACGAAGTCGCTGGCACAGCTAGTTCAAGATAATAGCCAGGTATTCTCCTTTTGTCATGTATGCTACATATTCTATAACTATAACTTTCATTCGTAATAACAATGTATATTAAAATTCCTAATAAAAATGATGTGGGAGTGGATGCACTTGCGCTTCAGGCTCTTATGAGACCTACTGCAAGGTGCAAACACAACACAGGTACGTATAATTAAACTTTCTGTATCTTTAAGATATATTTATTGTAGCTAAGTACCTAGATGTAATATTGTTTTGGCCCAATAAAAGCTTTTGTATTTTGTATTGAACTAGTTTCAATCAGTGCCCAACACACAGTTACACAACTTTGCTCATTCCTGTACAAACATTGTCATGAAGGCTTCATGGTCCCATAAACCAATTAAGGCCCGATCTACGAAGTCGATCGCAAAGTATCACGGGTCAAAACCCCCATCGAGCGAGTAGAGATAACATCTCATCACAAGAAACAATACCTATTACTAGATGGAGCCACTCGATGATACCGTAACAAAGACGCAATATCTATGGGCCAGATCGTATCTGCGAGATTGACACTGATTACTCTTGTTAGATTTTTTATTTACTTACAATAATATTACATAAAAACAAGGGCAGAAAACTAAACATAGGTACTAATTGAACAACAAGAAAAGGGGTGCTTAGACTTTCTTTAGAAAAGCCTACAGATAGTCCAGTTTAGTATGGTCTTGTTAGATTATCTTTAGGCTTGCCTGATGGTACAAGGTTGATTAGCAAACTGTCGACCTAGAGTTCTTTTCGTTTTCATTGTAACAGTTTTCTTCATAATAATACTGCTAAAAATATCTCCTTTCCTTATACCTGGTGGGCAATGGTAATGCTGCAACTTGAATAAATTTATATGATTGAAGATGGCTCTATATAGGTACTTAATATTCAATATAACAATAATTATTATCAATAATATGTATATTTATGTGCTATTTCATTGAATTAGGTGTATGTACATCGGTACCTAATTTACTATTGGATAGTTTATTTTACTGCTAACTATGAATGTGAAAAAAGAGAAAATAGACAAACTAAAAAAAAACGAAACATGTACAGATAATGTTAAATTGTCAATTAAATCTATTAATTGCTCTTTGTTTACATAATATTTAGTTTTTCTACAAAATTTAGAATCTATGTCGGTGTAATCGTAACAAATATCTTAGCAAAGGTCAAGGCGTAACGAGATCCAATAAAACCGTTGTGTTAATACTCGCAGCAAACCCTTCCTGCTGACTGGCCTACTTACTGAAATCCCATCGTGCCATTGTTGCTATTACTGGTTATGGTGAACTTAGGGCTTAGTGCCTGCATTAATAGAACAGGTAATAGCGTTTAATATAATATATCACTAATACGTAGATAGGACATGTAGTTTAGCTATTAATTAGTGTTACGGCGTGTGTGGGTTTGGGGATAGGAAATAAACTCGACTTTTATAGTTTGATGCCTTTATTCACCACGGGAGTACTCACAGGTCGGTAGAGTTACGATGGAGCACTTCGACACGCACTCAAAATGTCACTGACACTGACGCGCGGTATACCACAGTCACTTCGAATCATGTCATCGACTTCCTGTTCTCGTGCAAAAGGAACTCGTCTTGGTCTTTGTCGAATGGGTGTCGTATCACCTGTATCAATTTTGTGTTTTACCAAACCAGTTCTGCCGATGTCGTTGTCATTCTTGGAGAAAATATGAGCATAACGCAACAGGAAATTTCTTGCCTTTATTAGTTGAAGCTTGGTTAGATTACTTTTGCAGTCTTCCAGGAGTTTCACCACATTGTCCTGCTGACTCGAGACTTTCTGTTTCTGCTCCTCTCCACACCTCCTTAACCAACCAACCTCCTCGCAGGTTCCAATAATTGTCCCTTTTTGTATGGTTTGCTCCTCTTCATGCAGATTTAATATGGGTACTACCGCTTCTTGAACGTTTCCCACCACAGTTCTGGCCGGAATCCACGCTGTATCCGGACTTCCTCTCTCGATAACAGCACACCTCCGTGGACATCCTCCTTCGTTCCGTGGCAGAACAACAGGGACCAAGGTTTGTGATCTCGGTTTCAAGGTGGTATCCTTCAGGCAGAGTACCTTACCAAACACGCCACCCTTCATTGGGATTTCCTCGTTTTTTTTTTTTTTTTTTTTTACTTGTGATAGGTTTACGTTTGACTACAGCCTGCCTGATGTTAAGCATTGCTGCAGCCTAGGGTGTAACACGTTTACCTAGAAGATACCTATTAACTCTAGATTTGAAAACCCCTGGATTGTAGTTCGCAGGAAACACAGCTTCTGGTAAAGTGTTCCAGAGCTTTGCCGTCCGTACAATAAACGTAGAAGCAAAGCGCTGCGTTCCCGTGTTTGAGGACACCTAGCTTCATGTCAATGACACACTGGAATTTTTTGAGAAAGTCCAATCCGATGATACAGTCGTCGGTGATATCGGCAACGATCACTTTGTGCCAGTAAAGCGTACCTCCAATCTTGATGGCCACAATCTTCTCCCCCTCGATTGATATTCGTTGGCCGGTGGCAGTCGAGAGCACAAGGTTTCCACTGTATCGAAGGCCTTGTATTCCAATGCTTTTCAGTTTGCGCTTACCGATGACCGTACGCGATGCTCCCGTATCCAACGTCACCTGGCAAGGCATCCCGTTAATCATGCCGTCAATCACCAAAGTATTCCCTTCACTTGTTTGCTTTACATAAATTTCTGGGGCTTTTCTGCCACTGGCCAGCGCCCACCCCGCAGCCCTGGCCTGCTCTAGTTTTCCTGCGGGTGCTCCGACGTCGACACTGCCGCATCTACCTGACGTCGGATACCATCACGCCTCCGCTTTGGGCATTCAAATCGTATGTATCCCCTTTCTCCGTAGCTGTAGCACACGACACGGCTGTTCGGTGCACGTTGCCTCTCGGTATCCACCGCCACGACCTCCCGCACCTTTGCGGAACGGGAATCAAAGCGCACAGCTTCCACCTCCAGAGCATGTGCCACCGCTTCCTTTAGTGTTGTGTGATGCTCTAGTCGGACAGCTGCTCTAATGTCAGAGTCGCGAATCCCGTCAATGAAAACTTGCAGGAGCAATTCCCCCACCACGGTTGGCGACGACTGATACGCTTTCCGCACCAACCTTTCCACCTTCACTGACCACTGTTGTATGTTTTCTCCGGCTCGTTGGCAACGGTCCTTGAGTTGCGCCCGGTACACGTGCTCCAAATGACTATCGCCGTACCGGGCCTCCAGAGCGTTGACCAGGTCTTCATAGGTCACCTCTCTCACGCCGGCGCCAAGTGCTTCTAGCACGGAGAGAGCATCATCACGCAGGGCCAAAGTTAACGCTGACTGCGCTTCCTGCTCGCTCCAACAACTGGCTCTTCTGACCGTCTCTAACTGTAGCTTAAAAGCAGCCCAAGAAGACTTCCCGTCGTACGGCGGCACCTTAAGGTTTCTCGTAGGAAGGGCCACACCGTAGCCTACTGTCGAGCCACTGGCTTTAAAGATTCGGAACTCCTTGCCAAGCTGCTCAACGGTCTGCTTCAATTGCTGGCCTATCTTGTCCCATTCCGCTAACTTCTTCTCCACTACCTCTACGCGGACGAGATTGGCCTGCACCGCTGTTAGCACGTCCTTGGAGAGACGGTCTTGTAGTTCTTCAAGTTTCTCCTCCTAGCGGCGAGTTTGCTCACGCAACTGTTCTTCCTGTCGACGGGCTTGTTCCTCTTGGCGGTGGGTTTGTTCCTCTAAACGGCGGGTTTGATCCTGCATCATGGCTGTCATTTGTTGAAGCAAAGCACTCATGTCCACTGGCGCCGGTTGAAGAACAGAGGTCGATGGATCACCTTCAGAGCTAGACTCCTCATGCGGATGTTCCGCTGCTGCCACAGCACCCGCCCGGGTCGTTACTCCCCTGGGCACGAAAGGCATCTTTTCCATTTCCTATCCCACTTATGACACCAATTGTTACGGCGTGTGTGGGTTTGGGGATAGGAAATAAACTCGACTTTTATAGTTTGATGCCTTTATTCACCACGGGAGTACTCACAGGTCGGTAGAGTTACGATGGAGCACTTCGACACGCACTCAAAATGTCACTGACACTGACGCGCGGTATACCACAGTCACTTCGCGTGCACGATACGTCGCTTGCGCGTGCACGACTGTGTCTTCGAGCACTCGACACTCGCGCGCTCACGGCTTATGCACTGACTTGCGCGCACAACACTGTCCACTGCACTTGTACTGTACTTCACTTTACTACTTCACTTTTCCACTTTCCCTTCTTCTTCTTCTTCTTCTTCTTTTCACTTCAAAATCAACACTGCCGTAGGCCGCGTCTTGCCCCGCTTATATACCCCTGAACTCGTTCCAACTTTGATTTACTTCTAATTTTGAAACCGTATTTCTCTCTTGCTCTCACAAATCTTCTATCCCGTATTTTATTTTCCATTCGATCGAGAATCTTCGAGAATGTTCTATTTATTCACAAAAAGACATAAACTCAGTTGAGATTCGAACCCGGGTCTCTGGGTTGCAAAGCAAACACTCAATGTCCCAGGCTAGTCATCCTTATGACGTAGCGTCGAAAATCTTCTACACATAATTTCAAAACGATTGTCATTGTTTTTCGAACGCGGTGACGGCGGCGAGTGACGTACTACGGCTGTCTACGCCACACTAGTATTCACATATAGAATATAGAAGTTTGGAGGTCAATTGGCAAAATTTTCTGCGGTCCCATGCTGCTTCTTTTAGATGTGGATAGGTCAGTTTTGTCCACTTTTTAATGTCGTTTAGCCACTTCATTCTCTGACGTCCTGGTATTCACTTGCGGTTACCAATCGACGAATTCAGTTCTCAGATGAATGATTAAAAGGTATCATTCCATAGAGAAGCCTCCGTAGGATGAGACATTAAATTGTAGGCATCAGCTTCTAGTACAAATAGATACAGTTTTCTATATTAGAGCGCATAGTGTGGTTTGAAAACTCAACGTCTTGTATGAGTAGGGAGTACCTTGGTCTAACTGAACCTAAACAGGATTATTCCAAAAGAATATTCTAATACTAGGTCTCTCTCCAATTTCAATGAAAGTAATACCTAATGCCAATTGACACCACGAATCTATCTGTTAATCAAACTCCTTCTTCTTCCTTCCAGGTGGGTATATTCCCGGACGCACACGACTGCCGCAAGTTCCACTTGTGCTCGCCACCGGACGGTCTTCCCGACGGTCGTCCGGCGGACCACCGGCCCGCGCTCTGCCCGAGACACTACGGGTACAACCCGCAGACTGCGCAGTGCGAGGTAAGTACATGTTCTGTATATCTATCTACCTCAATTGAATTCAGAAAACAACATACATGAATGAATTCAAATCCAGAGAACATTTTTTTAGCAAACGTCTTTGACCTCAGCGTTGCATGTTGCATCGGGCAGGCTGTATGAAGTCAAATGTTCTGTTACACGTTACAGAATATAAGAAAATGACAAGTTCAAAGCGAGTTCACAGAAAAGCGCTTTTGTGAGGTTCGATGGAATCATTCGCTGAAGAGACGACTTCTAAATTTTATATTACTACGGTGAATAATTAACACTTTGTCAGGGTCAAATTACGATTTACATATTGAATTTCAAAACTTTCAGGTAACTCAGATGTGCTCACATTTTCCCCGAAATCAAACGGAGCGTCGGGATATACTGACATGAAAAAATATTGTGAAAGGTAGCCGGTTACATAAACTGATTGGTCCGGGCTCGGGGCCAGCCCGCCCAATACATTCCACTTTTAATAACAGAAAACCTTTGATACCAATTTTTTCGAAGCGGAAAATGTTGTGCTTCACAAAGGGTGTCCAATCAAGAACATGCAAAAACGCTCAAAGCCGAATTTCGCTTTCAAAAAATATACGAAACTCTGTGATTTTTTTCAGGTAAATTTGGAAAACGGGCAGTGTAAGGAAAAAGTCATTCCTGATTGTACGAAGGTCGGCGAGTTTGGTGTTTTGCCGACAAGCGACAATTATTACTACGTCTGCGTGAAGAAAAATAAAGTGATCCACCCGCAGGTAATCATTTAAGTTAAATCGCAAAAGAAACCAAAATAAACCCTTCAACATAAAATCTAACATTATTAGGTTCATTACATTCAATATCTCTTTTTTTACAAGCAATGGGTTTGCACTTGATCGTAATTCGCCTGATGGTAAGCAAACATTACCGTCTAGGATGGAACATGCTTACCCAGTAAGAACCGATTCACTCTCGCTTTGAAGATCGCAAGGTTATATCTTCGTCAGATCGGCAATCACCAAAATAATTATGCTACTAAGTGCTGCGTGAAAATATTTCAGAAAAACAATACTCATGGCTGTATGAATAAAAAAGGTGTTTTATTTCCAGGTATTGGTATGTCCTCACGGCTGGCATTTCTGGGCCGACGGCTACTGCAAGCCCGAGCCCAGACCGAACAAGGCAGTCAAGGAATCATCAGAATCAAAAAGCTCCGAAGAAGTAATCATAGACGTAGAACCTACTTTACAAACTAGCACATTACAAGAGCCTACTGAAAAACCAACAACGACTAAAATAGAAGCCTTCTTTTCTACTGAAAAAGCTACAACGTACGCAGCCGATACGTTCTTGGCAGATAAATTTGATTTAACTAATTACGAGTCGATGGATGATGTCCAACAGAATAATGAGTTTGTCAACTCGTTTGAAAATAATAATGAGTGGGACTTTTAGTCTGCCTCGTGTATACTGGGCTTTAGATTAATACATGATAATAGAAGGTATAGCTTATGTAATTAATAAATTAAGTTATTTTATTTTAGTTACTGTGTATAGTTTTGTTTTTATTGGAACCTAAGAGGTCATGATAGCTTTGACCTGGCCGTAACTAGATATTATAATAGAATGGAAGTAAACAGAGATAAAATAGGAATAAAAAATTGAGATTTAGAGGCGTTGCGGACGGTGATCTGAAATACGCAGGTTCGAATCCTGCCGGTCGTGTTATTATTGCTCATTTTCAATCGTGTTATTATTGCTCATCATTACGTTATTTTTGCTCATTTTCAATAAAACTTTAAGTCAAACATACCGAATATAGTTTTTAAAATTATATGGAAACGTTTTCCTTATAGATTTATTGAAGAGAAATAATGTATTAGGTAACACGATTTTCGTCACATATCACCAATCTATACATAATCATAAAGCTGTAACCGGTCGGTGTGTGTCCATTGAAGATAATTGAAATAAAAATAGTTGAGGGGTCTTCATTGAAGCAATAAAACACAAATTCACAAAAATTCGCAAGTACTGTATGGATGCAAATTCAGTGTTTGTGTGAGGGCTGAGGGAAACACTCGCACGACCCGCGGGACCTTTGCACACACAATGGCGGCCTTATCGCTGCCATCTCTAGTCAGCCTCACTCGCGACATCTGGCGCAAGGTAACAGAAACTAACGTGTCAATTTGCAATGCAATTTCAGTACTTACAAGTAACATAATAAAAAAACTGTTGAATTTAGAACCTTCTCCTTAGTCGATCAGCAAGCTTTTTCTTTTTTTCTATATTGGAGAAAATGCAGAATAACACACAATGCATATTTAATTAACAAACAGTTATATTTTCGGATTAATGCAGCAACTACAAAGTAACGTTATATTTAACACTAAATAGGCTTACATTACGTGACTACAACCTGCCTGATGTTAAGCACCACTATAGTCTAAGATGTTGCACGTTTGCCTAGGAGAAACCTATTTAAAATTAAAACTTTCTTGAGACTTTTTATCAATATGTTAACTAAGCGGTTTTCGCTCTAAACATGGGTGTCATTACATCCGAAACGCGTAAACAACATACGCGAATTACACGTGAGTGAAAACCGTTTAGTTAACTTATTGAAACCTATTTACTCTGGATTTGAAGACCCCTGGGTTATACTTTTTATACGATTGTCTATAGTTATGTTATTTATGTTATTTCCCCGCCACCTCCTCTCCCCTGGGCCCGCCGGAGCAGGGCTAACGGCGTAAAAAAGCTGCACCTCTGACATTAGACGGTAGAATTGCATCAGAGCTGGTGCTCCGCCGTGGGAAGCTTACCTATACACGCATACACTAGCCCGGCTAGGTTGGAAACTACTTACTGGATTCAATAGATGTAGGGTATTCTTCTTCTTCTTTTCGAATGAGAGTGGCCAACTCTGGTGTCGAGAGTTTTCAAACCGCCCTAAGGGCCTCTGACATGGCTTAACGACTGCCGTACTAGACGAACAGCCAGGACCTACAATTTAACGTAAACACCGTTTTACATCCGACCCACGGAAGCGCTTAAAATGGAATGCCACTTTTCGGTCACCCATCCAAGGTCTGACCGCGACAAACTTTGCATGCGATTGCCTCCGCTAGCTGAGCTACAGGTGCTACTGGATTCAATAGATGTAGGGTATCAAAGAATTTGGAGTCTTTGATGTCAGCATCAAAGATTTATAGTAGCCAATGGGAAATGTCGTCATAGAATATTTTTGTTTACAATCTAAAGGGTCGATGCAAATTTTTGATGCTGTAAAACTTAATTGTTCATAGTGTTTTCCTCATTTTTTCTTTGATTTTTAACATGGCCTGGATACAGTACCACCTACCCCCAACAGTGGATAAAAGACGTATGGGTCTGCTGCTTTATCCACCCGTCAGATACCACTTTTTTTTCCATTTCGTCCTGTCGGTCTGAACAAATTCTACCAATCAATAACCAGACAGATTATATATATTCTTCAATGCAGTTAGCAGATACAAGGTAGTAACTATGCACACGATTAGTAAGCTGAAATCATTAAAGTGATGAATGAGGTACTTATTAGAATGCCTAAACTATTTGAGATATTTTAACGTAGGTAGTTTTTTTTGCTGCTCATTGTACAAGTTATAAAAATACGTAATATAAATTGTTTCGTGTATTTCTTAAAAATAGGTATGTATTGTTATCAAACATAATATATTATTTCAACAGTACAAAAAGTCTTCTCCACAGGTGCGAGCCGTTCGCAAGTATTTTGTCCGCCGAAATGCCAAGTCGATTCGGTGCGAATCTACTACGGACCGCTACACTACATACTGCGACCAAATATAATGATACTTTGCTAAACATCGCTAGTCGTATGTCATCCCAATGAGGTAAATGACAAAAATACGCGAATAAAAGTGCAAAACGACGAAAGTACAATGCACGTACAATAAGTATCGTATAATGGAAATCCTGACCCATTTATCAACTAAAAGTTAGCTAGTATGTCTCTTTCAATAATTCGTCATCACATTATCAATAACTTTGTCTTAATAAAATCTTCAACATTATTTTCAAGTCTATTTCGTATTCAAAATTCCGGCACCTAGTGCTGCACCCACTGCTCCCAATCCTACAAAGTATCAAGGTGGTTATTCCCGCTATGTATACGCCACACACTTCCCGCGGCGCGAGCGAGCACCTCACTACGCCATTCATTACAGCGCCGCACTAACCGATGCACTCACTGCGACATTACAAAATCAAATTTAAACTTTTCTAAACACCAAACTTTTTACTCGACCTCTTTTCCCGCCAAATTCGCGCGCCAGTTCTGACAAGCTGTCATCCCAGCGCGCGCCATTTTCTGATTGTGTTATTTTTTCGCCAGTGTTTTGTTTCTGTTGTTTGATCGAAGGTTGGTTTGCTGATTTTCCGGACGGAACCAAAGGTGAGCTATATTTATTTGTTACGTTAATTAACAAAAAATTATTTGTTGCCAAAAAATTCTGAGACATTTTGAATAGATTACCTATGTACATACATTGATTAAAAACTTAACTACATCACATTACACCAGAATTAAGTTATTATGTGGTTACGCTAAATTACTTTAAAATAATAACCGGTGGTTACCAATTACGTACGAATTAAAAACGGTCTATATTTAATCAATAGGTAATTACTGTTGTTTCTTAATTAATACCAAAATCAATAAAAAACAAAATATTAGCAACACTAAATATACTGTTAAGTAAGTTTAATTACGCATAGGATAAATTTTATTGACTTGTCATTTAATATCAAAATCTCCATAGAATAAACAGCTTAGGTCTAACAACAAACTATTAACATAATAAACTCTACATACATACATAAGCCTCTTGACTCTTAACAGGTTGTTAATAGTGTTAATCAAAGAAGATTCGGAGCCTTAAATTCTCAAAGCTACTAAGACCTAACTTAAGATATTCGAAGTGGTATTCTAACATCAATTTGATGTCCTTTTCGCGTATACATAATTGTATTCATTCCAGCGGCCGGCGCTCCAAATCCATTTTTTGATAGTATAATATAAACTGCACGACGAGTTCTGCAGACTAGTTTCATAATGTATGAATAAATAAATGGTATCCATTAATTTATTCATGAAATTCGCCTCTTGAACTAAAACTTACGAGTTCGATGTCTGACTAGTACGGATTTATTGGAGAGCCCACGATTTATCTGTTTTGGTAACTTTGTTTTATATGTATTGATTTTAGAGTTTTTCTTTGTTGCCTGTATAGTACGGCTGACTCTTATTATTTAGGTAATTTAGGTAGGTACCAGAGTAACTAAGAACTATAAATTTAACGTCTAATCTGAAGCATCAAAGTGCCGAAATGTTGCAAATTTCATAATCGGTTACCCATCCAAGGCATGACCGCGTCAATAGTTGCTTAATTTTAATGTAACTGTTGTTCTGTTTATAGTTAACGGGACTAAGGATACGCTATAAAAATAAATGCTAAATTTACTATCGATTCTAAAACTTTAATTAAAATGTGTCACGTGTCTATCAATCTTACACGATAAATGCATTTTAACACTTGCAAAAAAGCAATTATTGATCAATTATTTACTATGTTTTACGTTAACTTTTTACAATTATAAGTTCATAGATATTTTTAGAGATGTAACTGTAACGGGATAAAATAAAATCGTAAATCACGATATTTTTACAGTTTTATTGCCATAATGAATCGGTTTAACAAAAGTTTTAATGTGCGATCATAATACTTATTGAATTCAATAAGGAACGCTGCAAATTAAGTGTCCAATGAGACATTTTTTAATTTCAACGCCATTGGACTCAAATTGGGAATTCTGAGCGACTATAAATAACTGCGGGCCACTACACACGCGAGCTTATGATCATATGAATAAAAAACCTATGGGATGTATGAATATCAAATGAAATTATAGTAGACTGGACAAAACAATTTATTGTAACATGACGACAACCACTGATTAAGTATAATAATAACACTTACTTAGATGGATTTCAAGATATCACATAAATAATTAGACATGTATTAGCTCTCAGGAAAACAAAAATAAAAAGGTGCAACCTAGACAGTGAAACTCGTTTGACATTTCTGAAAATGGTTCATTTTACGACTTGCACTCACAAGTTTTGATGTTTGCCACTGACGGTTGCTTTTTTATGTTTTTTCTCTTGCAGTCATAAAGAAAATCTGCTTTACTATCTGAAAATACCTACAGGGTTAAAAAAGAAACAATAAAATTTGTTTTTGTTTTTTTTTTTAATATTTAAAGTCAGACTTTTTCGAAATTGGAAAAACAATGGCTGCCTAAAATACACACACATATTTATTGCATTGAAGAACTGATTATGTATCACAGTGTACAAATTAAATAAATATTCGTAATGTTGCTATAAAGTTAATCCTGTGTAATATCGCAGATTGTGTGGCTCCACCATACCTTGACAAAATCCTATGACAGAGAATAAATCGCTTTATCGGCGATTCAGTTACCGTCATCTCCGTGCGAGTATTGTAACCGTTTTATGGCTTCATTCAGCATCATAATCATGAATAAAGTGGGTATTATTCAATTGGTATTTATAGCTTACCTACCCACCTATATTTTATGTATGTATGTTCGTCGATCAATCCACCACCATGAAGAAGTCGGAGATGTTGTCCGACAAACACTGATCACATCAAGTATAAGTAATGTAGCAGTATATAAATACAATGCTCTAGGTTTGCGTGGGTATCTTCACCTGTGTGATGAAACACTTTTTTTACACTTTACTGTCAGGAATTTGACCATTAGATCACCTGAAGTGATTGGCACTGGCTCTCAATCGAGGCTGTCGGAATACACCATAAGGCGTTTTCCAACGTATGTAAATTTAAAGTACTTCCAGTTTTAAAGCATACATGTACAATTATAATACTATTCCTGTGTCTTATAGGCTATGAATTCACCAGTGAATAGTTTGCATATGCTTACTTAAGTAACTACATATTATGTAGGTACAGTACAGTACAGTACATAATCTTAACTGTAAATCAGTTCAACTTGATGTTTGGCCGAATTAAATGAACAAATTTTTATCATAGCTCCTGTATACATATTACTATAGCTAGTGTATTCGTCCAGTGTAGCCGTGCGGTCGCATCACTAGATCTAGCCAGAGAAAGTCTAGGCTAGGTCTGTGAACCTAGAAAGTGGAATCTATTACAGACGCATTTATAGTGGTATTTTTGTGTGATTGCTGTAATTAGTCGTTTTATTGCGGGTGCGGGCGCGGCTAGTGATTGCATTAGATTTATTTTGAGAAACGATTTTCTCTGAAACTTAGTTGGTTTCTGTGGTATTTTCTCACTGATTTGACAAACAAAATAGGTATTAGCAATATTAATTCACTTAAAATAAATAGAAAAATCAGCTTTCTATTTACTGGCAAGTAAAAAAACTAGACAAATTGCATACAGACAATCTCTTGAGTGCATACCTACAGTTGGAGTAGGTTAAACAAAAAAGCCTTAAATGTTATTTTATTACAGTCACTGTAGCGATGTATCATTTAAAAAATATTTAAAAATAAATAGTTCCTGATAAAACAACAGGATACAACTTTCAGTGACCTATTACCTCACTAATACAGGCAATAGGTAGTAAAGGGTGACAATCAAAATCAAACGACAGCAAAACCGCAACGATTTCTTATAAACATGACTAACGGCGGCTTTCTTTGTCATCTGAAGGTTGAATTCATTAAGTGATTCATGCACTGCCATTCATTTCGCCTCGGGTTTCAGTTTAATATAATTGGATTAATTCACGGGGATAAGTTTCGCCATTTGTGTACGTCAGTGCTATGACAAAGTTGTTGTTTACTTTTTGACTTCCCGATTGTACATACCTACCTAAAATATACATAGCTCTAGGTAGCGGAGTACAGAGATACCTACTTAATAACGCATGTAGTATATTGACTTGGCGCTAACTTTTAAGTTTAAGTTTTATTACTTTACCTGTGGTAGTACATTCAGATTTTAACTTATTATCTGAAGTGATATCATAGACTTTCTGAAACTATGAAAGATAAACTCTCTTTATGTTGTTTCCAGTGAAAATTTAAATCGTAACTCGAATCACAAGTTCAATCAATATGTTTTGTTTTGAAATTTTTGTCAGTCATAGGCTAATTGTAAAGGTTCAACAAAAAAACACAGGCGATAGGCGTAACATTTTTCTTCTCGTAGCTAAGGTATTTCGACTCGTTTACAATTTACAACCCGAGCATTATTTAGGCATCCCGTTCAATTTAGGTCCCATATATTCTGCTACGTTTTATCCCATTTTCACATTGCGTTAAAAGGCTGAGCGGCTGAAAAATGCAAAGAGAGGGCTTTACCTTCATTATTTACAGTGATTAGGTGGCAGCCCTGCGCTGAGGGCGTGTAGGGCTGCCACGTGCGTATTTATCTTGTCACTGGTGGGATAGTAGTTATGGACGAGACGGGGTAGGAGATGGAGCGGGGAGCGGGAATAAATATGTCACAACTTGTGTATGTGTTGATCTTTAAGTGAACTGATCACCATATCAATCGTAATGGGCTGCTAGTTAGCTGTTGCACCTTGAAAGTATGTTGAAGAAATGTCTGCCAGTTTTTTTGGTTCCTTGTTAATTCAGCTGCATATGCATAATCATTTACATAAACTTTGATTTGGTAGCTGAAGCTTTACCATATAATTTTATCTATAAATTCTTCTTTTTCTTATGATGCCTTTCTAACTAACGAAAATTCAGTAATTTATCCATTACCAATGAATAAAATCAGCGGTACTTGCCATTCCATATATTAGGGCTTATCAATTACGAACAGAATTAAAGTAATAAAGCAGAGTAGTAAAAACCGTACTTGTCGTCTAAGGTGCAGCCACCCCTTAAATAAAGTTAGGGCTGGCTCCAATTTATCTAAAACGAAATCTGGCGCGTATCGATGACCACTTATCTCGTGTGAATAGACCGCGGGGAGAGGGCCAGCAATTACGGATTTTACGTCCTGTTCCTAAGGCCTGAAAATATGGGTTTAAGGTGATTTTCAGGTTTGATTACCAGAAATAAATGGATAAATCTTAGACTGATACATTTTTCTAGTCATAAATTTGAAAAAGTTATCGGTCTTCTTAGCCTTGTTCCATTTATAATCCCTCCCGATCGACCTACATAATTAAGGGTACCGGTTTTTTGTATGTACAAATTTCATTCTGTAAAACGTATGAACCCTTAAGCTGTTAATATATATTTGTAGTTTGCTTCGCAACATTTTCCAACAATCATTAAACTTTTGTAGCGGTGCCAGTCTCTGGATACCGAGTTCATCTCTAACTCGTTATTAAAGAGACTACAACTACAATAATGTGTTTTAAACGTTTAGGCAGTTTATTTATAATTTGAACTGACCCAACCTCTTTACGTTAAAATGTAACTAGGGTGTCTTTAATTGAGGTGGTCTCCACTTTCCAAAGAAAAACTTTTAAACTCTCTTTCTCTCTCTTCTAGGTAAGCGTGTTACATAGGCTGCAGCAATACTTAACATCAGGCAGGCTGTAGTCAAACGTCAACCTATCCCACGTAAAAAAAAAACTTTTAAACTGGAAATGTTGCAAGTCAAGTACATCAATTCCATCTTTGTTCATTGCTTGGTCTTTGGAAGAAAAAACACCTATTTAAGATGTATTTTCTCAAACATGTATCTACTTCAATTGCAGCATCTTCATTTAATATCAAGCATGAGAGAAACACGTGCCCATTTTACATTAAAAAAAACTTTGACTCATTCAATCTCCAAAAAAGCTATGACGTCTACGAGTGGTCAGTGCTCGCTCTAGTGTGCCAAAAAGGGGGGGCACATCTAATAGCATTCATAAACACCATATAAAAACAACCACATGTCGGTAACGGTAACCAACCACTTCCGGGTTCAAAATCAGAACACCGCTATGTGGGGAAATCCTACAGCTTATGCGATTTTTTTGGATAGTAGAGTTGTTTAGGCGCTTTTGGTCCAGTTTTTAGTGTTTAGTCAGATTTGTTATGGTTTCCATTTTCAACTTTTTTGTTTGAGTCAGTATGCACGTTTGCTCCATCTTATGCCACAGTGTCATTTCAAGTGACGCGGTGGTCAAATGCCTGACTGTCTAATTAAAAAAAAACACTTTTGAATTAAAGTTTTAGAAGTTACGTTTGGATAACTGGATGGCATTTTAACCAATAATTGAATAAAAACCATTATTATATCCCTCTTCATACAGAAAAGTAACATTACATTACATTAATACATAAACACACATAAATCTCTCCATCATGTCCATACAGCCAGTTTTATGTCTTACTAGATTTATCCCTGCAGTTTTGCAAGAGCCATCGAATGAGAATCTATGGCTAGTGTATGGCCAATCTATGGGCGATGTATGGTCAGAATAGATGCGACCGGTCCAATCCGGACCAATGGGTCATGCATCCGGAACCGTTACTGCACTCTAATTGTACGAGTGCTACGACTAGTATTTGTAGGTACCTAATACTTGATAGATGGTATATATTATTGGATATTAGCTGATAGGAGTAGGTAGCGTTTGTAATAGGTATCGTGTACGATAATAGAAATGTATAATATTCTAATAAAATTTAAAACTGTCCTATATGTCAGATGGGTGCAAGCTATTTGTAATTTTTTTCTTCTTTTTTGGTATTTTTTTAATATTGACTGATAAGTTAAGCTAATAATCTGTTTTAGAAGTTGAATACACGTGTAAATAGTCGGTAAGTTGACCCCCAGTCAGTGAAAAAGTTACAACATTAGACACTTTTATCAACAAAATATCTCCTTTAAATTTAGTCGAGACACAAAAATTCTTTAGAAATATTTCTTACTTGCCTATACAATAAATATATTTAGGGTTATGACAGCGGTATTCATCTTCATACTCGTATCACGTAAATTAGGCAAACATGTCAGTACTGTCTGTACTCGAAGACATACAAGTACCAGTTACAAGTATTTGCCTGTAGCTACTTGAATCGAGCATGCACTTGTTTTCCTTATCCACTGCCCTACTGGCCGCGTGTATCTTTGATCAGTAGATAGAGGGATATATGTGGATATAAAAGAAGAGTACAATTTGTTTTATATCATTTACCAAAATATTACATACACGATTGACGATAATAGTTCTAGTTGCTACTGCAGGAGTATTTTATAAAAATATATCTTGAAAATATATCTACAGGAAATCATCTTTTAATCGAACTAATCCAAAATCAAATTGTCAACATTAGGTATTTACAATAATAAAATATAAAAACAAGGAAAGAAAAACTAAACATACTACTTCTAAGTATATATATTATATTTTAAGGTTTTGATGCAGCAAGCAAGCAATTTTTAGGTTTTATTACATATGTACCAACAAACAATTGATTACGACCCTAATCAAAAATTTCTAGCTCAAAACTTTTGATGAAAAAAATGCGTCTGTATACGTAACTATAAATGTAAACTCAATTCAATAAAAGAGAATGCATGTCATAATGTTTGCTCCTCAAATCGAACCATTATAAGAAATACAACAATGAATCCTGCATGTGACGGCATGCGACAAAAAGACATATAGTGCAACGTTTTTCCCAAAGTCCTGCTCGCCATGTCCGGCAAAAATAAACTTGTATTGCCACCTCCTTGATACAATTCTGTAGAATGATAAACCGTGATTGACTAGCAAATGTGGGCTTTAATTCTGTGAAATACGGTTCAGGGTTGCTTGATTACGTGTGGATTAGTTCGCGATTCAGATGTAGTGGTACAGGCCCAAGTCCGGTTGCTGACGGATGTCCGTGTACGCTCCCCGAGAATAAATTATACGAGGTTTTGACATAAATTACGGCGAAATGGAGCACTGACTCAGCCTGAGAAATGAAGCCTTGTTTTTGCACTACACTGATGGATATGTTTTTGAGTTTTATAGCGGCTACAACTTACGATACGAAATGGAGGTGAAATGGTAGAGATATTTGTACTCTTAACAAACAAATGCGACGGTAGGTGACTAATAAGTGAATTTTGTACTTGAGCTTTTCAGTTGATCATCATGAGCCTCATACAAATTATATTTTAAATACTAGCTGGTCTCAGAACAGCAATCGTGCTGCCATGTTAAAGGTTTGAAAACTAAACACCCGATTTTGCCAAACGTTTACAATGTAACATCATCTACCAACTCGATTAACAAATTATCGAGTATATATGTATATATAGAATAGTACCCAATGTGCTGAACTACCACTAACGACCAGTAACCGATATGCTGCAATTTCCCGCTGATCACGTCAGCAACAATACATTCAGCACATCGTTACCTTAACAACTCTCCATTACGTGCATTTGCATAAACATTTTAAAGCTTATTTTTAAAAGTAGTTCACAGTACAATTCCGCGTGTTCTTGAAATCGCTCCATTTATCGAGCAGCAGTTTACTTTAATTATATGTATCTGCCCTTATTGTCCAAAACGAGCGCGAACTATATCAAACGGATAATTAAGATTGCGGAATACATATAATTGCTTTAAGAATGTATTAAAATTTGCGAAGTGGCCCTTTCAAGGTGACGCAGTTGCCGGGAGCTTTCAGATATCACAATGCGGTTTTACTTTTTTATGATCAAACATTTTAAAGTGGAGTAAAATTGAGTCAGATTTTAATTCGTTGTTGCCACATCGGTATGAAGTGAAGATATTGAGATATCAGTCGATGTTGCGAACCGATTGCGGTTTTACTGAGAGGGGCTTATAAATGCGACATTGTAAATGTTTGTTAACCAATGATTGCAGATGAATCCTTTCTATTTGAATTCACAAAGAAAGAGCATCAATTTGAATCATAAGTTTGAAGCATTAATGTTTTTTTTTACATTAATTATGCTTACGTTTGACTATAGCCTGCCTGATGTTAAGCACCACTATAGTCTAAGATGTAGCACGCTTGCGTAGAAGAAACCTATTAGAAGAATAAATAAACAAATAATAATAATAGTCAATGAACAACTCAACACACTAGCCTGTAATATTAATACCATGTCTGCAATAGTTATTTTATATACCTAACATCCTCTATCTGTAATTTTGTACTTAATTTTAAGTATAGTATTGTAAAAGGCCTCTCAGTGTTGGCTACGTCCCCACTGATGCCTTAAAAATACCGGGCGTAAGGCCCGAGAGTCTGTAAAATAATAATAATAATAAACCTAAAGATAGAGTTTTAGGAAAATCTTTAAAAGCTTGTGAGTAATAAATTAGCCTAATCCTCCGCTATGAAGTGATTCACAAATAATGGCTATTTTCATTTATCTTCGTAATGTTTGCAGATAATAAAATTACTACTACGTAATATTAATACGCAAAACTCAACAAAAACTAATTAACTGAAAAACAATTGTGCAACTTTAAAAGACTTTAGTCTGTCAATAAATATCCATCATCAGTACAAGATCAGTTATCTCGTGCACCAGTTTTTTCGTAACTCTACACCCCGGGGCTCAAAACCGGTAGATTTTAAACCATTTTAACAAAGACTTACAACATCTAGACAACTAACCAACAACATTTTTATTCATATGATTCCGCTTATTTTTCTGTGTAATTAGTCTGCATCTGCCACTACGCGTCTATAACGATGACAACTCAGGAAGCAGATGTTTTGCTTAATATTTCCCATCACGACCCACTAGATGCGTCTTTCATTTAAATTTAAATCTTATGTTGTTGTAATCAAAATCAGTTTTGTTATGAAGATAAATCATATAGGGAAAGTGTTTTTCTTTTTTTTTTCATGAAGTGCCAATCTCTGTAGAATATAATTGATTGGCATTTAGGTATGTACTTTTGTGTTTATGCCTTTTTTAAAATGAAAATAAAATTGTACTTAAACATTATATCGTCTGTAGTGTCTAGAATAGACCGTGATTACAAACTATTCACTCTCGATTCAAGATTATGAAGTTCACAGGGAATTGTCACTGTGAGATAAGATACGGTTAAGATGTATAAGATTTACGTTTCTTCATAACGAGGTGTCTGTGAGGTGGGTTGTTGTTGCATATTAAAGTGACCACTCAAATTATAAGTGCTCCAGATAAAACGACATTCTTCTATGGCGGAGTAACGCGAGTTGGAGCACATGGGGAATACATACTGAAGGAACCAATATTATTAGTAACAATAAAAACCCTCTGAAATAGAAAACTGTTGAAAAAAAAATAGTTGAAAGAACACCAAATCGTCTGAAGTAAACTTTGGTACAGTGGTGGACCAATAATATGATTAAACTTATCAATTACTATCACGCTATTTTGAATGGGTTTGATTTAAAAGTACATTATAAATGCCTGCCACAGGACGTAAATAGTTAAATTTCTGAGACAAGATGACCTAAACTAATTAATTTATGTACATCTCTATAAATAATTATACATACAAACCCAGAAATATTGATAATAATATGTGAATTGTAACATCACAAACATCTTATCACCGCGACCAATCTTACCAATTCCCCCAAAAATCTAGAACATCTAGGTCATCGCGTCTGGTGTCTGCATCGGCCAAACATCCTTATCGACAGCATCTTTAATTGCAAGTGTCTCGTTACAGTTACTAACAGTTACGATGATACACTTTCGGACAATCCAGTTTTTTTAATTACCCACTACTCGACCGGTTGCGGTGTCCGAGCTTTTTTCAATCTTTTTGTCTTTTAATTTTTTATCGCAGCTCTTGTTTCTTGATGGCCGTGATTTTTTAATGTATTTTATTTTATTTGCAAAATATTACTGACTTGTTTTGTTTGGCTTCGGTAGCTGTGTGGGTTTGTGCATGAATGAATTTAGATAAGAAGAATAATAAAAAGAATCTGTTATTATTTTTTTATGTATGATGACAACTTACCCTGTTAACAGATGATTAAAATCTTAATAAATCTTAATATTATGCAAAATAAGAGTTTTAACATAAATAACAATTTAAACATCGTAAATAAATCGGACACAAATAAACCGGTATCTTGTTTTAAATATTTAACATCTAGATAATCCTACACAGGATGTTCTGCAATGTTCATTGACTGTTATATGACGCTTCTCCACAGCTTATATTTTAAACATATCCTAAACCAGGACAATAAACCAATGATACCATTTTTTTTTTTCAAAATTATAGCTGTATTTATCATCACAGAAACTAATAAAAAAATCAAGCTCATACAATTAACCCAAAAACTATTTGTTATTAACCTCAAAACGTTAATAATTTCAGGCTATACAGGATGTCCCAAAACTGCAAGTCGACGTATACGGCAGCGACGACCAGAGACGCCAACAACAACACCCTGTACCACGGTGCGCCGGCGCAGGGGTACGCGGGGAAGTACCCCCCGCCCTCTGTCACTAGCAATGGGAACTATCAGGTAATAAATCAATAGTAACTTATACGGTTTTCACTCATAATTTCGCGTATATTGTTTACGAGTTTCGGTTGTAATGACACCCATCCTTAGAACGTACGTTCTGAGACCGCGGTAGCACGCGGACAAAAAGAAATAAGAATAAGATAAGACATAAAGAAAGAAATATTGATAAGAACGTCTCACGATAGTTTAATTTAAATAATAATATAGGTAATAATTAGAATTTTTGAGATTTTGATATAATGTGTTTGAATATACGTTATTTGTTGGTGAGAGATGTGGTCTAAGATTGATGAACCACATACGTAGCATGCATTTATAAGTAGCCTATACAATATTTATAATAGTTTTGGTGGCGCCTCCATAAATTCATAGGGCCTTGTTACAAAACGTGGTTTAAATATAAGCCTGGACTAAGTCCGTTTTAGTTGTTCGAAAATTGTCTGTCTTCTGTCATAATTATCAAACTGTCAAAATGTACCAATGCTAAATCAAAGTTCCAATTTTTGTTAACATTTTGATTGCTTGTATGTGATGTCTGAACAACAAGAACCCACTTTTTATTTTCAAAGTCCTGGACTAATAATTTAAACCGCGTTTTGTAATAAGACGGATAGTGTTACAAGCGTGTATTAATGGACAAAACCTATTCATTTATCAAGATTTGACATTTTCACTGTAGACATGCTAAATATCCCAATTTATTTGATATAGTTTTCAGTATGGATTAGTTAGTATTGCTTGAGCGATGGACTTATATTTCTTAAATTGAATTCATTGAGTATCGGCGCATCCTAAAAGAGGCACCCTGTATAATCTAATAAGAAAGTCTAATGCGACCAAAGTCCTAATACATGTAAAACTCGTTGTATATCGGTGGAGCAAACATCCGATGTAGATTGCAGACGGACTGACGAAACACCTGCATACATTATTTGTTAGGTATTTGGTCTATATAAACGATCTGTAACTAATAAACATTTATTACCAAAACGATCTAAATATATTAAACTCAAAGGTGACTGATTGGCATAATGATATATCAAAGCACAGCCAAACCACAGGACGTTATGACGTAGGCATTCGCTAAGAAAAGATTTTTGGAAATGCTACTTTGAAAAGGGTGCAACAGGGGACGCAAGTTTTACTTCATAATGCGAGCGAAGTCGTGAACATCGACTAGTTTAATACATTTAATTTTTATAAACGAGAAACTGAGACAAGCAAGTTATTATAACTGATATGCTTTCGACGGAAGAGTAGTGCATGACCCCAATATAATCATTTATTAGGGATTTGCATAAAGCAACTGTAGCCCAACTGCTGCCGACGCGGTCAGTCCTTGGATCGGTGACCGGTACAAAGACAAAGAGACATGTTGTGTCGTGGGTGCAGTTTTTTTCCCAAATGACTAACTAGTTCTGCCGAAGGGAATTAAAATTCCCATCGGCACAACCAGTTGTGCGGAGCAGTTGTGCGCCGGGGAAGTCACGATGTACATGTAGGCGCCTACATTATAATTCATGAACCTTTACACCGATTTGAAAACAACCGACACCAGAATAGTCCACTCTTATATGAACTTACTCCTAGCAGCACAATAAGAACAAAAAGAGGACGAACAAAATAAATCCTGCTAGATTGATGAAAAACGACTAATTTAAATATACCAAAAATACGTTAAATTATGCATATGGAGTTAACACAATGTTAATTCAGAGCGTAGGCGGTGATGAATCTAGCTATTTATAGAAATATTGACGCCAATTTACTGAGTTAGTCAAAAACTAGAAATATTTTAGATCTCCTCATAAGATTTTTATGTACTATAGGTTATTATCTATTAGAAACCAAAACCGTAGCTGCATATTTAAATCATACCATTTTAAAAACACCTGTGGCTGCTGCGATACAGGGGTACCTAGTGCAGTAGCCACTGGTAACCCTACTATAAGGTCAATTTAAATAAAATTTAAATCTATGTTAATTAAGTTATCTTTGGTTAGAAATAAATTCTAATTCTAATGTCATACTTTTTACTAGCCCGTAGTTAAAACATGAATGTCTGTCAGACGGACGAGTTATTTCCTTTCGGCTGTCGTATATTGTAGTTAGGTACAAAAAATAAACATTTTACATTTAATGTTTTTACTTACTAATAGCTCTGTTAATCTAATTGAAAATTCTAGGTATACTTTAATCCGTATTTTATACAAAATTAGGATGTGATGAATCTGGATTAGAATTGTTTTATAATAACGATTTTATTTTGTTTGTCTTTATTTCATTTTTAAATATTATTTTACCTTACCTTAGCAATTAATTTAACCTAATTACATAATCTTAATTCATTTCATTAATTTATATGAATAAAAACACCCAATTTCATTCTCTAACACAAAAAAATAAAATCATCGAAAGTAAATCCTTCTAGAGTAAACATTTGCAACCATTTCCGCCAATGCGGAAATTCACAGAATCGGTTATCACCAAATATGCGGAGATGTAGAAACCGAATATAAATAAAAACATGAACCTATATGTACCTAATTGTATGAGTACTTACAGTCTACTTGAACGTTAATTCTTCAGCCTTTGCCGACCTACTGCTGAGTATAGTCTATGGTATATTCCTATATAAATGTTAATTGGTATTTTTAATTTGTATAGGTACATCTGTTTCCAAATTTGAGAATTTTTCACGTCAGACGAGAAGCTATACTTTTCTACTTTTTCTTCGACATTTTGTTACATACTCTGGATCGTCTTTCAGTTTCAAGGGGGCTTGCAAAAGTGTGTTTGTTGGACTTTTTTTTTTTACTCAACAGTCGAGTGAAAAATCTTTATGAATTTTGTTATCGATTTAGTATAATCCGTTTAGTACGTATACTATATTTAAGCCCGAAACAATACAGGAAAACCGCGGGCAGCTATCAATAAAAAATGTTTTTTTTTAATGTTAAAGAATGCACGACAATTTATAAAATGTGTTTCAGTAACTTAAAATAAGTAAAGCAGTCGGGTGAGTGTCTCGCCTCCATTCTGTCACTACTGACGAGCGTATTACAATAATTATTACAAAATATGTAGCGATATCGACACAGTAAGGATACCTGGCCAGACCTCTCGGCTATTTGTACAAACGAGTAAATTTATGATATTAAATCATTGTAGGGGAGTTGTAATTTATAATTTTGAAACATGATTAGGACCTGGTACCTAAAGTGACACTATACAAGACAAGACAGAGAGGTTTAACAGATAAACTTGGAATAGTAGAAAATAATAAACGTGTTTTTGCTAGCTCAGTTTTTAGTTCAATTATACGCCAAAAAAAGATTTAATTTACAAAATAAGATTCTTATTCGTACATTTGCGCTAATTTCTTTCGACATCTTAAAATATTCACATGTTCTTTACCTATACGAGTATCTCCGTAATACCACAAGAATAAAGAAAAGGACAAACAGTTTTTTTTTCATAAAAAAATTCAATTTTTATACAACTTGCTCCAGTTAAGTTGCTCCACATATCGCCTCTTCACAGGTCCTTTCTCCGCGAGATGGTGTCGGTAATTGGTTGGCTCTCATTATTTCCACACTGCAGCTACCTGTAATGGTCAACTTATTATTGTGTTGACCAAAAAGTGTAGCAAATATGGCCGTGCTACTTGTATTACTTTTCAATTCTTTGATATTTTTTGTCGATTACATTGATGTGATCATGAAAATAAAAAGTGATTTACCTATAATAAAGATTTGTTTGGCGAACTCTCTTGTTTAAATTTTAGGGAGGGAAAGCTCTATCATGTTCTGGTAACCTTGGAAACTGGTCAACGAAAGAGCCCAACGTACACGCCCCTATATTATATTTATCTAAGAACCATCGATGGCAGTTTCTGGACTTAGGTATTCTCTAACGAATACCTTAGTCGGTTGTACTGTGAATCTTTCTATGTATGTATTTCTCAGAAGGTAAATGCCGAATTTAACCAATGTAAGCTAAAAATCACATCTGACCATGTCCGTAAAAACATTCCTACCTACGGAACTCTTAACAATAAATAAATGTGATTCATTTAGCCTACCTACCTAATAATTTATCATCGATCTATATTTTTGTATTAAACAGATAATATTAAATGCGTAAATAGATTATAAAGAAATCACTTAACATAATTAGCTTGTTGACTAGCCCTATCTCATCAAATCTTTTATCTTGATTATGGAATGACGTACCTACGTACTATGAAAATCAAAATATTACACCGAAAATAGCAGAAATTCGTTCAGTAATACAAATCGACATTTCCTTGATTTGGTTGACAGTTTGAAACATTAATTTATTTTTTTCACTTCAACTGTTTATCCAGTTGTCGTTTAGTTTCCCTGAAAAAATCAGAAATTCTTGACACGTATTTCTCAAGAGAAAAGAAGGAAATCTCCACAAAGGGAAATGTCACTATTTATGTGTTGCGAATATTCTATGCCAATCAGATTCCCGCCATCAATAATTGAGTGGGATCCAGAACCGGGAATAAATGATTTATGGCACGAAGATGTTCGGAAAATTGGAGTCCTTTATAATATGTTTGTTGTAGGTTTCTATTTCCTAAACAAATCTATGAAAATATTTTAAGCAACATAAATACACCACTCATATAAAAAATTGCTCTTTAATGTTCGTTTAGCATAAATTGACATTCAATGAATAGGTAATAACCACAAAGTCTGCAATAAAACGTATTGAGAGACGTCTGTCTTAATTATCTATGTCCCAATTTCCGTCCTAAGCTGCAGCAATCGCTCATCAAGTGCATTGCAGAATTTGCAGGTTGTAATTTATAGCTGTATGATTCTGAGTGGAGGCGCCACTGTAGCATTTCCTTAACAAAGGCTTCGGGGTTGTTAGTTAGTAGGTTTGTGCACCAGTATTGCAAAGTTAGTGATGCTTTAACGATCCATGTCTGTGCTATGTTGCAGCAAGTGACAGCGAAAGTGCTCTTCGGCAGCGTCACTTCGATCAATGACCTGAAAAGGCAAGACAAGGCGGAGCGGGAGGTGCGGCGGACACACTAGCGTCATCTAGACGACGCTAGCTGAAGTGAGTTGCAGTTTCAATAAGTTCACAAGGAAGTGTACAGATGACGCTGTCACACTTTATAACTTTATATTATGTAATATATTTGTTTTTTTACCTTGGTGATTACAAAAGAAGAGTTTTAATAATCTAATTCTTTTTATTATTGGTGCTTTACTTTTTTCTCTGTGGTAAATGTGGTAATTATAAGATATTGTTTTATAAATATCTATGGTAGTTTACAAAAATTTTGCTAGATGTCGCTAATACTCCCCAATTTTCTTTTTCAGGGAAACTGAACAAGAACTGTGTGAAGCTAAGAAAGGAGTGATCTCGGTCGACAGAGTTAAATAATAATTTTATATCATATATTTGTATTTAGATTAAGTAGATATTTTATACGAACATAAATAGGCTAAGTTGAATATTTTTTATACCTTACTTAAATTATAAAGATTTTTAACATGTATAAGTCTTTTAACATATCAGTTTATTAAGTCATAAATCTAATTCTAAATGTCTTATCGCTGATTCTAATTTAAAAAACATTGTTTATTACTAAACAGAGTACGGTATCTTATCGTTTTATCTATACCTACATGTTTCAAAAATAAAGTCCAATAGAAAATAAATGTATATCTACTATCTATATATATATATAATAAAGCTATAGAGGTAACAAATCTGTACATATATATATATGTATACTTTAAATCCATAACAGAACAACACATTTGTGCAGTTTTTAGATTGTTTGTCTTTTTATTTAAACGCTCATCATGCAAAAATGACAGATCGGTTCTTTGTTATTTTTGGGATGTTCGTAGTATGAGGTCCCGGAAATGTCATAGGCTACTTTTTATCTGGCAATAATGCGAGCAAAGCCGCGGGCGTCCACTAGTTTCTAATAATATTACATAAGGCTGTATTAGACAATGTCGATAAGATATCTGTATAATAATATATAATCCCAATCAATAGTGATATCTTTAAGAATGTAATTAGGATAGCGATATATCCGGTTTTTCCATAATGTTGACACTACCATTTATTCTGTGAACATAGTGACATTTCAAGATAAAAAACAGAAAAAAAATTCTTTCAGAAGACTTCATAACCTCTTTTTTCGAAGTCTGTTCAAAATTAAGTTGGTTGGTTGGCTGGTGAGAGTGGCCAATTTTGATTTCATATTTTTTAAACCGTCCTAGGGGCTTCTGACATGGCTCTACGGCTTCTTTTCCTTATCGAATGAAAGTGGCTAACTCTGGTGTCGAGAGTTTATCAAGCCACCCGAAGAGCCTCTGACATGGCTTAACGACTGCCGTACTAAACAAACAGCCGGTAACAACAATTAATCATTCAAAGAGTCATCCGACCCACGGATGCTCCCAAAATGGAATGCCACTGTTTGGTAACCCATCCAAGTTCTGACCGCATCGGCTTGAGCTTTACGTTCTACTCACAGAAATCTAAATAAACAGGTTTCTGTGGTTTATTTAGATTTCTGTGGTTCTACTGTACTATAAGAAGCAGTCGGTACCTAAAATTTTATGTACCAAAATAATAGGATGAAATATTTGGTAATATGGACCTATTTGGTAATATCAAGGACTAAGTGAGTAAAAATGGAGACAATTAACAAATTATTATATATTATTATCATACACTTGCATGATTATTTTCATATTTTTTGTTTTGTTTGAATGACGTCACAATGTTTAATCTGTGATTTTGATTAATCGTGTTATTTTTGAAAGAGATTTAAACATAGTTTTTGATAAAGTTTTTATAATACTTAGTTATTACTAGATATTTAGGTAAATGATAATTTTGTTTGCGTGATTTGTTTCATTTCTTATCAAATTAACTAGTTTAGTCAACAAAGGCTATTTGCAGGGCTTTGAGCCGTTAAATAATTATGATTATCATGCATTACAATGTATTAATATATATTGCCAACTAATCTAGTACGTTCCACGTAATTATGTTACTAATAAATACTCAGATATTTAATAAATTACTTTTGTATACATTTGTGTATTTATTGTTTTTATCATGAAAGCCTATGTAGGTACTTAGTAAATAAATATTCGGCGACCTACCAAATAGTTTCTAAGGAAGACACCATTGACATCAAAATAAGTTAACTCGCCTACTTACGAGCATATTGAAGTAAATTTATACTCACTCTACTAGTATGTATAATGTATATAATCTATTTTGGATACGCTGTCTTTTGAAAAGTTGATTAGATTGTTTATTTATTATTATTTTTTGTTTTTTTTTATTGAATAAATTCCTATTTGCAATAAATAGTAGCTTAGAAGAAGAACCTAGAATGCGATAAAACGATTGATAATAGTGTTTTTCTGTAGGTACGTGATATATTATCAAATATCACGTTGTGCAATGCACTCATTTTTCAATCAGATAATCTTCGCAAGCAAGTATAGTATCGTATGATGTTTCTTATCACTGGTGTATGGATCATGGATGTATTATCACTTAATTTAACTATCTTATAACATTTTTTTTTGTTTATGTACTTCAACTCTTTAATTTTCCGATTTATTTTGTCTCGGTGTCCTATTCTCCGAAATCATGTTTTTCTTTGCTGTAAAAAAGGATGACCAGTAACGTTGGCTTTTAATCATTTTTGTTTTAATCAGACATTCGACAAGCAAGGTGTTTTAGAAATTCAAATATTATTTATACTTAATATAAATATAGTTACTTACTTACTTAAAAAATATACTATAAGAAAAAAAACAATAAACAAACTGTAACTTGGATTAGCCAGTGGTTAACTGTGTTCCTCTTTATATGTTGAGTTGTGTAACGAATCACTCTACCCCTACCTATATATTTTTTTTTAAATCTAAATCTTAAGATTATAATCAGATTATTATTTATGATTAATTAATATCTAACCTAACTCTGATCTACTGCCTGCCTAATCAGAATGAACCCTAATTATTTCCTAGCACCTATCCCTGCCTACTCATAAATAATATAACAGGATATTTGTCGCCTAAAGAACCCTAAGACGACAAATGGAAAGGTGGAAGGATGAAGGATGAAGGACGATTTTCCCGATCCCTCTAGCCCAGACTCAGACTAGAGAGTGGTTCTACAACACATGGCCAAAGGTAGTCGCGGCCGAATCGGGAGGAAATGATGGTAGACATACAACATTTATCCAGCGGACAGCTTAGATAATGCCGTGCGTAATCAAAAAATATAGGCGTTAAACTACGAGAGTTTAAAAGGTATTTAAGCTTGTTTAAAGCACTACAACATGCACTACTGCTCAAGCGGATCCCAGATTTTAACTTTACGGGTAATCTAACGCGATCACTGGGTAATTTTGAAGCTTAATAGGCCTAGTATTCCATCAAACCCTGACTTTGGATGACTACCTCGAAATCTGAATAAACCAGAATGTTTCAGACACCCAAATTCAACGTTTGCTAAAATACACATACCTTAATCAGACAATCAACTGAGATGACTACCTCGAAATCTGAATAATTCAGAATGCTTCAGACACCCAAGCTGACCGTCTGTCAAGATACCAGGCATATGCTCTTAAATGTGGCATATTTCAATGATAAATTTGTAACCTAATGTTCTTTACCAGGAAAGGAAATGCTACTGGTGCTTAAATTATAGTTTTTAAGAAGACCTTATATTTCATCAAACCCTGACTTTGGATGACTACCTCGAAATCTGAATAATCCAGAATGCTTCAGACACCCAAATTCAACGTTTGCTAAAATACACATACCTTAATCAGACAATCAACTGAGATGACTACCTCGAAATCCGAATAATTCAGAATGCTTCAGATACCCAAGCTGACCGTCTGTCAAGATACCAGGCATATGCTCTTAAATGTGGCATATTTCAATGATAAATTTGTAGCACAATGTTAAGGATTAAAACCAATTTACTAACTCAGAGATTTAAATGCGTCCGACTACCACGAAGACCAGGCGACCAAAGAGGGCGAGCCCTTTTTTTTTTTTTTTTTTGAAAGGACTATGCAGCTGGTTGCTAGTAGCTACCTTTGCTGCGTCACCGGACGATGGCTGGGCACTGATGGTGCCCGAGCCCCCTTCCCTTCCCCCTTTTATGCTGAAATCCTTCTCGAAGCTTCTATCCCCTCTACGCCCGTCTTGCTTCTCCCTTACTCGCTGCCTATCTTTTTCACTAAATGCTCACTCCGGTATTGCCCTACGCAACTATTCCCCAAGATTCGGTTTATCTACCTAAATAAAATATAACACCACTGGTTTTTCCCATAAGTATCTATTTCAATAGTTAATTATAAACTCCTGTTATAAAATTCTAGTGTCTTTAGGTTTTTAAC
Organism: Macaria notata; assembly: GCA_927399415.1. Classification (NCBI taxonomy): domain Eukaryota; kingdom Metazoa; phylum Arthropoda; class Insecta; order Lepidoptera; family Geometridae; genus Macaria; species Macaria notata. The sequence continues at coordinate 7,105,607 of OV656725.1, read as the reverse complement.
ATTTATTTCAACAATCTCTCCTTTAATTTTCTTTACTTACAAATTCGGAACAAATACCCCAATGACTTCATGTGTAATTGATTATATTATAATCTAAAATATTATTAAGTAATTACTTTAGTGTTTACATACATACTATGTGGCATATGAATATTATTTTTGATTTAGACATGTAATCTCTGTTTATGATTAAATTATTAAGAATTAGGCATTCCACAAATCTCTGTGAATGCTTTTACTAGTAAAGATTACGTTCTGACATTGCCACTTTGCACAACATGTAATTCGACCAAACCTTGCCAAACATACGTATTGTATCGTACTCCTAATCCAAACTGGCAATACTTTAAATATCATACAATCTTTTATGACTATTCTTGGAATTCCTGCCTACGTGACTTGCACTAATCCCTTTTTACGACAATTCTTAGAAATCAGGCCCACGTGACTTCTTAATCCGTTCCACGAAAACCCGCGTCCCGGCTAACCATCGTTTGCAAGTCAATTCCGCTACTAATAATGCAAGGTATTTACATCCGGAATAAATACTCAATATCTAAAAACGACAATCAACTTTATATTACTGAATATTATTTATTGAACTCTCAACGCAAATATCTTACGAAATCTCATACAACAAGAAGACTAAAACGACTTCATTATCCATCAAACCATCGCATCGGCCATGATAACATCCGCCTTCAACCGTCGAGTAAATGGGTCAGTACAGCTATTTCCGTTCAAAAGATTTACTTAATAGATGAAGGAGATTTCTAATTATTTACAAAACTTTGAGTGTTACTAATAATAGCCTTTTTATTATGCAGATTAATATTAACAAACTCTAATCTTGCATATATTGTCTCTCACGTAATCTAATATTAAAATGATTGATTTGACTACTGTATTCACTAATTCTACGTGTGTTTGCCAACACCCAAATCAATAAGGTTATCTTAATAGCTGCAGAAAATTTCTAATTATTAGCAAATCTACTAATGTAACTAATACAAAACTTTTATCATAAAACTAATTATTACCCATGTCTTAGGTTTATCAATTAGAATCAAAATTTAATTCTACCCTTTTTTTGTATGAATTTTGAAATTAATAACCATATTTGTGATGTTTATGTTTTTAATTTAATTATTTTAATTTTATTAAAGAATGATTATTTTTGGTTCGTTACAGTTGGACTATTTCTCAAAAAGTAAGAGAAACATCAGTTCTATAATAAGTTCTTTATTCAGGTAATAAAAGGCACTATATAGCACTCTACAAGGTATATAAATAACCTCTATCTAAACATGTCCTATAGGCCATAATTCGATTGTTAAAGATTTTTAGTGTTTTCCTTATTATACATAGTAAAGTAGTTTAAATTTTATTAATAAAAACGTACCGTTAAAAAATTTAAGGGTTAATTAAGACATGATAATAGTAGTTTATGCAACTGTCATATAATGATGGGTATTAAAACACGAGTGTGAGTTTATGAAATGAGCGCAGCGAGTTTCATAATAGTAACGAGTGTTTTAATACCCGTGTTATATGCAGTTGCATACACTACTTTATCTTCACTAATGCAATTAATCAAACAACAAAAGTAAAAGCTGACAATAGTTTATTTTTCATATAATTTTCTAGATTTTTCTGGCAAAAGATTGTGAGTTACTTTTGTTGCCAATTCTAGAATATCCGGAGGCGTACAAATATCATCGTCGCTATCCATTTTTAACTTTTAATTTATTTAATTAAATTCACGCTTACGTGTATTGTCACAGTGATTTTGCCGCCATTAAAATGTAACCAATGAGAGCGCAGCTGCGCGCATCAATAAAACGCGACCAACCTGATTGGCCCTGCAATCAGATTGGTCGCGCTTTATTGATGTTATAATGAGATATTACGATATCGACGTGGATATTATACCATCATGTGAAATTGCTTAAATTGAGTGTTTTGTTGTCTGCGCTATAACAGTAGTAATTATAAGTCAAGTATTGGAAACATAAGTAGAATGTTACAACATTAGTGTAGATAAAAAACTAAAATACATCTGATAGTGTTAACATAGAGTATTCGATGATAACAGCAAAAAAACACGTACAACATTGATCAGAAGCGGCTCACATCAAATCTAATTAAATTCTGCAAATAAATTGAACAGAAAACTATTATTATCAGAGTATCAGATAAAAAATACTCTATCAATAGTTTATTGCCCTATTACCAGTTAGACAAAAAATAGAAACAGTTTGAAAATGATGAATACTTCTCATGAAGTACCGGGTTCTGTACAAAATGATTACAATAACTCAAATTAGGTTATTTATGTATGTGTGTTTACATTTTATTTTAACGTGATAGGCTTACTTTTAATTACAATTTGATTAATGATAGCCAACATTGTAATCTACATTTATTTCTTTATTTGTCGTTATCTACGGTGAGTTTTTAGTGTAATGTATTTACTTGTATTTTATTTTCATTTACAGAGATTTGAGTGCGAAGCTATGTTTGCATTTGTGTGTAATTTCTTCCACCATACATAAATCATCATCTACCGCTTCGTTTGGATAAAGGATGCAAAAACAGACCATCAACTTACATAATAATTGCGCGTTTATAATCGGTATAATACAATTCACGGACGCAAACAGATAAATTACTTTAATTATGATAACATAAGAAATATCGATAGATACGATTTTTTCTGATAAACATTTAAAACGATTTACAGATACGGAACCCTATCAATGACTTGGCATTGGTTCCTATCACGTTACAAATAGCTTCAATCGATAGATTCAATCTTATATCACGCTAATCAAATAATGTCCCGCAGACCGCACACGTCAGTAAATGTAATTTAGATAAACTATTGCATTGTAAAGATTATTTTACACTTCCAAACATAAGTATGAGTAATTAATACAATTTATGATATGACAATAAGCCTTATATTGATTTTGAATTTAAAATATGTGCATTTTATAAGCTGATGTCTGGAGTAACGAATCATTCGAAGTACTTCTGATATAATTTAGCGACTACAGAACTATGACGAACAGTAGAGACTTTTGATTATATAATCTTCTTCAAGCCTTCGAGTATTTCTCGTTCCTAAAGATGACCCCCACAGAATTGCCAAACTGTGGAACTTCTTGCCCGAATCTCAATTCCCCATGAACTATAATTTATCGGTCCTCAAGTCGAGAGTAAACCGTTTCTTCTAGGTAAGCGCACAAGATCGTAGATTACAACGTTGCTTAACATCAGGCAAGTTGTAGTCAAGCGTGAGCCTATCTCAAGCAAAAAAGAAAATCTTTGGAGAAGTTTTATTGAGCAGACAAATCATGGTGAGCGCCCAGGTCTTTCCACGGATGACTCCATGTCCTTGAATTTTGTGGTTCTTAAACATGTCGGTTTCCTCAAAATTGGCCTTCTTCGCGAATGTAAATCCTTATAAAACTTGAAACGTACACAAACAGATAAGGAATGCGATTGTTCGAAATGTAAAATTACCTTCTAGTACAGTCATCGTAACAATGATCAATACTCAATAATCACATTTGCCCAGAGGCTCCTAAGGCTGTGTGAAAACTCTCGATATCAGAATTTACTACTTATAACTTAATTATGTACTTACATATGCCCTTCGCAGTTACAGTACAAAAAGAAAATACTTCCCTGTGTAAATCAAATCGCAGTCTAATAATATGGAATAACATTAAACAATATGTCAGGGATCCCTAGAGCGGTATGAGGACTTTAACACCAGTGTTGGCCACTCTTTTTACTTACATAAAAAAGCTACATCTTCGTAAGGTAAATAAAAAGCCTATCACAAAGTTTCAAAGTACATTAACACATATATACACAATGATTATTATTTTTAAGCTAGATGGGCTCACTCTTGACTACAACTCGCCTGATGTTAAGCAATGTTCTAATTAACGATCGAGCGCGCTTGCCCAGAAGAAACCGGTTCACTCTCGACTTGAAGATCAATAAATTATAGTTGGATGATAATAGAGATTCGGGCAAGGAGTTCCACAGTTTGCCAGTTCGCACGATGAAAGTCGAAGCAAAACGCTTGGTGCGAGTCTTCGCGAATATTACTTGGGCATATAATTTTCTATTTAATACATATGTGATTTCCAAGTAAATTTTTTACTCTAAGCTTTTATAGTGACGATTTTAGAAACCACTCTCCCATAGGGTGGAATCATAACAAGTCCGACCTTACCTGCATTCAATCCAAGTATCATTTCTTTTTTTTTTATTGAATTACACCTGAAAATAATATGATAAAGAGACTTCACAATTACAACTTTAATTAATTGATAAGACAGTTATTATATATACTGAACTGTGGATTAGGACACCACAATTACTTACGTAAGTAATTAATTAGGAACAAACAACTAATAAAGTTTAAATTTAGCATTAACGCAGACAATCAATCGTTTTTGATACTATTAAGACGGACATAATTATACCTAATACCCTAATAGATAGGTTAATTGATATAATGACTGAGTGAAGCTACATTCTTGCGAAATTCTACAATTATGAAGATTATTATGTATCGCCAAATTAACATACATTTTTACATGTACTAAAAACCTTACACTAACTTCCTAAAATAATAATGAAGGCCTTTATTAATATGTACGCCACGGGCCTTGTTCCATCGGCCTGGAAAGTTGCACTTGTCCACCCTATCCCTAAAAAAGGTGATCGTACGAATCCGTCTAACTATCGCCCTATAGCTATTACATCCCTTCTCTCCAAAGTAATGGAAAGGATTGTCAATTCGCAGTTGCTTGGATATCTAGAGGAGCACCAGCTGATTAGTGACCATCAATACGGCTTCCGTCATGGACGCTCAGCTGGTGATCTTCTAGTTTACCTAACGCATCGATGGGCAGAGGCAATTGAGAGTAGGGGTGAAGCACTGGCCATTAGTTTAGACATCGCGAAAGCTTTTGATAGGGTGTGGCACAAAGCACTTCTAGCCAAACTTCCCTCGTACGGACTACCTAACGGCCTGTGCACGTGGGTGTCAAGCTTCCTATCTGGTCGTACTATTAGTGTTGTAGTCGACGGATCACGTTCCGAAGCTAAGCCGATCAATGCTGGGGTCCCGCAGGGTTCCGTTCTGTCTCCTACGCTATTCATTCTGCATATCAATGACATGTTGCAGATTAGTTATATTCATTGTTATGCAGATGATAGTACGGGTGACGCATGTTACCGTGGACGTGTAAACCACAAGCGCTCAGAGGTTGAAGAGAGCAGATGCAAGCTTGTGTCTGACATTGAGTCATCCCTGGAGAAAGTCTCTCACTGGGGTGATATAAACTTAGTCAATTTTAACCCATCTAAGACACAAGTGTGTGCATTCACCGCTAAGAAAACACCTTTTGTTGTAGCGCCACGTTTTCAAGGTGTTTCCCTCACGGTATCCAAGAACTTGGAAATCCTTGGGATGGATATATCGAGCGAGGTCCAATTTAGGGGACACATCGAGGCTAAGGCAAAATTAGCCTCTAAAAAACTCGGTGTACTTAACAAGGCGAAACGTTACTTCACGTCGGGTCAACGGCTTCTACTTTATAAAGCACAAGTGCGCCCTCACGTGGAGTACTGTTCGCACTTGTGGAATGGTGCACCGAAATATCAACTAGATCCCCTAGATTCTATGCAGCGGAGAGCCGTCCGAATTGTCCATGATCCCAAGCAGACAAAAAAGTTGAAGCCGTTGAGTCTCCGTAGGGATGTGGGATCCCTCTGTATCTTTTATAGGCTCTTTTTTGGGGAGTGTTCTAAAGAGCTTTTTAATTTAATTCCGGCAAATCATTTTCATCACCGGACTGCTCGGCACCGTGAAAGAGCTCATCCTCACATCTTGCAAAATTGGAGCTCCCACACAGTCCGTTTCATGCGCTCGTTTCTTCCGCGAACTTGCAAGATGTGGAACGATCTACCCCCTGAGGTCTTTCCACGTAGCTACAATATGGGGAGATTTAAAAAGGGTATTCACAAACACCTCTCTAAGCTGGCAAAGTCCTGCAGCACCTCTGGAGTTGCAAGTGTCCATAGGCGACGATGATTGCTTACCATCAGGCAGATCGTCTGCCTTTTTGCCACTTTTTTTTATAAAAAAAAAAAAAAATGTAAAGTAATTATGTACTGTACGTATTTTAAATTTCAAATACTGTTTATATGGCAAAGGTACAGTATATTAAAAATTACTGAGCTTGCTCTACATTATTATCCTAAGATACTGTGTAGCCTTTCTACCAGGACACAAATAAAAAACATGCTATTTCCTTTACTCTGATCAAAAATATGAAAGCAACCGAACTCTATCCAAGTCTCGTGTGAAGTCATCTTTGCTACTATTTCCCCGAATGATTTTTTTCTCCGGGTCTATTGTCACAGAGGTGTATAACCGACGCGACGGCAGAGCTCGCGGTCATTACTGCTACAAATGCTACATCATATTTGCCGGCCGCATTCACAACGTAACAATTTTTATGATCTGGTAAGGTATTTTATTAACTAAGAGTAGGTATTTTAAATTATCACCAATACTCGGAACTACAATCGCACTAGTCACGCTGCAAAATTATTGGCAACAAACACCCCTCTTAATAACATATAGCAATATGTAATTTTATAACCGTAAGTGTATCACTATTAGTACTTTAGAATTGCTAATAGGCTTTTTTTATGTATAGACTAGCTGGTGCCCGCGACTTCGTCCGCGTGGAATAGTTATTACCATAAAAACGGTTCTAGTGAGTTAACCTTAAAAGATATTGCTTTCATATATTGCTGAGAACATTTTGTTAGATTATTTTAAGAGAAATAATTCTTTCATACATATTTTTGTGATATCTTGAACCGTTTTCGCATCGCATGCAACGGAAGCCCTCAAAGATGAATAATTTTCCCCGTTTTTTTTCCACATTTTCCATTATTTCTTCGCTTCTATTAGTTGCAGCGTGATGTTTTACAGCTTAAAGCCTTCCTCGATAAATGGTCTATTAAACACAAAAATAATTTTTCAATTCGCACCAGTAGTTCCTGAGATAAGCGCCTTCAAACAAACAAACAAACTCTTCAGCTTTATAATATTAGTATAGATGTAAGATCTCGTTCATTTTTATCTCGTTATTTCAAGTAGAGTTAGCTTACCAGTACAAAACCTATGATTGACAAGCGGGAAATTTGAATCCTGAAAAAGCTTCTGAAATTTAACGAGCTACTGTTTATTAACAGGCATGAAGAATTTAAAAGACAAAAAAGCGACGATCCTTTTTCGATTCAAGATTTGAAAAAATAAATAAAAAAGTTAACGGGTGACATTGTGTGGTGCGGCCAAAAAAGCTCATTTTGCCACAAAACGAGCACGCAAGCGGGAGATCATCGCTCGACGCGAGGTCTTATAACAGTACTTTAATCACAGCAGCCTTCAGACATTATGTAACTGCTAGTCCTATGGTGGAAGCCACCACACCACGACGCGGGATCGGGAATCTCATTCGGAAAAAAACGCGGGACAATTTTGCCGATCTGTCAGATCTGACGTGACTTTTTTAAAAATAATACTTAGATTCGTATTGGACCTCATAAAAAACTTTGGTACTTTTTCTCGGAAAGTAGTGTTATTTTTTGTGTGTGATTGGGATGTATTTTCAGTAATAATGGAAGTAATCAGGTAATGCCATTTTTATGCAAATGAATTTTTCCGACAGAAATCCTTATCTAATAATAGGAAAAAAACCCCTTATTATACAATATTCTTTAGATTTTTAATGAGCATCTGAACTATTAAAACAGATAAACAACAACAACTATTAAAACGATGCTCCCGCTGAAATAATCACAAATCTAGACTATACATTTACATACTATGTAAAGGTCATGGTTCTCTAACAGTTAATCTAAACACAGTAGGTATGAAACAAGATTGACAAAACCAACCTAACTGGTTAAGCAGGCATTACAAATACCTCATCAATAAATAGTCGTAAGCAATTACAGATTGAATCAATCGATAATATTTAAATTATTTTCTTTTGTTTCAGATACAAATATATTTTTCTAGTGGTAGTGTTTATGGTCAATAAAATTAGCACAGAAAAAAATACAAAGAACAATAACGGCCATAGTTCGCACACTTGCCCTTATACAAAAATAATTGAAGATATATTTAAAGCAACAAACAGAAGTTCATTTACACCAATAAGTAATAGTGAAAGAGCAAAACTATTTCTACATTCGATTGCCAAAGTAACAGAAAGCAACGAAGAAATAAGCCAAGAAGAACTAGTTAACGATATTATTGCTGCAATCAACAGAATTAAAAACAATATATCACAAGAAAATAGCACTGAAAGCAAACTGAATGAAGCAATAATCTTAGACCCTAAGAAAAATGACACAGATAGTATAGATAAACAAAAAGTTATGGTACAAATTAAAAGTGGCATAGAAGATAAAATTGATACAAAATCACAGAATACAACCAAAACACCCCATGACTCAAAACCTGATTCGCAGCACGCAAAACAAACGACAACAGAAAAAACTAATTACGTAGAAGTCTTAACAATTGAGCCTAATAATACGCACAATAATAATGTATCTTCACATAATATAATCGAAGTTCTGAAGCATCTGATGCCGATGTTCAACAGCACGCTGACTAAAGAACTTCACAACATTACAGTCATTGAACGGAATTTCAACAAAAACCATTCATTTTCTTCTACTAAGAATGTGTCAACGATAGTAGTCACTTATTGTGATAAAGGAAATTCCTCAAAAACGAATAACATTACATTTGAATCTGGCAAAGAAACTACTTTACATGAAATGAGTGATAAAAACGATGGGGAGTACGAGTATTATGTTGAAAGTGAAGATTTGGATAGAGATGATGAAGAAAAAGAAGAACATTCAGAAGAAGAAAATAAGGATATTCTAGAAGCAGCTGAATATGGAATGCAGAAGATGCATGAACTGTATAGTGTGCTGGAGCCAAAACTGTATTCTATGGGTAATTAATTTATTCATTCGTTTTAATGATATAGAACTCCTACCAATATTCATGCAGCTCTGACGTCAAGTATGGAGAAGCAAAATTTTTCACGACTCCACAAAGTTGTTGGTCATATTTTTTTTTACTGTAGCCTGCCTGATGCTAAGCATTACCCTGTATATTCTGTTAGGTATGTGATATTTCTCAAAAATTCATAAATCTATTAATCAAACTGTAACTTTATGCGCTAATCAAAGTTTTTGTTTTTTTTTTATGCCAATTGAACATAGTCCGTGTATATTGTAATAAAAGGTGATCATTTAAGTTATTATTACAATAGTACTATTGTATAATAGACTATAGAAATAAAAAATAAGTTTTATATATTGCATTATTAAATATGGTAAAACCATAAAAAAAATCATTATAGTAAAATCTCTTGCTCAAATATTTTCGTCGCAATTTAAGAAAAACCTCATTCGTAGCCACAAAGGCCATATCAATTCGCCGTAAAAAAAACTGTTCTATTTCGTTTTCATTTGTTTTTCTTTTCTGTAGATTCTCATAAAATAGTTTCTTAATTTAGTTGAATCATTTTATATATTTTAATTTTATTATTTTGCATGAATTATATTTTATTTTGTATAATGTAGTGATTGGTATGTATGGGCTGGGAATAGAGATTATAAAAATAAATAAATATTGTGGATTATTTCACACAGTGCCATAGAAAATAATAAATGACATAAATGCTATAAATAAAATAATCTACATTTGAGACGAAGGAATTACTTAACTACGATGATGATGATGATGTACATCTTGCAAATAAATATATCTTTAAGGGTGTAAATGCTCCAGGTTTATGGCTAGACGACAACAACCCAGCGCGTTACGTGGCTGCCTTCAACGCTCCTTCGGAAGACTCCGCCAGGTTCACCAGATACGGATACGCATCTCTGCAGGCAGCAGCCAAGCTGAAGGAACTCATCAGGTCAGATTTACTTAATATGCTATCTAAGCTGGCAAAGCGCTACAACACCTCTGGAATTGCAAGTGTTCAATGGCGACGGTGACTGCTTACCATCTGGCACACCGTCTGTCTTTTTGCAATATTTTATATAAAAAATGCTGATTTCAACCTTAGTCACAGACCTTATTTATAAGGCTCTTGATCTACCTGGTTAAGTGGAATAATGATTTTTAGTTTTTTACGGAGAGCGACTTTTATATTTAGCAAAAAAAGTGACTTATTTATGTTTGACAATATCTGAATTGGGAGCATCATATTAAGATTTATATTTATCATTCATTCATTTTAAATAGAAGCCCTTGGGTGGTTGAATGAGAAGTTGTATTCAGTTTTGGGCGCTTCCGTGGGTCGAATAACATGTTAAATTGTAGGCTGTTTGTCTAGTACGGCTACCGTTTAGCTTAATTAGAGGCCCTTAAGGCAGCTTGATAAATTGTCGACACCAGAGTTGGCCACTCTCATTCGGTAAGAAGAAGAATAGAAGCCCATGGAGCTTCAAGGTGGGTCACTAATATTAATTAAAATATGTCAGTTTAGATTAGACGTATTTTATTGGCGTTTCTTTATCAAGTGAACTCTTTCGAAAATTTATAAAACACCGATTAAGGCGCCAAAGAATAAAAAGTACCAACTCTGGCATCGAAACTGTTGGAACTTAATTTCGACATTTTAGGTTAACATATTATGTGATAGCCGGTATACATATATATACCTTGGATTGGATGCATGTTATGAATATGATTATTATTTTTTATCTATTAAGCACGTATGCTAAATTTGATTATAAATGTTTGTAAAAAAGTTACTAAAATATGTGATATCTTGTCATTATCAAATCTGGCCTAACGCGTGAAATTCTGACCTCTTCCTGGCTTGATATACATATTATCATTTAACATTCAACGCGGTAAGGCAACCAGCATGCTAAGCACGCTGACTAGATAGAGGACTCGACCTTCCTTTATTTTAAGTAATATCGTAAAAAATTAAAATATTACGTACTACGATAAAAAAACTAAAACTAAAAATCAAATAAATCTACTAAGAGTTTTTTTTAAATTTCGTTTCCATGATTTGCTTTTTGCTTGCTTATTTTATCAGATAAGTCTTTATTTTGGCGTAGAATAAAGTTTTCAGTTTGTTATGATTTACATATATTGATTATATCGCGAAACTTCGCGTCTACTTATTTTTTATCGTTAAAAGATAATAAACATTAAAATCAATTAACTTATTTTATCATTTTCAAATGCACCATTTTATCATAATAATTAGTTTTTGCACGATACAAAAAAGTTCCGTAATGTCGCTATTATACATAAACAATCTAACATATATATCAAATGTAGCAAGTGATAATGCGGCCAGCATGCTGGAGACGCTGCTTTTTGGCTTTGGTCCTGTGATTGGATAAACTGACTACTTGTACAATATTTTTTTTTAATTTGCTTAATTATATTTATTTTCTTGCATATAAAACAATATTATGTATAGTTCTTTCTTCTTATTTTGTCAATCAAGATGATATAACAGTTAAAACCGATTAAACAGTTAGAAAAAGCAACGTAGCATTAAACTTTCCATCCTCCACTCTAATAATTTAATTTCGATAAATAGATATATTAATGGTTTATTGGACACACTAATAAAACAATACACAATAAAAACAAGAGAACATTTAAATCTTATGGTGGCCTTATCGCTGGAAGCGATCTCTTACAGGCAACCGTTAGATGGAGAGGAAAATAATAATACAAACTAAGTCGTATTCAGAGGAGTAGCAACACGCACATCGACCTTTGCAGGCTTTTTCCAATCAAGAACAGGTTGTAGGACATCCTGCTCTCTTGGCTAATCATACCAGAATATGTTGCAACCAAGGATGCACTCAACAATTTACATGAAGTTGCCATCAATGTTGCCTGGACTTATTACGAAGTACGCTGTGTAAGGCTTTGCTATATAGGTTTTACAAAAATAAAAATATAAGAATGCGAGGAATGGTTGTAAATAGTGTAACCTTTTTTGTGCATTATGAGCAAACTCTTGGACAGGTAGTTTACTTTTTTTTCTCTCGAATAAAAATGTTTGTGACGACAAAATGTGTCTGATTTTTAGTTTTTTTACCAACAATTATTCAATAGTAATACAACCAAAAACCAAGATAATAGGTATAAGACAGTTTTTCTGACTAAAAAACACACCATTAGAATATTTCACATATTTAGTCACATTTTGAATTCGATGGTTACTAACCAACTTTTTGACAGATAGAAATAAACCCGAACAACAACTTAGTTTCTAAAATAACTTTTTACATATTTTGTCTACTGCTATTAAGGTGATTATTAAAATATATATATATATATATATATATATGAATCGTTCGTTTGGGCACATTTGCACCACTTTTGAACAATTAAGGGCGGGTTAATTTGACATTTAGTTTGATTCGACATATAAATATATAATTGTTTTGTTTATAATAAATTTATAATGTATCGTTCATTAAGAGGACCTTACGAACATATATGAAAGTTTCGTAAGAACCTAATATTTCCGTCGTATACCATAATTTTATCTGTAAGTATGCCTATTTGACCAATTTCTTTGTTTTTCTACGGCTATTGAATTGGTTCCACTTCCTTTCCAAGCGATGATTTTAAATGCTTGTAATTATTTATTATTCCCTTGTTTGAACATGAATAGCTCTTATTTTGATTGATCCACGAAGGTGGCGTAATAATAGGCCTATGCCAAGTCAAATTGCTTTATCGTCGTAATTTGTATCATTTCGTATCATTTTATTTACTTTTTTTGCACAATTGAGTAAGACAGGAACATCGGTTATTACTGAAAATTAAGAACGACGTTTGACGTTTTCTTTTGCTTTTGTTGTAGGCAATTTTACCAATTTCGCATTGTATCTATAGATTTAGAGTAGCTTTACTAAAATAGTTTAGTATTTTTGATATTACAACTTTTAATTGGTTTACATAAGCTTTCTTGGCTCCATACCATATGTATGTGGATGTCTTAAATTTAGGTTGTTTTTGCAATGATTTTTAAATCATTAAGTTTCTATTTATAATCTGTGCAATCTAAGTACCTATTATATAAAACACCTATTGAAATAAATACATATAAAACAGCTTTTAGAGTGTTTCAAACAAAACCAACCACAAAACACAGAAGTCATAAAACTTCCGATGATCACGTTACACAACGTGAGCGTAAAAAAACGTTAATAACTCCATGAGAACAGTGGGCCTAGCAGGAATATTACCATCGCAGGATCCGACAATTTGTCGAACCATATTTCATACAAAATTCGTACAGCGAACCTGGTGGCGCGTAACTGAACTATTTTACTTTCGAATACGTTAGCTCCGTAGGATTCGAAATATGATTATGTATGGACGTTTACGTAGTTTGTGTGATAGAAATTGTTTTTGACAGATGATCCGTGAATACCAGACCCAGCCTTCGACAAATAATCGGAAGTTTTCTCACCTAAATTTTTTCAGTGAGAATCATTGTCGACAATTTTGCCATGGATTTTTAATGGATTATTTATTAATATATTTTGATAAAAATAATTTAGTACGGAAAAATGTTACTTTATTAATTTATGTTTAGCGAAATGTCATTGTAAATATAGTCTGTGACACTAGTAACCATAATAATAATACAATATAATTGTTGTTGAAATTGTTTTGCTGTTGTTGTCAGTTTTTGTTGTTTTGCTATTATTATAAGTTTTTTTTTGCTTTGTGTTGTTTATGGATGTTTTCTGTTGTTTATGGTTGTTTCTTGTGTTTTTTTGTTGTTTTTATTGTTTTTTGTTGTTTATGTTGTTTTTTGTTGTTTTTTTTTGTTTTTTGTAGTTTATTGTTGTTTTTTGTTGTTTCTTGTTGTTTTTGTTGTTTTTTGTTGTTTCTTGTTGTATTTTGTTTTTTCTTGTTGTTTATTGTTGTTTCTTGTTGCTTTTGTTGTTTTTTGTTGTTATTGTTGTTTTTTGTTGTTTCTATTGTTTTTTGTTGTTTATGTTGTTTTTTTTTTGTAGTTTATTGTTGTTTTTTGTTGTTTTTTGTTGTTTTTTTGTTGTTTCTTGTTGTATTTTGTTTTTTCTTGTTGTTTTTTGTTGTTTTTGTTGTTTTTTGTTGTTTCTTGTTGTTTTTGTTGTTTTTTGTTGTTTCTTGTTGTTTCTTGTTGTATTTTGTTTTTTCTTGTTGTTTATTGTTGTTTTTGTTGTTTTTTGTTGTTTCTTGTTGTTATTGTTGTTTTTTGTTGTTTCTATTGTTTTTTGTTGTTTATGTTGTTTTTTTGTTTTTTTGTTTTTTTGTAGTTTATTGTTGTTTCTTGTTGTTTCTTGTTGTTTCTTGTTGTTTTTTGTTGTTTTTTGTTGTTTCTTGTTGTATTTTGTTTTTTCTTGTTGTTTATTGTTGTTTTTTGTTGTTTCTTGTTGTTTTTGTTGTTTTTTGTTGTTTCTTGTTGTTTATTGTTGTTTTTTGTTGTTTTTTGTTGTTTATGTTGTTTTTTGCTGTTTGTTGTTGTTTTTGTAGTTTTTTGTTGTTTCTTGTTGTTTTTTGTTGTTTATGGTTGTTTATTGATGTTTTTGTTGTTTCTTGTAGGTTTTTGTTGTTAACAACAATAAACAACAAAAAACAACAAAAAACCACAAAAAAACAACAATAACAACAAGAAAAAACAAAATACAACAAGAAACAACAAAAAACAACAAGAAACAACAAAAAACAACAAAAAACAACAGAAACAACAATTCACAACAAGAAAAAACAAAATACAACAAGAAACAACAAAAAACAACAAGAAACAACAAAAAACAACAAGAAACAACAAAAACAACAATTCACAACAAGAAAAAACAAAATACAACAAGAAACAACAAAAAACAACAAAAACAACAAGAAAAAACAAAATACAACAAGAAACAACAAAAAACAACAAGAAACAACAAAAAACAACAATAACAACAATAAACAACAAGAAAAAACAAAATACAACAAGAAACAACAAAAATCAACAAGAAACAACAAAAAACAAAGCAACACCAACAAAACTAAAAAACAGCACATCAACAAAAAAATAATATACCTACCTACACCAATCTACTTAATTGAACAAAAGAAGGAAACAAATTTATACGTACTTAACCGGAAGTATATATAAAATTAATCAAAAAAGGAAAGAGAAATATGAAATAGTTCTTCCGGGTATGATGATTTTACATTACTTACTATCGAATTCTGACTCCAGCTACCAATGCATTCAACTCGTTAGTAATACTTTCGACTTTACGCACGGAAACTTGAGCTAGGGGTACAGTTCTTTATTACGGAATGTCGGAACACTTTTACCGCACATTTATTCGATCATTCACACGTAGATATGACGTCTCTAATGTTTTAATTATAACTCCGCAAGAGACGTTCTGCTTGTTAGGGGTCCGTGAAAATTCAACCTGGTCAATGTGTTGTCTATATACTTACCTAATTCTTTTTTCACTGTAGGTCCGGGTTTTGGCAGTAAAACCATGTCACACGCCCTTGGGGGTTTTAAAACTCTGACACCAGAGTTGACCACTCTACCTATATTATAAAGTTAGTTTTTTTTGCAAGAAATTCATTAATTAAAGAAGAGCAACAGGAGAATAAGAAAATACAAAAATCGAGCTTGTATGTTTATATAATAATAAATATTACGTCTTCCATACTACTTAGTATGGAGGACGTAATATTTATAATTATTCTAGCATTCGTTAGTTAGCATTCTAGTACCGTAAAGGATACAGGATTATGACTCGTAGCTAATAATATAATTAGTGTACAATAGTGAGCATGGCTTCAAGCTCTATGAAATCATTAAAAAAATTACGGATGATCATAATGTTCAAAATCCAAAATTCAGATCTTAATTTCGCCTTAATTTATTAGTTTCTTACAGAACCAGCCGCACTGTTGTGTGAGTTACCGTTACCTCCAATTGCTATTTAATTGCTCAATGTATCGTAACGGTGGTCTATTAATGGCGACCGGTGACCATTCTCTATACACATTCTTTCTCAGAACCATTATACTTAGATGTAATGTACTGATAAATAACGCAAAACCTATAATTTGAATTTAACTATTAATGTTAAGAGGACGCCCTGAGAATTTGGTTGCAAAGATACGTATTTTACTCATCATGGACAAAAGCAGCAAAACTTAAATTTAATGGCCGAGATTCATCATTTCAATGACTATATTGTGCAAATAACACCAACGGCCTTATTTTACAACACAAAATAATTAATCAAAAAAATTTCTATAAAATCGGGGATGTCGGCGTTGCTTAATCGTTAAATTTTCATTTATGTGAATTAGCACTTTGATTTTTGAATAGATTATTTGAAACAAATTCGTAGTTAATCAACCACAACCATTTTGTATACGCTTACGCCCTTTCAGCATAAGTAGGTTTTCAGCGAAATTTGTTTGGCGGTGCAGAGCACTGCGACCTATAATTTCAGATTTATAATTCGCGGCTAAAGTAACATTGATTTACATTGAAATAGATCTTAGTTCATTTATCTTTACCTCTATTACTAGCGGCGCCCGCGCTGTTACCCGGAAATGGTCTAATTTGGTAAAAAAATAACATAATAATGGCTTAATCAATCTCCATATTACATAACTTCCAAATGGGTTAAAAGCTTTTTGAGCGTGAATAAGCAAAAATGTTATACAGATACAAGCTTTTGCTTACATAATATTAGTATGCTAAATTACGGTTTGAACAAGTTTCTAGCTACCAAGCACTAAGCAGCATGTAAAATTAGAGCTGATCAACAAATGGACGATTATTAATTAAATATGAGAGATTAACGCAGAACCAAACGCACAGTATTACCCATTAGGTTCTTTTTTTTCATTTGCCACTCCCACAACGTTAATAAGACGACATATATGTATATATATTAATATTATATAATATATTTACTTTTTTTACATTAAATAGGCTTACGTTTGACGATAGCCTGCCTGATGTTAAGCACCACTATAGTCTAAGATGTAGCACGCTTGCCTAGAAGAAACCTATTTACTCTAGATTTGAAAACCCCTGGGTTATAATTTTCTGGGAACAGGGCTCCAGGTAGAGAGTTCCAAACTCTCGCTGTCCTTACTATGAAGGTAGAATCAAAGCGTTTCGTGCGAGTCTTTGGAACTTCCACCATAAACCGGTGGCGCCCTGCTGACTTCCTGCTTGTTCGACGGTGGAACGACTATATGTATAAGTAGTGTTACAATCGAATTACTGAGAAATGAAGTACTTACTTGCCCATTTGTTCCGTACATATGTAGAATAAACATCGCAATACCCCAAAATAATTTAATTATTTATGTCTAGGCTACCTAAATACAACAATGCAATTAGCTTCTTACTTACGTCACACTCAAACAGTAATTAAATTGTAATTAAATTTTAATCGACGTCTGATGAGTAAGCGTAATCATGGAGT
Organism: Macaria notata; assembly: GCA_927399415.1. Classification (NCBI taxonomy): domain Eukaryota; kingdom Metazoa; phylum Arthropoda; class Insecta; order Lepidoptera; family Geometridae; genus Macaria; species Macaria notata. Next base: position 7,087,988 of record OV656725.1, on the reverse strand, counting down.
TAGGTATTATTACAATTCGATTCGCAATTCTGCCACCCAATAGCTGGCTAGCACTAACACGGGTGTCGGTCGTGACGACCTACCACCGCAACAATTGAATTCAGAATTGTATAAATTGTTGTTGTTTCACCTCACTCCACTTTTGTCAAAATTTCTTGTTATTGAATATGTAAACTTTATCAATTAAGCAGCTTAAAGCCAACATTGAATCAGGATCCAATCAAGAAATAATTAATTTAATTATCCATAATGCGCAACGGATATAAGACATTTTTATGTGATTAAGATAAGTAACTCATTTCCGTAAATAAGTTGGATATTCAAAAAGATGAAATATGGTGAAGTCTCAACTAAAATCTTCATATTATAATAGCTAAATAGAGTCAAAAATCTGATAGATAGATATTAATTTATTGATAAATTGATATTCCAACTTAAGCACTAAGTACTTAATATCACAAAAATTGGTACCTAATAACATTATATCTCGTCATTTTACAATTATTCGAATTATAATTGTATCATTTCATCATAGAAGATATACGAAAAATAAATAGTTTTAAAAATATATACTTTAATTCGACTACAGAACACGTTTCAGCAGTATATATATATCTGTCGATTTGGCTGCGCATCACACAAAAACGGCTGAACAGATCCGCATGTTTTTTGGTATGTAGGTAGTATGAGGTCCAGGCATTGACATAGGCTACTTTTAACCTGAAATAATGCGAGTGAAGACGTGGATGTACAGTAGGTAGTTTGAAATAATACAGAATATAAATATAAAATTCTTAGTATTTTTGGGAAACAAACACAAACTTCGAAATTTTTGTGTTCTGAAGCTTACCTATAGTTTATCTACTAAAAATACTTAAAACCTATTGTTAGTTAAGCTTCAAATAAAAAACCTACGTTATGCATCGAAACTATAAACTCAAGTATATTCATGATTTGCAGAACTTCTATAATACGGGGTGTTCTTTTTTCAACATTGCCCGAACTTGACACTTATAATCATCATTTCTTGTTCTCGTTAGGTATATTTTATTATTCTGAACACACCCATTAAGCTTGATAACAAATCGTTACTCTAAACTAATTAACATCAATGGAGAAGTGATTTCAAAATTAGTTCCGAAATGTTTACTAACATAAAAAAAATACAGGGGATTATGTTTGAAAACATTATCCCCCAGTATTAAATACGATAACATCCTCTTCTTGCTCATTACTGAGGGTCGGAAGCGCCGCTGAATAAATTTATTAGGGGAGTTCTCTCCGACAGATACATTGTGCTGAGCGCACAAGTCCTTCCTACTTTCTTACAAAAATAATACACAAATGGTAAAAAGTTAGGCTGTGCAATATAAAAATATCAAGAAACAAGCGTCGGAAATTGGCATGACCAAGAAGTACAGCTTTGGCAAGCCAAGATGCAAGATAACTTTATTTTATAAGCTTAATTTAAAGGTTATCTTTCTTTTTTTTTTTACAACATCAAATACTTTATTTACAATAATAAAATATAAAAAACAAGGGAAGAAAAACTAAACATACTACTTTAAACTACTACAAAAAAGGAGCTCTTAGAAAATCTTCAGAAAAGCCTAAAGATATATTATGTTGATATATTCTGAGCAGAATCAGTTCAGACTTAAAACTTAAGACACCCTCTAGCTAATTAAGTCGAAAGGCTTAACGATTTTTGGTAGTTTCTATCGCGTCGCAGTCATCAATCAACTTATCACCTTAATCTGGTTTGCATGATCTATATCTATGCGTTAGTCGATGCTAGTCATTAACATATATACCAGCACCTTGTTCTCCACCTCACTCAGTCGTGGAAGCAGCTTCTCGAAGATGAAGTTCTTTCTTGTCGTATCCGCCTTGGCCCTAGTCGCCTCGGCGTTGCCCACCGACCTTCCCAGGGAGGGCGATATCGGGTACGTCAGCGATGTTATGCGTGATGCCGCTAACTTCACCGACGGCCGCGTGCCGTCAGGGCAAGCAGGATTTGCCACTTTGAATGGCGGTACTTTCGGAGGAAACGGCGGCTCCTCGTGGACCGTGTGGGACTCCTGGGCGCTGAGGGACGCTATTGGCACCAACGATCGCAGGATAGTTTATGTTCGCGGACGTATAGACCTTACCCAGTTGTTTGCGGGCTCTCCTGGTGTCCGTTTATCCGTCGGAAGCTTGACGACTATTATTGGAGGTGATGCCAATGCCATGATTTTCGGTGGTGGTGTTAGAATCGTCAATCAGCAGCAAGTTATTATTCAGCGCTTAAAATTCCACAACGCTCTGTCTTACGCTCCTGGAGAGCAGCCCAACGGAAACGGCGGTCTCTTGGCTTTTCTTCAAGGAGAATTCTCTGAAGTCGACGCCATTGACATCGAAACCTCAACAAATATTTGGATCGACCACTGCGAGTTTGCCGACGACCCTTGGGTCACATCGAATCTTCCCGCTAACCAGAGACGTCACGACGGTCTCATCGACATCAAGCGCGCTTCCAACTGGATCTCCGTCTCTAACAGCATTTTCAGGAACCACAACCACGTCATGTTGGTCGGACACAACGACAACAACGCCGCCCAGGATGTCGGCAGGCTGAAGATCACCTACTACCTGAACTGGTTCCAGGGCACCAACCAACGCAACCCGAGGGTCAGGTACGGTGAAGTACATATGCTCAATAACTACTACTCTGACATTACCAGCTACGGTATCGGTATCGGCGCCGGCGCTATGATCTACGGTGAAAGGAACTCTTTCCGCAACTGTCGCCGCAGTTGGGGATGGGCGTCCGGTGTCCCCAGCCCTCTGGGCCACTTCTTCAACTTCAACAACCAGCTGGTGAACAGTGGGTTCGACACCGGCATCACCGGCGGCGCCGTCACCTGGAGGCCTGAGCAGTACTATCGCTACACTCCCATGGCCGTCGCCAACGTGGAGAATCACGTACGCAGGTACGCTGGAACCTGGTAACGTGGATAACGGACAATGAGAACTTATAATCAAATCAAGCATCGACTGAGCACATTTGTTGTAATAAAAAGTTAGAAAAATATGTTTTTATTATTTTATTTTTAAATTTATTTTAATATGTATTTATGTACTCGTATGTCGCAGCCAACTATTCAATCAACAGATAATACGGTCTGGGTACCCACGATACTAAATTGGCCACTCACATACAAAGTTAGGTACTTACTTTATTAGTATAAATAAGCGCCTTTCATGTATTGAGAAACAAAAGCTGATAAAAATGGAGTAAAAGTGCACATTTACGCCTTAAAACTAAAGTGTCGATGCCCACCATACCCGAGACAAACAGAGAGGGATACAAAAAGGGATAATATCCGTACAACTTCTTATACAAGTATCTGGCAAATTTCCGCTGGACACGCTCCACCATAAGAGTATACTTTTTCTCGTGCGGGTCCCAGATAATAGAGTTATACTCCAACTTACTGCGAACAAAAGCATAGAAGAGCATAATTATCGCATTTCGGTCTTGGAATCTGGCAGCTTGACGCATCACAAACCCTAATGATTTGTAAGCCTTAGCGCACACCTCTGTTATATGCATATTGAACTTCAACTCAATGTCCATCGTCACTCCTAAATCCCTTATCTCCTCCACACGCTCTAGGGGGACACCTGACACATTGTAATCATATGTAATGGGCGTATGAGATCGAGTAAATGAGATACTTTTACACTTGGAGCTATTAAACTCTAAACGATTATTTAATCCTCATTGAACCACACTGTCAATGTCCCTCTGTAGTGCATCGCAGTCCTCTCTATTGTCTATACCTAGGTACAGCTTTAGGTCATCGGCGAGCAATAGACACTCAGCGGTCCTGACAACTCCTGGCAAATCATTTATCATGATCAGAAACTGAGTTGGACCCAATATGCTTCCTTGGCTAACTCCGGAGCATGTCAGATAAGGATCAGATCGGAAGCCAGCCAGCTGAACATATTGTACACGATCAGTGAAGTAACTGGAAAAAAGTTGCAGTAACCTGGGAGTAAACCCTAATTTTGACAAGAGAATGTTATTGTCAACTCGATCAAATGCTTTTTTAAAATCAAAATATGCAGCGTCTACTTGTCTCTGGTTGTCCATAGCAGTAGTAGCATAGTCGACAAAACTAATATGATGAGTAACTGTAGACCTCCCTGCTCTAAAACCGTGCTGACAGTCCGTTAGCCGGGCTTCCACCTGCTTAGTGATATGCTTATTCAGAATAGCCTCAAATAACTTACCTGGAGTTGACAGGACCGCTATAGGTCGAAAGTTCTCAACCTTTGACCCAGAGCTACACTTAGGTATAGGCGTGACACGCGAGACTTTCCAAGTATCCGGATATGTTGATGATTTTAACGACAAATTAAATAAATAGAGAAGTGGTGCCATAAATACAGCCAGACAGTCCTTTATTATATATGGTGGGATACCATCTGGACCAGCAGAAGAATAAGCTTTAAGACGGCGAACTGCAAAATCTATGTCAGACGGATATACAGCATCCAATGCAACACGTGCAGAGCACAATGAGGAAGCTGCATTCCGCTCAGCCTCGACCACTGACAAGTTGGGAGGCTGCGGCAAGAACACTGACTTAAAATATTCCCCAAATGCATTAGCGGCCTGTAGGCCAGTAACTATTTTACCATCAAACTCAAATTCACTGCAAGATTGTCTTACACCCTGCTGATCCCGAACGAACGACCAAAACTCTTAGGGTCTCTTTTTATATTCCTCTCTGTTTGGCCGATATAGTTGGCATAAGCTAAGTCAATTAAATCTTTAACTTTTAGCCGGTAGAACTTGTACAATTCCCGGTTATAGTCTAAATTAAATTGTTTATATTGTTTCAGATGCAAATGCTTAGCCTTTATATTATTTATTATTTCAGGCGTGAACCACGGCGGGTACTGATACTTCGAGTTATTAAATGTGTTTTTCCTAGGAACATGACGGTCAAAGCACGCATATATGATGTCATAGAAAATAGCTGTGGCTTCATTTACATCGGTAGATACAAAAATGTCACTCCAATCAAGGCTACTTAAGTCTTCATAAAGAGACCTGAAATCAGCGCGACGGAAATTCCAAACGTTGGACTCGCCAACCACCTCGCCGTCGGCGGCGGGCAGCGGGCGCTGCCGGTGGCGGCGCGCAGGCCGCGCGCGGCGCACACATACCTCGAGCGGCGGGTGGTAGCGGTCCACCTTGTCCGGCACCAGGGGGGCAGCGTCGCCACTCACCACGACAGACTCACTGCTCAGATTGCTCAGAACAAGATCTAATATAGTGCCGTACTCGTTGCATATAGTGTTATGCTGCTTTAATTTACAGTATGTTAACATGTAGTCGTAGTCCATTAAAACATTTTGGCTACATGAATTAAGGTTAAAATCACCCGCGACTAACAATTCTGATGAAGGAAACTTATCTACTAAACTTTCTAGTACACAAAATGTATTAGAATATTTTTGATCACTTGATTTAGGTGGAATGTACACAACACAACAAATTATTTTCTTATATTCGAGTTCAACTATACCAATCACAATTTCAACGTCCCTATCGTATTCATCAACTTGAGTAAACTGAGTAACAGTATACTTATCTCTAACAGCTAACAACACTCCTCCCCAGCCGGCGTCGGCGGGCCGGTCCCGCCGGAGCACGGTGTACCCGGGGGGGAACAACTCCGCATCACTTAAACTACTTATCAAAAAAGTCTCTGTTAACATAAATAAATCGGCCGCTTCAGCTAAAATAAATTTCTTACATTCATCTAATTTCGAGCGTACACCCCTAACATTCTGATAGAAAATTACGTAAGTTTTATACTGATGCTTATTTTTATCCCGCGTGTTGTGAGCTACGAAAGCCACTCCGCCACGGCTTGACACACACGTCAGTCGCCCAGTGTTCAGGTTTCCTATAAACATCAACGCTTCTAGTCGGTACCGTTAGCTTGAACGAAGCATAGTCGCCGCGCGACTTCAGTGCTTCCGCGGCACATTTATCGTTGGGACAAATAGTCTTGAGGTGGTCGAGTACTTGCTCGGCCGTAGTACCAGATTGAAGGAAATACAAATGTAGATATGATTTCCTCTCGGCAGCCGCCAAAGCACAAACATTCGATCCCGGGGTCGCAGTACCGCGGGTAACATTCGTCGGGGCAGCGCGCGATCGACGACGACGTGAAACTTCAACCCAATCAGTGTTGTTGTTATCCACCACGTTATCAGTATTTAGTGGCGCTATAGTGGCCGCCGGCTGCGCGATGATTTGTTTGTTTACATCCGCAACTTGAAGCGTAGGTACATCTGACAGGTGACAGGCGGGAGACAGAGACAGCGCGCTCGGAGTTGCCGGGGCGCTGCGGCTCGACGAAACACCGGGTATGGCCAAACCGGTTACAGGTCGTGCGGTAGAAAGAGATGCTACACGGGGGGATGTAGTTCCTTTCGCCTTTGGTGCCTTGATGTTCAATTTCAAAGCAGCGCGGGCGCGGGCTTCTCTTACCGGTCGCTTGACGTTGACAGGAGCGGCGTCGCCAGTGTGCCCGGTACCCTCAACTGCGTCGGATAAAATCAAATTTTCTGTGTCGCTAGAAATTTGCCGATCACCAACCAATAATTTAATCATTGAGTTTTGCTGTAAAACTATCTTCTCCAGTGAAATAATTTTCTCTTGCAGCACAAGCACTGTTTTAGTGAGCTCGCGAATCGCAGTAAGTCCCGAATTATCCGACATATTTACCAATTACGAATCCAAATACGCGGAGCACGTAAACAAAACGGATTAGTAACTTAGTAGAGATAATAAAACATGCTATGCCGGAAGTGCCGGGAGCTAAGTTGATACAATATAACAATATTCCCAGTTGATTGTATTACTGTGTGCTTGGAGCCTGTCACCACTTTATTCCACGTCAAAAGTACCTCGGCCCGTCACCACAAAGTTTCACAAATCATCCAACGTTGTGATATGTATCTCCTCGCTAAATCGATAATTAAAGTTAAAACACATCAACGAAAATAATTGCATTCCAATTAGTTTTATCTATACTTATAAATCAATTCAATTAAATAAGCCGTTACCTCACTAATATTACAATAAAAAGTAATCTGCGTGTGTGTGTGTGTGTGTGTGTGGATGGAAGAGCGAGTCTTATTTCTTGTCCTTTACACTCAAACGAATACGCCGATAAGGACAAAGTTTGAATTGCAGATAGATTGATTAAATTAAATGACTCTTTAGGTGTTACCAAGTATGGAGATAGTTTAGACCCTGAGAATAATAGATGTAAATTTCTCGTTTAGCCCTCATAATAAAAAGAAAATAATATAAAGCCTTACAAAAAGTGGGCGCACAAAAAGATAAAACTGAGTTTATATATTACAAATATCCGGTGTCGTCTAATTAATTATATATATATATATATATATACATAGTTGAATACACAGCGGTTAATATCGCGGAGTGCTGTTTATTATGTCACTAGTAAATTCCCACGGTTTCGCTTGCGTTGTTTCAGGATACATACCTAGACACTATATATTATATACTATTACCATACTCTGTACTACCACCATATCTAAATTACGATGATCCGTCCGTGAAAGATAAACAGCCAGTCCGTGAAAGATGAGCAGGTAGTCTTACTTCTGTAAGTACTAGGCGTCACACTTTTTATAGCTGTGAAAATAAAAACACAAAAAACAAGAAAAAACTTTTGAACAAATGTCACTGTCACTGTCGCGCCTGTAGCGCCGTCCTCCTGTCTAAACCTCATTCATTTTAGAGTCTAACCATGGAGTACTAATATATGCTCTGCTTGCCATCTCTCGTTTGTGCTATTTAACAATACACGGGTTAGTCTTGTCCTTCCTCCGAGGGTTAGTCAATGTTGTCGACATTTACAGGGTCCGGGTGGGACTTTAAATCTCTTCGCATGCAACGTCGCCGCGTCGTCTCGTATAATTATGGTCGAACTTCACTTAAGGTAAGTTCGTTTAACCATTAATTATACTTCGACGACGTTGCATGCTCGAGATTTCTTTATTAACTATGTACATGCTTCTATGAGGCGACTTCGTAACTTCTTACCCACTGCCACTAAAGTTTCGCTCGCACAATCTCTTCTTCTTCCTATTTTAGATTACGCTGACGCCTGCTATCTAGATCTTCGGGATGATCAGCTAGATAAGCTTGAGCGCCTTCAAAATTTCTGCATTAGATTCATATTTGGCTTAAGCAAATATGATCACGTTTCCCACTTTCGTGTTAAAAGCTCAAGTGGCTGCCCATTCGCCTTCGTCGGAATGCTCATATACTTTCTTTGCTCTATAATATACTCTTTAATCCCTCCTCTCCGCGCTACCTAAAAGAGCGATTTTGCTACGCTCATGATTGTCACTCCCTCAACTTGCGGTCATCAGCGAACCTCACACTCGCGACTCCGAGACACAAGAAAGTCTCCTATGACAGTTTCACGGCGTGCACAGAGGTGCACGCCGTGAAACTGTGGAACGCTTTGCCGCTAGATATTAGGAAAGCACCATCACTAGATGTCTTCAAAAACAATGTTACCTAAGAAATTGTATTTATCCTTTTTGGTTCCGACTTAAATTGCTGTATATGTTTTTATTTTGTCTCTTGTATTAATATGTATGTATTGTTATGTATGTATGTATATGTACCTATATATTATTGTAATATTTGTTTATAAGTAGTATAAACTATTTGATCTTAATTTTTTTATTTAATATCTTAAACACCTCGTCCTAATCACTTATTTTGAAGAATATATCCCTGCCAGATTGGTTGCCTGGAAGAGATCGCTCTTAGCGATATGGCCGCCAATTAAAACGCAAAATTTATTTCCTGTTTTTTTTTGTATTGTTTTTTATGTATGTGGTGTTTTAATAAAGAATTTATCTATCTAGATGTTTAGCACTTTAGCATAAACGAGACCAACACGTATCAAAGATCGTATCTTGCTTGCACATCAAACGCTAATTTACAGTTTGATAGATCTTTGATTGTGAAAAAAATTAACCTAATGATGCTAACAAAAGCTTATTTGCGAAAAAAATAAAAAATACAGATTGAAGAATAAGTTACATATATAAATTTGTATTACAAGGGATCACTATATCATAGAGATCACTATATCAGGCTTATCACATTTTATAATTAAAATTGACTCTGTGAAAATATTTTACTCTCATCTGCTCTGCTGTAATGAGGCGCTTATATATGTATTTTGGCGATTATAAATGATTTACATGTCCCTATTCGTTATAAAATTATAAAGAAAAGTCAGCTGCAAACACACAATGAGGCTTTTATTGAGCTTCTTCGTTCGTTTACTTACATAGTACCACGTATTCTTGCCGGAAAATAAGAATAAATACTTTTACGAAGCCTTCACAAGTGAAATCTTCCTGACCAAATCGATTGTGACCATAAAGAGCTTGGAACATATTATTCTTGGATGCAGTGCTGAAAATATCTAGAATTTTGTGATATACTATTACATCGGATACATTTCTAACAACAAAACTACCTGAAAATAATAAAAATATCTCGTTCTAGTTGAGTGAATGTATTCCATTGAGTGAAGCAAAACTCCACCAACTGTCATTGATACGTCACTTTTGAATTTTAGCTGTGTCAAAGTGTTGCCTGACTAGAAAATCTCCCTAATTGAAGGGTAATTTCTCCATCGACTCCATAGTGAAGAGCTACTAACTATTTAATCATTTTTAACTATCTGATAAAATAAGTTTATCTTATTTCAACCAACTATGTCACTCCAACATACCCCGCCTCAGCACGTTTTTATTCGACCAGAACCAACTTTTGCTACTCCGATGGATTACCCCTCAGATGCAAGTGGCACAGAGCTGGGTCTAGAAGCCGGCCTTAGTGCAGCTTCCGGCATGAGCGACTCCGGCTACAAAATAAAAAAAAAACCTCTAAGAAAAGTCTTCGGGTATCAAAGCGGAAACAGACAGATTGTGACGATATATCTAGAATAGAGTTCCTGGAGATGCTCAAGGCAATGAAGATTGAACAAGACCAAAAGCTAGACACTATCATCAACTCTGTGAACGGGATAACAGCTTCAGTCTCTACCCTCACAAGTAAAATTGAAGAGCAGCAGAAAACAATTAAAGTCCTTCAAGAAGAAAACACGGCGAACAAAATAGAGATTTTTACCTTAAAAAATCAAGTAGAAGCGTTACAACACAACCTGTGTGGTACAAGTATTGAGATCCGAAATATTCCGCAAGCCCAAAAAGAATCAAAAGATGACTTGAAAAACATTGTTTGCAGCACAGCAGAATATTTGAAGGTCCCAATCACCAAATCGGTTATAAAAGACGTGTACCGCAGGAACACAAAATCTGACAGTAAACCAATTATAGTGGACCTTACAACAGCAGAAGCAAGGGATAATATCCTGGCTTCTTATAAAAAGCTAAACAAGGACCGAAAACAGGATAGACTCTGCACGACCCACATCAACATCGAAGGGCCTTCAAAACCAGTGTACCTGTCTGAAAATCTCACTCCAAACGAGAGAAAACTCTTCCACTTTGCCCGAGAGTTTGCCAAAAAAAATGCCTTTGCCTTCTGCTGGACTTCGTATGGACGCATCTTCTTAAGAAAAAGCGACGGTTCCCCGCAGATCAAAATTTCCAGTGAAAGTGATCTCGCAAAACTCATTTCTCAATGACTAGTGAGCAACGCAAATCAGCACATCCCGAGCCCAACGCCCAGCAAAAACCACTGGTACCAGCATGGTACTATTACTAGTTTTAGGCCTAATCATAAAATCCCAATCCATATTTATGTTCGTAGTTAATTCACCTAATGCTCTTTGCCAACTGCCTTATTTTCTACCCAATCTACTTATACATACTTATGTCCCTATATACTCATTAATAATATATAATCTTATGTACTTATACTTTCTTACTAACTGTTATTACCCCAAATACTATATATGTGTGAGAAACTCGTTGCCTGATTTACAGAGACTATGGTGCCGTAAAACAAATCAAAAGATGAGGATAGCAATCCCTGCAGGTCTCACTGTGTTATTACGTGACCCAGTCGCTATTATCTTACCTGATAATAGCCACCACCCCATAATAACCAGACATGAATATTCTAAGGCAATCTTAAACTTCTCGTCACTTTCACCATACTTCTTTAGCATACTTCAAGTGTTCAATCGATCAGAGAGCTGTTGCCAGTGTCCAAACTTAATCATTAATTTAAAAATTCTCACAGGTATATATCCTGTGACATTTTTCTCTTAAAAAACAGCAATCTGAGCATCAATGATTTTGATTTAATACGTGACATTGACAACACCACTCTGATCGAAAACACTAGAATTACCTTTGCTGAAGACTGTTTGAGTGCCTTGGGAAACTTACGAGAACAAATAATAGTAGTTACCCAGAATATTAGAAGCATTAGAAAGAACTTTGATGAATTTCTTCTATACTTGTCTCGATTGCAATTCATGCCCGACGTCATTGTTTTAACTGAGTCTTGGATTGATGTTAACTTTAAACCAATAGACCTACCAAACTATGATTGCCACTTTTCAAAGATTCTTCGAAACCAGAATGACGGACTGGTAATCTTTACAAAACGAGAATTAAATGTCGATATTATTAAGCCTCACTTTGAAGAGGCCAACTGCCTGGTAATAAAGCTCAACAATACTTTAACCATAATCGCAATATACCGAAGTCCTTCATATACTGATGCCTGCACTTTCTTATTATATTTGGAATCTACGATTAAGTCTGTTACAACCGAGTCTTGTATAATAACCGGTGATATCAATATAGATATCAAACCATCCTCCACTGATAAAAAAGCTCCGGATTACCTTGATCTGACATCCTTTCACGGCTTCATTCCCGGACACACTCTACCTACAAGAGAACACACCTGCCTAGACCACTCAATGGTCAGAACGAAAAAAGACGTCCGTGTAGTTGTGTCCGACTCTGACACAACTGACCACGTCACTGTTATTACTGGAATAAATAAAATCTCCACCCCCATCGCTCCCACATATAAGACTGTTGAGAAAATAGACTATGATGTCGTTCTTGCCACATTAAGCAAAGCTGACTGGAATAATTTTTTCAACCTCTCTGATGTAAATCTTGCGGCACAAGACTTGGTTGAAATTATAAAGCTAGCAGCTAGAACCGGAACATCAGTTATACATATGAGTAACTCTAATACTTTTCTAAGGCCTTGGATGACAAAAAGGCTGCTCAAATGCGCAAGATATAAAGACACCTTGCATCTGAGAGCTAGGAACAACCTTAAAAACCCAATCATACAACTAAAATACAAAAACTACCGGAATCAGTACCGCCATCTACTTCATTGTCAAAAATCTAAATACGATGCCGACCAAATAGCTGCTAACAAGAACAATAGCAAAAAGCTCTGGAAAACAGTCAACAAGATCTGTGGCATGAAAGGAACCAACTCAGACTCATCAAAACTACTTAATTGCAAACCCAACAATAAAGATGCCCTCAACCATGTTAATAATTATTTCTCAAATATAGGTAGTGACTTAGCTCAAAATATTCTGAATGAACTAAACCAAACCGAAGCTGAATTAGCGAACTCAATTACCCTGGAACACTCACCTGTAACCTCCTTATTTCTCTATCCAACTGATTACGTCGAAATATCCAGAATAATCTCAGGACTAAAATCTGCGTCTGCGCCAGGAAGTGACCGCATTAGTAACGAAACATTGAAACAAGCTAATCACATACTATCGGCTCCCATTGCACACGTATGCAACCTGAGTATGATTCAAGGTACTGTACCTGACTGCTTTAAGATAGCCGATGTCTGTCCCGTTTTTAAAGCTGGTAGTCGTTTGGAAGTGTCTAATTACCGACCAATATCCCTTCTGCCGTCGATATCTAAAATTTTAGAAAAAGTAATTAATAAAAGACTTTTAAGCTACCTCGAACAACACGGCGTACTGTCTCCGAACCAGTTTGGCTTCAGATCAAACAAGTCGACTGAAGATGCGGTAGTCGAGGTTGTAAATAAAATCTCAAACTACCTTGATTTAAAAAAAATGCATTGGGGTCTTCCTTGATCTCGCTAAGGCCTTCGACACAGTATCCTGGCCGATGCTGCTCCGGAAACTGGAATCAATCGGGATTAGGGGAACGGCGCTGGACTGGTTTAAATCCTACCTAAATAATCGACAGCAAAGAGTCAAACTAACAAATTCATTCAGTGACTTTAACATTGTAAATTATGGAGTGCCGCAAGGCAGCGTCCTCGGGCCATCCCTGTTCTTGGTCTATATTAATGACCTATGTCAACAGAACCTAACAAATGGCAGTATATACTCTTTCGCCGATGACACGATATTACTATTCCAAAGCAAGAGTTGGAAGGAAGTAGCTTCTCTTGCCCAACAAGGCCTAGCAAAAGTTTCTACCTGGCTGCAGAAAAACCTTCTCACCCTAAATACCAGTAAAACAAAATTTGTGCCATTTAGAATCACAGAAAGGTCTAAACCTGAGAACATAACGCTACGACTTCATTCATGTGACCCGGTACTGACTTCTACTTGCACTTGTCCCAAAATTCAATCAGTTGACAGTATCAAGTACTTAGGGGTAATGATTGATTGCAACTTAAATTTTGAAAATCACATAATAATGTTTCGTGCTCGCCTAAGAACAATGCTTCACACCTTCAAAAAATTAGGGGCTGTTGCAGACCCCCAAACAATAAGGCTGGTATACCTGGCCTTATGTCAATCTATACTAAACTACTGTATTGTATGCTGGGGTTCAGCGACCAAGACTCGGATTATGGACTTAGAAAGAGCTCAGAGAGCCGTTTTAAAGGTCTCCTATAAAAAACCTTTCAGATTCCCTACCGTTGACCTTAACAAACAAACGAACCATCTCACAGTCCGACAGTTATATATCTACTCAGTCATCCTCCGGTATCATAAAATAGCGAAATCTGAGGTTGTTACTTCTTACCGCAAGCCACTTTGGCGAACTCCAAAGACCCGCACTACCTTTGCACAAAGATCGTTCTCATACAAAGGCCCCTCGCTGTACCAAGTTGTGGACCGAAAACTTGAAATTCTACAGGTTACTCGGTATCGTTGCAAGAAAATCATAACGACATGGCTCAAAAGTCACGACTACGGTGAAACTGAAGACATACTTTCAATAACTAACAAAACCTAACACTAAGTGGCCTAGTCCCCAGCTAGTCAGTGACCCTCAAATAACTCTCACCAGTCAGAACCCTGGCTTAGATGGAAAGTGAGGTACGCTGGCTGGCTGTGGCCTAGGCCACACATACAATTTCTTATTCATCTCGAAAATAGTCAGATTTGTATTAATCCACAACTTTTTCCCTGATTCTCTATCTAGACAGCATGTGTTTCACGTATTCGTGACAAAACTTGTGTAATTACTCGATAAATGATAGATACTATTATATTAACAAAGTTAACATAAAAAATAAACAGTGCTACTGGGCATCCTCATCTAAAATGTTCGAAGTCAACTTTCTCAAACCAAATAAATATATATTAAGAAGGGGTAGTATCCGTTATATCTTTTATTATATTATGTATCTGTATATAACCTTTATATATTATCTTATGCATATATTACCTTCATCTTACCATTTATATGCTCATATATATATATATATATATACTATATCTAACACTTACTCAACAAACAGGTATCTTAGTCAATAAAGATTATTTCCACTTTTTGAACCATGACCTGGTATTACTTTAGCAGTCTGTGGTTCAATTCAATCACTCGCTCCATTCGTTCCTTCAACAACTTCCTGGCTCTTGTAAATAATGTAAAAAAATAATTGTGTAGTAAAAATTCCATTCACAACACAGGAATACCTAGTGTGAATGGACATAAATCTCCAACATTCAATAATATATCTTGTTTAGCACACTAATTAGTTGCCTAGTATAGTTCTAGTTTTAAGTTATTGCATGTATATACCCATGTAATTTTGCAAATAAACGTTTTTATTATTATTAATAAATATGATTTCATGTCTCCTGTATTTGAATCCGACCACAAACTTTTATCAATTATTTCACTGCATACTAGCAGTGTGCTAGCATTGCTGTGTTCCGGTTTTAAGACCCATAATTTTGGTGAAAACCCTATAAGTATAAGTATATAATATATAACCCTATAGTATTATTATTGGATACTTGACTTTCATAATATGATAAACACAGTGAGGTGACTTGCTGAATTTAAAACTCAAGGTACATTTATAACTGCACTTGAAATAGGCGAGCCTGCAGCTCAGCCGTGATAGCTTCTTATTTGGTAAAATAAATAATAGTATTTGGTATAATAGATAATATGTTTATTCTCAGTTCAAATCAAATATAATTTATCTTATAGGTCTTTATACAATGGTATACATACAGTAATAGATGAATTTTAGTAATTGTTCATTACCAATGGTTTGAAATAAATAAATAACCTCTTACTGTCAATTATAATCATACATTATAAATTATATTGCAGTTAATCGCTATGATAACAAAACAGCTTTGCCCATTAATATCTGCATGATATAATCTTAATTAAATTTAATTTATTATGTAAGGACAGGGATACACATCATAGCAGCTGTAAAAAACGTACTACATAATGATCTAATTTTTTTGTATATAATATATTAACGTTTTGCCAAGAATCATATAAATGTCACCATTAAAAAGCAATAAATTAATAATATGAATCAAGATATTATAGCGATAATTTTCTTTAATCAAAAAGTAGGTAAAAATCAATCATATTAATCATATCGTAGGTACATAACTTTCTTAAATTAAATCCGTATACTTAACGATTTAAAAACAACGGACAATCATAAATTTTAATGTACACTTATCTTTATATTTAAATCCAACATATAAATTGATGTCGCCCGAAAGAAAGACTAGTGGGACTTTTGAAGTTATTCTTCCATCATGAAGATTTTTGTAGTTTGGTTGGCCGTAGCTGCCGCAGTCACAGCAATGCCAACAGACAAAAGTAAAAATGGTGTGATCGGGTACGGAAGCGACGTCATTATTGATGCTGCTAACTTTACCGATGGACGCATTCCTCACGGGCAGGCTGGCTTCGCCGCCATGAACGGAGGCACCACTGGAGGGGCCGGGGGCTCCACCTGGACCGTGTGGGACCCCTGGGCGCTCCGGGACGCCATCGGACACAGCGAGCGCAGGTTGGTGTACGTGCGCGGCCGCATAGACCTCACTCCGCTGTTCACCGGCTCGCCGGGCGTGCAACTCTCCGTGGCCAGGGACACCTCCGTCATCGGCGGAGACAACAACGCTATGATCTTCGGCGGAGGCCTCACAGTCTTTCAAAACAATGTCATCATCCAAAACATCAAGTTCCACAACGCTCTATCATACGCGCCCGGTGAACAGCCTGACGGTAACGGCGGTATCCTCGCCATGGTCCAGGGAGATTTCTCAGAAGTCGACAATATCGCCATAAGACACGCCGAGCATGTATGGGTGGACCACTGCGAGTTCGCAGACGACCCTTGGATCGCTCTCAACACTCCCGGGAACATGAGACGCCACGACGGACTCATCGATATTACTCGCGCCGCCAACTGGATCACGATTTCAAATAACATCTTCAGAAACCACGACCACGTCATGTTAGTCGGCCACGCGGACACAAACGCCGCCCAGGACGTCGGCAGGCTGAAAGTTACTTACTACCTGAACTGGTTCCAAGGTACAGTGCAGCGTAACCCGAGAGTGAGGTTTGGTGAAGTTCATGTCTTCAACAACTTATACACTGACATCCACTTGCTTGCCATCGGCGCGGGAGTGGGCGCGCTCATCTACGGGGAGAGGAACGTGTTCATCAACACGCCGCGAGCCTGGGGCTTCATCAACGCAAATACCAACCCCATGGGCTACTTCATGAATGTGGAAAACCGCCTCATCAACAGCAACTATGACTCGGGAGTCCCCTCCTATGGAGTCACCTGGAGGCCTTCCAACTACTACTGGTACTCTGCCATGGACGTCAACAATGTAGAAGGACATGTGAGAACATATGCTGGCACTTGGTGATACACAACAAGCAGAATGCGGAAAATACACGGAAAGTAGTATTTGATAGTAAAATGATTAAATGACAGTGTTACCCTAAAAAAAATATCGATATTTTTGTTGGTGTACTTAATCCCTAAAGGAATAATAATCCGATATCTAAAATATATTACATTGCAAAACAACAGTAAATAAGTAGCAAAACATACACACAACATTGCTCAGCTTTATTGCTAAGTAAAATACAAAGATAACCAGTACTGTACCAGTAAGTTTAATTGCTCAGTGAAAATGATCAGTAACTTTGCAACAATCCAAAGGTCATTTATGTTTATGAAGGCATGCATGTAGTCAGTACATTATTGAGCTCCTGACACCTACGGTCTCTGAATGTTAACACCTGACACACAATCTGGCGATGTCAATGTCAAAGTTGTGCAACCCGTCATCAAGATGCGTGTATAGGTAAAAAATAAGGAAAATTAAAAAAAACTACATCTTATTGAGCTTCGGCAGAGCACAAACTGTTTTATTATACCTAAACTAGCGACCCTGCACAACTTCGCACGGTCACATATGACCGATATATACTTACAAACCGTTTTCTTAAAACTATGTGATAAAAAATACATCAAAACCCGTTGCATAGTTTTAAAGATCTATATGTAAGAATGTAAGGGCCCGTACATTGCCTTGGCCGTCTAACGAAACCTGTATTATCTTCGAAAATATTCATCTAAATTATATGCTGTAACGGTCCGAATATAAAAATATATTAAATCAGTAATGTATTTAAAGTGTTAAATTAGTTAAGGATTCCTGCTGTACTAGTTAAAATCGCTTATTAAATAAGCCATTATTTCTCGTAAAAAGTAAGAGATAAAATTGATAATTGTGGGTTATTCCAAAAAGATATCTAAACGTCGCGGAATTTTAGTAGACCTCTTTAAGATATACAATACTTAGTACATTATTTTGGACTATCTCGTAGAGTTCAAAATAAAAAAAAATCTGTTTATTTACGACTTTACATTAGAAATCTTAAAATTATCAGTGATTCTCTAATACATATATTAAGCATTTAAAGAGCCCTGAAGCAACCTTTGGCATATACTGTGACTCTTAATATGCCCTGTAGGTAGTAGTGAAAAAATATTTTTAACTTCAATTTCAATTTTTTTATTAGCTTAAATGTTAAATTTACATTTACCCTGTTTATAAAGGAATTAGGCGTAGCTAAAATTTAAACTAATTATTTAAAAAAACTTTCAGAACTTATAATAATACCTATGTACATACAATATTTTCTTATAAAAATATGGAAATCTGTTTAACATACTTGTGAATAACTCTACTATAGTCTAGTAACATTTAATTTTAATTTTTCACAAAAGTAGGTAAATAAAAAAACATGTCCGAACCCGGCCCGAACTCCGCATGTGCTGGATGCAAGCATCCAGCGCTGGTCTTCCGTTGGGTCTACAATTACTAAGGTCTCAGTGCTAAATTCTACTTATCCTTCTTGTTACACATAAAGCTATATGTATTTATGTATCTAGTAATTTCCATACCGTAGTGATTAGAATAAATGAAACAGGTGTACCAAGTTAATCATGTCCCTCTTATCATTCGAAAATTCTTTGTGTGAAAGAAATTGATAAGAATGTAGGTACTAAGGTAGCTCATCAACTTGTTGTTGATACCGCATTCCATCTTCACGAGTCTTCACTAGTAAATACCGTGGAGTTTCCATAAAATTGACATAATATAAACTGTGTAAACTTATTTTTTTTTATTACTTAACTAGTGGACGTCTGCGGCATCGCTTGCATATTTCAGAATAAAAAGTCTATGACACTTAAGACCTCATACTTCCTTTTATAATAAAAATCATGACGATCTGTTCAGCAGTTTTTGCGTGATTAGCGTTTAAATAAGCAGACAAACAGAGACACAAACAAACAGAGAAACAGACAAGAGTTCCAGGAATTGTTGGAATGCGTTCTGGTAGCAATTGTAAGTACCTATCTCCAACATTTTTTTATATATCTTCAATGTTCTGACTTTCGACCTTCTTCAGCGATATTATACGTATAGATAGATGTATATGTCGTAGGATAATTCGATACTTCGAATCTTCGCGGAAATCCTAGGGGTTTTGCGAAAACGCGGATGATTAGACATAGGCGAAAAATTATCTGTCCTGTTGTAGTGCTAGTGTTGGACTCGAAGTCACTTGTCTGTGACAGAAGGTAGATTAGGTTCGTTAGGTTGCTTTCTACCACGCACATGCGACGACGAGCGAAGCGAGGAGGAGCCAAGTCCTGTTGTAGTGCAAGTGGTGGGGCAAAAATCCTGACTTTGTCCAGTAAGATTTGATAATTTTTCGCCTATGTCTAATTATCCGCGTTTTCGCAAAACCCCTAGGATTTCCGCGAAGATTCGAAGTATCGAATTATCCTACGACATATAGATATAGATAGTCTATTGTTATATCTCATTAATATTTCGTCTGTTTAATTTGTCTTTGTTTGTTTGAATGTTTGTGCTCTTAATTGTTCGTTCGTGTGTCGTTTAAATTTACTGTGTTATTGTTTTTAACGTACTGCGTATCGTTACTCATCGGTCTCAGTAGGTAGAAGTCCAGCGCTGACTGCTCGCGGTCAGCACCAGCAGCAGTTGAGGCCGGCTTGTGACAAAAAAATGTGTATGTACAACATGTGTTTGTCTATTTACTTTCTGTTATATGTCAACTGTGTTCGTTTCTAAGTTTTTAATTCAATATAAAAATAAAATCTTTATAAAATCGGGGATATCGATTTTGTCGGCGTTGGATTTGAAACATATTCGTAACTTTTGAAATAATAATAAAATAAAAAAATAAAGAAACCATTTTGTCGCTTACGCCCTTTCAATATAAGTAGGTTTTCAGCGAAGTTTGCCCCCTCCCCCCGCGCCAGTGCGGCGGTGCAGGCCGCTTGGACCTACAATTTCAGATTTATAATTCACCACTGCGTCGTGTTAATCATTATTCCCTCATGTGACAGACTTTCACCTTAAATTTAATTATTATTTTCATATAGATAATTATGACATATTAGGACACTATTTATAGTTACCTAACGAGAAAAACTAATCGATCAATAACAATTATTATTATCTTTACACGTTTTTATTATCTATTTTAATCCGTGAAAATTAGAGTATAAAAGCTAGTAAATATTTCCAATTCAGTACTCCTCACTCATCCATCATGAGACACTTCCTAGTCGTATGTGCCGCAATAGTCGCGGCTGTGGCCTTACCCACAGACTTCACCGTCGACCGTGACAGCCCATTTGACTACGACGATGCCTTGCTGGACCCCGCGAGACACCCGGATGGCTTCACCACCAACGTCAACTACACCACGGAGCGCCTTCCCTTCGGACAAGCAGGCTTCGCTACTCTGAACGGAGGTACTCACGGAGGTAACGGGGGAGCTGTGTGGACCGTCTGGGACCCCTGGGCACTTAGGGATGCTGTCAGCGGCAATGAGCGCAGGGAAGTTTTTATTCGCGGGCGCATCGACATGACGCTCATGTTTGAAAACTCTCCAGGAGTGCGGTTCAACGTTGGAAACTACAAGACCATCACTGGCACTGACCGCAACGCTATGATTTTTGGCGGAGGTCTGGTGATAAGTGGTATCCGTCAGGTCATCGTCCAAAATATTAGATTCCACAACGCTCTGAACTATGCCCCAGGAGAAAGGCCTAATGGAAGTGGTGGCATTGTGTCAATGGTTCCTGGACCGTTCTCTACACTCGATTCCCTCGATGTTCGTAACAACGCTGAATACGTGTGGATCAACCACTGTGAGTTCGCCGACGACCCCTGGGTTTCAGCTAACACCCCAGACAGCATGAGGCGTCACGACGGTCAGCTCGACATCACTCAGGGTGCCAACTGGATCTCTGTCAACGACTGCATCTTCAGAAACCACAACCATGTAGCGCTAGTCGGAAACAGTGACAACAACGCCAACATAGACAGGAACCGTCTCAAGGTCACGTGGTACAACAACTGGTTCCAAGGAGTCAACCAACGCTGCCCATTTGTCCGATACGGTGAAGTGCACGTCGTTAACAACTTATACACTGACATCGGTTTCTACGGAGTGGGCGTGGGCACTGAGGGGCGCGTGTACACGGAGAGGAACTCGTTCATCAACTGCAACCGCGCGTGGACCGGAGACACGCCCAGCGGCGCCATGCAGCTAGACAACAACAGGCTTGTGAGCAGCGGCTTCCTCAACCCGCCCTCGCTGTCGGTGAGCTGGCGGCCCTACCACTACTACCGCTTCGCGGCGCGCGACGCGGCCGCAGTCGAGGCACACGTCAGGAGGTTCGCAGGACCGCGCTAATTCAATGAATTTTATTACTTCTGCCAAACTACAATGGAATTTTCAATACAATGAGCAATAAATAGTTCCTTGTTTGATTTCAAGTTTTATAGACAACTTGCAGGTCCTAGGACAACTAAATAATATGATAGGTACCTATAATCTTATTCATAACGTTTTATTCAATCTTGAAGATCCTGAGTGTGTACCTACATGGTCAAATAAAATTTAGAGTCCGTATAAGATATCAAAAAAAAAAGGAATTCTCGTAGGTGAAGCTTCGGTCAGAATGTGGCAGTAGCAGTGTGGCAATAATCTGTACTACAAGAAAATGATATTTATTCAAAATGAAAAGTACGATTGTATCGTGAGGTCATAAAAATGTGCTGTTTTCATGCTGATACATTTTTTCAATATGTACATCATTAGTGAATAATCAGACAGGATTGAAGTTAATTTTGTTATTCGTCAATTTTTTATTCTGATATGATATTTTTTCTGATTATTTTGCAAAATAATAATGCATTAAAACTATAAATCAATATTATATATTCCATAAAAATGTCTTGCCCAGATTGTCAGAGATTTGGTTTCAACTATCAGGAATACGGTCTTCGTAAACATTTCTATAAAAAATATTTTTTGGGGATAAATGAGTTACATAAACGTAAGAGTAAATTTAAATTTACTTGCAATGTGTGAATGCAGTTCGTGTGTACCTAGTGCAGTATCTGTGCTTTTATTCACATGGAATGGCACTATGATACAACTGCTGAAATTAATCTACAAGATTATGTGAACAAGAGACGTAAACATGTCCCTAGAGCACATGGAGAAGTGTAGAAAAGAAATAGTATCTGTGTTATGAACTTTGTAAAAGAAACACTCAGGTACATAGGTAGAAAAGAAAACACAACGTATGAGCCGATCGGCCGAAGCGAGCGTACCCCGGCCGCTGCCGACAAGTGAATCAAAAGATATCTACACATTGTAATTATTTAAAAAAATAAACCAAAACTAGGTTAGGTCGTTTAAGAACATATTTATAAATATAATATCTAAGGAAAAGTCCATGACCATATGAATCAATAATTTTCTTCTGTTGTGAATTACAAAAAGAATCTAAATCGCATCCTAGACTAAAACTACACACAGTAGTTGGTCGACAAGAACTGAACATATACTCGCTTTACACTTGCTTAACGGTGAAGGAAAACATCGTGACGAATCCGGCATGTTTGAGGACCACCATATCCGAGGACATGTGTCTTCCGTGGAAGGACCTGGGCGCCCACCACGATGTATCTGCCCAAGAAAACTACCCTAACGAATTAATTATGCGGGGGTGTCACGACCCTCAGTCAAGCGGAAATATGACTTCAAAAGAGATGTAGGTATATATCTCACACATATAAGTAAAGCCGAAAGTGTGTTTGTTACTTCTTCATTCTCAAACGTTCGACCCAAATTATAATTCGTCGGTCTTCAAGTCGAGAATAAACCGGTTTCTTCTAGACAAGCGCGCTAGATCGTAGATTACGTATGCTTGGAGTCCGTCACCACTTTATTCCACGTCAAAAGTACCGCGGCACGTCACCACAAAGTTTCACAAATCATCCAACGTTGTGATATTTATCTCCTCGCTAAATCGATAATCAAAGTTGAAACACATCAACGAAAATAATTGCATTCCAATTCGTTTTATTTTTATTTATTTATTTATTTTTTATCTATACTTATAAATCAATTCAGTAAAATAGGCCGTCACCTCACTAATATTACAATAGAAAGTAATGTGTGTATGTGTATGGATGGAAGATAGAGTCTTATTTCTTGTCATTTACACTCAAACGAATACGCCGATAAGGACAAAGTTTGAATTGCAGATAGATTGATTAAGTTACTCTTTGGGTGATTGAGATTCAGATTCAGATGTCATTTATTCGCATGTAGAATGGGTAGATCTTAATTAACATAAAGTTTCACAATTACAACCTTACATACGCTTAGGTACGCAAATATTACATATTATTCTTAAATTCATATAGAAGGTACTTGATTAAAATTCATTAAATATACTATTATTTCTTATAAATTTATTATTTTTCGTGGTAAACATGAAATCTACAAGCTGTTTTGTCGAGAAACTCCTTTACTGTATAAAAACTCTCACTGATCAACCACTTTTTCAACTTCGAGTAAAATTTGCAGTTGGGTAATTCTAGTGGGTTGGGTAAAAAAGCGAGTGTGGCTCAGCGGTTCCAGTGTCTGCTTTTCATCCAGACGCAGCCTGGTTCGAATCCACCCTACACCAATGACTTGTATTTTCAAGTTTTGTGTGGATTAGCACTCGCTTAACGGTGAAGGAAAACATCGTGAGGAAACCGACATGTTTGAGGACCACAATATCCGAGGACATGTGTCTTCCATGGAAGGACCTGGGCGCCCACCACGATGTATCTGCCCAAGAAAACTCCCCTAACGAATTAATTCTGCGGGGGAGTCACGACCCTCAGTCATGAGGAAATATGACTCAAAGAGAAGAATTGTAGTAAATGATTAGGAATGGAATTGTAAATGAGAGGCGCCATGTAAATGCAGTTTTTTCGAAACAACTCTAACGAAGGCACCGGCATTTTAAGTTGCTCCTGAGTGACAAAACGATTGCTCAGGCTAGAATAGACAGGGAACAGAAATGAATTAGCCCGCATGAATTTAGCAATTTCAAGAATGTATATACACGGAGCAGTTTTAAGAGACAACGAGACTTGAAAATAGGTTGGCAAGACTCAGCCCATTTCATTAGGAACATGGCCCTGACTCATTTTTTCTGTGCTATAAAAACCTTTTCCACAGCGCTTGAATTCCCCCATGCTATGATACCGTACTGAATCCTATACTATGGCCTACTACTATGGGGTAACGCTGCAAATGTTCAGAGTATTTTTGTCTTACAGAAGAGAGCTGTGAGAGCCATATATAGATTAGGTTGTAGAGAGTCACTAAGGGAAGTGTTTAGTAAGATAAGAATACTTACTTTGCCAAGTCTATATATTTATTTGAATTTTATGCATGTTCGCAAAACAATTCACCAATATAAAAAAGTTGACAATGTTAACAAGCGCGCCACTAGGCGAAAAGATGAACTAATAGGCTGTTTGACAATGCGAAAAATAAAGTGTCAATTGCTGACATCCGTATATAATGTGAGTGTAGAAGTGGTTATTTATTACCGTTAGTTGAAAATAATAAATAATATATTAAAAAATCCATAAATTAAAATGCATATTTTTAAACGCTTGTCACGTGACACAAAACGCTCCTGATTGGTCGAGTTTATAATGACGTCACAAGCTTGTCAACATTGTTTGCCTACATGTGTATTATTATATTTCGAAACATATTTGATAAGATTTCATTATTTTGTGTGATTTGTTAGCGAAATTTTACAAATTCCATCAAGAACTTTTACCATGAACCACGATTTTGTAAAAACAGACAGCGGAAACCTGCCCCAAGTAGACGCAATCATGGTCGGATTATATTTCAAAAATAATTACGATTATTATGCTGCGGAGCTAAAAAATTTATAAACAGCAAAGTAATAACACCTAAATGGTAACTTAAATTCTATCATAAGGAAGTGAAATGATGATAAACTTCTTGCTAAAACGCTTTTTGTACTGATAGTAAGTAATTAACCATGTCATTTTTCATCTGTAAAAAACAAACAAGTTAGTCTGGAACCTTTAGTGCAATGCTTATTGAAATCTTAAGACTGTATGTAGCTACAATTTTTATATAATATTATGCAAAACAGCGGAATAGAAATGAATAGAAATGTTCGAAGTGATTTAAGTGAGACATTTTGCAAACAACATATAAGTACATATTATAACCTCAAATCCATAAAAAAGATTAACATTCTAAGTGTAATAAAGCATTTCAAAAGTACCTATCAATATTACGTTTACTTATGTACATCGAAATAGTCTTCATAGAAGAAAATATTTGTAATATTCCCTATGTCATTGTTATCCCTCCGAGAAAGTTGCAGCCACTTTCGGTGCACTTGGACATTCTTTTGAACACTTATAAATAGTTTGTTCGGAGTTTTTATTGACGTATTTGTATATTTTGGAACTGCACACAATTTGTAACTAATTTTGTAGCACATTAATCACTAAATTCAATCGCACTTTCGTCATTTGTTTGCGTATTGTATGTGGATGATATGTGCCACAGATCTCAATACAGGTTAGTGACGTCACCGATTCGATTGCAGCGCCATATTGACAAAGTAGCGTTTTGGCGAACTATTTAAATATAGTATTTTTAATTTGATATTTTTCCGAAAATATGTACCAGAATTTAAAAATACACTTTATACTAGGTTTCTTAACCCCTAAATAAAAATATGAAATGGATTTTAAAACCAGTCAAGGAGCGTATTGTACCCTGTTCTAGGCTTGCTTAAAATAAGAAAAAGCTATGTAGTAAATAGTGTAAAACTTTATAATCATGTACCTGAAGCACTCAAAGAAATGAATAATACAAAATTTAAAAAACATTTAAAAGAGCTATTAATTCAAAAAGCATACTAATAATATAATTTAGTAATAATTTCGTTTATTTACTGTTCAAAACTTAAATGGTAGGCTACAGATTATTAGAAAATTGGTCTTAGAACTATCATGCATTATAATATACTTATAAAACTTAGGGCTAATTGTAATGAGCAATACATTCCATAATAATGAGTTAGAGAGTGCGATATAATACCATTTCTAGATACATATGAGTCCCTAGTTCCCACAGTAGGATTCCCTGTGTTTGTGGGAGCTAGTTCTCTTCCAAGGTGCATTATAATTAAAGTGAGAGTAAAGTGTTCTGAGTGTATAAGTGATGAAAGATGGCGAGATTGAGGATCCCACCACCAAGTGTGTGTGTTTGTCGTGAATAAGTTATGCTTGTTTTGTTTTAACTGAATTATTAGATTGACTAATGTAGGTACATTTACCTACATATAACTATGGTGGGGGTCTGAGTACCACCAGGCATTTAAGCTGGGAAGACAGACCCTACACGTGAGTGAGATCTTATATGCGTGGGAGAGTGTAATTCCTGGGGTGTGTGGTTATCACGCATTTGTTATTGACTAGGAAACAAATCGGAGTAAATCCTCCGTATCCTTGTAATTTAGGGTAGCCAGATGTGCCTTGACAAGTTTTTTACATACATATTTCTTGCAGTTAACAATGGTCAGTATATTATTAAGACGTCGGTAAAGGAGAGGTCCCATTATTCTGTAGCATTTCCTTCCCATATCTGTTTTTAAGGCTGGTATAGTCCATCTAAGTGTTCGTTTTTGTGTTATGTCACATGATACAGATTTGTGATATCTTAGTGTGCAAGCTTCTATATATAATTGTCGAACCCTGAGTTGTTTAGTTTCGCTATATAGCGCATCAGTTGGATGTCTATAATGTTTTTTGTGGGCTACTTTAAGAACTAACCTTTGTGTTCGTTCTAATTTGATAAAGTGTGATACATTTGCACATCCCCAGGAAGTAATACAGTAATCTAATCTATTGAACTAATCTATTGAAAGTTTTTTAAAAGACGAGGGCTTCTCTGCTTTATCTGTTAGTTTGTAAGATTACTTTAAGTAATGATATATTTATGTTGTATAAATGATATTACACTTGATTTATATAATTATGTACTGAATTGACTATCATAAGTGTACTTTTTTGTACCTATATTGATGAACAAATGAAATGAAATGAAATGAATCACTGATACCACATGGGCGTGATATACGAACAGGACAGTATTTATAGGAGCACACCGTCGCAACCTCCTAAGTGCAAAAGAAAAACTGTGCAACCTATTCGTTATCATATCGATATGATTCTCCCAGGTTAAATGGGCATCAATATTAATCCCTAAAAATTTTGTATAATCTACTTGTTCTAAAACGTGATCTCCATATTTTACAGTTATGTTATTTTTTGTGCTCTGTAATGTCTGAAAATTAATAAGTTCAGTTTTGTTAAGATTTAATTTTATTTATATCTAGCCAACGAATAATTTTTGTAAGGCAATTTTCAGTATCATTTATAAAATTTGGAATATTCTTACATTTTAGTATTATTGTAGTGTCATCTGCAAAAATAATACTACTGTGTTCTATGACTGGTGTTACCAAGTATGGAGATAGTTTAGACCCTGAGAATAATAGATTTAAATTTCACGTTTAGCCCTTATTATAGAAAGAAAATATAAAGTCTTACAAAAAGTGGGCGCACTAAAAGATAAAACTGAGTTTTTATATATTCCGATGTCGTCTAACCAATATATATATATACATAGTTGAATACACAGTCACGGTAATAATATGATATTATTACCGTGACACAGTGGTTAATACCGCGGAGCACTGTTTATTATTTCAATAGTGAATTCCCACGGTTTCGCTTGCGTTGTTTCGGGATACATAGATACTATATTTAAATACTACCATTTTCTGTACTACCGCCATATCTAAATTACGATGATCCGTCCGTGAAAGATAAACAGATTGGCAAACACACAATGAGGCTTTTATTAATTGATATGATTTCATGTCTCCTGTATTTGAATCCGACCACAAACTTTTAACAATTATTTCACTGCATACTAGCAGTGTGCTAGCATTGCTGTGTTCCGGTTTTAAGACCCATAATTTTGGTGAAAGTCCTATAAGTATATATAACCCTATATTATTATGATTGGACACTTGACTTTCATAATATGACTAGCTGATGCGCGCGACTTCGTCCGCGTGGAATAGCTGTTACCATAAAAACGGTTCTAGTGAGACATAGACATATACTGATGCGGACATTTTGTTAGATTATTTTAAGAGAAATAATTCTTTCATACACATTTTTTTGATATCTTGAACCGTTTTCGCAGCGCATGCAACGGAAGCCCTAAAAGATGAATAATTTTCCCCGTGTTTTCCACATTTTCTATTGTTTCTTCGCTCCTATTAGTTGCAGCGTGATGTTATACAGCCTAAAGCCTTCTTTGATAACTGGTCTATCTAACACAAAAATAATTTTTCAATTCGCAACAGTGGTTCCTGAGATTAGCGCGTTCAAACAAACAAACAGACTCTTCAGCTTTATTATATTATTATAGATAAGCACAGCGAGGTGACTTGCTGAATTTAAAACTCTAGGTACATTTATAACTGCACTTGAAATAGGCGAGCCTGCAGCTCAACTGTGATAGCTTCTTATTTGGTAAAATAAATAATAGTATTTGGTATAATAGATAATATGTTTATTCTCAGTTCAAATCAAATATACTTTATCTTATAGGTCTTCATACATAGGTATACAGTAAAATTGAAATAAATAAATAACCTCTTACTGTCGATTATGATCATACATTATAAATTATATTGCAGTTAATCGCTATGATAACAAAACAGCTTTGCCCATTAACATAGATAATATCTGCATGATATAATCTTAATTAAATTTAATTTATTATGTAAGGACAGGGGTACACATCATAGCAGCTGTAAAAAACGTACTACATAATGACCTAAATTTTTTGTAAATAATATATTAACGTTTTGCCAAGAATCATATAAATGTCACCATTAAAAAGCAATAAATTAATAATATAAATCAAGATATTATAGCGATAATTTTCTTGAATCAAAAAGTAGGTAAAAATCAATCATATTAATCATATCGTAGGTACATAACTTTCTTAAA
This sequence comes from Macaria notata, assembly GCA_927399415.1. Taxonomy (NCBI): domain Eukaryota; kingdom Metazoa; phylum Arthropoda; class Insecta; order Lepidoptera; family Geometridae; genus Macaria; species Macaria notata. The sequence goes on along the minus strand of OV656725.1, from coordinate 7,058,607 downwards.
TTAAATCCGTATACTTATATACTATACGATTTAAAAACAACGGACAATTATAAATTTTAATGTACACTTATCTTTATATTTAAATCCAATATATAAATTGATGTCGCCCGAAAGAAAGACTAGTGGGACTTTTGAAGTTATTCTTCCATCATGAAGATTTTTGTAGTTTGGTTGGCCGTAGCTGCCGCAGTCACAGCAATGCCAACAGACAAAAGTAAAAATGGTGTGATCGGGTACGTAAGCGACGTCATTATTGATGCTGCTAACTTTACCGATGGACGCATTCCTCACGGGCAGGCTGGCTTCGCCGCCATGAACGGAGGCACCACTGGAGGGGCCGGGGGCTCCACCTGGACCGTGTGGGACCCCTGGGCGCTCCGGGACGCCATCGGACACAGCGAGCGCAGGTTGGTGTACGTGCGCGGCCGCATAGACCTCACTGCGCTGTTCACCGGCTCGCCGGGCGTGCGCCTCTCCGTGGCCAGGGACACCTCCGTCATCGGCGGAGACAGCAACGCTATGATCTTCGGTGGAGGTCTCAGAGTGCTTCAAAACAATGTCATCATCCAAAACATCAAGTTCCACAACGCTCTGTCATACGCGCCCGGCGAACAACCTGACGGTAACGGCGGTATCCTCGCCATGGTCCACGGAGATTTCTCAGAAGTCGACAATATCGGCATAGAACGCGCCGAGCATGTATGGGTGGACCACTGCGAGTTTGCTGACGACCCTTGGATCGCTCTCAATACTCAGGGGAACATGAGACGCCACGACGGACTTATCGATATTATTCGCGGCGCAAACTGGATCACGATTTCAAATAACATATTCAGAAACCACGACCCCGTCATGTTGGTCGGCCACGCGGACACCAACGCCGCCCAGGACGTCGGCAGGCTGAAAGTTACTTACTACCTGAACTGGTTCCAAGGTACAGTGCAACGTAACCCGAGAGTGAGGTTTGGTGAAGTTCACGTCCTCAACAACTTATACACTGACATCCACTTGCTTGCCATCGGCGCGGGAGTGGGCGCGCTCATCTACGGGGAGAGGAACGTGTTCATCAACACGCCGCGAGCCTGGGGCTTCATCAACGCAAATACCAACCCCATGGGCTACTTCATGAATGTGGAAAACCGCCTCATCAACAGCAACTATGACTGGGGGGTCCCCTCCTATGGAGTCACCTGGAGGCCTTCCAACTACTACTGGTACTCTGCCATGGACGTCAACAATGTAGAAGGACATGTGAGAACATATGCTGGCACTAGGTGATATACAACAAGCGGAATGCGGATAATACACGGAAAGTAGTATTTGATAGTAAAATGATTAAATGACAGTTTTAAAACAACAAAGTATAATTAATCAGTTAGCAATTAATTATGACAGTTTCTAACCCCAAAAAAATATCGATATTTTTTTTTGTGTTCTTAATCCCTAAAACAATTATAATCCGATATCTAAAATATATTACATATCAAAACAACAGTAAAAAAGTAGCAAAACATACACACAACATTGCTCAGCATTATTGCTAAGTAAAATACAAAGATAACCAGTAATAAATAAAAAAAATAAAAAAGCTTTTATTTCCATAACATCCGAATTTCAAACAGTTTTTTTACATTTGTGTTAGTTAATTTGTTTAAGATTTATGTACTTTCATTCAATTATTGGTTAGTTGAGTTGTGTCTTTCTTGTTGTAAGGTCCGCCTGTGGCGGAAAAAGTCTCCTCCAATTTTTCTTCTGGTTGTAGCTGTCCAATTTCAGTGGTTATAGCAATTCTTGAGAGTAATATTTCAGGCATTTTTTAAATTATTTGTTTATTTAAGGATTTGTTCTGAGACATGTATCGTATTTGTTGCTTTTTTTAATAACTCTGAATATATATTATTCTTTGTTGATTTCATTTTTAGTACCTCTTCTCTTTCCGAGATGGTGTTGAAGTTGCATATCCTTAAATTCGTATATGAAAATATATTCTCCTTGATTATGCATCGTCTCAGTTTTCAATTTTACATTATAAAGCCTGCTCTATATTTTCATGCGATTGACAGTTGATTTTGTACCAATGTTGATGTTTTTTAGATGATATTGGAGGGTGGTCAACAACCCCCGCCGCGGTGACCGGCCGTTCTGGGGGGGATACTGTGTTGTTCTTGTATTGTACTGCTTATTATGTTGTTGACGGCGCAGTGATATTTATAGCGGTTTGAAGTAGCGGAGCCGTTTGCTATTCTCCCGATGTCTCCCCGGACGAAATGCTAGTGGCAGGGACCGAGTGCTCAGCCTGTTGGCTTAGGTATTTAGCTATGGTATTTTGACAGCTGGTATTTTTCTTGTTTTTCTTAAGCCTACTTTTTTTAGCCGCTTGGATATTTGGCACCGTCTTAGGGAAACCTTCAGTTGTGTACAGGCTTCCAGTTTGACTAGGAGGAGTTATTTCTAGCTCTCGTTTTTTGTTGTCCCGCGGTAGATCTCGTTGGTTTACTTCTTTTGTACTCGGGGCCTCATGGACTACTAAGCGATCGTATTTAATAAATGCTTTCTTCCCTCCCTTTCTTTCTTTTTGAAGTAGTTCTTGTAGTTGCTTTCTTTTCTCCAAGACTTGAGGAGGATAATCTTGTTTTAAATATATATCTTTGTTTTTCAGTAAATATTTGTTTTTCCAGATTTGATAACCAGTATTGAAGTTTAATTGCTCGGTGAAAATGATCAGTAACTTTGCAACAATCCTAAGGTCATTATGTTTATGAAGGCTTGCACGTAGTCAGTACATTATTGAGCTCCTGACACCTACGGTCTCTGAATGTTAACACCTGACACACAATCTGGCGATGTCAATGGCAAAGTTGTGCAACCCGTCGATCATGATGCGTGTGTAGGGGGATAAAATGATAATAAAAAAACCTACTTCTTATTGTGCTTCGGCAGAGCACAAACTGTTTTATTGTATACTAGCGACCCTGCCCGGCTTCGCACGGTCACATATGTACGATATATGTATACTTAAAAACCGTTTTCTTAAAACTATGTGATAAAAAATACATCAAAACCCGTTGCATAGTTTTAAAGATCTATGTTAGTAGATCTAGTTAGTCCGCCCGTACATTGCCTTAGCCGTCTATATCGCTTCAAACTAAGATATTAAATTGGATAAGGATTCCTGCTATATTGGTAAAAATCGCTTATTTCTCGTAATAAGTAAAAGATAAAAATTGATAATTGTGGGTTATCCCAAAGCGATACCTAAACATCGCGGACTTTTTAACCGACTTCCAAAAAAGGAGGTTATCAAGTCTTCTGAAAGTTTATCTTTTTTTTGTGGATATGTTACGCGATTTCTCCGTTGTTTATCAACCGATTTCAAAAATTATTTTTTTTTCGATGAGGATAGTTAGTAACAATTTTTATGGGACCGAGATGGTCCCATAAAAATTGTTACTAACTATCACATTTTCCATTATTTCTTCGCTCCTATTAGTTGCAGCGTGATGTTATAAAGCCTAAAGCCTTCCTCGGTAAATGGTCTACTAAACACAAAAATATTTTTTCAATTCGCACCAGTAGTTCCTGAGATTAGCGCGTTCAAACAAACAAACAAACACACTCTTCAGCTTTATAATATTACTTAGTATAGATTTTATCTCCTTTAAGGGTAGAATTTATCAAAATCTTTTCATAGCGAGCGCCTACGTCATAGTAGCTTTATGCATGCAAAGTCTCAGCCCGATCGGTTTAAAATTGACAAAGTTTCATACAAACTTTCATCCCCTATTTTATCCCCTTAGGGGTGGAATTCATCAAAATCTTTTTATAGCAAGCGCCTACGTCATATTAGCTTTATGCATGAAAAGTCTCAGCCCGATCGGTTTAAAATTGACAAAGTGTCATACAAATTTTCATCCCCTATTTTATCCCTTTAGGGGTGGAATTTATTAAAATCTTTTCATAGCGAGCGTTTACGTCATAGTAGCTTTATGCATGCAAAGTCTCAGCCCGATCGGTTTCAAATTGACAAAGTTTCATACAAACTTTCATCCCCTATTTTATCCCCTTAGGGGTAGAATTCATCAAAATCCTTTCTTAGCGGATGCCTACGTCATAACATCTACCTTCATTCCAAATTTCAGCCCGATCCGTCCAGTGGTTTGGGCTGTGCGTTGATAGATCACTATATCAGTCAGTCAGTCAATCAGTCACCTTTGAGTTTTATATATTTAGATTCGTATGGACATGTAGTATGGCCCTTTCTTGTATATTTCCAGTATTGGCTCGGGAAGTACTATTTAAATGTTCTGCGTGGATTTGGATCTATTGTGTAAAGATTGGGATTTTTCCTGACGAAGAAAGCGTTTTCATATAAATAGATACACGGCAACGAAAGAATTTTTCTTTCTTTTGAAATGTGATCTACAGCTGGAACTAATATTAATGTTTACAATTATTCGGATGCATTTTTTTTTGCATAACGAATATCTGTTGAACGTCGGTGCTGTTTCCCCACAATTTTACACCGTAGCGTAGCCAGGCAAAAGCATAGGCGTAATATGCTGCTAATGCTGTTTCAATATTTGTATTGATTTTAACAGGTTCACAGTCCACAGCCCATATATGGGCTGTAAGCCGAAAGCGTCACAAGTCCACAGCCCGCATATGGGCTGTCCGCCTTAATGATTTCAAAGGAGTGTTTTAAGCTGGACTCTGAGTGAATGTCTTATTTTAAACGTGGACTCGGCAGGATAGATCCTAAGCTACAAAAAAAGTCGCGGGACATGGAGAAAGGCGTTTATTTTTTCTTAGTAAAGGACTTGTAAAAAGAAAAACTGTTTATTGGAAAAAAACATTTTATTTGTGAGCTACCATGAAACATTCAAGGCAGTACGGTTTTACACAAACATTGCAGACTTGAGAAACTTTTTTCGCTAAATTTGTAGCAACTTTCGGCGCATCACCCAGCGCTCGACGTGATGCGTAGCATCCGCCACAGCGTCGTCTAACCAGTTTTCCGTCATTTTTCTCAATTTCTTTGAGGAAATGTTTGGTTTGAGATAGGGAAGTCTGTGAAAGGGTTGAATAAGATGTGCTGGGAGTAGGGTGCAGGTTCTTGTGTCATTGTGTCATCATTGGTCACACTCGATGGTTGATGTGCCATTGGGCTATTTACCTGAAGCAGTTTCTTCACTATCTCCATCTCTCCTTGCAATATTGTGCGCTTATTACGAGGATTTAATTTGTTGTATAGGTAAATGGCATTGATAACTGCCACACCAAAGAGTACATCGACTGCTATCTTCTTGTACCATGTCAATGATTTTCGAATTGGGGAGTAATAGCTGGTCAGTTCGTCCGACAGATCTATTCCTTTTTTCCGATCATTGTAGTCTAAAATCATCTTTGGTTTGAGACGTGGATCCCTTCCTGCCGACATCGACTGTTCCTCGCCATTTGATAAATACAAGTACAACTGTCATTGTCAACGAAAACTAAAAAAAAAGGTTTTTTTTACTACAGCCCATATGTGGGCTGTGGACTTACAGAGAGATTTTTTGATAAGATTTGCTTCGTAAGTCCACAGCCCACGTATGGGCTGTAGTAAAAAAAAAAAACTACCCCCAAAAAAAAAACTTATATTGCCAATAAACCATTATTATATACCATATATTACTCAATTTAATCAAAACATACACTGGACTTGGGGAGTACTATATACACTAACCGCCGGACTGTGAACCTGTTAAGTATAAAGAGAGCGCAAGTGAATTGAGACATTTTAGTTTTTAGTATTGATATGTGTTCTTTCCAGTTCAAATTTGTATCCATATCTGTTTATCTCTTTACCTCATATTACAAACATACACATGAGTAGTAAACATACACAGCGTTTCGCTTTAGCATTCTATGGCAATGATGGCTTCAATAATTGCTAAAATACAAAAGTAAGTAACTAAAACACTGTTAGAAATTGTATTTATTTTCTGATAACTTTACATAGGACCTCAATGTTTTTCATCTACATTTTAACTACTAAGAATAAAAACCATTTATTGTAACATGAAAACTTTAATTAGACAAAAACAACCAAAAAATTTATAATTATAAATCATTAGTAAAGTTAAAGTTTCTTGTCACAGCCCGGCCCCAGCTCAGCATGTGCTAGATGCAAGCTTCCAGCGCTGGTCTTCCGTTGGTCTACTATTACTAAGGTCTCAGTGGTAACTTCTACTTATCCTTTTTGTGACACATAAAGATTATGTATTTATTTTCTAGTAATTTCCATACCGTAGTGGTTAGAATATATGAAACAGTCGATGTACCTACCATGTTTATCATGCCTTTATCATGCAAAAATTCTTTGAATGAAAGATATTTATAAAAATGTAGGTAGCTCATCAACTTGTTGATATCGCATTCCATCTTCACGAGTACTAGTAAATGCCGTGGATTTTCTATTAAATTGTCTTAATATAAAATTAAATCAAATATACTCCAAGTATAGCGGGGCGTCGATGATAAGAAAAGAAAAGACACCGGGTCCCACTACAAACATTTATTTTCGGAAGCGTCTCAATAAAACAATACAGTACAGTCCGTGCGTTTCATAGTCACAAAGATTTAGGTACAAAATATAATATCACTGCGAGCCGCGTAGAGCGCAGGCGGCGCGCTCCTTAGTTTCCGTGCGACTGACTTTGCTGATTCTCTCGGAGCGTCGCATGCGCTCTCTAGCGGGGGGACGGGGCGAGGGGCTAACGTTTGGGATGCGCGCTACACAAGACTATTAACTGTGTAAACTTATTTTTTTAATACTTAACTAGGTAGTGGACGTCTGCGGCTTTGGTTGCATATTTCAGAATAAAAAGTCTAAGACACTCTTAAGACCTCATACTACCTGTATACCAGCAACCATGCTGATCCGTTTAGCCATTTTTGCGTGATAAGCATGAAAATAAACAGATAAACAGACAGGAGGTCTAGGAATTGTTGGAATATGTTGTGGTAGCAATTAGATCTCCATTTTTTTTTAAATATCTTTAATGTTCAGACTTTCGACCCTTTTCAGCTATATTATACGTATAGATAGATGAATGGATATAGATATGGGGCCTTATTACAAAACGTGGTTTAAATACCATTGTTTTAGTTGTTCGAAGATTGTCTGTCTATTGTCAAATTTATCAAACTGTCAAATGGTACCAAAGTTAAATCAAAGTTCCAATTTGAAGTTGACATTTTGATTGCTTGAATGTGATGTCTGAACAACAAAAACCCACTTTTTATTTTCAAAGTTCTGGACTTATATTTATACCGCGTTTTGTTATAAAACAGAGACTTGTGTCATTTCATTAATATTTTGTCTGTTTAATTAGTCTATGTTTGTTTGAATGTTTATGCTCTTAGTTGTTCGTTCGTATGTCGTTTATATTTATTGTGTTATTGTTTCTAACTCGGAGGAAATATCACAATGGAGGGAGCCATAGAGATTTTGAGCGTGGCCACTTTTTGCTAGTGTGCAGTTACAGATTTGCATTAGTGTGTGTGACTAGTGATGTGACATTCCCATCAAGTCTATCGATGGAAAATTGGTGAAGTGAATAAAAATGCATGTATTTTAAAGTAATGTTTCGAAATGTTTCGAACACAGTCTGGAATATTTTGTTGGCTCCCAGTTATCACGCCTAACAGCTTTGATCCACTCACTTCTCATTTCTGGACATTTTGGAAACCTAAAAATTAGTTGTACGTTAAAAGAAAAAGGAAACGATATGTACATAATTCAGTGTAAAAAAATACATTTAGTTATGACATAACATTACATGTACTTAGGCACAATTTTATCAAGATTAGAAGATATATCTTTTATCGATATATCGATAAAACTAAAATCTATGGTACGGACATCACTAGAATTGATGCTTAAATTATCTTTTAACACTTTTGCTGTTTTAAGACAGTTTTAGACATTATCTTGACCCAAATCACATGGATGTATATAAACTAAATTGTTAATATGATGGTACAATAGCATTTTGGTTAATAACATCATCAATTGAGCATTTGCAATGACTTAAACATTGTCACCAACTTACGAATGAAATGACAAATCCGGGTCTTTTACACCTCCTTTTGTAGTTCTTGATGAACATGACACTGCTGAGCACGACATAGTTTTACATTTAACTTTAAACAAATCTGTAACACCGTAAAATCACTTGATATTCTTTAAAATTCTAAAGCACAAACGCAATGTTTTGGCCTACTAGTCGGTCATAAAAAGACACGGTGCGGCGTTGCCAGCATGTAAATTTGCTATCTCTTTTACTCGTAGCTTCATTCTGAAGGAAAGACAAAGACACACTTAAGTGCTTTACACACAGACGTAAGAGCGGCAACGTCTCTATGGCTCCCTCCATTGTGATATTTCCTCCGAGGTTTCTAACGTACTGCGTATCGTTACCCGTCGTTCTCAATAGGACCAGCGCTGACTGCTCGCGGTCAGCACATGTTGAGTTGAAGCCGGCGCGCGTGTGACTAGAAAATGTGCATGTACAAAATATGTTTGTCTATTTACTTTCTGTTATATGTCAACTGTGTTCGTTTCCAAGTTTTGGTTTCAGAATAAAAATAAAATCTTTATAAAAACAGGGATATCGATTTTGACGGCGTTGGTTATGGATTGGAGCGTTAAAACGTTCCACGTAATATGTTAATAAATACAAGCACTTGATTTTTAATAGATTTATTAGAAACAAATTCGTAGCTTCTAAAATAATAATGATATAATTTTTTTTTTAATAAATGACTAAAACCATTTTGTCGCTTACGCCCTTTCAGAATAAGTAGGTTTTCAGCGAAGTTTGCCCCCCTCCCCCCGCGCCAGTGCGGCGGTGCAGGCCGCTTGGACCTACAATTTCAGATTTATAATTCACCACTGCGTCGTGTAATCATTATTTCCTCATGTGACAGACTTTCAGCTTAAATTTAATTATTATTTTCATATAGATAATTATGACATATTAGGACACTATTTATAGTTACCTAACGAGAAAAACTAATCGATCAATAACAATTATTATTATCTTTACACGTTTTTATTATCTATTTTAATCCGTGAAAATTAGAGTATAAAAGCTAGTAAATATTTCCAATTCAGTACTCCTCACTCATCCACCATGAGACACTTCCTAGTCGTATGTGCCGCAATAGTCGCGGCTGTGGCCTTACCCACAGACTTCACCGACGACCGTGACAGCCCATTTGACTACGACGATGCCTTGCTGGACCCCGCGAGACACCCGGATGGCTTCACCACCAACGTCAACTACACCACGGAGCGCATTCCCTTCGGACAAGCAGGCTTCGCTACTCTGAACGGAGGTACTCACGGAGGTAACGGGGGAGCTGTGTGGACCGTCTGGGACCCCTGGGCACTTAGGGATGCTGTCGGCGGCAATGAGCGCAGGGAAGTTTTTATTCGCGGGCGCATCGACATGACGCCCATGTTTGAAAACTCTCCAGGAGTGCGGTTCAACGTTGGAAACTACAAGACCATCACTGGCACTGACCGCAACGCTATGATTTTTGGCGGAGGTCTGGTGATAAGTGGTATCCGTCAGGTCATCGTCCAAAATATTAGATTCCACAACGCTCTGAACTATGCCCCAGGAGAAAGGCCTAATGGAAGTGGTGGCATTGTTTCAATGGTTCCTGGACCGTTCTCTACAATCGATTCCCTCGATGTTCGTAACAACGCTGAATACGTGTGGATCAACCACTGTGAGTTCGCCGACGACCCCTGGGTTTCAGTTAACACCCCAGACAGCATGAGGCGTCACGACGGTCAGCTCGACATCACTCAGGGTGCCAACTGGATCTCTGTCAACGACTGCATCTTCAGAAACCACAACTTTGTAGCGCTAGTCGGAAACAGTGACAACAACGCCAACATAGACAGGAACCGTCTCAAGGTCACGTGGTACAACAACTGGTTCCAAGGAGTCAACCAACGCTGCCCATTTGTCCGATACGGTGAAGTGCACGTCGTTAACAACTTATACACTGACATCGGTTTCTACGGAGTGGGCGTGGGCACTGAGGGGCGCGTGTACACGGAGAGGAACTCGTTCATCAACTGCAACCGCGCGTGGACCGGAGACACGCCCAGCGGCGCCATGCAGCTAGACAACAACAGGCTCGTGAGCAGCGGCTTCCTCAACCCGCCCTCGCTGTCGGTGAGCTGGCGGCCCTACCACTACTACCGCTTCGCGGCGCGCGACGCGGCCGCAGTCGAGGCACACGTCAGGAGGTTCGCAGGACCGCGCTAATTCAATGAATTTTATTACTTCTGCCAAACTACAATGGAATTTTCAATACAATGAGCAATAAATAGTTCCTTGTTTGATTTCAAGTTTTATAGACAACTTGCAGGTCCTAGGACAACTAAATAATATGATAGGTACCTATAATCTTATTCATAACGTTTTATTCAATCTTGAAGATCCTGAGTGTGTACCTACATGGTCAAATAAAATTTAGAGTCCGTATAAGATATCAAAAAAAAAAGGAATTCTCGCAGGTGAAGCTTCGGTCAGAATGTGGCAGTAGCAGTGTGGCAATAATCTGTACTACAAGAAAATGATATTTATTCAAAATGAAAAGTACGATTGTATTCGTGGGGTCATAAAAATGTGCTGTTTTCATGCTGATACATTTTTTCAATATGTACATCATTAGTGAATAATCAGACAGGATTGAAGTTAATTTTGTTATTCGTCAATTTTCTATTCTGATATGATATTTTTTCTGATTATTTTGCAAAATAATAATGCATTAAAACTATAAATCAATATTATATATTCCATAAAAATGTCTCTTTGTTTGCGATACGAAAATCTTTGTTACTGTATTACAACTAAACGGAATTTAGACGATCCTTTAGGTACCTGTGTGTCTTAAGATTATATTAAAAAAAGTGCTCGACCAATTTTCATAATGACATCTCCTCTGAAACATAATCTATGGAACAAAAATTCAATAAGACATACCTTGTGCATATAATATAACACAATTTGGTAAAACTCAGCCTGTATCTATGTATGTATATCTACCCACTGCTGAGTAAAGGCCTACTCTCCAGCACGCCATACAGAACGGTCTCCTCCCAGTCTTTATACTTATCTTTGAAATTCTCAAAGCATTACTTCATTTTTAGTGTCAAAAATATCATTTTGATTGATGTATCCTAATTAGTTGATTATGCGTGCATATCTTTGCATGTAAGATTAGATAACGATTACTTTCATTAACCTTTAATATAAGCCTCTTATAAGTCTAACCATCTGTCATCGTTTTAAATACGATAAGAAATAAGGGTGCTACAAGTTTTTTGCTTGTTTCTGTTTGTATATGCGGCTGTCTGTGTCTGGAAGCGATACTATTAAAAATATTTCGGGACATCTTGTACCGTCATGTTAGTCCTATTAGTTTGGATACCTAGTATACATAGTTATCGTATACTATACTATATGGTTTCGTGACCACGTTTCGTTTCATTGAAAACGAAAGAAGTTAAGGATAGTATAAAAAAGAAACAAATATTTATTGAAATCATATACATCTCTACTAATATTATAAAGTTGTAGAGTTTGTTTGTTTGTTTGAACGCTCTAATCTCAGGAACTACTGGTGCGAATTGAAAAAATATTTTCGTGTTGAAAAGACCATTTATCGAGGTAGGCTTTAGGCCATATAACATCACGCTGCAACTACTAGGAGCGAAGAAACAATGGAAAATGTTGAAAAAAACGGGGAAAATTATTCATTTTTGAGGGCTTCCGTTGCGTGCGCTGCGAAAACGGTTCAAAATATCAAAAAAATATGTATGAAAGAATTATTTCTCTTGAAATGATCTAACAAAATATCCGGGACAGTTTATGTCTATCTTTTAAGATTAACTCACTAGAACCGTTTTTATGATAAGAACTATTCCACGCGGACTAAGTCGCTGGCACAGCTAGTTACAAATAAATACAAAAATTGATGCATTATCCAATACTATGATTTCTTGGCATAATTATTGTCATATGTCATATACATTCTTACAAAATATTAAGGTTCACATTATTCTAAATAAATTATGTTTAATATGTAATATTATACTTTAAGAAAATAAAATTAATCATAGATTTTTGAACAAAATAAAATACGAAGTTCATAACATATATCATTTCTAGATTTTATTTTTGGAGGCATTGACTTGTTTCGAAATGCTAAGTGACTATAGTCGTTCGTCTTGAATTCCTTAAAGCTATACAACGTTTTGTCCAAAAGAAACTTATATATAAAAGTATATCCTTCATTTAGTAACAATGACAACAAGCGTTTGTTTAACATGGGGTTAAATGGCATCCTATCATAATGTCCCGCAATATTTATTTATTTATTTTTAATCACAAAGTATAGTTAAAAGAGAGAAACAACAAAGACTTGGCCTAGCTATGAGGTCACAGGTTTTGTAATTTAGGAACTCTGTCAAAAATATTTTTCAATAAAACTATTGAAATGAAATAAAAACATTTTTATTGTGAGTAACTCAGATTCATGTCGGTGGGTATATATACCATACATACAAAAAGATAAAAAAAGAAAGTACAAGAAGAAATATTAACCTTAAAGTCAGCGGCTGGTTTTTTAGAGACAATTGAAACATTGAAACATGAAGAACATATCTGTTTGTCACATATTTATCTATCTTACACTACATTATCTACCAAAAAATGTCGGAAGCATGTACCGATACACATATGTATTTATAGCAGCGATAAATTAATTAGCAACATAATTGACTGATACATCATGAAGTACCTGCTCGTGTTCTCCGCCGCGCTGGTGGCGGCGGCCCTCAGCGGCGAGTACGACCCCGCGCGCCAGCCGGGCGCTGTCACCTCCAACCCCAACTACACCACCGCCCGTGTGCCGTGGGGACAGGCAGGCTTCGCCTCCATGAACGGGGGCACGCACGGAGGCAACGGTGGCGCCGTGTGGACCGTGTGGGACCCCTGGGCGCTCAGGGATGCTGTCTCAGGCAACGATCGCAGAGAAGTCTTTGTACGCGGCCGCCTCGATCTCACTCAGCTTTTCACTGGCTCTCCGGGTGTTCGTTTCAATGTGGGCAATTACAAAAGTATCTATGGTGGAGATTCAAACGCGATGATCTTCGGAGGAGGTCTGGTAGTGAGCGGCGTTCGTCAGGTCATCATTGAAAACATTAGATTCCACAACGCTCTGAACTACGCTCCTGGAGAACAACCCAACGGAAACGGTGGTATCGTGTCCATGGTCCCCGGAGCTTTCTCCACTGTCGATGCTCTCGGAATTGACAGAAACTCGGAGTACGTGTGGGTAAATCATTGCGAGTTCGCCGACGATCCCTGGGTCGCAGCCAACACTCCCGACAGCCAGAGACGGCACGACGGTCTGCTCGACATCACGCGAGGCGCTAACATGATCTCGGTTTCAAACAGTATTTTCAGAAACCACATCTTCGTTTCCCTCGTGGGTAACGGCGACGACATGGGCCACGAGGACAGAGGCCGCCTGAAGGTGACGTGGTACCTCAACTGGTTCCAGGGAGTGAACCAGCGCTGTCCCCGCGTCAGGTTCGGAGAGGTGCACGTGCTGAACAACCTGTACACCGACGTGACTGACTACGGCATCGGCGTGGGGCACGAGGCGCAGGTGTACGTGGAGAGGAACGCCTTCATCAACACGCGGCGCGCCTGGGCCTCCGCCGGCAACGGACGCATGGCCAACGTCAACAACCGCATGGTGAGCACCGGCAGCGACAGCAGCGTCAACACCGGCGGCGTGGGCTGGCACCCAGGGCAGTACTACGCATACGCAGCGCAGGACCAGAACCAGGTTGAGAACCACGTGAGGAGGTACGCCGGCCCACGGTGAAATCTGTGTCTACTACTACGGCTCCAATCAACATTCTGAATAAATATTATGATATCTGGTACACTTTTTGTTATATAGTTGTAGCATCCTTTTCCATTCCCCCATTTCTCATGTAACGAAGACAGAGATATCGCAATTACACAAATTCATTATCTTGCCATAAAACTAGCACCAAAATCACACTCAAATCCGTTGATATACACACATGTCATGTTATTCATGTTTGATGGCAAAAACTCAATAGTACGCGTGAGTTCAACGACAGCGTGGAAATGCAGCTTGTTTTATAACTGCGGAACTGTCGTGGGTTACATACGTACTCGTACTTACACATGCAGGAAGCCGCGGCGGGCGTGGATGTAACATAACATAAATACAATACAATAAATTTATTAATAACTCCATTATTACAAGTCGTATATTAAGGGAATTTATACAGAACGCGTATGTTAAGGGAAATCTGACAACCATACGAGTAAATACGAACTCATAGGTATGTGATTAATGACATAAATTTCAATTATAGGTACTCTGTGAATCCTGTTTCCTTATAACTGAGGGTCGTGACTCCCCTGCAGAATTAACTCGTTAGGGAAATTCTCTTGGGCAGATATATTGTGGTGGGCGCCCAGGTCCTACCACGGAAGAAACCAAACATAACTTGAAAATCAAATCATTAGTATAGGGCCAGATTCGAACCAGGGTGCGTCAGGATAAAATCAGATGCTTAAACCGCCGAACCACACTCGCTTTTGAAACGTCTAGAAAATGTATTTGTTATGCTTGTGCATATCGTAATCACCGTATTACACACACAATCTCAAATACCATGTTCCGAGAAATCATTTAGTATTAAGTAGATAATATCAGATTACAACTTTATCAACAACTTGAACTCAAGTAACGACGCAAAACAAGGGCAAAGAATTAATTTCTGATGATTCCTAAGAATCTTGCATATTGCGCTGACGCAATGTCCATTTTACTAGAGATTACTCGAAACTAAAAGAGTATATACGTTTATATAACAACCTTACAAAACATATCGAGTAATAATAGTTAGCAAAGTATTTACTAAAATAAACTTATGCGTAATTTAAATAAATAAAAATATCATTACTGATTTTAACAGAGTATCTAATCATGTGTCATCATTAACGGTTTATCAATACATGTACAGAAGTAGGTATATAATTTAAGATATGCTCGTTTTTAATTAGTTATTAATACAAATTATGTTTGCCCACTTTGTATTACGTTCGGTTGAATAGGTCCTAATTATAAGTTCAGTCGAAAGGCTTTTAATTAAAACCTTACCTTTATCAGATTGTGTGACAATAATAAATTTAATGGGGATCCAAAATTGCATAATTTAATTCCTGCAGCGCCACCATCGTGCGTTTCACCATCGAACGAGGATCATTCTAGGCAAGCGCGCTAGATCGTAGATTGTAGACGTTGCTTAACATCAGGCAAATTGTATTCAAGGTTGAGCTTATCTCATGTAAAAATTATAATTATATAATAATAATTAGTCTCAGCAAAAATTGGGTACATTAGTCATATGAGGGCACATCAGTAATGGACCTAAGTACCCACTGAATACAGGCGCAGCCAATCAATTTCGTAATCTTTAATTTATACATAATCAGCATACACGGCCATATATAAATATAGGTATTATATATAAAATTTTAAGGTGCCTGACTGACTTCTTTCAACGCATAGTCCAAACCACTGAACGGATTGCGCTGAAATTTGGCATGCAGGTAGATATTATGACGTAAGCATTTGTTAAGAAAGGATTTCGATAAATTCTACCCCCAAGGGGGAAAATTGGGAAAGTAAGTTTGTTTGATTTTAACGCGAGTGAAATTGCGGGGCACCGCTAATCTTGCATAATTACAAATATAGTTATATCTAATACGATGTGGCATGGCTTTGATGAACCTTATCGTATTGACTGAACGAACGAAGAGAACTAAAAGGTACGTAACTAAAAAAAATAAAAAAATATTGAAAGTAAACAGTCACTGTCAAAATAATTAAATTTTCATTTTGCCCATATTTTGCCTCTGTACGTCGTACCTACCTAGAAGTTTGAAATTAAAAAATATACCAGTCAATTTAATTTAATAGTGTCCATATATTACATGTTTTCCATGCCCATTACGCAGGTATATCATAAATGTTTACTTCTGGCACTAAGTAAAGTTACATGTATATTGTATAACCGCCATAGTAACCTGTATTAGGCAAATATTTTTCATACATAATGTTTGAACTCAAACCAGTGTTTTTATTATGCTCTTGATTGATGTTTGTATGTTTGCTAAGTCCAGTGACCCCGGTACACAATGCCCGTGTATAGTTTCCTCGCTCCACAACACAACTCTACTCGGCCGCCTTTCGCTTTCAAGACCAAGGTCTGACTTTCTCCGCGCCTGCGCCGATGCGTGCACACTTTCCATTTTACCTTTGTATGCAATCGGTAGGATTTAGCCAAGAGCTCCTCTTCAATCCATTAATTGACTAGTAAAACCTCTTTTGATCGTAGCTGTCCCTTAATGTACCTTCATATATCAGGATTTTGTTGACAACATCAACGACATTAATAATACCTAAATTATTATTAATGTCGTTGGACAACATCCTCGAAAAGTTAGAAACAACCATCCAGAAAAACATGTATCTAAAAATAGAACAAAGAAACATGTACATCATGAGATCATAAGCGAAGGGTAACATCTGCGTTGTTTAAAACTAAATCTTTGTGCATCGAAAATAACATCCATTGATATTATAGCAAGTTATTGTTCTACCAACTGGATTTCTGTACGTTTTATGAATTTGTATATTATAATGTAGGTAGGTATGCAGAATAAAGAAGCCTGGAACCCACAACATAGGTTGGGGGAACAGTACCACCAACCTTTGATCTTTAGATAGAATTGATAGCTTTTTTATAGGTGTTTGAAATTAATTCACATAGGTATAACATATTAAAATATATATACAAATTAACATGAGATAGGCTCACG
Organism: Macaria notata; assembly: GCA_927399415.1. NCBI lineage: Eukaryota > Metazoa > Arthropoda > Insecta > Lepidoptera > Geometridae > Macaria > Macaria notata. Next base: position 7,041,601 of record OV656725.1, on the reverse strand, counting down.
CTTGACTAAAACTTGCCTGATGTTAAGCAACGTTATAATCTACGATCTAGCGGGCTTGCCTAGAAGAAACCGGTTTACTCTCGACTTGAAGACATACCCATATACATACAATTTAACGAAAAAATATGTAGGGTTACAGTTAAGTGTTTTAGAACATCAAGAGCTATAATTTTTAATACGACTTTTGGAAAATTGCGAAATAAATTGTTTCCTCATTCATTTAAGGAGGAGGCGAAAAACTTTTGTACAGAATAGGTAGGTACTTATTTTCTTGCATGTTTCCAAATGCCGTAAAACAAATGCAGTTTCTTTTGATGCCCTAAAGACTCCTTTAAAAGGTTAATTTTGGCAGTAATTATGTACCTAGTCAGGTCATAAGTATTGTCACACAGTAAAAACTTTTCTTTTAGAATGCTGGCCACAAAAAAGTTTATTGAATTCGAATTTCGAATTGTTCATGAAAATAAAAATGTATACTTTTTAGAATTTTACTCATTTTTAAATATGGAGTGGACGCTTAAAGAAGACCGTGTTGCAGTTATTGCATTGCATCGTTGCGGTTACGCGCCAATTCAAATTTTTGACATACTGAAAAATTTGAATATAACCAAAAGATTCGTTTATCGTACCATCAAACGATACAATGAAGACTCTAGTGTAGATGACAGGTCAAGAAGTGGTCGCCCTCGGTCTGTTAGGACTCCAGCAGTGATAAAAGCTGTGCAGGCGCGAATTCAAAGAAATCCCAAACGTAAGCAGAAACTGTTGGCCCTTCAGATGGGATTAAGCAGAACCACGGTGAAAGGGGTGTTAAATGAAGACTAGGGCTTCGGGCATATCGAAGAAAAACAGGACATCGTTTGAATGCTCGTCTAATGGACCTGAGACTGAAGAGATGCCGCGCTTTGTTGAAGCGGTACGCGGGAAAAAAATATCGGGATATTCTTTTTTCGGATGAAAAAATTTTTACCGTAGAAGAGAGCTACAACAAACAAAATGATAAGGTGTACGCACACAGTAGTGAAGAAGCGAGCAAACGTATTCCGCGTGTCCAACGAGGTCATTTTCCATCCTCGCTCATGGTATGGTTGGGAGTTTCTTATTGGGGCTTAACAGAGGTACATTTTTGTGAGAAAGGTGTAAAAACGAAAAGTTGTGTATCAAAATACAGTCCTGACGAACCTTGTGGAACCTGTTTCTCATATCATGTTCAATAACAAGCACTGGGTATTCCAACAAGATTCGGCGCCAGCTCATAGAGCGAAGAGCACACAAAACTGGCTGGCGGCGCGTGAAATCGACTTCATCCGGCACGAAGACTGGCCCTTCTCCAGTCCAGATTTGAATCCGTTAGATTACAAGATATGGCAACACTTGGAGGAAAAGGCGTGCTCAAAGCCTCATCCCAATTTGGAGTCACTCAAGACATCCTTGATTAAGGCAGCCGCCGATATTGATATGGACCTCGTTCGTGCAGCGATAGACGACTGGCCGCGCAGATTGAAGGGCTGTATTCAAAATCACGGAGGTCATTTTAAAAAAACTTTATTGTCATAAGAATCTATGTTTTATAAAGTTCATTTTGGTATATAAATGGTTACATAAAGAATAAAGTTGTTTCAATTATTTTATATTAAACATGTGACAGAATTAATGACCTGACTAGGTATATGTAATATTATGTTTTTCATAAATTACCTTTCCAAATCTAAGTAAGTATATCGTGTATTATCAAACTAATTTGTTATCTGCGTTATCATCATATCTTTAAATATTCTCTTTTCGGGTGTATAAATAGGTGACCAAATAACAAATTCGTAATCTCGGCATTAGACTTCTTTGCCATGAAGTATCTCCTCGTGTTGTCCGCCGCGCTGGTGGCGGCGAGATCCATGCCCACTGAGCTTTCTGGCGAGTACGACCCTGCGCGTCAACCGGGCGGGTTCACCTCCAACCCTAACTACACCACCGTCCGTGTGCCGTGGGGACAGGCAGGCTTCGCCTCCATGAACGGAGGCACGCACGGAGGTAACGGTGGCGCCGTGTGGACCGTGTGGGACCCCTGGGCACTCAGGGACGCTGTTTCAGGCAACGATCGCAGAGAAGTATTTATTCGCGGCCGCATCGACCTCACTCAGATGTTCACTGGCTCACCAGGTGTTCGTTTCAATGTGGGAAATTACAAAAGTATCTATGGTGGAGATTCAAACGCGATGATCTTCGGAGGAGGTCTGGTAGTGAGCGGCGTTCGTCAGGTCATCATTGAAAACATTAGATTCCACAACGCTCTGAACTACGCTCCTGGAGAACAACCCAACGGAAACGGTGGTATCGTGTCCATGGTCCCCGGAGCTTTCTCCACAATTGACTCTCTGGGTATCCAGTCTAACGCCGAGTACGTGTGGGTACACCACTGTGAATTCGCCGATGATCCTTGGATCGCACACAATACCCCGGATAACCAGAGGCGTCACGATGGTCAGATCGACATCACTCAAGGAGCTAACATGATTTCCATTTCTAACAGCATTCTCAGGAACCATAACTTGGTATCTTTGGTCGGAAACGACGATAACAATGCGGCCGGCGACAGGGGTCGTCTAAAGGTCACGTGGTACCACAACTGGTTCCAGAACACCGTCCAGCGCAACCCTCGAGTGAGATACGGAGAGGTGCACGTTGTGAACAACCTGTACACTGACGTCACCAGCTACGGTATCGGCGTGGGAGCCGGAGCCCTCATCTACGCCGAGAGGAACTCATTCATCAACACACGCCGCGCCTGGGGCTGGGCGTCCGGCACGCCCAACCCGATGGGCTACCTGCTCAACGACAACAACAGGCTCGCTAATAGTGGGAACGACAACGGCATCCCGAATAACGTCAACTGGAGACCCTCCCAGTACTACGTGTTCACCCCGCAGGACCCCGCGCAGGTGGAGGCACACGTCAGGAGGTACGCCGGCCCGAGATAAACATACACTTCAACGATACTGGTGTCATTTGGATTTGAACTTCACAAATAAAAACTTCTTATTTAATCATTTTTATTATTTTAGCCTATGTTAATGGTCCATTGAATTTCATATTAAGGGGTATAGAGAAGTTATTCAAACTTCGATGAAGAAAGAAAGACAAAAAGAATGATGTGAAGCTACTCGTAACAAACGATACCAATTTATTTACTCAAATAAAGAGCCGATTAGATGTGTGTTCTTAATACGTTGAGGTGATGGGTGGCGTAGGTGAATTGCTTAGTTATGTTAATTAGAGAATTTCGTGTAGAAAGCCTACAAGTAATAGTTCGCAATGAGCGAGGCTTATGTATGCAACATGCAGATAATAAAATTATGATATCAAATAACTCAAATGTAATCTATACATTTATATTTATTCAGGCGTTAAACATATATATAAATTGTACATGAAAAGTCATCATGTTAGAGTATTGATAAAATATAATGCTGTAGGTTATAATTAAACATTTAGAAAACTATTGTGAAAATAAAGACTTTTTGCCACGAAGTAACCACGATGAATGCAGGCATTTGATTTTTAACAGTAGGCCTGCACATATTCGAATAAAATAAAAATCTAAATCAAAAAATTGTGTCAAAAAGCTGGCATTCTTATAAAAACTTCTATATACTGGAAAGTGGTAAAGAATGTTGTTATTATAGACAATGCCAACAATAAATTGATATTGCAAATTCATATCCGTTTCATGTTTTTTCTAGTGATAATCGTCTTTTTTTACTTAGGTATAAACTTTATCATTTTATATTATCTTTCTGTTTATTAATCCCTCGGGATTACATAAACGTATAAATAGTAGGGAGAATGCATAACTCATCAGATAACAGACACTTCAACAAAAACTGGCCAGTAAAACGTACTCATCATGAAGTACGTTTTAGCTTTTCACGTCGCTGTCCTCGCTGTGACCGCGTTGCCAGTAGAGTTCTACGACGAGCGAGACCCGGCGAGAGCACCCGGCGCTTTCACCAGCAATGTGAACTACACCACCGCCCGTGTGCCGTGGGGACAGGCAGGCTTCGCCTCCATGAACGGGGGCACGCACGGAGGCAACGGTGGCGCCGTTTGGACCGTGTGGGACCCCTGGGCACTCAGGGATGCTGTCTCAGGAAACGAGCGCAGAGAAATCTACATACGCGGCCGCCTCGATCTCAAGCTGATGTTTACTGGCTCCCCTGGAGTGCGATTCAATGTCGGTAACTACAAAAGCATTTATGGTGGCGACAGTAATGCTATGATTTACGGAGGAGGTCTAGTATTGAGTAACGTGCGTCAAATTATCATTCAAGACCTTAAATTCCACAACGCCCTCAATTATGCTCCGGGAGAACTACCAGACGGCAACGGCGGTATTATCGGGCAAATTCCCGGTTCCTTCTCTACTATTGACTCCGTCGGCATTCAGTCACAAACTGAATATGTTTGGATTCACCACTGTGAGTTTGCCGATGATCCATGGAACTCCGTCAGACCTGAAAACCAGAGACGTCACGATGGTCTCATCGATATAGTGCAAGGGGCTAGCATGGTCTCCATCTCAAATTGCCTTTTCAGAAACCACGACATGGTGTCTCTGATCGGCAACGACGACAATAATGCATGGATGGACTCTGGACGCTTAAAAGTTACCTTTTATCACAACTGGTTCCAGGCTGTGAATCAACGGAACCCGAGAGTCAGGTACGGAGAAGTACATTTAGTGAACAACTTGTATACCAACATCAGAACCTATGCTGTAGGTATCGGCACTGGCGCTCTGATATACGCCGAGAGGAACTCGTTCCACAACACGCGGCGCGCGTGGCGCTACGCAGCCGGCGTGCCCAGCCCGCCCGGGTACATCCTCAACGTGGAGAACAGGCTCGACTCCAACAGCAACCACGAGAGCATCCCCTCGTATGGAGTCACGTGGCGCCCCTCCAACTACTACCCCTTCGCTGCGATGATTGCTAATGACGTAGAAGCATATGTCAGAAGATACGCCGGCACTCGATTGTAAAGTTTGTCATTGTCTAAACTGTATTCATTAAACAGGCTGTACAATGTACTTATGTAAATAAATAATAATGATATGTATCCCCATACTAAACTTACGCTTGTATCATGGGTACTAGATAACGGATTTAATACATACATTTATACTTAATATTGAATAGATAATATACACCTGTTTAAAAATAAAGACGTGATTGTTAACAAACTTCCATCGATTAGATATTTATGTTTACTATCTAATATGTAGGTATAAATATTTAATCTCCCCTAAATTTTTACTGATTTCAAATTAATCTTTTACTAGCTGCCCTGCCCGGTTTCGCACGGTCACATATATATGCACGACATAAACTTTAAAATCGTTCTCTTAAAACACTATCTGTTAAAAACACATCAAAACCCTTTGCGTCGTTTTGGCGGCAGTAAGTTAAGTCAGTAAACAGCAGGGCTGCCCGTACACCGCCCCGGCTGGCGTATGTACGCCATGTACGTATTATCAAATTTTCAAAATTGTTTATCATGATAAATATAGCCTATGTTCATCAGGGATACTGTAGGATTCTAACAAATCTAACGGTGAAATATTTTTTTATATCGGTTCAGTAGTTTTGGAGCCTATTTAATTCAAACAAACAAACAATAAAACCTTTCCTCTTTATAACATTAATCTTAGATAGTTTTAAATTATCGATGCTTGTTTTGGTTGGTCTCATATATATAAAGAACTAAAAGTGGGCACATATGGTGAGTTACAAATCATACTCTCGCATCATGAAGTTTCTCGTGGCTTTGTCTACCGCGATCCTCGCGGTCGCCGCCATGCCTACCGACTACAGTGAAGATTATGACCCAGCGAGAGCACCCGGCGCCTTCACCAGCAATGTGAACTACACCACCGCCCGTGTGCCGTGGGGACAGGCAGGCTTCGCCTCCATGAACGGGGGCACGCACGGAGGCAACGGTGGTGCCGTGTGGACCGTGTGGGACCCCTGGGCACTTAGGGATGCTGTCTCAGGCAACGATCGCAGAGAAGTTTACATTCGAGGCCGCCTCGATCTAACCCTGATGTTCACTGGCTCTCCTGGTGTCCGTATTGATGTTGGAAGTTTCAAGAGTATCTATGCTGGAGATAGAAATGCCATGATTTTTGGAGGTGGTCTTCGAGTCCGTCAAGTATCTCAAGTTATCATTCAAGACATTCGATTTCACAACGCCCTGAACTACGCTCCAGGAGAACAACCCAACGGAAACGGAGGTATAATCTCCATGGTTCCCGGAGCTTTTTCTACAGTTGATGCTCTCGGTATTGAAGTGAACGCCCAGTACGTGTGGGTTCACCACTGCGAGTTCGCAGACGACCCATGGGTCGCACTCAACACTCCCGATAACATGAGACGCCACGACGGTCTGATCGACATCACTCAGGGAGCTAACATGATCTCTATTTCTAACAGCATTTTCAGAAACCACAACTTAGTGTCACTGGTCGGTAACAGCGACAATAACCTCGCGCAAGATGGAGGCCGCCTGAAAACTACTTGGTACCATAATTGGTTCCAGAACACCGTCCAGCGCAACCCTCTGGTCCGCTACGGAGAGGTGCACGTCGTCAACAACCTGTACACCGACATCACCAGCTACGGTATCGGCGTGTGGACCGGCGCGCTCATCTACGCCGAGAGGAACTCGTTCATCAACACACGCCGCGCCTGGGGCTGGGCCACCACGCCCTTCCCCAACCCGCTGGGCTTCCTGCTCAACGACAACAACCGGCTAGCCAACAGTGCCACTGACTCCGGCATCACGGCTAACGGAGTGACGTGGCGTCCGTCGCAGTACTACGCCTTTGCCGCGCACGACCCCGCCAACGTCGAGGCCTATGTCCGCACGCACGCAGGCCCGCGCTAGAACATCTACTCATTATTCTACTGCCTGATTACCTATCATGTAATCTCTCTTTTTCTGTTTTTTAACAATACAAGGAATATACGAGTACCTATGTATTTTTTTATTATTTAGTAATAATTTGTTTATTTCACCAAAAACTTACGTGTACGTACATTACATATTACAAGAATACAATTGCAATCTTATGCACTGGTTAAGTACGTCAGAAGTGTACTGAGCTCTGAGCTAGATATCCAGTAAATCTTGTGTTTCAGAGCTGCAGTATCGCGCCGCGGCACACTTATTTAAATTTACAGAGATATTATTCTTAGTTCTAGTCCCTTGAATTCTCATATGGTTCATGATCGCTACGTCTAAACGCCCTGTTACAACATTCATACTTATCTAAAGGTTCTAGAATTAATTGAAATTATAATCCTTGGTATGTTACAGTAATAAGATGATTAATTATAATGAGCTCTCAATTAGGGCTTATCACTAATTAGTATAAATAATCCATCCTTGACGACATGAAGATAACTTAACATTCCGTATCTTGCAAGCAAACAGAATCATGAAGGTAATTGTGATACTATAAGCTCCTTATTTTGCGATATATTAGTGGCTTTAAAAATGAATTTATCAATTCTACTTGTCAGAACTTTTTAGATGTATTATCAGAATCATCATCATTATTGATATTATTACATGTGCGAGAAATGGTTCGAATTTCATGAAAATTTAATGTTTTCTTGGATACGGTTATTTACGCAAAAATGCGGAGAAGACATGTCGTAAATTATGTAATTTAAAAAAAATGCTACTTGTTACATCTAATTTTTGTTACATTCGTTCCGTTTAAATCATTGGTACAGTGTAAACTCTTTATAACGAAACTCAAGGGACTGAGTATTTTTTGTCGTTATAGAGAGTTATCGTTATATGGAGTGAACAAAAAAACAACCAAATTAACAAGATTTTTTAATATGTATGTCTTAGATAATAAATGCTACTACATGATTGTAGGTTTACGACTACGGTACCCAGTATTCTTGGTCGAAGAAAATCACAACCGAGAAAACAATGCGCCATACTGCACTTGTTCAAGGCAATTTAGGATAACAAAAGCTAGACTGACCTCGGATGTTTCGGAGCTTCAATGTCTTTTGTTACCTGATAACATTACATAAACAATAATAAGATATTGAATCAGGCGTTACTTTGCGGAAATCCATTGTTACTGAAACTCTGGAGAAATATGTAGTGTTTTTCCGCTGCGACTGCTCCTTAACCGACATCAAACAACAAACTTGATGGTTTTTAGGTGTGTTCCTCCATATACCACCGCCACACCTCACCTCCTAACCAACGTGGCCTCCGTGGATCTCAAGATCTTCCCAACACCGCACCTTGTGTCTTGAAGCTTTGCTGTTCTCTTTCGGCAAGATATTCTAGTCGACACGTGTTTCGCCTCTCCACGAGGCATCCTCAGGACTCGTGTTGACTCTCCGAACGTCGGACCGACGTTCGGAGAGTCAACATCTTGAGATCCACGGAGGCCACGTTGGTTAGGAGGTGAGGTGTGGCGGTGGTATATGGAGGAACACACCTAAAAACCATCAAGTTTGTTGTTTGATGTCGGTTAAGGAGCAGTCGCAGCGGAAAAACACTACATATTTCTCCAGAGTTTCAATAAACAATAATACCGATAATAAATATTTACTGTCTAAAAATATGAACACATTTCTTCGTAATTCTTCGTAATAGAGAATGGCGTATTGATATTAGGAGTGTTTCAATATGTGGGTTTTAACGCAAACCAACCAAGTTGGGCTCACTTCAACGTTATAGGGAGTTTATCGTTATAACGGATTACGTTATAAAGAGGTTACACTGTATTTGGGAAATTACTCGTTAGTGGACGTAAGTTATCTTAGTAAATAGCACGAAGAATCTAATAAAATGGTAAACACTTTTCGAACTGATAGCTGTTTGATAATCCTTTAATCCTGCGATAGTAATGATTTCATGGTATAAATGAAATTAATGAAATGATGTTATCGAATACTTTAATTAATAATTTAATTAATAAAAGCTTTTTTACTCTTAAAAACTTGAGCTACGTTAGTTGTTTCGTAATTAAAATATTCGTTTAGTTGTGGAACTATTCGTTTTTGTGAGGAAGCACAATCACGGGTATATGACAACAATTCATAAGAAATCTAGGATTTTTTTTTTCTGAATACTTTAGTAAAAACCATTTTGAACAAACTTGGATCACGTCGAAATCTATATCTATCTAAGATTTTTACGATTCTTAGCTATCCACCTAAGTCCCAAAATCTAACTTCAATTTTTACTTACGATACGTTGTGTATAAACTCTTAGATATCTCTCTGTCTCTCTCTCTCTTTCCCCATGACTGAAGATCGTGACTCCCCGCAGAATTAATTCGTTAGGGGAGTTCTCTTGGGCAGATACATCGTAATGGGTGCCGTCCTTCCACGGAAGACACATGTCCTCAGATATTGTGGCCCTCAAACATGTCGGTTCCTCACGATATTCCCTTCTCCGTAAAGCGAGTGCATATCCACACTTAACTTGAAAATACATACAAGTCATTGGTGTAGGGCCAGATTCGAACCAGGATGCGTCTGGATGAAAAGCAGACACTGGAACCGCTGAGCCACAATAAACTGTCAGATAAATAAGCATACTGAATTAGAAAACATCGCAAGAAATGCAACCAATTATTACAACAAAGAATCAGCTTTCTCGCCTCCACATCGTGTCTGGTCCCAGTCCCAGTGGCATCTCACCATTGTCACCTAATGCGGAATCCACCGCCTCTGTTTTTGTCATATTTGTATGGGGAAAGTTTCTGATTCAACCTATTGTCTTCTTAGCACTAAACTCACGCAAAACAAATTCAGATTTCTACACTATATGAATGGTAAACCAAGTGTGATTAAATTGCTCAGGCGTTTGGCGAGTAACGGCCTTGAACGTGCAAACATACTATGGTATAATTGAAATCAAAAACTTTTACATTAATAGTTTGATTATAGTTATCAGATAACGTTTAAAAAACAAGATAAATTGCTAGTTTAGACGAATTCTTATAGCACAAGTGGTGACATCGGCCGCTAAATATGAAAGCTTGGAAAAGAGTGGGTGGAGTGATTTCACGCGGCCCTGGAACCACGTTGAATTTATAGCCAGAAGTTCACCGTGGTTCCTGAGCCGTTCGGATCTATTTCCGATTAGTAACTAATTTCGTTAATTATGTAATAAATTAGCGTACAGTGCATTTACGAGCGCTTGAATGATAGCGAGAAGAAACTATTCTGAGCTGAGTAGTGAACGGCGGTCACAACTGTTTATAACGTTTGTTGATGTTCGCTCTAGTAGCTTATTTCTTTAATCTGTTAAATTGACTAAAGGTAAGCATTGACCCACAAATATAATAATTAGCCACTTGTGACAAAATAAATACAAAAACTCCTCACAAAATAAAATAAATGTTAGCACTTGGCTTTATCGACACTTGCGATGTAGGCTATCAAATAGTTATCAAATAACATTAATTCTTTCTTCGTACTGCGTTTGGTATGAATCTACTTTTTATTTCAATATTCTTCATTTTGCCCCTGTGTACGACGCAACAGTCGAAAGCACTAATAATATCACGAAACGGGCGGTCATTTCTCTCGACGGAAACAATACAATGGTTGTCCAATTATAAAACCATTTACCTTATCACTAAGCACCACTCTACCGTAATCATGTCTTTAAAACACCACAATTATGTAAAATGTCGCACCATTGTAGTTTGTTGTTAGCTCGTGGGAAGATACACCAGTTCCTAGTTGCTGGAAGTTCACTGACTTAGGAAATGAACTTACTTACTGATATTAAAAAAATGTTTAAAACTTTGTTTAATAAGCATAAGAATTTACCACTAGTGGTTGCTCGCGGCTTCGTTCGCATTAAGAAATAAAACTTACACCCTCTATTTCACACCTTTAAAAGTGGCATTTCCAAAAATCCTTTCTTAGCGGATGCATACGTCATAACATCTACCTGCATGCCAAATTTCAGCCCGGTCCGTCCAGTGGATTGAGCTGTCCGTTGATAGTTCACTATGTTAGTCAGTCAGTCACCTTTGAGTTTTATTTATTTAGAAGATTTATATCGAGCCCAATTAAAACATATGTCGACACACCCGTACACGATGGAAACATTTTGATTGGAAATAAATATCTGACATACATAATAATATAAAATAAATAAATAAAATAAATATTCCGGACATTGCACACAGCGCCAACATGCCCCACACTAAGCAAACGCTTGTGTCGTGGGTACTAGATAACGGATATAATACTTATTATATACTTTTCTTTTGTAAATACATACTTATCATACATACAAACGACCAGACTCAACACAAGGTATCATATATATAGGTACATATTCGACGATTTCACGTCGATCCAAATAAAGAATAATTTCCATTTTATTAACTTTTTATCAAAAACATGAAGCCTCTTTTTTGCTAAGCCAATTTTGGTAATGTAACAGTTTAGAGTCAAACCTGCTTCTTCTCCTGTCATTAGATAGTTTATTTTAATGACTTTGAGAAACAACTCGCGAATACACCGTTGGTGACAATGTACGCAATCTGACCCATAGTACCGTAATAATTGACCTCCGTTGATGGCCCAACTGTGGTGACCATTTAGCTCCCTGGTCGCGTGCCGGCCGCGGGTCACACGGCAGCACGCAGAGGTCACCTCATGGTCGGGTACTTACTATATCATATTTATTGTGTTGTGTATATATATTTTATATCTCTCTCTTGAGTCGTATATGCTCATGACTGAGGGTCGTGACTCCCCCGCAGAATTAATTCGTTAGGGGAGTTCTTGCGCAGATACATCGTGGTGGGCGCCCAGGTCCTTCCACGGACTTCCATATTTTATATACCTATTAGATATATTTGTAATTTTTATTGTTATTAACCTTAGTTTAGATAAGTATAATTTGTGTTATAAACTGTTTTTTATTTGTGTCAACAATAAAGAGTTTAATACCTATTTTCTCTGGTATCTTACATTAGTTTCCATCGTAGACTTTAATTATGTCTTACTGTCAAGTGAAGTGTATTCTTATGAAGATCCATCTGGAATTAAAAATAATTTCAGTGTTCGTTAAAACCGTGGTGCGCTTTAAAACTCTGGTCACTACTTAATTCACCGCTCTCAGAATACGAAGGATTTTAAATAACTTACTAGTCAACTCTGGTCACTATATTAAGTTCACCGCTCTCGAAATACGAAGGATGTTTAATTACTTACTACTCTCAATTCTTACCATCGCTCAACGATAAGATAACTCAGTGAATCTAATTACGTTATGACTTCTGTAAGTCTCCTCATAATCCGTGATTTATGTAGTTCATACAGGATGTGTTTGATCAGCAAATTACTCGTTGTTTAGACTCGTTACTAATGATCAATCAATCAAATTCAAATTCCTTTATTAGCATACTTAAATGTATTTACAAATCATTTAATTATCAGATAATGTAGACAAATAAACTCGATGTAATTATATCTATAGGTTACTAGTTGACGCCCGCGGCTTAACTCGCATTATTTCAGGATAAAAAGTAGCCTATGTATGTACATAGTTTGACACTTCTAAGACGTCGTACTACCTACCAAATATCACCATTTAGCCGTTTTTGCGTGATGAGCGTTTAAATAAACAGATATACAGAGAAACAAATAATCAAACAAAAATTGTAAAAACTGCTGAAACGTGTTTTGTTATCGATCGAAAGTACCTATTCCAATATATAAAAACTTTTAAATGTTTATTAGTATTTTTTTAATATAAGATATATACATTCAGTGTACAGATTTTTGACCCTCTTCAACTTTATTATATGTACAGATTGAGTATATACATAATTATTATATTGGACGAAAGATATTATTTGCTCACAGCGGTTTGGTAAACGTTATAAAACAGTCGACGACAAGTTAAACAATCGGCTAATAATCTTGCAATGGGTTGCTCAATACCTGCCGTGGGGGTTTTTAGGCGCTGAGTTGTACTGATTAATTCTATGTTCCCATGTGACAGATATAACTAAACTCACAATCACTCGCTCGAACGTTCAATTAATGCGGGTATTTTTAAAGAAAATCGCTAAATCTATACTATAATTATAAAACTGAAGAGTTTGTTTGTTTGAACGCACTAATCTCAGGAACTACTGGTGCGAATTGAAAAAATATGTTTGTGTTGGATAGACCATTTATCGAAGAAGGCTTTAGGCTATATAACATCACGCTGCAACTAATAGGAGCGAAGAAACAATGGAAAATGTGAAAAAAACGGGGAAAAATCCGTTGCGTGCGCTGCGAAAACGGTTCAAGTCGTGGTTAACAGCCATAATTAAAGTAAAAAAGTTGAAGAGGTTGTTTGCAAAAATAAATGTCATACCCAAAATTACTATTCCACGCGGACGAAGTCGCTGGCACAGCTAGTATAAATATATAAATAATTACCAATGATTGTTTGTAATCGTGAACCGTATTGTACTAGTGTAGTACTTGAGTGATACTTTCTTTAAGTAGATTATATACTGTTATGACTTGTAATACTCATTTTTATTGATAAATGAACTTGAACTTGATTGAATTATAGAAAACCATATACATATACAAACTTAAAAGACTGCAAAAGTGTTACATATTTGCAATATTTTAAGATATACATACCTGTAACTTGATTAAGGTATACAGTTTGTATTATTAATACAAAATACAGACATACCTATGCAAATTTAATACAGTGTAATTCAAACTTTGAAAAGCTATGGAAAACCTAAAAAACCAGTACTGCGTTAGTAACTAACTGCAGATTTTTTTTAAATTAGCAGCTATCATCCTAACTGTATAGCATGTTAGATTGAATCGGCGCTACCTGGTATTAGTAGATCACACGCGAGGCCGACACCGGCGGAGATCAATCGCGCGTTACGTAATGCCAAGTCTAACGGAACGGTAACGATGCGGTAGCCGCCGTTATCTACTACTTCAGTGTACACTGAGGATTTTACTTCTTAGCTTAAAGATCTAATGTTAATATTATGTTATAATTTTAGTGGCGGTAACAACATTAAGTAACATGTTAAAAAGTGAATTGTAAATAAAACAGTAACTAATATTTGGACAATAATAAGATTTCAGTACATATGTGCTCAACAATTTTAAAATCTATATCTATACAGGTATATATTATAAAGCTGAAGAGTTTGTTTGTTTGTTTGAACGCGCTAATCTCAGGAACTACTGGTGCGAATTGAAAAATTCTTTTAGTGTTGGATAGACCATTAAACGATTCAAAGATTCAAAGATTCAAAGATATTTATTGACCTTATTACATTGCTCTACAATAGGTACGTCATATAATACAGTAATCATTTATATAACTTAATACTAATTATTAACGAAAGAATTAAAGATAAAAACATAAAAATGTGTACATAATGTCATTTATAAACAAACAATGTCAGATTTACATATTTAAGTAGATAAATTTAATTTAATTCTAATATTAGATAAAATAAAATAATTTTAAGCTATGTCAAAGAGAATTCAGTTTACATAAAAAAATTAAAGTCACTTACAAACAAACAATGTCAAATATGGATTCTTAAATAATTTTATAAAATGTCATAGGAAATAATACTACATAATAATTTATAATGTCACTTACAAATAACAATGTCAAATATTAGGTTCTTAAACAATTTTACACAATATCAGACAAAGTAATATTAAATGTTAATAAATAAACTAAAATATAAATTAATGTTCCATGTCAACCTGTGGCCATTATAAATGAAGATTCTTTTAGAGGCAATCTCATATATTCATTTAGTGAGTAGAAAGGATGGGTTTTAAAAAAAAAATTTAGTTTTACTTTGAATTGATTTAGTGGCAAGTCAATTTACTACGAGGTAATTCATTAAACATGCATGTTTTCACATACATTCCTTGCTTCTGTACTTTAACCAATCGAGTTAAGGGTAATTTTAATGCTTTTGGCTTACGAAAATTATAAACATTTTCTCTCATAAGATTTGATTTTTCTTCGTATATTTCTAGTAAACAACAGTATATATAGAGGCTATGAAGGCTAGAGGTCGATGAAGGCTTTAGGCTATATAACATCACGTTGCAACTAATAGGAGCGAAGAAACAATAGAAAATGTGAAAAAAACGATTCGAAACGGGAATTTTTTTCATCTTTGAGGGTATCCGTTGCGTGTGCTGCGAAAACGGTTTAAGATATGAAAGAATTATTTTTCTTAAAATGATCTAACAAAATGTCTGTATCAGTCAGATCTTTTATGATTAACTCACTAGAACCGTTTTTATGGTAACAACTATACCATGCGGACGAAGTCGCTGGCACAGCTAGTGTTATTATAAAATTCTGATGATAAATCCTATTTATTGTATGTTCGTGTGTGACATGACAAAATGACAATGACAAAAATATTATAGTAAAAACAGAGACACAGTTACTCTAAGGTTAATAAAGGAATAAACATAAGAATTATGTTGTTGTGTCATATTTCTCACTCTTTATGTTTGTTCAAGTTTCTGTTAACCCTACTATTAAACAATCATAACTATGTGCAGATCTCTCAGTGTGTCTCCTCCATCGATGGGCCAGTGTAAGCTCATTAATTGTGATAACGAGTTGGTAACGTACATATATAATATATGATACGTATGTACATACATGCATGTACAGTAAGACCACGATACTCCGCACCACCACACATCACATGAATATTCGTCACGTACCATTTACGATGTGCGCTATAAAGTTACGCGCATTTTATTAACGTTTTTACATAACTATTACTTGTAAAAGTGTGAAACATAAATATAAAATATAGATATAAGAAATTTTCTATTTACATAATAGTAATATCAAGGATTATGCAAGCTAAAATCATTTAGAATTAATGCAGACGCGTAGTATTTAATGATCAAAGTATGTATTGTTATCTACTCGTTATATAGAAAACTACATTACATAAGTTTGTGCCACGTTCTGTCGTACAACGCTGAGGAAGTAAGAAAAACCTTAATAATCAATCACATAGCATAACCGTTGGCCATTATCGTTAACGTCATCTCGAAAGTCATTAAACTTTGAAAATGTTGGAAGCTCATTATTCTCTCGTATTACTGTCAGTTGAATGGCCGTCGCAGCAACAAAGCTCGTCTTTCAATATTACGTAAAACTTTTTAAAATGAATAATAGTTATCTACTGAATTCTTAAATACTTGTGAAAGAATTCTTTTGAAGACATCATGAGTGGTCAAAAAAGAAATCGTTATGAATGGTTGGCCAGACAAAATTTACCTACGTCGTATCTTAGTTTAATTGTAGGTTTTTATGTACTTAAAAGTACTACTTACTAAACTAAGTATAGTTATTTATGCCTAGTCTTACTAATATTATACAGACAAAAGTTTGTAATTGTGTACATAGTCCATTAGTTCATCAAGCTCAAACGTTTTATAAGAAATTTGTCAAGGACATGCCATGACTGCACCGACAACAAATATTACGGATTTCAATAAGTATACTTATACGATTGTCAGTTTCAATAATTTGATAGATTCTTTACTCCCAATTCTGAATTTTGAAGTCGCAAAAATGAAAATAAAATATTTATTAACTTTTTAGTGACACATAATGTCAGTTTTTAATTTTTTTGAAAAAAAAAATTATTATCCCATATTTTTTTGCTACTAAAACAGGTTTGCACAAAGCAATATCTATGGCCTAAGATGGATCGTGCTTTCCCAATAAGAACCGATTACAGCAGGTAACACCACGGGGTGTAGCTAGTCCCCAACACAGTACCTACATATATACCTTGTATGCTATACCTTGTTGCACAGGTTCCCTCCGGCGGTCGTGGCTCGATGTAGAAAGCACTAAGTCTAGTGCTCAACTCTCGTCGACTCTCACTTGATTGCAGGTCTATATAAATTGCCGCCGGATGCATTTCCCTCGCTTTTACTTATCGTTACTACTATTGGGTACCTACTGATACTTTGTAGCTGGTAGCTACTCATTATATTTTATGTGCTTAAATTAACCCTAATCCCTAAGAAATCTAATTTATATTTCGCAGTACAAATGGTTGTATTAGACATTTAACATAAATCCTGTATTAATTATATTGCTAACTACGCTGGTCTACAATTAAAAAATAATAATTTTAAGAAATTTCTGAAATCTGATGTAGTCCGGCAAGTTTAATTGAATAATTATTATATATTCGCATTTTATGGGCAATAGCGAGAAAGTTCAATTGCAATTAGACATAACTGTAGCTAATTTAAATATATCTAACTGCCTCAACCCCTGCAATTATAATAATGCATGATTCATATTTAGAAAATCAAATCTCATATATTATGCAGAAACGAGTAAAAGTTTAATACGAATTATGTGATTGGTCTTGAAAGCATAATGTAACGGAGTGGCGATGCAGGTAGCTTTCTCGCCAGGTTTCACCGGCGACAGACAGACATGACAAGTTACATTATGTTTTTATAGGGCTATATACTGAATACTGGCGGACTGGTCACACTGGTCGAGTGCCGGTAAAAAGTTATGTGCTTATATGTATTACTTCCTGTTCCGTGCTGTCAGAGGCTTATTTGTATTTCCAGTGATATACATATGTATTATGTATGCATACTTTGAGCGCGCTCAGAAAAACAATTACCTTACTCCAAACCTAATCGCTGTGTTGTATATTTAAGATGGAAATTTATTTTATAGCTACGTTTTAATAACAGCTTTCCAATAAAGAAAGTTCACTTTTCTAATATCTACTATTAATTAAATAGTTAGATTTTTAATTACAACGTTTACTATCAGTTAATCGAAGAGAAAATAAAATAGCAATCACGTACAAACAGTTCACGTAATAATCATTCGTTCTTATTTATGAAAAAGTTTGTAAGTAAACAGTCAACCCGTAATTCGCTTACAGCGTTATTTTTTTTATTTTTCATTGTCTTACTACTTACTTTTACTTGGCATCAGCCCGCCAGAACTTAAGTACCACTGTAGTCTGAGTTTCAGCAAGCTTGCCTAGAAGAAAAGTAAAGAAAAACTGTTTTCTGGATCTTTAAATCCCGGATGTCCCTGTAATTCGGGCAGGAAAGTTAGTTATATTCATATACTGTTTTTTTCAAAAGTGGTCGAACTTTTCAACTTTCTTTTAGGAAATTTCCCAAGCATTACCGAATCACAGCCACTAGTTACCTGCTAGCGAACATTCACACATTATTACGGCTGTTTGCTCTGGGTTTGTCTCATTATGCTCGGTTGCGCAACATGTGTGATTTGGCGCCGCTTTCTCGCATATCACCGATTTACAATCACTTTCACTGCTCGCGCGGAGGCTGCTCTGACACCTCACATGGGATGGACACATGGCTTGCTTTTGGATAAACCATGGAAGGTTGATCCATAAATTTAAGACTTAAAGTTTTTTTTACATGGGATAGGTTTGCGTTTGACTACAGCCTGCCTGATGTTAAGCATTGCTGCAGCCTAGGGTGTAACACGCTTAACTAGAAGATACCTATTAACTCTAGATTTGAAGACTCCTGGGCTTATTATGATGGGCGTATAGGGCTTATAAAATCAAAGAAACTAGCGCTCTCCAGCACATGCTGGGTTTGGGCCAGGTTGTGTACATATTACAATGTTATTGAATTGTACTATAAGGTATTATGTATATGATTTGTTATAAAATGAATACGTAAGTATAAAAATCATATAACAATCTTGTGTTTCGCACTAATGTCGTTAAGCATAAGTAATTAGGTAATGTTTGAGTATTTGTTCGGTTACCTCTTCTTTGGTCTTGAGTCTATGCAATATGGACTTAAAACAATATTATACGCTTTTACGCTTACATAATTAAAACGTAGTTAAGCTAAACCAAGTCGGCAAATAAAACAATGCATCTATTAGCAGAAGTCATATAATATAGGCGTGGAATCTTATGCCATACTTATAAAATTTAATTAATGAATAAGTATTAATTTGACAATTTAAGTACCTAATCATAATCATAGAGTTTAAGGCAAGGAATTTAGTTCTATGTACACCTTTACAAACAACCGCTGGTATAAACTAAGTTTTACAAAATATGATGTCACATTGGTAACTGTGCAAAATATTTTAATGCAGCAATAACTATGCTTTTCTTTTCATGCGATCGTCGAAGCAAATTGAGGAAGAAGTACAGTCACGCCATTCGTTCACACGATATACCTAGTCGCATACAATGCACTGAACTCAAACATCCGCTTGCTTGATCTTATTAATATTTTAAACTAGTGGACGCCCGCGGCTCCGCTCGCATTATTTCAGGAAAAAAAAGGAGTAAATATCCCGGGAAATTGCACACATCGCCATCTAGCCCCTATAAGCAAACGCTTGTGTAGTGGGTACTAGATACTACCTATTTACCAAAAATCATGATGATCCGTTCTGACGCTTATTGCACGATGAGCGTTTAAATAACCAGAGACACAGATAAACAGACAAAAATACTATAAATTGTTGGAATGTGTTCTGTTATCAATTCTAAGTATCACCAAACAATCTTCATTGTTCAGACTATCGACCCTCTTCAGCTTTATTCTATCTATATGTACAGATATAGATAGATTATAAGACGAAACTGTACTGGTTCTTTATATAATAATCATTTTGTGCTCTCGGGTTTTTACAGAGTAACTATATTTACGTCATTTAGGATAACGCAGCGATGAAAACGGATTTTAGCTGCTCGTTTCGACCTCTTATGTTTGGACTTGTTTTTATTATTCTCTTTAAGCAGGTGTTACAAACATTAATCGACGTATTTCAAAACGTGGTTTAAATATTAGTCTAGTACTTTGAAAATAAAAAGTCGGTTCTTGTTGTTCAAAATCACATACAAAAAAAAACACATCAAAATGTCAACTTCAAATTAGAATGCAAGGATTTTCATCCCTCTCTATTATTTCCATGTTAGAACGTTGTCTTATTAGTTAGTTAGTAACATTTCGACAATTTGTTTATAACAGAGGAAAACAAATTTTGAACAACAGAAACGTGCTGCATATTTTCAAAGTTATGGACTAATAGTTAAACTTCGTTTGGTAGTAAGGCCCTTAATGTTGGACATTACAAACAAATACTAGTTAAAAGAAATCACTAAACCATATACCTATTGTTAAAACCTAATTTATCAAGTAATGAAGAAAAATTATTTACCGCAGATTTAAATTATAATTTGACTCGGTTATAAAGAGCATTAGAGTTATTTCAAAATGCATTGCTAAATATGTGTGCCTAGCCAATACTAGATGCTAAAAACCGTAATGGCTGGTTATATTGATTAAATTTACATTTAATGGTAGTTTCGATTGAGACATCCTGTTAGAGAAGCCTAGAAGCCTAGCGGCCTCTTCCCTTGATATTCCACTACGAGTTATACAAGTTTTAATGTAGCTATTTTATACTAGATGCATCCTCAGATATGCAAACTGTGCCGATATGCTAATGATATGTACACGACCTGTACATAGTAACTGATACCATACTGGATCTATTTAACTTTTGTAACAAATTAGGTCACAAATAGATTAACAACTATATAATCTAAAATATATACAACCTTACAAATAATATAAATCTACGGCATTATGAGGAATTTTCTTAATGTCAAGTTAACTAAATAACCCGCCCCTAGTCGTTCCCGGTGCAAATGTGCTCATCAAGCTCGCTGCGTTTCCGCGCTGGATGGCAATAGATAGCCGTTGCACCAGAAACAATCCAGAGCAGGGGTCACCGGTCGTAACTCTCTGCCCAAATAGATTGATATTTGATGTCATATGTACTTCTTATTGTAAACAGTACTACGTTTATACTTTTGGAAACTCATTTTTTAAAAAAAATGGTCGAAGCGGTCAGTCTTCGGATGGGTGACCGAAAAGTGGTATTCCATTTTGGGCGCTTCTGTGGATCGAATGACACGTTAAATTGTAAGTCCCGGCTGTTTGTCTAGTACGGCAGTCGTACATGTCAGAAGCCCTTAGGCGGCTTCATAAACTCCCGACACCAGAGTTAGCCACTCTCAAAAGAAAACAAAACAAAATCAATCTCATTCGATAAAAAGAAGAAGAATTATAATAAAAGAGATTTCTACATGATCTGCTAATTGTATTAAGTACGAGGAAGGGTGACATTATTTTTTGCGATCAGTACCAGTAAATACCTATGTTTTATGTTTTTTTTAATATAAGTAAATAGCGTTATGCAGTTCCAAGGACTCATGGCTAACCTTGTATAAGAGGCTGATTTTGTATGAAGGCAGGATCTGAAAGTGGAGAGTACACACATGTATGTAGTGTACATATGTATGTGGTTACCAATCTATACTAATATTATAAAGTTGAAGAGTTTGTTTGTTTGTTTGAACGCGCTAATCTCAGAAACTACTTGTGCGAATTGAAAAATCTTTTTGTGTTAAATAGACCATTTATCGAGAAAGGCTTTAGGCTATATAACATCACGCTGCAACTAATAGGAGCGAAGAAACAATGGAAAATGTGGAAAAGACGGGGGAAATTATTCATCTTTGAAGGCTTCCGTTGCGTGCGATGCGAAAACGGTTCAATATATCAAAAAAATGTGTGTCAACGAATTATTCCTCTTGAAATGATCTAACAAAATGTCCGCACCAGTATAATATATCTATGTTATAAGGTTAACTCACTAGAACTATTCCACGCGGACGAAGTCGCGCGCACCAGCTTTTTATTAATAAATAAAGGTAGCAATTCTAAATTAATTCACAGGAATGTACCTGAGTGGACTTTGATATGTACTTAACAACAATAACGGAGTTTGACATTCTACCTAGTTAAATATGTCTTTTTTAGTTACAGGATATGAATTTTTAGAATTTTATATATTGCAAGCAATGTTCATGAAATCAATACAATATTATGTATATATGTGTTTGAACATAAAGCATATCCATTTCCAATACAAATGATTCATCCAAAACTTAGCGGTATTTAGTAGCAGTTAGTCAAACATCTTTTTGTCTCTAAGCAAAAAAGTAACCGAAAACCGACCATAACATTAAGCGGTAATTTCAACAAATCGCTGTAACCGACCGTTAACACGTTTTATTGCACAGTATCGATTTGCGATGAACCAAGTCATTACCATCATCATCATCATCTTAAACAATGCAAAGTGTCGGCTTCCGCGGTGGCCAGAGGCCATTCTCAGATATTGCCTCATTTATTGGTAACCGCTAGGCTGTTTCTCTACAATATTACATGGATTACGGAATATTTTAAATTTTTGCAAACTTTATGTAAGACTTGGGGAACGCAACTTTACTGTCGCTAAATTAATGTAATTATAATCGCATTCGATTGTGGGATGACGCCGGTTTGATGACGTAGTTATTTTCACTCACTTCCAAATACGTATCAAATAATTATCATCATAATTATAATCATATAAATTGTATTATTTTTCTAAGAGCTTATTATAATGTATTAAGTATGTTAAAAGTATTTAGTTTGTTAAAAAACTACTTCCAAGAATACAGATCAAATACTACGTATGCAGATATGGACACCATCGAGTAATTGGGTAATTATTTATTGTAAAATAAATAATAAAATAAATGACATTTATTTCGAACTTTTAGTCCATACACAAAACATACACAACTTGCATAGAGAAAATTATAAAACATAAAAGAAGCCATTAGAAAATTATTAAAATAATTATTAGTCAAGTCAATACTAATTAAATCACATTATAGAAAAATGACAATTAATAAAATAAAATAAATGATAAATGTCAACATCAAATTACTTTGTTGCTAACTTTGGTTACCAACTAAGATTATATCTCCACCTCGATCGAAAACAAATGTTATTAACATTTCTAACATTAAATAATTGATAAAGAAATCTATCAACTCCAACAATAATCACGACAAACAAACCGTAATCTATTCAATTAATATAATTTTGTAAGAACAACGATTCATGAATTACGATAGTTGAACGGATGAGTGAGTCGGCTTGGATTTTCGACATCCATCAGATCGTTCTAATTTGCTGCTAAATTCAACATTTCCACCGATCTGGGTCAATTGTCTCGCTATTTTTGTCTCTAACTATGTACAAGATGGCAGGTTTAATGCCACACTGCAACTACGTCTGAACCTAGACATTTGAATGTCTTAGTGTGAAGAAAAGGTCGAACCAATCTCTATATCCTATTGCTATTTTAAGCTCGTTATTAACTATGTAGGTATGTTTATAATTTATACTGTTTCAATTTACTTTATAGGTATAAGTGACTTGACCTGGTTTTGTATAGCTCTATTTTATGCATTTTACCCATAAAATATCTTATTCGATTGAATAAGCATTTAAATCCTTTTCCAAATTTAGGAGTTAATCTCTGAGAATCGATGAGTGTCTGATAAATGCTAGCTACCAAAGTCCAGTTTATTGCAACGATAAAAATTCCAAGTTAGTTTTTACGTGTGATTAGGAAATTAATTGCCATAATTTTTCTTTTTAACATGGACCTGCAACTGAATGATGCTAAGAATTGCGGTTATAATTGCCTAACTCGATTATCGATGCATCAGCAGTGGCTCGGTGCCGCGGAGCCCTTGTGTTCGCTGTGTTGATGCGGCGATGCGCAGCCTTCCGTGGCTGCTGTCAACACACGGCGCACTTTTTATTATTTTAATTACGCCACATGCAGAGAGTAGTGGCAGTATTTGAGCGCGCGCCGGCTCCCCGCGGGCCAGTGCCGTGCGCCCGCGCCGGCCGCGCCGCACGCCGCGCCGCTCCTCTAGTCACCCGCAAGACTGAAACGCATACACCAATGATTTAATGACCTTGAATTGACAACACTGATGACTTACCATTACATGACTTGAAATTGACATCTTCCGTGACCCATGACAATATTCTTCCATGAAAATTACTTGACATTTGTTTTCGTGACTTATGACCGTTTTTGACTTATTAGTGACATGTGATTATGATTGTGACTTGACATGACTTGGATTGACTCTGACATTATGACCGTTCCTGCCCGGAATATGAAGGTAGGTGATTTATTTATTTTCACGCAATACTCTTATCATAATATTTCACACATTCAAAGTCACGTATTCTAGTAATTGGCCATATTTGTTTGTCATTATCAAAAATAATGATGATCGATTGTCTGAATGTGCATTATGAAGATATATGATTTGATATTAATTATATAAATGCAAAAAACAACTAACGCACACCTACTTTAAAAATGATTTTGCAATATTCCTTTATTAAAATATAAAAACAAGAAGGAACTACTACTTCTAACTACTACAAAAAAGGGGCACTTAGAAAATCTTTAGAAAAGCCTAAATTTAATTTCCTTTATTTGTTAGTGTTGTGTTATCGGTACATTAAGATATACTTTTACTTATTTTTGATTGATCTGAATTAAAGATTTATTATTTTACTAATACTGTGTACTAAAATATGACTACACTATAACCACCTGGTATATGTTAAAATTGCAATCAGACACTTAGATAAATATTTTTAAAGTTTCCTAAAGTTTGCTATAATTATCTAACCGCAAGTTTTGGTTCAATATATCACGAATTTAATTGCCCAGCGATAAAATTTAGAAAACTATACTACACATCCTATCTACTTACAAATATTTATAACCGACCACTGTATAGATACATACATATTCCTGTTAATGTTAACTGACATATTTGTACGCGTTTCCACGGAAAAATTTGTTAAATATTATAACATCCATTAAGACAATACAAGTAATTTTAATGACACTTTTTATTTATTATAAAACTTCAATAGTAAATCAAACTCATACTCGCGCGCAGATATGCGCGCATCCTGGCTAACTCTCGTTGAACTCTTTTGTATGGAGCTATTATGGGGCACCATAAAAAGACATCAACGCGCTACGAAATTAAATAAATATTCCGGGACATTGCACACAGTGCTATAAAGCCCCACACAAAGCAAATGCTAGTATCTTGCAAATTAAATTGATAACTTTCGATAGGTATTGGTTTATAATACAAAATACCTACTGCTATACAACAACGCGGATTTACACTTGGCCTCAATTAGCCTGGCGGTATAATTGTGTCATAAGATAAAGCGTATAATGTACTTGCGAATAATAATTTTATTAAAAAACGCTAAAAGTTCATTCCTACAAGTTACTGCTTACTGCTACTGTTTCATTTCCGAGTGGGTATAGCCACTCGGAAATGAAACTAAAAAAAAAAACTTAATCGGAATGTTGTAAAAACAACCAAAGTTTTGAACTAGGTATATTGAATACGTATAAATTATGGTTACAAGGCAAAGATTTGTTGCAAATATTCACTCAAATTTCTTCTTGCTCCATTGCCAATCCTAACAATGTTACAATAATAACACTTTGCCTTCGCAATCAGGATTAACAAACAAAACAAAAAAGGAAATCTAAACTAATGATCGAAAAACATAACGCAATTCTTCGATTACTATTCAGCCCATCACTAGTCATCCATAACTCAATAAGTTGATGTCACAGTATGATGTCGTAACAGACATACATCGAGTCATATAATTATGTGAGCCGCCGGCCAGTGAGAGTGGACCCTCACTTTCACTGGGGTCAGATGGAACTTATACCATGCGTGGACATTGGCCGCGAACTATGTACATATAACATATTGGGCATTGGCCATTGGAGTTTACATTATTTTTTTCTAAACAACTAAACATTTTCCAGTTTTTCAGTACGCTACATTCAGATTCAGGCTTCTGAAAAAGTCGTTTTGTTTCTGAGTCGAATATCAACAGAAGTAATTGTGTTTAATCCATTAGCTTATTGACAAAGCCATAGCAAACACCACGCTCTCTCAACAACCCACTCGAGATATCTAAAGAGGCAGATAAATGCTTGTAAATTGGAAACTGTTTATATTATTAATTTGCATACCATAGTGTCTTAACTTTCCCTTGGAACTTGAAATGTTATGCTTGCTTATAGCCAGTTTTCTACTCACATTTTCACCGACCACCATATATCAGAGATCTTTTAGTTGTGACACTGTTTTAGATGAGCATGAAGAGTGAATTAACATAATTATCAAGTTTTAGTGCCTTGTACATACATACATACATATGTGCACATAATTCTGCACATAAAACCTTGAAAGTAGAGTTTACGACGTGTTCTGATTTAGTTTTATGCAAATAAGTAATTATGCATTAGACGGGCTACATTGTAAAGGCCAAGGTTTAGGATGAGTTGGGCAACTCCGTGAGACGATACTCAATAAAACAAGTTTAATTTAATGCTGATTAAAACGGAAATAGAAATAATATAAATAACACCCAATTTAATTTGCATTGCAGATGCACATTTAATACCAATACGTTATTAATGTTGAGTAAGATTGCTATTATACAAAATATAATGGTTATGTATTATTATTTACTTATTACGTTACGTAAGTAACGTTTGTGAATTGGTTGTATAATATGTACCAAACACTTTCTTTTACAGTTCAAGTAGGTAGAGAAGAAAGTTACTTTGCGCTGTTAACAACATTATACTACGCAAACAATAGAAAAAGAGATGTGGGTACTCCTTAAATTTACCCGTGGTTTTTGTAGTTAGAATTGTATAATTATCATTTGAAAGAAAGAAAAGAAAGAAAGAAAACATTTATTGTGACAGATTTTAAAAACACACAGGAGTAAAAACATAAAAAACAAACATAAAATCTGCCACAACACAGCCCCAACTCAGCATAATGCTGGTTGTATTTGAATTGCTGTCTAACTAAAATGATTCCCTAATGCGCTATCATAGTAATGGTTTTTCTTGGCTAGGAACTTAGTGTTATGGATACTATAAAACAACTAAGCCATTACTTAGTTGATGTTTTCTATCCCCAAAATTAGTATAAAAAAGCATAATTGACTAAGTGAGGGATTTGAACAGATCGGAAATGGACTACACCACCAAACAGCAAATTGATTAAAGTGGGCGTTCTAATGTTGCTTAACATCAGGCAAGTTGTAGTCAAGCGTGAGCCTATATTATGTAAAAAAAACCGCTGAAATATTGACCCCTCAGTGCCTCAGCTCACTTTTTCACCTCTCACTCCTCCATCAATCGGTGAACAATAAAAACATGACTCATGCCTGAAAACTTGGAAAAAATCGGTACTATTTCAGCAACTAATAAACCTGCCTACTGTGTAGCCTCAGCAGATTAGTTTTACCTGTGTATTAATAACATCTATTTTGATACATATCTTAGCGTTAATTATCCATTATTATTACTATGTAACCGTGGAAATCTTGCACTTTCGACTAATGGCTAGGTTCTAGTCTTTGGAATTTATCTATATAGTTTTATCGGCTGTATATTCACGTTGTAATAACATGTTAAACTGTTAACATGGCGTTTTTAGAATCTATCCTTTTGCATTAGCAGTACCAATGTGCTGTTGTTTGCTACGGTTCTAACTGGCTGCTTTCCTCCCTTCCTCCGCAGTGGAGGCGCGGTGGAGAGCCGCACGGAGGAGACTCCATTCCCCGCCGCCAGCGCGCTGCGGCAGTCCCCCCTGCTGCAGCACTGCCCCACCAAGGGGGCGCCCAAGTGCCCGCCTGCTTCTAAGAGGTGGGTTTCAAATTCAAAAGATTCAAACAATTAAATTAACGCATAAACTTTTAAGATTGGCTATTTTAGTACTTACATCAATATCAACATTTTGTTCTACATGTTTTTGTAATTTGCAAAATATCGCTTTTTCATACATTTTTACGGGCTGACGATCTTTTTGTTTAGAACAGCCTCTGTATGTTTTTGTGCATTTCCAAGAATAGTAGAAAATTGTCCAGTTTCGATGTAGGTACTAAAGCCACCATAAAAGGATATGCTGATGTTAACACTAACCCTGTGTAATTAGCCGCATATGCGTAAAAAAAACTGCACTAATTAATTATACTCGTTTATTCCATCTAGTCCTACTAGTAGTTCAATAGTCGAACTACTTGGATGTTTTTATTCCAATTTGTTATACTGACGGATCAAATCTATATTTCATCCCAACAATATGATTTTAGTCAGTATTAGAATAAGTAATAGCATGATCGTTACATTATTATATACGTTTTATCAGATACCGTACGCACGACGGCACTTGCAACAACGCAGCCCGGCCACGATGGGGCTCCACCCTGACCCCGGTGCAGCGCTTCCTGCCCCCCTCCTACTCGGACGGGCTGCAAGCCCCGCGCCGCGCGCTCTCCGGCGCCGCCCTCCCCTCGGCGCGGGAGATCAGCTCGCTGGTGCACGAGAGCCGCCACGACGAGAGCCCCGGCATCACGCACCTCCTCATGCAGTGGGGGCAGTTTCTGGACCACGACGTCACCTCCTCCTCGCAGTCCAGGGGGTTCAACGGCTCCGTCCCTAGATGCTGCAAGAATGCTGGCAAAGACTTTGTGCCCAAAGAGCTTATGGTGAGAAGTTACAACGCAACCTATCTCCATACACTTTTAATCACGCCTATACTCGCCTACTATCTTTGCATCATCAGTTTAACTAACTTATCATTGTATTGTTTGTTCTTGCGTCAAGCACGTTTGATTGGACCATAAAGTCCAATGAGATGCATTTAAATCTTTAAAAGACTCTCTCCATGTTACAGCACCCCGAATGCTTCCCGATCTCCGTGCCCCTATCAGACCCGTTCTACGGCCCCCGCGGCGTGCGCTGCCTGGAGTTCGTGCGGTCCTCGCCGGCGCCGCGCGACGACTGCGCGCTGGGCTGGCGCGAGCAGCTCAACCAGGTCTCCACCTACATCGACGGCTCCCCGCTCTACGCCAGCTCCGCACGACAGTCTGACAAACTCAGGCTATTCAGGAACGGTCAGTAATGCTTCTTACGTGTTGTCAAACCCGCTACACAACTCCCCTTAAACTCTTTTAGCCATTTTTCCTAGGCAGTATAGTCGCTAAACGTGTTTAATAATCGATTTACAAGTAGACCTTAGCGTAGTGTAGCCAAAAGTTCAGTAACTCTACGGCTAAAGTTCTCCGTTAAGTAGCAGATAATCATTATGATGGATGGAAGGAAAATAAGATATAAGAAACATCCAATACAATTAAAGTAATTGAAACCCGTCGTAAAGTCGTACGAACAATTCAAATCACTACTGATTAAAATATATAATAATAAAAATGTTTATTGGACACACAAATTCTTATAATATTTACACTTATTTATAATCTAATTTAAAATAGGACATTTTAGAATACAAAAAGTATGTCGAGCAGCTGCTACGCTGAGAGAAAGTAGTCTCTCGTGTTGTAGCAGCTGATTCCTTCAGGGAAACAGATTTTTAGGAGGTTGGAAAACTCATCTAACGGAAACAAAGCTATACAAAATTTAAATTGAAATTAAGAAATAAAAAGAAAAATATTTAAAAAGTATAATCATAGCCTATTTTTTTGTTATAATGTGAGTGTATGTGTGTGTGTGTGTGTGTGTGTGTGTGTGTGTGTGTGTGTGTGTGTGTGTGAGTGTGTGTGTGTGTGTGTGTGTGTGTGTGTGTGTGTGTGAGTGTGTGAGTGTGTGTGTGTATAAATGGTTATGAGTAAGAATGTTTGAGTGATTATGTGTAAGTGCTTGAACGAGTATGTAAGCGGTGCAGTGTGCATTGTTCTTATGTGTGACATATTGGTCTAAGTAGGTATGGTGATTTTATATATATTTTTTACATATCGGGTAGAAGTGATACTGGTCATGCATTTTATTTTAAAACAGTCAAAAGTTTTTCAGTGTCGTCATAGTCAAGAGAATTTAGCCATTTGTCTACTGCTGACTGTAAATCTCTATTATTTAGATTAATCATTCTATTTATTTAGCTACAAGCATTGTTATATAGATAAGGACCCAAGAAAGATTGATGGTGCTTAAATAGAGCAGTGTGATGTTTAGGAATAGGAAAGTATCTGTATATAGGTACACAGATATGAAAATTCCTACTATATAATAAAAATTGTCTCAATACCTCAATACAATAATTAAGGTAGATTTTTAGGTTAATAATTCGGCAAATCATCAACGGTATTCTCTACGAATGACTCTCATGTGTTGCAGGCATGCTGCAGTACGGGCGCGTGCAGCAGCGGCGCCCCATCCTGCCGGTGGAGCGGCGCGACGAGCTGTGCCGCGGGGGCGCCGTGTCGGCCGACTGCTTCAAGTCGGGCGACGCGCGCGTCAACGAGCACCCCGGCCTCGTGGCCGCGCACATCGTCTGGCTCAGACAACACAACCGGTCAGTTCACCTACCTCCATCCTTACGTCTTATTCCTTTAATGAGGGTCGTGACTTGATTTCCCCAGAATTTATTAATATTATAGGTAGGAGTTCTCTTGGGCCGATACCTATATCGTTTTTTCACCCTTTCCTCTACCTTCTTTCCCCTTACAAATATCGCAACATCTTTATTTAGGTAGGTACCTACCTAGGTAGGTAGGTACTGTTTGTGCCAATATGTGTAAATGCATGTCTCGTAAAATGCATTCATCCACATCAAAGAAAGCCACAATGCTTAGATAATAAAGAAAGGGTCGAACAACCGTGCCGTGCGAACCCTATCGTATTATATTGTTATTGTAATGTGATCGAACCCATGTCGAACCCTGCGAACTCGATATAAAATTATTGATGCAGCCATGCCATCTATCTAGCATAGACTAAGTATACTCAAGTACTGTACTTGAGTATACTTAGTCTATGTATCTAGGTATAAATACCACTTTACCGCAACAGCGCCATCTGTGATACTTTTCGGAACTACTATGCAAACTACGTAGTGACAAGTAGTTCACGCCTTTACCGCTACGCTTCGCTTTTTGCTGACGGACAATTTTCTAAATCACGCAAACTGCACTTTATCGGCGAGTCGCAGCGATTTAGAAGGGAGATTTTGAAATCATAGGCGTAGGGGACACCGTGATCAAGAAGGCGGTTCCCCCAGAGCGAGGCCCTTCCATTGCACTGCGGTTGGGTTGACCTCTGCGATTATCCCTAATGTGGATAACTCGGACGCGTAATTTTTGGTAGTGGGGACTGCGTACGCGCCGTCCCCTTCATAATTAATCATCAATGATATTAGATTAGTTACGATATTAATCTATAGTTATTATATATATAGTATATACAGGGTGTTCTGTAGAGGGTCCGACAAACTTAGTGAGCGTGTTCAGGTACGTATTTAGAGAATACCAGTACGTATTTAGAGAATTTCTATGTCTGGGGACGTGCTAAAGAGTTGGTGTATGAGGTCGAAATCACAACAAAAGAAGAATTGGTGGCAAGAATTAACGACGCATTTGCAAAAATTAAAGCAGAAATGACTCTAAACACCACCACAAAAGAAATACGTCGTAGGTGCCGTGCGTGTATTCGTAACAGAGGAGCTGTATTCGAACAGGATTTGAAATAAAAATAATTTTGATTAATTTCTGTTGTTTGTATTTTAGTTGGTACTAGGGCGGGTCAATAAGTCCGTGACTTTTTGAATTTCTGACCTCTTTACTGAAAAAGCAATACTACTCCTGTCAACAGGCATCTGTCAGTTGACTTCTGCCAAAATTTGAACTTGCTGCGTCAGTTAGTTTGTGTTTGACAGCTATCTTCATCAGACTACCCAGTAATTTGAGGAAAAAATGGAAAAAAGTGAATTTCGTGTGCTTATTAAGCATTATTTTTTGCGAAAAAAAACCATTACCGAGACCAAGGCTAAGCTTGATAAATACTATGGGGACTCTGCACCATCGATTTCAATGGTAAAAAAGTGGTTTACTGAATTTCGTTGTGGCCGTACAAGCACTGAAGATGCCGAACGTCCTAGACGCCCAGTAGAGGTCTCTTCACCCGAAACAATCGAAAAAATTCACGATATGGTGTTGGCCGACCGAAGATTAAAAGTTCAAGAGATTGTGGAAGCCGTAGGGATCTCGCATGGCTCAGTGGTTTCAATTTTGAATAATCACTTGGGCATGAGAAAGCTTTCCGCAAGATGGGTGCCGCGTTTGCTCACAGTCGACCACAAACGCAATCGTGTAACAACTTCACAGGAAGGTTTGGAGTTGTTTAATCGCAATATGGAGGAGTTTTTGCGCTGTTTTGTAACCGTGGACGAAACATGGATCCATCACAACACACCAGAGACCAAACAACAGTCAAAACAGTGGGTTTCTAAGGGTGAATCTGCGCCAAAGAAGGCCAAGATGGGTTTGTCAGCCAATAAAGTTATGGCGACTGTTTTTTGGGATGTACGCGGGATAATCCACATTGACTACCTTCAAAAGGGAAGAACAATCAATGGGGAATATTATGCCAACTTATTGGACCGATTCAATGACGATTTGAAAAAAAACCGACCTCATTTGGCCAAGAAAAAAGTTCTTTTCCACCAAGACAATGCAAGGGTGCACACATGTGCAGTTGCCATGGCAAAAATCCATGAATTGGGCTATGAATTGCTCCCTCATCCGCCCTATTCTCCAGATTTGGCTCCGAGTGACTACTTCTTGTTCCCAAACCTAAAGAAATGGCTTGGTGGAAAAAGATTTGACTCCAATGATGAAGTCATCTCGCAAACAAAGGCCTATTTTGAGGACCTCGACAAATCATATTTTTTGGAAGGGATAAAAAAATTGGAGAAGCGTTGGACAAAGTGTATAGAGCTCAAGGGAGACTACGTTGAAAAATAAAATGATTTATTTATAAAAAAAACTGTGTTTTATTCCAAAAGTCACGGACTTATTGACCCGCCCTCGTATCTCATTTATTGAACAAGCCGATAAGTATCATAGCATTTTTTTATGTCGTTGTAATAAGTGATAAATGGAGAACTTTTTTAATGCATACTACCTCCAGAATCGCAAGTGGTTTTTTTTAAAATCACTGTGAAAGTTGAACTTAGATGTCAAGCTTAAATTTATTTTTTCACTTTATGAGTTCTACATCAGTTAGGTAGTTCTAATTGTATGTAATTTTGCTTTTCGTGGCTTAAGCATGCATTTGAGATTATAATCACATGAAAACATCCGGTCTAAAACGGACTTTAGAAATGTTATTTAAGTGAATAGGTACAATTTCGGTGAAAAACGTAAAATTTACAAAAAAAATCTTTAAAAAAAAATAGGTCAGGGATTT
This sequence comes from Macaria notata, assembly GCA_927399415.1. Taxonomy (NCBI): domain Eukaryota; kingdom Metazoa; phylum Arthropoda; class Insecta; order Lepidoptera; family Geometridae; genus Macaria; species Macaria notata. The sequence continues at coordinate 7,008,238 of OV656725.1, read as the reverse complement.
TTTTTGGCCAACTTGTATTCTATAAATACGTACCTGAACACGCTCACTAAGTTTGTCGGACCCTCTACAGAACACCCTGTATATACTGTACTACCCCCTTTTTTTAAAAGGGTAATAGAATAACCTCTCTGCACGAGGTTCACTTCTTTTCTTGTATAGGTACCTTACCTAATACCTACCAACCGTATATCTCTATATTGTTATAACAGCTAAACAGCCAATAAATATTTATCACTTATTAATATTGAAAGTTTATAAAAATTAATGTGTTGCAGCATGGCACAGGAGCTGGCACACTTGAACCCGCACTGGAGCGATGAGAAGATCTACCAGGAGACCAGGAAGATCGTGGGCGCAATGATACAACATATTTCATACCGGGAGTTTTTACCCATCGTGCTTGGTGAGTGTGCAATTCAATTCCTTTGATAGCCAAAATGTAAAATTGACTTTTACTTTGTTTAAATTTGAGTGTAGCTAGACTTAAAACTATTTTACAAAACTTAAAACTAGTAAGTACAATATTTTCTTATTTAGTTAAATTATTTATTATAGTATCTTATTTAGTTACTTAAACACTCTGTTTTCTGTGCTTAAACTAGTACCTTTTAATTAAACTGAGTTATTGATCTATTTTAATTTGTTTGCTCATAGTCTAAACATAAAATTTACTGGTGCTTTATAATATTGCTAATTAGCTAATATAACTAATTACCAATAATCAAAGTAAATCTTAGGTACTTCCTCAATAATTATTACTTGCTTATGTTGAATATAACGACTTGGTGTAAAGTCACTGTTATGTCATACTTTATTAAATAAATGAATTGAATTGAGCGTAGCATGTAGAGTCGTTTTCTAGCAAGCAACATATTATGTAATGTACTCGTATAAGAGAACCTATTTCTATATCATTGAGAATGTATATTTATTAAAGATTTAGATATATTTATTACTCCAATGATATTCATTAACAAAATACTTAGTATATTCCCGCGGCTAGCTTTGTGCCGTGATGAAAAGAAGTCTTTGTCCTTCCTAAGCCCCATTAAGTACTAACATTTTACTTACCACATCACGATCACGATGGTCTGTCGCTGAGCGACATAATCAAACTGACGTACAAACCAACAATCATACTTCCAGTTTGCTAATAATGGTGCGATGTATTTATTCCCCAGGCTCGGAGGTGATGAAGACGTTCGAGCTGGAGCTGCAGAAGAAGGGCTACTTCTCCGGGTACAGCCCCAAGATCAACCCGAGCCCGGCCTCGGCCTTCGGGTCCGCCGCCTTTCGCTTCGGACACAGCCTCGTGCAGCCCTCCATGATGAGATACGACCGCTTCCACAGGCCCATACATAATAGTGAGATACATTACCTATTATAGAAGTGAATTGTCCATATTTATATTTGATTGGCCTATGCCATACAGGCAATTTCTGCCAACAAAATAAATACAGAATTAACTATACTAAAGTTTATAAAACTACTAAAAATTATCAAGATCAGTGAAAAAAAATATCATATTCTATATTACTTAAATCATTTTGTGCCAGTAGAAATAAGGGTTTCTTTTTATTTATATTTGATTGATATCATTGTAATAAAAGCTAATTGTACTTGTTTTGTCATTTTAACAAATTATAAAGATAATTGTTTAATTCCCTTTGCCCCAAAATTATCGTGAATTTTGTAAAAAAAAAGTAGGGGTAGTAATTAGTAAGCGTGTAATGGTAGTAGTTATTTTTTATTTATTTTCTTTAATAAGCTCAATCGGTTTTGCAACTTTTTATACTGCAACCCACCGCCAAGAGATGCCGCTACCTAACTAATGCTTGTCGTGTTGTTGCAGACGTGTCCCTGCACATGGAGATGACGAACCCATCCAACATCTGGAGCATGGGCGCGGTGGACCGACTGCTGCTGGGCATGCTCAACCAGCCCATACAGAAGCGGGACGAGTTCATCACGGAGGAGCTCACCAACCACCTGTTCCAGACGCCCGCTTTCGACTTCGGCATGGACCTGGCCGCCATCAACGTGCAGCGCGGCCGAGACCACGGTGTGCCGCCCTACACCGCCTGGCGCGAGCCCTGCGGACTATCCAGCATCTCCAGCTTTGACGACCTGTTCCGCGTCATGCCTTCCAGGGCTGTGTGGAAGCTTAAGCAGGTTTACAGGTAATACTATACTACTTCTCACAGTATCAACTTGGAAATCAGAACAATTGAGAGCTACTATGTAGGTACACTTGCTTATCACAATAGATTCATCAGCCAAAAAAATGACAATCGCTATAAGTAGTTGTGAGTAGGAGTATAATATTTGTAAAAAAAACATTATAATCAATTTGGTATAACTATTTGCACGAATATTTCTAGGCATGTGGATGACATCGACCTGTTCACCGGCGGTATGGCGGAGCGCCCCGTGGTGGGGGGGCTGGTGGGACCCACCTTCGCCTGTATCATCGCGCAACAGTTCCTCAACCTCAGGAAAGGAGACAGGTTCTGGTAAGTATCGCAAACTTAATCAAAAATATCCCTAATCAATAAATGGTCTTAGGACACAAATACCTATATTACCTAATGCAAAAAATACATTTCCTTCCAGGTATGAAAATGGTGGATTTGAATCGTCCTTCACACCAGCCCAGCTGCAACAGATTCGTCGCATCTCACTCGCACAAGTTCTCTGCAGGACTCTGGACACCATCTCCAACATACAACCGTTCGCCTTCCTCTCCCCGGACCACGAGGGCAACGATAGAATCTCTTGCCACAACGGACTTCTCAATAACTTTGACTTATCTCCGTGGATTGAAATTGACTCTGAAAATAATGACATTAGAAAATCTGACGATGACCGTACAACTCAAAAACCTAAGCGGACAAAACCAACTACGACTAAACCCAGTTCTACGACTACTAAAAAGACCAAGCATAGCACTGCGACTACTAAAAAGACTAAGCCCGTTACTACAACGACTAAAAAAACACAATCTGCTAGTAAATTACAAACACTAAGACCACACTTTGATAATACGACAAAAACGACTAATATTACTGACGACAACACTAATATTACTTTGACTGACTCTACAATAAACGACGATAGGTTTGACTTAACAATTGAAGCATTGACTAGAGACAATGACGATAAACTGACTGTACAAATTGATGATAAACTTGACTTTAAAAACAAGACTAGACGTTTTGACGAAGAACCTGACGTAGATTCTAGGAACAGTAAGCCAAAGAACAAATACGGTGACTATGACTATGCAGATGACGATACACAAAGTGTACAATCTGTTGTTATTAACAATGCTCATAACAGACCTTACAATAACAATTACAACAGCCGACCATCCGTTCTGACTGTGACTGAAAATACTAACAAATACACTTACTTGATCAATTACGTACCTAGACCGACTGAATCCTACCGACAGACAACAAGACGGACACCTGACAGAGACGTAGTTAAAGTGACCTATCAGACTTATGACGACACTTACAGACGACCTAATAATAAGCCAAATAAACCTTACTACTACAACCGACACGAATTTAGTGACAATTACCGACAGAACCGACCTAACACTCGTACTACTATGAGAGATACTCACCAATCCTCAGCTAGGTTTAACGATGACAATGACCATACTACTCTAAATACTAAACCCGCTGAGCACACTACTTTAAAATTATCGACTGACAGTAACAATCATAAGGCAGAACATAATACAGACGCTTCTACGACTGAGAATTTATACAAACTTGTGACTTTTGGATACGTTGGAACTTACAAAGGTGACATGATTGACAATAAACTTGTATTAAAAATGGATAACAAAGACATCCATCAATACGCTACGCTACAAAGTAAAACTGACAAAGACTTAATCAGCAAAGACTTTTCAACGTATGCTAAATCTGAACCTGACCATGATGTGACTGACAAAAAGAAACTTTCCACTTTTTACTCATACGAGACTGCGACTAAACCTTACAACTTACAAAGATCTACAAGACGGAACGATGAAGACGAAATAGACATAAGAACTAACAATAAATATTATTACGTCAATAATGTATTACACAAACGACCAAACACTGACTCGACTGTGACTGACAAACCTGATACATTAATAGATTTGAAGAAAGAGATCATTAGAGAAAATTACAATCATCCTGGACTTCCTCAACTTGATGCTGAAGAGAGGTCGTCGCTGGATAGCATGCCCGAGTTAGACCAACTTGAACCAAAATCTTCGCCTACCAAGCAAAAAATTAAAGACAAAAAGCCTTCAAATCCAGCAAAGACCCCTTCAGTAGCCTTCCAAGTGATACCAAGTGAAATCAGGTAAGTTGAATGAACTAGGTACACAATATTCTAGAAACTCGACGAGATGTGAAGATCTGTAACCCAGTTCCTCTGTTCCAGTCCCTCTCAGTGGGCGGTGTACGATGAGGACGCCGACCTGCCCGAGGGATTGCCGCATCGGACGCCCGCCATGAAAGCCGACCCGCACGCTCTCAGGGAGATTCCCAGACCCATCACCTTCATCGGACTGCGACGGAGAAGACCAGGCTTTTTTTGATCTCCTTTAAGTTTTATCAAATATTTTAGTATGTATCTATCTACTTACTGAAAAAATAGCATGGACTAGAGACTGATAGGTACCTATTCAAAACATTTGTGACTTACCGAGTATTAATAAACCCATGAATTGTGACTCACAAGACTGACAAGAATAACTGTGCAACAACAGCAGCTGTTGTACGTATGATAATGGGTGACTTAACCCGAAATAAAAATGACTGACTGCAAATTTGAACTTAACTGACAACTCATTGACTGGACATGACAAACTTATATGTAGGTGTCAATGTACAATGACTATGAAGCAACATGGTTTAGGTTCATGACAAATCATTGACACAAAATATAGAAGTACAATCAGTAACAGAATAGCACTAATAACCTTAAAAGCCTCACAAGAACTGACATTATTACATGACTTGATTAAACTTCGTTGAATGGCTTGACTTTCATTGATTTTGACATGATGTTGATTTGCCAACATGTACAACCATTTAGACCTATGACTCCGACTATTGCCGATCTTGATATTTCTGACATGACTTGATTAGACATAATATACAAAAATAAATCGTAATTTGACCATTGATGAGACAGAATATTTCTATAAGTTTGACAAACAATATTAACAACCTCTCTATTACCTTGACTCCTGTATCATTGGACATTATGACTGCACTGATATGACATATGTGACTAATATGATGAAATGTTTAAGTTTTTTACTTACATTACAATAGACTGGCTTGTGAATTTGAATTATACAAAAAACAAGACTGTATTTATGACTGTACTGTAAAGTATAGCTACTATGACTGACTATACATTATTCCACTTTTCACAACCTATAACATTTAACTACTTAGATTGTTTACACTGTATGACTAAGTTTTGTTCTTTCCATTGAGCTATAATGTACTTACGTACTAGAGATGACAGCACCAAGTAATAATATGCGGGGCGCCTTGCAGTCCACGTGACTGCAGTGAACTTAGTCCGGGTCAAACGCCTGTGACGCGCGAACGTGTTATACAAATACGCAATTTCAATCAAAATGCCGAACTGTGTCTTAAAAACGTGCACAAACCATTCGAGAACAAAAAACAAAGATAGCGGTGTAACATATCATCGGTAAGTAATCATTTTATTTGTTTAAGATACATTAACCTCAATGGTTTAAGATTATTGTTTGACAAAGCTTGAGTTTACATCGACGCGCCGCCATTGCGTGAACATCATAGAATATACACATCACGTACAGAACGGACACTGAGTCTTTTATACCTATATTTATTTTCAGTGTCGAAAAAGTAATGTGTCAGTATTTGTTAGTTAATTTTTGTGTGAATTTGAGTTAAAGTATGTGAGTGTGTATGTTTTATGAAGTATTTGTCAGTGTGTTTTTTTTTTATATTTCCTTTGTAGTTTTGGTGTTTTATGTGTATATATCTTAGTGAGCTTCTATTTGTTTTTTTTTCTTCTAATTTTAAGTTCGATATTCTGTTATTAGTTATTTTTATGTTCTTGGTGAATAAATATAGTTTTAATTAATTCATTCATTTTTTCAATCGAAGCTTCTTAGGTAATTAAAACTATGTCACTTCTGTAGTCGGTCAGCAGTCTAATCTATGGCAACGACAAGTTGATGCAAAACATCGAACGAAACGCGTAAGCGCCTTGAAAAATCACGGCGCTTTCGACCTTTTGGTCGCAAGAAAACTAAATCTTAAAGCGTTCTAGCGCTGCGTGTTTATACTGGCTGGTTAGACGACCAATTATTGTTTCATTGCTGAAGCGAACTTTAGGTGAAATTCTTAACAAAATGGAGCATGACTTTTGGCTTGGATAGCTCCTCTAGTACGTAAGTACATTATAGCTCAATGGTTCTTTCCGAGTAGTTATGTAGGTACAATAGACTGATTTGACTCATAAGCTTTCTCATGATGAATTTACAATATTAATTTGACAGTATATTTTTAGTTACAAAGATGACTGATATTTGTGACTTTACGCTAAGTTTTACTATTTTATACTAAGTAGTAACTAAACAAACATTAACTAAGATCTTAGCATATGGCTTGACACAGTTAATATGAAATGGTGGTCATTCAAAATGTTCTAAAATTTACCACCAAGAAAATATGAAACATGAAATTAATAAGCACTGATATATTTAACCTACATTGTGACAGATGTTATGTAGTAGAGTAGGTAATGGAAACATTTATCCTTTTATATCCATTTATTTATCCACCAACTCTTATTATCTATACATATTATTATTATGTTGGGGTAACAGTAGCATTTACCTTTGTAATGACAATAATGGTAACATTTGTCTAAGTGTTGCTAATTTAATAAAAAGGAAACATTTCTAAATGTGGACAAGACAATGTATTTCACTGTAGTACTTAATGAATACGAAATAAAATAAGTTATCCAATTAACATGTGTTATTTTTTCATATTTAGCTAAATAATTAATTATTAATGTACACCAATTAAGACTTTTTCTATTCAGATCATTAAATAAGCATAATATCTATTACACTCAACAGTAGATTTATAGGAATTATTAAGTAAATCAATAAGAACAGAAGAACAATAAGACAGTTACTAGCAATTCTCCCTTTTAAAGTATAATTTGAGAATGTAATTGAATACAAGAGTAACATTCTCTCCTTAGTGATTGAACTAGGTCTCTAACTGACTCCCTTCAATGTACTGCTTGAGGTAGACTTGAATTATGATAATTACCTATAACCAAATTCAACCAAATCAATGTTGATGATGCTTTTAAACACTTAGTAATAAGAAATTCACAAACAATGATGCAATTACATTGTATCATTTTAGAATATTATCAATGGTTCTTTTACAGATCTAACAACCCTTATAGGATTAAGTACTGATTGTCATAGTACCTAGGGCACATTATTCTTACTTCAAAATGGTCATAGCATTAAATAAATAATTCACAACAACTAACATTAAACACTCAAGAAGAATAATTTTATTGCTAGCCAGATATACAAACAACATCAAATAGTAGTCAAATATACATAAATTAACATTACAATACTCAAAGTCAAAGAAAGATTGATAATGATAAATAATTACTACAGAGTAGTAAAATATTTTGTGACATTCTCAAATACAAATATATGTCAAATGAGTACTGCATAATGCACATGATTCAATCCCGCTCAGGATACAGCTGTTGAATGGAGGCTGCCAGCTCCTGTGCTAGCTCGGGTGTGCTGGTGCACAGCACTCGACGGGAGAGCACATCAAATGGTTCCCCAGCAGGGCCCATGCAAATGCCTCCTGCTTCTCGCACAAGGATGTTCCCCGCAGCCACATCCCAGGCGTGGATACAAAACTCAAAGTAAGCATCGGAAGCCCCCATGGCCACCATAGCCATGTTCAAAGCAGCTGACCCCAGACTCCTTATCCCATGAGCTTTACTTACAACCAACTTGAAGTTCTCCAATGTAACTTTGCGTCTCTCTTCATCTCTACTAGTTCCAACCTCAAATCCTACCAATGCATCACTTAGCTTGTTCACTTGAGACACATGGATTTGTCTGTCATTTAGGAAAGCTCCCTTACCTTTTTTGGCAGTGAACATTTGATTGAGTATCGGGTTGTAGATGATTCCCGCGACACATTCCTTGTTGATGGCCAGTCCTACAGAGATGCAGCTGTGTGGGAAGCCGTGCACGAAGTTCAAGGTGCCGTCGACGGGATCTATGATCCACGTCGGCGCGTCGGTCAGCTCGCACCTCCCTCCGTCGGACACTGTCTCCTCGCCGATGAACTTGTGCTCTGGGAACTGCTTCGCAAGGCCAGTCATTAATGTTTTCTCGACATTCTTGTCCACTTCGGTGACTAGATCGATATCGCTAGACTTTTTCTTGAAATCTTTGCATCCTGTAACATGTTCTGTTATAAGGTTTCCGGCAGACTTCACCAAGGCCAACGCGGCTTCGAAGTATTCATCTATTCGATCAGACATCTTCCAAGATAGAAAACGCCCTCGACGACAAACACGTTTCAAAACAGTTCAGTTCGGTCAAGAGTATACTATTTCTTTAGAACAAGCGACGAATTTATATATAAAATCCAGAAAGTGAATTCAAATAAAATTACACTTCTGTGCGAGGATTTGCAATTTTTTGCAAAACTGAATTTTATTTAGCAATTTGATGAAATCGCAAACAAAACAAATAAAGATGACATATGACATAAGGGTGACGTTGACATTGATAAAGCGATTGGTACTTTTTAATTTGATTGACTTGTGTTTTTATATATTTAGTTATTTTTTATCGTATCATCATCATAGTCAACAGCCCTTTGGATCCGATTACTGATTGAATAGCCTCTCTTTGTGAATTAACCCAACAAATTAAAATTATCAATTTTTTTCATGAACAACTTATGACTTGTGTATTAGATTATAGTGTCAACAGTTTTCAACCCTTTCAACACAAAATGACACAAATTTTGTGATTAAGGAACCTACTTAATATCTGGCTAATTTTCCGCTAAATGTTATCTCAACAAGGATCCGAGTGCTAGACATTGCAACATATAAATTAATCATAATGTGCGTGAGCCACAGCTGTTCAATTAATGTGTATCTAGTATCTGGATTTCATAAAAAAGCAAAGTCGTTCCCATAGCCACGCAACTAACGCTCTCTAATCCCCATGTCGTGATCCAAGCAAGAAAGCCCACGTCTCCTGTGTCGAAAGCAATACTGCAATTTATTTATGCTAATTTCTATTTCTACCTGAGTATAAGGATCATTTTAAAAATAAAACAAATGGTATAAAAATCATGAAAAATTGTAATTGGCATACCAACTTGTTACAACCTATGGCCAATTTTACAATCATCAATGTTGTTAATTAAATATAATATTTAAGTAAAATATGTTTATGCTTTAATGGTTTACTTACATTTAATTTTTATATTAATAATTAGAAAAAAACTATATAATCAATAAAAAAAGAAAGATGGGGTTGTGTAGACTCGGTACAAACGCTTGTAAAGTTATCAAACCGCTAGTGTAGGCCTCGCGAGAGACGTTTTACGTATAAATCCATGATAAAAAAACACCTAAGGCCACAATTTATTACTAGGAGTCTTACCTAAGTCTAATGATATAGCAAGCCGGGCGCCGCGCGCGAGCGGGCGGTGCCTTTATTTACATCATGTTACACAAACGAGGTTAAACAGTATAAACAAGCCTCCCGCGGCGCACTGCTGGCTCGCTGCTGCACTCTACTGTATATTGGGTGCTAAACGAACAAAGATATTCACACATTAGTTGATTCCTACTGCGAATTCATGCCAAGTCCGAGCGGCAGTTCGTGCGACCGCGCGATGTTTCGCCCGAAGCTTGCATGTTCTCACTTATATACTATCAATAAAATTTGTATGGCAACTAAGCTCTCAGTGAAACACTGATTTTATTTACATGTCGTAAGTAGACCGGTTGAGCACATACAGACGTATATAAAAGCGTAAACCTCGCAAAAAGTGATATATAAAATAGTGCGGCTCACCGTACAGAGCTAGTTCGAAGCGGTATCCTTGGGGTCAAAATATTGTCGCAAAAACAGTCTTTGTAACTCAGTCGCGTGTAAATGCAGTTCGTCGGTTACGAATTACGTACTTTTGCCACCGTTTAATAATACTTTTTTTTAATTAAAAATTTCATATCACCCAATGGAGTAATTTGACATCGCGCCCGAGGGGCTAATGAGAAATCTCAATTGTTAGGAATGTTTCGTTCTAATACTGGATGCATGTATTGTATGTATGTGATGTCGCGCGAGGCGTCGGCCCCGGCGGACAGAGATTCGTCGACTGATCAAATGCAGGCTTTACACAAATTGAGCACCCGAGACAAGTAGAAATATGAAGGAATACGATGTCGGCATGCGACGTCACGTCGATCACTTAGTACAATTACAGTCACGGATATAAAATACGGCATATCGATTCATATTTCTACACAGATAATAATAAAATAACAATTTAGACAGAATTAAAATTCCACGATTATAATACAATTGGAAAATAGAGAAACGGGATAAATAGATAACAAAGCGGTCGCTCGTGCAGCGACTCTACATCATTCGTAGACCGCTCTACGAGGAGTGCGGGCCGCGAACCTGCTCCAACAACATTACACCTTAATACCGAACACTAGAGTACGCAATTGAATAACAAATATCCCAAAATATAATTTAACGGTTTGTTGGAGAGCTACACGTTCAAGTGGCGAAGATTTTGGAAATTAAGTACACTAGGAGGCTGCAGACAGCCACTTGGGAAAGATGCCACCATCACATGACATACATACACATGCACCTGACTGTGTCTACTCAGTTGCATGTATATATGTATGTATATAACTTGGTTCGCGGTCGGTCGGTGCGTAAACAATACTCGCTAACATTAACTGGGTGGAGTTGGTTGCGACACATTACTATACAATACTATTAGGGACAGACATTTATGTCAATGGATAAAAAATAAAGGCATCCTTTTAGGAAACATTTGAAGAGAAATCGTTTGAAATTGACACCACTGCTTCGTGGATTTCGAGAGTAATTGAAATGATATGACTGTTTAAATGCTAAAGCCATTGTTACAGCATCTTGTATTTCACAGCCAGCTTCAGTCAGATCGTATCGTTTCTCCGACCCGACAGAGATTAGCAACATTTCACAAGATGGCCCCTAAACATCAGCTTTAGTATTAGAACAACAATTACGTATGAATTTTAAGAGCGATTTTCTGTATAGTTATACTATTTCTAGACAAATTGTTGATCACCCAAATGGCTAAAATTCCAAATATGTTTTCACGAGAACCACTAAACGGTCAATAAATAACACCGGAAAAGAACAATCTCTTCAAATATTTTGTAAAAGAGACAGCCAACTATACAAACTTTACAGTTTTATAAAAAAATGATTTCATACAATACGTTCAGCCTAGTCGCAATCGTGTACCACATACGTACGTGAGGTTCGAGACGTATCATTATCATTATCATGGTCCTATAGTAACTTGCGGTCCAGGACGTATCATCATCATCATCATACACGTATAGTATTAAACCAGTGATGTGTCGCAGCCCCCCCTCCCCCGGGCGCGGCGGCGTGTTACTCGACGCTGTTGGCGGTGTCGTTGGGGTCCTCGAGCGACTCGTCCCCGGAGCCGGCGCCGGGCGCCAGCGACGAGCGCTTCATGCGAGACGTGGAGGACGCGCCCGACAGACCGATGGGGGCGCCTTGCCGTCTGCAATATTTACATACATATATTAACACTTGATACACGATACATTAAATGATGAAACTCTGGAGATATATGTAGTGTTTTTCCGCTGCCACTGCTTCTTAACCGACTTCAAACAACTTGATGGTTTTTAGGTTGTTTGTTGTTTGAAGTCGGTTAAGGAGCAGTCATAGCGAAAAAACACTACATATTTCTCCAGAGTTTCATGTACAATGGATTTCCTCAAAGTAACGCCTGATTATCTTATCTACGATACATTGAGTTATCCCAATGTGAAGCTCGTTTATACGTAAAACCATAGCGTTCGATAGAGAATGTGGCCCAGTTCAGCATTTAATTTGTATTTAGCATTTAAAATTTCAATCAACTTAATATCAATGAAAAGTTGTCAGCTAACAATCCAAATTACGATCATATCAAGTCCTGGTAATAGCAGTCCGTATTAAAATACATATTTATGTCAAATAAATTAAATAGATAGTAGATCAATCCATCAAACTGGTTTCTATTTTGATGGCAAGTTATTAATTAAATAATTATAAGCACATAAAATGTAGCCCACGATCACAATAAATCTATTTCAGAAATCATTATTTAGTAGTATTTTCCGCCATGCAAATTAGAGCTTCAAACACTCTTATATGTAGAAAAACTATCGACGACACAGTGATACCAGTATTTTAATTAAAAAACCGATGAAAGAACCTGACAAAAGATGAAGATGATAGAAAACGTACGACACAAGACATGTAATCAAATCATCCAACCGAAGCAACACTCGACCTCCGCACCTGGAAAGCCTCGGACAAGTTTATATCGAACCATTATTCGATTTTATGTATGGGCGTTGATTAACAGACAAGTACTTGTTTTAACCCAAAACCCAGCAATTAGCAGCAACTTGATGGGGTTGGCTCCCAATCTACCTGATTTAACAGAATACTCAATTAACAACTACAGAATTTTACAAGTACATAAAATCAATGTCCGCAGCGTTTCCAAGCGCTATCATCCCACCGTCAGTGCAGTACCTCGCTGCAGTGTCGCGGCTACTCGGTGATGTCCTCCTCCGTGTCGGTGTAGGAGGCGGCGCGCGTCACGGACATGCTGGCGCGCACCGAGCGGGCCTCCGAGCTGCGCAGGACCAGGGGTCAGGGGTGGGGGTACAGGGGGGGAGGAAGCTATCTATAGCATCTTACGTCCAGGTTAATATGTCCTGGGAGAAGTATATTCCCCGGTGACGCAGCAATGGTAGCATTTGGCAATCGGCTTTATAGTCCTTTCCAAAAAACTGTCCCGGGAAAGTGTAAACGCATTTTCTCCACATAAAAAAGGGTGTTAACATGTGCTCAAATTTACTTTTGGTTGGTAAAAGAAATCTAGAGACGTTATAAAAACAATAACACCCGTATTCTTTAATGTACGTCGAGACCTACTCGACTAAACTCGAGATCACGTGACCAAATTTGAATTAATTCACCTCTCGAGCCAGCAGGTTAAAGTATAATATATCAGTCCGTAACAATGCAGTGGTTCGGATATAGACTGTATAAATAAACAATGACTATCTTGTCAATGTGTCCCAAACAGAATATCTTGAAAGATACAGGCATGTATCTGCAGGGCTAGCACGGTACCGGTACTAATAGCCATTCTACCATTTTATCCACCTGTCACCATACACCAAGTGGATAAAATGGTGGGAAAGACTTCTAGTCCCCTGCTGTGGGGGTCCCCCTCACCTGAGCTTGTTGCGCAGGTTGTTGCACTCCCGCGCGAGCGTCTCGTGCGTCTCCAGCATGTCCTCGAGCTCGCGCTGCGCCTTGCGCTTGCCCACCTTCTCGCGCTGCACCTCCTCCTCTGACTCGTCCAGCTGCCGCTTCAGCGTCTTCACGCGCACATTCATCTGGAACACAACCATGATAATACTGTAATGATAGTTTTTTTATGAGAGATATATTTGCGTTTGACTTTTTTTTTGTGTTTGAAGGTCGCTTGATGCATTGCTGCAGCCTCTCTCTCTCTCTCACACACACCCACCTTCTCTATCTGCTCCTTGTACTGGTCCGCGTGGCGGCGCTCCTCGTCCAGCTGCCCACACACACACACACACACATACACACACGCACACACACCTTCTCTATCTGCTCCTTGTACTGGTCCGCGTGGCGTCGCTCCTCATCCAGCTGCAGCGCCAGCTCCTTCATCTTTTTGTCCAGCTTGCGTGAGGCCTTCTGCTGCGCGAGACGCTCGCGAGACTCCGCCTCCAGCTGCTCCTCCAGGTTGGCCACCTTCAGCTCCAGCGACGTGATGAGGCCCTGCACACATGTACACGATCAGATACGGTCAAATACACGCGAACACAATTAGTCTCATCAATAAAAAGGAAAGTATCACGCGCTTGCCAATTGTCAACGCAAAGCAACAAGCGTGTCTGACGTCGACGTCACGCACACCATTTAGAGATGCCATATAGAGATACTTTTCCTGGTAGAACTACTCATGACGGATCATAAGTTAACTTAAGAACAGATCCAGCGATTTCAATGTGATTATAAAGTCCAATAAATTCTACACTTCTCTGGTAAGTGTACCTTCAAGTGAATCAATCAGCTTCAACGTTACTATATGTATGTCAGCTAAATAACGATGGTGGTTAGTGTACCTTGGTCTTGGTGCGCGCGTTCCCCTCCAGCTCGGCCAGCTTGGCCTTGAGCTCCTTGTTCTGCCTCTCCAGCACCAGCTTGCCGCTCTCCAGCTTCTGGGTGGCTGACTTCTCCGTGCTCAGCTCCATCGTCACCTGCTCGATCTGGTTCTGGAATTACATCACATGCTGCTTAGTAAACATTTTACACACATGTGTCTTATACGCATACTTGGTAGGAATATGATTCAGTAGGGTTGAGACGTAAGCACGACACAAGCTTTGCTTAGTGTGGGGCTAAGATGGCGCTGCGTGCAAGGTCCCGGATTATTTATTTATTTATACCTGTGTATATGTATACACAGCATGTGTACCTGTGACTTGCGCAGGCGGTCGTTGAGTATCTCGTTGTTGGACTGCTCCTCGTCCAGGTCCTCCTCCAGCGCCGCTATCCGCGCCTCCAGCCGCTTCTTCTCGTCCACCAGCAGCGTGCTCTGCCACACCACATCAACAATATATTAGGAATAAATCTAAACATCAGCAAGCAGACAATAGACTCCTGCGCAATGTAATGGTTCTGTTGATGCCTTTCGTGGAAACGGAATTGGGAAATAAACAGTTATGATGTATAGATAAAGAACAACGAAAGGGTAAAGTAGTAGGGAAAAAGTAGTAATTTTTACAAAACTAAACATTCGGGAGTAGGGGGCCCGCCTCTCAGTGCGTTTCACGACATCGTCACGCACGTACACGCTAAATAAAAATAAAAACAGATAAAATCGCGTAATCCTGTTTTTTTGTCACTAATATCCATCAAATCACAGTCGTTCTATCCTCCAATATAAGTCATAGTGCATACCTTAGAGGTGGTGTTGTTGAGTTCATCCATGAGGTCGTCCCTCTCGGCCTCCGCCTGGCGCCGCGCGCGCTCCGCCACGCCCAGCTCCTCCGCGTGCGCGAGCGCCTCCGCCTCCAGGGCCTGCGCAACGATTATACAATATTATGTACAAAAATAGAGAGAGGGAGAGTTACAATAAATGTTTATTTTCAAGGGGTATTCTTTTGAGGAAAAAAATAAATCCTTTTTATATGGGATACTTTACAAACCATACCAATATGTAAATTCGAAAGAGTTAGTTGGCAACGGAGCATCGGGTTATCGTGATTTTTGGTATGATGATTGTATACAATCGCGAGTTGAAGGCAATACGCGAGTGCACCTGCGTATACGTAGCAAACGTATCTCGTGTACGTACCTTGACCCTCCTGTCTGCGTCCCGCGCGGCCGCGGCGGCCTCCTCCCGGCCCGCGCGCGCCTCCTCCCCCTCGCGCAGCGCCTCCTTCAGCTGCAGCTGCAGCTTCTTCACCTGCTTCACTGCGTCCTCCTTCACCTGCACCGCGACAACAACATTCATTAACAACACTATACATAGATGTTGAATATTATCTACAATCTAGGCTACATACGCAACACCGGAGCGCTGTGGTCCGGTTGCGGACAGGCTGGCAGTTACATTCACACTACGCGAATAGTGCACGTTCTGGTTGGAGTTGTCGCTATCGGTCGCAGGACTAACTGTGTAGTGCGTAGATTAAATTCTCGTACAAATTATTGACTGCTGTCATCCGCACGGCTAGCAGCATTGTAGCTAATCACACAATTCGTAGGTACTAGGCGTACGAAAGCGAAATGAACAAAGTGAAGGAGCCAAGTAAGTCCAATTTGCACAAATAAAATGTACTTTACGCATATTTTATAAGATTATATTACAGGCTACAACTATTGTATATTTTAAAATGTTATTTGTGTCAATAAATGATTTTATTATTAAAAAAAATATTATTATTAAAAAAAAAGTATGTGTGTAATCACGAAAGAACGAAAATATCACAAGGCCTACAAGACTGTAGTACAGTATAGTGTACCTTGGTGGCGAGGTGCAGCGCCTGCTCGGCGTCCTTGAGCTCTCCCTCCAGCTTCTTGCGCTGCGCGAGCGTGGCGGCGCGCTGCTTGCGCTCCTCCTCCAGCTCAGCCTCCAGGTCTCGCAGCTGCTTCACGATGCCGCGTCGCTTCTCCTCGCCCTGCTCCTCCTTGGCCTGGAACGGCGATAACAATACAATCAAACTTAATTTCTACGACCCAACTTTGCTGCTGCAAGCTGCAGGTCGACCTCATTTGTTTCGTTCTTCACCTGAGATCAGATAGCTCCACCATACTGAAACCTTTACTCTCCAAACTACAGTAGCGATGGCTACACACCTGCAGGTCTCGCTCGAACTGCGCGCGCATGGCCTGCATGTTGACCTCGAGCCGCAGCTTGGCGTCCTCGATGAGCTGCAGATCGTCCTCCGTCTCCTCGTTCTGCGCCTTCAGCTCCGCTAGCTGCGACTCCAGGCTGCGCTTGGCCTTCTCCAGCTCGTGCACGTTCTTGTCGGCGGTGCCCTGCGTGTTGGCCAGCTCGTCCAGCTCCGACTGGAGGAGGCGCTTGTTGCGCTCCAGCTCCTCGATCTGGAAACATTAACATAAGTGTTGAACAGAAATCGCTAATATTTCAGAAAAGTCACATGTGAAGGCATTTTGTATGACCCGGTTCATTAGTCCTGTAATCTATTCCACCCTTTTGCGCTAACCAAAGAGCTGTATTGTACCAGAAAATGATTTTCGGCGCCATTTAAAGATGCCATGTTTCATGATCTGTGTTTATACATCGATCTACTCACACATATAACCATTGGCACAAACATCCCTAACTATATGAAAATAAAGTCAAAATGTTATATGTACCTTCTCTGCAGCGTCGTCGAGCTGCCTGGACAGCGACAGCACGCGCGTCTCCTTGTCGCGCGCCTCGCGCTCCGCCTGGTCGCGCTCCGCCGCGTACTTCTCTGCGATGGCGCGCTCCTCCGCCACCACCTGACAATAAACAACCGTTTGTATCAAAATAAAAGAAAAAACATGTCCTGGTTGCGGAACATTCGGGAATAGGTAACTTCTAGGTAAACGTGTTACACCCTAGGCTGCAGCAATGCTTAATATCAGGCTGGCAGTAGTCAAACGCATCCCACGTAAAAAAATAGGCTGAAATCGGAAGTGCCGGAAGTACTCGCTTTTAATCAAATAAAATATGCAGAGCTGACTGCCGAGCTTTACTAGTTGAAGGGGCGCCATAACATGAGGAAATAAAAATAAATAAAATATGAAATGATTACCTCTTTGACTTCCGACTAAAAGACTAGCGAAAATAGAATGAAAAACCCATCTCTTGAAGATACTAGTAACGTACCTTATCGAAGCTCTTCTGTTTCTTCTCCAGTTCGAGCACCTTGGCTCGCTGCGCTTCCAGCTCGATGTTCGTGTCTTCCAACTCTGCTTGCACCTTCTTCTTGCCTGCATTACATAACATATTATGTCAACAATTGTAGCGAATAAATAGTAAGCGTGAAGTAAACCTGATAAAATTTGTGGCTGAATGTTTTTCTAGTTCCAGTCAAAGGGATCTTTTTAGTAATTTTCCTAGCTGTTTTCGAGAATGGCGAACATTTTATGCACAATCAATAGGACTTCTACATGTTATCAATGTTAGACAAATCAGTTAATTAAGCGTAGATGGCATGCTTTCGGCTTAGGGACTATTTTGGCTGTAAAAGTCCGCTTGCAGTGCATACAAACCAAGACACCAATATCGAGAGAAGTTATTTTAGTTAATAAAAGGACTTTTGGAGCAGGATTAGGTTCGTGGTGTGTAAAAGCCCACTATAGTAGGTACTGACTCTTGTCCAGCTTGTCGTTGGCCTGCTGCAGCTCGTGTATCTGGCGGTGCAGCGCCTCCACGTCCTTGCTCAGCTTCTTGCGCTGCTCCTCCAGCGCCGCCGCCAGCTCCGCCTCCTCCTCCGCCTTCTTCTTGGCCTCCGCCACTTGCTGCGTCAGCGCCACCACCTGGATACACACACACACACATTCGTGAGTAATCATAGATATTCTGTAGGCACGCTCCGTCTCCGGCCAAAGTTTTTGTTTAACATCAGGCAAACAGTGGCCAAATCCGTCTTAATTAAAAAAGTTTTGAAGGAGTCCTCTGGTGGCGTTCAAATATCTTATCGTAAATATTGTTTAGCTCAACGGTCGACATGCTTTATTTGATTAAGTTAATAAGATTAATAAAACGATAAGTTATCAGCGTTTTTCGCACAATATAGCTCCACCATTTGCAAAAACTATCTTTAATGAGCAAGGTTTTACACCAGGTATAAAGCATGTACGTTGACCTGTTTTTCGTAGTTCTTCTTGGCCTCCTCCTCCTCGTCGAGCGCGTCCCGCGCCTGCTCCAGCTGCTGCTCCACATTGCGCAGCTTGCTCTGCAGCGCCAGCTTCTGCTTCGTCTCCTCTTCTAGGAGAGCCTGGGAAACAATAGATACAGGTACATTGGAAATGTTATTAATAGTAAACTCTGTGTGATTGCAGTAGACCAAATGACCATACACATACACAAAAAAATTTCAGTTTAAAATTATATTATTATCAAATTAGACGTAGACTTCAAAGCATGAAGGCATGAAACAGTCTGGTGTATAATGTAATTCCCACATTTGTCTACGACTGTAAAGCATCACTGTTAGGGTTCAACTACTAATGTGTCTTTTGTAGGTAGTAAGTTCTCTTCCGATGGGAAACTAAAGTTCTTATGGTTTTATTTAAGTGGCTCTCGTTCCCGGCAGTACCTGCAGCTCGGCGTGGTGCGCGCCGGCGGCGGCGGCCTGCTTGGCGGCGGCGGAGGCCTTCAGCTCGGCCTCCTCCAGCTGCGCGGCCGCCGCCTCCGCCTCGCTCTGCAGCCGCACGCACTTCTCCTGGATCTCCGTCCTGCACGTACACAATAAACGTGTGTAATACTCGACTATGATTCGCATGATGTGATCATTATAATCTAGGATGTATGAACTACTTTAATATTTGTAGGTATATTTTGAGACCCTATGCCCAGGGTCAAATATATGCAGGACACAATTATCACAGGTAGGTAGGTCGAACAGCCGAGACTCGCTATTCAATATTTAGCCCTAGTCATAGAATCCAATTTGAAAATATAAAAATTGCACTTTGTCTTCTTGCAAGGGTCATCAAAGCAAGGACCGGACTTATGGTCGTGTTAATATTTAGCAGACCGGACACGTTGTCCCATACAAGTATCTCAGTATACAGCACAGTACCTGGCACGCTCCACCTCTTGCAGCTTGGCGGCGATCTCAGCGAGCTGCGCCTCCGCCTGCTTACGTCTCCGCTCTCCATCCGCGCGCGCCGCCGCCGCAGACTTCAGCTCCGTGGCCAGGTCCGCGTTCTCCGCCTCCAGGGACTGCTTGGCCTTCTCCAGGGCTGGGGGGATACAAACATCACATTATTATGTATAACATGTATGAGTAGGTTTAATTCTCTTTTCGTTATGGTACAGCAAAATATTAAGTTTTTTTTTTAAATTAGATGCCAATGTGGTGTTACTTTTTCTCGCTTCCTTTTTTTTCACAAAAAAAAATACAACGACAGTACGTAATATCCGTGGAAAAACTTGAGCGCCCACCATGATTTATCAGCCCAATTAATATACCTTCCGAATCAATTCTGCAGGGAAGTCACGAGGAAATACGACTTAAAGAGAATAATTAAAAAAACAAGTACCTAGTAAGAGAGTAATGGACTGGCATCGTCGTTCGTAATTTCTGAGCCATTTTACATCAATGAGACGCGATCGCCGAATCAAGCGTATACCTGGCAGCATATAAAACCATACTCGAACCTCGAACTGAACCTCTCAATGTCTACAACACTGATATACAAGATACTTTGTATGTATTATGTATTCAAAGATAAATAGAAAAAAAACTTTAAGAAGTGACACACACACAAGCACAAATTATTATTTAGGTATTGCACCAGACCGATACCGACAATTTAAAAAAAAAGTTTTTTGGAACTACTACTTTACATACCATACAAATTGTCCTTTGTTATGTATTTATATTGGAAGCTTTCGGGCCAGCTTTTATGACGACATGATCCACAGATCTGTTTATGTTGAATATTCCGACAAAAACTCAATGTTTTTTTTTTACCTAAACGGGTTTGCACTTGACCATAGTTTGCCTGATGGTAAGCAATGGCTATAGCCTAAGATGGAGCGTGCTGATCTGATCTCCCGTGAAGTTGTCGTCAGTACCTAGCACAGAGAGGTCCTTCCTCCGGTCGGGCGAGCAGTCGTGCTGGCACATGAGCTGCCAGTAGTTCTTGGCGGAGCTGAACGAGCACGCCTCCTCGGGGAAGGTGCTCGTCTCCACCTCGAAGTTATCGTCCTTCGACAGACCGAACTTCACGTTCTTCTGCCGACGCGCACCCATCATGTTTTTGGATTTTATAAAGTAAACGTTTATCACAGAAAAATTATACAAATTATATTAGAAAAATGATCGTAAATTTCGCACAAAGTTTTGTTTTGTAGATGACAGTTATAAAAGGTGTTTGATTGATGTGAAATTTTGTAAGTGGAATGTCATGTCGTTTGAGTTGTTGTCGGTATTTTTTAAGTTTCCTTTTGAATCAAAGAGGTTTCAGTACAGTTTTAAGAGTTCCGAAAAGAGTCGAGTTCGTAATTGACTTCACCTGAGAATGAAACGAAGATATCGTCCTGCAAAATATTTCAGCGCAAGACAGGGAGTATTGGCGTAAGAGGGTGGAGGCCTATACCCTGCAGTGGGTCCCATTAGGCTTATGATGATGATGATTACAGCAGCGCCGGGACAATTAAGCTCTTGCCTTAGTTACTTCAATCTTGATCTGTTTGTATCGTTTGAAATTCAGTAACTTTTCAAAAGTCAATACCTAGACTTAGAAGTGGTCTAGCATACTCTACCACATGCCAGCACACACTCACCCGCCTTAGCCTTCTTGATCTGCTCGTGCTGCTCGTTGAGGTGCTGCAGCTCCTGCGAGTGCTTGTGCCGCTGCTCGGCCAGCGTGGCCTCGTGCGAGGCGGCCTCCTCCTCCAGGCTGCGCTTCAGCACCGCCACCTCTTGCTCGCGCTTCGAGCGCAGCTCCTGCTGGGCTGGGGAATAAATGCTTACATTAGAATAATACTAGCTGATTCTCGCGGCTTCAACACAAAAAGTTTCGTAAGTATACAGGTAAGTAAAGATCCTTGAGGCAAGGCAACACAAAACAAACAGACACAAGGAAGAAGAAAGTAATTTTCATATACAATAATAAAACATATAAAAAAGGGAAGAAAATCTAAACACACTACATCTAACTACAACATAAAAAAGGGCCGCTTAGAAAATCTTTAGAAAAACCCGTATATATTGACATGAAGACTTCTCAGAACCTTATAACGTGATCTAGTAGACATGTCTTACCCGCAGTAGTGTCGAGCGAGTCGAGCAGCTCGCTCTTGAGCGCCTCGAGCTCCTCGTTGAGGTCCCTCCTCAGCTTCTCCGCCTTGGTGCGCGCGGCGCGCTCCGCCTCCAGGTCCTCGTGCGCGTCCGCCAGCGCAGACTCGGCCTCGCGCGCGCCCTTCTGCGCGGCGGCCCGCAGCGCGCCCTCCTCGTCCGCGCGGGACATCGCGCTCGCCAGCTCCTCCTCGCGCTTAGCTGCGGATATTATGACAAATATTTTAATTTACTGGACGCATACGGTTTCACCCGCGTTGTTGCGAGATATATCCGTTGTGTCACTCACTACTATATCAAAAACCATTTTATATATAGGTACGTAATTTTTTTGTATCTACCGAATATTTTAACTGAATGAAGATGTGATACCACTTAACCGAAGTGATTATAAACAAAACACGTAGATCTAAAAAAATAACCACCCATTAGTACCAAATTTCGATGGATCTGTAAACTAAATTTCATTTACTTATTTATAATGCGACCACAAAAGTGGCGGCACATACCGAGCACGACCTGCAACTCCTCGAGCTGCGCCTTCCTCTCGACGAGCTGTTCCTTCACGTCCTGCAGCTCTGTCTCCAGCTTCCTCTTGGCGCGGTCTGCTTCCTGGCGCATTTGGTGATCCTGACAGACAACATACAAGTTAATATTTACGCTTTTATGTAAATTTAGGTTTGATACTTTCTTTTAAATTTTAATAAATATGAAGTTATGACTTGTTTGGCGATTAAAAACTATAGAACCAACCATAGTTTCAAATATTTTTGTTCTACGACTTCTGTAAATACGCTAAAGAAAACCACTGTTACATAAAAAAACTTTTTACTCGTAAATTTATACAATAAAAGTTGACAGAATTAAGGTGCAACTTCCGTTCTATAATTTTTTAGAAAAAACTATGTCGTACGTAATTGGCGAGTTTTTTTTTAAATCAGCCATAGACTCTTCTTTACACTTTTCACAAAAACGTTTCTTCATCTTTCAAGTCACTATGAATGAATAGAAGTTACCTTGAGTAGTTTCTCCTCCAGCTCGGCGATGGCGGACTCCTGCTTGGCTTTCAGCTTGCCGAGGTGCTTGGCCTTCTCCTCCTCCTCCGCCAGCGCCTGCGACAGGTCGTTGGCGCGCTCCTCCAGCACCTGCAAAGGGACAAAGGCATTCCGTCAAATTTTAAAACTCCTAATTTATACAACTTGGTTAAAAATAAACAGACCGAGACCGATTAAGAGGCAATGTCGCTAGAAATTATAGTTTTCCTCCCAGATATGAAAAACACTCCAATTAAAAGTGAGAATTACCCTAAATGATGCAAAGCAACTGAATTTGTTTTTTATTTAATTTATACATAAATGTATAGATTCTATCTAATCGTGTATTAATAAAAATGTATGATTTGCGTACGTCGTAGTATAGATGACAGTTTATGTTCGTATGTAAGTAGTATGTGTGTGTCGTACCTTCTTCTCCTTGAGCAGCTTCTGGTTGGTGTCCTCGCTGAGCGCCAGGTCTTCCTCCAGCTTCTTGACCTTGGAGTCGCACTGCACGCGCTCCAGCTGCAGCTTCTGCCGCGCCGCCTCCTCCTCCTCCAGCTGCTCCTCCAGGTCCTAAGGAACACACCAGGAGGGTTGAGTTTAGAATTAACAAAAATATAGATGACTATTGGTGGATGGTTTTACACCAATTTTTCGTATACCAAAGTATGTCGTTTAACTGTAATTAGGTATTGTATCTCTTAGTTTATTATTCTTTGTCATGTATTCATGTTACATAATAAATAATAACTATGACGTAATTTACCTGTACCTAGTATTATATTACACAGTCTTACGGCTACCACGAGGTCAGAGGATTCACATGTTATTGTACAATATTTACGTCAAATAAACGAATTTTGTATTTGTAATTCTATGGTATTTTTTTTTGTATACATTCAGAACTACAGGATACCTAATAAGTAACTGGACGGACATTTGTCATGCTTGGATCATTATCACTTGAATTTTGAAAGCTTTTTGAAATTTTTAAGTAAGTTGAATTTTGCAGTTGAAGCGTTGAATTTAAATATTTGATTTTTTTTCGGGTAAGCACGCTCCATCTTTGGCAATAGCCTTTGCTTGCTATCAGGTAAACAATGGCTAAATGCAAACCCGTCCAAGTAAAAAAAAAATGTTTTCCGTCTGTTTCTGACCTGTATGTTGAGCTGCAGGCGCTTCTTCTCCTGCATGAGTGCGTTGGTGCGCTCCTCCTCCTCCTCGATGCGCCCCTCCAGGTCGTGCAGCAGTTCCTCCAGCTCCTGCTTGCGGGCGGCGGCGCGCGCGCGGCTCTCCTCCGCCTCCGCGCACAACTCCAACTCCGCCTGGAAAAATAAAAATAAATATTTCAGGACATATCACACAGCGCCATCTAGCCCCGTACTAAGCTTACGCTTGTGTCATAGGTACTAAATAACGAATATAATAGGTACATATATACTTTTCTTTTGTAAATACATACTATTTATACATAGAAACGACCAACACATAACACATGTAAACATGAGACAATAAGGGGCCGTCCATTAATCACGTGATGTTTTTTGTCATTTTTTAACCTCCCCTCCCCCGTGGTGATACACGGTGAGGTTTAAGACTAATCCTTACTACTACTAACCCTAACTTAAGCGACTGAAGCTTGAAAAGTAGTAACAGGTTTCGAACTTAGGTCTTGGTTAAATCAATACAAAAAAAAGACTGCGAATATTTAACTTGATACTATACAATTAAAACTTCTAACAACTGTCGCACTTGGTCGCATTTGATCGCTAAACGGTTAAACCCCGCCCACTATCTACTCAAGCGCAGCGGCGGCTATTGACGATCTCATTGTGTTTTTTACACAATTACGTATCTATCATACGTTACAAAAAAGAAATAAAAACCGAAGACTTGATAAACTCTCTTTTTTGAAGTCGGTGAAAAAAAGAATAATAGAAAAATAGCTCCGTACCTGCAACTGCTCCGCCAGCTGCGTCTTCTCTGCGCTGGCCTGCTGGAACCTGTGCTCGTACTCTTGGCAGCGCTTCACCTGCGTCTCCAGACGCTCGCGGACCTGTTTCAGCTCGTCCTCCTTCTGCGTCAGCTTCTCCTCCTGCTTCGTCACCTCCAGCAGGGGCTTCACCTGGGACACCACAGAGGGTTGCAAATAAGTTTCATTATCATCAGACAGGCTGTAGTCAAACGTAAACCTATCCCACATAATAATAAAAAACTTTCAACGCCATCTATTACATGACATGGTAAAGGTGTGTCATATCTACAATGATTCCACTAATACCACAATGAAATGAACTCTTTTATCAGTTACCTAGCAATTAGGTATGTTTATGTTATGCTACTGGTCTCGTTTTCGATTTTAGAAAAACAAAATAAATATTCCGGGACATTTCACACAGCGCCATCAAGCCCCACACTAATTAAACGCTTGTGTCGTGGGTACTAGATAACGGATATAATACTTATATACTTTTCTTTACTTATTATACATACAAACTAAATTTGTAGTTGAGTTACGCACCGAAATTTTGATGGAGAAATGCTTTAATTCAACGGCTCATGACTATATTAATAAGCTTTGCCTATAGATGAATGACTATCATAAGAAAAGCCTGTTTCAAAGTATCTTGTGCAAACCATTGAACAGGAAAGTTATTAGATTAAAAAATACAGTGTTACTATTTATAATTTTACAAGTTTGTGGTACGTATTAATGAATGAAGTTTAGTATGTCAAGTATATTATTATTCGAAACCGGCTAACAATAGGGTCTAGTCCAGCGCCGGCCGGGAGTATAATAAACTGAGGCGTCCTGCGGCGGCCTATATTTACACCAGGCGTACAATAATAGGGAGCGTGTTATCATAACATTAGGGAACTATACTTGTTAACCATAATGAAGCCTAGGAAATACACAGGTACTTAGATACATTTTTTAAATTTGTCGAAATGTATGTGTTTAACTTGCTCAAACATGTATAGGTAAGAGTTTATAAAGTTAGTGTGTGCTTACTTTAATGTACAGCCTCCACCACTGCCAGTTGCGCAGCTTGAGGTAGGCGGCGCAGTTCCGCTGGATGATGCGGATGGCGTTGAGCTGCTGCAGGCGCTTCTGGTAGTTCCTGCGCGCCAGGTAGCCGCGGCAGAAGGCCTGGAAGTTCACGATGAGGTCCGTGATCTTGTAGTCGCGCTCCTCCTCCAGGTGCGCCAGCACGCCGGCGCGGAAGAAGATCTTGGACTGCCCCACGCGGTACAGGTTGTGGTCCAGCTCCAGCGCCTTGATCATCTGCTCGCACGCCTTCTTGCCGTCCATGAACCCCTTGGGGATGATGTTGGGCGTGAGCAGCTCGTAGCGCTGCCGGAACTCCTGGAAGGGGATCCTGTTGGGGAAGCCCTGGCGGCAGATGCGGATGCCCTCCAGCACCCCGTTGCAGCGCAGCTGGTCCAGCACCAGCGGCGCCTCGATCTTGCCCGCCTTCTTCTCGTGGTTGGGGATGATGCAGCGCACGAAGTTGGGGTTGGTGTTGCGCAGCGTGGCCATCAGCTTGGTGAGCTGCTCCTTGTACAGCTGCGACACCGTGCGGAACATGCCCTTGCGCGTGCGCGCGCCGAACTGCGTGTCCGTCATGGCTTGCTGCGCCATGCCCACGATCTCCGCGTCCTTCCAGATGTGGCACACGAAGGGGTCCTGCGAGGACTGCAGGCACGACACCACGTTCTCGTTGAGGGGGTCCATGTTCTTCATGAGCCACTTCTCGGCGGAGTAGTCCACCTTGCCCGCGTAGTGGATGATGGCGAAGTCTGCGACGCCGCGGAAGTCCGTCTTCATGAACTTGGGATGCACCGAGTGCGCCGACACCAGCTTCTCCACGAAAGTCTTGTCGGTGGCCTTGGGGAACCAGCACTCCTCGTCCAGCAGCGCCATGATGCCCATGGGCTTGTCGATGAGGTCGATGGTGGGCTGCAGGTCGAGCCCGAAGTCGATGAACTTCCACTCGATGCCCTCGCGCTGGTACTCCTCCTGCTCCAGGATGAACATGGTGTGGTTGAACAGCTGCTGCAGCTTCTCGTTGGTGTAGTTGATGCAGAGCTGCTCGAACGAGTTGAGGTCGAAGATCTCGAAGCCAGCCATGTCGAGTATGCCGATGAAGGAGGCTCCCTGGCGCTTGGTGCGGTCGAGCGAGCGGTTGATGCGGTTGACGAGCCACCTGAACATGCGCTCGTAGCAAGCCTTGCCGATGGCTTCCACTGAGAACTCCACCTGCTCTTTAGTCTGGGCTTTCGTTACGAAGTCGCGGCCCACTTTGATTCTTGGCTTCAGGAATGCCTTTGTCATTTCTGTCACGGACAAGCCTGGAAAGAGAAGATTAAAATTTTATTACTAACACATTCCCGAAATTTCATATTTAAATCAACAAAGATCGTCTATCGATCTCGTTGTGTGATTGTGTGGTTTGTTTGCTTGTGTATGATGCGTGTATACAGAGATGACTCCCTTACCAAGTAGGTGTGCGATCTTCTGCGCGACAGTGTTGTCGGGCAGCGTGGCCTGGTCGGAGTTCCTCTCCTGCTTGAACTGCATGGAACCGAACAGCAGCACGGCGGACACGATGCGGAAGATGGAGTTGAAGTCCTCGTTGTTCATGCCCATTATGTTCATGCTCTTGATCGTCGCTTGGAACTCGGCTGCGTCGTCGATGCCGGGCACTGGGAATTAAGAAAAATAGGATTAATTATCACATCCGGTAAAAAATACTTAAGGAATTATCATTTACAATACAAAATACAATACAATACAAAATTATTTATTGACTGAAGGTATTACATAAAACCTTAAAAACTAATGTTTACATACTTAGTTACGATTTCTAGGAAGGTTTGTTAGAGTTCTTGTGAGCCCTGCACTAAGTTTACACTTGTATCGCAGGCACCCACTTCGCTTTGCTACAAGTTTTACTAAAATACGGTGCGGTTTTACTTGCTGTGTGTATAACAATATTGGTACATAACTTATAAAAGTTAAATTCTAGCTAACATTATTATTAAAATAAAACTGGACTTTTTCTTTTATGGAAACTGTGTAAAAGCTTGAACTGGGTAAGATTAGGTTACAACTAGGGTTTTGAACTGTGTGTATGTGTGTGTGAGTAAGTGTGTGTGTAGGTATGTATGTGTATGAGTGTATATGTATGTTTGCGTGTGCATGTAGAGAATGGAAGGAAGAGAGTGGGAAGGGTTGTCTTTACTGTACTATCTTGAGTATATCTTCTGTTTCAGTGTGAGTGAGAGATGATAAATATTCTTGTATGATTGTTTTGCATTCTTTTACAGTTTTTCCGTTGATTTTGCAAAGTTTTAACATTCTATTATAGATAAATGGAAAGCGAAAGTCTGGGAGACGCTGTGCGAAAGCTGTCTTAACTCTGGATTGTACAGCGCAAGGGGGTCTTCTTCTAGGCGAACCAGTTGTCGTCTTCACGAGGGCGCTTCTATGCATTGCATTATTTGCATTTAAAACTTATCTCATGAAAAATAAATAATTATAAAGTTGATATTATAGTTATATAGTTTAGTTTTGGTTAAAATACTGCTCTTGTTCCAGAAATAATTCTGAAATGTTACCGTTACTGTTTGTCTCTCTATAACAAATCAACTGCAGTTTAGTCATACATCCAACTTTGTTAAAATTGATAGCTTTAGCTTCATATCATCATTATCAGCATACCGCAAACCATAGGTTCAAAAAACCAAAGCTATACCTGGTAGAGCAGCATTGGAGAGGAAGGGGTAACTCTTCGGATCCTCCAAGATATACTCTGCCTTCTGCTGCGGCGTGGCGCCGGACAGCAGCTGGTAGAAGATGTGGAAGGTTCTCTCATCCTTGGCCTGGCGGATGGCTCTGGACTTCTCTAGAAGGTACGTCTCGATGTTCGCACCGGCGATGTAGCCGGACGCGTCGAAGTTTATTCGGATGAATTTACCCTGGAAACGATGGGGAGGAATGTTACAAGTAGAACTTTGACTTTGTCATTGTATCTTTGACTTCAATTCAAATCACACTGAAGTTATTATTGTATTCATCTAGTCGTTGAAAAGAAGTTGTTTTTCCTTATAACCATGTTCTCAGTTAAAAAAGCAATAAAATAAATATTAATAGTTTTATAACACATGGTTACTTAGTTTAAAAAAAATAGCCTTATTAACAAATAGAGTCAAACACTGCGTTCGTGATAATTAAATTCACTCTACAGAACACACTATAGAAATGAAATTTTTAAAAGAAAACATTTAAAATAGCTTGAAAACATTGTACATCTATTTGGTGTGGACCTCCTTATACGGAAACAGACAATTTAAACCTCTCTCCATAGAAAGTAAGTAACTAACGGTAAAAACAAGGTTAAAAAGCAATACACAATACTCACAAATCTGGACGAGTTGTCGTTTTTGACGGTCTTCGCGTTACCGAAAGCCTCGAGGATCGGGTTGGCCTGAAGCAACTGCTGCTCCAGTTCTCCCTATAAGGCACACAACACTGTCAGTACATGTCTTATACAACCTCATACATTTTACCCCTAACATGTGACAGTAATATGTCAAAACGTAGAAACAATTTAGGTCGCTTACGGTTAAGTTTAGTAACAAAAGAAGCGCAAGGAAAATGCACCTCGGTTGAATAAAGAACAAACAAAATGGATACAAATATGGGTAAAAGTATACGTTTCTTGTCACAACCCGGCCCAAACTCATCATGTGCTGGATGAAAGCAAGACCGGTAGTTGTGCTATCATGCAATACATCAGAAAGCCTCGATTTTTAAAATCTCGGTCTTGACTGATTCGATCTCTAGAATTAATAAATAATGATAAAACATAACATTGATTCTCTGCAGTAATTTTGTACAATGTGTATTTAATCTGCTATGTACGTGTATCCACGTATATTAGCTAAGTAATATTGAATTCATCGCCTCTCTTGGTCAAAAGCGAGTGACTGATTAGCGACTTAAATCATGTCTAGTTTGGACATACGAGTTTTTTGTTGTGTGTAAAATGATTCAGGTCACAATGATATATTAGAACTTAGACCTCGTTCAAAACGACTTTATAATTACAGATCTGCAAAAAGTGAGTCGCCATTAAAAAGATTCAGTACTTTGAGTAATAAATTAAGTTTTATACGACTTGCTTATACGCCGGCATCAAATCAAACACTAGCAAGAGAGATATCACAAAACTGTACATTTATCTCTTTATTTGTTTTATTTATGTTTGATTAGGCAAACCCATAGTTTTTGGGATAATTAAATACTTCATTTTGGACAAGGTCTAAGTTGTTTCATACAAAATGTTTGTATGAAATGTAGTAAAGGGGTAGCAGGAGTATTAGCTTGTTACCTCGAACGTAGGTCCGTTAGTCTACGCAGGAGGGAGCGTGAAACGTAAGGATCATGTTAATGATTGTATGAAATGGCTGTACTAAAGTCTACGGTATATTAGATGAAAACATGACTTATGAGTTAATGATTGTATAAAATGGCAGTACTACAGTCTACGGTATGTTAGATGAAAACTGAGCAGATGAATACTTAGTTAATCTAGTTAATTAGAAACTTTTGCTCAAAAATTAAATTCAAACAAAATTGGTAAGGTAAATATTCATATAAGTATTTAATTGTTGTTGTTCTTTCAACAATAAATTGATAATATTTTTATGCTAATTTGTGAATTGGCAAAGGTATTTTGAATGTATGAATTTAGGTTTTGTAAGGTCAAATAATGTAATGAACGAGATTAACATATAAGAATAATGTTTTTGCTAAGATTAGCTTTAATATGGTGGATGAGTTCGTGACAATAGCACTAAGGAATAGCGCATTGTACAATGGATATCTACGAGTGAGGTAATGTACTTGATATGTGCATAATAATGTTATCAATACTATATATACTGTACGTTTACATAAAGAAAATAAAGGAAGGATTATCAAGATAACGTATCGGAATTCTTAAAAAAAATGTTGTCGTATAGATAGAATTCAATGTAGAAAATAAATATAGAACATGAATAATGACTTATAATATTTTCAAATCAAAATGGTTATGATAATATATAGGGAATAGCAAATAATTGTAACAAATAAGGCATAGAAAAGGTTACTATTCTAGAAGTAACATATTCAATATTAATTCAAGTACACATGCAAGATTTGAAATATCCATTGCACATACATACATACACATAGAGTAATCCTTATAAAATACAAGTAATAAATACATGAAATACCGTAGAGACCCTTATTTTATGCCATGCCATGCCAACATGCAAATTAAAGTTATATTTACATAAAACTGTTGTTAAAACAAATTACATGTAGCGCATGAATTTTAGAATATACTTACTCGTATGTGGCAAATTGTTCTCGAAAAAAATGTACTTAATTTAGGCAAGCTAAAATAATTGCAAGCTGATCATTGAAATTTGTAGTCAAAGAGCTTGAGTACACAATTAATTTCTTTGTCTGCAGGTTAATTGTAGGAAAGTAGAATTCATTTATTTAACCAATAAAAATTAATCAAAGTGAAGTAAATCGTGAAACATGAAATAATTTATTACGTAGTATGTTTTTTTTATAGAAAGGCATCTGTTAACCAATATAAAGTCGAAAACAAAGTGCCACAAACTTGCCAAACTTTAAAAAATATAATGATATCGAGTCCCCAATGCATCTGCGATCTGTATAGACTTACTATAATCAACTGTGGTGTCGGGCCCTGCAGTCCGGAGCGCCGGCGGATGGAAGAGGGAAAATAAACATTATGTTACACGAGTATTGCAGAATAGAGAACTAGATAATTGTGATATGTGCGTGTTGCTAGATCAAACATTGTTAATATAAAAAGTTAATCTAAAAAGAGTCAATATATATTTTTTTATATATAATAAAAGTAATAATAGGTATAGTATAGTAGTTTAATGGTAACTACAAAAACTTTCCAGATAATGGGATTTGAAACGACCTTAACTGAATGAGAAGACACCTCTTGGACTATGTTGTCCCTAATTATTATTATTTTCTATGAGGATAATGTAAAATACCTTGCATATCTATTTTATTTTAAGTTAAAGGTTTGTCTAGCAACACCACAGTAAAACAACCTTGTGCTGTACAATACAAGGGGCATGCCACCTCCATCTCATGCAGGTGTGCTCAAAGACTCCAATATACAAGAAACATAATATACCATCTTCTTACATCCATGTATGCTAGCCGTCACACACACATTATGTACTAGCACTTAGTAATTGAACAAATATACCACCCACATGTTGAAATATTTCTAGCATCTACCAAAATCTAGCCGTGAAAATTCTCTTCTAAATACATATCAAAACAGCCTGGATTAAATTACTTTCACAAAAGTCATTTTTTTCGGTGTTTATAGCACTTACAAGTAAGTAAGTAACACTAAAACGGAAATAAAATGGGAAAATAATACTTTTTTCTTACATACCTAATTGCAATTTGTTTATATTTTTAGCGTTATTGGCCATTAGCTGTTTCCTACACATTAAACTTAGCATTTTATTTTCTTGAAATCTTACCCTGACGCGATAATCAAACCAATAGATCTGAGAACGCTGTAAAATTACATGAAGGCTGTAGAAAATACTTGATTATATTTGAGCGGAAACTAAACGATAAAACCTATATAAAAAGTTGAGTCACAATACATTATGTATCATACTCATATAATTTTATGTGTACTTTCATGACTGTTGCTACAGCAATTATTATTAAATTCACCTATCTTATATGAGTCACTTATTTTAAATAAGTGTGCCAAATAAAATTCGAAAAATTTTCATGAATCAGAGGAAAAACTTGAAACAAAAACCAAGTACATAATTATCGGAAAAATCTTAGCGTTGGTTTTGCTCGAAACCTCGCCAGATGTTTTCAAGTTATTTACTTAGTGGAGTATTTGGTCGGCACACTGATGTGCGCTCCTTGTACGGAGTTTATGCGCGATGACTAATCTACCAGCTTGTCACATTAAAGGGGACGTAAAAGGCAATTTTACTCACTTCACTTCATGTTGGCAAATCTGAACTTTACAGCGTAACTAGTTGGGACCATATGGCTCTTTTGTAAATTATTAAAATAACACTTAGGCTTAGATTTTCTTTAGTAAAATATTATATTTTAGGCATATTGGACAGCAAATAACAGAAGTATGAAGATACAACTGAATCAAACATAAAAAAATCTTTAATAATCGCATCATATTATACACATTATGCATTGCTAAGGCACGTATACGGCCTAATGATCCAATAAGTGAGTTATTGATACCTAAATCAGAAAATATATTCCATTCTAATATCATAAAATGCAATTACCAGCCTTTAACTACATTTAATTATTTATCAGTTTGCCTTTTTGGGCGTAATCTTCATTGCTATAACTCCCTAATATGTATATGAAAATATGCAGTTTTTCTGCAGTTGGGTGGTATTAGAACCGGCTATACTTTACCTTCCAAACCGAGCATACGAGTAACTTCCATGCTTCTAGTTTCTACTCCAAACATTACTATAGTAATTATACTAAGCCATCAAACCTGACCCGTCCATAAAACAATAAACAATAATTTATCTAAGAACATACTTAACTTATCTTCAAAAAAGTTTGGCACAACAATAGTTTTTGCAACTGATATTTTATTGCTGCTAATGCCTATCATTATCTATCTAAACTGCAGATAGTAGGAGAGAATTAACAATACGTACTATTGCTTACATTCGGAAATAATAGCGATACATAATTGACGAATTTATTCTCCTATTTGTCTTCTTTACTTTCTTAATTTTATTCGTGAAACATTTAAAACATTTTAAGATACAGAGACAAATATTTCTACAAAATTATTCGCTTTCACAAACTGACATTATTTTTAAATTTCATCTATACCATCTGACTCCTCATTCTCACTCATGCATAGTCATTGCATACAAATATGTATACCTATTCTATATTGAATTCGCATCTTTCTTCCAAAGATCAATTAATTTAATAGCAAATTTTGCACCATTCAACCAAAGAACAGTAATAAAGAATCAGATATTACCGCTCCAGATCCTTTAGGTTTGGAAGCGGCGACGTACGCCAAATACTGTATGACTTTCTTCGTGTTCTCTGTTTTACCAGCGCCCGACTCTCCTGTGCAGAGGATCGACTGGTCTTCTCGGTCTGAAATACCATACATTTAAAGGATTAGTATTAGTTTATAGTTTTTTTCAGCATGTAACAGTCAGGCATTTGACCAGCGTGGCCTGAAGCGACACCGCGAAGGTGAAACATGCCTGTTCTGGAAAGATAAATAATTAAATATTCCAGGACATTGCACACATCACCATCTAGCCCCACACTAAGCAAACGCTTGTGTCACGAGTACTAGATAACGGATATAATACTTATATACTTTTCTTTAAACGTACAATATATTCTAGTATCTTAGGAAGTTAGAACCGGAAGGGAAAATGGCTCTATATAGAGATCTTCAAGAGAGGCCAAAGGTTTCAAACCCGTATAAAAATCTTTTTGGTGATGAAAAGTCCTAGGCGGAAAATCAGCGAAGAGTACATGAAACTACTAAATAAATCTAAGCTGTCGAATGCGTAAAGGAGAATTAATTTAAAAGATACATTCGCATCCAAAGTCCAAACGACGTGGGCACATCATCAACCAAGAGTTCCTTATCTACATATTCGTGTACTAAACCAAGGGCAAATATTCCTCGTTCTCCTTGGGTACCATGTTGGACTCATCTTTATCCAAAGTTGGAGAATCGTAACGAGTGTCGTGTGTTACATTGATTACTCCAAATGCCTTTGTTTACTACGCGCCGTGTTACCGGCTGAATACAACATCGTGGGCGTTTCCTGTTACCTGAGTGATGTCTACTGTTGTATAAGCTAGACCACCTTCAAGATTCACTATTGTATAGTAATAACAGTCGTCCAGCCATGTTAGAGATCTCTGGGGATGTTTGAAAACTCTTGGCACTAGAGTTAGACCGTGTAAGTTATAATATTAGAAGAAAACTAACTAATGATTTAAATAAATGTGGGTAAGTAATCTTATCTTACTTTACAATTGATTTCAAAATACCTAATATTACGTTATGTCTTAGGTAGGGTAATAGGTTCCTACACCAACGTGATACGAGTTTAGCGATGAAAAAAGGTGATCGGCCAATAAATCTTCTAACTAATTTAAAAGACATTTATAGGTTTAACATAGCTCCTCTTCGGTAGCACATTACTAATCTGTGTAACTATAGATTCTTGGATAGCAACTGTGAAACTATTTGCAGGTATCTACAATATTATACATGTAACTGACACCTGGGCTAGCTAGCTACTGTCTGCGGTTAACTGAACTAATTAGCAATATCTTACTTGCTTAGAATGTGTCTGACACAAACTTTACAATCGTTATAAAGTCATTACACAAAGCTCTTTAATCAGCGCTACGTAATTACACGATTATTTAATTCTTAATGATTTTAGAGTATGAAAGATAAGGTCGATGTCATTCATTAACAGAATACGATTTGGTGTTTCGCAGGGATCTATCTAATGACCACATACATTCACGATAAATAGAACAAATTCTAAATTTAGACTGAAAGTAGCCATAATGGTAGGTAGATAATAATAGTGACTTTATACTATAACATCAGGCGAGTTGTAGTCAAGCGTGAGCCTATCTAATATAAACAAAATTACAGTCTATCTGTTTAGAGGTACGGTCTATAGACAGAGGTATGCTAGTTCAATGGCAGCAGGCAAGGTACCTCAGGGCACGAATAGATAAGCGACCAGTTTAGACCCGCCTCGTTTGTCTAATTGTCCACTAATGGCCCCGCCCGATACGGGAATGAGTTATGGCTTGTGACGCACTCTGCACTGGCTAAGGCAGCATGGAACTTTGTTTGGTGATCCTTTGAGCTTTAGAAGTATATACATATATATATATATATATATATATATATGTAAGTAACAGGAAAAAATATCGAATGCCATACTCGCTAGTCGCTATCTGTGCAGTTAAGGAGGACCAAGTAAAGAACTAGTAGAAGCTAAGAAAAGACGCTTGAATTTCCGAAAACCTGTTATTTTCAAAGAATAAGAACACAAGCTCTTGGTTTTATTTTCATGAGACGCAGTACCAAAATATTTGAAGTTTTGCCCCTAGCACAATTTAAAAAGATAACAAGTCGTAAACGTAGTAATTTATTCGTTCAAAATTGGGTTGCATATCGAACGCTGAAGGCCTTTCGTGATAGCTTTAATTGTTTATTTATTCATGGCATTTTATAAACGGTTTGACCCTATTTCTTTGTCTTCGACAATACAGGACTGGAGCTACTTTATGGATCTCTCAAAATTATTATATTGTATATCGAGCGTAGGCATATTGTGAATGTGTGGTCTATTTGCGTTTAATCTGATTGTATGTCGCGGTAAAAAACGGCATGCTCTAGGTATCTTTCCTGTATTTATAAAATCTTAGAATATTTATAATATCTATACCTGAT
Source organism: Macaria notata (assembly GCA_927399415.1). NCBI lineage: Eukaryota > Metazoa > Arthropoda > Insecta > Lepidoptera > Geometridae > Macaria > Macaria notata. The sequence continues at coordinate 6,971,592 of OV656725.1, read as the reverse complement.
TTTGATAATTAGTCCTTAACAACTTGCACAGGGCATTTCTTAATAAGAATTTCATACCACAAATTCAATTATGGTGCTGACTTGCCATGTTTTCCTCGATCATAACAGGAATCAATTTAATAACAATGCCAATAGCAGGAAAACTACGTTTGTGCCATTTTGATATTATAGGTTAAGTTTGTCCTGTTTACATCCCATTGTAGTACTGATAAGAGACAATAAATACTGTATTTGAGTGAAGACTGACTTTTGGATTTATAAACTGCCGTCACGAGCTTCAGGAATACGACTAACTAGGACGATATGGAGTATAAATACTCATATACAATTAGTAATTACCTATGACACAGGCTTCGACCTAGTATGGGTGCTGCGCAAGATTAAATTAGTTATGTTACTTTTAAATTTCTACTAAGTACATTTTTGTACCACTTACTTTATTATCATCTTCTTCAACCCTTGTAAACCCACTGCTGGGTATAAGCCAATGGCTCTTATGGGAGGAGGTATATTCCTTCATGTAATTTTTTTTAACTAAATTTTAATAATAATTTTGTATCCCAAGATACCTTGTAACATGGAGCGGTAGGCCGTGTCGGTGATAGCGAACACATGCGGCGGGACCTCGTGCCGCTTGATGCCTTTATACCTCTCCATGATCTTCTCCGTGTAGATGGGCAGCTTCTTGTACGGGTTCACTACCACGCAAAACAGGCCCGAGTATGTCTGTGGACGGAGAAATACATGATGTTAATAAGACGTTAGGACAAATTAACGAAACATCGACCATGTTGACAAGAGAGAATTTAATCCATAGAGTAATCCAAAGCAGCAGGACAAGCACGGCATGAGGACTAAAAATCTTTCCACCATTTTATCCACCTGTCACCCACCATTCAACAAGTGGATAAAAATGGTGGAAAGACTATTAGTCCTTGTGCCGTGCTTGCCCTGCTGGCAGAAATATCTAAGATCATTATTGAATATTGATAGACTAGTTCAAAAGCTGCCTAGAGTGGTGCCAATTAGAATTTTTTTTTCATTTACATGATTAGATGTTTTGTTGTATAATCGTCGATCGATTCATCAACATGTAACAAGTTAGATATGTTGTCTTAGACTAATACTAGGTAAAAATGTAATCCTCATAATCTTAGGTCCATCTAAACATTACTATAACGGTCCTAATCAGCTTAGTGCTAGAGCCACAGTGACAAAAGTTCATCAAAGGTTACAAAGACAAAAGTCAGCCAACGCAATCAACAGTTAAAGACCTAAGCTAATTAAACCTCGAACATAATAGACTGATCCACGCAATCCTATTAGCAAAGGCTGCGATACTCTTTAGAGCGTTGAAAAAGAGTTCGTTGACATTGAGTGTTTGAACAATAACACAAACAGCACGTGAATTGGACACGGACTCGGCGAAAACAAATCCGTGAAGAGTGAATATGTTGTGGAACGGTGGAACCGACTGAGTCATGGTCGTCCAATGAGATGGGGTCACACGGTGGAGTTAGAATAGAACTGGTGGAACATATTAGATACCTAGTACGGTACTCAGGTAGCGTATCGCCTGAGCAATAGTAGATAATATTAATGATATTAGATATAGTTACGATTATGATAATATTCAATTGTTTTCGCAATCTTAAAGATGCCTAATTTCTAAGGCATCTTTAAGATTCAGATTCTTTAAGAGAAGCGCGAGTTCTGAATTCGCATGCATATAGAGCGCTAATAAGTTTTGTGAGGATACAGGCAAGATCTGAATTAAATTTCTTTACGTAGGAAGGTGTTGAAAGAATCGAAATTAATGTCGTAGTATTTCAAGAATGAGTTTGAGATAGACTATTTCGACGCACCCAGCTATAATTTCATTTTCATGAAACGATGAACTGGGTAATCCCGGAATCAATGTATGTAAATGATAAAGATATGACTTTCTTCCCCAGTCACACCACATCCTCATTGCATAAACTTGCCACTGACTAAATCTTTCTTCACACCACAACATTCATACGTGTGGACAATCGTGTGGTGAATCATCAGCAATCGAGGACATCCGTGATTATGTTGCTTTACTGTGCATAATTTATGCAATAAAGAAATGTTTTCTTTGTTTTGTGTGACTAACTAACTGTTGGTGTCATTTAGAAATTTACACACGTAGGTTACTGGAAGATATTTTCTTAGACACTGGTATTTTACAGTTTTAATTTTGCTGTAAGTATATCTTCAGTCATAGTTCAGGTAGTTGCTCGGTATGAGTACATATTACAGTATTATTATAAGTCTATTTACTCAAATAGTTTCAAGTGAAAAAATCCTTATGTGTCATGGCTCTCGTAAGCATTGGTCACGACACCTCAGTTTCCTCTGCCCGCGCCCTAGCAGCAAAAAAACATTAATTAAAATGTAAGTACCATTGATTAGCGTTTTAATTAAATTCCTTGCATAATATCGCGACAAACACAGTGTAGGCATTCTAGCAATCCTGCTACACCTACTTGCAGGACATGTCAGGTTTCAAATCCAGGTCAAACAAATAGGTACTGATACTATAAAACTTCACAAACAACTAATTAACAATACAATTTATTGCTACTACTAATTGCAACGGCAATAAAATTATGACCTGCGTAAATATAAAAGATATCAGAGTAAGAAATGTAATACGGTACTTGTAAAAATTCATTTTAATGCGAGGAGATATATGGAAACTAATGTCGTAAAGATGATATCTCGGGTTGTAAAACTTGGGTAATGCAATTAATTCGTGTATCAGATAGTCACAGTGGTAGTTAATTTGAAGTATTGCTGTAAATAGAGTGCTGTATTACATTGCGCTAATAAATTAGCTCAGAGAGACGCTATAACTGACTGTAATACAACTCGACATTTCATGAGATACTTAGATGAGATTCATAGAATCAATATCAGTCGCAATAAATCCCAAAAAGACCACACAGTTGAGTCTGCCCTTACTACATTATCTCGTTTCGGCGTCTTTAAAGCAACTAGATGCAGATAACGTATCAATAAACATTAGATAAGCTGTCATTACGCGAATCAATTTACGATTTGACCCGACATCGCGCGGATAAACGTGAATTATTATGACAGAGATAATAAATAGTATTGGTCTAGTACGCTGTAATTACTAATATGGAACTGGGTGTCTCCGCATCAAATCTTTATTCGCTTTTTTGGAAAAAAAAATATCGACTACATACTTAAAAAGTATTTTTCTAGAACATGACAAAAAACAAAATTAAGTTCCAGCCTCAATTCTAAAGCTAAATCCATAGGCATTAGTAGGTATGACGCAGTCAATAGACGAAAAGACGAAAAACAAAGCGATTATAAAGAAAGGCAATAATTTATGTATTGGAGACATCCTACTTATTAGGCGTAATTTATATGCAAACAAATTGGAATTTCAGGTGGAGGCGATAGTATTATCTCTGAACTGTTTGTCGAAATTGGATATTGTGTTACTTTTAACGCCTTTTACTCGAATTTCGCAATGTGGCGAAACGAGGACAAGACAAAATTCCTTCTTAAAATGTATGTAAATTTAATAAATGTAGTTTTTTTTATTTAACGCAATCACAATCCTACAAATCGAATATAAGTAAATACTGTTGTGTAATGATAGTCGTATAGAAGTAGTAGTAAGTAGTATAGTGCAAAAATGTGTGCTGCTATGCTGACCCTCACATAGTGGGTTAAGGCAAAAAAGAAATTGAAATGTAACAGATCATTGGCCTTATTTTCTTTCAAAGATTAAATATATTAATTGTATTTGCAGTGTTATAGAATCATAATACACCAGTGACCGATTGTGGCCCAAATGTCGCAACCGCAGATAGATTGGAAAGCCACAAAAACACCGCGGCACAGTTTCCACGCCTGCTCTACCATATTTGGTCGTCAATTCCAGCCCTTACAAGGACTTCGCTAATACATTCAGCAATCAACTAACGACACTTTAATATGTGCTATTAGTTTTAAGAAACAGGTTAGAAATGTTAAGAGCTCATGAATTTTAATTTCACTGTGACAAATTGTTTTTGGGTTTTTGCGGGCTAAAAGTTTTTTTAGATCGACTGTCGAAATAAATTGTAGCAGCATAATTTATTTGCTAAAAATGTCAATAAACTTTACTTTCATCGACCACGAATAAATTTTGCTTTTTCCTTACATTGTTTGAAAGCCCGACCAATCATTTCTTTATAGATGTGTCATCGTATCGTGGTTAGCAGAAATATACGCACTTACAATGGAAAGGTGTTAAATAACATCACCGGGTGTTTCCAATATGAATCATACTTGCATGTACAATCTCACCCGTGGTCCTGTGAATCCTCTATAAAATTTCACATCTCTAATGCATTACAATAAAGCTCAAACTTGCGAAAAGGTTCAGTCCGAGGAGAAGAGAACATTCTCAACATTCTCATCGCATGCCTGGTTTGCGGTTTTTACGTAGCTCTTTAGGAATTTACAAAGAATAAAAATACGAGGTGGAATACAGTTCTTTTCTTTTTTTAAATTCTCCAGTTAATAAGACAAGGTAAAACATTTTTGCATTGATCGATATCTGCAGATTGTATTGGAAAATTCACTAAATGTATAAATCTTTTATCAATTGCGTTTATCTTATCAACAAGATCAAGCATAAAATATACGATAAGATGGGACTCTGACTGAGATTCTTTTCATTACTGTCCTGTTTTGTAAATGGGTGAAGGTTACAAAGTATTACAAAGTATGCGTAAATGAAGAACGATGGCAGATTGATGAAGTGACGCTAACGAATGTCAAGGACAATAAACGAAGACCACAAGATGGCAATAATGTTGCTGTTATGAAATGAATCGCTGGAATTAGGACACACATATGACTGTAAATGATATGTTGCATATTGAATAACAAAGAAACAGAGGACACAGTTTCTTGCCGAGAGAAAAAGATGAACAAAGCTTCCTTAGACCATCTGGACTAAACAGACATGATTGTGCTGATAACCTTAAAGCCCAACACATAGCAAATGATAATAATAATATACATAATTAGTATTCCTCCAATAATGCCCTGTGCGGACATTATTTCCTTTATAAGTGAGTCACGGAGCGATAGCGGCGCATCTGTGCAAACGAACGCAACGCAAGGCCGTTTGGAGATAGCTCGGAAATATTGCAACCATCGTTGATGGAACCTTTGTGGTAAGCTGTAAGAAAACTAGAATACAGATATAGTTGGATGTTATTGTTGGAAAACATAGCTAAGAAGAATCTTAGATACGTTTTTATGGGGTAGAACTCAGATGAAATAGAAATCCATTAGCAAATACATATATGTAATCCTCTCAAAGAACAATACGAGAAAACAAGGCATCCATTATGTGCACTACGCTATCTATAGATCCTGAGGATCCCAGATACTTTCAACTAACTTATAACACTATGTTTGCGACGGAGGTTAAATACTAATGTCATACGCTCTTAATGTGTCACGACCACTACATATGTACTTAGTCTTGTTTTTCTATAACGACATGAAGCTTTTTTTGTGTACAAATTCTACGAAACTTTATCGCGTTCGTAGAAAAAACTGGCAAGTTACATTCGCATTGCATTCCATTGTATTTAAACTATAATATTTATTGGTATCACAAAAGGAAAACATGCACAATTTAAAACATTTACGGAGCCATCTAACGCCATAATTCCATTTGGAGGACGGGAAAGTTTCACAGTTCATAAAGTATGTGGTCAACGGTCGATTACGGCCCGAGTTCCATTACTACGGCCATAAATTCCTTAAAAAGGTGTCGGAGCCTGTCCTCTGCCGAAACGTTAACTACGTCGCCTACTGCGGCGTGTGCTACTCGACCTGACTTATTCATTGCCTCGTCTCCATGCAAATGCGCCGCACCAAAAACAAACACTCAAAGCCCATTACGAGGAATACCAAATATTTAAAATTAATTAGAAATGACATTATTAAAGGTGAACAGAACAGTGAGCAGATAATCCTTATCTATCGCCCACATAACCTTCTTTACTTTCTCGCGCGACATATTGCCTCTTGTCGTGTTTGAGATAGAGTTGAATTTACTTCGGAGCGTTTTCTCTGGAGTATGAGTCAGAGTCAACACACGTTTATGGCAACAACGTATACGGAGTAAGTGAACGTGACTTGTAAACTGCAGCCATGTTTGGTAATTTAACTGTTTTGATAGAAATCCGAATGGTACCAGTTTTTTGAGCGTTTATTTCATTGCTAACAAGCATAACGCCATAAGTAATCATCAGTACAGATGGAGCGCGGTGATGTAACTAATACTTGGATTTACGACGTGCTGCGTCTGCCGGCGGATATAATGAGCGTGGATAACTAACTAGTTGGTTTAAGCTTTCTAATAAGATAAATTAACGAGACGCTGTAAACTAAAGTAATAGACTGATACTATGCATGAATTAATTTAACAACTGGCGCCACCAATAACGTGATAAAAAATGTCGTATGCATTGGAAATGTTTTAATCTTCTATCGAGTTTGAACTTTAATTCTGAATGAGCAAGCAAAACATGAACGGAACGAGAGCAACGCCTTTATTTACATTTAATCCGTTTTACATTTGGCGCGGCGCTGGATGAAAACATACACAATGTTATCTTGGCGATTTGAAGCAACAATAGTCGCCCGCCCACGTTCAGCCAAATCGGCGAAGCAAACAAACCGACATGACTTATTCTGTATGTTGTTAGTAATCTTTGACAGGAACATTGGTTTACACAAGCACTTATCGAGCTCTATTGTGGCGTTGCCCATATGACAGCCACAATGTTGGTATAATGTGACTATTGCCAAATCTGTTTGGTTACAGTTCGTGACTGCAGAATGCAACAACACACGGCATTATGTTAACGAATATGTGATAATATTTATAAAAGAACTATCTACATACATAGTGTTAAATGATTAGTTAAAAAATTAGAGTTAAAAAAAATTTAGTTAAATAGAAAATGTATCAATACAACAAAACTCAAGTACAATTTTATCTTCTTCAGATCGACATAAAGTCAAAGTAAAGTCTTTCGACTGGTAGGCTCTGGAAAGTACAGATTACTTAGTACAATAATAAATGCATTACTCATACATAACTGACAAAACTTTTATTAGGCTGGGCCCTTATCGAGGGAAGCCCATATCGCGGCTGCAACAGCACTCCTTTCATATTTTTAATTTGAGCGATAATTTGTTTATCAGAGAGCGCGGGGTCGTTCAACCGCGCAGGATATAGGCTCGTTTCGCGTATCGACATCCGACCAGATACCAACGTATAACTTGGATCAATACATCGACAAAACAAAAAAGTCATAGTCGTATGTATTTGAAACTAGCTGTGCCTGCGACTTCGTCCGCGTGGAATAGTTATTTTGGGTATTAATTCTTTGAATTTTGAACCGTTTTCGCACCACACGCAACGGAAGCCCTCAAAGATGAAAATAGTCAATCGAGATGATAAGTATTTATTGATTTATTATCAACTCCATGCTAGAAACCGCAACATTTGCCAGGAAAATAATGGACATAACATATGATATTGATAGTTAATTCTTTTATATCAATATCCCTGTAGTTATAAAATGTACGCAATGCACCGAGAATGAATCAGTGTGTCCTGTCCTAGGTTAAATATAAACTGGCGTTTATCTCCGGGCGGCGAGATCGATTGATATTATCGCGGCGTGACTGGAACTCGTATTGCCCTCGTGGCACTCTGTATCACTAATGCAGGTACTTATAATATTCTTATATCCAGATAAAACACGACTGACTGCGCTATAAAATAAACTCTCGCGCATATTTTACTAGCGCTCCTTTGAATAGAGCTCTTTGACACGTACGTCTCTTCTTGGAGCTGATATCATACCGATTCTCGTTAATAATACAAATTGCTACTTCATTCCGCGCAATGAGCCGAAAGTTGAATGATTGGAAATAGAATTAAAATTTCACATTTAATAGTTAAGACATGGGAAATAAAATGTGTGACGTCATTTCAAGTAGCTATACAAGCCATGGTTGCCTCATCGATGATCTAATGGCATAATCTTATCTCGGAGCCAGGCTTCAGCCGTTTTAAGGGCGAACAAACATAGAAGGCCTTGAGCTAGGACCGAGCCGGCATCGTCGTAAACTGGCAGGTTAGTTTTGACACGTCCGGTTGTAAAACTAACGTATAAATTTATATTTTACTAGCCAATAGGTACACGGAAACCCATCATTGGGGTTTAACTGCAAACAAAGTTGAGGCGGAGCGTCCACAAAGCACTTACTTAATTACGCAAGTACAGTTCGCGCAAAACTTTATGAGCTCTCTGAAGTTAGGCCCGAGTACGTGACCGCGCATGGTACAGTTGAGCGCACAATCATTATTGTAAGATTTAAAAAAACATAGTACATTTATGCCTATCACAAAGTATTTAGATTTTAGGTATTTTTACGTGCAGTAAGATATTAGAACAAACTGGTATTAGTATTATTAGTATTTTAGGTATTTATTTAAGTAAATTAAAAACTTTAATATAAAACTTGTGCATTTATTTATTTATGTTTGGCGACGTAGCACATTAAAGCGTCCGCGAGGCATATCTAATTAAACCAAAAAGTTCGATAACAGTAAGAAAGAAACCACAGTAATAGAACAAACAAATAACAAATACAATATAACGGTGACAAAGCTTAACAACAACAATAACAGAAAAATAAAAATAACGAAAACAAATAACAGTAAAAAAATTACAATAGGAATGAAAATTAATTGTTGCACTCGACTGTACTTTCGTCTACAACGTGCGCAAGTGTTGTGTACGAACGTAGCACTCACACTAAGGCACGGCGCAACGGGACGCGAGCGGTGATACGGCGCGGGGCGCGGGGGCTGGTGCCCTCCCCGACGCCCTGTCCCGTCCCTCGGATACCTGTAATATGCGTACGGTGTGTTTCACAATGAGTCGGATACGGATCCGATTCGATTGAGACGGAAATCAATTGGCACGGAAAGGATTTTTCCAAATCACAATGATTCCATACGAATCTTTTAACAAATTTATTCATCAGAAAAATCGGAACCGTTCCGTGAGCCAAAAGCTAGCGGATTCGTTTCCGTCGATGATAAATTCGATTTTGTTTTTTCATGATATTTAACCCGATTTACACATAATTATACATTGATTTATTTCTATTTATAATTATTCATATGAAATCTGCAGTAAAAATGGTAAAATTAGCCTTAAAACTTATATTTTAAATTTCTACCATTGTATTTAATTTCTACCATTTTTACTACGAGCGGATCGGATCATATCCGACTCATTGTGAAACACCATGCTGCGCAGCCACTAGCGTGCGTGTTCCGAGAGCTCATAAAGTTTTGCGCGAACTATACAACGCGCACCTGTTATACAATGTTATGCCTCGACAGTAAATTGCTGTCCGTTATCACACTGGAGCTACTAAGGAGTGCCTTCTGATGTAATGCACTATGACAGATACTGTATCGGTCAGTGCATCGGCGCGCCCACAAAAAGGACAGCACAGAGTATAGACGTAGAAAAGTTGTTTAAGTTTTTTGTAAGCTTTCACGAGTCGATATCGGTAATCACATGTTCGGATCAGACGGGTCTGGTCTGGTTCGGGGGACGTTGCACCTGGCGGGGGCGGGGGGAGGGCGCGGGGGCACGCACCTGTCGACCTACGGGACAGAGTATGGAATACAGACATAAAGCATCATCAACATAAATAAAATACAGCTTATTGTTCCGAAACGAATGCTAGTGAATAGACAAACGAAATTCTCCCTCTACCATTCGTATGATTTTGGAAACTTGGTTAATATCGATCCCATTTTGCTAGAGGTTATAGCTAAAGTCTCTAGACTTCTAGACATTATTTGCTCTACGTTCTGCAAGATACTTTGTCGTCTGCGTTCGGAAGGAAATAAGTTGGATTTTGTAGGGCTTGTTTATGGAAATTGAAAATTAAATCCCAGTGCGGCACCGGCAATCGCCTTGCATAAATTGAATTCAAGATTGTTAGTGGTTTGCGATATTAAATTGGAATTACAATCGCTAAGCTGTAGCAGTATTGCCGTGTCTAATGGTTGAGTTATCGTAAACATTGTTTTACAGGCTGACATTCCTAGATGTCGTCGTCCATTCAACAAAGCTCATTTGAATCCGAGTCGCCTGAATGACATCACCTGATTGAAATACGTTTCAGTCACTTGGACAGGTCACTAGGGAAGGTCTCTTCAAATCAGTTTATAGATCGTCGTACGATGACAGGATGCTGTGATTTATATAAACTAAAATCTATACGCAAATTATGAAATGAAATCGTGCTGTTACATCTAGGATAGAAAAAGATTAATATCTGCCTGTACCCAGCAATGATCCCGGTTAGACTGGTAACGCAATGACAGGCAGGAGGTCGTGCCAGAGGCGGGCGTCGCGTAGTCGCGTGCCAATTTTCCGGTCTGTCGCGAAACCGGTCGCCACGCCCTTGTCGTGCTGTACCGGGGTGCTCTCTAGACTTACAGGCTTAGCTGGGACATGGCTACGGAGTTCTTCATCCTAATTTTTTTGAGAACTTCAAGACTGTGGCTAGGAGTGATCACACGGCCCTACACTACCTACTGACACCCGAAAAAATAATACAGCCAATCTATATACATTAGAGACTGATGAATGAATTATTATTGATAACTTGACTGAGTTGGGTTTTTACAAGAAATTTACAAAACTGTATGTACACACTCATCATAATAACATTATCCAGAGTTGACTTATTTATGTCTATGTAAACAACATTTAATACATACTTAATTACGTAGAACAACACCGTTCCTTTTAAATTAAGACTAATTGTTGACTTTACGAGGAATATTAACGAAAATATGCAAAAGTAGAACAGTCGACGTCAGGGTCCGTTTGTACAGCATGCTGAGTAAAACCGCCGCCTGCGTCACGACAACAGTTAGCTTGTTTCTGCGAAACTCCGCTGTTAGGCCCATCTTGCGCCTGCGCAGCTGGTGCGTCACGCACTTGAGAACACTTGTGACTCAGGGGGGAAACTCAAAAAGGACCGACTTTTACTCACAAGCATAATTTGATACCCAAATTTTTGCGCAATTCGCGATCTACTCGTACATTTTATTTGCTTAGCTGCAACCTAAATTCCAACACTGCTGCAGTGGTCTCGAAATTTTTGCTACACGTAACATTTTATGTTAACGATTGCAGTATAGATCATGAATATTAATACGCAATCAGATAAATTAGTTCAGTTTGAACGGGAATGGCTGCGGTTTTCAGCTCGCACTTTGAAGATGAAGCGTGCTTCTTACCACCAGAAGATATCGAGTGAAGGTATTATTATTCCGAAAGTGGAATCGTAAAAACGCAATCATAAAATGTGTGAAGCATGAGAAATGTGATGGCGTGTTCATGGCACTGTCATGATAGGTGGTCTAATAGGACCGCTACTTTTTAATGTCTTCTTTGTTATATGTACTACATCAGAGAGTACAAGAAGTAGTACTCATTTACAACTAATTCCTACAATTTATTACCTATGTACTAACAACAAATCTAGACCACACATTAGCTCGACATTAGCAACATTGCAAATCGGCATTTGACCTACAGCTTACATCGTTAGAGCCAACATAAAAAATCCCAAAACTTTTCCACTAACTATGGAACTTTACTGCAATGTAAAACATTCTGGTATAGGTATAGATGACATTTGACTAAATACAGGCAAATTTATTCATGCGCATGACACGCCATGCATTACTGATACTTGTTAACGAGATGTTGGAGATTTTTAGATCTTATCTAGTTTAATAAGGTCTACGTAGAACATACAAGGTCTGTGAGATAGATCTCGAAAATTCTACTGTATCGTACGAGTATTTTGCTCGAAAGAGTCGAATGTTAGAAAAACTAACTATATTTAAAAGATTTAGGAAAACGTTATACTAAAGTTTAAAACCCATAATAATGTAACTCTACGACCAGGAGGATTTCAACTTCTACATATTGCAAATACAGTTGTTAATGTTGTAGTTGAAGATGATAATAATTTATGGCTACACATTACTGAAAGCAAATCTTACACAGCGAGTCGAAGATTGCTTGATAACAATATTTGTTGAATCGAGTAAATATTCCAACCTCGTTTGATACCAGACATATGGCGAAAACGGATGACTCATACAACAGGTATCCGTATATCATTTGGATCAACACAGCCCCTTTGCTTTGACTCATCCAAATATGCGGATTCTAAAGTTTTGTTACATTTTTGCGTGGTGATAGTTTGATCACGGGTCTCTAGACTTCTATAACGACTATCTTACTCAATGCTGTGCAATAGTTTTCCTAGATAGATTGAAATATAAATATTTTAAAACACTAATCAAGAGAAAGAATGTAAAAGAAACACGCAGAACGGAACTGAAGATTAAAAAGAAGAATGTAATATGAAGGGAAACAGTACCAACCGATAACTGCATGTGCGCATAAACATAGAAAACTACAGAGGTGCGAAGTACTAAACTCTACCACTAAAAAAAATATTAGTTAGAAGTAGACACATCAGACATTGGCTAGTAGTTACCATGCTAAGTAACTATAGATATAATTAAAATTGATGATATTTGTATGCGCACACGCAGCCTCAATTGATGGAAGGTGCCCACGTAACTATATTTACAATGAAATGTGATTGGGGTCATGAGTAATATGTTATTGATGGATTTTTATGGAATAGTGACGAAGCGCGAGGTGGTAATCTTTTGGTAAACACTTCATATACAACATTATTATTTCCTCGTTCATGTTTAATTAATTACATGAACTAAATATAGGTCTACAGTGTATTTGCTTTGGCCTAATTTAGTGATACAAGGCATACTATATATGTTACACTGTAAATCTTTCTGAAAACTCCTGGGGACGTAACGAAAACTCACAAGACTGTAATTACATTGAGTGGCCGTCTGTCATTAACAATGTACATACATGTAATCTATACTATCTATACTAATATTATAAAGCTGAAGAGTTTGTTTGTTTGAACGCGCTAATCTCAGGAACTACTGGTGCGAATTGAAAAATTATTTTTGTGTTGGATAGACCATTTATCGAGGAAGGCTTTAGGCTATATAACATCACGCTGCAACTAATATGAGCGAAGAAACAATGGAAAATGTGGATAAAACGAGGAAAATTATTTATCTTTGAGGGTTTCCGTTGCGTGTGCTGCGATAACGGTTCAGGAGTTAACGTTGCTTAACATCAGGCAAGTTGTAGTCAAGCGTAAGCCTATATCATGTAAAAAAAGATGTCAAAAAATATGTATGAAAGAATTATTCCTCTTGAAATGATCTAGCAAAATGTCTGGAACAGTTCATGTCTATCTTTTAAGATTAACTTACTAGAACCGTTTTTATGGTAATAACTATTCCACGCGGACGAAGTCGCTAGCACAGCTAGTATCTACTAAGCACCGTTGCAATGCAATTTAGAGATTATCAATAATTAGACAGATATAACAAATTCAAGAATCCACATCTTCTCTAACCGAACTTACATGAGCATCACTATCGACTGCATCATGATTCACGACCTTACAGCGATTAGTCAAGTCGAGAGCACTTTTGTATTGTTTTGGCTGCACATGTGGGTACAATGACCAGCGCACTGGCGAGCATACTGCACGTACGAGAAGTAACTCTGTATTCTGTGGTACAAGTTCAGTGTTTCTACTACAAAGGCAGCAACGACCGCCGAAACGTCCCCAGGGCTGGCACAAACAATCAACACAACAACTCATGACACTTCAATTACATTCGGCGACGCTAAATACCGATTGTACTTTGTTTACATCGCTATTGAAGCCCGAAAAATGGGGAATACAATGAAACTGGGGCAAGTGTGAGACAAGGGCGTTTAATTTTAAAAAGCAACACCTGTTCTGTTTGAGATGCCGGATTCATGAGCCCAATTTGGTATTGATGGCGTTCAAAGCTTAAAATATATTTGCGTTTTCCTAAAAAAAAAAGCAGGTATGCCTTCTGTCTTTGTACTCTATCTACGAGTGTATTTATATGTACCTATATGAATAGCTCTAGCATTCCAGACTGTTGACCATTTCGTTTGTCATTTTGCTTCCTAAATCCCGCTTAATTGTAAAGCCCTGTAATTGGTTAAATTACGGCCTGTCTCTGCTGTTCTATCATGCTATAATGTACTCTTTGCCTGTAGATTAACATTTCCCCTGGCAACCCTACCCTGGGTGGTGCAAAGGTGCAATGTGGAGAACCAGGGCGTTGACTTGCGCATTTATTATTGTTAACACTGTACTGCTCAATTTGCATGTCGATGATAAAACAACAGTCGTAAATAAATGTTTAGCAAGGGCCCCGGAAAGGGACTTGCTAATTTATAACGTCACATAAGAGGAATTAGGTAAAATATTGATCGACGGACAAATTTAGAAGGCAACGTGGTTTCAACTCAATCCAAAACAATATTACTTAACTAAAATAAAAGTTAACATTGTTGCTGAAAAGAAATTAAAAAGAACCAGAAAGAACATTAGAGTGTCACAATTCAACACATGCTATTCTCTGAACTTAAAGCAGAAAAACCCGTTGATATTTTATAGTTATAGAAACGGCCAAAAACTTGAAATCCAACGTGTAGCATGAATCACGTACCACATTTGGCACATGTCGTCTAATAGTTTTATTGGTGAGATACAACGACGGCCGCGACCGTTACCGTGACTAATGCGAGGCCTTTTGTTCCAACAGCTTTTGGTTCAGATGTGCCGGTAATTTAATCAAATAGACTGAGGTAATTTTGCGCAACCTGTATCTTTTCTCTTAACTATTTCTAGTATATTTTTTGACAAACGAATATTTTCTGTCTTTTACAACGTTTAGATTAAGGAGGTAGGTACATATACACGCTCAGCATGAATTTGGTTCTCTGTTTCAGTAACTGTTATTTATACTGTTTAAATGATGCCATGTTATTCAGAACATTACCTTGCTGCCAGCAATTACGGAGCACGGAAATCTGTGTTCAAGACTGTTTAGCCCTTTAGCTTCCTCGTAAAGTCTACAGCACCAGTATCTCTCAAAGAGTTACAGGCCATTTAGACAGTTACCCACATTTGCGTCTAACAGTAATGCAATAGCCACAACTCTTGCGAACACTGAGTGCAAGCATTTAGCTAGCCATAAACACAGGCACACGTCTATTTCTATGGTTTACAGGCTATAAACAGGCAATCCCTTAAATGCAGCGTTAGGATGTTAGGACACTTGGCTGTGCGCCAGAGAACGGCTGCTTCTAGTGCTTATGTCTCGTAAGACATAATAGAATACCACGTTAAATCAATATTAAACCGCTTCGTTCATTTAATGGACATTTTGGAAAGGGAAATTGGATTTTATTACTCATATTTTCTATTCAGATGATAGATATATGTTTACTTTATCTTAATGGCAATTACAATACTGGCCCGACACTTCAATTGTCCATATGTATAAATCCTGTCAAAGATCGTGTCTCAGCAGCAGTATTACAGGGTCACAATGGAACATGTTCTGAGTGTTCTGACCGCAAGTCACTGGTACTGCTTGCTTACTGGCAGTAATAAGGAGACCGCGGGCATGGATTGAGGTCACGGCTTCGACTCGCTATTGTTTTTATGACCAGCTCTTGATTAGTGTGAAAGCTCGCCCGAGAATTTAAGCTCAAGTGTGAACCTACTACTTTCAACGTCTCGCGGAGTTGCCCACTGATTACTATGGTCATGGAGTAGCTTGCTTAACTCGTCTAATATGCACACAAAATCTCGTTGAAATGCTTTAGCAGCAGTGGTGTAGTTAACAATGGTCAAAGAGATAAAAATCATCAAAACTGGCATAATGGATTTTGACATCTAGGCCTCCATTTATTTATCTTGGATCATTAAAATGATTTATTGATTAAAATTAACCAGTATTTAAACTCATTAGCTCATTGCATAGTTATGTATGATCGATAACTATATAACGGTAAAGGAATGTGGCGAACAAAGCTTTTGTGGCTTTCCACATTTAGACCTACCTGCATAATATTTTTATACGTATTTAGCCACAAAATCACCTCGTAAGAAATGGCTAAATGTGTTTAAGAGTCGTTGTGCAAGCAAGGCTTAGTTACGCCACAATATAGGTACTTGCTATTTTTAATATTTAGGTTTCTAAGTTTGCTAATGTTTGAACGATATGACAATGTCAGTGAATCTATACTGATACATAGCTGTGTTAAAGGCCTAATAGACCTGTACTGTATATATAGACGTATATTACCTGTAAAATATTCCCTGTCTACAGTAATGACATAACTCCATTCACATTGTTCCCCACTTACGCTATACATTATATAGACGTAGAGATGGCATTGTGTTTGTAATAAAAACAGCCAGCGATAGCTCGTGACAAACACCCGGTATTGTCACGTAACACTATTATACGTACACACATACTCCACTACAGGGTTACTGAGAATAATGATATGTGTACCGTACCACCCGCCGTAACAACATTATTTGAAAGAAAACTTCAGATTCTGTTTTATTAATCAGCTAGCTAGCGACCTAAAAATTGCCACTATCCAGGGTCAATTATATCGTCACACCAAACTTTTCTCTAAATCGAAACAGAACATACTTTTTCACTTAAATTAGAGAATTTTCGATTTTTTTTTATTTATAATAAAAATAATAAATATTTTGGGACATTGCACACAGCGCCATCTAGCCCCACACTAAGCAAACGCTTGTGTCGTGGGTACTAGATAACGGATATAATACTTATATACTGTTTTTTTGTAAATACATACTTATTATACATACAAACCACCAGACTCAACACAAGTAATTATATTTTTTTTTAAATGCATAAATACTTGTGTCACGCGGGAATCGAACCCGCAACCCCTAGATTAGAAGGCAGAGCCACTACCAACTAAGCTAACAGGCCTGCCAGTAATTGTTCAGATGTTTTGGTGGTCTGAAGATGAACTTTATACGTGATACAAATGACAAGTAACTCTGTATATACGGCACTATAGTGCGGTGTTACAGATCGTGAGAGACTCCCGGTGCTGTGAAAATAATACCATTTATGAGGAAATTTAGCTTTATTTATACTTTCCGGGAATGTAATGATGTTAGCTATATAATTAGATCACGAAAACAATGTTGGAATTCCACGGGGAGGATAAATTAGTGTAATTAATTTACGCGTATGTATTTATGTACATACCTACCTTCATATTATATGACTGCACTGTGAATGTGAATTGTAAAACGTTTAGTTCCTAATAGATTTTAAAGTACCAACTGTTGGAGCTTATTTACGTAGATTAGCTCTAAATCACTTTTTTCAAAGCTACATTAGGATTAACAAAAAGTTGGTAAGCACGAAAAGCTACTTAGTTCAGTGTGACCTAATCTTTCGACTGTCACATTAGCCTACAATGTCTGATAGACAATGGTAATACATGAATTTGCAGAACAGAAATAATTCCGAAGCTAAGACTAAAAAAAACTTTCAGAAGACTTGATAACCAACTTTTTTTGAAGTTGGTTATAAAGTTAAAACGAACTTTTATTCCTCGATAGTAATTTAAAAAACTTTGTTTTACTTTAATCAAAATGTCCCAAAAAATAACCAATTCAAAATGAGATAATAAAGTTACTCAAGTATTGGATTATGTATGCCCAAATCGTATACTGTGTAGTTTAGAGATAACTCTACAACTATCATACGACTAGCTCTGTCTTCACAATAACATTCGCACATTTCAGGCGGGCATTGAACTTGAATACCTACACGGCGCCGGCGATGGAGAAATAAGACGATTTTAACATGTGAATGACATGTGGTGTCTAATTAAATCTATCGACTCTATTTAAGGTAGATGGTCTACGAGGATTTTTAGTCTGTTATATAAGGCATAGTTATTATGTAGCTTGTAGTGTTGGCTAATAAATTGAAACAAAATGTACATTTTTAAACGAAGGGCGGTTGGTTTCTCCCTAAATATATGTATGTTCAAATAAAGCACTAATCATTCCAATATCTTCCAAAACAGAAACATCAAACAAGTAATGTCAACAACTGGTGGTGTTATCATTATCAATAATTCAATTAATTAGTTGACACTAGAGTCGGTCACTTGTACGATAAGATAAGAAGCAGTAATTAGTCGCAACCTAATAAACATTAATTTGCCTCATACTATTTTGCTTGCATATAAGCGAAAATGTGTTTGTTGAATTGTTTGTTAATTGGTTAGTTTGTTACTCCTTAAGCTTCAAAGAAGCGACAAAACTGCGGGCATACACTAGTTAGTGTACTTACAATAATAATTTAAATATTTACCTTAGTATAGTAAGTGTTTACAATCAGAAATAATGTTTGTCAATGTACCGATGTTACAATTGAATTAATGCAACGATAAGGCTAAACATTCCTGTCAGTGACCTGATAAGGGGCCAACTATTTAAACTGGTTAGAAGTAAGACAAAATAAAAAGCTACAAAATAACTAGAACTAGAGAAAACAGGACAACAGAACTAATTGGTCACTTCTATGGATCGTTTGTAGCGTAGAATTTTAGATCCTTACTTTTCGGTACTCAAAACAGCTGCAATGGTCATGCCACAGTCTTTAGACCCTACCACTCTAGACATAACGTTTTTAAATCACAAAAGAAACAGAACTGAATGGTAACTCAGGTCCATAAATAAGTACCTACTAAACATACACGAGCATATATAAAATATTATATGATGGTAGACCAAACAGGAACATGTATAACACAATAGAACAAGGCGAAACACTTAACCATTCGCAAATCACATTAGCCAAATTATTCGCGCCGTGTAGCACATCCGGTGACAGAAGCACCATCGTGTCATTGGACATTCGGGCCGCGTGCGCGTGCGCCGACCTTCGGGAAACACGCCGTGATTTGGCAGGAGGAGGTTAGGCACTAGGGTATTATATTAATATCAAATAATTAAAAGAAAGGGTATAGATTTGTAGACGAAGGTTTCGCATACAATAAGACATTACTAGAAGTAAAGATAGTAAAAAAGACAGATTAGGTAGTAGAAAGTCAGATAATTGAATAAAACCTTCCGACCCTACAATCAAAATGAAAAACAGGTCCAACAAAAAAACCAGAAACAACCGCAGACAACTGTGTCCTTGACGCACCTTGCCACAAATCCAGTTAAAATAACATAGGAAAGGATCTGTTACCCTTATTGTATACTAAATAAGGATCATAATGCTCTACCAATTTAGATGTGATGTTTATTAGACATTAGAATTCAGAATGGGTGGGACTGGCACGACAGTACTAAAATATGGTATTTGTTCACCAGCTGTGACAATATGTTAATTGTTTGATAATGGGTTTAGCCAAGGATTTACACTTAAAAGGCGGCCCACTAGAATCTAGAGAAGTTATTGGTATTAATAAGAATAAGCCTTCTAATATAATCTGTCATGTAGTCCACTGTCATACAATAACGCTTAGAAAAAGTAATTGAATGGAAATGGAACACATGCACTTGAGCTTCAAATTCCGGTCAAGCCTCACCATCCAACGAAACAAAATGCAGTTCAAAGTGAACCATCCGTAAACAGCAATCAAAGGTACAAAAACACCACGTCATAGTCATTAAAGAAACGTCAACAATGGCCACGAGCCGCCACAAAAAAGCGTAAACAAAAGGGGAGAGAGGTGCTGGAGAGTGAAGGATGCCGGCACAAAGGGCATCCGACCTGCGACCCGGGTTGAGAAACAAGTAACAGCAGTCACTATGCCATGACGACATCAGCTTCACAACTTTGTTGATAAGGACAATTTACATTGAAGGGAAAATATAGCAGCGGGAGGAAAATACGAATAAGAATACAGTCCAACGCCAAAAGGAAGCTAGTAGGAATTTTATTTCTGATTATTAAATAATTTGTAGAACAGTCTCACACTTCCAAGCTTTGCATAAATTGACATCCATTCGTGCCCATTCTTAATGTGCAAATAAAGCAAAAACGGTCGTTTTAAAGCAATTATTTTTTCACGTATTCGACATTAATCAAGCACTCTTTTGTGAAGCAAGTAATTAAGGACACGACAGTGGTTGGTAACCGGTCAATGATGGTTCACAAGTTATTGCCGTGAATCATGCAGAGGCAAAAACCGAGGTACCAAAGCGATGGTGATATTTAAAGTTGCTCTTAGGTAATATAAAGAAAGTTTGTGTAGAAAAAAAACAATAAAACAACGCATTAGACCATAACTCAAACAAAGACACAAGTTAAAAATATCAGATGAATTCCTGTTTGCGACAATCTATGAGACAAACTACTTAATGGGTTAAAAAACGGATCCATGGGCATATATATTTTCTCCTTCTAGATAAGCGAGCTACACGCCTACTGTAGTAATATGCCAGGTTGTACTTAAACGAAAAACTTATTCTACGAAAAAAAAACCAACTGTACCCAACAAAGCTACCGATTGTCCACTATCCGTAGAAAAAACCCCTCGCTACCAAGCGTAGCGCGGCAGAACCTCCGACCCATAATCCAAATGCCACGGACAACGGTACCGCGACCGGTTCCAGAGATCCGCACCAATTGAACTCTGTACCGGCGGAGTATCGTTACGTTATATTGGACACTTACGTATGAGATTTTAATTGTGTGGAAGAAGTAAAATGTCACGTATCGAGAGTTGAGAAATTTGGTGAAATAATTGTGTTTTTTGTTGTTGAGGTAACTTTTAAATTGGACTCATACCATGTCCAAAACAACGGTAAAAATTATATACCACAAATTACTTTCTTGATGGGTTATGCAGCTTTTAAAGATAAATCTCTTCCTATACAATAGAAAGGTCTTCTCACATTTCCATCGTACTTACATATCAAGTACTATTACTTCGTGACCTCCACGAGTACCAGATGATAATAATCGGATCAGATAAAGACCATGAAATCTGACAAGCTGTTTTGAATACGAAGCGGAATCATTTGTTACTTGCGCCTCGATATAATGGTGTAATGAATAGTTATTAGATAAAAGTTAACTTACTCTTAGTTATCAGCCGACGCTGATTAGCATTTTAAACTCGAATTAAAATCGAAAATGCTGCAACTTACCTGGAAAATAAAAACAAGGTACATTAGAATAATTTATCCTAATCCACACTTGATAATATGCATAAAAATAGAGTTGGTAGTGTAAAAGTAAAATGATATTATCACTGATCAATCGATGACAAAGTCCAAGATGGTGTTTTAAAAATTCTTCGACCCTTATACCACATTACTTTCATAAATACCAAGTATGTATACAAGTATCTAAATCCATAGCCGGTATAGTCTTATGCATAGTTCCTTATACCAACATCGAAAGAGAGAGTGCTGTGAGTCAATTACAATAGATATATATATGCAACTGATAGCTGACAAGTCGCCTGGGACGCTGACTGGCACGTAGCGTCTACTGATAGGAACATGACATATTAGACAAGAACACACATGTAATAACAACCCTAGAATAACTAGCTAAGTATGTAGAGAACTGTAGACTTGCTGATGATGATAAGTGCCGTATCGTTAATAGTGAAAAAACAAAGCAGTTGAAAACTTAAACTCGGGTAGAGTTCGGATCCCAAGAATAAAACTATACCTACTTAATATTTAACTGCAGAGGTTTGTTGGGCCTAGGATTTAAAGGGTTCATAGTGTTAAATGCTAATATCACTGTAACGCCATTAGTTTTTCTGACACTTATAGTTACCACAAAATAATTAGGTAATGTTGGTAATGCTTCGCTTAATTTCTCAATCTTATACGATTTAGGTGCAAAAATAAACGCCAAAATATAACATATACTTACCTAGAAATATTTAATAGTTTGTTCCAATTGAATAAAGTTTGCAACATACAAGTACATGATATAATAAATAGTCACAAAATAAAAAATAACAGCCTGTTTATTTGTAAGGTAGCGCGCGATGAGTCATGGTGTTGTATCCAACGATCGATTCTGTGCAAATTAGAAGCACCATAACGTGTTATTGTACACATCAAGGCGAACTGGTGTTTCCCATCCCCTTATATTGAAAAACAATGTAATGATAGAGCTAAATAATAACAATTTATGCAAACTTCATTCGATGCTGAATTGTTATATTTCATTAATAATATTAAATTAATCAGCATGGTGTGTGTTACCATGTAACGGTATAATGGCCAAACAAGCTTGCTTATACAAAACTCAGAACGACGAAAGTTGACTGTCCGCTGATTAACAATAGGCAATTTTTTTTTACATGATATAGGCTTACGCTTGACTACAACTTGCCTGATGGTAAGCAATGTTATAGTCAATAAATGTTCATAAAAGGCAAACATTGTTTTTTTTTTTGCTAAATAGGCGAATCTGACTTTATTCATTACTTAGTATAGTAACTGCTAAGTGCGATCGCTGCTGTTTAATTATAGCCTTATCTATCGAATTAATGTGAGCTTAGATTTAATGATACGATCTTAGACCGCTTAATTTAGTACTAAATCTTAACAATTACGACTTAATTAATTCGAGTTACTCGTGCAAGCCATATAAGGCGAAGGGCACGCCTGGTGTCATTTTAACAAGCGGCCAGGTTGTGAGATAAGACAACTAAAATGGGTGTTTTAACGTTTGGCAAGAGCACTAAGATTTTAAAAATATAGCTTGTTTTTTGCAGGCTGGTACGTAAGGACATAAATGTTTCGGAATTATGGAAATCTTCGTAGTAGAGTTGTTTAGTAGCTGTGTGGATATCTTCGTATGAACTGTAAACATAAAAAACAATCGCAACGTAATTATTGCTAATTAAAAAATTAACATCAAAACCACATTTGAACCGGATTAACGATTAGATATTCATAATTCTATCCGCGCCGTCCATTTTAGATCCACTCAAGTGAGAATTTTAATTGCAGGACAATGGTGATGTTTCGCGGCGGGACAGCATTCTCGAGCACCGTTATTGGCGGAATGATTACGGCACCTAGTAGTTAGTGCGAGTCCAGTCCGGCCAGATGGCGCTGCGACCCACTTACCGAAGGTCCAGTCGCCGCCCGCGCCAAGTAAGGAGGCTCAGGGTTACGCAACAACCATGCCGCTGTTCCACGTGAACTTGCAATTTTTAATAACCCGATCTGGGTCGGGTTTCGTTTAACTGTCATCTTAAAATGCAATTTATGGCGCCGACGTGACCTTAGCTTTGCAGTACACGTTACAATGCTGATTTTGCGATAAGTTAAATTAGGACGCCAGTCAACATTGCAAGTCGTGAATATGGCAGATATATGAGTCGTTAAAATATAATGATGCCAACTAAAATTCGGTGTGAAATGAAAAATATTGCTGTTTATGTTAAATTTACTGTACAATAAACATTTTATCTCTTTGCTTCCATAAAAGGACATTTGCGTTTATTAAGGCGCCAGTACCTGCAATATCCTCAAAGGTAATGAAATTCATGAGCGTGGTCTTAAGCATAAGCCAATAATAACAAGATGTCATCAAGGAGCGGATGTTTCCCTCGAATTAGCATGAACGTACGTTTTGATAAAACGCACGCATACAAACATGCATAATTAACAGAAGGCTGAGAGGAATCGATAATGCCACCGATTAGATCCGATCAACCCACGAGATCTCAGCAACGAATGAAAATGAGAAGAGAAACGCAACTGGCAACACGGTTAGAAAATATACAAGAACTACTTAACTGATGCAGTCTCACTACAATACTTACTACAATTACTTATTAGTTATCTTAATGTTTTTTTAATCAAAAGCACATTTCGTAGACATTAGGGAATGGATCAAAGCAAAGGTACAAATAATTATATTGCATCTGTTACTTTAGTTGTTTATTTATTTTAAAAGTTTTAATAATATTTAGCATGAACACATTGAGTGTATCTGTTATACGCGCGAAACCGCCGGGTTTACCTAGTATTTTTACTTATTAGGAAGAGTCAAGTGTAGCGGACGTAGATGCAAATGTACTTACAAACTAGACTAAAGCATTCGCAGGGCTTGGCTAGCCGCATAGTAAGAAATAACTACATGCAAACTTAGCATTACCATTTAATCACTCGTGTTAATTAGTAACTAATTATACATATCGGTTACAGAGAGAATGTCACAACATGATTTTTAACGCGGCTTCAATGTCCAGCTCGGCAGCCAGTCATCATGTGAGACAAACTTTGCACGCAAGCCAGACCGTGTCGCCCTTTGGGACTGGCGTGAAAGGTATAATAATAAGTAGGTAAATGTCTGAAATTAAGTACGTACTTGTACAATCTATTCAGTGGTTATGAATATTGCATAATACTTGTACTGCTTGTGTTGCAAGAGACGGATTAATAACCTCGGGAAAGATTGATTAAAGATTTTTAGGAAATAAAGTATGAAAGAGATACCACTGATCTACCAAGGATATTGAGTTGAAAAGTTAACCACAAACAGACATGACGAACTAATATGTATTACAATTAACTAGAGTAGGCACATAAAAGTGTTTGACTACATGTGTTGATTGCAGCCGCGGCCGTTTACAGTTAATCAATGCAGCGCCATCAGCAATGGGCAGTCGTGCGCAAGTTTCCCAACACTGATACATACAGAGCGGCATATGGCGGCTAAAACATCGCCTTATAAGGAGCGCACATGGGCTAGCTTGACACGACCTGACACTTCCACGAACCACACAATACACTACATTATATACTCCACCTTTACAAGCTCTGACAGAGAAATATGACATGGCACCGGAGCTCGCTTTTGGAATTGTTTTTTACTCTCATTCATATCAATAACTTGTGACCAGATTATCTAGACCACCTAACGGTGGATTAGCCGGCTGGCTCTTAATGAACACGCTATTATATCTCGCCCGTTGACGATGAATACTTTTCAATTTGATTTCTTCTATTGTGTTTTGATTAATCGGCATTACAGGAATCATAGACAGCGCGACCTGCAAACGGATTCTAGAGAAAAATACCTACCTATGTATACTTGCACAACAACAAACTTAATATGAACCAGTCAGGCAAATTTGTTGAATACGACTGTCATGTGGAATGGAAATCTCATCAGACGATAAAATATAATAGAATTAAGTAAGTACATACAATATAAAGAAAACTTTAAACCGGTAACTAGGCAAACTTTCCATAGCATTATTTTACAACGACCAACTCATAAATAAAAACCAGCAGTAGAATTTATCATAGAAAATATATATCCTAGCAATCTCCACAGGAAAAGCAAAAGACATAAAGTTAGAAGCACTTTATGGCCAAGAGCCGAGGCGCATATGTAAGGTCTAATTAGCAGACGTCCTTTGACAAAGACTCTAATGATGAAGTACAATTAGAAATCTCTTCAGTAGGATACTGATCGAAACAAGACTTTCTGCTTGTGAAGTAAGGGAGATATTTGCATGGAGGCCGGAGACAAAGTTGTATTAGGGTTGCAACGTTTGGAAAATCTTTCATTCAAGCATGATCAATTGGCATTTTAAGCACATAGTTATCAGTGAAACGAGGCAGCAAACTAACTGTTAAACATGTAATTTTAATGGGTGTTACAAATATTTTTTTATCGTGTTACTTAATTTATCAAGCATGTTACGAGTATAGTTGTTGTTGTGTGTGTCAGCCCTAGGCAGGTCAAGAGGCTGATGAGCATGTGCTTTGTTTCGAGGAGGGCCACCTCCCGCATCGCATCATTCTGCATTATTGAACGGCCATTCGCAATAATGAAATGGTTTATGCAAGGCTCTGCTCTCCTTCGGACTCAATTTGCATTCTGCATGCTCCGACCATACAGAGTACTACAGATTTACAGACACATCTAACAAACTATTCGTTACACAATCACTGGTGTGACACTCGTGTTCTTAACGTTTCGTAAGGATTCCATTACGACCACAATCTTAACATTAGTTCTACTGCCAACTCGAATCAAAATGACATACATGCACACGATATCAATGAAGCCACTAATGAAACTAATCTCAAACTCGATTGAAACGAAACATTGAGCAAACCTCAATTCCATCTCCAATTACATCT
Source organism: Macaria notata (assembly GCA_927399415.1). Taxonomy (NCBI): domain Eukaryota; kingdom Metazoa; phylum Arthropoda; class Insecta; order Lepidoptera; family Geometridae; genus Macaria; species Macaria notata. Next base: position 6,945,276 of record OV656725.1, on the reverse strand, counting down.
AACGATATATTGATCTGATCGAAATTAAACCCACGTGACGGCAAAATTATAGACCAACTTAAATGTCAACAAATATGGAAGCTAAATTATCTCCCAAAGTCAGAGATTTATGAGCCGCTGGCTACTTAAAGTCAGATTTAAATTATCATTTAAAGTTACACAAGAGGTGTAATTTCGTTGACCTACATGTAAAGGGCTGGCACGCAGATGCACTGAGTTTGACTACCTTCATTCCTATATGGAATGTATGGCGACGTAACCAGTTAAACCTCTTCTGAGGCGAGGATCGCTTGCCTCATAAATCAGAATATGCAACATTTAAAAGGAGCCCGTCAAAAGAAAATTAACTTTACCATTTAGTTACTGAAACAGTTAAATACGGCAATAAGTGGAAATGTTGATCAGAATGTGGCTTAGGCCCGCGCCCCCTTTAATACCAGGTTTTTACGACTTTCCGTCTAGACACTACACAACAATAACGAACTGCGACTCGCAACCAGACAGAAAGTAATGAGAACACTCCTGAATGCGTGGGGCATAGATCTAAAAGCTTTGGCGTAATATAACACTGCTATTCATTCTAACCATGAAACATTTGCAATTCCTACACTATAATAACATTCATAACCGACCAAGCTCTTTACTGTATTAGTACAACATACAATCAAGCCATAAATACTGTTGCTATGCGCTCAGAACGTGACTGAATCTAAAATAGCCCATCATGCCTACCATTGGCTCTATCTTCATAGGTTAGTTTAACGATGAACATATTGCTGCTAGAAATATTCCACGGCACAAGACAACAGTTCCATTCATACGTATCAATTTTATAGAACACGTGTGGATGTGGCTCACGCTCTAAGCCACGGTGTGGCCACGAAGCCTCGACGACCATTTAAAAGGAAGCATCTCCACATTCGCTCCCAGAACCGAGCCAAGATTAGCATACCCTAATAACAAAATTAAGAATGTCAGTCGTATTGTCTGTACGCATCGTAAAGCGACCGGTAATGAGGCGGATATCAACAACCAATAGTACGAGTGGGAGTAAGTGGGACAAACATCGAGTAAATTCCTCTCCTACGACTATTGACAATATTCTGGGCATTCCTGAAACATTCCTGTTCGCGGTTCATTCATAGCTGTTAGTTGGCAACCGGCGCGTTGCTGTTAAATAGAGAAACCAAACAATAAGTCATAGTACGAATATAACGTTTGCACGTCTCAAGCGCGCACCGAGACGTAAAAACATGCGCCTTACATCATGCGCACTGGAAATAAACTGTGGGCCTATTGCAAACACATCAATTATTAGGGACAGTAAAACACCATGTATTTATTGCCAGAGTTTCAGATGTAGCGAACTCGTAAAGACTAAAAAGCATGAGCTGGATAAATCATTTCTATCGATGTAACCTTAGGAACAACCGTTACCTTTTGTTGTGTGTTTGTGCATACAACTAATTGCTATGTAGAACTAGCTAAATATTACTAGGCAGGATAATAAATACTTTCAATTGAGTCGTCTCGACTTTTCCTGCCTATATAATAAGAATGAAATTCGCCCATGGGTGTCTGGGTCCTGCACAATTTATTATTCTGTAACGGCCGAGCTTCACTAGGAGCACTGCGTCAAACACTGCAGCATCCGCATTGCAGTGCGACCGATAAAGTACCTACACGTTTGTAAAAATATAAACAAATAGCAAGGGAACTGTACAAAGCCTGGCCGTGGCCCGCGACCGAGACGAGATCAATAGCGATGCCCAACAAAAACAAAACTTTTAAAGAGGTTGATCGCTTTTGGCAAACGAAAGTTCGCAGAATACAAAAATGTATGTGAAAATCTTTTCATAAAGCTTAAAGATTGATTGAAAGTATAAAATCCGAAGGAAATATGAGGGTTGGCATAAGTAATCAAATCGGATTCTTAGCTACTATATTTTGCCAAGACTTTAGTCTCTAAAAATTTGAAAGGACATTAATTGCTCAGATCACAAATATACTGTCTGTAGTTGGCCATCTTTTAAAAACATGGTCAACAACACATCAAAATAATTTAAAGGCGTTCATAACAGTCGGTGTAGAATTACAGATATATATACATTAGCCGGCGCCTGACTGCGACAACATATTTTCCTTCACGTTTCTTGTGTCAACAAATTCGGCAAACATGACGTTAGGTTAGGGGAAACACTCTTTGCCAATGCAAAAATGTGATATACCTACTGTAATAATCATTACTTTGAGCATCTGCTGTAGATCGGCAAAGTTATAACTACATAATATAACATAATATTTTTATAATATTTTTTTTATATAATATTTTTAGTAACTATTCAAAATTTAGAATTTTTGCACAAATTACGTGTATTCAAAACAAATCGTAGAGGTAATTTCACCTTACCTTCTGGGGTATTTTGCTCCCCTTTTCCATCACGACAAAATCCGTAAATCACCCTCTCAAAGATTCAACTGTTATTTTTCAACTACGCAGCGTTTTCCTGCACAAGCCTTCAAAATTACAGTCGTATGTCGACCGCATTCTGGCGGCCCCTCTGAAAGTTTCATTACCCTGTCTGCACCCTGTTTCTCCCCTCTAACCCCCTCAGAGTAGGTAGTAGTAGGTACTGCAGGGCAGGAACCGCTCAGACTGCTGAGTGCTCTGAAAGGTTCCTCTATGATTAAATTAGACGGGTAAATGCTGCTTGTATTAATTAGTTTTACGAGGTTTTAATACGATGAGGGTAGTTTTGATTCCGGTTGGCGGAAGAGGTAAGTGAGTGCAAGAAACTTAGACAAATGATATGTATCCCACATCACTGGCAAGAAATTAATTTGTTAACTCTACAGGGTCCAGATTTTGTACTTTATAGGATTTAACGAGCATATGTTACACCTACCCGTATTAGATAGATAGATAGATAATCCTTTATTGTCACACACTTATAAAACAAAATTAACTAAAAATACTTTCATAAATTACTCTAGTGCCACAAGTGGCGGCCTTATTGCTAAAAGCGATCTCTTCCAGGTATTATGTCAGTAAGTAATTGTATTGTGACAACATCGGTGTGATATATAAAATATGTAACATGTTTTACTCCTATTTGAAATTGTGTACTAAATTAATGAACACGCACTCAAAATCTTATTTATGTCAAACATTCCAAACTTTACTATACAGATTAGATCTGTAAGATGTTATATTTTCATCAATTCGCGCTTCTTTCCAGTTCTCAAGCAACACTATTATCATGGAACGGAATTCCTCCGCACTATCGCATCGATAAGGGCTGAGATAAGGCTGTATCGCCCATTATATTGTGAACAATCGCCGACGCATCGCTGCCGAATGGACTGGCATCACTGGACTTTGATATCGCATAATGCAAGATTTACTTACTAAATAATGTTTATTTATGCTTTATCAGTTTTGGTGTTACTGGTCTAGAAATAGATTCAGCATTTCGAAGATTTTTTGCCATTTATTTTGTAAGGGATCTGACCAAAGTTACCTTCTTGTTTTAGCTTTTTCTTTTCCTGTACAAACGCTCAACTTCCACATGTTGGTGGATGGTTTGACGAAAACTTTATTGAGCCTTGGTACTCTTGCCGTAAAAGACTATTGAAGTCGACAACTCGGTTATAATACTATTTTTTGCCACATTGATTAATATTATGATCGATCGTAGCAAGGCTTGCAGACTGGTATCGCGAAACACGCGGTCTATTTCGGGTGACCCACGCGGTACGCATTTATATCATCGCACATTGAACTAGTGGAATCGAGAGAGAATAGTTTGTACTGTGTACTTACTGCTATCTAACTATATGATATCTGCAGAATATAATTATAGTAGGTACCGATACCAACATAACGTAGGTTTTAATTAAAATCAAATTAACAAAGACTGCGTCTTAGGAAAGTTGTAACGATGACAACTATGACAATTTCTAATATATTTTTTTTTGTTTCTTCTAGGCAAGCGCGCTAGATCGTAGATTACAACGTTTCTTAACATCAGGCAAGTTGTAGTCAAGCGTGAGACTATCTAATGTAAAAAAAAACCGGCCAAGTGCGAGTCGGACTCGCGCACCGAGGGTTCCGTACAAACCTGCAAGGTTAAATATTTTGTGATGTAACTAAAAATTTATGGTTTTCGTAATTTTTCCTTTATCTATCTATGCTATAAGACGTTGCTTCGTACCAAATTTCAAGATTCTGAGTTCACGGGAAGCACCCTGTAGGTTTTGATTCCCTTGCAAGTGTCGAAAATTTGCGGCATAAATGGCTGTATCTTTTGATTGCGTTGGCTTAGAAGTTTGATTTTTTCACAGCTTCAAGGGACAGTAGACCTGAGTAATTGATATAAATTTCAGCTTCATACCTCTACGCGTTCCTGAGAAAAAGGGTCTTGACAGACGGACGGACGGACGGACAGACGGACAACAAAGTGATCCTATAAGGGTTCCGTTTTTTCCTTTTGAGGTACGGAACCCTAAAAATTGTAGAATGGTATAGTCCATATTAATTTCGTAAATTAACTTCGTTAGCTTGGCAACAGATAAAATCAATTTTACGACCAAACGGCGTGAATGTATAACAAATATTTAGAGACGAAAATATAAAATTTCATTAGCGACGACCGATATCGCAAATTAATTCTGTGAGAATGATAATATCGTGGCTGCTTCCGAAATTACGTATGAATATTAAAACGGTCGACGAGACAAGATATTGTAAATGCTTTAGTTTTGGGACAAGAATGTAAAGATATTACTTATTGTCATGAATTGAAAAAAAAAATACAAAAATAAGAAGGGATAGGGTCGATGCAGTCATGACATGAGTGATATAATATAAACATAGAAACGTATTTTTAAACAAGTAGGTACCTAGTTAATATGTTCTTTTTGCGATAATAAAGTACACCAGATAGCGGAGTAGCGACACGCGTCACGCTCTACAAAAACCAAACAAAAGCCTCGAGAGCCAGGGTAAAAAGTTGAAGCTGCTTTAGAGAGTGAAAAGGACTAACAGTCAAGTTCGGTTCGAGTACCAGGCTGTTAGAGCATCGGAGGAGGTTGTAGCGTACAATATAATTATTATTCGCGTGGGCCGTCCCCCCTCACCGGCGGGGTCAACGACTGCTGCGGCCGTTTCGGCCGGGCGTCGGCGGCGGCGGCGGCGGCGCGCCTCACCTTGACATTCATCTCGAGCACGACGCTTTGGCCAAACGTTCAAGTTAAACCGAACAACTTTCGAACAACAGTCAACTGTTACCCCTGCTTGGGTATCAGGCGCCCACTCTATTCTGCCGTTTTGCACTCAGCACTGGAGCTGCGCGTGATCTGCTGGAGGTTTATGGGCGCCTAGTACCTCGACTTCGTTTTGATGAAGAAATCGAAATTAATATTTATTTTTGCAATTGAATGCTCTTTGTAATGTCCATATGGATGGTTCGAGGCATGAGTCAAAAACTTTCATAGTTTATATAGGGAAGGCATCATCTGCCTATTACATCCATAGTCGCGTATTGAATAAAAGATGAGAAATAGTATGATATGTATAATCTCGGAAGAATCCTCTCGGCACGGCGAAGGCCTCACATTCCGAGGCGAGGTGTATAAGGCGCACCGTGATCCATTAATCCCTGACGGAGCCGGTGGGGTCAACAATCTCTCGTTAGAAAATATGGTTTTGCGAGTACCTATCTGCCTACAGCCACACGCCGCACTGGTGGCCACCTCTACATACGTACTACATACGTCATTCATGCCGCAGCGCCGCTAAAACATTGTTTGGTAACTTTGTGAAGACTTGTGGTTTTGCGTGTTAAAATAAGACTAGATTTACTTATACTGAATCCAATTGAAGCCGAAAACGGATTGTTCATAAATCGAGCTTTATCGAGTTACCTTCCAGGAAAAGGGGTGCGAATGAATTTCGATCTCAAATACGTGGAACATAATTCACGGATGGTGTGCAAATCCGTCGATGATTCACGCGGGATCAACAATGTCAGGCTAAGGGCCGCTATCTTGGAGGAAAACTCGTCGCGCCATGACCTCCGTGACCTCAGGGCGGAGGACCGCCGACTCACATTTACCTACAACAGTCACCTTTAATATCGCGGTAGAGTTATGGAACTCCTGTTTCGTAAGTTGACAGCTACCCCGAATCAAATAAAATCTAATAAGTAGTATATGTAAATAAATAAAAAAAAATAGTATGTCATGCACTACTTATTTGATTTTATTTGATATAATAATATAATAAGTACCTAATTACTTATAATGCTGTATTCATTAATAATTACAAGCTTTAAACATTTCTTCAGATATCTGATGCTATAAAAAATATTAAGTAAGTAGGTAGGTACATAATAGTCAAAGAAAGGAACTCTATAAAAAATATTGTTGTTGTCTACCTAGAAAACTATGGGTATTAAAATTTATCAAGATAACAATGTAAGCATCTAACTTTACTACAACCACAAGCCTTTCTACATCACAGTTTCATGTGTTACTTGGCAAAGTATCCCATTAATCAAAGCTGCTTGGTAATGGGCCGTGAAATCCCAGAATTTGCATGACAATGGTCAAGCACAGTGGTGACGACCTCACAATAATGTGAACTGTTGAGGTGGATGAGACTTGTTTTGGGACTAAATAGGCAATAGTAGAAATAGTTGAGTGGAAATGTAAGTGCACCTTATTAAAATTTCAGATATTATTATGGTTACATTATTATTAGATTAAATTTATAAACAAAGGGTCCCCAGCCCTAGCACCAAAATAGTATGGTTACAAAGCAATAATGTTTGTGTACTTTATACAATATCACTTTATTGCACACCAAAACAAATTACAACATGAAATGGACTTAAACTATAAATGAATGCACAAGTGGGTGGCCTTATCACCTTAAGTGATCTCTTCCAGGCAACCTTAGCAACTTTATCATGATTAAATTTACAATTTAGACCTATTTAAACAAATTAAACCTAAGTATTTATGTTAAGTCTAGTCCAACTGTTGCATATTTCTTAGTTTGATACTTAATAAATTTTATAAATTCATTACATACTAGATCCAAACATACAGTTTTCCATCAAGCAGACATTTGTTATGGACATGTTTGGTCAGCCTGCAATCTGAGCCCACCTAAACATTGGGCACAACCACAACCATCCCAAATCAATCTAAAACTGGTTGCACAAGTCAAATGGTCACCCAAGGTCATAGAGAAACCTGTACATGCTCAAATAAAGCTGGCAATTTGTTCCCCCTTTTATAACTGGATTTATGATGTTGGAGGAATTGTTTTTTGTTAGGTCCTTAGTTTAAACAAAACATGAAAACAAACATTTATCTAGATTTATGAGTGAGTGTGATTAAATTTGTCTGTTACAATTTAGGTAAACTTTCTTTGACAAAAGTGATGATAATGCCTAAATATCAAGAAAACTAGAAACTAATCCAAGAATAAAAAAAAACTGAACTAGCCTTCACTCTCACTTCACCAGCACTACTGCTGAGTGTAGTCTTCTCTTTGTACCTGTTCCTATATAAGCAGTCTCCAACACCTTTGTTTAATACATCTATGTAATTTGAGTACCTAAAGGAAATTGTGATGAGAGCATTTCACATAACCTAAAATACCAGCATAGGTATACCTAAGTATGTAAAATTAGTTTAGTTACTCTCAAATAAAATATGATTTTTCTGTCAGGCTCCAGTGAAACATGTTTTGCACATAAAGATTAATGAACAGCTCAGTACCATATATGTCTGCTCAAATTGGTACAGTCAAGCTTTGAAAGGTATCAGCAGTACTCGCTTGTCATACATCATGCACATATTAGGAGCTGGGTTACTACAGCTGTTGGTTCTTAGCTACTACCTACATGAATTATATGTATATCTAGATAATACATTTTTAAGTGATAAGACTATGTTTAACCCACCAAAAACCTTGTCAGGTAAAAATGTTGCAAAAACAAGTCTATGTAGCTCTTACACTGTGAAAAAGTTATGAGATCTTGTATAAAGCCAACCTATCTATGCTCAAAACCTACAAGCTCTAACTTCATAAACTCTACATCTCTGTCAAATTGCACAAAAAAGTTGTGAAATCAAATCTCATTTTGAAACTAATATTTGATCTACACACTGTAACTCTACCAAACCTAACTTCATAATCTCTACATTCTAGTTAAAAATGTGTATGCATAGCTGTTTCAACACTCAAGAAATAAGAAGTTTGTATAATACAAAACCCTATGAAATCTTAGTGAAGGTAAACAGCCAATCCACACATTTAGAATGTAGACACCATGATGTAAATCCTAAAAACAAATTGATAACTGGTTGCTGTTGAATGTAGTTTATACCTCAGCAACACTAACTTTTTGGCATAACAATCTCATAGAATGGTAAGGCACATTTATTTTACTTATTAGCAACAAAAATATTAAAAAACCTTCATACAATTGCTGTTTTTTTTTTGTACAAGTAGGGCCAAACTAGGTTTTCTAAATAATTACTCTTGTGACCAACAAGTAACTTGCAGACTGAGCCAACCTGATTAACTAGTTCTAATTAGAGACACAAAGACAATACATGTCCATTTCTTATGTCTTTGATATATATGTACCTATGTATCACACAAAGTATGCATAATGAAAACAATTATTTTCAACATCCACAAATATAATTTGTAACTGATAAATTGAATCATCATAAAATCTAAGTAGGTAAGTTAGTTCAAAGTTCACAATAATGCTGACTATCATTCTTTGTCTTTTATGCAAAACCTAGATTTGCATGGATTCTGGCTAAATAAGCAATTACTTATGTTTTTTTTATGATTTTCATTAATTTTTTAAAGAATATTATACCTAATTACTATTTGAACCAAACAGACTAGTAAAATAGAAGGCTAAAAGGTATGTACTAAAAAAACAGTGGTAACTTGTTTGCAATATTTCAAAACGTTGAATGACCCAGTAAGTATATTTTAGATTAATACTCACACTAAAAATTAAACTGTTGTTGTTGAATGACTCATTTTATAACTAAAGTGTAATTCATAGCTAGGTGAAAAGTGATAAGTAATGTTCAAGAACATGCCTTGTTATGACTAATCTTATCAGTAGTTAGTATCTATAGGAAGTAATGGGAGAGATACTTACATAGATGAGGCCGGAGTAGTATCTGTCCTTGATGTTGTGCAGCACTGAGGCTTCATTTAGACAGGTCAGCTCAGCCATATCCTCCACTTTATCAAACTTTGGAGGGTTCATTTTCTGTATGTCATCTATAGGCACCAGAATCCGTTTCCCGGACTCCGCAATCTCGACTTCCACCTCATCTCCGCGCTCTCCCTTGATCCCGGCCGCGACGAAGCCCTGGGTCTCGTGCGGCACCCACACGAGCCGCTTTTGCGACCACTCGGCCTGCGTCGCCGGGTCATTGAAGCTGTTCCGGTCCACCGAGAGGTACCGGAGCTCCGGGTCGTTCCTGTCCATGTCCACCATCGCGCCGCCCGATCACTCCGCGCGCCCCGAGCTGCTATAACCAGGCACCGGCACTGGAACACACATTAAACGCTCGCCCCGGCCGACACTGCACCTCACAACACAGTTGTACGACGCGCGTTGTTTCTTATTTCCCGAGCGCCGTGACCGCGCACGGCTCTAACGACTGACTACAAAATGAGGACTAGTGCTGCTGGTGACGAACCGCCGCCGACGGTTACGGATCCGAATCTGACTGGAGGGGTGGACCGGTCGACGCCCGAATTCACGTTGAACTTTGCCGAAATTCGTTTGTAATTTATGAGGTTACGGTTATTGGGAACTGGCGTCTGTTGTAACTATACAGCTTAATTTGTACGTAACAATATCCTAATAGAAATAATGCACGAGAAATAGTTTAAATATTTTTAAATTACACAAAATAATCTCACAGAGCCAAGCTTTTCTCGTTTTCAGATTGTTCTTGTTGTTTGATATATTTAATCCATAGACAGTTTCTTGCGGACTCTCTGTGACGCTATTGGTCAAACACTTTGAATGATTACTGATTCACCAATTAAAAGTGCGGTAAATCAGCACATGTCAAACCGAATTATAGATAATGAAACAACAAAAACAATTTTACGGAAGCGTTCATAATATTTTTGAAAATTTGAGAAATAAAAAACCTTATCCATGTCTAGTGGGTGCTCGCGGCTTCACTCGCATTAAGAAGGTAAACTTGCATCCTGTTTCACCGCTTTTAAAAATGGTATTTCCAAAAATCCTTTCTTAGCGGATGCCTATTAACGAAGAACTGGAAGAAATCGCTATTAGCGATAAGGCCGCCAGTTGTGGCACTATTTTTTTAAGTCTTTTGTGTTTCTGTTTGTCTTTTTTTTTGTCAATGTGTGTTACAATAAAGAGTTTATCTATCTATCTATCTGTTAACATGATGATGGATGATAGTGACAGTACCAAGATTTATTTAAGTTGACATATTGTATGATTACATACCTATTATTATGTTTGACATGATTTTAATAACAAAAATTTTCATTGTTTTATTAATAAAACTATTATGTAACTTCTAAAATTTTATAAAAGCCTAATGTTATAAATTCAATTTGACGAGATATTGTAATTTGTGTAGCATATTCTGTGATATTAGTACTCATACCTATGTATGTTACAACTTTACATTATCAATAAAGATTCTTTATCTTTATCTTTATTAGTATGCCATAACATCTACCTGCATGCCAAATTTCAAACCGATCCAGCCCGTCCAGTGCATGAACGTAGGATTAAAGGAGATTCGATCCTACGTTCATTGTCCAGTGGTTTGGGATGTACGTCGATAGATTGTACTAAGGTCATTCAGTCAGTAATCTTTGCATTTTATATAATATAGATTGATACAACATCCATACTTGTTCGTTGACAGAGTTTATATACCTATATATAAAAAAACGTTGAGTTTTGTCTCGGTTTTTTTCTAAAAGACGGAACATAATAACAGACGTGGCTGTAAGTATGCAGTCACAAAATATCTAGCGCGTTAGATCGGTATCGGACGTCCGGACGCGTCCGTAACTTATGTCCGACAATTTACAAATTAAACTATGTAATAACTAACAATTGTTGTAAATCGCTGGTTCTACAAAGGTTCGTTTCATTAACGAAGGATTTTAAAGTGATTTTTAAAAGGTTTGGGTAATAAAGACCAAGTGTATTTTTTATGTATCATGTGGTCAAGTAACTGTGTTAAGCCAGGCTGGATCGATTGTGTTAAACGTGTTAGAGGTATTTATTATTCGAAGAAAAAAACTATGAAGTAAACACGTATTCGAGAATCGAAAGTTTGTTACCGATTAAGTGTTACCCCATCACTAAACGAACTTGTCAAAATAAACATCGTTTTTGGCTATGGAACAATCATATTCGGCTTAGACTTAAATTTGGCTGCCAGCGGCAACTAATCCTTCCTTTTTAATAAGCTATTTTCCAGTTGATTTTAATAACTTATTTTGCTAAATTCAAATTCATTTATCCCAATTAGAACCGTACACGAACTACACTAATGATAACAATTTTAATAATGTTTAAGTGAATGGCGAGATGGCGCCACCCAAGGCTCTTTGGACGCGTTTGTTTGACATTGTATGTCAGCATAGCTTAGAGAATACATAACTAAAGTGATAATTAAGTCCGGCTAATTTTGGTTTCGTCCGATGTTCTCGCATCACGGCCATTGGTAGCCATTGGAGAACATTGGACTAGACCAAAATAAGCCGGACAAAATTTTTATTTTGGTGCAAAACTAACTATAACCTATTCGGCGTTTTTTCAGAACTAAATTAAGAAAGGTTATGGTCATAGACAAACATGAACTAAATTGAGTTGCGTCAATCACGCCATCTAGTGGCAAGTAGTAATATTAGTTTGAAACCTGGACAATAGAGGGAGTAAATAACTAATTACTACCCTATATTTTATCTGTTATATTATATCTGTACATAATGTTATATCTGTATGTTGACACATTTTTATTCTTACTATTATTTATAAATTATAAAACATAAAGTAACTGACTAATATTTACAACTCCTAAACATAAAATTAAAATATGTATATAATATACCTAAAATAAAATATGAAGTAAAATAAAACAAACAAAAATTAATCAAAGAGCCCACCCCGGATCGCTCCCGGCGCAAAGGTTCCCATTATGCTCGCCGCGTTGCCACGTTGAATCGCGATGGCTAACCTTTGCACCAAAAATGATCCAGAGCGGGTGTCTCCCGTCTTCTCGTTAATTCTTCGGCCTAACTCCCTGACGAAATCTTTAGCGTCACCACTCCATTGCCCATGGTCTCTACGGCAACAGGAACAAAATGATGGAGCGTTTCCAAGGCAGTATATTTCTGCTTTTTGCTTCTGCAGGCGTCCTCGGCAGCAGCTGACGGTGAGTGAATGGTACGACTCAGGTGACTGGCGGCAAAAGTGCAGACACAAGTTGCGTCCCAAATTAGGCACTTGCCGTTCTTCCAGGGCACCAGAGTCAGCCCGTCCGGTCTCTTGCCATCAGATCTGCTCAGCCCCACAGGCTCTAGGACACACGGGATATTTGCAGAATTGAGAGCTCTACGAACTATGTCGTTTAGAGCATGGTGCCGCGAGAATCTCCCTGAGCAACGTCGGCAACTCAATGCGTGATGGCCATCAGCTCCCACCATGGTGCCACAAGTACATACGTGGGGTTCACACACCTTGCAGCCCACGCAGAGAGCCACCGCCACACGCAGAGAGTTGTCGTCAAGAAAAGTGCCCAGGTGTGGAGACGGTAGTGCATGTAGCCAAGCACCGGACTCTAGTTGCGACACAGCTCGTAGTCTGGCTCTATCAACTTCCACAGCATCCTCCAACAACTGCTCATGGAAACGCTTCATATCTTCATATCTGTATTATCTGATAACAGATCACTCCCGAGCCGTTGCCCTAGCAACAATGGTTTTGTTATTTTTCATTTTAAAATTATAACTTATTTATGCTAATTTATTTCAATGTTTTCTAGGTAATCTTTAATGATTGTTTCTTTCTTTCGTTCAAATTAACATCTTTTATCTGCAAAATGGTAGTTAATTAGTTATACCATGGGACTTATTTCATAAAATAATGCTACGTAATTCAAGAAAAACAGATTCTGGCTTTTTACACATTTTTTCAATGGAATGAACTATTGCTGCCACGACGAATTCGATATATCTTTCAGGACGAATTGCGATAACTATTGAAACTAATGTAATTGAAAGCAGAAACTCATAAACAAACAATACAAATATACAGAACTAAATTTTATTCGTCACGTTTTAGGTCTTATCTAATTTGACACTTAGCGATCAAATTTTAGACAGAAATTTCGTTAAATTATGCGCCGTCGAATAGCTTTTTCACGTTTTCAACTAAATTGAATGACCATAAACACTTCAATCGTCTCGATCTAAAAATAGTTTATTCGTGTATGCAGCGGAATAACAAAACCAGTCTGACAGGGACTAAAACCATTTAGTCGTAATTTTGGTTTATTCCGATGTCACGGAATTGCTACCATTGTTCGTTATCCCATCACTAAAAGAACTTGTCAAAATTATGTCAAAATATCATCCTCTACTCAGTGTCCTCAGTCACTCAGTGAGTCTCAGTGTCAGTGTCCTCTACTCGGAGGAAGAACAAGCCTGGCGTCATAGTAATAAATTGAACGTGTTCTGTATGTCTGCACTCTTTCGACTTATGTGCGCACCAACGCGGAAGAAAGAGATAACTAGTTACTATATAGATCACCTTCAAATGACAGTGTAGCCGTTTTTTAATACCTCAATTTAGTGATGTGCCTACGACGTACGAAATAAAAAACCGAAACCGAACCGAAACATACATTCTGTTCTGTCACGTTAACGATTATTCTAGTAGTTTCGCTAACTAAACCATATTAAAGTGACGTAATTGTAACATGTTTTCAAAATCGATCTTTTAGGCATAGTTAGAACTAGGTGAGAAAACCTGGAAAAATATTGTGTAGTTCGAAATAAATAAAATAACTCAGATAACTTTTGTAGGTTTTTATTTACTGACCCTTAAACAATACAGTTTTATTTAAAAAATTACGTACCTTATCTTGTGGTTGTATAAGTTGCTTAGTCATATAATGAATTTTCGTTTTTAAGTATGTCTCGGCTATGGCTTTTATGAGTAGATTTCTATGATTATCAATATTCCACTGATCAATACTATGTTGAAATAATTGTTCGAATAAATTACTACTATTGGCAAAACCGAGACCCGATTTTAACCGAATTCAGAACAATTGTGCACAACACTATAAACCAAACTTTTGCGTATTTTTAACATATAATGGCAAAATTTAATTGTTTTCCTCCAAAATGAGGTTCTAAAAGAGTAGAAATTTGTTATATTTTAATATTTTGATTCAGTTTTGTATTGTTTTGTGGAAAATGATAAAAAACTCTAACCTGTGAAATGACAAGCTCTGGATTTTGTCACTTTTCTTCAAAGCATGGCTCTTACAGCCATAGGCAACGCACGCTATTTGTTCTTCAGTAGAAAACACTTCTCAAACAAACTCATTTAACCAAATATTCCAAAGATTCACGGTATATTCGCCAAAAATCCAAATCCACAGCTAGTATCCAAATTGGTTACTCGAGCTAGAAAAACCGGCTTCACTAACGTAAAGGGCCGAACAGATTGTATATAGTTGTCTCTTTTTAGCACACTAAAAACATTTATTAAAAAGAGAGGTTCCGATAGTGCGCCACACTTCAACTTATTACTATGTCTCCAGGCTTGTCCTTCCTCCGAGGTCCTCTATAACATTACACAAAGCATACAATACACCTTGAAATGAAATGTATTTGGCGGTTTTTTGTAGATTATTCTAATTTGTTATTGTAAATCTTAATAGCCTCTGATAGTAGTGTGTCGTATATTATCCGCCGTGTATGTGTCTACTGTCCGTGTTACTTTTTTATCAGTTTCTTTTCTAGTCTATCAGTTTCAACTCTCCGGTGCAGGCGGTTGTGTAACCGGCGACCAACTCGAAGATATAGTTTTTTTCTTTATTTAGAATGGCTTTCATAGTAGATTTGAGGTCTGATACGGTGACGAAGCCGACCAAAGCAATGAAGCATGCGATGGTGAACTCTGCACTTGGAGACGATGTTTTCGGAGACGATCCCACGGTGAATGCTCTGGAGAGCAAGATTGCATCAATGCTGGGCAAGCAGGCGGCTCTCTTCACGCCCTCAGGGACCATGGCTAATCTGATAGCTGGTGAGAGATACTTGAGTACCTACTGTTAATAATGTTGTCATACAACATATTATCTTGTTTCTTTTACAACATTTTTACATGCAGTATTAAGAGGGGGCCTAATGCCAGCAAAACGCAAACAGAGGTATTTTCGATGCCGCTCTTTGATGCTAAGAAACATAAAAGTTGCAACGAAAAAAATATTGGAATATGGGTATAATACCAAAGAAGACAAATAGCTGCATAGAATTTTGAAAACAGGTCGGAGTTTTCCGCAAAAAAAAACTACAAATGCCAAAGAAAAAATCTATTTTTATTTATTTACTCGAAATTATCAGCGATGACCCCGCATTATTTTTTATGTATAAAATAGCTACAATTATGTTTTAGTTAAGTCATCAGTTACTTTTTCAATTTGATGTACAACTTTTGAGTAATTAAATAAAACTCGGTCAAAAATACACCGCGACATTCTAATGGAAAAATGGATTTGAAAGTTGCGGTGTATTTTTGACCAAGTTTTATTTAATTACTCAAAAGTTGTAAAAAAAGAACCATTGTTTGAGGCAAAGTTTTACTATTTAACACAGAAATATCTTGAATTACTTAAATGCTAGAGCAAGATTTTTTATGTTTTATCAAAATTTTGCAATATCAATAAAAATATGTAACATAGTTTTGCTAACCAATTTTAACATTTTTAATGCCTTCTAATAGTATGTTGTAATTCCAGTAATGACACACTGCAACAAACGAGGCACCGAAGCAATTGTTGGTGACAAGTCACATATCTTCAAATATGAACAAGGTACATATATATAAAATAACAATGCACAAAACATCCATGAAAGCAAAAATATATGTTTGTGCATATAAACAAGGTGTGATTTCAGTGCAGTTTCTAAAATATTTTCTGTATTCTAAATTTCATGTAGAATGAGCCGGTAGATGAATAAACCCTCCAAAATCAATCTTAGTCATTTATTCATATCAGATATTTGATACACATCACAAGATAAACAAATAAATTAATTAATCAAAAAAATTATAAAGTAAATAATTCATTTATACAAGTAGAGTCTACCTATTTCACAGAAAGATTAACAAATTGTAGTACTATGTATCTGTATTGAGTTGTCTTGGGCATGTATCTAAGTAGCTATCTAATAATAATGTAGCACCTATATGTATACTAATCAATAAAAAGTTTTCTCTTATTTTACTAATAAAAAAGTAAATAGGTAAACTACCCAAAATCTTATGTTACTTAAATCTCTTTTCAGAATGTTACAGTAATCTATTTACTCATTATAATAATAAAAAATTGAATACTTACCAACATGGCAATAAACAGAAAGTTTGGGGGTCTTTACATAAGTATGAGTTATTTAACATGCTGAAGTTCTGACATGTAATCAGGATCAAGTTTGAATCCTACTGGTCATGATTATTTTCTATCATTTCATTAACTAAGTTTAATATACATATATATGTACTTAATTCTAATTAGTTATGACATTCTCCAGGCAATGTTTCCCAAATCGGTGGTATATTGTTGACCACAATACCCAACAAGGCAGATGGGACATTTGACCTAGAAGTGCTGGAGAAGAAGATCCGAGGGTCTGACATCCACGAGCCAGCCACCAGCCTGGTCGCTGTGGAGAACACACACAATGTCTGCGGGGGGAAGGTAAGCATAGTGGATTATTTAATTTATAGGTCAAAAACAAAATTCAAAATTATTTCTTTGCCAAAGAAATTTTGTCACAAAATGTTTCGAATCCTCTGACCTCGTGGTAGCCGTTAGGCAGTGTTACGAGGCCAGAGTCATCTCCCAGTATGTTTCTAATTTAATTATAATAACGTCTTAGGAGCTAGGTTAACAATGTTTTTTTGTTCAAAGGTGAGCAACATTTTGCAGTATTTCACCATTTTGATGTGCCCACGCATTTATGATTTCATATGGCAAAATTGTTTTACACAGTCTATATTAAGTATATAAATATAATGGTTTAGATTCACATTTAATTTCGCGTACATTGTGTTCCAAACATTATGTTCTGGCAGCATGGCTAGTCTGTAATATAAAGTACACAATATTATGATTATGACTGTAAAAAACATTCAGAAGTATAAAAGTTATGCAAAGCTCTGTTACAGTGGTTCTAAGTAGCCATCTTCCTCTATTCCAAGGATAAGAAAGACACCTCCACATTTTTATTGGCATTTATGTAGGTAACTCAGGTATAACCACAAATAACAATAGTCCTAAAGTTTTAATAAGTACTAATGTAACTTATGTAACTCCTTCACTACATACATAGTATATAGAAGATAAGAGAACAAAAATCATGTATTCAAAAACCATTTTAACTGGGCACTTAAATTGTTATTTTGTAAAAAGAGGACATTGTCTCTAAGCAAAAACTTGTATTGTGTTGTGGCAGAGGTCACCAAAGTCACAAAAACATTTTTTAACTTTAAACGTCTTGTTCATTAGTATCTCTAAGAGAGGACTATTATTTGTTTTCGTATCTTTATCAGTAATAACTACTATAACTACCTGTGCTCGCGACTTCGTCCGCGTGAAATAGTTATTTTGGGCATCATATTTATTTTTGATAACAACCTCTTCTGCTTTATAAATTATAGCTGTTACCCACTACTTGAACCGTTTTCGCAGCGCACGCAACGGAAGCCCTTAAAGATGAATAATTTTCCCCGTTTTTCCCACATTTTCTATTGTTTCTTCGCTCCTAGTAGTTGCAGTGTGATGTAATATAGTCTAAAGCCTTCCTCGATAAATGGTCTATTTAACACAAAAATAATTTTTCAATTCGGACCAATAGTTCCTGAGATTAGCGCGTTCAAACAAACAAACAAACTCTTCATCTTTATAATATTAGTATGGATAAATTGCTGTTGGATATTTATCGGGCACAGATCAAAGTGCCTTTATGCTAATAAATATATTAAATTATACAAGGACGAATTTTCAATATGAATTTGGCATAAATTATTGAATCAGCCGCGACTTTGCGTCATTGTGAGTAATCGACCTTTTAGTATTTTTTTTTGTTCCGTCTGTACTTCCTCCGACAATGAATGTCAGAGACATTGTTCGACTAAACATATTGCTTGCTTGCGCTGTTTGCTTTGTTTATTCATCTGATCGGTAAATAAATTCACCTTTTTTATTGTTCGTTAATATTATGTAAATAATAAATAAATACATTCTGATACTAAGACAATCACAAACAAAGAACCTCTTTCCCGCCAAATGGCGAACCATCATAAACGAAGGAGCACTCAGTGCACCTCCGGCTTATCAGGCTCACCGCTTGGCCTCAACAAGTGAGTGTGTAGGTATATATGTATGTATAATCATTATACATATATAACACCAACTTTTAGTTTTGAATTATTATACATATCTTTAGTGATTAATTTTTTCGCTAATTTCCAAAAGGTCTTATAATTAATTGAAGTAATGTCTAAAGTTTTGATAACCTCAAGATGCTAATAGTCAATAATACAAATAAAACACCTTAATACACTAAATCTATTTTCTGAAGAAAAAAAAATACACTAAGTACTTATATATGATTCACCTGAACTACAAAACAAATCCATAAAACCTGATTTTTATTTGTAGGTCCTCCCCCTAAAATTCCTGGACGATCTCTCTGCGCTGTGCAAGAAGCACTCCCTCCCGCTGCACATGGACGGCGCGCGCCTGTTCAACGCCAGCACGTACCTGCAGCAGCCAGTCAGCAGGATAGTGCAGCACTGCGACAGTGTCGCCGTGTGCTTCAGTAAGGGACTGAGCGCGCCGGTCGGCTCCGCCCTCGTGGGCTCCTATCACTTTATACAGCAGTAAGTTATTATTTCTCTCTTTACACCAGAGAAAGAAAAGTTATTTTTTTTTTCTTTTTTTTATTGTGACTACACATCAAATATCAAACTTTTGAATGGAAAGCCAAAATAACTTATTTCTATAAATACAATTTTATTATGCAGACTATCTATTGTAATGACCTGCAGTTTATATTTCTTCACCAAATTTAGATCTACCGGCGGCTTATGATCATACATCAGAAAATGTTCAAATGGGTTCACCTGACATGAAAAAATAGTGTTAAGTATATCTATTTCTAGCCTCAATATATTTTCGTGACCAACGATTGCGCAGAAAAAACCTTGTATGGAATTAACTCAATGTCAAATAAATAAACGACCAACACGCACTATGTTACTGGGCAAATTTACTCCATACCATCTATTAGTACAATATTGCTATATTTTATATAACTGTTAATTTTACTATTACAAAAATTAGACAAACAACACATAATTTTATAATTACTCTACATGTATTTTTATTGAACTCAAACTAGGCGCAGGCCTGTATCATGGAAGTGTAACAGCGAGAGTAAATCGGTTCTTACTGGGTAAACAAAACCTGCTCCATCCTAGACCACAAGCAACATGCGAATTGAATCACGCGTTACTTGACGGAAACCCATTGCAGATGAAAGGTTTGTAGAAATATGCGGTTTTGATCCGCTTCGACTGCTCCTCGCCGGCTTTAAACAACAAACCTTTTTTCTCCATATGCCACTACCACACATCTCAAATCCAAGAGGCATTCGTGACTTTTAGGGTCCAATTCTGTGCTACCTAGGGTGGACGCTTTCCTTCGAAAAAAATAATGTTGCCAAAAGAGGTGGTCAGTGCAACATCTGTGATATGGGCACATCAGCAATTTGCTCGCCCATCAATCTATCATCAATCTAAATATATAAAACTCAAAGGTGACCGACTGACTGATATAGTGATCTATCAACGCACAGCCCAAACCACTGGACGGATTGGGCTGAAATATGGACTGAAAGTAGATGTTATGACGTAGGCATCCGCTAAGAAAGGAATTTTGGAAAAAAAAAAAATCCGGGACATTGCACACAGCGCCATCTAGCCCCACACTAAGCAAACGCTTGTGTCGTGAGTACTAGATAACGGATATAATACTTATATACTTTTCTTTTGTAAATACATACTTATTATACATACAAACGACCAGACTCAACACAAGTACCTAATTATAAATTTTTAAATTTCATAAATACTTGTGTTAAGCGGGAATCGAACCCGCAACCCCTAGATTAGAAGGCAGAGCCACTACCAACTAAGCTAACAGGCCAGTCAAAAAAGTCAAAATGCCACTTATAAAGGGGTGAAATGGGGGTAGTTAATCAAATAAATAAATAACTTGCAGGGCGCGTCGTGTCCGCAAGGCGCTGGGCGGCGGCATGCGGCAGGCGGGGGTGCTGGCGGCGGCCGCCGTCGTGGCGCTCGACGAGGTGGTGCCGCTGCTCGCGCTCGACCACAAGCGGGCCAACAGGCTGGCTCTGGGTACGTTATATTAATAACTATAAATATTGTTGTTGTTGAATTTTTAAGGTTTTACGATATGATTTTAGAATTCAAAGCCTTCTGTGTTAATGTACCATCTTCTTTACCTGTACTCGGCAAATAAATGCTTCGACTTTGACTCTTATCTAGTTGGTTGCTGGGACGATGTTACGCAGGATAGCCCTCTCTCTAGTTAGTTGTTAGGTAGGTATATCAGTACCAGTAATATCGTCTGTGAATTTCAGATTTGACTAGTAATAATAATTCATGAGATTCAGTTTTGTAGCCAGCAGTGTGGTGGCAGACAGCAGTTTTAATAAAGGAATTTCCGTTTTCACCTTTGTTACAGAACTGTGATAAATACATAACGATATAATATGTAGCTACGCGTACTATTATTAGCACGGGTAGCTATATCGATTTATTACGAAAGTATCACTATCGGCTTTCTAGCATTAGTTCAGGATAAAAAGTAGCCTATGACACTCCTGAAACCTCATACTACCTAGCTACCTACATACCAAAAAACATGATGATCCGTTCAGCCGTTTTTGTGTGATCAGCGTTTAAATAAGACAAAGACAAACAGAGACACAGAAAAACAAACAAAAAAACTATAAATTTTTGGAACTTGTTCTTCAATGTTCAGACTTATGACCCTCTTCAGCTTTATGATTATGTATAGGTCTTTATTATTCTCCGCAGTAATTAACGGTCTCCTCCTGAAGACGTTCAACGTAGACGTCGAGAACATTCACACCAACATCGTGTTCATGAACATAGCGCCGCAGTCTCCCGTCACCGCGGAGCTGGTGGTGTCCAGGCTGGCGCAGGTCTGCTTGGCAGAGACGCAGGTATCTATCTTATCAGAATGTTACAGCTATTTTGCTTAAAACTATGTCTTCGAAAGGCCTTAATGTCACGGTAATATTGGCGACACATGTTTTTTTTTATATTGTTTGTGTGCAAGTATTAATAAATAAATAAATAAGCGCAACACATATATCGCTGCCATTATTGTAAACTAGAACCTGAGATTTGCAAAACAAAGTAATCTTTATCTTATTATATCTGGACCACAGCTCAAACGCCAAGGATACATTTTCTGCGGGCGTATCGTATTGTTTAAATGTATCTACATGTATGTATGACAAGTGTAATATGGCGCTGCTGCGGTCAGGCTATATTCTAGTAGATACGACTCCTTTACTCTGTGGTCCCAGTTAAAAGTAGGACCTCGCACCATAGGTCTTTCCAAGAAGCTGCAATATGGGGAGGATTAAAAAGATTTTTCCTAAACGCTTGTTTGAGCTGGCTAAGCGCAAAATCGACAAGGTTCAAAATTAATTAAGAATCAAAATCAACAACTTATCCTACCTTCCAGGGCGACTGCAAAACAGCGAACGACGAGGGCGTCATAGTGAAGGCGGTAGAATGTGACTCCAAGGTGAGGTTCACGTTACACCGCGAGATAGGGGACGAGGAGCTGTGGAGCGCCATCATGAAGATCACCTACGTGCTGCGGGAACTTGACAGCACTGTGTAGGAACGTCCCCCTCCTCGAGACGTACTCCGCATTAACGAGGGTCGTGTCTCCTCTGGAGAGTGGATTATAGATGCATTGGTCCTTAATACTGAAGGATGTGTCTCACATAAAACAAATTTATTGGGATACATTGGCCCTCATTTCTGAGACATGTGTCTTCCCCTAAAAATATATATATATATATTGTATTCGTTAGGTAATTGGTTAGAATTACACTTCTAAAAAAAACTTCTAGAAGAATCAATTAACTCCTTTTTTGAAGTCAGTTAATAACTAAAAACATCGTCTTGTACAACTAGATTTAATTGTATCAAATACAATACAAAGGTGTTATCGAATATTATTAATGGACATTTTTTATATTTTGTATGTTAACTGATAATGTCACAATATATGTAATAAATAATGTAAAGGTAAACGGAATAGACTGGTGATACCTTTGTGAAATAATTCAACAAAATGTAGAAACTTGAAGACTGGATGTCTTCAAGTTTCTACATTACACATACACGTAGAATGTATGTTAGTGCTCAAAGAGCAGAACCGATAAGGTTGCCAAAATACATGGCCTGGTATTTATATGTCAAGCATTTAATGATATGTGTACTATGTACTTGTCATTATGTAAATGAGTAAAAAAGGCAATACACCAACCAATCACACCTAATTATGAATAAAAAGAATGAGTGTTGTGGTAATTAAAGGTAAATTATTATCTATATTTCGAGTAACACCTTGAAAATATTTAAGACTAAAGATTAGTAGAATCTCTACACTCGCAAAGAGAGACAGTTGTAATATGTAGTTATACACAGTTGAGCATTGCCAAAATATGTTTAAATTCAATACAATTTTTACATAAAAAGATCTATATATTATGCTCTCTTATTGAGCATATTTTCCTACAAATTTGTATAGATAGTAGGCTTTATAGTAGGTAATACCTACTCAAGATTGAATTAATCAAATTCGTAAACTTGACTTTAACTTTTCTTTTTTTTATCAAATTCGTATCAGCATTGCCATCCAGCGTGGTAATGCGGCCAGTATGCTGGGCACGCTGCCCTCTGGTAGTGGGCTGGAGCACTTAGATTATCTTTAGACTTTTCTAAAGATTTTCTAAGTGCCCCTTTTTTGTAGTAGTTAGAAGTAGTATGTTTAGTTTTTCTTCCCTTGTTTTTATATTTTATTATTGTATAGATATCAAATAGTATAATTATTATTTAGGTAGTAATTAATAAGTACAAGGGTTCACGATAATAGTTTATAGACGAGAGAATGTTATCATGCGATAAAGAGTTTTTTTACCTTGTTACAGAATAAAATGTTATTTTACCCATTTATGTGACTTAGTTTAAGAAAAACTATATTTTGTTGAGAATTTAAATGCAAAAATAAAACTTGTTATTTAATTGAGAGCATTTTTATTTTGAAATTAAATAAACATTATATAAAATAAGGTTGCAAGTCTTTTTCTATCATATAATGTTAGACTTTGAAACATGGCTCCAATATAATCTGACTTAGATGACATGATATCTACTTTTGCTTAAAACTAATACACTTATTACATAACTTTATATACCAAGTATTCATGTTACAGATATGTTTTACACTTACATAAGAATTGCATAAGCCACCTTGTAAAATAAATTTATCTGCATAAAGCTAAAGTTGTTCAAGTTATCAGTTTAAAACATTGTTTTTTTTATTACTATTGTGGTATGTAGGTATAATCAAATGCTGTACATAAAACATAAACAATATATATATATACAGCAAGATAACATAATATAATAGGTTCATGAACGAAAATAAATAAGTTAAAAAGGAATCATGTTAGTTCGAAAAAATAGTAGGTAGCTAAAAACATTTTTCAGATAAAATAGTAAAATCAGTAGATAAAAATTGAGAGATAAATTCTATAAATAAATAAATAAATATTCCGGGACATTACACATAATAACCACTATGTCATAATTAATAGCAAGCAAAGAAAACTCACATCAAAAAAAGTTTAAGCAGTGACAAAAATGAAGATTTTGTCACAAGCAATCTCAAACTAATTTGCTCCTGGCAAAATCTACATTTTATTTAAATCAAAATACATTATATCAGTATATGATATAATGTATTTTAATTTCTTAACTAAATTTGCATTATAAAAAGTGTATTACATACTTAGTTAAATCAAATACAAAGGTATAATACTGATATTGAGTAGGTATTATATTCTAATTTAATAATAAGTTTGAAATTATTGTTTCTATTGCTTACAAGTAACGCACCAACAAATGAGCAAAATTACCTACTTCCAAGGTAGGTTCCACTTGCATAACAATACTCAAAAATATTTAGCGACAAGATTCCTAAGTAAAAAATATCGAAAAGTATTTGAGATTCGTTGTGCAAGTCTGCTTTACATTTGCTTCCTAAAAAGGTTACTAAATTAGATCTAGTACATGAGACCTATGTCAGACAAACTACAAGTCTTTTAATAGAATGCTTCAGTTTTCATAAATAGAGAATGCTTACTTATTGTAATGATTAGTTATAAAATAACAAACTTTCTGGGCCACAGCACCTGTGTTGTACACAAACGTCTCGTGATGGCATTACATATAAAACCATGAGTGCTGACTACTTCTTGAGTAACATTAATTAGGATGATTCTGTTTATTCCACACACTGATCAGCTCATCTGTGTCTCCGTAGCCATGAGAAGCTATCACATCTCGGTACCCTTCCTTGCTGTACTTCTTCTTGTAGAAGTAGAACTTGTCACAATGTGTAGGAACCACACCAGCCTTCTTCGCCACTATACCTAAGTAAATGTCATCAAATCTAAAATGTTTCACAAACAAGCTACCTACATACATCACTTTCATTGCCCTGTTGGACACCACATAAGCCCCCGCTGTGATGTAAGGAGGCCACATGTTCCACGGATACTCTTCCAGACCAACTCGCCATTTACTCCCGATGATCCTGTGAGGACCTGATTTAAACATGTAGCCGGCATAGAAGACATCTTTAGTGCTGTTATTAGTAGATACTGTCTCCACATACTCCAATAAGTTGGGCACAGATATGTACATGTCATCATCAGTGAACAGATAGAAATCTGCAACGGCACAATGTTCAAACAACCATCGGAATGACATCATAGTCTTTATAGTGTTATTAAAGTAACTGTCATAGAAGTCTATCTGTATTATGTCCTTGTATTTAGCCATCTCTGCTTCAATATGCGGCTGGATGTCACTCTTCCTGCCTTTTGTTCCAAGGAAGAATAGCATCTTGGTGACATGTCCTGGAGTGATGTCCTCTTGGCCGTAAGTCTGCCTTATTGCCATTCTCTGCTCAAAGTTCTCCATTGCTGACTTGACTACAATGAACAGGTCTATTTTGTCAGCAGTGCTACATTTCCCTGAATTTGTCAGTAACCTGTATGGGTAATAGTTTATTGGTTTTACAGAAGGTTTCTTTCCTGACAGCACTTCTTCTATGACTGGTTTTATATCAATGTTGAGTGGGTAGTCAAAGTTTTCATTGAAATCTTTCGCTCTGACATATTCATCGAGTCCAATACAACTGTATATAATGTAAATGAGTACAATAGCAATGAGTAAATACTTGATCCTCCTGCGCCTCATGCTTGCTCCCGACACACACTTCGGATACATTTAATATCTGAAATTAAGAAAGGCTGTCATTAAGGCATTTAATGGATTAACTATTTGTGATGGACCAAAGCCTAATATTCAGGGAACTAAAAAAAGTTGTACTATTATCAACACAAAATAATTTAAATTATAAATACATGTTTTACCTGCTTAGTAACAACATAACAGCAATAAATTATTAATTTTATACCTGTATTAATTTAACAAACATGTGCAATACTGACAGTTACAAGGATACAAGTGAAAATGAGTTAAAAATTACATTATTACAGACAGCTATGGGGAGCACAGAATTTCCTGGCTCCTTTGTATATTTAAAACTCATGCCAAAACATAATGTATAAAGAAACTAGTTAGCAGTGATACAAGCCTTGGATTAATTATTGTTTCATCCATCATTTATTGTTGTTTATTTGTTACATGTTTTATTTACAAAACCTTCACACATCTGACATCATAAACTGTATCTAATTATAATTGTATTATAAACACAACAAGCAAAGAAACAAAGCAAACTGGAGAATATAAATATAACAACTGATTAGCAATGATTTTGTATTTCTTGTCATTCTCCACACTATATTTTATTGCAAAATGTATAGATAACATTCCATGTTTTACCTTTTGACACAAAATGTGGTTGTATATCATTATTGTGCCAGTAAATGAAACTGGTTTGCTACTCTGTTTATTGCATGTTTAGTAAAGAGCTCCACCAATTGTTACATTGTCAAGTACAATGAATGCTATCTGTTGTTACAAGCATCAGCAATACATTGAGGTAGTTATTAATCACATTCAATGTATAAATATGCAAACATGTTGTGTTAGTTACACTATTTAAAACTCAATAACAGCTGAACCGATTTAGCTGAAAATTGGTTGGGGTAGCTTAGAACCAATATACAGGCATAGGCTATGTTTTAACCCAATAAAATAAGGACAAAACCATAGGCATTATATAGTTTTTCCAATGGTCAAAACACATACAATACCTGATTAAGGCCACACAAAGTCGATTGTGGGTGGACGATCAAGAAAAAAAAAAGTTTTTCCAATGTTTGGAATTAATGACCTTTTATCATTAAGAGCTGTATTGTATTATATAAAAGAGAGTTTAAGAGTAGTCTTCTTCTTCTTCTTATGGTGCCTCTCCAACTAGTGAAGGCTGGCAGTCAGCTCTGCATACTTTATTTTGTTCATTGCCAAACGAAACAATTCTGCGGCACTTCTGATCCCGGTCCATTCTCGAATGTTCCACAACCAGGACTTCTTTCTGCGACCGACTCGTCTTCTCCCCGCAATTTTTCCCATCATTATAAGTTGCAAAAGTTCGTACCTATCGTGCCTAAGCACATGACCCAAGTACGCAACTTTGCGTTGTTTGACGGTCTGCAAAAGTTTGCGTTTTTGACCAACTCGCCGCAAAACTTCCTCATTCGTGACTTTCAGAGTCCAAGATATAGCCATCATACGTCGATACGTCCACATTTCAAATGCCTCTATACGTTTGCTGATATCTTCCTTAATAGTCCAGGCTTCACATCCGTAGAGAAGAATTGGCCAGATGTAGCAGTGGATGAGACGTACCCGTAGCTTGAGTTTCAGCTTTTTGTTGCAGAGGACCTTTTTCATTTTTACAAAGGCGCTACGTGCAATTTCTATGCGTGTCTTGATCTCAGAGTAAGAGTAGTGTGTGCATGTTATTCTTTACACTTATAAGAAGCTAGGTCAGATAGTCAAGACATAAATCATGTTTAAGACAGTCCTTACCAAGTTAAAGTGAGGTATCAACTGAAGAGCTGATAGATACAGGAGGCAGGTAGTAGTTCCGGATCTTGGTGTGAAGACGAGCTACTTCTCCATCCAGGTTCTCCATGTCTCTTACCATCTGAGTGAACTGGACAATACCTAGAGCACAAAATTAGAGTTAAAAATGATTAGTGAATAAGAACAATCATACTAAACATAGAAATAGAGGTCGCCCATGAACGTGGTGGGTTGACGACATTAGAACAACCACAGGGAGCACCTGGATTTGATCTGCGCAGGACCGGGACGAGTGGCGTACAAGAAGAGAGGCCTATACTCAGCAGTGGGCTAAAGCAGGCTAATGATGATGATGACACTAAACATTCTCAGATCTACAATATATGGTAACAATCTATAAAACAGTACATAAATATGGTACTTTCTTTAATACTAGAGTAAACAAGTGACAATTCATTTTATTCTCAGATTGATCTCAGAAAATGAATGTTGCATTGAAATAATGGTGTTGTATCAAATTATTAATGTTAAACCAACCTTCTCGAGTATTGCAGAATCCATGGCGTTTAATAGTCTCCATTTCAATCTGAACAACCATAGGGAAGACAATCTGCATCATCTTTAGCATCTCATTGCCAGCAGCTTCCTTGGCTTCATCCAGTTTACTGGCATAGTCCGGGGACTCCAGCGCTTCTATCACTTCGCTGAGGATCTGGCGCATCTGGTCGACGGACATGTTCTGCGGAGGAGCCATTGACTGGAATAATTAAAAGAAACATATGTTGCATAGTTGGCCAAAAAATTGGCTCCAGGACACTGGAAAAGGATTAGATATGACGATGGATATATCACACACAGATGAGTTTTTGTACTTCGGTCTACGGGTGTAGATTCGGATTACGAAGGGGAGATGAAGATTCATAAAGATTAGAAACATTACTCCTCCTTGCCATTATGGTTGCGTTAATGAGTGCTACATCTGATATCTACGAATAGAGATATTATGACTTGTTTTGTATTTAAAACTAATTTAGTAGATTTTGTTTATAGAAACTGTAAATTTCACAACAAGTACATAGTTATAATTCATAAATTTTATTTTATGTACATACTGAAAGAAAAATTAGAATATGTTTTGGAATCACAGAGAATAAATAAATTGCCATAGCTCTACAGACGTAAAAAAATATTAGCTATTTTTATTTTGAAGATTGCCAGTAAAACAACTAAAAATACGCTAAAAAATATATTTATAGAAGACGTGTGGACAGGTAGCTAGGTAAAACTTTAATGTGGAAAACGCAACTAATTAAAATTGTACGGTCTTACATAAGTTATGCTAGCGCAAAGGAAGAATCTCGTACTAATGAAAAAGTTTTTATACCTAATGCTCCTTGTACATAGTTTCAGTATTATTAATAAGTACATAAAACATCTAATACGGAACGCAATTAAACCCATATTAATAACATTATTATTTATTATTACTAACATCAAATCACGTAACCATCTCGAATATATTTGAATGATTTAACACGCGTGAAACAATATAATGTAACATGACTTTTGAGGTGGAGTCCGGGATTAATGTTCGTAAAACAGCGAGATGCCACCTTTGTTAGTAAAGTGTCATTCAGAATTTCTGGTTTTGTTCGTTCCACACATCTATCAGCTCATCCCTGTCTCCGTAGCCGTGAGAAACTATCACATCTCGATATCCCCTCTTGCTATACTTCTTCTTATAGAAGTAGAACTTGTCGCAATGTATAGGAACTACTCCGGCCTTCTTCGCCACTATAGCTAAAAAAATGTCGTTAAATCTAAAATGTTTGACGTAGAAACTACCTACATATAACACTTTCATTGCCCTGTTGGACACCACAAACATTCCACCGGTAAGGTATGGTGGCCATCTATTCCACGGATATTCTTCCAGACCCACTCTCCATTTGCTCCATATTATCCTGTGAGGACCTGATTGAAACATATAGCCCGCATATAATAAACTATTAGTTCTGTCATTAGTAGAAGCTGTCTCAACGTATTCTAGTAAGTTAGGCACAGATAAATACATATCGTCATCAATGAAGAGATAGAAATCTGCAAAGGGACAATGTTCGTACAGCCAACGGAACGTCATCATCGTCTTTATAGTAAGGTTAAAGTAATTGTCATAGAAATTTATCTGTATTATATCTTTATATTTCTCTATTTCAGCAACAATCTTTGATTGCATATCACTTTCCTTGTCTTTTGTTCCGAGAAAAAATAGCATCTTAGTGACACGCCCTGGTATAATGTCCTCTTGGCCGTAAGTTTGCCTTATTGCCAACCTGCGCTCAAAGTTCTCTATTGCTGTGTTTACTACGATAAATAAGTTAATTTTATCAGCGATGTTGCATTTACCAGAATAAGACAGAAATCTGTATGAGTAATTGTTTATTGCTTTTATCGAAGGTGCTTTTCCCGATAGCACTTCATCTATAACTGGTTTTATATCAATATTGAGTGGGTAGTCAAAGTTGTCATTAAAATCCCTCGCTTTGATATACTCATCAAATCCAAAAAAGTTGCATACAATATAAATGAGTACAGTAGCTATGAGCATATATTTTATCCTTTTGCGCCTCATGTTGCTTCTTACACTTGAGAAGAATTTAATATCTGGAATTGGGATAACATTGTTACAATTACAAATTGTAAAAGAAAATATTTGACGTTTTTCAAACATGCTGGCAGAAATTATTGGGATAATACATTCAATTTTTATATAACTATACTATATATACTATACTTACTTACTACAGATATATCTGTATCTTGAAATTGATTCCTCCAATTATTAATTAATTTAATACCTCAAACTATACTGAACGTTATCTTTATAACGTATATTCAATTCGAGTAAAATATGGAGAAAATCAAATTAGACATAAAATGCTAATTTGCTTTGAAATGTTTTTGAAATAAACTGGCATTTTTTAAAGTTGCCAGAGTAAAGTTTTTATCTGTCCTGTACTCATGATGGCAGTAGTACAAATAATAAACACTATAATATGCTCGATAGGAATCATGGGGATTCATAGGGATGCAAGAGATTCTCGGGGGCGGCGTTGCTGAATGGATTTTGGAATTGATTATTATTTAGAGTATTTATTAACTGGCTTTTAATAGCTATTTTATATATTATAGTACTGGCTGCATTTGTTTTATTGAAATTTAAATGTCAAAAGAGCAATATTATCACTGTCACACTTCTTACAATATCAACGTCAAAAATTATTATGTTGCCATAACAAAGAATTTTACCTAAAGATAAGGGTCACTATCCCCGCGCTGGTTGTTATGCAAAGAATGTCCCTTGCCACTATGCGTCTTACAAAAAAATTGCCAAGACATTATTTGTAGCAAACTGTTTTACTACAAATATGTTTAAATGACTTTTTGCCCTAAATTAAAAAAATAAACAGGTTATAAAATTATTAATATAAAATAAATAGGTTTTTTTTTTCGGCCGGCGGTAGTTAGAAAGTAAACACGCGTTTTTATTTATCTCCAATTTTTATTCAAAAATAATAGTAAAAATAGAACAACTCACCAAGTAAATGTGTGCAAATATGCTATAAAGTAGTCTGCTTACTTAAAAGTGTTTCTCCTTTCACTAAAACAGTTAAAGTACTGCACTAAACACTATTTGGTTATCACTTCACATAACCTAAAATATTCACAATGGATGTTATGCAACAGTCTATGGCTGACATGATGGAGGTGTTCCTGAAGCGCCTTGATGTGATCCAGGACCAGGTGGCTTCATCCCAACCAGCTAGCCCTGGAGGTGTTGCTGAAGAGTTGGCTACATTCAAGGTTTTTGTGTTGGCAAACTTCCGAGCGCTCCAAAGTCAGATTGCCCTGTTATCTTATCAAGTCGAACAGGGTGAGATGCGCTCTCGACGCAAGATTTTACTCCTTCATGGCGTCAAGGAAGCTGAAAATGAAAACACAGGTCAAGTGATAGCAAAAGTTATGGTGGAACGGCTCAAGATTTCTGGTTTTACACCTGCAGATATAAGTAGATGCCACAGAATGGGCCGCGCTGCTTCAGATAGGCCACGGCCTATATTATACAAGCTCCGTGATGTTGCCCTCCGCGACAAGTTATGGGCGGCTAAGACGAGCCTCAAGGGCTCGGGCATCACTATGTCCGAGTTCCTCACGAAGGCTCGTCATGACGTCTTTGTTGCTGCTCGTCAGCGTTTTGGTATCTCAAAATGCTGGACGAGGGAGGGCAACATATTTGTATTGGGCCCTGACGGCACCCGGCATCGTGTCAATTGCAAAGCTGATATTGCTGCTATTCCAGGGGAAGAGGCCCCGGAGCCTCCAGCAGTAAAGACATCCAAAACGAAGCCGGCGGTCAAGGAACCTGTCACCCCGAAATCCAAGTCAAAGAGAACGAAAAAGTGAATTTATGCACACCTTTACTTATCATTTGTAGTTCCAACTTAATCATTTTTGTTCCCATTGATATTTTTAATCTACCATCATTTCTACAGCTTTATACTTATTGTAAACAAATTATGTTTTTTGCAAAAATTCTATCGAAACAATTCGTGTGTGGTTGTCAGTGCTGTCATGTCTTTGATTGACAGTGACATTTATGTTGAGTCTATCGTATAATTAACTTTACTTTTTGGCAACAACCATATAACTTATTTAGCTACTATATTTTTTTGTTTTTAATGTACCTACCTGTTGATTCATTATTAATACTGAAGCTACAAGATAATGTGGAAAACTTTACTGGTAAAATTAACAATGAAAATAATCATAGCAGGTGACTGCAAACGTTAAGTGTAGAAGTTGCATAATATTGTTTACTACTAGTACTGACTGTTATTTAGTTTAATTTTACTGTGTATATTTTGATTATTTTTGTTTTCTCTGTATTATATTTAAACACTGTTAGTAAGTAGGTAGTCTATGGTTACATTTAGTAATTCATAGTAAAGATTAATTATTTAGTTTATAGAATTAACAATTAGTAACAACTAGCATAGGTACCTATTATTTGTATATTAGTGTTTTAAGTACCTTAAAGTTACCTACTCATCCAATATCCAGTTCTGTTAGATGTCATATAATTATAATAGTGATGATGACAGCCAAGTCTCTGAATATGCTTCATGTCAATCCTCAAGCGAAAGTTTAGATAGTTTCTCTAGCTTGCCTACTCTAGCTGAATCTATTGAAAACTTTGTATCTGATGTCCCCAAAAATTTCAATGTTTTTCACACCAATGCCCAAAGTATTACGGCACACTATCCTGAAATGCTAGCGTCTTTTGTAAACTCTAATGTGCATGCTATTTTAGTCTCAGAATCCTGGCTAAAGCCAGCAATTCCTTCTTCCTGCGTGTCGTTGCCAGGGTTTCACTTGATTAGAAATGATCGCATCGGCCAAAGGGCAGGCGGTGTTGCCATATACTTGAAATCTCATATTCCTTTCTCAATTGTAAGTGTATCGGCACAGCCGCCTCCTTCTGACGCCGGCGAGCATCTTTTCATCGAGTTGACCCTGCAGCACACGAAAATACTTCTAGGTGTTTACTATCCCCCCAATCTTAACGTGAATTACTTTTCGTCTCTCGAAAATTTGCTAATAGATATATCAGCGTCATATGACCACACCATACTTATGGGAGATTTTAACACTTGCCTGTTGAAACGTGATCATAGGACCAAAAAGCTTTATTCCTTAGCAGCTGCCTGTAATTTATCAATACCTCAACTCAATGCTACGCACAACCCTCCAAATTCTGACTCCTCTCTTCTCGATTTGATGCTTATATCTTCTCCCCAGCATGTTGCCAAGCACGGCCAGTGTGCGGCGGACCTTATTTCACATCATGACTTGGTGTACCTTTCATATAAAGTCCGTCCACCCAAAGCAAAGCCCAGCATTATATTACAGCGTAATTTTGCCAGGCTGAATATAGACGACTTGCGTAAGGATGCGCAAAACGTAGACTGGTCGCCTGTAATTGGCGCCCAATGCATAGACGACGCGTTATCAGAATTTAATCGCATTTTGACTAATTTGTATGACGTTCATGCTCCTGTGAAAGCTGTCAAAATGAAGCACACTCCAGCACCATGGCTCACAGACGACATCCGAGCACTAATGCGTAAGAAACTTGTAGCTAGAGCCAAATTTAAACGTTCCCCAACAGACTACAATAAACAAAAATATATTTGGCATCGCAACGTCTGTAATAGAGCGTGTAGGGACGCACAGCGCCGGTATATCCATGATTCTGTTAATAATGTTGATCCAGCCAAGGTATGGAAGTTTCTGAGAACCTTGGGAGTCGGTAAATCTCGTGCTGAAACCATTCCTGACAATTTAAATTTAAATGAATTAAATCAATATTTCACTTCAACTACCCCGTTTAATTCTTCCGTAAAGTCAGCTACATTAAAGCTTATTTCTAATATTGCTCCGCCCGATACCGACACTTTTGATTTTGTACCTTTTGCCGCTTGTGATGTTAAGAAAGCTCTTGAATCTATATCATCTAATGCGGTTGGCAGTGATGGCGTAAGCCGTAAAATGTTGCTACTTGTCATTGATGAGATTACCCCTGTTGTCCAATACATCTTCAATTTATCCATTTCGTCTAGCAGTTTCCCTGCGGTATGGAAAGATGCCCAGATTATCCCTCTTCCTAAGAAATCCAACCCGAAAGCCTTTTCTGAATATCGTCCTATATCTATTCTTCCTTTCCTATCTAAGGCACTAGAGAAGTTGGTTCACCAACAACTCTCTTTCTTCCTCTCCAAAAACCATCTCCTTAACCCTTACCAATCTGGCTTCCGACCTGGGCACAGCACTGCAACTGCCTTGGTTAAAATCACAGATGATATTAGGTACGGCATGGGTAATTGTCATCTCACTGTTCTCTTGCTTCTTGATTTCAGCAACGCATTTACTAATATAGACTTTGATATCCTGCTAAGCGTCTTGGCCTCTCTTAACATATCTCCAACGGCAATAAGGTGGTTTCGAACATACCTGTTTGGTCGCCGGCAGCGGGTTCGCCTCGATGACCATTATTCGTCATGGAGAAGTACTGCTGCTGGCGTACCACAGGGCGGCGTGCTATCCCCTCTTCTGTTTGCTATTTTTATAAACTCAATATCACATAACCTCTCTTCTTCTTATCACCTCTATGCAGACGATTTACAAATTTATACCCAAGCACCTCTTGAGCGCCTCAACGAGGCTATAGATTCTATTAATACGGACTTACAACGGATATGCGACTGGAGTAAATCGTACGGATTGTCTATAAATGCGTCAAAGACCCAAGCGATCGTAGTTGGAAGCTCCCGTTTAATTTCTAGGATAAACTGGTCATGCATGTCAGCGGTTATGTTCGATGGCATTCCTATAAAAATGAGTGACTCCGTTAAG
Organism: Macaria notata; assembly: GCA_927399415.1. Lineage (NCBI taxonomy): Eukaryota > Metazoa > Arthropoda > Insecta > Lepidoptera > Geometridae > Macaria > Macaria notata. The sequence continues at coordinate 6,910,024 of OV656725.1, read as the reverse complement.
AATCTCGGAATCCATTTTGATAGCCAATGGACGTGGACACCTCAGCTAACTGAAGTGAGCCGTAAAGTTTTTGCCTCTTCTGCTTCTTTGCGGAGACTCCGTAACTTTCTGCCTATCACGACTAAATTAGCCCTTGTGCAATCTCTTCTTCTGCCAATATTAGATTACGCTGACGCTTGCTACCTTGATGTAACCAATGAGCAGCTCGACAAACTCGAGCGCCTCCAAAATTTCTGCATACGGTTTATATTTGGTTTGCGCAAATATGACCACATATCCGAATTTCGAAAAAAGCTCAAATGGTTACCTATCCGCTTTCGCCGTAATGCTCATATCCTATCCCTTCTGTACAAAATCCTCTTCAATCCTTTCACTCCGCTTTATCTAAAAGAAAGATTTTCTTATGTCACGGCTTCCCATACCGACTCCCTGCGAACTTCCCGTGTCCTCCGCTTGTGTATCCCTGACTTCAACCATTCCAACCTTGTCTACCACTCTTCTTTCACCATGCAAGCTATTCGCTTATGGAATGATCTGCCACTTCATATTAGGCAGGCCAAATCCCTTCCTATTTTTCAGAGCTTGGTTCATAATTATTATATGCATGACTAATTTGTGGACTCAGGTTTTTTTTTTTTTTTCCTTCTTTTTGAGTAGGTTTATTATGTGTTGTTTTCCTTTCTCTGTTTGTAATAGATATAAATGTAGGCATTTTACATGTTTTTAAGGTTTTTAGTTGTTCTTTTTGTTAAATTATTATTAAGTTGTATTAGTTTTATTAGGTACGCCAGCTTTACTGTTTTCCTATCGTTGTTTTCCAAACTAGGTTGCCTGGAAGAGATCACTCTAAGTGATAAGGCCGCCCTCTGTCCCAATATTATGGTTTTTTTTTTCTTTATACTTGTGTTCTCTTGCTATATTGGTGTACAATAAAGAATTTTTGATTGATTGATTGATTGATTGATTATAAGCAAAAAATGAGAGACAAAAAATGTTTGAGAACAAGGTACAAAATGCTTAGGCAAATTATAGGCAAACAATTTGCTACAAGTCATCCTATTTTTTTTTGTAAGACGCATAGTTTCCGAGATATCGCGAAAAAAGCGTTTCCACCCCTTTTTCCAAGGAGGCGGCCAGGGGACAAGGGTGGCGATCCCACTATAAACTTGAAGTTAAGCTTCTATTGAACCCCCAAACATGTCACAAAAGTAAAACTGCGTCCTCTAAAAAATGCAAAGCTCATGTTTAATATCAATGAACTATATAAGTAAGTACCTATTATGTGTAGTATATGTTTTTGTGTATTAGGGTAAATTCAATTTAGAATTAGGTAGCACTGATTCTTTCAATCAAGTTTCTTTTCGTTCAATTTCTTTGTTTTGTTTATTTATTTACCTGTGTACATTCTTGTGGTTAGAAAATTATATTATTTTCGTTCATGTGTCCATTGAGCTACTTATTTTGATTAAATACACATATATAAGTTTAGTGTAATAAATTAACAGAACGTCAGTTAAAAGTAAGTACCCACTTACTCAAAATTTGCATTGATTAAAGGAACATTAAGGCAGTAGTCATATTAGATATTCTAACTCTGTTTTCTTATTCAAGTGTCTCTTATTATATGAATTTAATCCAGATTATGTGTGATTAGTATTGGCTGTATTTACAAGTAAATCCAATTTCCATATCACACTAACATGTTTCATACATTAAAGTTTGTGATTTATAGAACCATATCAGTATTGCTGATAACATAATGGATGTTCTTAAATAAATAACATTCTTATCTAGGTTGTGATAAGTTCTAATTTCCTAGTAAGTTAGTCATTATTTATTTTTACCTAGAATAAAACAATACTGCTTAACATCAGGGGAGTTGTGGTCAAAAGCAACTCCATCTTACATAAATAAAGTGTCTTGGGAGTTTTTTTTTCAGCTTCTTGATGCAATTCTCAATATATTTGTTAAAGTTTACTTTACCTTAAGAATCACCCTAAACTTATATTCTAAAGGTGTTAGTGTTGTTTTTTCCCTTCTTAACACTTTAACGGCTGAATAGATTTAAATGAAATTTATATGGAGATAATTATTAAAAAAGAACTATTTTTATTTTAATAAAAAAAGAATACAATGTATTAGTACCTAACTAATAGCATGGGGCACTGCTGGTTTACCTACACTACATATTAAACTAGAAATTTGGTTGCAGATTTAGTGCCAAACAAAAACTGTGATATGGATAGTGCGGAAGGAGCTGAAGCTCCGGCTACAGAGCCTACAACAGAGGCAGCTGAGGAGACTCCGACAGGCAGACAGAGTGTCCGGAGCAACCAGGCACGCCAGGTGGCTGTCAACTTCATGCCATCCAGGCAACTGCCTTATAGTAAGTTAGACTTCTTTATTCACAGAATAAGTTACATATTGCTGCTTGCCCATTAATCTAACAAATAAATAGGCTAATGAAATTAATTGGTAAGCAGCCACCATTACTTATGCACACTTGCTAAGCACTTTGCCAGCTAGGAGATGTGTTTGAGAATACAATCTTGTTTATTATCAAATTGTGTAAATAAAAATATTATTCTTGTGTTTGTTAGGGTTATTTTTAATTATTGACAAATAAAATAGTTTGTGAGATATTGTCACTTGAACAAAATGATTTTTAGGTACATATTTAGGTACTTATATGCACCGTTTTACGGTGGAAGTGCCGAAGTATCGAACACAGCGCTTTGCCTTTACATTTATTGTATGGACGGCAAAGCTTTGGAACACTACCAGAAGCTGTGTTTTGTGTGAACTACAATCCAGGGGTTTTCAAATCTAAGAGTTACTAGGTATGTTCTAGGTAAGCATGTTACACCCTAGGCTGCAGTAATGCTTAACATCAGGCAGGCTGTAGTCAAACGTAAACCTATCCCAGATACGAACAAAAAAACCTATAAATCATGTAAATAAAACAACACAGTACACAGCCTCATTATTTCTGACTGGCAGTCTGAATGACTAGTTAGCTAACCATTAATTGGCTATGAATCATAGCAACTGACCTGCTAACATGCACACTGTTAGTTTTACCTCATTCAGATGTGGTTGAGTAAAAACTTTGTCTTGAAAATAAGGTTTTGTGCAGTTTAATATCTTTCATAGTGGTAAATAAAAAGAAAATGCATAAAAAATACCGTTCAAATGATCTGGAACTTGAAATGGATGAGTTGTGTGAGTATTATATTTAAAGGTCTTTTGGTTATGGTGTGAATATGGGAATTTTCTTGTGATTATTGTTCTGAATCTATTTAGATGATAGATTTTCTAGAGTTTTTGAGATGTGTAATATCCGAAATTCTGAAGTGAATAAACAATATTTGAAATTTGACATTACTTTAATTTAAAAAAAAAACATAGGTATGTACAAATTGTATTACTTAGTTGCCTAAAAAGAGTTGAAAATAATGGAAGCGCTATTAGCAGTTTTGTACATCTTTATGTGTGTTTTAACTATTTAAAATAAACTACATTATACATATGTCTCAATTTAAGTTTTTGTTTTTAAAGGATATAAGCACCAGTTCTGAACATTTTGCCAAGGTATACTCGGTTGCTTTTATAAAGCATTTTTAACTGTTTTTATTGCAGATACACTGCGTCACCGGCGCAACGGGTCCGAACACAACATGCTGCTGGACGAGACTGACGGCGAGGCGGCTGCTGCTGATGATGATGATGACAGCCCCGAGGAGAGGAAGGCGGAGATCATCGTGAAGGAGCTGCAGCAGCAACACCAGCTCATGGACGATGACCCTCACTCGGAGGAACTCAGGAGGTATACACCATCACACCATATACCTACCATCAAATAAAAATATGTGTGATGGTTTTGCTTCGATTCCGTAATTGGATGCGCCGTCGCAGTCGAGGTTTAATATGGTATTAGTATATATAGGGTCACTAAGAGTGACATAAACGACGTTTTATCCTGAAGCCACTACTAAAATTGAAATGGAAATTAGCTGGAGCCCACAATCAAGGGTCTGGAGTAATAAATCTGCCTATTTACTTATGATTTAAATAAAACGGCTTTTAAATGAAATAACTAGACATGTAGTTCAGTTAGCAATACAACAATTTGGCTCCTTGTTGATCTGATTCACAGACGAAATCTGATCTGATAATGAAGCTGACAGGTGGACACTGTATCTCCATAATGATCTTGGGAAGTAGTTTGATTATATGTACAAAGCTGTAAATCATTAATTTATTTACTGTTTGTCCTTCCAGAGAAGCCCTGCGCGACCTGCCGCAGGGGCTGACCATGAAGCGCTGCGTGCGCGCCAAGCTGTCTGCCTCCGTCAGCCTGCGCTCCAAGCGGAGGCCCATCTCTTTCACCAAGCGGACCAAGTACCAGCTCAGCTTTGCTTGGAAGAGGGTATGTGATGCTTACTTAGCCTTACTATAGCACTTTAGATACTAAACTTTACACAGTAAAAGAACTACAAATTCAAAGTACAGTGGTAACAGAGTGAAATCATTCAAGTTTATTAGGCACAATCACAATGTCTGAAATATAATTTTCATGGAATATATGAATAAACACTCGGATCGGACAGTTACTGCAAGATAGAAAATTGGAGGAGGGTTTTACCGCCAAGGGCGTTTCTTTGTCGTGAAAGATACAAATAGCCCTAAATTCTAATTAATATAAATCCAACATACCTAAACATAGTAATAACTAACCAAATGTAGAAACTCTTAGTTGTAATACGGTTAAGTGAAATGAAGCTTTATTATTTTATTTTAATTATTTATTTTAAACTTTACACATACCAAAAACACGGTGGTTTCTTGCTCCATTGCAGCTTAAGAAGGAATATGCATCAACAAACAAATATGTATACCAATAAACACTGTCTCGTTTTTCACTAACACTCTCTCTCTTACTTGGGTAAACCATACTGTTACGATCAAAGGTATGATTTTAACAAAGGTCTAACGTCTTCAAGAATGGTATAGTACAAGACTAGTATAAGAAGGATTGCATATTGAAGCGTATAGTGAGTGCCAAGCTGTCAGACAACTGTCCTACATGTTCTTTTCCTATCACATAACAGAGGAAACACTGTATTTAAAAGAAAGATAAAGCAGGTGTCATCTCTTATAAGGAGGACTAGAAATTGGCTGAAAACTCGAAAGACAACAGATATAAGGGAGTATCATTCGAACTAACTTCAATATCCAACGAAAGAATGATCCTTGTCTTATTTTGTTAATTATTTATTTATGTATTTACAAAAGGTACAGACACAAAATGCAGGCTACAAGCTTACAAACAAATAACATTGTGACGCATAAGACTAAACCTACAGTTCAATTAAGTCCGTATTCAACACTCATGTTGGATTCTGAGAGTTTAACCTTTTTTTTGTGTGAAAAAGATTAAATCGTTAAAAATAATGAACAACATATAAGTAGACAACTAAAAATAATAATGACAGCATATAAGTTAAATAACATAGTTGATATCAATAATAATATATCACGGAGCATACTGTATCTGTACTTCCAGAGCAAGGAGCGTGTCCGCGAGGCGCTGTTCTCCGTGGAGCTGTGGTACGAGGCCATCCGAGACATCGAGGGCCAGTTCGGCTCCGCCGTGGGCTCCTACTTCCGCATGCTGCGCAGGCTGTTTGTGCTGGACCTGGCGCTGTCCGTGTTCCTCACAGGCTTCCTGGTGGTGCCCCAGATGCTGTTCACGGGGGAGGAGTACCAGTGGAACATCATGGACTGGGCTACTGGACAGGTGGGTTGTTTTTTTAACTGGAACGGGTTTGCACTTTAACATAGTTTGCCTAAAGTAAGCAAAGGCTATGGCCTAGGTTGGTTCTTTTGGACTGTGTATACAAATATATTACAAATTATGCTATTAATTTATTTTAACAATCATCTGCTGCTGCATGTAGTATCCAAACTGCAAAATCAGAATCAAAAAGTTTTGTTGTTTTTATCTGCTTCACTACTTCAAAATATATTGGTATTTAATTCTACCTGTGTGTTTGTAATATAATTGGGATATCATTAAATATAATTACCTGTTTATGTGTGTCTATTTGCCGTTAATTTACGTTTGTGCAATGAATATTTGACCATATACATACATATATCATGGTTGCTAAAAGATAATGTTTTATAGTATGGCTTAGCTACCAAAATATTAAATCCGGTGGATTGCTCTAATCGCACATATATAAAAATGTTGTTAATATTGGTATCCTACACCCAGGGCGGCATGCAGCAGACGGTGATGTTCTACGGGCACTACCACGCGAGCCACGTGGCGGGGGGCTACTACATGCCCTACGCATACTTCTTCACCATGCTCTGCTTGTACCTCGTCTTCTTCGCGGCACTGTGTTACAGGTACGTTTCTTAACAGTCAGTTTTCTTCTAAGCAGACAAGTTCTCTCAATGACACTCCATTATCGACTAAATCCTTCGACGGGTTCCGCTGACAAGCGAGCAATACTCCTCCTCGATTCTTATCCGACTAAGACCGCTTAGTCTCGACCAAAAAAATTTAGACGATCCCAAATAATGGGACTAATGTTGAGAAGACGAACAAGAAATATAGACATAGTGCTATTGAGTCTGTCCTTGTGCTGCACGAGGACAGAGGATTCACAGAATGTAATGGTGTTAAATATTACGGCAGTATACATATATATTTTGTACATATTTATACTCCATATTGTAATTTACTGAGCGCCATCTACCTCTTACATGACCTTACTCCGTTTATCTAAACTATATATATAAAACTCAAAGGTCAAACTACTTGAGCTGCAGGTAGATAGGTAAGTAGATGTTATAACGTAAGCATCCGCTAAGAAAGGATTTTTGGAAATCCCACTTTTAAATGGGGGAAATAGGGCATAGGTACATGTTTTACTTCTAAATGCGAGCGAAGCCGCGGGCGCCCACTAGAAAGAAAGAAAGAAAGAAAATTATTTATTGATAAATCGAGACTTAATTGTAGGCGTATAAACAAAAACATTTAAACGAATAATTAATAATCTACCTATATCTATGTATCTACGTCATACCCACCCTCCAAAACCACCCGCCAAGTCCTGCCCCCATCATAGAATAGTAACCGTATAAATGATATATACGCTTGCAGGACAGCGGACTCGTACCGGCGCAACTTCATAGAGGCAGCCGGCGGGCTGAGTCACGTGTTCGCCAACAAGGTGTTCTGCGGGTGGGACTTCGGCATCGTGTCCGCGCACGCAGCGCACCTCAACGCGCGCAGCATATACAACGAACTGAAGGTATCATCATCATCACCCTGTCATGTCCATACTACTCGCAGTCCATAGTACTAGTACCACCGAATACATTATACACCAGAAACCTATCTCCCTGTTTCTAACACGCAGCGAGCGGAGGGCACAGTAAATTACGCTCGACAGTCGTGTGTCAAACGGCACATCACTCGCTCGCACACCGCGTCGCCTAAGTACAAAAAAAATATTCGAATTGTATCAGTAACTATATCTAGGTACTTAAATAAGCAATTTAGAGTCTAATTCGAGAGAAACAAGCTTAATTTAGTAAAAACCTAAGAAAAAGGTTTGTAAATATTTTGTTAAAATAACCCATACAAAACAATTACTGATAAAGTATTAATTTATCAAAAAATAATTCACCGTTGATTAATTATAACACTAAAAGAATACAATTTTATTGTTGTACTAAATCCACATTCATAATGGCAACCATGATAGCTTTGAGAGAATCGAACCGTATGCAGTGAAATATGAACGTTAAGTATCAATTTGGCTTATTTCTATAGCGTGGCGCGTTTTTGTTTGAAGATAGAGTGCCCTCAAAACAACTTATGGTAAATAAGCGATGAAACGCCTATTCTATCTATTAGCATGTGAAAGAGTTATGCAGGGACAATAACAGGAAACCTGTTTGCGTACAAAATTTGTCAACCAACTGGGTGAACATAGTGGCGGTGAACGAATAACAAGACTGGTGGTCTTGAATTGATTCACAAATATTCACTGACATGTATTGTTGTTTAATTTAACAAACAAGCTTGTTTGTATTAATGATAAAGATAGAGAATCTTTCATTATTAGTTTTAAAAGTTTTATTTTTATCTTTAACAGTTTAAATTGATTATATTTTCATAATTTTTTGGATCGACCTGTAAATGATTTACAAAATAAAATGATTATGATTATATATTTTCCCAGGAGCTACTAAACGAGCAGAGCCAGGCTGGCGGGCAGGTCCCGCTGTGCAGCAAGCTGCGCCACGCGGCCTGCAACGTGTGCGTGACGTCACTGGTGCTGGCCTGCATCGCGGGGCTGCTGTACGGGCTGTGGGCGCTGCTGGAGGGGTTCTCGCACTGGCAGGTCAGCTCCTCAGTAACGAGGGTCGGGACTCCTCCACATACCTATTTTGTTTTTGATGAGATTTATTATTTCCTATCATATTTGAAAGAAACTGCTTATAGAAATATATAGTACTAGTCGACGCCCGCGGCTTCTTTCGCATTATTTCGGGATAAAAAGTAGCCTATGACACGTCTAAGACCTCAAACTACCTACTTACCAAAAAACATGATGATACATTCAGGCGTTATCGCGAGATGGGCGTCAAAAAAACTAAAACCAGCTAATTGTTCAGTGTTCTGTTATCAATTTAATGTATAACCACAATTTTTTTTTGGTTAATATCTTCTATTTACCGTTATTTGACCTTCAGCTTTATTGTATGTGTACGTCTCATACATATGAGATTTTTTTTCTTTATAGTAATAGTGGTTTCGTATTGTTCCCAGTTCAGCGTGTCGATCGTGCTGGCGAGCTGTGTGGCGCTGTGTCCTGTGATCTTCAACCTTGCGGGACGGTAAAAAACTATTGGACGCGCGCGGCTCAACTCGCGTTATTTCGAAATAAAAACTAGCCTTATGAATATGAAAGAAAAAGGCAACAACTACATACAAAATTTTCATACCATTATGGAAATCCGTTGAGCCATTTTTTGTGATGCGCAACCAAGTAAACAGGCAATTAAAAAGTACTGAAATGTGTTCCGTTACCAATTTAAAATACGATCAAATATATTTTTTTCCAAAATTTCATTTCACAGAATTTTGACCCTCTTTATGTTTATTTACAGCCTAGAGTGGTACTCAGCGCGCGTGGCTCTCTACGTGTCGTTAGTTCGTGCGTGGCTCCTGCAGGTGGCGCTGCTGATGCTGCTGTTCATGTTCCACGCACGCTCTCATGAGCAGGTAAATAGTACTTAAAAATAGTGGAAGAAAAACTAAACTAGATAATATAAGAATGGGGCGAAAAACTTAGAAATTCTTAAGAAAAGCCTAAAGATAGTCTAAGCACTTAGACTATCTTGCTCGCGGCACGCAGCTCTTTGTAAGTGGGCTGCTTGCCGAGCTGACACTGGTTACTTGTGTGAACGTTAAAAAAACAAGTTTGACTACATTTATTTTTATTTTTGATATAATGTTAAAACATTGTTGTAATCTAGACTACGCGGGCTTGCTTTACTTGTTTTTATATTGCCTTATAAAATCTTGTTTTCTTAAATTTTTAGTTCAACATAACTAACGTTTTAAAGAATTTAATTCTCTTAAAACCAATCTAGTGTGACTTCTGTCTACCATGCGATGAAAACCTATATTTTAACACCATTGATGTGGGATCTTCCTGTTAACTGCCAAATATTTCAGGACATATGACACAGCGCCCTCTAGCCCCATACTAAACAAACGCTTTTGTCATGAATATAAAGTTTTCGCTTTTTAATTTTCTTTAATCAACTTCTTTATTGATGCAAAATATTGTTTTCATCCCACCTATTCGAAAAAGACGACTTGGTTCGCCTTTAAGTGCACCCAAAGGTGGTGTTTTCTATAAGAAACTTTTAGCGGGCAGTAATGAGTTTTTAATCCTCTTTATAAGTGCGCCGCAATTATCTTTGCCGCGCACTTTTTGAATTTGGAACATCTTGTGTTCAGGGCCCAAGAAATCGAACGCAAATATTGTTTGAATAAAGACTGGCTGGTGCGACGGCCCATAGTATATAGCGCCGCGCGCCGGCTGAATACAAAAAAACATTTTCCTCAAAATGAGCCACATTCTGACATTATTTCAAACACGCAGAATAAAATTGAATCTACAACAATCTCTATTCCTAATAAAACTATAACAATTAATTTTCAAAATTGTGAAAATGTCTCAAATGTAAATTTAAGTTTTTAGTTGTTTTATTATTAGATACTACTTAATTTCAATTTAGTTGTTACTCTGTTTCATTAAATATCAATATTACAATAAAATATGAGGCGCCTTTTATTTTCTCATAGTGGGTGATGAAAAGTAGAGTGAATCACTCGGGCGTAAAATATATTTTTGGCTCGGGCGACGTACTTTGAATCCCTCGCTACGTTCAGGATTCTACTAAAGAATCCCTCGCTACGCTCGGGATTCTACTCTAGAATCCCTCACTTCGCTCTGGATTCAAAAAAGCGCCCTCGCCGTAAAAATATTATTTTGCTCCCTTATGATACAATCTACTATTTATCACCATTTTTGTCCACATCCTAATTTCTTTTGTTTTTATGTTTTACCCGGTTGTTGTTGTTGTGTTGCCAGTGCTGGGAGACTCGGTTCGGGCAGCAGATGTACCGGCTGGTGTTGCTAGACGCCACCGTCTCGCTCGTAGTGTTGCCAGGCGTTGATGTGTTTAGGGCTTTACTTTATAAGTGAGTTCTTATTTTATTTTCTTTATTTGCTTTTTTTTAGTTTTGTTTGCTTGTATGGTTTATATTTCTATTCTTTTTGGTATTGTCGTAATATACAAGGTGTAACAGAAGGGTGTGACAATACTTATACTATACATATCTATGTATATATAGAATACAGCCCAGTAGGTTTCAGAATTCTAAGTGTCATAGATTTCGAGAAATCATAAGTTGAACTTTCATTAAAACTTTAAGACTTGCAACCCTACATCTTATCATTTTGAGCGTTCATTGACATTTCTTTCATTGACAAATGACACGGCGCGGCGGTGTCTCTCTGAGAGCGCGAAGAGAGAGAATACGTTGCGTTAAAACGAATGCTAGAACGGGATGAAAGAATGTGTGCTTATTTCGGTTTCGTCACTCGCTAGGGCTGCCACGAAATCAAGTGCAAAATATTATCTAATTTTTGTATGGTAAAAAATATATGCGATTTAATTTTTCATATTTTGGTATATGACTCCTTACATGATATATATGTATACTCTTTAATATTGTCACACCCTTCTGTTACACCTTGTATATTAGTATAAGAATAGTTAATTCTTACAAATAAATAATAAATAAATAAAAAAATCATTAATAAAATCATTTATTGACAATAAATAAAATGTCCGGAGCTATATATATATAGGTGTAAATATCTGAAAACTACCAGCAACCTCGTAGGCATTTAACATATACGAAAAAAAATTAAAAGATATGTTGTTGTATATGATGTCTGTTACCCAGCACTGCAAGGTTGCTGCTATTTTTGTGGTAATAGCACGATCATATTTCAAAAACTAAAACCCACTTTACGCGCCTTATAAATAAAGGCAAATGAAAAGATTTTGTTATCAGCAGCATTACATCAAAAATCATCAAAATTACTTAATTAAATTATATTATTAATTAATTGAATTAAATTATTAATTAATTAAATAATATTTTTTTTTTAAATAACATATATAATGCCTCCCCCCCAGATACCGTCCGTCCGGCTCCCCCCCGGAGTTCAACATCGCGTACAACTCGCTGACCCTGGTGTACAACCAGGCGGTGGTGTGGCTCGCCATGCTGTTCTCGCCCCTACTGCCCGCCGTCGTGACCATCAAGTTCCTGTTCCTCTTCTACGTCAAGCGGGAGTGTGCCGTCAGGGCTTGCCAGCCTGCTAGGAAGGTATGTACTACAGAATGTATGCACAGAATACAGATTTTACTAGAGAACTGGCACAATACAAAGTTATGGCAAATAAAAACAGGATACAGAAGCACAAGGGCTTTTATCCGGGATTAAAGTAGCCCGTATATCAATTTTGGATTTAGGCAACCTTCATATCAAAATCAATTTATTGATATATATTTTGCATGCATTTCACTATTCATAACACCATTCATAAGTACACGCATAAACAAACAAGTACACACACACATATAAACACATTACATTCGAATATTGTCTTAATGGCAAGCAACCTTAAACAAATGCGCTCCACGGCGCTAATTTAGCAACGTAGTTTTTATAAATAGCTACATACCCGTAGAAGTTACAGTGTTGTGTGTGTTGTGGCTTAATTTTTGATTTATTATCCATATTTAGAGCCCAAATAAATTTCGTTTATTGTTCAATTTCGGAGGGGCGATGGCGATTAGACTCTATAGAATTAAACACACTCCATCGTACACTACAACTATGGTAGATTATAATTTATAATACTGTGTTTTAATTGTTTTGGCGTATTTCTTGCAGGTGTGGCGCGCTGCGCAGACGCAGACGGTGCTGTTCATGTTGGTCACGTTGTCTCTCTTCATCACGCTCTTCGCTGTCGGATCCGTGTTCCTCAAGTAAACATTCTTTTATAGTACTCACATAATTGTGCTCCCAAAAAGTCATATTCATTTGTGGGATTTAAATATACCATTGTGACTTGAGATGTTAAGCGGTTAGGTGCAAAATTTCCAATTGCGATTTCTGATTCAGATTTAAACATGTACCATAATTTATACATCTATGATATTCATATTCATCTACGAGATCACATATTCATCTGTGAGATTCATATTCATTGACCTATGAGATTCGTATTCACCCTACAAACAGCATGTTCCGTGTCCCAGGATGCCCTCCCAGGAGTGCGGCCCGTTCCGCGAGTACTCCTCCGCCGCGGGCGTGCTCAGCGCGGCGCTGCGGCTAGACCAGCACGCGGCGGTGCAGCGCGCGCTGGCCTGGCTCGCGCGCCCCGGCGTGCTCGCCTTCCTCGTGCTACTGCTGTGGTAGGTTTCTTAAACAATATACAATTAAGAGAAGAAAAGAAAGGAATCGCTCGAAGAGATCGCTATGATTATCGCTTAAAGCGATCTCTTCGAGCTATTGCCTTCTTTTTTGGTCGCCAAATAGTATACAAATTTTAAGTTCTGTCTGTTTGTTTCATTGTGTTTTTTTATTGTTTGTCGGTGTTTTAATAAAGTGTTATCATTCTATCTAATTACGCTTGACCGTAACTCGTCTGATGTTTAGCAACGTTGTCTAGAAACCGAAAAACTATCGACTTTACCGATAAATATATAAATTCAAGAAGAATAGAGAATCAGATTTCCAAGAATTATGTGTATGTTTTTCACACTAGTTTCTCACCTTGTAGTCAGGACCGAGAATCTAGCGCAGTACTTTTATTTACCTAAAATAGGTTTACGCTTGACCACAGTCTGCCTGATGGTAAGCAATAAGGTGTAGGTGTCTTTGTTTATCATTATTGTTATTATATGTAGCTATATTGTGTTCTCTCGAATTCATATTTTTGCAATGATTAATATTCACATTGAGATCAAGCTGTGTACATAATATACACATATCTTGGAATTTGTTCTGGATCGGAATCAGCTTAGACTGTATTATAAGTTAGTTTAGGAACATATTCTGTTTTGTGTACCATAATAAATCAATAGTCTTCTAGAAGGACCGTTGTTATTGCAGCGTGCTGGTGTACTACGGGCGCGCCCGCGCGCGCGCGCAACAAGCCACGGTGCGGCTCCTGCGGCACATGCTGGTGCTGCAAGCCAAGGACAAGGACTTCCTGCTCACCGCCATCGCCAAGGTGTCTAATGGAGGTCAGTGCCTACAATGTTCATAGTCTCAGTACCTACAGCGCTCATAGCATATGATGTTTCTTTTTTCTTGGATGATGGTTTTCGTTCATATCATATTTTTTCTTATATGTATATCTATACTAATATTATAAAGCTGAAGAGTTTGTTTGTTTGTTTGAACGCGCTAATCTCAGAAAATACTAGTCTGAATTGAAAAAAAATTGTGTTGAATAGACCATTTATCGAGGAAGGCTTTAGGCTATATAACATCACGCTGCAACTAATGGGAGCGAAGTAACAATAAAAAATGTGCATAAAACGGGGAAAATTACTCATCTTTGCGGGCTTCCGTTGCGTGCGCTGCGAAAACGGTTCAAGTGGTTTGTAACAGCTATTAATATAAAACTGAAGAGGTTGTTTGCAAAAATAAATATGATGCCCAAAATAACTATTCCACACGGACGAAGTCGCGAGCACAGCTCGTTCATAATATAATATAATAATACGTTCTGAAAATAGATGTCATAACATCCGAAACGCATAAACAACATACGCGAATTACACGTGAGTGAAAACCGTTTAGTTAACATCACAGAGCTTTGTTTAGTTAACATCACACGAAAGTTTTAATTTTGAAATATCATATAATATTTCTTTTTTCTTAGATGATGGTTTTTCCACGCGTTTTTTGTTCTCTCCATTAAAAAGAATATTATTATTCTTCTTTCTTATACATTTAATACTTCTTTAATTAGCATTACAGATAATGCAAAGTGTACTTACTTATGTATTTGGTGGTTCTTTTTGTCTTGGACATAGTATATCCCTGCTCATGCTACTGGACACAACTATCAAAACGTCTTGCAGATTTTAAAAAATCTCAATTTTGTATATTATAGTTTGATAGCTAACTATATAAGTTATACGTACAGCATAAATTTTATGCTGTTTGCATTAAATCACTGCGATTAATAGATACGCAATAACAAATGTATTTAATAATAAAATATTCATATATTTAATAAATAACTACTTATGTACATTTTGTCAATGCGTTTTTTTTCTATTGTGTTTGTTTGTTTCTTTTTTATTTTCATTTGCGCTAGATTTAAGATACGTCTAATTAACGCCTTAACATCAATGATACTACGCTCTAATCTAATATGACTTTGCTAACAAGGTGATTGGATTATTAACTGGATCAAAATACATTCATATAAAAGTGAATTAAAATATTAATTTTCATGGGGAATTAATGTAAGTAACCATTCACAAAACTTTGTATGCAAGCTTGGATGTTATTCATTCTGATATGTTTGCTTGGTTTGCATGGTGCATGGCTTACAACGTTACATCGCTTACTCTGCTTCATCTCAAAAAAAATTAAAATAGAGGCGGATAATACCTATTACTTACGACCAAAATAATAATAAAAACTATGGAAGAAACACTACAATCAAATTGAGAAGTACGTCCTTTTTGAACATGATTAAAGAAGCTGCAATGACGATAAAAATACACTCAATATTTTTATTGTCAAATATTCATAAATTTATAAATTAATATTCAGGTACATTTCTCATAGCGCCATGTAGCCCCATACTACGCTTGTGTTATGAGTACTAGATAAAGGTTGAACTTTCTTTTTAAATGCATACTGATACCATAGACAAAGTATACCTTGAGTATACTTTGTCTATGCTGATACATAGACACAACCACCTGATACATGACGATACACATAAACATTATATTTATGATTGAGTCTGGTCGTGTATCATATAATAAGTATGTATGTATTTACAAAAGAAAAGTATATAAGTGTTATATCCGTTATCTAGTACCAACGACACAAGCGTTGGCTTAGTGTGGGGCTAGATGGCGCTGTGTGCAATGTCCCGGAATATTTATTTATTTATTTTGCATATTTATTTCCAGAATGGCTGTACAGTCCGAAGGCCGAGGAGGGCCCAGACAGCCACACTGTGCGCTACCTCCGAGAAGTACGGAAACCTTCCAACTCCAGGTAAAAACTAATATTTACCTATTTTCTTACACAATGAACCTAAATAAAGCGTGATAAAAGAAACATATTTTAAATTCAATTTTGTCTGGTCAATAATATTTAAAAAGAGGAAGAAGGATGTGTGGGACCACCTCAATGTATTAATTAAACATCCATCAACGACTTTCAGAGCGGGAGACACGACTCTCAGTAATGAGGGAGAGGGAATACGACTAAAAAAAGATGATCTTCTTTATCTGGTAACATGGGAAGTCCAAAAGACACTATCGGCATGATAGTCATTGTTCATGACATAAATTTCGATACATAGAACTCGATTGAAACAAAAATAGGAACATGTACTGAAAAATGCTAAGAAATCTAAGAAAGCATTATAATCTCCGATTCTACGTTACTAATTTGCCTTTTTTTATTTCCAGTTTCCACTTCGACGGCTCCCGCCTGAGCCGGTCTGAGAGACCCCGGTCTGGCAGACCCGTGTCTCACGTGGAGAGGACCAACAACGATGGAGACACTGACAGCTCCTTCAGCTGGCAGGGCTCGGGGAACAACTTGAACAACTCAGCCTGATGCTGTCTCACAGACTACACAATTATTATATACTGGTGTCATAGACTACAGGTCTCACAGGCAAAGACTACTGGTGACTAGTACGCAACACTTTTTTGGAAAGATTTCATAACAATACTAAGGTGCTAATTAAATATGCCTGAATTAACATTGACAGTGTTATGTGCCAATCATTAATCGTAGCTTAGTTTCCGACAGATCGGTGAGGGATCTCACAGACTGGTTGTCTACTGCTCGCGGTAATCGGGTCTTACATGCTTCTTCTTCTTATCGAATGAGAGTGGCCAACTCTGGTGTCTAGAGTTAATCAAGTGCCTCTGACATGGCTTAACGACTGCCGTTCTATAACGAACAGACTGAAATGTAATAGATAAAAGCAATAAAAAACTACGCGTGTCTTCCGTGCTTCTATACAAGGTTATTGCTAACTATGTAACTGCTTGTATACAAAAGTTTTACTACTAGAATATATGGAGGAGAAGCGATTTTTTTCAAACATTTCTTAAAAATTTCGTACAATTTTTTTATAAACTGTGTACTTACTAAAGCCGTTTGAACGGTTTTGCATAAGATAGCAATAACCCTGAATGATATAACTATAAGTTAAACAAATTTTGTATCAATTTTTATTCATAGGAATGTAATTCGCGCCAAATTACCACTTTTTTACTCTTTGGGGCCGTCCATTAATCACGTGACGTTTTTTTTTTGTCATTTTTTAACCCCCCCTCCCCCGTGGTGATACATGGTGATGTTTATGATTAACCCCCCCTCCCCCTATATATCACGTGTATTTTTAGACGTAGGTACAAAAAAACTTAATTTTCTACTTTTATTCAAATTAAATATTACAATAATGCCTAGCGGTAAACAGAAAGGTTACAGGACCTGCAGATTGTTCTTGCTTTTCGCGCGTTAGTCGAAAAAATAAATACACGTGATATGTCACTACACCCCCCCTCCCCCCTTGTGATATTTCGTGACTTTTTTATGGACCCCTCCCCCCCCTTTCGAGCCTCACGTGATTAATGGACGACCCCTTTAACCTATTTGACGATAGTTATTTAAAAAAAACAATGAAATAAAATAACAATATTGACTGAAAATGGGTCTACAAGACCACAGATGTCTGTCAGACTCCTTTCATATTTTTATACTCTCTAATATTTACTTAATTGCATTTAATTCAATGTGTAACGAACTTCTAAGCATTTTTCATTATGTTCCTATTTTCATATTTTTGTTAGCAATAAGGAAATAAATACATACATAAGGAAGGACATATTATTTCTTCTAAAGGTGTATAATATAAGTATTATTTATTTATAAATCAATTCATTATCACTGAAAATAATATAAGATTAAAAGGTTGTCTGGGTTGGAAAATCAAAATCAGTATTCCATATTTTTTACTGCTTCAATTCGACGGTAATAAACTAATAATAAAAATATCTACTGTTTAAATATTAACTCTGTATTTATTACTATACGACAGATATTCCAATACCATGACATGATAGCCTCATGAGAATATATCAAAGATATATTGTATATCGTTGATGCATTCGATAATGTGATAGGATACGATTAACGAATACTTGCTTGTATCATGTGCTCTATCCGCTTAGCCGTAGCATTTTAACTAATTAAATTAAATAAGATAGAATTAACCATATACTCAAAACAAAAAACAAAAAAGTTTATCTGCCTCCGAAATTTAAGGTAGGTATATCCTCTTTGAAAAAAGTCCTCACTTGGGCTCTATAAATTACCATTGCACAAATTTCATATTAAAATTTACTGTATTCTTTAAAATCTCCAAACGATACAGACACACACACTTTTTACACACGATGTATATGTATATAAAAGTATTTACACGTTAAGATTATGCCATCACGTATCGTATAGGCCGATTAGATGTTATCTAAAACGACCTCATATAAATGTCAGTTTCATAATGATCCTATATTAACGATGGGCCTTTTGATAAGGTTTTAATCATTATCACTGTTTTAATTTGGCTGATAAAATCTAGGCAGGGTTTACCTGAATATTACAATGTTCTAGATGTTTTCACGCGATGTCCAGAGGTTATTGAGACCTTCGCAATATTATTGAATGGCCAATAATTATTTCTTGCAGCCGACCTAAGCCTTTACCAAGACATTATGACACGTATATTTAGTGATAAAACAACAATATATAATTAATATTTCAGGACATATCACACAGTGCCATCTAGCCTCATACTACGAGTAAGCTTACGCTTGTATCATGGGTACTAGATAACGGATATAATACATATATACTTTTCTTTTGTAAATACCTACATACTTATTATACATAGAAACGACCAGACTCACACAATAATAATTTAATGTCAGGTGGGGCAAATGCGAGTGCCATACCTAGACTGACATATTCTAACTTGTACCATTATTTACTTAAAAGTGATTTCGTAATTAAATTATATTTATCTACACTAATGTTGTAACATTCTACTTATGTGTCCAATACTTGACTTATAATTACTACTGTTATAGCACAGACAACAAAACACTCAATATAAGCAATTTCACATGATGTTATAATATCCACATCGATATCGTAATAGCTCATTATAACATCGAAAAAGCGTGACGCGCTGCGCTCTCGTTGGTTAGATTTTAATGGCGGCAAAATCACTTTGACAATACACGTACGCGTGAATGTAATAAAATTAACTATTGTCAGCTTTTAATCTTGTTGTTTGATTAATTGCATTAGTGAAGATAAAGTAGTGTATGCAACTGCATATAACACGGGTATTAAAACACGAGTGTGAGTTTATAATAGTAACGAGTGTTCCCTTCATTATATGACAGTTGCATAAACTACTATTACAGTATATATTAGACTATAGTTTCAAGTGATTAGATGATATAAAATTATTATATCAACAGGAAAATCTTCCACGTTTACGTGTCATAGGTTAGCTATTACTATTACCCCGTGCTTAGGGGCAAATTTAATATGAACGTATAATTTCTAAACAGTTTAGGAGGCTTTAAATCTGGGGCAATAGCAATAAAATACGCAAATATAACAAAATATTGGTTTTTATTTGAAAGAGATCAATGGAAAACTCACAAAGTTAGAAACTTTTTCTTATGGACTTAACTAAAATTCTTAAATCACGTTAAAATAATTATCATGTTACTTATGATATAATCATATTTTTGAACTTAAAATCAAAAGATATAATGCCCCGTTTAGTTATTTCGGGATTCGGCAATATTTTAAAGATGGATTCCACAGTTACACAGTCAGTATCGTCAATCACAGGCCATACAAACATGCTTCCTTTGCGCCGTACAAATTTTACCTCCCAACGATTGTCAATGTTTTTTGTCACAACGCCTACGTAATACTTAAGGCCTTTTTTAAGGGCATATTTAACAATTACCCACTTGTTAACATCCAGATTTGTCAGCTCAGCTTCTTTGTCATCTTTATTTTGATCTACAGGTAATCGTATTCCAATATTATCTTGGTCTGAATCAATAAGATTTTCAGTTTCCTCTTCCACCCATTCACTTTCATCTGAATTTGCATAGGGCACTTCATTTTCTGAACCTGCATCTGTACTACTTTCGTCATTCTCTACTATTTTCGTAGCTTTTCTTTTCTTTAATGTTTTTTTTTTTTGTTTTTTTTTATTTGTCTTAATATTATTTACTTTTTAATACTTCGACCATTTCAGAAGATGTAATGACTTCGGTACCTGAGGCAACTTTACGTTTTTTGTTTGGATGATATTTTTGCTGTATTGTTGAAAGAATCATCTGTTCTAATGATATTGTTGGCATGATCCCGGCATCTGTAGATTGATTCTCTTTCGAATGTAAATTTGCGGGTGGAGTTATTTTCGGTGAAATATCTGAGTGGGCAGTTAAAGACGGACACGATGCCGCTGACATGGCTTCCTCCAAAGTTGGCGAATTTATGATAGATGGTGACAACGTACGTGGGCATTCTGGTCGGGTACTGGGCTCTATATCATCGGCAATCCTCACATTATCTTGTGCATTTCCTTTGGTGGTGTTTTTCCCAGCGCTCCAAGGCCTCCTAAGAAAAATTTTCTTTTGGAATGACATCGGGATTAAAAAGGAATATCCCAGCTTTTTTAAACCCACTTATGATGACATATTCACTGACTTGGAGCCAAGTTTCTCCCAAAAATTGTGAGAACAGTGATTTAGGTAGTTTTTGGCCAATGTGCTGACGCTGCCAGGTGACTACAGTTTGGTCCCATTTCTGCTTAAAACTTTTAAAGACAGACATGTCCAAAGGCTGGAGTAGGTCGCTTGTAATTGCTGGAAGCTTAAGGATTGTTATTCCTTTAGATAAAGCCAGTTCAACCAGATCGAGAGATACCTATATATGTATCGAGTGGCCGTCGAATATGACCAAGACAGGTCGTTCGTCTCCCAGAGCTGGTATGAGGACTTTCTCAAAATATATTTTTTAAATATCTGTCTCCATCCACCCATTTGGGGTGGCAGCATAAGCCGTACCGGGATATTCTTTGTCTGGCGATACCTTCCACTGATCCCAAATGTTCTTTGCTTTGAAAATAATCAAAGGCGGTGCTCGGCCTCCAGCAGCGTTTGCAGCCAGAACAAACGTTGTGTTTTCTCGTCCTGATGTGCTGATTACTCTGGATGAGCTTTCTTTGATAGTATAATGATAGGTATCTTAACTCTTGGTGCTTTTATATATATTTAAGATATGTTATCAATTTATATTATAGGTATGGTGCGTTTATAAAATAAAGCGCTTTTAATTCGGAATTTTCCCAAAAGCTCTTGGGTAATGCTATGTGTATCCGGGTAAAGTTATGTTTATATCAACTTTCAGTTTTACCCGTAACATAAAATATTAAAGCGCTATAGTTCCCTACAATAAATAGGCGTTCCTAGTGCAGGATCTACCGGTACTATAATTGTATATAAGTGAAATTAATTAATAAATATTAAATTATGTACTAGGTTGTATTTTCATACCTATGTAAGGGGTTTCTATGAAATATAAAAGTAATATTTTTTGTAATTAATTCGTAATGAAATTATTCATTTTAACTTATTGAATTTTGTACTAATTCACGTGCCAAGGTATAGTTCTTCCAAATGACTTTGTACTTCCAAGTTTCGTAAACTGTTTTTTTATTTTGATTAAATGTGATATACACTGTGGAATAGTTTTATTTACTCTGCTATTTATTGTTATTTACTAAGACAGTTCCCTGATAACTTGGCAGTCTGCTATACTCTACAAATAAGTTGTAGGTATTTGTATTAGTTTGCAAGCACAGGCACCATACAGGTACTATATTATTGAATCAAATACTCTACACGTAAGCGTACAAATATTTATTACTAGCTGTGTGGTGGGTGTATAAGGTTGAAATTACTTTGGCTTTTCGGGAAATAAATGAAATGCGGGTTGTCACAGCAAAGATGTATTGGTGACTGGGGATTTGACTTATTGCTATGACAGGGCCCCGTTTCTCAGCGTGAAACGTTATCAAATGATAAGTTTTCACTGACGAAAAGTAACTTCCGTTTGTTATCGGATTGTTTTTGTGTTCAAATAATTTGAAACTCACAACTTCTTAGTATTTGTAAATGTTTGACATCAGTCCGTCCTTGTTTTGTCCTTATGAAAGAGAGAGACGTGAAATGTTTATTTCAAATTTTGTGTCAAAAAACTAGAACGTTTCCCGATATCACCATGAAATGCGTTTTTGAAGTCCCACGGAAGACCATCGAGAAAATCATAGACTACAGACTAAAAAGGTTGTTTAAAATAAGTCCCACGGAATAGTTTGAAACTAACATTTTAATTTTAATTTTAATGTCAATAAAATCAACTGTCACGCACTAATGGCGCCTCGATTGAGAGACTTTTTTTAGAGATGGATTTTATCTGAGAGAGACAGTGCGCTGTGCCGTCTCTTTTTTTTTGATTAATAACTTTTTGAAGATTAACCTCCACATAAAGACTCACCTTATTAAAGATGTCATCAGACATCATCACAGCAGTGAGATTGTTGAAGTGGAATTGGGCAGGGCATATATGCCGAATGGACACTAATAGATGGACGAAGAAAGTCATAGAATGGCTTCCACGCGAGGAGAGAAGACAGAAAGGCAGACCAAAAAGGAGATGGGACGATGTTTTTACTCACAAATATGGACAGGAGTGGAGGCGGATGGCGAAGGATAGAAAGCTATTGTCGCAACTGGGGGAGGCCTACCCCAAAGAGGCGACGTCTACTTAAATTAAGCTGTAACACAGGGACCTAAAACAATGTTTGACATTAATATTTATTTTATTTAGCATACCTACAAAAACATTAACATTTTATTTTCATTTGACATAAAATTTATATAAGAGTAATTATGGACATTGTAATGAAATTTTTTTTTTTTTTTACGTGTGATAGGTTTACGTTTGACTACAGCCTGCCTGATGTTAAGCATTGCTGCAGCCTAGGGTGTAACACGTTTACCTAGAAGATACCTATTAACTCTAGATTTGAAAACCCCTGGATTGTAGTTCGCAGGAAACACAGCTTCTGGTAAAGTGTTCCAGAGCTTTGCCGTCCGTACAATAAACGTAGAAGCAAAGCGCTGCGTTCGACACTTCGGCACTTCCACCATAAAACGATGTCTACCTGCGGACTTTCTGCTTGTTCGGTTATAAAAGGGAGCTGAGGGAATCAGTTTATGTAGCTCCTCTGCACACTCTCCGAAATGTATTCGATAAAAGACCGACAGACTGGCCACCTTGCGGCGATGTTCCAAACTTTGGAGTTTTGCCTTCTTAATGGTGGTTTTACCTACTAACTTCTTAGCTCGCGATTCAATCGAATCCAACGCCTCTAGCTGGTATTTTGCTGATCCATCCCAAAGATGCGAGCAGTACTCCATGCACGACCGAACTTGTGCTTTATACAAGGTAAGCAACTGTTCCGGATGGAAGTACCGACGCACCTTCGAGAGGATACCAAGCTTTTTGGCAGCCAATTGAGCCTTTGACTCAATTGGCTGCCAAAAATGCCTCGTCATTAAATATAGGACCCAAAATTTAATGACGAGGTAAGGGAGACTCCAAGTAGGTCCAGCTGGTTTGTGATTGAAATCGAGACATTCCGGAAAGTAGGGGCCAGGTGGAACGGCCTCTTTTTGGCGGAGAAAAGACACGCCTGCGTCTTAGTGGCATTGAATCTGACCAGGTTGGCATCGCCCCAATCGGAGACTGGATTTATCGAAAGGCGATGAATAAATGGCTATTTTATTTTATTTATTAAAGATGTTTCAGTGACGTATCATTCTGTTATGGTTTGTCGTTACCTTTACAATAATAAAATATAAAAACAAGGAAAGAAAAACTAAACATACTACTTCTAACTACTACAAAAAAGAGCACTTAGAAAAGCCTAAATATAATCTAAGTGCTCCAGCCCACTACCAGTCGTTACCTAATATGCAAATAACATGAACCTATGCTATGTCTACAGTAAATAAACAATGCACCTAATATATTTTCCGAATTTTCAGAATAATTAAAAAATTAGTATGTCCCTAATGAATTCAATCGGGAGTAATTAAAATTGATATCAAAATTGTGCTTGGCTTTAGATACAGAATACTACACTCAAAAGGCTTGTTGGTACCTACTCTGAATGTAGTAAAGATTTACAAGGATTTAATTAAACGGTGCGTAATGATACCTAAAAATATAATAATTTAGTTAGGTATCATTTATTTTTATGATTACTGTGAAAAGTTAGGTCCATACGAAGCGTAATGTATGTACTGCCGGCGCGTGTGTGTAACTTTGCTCGGAATAATATATCTAGGTATATAAACATTTATTAAGTTACTCAACAGAAGAATGTCTTTGCAGATTCATTTAACTAATATGATACAGATGAAACCAATCCAATAGCAAGAAGGAGACAATCATTAAAAGGTGGAGTGTACGCCAAGTCGGGGGTCTCGCAGCTATTGGAAGCAGAGATTAAACCTTTTCCCCGAATACAAAATTTCTACTGACCGTGCTTGATTTCATCTAAAACAGTTATTAAATTATCTCAATAATATACACATGTATTCTTAAGACGTTAATTGTTTATTAATTAACGCGCGGCGGGGGAGCGCGCAGACGAGGAGGTATATAGCACGCCGGCGGGCGCGCCACGGCCCGAGCCGCGCGTACCGAGCCGCGCGTACAGTTCACGCAAAACTTTATGAGCTCTCTGAAGTTAGGCCCGAGTACGTAACCGCGCATGGTACAGTTGAGCGCACAATCATTATTGTAAGATTTAAAAAAAAAACATAGTACATTTATGCGTAGGCATCAAAAAGTATTTAGATTTTAGGTATTTTTTACGTGCAGTAAGATATTAGAACAAACAGGTAGGTATTATTTAAGTAAATTAAAAACTTTAATATAAAACTTGTGCATTTATTTATTTATAACGGAGCTACACCTTTCATATACATTTCTTCCCGGCTAGTAGAAAGGACATCTTCATCTGAAGAAGCGTTATCATAGCTCTCATCTACTCTCTCATTTTACGTGTTTGGCGACGTAGCACATGAAAGCGTCCGCGAGGCATATTTAATTAAACCAAAAAGTTCGATAACAGTAAGAAACCACAGTAATAGAACAAACAAATAACAAATACAATATAACGGTGACAAAACTTAACAACAACAATAACAGAAACAAATAAAAATAACGAAAAAAAATAACAGTAAAAAAAAATTACAATAGTAATGAAAATGAATTGTTGCACTCGACTGTACTTTCGTCTACAACACGCGCATGTATTGTGTACAAACGTAGCACTCACACTAAGGCACCGCGCAACAGGACGCGAGCGGGGATACGGCGCGGGGCGCGGGGGCCGGTGCCCTCCCCGACGCCCTGTCCCGTCCCTCGGATACCTATAATATGCGTACTGCGCAGCCACTAGCGTGCGTGTTCCGAGAGCTCATAAAGTTTTGCGCGAACTATACCGAGCACGCCCTCACTGTCACCTTCTAAATTGCCGGTGACCCGTTCCAGGCGCCTCCGCAAACCAGTTCCTCGATTTGAACTATAAATAAGTAACAATTAATTCTGTCCTGTATCGTTAAGTCATTTTTAGCTACTTTATTATATGTATAGAATAGATGCTACCTATTCATTATAAGATAAGACTTAAGAGTGTTATTTTGTATATTTCATTCTAGTTAGTTATTTATTAGTATGATGTATGTATTAAGGGTGGAGGTGTAATGTATCGACAGATTGCGTCATACTTATTCAGTGACTACAGCATAAAAGGGTAGTTAACAATTCTTAGTCCGCAAAAAAAATGGTGCACAATCGATGTCGTCTTCTTATGAAATCCTGCAATATAACTATATCAACATTCTCAAATACAAATACACGATTACTTTATTTTCAAAAACTTAACGCGGGGTGCTATGTGAAAACGACATTTCATTAAAATCAAATAAAATAGAAGTATATACGATAGAGCAATTTTTTTTTTCAGTTTATATTATTTTGATTCCGTGTTAAGACAACAAAAAACGCCAAAACACGATTACGTATACATGAACATGAACATGAACATAGGTACCGCACCCAGCCAGGACAAGCCTGCTCCGGTCAAACCGGCATACCGGGGGGCACGAGGTTGTGGAGCGTGGTTTTGTGCTAACGCTCCGGGATGGTAGTCGACCGGCTATGCAGCCAGACGCCGATTTGGAGAAGGTTGTTATTAGGGATAGGGATAAGCGTTAGTAAAAAATGGTATTCGTTGATTATTGAGTAGACCCATCTTGGGGTTTGTTAGTGTTTGGCTTTGCAAGCACTATCTTAATACGTTCGCTGTGTAATGTTGGTCCTATTGTGTGTAATCATAACCACGTCGGGTGTAGTAGGTGGATCTTAAATGTGGGTCGAATAGATCCTATGTCGCTAAGGGATTGTTCTTGTGTCATCTGACGGCCTTTCCTGGGGTATGGTTGGTGCCTGCCTGTTGGTATGTCTTTCTGTTTCCTCATCAGATTCGCTGTCGGTTTCTGCCATCTTATAGATCTCCCTGGCAGCTCTTATAAAGTCTCCTTTGTTTTTCGCCATGTCCTGCCAGTCAGATGTTTTCCTGGGGTCCATATCATGAGATAAAGAATCCTTCCACGTATAGTTAGGTCTACCAACTTTAAGATCTTCCGTTGTTTCGATCTCTTGCAAACGGCGCCGGCACTCTTTAAGTGTATTTCTAGCCTCTATATCTTGAGGGTGATGCTTATAATGGAACTTCGCCTTCTGTAGGTTTGTAATTGCCTCTTCTCTAGCCTTAGAGTACCTTCTTTCATGTTTGATAGTCTTATTGGCCGCCATCTTCATGACGTTTGTTATCACTTCCTACGATAGCGGGTCTTTTCGGTTTTCGCCGTTCCTGCTCTTTTTGGTTTCCTCTAATAAAGTTTCTTGGTTTTTTTTTTTTTTTCGAGTGGTGTTACTTTGAAGCATCTCGTAGTTTAGGGTTTTGTAGTCAAACTCGTTCGCAACGTTGGCCCTGGTTAGTCTTATTGGAGGTCTCGTAGAGTCCCTATTGGAGTTTCACGTGAGGGCAGGGCGACCTAACTTTGAACAAAAACGCGCCACGCTATCAAAATACGTTCGCAGCGCAGCGTACGTTCGTAACCTACGCGCAAGCCAAATTGATATTTAACGTTTCGATTTACGGTTCATATTTCACTGCATACAGTTCGAGTCTCTCAAAGTTATCATGGTTGCCATTAGGAATGTAGATTTAGTACAATAATAAAATTGTATTATTTTAGTGTTTATACTTAATCATCAGTGAATTATATTTCCATAAATTAATACTTTATCAGTAATTATTTTTTATGTGTTATTATAACAAAGTATGTATTAACATTTTTTTTTTTCTAAAATGTTTACTAAATTAATCCTGTTTTTCTCGAATTCAACTATAAATTGCTTATTTAAGTAGCTAGATATACCTATTGATACAATAAAAACAAATTTTTCATACTTTGGGGAGTGTTGTGCCGTTTGACCCACGACTGTCGATCGTACTTTACTGTGCCCTCCGCTCGCTGCGTGTTCGGAACAGGGAGATAGGTTTCTGTTGTATTATTTATTCTGTGGTGAGGGGCTTCAGGTTTCCCCATATGATTCTATGGTCAGATAGGATTGTTTTTTCACCTTTGATGTAATTAAAAATCTGGTTGTTTTTGGCATCTGTCATTATATGGTATATTTGCGATGTTTTGTTTCCCAACGTCCAAGTCAGTTTACAGCTGCGCCGGCCGAATGATGTGTCCAATCGGAGATTTTCCCGTTTCGTTACTTGTTTGGTGTGGGAGATTTTTGCCTCTTTGATTTTTATCGCGAAGTTCATGTGTATCTGTGAGTACTATGTGGGCGTTGAAGTCACCTAGTATGATTGTTATTGAGTTTCTTGGTTTGTTCTTGGTCAGTTGTAGTAGCCGAGTCGCGTCGTTTGCTGCTGGTGACGTTGAATTGGACCTGTTCGTTGTAGTAATGAATAGAGAGGCTCCACTGCTTGTATCTATTGAAGCAACCATATTGTTTGTGTTTGCTTTAGTCCAGTTCAGCCTTAGGCCGCTGCTTTTTCTTATGAGAATAGCTTGGCCTCTTCTGTTGTTGTTTCCGCTTAGGTGCCACGTATAGTGACTAGATTCGTAGGTCCCGGATTTTAAGTGAGTTTCCTGTAGGCAGGCAATATGGATAGATTTTCCGTCTAGAAACTCGTCAATCTCTCGTTTTTTAGTCAACGTTGCGGCGCCTCTAACATTCCATGTGGCAATGTTTATGTTTTTATTTACTACCTGTTTTTGTTGTTTGGTGTGGCCTGGGGCGGGCAAGTCTGTATCCGGACTCATCTGGTATTCTCCTCTGGGGTGCTGGTTCCAAGACTAAGGTCATTTTGCGTGGTGCTTGTACTTATTACTCCTAGGTGATTTTCAAAGCAATCAAAGTGGTTCCCCGTAATTATTAGACCTATGCTACCTGCGGTGTCGTTTGGTGCCTTAGGAGAGAAACATACTGTTTCTTGTAGCGGGGTTTTTTGAGAGATTTTGACGTTAATACTATAATATTCCGCTGCCGCTATAAGTATGTCTGTGCCGCCCCATATGCCATCTTGGTATTGTGATAGAATGTAGTTCCTGATTTGTTCGCTTTGTGCTGAACTATCTAGATTACTTCTGATCGCTAGGTACATTTGTGGATCGTTTTGGTTTTCCTCAACGTGGCGTGCGAGGTCTCGTCGAATGTGTTGGTGGTCAAAGGTTAGGCCGTTAAATACAAGTCGTTAATTTGGTAGGCTATAAGCGCGATACAAGCAGTTGCCGTCTCCTGGTATTTTTACGATAGGGTCCCTATTTCCATATCGGCTTTGTGCCTTACCGTGGCGGTATCGCAGAGGACGGGTTGTCGTGGCTAGCTCGTGATATCTTTCAGGTATGCGCGTGCTTGAGGCTGTGAAGGAAGCTTATATACTATGTATTACTTATTAGTTAACTGGTATATCATGCACTATACTAGTTCCCTTTTATCTTTAACGGAAAAGGGGAGTAAGTAGCACTCGAGTGAGTACTTGGGTCTCGTCTAACAACTCTAAATACTTGCACTTAATACCTGCTGTTTATTTGGAATAAGTCTATTAATTACGCTTTATGTACTAGTGTGTTATGTGTATAAAACAAACGTCTGGGCTTTATTGTACGTAGAAAAAATGACTACAATTAGAAGCAAATTTTGAGCTATGTTTAACAAAGGATGACCCACCCGACAATAGAGGCTCCCAGCTGTGGCGGGAATTAGCAGATGATTTTAAGAAGGGTTTTTTTGGTTGTATTGTTAATGGTCTGATTTATTGCTTAGTTTTACGACTCGGTATTTGTTTTGGGAATGGATAGCGTAATATTTCACGCGCCTTTTTAAAATCTTAAGTTATTGTCCAAACGGGTCTGCAGATGTGTGTAGTTTTTACTCGTATTTAGGCTTTTGTGTTTGCCTTGGGAAAGTAGATTGTCTGTGTTTTCGCATACGTTACGAGTAATTACGTCCGTGGTATGAGATCGCGTAATCTAGTATACCCTTGTAAATTTAGCAGGTTTTTACTGCAGTTTGTGTAAATATGTATTTTGAAATCGGATAAGCTAGTTACGCGTAGGTTTGATCTATAAGTAACCGATGTGACCGTACGGTGTTGGTTGCTGGTATGGGCTGCTTGAAAACAGACTTGTCCCTCGTGGCAGACGTCTAGACAATATCCTAGGATATTGAGGAAGGAGAGACCGAAGAAAAGGGGTTTAGACCACGTGTGGCTAATATGGAACAAGCTCACCGAGTTTTCCTTTTGTTGGAGTGGGTTTCCCCGCGCTGGGCGCTGGTACCGGTGGCCTCTGATGACGGGTCACGTACACTGGTTGTCACTCACTGATACATGTAAAGATTATAAACACGCGTTGCACGGCACTTGATTATAGTCACTTTTCGCGGGGCCAGTGAATTGATTTGCTCGCAGCCATTGCGCTAGCCGCTGGCAGATGTTGTGCCTATTGTTTACTGGATCAATTGTATTGACGAGGCTCTATTGACCGTTCCCGAAAGCGACCGCTCGTCACGGCGTCCAAGACGAGACCGCCAAAACACGATTACGTATACTTCGCTTAATTGTTTAATTTTTTGAAAAATAGTAGTTTTGTAGCATTTTTCACCTTTTTTTCCAAAAGTGGCACAGAAATTTAAACCAATTTAATTATATCTAAAAGATAATGTTATTATTTAGAGGAGTAAAAAGCCATAAATAGAATATCCTGAATTCCTGATTTTATATATTTTTTTTCGTCAAAAACGTCTTCAAAACTGCATAAATTGTGCAAAATTGTTTGCGTGTGGACAAGACTCGTCAGCCGGCGCTATGCGCGCGATGCTCGCCCTTGCTTTCATGGTAATACAGCGTGGAGTTGCTTGAAAAAAAGCAACTGTACGCATTTTACCAAGCGCAAAGCGTTTTCGGGTGAAATATCTTGGCCTTAAGTTACACCCCTATAAACTAATTTAAATATACAATCATGCCTTACCTATAATGTTGGTGCATTGGGATCCTCTGCCATCGCACACTAGGAATCGAGGGCCCTGTGACGTGAGATAGCAGTTTACGCCCGCGCGAAATATGCCTCTTTGTGTATATGTTACGGTAAATGTAGATAATCGGGAATTATGCATAATTACCGGTAATTATGCATAATTACCAACGCACACGGTTAATGTAGAGAATTATCCACATTTACCGGTAATTACATACAACTAGCTGTGCCAGTGACTTCGTCCGCGTGTAAAAGTTATTTCAGGCAATATTTTTTTGCATTTTGAAGCGTTTTCACAGCGCACGCAATGGAAGCCCTCAAAGATGAATAAATTTGCCCGTTTTTCTCCACATTATCCATTGTTTCTTCGCTCCTATTACTTGCAGCGTGATGTTATATAGCCTAATGCCTTCCTCGATAAATGTTCTATTCAACACAAAAATAATTTTTCAATTCGCACCAGTAGTTCTTGAGATTAGCGCGTTCAAACAAACTCTTCAGCTTTATAATATTAGTATAGAAGTATAGATAACCATACCCCTTTGGTAGAATATAATAAAATCAAACAGGAGAATCAAAAATGTTTATTAAAATAAATTGCACGAGTAGAGGTTCGGCAAGGAGGCACCGTTATACATTAGAGGTTCCAAAGACTCCCTCTGAATTATAATTAGTCGGTCTCCAAGTCGAGAGTAAAACGGTTTCTTCTAGCGAGCGAGCTAGATCGTAAATTATAACTTGCTTAACATCAGGCAAGTTGTAGTCAAGCGTGAGCCTATGATTACCGGTAAATGTGATTAATTCGAAAGTTTTTCCCACTTTTACCGAGAGTACTGGTAATAATTCCCGGGAATTATGCATAATTCCCGCATTATCCACATTTACCGTAACATATACATTATTTTGCAATAATGACAGTAATAAAAACTAAAATACAATACTAAAATCTAAAACATTACCAAAATTTTTCATCCAAACAAAACAAAAACATAGTCAATGAATTTCTGACAAATGTGACATTTTAGTGTTGCTAACATTTGAAAAGTAGCCTCCACAGCAATGTTTTTTTTACATTCTGCTTGTTCTTTATTTTACTTATTGCATCATCATCATATTGATATCTAAAATCAGAATTTCGAAGTGTCAAAAAATAAATATGGCCGCCATACATGTGAAAATTTCGACGGTTAGTGAGTTTGAATTCTATCGATCGGGCTCTGACTCATCGTGCGCCATCGGTTAACAGCGGCCATTTTGCCGAAGTTATATAAGGAGCGGTCGTTGCGAGCCGAGGTCAGTCTTCGTTGGATCGCTGCGCTGAACAGTCACAGCCACAGCCCGCCGCTGCTCACGCCCGCCAGCCACAGCTCGGCGCCGCACGCGCCCTGCCAGCCACAGCACGGCGCCGCTCGCGCCCTGCAAGCCACAGCTCGGCGCCGCACGTCGTCGTGGGTCGTCTGCCAGTCCCCAAGGGGGAGCTGGTAGGTCCTCAGCGAGCTTGCGCTCTTTAGAGGGGCTGGGCGCCGGGGCACGCTGACCCCGGGGAAGTTCACGCACACACACGACGAGTCGCTCTTTCCGGCGCACCAGCGACGGTCGGCGTTGTTCGACGCGTTGACGCCGAGTCGCTCAGTCCGCGCGGCGTACCAGCGGCGGCGGCGTTGCTCCACGTGGACGACGTCGAGTCGCCAGTCCGCGGGGCGCACCAGCAGCGGCGGCGTTGCTCGAAGTGGTGTGGTGATGTGTGGCGATGTGCCGATGGCGATGTGCCTGTTGCTGCGGCGCTTTCCTATAACGCCGGGACGACAGGCTGTAGTTCCTGGAGTGATGCAGGCGCGTAGACCTCCCGCTCGGGAGCAGCACTCGACGAACGGCGCACGCACCCTCACGGGAGGGAGCGGCCTGCAACGTGACGGACGACTAGTGCGCGCGACGACTCAACGGGAACCTCGGCGCCGCACGCGCTCAGCAAGTCAGCTTTATTGTCGGTGACGCTCCCCTATTTTACTAAGCCCCCCCCTCGCGGGCCCCTTGGAGCCCGCGTACAGAGCACCACTAGTTTTCTTATTTTCTTATATTAATATACATACAAATACAATATTATGATAAAATTATTAATTATTATTTAAACTATGTAGGTATGTATTTACAAAAGAAGTAGGCATCGTTGCCTAAGCGGGAATAAAAGTTCGTGTTAATTGTGTGCTTAAAGATCGTGAGATATAATATGTAGATGTGAACGCGCGAGTGTGTGTGTGCATTTTGTTTCTTACAACATGAAGACCAGTTGTGAACGTTTGCTTGCGATACAAAATTTGGTGATTGGTGTTTTTTTTGTACGGTCAAATAATTGTTTCTATCATTTGTCTCGTCATAATTTAGGGTTAGTAGATATTTTCTTACCTGCGTTTCACATTCGAACTTTGATAAAGTTCTTTATATCTAAATGCTTGCTTATTCATTGCTTCGTCATTGTATATTGTTGGTCCTAGTTTGCTGCGACACGGACTCCCAAACTTTGTCCGCGAGTGCGTAGTATTCTGAATTTGGTCTTTTCTGCGTTTCCTTGCGGCATATTCACGGACACTTGTTGTGGTCATAGAATGTTGTCTGATAAGTTTGTAGCCGTAAGTTCTACTCTGTTATTATTGTATTCTGTTATTAATTAAACGCAAGCAAAGCAAGCACGGATGGAGCCACGTCGCACTTGAGGTGCGGGGCGCGGGGGGAACCGCCCGCGCCCAAGGCCACGCGAGCTCGTTCCCGCGCGCCGGCCATCTTGTGGTGAGGCCAGTCCGCTGATAACCGCGATACGACGCGCAGACCCGCTGGCTCTATCCGCCGCTCGCAGCAACTCGCATAAAAGTTTCAAGTTTCGTTTTACTTCTACAATCTACGCATGTGTACTTACCTTGTGACGTAGGAGCTGGTAGAGTGGCAACCGCCGCTACCACATTGGTGACCTAGTTTCGAACATGAATAGCGAAAACGAAACGAAGCCGGCGGACACACCCGTGCACGTGGACCGGGTCGGCGTCCGCGTGCCACCTTTCTACGCGGAGCGGCCGGCGTTATGGTTCTCGCAGCTCGAGAGCCAATTCGCCCTGGCCGGCATCACCGCCGACGGCACTAAATATCACTATGCCGTGGGTCACCTTGACCCGACCCACGCGGCGGAGATAGAAGACCTAATCACCTCTCCCCCCGCCACTAACAAGTACGAGATGCTGAAGGCGGAACTGATCAAGAGGTTGTCGGCATCCAGAGAGCGGAAGGTACGCCAGCTTCTTACTCACGAGGAGCTCGGCGACCGCAAGCCATCGCAGTTCCTCAGACACCTGCGTCACCTTGCCGGCCCCGGGGTACCCGAGGAGTTTTTGAAGACCATCTGGATCGGGCGGCTCCCTACCACTACCCAAAGTATCATCGCGTCACAAGCGAAGGCGCCGCTTGAAGAGATAGCCGAGCTGGCTGACCGCCTACTTGACATCGTGCCCAGCCAGCCACACGTCGCCATGACCTCGGCGGTGGACAGTCAGATCGCCGAGCTGACGCGGCAGGTGGCGTCACTAGCGGCGACGGTGCAGCGGATGGCGCGACCGGACACCCGACGCGCCCCCGACGCCCGACGCGCGTCCGGCAGGCGCAGCCAGTCAAGAACAAGATCCACATCTAATTACCGCAAGTTCCCGCTATGTTGGTATCATAACAAGTTCGGCAAAGAAGCGGCAAAGTGTGTAAAACCGTGCGACTTTGCGGAAAACGCATCCGGCAGTGCGTGAGGGCGGCCGCCGCCTGTCGCGACTTAGGCCGCATTTTTGTGACTGATAGACGAACTAAACTCGATTTTTTAATAGACACTGGAAGTGATGTGTGTGTGTTCCCTAGATTACTACTCAGGGAAAGTCGCGAACTAACAAATTTCGAACTTTGTGCCGCGAACGGATCTAAAATAAAAACGTACGGTTACATAAACCTAAACCTAAACATTGGTTTGCGTCGCGACTTTCCCTGGCGATTTATTGTTGCGGATGTAACAAAAGCTATAATCGGAGTTGACTTTTTATCGCATTTTAACTTATTGGTGGACATTAGGAACAAATGTTTATTAGACGGCAATACCAATCTGTGCACTAGGGGTTCTCTAGCAACTTTTTCGGACAATGTAAGCTCAGTAAAAATTTCATTCGGTGAAATCAGCAGCACATACCTCGACATACTGACTCAATATCCCGATATTACTCGCCCATCTGGCATACACAAAGATTCACAACATAATACTGTACATTACATACGCACTACGCCCGGACCGCCCGAGTCGTGTACACCTCGGCGGCTTGCACCGGATCGACTCAAAATCGCTAAAGCAGAGTTTGAATTAATGTTACAGGATGGTACTTGTCGCCCTTCCGAGTCGCCGTGGTCGTCTCCATTACATCTCGCACCCAAGAAGAATGGATGGCGACCATGTGGTGACTATCGGAGGTTAAATGCACGCACTATACCAGACAAATATCCAATTCGCAATATCCAAGATTTTTCACACAACCTCACCAACTGTAAAATCTTCAGCTCACTGGATCTAACCAGAGCATACAACCAAATACCAATTAATCCTGCCGATGTAAACAAAACTGCCATAACTACTCCATTTGGATTATTTGAATTTCAATATATGACGTTTGGGCTACGTAACGCAGGCCAAACGTTTCAAAGATTCATGGACGAGATGATGAGAGGTTTAGACTTTGTATTTCCTTACATAGACGATATTTTAGTATTTTCACATGATGAGGAAACACACAAAAAGCACTTACATGAAGTATTTAACAGGCTTCAAAAATTTGGTATGGTATTAAATGTGAGCAAATGCACATTTGGCTCATCAGAAATTCAATTTTTGGGTTACAGCATTTCATCAGCTGGTACTAAGCCGTTACTTGAGAAGGTGGAAGCGGTTACTACCTTTCCCACTCCGAAAACGGTAAAGGAGCTGCGGAGGTTTCTAGGCATGTTAAATTTCTACCGAAAATTTATTCCAGACTCGGCCAAACACCAGGCGCCCTTGAACGCACTCCTGGGCGGTTCAGTGAAGGGTTCTCATCCAGTCAACTTCGGCGAAGCAGAGCAGAGAGCTTTTGAGGTGTGCAAGCAAGGTCTATGTCAGGCGGCCATGCTAGCTCATCCTGACAGTAGTTTACCTCTGGCGTTAGTTACTGACGCGTCTGATATTGCAATAGGCGCAGTGTTGCAACAGCGGAAAGGAGATTCTTGGCAGCCGCTAGCATTCTTTTCGCGAAAGTTAAGTCCATCGCAAATTAAGTACTCGCCGTATGATAGAGAGCTCCTTGCCATATACGAAGCTGTCAAGTATTTTAGGTACATGATCGAAGCCCGTGAATTTACCATTTACACTGACCACAAGCCGCTTACATTTTCGTTCAGTGCACGCAAGGACAACTGCTCGCCTAGACAATTTCGTCACCTCGATTTTATCTCACAGTTCTCCACTGACGTGAGACACATTTCTGGTAAGGACAATGTAGTTGCTGACACCTTGTCACGAATAGAGGAAATCTCTCAACCCATTGATCTCAGTAGGTTAGTAGCTGCACAAAATACCGACCCGGAACTTAAAATGCTCCTCGAAGGTACAACTTCACTACATTTGAGTAAAGTTAGATTGCCTGGAGTAGACGTAGATATCTTTTGCGATGTAAGTAGTACCACACCTCGACCATATATAGTCAAGGATTGCCGACGGCAGGTCTTCGAGAGCATCCATTCTCTCAGCCACGCTGGAGCTGCAACCACAGCTAAGATGGTAAGCGATCGCTACGTCTGGCCCGGCGTCCGTAAGGACTGCCGTGAATGGGTCCGTAGCTGTCTTTCTTGCCAGCGGTCTAAAATCACTAGACACACTTCTGCACCACTCGCTTCATATGACCTTCCTCGTAGTCGTTTTCAAGTGGTACATATTGATCTTGTTGGCCCACTACCATTGTCTCAGGGTTATCGCTATTGTCTCACGTGCGTCGATCGTTTCACTCGTTGGCCTGAGGCAATACCCATCTCTGACATTACGGCCGAAACTGTAGCCAAAGCTTTGCTCAGCACCTGGATTTCCCGGTTTGGCTGCCCATCCAAGATCGTCACGGATAGAGGAAGACAATTCGAGTCATCTTTGTTTAAGTCTTTGTCGCAAATAGCGGGATTTGTCCATAGCCGCACAACTGCCTATCATCCTGCGGCCAATGGCATGGTAGAAAGGTTCCACAGGCAGCTAAAAGCGGCCATAACCTGCCACGCTGATCTCTGTTGGGTAGAGTCACTCCCACTTGTGCTGTTAGGTATCAGAACAGCGTACAAAGACGATCTTAAAACTTCTGCAGCTGAACTCGTGTATGGAGAGGCCCTCCGCATTCCAGGTGATTTCGTCCTCCCACCGAACAGTGACGACATCGACGTGACAGACTACGTAGGTCGGCTACGCTCTTTTGTCAACAATCTCAAGCCACCTCCCGCTTCACGTCATAGCGGACATCGCTCCCCATTCGTTTTTAAGGACCTTGCGACATGTACATATGTCTTTCTGCGCGATGACACTGTTGCAGGGGCCCTGAAACCACCGTATTCTGGCCCTCATGAGGTCATAGAGCGCGGCGACAAAGTTTTTAAATTATTGCTGAATGGTAAATCAGTCACAGTAACGATAGACAGATTGAAGCCTGCCTACGTTATGCGCGACACCACCACAGACACTTACACATTACCTACAAACAGTCGCCCCTCAAGCATTCCAACCACTAACACTGACATTCATACACACATAGACACACCCACGCAAAGCACGAGCCCACCTAGAGACACCAGGGCTAAGACTACTGTTACCAGGTCAGGACGTAGAGTTAGGTTTCCCCCAAAGTTAAGTTGTTATCGCCCGTAGTGACGGTCTCAGGGGGGGTGTGGTGTAGCCGTAAGTTCTACTCTGTTATTATTGTATTCTGTTATTAATTAAACGCAAGCAAAGCAAGCACGGATGGAGCCACGTCGCACTTGAGGTGCGGGGCGCGGGGGGAACCGCCCGCGCCCAAGGCCACGCGAGCTCGTTCCCGCGCGCCGGCCATCTTGTGGTGAGGCCAGTCCGCTGATAACCGCGATACGACGCGCAGACCCGCTGGCTCTATCCGCCGCTCGCAGCAACTCGCATAAAAGTTTCAAGTTTCGTTTTACTTCTACAATCTACGCATGTGTACTTACCTTGTGACGTAGGAGCTGGTAGAGTGGCAACCGCCGCTACCACAAGTTTAAGAAGGTGTGTTTTTGCGGCTGATCCCCATACGGGTATGCAATAGCCTATAATTGATTGAGCCAGTGCAAGGTGGATTTTATTTATAACGTCGAAGATCAGCACATGGCGCAATTGCTTGAATGTGTAGGTATATACGTTTTCTGACCCTGCCTGACACTACTCTGATGTGCGATTTCCAGTTTAGATTTGTATCAAGGTATATTCCTATATATCTTATGTCAATACTCTAAGGTATTCACATTTGCATGCGCTATGGTTATTGCATGTAGTTTTGTGATGCATTATTTGAATAACAGATAATGCGTCATCCACTCTTTTGTTGTTTGCAGAAAGGTTTATTTGTAGCCCATAACCAATTTGCAACTTATAAGATGTCTGCCATGCATATGTATGGTAAATATAAGATATTGTTCAGATATGTAGCAATAATGAAAATATCCAATTCTGTCAATGTATCAATCCATAAGCAAGGTACTTAAATATATTAACACGTTTATTATATCTGTTGTAGTGGTGCGCGAGTTCATGGAGGTGGTGACGATATGCACGGCGCAGACTAGCGGCCGCCTGGAGACCTTGCTGCACGAGGGCTGGTGGCAGGACACCGCCATGTACCTCATACCAGTAAGATATGCGTAATAAAACCAGGACGAGCGGTAAAATAACTAATTTATTGAACCAAAATGAAGGTATCAAATCATAATAAAATAAGTACCCACAATACTTTACAATACCTACCTCACCTGTAACAACGCACAGGTATACAAACGTTTATGATACTATCAACATTTGTAATACACATTTTACAAACAGCCCTTTATACCCGTATTAGTAGGTTCCTGACACGTCAGTTTTTGTTTGAATAGCAATTTTCGGCGATTTTCAGATGTTGAGATTAATGGCTTTATTTAAGTATTTGATTTGTAAACGAGCAGCATCTTGCTGAATTGCCTATATCACACTGTATTAAAGTTTTAGCGCGTATGCCTTGCGGTAGTGAAATTATCAGTAATTTACAGGCTATGCCGAATTGACGTGATGTATTTTTTATCATATTTTTGTCAATCCTGCATGAAATTCACTTCCTCGTCTGCCCGGCGTCTCTGTAAAATCTACAGAGTCAGTATCATTTCAGATTCGGATAGCGTGCGCTGAGCAAGTGCTAGCAATGTGCGCATTGGGCGGCGGTGGAGGGGCAAGATCTGCTCTCGTGGCTCTGGGAGAGGCTGGAGCGGCTGCGGGCGGCAACTCCGGGGCGCCAAGTGGAGCGGCGGGCGTCATAGCGGCAGGAGGGGCAAGATTGCAGAGACATGCGAGGAACGCGCAGCAGTTCCTGCAGCTGCTGCGTCGACTAGTGGCCTTGCCTGGACCTAACTCGAGGAAGTTGAATAATCTAGCTTTAGAGGTGAGTGAAACTTGGTTGTATGTTTTGTGTCTTAATATCTTTTTTAGCTATAACAGCAACCATCCCATTTGGTTATTTCGTTAGTCAAAACACGTTTAATTGTAGCTCCCGGCTATTTGTCACAATATGGCAGTCGTTAAGCCGTGTATAAGACCCTTAATGCGGTTTGAAGATTCTGCTACCTACTATAGTTTTAAAAGTTGTTTAAAATGTGAGTCGTTTTTAATATGTGTCTCCCGCGCAGGTGGCGTGAATTAGATCAGTGCGCGAGCACCCCGAGTCCCTGGACGACACGCTGCTGGAAGGACACCTGAACCTCACCAAGGAGCTGGTGGTGCATGTGCCGGCGCAAGTCAAATACCAGTACGGATCACATCCCGACCACAAGGACTCGGGATTGATCGAAGGTATACCTAGTTGATAGATCTAAGATATAGAGTGAAAGTGACAGAACGGTAATTTTCATCCCAATTTTTTTGCGTTTTGCTTCTACTTTCATCGTGCGAACAGCATAACTGTGGAACTCCTTGCCCGAATCTCTATTCCCCTTGAACTACGAGTATAATTTGTCGGTCTTCAAATCGAGAGTAAACCGGGTTCTTCTAGGCAAGCGCGCTAGATCGAGGACAATAACGTTGCTTACCATCAGGCAAGTTGAAGTCAAGCGAAAGCCTATAATCATTGAAAAAAAATATTTGCCAACTTATTCAACGGAACGGTAACCACAATTTCTTATGCCAACTTATCTATTTAGTGGCTACTGAAATCTACCGCATCTGTAATATACAATAGTGGTGTAACATTAGGCATGCAATTAAGTGCTCTTTAAAATTCACTCTTGAAGTTATGAATGATGAATATTGAAATAGAAATTTGTAGGACACACAGTGAGGTACAGAAAAAAACGACCAGAAGTAGTAGGTATGTCCAAGTAGAAGAACGTATGTCCAAGTTTACACTTGGACATACCTTTCAAAGGGACATCAACAATGAGTAATCACCCATCTCTATCTAAACAACCTACTTTACTACTTTTAATACATTTTAGATCTACAAGATTTTTAAGCTTTTTCTTTAGCTTAAGATTTCATCAAACCGTACTTCCCCCAGACCTAGACGACATAGAGCGCGGCACGGAAATCACGCCGGAGCTGCTGTGGCGAGAGAACCGCTCCGTGTGGTGCGCACGCGTCGAACCACTGTGGTGTGACTTTTGTGGCGCGACTTTTGTGGCGCCAGAGCAACCAACTACAAGCCCGCGCCGCTACTAGATGCTACTAGATGCCATTGACTGCTTGGGTAAGATTATATTGTATTGTATTTATTAAGCATTCCAAATCGTACTAACACGTGGATTCATCAAATATAAATGACTAGGTACTTACTAGTAGATGCTAGCAGCTTCGCTCGCATTAAGAAGTAGTACTTCACCCTTCTTAACCCGTTTAAAAGTGGCATCTCCTCTCTCTCTCTCTCTCTCTCTCTCTCTCTCTCTCTCTCTCAGCGGATGCCTACGTCATAACATCTACCTGCATGCCAAATTTCAGCCTGATCCGTCCTGTGGTGTGGGCTGTCCGTTGATAGATCACTATGTCAGTCGGTCGGTCACCTTTGAGTTTTGTATATTATTTTGATTAGATTTCACTAATTCTTATTTGATTTTAATGGTCTGCGGTTCGAGCTAGAAGATATTACATAAGTACGCACGTGCGGTCTATCCGGGTTTCAACAAGATATGTATTTAGCTGAGAAATAATACTGAAGCAAGCTATAAAACATCAGTAAGGTAATGACTGTTGATTACATATTGTTGTAACTACATAGTGTAATTAAATCTATTCAGAGTAAAAAGTATTATAAAAGTATTCTAGACGGTAAAACTAATTAGTGTGTGAAGTATTGATTTCTTTGTCTATACATATCTAGGTATTTTAGTGAGGAAAACTGATATGAGTGACCTTGAACAGCCTTTGTTTGACAACATTCATATAAAATGAGAAGCCGCCGTGCATAACATAACATGACGTCATGCAAGGCTTAAGGCAGCCGATACGTAAATAAAAAACTAAAAACATGATCTGCCAAAACTTTGTTTTTAAGTAACGAAACTGCGAAACTGTAATGAAATGGTTATTTATAAGAAAGACTACTAATTGTGAGAATCATAAAAACAAAATTTCAATGAAGATATATGACGATAATGATATAATTAAATGTGAATAGTTAAACTCTTGAACATATTAAAATAAATTTCTACGAATATTCATATAAGTACGATAATACACACATATTATTTTTTTCTTTCTTTTGTATTTTCTTCTTTTTTTTCCTGTTTCTTTTTCCTTTTTTTATATACTTATTGCTTTTTTTATAATATATATATATTTAAATTGTTTTAACATGTACATTTACAATATAAGGTAAGTGAGACGAGGCATACATGCTCAGCATGTATTCTCGTTTCATACTTCCCTTGTTACAATTGTATTTTTAACGACTAATCTTATCATGACTAATATACATACATAGGTATATATATATATATATATTTGCTGTAATCTGTGTCTGTCTATGTATTTTTTATGTATTCTACAAAATACATTTAAATACATAATTTTCATATTCTAATTAGTTTTATGTACAATGTATTTATGTTTGTTTATATTTATATTTTTTACATGGTTATGTACAAGTTTCTACAATACCTAAGGTACTAAATGATGAGTCTACATTGCATCGAACGTGAAACTGAAAAAAAATTGTTATCCAATTTTAAATCTAAACAAGTAAATACCATACAAAATGTAATTGTTCTTATTTTCTTCTCTCTTTATTATAGTAACGTTTGTATGTAGTTTTATTATCTGGTCACATGTTATAATTAAAGAAAACAAGTATTGTTGAATTAAAAAAAATATTCTGTAGGTTCCATTTTTGTATACAAGTAACATTTTTAAAGCACATACATTTGAGTGGTGCACACAACTATAAACATCTATACATATCTGATATTTAGTAGGTATACAAACTTAATAAGTTAGGACAGCCTAGATCCTCTAAATTAATTATTCTTTCTACACTCCACTTAATTTTTTCTAAGCCTTTGACATATATACGAGTATGTTTGTTTTTTAAAACAGTTCTTACAATATCTTTATGTTCTTCGTACGGTAAATATCCTTCTCTCCAAAATATTTTTCTGTTTCGTTCAATCCATTTAACTCCTTTTTTTTTTCAGTGTCAGTCAGATCACAAAATGCAAAAGCTGGTTTGAATAAGAGATTTATTAACTGTGTTCCAGATATGATAGCTATTTCTTTTATTATGAATTAATTATGATCAGTTTTAAAGCCTTGTAAATCTACTATGACATTCATGACAATTTACGAATAATATTACTCAATGGCTTATACTCCACAAGTCTATCGTTTATAATTAAACAATAAGCAGCGGTGTTATCTGGAAATTCCACGGATGTTTCTATTTCCAATCTGACGTCCACTGGACCAGAAAACACTTTGTCTCGAACAGTCTATTACAAATAATGGTGCTTTCTTTTTTCTTTAATTTTTATTAATGTCTAACAGTGGATCTGTTGGAACCTTGAAGTAAGACTGACCAAATTTAACATAGAGTTCATATAACTGTATTTGTTTTCGTTAAATTTGATGTTAAGTGATTCATAGGGATAATACAGAGAATTTAAAAATAATGTTACATTTGTTAAATTGCAGTGATCGAATATAGTGGCATCTTTCTTTTTGATTTTTTCTATTACTTTGCAAACCGAGTATGACATACCTACGTTTTTCTAATTGCGATGCGGTCAACAGACCAATAATGTTTTGTTGTTTTAGGGAGTAATGGATGTTCATACAGATCCCAATTTCTAAAAGCTATTTGTATAGGCTTATCTTTTTCTAAATATTTGAGTAAAGATATTCTTTCTCAATCAGACACTTTTATATGCGGCATCCGCCATTGTACTTTTTGTATATTTATGTCAACTACTTTGTCTTTACTCAGACAAATACCTACTATTTAAATTTGTATTGGTCCTGTTTAATATTAGTTCATGCTTGCAATTGATAATAAATTTTTCATAATCTTCTGCAAAGCCCAGTATTTTATTGAGGGGTATATTAAAACTGAAATTACCATCATGAATTTTGATACCATTTAAATCCCAACCCCACGCTGCTGCAGTTTTACTTTCACCTTCATTCATGGAAATGTATGATTTCATCGTCGTAGTTATCCCTACATTTCGATTACGATCTATTTCAATTCCGTTAAGTTCATATCGAATATCTTGAAACAAAAATGCTGCGGGATTATTCGTAAAGCTAAATGGTTCTTTGACAATAACATCTTTGACTAACACTTTAGCATACCCTTCAATATACAAGAAACTGCCTGAAGGATGTACCTACATATAATATCTTGTTGATTGAT
Source organism: Macaria notata (assembly GCA_927399415.1). Taxonomy (NCBI): domain Eukaryota; kingdom Metazoa; phylum Arthropoda; class Insecta; order Lepidoptera; family Geometridae; genus Macaria; species Macaria notata. Next base: position 6,866,150 of record OV656725.1, on the reverse strand, counting down.
AGAAATTCGGATTTCATCATTTTCTTTGTAACTGTTGCTGTATGGATTATACGTGTGGATTTCATAACCCTCGATAGAGTTATCAAATTGCGGCAAAGCATTAACTTGAAGAACATTCATGTTTTGAATCCAAGAGATCGAAGAAATTTTTTATTTTGCTTTGTAATTTTTATTGTATTTCTAACACGTTGTCGTTTCAAGACAGCTTGTGGTGAACTATTAATCTTAGATTTAGTTTTTGAAGTTATACTCTTACCAGTACTATTAAATACAATCATTTTAATTTTCCCAAATGAAGACACGTTTGTATATCTTCTTCTCCAAAATTAATCGTATTTCCTGCTTGATCTACAATCTTTAATGTGATCGATGATATGTTATTGTTGGTAGCACGAAAATAGATGATGTTTTTGGGTTTTTCAAGAAATCTAAAACCTGGTGGGACGTTTGGTATAAACTCATATATTATGTGAGAAGTTAATCCGTTAGTATATGAACCATGAACCAGATCACGATCATAAAAATATCCGTTATAGTACCCACGATACAAGCGTTTGCTTACTATAGGGCTAAATGGCCCTGTGTGTTATTTCCTGAAATTTTTAATTTTTTGTCACCGGTTTGGTAATACTAGCTGTGCTTTTACGGAAGTAGCTGCCCAAAACAAAACCGCACTATTTGTAATGATTAGCTTTCGTTTGCTTCATTATGTATTAAAGTTTTCCCATTCCAGCCTAGTCAGCCGGATAAGTTCCCGGAGCCGGTGTCGAACGGGTCTGCGTACGCGCCGCCCACCTCGCCGCAAGCACACACTCCGTTCGCCAACAACACTACCTTACAAGGTAACTAGCATCTGTCTTATGATGAAACTAGAGGGTGCACGCGGCTTCGCTCACATTGCGAAGTAAAACTTGCATCCTCTATTTCACCCCTTTAAAAGTGGCATTTCCAAAAATCCTTTCTTAGCGGAGGCCTATATTATAACATCTACCTTCATTCCAAATTTCAGCCCAATCCGTCCAGTGGTTTGGGCTGTGCGTTAATAGATCACTATATCAGTCAGTCAATCAGTCAGTCACCTTTGAGTTTTATATACCTATATATAGATATACATTTTAAACTTAAAACCCTATCTTATCAATAGTGAAGCGCCCGTAGCACAACTGGCAGAGGCAATCGAATGCGATCACCAATGTAAAGCAAAGGTCGACGCGGTCAGTCCTTGGATGGGTGACCAAAAAGTGGCATCCATTTTGGGCGCTTCCGTGGGTTATCACGTTAAATTTTAGATCCCGGCTGTTGTCATTGGCATTTTTTAAGCCATGTCAGAGGCTTGATAAAATGTCGACACCAAAGTTGGCCACTCTCATTCGATAAGAAGATCAGTAGGTGCGTATTGCCTTTTAAAAAAATTAAAATTCAGTGTATCCACCTTCCGATGATGGTCCAGATTATTTGTTCTTTTTGGCCAGAGTGACTTTACCAAGAGCCTTTTAGTTTGTTACACAACCTGGTATTTCACAGATCCATCCCAACAGTGCAAACAGTAGTCCATGCACGGCCAAACTTGTAGGTAATACGAATGTATGGCATAACTGTAACTGTAACTTTGAGCAGTCTCTCCAATAAGTTATTTTTTATTAAATTATGCTGTCCCACTCCTGGGCAAAGGTCTCTCAATAAAGCTTACTTTTCCTAACTTACGTTCACCATTACTTACTAAAGGATTCCTAATCGAGTTTCTGTGGCCTTATTCCTGAACGTGGAGCCGCATGGGCGCCAGCGGCATGGAGGAGGAGCCCCGCTCCCCCCTGTGCCGATCCGCAGGCGCTGCGGCCGCGGCGGCGGACCTGCTGCTGGTACTGGTGCACGACTGCGTGCCCAACATGGCCGCACTCGTGCATCTTATTGAGCAGATGTTTTATAGAGGTATGTGCTAGTTCTAGTCCATTTTTCAATTGATCAATGGCTGCTGCTTTGACAGCCCCTGCCAAAGAGCTGAGCTCACATTTTCATGAAGTACAAAAGAGCTTAATATGTAACTAAAACGGTTTTCACTCACGTGTAATTCATGTATGTTGTTTGCGCGTTTCGGGTGTAGGTACCTAATGAAACCCATCGTCAGAACGTGCGTTCTGGGATTTTGTATATTGTTAAGATGTTGCTTAACATCAGGCAATTTGTAGTCAAGCGTGAGCCTATTTTATTAAAAAAAAAATCACTTAAATTACAACTTCAAAATAGCACCAGAATTGGTCCAGCCATTGGATAGTTATGATTCCGTAAGTAAGCCATACACCAAACTTATAACACTCTTTTTTTCTGTCTAGTTCTAAAATGTAGTACAACAACGTATATCCTATGAGACAGTTAAATCCTTCTTAATAATCCATTTTTTTTACAATTAACGGTTGCCGTAGCAACGCGTCCCTTGTTTACATTATCAACTGCTGTTATTATGACAAACTAGTACTTATAGAAAAACATTGAGAAAGCCTGTGAACTTGTTTTTAATTTATTTCTATAATATATGGGTTAAAACGAAATAAAACTGGTAAGTTCTATCTCAATACTCATTCTGTTACCGAAACTATATATATATAGTCCTCCTTGGCGTGTCCACCAATAGCGAATCTCGACTATTTATCTTTTTTACCAGTAGTTACCCAAACTATCTAAGTATTAAAAGTAACCGGTTTCTTCTAGGCAAGCGCGCTAGATCGTAGATTACAACGTTGCTTAACATCAGGCAAGTTGTAGTCAAGCGTGAGTCTGTCCAGTCTGTCCAGGATTCTTCAAATCTTGAGTTAGTAGGTATCTTCTAGGTAAGCGTGTTACACCCTAGGCTGCAGCAATGCTTAACATCAGGCAGGCTGTAGTCAAACGTAAACCTATCCCACGTAAAAAAAAACAAAGTTATAATCTACGATCTAGCGCGCTTGCCTAGTAGAAACCAGCATATAATGCAGATGATAACGCGACGCAACATGACTAAATGAATTTTATTGCAATTAGCTCGATCAATCACAAGATAAGAGTATGTTAGTTAGATATTTGATAAGTACTTGAATATTCGCGTTGGTGTTTATCAAAAAATATATGATTTACTTACTGATTTCATTACAAATACAAAAAGCTTTTATTGGGCCAAAACAATATTACATCTAGGTAACTACAATAAGTATGTCTTAACGATACAGAATGTTTAATAGTCTGTACCTGTGTTGTGTTGCACCTTGCAGTAGGTCTCATAAGAGCCTGAAGCGCCATTGCAGCACATAAGCGGAATACTTACTTATTATTAAATTAATATTAAATAAGTGTGATTACTTAAGTTGCGGATAATAAGTCGATTAAGGAGAATTATTCTTATACGTATTTTTCTTTTTGAAGTTCATATCAAGTCGCCTGAAGTGACACTCAAAAGCTCAAGCGACTGATGTTTATGGTGATTTAAAAATATCACTTATAAATTAAAATTTCATTTAAATAGTATACAAAAATACCAAAGTCCTAGGTTACAAAAAGAAGGTGTCTAGTTCTTAGTAGGCACAAAAAATTATATAATTTGTTAGTGTTATGTTTTATTAAAAAAAACTGACTGACAACTATTTTTAAAACTACCTAGTCTAGCTATAACCTTAAATAATAATAATAATGATAATAATAATAATGTCTTTATTTCAGGCAATAAACCCATATAAAACTAAAATATTACAAAATGCTGATAAAACTTAAACTAGAACTAGATACAATAAATAAAATAGTATATCACATCATTTGCGGTTTTTACTCTGGTGTACAGAGATCCAGGATCGATAAATGGGACTGTAAAAATCTTCGGACAGGCACTGCAGTATACTATTATTCGATCGCCGTATTGCTCCCCAGAAGGAAGCAATACGGGATCGAATAACCGCAAAGAAGTCAGGAACCCGTGCATCAGTAAACATGCCCGACGCGCTGCAATATCTGGGCTTTCTCATAAGGATGCGAAATGCGTCATTATATTGCACCCTTATGGTATGGTACGTACTTCTGGTATATTCCGTCCAGAGCTGGCACGTGTATAAGCACATACAATAAGCTTTGAACAGAGTAACCTTCACTTCGTCAGAACATTTTGCGAATCGGCGCGCGAGCATGTTACATCTGATGGACAGGTTCCTTCTCTCTCGTTCCATGTCCAAGTCATCTTTCATTGCATCGGTCAATATGTGTCCCAGGTACCTGAACGACTCTACAACCTTCACTGGTGATCCTGCCAAATACACATTGGGAACAACGTCCGGACCTTTTCCTGCTCGAAACACTAACATTTCTGTTTTTGCTACGTTGTACTTCAACCCATGTTGGGTAGCAAATCTTTCACAAACAGTTAGTAGTTTTCGTAATCCGCCGATAGAGGGACTCAGAAGCACCATATCATCGGCGTAACTCAAGTTATTAACACATATGTCACCAATATGGCACCCGACCTGGGTGCTTCTCAATTCCTCTATCAGGTTGTTGACATAGAAATTGAAAAGGTCCGGAGACGTTAACCCACCTTGGCGGACCCCGCATTCCAGCTTGTACTCGCTGGAGGTCGTGTCGCCCCATCGCACTACATTTGTTTGGCTTCCGTACCAGTATTTGAATATCCTGACTACCTCTTCTGGGACCTGAGTCGCTGATAGTTTATTCCAGAGTATATTGTAGTTCACTAATTCGAATGCGCGACTGAGATCGAGGAAACAGGCATAAACAGATGTATCTCGAGTGGTATAGTAACGCACCGTGTGTATTAAACTGAAGATGGCCAAATCGGTAGACAAACCTGGACGAAAACCAAACTGCGCATCATCTATATGTAAGTTATTCACCAGTAAAGGCTGCAACAATCGCTCAAATATCTTGCCTATAATAGTCCCCAAGGATATTGGTCGGTAGTTAGTAGCACTACTTACTTTGCCCGTTTTGTTTTTAACTATCGGCACCACGACAGTTTGCATCAGACTTTTCGGCAAGTAAGAATATTTGATACACTGGTTATACAAGTTGGCCAGTGTTTCAAATATTCCTTCTCCCGCGCATAAAATATGTTCAAGGCTTAAGCCGTCGTGGCCGGGCGATTTACCGCGTTTCATGTTGCAAGCAGCTTTAGCCACATCTTTGGCACTAAATCGAACACAATTTATTCCACAGATGTCGCCGTTCGGTGTCACATCAATCGCCTCCGCCTGCAACTCGGGCTGTACTTTAAATTTATGCGCAAATAACTCCGCTATATCCCTAGGGTCCTGGACGCCGTCAACCGTCACTGGCAGAGTATTCTTATGATTTTTAGTTTTAGTTCCGTTCCAAAATTTTATAAAGTTTTTATCACGCCTATGTTTTGCTAATATATCTAACTGTATCTTCTCTTCATTTACTTGGCACCATTTTAGTTTATTTTTAAATTCTCGACGAGATTTTACCATATTTGTATATATTTCGCCAGATGACGGCTTTCCGGCAAGAATCCAGTTATTAAAATAGATGCGAGCATTCGCATGATATGATTTTATATGGTAATTCCATCCAGTTATCTGTTTCTTTCTCCGTACACCAGAGGGCAGAACCGCGCTTTTTCTAGCCGCATTTTGTAACACATCTACAATACTTAAATAACTACTATTAATAAAATGTAAATGATCATTAAAATCTAGGCACTTATTATTATTATCACAGTCAATACAGTCAATTTTCGTATATATATCACATAAATATTTATTACATTCTAGAGAGTACATTTCTACCCGACTAGACGTTCGCGCACCCCACAAAATACCCCGCAAAGGATTTGTGTCCGCACATAGACTTGTTTTATTACATAACTCGCCAATATCACAAGTAACAATTAACGGAAAGTGGTCCGACCACAGCACGTCGTACATTATACTTATAGAGCGGATCGAGTCAAGCGCAGCCCGGGTGGCCACGCAGTGGTCGAGCCATCGGCAGCAGCCGTGTGCCTCGCTCACGTACGTGTAGCTGTCCTGGCTGAGCCTGGCCCGGTCCGCCCATGTCCAACATTCCTCGTCACAAAAATTTTGTAATTCAACTCCAAAAATAGAACTCGGGTGAGAATTAAAGTCACCTACAATATAGGCTACTTGTATCTGATGCTCCTCTATAATTGTACTTACATTAGCGAGTATATCGGTAAATTCTACGATATTTTCAATATCATTTTGAGGCATGTACACTGAAAATACCAAAAAAGACTTCATACCGACAGTAACATGTATGGCAGCCAGCCTATTGCTGACACAATCCACTACATTAACTTGACTAAACTTGGACTTGTTCCATAATATCGTCAAACCGCCGTAAGGCCGCCCGCGCAGCACCCCCGCGGAGGTATCTACTGATGATTTGGCAAAACAATCAAAACCAACATCAATATCACAAAATGAATCTAATTCGTGCGGCAACGCCCATGTCTCTTGCAAACATACTATATCGTTACTTTTACAAAGAGTCCGAATGGCTTGTATGCTACGCGTATAATGTTTACAGTTAAAAGAAACTATAGAAAAAGTTGTATTGTTGTGCCTATCCATATTAATTTCGATTGCTACGGCCATAGTGCGGGCGCGAATAATCGCGGTACAATCTATATTTAACGCCCACGGGCCAGAAGTCGTTACTAAGGAACAAGTCCAACTTACTTCTTAATATTGTCACCTTAAATGAATTAAAGTCCGTCTCATTTTGTTGTTTTAAAAGTTCGATGCTACGGCATTCCTGTCCTCTTATTAAATATTAAGTTTATCATAATTTTACGTAATACAGACATAACTATAGAATATATACTTAAAAATTATTCTTTGTTACTGCAACCTGTTTACATTTGGACAAATTTGCTTCAGAATAATGTAGGTTTAAGCTGAGCATAGACTAGATCATTTCCTCGAGCGTTCCTGTCTCATAATTCTTTATATTTCAAATCATAGGGACAATCCATAAAATTAAAAACATATTATATATATGTTTAATGTATTGACTAGGTACTTGTTTTAAAACACCAATTCTTAATATAATCCAGTGTTAAGGATTATCCACAATCGCTTGTACAATGATATTCGTAATGTATCGTAGTTCTGACGAATGGTACGATACAGGTAAAAGCTCTGTAGCCAAAGCACACAGGTAAAAGCTTGGTATCTTATTTCAGAGCGCTATTCAAACAACTCTATTCGGCATTCTAAATAGAGTAATGTTACATTTACAAAATTATTTATTTATTTATAAGGCACACAACACAATACACAGAAAATACATGAGTAACAGCAAAACACATTAAAGGTAATGTAAAGTAATCCATTCTTTGCATCAAACACATGCGTGCACAACATGATTATAAACAGATTCAAAATTCAGTAAATTAATGCATAATCAAATTAAAATTATGCATATACTACGATACTTATGGCAGTTACAGTTATTTGTAAATTTGTAAAATTATTGTTTTTATCATTAGTGTAATTAAAATTGTCATCATTAGTGTAATTCGTGTCCGGTTCCGGTTAATTATAATAAATAAATGAATTTGAATTTACATTGGTTCCAGTTAAGCGATGGCAAGTGGCGACCGCAAGCGCCCCGCCCCCTCCAAGCCCAAAGGCCCCTCGAAGCCGCTGAAGGGGTCCAAATGTCCCCCTCGGTTCGTGACCCCTGCGCGTGCGCAGCCCGGCCTGCCGTGGATGCCGCGCGCCGGGTATGACGACGAGCTAGAAAGGGACAGCACGCTGCTCAGAGCCGCTAAGAATTATTATCCTGAAGGTATGTCTGAGTTCTTATAAACCTATTCAGGGACTTAAAGTCTAGGGTTAATAAATACCTTATAGATAAGCGTGTTACGTGCTACACCCTAGGCTGCAACAATGCTTAACATATGGCAGACTGTAGTCTAACGCAAACTTATCCCACGTAAATAAATACTATTAGTTCGAGCTATAACCTAGTAGTATACCTGTAACTAAGAATATCAGGTACTATGTAGAACCCAGGTAAAGGTAGGTTTTTTTAAATGGCGGCCAAATTCATTCCATTCTGTAAGCGCAGATAAATTAATTTAGCCGCGATTTTAAAACCTATATTTGATAAACCAGGTTATAATAGAATCTAAATTACACAAGAATAATTGTAAAGTTCTAGTACTTATTTTCATTCATACACCTATCTGTAGGTATTTATATCACATATATTTATAACATGCATTTGACGTAAACACATCAATATCAGCCAAATAGATTTAAAGATAAGAAATGTACGAAGAAATACTTAATTGATAAAGGCTAATTAGACCATTAATTATTTTATCCTGATTACGCTAATACGCGTAGGTACGCTTAATTTATCATTCTAGTGTAATAAGTGCATGCAAACTATTTTGTTATGAATTTATGACTGAAGAGGATTTTGTCGTAATTTTTTATCTTTACGAAATTAGACATCATAGATTTGATATATCAGCTAGGTATGACTCTTGCAAACAATCTATTTTATGTTATCATTTATCTACTTTAAGAAAGTATGTCAATCTGACGACATGAGTCGCAGAAAGGAAGGACTTCCACACATACATAATCTATAAAAACTGCCAAATAAACGAATTCTGAAATTCGATTCAAGGAGGGGTACAGACTGATCCTCCTATGGAACGTGTCCTATCATTCTGATATAACAATACATACTTTAATAAATTCGTACGAGAGTGTAGGAAATTTGCAAACCATCTGAAGGACCTAACTTGGGTGATCGCGAACGAATACCGCAGCACACTGAGCCACAAGCGCTTCAAAAGTAGGTGAATGATACTTTTTGATACCCATCTAAAATTGGTTGACTTTGTCGAGAAAACAAGTTTTCTCTATTTCGTGTGTTTAACAGATTCGAAATGAAACACCAAAATCGTTTTAACTAACGAAAATCGTCCGCAATTTTATTCATCAAGATGTTTGTAGGATTTGCGTTACGTTTCAGAGTGAAAACGTTCCGAATTAATAAATCACCCTGCTGATGTACAGTTTCTATGTACTGATCGCATGGTATGTGTGACAGGCGAGAGCGAGGGCGGGTGCAGTGAGTTCCCGCCGCTGATGCTGCGCAAGTCATGGACGCGCGGCGTACCCTACCGGGACGGATTCGACCACGTCAAGCCTTCCAACTCTACAGGTATATACCTACTATGCACCTATGTAATATCATGACTGATCACGAATTTGAACATAATGTAATAGGCATAGGTATGTACATATGGCTGTAGCATATCTATTTATTTATCTAAATATATAAAACTCAAAGGTGACTGACTGACTGATATAGTGATCTATCAACGCACTGCCCAAACCACTGGACGGATCGGGCTGAAATTTGGCATGCAGGTAAATGTTATGACGTAGGAATCTGTTAAGAAAATATTTTTGGAAAAGCCGCTTTTAAAGGGGTGAAATGGGGGTTGCAAGTTTTACTTATTAATGCGAGCGAAGCCGCGAGCATATACTAGTTTATTTATATATGCTGTACACAATACAAAATTACATTTTGGAACTTATTATATCTCAATCTTAACACGAAAAATATCTAACTAAAAGTCTAATATGGATCACCTTACATTGTAAATAGGTATTTACTTAGCGATCATGCTTCGTCTTAGACCGCAGAGGTGCTTAGCATCAGGCAAGCTGTAGTCAACACGTAAAATGTACGGAATTTAACACTGCAAAGCCTTAATGTTATTTAAAAAATAAAATAAAACTTATTTATACATTTTTGTGTTTGCATTGTTATTCTGCGCCAATTATAACCATCAGTTTACACAAAATTGCAATCTCACAAGTTCTTGTATTCATTTTTCATTAAGTAGGTACATTTTATCTATGTACTTGACAATTTTATAAACTTGATTTTATATGGAAATAAGAAACAGGAACAATATTGCGCATATATTTATTGGTCTGTAATGCTACTCTGCTTACGGAAAAGGATTCTGGGCTGTACGACACAGGCAAGCTTAGTGTACTCGTAAAGCTCAGTGTACACCTCCACCAAAATTGTATACCTTACATTTTACTGTTAATGGTGTATTACTTGTACACAATTTAAAGGAACAATAAACAAATAATAATTATTATTGTTTCCTCGCAGGCAATTGCTACACCCCATCCTCGAAGACTATGCGTGTGGTCAACATGCCCCCCAAGCGCCGGCCCCCCGCCAAGTTGTTCGGCCCCCTCAGTGACACCGGGGAGATGCAGTTCCCCCCTCTGAAGCCCTACGCGCTGCGGGAGAAAGAGAGGCTCGAGGCGATAGAGAGGGAGAGGAAGAAGGCGAGTCTACCTAAAGGTATATTTCTATTCAATTTCTGCCTAAAGGTTTGGCTGGCTGGGTTAGGCAGAAAAAGGGGATATGCACAATAAGCCCAAGTGATGGATGCCCGTGCAGGACTCTTCGTCCCCTTTTGTTTGTTGGTTGCATAAAAAGCTTTTTAAACACGTCATCGTACATCTTCTTAGTTTTGATGTCAATACAATAAAATACATAAGTTGTAGGTATATAACTTGGTTTTGTAAGTACAAGATGGCGGCTACGGCATGATTACGTTCTATTTTTGTTCCAATACTAATTTGTCGTAGTGTATGAAGTAGCTTGATTAACACCACCACATGTGATGTACACCATAATTAAAATCGTATTATTTTTATCAAGTTCCTCTTAATCTAAAAACTGCTGAATCGTGTTCTGTTATCTATTTAAAGTATTCTTACCGAAACATTTTTTTTCGAATATCTTCTGTGTACATATTTTTGTCCCTCTTCAGCTTTTTTATATGTATTAGAAGATATGAACGTGGATTATATCTCCCCCAGGTCTGGTCCTGCTGGAGGACCTGGTGTCGGGCGCGTACGAGCGACGCAAGGCGGAGGCGGCCGCGGCCAAGCGCAAGCGCATTGAGAAGAAAAAGCAGGAGAAAGCGGCCGCGGAGCAGGCGGCCAAGGATGCGCTGGCTAGGTAAAATGAATGAATTGAATTATCTCAGCAAATTAACATTGCTCAGTAGATTTCTAGATAGAGGCAGTGGCGTAAAGTCTTACCGTGTACTGAGGTCTAGGCGGGAATTGCGAAGGAGTATCGCTCGCTTGTCCGAGAAATCCGCCCTTTTAGAGACGAAGGGACATCGTGGTAGGGTTTAATCCAGTTAGTGTAGTGGAGTCTTTTTAGTTCCGAGCCCGACATACCCCGCTGCCCACATGGATTTAACAATCCATAGATCGAAGGTTAAAACCAGCCGCATCCATTTTTGTACATTTCATACCCAGACGCCTGGCCAAGCTGCAGTTCACCGAGCCGCGCGACCCGGACGAGCAGAAGCTGGAGATGCTGCGGCTGACGGAGGCGGAGCACTACCGGCACATACACCCGGACGATGTGAAGCGGATCAACTACTATTTGACTGTTGTGAGTAACAATCATTACTCATACGACCCGCTGTCATATCCGTGTTGATATCCTGGTTCGTATGAGAATAGCCAACTTGGGTGACGAGAGTTTTCCGCCCTCTGACGTAACGTTAATCCTATGTGCGAATTGAGTTTACACTTTGCACTTAACCATAATTCGCCCGATAAAAAGCACATTATGTGGCTACCTGGAAGAGATCGCTTATAGCGATATGGCCGCCACTTGTATTACTAGTATAAGTTAAGTTTAATTTCTTACTTTGTAATTTACTATTGTGTGTTGCAATAAACAATATCTATTGATCTATTTTATCAATCAACCGTTCTATGATCATGTTTCCCAGTAAGAATCGGTTCACTCATGCTAAGAGGCTCGCTAATTGAAGAACACGGGTAACAGGTAGATTGTGTAATGTCTAATTTGACATTGACATTTGCCACCTCCCCAGTCCCTGTCAGAGCGTCACATGCCAACATTCCCCGTGGAGCTGTACCGGCGCGCCAAGCAGGTGGTGGACAAGCAGACGGTGGCCATCAAACGCCGCCTTCTCTCTCTCACATACCAGGCATGCGTGCGCCAGAGCGAGGCAGATATACGCGAGTTTTTCGCCATGGCTATGAAGCGGTAAGATTTGTCTTTGGAGCTGATAGATGCTTTGACTTGGTGTAGTCTCATTAGACGATAGTTGGAAAATAAATCAAAATCATTGTCCTTTTAAGTTTTCTGTCCGTGAGTGTAGTTATACAAAGATATGTTACAATGTCTCTAAGTTTTACTATACACCCTCATAAACTTAGTTAACTTACTTAGCTGACTTAAATTTGTATTTCAAATTACTTATAAGTATGCGCCAAAAGGTTCAGCATTAAGAAACTTTACTTTTAAAGATGTCATATTAATTCTTCAGCTGCATCCTGAGCTACATCCTAGAGGACCCGGCGGAGCGCGAGCGGCTGCACATCGCGTTCCTGCCGCCCCTGTGGCCCTCGCACACGGTGCGTGCGCCCGTGCCCTGGCACATACCCATGAAGCTGGCCACGCAGGCCATGTACTACAGATACTACGAGGGGAACCCCATACTCATAGAACTCAGGAGGATCTGGCATGAGAGGTACAATATTTTGGTTGCAAGTGTACCTACTTAGAAGCATTAGTAATATCATCCTAGGTTCAATACAAAAAAACAACTTAAATAAAACATTTCTGGACGAAACTAATGATAGAAGTGGGTCCAGAGTAAAATTTTATGCTGCTGCCTGCACTAAACGCTTCCAAAACTTGAGTCTACAAAACATAAAATCCAAAAAAACAGTCAGAAGAAAACTTATGACTGTACTGAGGCATATTCACATACAAACCTCTTCGAATAATGTAACTCATTAGTAAACTACCGTCATTTCCCCACAGATACCAGAACATGTTGATCTGCGACATGAACAAGATGCAGGCGGAGGTGCCCTTCCCCCACTACCCGGCGGAGTTCACGGAGCGCCTCAACAAGCTGTGTGCGGAGACCAGGGCCGAGCTCATGGACAACTGGATTATAGACGTGGCAGACACCATGGTGAAGATGCGCAAGCACTGGCAGGTATACGTGTCCAAGAGGAAGAAGGAGAGCACCTTCCAGGTGGAGGAGTTCTTTAGGTGAGACAAGCACTGTATATTTTTAATTTTCACGTATTAAAACGGAATACCTCTCTATGTCTATACGTAAGTTTTGTGTGCGGTTTTTCTTTGTATTTTACTGAAAATGACGAAGTTTTTAAATAGTATAGAATCGAATAAAATTTAAATGGTATTATGTTTTCAGGTGTATTCACGGTTTGATGTCGAGACAAGTCCGTGATCTCGTGGAAAGAAGTATCAAGCATTTCGCCGCATACTTTTCTTACTATCAGGTCTGTTTGATTCTGTTGTTGATTGTGGCATTCCAACCATAAACACAATTTTTAAACTTGTCAATTGGTATAAAGATAAAACTTGAGTGTATTCTGGTTAAAAGTGCCATATCTTCGACTTTATTGTCGCCTTCTATCAGTGGAGGTTCAGCCTTATATCATGAAAAAAATGTATTTTACAGGAAGGCAACAAATACGAGGGTCCTTACCGCGACTACACGTTCATAAAGACGCCCCTGCTCCGCATCAAGGTGGTGGGTCACCCTGGCACCACCGACATCACGTTCGACCCACCGCTCAACGCCACCAAGGTGCTGGTGGGGCGCTGGTTCTACTCCATCATCAACGTCAACTACCAGCTGCCCAGCATCGACGCGGTCATGTATCCAGGTCAGTCGGGTAGCTAAAATATTGAAAGAAAAACCGCATTTATTTTATAAAATCTTGTAGTCTTCTTTTTGTCTTGCTTCTGTTTGTTTGTTCACGTTTTCCCACTATGTGAGGTCGGCACAATATGTCAAACATTACTTTGCAGAAATCCATTGCAGATGAAAAGTATGGAAAATACATTTGAAGAGGATGCCTCGAATTGGACTGATGTTTAAATAACGTCTGAAAGTTTTATTTAATTTGATTCATGTCTGTAGGTGTCGCGCGGCCGCAACCATTCCTGATGGGCGTGTTCCCAGACGAGGAGTACATGGTTGACCTGATCAACTCCTCAATCAGGCATCTCAGCGCCAACCGACCAGGACCTGTCAACTTCCTTGATACATATGAAGAATATTACTTTGTACTGGACGGAACTGCTGAGAGAGATCTCAAGGCGTTCTTTGCATTGGAACCTCCCCCTTATCTCAAGGTATTAAAAGTCATATTTTCTAAAAAATTAAGAATCAACTCGATATCAAAGTTCAATACAATTACTTTAACAATAATGAATTCATTGTAATTCCTTTTATTTTTCTAAATATTCTTGGCCAAACATTTGTACATGTACCCATTAGATGTCTGAATCACCATAACCAGGATTACCAAACTTACTAAATCAATACCATACACGTCCAAGTAATATTGATTCTAGGATTTTTCGAACCGCATCTACGAGTACGAGCGTCTGCGCGACGAGATCCTGTTCCTCCGGCGGGACATCCCCCTCAACATGATCATGTTGGACTGCGCGCCCATCAACGACGCCATGTGGGACATCGTCAACGGACTGCGGAGCTACATTGTGGAACACTTCATACTCGTCAACAGGAAGTGGAATAGAGGGTGAGCCTGAGTAGCGTTAGTATTGATTGGTTGGTTTTAAGACTTTTAAAGAGGTGAAAGAAAGAAAGAAAGCATTTATTTTGACACACAGGACACAACAATATAAAAACAAAAATGTTGAAAAAACAGATTGAATACAATGTTATATGCGTAACATTGATATATCCCGTGCGTCAAAAAAGGTCATACCTCAGCATTAATGCTGCAGATTACTCTACAGCGATAGAGAGATACTGATTTTCTGATATGGCCCTTTGAGACGCGCGAGGTCAAGACTTAATAAGACAGTGTGTATTTGTTTCTCTATCTAGTCTTACAACTGTAGTTTGGGCTGTCTCCGGTAGTCCTCAGCGATAAAGCGTCGTTATCGTATCTTTGGTCAGTTATTCAACGAGTACTGTAACAGAACTTTGCATTGCCGGTGTGTTTGCTGATGCTGTAGAAGTATCTTACAGATACAACCGCCAACAAATGGTTATTCCCAAAAATATCTGATTTTTCCTGTTTTGCCCAGCATCTGCAACGTGTACGAGGAGATGGCAGCGCGCGCGTCCGAGACACCGGAGAGCACGGCGCAGCTGGTGGAGCTGATCCAGTATATCTGCGACTGCCGCGACTGCGCCATGTTCGACCTGCGTGACAAGGCGCGCACCACCGCCGAGCACGTGCTGTTCCTCATGCAGCACGCGCACCTGCACTGTGAGACACTACATCTAAATATATTAAACTCAAAGGTGACTGACTGACTGATATAGTGATCTATCAACGCACAGCCCAAACCACTGGACGGATTGGGCTGAAATTTGGAATGAAGGTAGATGTTATGCCGTGGGCATCCGCTAAGAAAAGATTTTTGGAAATGCGACTTTTAAAAGGGGCGAAATAGGGGCTGCAAGTTTAACTTCTTAATGCGAGCGAAGCCGCGAGTACCCTCTAGTTGTATAGGTAGTAATAGTATATGCAAACTGGAACCGCTAAGTCTCATATCTTTTGTCTTAAACTCTACTTACCAAGCGTTTGAATCACGCAATCGCAAATGTCATGACGACCCGCCTTCTTTGCGATGGGTCTGAAACTTCGCCAAGTGTTTCAAAAAGTATAACTGTATTAACTATATAGTTAATCTTTTTCAGTTTCTTATCTCGGTAGATACCTTCCCAAACACATAAGTAAGTTATCGATTCGAAGAAATACTTGGATAACTTTGCCATATACGTTTTGATAACTGAAAATATTAACCCTGAAATATCCTGCTTTTTCACCCGATGTCCCCAGTCGAGGACATAAACCTGAACACGCGCGTGTTCCTGTGGCCGCACGACATGGAGGAGACCATCGACCTGACCATCAAGACCCTCACCACCAAGAAGTCCATGGCGGAGGACAAGCTACGCAGCCGCAAGGCCATCTTCGAGGAGAAACTCAAACGGCACGAGAAGGATCTGGAGACCTTCCGGAGGTTGGGGCCGCTTATTTTTTTGTCATAAATATTTATGTTTCTTATTACCAAAAGTTCTGACTCCCCGCTGTAGTGTAGCGTTGTATAGTTTATTGGTGAGTTTGGCAAAATACGTCGTTATAAATACTTGGTCTCCCGGCAATATCCATAAGCGATGATATCATGTTTGTTTGTTAGTCGCTTTGAAAATCAATTATTTTTACTGACTGTAGCAATCTATCCGATTTAGTCTGCTTCCTCACTTTAGTGCAACTATCGCGTGATTCTTAATATGGTTGTCCTAATAAGATATACCTATAGGTATGCAATAAGAACAACTTATGTTACATTCATTGGTTTCCCTGATTTCCAGGTTTGATCCTCCGCTGCTCAACTTGGATCTATTGAAGGATGTGGTCGTGAAAGTCGACGAGATTTTCCATAATTTAATGGTAAGTGGTTATATAAATCACATGAAATGCAACATTTGCTTGGTGTCGTACATTAAACTCTGTGTTCCAATTGAAATCCCTATTAAAGAATTTCGATGATATATTGTATAAGATTTGAAGTTGCAAATCATTATTGAGATTTAAAAAATTAGGCGCTTGACCAAGAATCGCGAATTAGTAGAATTAGATATTACTACTAATCTGACAGTATCAAAACTAAAAGCAGACGTATATTATTTTTCATTACTATCCGCTTAATATTCCAGGCCGACAAGCGCGAGGCGGAGGACATCATCAACGAGGAACAACTCCTGGACCAGGAGGTGTCCGTGTACTTCAGCCTGCAGACCATGCTGGCTGGCATCGAGCCCTTCCACAAGCTGTGGCACACCGCGCACGACTTCTACGACGGATACGAGAAATGGTAGGAAGCTCTCCATCATCAGGAAAAACTCCTTACTCCATTAGTCAATACTGTTGCTGATGTTAAAGGAGAGGAGAAGCAAAAAATCGGGCTGAGTGGCTGTATGTACCTTAGAATAGACCAGACTATGTCCCTTCAACATTTTTTGGTTTCGATAAAATTGAGAGTATTTTCGGGGTGTAGGTATGTTAAATTTAAGCAGTTATTAATCGAATGATTCAATAAAAGGCCGCATTGCACATTTGATTGCAATTAATGACGCTTTTCGTTATAAAATCGCAATTATCATTTTAAAACTACGTAATTAGCCTTTTATCAACTAAGCCTATCGAGTTGTTTGCGATTTTCGTTCGAATTATCTTGAAAGATAATGCGGATTAGTACCTAAATACGTAATTTGATTCTAATCTATTGTTGATTGATTGGTCTATACTATGAGTTGATAAGGTCTGGGCAAATAAATCCCCCTGGTTATGTTATGATCAGATTGTCGATATATTGCTAGTAAAACGTCATGTCAATCACCGAATTACACTAAATCCTTCATCAATCATGGTACAAATGCTTAATTTTGATATGTTACGACTTTTGCAATTGACAGTTCATCATTACCTGTGTTTTATTATTTTGGCGATATCGTTTCCCATATTTATATCCGAAACAATAATAAATGAGCATTTGGCTTTAGGTTTTAAGGACTATTAAGAAATTACAATAGGTATAATTGGTCGAAATCGATGACGTCTATATTTGTCGATATTTGTCCCGTCCAACGGTAGGTACCTAAACTAGGTTTGCGACGAAGACCGTAGTTGTACGTTGGATGTTGATGAATGAAACTATTTATAAACAAATAAATAATTAATATACCTCATGGATAATTTTTATACCATAGTACCGGAATGAAGTGGAAAAACAATAAGTGGATTGTGGTGGTTTTGAATGTTGTCCTGCACCTACAGTCAGTCATTTCACTATTAGGTTAACTGAAACCACACCTGCACAAGCGAACACTTTGGTCCAAGGTGAAGAGTGCCTGTTCAATTTTACTGTAAAACCCTTTTGATAGCGCAAATAAACGCTTTATAAATGTTTTTAATACGTGTATCTACTCCAGGTACCACGGCCCCTTCGCCGGCCTGGACGCGGAGACCATCGCAGAGGACGTGGAGGCGTGGTGGAAGCTGCTGTACAAGCTGGGCAAGCAGATGTTCGAGTACCCTGGCGCCAAGCGCATCGCGGACATGGTGCGGAACAAGGTGGAGAAGTTCAAGGCGCTGATGCCCGTGCTCTGTGCTATATGCAACAAGGTAACAGTTGAAGTTCCGTAGGTAGGTAAGTCTAGTCTAGTACAAGTGTGTTTAAGACACTCACATTGATGATGTAATATAATTGTAATATTATTATAAGAGACCCATTTTTGGATACTTTTAATAAACTTATATTTTATCTGTTTAAATATGAACGTGAGAGTGGACGTGCTCTGCGCTTCAGGCTCGTTTAGGGACCTACTTTAGGGCATAACACATCACACGTAGGTACATATGTTCCAGAAAACAAAACAATGTAAGTCCTATTTTATAAGTAAAAAACATGTAGGTACCTATTGCCAGATGTAAGATTTTGTTAGAATAATAAACGTATTTGTATTGAATTGAGAATGAAAATTATCCAAATCCGTTAACCTTATGGTCTTCCAGTCTAGTCCAGTCATTCAGTGTATAAAAATTGTTCCTAAATTTTGGGCTTGAATCCTGATCTAGCTTGATCTAAAGTGATAATTTCCATACCTCTGTCTGTCTGTTGCTCCTTTATTAAGTAGTATACGAGTAGGTACCTACCTACCTACATTATGTCTATGATGTCATTAATCACTATCTCCTTGCCCAATTGCTAATTATACTTTCTCCGCCACTTCAACTCGGAGCTAAGTTGACTGTTCCTACTGCAGGGTATGCGTGACCGTCACTGGGCCCGCATCAGCGAGCTGGTGGGCGCGGAGGTGGTCCACGAGCCGGAGACCTCCCTGGCCGACATGGTGGAGCAAGGCGTGCACGTGTTCGCGGCGCAACTCGAGGAGATCGAGCAGTACGCCTCCAAGGAGTACACGCTGGAGAGGGCGCTCAACAAGATGAAGGAGGAGTGGCTCGGGGTCAAGTTCGAGGTAGTGCTCTACAGGTGGGTGGTGTGGATAGGGATGTTGTGTATCTTCTGGTTATACGTTATGTACATTAGGTTCAACGTTAAGAAGAGTATGAAGGTAAGCCTCATAAAAATTGTGTATTCTTAATCTATCTTAAACTATTTCAAGAAAAATGCGACGTGGTGGAGAGTTGAGTCTACAGTAGTGTCTGATTGTCTAGTAAAACTAGGCACTAGGTATGAAATCTGGGTTTTCTACACATGGAAGAAAGATGTTAGTGTGGGGCTAGATGGCGTTGTGTGCAATGTCCCGGAATATTTATTTATTTATTTATGTATCTTTAACACCCAGAACTAAAGTATCCGAAATGAGAAAACAAACCCGTCAATAGCATGAAAAGACGTTGTAAGTACCTAGAATTTCTTGCTATGGATTGATATTTCTTGAGATCATAATGGAACTTTTTACACAATGTGGTCTGAATTACTTTTTCCTCACAGAGACACTGGCACGGGCATCCTCACGGGGCTGGACGACGTCCAGCAGCAGCTGGACGACCACATCCTGAAGTCGCAGACTATGCGCGGCTCGCCCTACGTGAAGGCCTTCGAGGCAGACATGGCGGCGTGGGAGGAGAAACTCATATCTATGCAGGACATACTCGACCAGTGGCTTATGGTATGATACTGCATCGTGTGGAATTTATTGCCTACTGCTTGAGGTACAAACCTAGAAGTTTACTCGTAGGTAGTATGTTTGTTTAAAGCAAGCGTGCTACATCCAAGACTAGTAGTGACTCAGTATTGTAGTTCAGGTTAAATTTATTGCTTGTACTTAGCAGTGGCACACAATCAGCAGCGGATGATGATTTTAATCACAATTAATGAAACAAAACCCGGGTTGAAAGGCCACCCACCACTATGTACATACCTTAGAGAACTCCCCTAATGCATTAATCTTGCGAAATGTTAATTGTAATGTGTAATGACGAAATACGACTCAGGGAGGAGGATTTAATAATTAAAAATGTCATTTCCCCTGTTTCCAGTGCCAAGCGACGTGGATGTACCTGGAGCCTATATTCTCGTCAGAAGACATCATGCGCCAGATGCCGACGGAGGCGCGCAACTTCAGAGACGTCGACAAGGAGTGGAGGACTATCATGGCTGCCACCATGAAGGACCCTATGGTATAATTGTTTACACGTATTTCAAAGTGTCTGGCAAATGATTAGAAAGTCTCCTGATACAACACCCGTATAAGTGATACTAGTTGAAGGTGGTGCATACCTTTTGAAACTGGTTCTTTCGTACGAGGCTGTCGAGGCTGTTTGACCGCCATTCAGCTCTAGAAAAAAATAATATACTAGCGGATGATCATTAATTGTGTCCTTGCGTTTCAATGTCTCGCCATTCCAAAATTGATCATAATCAGAGGTTCTTTTTCTAACGTGAACGGGTTTGCACTTGGCCATAGTTTACCTGATAGCAAGCAAAGGCTATTCGAAAGTTATTAGAGCATGAAGAAACAATAAAAACACACCGATACATACATTTGTCTTCATAATAGTAAGTGTGATGTTTTTTTATTTCCCTAGGTGTTGCCAGCCACAGACTATCCCGGCCTGCTCAAGAAGCTGAAGTACAGCAACTCTCTGCTGGATGACATCCAGAGAGGACTGAACGACTACTTGGAGAAGAAACGCCTGTTCTTCCCGAGGTAACGTGATATGGCTTTCAGAATAATTTAGCGACCTTTAAACCGAGAGTATATCGGTTCACACCGGGTGAGCACTCTTCATCCTAAGCCTAATGAATTAATAAACATTGTGGTCATGTGCTAAACTAAGGGTAAAATCATTTCGTTAAGACACGGGTGGTATGATAGTAGAACTGGTAATAAAATATGGAAATATAGCAGGAAACGACTTTTGATATGAGCAAAAACAAACAACAAACAATTCTAGACAAATACACTGTCCTGTTTATTTTTTGTCTAAGTCTAACTCCTATACCTTTGTTTTCAGATTCTTCTTCCTGTCTAACGACGAGCTGCTCGAGATCCTGTCCGAGACGAAGGACCCGATGCGCGTGCAGCCCCACCTCAAGAAGTGCTTCGAGGGGATCTACACGCTCGAGTTCAACCACAACAAGGAGATCGTCGGGATGACCTCCGCCGAGGGAGAGATCGTCAAACTGTCCAGTAGCATACAGCCCGCTGATGCCAAGGTAAACTACACCTTATGGCTTTGTAATAGAGATTGTTATTGCAGAGTCACCAAGGTCGTCAAACTGCCAAGAAATAAGGTATAGCAATCCCAATGCATTCTATACCTTATTTCTTTGTGAGTAGAGTTTACTTACAAAAAGTTAATAAACTATCCAGTGGTATGATTCTGACCGCTGCCCGAGTGCAAAAATTCGTATTTTAAGTTTTAGCTTCACGTCTTTAACGTAAAACAGATGAAAACTTTATATAGACTTGAGCTACACAGTCTCTGGTGTGTTGGCAAAGGTGGGCGTAAAATCGCACGGAAATAAAATAGAACTATGCTGACGCGTGTACTTATGCGTGAGAGCCCACACACGGTAGTAATTTATTGTTTATCTTTGAGGATACGTGTTTATTGGTAAACATGACTCGTCTGTTCCCAGGGCATGGTGGAGAAGTGGCTGCAGCAGCTGGAGCACCAGATGATAGTGTCCCTGCGCGACGTGGCGGCGGAGGCGTGCGCGGCCTACGCGCTCGCCGTCAGGGAGGAGTGGGTGCTCGCCTGGCCCGGACAGATCGTGCAGGCCGGCTCCTGCGTGCAGTATACTGCTGAGGTGACCATCTATTGAGCACTAGAGCATCTGAACCACGAGTGCACTTCAAGTAACACTAGTCGACGGTGGAGCGTGTTCTGGTACTGGTAGTTCGTTCGAGACTGTCAGTGCACACTATGATACAGATACCATAGATGCGTTTTCGTTACAAAAATCACACACTGTTACTTACTTGACCTTTGTTACTTCCAAGTTATGCGACGCATCATCTTACCTACATAGCGCGGACATTTCCGTCCGGTTTATTTTTGTAATTTCTGCGTCGAACAGACCATATCAAGTACCTATCACTGTCCCTAACAGCGTACGTTCGTCCCCAGGCGATAGAGGCGATCCAGACGCACACGCTGCCCGAGCTGGTGCTGCGCTCCACGGAGCAGATCACAGGGCTGGTGTACCTGGTGCAGGGCGAGCTGGACCCCGGGAACAGGGTCACCGTGGAGGCGCTCATTGTCATCGATGTGCACGGTCAGAGTTATTGCATTTCATTTCATTTATTCCTGCACTTATAGGTTATTTTACAACATAAACTACACCATGGTAACATAATGTGGTAGATTGTGAGTTTGACTTTGGAAATAGATTCTGGATTTGCACTCGCTTGCGGGTGAAGGGAAACATCCTGGTATGAAGACGATATAAGTATGAGGACCACAAAATGGGCGTGCCTATCACGATGTGTACGCCCAACAGAATTTTTCTACTTCTCTTACAAATTAATTCTGTGGGGGAGTCACGACCCTCAATCAAAAGAAATTAGATTTAGGGGGGTTGACACACTCTACTGTGGTACCATCCATACCAAAAATCACAATAATCTGTCTCTCCATTACAGTGTCAAACATCAAAACAGATCAACAAACACACTTTCAATGGTATATTTCGTCCCCAGGTCGCTCTATCCTGGAGGAGATGGTGGGGCACAAGGTGATGGAGGTGAGCGACTTCAACTGGATCTCGCAGCTGCGCTACTACATGCGCGGCGAGCGCATGGTCTGCTCCATGATCACCACCGACGTGGACTACGGGTTCGAGTACCTCGGGAACACGGGGAGACTCGTCGCCACGCCGCTCACTGACAGATGCTTCAGGTAAACTTGGGGTGACATATGCAGTTTCAATAAATATACATTCTGATAAGCTCTAAACTAAAAAACTTTGTCGACTGAACCAATAGCAAGTACGTACTTAACCATTCCATCCACAGAATTGAAATAGTTGCGTTTAGGTACGTATCATTGTTCATATATGCTGAATTTGGGCGGTGTTTATATAGTTGTAGCTAATTTGTACAATATGTATACAGCCTATAGTAATAAAATGCTTATAATGCTTAAATGCTATTAGAAAGTTACATAAAAAGTAGTACAAATTTTCTTTTTTTACAGCGTCAATAAGTGCGATGGTAATTATGTATTCGTGTGATTTTAAATTGGTCACATTACTCCTTATTCTTTCTTTATTCATCAGAACTCTAATGAGCGCGTTGAAGTTGAACCTGGGCGGTGCGCCGGAGGGCCCGGCCGGCACCGGCAAGACGGAGACCACCAAAGATCTGGCCAAGGCAGTCGCCAAGAAGTGTGTGGTCTTCAACTGCTCAGACGGACTGGATTATAAGGCACTCGGCAAGTTCTTCAAGGTAATTTGGCCAAGTCATGATTAATTCTTCACTCGTAGCTGATCGACAAATTTATGTTACACAGGCTTCGTATGGATGCTTGAAAATGATATAACATTTATTATGTTCTGGGTGCGCTAGTTGGAAGACCATTAGTCATTTTATCTGCAGAGCGAAGACATGAATTAAGTAAAGAATTTGAAAAAAGAGGCCTAGATAGTTTAGTTTAATCATTTTCCTTTAAATAAAGATATTTTGAAATTGATTAAAAGAGGCCCCTATGTAAAGAAAATTATCTAAACGTGTAGGTTCAAAGGTAAGGCTTTGATAATGTTAATTTTTCTAGCGTCGCATCTTTTGTCTTGTGCCCTTTTACCGGTGCTTAATTTTCACTATGCTTTATATACGACCATGTTATTTTATAAAATTTGAATGATTAGTATGGCATTTGCTTCACCTCCCCCAGGGTCTAGCCCAGTCAGGCGCGTGGGCATGTTTCGACGAGTTCAACCGCATCGAGCTGGAGGTGCTTTCCGTGGTTGCGCAGCAGATCCTCTCCATCCAGCTCGCCATCCTGCGCCGAGAGAAGCGCTTCGTGTTCGAGGGCACTGAGATCTCGCTCAACCCTACCTGCTCTGTCTTCATCACCATGAACCCTGGGTAAGAGTCCTCATTGTCTTATTTATAAAACTTCAAGTGGCTCTGCTCTGCCAGCTGATTAAGCGTAAAGAAGGAACCTGATAAGTTTATCATTGTTTTTACTCCTTGATAAAACTATCTACATATGCCAAAAAAATACAAGAGTTGTTTTATTACAAGTTTATTACAGTAAGCTATCGCAATCGGGCGCATAATCTAAACTCAATATTTTACGTTAAAAATGACCTTAAAACTTTGAAACAGTAGCGTTTTTTGTAGCAAGCGTCGTGGTAGCATAATAAACTCAAGTTTGCTATTGTTTGGTTGACAGAGAAGGCATTTTATTCACACAATGAGTAGGTACAGTCAAGAAGGCGTAAGCTGAGCTTTGCATTTGTGTGAGTGATCACCAAAAGTACACTCAGACAATAAAATCCTAACACAAATTTTATTTATATTTTTTAATATAAAATTCACAAATAAAAAATATATTACCAATTCTTTTACAGCGGAAATTGCACCGTCATAATTTTCCTTATCACAATCGTTTTAATTTTCACTCTCGTCTTATGTGTCGTTTGTGTTAATAATGAATCGTTACATTATTATTATCAACAGCGGCGTCGTATCCATGAAACTTTTTTTCCTTCTTTTATTGCGTGGTCACATACATATTTCCATTCTTTTATAGTGATAGTTTCATTTTTTTTCTTTCGCTAACCTCATTATTGTATCCATATTCATTGATACGTTTTTTTCGCTACGTATTGAATTTATATTTTTTTGACTTTTATTTTGTTTAAATAGGTATTTAAAATGAAACACGTAACGGTGCTATCAGTACAAGAGGTGAAGTATGGCAGGTGGGCGGGGGAGTGAGATGGCGCTATCGCACGATGGAGAAGCCGGATGTCTCACCTACACTATCTATGTACACCCACACAAATGCAAAGCTCAGCTTACGCCTTCTTGACTGTACCTACCTCGTGTGGAGTGATGAAATATGTAATACATTGTTATTTTTTTAAAGCTTTTTTAAAAATTTATCTTTATTGACATTTATGACATGATAATTGATTTCTTTATTTTAAGTATTGACATGTAACTGCTGTTTGTTATAAATAAATCTCTGAATCTGAATCTGAAAAAATACTAATCATGTAAATAACTTTTTCGTCCTCAGTTACGCAGGGCGCACAGAGCTGCCCGACAACCTGAAGGTGTTGTTCCGCACGGTGGCCATGATGGTGCCGGACTACGCCATGATCGGGGAGATCACGCTCTACTCCAACGGCTTCGTGGTGGCTGGACCGTGAGTACTCACTTGTGCACTATGAAAAGTTAAAATTGTATGAGTGTGGACGAATATCCTCTTACGTGTATGTTCATTACCATTAACACCAAGGGGATACATAATACGAAAAACTTTACTAGGTCTTGGTAATTATGCGAAAAGTTGTGTAATTTAGACGACGTCCACGACTCTACATGGACTACATGCATATTGTATTTCAGCTGGTTTATTGCTTGTAAAAATATTCTACGAACGAACTAAGTCTCTGTCTTTTTGTGCCAGTAAAGTTACATTCACACAAAAGACCACGGTCGCCTCAAGCAATAGCAGTGACCGTGTCACTGAAAGTAATGCATGATTTTACCGGCACTGAAATAGATTTATGAACGAGGCTGTTGGGGCACACACTTAGATACTCTGTGACTGATGATGTACCTGACAAACTACAACCTCACTTGCCCGCAGGCTAGCACGTAAGATCGTGCAGGCCTACAAGCTGTGCTCCGAGCAGCTGTCGTCGCAGAACCACTACGACTACGGCATGCGCGCCGTCAAGTCAGTGCTGCTCGCATCCGGAGCTCTCAAGAAGAACTACCCCGAGAAGGACGAGGCGCAGCTCGTGCTGAGGGCCATCATTGATGTCAACATGCCCAAGTTCCTGTCACAGGTATGTATACTTACATTTGGGCATCCATACAAGGACTGATTTTGCCGAATGTTGCTTAGCATTAGCAATCGCGTCCGTTTATTTTCACCAATGATAAGATATTTATTTAGGTGTTCTTTTGCGGAAATCCATTGCAGATGTAAACTTTGGAGAATTATGTAATGTTGTACGGCTTCGTCTGCTTCTCGCTTTGCATAAGGTACCTTTACAGTAACTCTCTAACTAACTAACTTTACAGTACTCTGTTTAAGCGGAAGTGAATTTATCAGACACAGATCTTAAAAACGGCAAAAAGAATATTCAAACCCCATAAAATCCGGAAACCTAAAGCTTCGGGAAACAACTACTGTATCCTTATCCTCTTGTTCCCAGGACGTGCCCCTGTTCATGGGCATCTACTCGGACCTGTTCCCGGGCGTGGAGATCCCGCAGCCAGACCGCGCCGAGCTGCTCAAGTGCGTCAAGAAGGATCTCGACAAGCGCAACCTGCAGCCCACCGAGTGGTACCTGGAGAAGATTATACAGGTACTGTACTCTCCTTCCTTTTTTGTAGTTTTTGAAATAAATAAGTAGTGTAATCAATTTGACCTTATGTACCATGCTGTATTCTTGGGAACAGGAAAAAGTAGGCAATCTTTTTTGGCAAACTTTGTGAGTTATTATATTAATCTACGATTTTTTTTTGGAAATTAAAAAGGTTTATGATATGATTTTTGACAGCATAGGAAACTGAGCCATTATTAATTAAATCGGCTCAGAATTTTGAAATCCACGAATTTCTGGAGAGTAGGTACTACTTCTAGCACGCATATCGAAGGAAGTTGGTTATTTTTTTAAATCTGCTACTGTTATTTATTTCGTTCAGAAATGATAATGTAATGGTGTTTCTCATAATATTTCCTGCTCAGGTATACGAGATGATGCTGGTGCGCCACGGGTTCATGATGGTGGGTCCCCCCATGGGCGGCAAGACGCAGGCCTACCAGACGCTGGCGGACTCGCTGCGCGCGCTGCAGCTCATGAAGCCCCCGCCACGGCACAAGGAGTTCGGAGCCATCTACAGGATACTCAACCCGAAGGCCATTACCATGGGACAGCTGTATGGATGCTTCGATCCGGCTTCGCATGAATGGTAAGGAGTTCCATACTCTTCCACAGAATGTACTTTTAACGCACAGACGAAGCATTTGGAAAATTATAAGTTCCGGAAATTCCGCCGTAAACCCCGGATCCCGGGCTAATCAAATTGTAATCGGGGAAGTTTATTTTGAGTATTTGCAACTTTAGTAACATAGAATTGCAAAAAGTCCGTTACATCTCGAATCGTTTTTTAAATTAATGCTGATTTTATTTATGTTTATTTTGTGACTCAATTTCTATATACCTGGAAGAGATCGCTCTACGCGATAAGGCCGCCCAATGTACCTAGGTTAAGTAATATTACTATAAATTGTTTTTGTATTTTGTTTTCTGGTGTACAATAAAGTTATATTGATTGATTGATACCTACTCGTAATCACACATTGTAGAAGTCCGTAATAACTCTAAATCTTCTGACAAAATACACTAAATAAATAAATAATAAATCACGAAGATTGTTCCTGTAATTCATTGTCAATCTTAAACCTTTATTGTTTACTTTCAGGTCAGACGGCGTACTGGCCATTGCATTCCGCGAGTACGCGATGTCGATCACACGCGACCGCAAGTGGATCCTGTTCGACGGCCCTGTGGACGCCGTGTGGATCGAGAACATGAACACCGTGCTCGACGACAACAAGAAACTGTGCCTCATGAGCGGGGAGATCATACAGGTAAGCACGTGGATTGTGTGACTGTGTGCTTGTGAATTGTGTGACTGTGGTTCCTCTAGCGTGAATCCTTAACGAATGACTTGGATTCAATATGTGTGGATTTGCATTCTCAACCGCGATGGAAAACTTCGTGAGTAATTTATTTAGTCTCACAATTAGAACCGCTTAAAGCGAATTACTCTAATGATAAATAATCTAATCATAATAATAAACTTAATTCTAATAGTAACATTTAAAAGTACAAATTAAATCATTATACAATACAAAAATAAAACTAAAAGTCAATAAATATACATAGTATCAAATTAAAAAATAAAATAAATAAATACGCAAATATCAAGTTATTAAATGGCTACAGTTGACTCCCGATAGCATGCTTTTTCACTAAAGAGCAAACATTTTCCCAATAATTCTCTCCAAGCATCACTGAAAATGTCCACATAAGAGTTAGCGCCAATAAGCTCGTTAAATGCGCCTAGGGAGCGCGGTATCGGGGACATTGTGTGAGCAACTGTACCACTACTCCACGGGACTGAAAACAGTTAAATCGAGATGTTTGAAGACCACAATCTCTGGAAACATTTTCCTTATAGGAGTCTGGGAGGCTACCACTGCGGAAGAGTAACGATCCACAGTACCTAATGGAACTACGATTCCATGGACATGGATCATTAGTACTAAGAGACATTACTCATTGAAGGATTATTGGTCATGAATGTTGTATTTGTTCGCAGATGACAAACAAGATGAACCTGATCTTCGAATGTGCAGACCTGGAGTTTGCGTCTCCTGCCACTGTTTCTCGGTGTGGCATGATCTATATGGAACCTGAACAACTCGGTGAGTTATTATTAAAACTTTCATGAGCAAAACTTATAGTTAATAAATAACTAGATTGAATCCGGTAAATTTAACGACTGCACTCTTAGAACTGAAGGTTTTTAAACTTAAAAACATGATCTCAGAATGGATATATCTCTATCTGTTGAATCTTCCTGAAAAATAGACGATTTTTTTGCATTGTGTCACAGTCGGCTTCTTGTTAAGCAGTACTGTAATCTAAGATGTAGCATGCTATTTTAGAAAAAACTAGTTAAGTTAATAATTTGAAGACCACTGATTGTTGTAAGCCACTAGTCAGTTAATGACCTACTTGGAAAATACATTTTTTTTATTACGTAGGATAAAATAAAAAAATAATTGTCGATATTTGAAACCCCCCTTTGTTTCTTTCCAGGTTGGCGCGCATTCCTGGCCTCGTACAACACGGGTCTGAGCAAGAAGCTGATCCCGGAGCAGTTCGAGCTGATCCAGGAGTTGATCGAGTGGCTGGTGCCCGCCGTCTTCGAGTTCATGCTGCATCGCTGCAAGCACTTCGTGGAAGTGGGCGAGATACACCAGTTCCATGTCAGCAAGCTTTTATTTTAACCGGCATTGCTATATCATACTTGATTGACTATTTGACTTGATTAACCAGCTTTACCTAATCAGATTTGGAAAATAAGAAAAGACGTAGGTTTGTCAGTATATTATGCATGCATGTTATGCATGTTTCCTCTTTTTTACACTCGAACGACTGATTTGAACCAATTGAACCGAATCACCATAGCATTACTTAACTCACCAAGTACTGTTACCATTTCCAAATTTCCTTGATATTGCAGTCGTTCACGCGGCTGTTCACGTGCCTGCTGGAGGGCGAGTCTCAGTTCAGCACCATGTGGCTGCAGAACACCTTCGTGTTCACCCTGCTGTGGGGGCTGTGCGCCACCATCACTGGTACTACTTACTTGTACTCCTTAGATGTCACATAGCATGGATCCAAACGTGTCAGTTCAAATGTAGCGTACAATAATAAAAAGCAATTATTGTGGAACCAGTAAATTGATTGAAAAGGTTCTACGTTGTCTGGACCAATCGTTAAATGACTCACGAATATGATATTATCATACAGTAAAGCTGACAATAGACTCGACGAAGCATAGAATTTTCAAGGAATCATGTCTGCCTATCCTTCCAGGTGACAGCCGTAAGATATTCGACAGTTTCTTCCGCAAGCTCCTCGAGGGCAACAACGCCACCTACCCTAAGCCCAAGTCCTTCAAGCTGACCAAGAACCAGCTGTTCGGTGAGAAGGACACGGTGTTCGACTACGTGTATGACAAGAGGAACAACGGCATGTGGATCCCTTGGATGGAGCTGGAGAAGGAGGTGCCGCTGGCTCCCACTGCCAAGGTATAAAAGTAAATGAATTTTCCGGGACATTGAACACAGCCCCATCTAGCAACACACTAAGCATAGCTTGTGTCTTGGTATGGTTGAGAGTTCGCTGCTCTTAATTTTTATAGGACTGCCTTTTTTTATAATATTTTTTATAATTGATGGTTCTTGTTGTTTAAATTCAAATTCGTTTATTAGCCAAAAAGAGATAACAATATAACCTTAAACATAATCATACCTACAGTGTTAAAATAACTTATTATACTAAAAGGTTAAAATGCATGTACTTGCGAGCCCTGCACTAAGTATGTCACTTGTGCCGCAGGTGCCCGCCTACAGATTTACTTATAACAGTACTAGAGTGCTAATAACATAACATTCGATTAATTGCTAAATCAGAGGATGCCCCAGTAAAAAGAACTCTCTAATTTTAACAACTGATTTCGTTGTTTTGATCTAAAAAAGGTGTGAGTGAGGTGTTTATTGAGGCTTTATTTTTTAAAGTTTTATATTTTATCGAAATTAAATATTAAAACATAGGGGAAAGTACTTCAATAATTACTTATATTGAGAAAACAGCAGTTTCGCAATTTTGTTCAATGATAATAAATGAGCTCTATTTGTCCAGGTGAACGACATAATAATCCTGACGAACGAGAACGCGTGCCTCCGCTACTTCGTGACGAAGATGGTGAAATCAGTGACCCCGCTGCTGATCATAGGCCCCACCGGCACGGGCAAGTCGTCGCTCGTGCTCAACTTCCTGCTCAGTCTGCCCAAGGAACGATACATTACTAATACCATCACGTTCTCGGCCAGAACCACTGCCAACCAGGTATCCTCATTATTTTGCAATAGATTAATGGATTGAAAAGCAGCAAATTAAAAAAAAAAATTAAATCGAATTATCCACATTCAATTGTTTTTCATTTCACAGACACAAGATATCATAATGTCCAAAGTGGACAGGCGGCGAAAAGGAGTCTTCGGTCCCTCCATGGGGAAAAAGGTAAAAGCTTGTAGTTTCGGAAAGTTTTCATTTTTTTTACTTTACAGTAAAAAACTTAAATTAGAAACTGGAGTTGAAATAAGAAAGTGCGAAAAAGCGATTATTTTTAACCATAATGTTTTACATTTCCAGTGCGTGTTATTCGTGGACGACCTGAGCATGCCGCAGAAGGAGACGTACGGCGCCCAGCCCCCGCTGGAGCTGATCCGCCAGTGGATCGACCACGGACACTGGTACGACCTCAAGGAGATGGTGCGCCAGGAGGTCGTCGATGTGGTATGTAGGATTAGTTTTTGTGTAACGGATAGACCACGGAATAGAAAAAAAAACTTCTTAATTGTGGCACAGGCAGGAGATACGAGTAACACTTCCCTTATTTTTTGTTTCGTGGGATAGACAATGGAAGACGGACTATCGTGATTTATCACAACTGCCCTAATAAATCAATTCAGCGTGCGAGTCACGACCCTCATTAAAGGGGAATATGACTCAAGAAGTATAACCGATACATACTGCAAACCGAGAGAAATTGTGCAATATCTGTTTCTCCCTCTACCTCCTGTGGTGACGCCTCGACAAAACTACGTGACCTTAGACAAAAAATGTCTGATCTGTGAAATCTTTTTGAATGCCAGTGAAGGAAATGGTAATAAGGCATATTCTATTTTACATCTGAATCTTATATCATAATCGGATTACCTGAGGCTGTCGCAGCAGAAATGAGAATGATGTTTTCTATCAAATGTGATTATACTTGTTCACACATTTGTTTTTAAAAGATATGGAGCAGATCACTTCAACTGAATGTTATTTTCTTGCCCCAGTTGTTCGTATCCGCCATGCTGCCCCCTGGCGGCGGCTCCAACCTGATCTCTGGTCGCCTGACGCGGCACATGGTGCTGGTGACGCTGGACTCCTTCGAGGACAACACCCTCAACAAGATCTTCGGCACCATCATGGACTGGCACTTCGCTAAGGGCTTCCCGGAGGCGCTTGTGAGGCAAGCTAAGGTACATATAGGTACAGGATGTAAACGCGTTTGTATGACTTTTTTTAGGATTTTGAACTATTAACTATTATTCTAATAAGTTTCTTATAGCTACTATTATGATCTGGACCGACGGCTTAACGTGTCGTCCGAAGCACGAAAACTTCGGCAAATATACCTCCAATATAGAAAATACGTTGCAAAATACGGAAATCTTCATTTTTCCATGATTTCTGCTCAACACGCACGGCTAATATTCTAGAGCTCTTAAAAACCTCTCTATGTACCCAATCTACCCTATATACACCACCCTAATACTTCCCCGCAGGCGGTGGTGGGCGCCACGATGGAGGTGTACAAGGCGGTGACGACGGGCTTCCTCCCCACCCCCTCCAAGTGCCACTACCTCTTTAACCTCAGGGACTTCGCACGAGTTATCAAGGTTAGATATCGCGAAAAATATGGTTAGATAATATCATAAGTCATAAGTTGGTGATAAGTCATATGGTCATAAGTTGGTGACTTGTTTTACATTCTGTATTTATCTGGTTTTTTATTTGAAATTTTACTTAAGATATTTAGTAGCCGTTCGCAATGGCGAAGTATTATTATATGTTCGGCGTCAATGATGTTGCACCCGTTAATCAAGAACAAAACGTTACCTTCGTGGTACCTAATTCACTGTAGTATACTACCATACCAAATTTAATCCAAATGGGTTCAGCTATTTGAGGGTGCAGAAGTAACAAAAATACCCACAAACTTTGACTTTTATGATATTATAGTGCTTTTGCCACTAATAACAACACAATTGTTAAATGTGCAGGGCATCCTGCTGGTGCCTTCCTCCCGGATGAAGGAGCTCAACAAGCTGGTGCTGCTGTGGGTGCACGAGACGTACAGGGTGTTCTACGACCGACTCACTGACGAGGCTGACAGGTCAGTTTAAGATATCTTTGAATGATAGTGTCGTGCGTGGCTTATAACAAAAAAATTGTAATTGTTAAAAGATTTCCTATCACGTATTTTTTTTACCTAGGACGCAAGCTACTGCTAGCTAGACATATTTAACCGTAAACTGCCATTCAAAATAGACAGATGTTTTTATTTTAAAAAGCTCAAACTGTCATCAACCACTACCCTGGGGCACAGGGTGTTCAGACTCGCACCAAGCGTTTTGCTTCGACTTTCATCGTGCGAACAGCCAAACTGTGGAACTCCTTGCCCGAATCTCTATTCCCCTTGAACTATAATTTGTCGGTCTTCAAGTCGAGAGTAAACCGGTTTCTTCTAGGCAAGCGCGCTACATCGTAGACTATAACGTTGCTTAACATCAGGCAAGTTGTAGTCAAGCGTAAGCCTATTTCATGTTAAAAAAAAATAAAAAATAAGTAAAGTAAATAAGTAGGTAGGTACACTATTGGCAAGTGGGCTGCATCTTAGGCTGCAGCGATGCTTAGCGTCAGTATATCTGCGTATTCAAATTCAAATGAATTTATTTCATCATTAGAAATGTAAATATACTTTGTAAAAACATGTTCTACGTGTTTAATTGCACGTTTCCCAGACTGAAGCTATTCGACATAATCTACCGCGCGGTGTACTCCAACTACCGCGTGCACATGGACCAGGTGATGAACGAGAGCGGGTACATCCCCGAGGGAGAGAAGCTCGCCAACAGACACGCCGCCAACATCTTCTTCGGGAACTATATGGAGCCAGACGCGGACCCTAAGATATACGACCAGGCGAGTGGCTAGGATTAACAAACCTTGGGATAAACTAGTCGCTTGTAAGATACCTTAGGTAACGCCTCGAGATACCCTTAGCTAGCAGCATGTGAATGTTGTCCGGACTCGGATACGTGGCTGTGATTTATGTACAGGTAAGACAGCAATGATAATATCCCAAAAAATCCTATGATTCTTCGGCAATACCCTATGATACCCTGAAATACTGAAGGTTTTCTTGAGGTTGAGGAAAAAAATAAAATAACAAGAACTATGGGATTCTATACGGATTAAAGCATTTTCACACAGGAAATGATTTAATATGGTCAATGTACAGATTCAAGAAAAATGAAAAGATATTATAAAAAAAACAGTTAAGAACTGCTGGTCGGCCGCCAAGACGATGAAACCTTAAAAATTGCTCTATATCTTATGTCCCAGGTGCTGGACATGGAGGACATGGGCGTGAAGATGGAGTACTACCTGGACGAGTACAACGTGGTGTCCTCCTCGCCCATGGCGCTCGTCATGTTCCGGTACGCGCTCGACCACATCTCCCGGAGCACCAGGGTGCTGCTGCAGGACAACGGTCAGTAGGCTGCAGCAATGCTTCACATCAGGCAGGCTGTAGTCAAACATATCAAAATCAAAATCATTTATTGCACGTAAACCATAGGTACCACGTAAAAAAGTACCTACCACGCATTTTAATCTAGCGATCTGAACGCTCTCCGAACCGAGAGCGACCGGTTCTAACTGGGCAAGCCCTCTCAATCTTAGACAATATCTACCTATTACTGGCCATCAGGCAAACTATGGTCTAGCTGGGAGAAATTATTTTAAAAAAATACCTAAGTCTTTACTCTTTAGGTATAACTTCATACACTTGCCTTTTTATTAATATCTTCTTTTGTATTAATTGGTCTTCTATAACAGGAAACCTGCTGTTAGTGGGTGTTGGAGGCAGCGGTAGAAGCAGCGCGGTCAAACTCGCCGCCAGCATCCTGGAAATGAATGTCATACAGGTGAAATAAATTATGTACCAAAACTTGGCTAACAAAAAGTTATCGTATGTACCAATATGTATTGTTTTTCGATAATTTGACCTATGTAACGACGCACGTGGTTATTAAGTTGTGATTTCTTACATTGACATGTTTTTAACTATCCCGTAGATCGAAATCTCCCGAGTGTACGGTCAGAACGAGTGGCGCGACGACATCAGAAAGATGCTGATGAAGGCCGGCATCATCGGGAAACCTATCGTCTTCCTGTTCGCTGACAATCAGGTAAATAAAAAAGCGCGGTACCACTGTCAACACTCAGCCAATCACAGCGCGCGAGCTGAATCGCGCAAGTGAAGTTTAACGAAAGCTGTGGACACTTGAAATGACCCCAAGAAGCTTATAGTGATCATAACAGTGTCTGATCGTCAGAAAAATAACGAAAAATTATAAAAAGTAAAAAAAATGGCGCTCCATCAACTCAAACATTTTGTCTCAACCTTTTTTTTATCACGAAATAGGCTTTCACTTTACCTACTACAGCCTGCCTGATGTTAACCACCACTGTAGTCTTAAGATGTAGCATGCTTGCCTAGAAGGAAACTATACGTTATTTACTTGATCTTAATAAATATTCGTCGTCCAGATAATGTACGAAGGCATGGTGGAAGACATCAACATGCTGCTGAACACCGGCGACATCCCCAACCTGTACGGCATGGACGAGAAGGTGGAGATACTCGACAAGATGCAGACCGCCGTGCGGGAGGCCGTGAGTGCACCACCTGTGTATAATATACTGGCCTACTTGGCTTACACACAAATTTAAGGTAAACTGGGCACTTATACGCCCACTAACGCTCCGAGGAAGAACCTGGGCCCACCTCGACGTATCTGCCCAAGAAAACTCCCCTAACGAATTTATTCTGCGGGAGAGTCACGACCCTCAGTCATGAGGAAATATGACTCAAGAGAGGGCACTTAGGTACGCACAACGGCCGGAAGGGTAGATTTCGTCACTCCTTAAGTAGATCTACATTACTATGGATCGTGACACCCCTTTGCAGAATTAATTCGTTAAAAGAGCTTTGATGTGCAGATCGTGGTGGTTTTTATAGAAAACTCACAAGTTCTCAGATTTTGTCCTCTTTTCATATATTTTTTTAAATCGGTTACATATCTTCACATTTTTATAGATTAAATACCTACTATATTTAATACCTACTAAGTATACTTACTTAGGTAATTACAAGTTTAACATAACATTATTGTGATCACAACACTCCCCAGGGCAAGAAGATCGAGACGACTCCGCTAGCCATGTTCGGCTTCTACGTGGAGCGAGTGAAGGCCAACCTGCGCATCGTGCTGGCCATGTCGCCTATAGGGGACTCGTTCCGTACGCGCCTGCGCATGTTCCCCTCTCTCATCAACTGCTGCACCATCGACTGGTAAGATACGTCATGATAATAGCTGATTGGATCAGTTGGTTTGGTAGTGTCAGCCTCCAATGCCAAAGGCAGCGGGTTCGATTCCCGCTTAACACAAATACTTGTTTATATTTAATATGCAAGTATTTTTATGAAGTCTGGTTGCTTATGTCGCCTATATATTTCCAAAAAAACTTATTACCTAGGCACTCCCATGACACAAGTGCTTGCTTAGTATTGAGCTAGATGACGCTGTGAGGAATGTCCAGGAATATGTAGATATTTATTTATTTTGTTTCTAGCCGATTTCGAATTTCGTGGGATGGTTACCGATACATCTTCACTATCATATATACATTTATATTTACAGTTGCTACATGTGATAGATAAAATATGTAGGAGGAAATATAGTATTTTTCATCCCGGATTAACATGGACTCGAAAGTCATCGTAGGAAACTACCATAAACATATTTTAAATGCTCAATCAGTTAATATACTTACTAAAAACTGTAATATGTCAAAGATTGGTTTTATTTCTATGCCAAATTCATACAAAATTAAACAAAATGAGTCATAGAAGTTATATTTATTAAATTTTATAGTGCTTTTTCTTTTCTTTTAATTTTTGATAAAAGGTATCCATAGGAACATAATCAGGTTGTTTATTTATTGTTAACACTATTCAAATGAGTAACTCTGGTTTCTAATAAGAACTAGGTGTGATTTCTGCCATGTAGGTATAACCATGATTTTCATAGCATTTCAAAACCAATTTCATAAAAAAGAAAATTGTATTGGCCTTCAAGATTTTGTTCAATGTCAGTTCTTTTAGTTTTGATCTCTCTACTACACACTACTACAAGTAACTTGAAAATGCATTAGTATAGGGCCGGATTCAAACCAGAGTGTATCTGGATGAAAAGCAGACGCTGTAACCGCAGAGCCACACTCAAACAGTTTTGATGATAGCAAATAGTTTTCTGTGTATAGTTATATTGTATTTTAGTTTCATAAAAACATACATACAGATAGACTTAGGTCATTGTTGTGTGCAAATTCTATTTACAGAAATACTATATAGGTAATAAAACTAACTAGACTTACACTATAAACATTTCCACATTCGCTGCCCTCTTATTTAGTAAACTGTTTCTGCAACCAACTTACAAAAACATCAATAATCAAACAGCTGCTCAAGTTAAGAATTGTTTTTTTTTTCAAGAACTGTTTTATCTTTGATATCTTTTTTTACATGTGGCTATATATATTCACACTCACAATTTCTCTTAAATTATGTTATTATTATAGATCTTGCTTTTCCAACAAGGCACAACAGAACTTACAAGGTATATTTGTAACTCGAAATTAAAAATGCATGAACATTATTTTATAAGCTTAGAGTCAATGATTGGCTTAATGTTTATCTATTCACACAAAATAAAATGCTTTACTTAAAGTACATATTACAACATTTGTTTCGTACCAAATATTTGAATCTCAGTTATAAATCTGTTATCTATCTTTCTCTCACTGATAGTTTTGAAAATGATTATAAAAGACAAAATACTGATTAATATTGTGACCAATTAATGAATAGGATGGCTAAAAAATTAATTTATTCATTCCTTATAAATTGAAAATGTATGATGGTGCTTGAAGGAACAGTGGCCGAGGTATGAATGATCCTGGATTCTGAGGGTTGGAATGTGGAGGCATCTGGTGCTGCTGAGGAGGTGCATGCTGCAGGGATCCGTGGCTCTGCAGCATTCTGTGTGTCATGCTCACACTGTGCTCCATGCTTCCCTCAGTCATGGCTGACAGCGGCATTGAATTTGTATTGTCTAAAGGATACTCTTCTGTGAGCTTGTTATTTGTATTCATCTGCACCGGCGCTCGCTCCTCACCATCACTTTTGCGCAATACCTTTTTGTTTGATTGATTTTTCTCCCATTTGTAGCCCATGGAAAGCAACACTCTCCGTAAACTGTCCTTCCCGCCGGCAAAGTTTATCTCTTGCTTTAATACTATTAGTAATTTCCTAAGACTGATTGCTTCATTTCTTCGTTCAAACTCGTCGATTTTGTTCAACAACACCATCTTGTCAGCGTCATTTAGTACGGTTTTGATTTTGGGACGAGGCCGCTTTTTCGGTGTCTCCCAAATGCCTCCATTAGAGGAGCCTTCCTTTTTTATCTTGAGCACTGTATCCCGAGATAAACCTGAAAGTAAACACGCTTTTGTTATGTAGTTGTACTTTTGAAGGCTATGGTTGCGCTACCTGTATTTTGAATTATGGGCCATTTTTTAATGCGAGTTACCTGTCATAGCAGCCGCACGTTCCATAGCCTTTTTAATGTCCATTATGGGTCCTTTTGCCTGTTTTTCTTTCAAGGCGAACTGCAGGACGCTAAACACAACAGCTCTGGTGGAAGCGGGCAAGATACGGCCTTTTTTCGACTTGTATATATTCACCACATCTTTCTTCGACTCCTTAGTAGTCGAAACGGTGCTAGATTTATCAGTTTCCATCTTACATATGCGTTTAAAGCGTATTTTACTGTAAATTATTGTTGTAGTATCAAAGAATACAAGTTGTATTATACCTAGCCTAGTAAGTAAGTATTACTTCGAGCCAGGGTTGGATTTAGGCATGTTGAAAAAGATAATACAAAAAATTAAATGGATACTTAGTATTTATAAAAAAATTATAGTACACTTGCATTATTTTTAATTTAACTTATTTTTTCGTCATTAAAATCAACACCAGGTACGGCAAAATTTACTCCTCCTCTAAGTTTATCATTACTTGTATATTATAACTTATTTTTTTGGGGTGGATACTCCCGGTTTATCTACATTTTCATGACCATCACTGCCACTGTCCATAATTAAAACACTAAAAACGTAGGTATTATTCTACACATAATATATTCACAAGCGATTGTTGTCACTTTGATTGAATTTCGAATGGAATGGAATGGAAGCAGTGTTGCCAATGAACATTTTTAAGCGGCCGTGTATATTAGGTAAAAAAGCCGTGTTTATATGGAAAAAGATCATGGGTGGGCCGTGTCATTGCTAAAAAAAAAGTTTAATTAATGATAATTAAACGTTTTTAACATTAAAATCCTTATAAAAGCGCCATTTGGCTAATGTTGATTTTTTTTCTATTTGTTTGAAGAAATAACAACATATATGTAATAATTTTGAATAGCTTTAATTTTTATTTAAACTTATTATTCACGGTATAAATCTCAAATACTTTCTATAAACTCTTCTTCGTTCTTAAGAAATATTTTTGCTTGTCTTTAAATTTTTGGTAGGTACATTGAGGTGGTGGGTTCACGTTCTGCAATCATTTTTGCTGTTGTTACTTTTAATGCATTCTTTAGTCAAGAGTAGTCCGCTAATAGTTGAAGTAAATAATTTGTTCCTCTTCTTTGTTTTTATATTGCTCACGTAACTGAAAATTCGTTCACAATCACTGTTCGAATGGAACAATGATAAAACACTTAGAGCAAATTTAGCGATGTTCTTGGAATCGGTTGTGGGTAAAATTTAGGAGTAGGAATCGAATACAGTAAGCTACTCCGATGTTTAAAAATCGTCAATCCTAAAGTGCTGTTCCTCTCGATTTCCTGTCAAATAATATTTGGGTACCTAAGTGAGAAGTGAGTGATTTCGCGCATCGGAGTTAATCAATTACCGTAGAATTTGAGAATAGCCGTAGAATCTGCTACGGCTACAGGGTTGCAGCCGTAGGCCGTGCATTTTGTGATATTTTGGCCTGAAAGCCGTAGAACACGGTAATTGCCGTAGCATTGGCAACACTGAATGGAAGGAACGAGATTAGTGGAAAGAGAAAAGTGTACTGCGATGGATAATCGGGGAATCCCCGACCATCGACACAGAAAAAATAGCAAGATCAGAATTCAGTCGGATACACGCACGGTCGAAATATTCATAATAACGTAAAACTAAGCATTCGGGAAAAACTTTAAATTATAGTATTTTAGCGTACTATCCTTAGATGTGGATAGTATACAGTACAAAGGGCGAAATTATAGTATAAATACTATAATTATAGTACAAAATCCAACCCTGCTTCGAGCATCAAAGTCTAAGTATTGTAATATGATTGTCAAGTGAAGTGAGATTTGTCAGATTTGACACTGACGTTTCTACTGACAATGACATAGTTCATTTGAGACGGGCATATTCAAAGCAGACGGGCTATGTGACGTCACACGCTGAAATGCCGCGAGAAATTAAATCGTCCGTCGCGCGTCGTCGTAACATGAAATTCTCGTAACTTGTTAGTCATGGCTTAGGTTCTGCAGTAGGATGCAATGTTGTAAGCATAACATAATGTAATATGCATGTATGGTTAAATCATTTCGCCTGGAGGACATCTAGGTACTATAAAAATAATACAAAGCAGGTACTTTATACAGTTTTACTGAAAAAAAAAAAATTCTACTTCATTATATAGTTCATTCATGTGCAAATTTCAATTAAGATCTTTATTTTTTCGGACAACTTTCTTATCTCCTCATTCCCTCATGA
Source organism: Macaria notata (assembly GCA_927399415.1). NCBI lineage: Eukaryota > Metazoa > Arthropoda > Insecta > Lepidoptera > Geometridae > Macaria > Macaria notata. Next base: position 6,825,224 of record OV656725.1, on the reverse strand, counting down.
CTTATTAACAGTTTTGGGCATATTAACATGCAACAATAAAAGAAAATTTAAAATAACACATATTTTTACCATCAGAACCTTTTTAGAATGTTGTTTTGGTTTGGGTACTATATTTGCCAAGTCTTTATTATTGCCTAGTTTTTTAAAATATAGTAATATAAAACCTCGGCTACATGTCTTCTTCTCAGAAACTAAAACCATATATTTTTGTATGTGTATGTATTATTCTTTTTTTTTATTATAAAAATTGGTACTATTTTAGAATTCAGGAACCTATAGGTACTTAAATTATCATTGTAAATTAAACAAATAAGGTGGCACATGAACAGGATGAAGTAACAGTGGTCTTTCTGCAAACTGGCTTGCTCCAGTAATTTGATTAGAAGATGACTCTGGATGTTTTTCTGGAGGTAATGGTACCCTTTGTATTGACATATTGTCAAATGACAAACTATTATCTGTTATGCTACTGCTAGTGGCAGCTGTTATAGGTGCAGGAATAAGTACAGGTTTAGACACTTCTTTTTTCTTGGCCTTTGAGTCACAGTTTTTTACACTTTCTGCCTTTTGAAACACTTTCTTGTTGCTCTCATTTTTATTCCATTTGTAGCCCATTGATTTTAACACTATTTGAAGACTAGTTTTGCCACCCGAGAAGTTGTTTTCATATTTTAGTTCTTTTAGCAGTTTTCTTAAGCTGACTGTCTCATTTCTTCTCTGAAATTCTTCAATTTTGTTGATTATGTTGATTTTGTCTACTTCATTGGGGTTGGTTATCACTTTTTGTCGTTTTTTCTTCACCTTTGTTTCCCAGATGCCACCATTTGTTGATCCTTCTTTCTTTATTTTTGATAATGTGTCTCGACAGAGGCCTGTAAAAGTTAAATGAAAATGTACCTAATTAAAATTGTGTAAAGGTCTGTCGAAAATTATGCACTCAAAGTATTGTACTTAATGGTAAAAAAAGGTGATCATCCCACATCAAGGTGTATAAACATGAGTTCTACAATATCTAATATGAATAAAGAGTTAATAGCAGATTCAATTTGTGCGTTAAATAAAAAAAACCATTACCTATACTGTGTATTTTGCAAAGTAAACGTGAATAATGTAGAAAATATTGTGAACAAACCTGTCATGGCAGCCACTCGATCCATTGCCTTGTACAAGTCCAACAAAGGTTGTTTTGCTTTCTTCTCTCGAAGAGCGAATTGTAACACGTTGAACACGATAGCTCGCGTTTGTGCCGACAAAACTTTTCCTTTCTTCGACATTTTTGGTAAGGAATTGTTTATTTTGATTTTGGAACAACAAGATTTCTTTCTAGAAAGAAAACAAATCGAAGTCTGAAATTGACATTGACGATGACAACTTAGCGACATAGTATTGGAATTTTGACTTTGATATATTTAAATATACAGCATAGAATCTGGCAAATAATAAAATTTATTTATTTAATTTCGTAATGGCAATACTGGCAATAGTTAATTTTATGTACCCTCTATGTATGTATTCGTACTGCGGGGTAACATAACACTCAGAAAAAACTCTAGTAATAACGATTAACTCCTAACGATAAACTTTCAGGTTTACAGCATGGCCGGCGGAGGCGCTGGAGCGCGTGGCGTCCATGTTCATATCCAAGATGGAGAATGTGGACGGAGAGCTGGCGGCGTCATGCGTCGAGATCTGTCAGATGTTCCACATCAGCGTCGTCACACTTAGTGATAGGTGAAATAACTAATTCATTAAGTAATTAGGTATGGATGTCTCGGCCTTGTCTGAGTTGCATCAGGAATACTATAGGCACAGTCTTTGAAAGTATTTGAATGAGCTTAATAATTATACCTGCTATGGAACAATACATGTGCAGCGATACAATTACACTATGTGTATTTCTTTTAAAATAACAATAATAATTTAGTCATCAAATAAATAAATACATTGTATGGTATGGTTATAGATTCTACTCGGACACGAAGCGTAAGGTGTACGTGACGCCGACCAGCTACCTGGAGCTGATCAAGGCCTTCCAGAGCCTCTACGCCATGAAGGTGGAACAGATCACCAACTCCAGGAACCGGTGAGTCAGTCAGAGGTGGCAGGTGGAAGGTACTGGAGTCCATAGTCGGTGTGACGATTAGTGGAAACTGCCTCTCAAACAAGGCTGTCGCAATAGTCATAGTCATACCTAGTAGAATTGTAAAGGTGAAAAGAAAACACTGAACTATCATCCTAATAGGGTACGAAAATATGTCTTAGTGAGACGCGGTCCGATTCATATCATAGATTTCTCGATTTAAAAGTCGTCGATAGAGTACCTACATACATAGGTACATGTACATTTCTTAGTCAATAACCAGATGTTTGATAGATATTTGAGGGTAGGTAGGTAATTACAGAGTGGCTTTTGCAAATGTAGTGTAAACGAGAGTTGGATAAGAAGTAATCGAATATGTCCAATCAAAATCAGGCTATTTTAGGTATGCCATTGGCTTGAATTATGCATGTAATTGAAGCCAATGGTATACCTAAAATAGATAGATTGAGATGTGTAAACCCACGGGTCAAAACAGAGTTATGATGATGATAAGGCGAAATCTAGATTATTGCTTACCATCAGGCGAATGTAAAACCCATACCTTGTAAACGAAAGAAATAGATTGTACCTAAGATCTAATTTTTACAGGTACGAGACGGGTCTAGAGCAGCTGGACTTCGCAGCAGGTCAGGTGGCGGTGATGCAGCAGAACCTCATCGACCTGCAGCCGCTGCTGGTGGAGACCTCCGACAAGACTGAGAAACTCATGATCAAGATCGAACAGGACACCGTCGTGGTCGAGAAGCAGAAAGAGGTAAAATCAAACACACAAACCACCATACACTTCTTGAACCTCTTCTTGTTTTTAAATAGTGTCTGATAAAGTGTTTATCTTTTTATCTATCTGGATCGGTCATGCTAATACTTATTTTGATGATTACCTGATGAAATGGACATATACCTTTTATGTCAATGAAATCTTGGACCTTTCGTCAGTGACCAGACCAGACGTCAGTTAGGATTCTAAGATAAAACTAACCAACATGATTTTTCTTTTGGTTTAATTTGACATCTTTCTACAGATAGTAGGGGCCGACGAGGCTCTAGCCAACGAAGCCGCAGCCGCCGCGCAGGCCATCAAGGACGACTGCGAGGGCGACCTGGCGGAGGCAGTGCCGGCGCTGGAGGCGGCGCTGGATGCCCTCAACACCTTGAAGCCAGCTGACATCACGCTGGTTAAGTCCATGAAGAGTCCGCCCGCTGGGGTCAAACTGGTCATGGAGGCCATTTGTGTCATGAAGGGGATTAAAGGGGATAGAAAGATGGATGCTAATGGTAACTTATTTATTAGTTTTTTTTGTAAAATTTATTGACCACTATACGGGAAATACCTACCCCAAAGCAGAGGCTTCTGTGATTGATACCTAGTTTGGGTTTCTTTACCGACTTGGTTGTACTGTATATGAATATGGGAAAAAATATTGCTCTGAAAGATATCTTTTACACATTTCTTACTTTATTTTTCAGGTAAACCATACGAAGATTTCTGGGGTCCGTCGCAGAAGATGCTCGGCGACCTCAAGTTCCTCGAGAGTTTGAAGAACTACGACAAGGACAACATACCGACTGCTACTATGAAGAAAATTAGAGACCGGTACTTTCAGCTTTATAATATTAGTATAGATAAAAACGGTTCTAGTGAGTTAATCTTAAAAGATAGACATATATTGTTGAGGACATTTTGTTAGATTATTTTAAGAGAAATAATTCTTTCATACATATTTTTGTTATATGTTGAACCGTTTTCGCAGCGCATGCAACGGAAGCCCTCAAAGATGAATAATTTCCCCCGTTTTTTTCCACATTTTCCATTATTTCTTCGCTCCTATTAGTTGCAGCGTGATGTTATATAGCCTAAAGCCTTCCTCGATAAATGGTCTATTAAACACAGAAATAAATTTTTCAATTCGCACCAGTAGTTCCTGAGATTAGCGCGTTCAAACAAACAAACTCTTCAGCTTTATAATATTAGTATAGATTTAAAACCTACCAAGTTAGAAAGTTTGCTATCTTTACTTAGAAAGTTGCAGCGCAGCGCTTGGTAAGAGTATTTGTTTGGATAATTTTTAAAGTTAAAAGTTATGTTTGTGAATGTACCTATGTCCCAGCTACATCCCGGACCGTGAGTTCGACCCAGTGGTGATCGCCAAGGTGTCGTCCGCGTGCGAGGGGCTGTGTCGCTGGGTGCGAGCCATGGACGTGTACGACAGAGTCATCAAGGTGTGCTGCTAGAAATGACATTAAAATTGCCCAAAAAGAAACAAAACTATAAAAACACAAGCCACTCTAAAAGCTAATAGACTGCCTTGTGTATAATACAAATGGCAAAATGTACGTGTAAATACACTTTTAACATGTTCCCTAATAAAAACAATACCAGTGGGTTCTGTAATACATACTTACTTCGCTGGCGCAGCGACCCAAAGTGAGTGTTGGCCTCCGATACAAGAGATCTTGTTGTAGCGCCGCTCTCCGCCAGTCCGCTACTTGATACGCGCGTAGATCTAACTCTACGACATACGGTACCTCGGCAGGCGGTCTCGGCCAACCAACGGGACGCCGGCCACTCGGGACACCGAGATAAGCTCTCTTGACACTACGATCGTTTCCCATTCTCACCAAGTGACCAGCGAAGTCTATGGGCTTTTGTCTCACCCATTATATTTGGTTCCCCAACCAGCTCTTAAATTTCGAGGTTCTTCTGTATTCTCCAGCTTCCATCCTGCCTCCGGGTTGGACCCAAAATCTTGCGCATGATCTTCCTTTCAGCCACTAGCAATTTCTCTTCCTCTGTAAGGGTTAACGACCGACGTTCTATGGGTGTGAGTGGGTTCTTTACAACGTAATAATATTTTCCCAGGTGGTAGCCCCGAAGAAGGCTGCGTTGGCAGAAGCAGAAGGCGAGCTACAGTTGCAGATGAACACACTCAACCAGAAACGAGCGCAACTGCAGGGGGTACTCGACAAACTGCAGGTCAGTGTTAAATTTAAAACCATCCGGTCCGGTCGCGAACCATAAAGATTTTTTAAAAGCAAACAAATCGCTTGTTTGTACCTTCGCGAATTCCCATAATTTTTAGCAAATTATTAGGTAGTGTTGATGTACTAAAATTATCCTTAAAATTTATGCGTCATTTACCTGCTATACCTACTTGACTATCCCTCACCCTCTCAGGCATTGAACGACGAATTCGCGGAGATGACTCGCAAGAAGAAAGGTCTAGAAGACGAGATAGAGCTGTGTTCCACCAAACTGAACCGAGCCGAGCAGCTCATTGGAGGGCTCGGCGGGGAGAAGGCACGCTGGACCGAGCTGGCCCGGGACCTGCAGGAACTGCTTGGGAATATTATTGGTAACATTTATACAAATACAAGTTTCTCGCCAATGCAGTCCAATCCACATATCAACAACAATTTGCAAAAGGACCTTCTTTCAGTTTCCTTTTTCTAGCCTAAATTCTTTTTTTTTCTTAGCAAAATATGATCGCGCCCGGCTCACTGCTAGGGAGTTTTACCGATCTATTCTGATTTGGGTATAGATGGACAGTAAATTTATCTGAATCTGAATGAAGCCATGAAATAACCGTTCTGGTTTTACATTTTAGCATAATTCTGACAAAGAATATGTGAAATATGTGTGTTCCAGGTGACGTGCTGCTGTCGGCTGGGTGCATCGCGTACCTGGGGCCCTACACCGTTAACTACCGCCGAGAGATTCTCTCCATGTGGAACGAGAAGACATCCAATCTTAGTCAGTATATTTTTATAGTACGCTATAATAGAACAGGATCGTAAGTTTAGTAAGCGTGTCAATCTATTCGAATTACTTGACGTTTGACATAGATAAGTGTTCCATTATACCTCTAACCATGCAATATATTTACGAGCGCTATCTATAGCTTAGATTGTGCTAAAATCATGAATTGAATCGGTCAAAGTCATTCCGAGATTTAAGCTCGACCTTTGTAACACGCCGGTTTTTACGCCGTTACAAGTTTCTACTATACTTAGATAGAATTCAAACAATGACCCTTTCCTCATTATTCCGTCCCAGATATCCCCTGCAGCGAGGCCTTCTCGCTGGTGACGACGCTGGGCGAGCCCGTGGTGATCCGCGCGTGGAACATCGCCGGCCTGCCCGTGGACGCCTTCTCCATAGAGAACGGCATCATCGTGGCCAGGTCGCGGCGCTGGCCGCTCATGATCGACCCTCAGGGTGAGAGGCACTCCTCCCTGTGACACCCTCGCCATAATTATAGTTCAAACAAACGTGGACCGATCTGGATGCCCAGTGTACTTTTCCAAAAGAAGTTCTCCTTGGAATCAATTCTTTAGAGGAGTCGAGATTCTCAGTAATGAGGAATACGATGGGAAAGACACTGTTTTTTGGGGACCAATTAATAAATTTCAGAAAATAAATCAGGCTTTTGTACTGGTATTGGTATGGTATGTAACATACCTACCTACCAGTAACCCTTTAAATTGAATGTTGGCTATAAATCTACCTTTCACATGTCTCCTGTGTTCCAGAGCAAGCCAACAAGTGGGTGAAGAACATGGAGCGCGAGAACCAGCTGAAGGTGATCAAGCTGACAGACTCCAACTACGTGCGGGTGCTGGAGAACGCCATACAGATGGGGCTGCCTGTCATGATGGAGAACATCCGCGAGCAGCTGGACGCGGTGCTGGAGCCGGTGCTGCTCAGGAATATATACAGGTAACCACAGGAAAACATAATTTATATAGTAGAAGTCATCCAGCTGGAATACCTAATCCGTCTTGTTAGAACGGCTGACTTTGATAACTAGTGTCCATGCGAAAACTGATGTGAAAGTTGAGGGTTCTTGAATTATGTGCTTCTTGGAAGCCAATGGTTTTAAACACATACCTACTGGTAATTAGGTGTACCTACTAGTGAAAGCTATTTAACTGGAACAGTCCGTTGGAATGGAACGGCTAACTGTGATGAAGAACAGATCATGTAAATGGTCTTTTTTTGTATGTTCGTCAATCAATCCACCAATGCGTGGGGTAGGTAAGGGTTGTAAAAGGTCTTAAAGTTCAATGCGCTAACCTCTAAGCAGTTGAAACGTTTGAAACACTGTTAAAATAAGTATGTATTGTTTTGCCACCCAGGTCTGGTGGCGTGGACTGCCTGAAGCTGGGAGACAACGTGCTGGAGTACAACTACAACTTCCGCTTCTACATCACCACGCGCCTCTCCAACCCACACTACCTGCCCGAGGTCGCTGTCAAGGTGCGAACTACTCTTTGTCTTCTCTACCTCTCGTCGTTTTTATCCTTCTATCTAACTAAATTGCAGATTCAGATTCAGATTCAGATTTTATTGGTAAATTATAAAAATTTACATGTCAAATTATATATCACATTATTCAAACAATATCACATTATCTATCAAATAAACTTATTAATATCACATTATTAAAGGCAAATTATATATCACATTATTCATACAAATCGTTATAAAAATTATACATTACGAGTACCTATTAATCGTCTCACAATTTTTTTTGTATCAATGATACAAATCTCACAAAATTTCAGGGATAAAATCCTCATATTTATAGAACGCTTCTTTTATTAGCCACTGCTTCAGTTTCATTTTGAAAGCTTCCAGACTTGCACTTTTTACTATATCAGAGGGCAACTTATTAAACACTGCAGGACCCATCACGTGCGTCAACTTAGCGGACTTTTGCAGGCGTCGGGGGAGATTGGCCAGCTTCGAGCCATGGCGGATGTAAGAGCTGGTAAAACACGCCCTTTCCAGTGAATGAACCCACTCCACTCCATGGACCCGTATCTACACTGCCTGCTTACGACCGGCACTAGCAAGTAGTCTGTCTGGTTTTCAAACTGGATATCACAAATGCTTGACTGTTAGATCACAATAAAACAGTTTTTTTCTTAGTAGGTATATAGGTAGTACATTCAATCTACGACAAAAAGACATTCCAAAACTAACATATAAATCATCCTAGGAGCTTAACGATCTCCTGTACAGCCATCACTCCATTCCTCGCGGTTTATTTCCAGGTGACGCTGCTTAACTTCATGATCACCCCGCAAGGTCTGCAGGACCAGCTGCTCGGCATCGTGGTGGCGCAGGACCGGCCCGAGCTGGAGCTGAAGAAGAACCAGCTCATCGTGGAGGGAGCGCACAACAAGCGCACGCTCAAGGAGATCGAGGACCAGATCTTGGAGGTGGGCCTTCAACCTGTTTGATGTTAAACATCACACTCATATTTTTTAAACTATAGACCGGCTTGCATTTAGTTGTGGCCTAAAATGGAGCGTTATCCAAAAATAACCGGTCCATGCTCGTTTGAAGGTGGCTATTGGATGTTTTATAGCAGCCTTCCCGCGTACATCACTATGATTATCAAAAATAAAAGCAGATTGTGCGAAATTTGCTTCAAGTACATAATTACCTGTACTAAAATCAGAAAGTTATCACTGGGAAAAGAGATTGAAAAACTTTAAATCACATTAATCTTAATTGCTTCAAACAACAAACTACAACACTGAAAAACTTTTCAAAGTTATCGTTGTTACCTGACAGTATTATAACACAATCAGCCAGTAGCATTACCCACCCGTTATCTCCAGGTGCTTTCATCAGCCGGCAATATCTTAGAAGACGAGTCCGCCAACCAGATCCTGTCCTCCTCCAAGGTGCTCTCCATAGAGATCACAGCCAAGCAAGCAGCCGCCGCCATCACGGAGAAGGAGATAGACGAGGCCAGGCTGGGATATGTGCCTGTGTCTAAGCATAGCGCAGTTCTGTTCTTCTGCATCAGTGACCTGTCCGCCATCGATCCTATGTACCAGTACTCATTGAATTGGTGAGTAACATTTGGCAGTATCTACAATTTTAAACAAACGCTGAAAATTTTAGTTGCGTGTATGCAGTTATGTGTTTGTGCCTTTTGTAACTCTCATGTAACTTTATGCTCAAATAACTTATTTGCATCTAATACCGACGTGGTTTTTTATGATATGCATTTGGAAACTATAACTGATTCATTAATTTCTTATTAAAATACATACCGACTTACATCTGTACGTACCTACTATTTTATGTTACCTGAAAGGACATATCTAAACAAAGCAACGTCAAAGCGATATATATGTACTTAATTTCATCGTAGGGTGCAGTTTAAAAGATTTTTGTCATTTTTAATAGACTTCAAAAAAAAGTAGGTTACCAAACCTTCTTAAAGTTTTTTTGTTAAATTTTTCAGGTTCATAAACCTGTACAACCAGGCGATCATAAACTCCGAGAAGAGCGACGACCTGAGCGTCCGCCTGGAGGGTCTCAACGCGTACTTCACTCGCAGCATATACGAGAACGTGTGCCGCAGCCTCTTCGAGAAGGACAAGCTCATCTTCTCCCTCGTGCTCACGCTCGGGATACTGAGGGCGAGGGTGTGTTCATGTCTACTACGGATACTTACAAAAGAAAATGCTTCCACATTTCATAGATGAAGTTGAAGTTGAGAGGTCTCTCACTCAAAGCTGGCTCCTGATTGGTTAAGATGTCCGATAGAGCCGAATGTAGCTTGGTAGCAGCTGGCGCCACCAACTCAACTTCCACCGCAGCGGTGGCGTTTTACCGAATCGTGGTATTATTTTTTTGGCTTAGGCTTATCTATAGTACCAATCATTCTTAGACGTTGTAAGATTTATTTTTATTATTTTTATCTACACTAATGTTGTAACATTCTACTTATGTTTCCAATACTTGACGTATAATTACTAGATACTGTTATAGCACAGACAACAAAACACTCAATTTAAGCAATTTCACATGATGTTATAATATCCACATCGATATCGTAATAGCTCATTATAACATCGAAAAAGCGTGACCAACCTGATTGCAGGGCCAATCAGGTTGGTCGCGCTGCGCTCTCGTTGGTTAGATTTTAATGGCGGCAAAATCACTGTGACAATATACGTACGCGTGAATGTAATGTTTCGCAATGTGTTTGTTACACTCGTTGCTATTATGAAACTCGCTGCGCTCGTTTCATAAACTCACACTCGTGTTTTAATACCCTTCATTATATGACAGTTGCATAAACTACTATTATGGCACACAAAACAGAATATGTTCCTAAATTTACTTAATATACATTTTAAGCTGGTTTTGATCCAGAACAAATTCCGAGGCACAGTGCTCACAGCTTGATCTAAATGTGAAAAATAATGATTACAAAAATATAAGTTAGATAGGGTTAGATTACTTAGTTTTTAAACAAATTAACTGTGTGTGTGTGTGTGTGTGTGTGCAGGGTGGCATAGACGACGAGCTGGTAGCGTTCCTGCTGACCGGCGGCGTGGCGCTGGAGAACCCCTACGAGAACCCAGCGCCGGCCTGGCTCTCCGACAAGAGCTGGTCGGAGATCGTGCGCTGCTCTAACCTGAACGGGTGAGAACTTGCAGCAAATTACTTGATTCCACCTTTATACTCGCACCCAGTGTTTTGCTTCGACTTTTATCGTGCGAACTGTCAAACTGTGGATCTCCATCCTGAATTCCCTATTCCCCCCCATAATTTATCGGTCTTCAAGCCGAGAATGAAACGGTTTTTCTAGGCAAGCGCTCTAGATCGTAGATTACCTACAATATTGCTTAACATCAGGCGAGTTGTACTCAAGCGTGAGCCTATCTAGTTTAAATAAAACTTTATTGTTAGGACTATAGATATCTGTTTTCAGAGAATTGTGAGATTTTTGAATCTGGAAAATTACTTACGTCTAAACTTCACAGGTAGCTTGAAAGTATTCTCATGCAATACCTAAGTTAGTTAGGTTTTAATTCTACAAGCACTTCTGCGTTAGTGCGTTACACATATAGACCTACTCGACCCAATATTTTTTAGCCCAATCGTGAAGCAAGAATAGTAGGTAAATTATTTTTTCACGTTCAGTTTGAAAGGTTTCCGCGAGCACTTTGAGAAGAACACGCTGAAGTGGAAGGAGTTCTACGACCTGTCCGCGCCGCACGAGCATTGCTTCCCGCCGCCCTTCCACGAGATCAAGGGGATACCTAAACTTATCATGCTCAGGTATGTGCTTGAGCCATAGACAATGACATCAGAACTGAAGACGGAATGAAAGTACGTACTGTTGGGTAGGTGTTATTTGTCGCCAAACACAAGGTAAGCGTGTTACACCCTAGGCTGCAGCAATGCTTAACATCAGGCAGGCTGTAGACAAACGCAAACCTATCCCACGTAAGAACAAAAAAAAACAAAAAAAAACCATTGTAAGCGTGTTCTGGTAATCTCGTTTTGGAGAGATATGATTGCAGTGTAGACATGAATTAATAGGCACCTACCTTGTAGGTAAACATATTACAACCTGTACTGCAGCAATTCAACTTCAAGCGGGCTGTAGTCAAAAACCGAATAAATTATGTCCTGTGACAAATATCAAAATCTGATGGACAAATGCGTAACTGCGACTATCTAATGTATACAAACTTTATCAAATAAATAACCATAAATAGGTGAGAATCGCCATCTTCCGGATGTCAATTGAAAAGACCTTGAATTGTAAAATTGTACTTGCGTAAGATTTTGTTTTAAATACAATTTCGTAGATGTATCCGGCCCGACAAGCTGATCCCGCTGGTGCAGCAGTACGTGATCGCAGAGATGGGTCGTATCTACATCGAGCCGCCTCCCTTCGACCTGGAGAAGTCCTACATGGACAGCAACTGCTGCTCGCCCCTCATCTTCATCCTGTCTGCCGGCTCCGACCCCATGTCGGGGCTGGTCAAGTTCTCCATGGAGAAAAAGGTCGTCAGCTTTGAGACTATCTCTCTTGGACAGGGCCAGGTGAGAATGATACTAATTAGGTTAAGAATTTTTGGTTTATATTGTAGGTTTTAAAATGCTTCATGGGCCTCTGATACGGCCCGGCCCGTAAACTGGTCTGCTACGGCTAAGAGTCACGTTTGTCTAATATCGAGTTTTGATTTATTAATCCTACTATATAAGGTTTTCTATTTCCTACTATGTGTTTAGTAATGTACCTACCTAATATTTAAAAAATTTCGTTGATTACATTGTACTTATGGAGAAAAAATAAAGAAGTTCTTATATGTATCTCTAGTTTTAAGGTCGGTCGGTCTATTGCAAATAAACAACTTACTTAGGTTAGCTAAGGCAGGTAAACTGTTGAGACCACATTTTTTGTAAATAACGCTGATGTACTATTGCTCACATTTGTGTATCATCCAGGGTCCAATCGCCGCGAACATGATAACGCAAGCCATCCAGACGGGCGGCTGGGTGGTGCTGCAGAACTGCCACGTGATGGACTCGTGGATGGGCGAGCTGGAGCGCATCTGCGCGGAGGTGATCATCCCGCAGCACACGCACACCGCCTTCCGCTGCTGGCTCACCTCCTACCCCAGCCGGGCCTTCCCCGTCACTGTGCTGCAGAACGGTGGGTCAAGTTACTTTAGTTCAGCAAACATCAGCGTCATCTAACACATAGGTATGTGGTACTACTCTGTCGACGACTTTTTAAGTGAGGTATCTATTTAAAGAAATATGAATCGGGCAGCTTCTCACTTAAACATATTTGCATTCTCTATCAGGGTTATAGTTCAGTGTTCACTTTCCACATCTTGTTTGTGTAACTGTGTACTTTACAATTCGCAAATAAATAACTATGACTGTGCTAGGAGTAGTATGTAACCTAAACTTAAAATCTTAGATCTTTACAGACGACTGAGAGATGTTGCGGAATGATATACAGAATTCTAGTCCATTCTAGTGATTAAAAGCAAAATAAGACTATGGTATGGTCTAGGGGTCTTCAAATCCGGAGTAAATAGGTTTCTTCTAGGCAAGCCTACACATCTTAAACTACAGTGGCGCTAAACTTCAGGCAGGCTGTAGACAAACGTCAGCCTATGCCGTAAGCGTATGCCTAAAAAGACAATGCAGCCTTGGTTAATATTAGATGAACTATAGTCTATTACCTATGCATTAAAAACAAAAGGGCCAACTAATTAAGAATGGTCATTCTAATATTGCCCTTTGGGCCCTATAATAATTTCAAATAACCATATACCTACCTACATAAATTCATGTCATCATTATCCTCAGGTGTAAAAATGACGAACGAAGCGCCCAAAGGGCTGAAGAACAACATCTACCGCTCGTACATCTCGGACCCGATCTGCGACCCCGAGTTCTACATCTCGTGCCCGCGCACGGAGCAGTGGCGGCGGCTGCTGTTCGCGCTGTGCTTCTTCCACGCCATCGTGCAGGAGCGCCGCGCCTTCGGCCCGCTCGGCTGGAACATACAGTACGAGTTCAACGAGAGCGACCTCAGGATCTGTATCATGCAGCTGCAGGTGATATTATCTTGTTTTTTTTTTATTCACTATGTGGGCGTATCCACGACCAGCTATTTGGATAAAAAATTGTTGATTGTGGCCAACCCTGCGTTATTTCGCGTTAGTAAGTAATGTATGCCATCTTCGAATCTTCATCCATTCTAGCCACCACTAAAAGAAGTCGAGCCACCACTGTTCGTTCTACGTCTTTACATTTCGATCTTTTTTTCATTGAATCAGAAATCAACTTCCGTTCTCTTGTTTTTTTGTAGATAAGCAAAATCTCTGTTTGCTAATTGCGCTAACCGCTCCAACGTTGATGTCTCTGTTGTTAGATGTTCCTGACGGAGTACACGGAGACCCCGTTCGACGCGCTCAACTACCTGGCGGGGGAGTGCAACTACGGCGGCCGCGTCACGGACGACAAGGACCGCCGCCTCATCCTGTCGCTGCTGTCCACCTTCTACAACGAGGAGGTCACCACCAACCCAGAGTGAGTCACCAGCTTACCATACACTAGCTAAAGAGGCATCTCTACGAAGGAAGAAAAAGTAGGACCGGAAAATATAGGGAAGAACTTACAGGCAAGCCAGGTAAGCAACTTATGTTAACAAAATGAGAGCGAAGTTCGAATTTCTGATTATCAATATTTTCTTCTAGTGGATTCCGGAATCTTCGCAGGGAATGATTCGGGATGGAAAATAGTTTATAAACCCATTGCAGTCATCATAATAACAACCATGATGACACATATGTCACTCCGTAGAATCGTGACAGAGAAAATATCAGACCAACAAACACACTACCCTCTGAATGTGGACTTAACTTGTCTGTTTTTTACATTCATGATATAGGCTCACGCTTGACTACAACTTGCCTGATGTTAGCCAACTTGTCTAAATTGAATCTATTTGTTTCCCGCAGGTACTCGTTTTCCCCGAGCGGCGACTACATGATGCCAGCCTCCATGGACTACAACAGCGTGCTGGAGCACATCAAGGCACTCCCGAGACTCGCCTCGCCCGAGGTATTCGGGCTGCATGAGAACGCAGACATTACCAAGGACAATAAGGAGGCTAATGCTGTGAGTACACTGCACGCAAAACTCCAAGCATCTACAGCCGGAAACAATGTATAGAAGCCGCGGTTGAGAAGTGTGCAAAATCTAAAGACTAGTGTAGTTTAGTGTCATCCGGCGCATCAAATAATTGTTCTCGGACGGCCGAACGATCTTAGGAGGCGTCTGCGACCTATGTAGGTACGTCTGACAGTTTGTATTGGCCAGTGGAAATATATATTATTATATATTTTTTTAACATGAAATAGGCTTACGCTTGACTACAACTTGCCTGATGTTAAGCAACGTTATATCACAGTGTGCAACTCGTAACTGGCCACAACTTAAGCCCTTAGCTTATGATAGGTATTTATGATAATTATAGATATCTGCCTCCCATATTGAGTCAATTTAATGATGCAAGTACACTTAGAATGTCGGTTCTTTCCAAACTAAAAATTCGTGTTTCCTTGTGACCAGCTCCTGTTCGGCTGCCTGCTGACGCAGACGTCCATCATCGCGGGCGCTGGCGGCGGCGAGGGGGAGGGCGGCGGCGGCGTGGTGGAGCTCACCCTGGACATGCTGGGCCGCCTGCCGCGCCAGTACGACGTGCTGGAGGTCTCCAACAAGTACCCCGTGCAGTACTACAACAGCATGAATACGGTGCTCAAACAGGTGCGTCATGTCATATATGAGGTTACAAAATAATCACCCAAGCCAATTACTCAAGTGGACAGACAAGAAGTTTCCGAAGACTCGCACCAAGCTTTTTGCTTCCACTTTCATCGCGCGAACTGCTTCCTTGAATCTCTATTCCCCTGGAACTATAATTTATCGGTCTTCTAGTCGAGAGTGAATCGGTCGCTTCTAGGCAAGCGCGCTATATCGTAGATTATAACGTTGTTTAACATCAGGCAAGTAGTAGTCGAGGGTGAGCCTATCTAGTTTAAAAAGTTCTGTGAATAGGGTTTGATACCACCGGAATATGATGATCCATAATACAGAAGTTCCCGACACACATCAAAATCCAAGCTGCCAAGTAGGTACATATATCTACTATGCTATTTTTTTATGTTCCCAGGAGCTGATCCGCTACAACCGGCTGCTGGCGGTGGTCCGGCGCACGCTGCACGGGGTGTACATGGCGGCGCAGGGGCTGGCCATCATGAGCGCGGAGCTGGAGTCCTGCAACAACGCTTTCATCAAGGGGGTGGTGCCCGCCGCCTGGATGTCTAAGTCGTACCCGTCCATGAAGCCACTCGGCTCCTACGTGGCTGACTTACTGTCCAGGTTAGTTACGCTGTAGGTGCTCTGTTATCTAATATTTAATAATTCATGGTGAATTAGAACAAATTATTAAAAAAAATGTTTATCTGATCAATTAGAATATTCATGTTAATTTGATTGGACCAGATCAATAAGACCGACAAATGAAAATTAGTCCAAGATAGTAAAATATCCAGCAGCAGCAGGTATTTATGGAATTCGGAAACTTCAAGAGCTTGTATGATTGGCATTTCGTTTCGATTGAAAACTTTCCGAATTTGTGAAAAGCTCTGCTGTTGTGTCCAAGTACTGATTAAGCTCCAAACGAAAAAACGATTTAAATGAAATTTTGTAATGAAACTAAAACGTAGTTTATTAACTGGTTAAATAAAATCACCTCATCAAACACCATTGAGGAAAACTAGTCAAGTACTAATACACATTATATACGCAACTACTGATGACAAAATCAATCAAAGAAACATTTGGATATCTCTTTTATTACATGAAAGTATCACAACACATACAGTTCACGATATCTATAATATTGTATAACTAAACGTAGTGAGAGGTACGCGTTTGTACTCAGTCTACTTCTTGTACTAACATAAATGCCAAGAAAATATCCTACAAAATGCGCACATTTGATCAAATTCAGAATTGTTTGACTACCCTCTTTTTTTATAATTCTCAATCGACGAGCTTTTATTTTACTTCCAATTAAATAACATTAGATACAAGGGTTTTACTTATACCAAACAATTAAATACTAGGTATTATAATAGCTTACATAGGAAAACAATGTGTTACCGTAAATACTTCCTTAAAGAACGAAAATAATCCATAAATTAACCCTGATTTTTCCAAAATTCCGTTAAATTCGATCTAAGAAAATAATAACAATATGTATATCGATATGTTATTTATATAAATACAGTTATCAAATGTGCGCTTACAATAAAGTTATACATAACATTGTAACAAAAGCAAGTGATGTCGATTCACTTAGGTTCTTAATTATAAGACAGGTGCTCAATATGGCTCAGTTCTGCGCTACAAGAGGCTATTAGAAAAGTATAAGCTCTTATATTACGCCAAATGCGTGTACATTTAACTGTATCTTACTAAATGCAGACATATTTATACTACGTACTAAAGAGTCTAACCGCTGTAGGTCCAATATAAAAATTCTATTTTTTCCAGAAGTGATATTCGAAACAAAAATTGAAGTAACTTCCTTAGTCTTTGTAAATTAGGGTTATTTTCAATGTCTAGACCTTTTTACCAAGATAAAGGTTATATGGCACAAAGGAAAACAACCAAATTTATACTTATTATCGAGATTGTTTAGGTCAAGCGCAAGCCAATTTCTATTGCCTCCTAAAACTAAACATTGACATCATTGTTTAATACACAGTGAAACATTCGCAGTAAGTTTTTTTCAGATCTCCTAGGTAGAATCTGGCATGCACAAAAACTCGAATATGGAAAAAAGTAAAGATAAATAAGAAATTGGCCGTTTACATAAAAACCTAAGGTACATTTCTATTTACTAATAATTTGCTCTCATGCCAAATCACACCTCACAACACCGGCAGCTCAAGCGTTTAAACATCAATATAAAATACTGTAAAGGTACGCAAACATAACATAATTACGATCAAATAGCACTGATTACAACTATTCCTCCGAGGTTGGCAACCTAATTGACGACTCCGCTGCGGAACACTCACTCAACCTTCCGACTTTTTGGCTAGATCCAACAGTTTATTCATGAGCTCTCCACCGAACGACTCTCGATACTTCTTGCTGATGTTGTTTAGAAGCGCGTAAGGAGTTTCGTAGCACATGTTGTCGCTGTTAGAGAGGGATGTGTCGTCGTGTTTCTTTCCGACAATCCGGAAGCCAGCGGAGGACATCTCTATGCAGAAGTCCTTGTTCTCTAGCGTGGTGAGGTTGATGAAGACGCGCTGGTTGTTGCTCTTGACTCTGGGGGACACGGAGGCTGCCTTCACGTGCTTGCGGATGTCGTTGATGGCTGACTCGGCCTCCTGCGGCCATGTCTCCTTGTCTAGGACCTGCTCCGTCATGCTGCCTCTGAAATAATGATATGATGTTGTTAACACACCAAAAAAAAGAGCCTTTACGCATAAGTAAATAGTTCACACGAATTGCAGTGAACGTGTTATTTTTATCATGTAACTTTTGTTCTTTGTTTATTATTTAGCAGCCTATACTTTAGAAGGTGCTTTATAAAAGCTATACCTATTTATTAGATTAACCTTTGCTCACATTCACCTTCTTTTGTATCCCATTAAAGTGTACAAATTACAAAGCGTTCTAAAGAAGACAAAGCAAAAACGACTCGGAAATTTTACTTTGAAGTTAGACAAAAGCATTTTTCGCATTACGCGGTCTGCAAGGAATTGCTAAAATAAAGCGATATATTTGAACTCCTCCAAATATATCTTGGAGGTAGTAAATAAACATATAAATAATCCGAACGCGGGGAACATTCAACTCCTAAACGGTTTTATGCGTTGGAATAGAGCCAGGAACACGGAACCTCGTTCGAATATTTATTAAGATCGTGCAGACATTTGATGTGTTGGCTCGTAATATGATGTGACATGACAGGACTCCTGTTTTCGATTGAGGAATGAATCAACTGAAATTAACACAGTATGGCGTTTCTACTGTAATGTAAATTTTTTATTATATTTTTACTTATGTTTTCTGTAATAGTATACCTACTGTAATTTGAGTTCGTGTAAGAGACCAATTTCAAACTTCTAAAGGCTGGTAACTGGCTGGAAATAGCCAGAATCTACAATTTCAAGAGTCCTTTCATCTGTCCCAAAAATGCTTTGTTGTTTCCAGCCAAGTAGCTCAATTATTTTTATCAATTTCAAACTTTAAATCTAGTGAAGTATAGATAAATTTAACATGTAACTAACATATTATCATGACAATCTCAATTTCTCTTATAGACTGAAATTCCTGCAAGACTGGGTGGACGAGGGTCCCCCGATAGTGTTCTGGATCTCGGGTTTCTACTTCACGCAGTCCTTCCTCACAGGCGTCCTGCAGAACTACTCGCGACACAACAAGATACCTATCGATCAGGTCTGCTTACTTTGAACTTCAACGTAAATAGGATAAATTAGAATAGGTGGTGTTAGATGTTTTTGGTGTCTGTATATCTTTGTCTGGCGTTGTTTCTCTCAAAACAGACAACTTAGACAAATTTCAACCAGATTCAGATTTTTCTACCCCAAAGAGTAATAAAATAAATTTAATACAACAAATAGAAGAACAAAAACATTACAATACAGGTGCATAAGTAATTAATTATAAATGATTGTGGTGCAAATAATTGTATTTAACGGGACATGGTATATGATAAAAAATCTCTTAAATCATATTTTTGACAAGTATGTTGTGCTTTGCTTATAGGATTAATATTGGACACAGATTGACCAATACATAATTCCCAGGTCCAATTTGAGTTTGTGCTGACCAGCTTGGAGTCTGAGAGTGAAGAGCATCCTTACTTTGGAGTCTATTGCAAGGTAATGCAGAGCTTACTTATCAGATGGATTATAGATGGTCACAAAACATCTGTACTAAGTTAAACAGTCCATCTCTTTAACTAGTTTATCATAAATTTATTATTAACAGAGAGGCACAAAAATATTACATAAGGCAAATTCTTAACCATGACTGGACAAACAAATAGCTGATCCACAGAAGCGTCAAAATAGTAACTAATGCTGATGATTATTATTAAATTATGTATAACTAATAGATTTGGTGGCTTTACTCACGTTAATTTAGGATAAAAAGTCTAACCTATGTCATCATCAGCCTGCACTACCAACTACCACAATACCCAAATATCACAATGATTTGGCTCTTTGTGGCGTGAAAGATGAACAAACAGGCCAATAAACATATGTTGTTGACTATAGTGGTGCTTAACATCAGGCAGGCTATAGTCAAATGTAAGCCTATTTCGTGTTAAAAAAAAGTTTTTCTATAATGGTATGAATATAACTGTGCAAGCAGCAACCACATGAGGTGGATCATCAGGAGCACGAGCACAGTGTGTTCATATGGGTGAGTCCGAGTGACTGCACGGAAGTTTGTGTGACTTGAAAGCACTGTAGTTTAGAACATGTCCTTCCCTATTGTTTCTGATATGTTAAGTTATTACTGATATGATATTTATAGACTTTAGCTATTTTGTTTTCTACTTTGTTAGGCAGCTATAACTCGTTCACCAATAAAGTATGAGCATATATTCCGATACATAAACAAATTGGATGATTAAAAATAACAGTTTAATCTTACATCTGCCACAGGTATACAGTTGCGATAGCAATCTAAGCATAGATATGGCTGCAGTAGACACTGAATGAGCATGACCTAGTTGGCAATCTGTTGTTAATAACTCAGTCCAGCATATTGATGGAAAATAACTGTCTGTTATTTCTGTTATAAGTTACATAATCACTGCATAACTAGGTACTAAAATGTAATTTTTGCTTGCATGAAATATTCACCATAAGTGATATTATGAAACACAATTGATTAATTGATCACAATTTCAATTTCTACACTGACATTGCCAGAAGAAAGCAAACACAAGCATTTATGAGTATTTCGATTTTGCCTGGTTTATTTCTTTATTATTTCATCATTGAATAATAAACAAATCTAACATGTTCACTTGTTCACCCCAACAGGGTCTGTTCCTGCAAGGTGCAAGATGGAATCGCCAAACAATGATGCTCGACGAATCCTACCCCAAGATTCTCTTCGACACTATCCCCATCATCTGGTTCCAACCTGCCATGATAGCCAACTTCAACCCTCCGCCGTGCTACTTCTGTCCAATCTACAAGACCAGTGAGAGGAAGGGGGTGCTCGCTACAACGGGACATTCTAGCAACTTTGTCATGTACATTACACTGCCATCAAATATACCACAGAAACACTGGATTAACAGAGGAGTGGCTAGTCTTACTCAGCTCGATGACTAGGCAGTGGGTAGATAGATATTTATTTTATTTCATATCAGTGTTCTAGTATTATTTAGTCATTAGCCCATGTCAAGAGGCCTCAAAGTTCTATTAAAGGAATAGTTTTGCACTTGACCATAATTATAATTGACATTAATATTAATGAATATTACTTTGTACCTGCAAACTACATATATATATGTTGAGATACAAATTTACAACAGTGTTGTTATTATTATCATTGAAACAATACTGCTGAGACACACATTTACAACCCCTGAATTCTTTAGTGTTTACTCAGACAGTATATTGTCTTTCTCAATGTGAGATAAGTCCATTAATCTCATGTTACTTCTGGTTCACAAGTCAGATGCTTATTTAACACTTAAGTCCGACTATGAAAAGATCTCAGGACAAAAAGACCAATTAGATTATGAAACAGTGGTTTTGAAAGGTACAATGTTTATTGAGATGTTGGAAAAGTTATAAGTTTTAATAACTTTCCTTTATTGAATTTTGACTCTTAATCTATTTTAGTCTATTATCTGTTGGTTTTGTCCCCACAACCTTGCATTTATTTCGAATGGTCTGTCTGTGATATGTTGTTAACACAATCTAGTCATAATGTGATGATTGATAAATATAGTTTTGTTGTGATAAACTTGTTTTAATAATTAATCCATAGTACCTTTTTAAACAGGTGATTGTATTGTATTCATTTTGAACTAATCTAAATTTCTTTATATTCATGAAATCATGCATTAATTTAGAGAATGATCTGCTTGAATTTGTAAGAAAAGGGATAAATAATATTCTATTAAATAATAAAGATAAGAACCTAAGCCTAAGTATTCATAAAATTCTGCAGCAACTAGCCTAGGTGTATCATAATTAACTTTATGATGGATTTTATTATGGGAAACCACACAATTGTAAAAGAAATTCATATAGAGATATGAACATATGCTGGAGCATTAATTAATTGTAGTCTTACCTCTTCTTAGCTATTATGTTTTTCTGATGTAGGATCGTTATATAAACTAATAAGGTTGTTAAATATGAACCAAAATCACTGCAAAATAGATGAATTATATCTCAAAAAATAAATAAACAAACTGGCTGTAAATTAGTGAATTTGGATTCCAATTTGAAATGACACTGACATGACATTATGAAAACTAAATTCTATAGTGTTGTGACCAAATTAATCAATTTAAATTTCATTGAGTCGTGTAAAATCTATACACTATTAACGGATCGCATTCTGTAGGTACATGAAAGTTATCAGATCAAAAAAAAACTTTTGGGGGAGATTATTGATACAATAGAACACAAAACCATTTTTTTTAAATTGTTACCTGTTTCTCTGTGGTCATATACGCTTATCTCAGAAACGGCTCAATCAATTAGACTAGGTTCTCACAGATACGAATTGGAAATATTACTACTTAGTACGTTTTAATAAAATATCAAAAATCATATTACCTACATATTTCGGTCACCTGTACGTACATATGCAGAAACCTGCACAGCGGTATTACAACACAACTTACGCGTTTAGATTTACCTGTTCAATTGTACAGGCAAACCTGTGAGATATATATACCTTAAAACTCAAACTACTTTTTCGTCACCCATTCAATGACTGATCACTTGTACTGTTGCATATAATATTTTAAAATAGTTGAGCTACAAGCGAAGAATATAATCTGTATGGAATAATCGAGTTGAGTATATGAAATCGTATACAACTCGCACACTATACAGCGACCCTTTAAAAGCGTTCCGTTATACAAAATCATTGCAGCAATAAACTTAATGAAATGAGGCCTAAAAAGATCAAAATAAGCTTCAACTATATCCTTTCGTATTTGAATTTAAAAACTAATGAAATAATTTTTTTTTGTGCAAGTTTTAACTCAAATAGATTCACAAAACGATACATTTTAATCAAAACAAAAAACCTCTGAATTTATATTCTGCGTAGATACATGCCAGCTTCATTGTTGTTTGTTCATTTTGTTGCAATGTTGCATAGATGGCGTAGCGATCGTTGTAAACTGCGTATGCTGAACTGACGTTTTTGGTTATTTTTGTTCTCGCCTCGTGTTTACTTTAGTGTCTAATTTCGGTTCAATTACGAAAAATTTTGTTGTGCAACCGTTAAAAAGTGAACAATACTAACGTAGATACCGCTGCTGTTCCGAAAAAGTATCGATCGTTAGTTCCGGACTCGGTATATGTACACAGTTCTATCACGTGGTGGTGTGGTAGTTTATATAATTCTTGTTTACCGCACAAGCACAAAGTTTGCGCATGTGCGTCCCGTCAGTAACCTCAAATCGTGCGTTTACGGGTTCGGCAGGTTCCGGATATCCGGGTCGCGTCGGGTAGGTCTGTGATGTGGTATCGTGCGAGCTCGCGGCTCGCGTGCGGACAGCGTTGGTGATATCGGTTCGCGCGGCTGTCATGGCCCAGACTCAGTTCACGCGGAGCTCGGAGAGCGACGCCTGGGCGCTGCTCTCGCTTAAGACGCCCCCGTCGCCCTCCAAGGTGCAGTGGGCGCAGGAGCCGGCTCCCACGGCCATCGCGCGCCTGGACGGCCGCGACTTCGAGTACTTGATCCGGCAGAAGCGCGTGGTGATCGGGCGCAACTCCAGCCGCGGCCAGGTGGACGTCAACATGGGCCACTCCAGCTTTATCTCGCGCCGCCACCTCGAGGTGCTGTACGACCACCCCGAGTTCTACCTTACGTGCAACAGCAAGAACGGCGTGCTCGTGGACGGCGTGCTGCAGCGCAAGGGCTCCGCCGCCATGCTGCTGCCCAAGAGGTGAGTGCCGCCACTGCTACCCCAGCCACACGCAGCATTATACACACCCTCACTCATTTATTTACATTTGCTTATGTTTGTAAACAAAGTCATTTGTTTATCTTCTACCCACTTGCTATTCATATTGAAAAAGTCATGTTGGCTGTCAATGTTCCCAAATAACTTTGTTGACTGACACAAATGGTTGAGGAAATTAAATAAATTACGTTTTAAAGTATAATTGCAGCTATTATATTCAGAATGAGGTGTAAAAAGGTGATTAAAAACTAGTTTTGCTGCTAATCAATCTGTAAAATCATCAATGGCTGTTATCACCATATTGTAAACAAACAAAAACTAGTGTAATAAAAAGTGTTCACAGTGTGTGTGCATGCTTGGACTTTGTAGATAATGCTATCTGGTGTGTTTTAAAACATTGGCTGTGATAAAACATCACTAAACATGATGGGTGGGTGATGCAACACCAAGCCAGCTTGTTAGGTTATGTATGTATGACTAGTACACAACTTGCAGCTTATCTTGCATATTTATTTACTTTGAAACCCTTTTGTTGATTGTTTATTTACAGTAGTAGTGGGTAAAGAGGAAATTATTATAACTTCAATATAATATCATTAAAGTTATATATCACTGCTTCATCTTTATCAGAAAGATAGTACATAGTTTAAGACAATTTATGTGCATTTTCTTACATTACTAAAGTATATTTCAAGTTCCAATATTTACTGTCATATCATCATCCACAGCCCTTGGGATCCCACTGCTGGGTGTAGGCCTCCCTTTGTATGTGCCATCTGCATCGATCTTGTGCAGACCTGATCCAGGTTGGACCCTCGATTTTGAGGATGTCAAAGTGTCATATGGTATTCCAATATTTTCCTGATATAAGCACAGTAGGTGCTTTATAATTATTATTTTTTTATTTATGCTAAGGTTAATCAATTTGTTGTGCCAAATCTTATGCGAATGAATGAGGAAGGAAACTGAACTGACTGTGTTGTTGTTTTATTGATAAGGATTTTACCCACATGAAACATTATGCTAATTGAACACTTTTAATAGTACTTAAAGTATTCATTATAATATTTAAATGTGTGGCAAGGAAAATAATAACACATTGGGTGTAGGTATAAAAATAATAAAATAACTTAGGGTGCCTATACAGTTTGAATGGACTAGCATAATAATTTCCAGTCTTTAAGGATCTATCTGTTTGTGAGCTATAAAATCTACTGACTCATTATGACAATAAGTTAGTTCCATTCCAGTACTAACACTTCCAATAATCAATCTCATTCAATTTACTACAATCTCAATATATACTGTTACATTACTTACATATAGATTAAACTTCTCTTCATAATATTTGTTGATGTGATCAGTGTTTGAACATCTCAAATTTTTTCATGTTGGTAGATTAATCAAAGAACATATAAAAAAAGTACTGGCATGCTCTGGCTTGAGCCCATGTGATGCTTGTATTGATGTCACTTCTGTCTGATCTGGGTGACATGGTGGTCTGTTTGGTGTAAAAAATAATCATAATTTCAAGCAGAAACACTCTTTGCAACAATTACTTAGCATGAAATGTGCAACTAGTGCATCTTCATAAAATTGATTACTTACAATACTTTATTTCAGTTGAACATTTTTTTTTACATTAGATAGGCTCGCGCTTGACTACAACTTGCCTGATGTTAAGCAACGTTATAATCTACGATCTAGCGCGCTTGCCTAGAAGAAACCGGTTTACACTCGACTTGAAGACCGACAAATTGTAGTTCAAGGGGAATAGAGATTCGGGCAAGGAGTCCACAGTTTGGCTGTTCGCACGATGAAAGTCAAAGCAAACTGCTTGGTGAGAGTCTTTGGAACCTCAACTGTATAACGGTGCCTTCTTGCTGTACCTCTACTCGTACGATGGTAAAATGGGGCTGCAGGAATTATATTATGCAATTAAAGAAAGGTTGTGATAATATACTCTTAACTTTTAATATAGGTACTCTTTTTAGTGCTTTGTATAATATCTAGATCAGTTTCTATTTCTAGACAGTGTCTCTAGATAGTTCTTGTAATAGTACCTGATGTCCCAGTGACCTAGTCTGCATGTAAACAACTGTAGGTATATACATAATAGCTATCTAGTTAGGTATATAGTATGCTACTTATCTATGCATATGTATCTCTGATCAACATAATAGTTTGTTTGAGTAGGTACCTAGTTCTAATCTAGACTAGTCTACTAACTAGGTGTAATCAGTTTGATTTACCTTGTTATATTAAAAGTTTTAACAAACTGTATGACTAGCTCTAATGTCAGAGACATCGATTTTTTAGGCCGATGATGATGATGAAAATAAATACCTATAGGCTCTCATTTTACTAAAGCCAGACTAATCACACCTCTGCAGTCTAAGATGTAGGTAGCATGCTTGCCTAGATGAAACTTATTTATTCCACATTTGCAAACTCATGCATGATTCTCAAGAAACGGCATCTTTGTTCCCTCATGTTACAAGTTTCTGCTATCCTTACCCTAAATAAAGATAGAAGTATATCATAATGACCTTATTCTTACTTATATGGTGGTTAAATGCAACTTTATTTTTAATATTACATTTAAAACTAAATGTATTTTTGTTAGGATAAACCCTTAGTTCCGGTTTTTGACCATACTAGGTAGATTGCACAGAAATTACTTAAAGTTGCTGTATATTTTTGTAAATGTATATTGTATGTAAATGTTGCCAATTATTTAAATTTATAAAAAAAACAATTGTTATCAGGTAGGTGGAAACTTTACATAACAGGTACCTTTTTTGTACATTAGTTATTAAGGACAATTGAACCATTTCTGTAGCTTGCAATGTCTTCCTGCTGAAATCTAGCTATCTATTAAACCATTGCTGAAATGTACATAGAACATGTATCTAGTGGAGTGGAACACATTAGATTCAGTTGTCGAAGTGCCTCGGCACTGGAGTCATGAACTCTTCATTAGCCATGCCGCTGACTCACCAGGGTAATTACCTGGGATTTAGAGTTTTTGATGTCACAACTATACTATAATATAACTATGTTCTTACTAGGTAGGTACTTATAGCTTCTACTCAATTTGGTTGTGAGGGTCTTGCAAAACTTGATTTTATAACATTATTGCTGTATAGGATGTCCTGGAATTGAAAAAATACAGTTAATTATTATACAGCAATAAATACATAGTTAGTTAGTATAACTACTTAAGTAATAATATCAAGACATAATTTTATAACTACACACTTAATCTTAATATTTCATTCTTTTTCTTAGTAAGTAGCTAATGGATAGGTATTTTGAAATGACACAGATCTATTTTTTTTTATCAAATTACTTACCTAAGTAAACATAAAATGTAAACTGCCATCATCACCATGTTTATGTTTGTTTTTCCTAATGCAAGAGGCTCTCAAACATCTGGGTCATGACATGGGTCAGCCCTTTGCTTACTTAATCATTTAAACTGTACAAATGTACAGTTTAAATGTTTTTGTGTGTTTGTTTCTAAGGGATTTCAATCTTTTAAAGGAGCTATGAAATTATGCTGTATGTATTGTTAGGATTTATGCATTGATTATATTTATATTTTGTTGTTAGGATATGTTTATGTCCAGTTAGCTTGCTAGGTACCTATCTATTATTAGCAGCGAAATCACAAAATACCTATTCATTATTGATTTTTACCACAAATATTTTCTCTTAACAAATTGGAATTAAATTTTATAACTCTCATATGTCTCAAAGATAGCTAGTATTTTACTACATATTCTTCCTAATTATCATGACTGGATAGAATTTAAACATATATTTATTGTTACAACTAGTAAGAAATATATTTGAAACATGTAACAAATAAATCTTACACATAAACATTGGCTTGCTTGCTCCAACATAATGTCAAACCCTTTGTCCAACCTGTATAAGTTCATACAGTGCAGGTATTTGTGTCACATGTGTCCACGCAGCCTTGCCGAGTATTCTAGACTTTTCTACTAACTGTTTACTACACGCTAGACTGCCTAGATAGGCGCCTGTAGTGCCGGCGCGGGGAATAGCACGTCAGGGATAAGGCAATAGTAGTTATCAATTCAATGATTAAATTAAATATTGGGCAGGTAAACCCACAAACTCACTAACATGAATTAAAATTCTCTTCTTTTGATCTCTTTATCAAAAATAATTGTTACTTTTACTATTATGTACAAGTAACTAGCAGTAATTACGTGACCATCTGGATAAGCTAATAAATTCAAAATTCAAAATTATTTATTTTCATAAAAATGCACACATACTAAAAATCACTAAAGCTCCGTACTAGACGCCGGTGCGTCTGTGTCATGGAGATTAGTTCCTTCCGGGGTCTTATTTTTGGAGAGTATACATTTTAAGTTATTTACTTTTACAAAATAGAATTTAAATTACATTACATTAAATTAAAATATAGGACAATTACAAACATCAGAAAAGGTCAAATTGATAAGTATTTAGTCAAAATAATTAATGAAAAGAATTAGAGTTATAGTCTTACAAATCTAAGTTTAACAGTTCACATTTTCATATAAATTGAACAAGCATTAGACTGGTCGAAGTTAATAGTACTCCAATACAACTCTAGGTGTCCTGCAGTGTTAGCAAAGCTGACATGTATTAATAGCAACCAGGTGTAGGCAGCCACAGATAGCATCCCAGTCACAAGGCCACTGGCAGATTTCAAGAAGAAAAATGTTTGTAAACGTTAGATCGATGTTTTTACAGCGCGGCCTTCGCAGCTCTAGCGTGGAATAACAAACGCTTTCTACGAGTTGTACGGTACGACTAGTTCATGGTATTTGATTGTTTGGGTAGGGAATATAGTGTTCGGGTCGGGGATGTGTCTTTTCGCCGGTATTTAGACACATTTGTGAGATAGGCCTTGGGTCTTACGCCTGAATTATGCCTGTGACTTGATGAAACATTGAGATTTGCCTATGTTGCTAAACCATAGAATCCGAGAGAATGTGTGATCAATAGAAGAGTCTCGCGCTCGCCACCCCTGTCCAAGAGAACTCCCCCCAACTATTTGTCGCGGTGACGCGCAGTTTTAAGAACTACGTACCAAGTATATATGTGTAAGTACCTACTTATTTATGTACATGGCATACAATATCTAATTGTCATTGAGTTATACGAAGTCATGCTTGTGCGATACAATAGATTTGTCCTATTCAGTTGCGTGGAATCTGTAGCGACACTCCCATGACCCCCTTCCATTCTCGCCTAGGACTCGTGCGTCATTATATTACAGCCAGCCGGTGGAACACGACCATTATGTACCTACTGCGGTACGGTAGGTGGAGTTGTAAGCCTTATGAAAGATATAGAAAATTCTAGAACCTAGGTTTGTTATGCTATGAAATATACCTATATGTATTTTTAAAAATTAAAGTTTTGTTGTTAGAGAGAGAGAGAGAGAGAGAGAGACTATTATCGAAACAGAATCTTAGATTTATTTTTTTACAAGGTATGGGTTTGCACTTGACTGTAATTCGCAAGCTTATATTACGCGGGGAAAAGGGAGTCGGGCAGGGAGTTCCACAGTTTGGCAGTTGAAGCAAAGTCTAGGATAAATTGATTTAATTCGATTAGTTATTAATATTTATGAAAGCAATATGTAGGTAAGTTAAGTACATATATTTTATATGTACTTAACATACCTACTTATGTACCTATGTAGGCAAGATTTTAGCGAACTCGTTTATACATCGCCCCTAGAAAAGTCTTTAAATGTGAAGTTTTCGGTGACACTTGCCGGTTCCAATATTTTTCATCATATGACAAGTATTTACTTTGGGTTTTCCTTGATTGATTGGTACAACGCTACCCTTTACAAAATCTGCGACTCGCAATCATCAATCAACCAAAAGAAGTGTTCAATGAAATATTTCACAAGTTTCAACATTATGTCACAAGATCTCATTCATTGATAATGTCCATAAAAGGCGCCCGGTCCATTATTGCCAAATTTACAATCGCTCCGAGATGCATAGCAGGTGCACATAAAGTGAAAGTGGTTGCGCGAGCTTCTGATTCATTCATATTCTTGCAGTTTTTCCTGTTTGCCCAATGTATGAATAAATGTATTGGCTTACGTGGGAGTTTATCTAGAACTTCATTATCGAGCGTTAGGGAAAATTATAAATAACAAATAACTAATGTTCTGTGACATAGCCTTCCACCACTTTGTGTGCAACTACTATTTGTTCTGGATTAATTGGAAGTCCTTTGGCCTACACGTAATAGGGAACATGCATGGAAATGGAATTTGATTTTTGTAAATAAACTATAAAAATATACCAAAATACTAAACGAGCTGTGCAAGCCGCATTTATATCCACTGAAAAATAAAGAAGCTATGACCAATTGAAGATTTCATTCCATCTCTTTCTTTCCTTAAAACCAGAATTTTCTATGTTTTGTTACAAAACTTTTTCCCTACCTCGACCTATGTGGCATGACCCCAAATAAAACGAAGAGAGACATTAAATGGTAGTTTTATTTTAAAATAGCGGGTAATGCACAGGTAAGTTTTACAAATTCAGGTAGATGGGAAATAGTTGTATACAATTGAAAATAAATAAATTAAGTTAAGATACTTCGGCTCGGAAGGATCCGGAGTAACAGATTACAGTATTTAAACACATTAAGAAATAGATTTATATTAATTATATTAAGGGAAGAAAGTTAAGTTACCTCGGCTCGGAAGGATCCGGGGTAACAGTTTACAAGATTAAGATTCACAAACTGCTAAGTACTTAGGGTACCAGTTACCGACTAAGTTACATATGGAACAGACCTAGGGATCACTCAGCGAGGTGAACCTTGGAAATTAAGATTGTTAAAATTGGTTGGTTTTTTACACTAGTGACTATGGTATGACCCAATCGCAAACTAAATTAAACCGGAGGCTATAAATGAACTGTTTTACGGCACCAAATATGAATGTTACAGTTTTTTGTATGGCGTTAGTGTCATGTGACGTCACATGACATGTCGGTTCTCTCTGTCTAATCGTAAACTAAAAACGTGTCTAACTGCGTTTTTATTAAAGCTAATTCAAAAATAGTTTCACTATGCTGATTGTCTATTAAAAAGCTTTCATTGAAGTAATAAATAAAAGTTGTGCATGTTCCCTATTATCACAATGCCTAGTAACTATAGTTACTTTTATTTTGGCCATTGACGTACTTACTGGCGCCAAGCGTCGTGATCTCAAGTGATCTTGTCAGTTATGATAATACCCCAGCATCACTTGTTATTTGTGTGCGTTGTATGACGTATGTGAGTTCAAGTTACTCGTATCCATAAAGATTAAAATAACCATTTACTATTACTTGCCAAACAAAACATATTTACAAAAACCGGAAATCATGATCTGACAGTCAAACTTTGTGTAGAAATACTTAACCTTAAAATTTCAAATTATTCGACTAACTCTCATTTTAATCACCACCTTTATTATGTCAAGACCAATCCATCATCCTCTTATCAAGAAACATCGTGTCTGCGTTCTCTGGAATCCAGCCGCACTATTTCCGTCAGTCAGTTTATGCACCAATACCTCGCCTTGTAGATTGTAGAGTTTACAGTACAGCAGCGTACTCTATACAACCTATACATCGACACGTGTTTACGTCTCCTCGTGACGAATCGTTTGTTTGTGCGTCTCTTCTCTTACGTAATCTCAAGCGAACACGCGGGAGGAAGTTGCGGGCGATCACGCCAACTCCATAACCGGATCTGGCTGGATCGGGAGCCAGATTGAACCGGTTCGCTTCCAGATATTCGTACTGACGATGAGGTTACGCGCGGCTGATTTTTATGTATACTTTATCTTGCTTATTAAAAATTCTGGGCTTATAAGTTCTAGTAGCGTCTTTTAGCTTTGATTCTAAAATTTACCAACGCATATGAAACTTAAGCCTACGACTTTGACTCTCATTTTAATTTGATCGTAGAAAAGAGTTAGTTTTGTATGCATTTCATAATAAATGATTGGCTACAAGACATTGAAAAGTCCTCTCAACCGCAACAAATACAATACTTCTTTGACTTATACTATGGCAGCGTGGTGTATAGTATGTTGCTGTATGTTTCCACTATTTTCCACGCAGTAGTGGCGGGAGCACGCATGCGCGGCCGGTGCAGTGCCAACGATCCGCGTTGCGCAATGCCACCGCTTATTGGTAAACAAGTATTGCTCTTTGACATTCTAAGGGATTTGAACCAATTCTTCATGGCCATTTCAGCGTTGCTTTGTAACTGTAGCTGTAAACTCTACGCAATGTGTGATCACGTCGAATGTGCCCGGACTACTTCTTACAACAAAATCGCCCAGTTGGGCGATTTTGTTGTAAGAAGTAGTTCCTACTTACTTTGTGACACATTCCTTGCGAGAAAGAGAGGAATATGCTGTTGGCGAGATTGTAGCGCCCGGTACTATATATTTTTATCTCATTTTTTTTTTAACTTGATCACTTGCCTAAGAAAGTTGGTAAGTAAATGCCGTGGTCTTCGATGGAAGGCGCTCAGTAAAATACAATCAACAGCACTAACTAGTAAGTAAGTAGGTAGCCCTTGTATTCGAGTTGTCAATATCCGCTCTCGGTCTATCTACTATTTGATTGTAAAGGTCGTGGAATTTGCTCGAATGACGCAAATTCGTCATGTTTCCAATTAAAGTTTCCATCGTATCTGTACGAGCGCTCGAAATAGAATTATCTATTGCAAAAAATGTACTTTTCGACTTACCTCTTTAGAATTTCGTACTCGTATCGCCGGGTTCTGGGTATTTGTTTTGACGCCGACTCCAATCGAGTAACTTTTGAAGGTTACCGTTAGTATGTTGGTATCAACGATTATCTGAT
This sequence comes from Macaria notata, assembly GCA_927399415.1. Classification (NCBI taxonomy): domain Eukaryota; kingdom Metazoa; phylum Arthropoda; class Insecta; order Lepidoptera; family Geometridae; genus Macaria; species Macaria notata. Next base: position 6,792,624 of record OV656725.1, on the reverse strand, counting down.
TGTGATTCTTATATCGTTAAGTTTTAAGTTTATTTTTGCTTGTCGGTGGGTTGTGCTAATTATCATTAAATACAGGTTTGGCGACCTAGTGCGCGTCATCGATAAATGTTTTGCTAATTTGAGGAATTTGTCGCGTGGCGGCGTGGATGCGATAATACTTGATCGTTATGCAGTATTTTTTGTTCGTGATACTCTTCAAATATGTATTGAATGTCGTATGTAAAAGGCGGACGTTTAATGATGTAAACACTCTCTTTACCAAAGAAGATCCCGAGTTCCAAAAGCGAGAGAACTAGAAGTAACGACTAGAAACGTCAAATATTGTAGACATTCATCAATTTATTTATTTCTATAATATCAGCGTCCATCTTCTAGCGTGTACCTACCTAACTGACAATTTGTCCGAGTTTTTTTGGGGTATTTATCTACAATATTGATTGGCTTCGCGATATCGTCTGCAAACGACCTTAACAACGTTTTGTTGTTCAGATAAAGGCACTGCTAGGTATATTCTCATTCGCGAACATTATCTACGACTAGGTAAATCCACGCGTGGCCGGAACACTGATGTTCAGCTCAAATATATAAATTTTCTATTTACATATATCATTCTTCCAAGGTTAATTGATGCGGAAAATAAATAATTTATGCTCTCTAGTATTTAAAATAAAGACCTGAATTACTTGTCTAAAAATACATCTATCTGTCATCATTATTCAATTACTTTTTGTCTGTTTACCAGCTCAATAGTTGAGTACAAAAATATCATCTTGATTTGGTTCACGCTTTGTCAATCATCCTTACCAATCCTTACAATATATGTATGTACTCTACAAGATTGTATGAGATCCCATTCGGGTCCAATAAGGAAAATGTGTTCGTTAGGTGATTCTAGCACATTCTGCTGGCCATATTGTATCGTTGCCAGCCGGATAACCCCACCCTGTCTGGGTTTGTTTTGACTATACTTATGTATACGACTTGCTTGTTTCATTAAAGTATTAATAGAGAACATGAGTTGACATTTGCAAATGCAATTAAGTACTGTAAACATAAGGTAGGTAAGGTTATTTCCTTCTAATTTGGATAGACAAAGAAAGAGAAATTGGAAGCATAGTTACTTTAGAAACATAACTAAGGGCCTATCCTACTAATGTTATGGTGTCGAACATTTGAGCACGTGTGTATATTTGGTCATGCTTCGTGTCCTAAACTCTGATAAGTATTTGAGTAACTATAGATTTCTCTCTGAAGTAACACAGCCTAGTTACTTATTATCAGTAATAAACGCGGGCAACAGCGCAAGGCGTCCCTAGAAAGACATGAAGTAATCTTATTTATTGAATTTGTACAAAGTGTATTGGATAATCACGCCAGAATACAAATGTCGAGAATCATTGATTCGCCTCACGCCTATGTAAATAGCTACAATAAGCCATTAAGTCCATTAAAGCGTTCACAGTTTCACACGAATTGAAATTTTGTGAGTAAACAAACCGTTCGGATGGAGTCGGTGATGTTTCGGCGTGTTTCGGCTGCGATCATGGTGTTTATACGGCGTCTCGTCCGCTGCTGGGTTCATGCTCCTTTGCTAGTGTACTAAGTTTACTGAGGACACGGACTGGACACGCCGTTGAAACTGTAGTGCTTACAAGTACGAGTATAGCTGTTCTAACGGCTGAAAACATCATCATTTGGAAACGTATACCAACCAATGACAGTGATATCCGCCAGTCATTTAATTCTATGGGCTGCTATGAAATACCGAAAATTTTGCTACGATAGTTTCGATTCAATTGTTTCGATTGAAAGCTTTCCGTGAATTACTATCCAACCAACGAACGTATAATAATTCTAATTCTTTATGTACATACTTAGGTACTTACTACCTTACTACGTAATACGTATGGAACATGGAATATGTGAGAACCTTCTAGTCGTTCGGTCTAGAACTCTAGACAGCCTATACAATCGTTTCGTTCTATATGAGACTTTAGTAGTTTGTTTCATGAATGTGATTGTGGGTTTTAGATTACGAATTATAGTATTATACTTTTATTCCAAAGCTTTCACATACAGGCATATGCAAGTAATATTCGCTACGACCGTGAAGCGTCTAATCCCGTCAGGTTTAATTATGATTACGCTGACGCCGCTAAGCCCCGTTATCCAAGGTTGCCCCCTCCCCGCTGCGTAGTTCCGTGCCGGCTTCAGGACGTCCGCCGGCCCTGTGCCATCCGGGTAATTACTACTCACATAGCTATGTCACCACCACACATATTATATTCGTTATCTAGTACCCGTAACAGATGTGTTCGTACTTAGTATTTTAAGGGGCTAAATGGCGCTCTGTGGAATGTCCCGGAATAGGTATATACAATATCTATGTACATGCTATTATATAGGTATGTTCTATGCACTAAACGCTTAAAATGTCTCCATTAATAAAGACTAGAGTATCAGAGTAACTAGTGGTTATCGCTAAACTTTTAAGAGAGGCTTCTGTCGCTCAGTTCAGTTAATCGTGATCGACGTTTGAGTTGAATTTTCTAAAAGCTTTTCCCCGTATATTTTTTGCAGAGATAAGTTTTTGAATATTTAAGATTAGTTTGGCTCATATTTTTCAGGCCACGCTGAAACTAATAAAAAAAGTTTGCGCTATCCGATACCTTGTAAGAAAATGTGCAGCGGGCATTCAGCTGCGCAGCCACCTAGGTGAGATCCTACATATATATATGTACCTACCTATAATCTATCCAGTACAACATTGCAATATACATACTCATATAAGTAGGACAGTGGTTGGTTGAATAGCCATTGTGTTGTATAAGGGAGGTAATGCTCACACGCGGGTGGTCCCATGAAGCCTACATACACGCGAGAGGGTTCTGGGAATATCATCAATGGCTACTATTTATTCTGTGCCCATGTACTGTTCTGTAAAATACTGTTAACTACAAGACTAGTGCCACTAGGTGGCATTTCCAAAAATCCTTTCTTAGCGGATGCCTACGTCATAACATCTACCTACATGCCAATTTCAGCCCGATCCGTCCAGTGGTTTAGGCTGTGCGTTGATAGATTACTATGTGAGTCATTTAGTCAGTCACCTATGAATTTTATATATTTTAAAGAAATCCAACAAAGTATAAAATTAGGCACATTCGTCGACTTTAGCGCATACAGCTACCTTCTAAAAAACGTCAACAGTTTACCAACCAACCACATAACAGTCCACATAGTTTTCGAGCACGTATTTATTAATAGGTGTCCCGTGGAGTCCCTTTGTCCCGCAAACAGTCGCATTCTACCGGTGCCTGGACGCGAGTGCATCGCACCCGCCGGATGCCGCGAATCTGTTTGCAGCTTTACATGCGCAGGGACACTACTGACTACACAGTATGAGGACTACAGGAATAAAAGACGAAAGAGAGATACTTGTTTAAATGATCTTTTAAAATTTGTCGCCAAGCGCCTAACGGTGAGGTTCGGCCAGGAGCCTCTTTGAAAGTTCTTCATTCTATTCCAACACACACACACACACAGTTTCAGTGTCTCTTTGAGCCACAGTGTTGCTTGTGTGGATGTCGCTTCAGGAGGCCTGGTGGTCAAATAAATGGACTGACTGACTGTCTTGCGTAAAGAAACTAGTTACTTGCACATATCTCATTTTCCTGACATTAGCTTTTTCATCCAATGCCTATTACTTAACCCGTTTTCATGTAGCTTTACCGACTGATAGTGATAATCTCCCTTACTGTGTATAATGTATAACTATTATCAAGTTGCCCACGTTTATGGCGATGTCGCAGATCCGGCCTTTCATGGGACAGATGCAAATTCCAATCATTACTTCTAGTACACACTAATCATTTGTCAGCACATTACGTTGTATTCAATCAATTACTTTGAAAACTGACAGCTTTGCTTGTAATAAAATAAACTGTCTTGACGCATAGCGCTCTTAATATACCTAATAGATTCAAAGTTTTGTTTTTCGTATGATATAGGTACTTAGTTAAATATCGTAGTACACAAGTGTTACAGTCAGTTATTTCAAACGGTCGAGTTTGTGATTAGATACTATGCTGAAGTAGTGCTTGCTCTAATTCTAGAGTTGTGTTAGTTTGTTGTTTGTGTACATTCTGATTAGTTATGTCTAGCTTGGTCTAATAAAATCCGCGTCTAGTCGTTATCAGCTAGATTGGGTCGTGGAGATGTAGGTCGAGATAGCGCGGTACAACGTAACATTTAGTCTGTACCAGTGCAGCTCGTAGCTACGCCATGGCAACTGCAAACAACATTATTGCTTTTCATGCTTGCTGAAAACGCGATAACAACCGCCCCGTGATAACTTATTACCCGAACTATCAAGATCACTGTCTTGTTTTCCTTTAATTTTACAGTACTCAATATACGCACCCATTTATTCATATCTAATGTTGTTGATGCAAATGAGTCGCTATTGCTATGCGCAATTTTTGCGTCAAACGACAAAATTGTCGTGAACTGATAACTGTCGCATCGCAATCAGATGTACAAAATCTTCATGATTCATTAAGTATGTATTTGTTATATCATCATTTTATTTCAGTTAATTTATTAGCACAGCAAACATGACGATGAAGCGATTCCATCTTCCAACAGAACAATCCTAAATCTGCTCACGAAGAAAGAGCGAAGCAAAATAAAAGTAAACAATGAACATTCCGCGAATGATAATGTTGCATATCGCAGAAATCCATTGACGTAGACGATAAGAGCTAGAAATGCCTATATGCGGCACAATCGGAATGGAAACCGAGCGCTGACCGACTTACGAACAATGCTCGCCCAAACCAACCGGCGCAGACTAGCGACTACAGACCAGGCACTGCGGAATAGGTAGTGCGAGCACCATACATTCAAAGATACAATAAAATACTATCCGAACCGATAGCCTCATTAGTGTTGATACGATCATGACCGACTATTGAGCGATTGTAACCATCGATAGTTTTATAATCGATACAGCCGATAATAATGATAATACTATCGATATTTCATATTTTTGCCATAATAAAGTAAAGTACCTACGATAGGCAATCTATACAACATTGTTAACACACAGACAAACACACCTAGTCCCATGTCGATGACCTTTGAGCCAATGTATGGCGCGCCTGATCACGCTGTGATCCTACCACACTTTACACGTGTTTCGTCTCTAGTGCAATCAACTTTGGTCGCTCGTTAGTCATCGGTAAACATGCCGCTAATCGAGATGGCCACGCAGCTGGTTTTGTCCGATATGCTAATTGTGGGATTGTTAGAGCTATTAAGGATGTCATGGAAATTCGTACATGTTTGTACAGATTCTGTACTATAGAAAATGGTAGGCTGTTCTATAGAGTTCTACCTGCCTGCCTACTTACTAATTTTCCATAGAAATCTCAGCGCAACAAACTTCGTGTTGTAGGTACACGATTCGACTTATTGTTCTGTTCTGTACGTAGTTGCTCTGTGGCAGGCGGCGATGATTGCATGTGCATGTTGAATGCAACGGAACTATTATTTGGGCTAGTTTACCAGGTCAATTTTACTTGTTTATTATTCAAATTGTTCCGCTCGGCACGCGTTATGAATGGAACAAATATCTGCATGCGACCTTTTCCCCGAAATCAATTCGAATGAATTTTTATGTATTCAAAATGTCCGTGTATTCTTTGTCTGACACATTTTCAGTTAATTAGCAAAACAATGGCATCAATGTAAACGGTTTAAGTAAATACAGTACCAATTAAACGTAAAGCGCCTACATTATGTTGTGGAAATGTTGGTGAACTCAAAATCGGGCTGAAATAGTAGCGTTGGCATGTAAAACGCATTCGCATCGTTCTGCGAAGTCGGTAATGGCTGCAAAAATGTTACGCGCTTGTAGTTTAGTGCATTGTGGTTATACTGGCTCACTGGGTAAATAGCAAAAATGTACATGCAGTAATGGGATTTAGTAGTGGCGCTGAAGCGGACTTTAATTATAAAGAATGAATTTACTAATGATGGATTAATTAAAAACCTTATGACCTAAATAAAAAATATATATTAGCTTTGAAACTAGTTGTTTATCTCGAACTTAGGATGTGTTCAGTTCTCGAACTGGTACTGTCCATTCCAGTGTTGAGTTCTTTTCACAACATCTACAGAAACCATTAGTTAGCTCTGTATATCTTTATATCGAGAGAGTCCAAGTCACGGTGGCGGCAGCACGCAATGCATTGCCAAAAATACAGTGCGTCTGTCACCCGCTCGCCGCTGATGCGTCGACTTATTTCTGTGCCTCGTGGGCCGAGCGGCGAGCAGCGAGCGCCGCCGCATTTGTTTACAAAGGGTCAGCGGGATGGACAAAGGAATGCGTGAGTTGACGCTCACACTTACACTGGAACTATTGTGTCTCCTGGTGTATTGCAATGTTATATCTGGTACTGAATTGCTGTCAGGATATTATTCGTGGATTTTCGAAGTATTCATGTTCTTATCTATACATACATATAATTGTAGGAGGTCTTAGGATTGTCTTAGGCTACTTTTATCCTGAAATAATGTAAGGGGAGCGGGCGTGCACTAGTTTCTAATAAAGCTTGTATATTGACCCAAAATATACTGAAGTGACAGAGTATGATTTCGATTTTGTTGCTTATGTTCACAAGACTTGGTCACGTGAAGAATGGTCACTCTTTCATTTCTACTGCTGACGAAATCGTGTCATAGATTCATTAGAATTCCTTTCTTATTGTCACTAAATCGATACGTTTCTTGGCACTATATTGGGCAAGTGTTAGTCATTGTTTAATAATAATATACGTATTGAACACTTTTGTGAAAGGTGAATGGTTTTAGTTAGGTATTCACCACCCAGAGTCTGATAATCGTGGCTTCTCAAAACTCAGAAAACATGACTAATACAGAATTACGAAACTTGTTGTTTGCAAAACTGCTGAGTTTTATTATCTACAATACATGGAAATTACAGCAAATAAATTACCACCAAGCACTTTGTTAATTATATACTTTCTGCCATCTTATGTGTTTGAATTTTCCAAATGTTTTACCTGTAGTGCTTGCGAGTAATGTCACACTAGCATAACTAAAGCACTTGCACGGCAGTCGTTAAGCCATGTCAGAGGCCGTCAGGGCGGCTTGATAAACTTCCGACACCAGAGTTGACCACTCTCATTCGATAAGAAGAAGAAGAAAGCACTTGTGTATCCTGTGGATTGTTTGCGAATAGCTAATTGATTGGTGTCCTTTGGATGTATGGCCCACATCCTAATAACCTGTTGAGTGCGTCACATTCCTGCAGCGAGCTGGCTCCCAGCGCCGGGTCACTGCTCCCGCGACTACACGCCGCCTCCTTCATGCCGCCGCCTTCACGCGGACAAACTCAGCCTCTCCATAATTTAGCACACGCCATAATGAATAGGCGAGCTTTGAAAACAACTAGTCATGCTGAAACGGGCATTGTGGTCTTTACACGATGACCAGAATACATCTGTTCGGAGACGGACGTGTGTACTTTCCACCGCTACAATGTCTAGACTACGCTAGGTTTAGTATTATTTACGCAAACACTTAACATAATGTTTGTTACGCTCCCGCCTTGTTGACGCTCAATCATGTCTCAAACTGTGGCGAAGTAGAGCAAGCATACGCCGCACTAAGTTTCAGTCTTAGGTCTAACAGTTTAGAGCTAAGTTTGCGTTACGTCAGATTCAGTCTCGTGTTTGTGTAGTTGGGCGTCAGTGTGCAATTTTGCGCAGTCGGCGGTAGGTTTTGGGTCGGTTTTCGCGCGCAGGTGCGGCGGGTAGCAACAGATTCCACTATCAATCTTTGTCTGGGACGCATGGCTGTCGGCCGACTTCTCTTGCAGCCTTTTGGTTGGTATGGTACTCGGCATTTTTGCTGCGCCTTTTTTGGCGGTTAATGGAGTCGGTTGACGAGTCTATTAGGTTTTGAAGACATGTACGGAGGGGGAAAGTTGTAAATAACTGATGGTGAAGCCGAACAAGTTGTTTGTCAACTTGATGGCTCGGAAAAGTAAATGATGTTGAATTAGCCCCCCTCACAATTTTCCTTCTCGGGTTTGCACGCAATTTGATTTGTATGAATGATTTATTTTAAACGGCTTCTTATTCAGTTTGTCGTAAAGAAAAACCCTCTAGTAGCAATATCCTTGGTATAGTACTGTTTTATGTAAGTTTTGATATTCCAATTTATAATCGTCATAAATCGGGACCAAGAAATACAATGTCTGTACTCTCATTTCTATTTCATAGTTGTGTACATGATTGACGTTTTCTTTGGTAGCCAATCTCTTGTCCTATAGATGTTTGTCTTTGACCACACTCCAACATTCTTTACTTACCTACTTAGAAGTACAAATACATGTTTATACAATCCGTTAAGATTTTCAGCAACTGTATGGAACGATACCAATTCGCGTCTCAAGTCACAAGAGAGGGTCTAAATTCCCAGATTCTAGAATCATCCATCAAGTACCTCGGTATCCTGCCAAAATCCGGTGCCTCTTCGCTTCGCTAGTGAGTCACAATAATTTCGCACTATTACGCGCCAAGGTCCTCGGCGACAGGACACGGGTCTATGAATCATGGAGTGACGTCACGACTATTTATAGCACATGGAGTATTTGTATAGTATTTTTTTGGTCTTCCGTCCATTGATACGTTTGAGGTGGATTGTTTGCAAATAAGTGGCGGTTGGCCGTAGTCGGCGCGTCTGTCAGTGTATGGGAGTGGGTAGATAGACTGCCGAATTCAACTCCTTTGACGTGGTAAAGAAAGTCACTGACTTTGTCATCATCATCTGCAACCGGTTTAAGATTATGATATTTTACTGGCCTAGATACATTTTATTATATCTAGGCCGATGTAGTTTATAAGGTAGTCTCGTGTGTTAGGTATGTACAGTTGGTTTTACTTATAGAAGAAATATTTATTTATTCAGTGAGTTACAAACTCTTCAAGTATTACATTTGCTTTTATGTCTATTAATGTCCACCATCAAACCAACCCTTTGTTTCCTTTTAATTCCGCCCTTCTATTTCCATAACAACTATGATATTTTTACTTCCTCTCCCATTGGCGACTTCCCACAGGCGTGACATCAAACACATTTCAATGGAGATCTCCGATGTGGGTCACACTTTGTTCACTTGATCGCTCCGCCGCCGCCGCTTTGATGTCTGTCAGACAGAGGAGCTTGTAGAGTATTCAGTGACGGTGTTGTGTTCGGAATGATTATTTTTAATTTCATCAAAACGGTTACCATATCTGCCTTTTTATATGTTTAAGAAGATTAATAAAAAAAGTTTTCACTGTATTTATCAAAATCGTTTGAAATATACATATCTCGGATGAAATAGATCTTGCAAGCAGATTTAAGTCTGTAGCAAAAAAATATACAGCTTCTATGGGAACAATGTTCTTCAGACTAATTCTAGATTGTAATCTTCTTATGTAAGTAGGTGTACTACCTACGCTAGACTAATGCTGAGATAATTGACTAATACTCTTATTTTCTACTAAGTGGCTTCCATTAGACTCGCTTTAATTCCCAGCCGTGCTAGTAACGGGATTCAATAGAAATAACGTCCAGATTGATGGCTCTTGCAAACTAAATATAAAATAAAACTTTTAGAAAAATTGATAACCTCCTTTTTTGAAGTCTGTTAATAAACGTGCATTCAATATTTTTTTAACTCGCTAAACAAATCAGCTTACCGAATCCTGGAAACATGCCATACAGCCTAATTGTATAAATATATAGAATAGGTGCCCTAGGAAGCTAAGCCTAATGAACACCTAACTATTGGGATCAGGAGCTTTTGGCATTCATTAATAAATCTGCATTCACTCCAGCCTAGCCTTATTTGACTTCAAATAGAAGCTAAAATCGTTAGCGCAACGTCTGTCTGCTGGATCAATAATGTTGTTTATCTCAGTCTAAAGATGAAAATTTCATCAAAGGAGCTGTTGATCCCTTGCTATATGACGGTCTAATTAAGCGGTAACTGAAAGATTACGTATTTGTCGTGGACGTGTTACTTATAAAATTAACATAACGAGCGAATAGTTGATACACTAATCAATGTTTTTTATTACGAGTTTTCTATCCGCCATTTGTGGCATAAGATTTAAATTTTCTCTTGTTTGTGTTCTATTTTATTTGTGTGTCCGATAAAGCGTTAATCTATCTATCTATCTATGTATTATCTTTAAACTCGTATTCAAATAAACGGTCATTGAAGGAAAATGACTAAACACTGATAAAAATTATAAGTAAAACCGACCAGAAATCAGGAGCCGGCCCAAAAAATTGGGAACATGGCTAAGAGGAACAACACCAACATTCAGATTAATAAATAAGGCAGAAGTATACAATGTACTGTACATACATACATATGTACGCCCTTAACACATAGTGTGTAGATGTAGAAGTACGGGGGTGGCATCGCATCCCAGTGACACCACATTACCCCGCATTCCCCCATGACGCTCCAATGACGTCACTCACGCACACCAGCGCACACATCAGCACCGCAAATAACCGTGACCGATGGAAAATGTAGCTGATAATATAAATAAATTCCTTTATTACCTAATTTTATAGAGCATCGTGTTATGTAAAACACGAAAAGCGTACACGTGTTAGCAACGACAGCCAAGTTTAAAATCAACTCTATAGTTTTAAAAATAAAGTCCACATTGGCTCGAGTCGAGGCTAGTTTTGTTTACTCGGTCGAGTTCGTATCGGCGAATGTTGATATCCATTATTATGCAGAATAGATGCTTGTTTTTATAGCATTCCGATGTTTGTCCAGTTTTAGGTGTTAGCGCTTCAAGATAGCGCTATCTAGGCGATATCTTCTTTAGCAACGCGCTGTTTGTGACAAATTGTTTTTTTTTGTATAATATGAGAATGTTATTCGTTTAAGTAAGTACACATACTTCATAACTTTTTTTTAATAAACCGACGATACGCTAAAGTTGGCGATCCTAAAGACATATTCTTTATTTTATTAATTTACTTAGCTAAGTTGGAATTAGCAAATTTGTTATTCCGGCAGTGGGTTTTTGGGATAATTTTATCGAATTTAAACACATATTTCTATTTATAGATAAAAGCACCTTCTCAGCCCACAAATCAATCAATGAACTAAATATTAATTAAAATCCTTACCACATCCTACGAAAGACTATTAGATTAGTTAGTACCGCGCTAGATGCTTAGAATTTGAACCCGGGCCTTATATCATACATATTCATTATCTTCCGCGAAATCCAAGTGTACATAATGTATTTATATTGCAACTTGCAACATCGTGAATCCCCATGACGTAGTTTAGTTTACACAATATGTACCCTGGCTCTATGAAATTAATCAAGTAATCTTATCATACAAGTGCTACCAACTTGGGTATTTTTAGTACAGTTGGAATTGTTGTGCAGAATTTGCATATTTTTTTTTTAAAATAAATAATAAATAATAATAATAAATAATAAATATTTCGGGACATTGCACACAGCGCCATCTAGTCCCACACTAAGCAAACGCTTGTGTCGTTGGTACTAGATGACGGATACAATACTTGTATACTTTTCTTTTGTAAATACATACTTATTATACATACAAACAACCAGACTCAACACAAGAAATTATACATTTTTAAAATGCATAAATACTTGTGTCAGGCGGGAATCGAACCCGCAACCCCTAGATTAGAAGGCAGAGCACTACCAACTAAGCTAACAGGCCAGTCTACTGAAGAGTAATTAATGATGACAATAACTAATAGAAATAAATCCGTTCGTGGAATAAAATCTTGCGCATGGTTCTGTAAGTAATCTTCTTAAACTTAGGTATGTATGGCCAAGAGAACTTCCTCGATTTGGCGAGATAGTCACGATTCTCAGAAATGAGGAATATGACTAGGAGGGTGTATCCCACACAATAGAAATGCGCCTATTTATTTTCAGTCAAGTAATGATTTAGATTAACTTGTGATATTGTAGCAGACGTAGCCGCTGCAAAGCCTCTGGCGATGCAAGCTTCCATAGGCGACGGTGACTGCTTAACATAACATAAGGCGGGCCAAATAAGTAGAGATTCTTCACTACTTTTTTGTATAAAAATATTGTTTAATGAAATATCAGGCTAATATGTATAGTTCAGCATGTCCGGGTGCTTCGGTCCGTGACGTCTGCGCGTGCTACGTCAGGTGTTTGGCCAGCGCGCGTGTTGGTAGCGCAGTTACTGTAGCGACCGATTTGATAAAGCATGACTCTCAAACTTTGTCACGGGGCAACGAAAAATATTTGGATACGAACATTTTCACGTACAAGATTATATTTATATTATTATGGTTACTGTGGTTTTGATCGATTAAGGTATCAGCGTATTGTTTTTTTTTTATAAAATATACATAATATAATTATTTTTGTCTTACATGGTTGAGCTTGTAGCCATTGTTTCCTGTGTTTTTTTAAACACTAAGTTATTAATTACCTATCTATTTATCTCATCATTTATACAGTTTGAGAGACACTGACTGATGCAATCCATCACCATGTGAATATAAATATTAAGTGACGTCACATTACGTACGTCAAAATTTCGTACGTGCCATATATATCAGTTCTGATTATCATCAATTTGTGCTCAGCAGTTTTCATACCCTCGAGCACAACTTATTACCAAGTACAGTTTTACATACGAGTATATATATATGTTTACTTACTAAATAAACTGTCTTGACTTTTTATTTACCAGCTTATTTATCACGGGTTAAAAATCTTTTGTAAAATCTAAAGCACCATTCTTTCTCTTTATTTTAATACAATTTCTTGAACTACATTCGCTATCTGTAGTCTGTATTTTAATCCGACAAAAATACCGAGTCATAACATTCAGAGATGCTTGTATTCAGGGCGATATTTCACTCGCCATGGCTCTCATACTCGCAAAGACATTGAATAGAAAATGCATTCACTGAAAAAGAGATGTACATTTTAATATATATTTCATATTTATGCTGTGCAATACTCGGGTAGTATTTTTATAACTCTACATCTCTGCAGATAGGTACATAGCTTCCATAGTTGCTCGATGTTTTGGTACATAAACTTGGTATATTTGTGAAATACAACTCTGTGGTGAAGTTAGTAAAGCTCAAAATAAGTTAGTTAGCTAGTTACTCGTATTTATCAAGTCGCAACAAACAGAATTGAAATTACTGACAGTGTTGCGCGCCTGGGTGCGGCCATACAAACGAAGGGCTGGAAAACATCGTTACAGCGATTAGGTAACTTTTGTTGCTGATAAAGTGATAAATAAAGTTTTTACATGAAACGATTGCAAGTCTACCGTTAATGCTTTGATATATTTTTTCTATTTACTTACATGTACATATATATTTAAGTACTTACTTACATGTAACTTTAAAAATTGGGTTGTGTTCGTTTTAACTAAAACAACAACACAACTGTGCCGTATTTCGTTTTGTTATGAGTACATATATTTAGAATGAACATTCCATAAGAATATTATGAGTACGAAATGACCAAATTAGCATTCCAAGCGGTCTCTACTTTAGAAACTAATACAAATTCTTATAAATCTTAAATACGACAATGTACATACCTACCTAGTACTTAATATTTAGGACCATGAGAGATATATAGAATTTTTGGATGTTTTCGTAAAGTTTTTCTTTTTACTTACTGCTAGTTTAATCAAACAAATAGAAGGACAGTCCATGTCCCAGGCGCAGTAATATCGTCCAGTCTGAGCAAACAAACTTGCTATGTGTATCTAACGTGTTTGTTCCGTCACTCTAGATTCTAGATCGATCGAACAAACAACGCGGGCCACTTTCTTATACATACATATATATACGTACTTAAGCAATGTTAATAGATAGTATACGTCAGTATACAACCTTTCTGGAAAGGCTGAGAATATATTTTGTATGTCGAAATCACTTACCCTGATGAAAGTATAGTGATAAAAATTATGATAAAGAAAAAATGGCTATCTTACAGATTTCTAGATCAAGTATTCTCACAGAGCTAGGATTCTCTATTTTGAACAAGACATTGCTGGTCAAAACCTGTTCGTGTCCAATATAAGATTCTAATTTTATGAAAATACAAATTAAACGCGTCTGTAATTATATGAACTCAATAGTTTCATTCATAATCGGCTTCTGAAATCAGTCCCACAATACAAATTAAACACAGTCTGTAATTAGGTATATGAACTCAATCGTTTCATTCATAATCGGTTTCTGAAATCAGTCCCACAAATTTTGTTCAACTTGTATACATTAGGTACATCCCCAACATTCACAACATCGAAAACATGAAGCTTTCAGCTTGAATAAATCATCGGCTATCGAATTCCACATTCGTTTACTCGATCCTACCTATTCTCTCCGTTACTAGGTTTATTTGTGATTGTTGAATTTTCCACCAGTCACCCAAACAATCAGTTGTTGTGATTCCGCCCCGCAAACTTTTTATGTTTATACCCCCCTCGGGAAGGAAAATACGGTAAATATTTTGCTGCCGAAATTTCACGTTCAAGTTCGGTAGGCAAGGATATTCTGCGAGCAGCTTAAAACAGCACTTCTAACCTTCAAAATTTTATGTCAGTGAAACTTTGTAGTTACGATTCTAACCGTAAGTAGAGTTGGTATGTACTTTTTCGATCTCGCTTTCATGGCCGTGAGCCTACCCTTATCTGCGAGCTGCGAGAGACGGATGGCCTTCCTTTATTCATGAATGTTATTTGGGTATGCGATAGACGTATTCGCTTTTAGAGATATTCGCATATGTGTGGATTTTTTGCTTGTTATGTATGGGTGTAAAGTACCACTTAGGAGAAAAATAACGACCTACAATCTTGGGAATGTGTCAGAATTAGAACAAGTGAATGATCGCAACTGAATATTAAAATTGATGGAGAATCTCTAAAAGCAAATAACAAATGGAGATATACGCGCTTCTTTTCTTCTTGGACATTTGTACTTATCATATCTTATTAAATTTTCCAGAAGTTCCTTAAAAAGAAGGGATACATTTTCATGACCTACGTTTTCATCTACGAATAAACGGTACCCCAGAATTCAAAAGCACCTACAAAAATGATTTTTGGTACATTTTCGTCCAACAATATGTTTTGTATAGAAGCCTCCAAAATAAACAGGCTCCTCGAGCGAGGCTCGCGTGCGGAGGGTTCGCGCCCGACCTTGGAGGGCCGACGACCGATGACGTCACGCCCGCCCTGCCTGCTGTTGCTAACCCCCGCCAGGAGTAACTTGATGTGTCAGCATTCTACGCTGTTATAACTGGATTGGGAGGGAGACTTTGCAAGTTACAGCTTTGCTAGCAATACTCTCTAATAAATTATAGTTGAAAGCTTTCTTTATATTTTAATGCGATCAAATTAAAATCTGAATCAAAGATACGTTTTTTAAACTCCCATTTAAATTGAAGTTCCCACTAAAGTTCTGTGTATCTTGCTCTGAATTTAATTCATAGTTTATATAAATTTACTTAATTAAAATGTTGTATTAAATTAAAATAACTACTTATTAGCATCTGCAGCTCTATATTTATGTTGTAGATCTTACACAAAAGCTCCACCCTCTCATCTTAAAAGCTCATTGTGTGATTTATCAGCTCCCTTTACATAAGCTTTTGTTACCAACAATACCAACACAAGCTCCAAGCTCTAGTACAAACAATCTTCAGATCGATACTGCTGCTATTTTTATAAAATAACTGTTTTCAGCCATTCCAAGAAGATATGTTGCAAGCTTTACAATGATTTTCGACGGGAGTTATTTTAAGAAGCTGATATTAAAACTACATGCCTTATTTAACTTGATAAACAAAATACTAAACTTGCACAAAGTTGATAGCTATGTATTTCTGGCTACATATATTTTCTGAAGAAGGAAGAGTTTAAATTGTCCAAAGTAACATGCCAATACATGGTCTATGTATGTAGGTATTATGTAAACACCTTAATATCGTTTTATTTGCTAAAATCATACCGGAACCTGTAATTTATTTTCCGATAGCATCTACCAGCGAGTAACTCAGTCAATACTTCAGTCTTTGTACTAGGATAAATATTATTTATTATGACATCTAATATTAAATTGTTAATATTTTATAATTTTTGTATTGACGTGTAAATGATTTACGAAATAAAATGATTATGATTATGATTAATAGTTACCATAGATATAATTAATTAAAATCACCTTCAATGTTATTTTATTTAATTAAAGACACTAATTACAGATAAGCAGGCCGTTATAATACAATCAGCAGAATACCGGCAAATTGATTCATTCTCGACAAAGGATTTTTCAGCACCCTAATCTTTCATGTAAAAGATCGCTAATACGTATGTTCTTATATTTGCTAGTATATACATACATATGTACATAATGCCTGTGTGTATCGGGAACATTGTAGCAGTCGCTATTAAGTTGGCAAGGTTCATAACACATCGCGACAACCTGATTCCAAGTTACGATCGCCTGACTGCCGCGAGTAGGCTTCGATTCACTTGTACCTACATTATTGACATGCTACCTTCTTACCTCGTAGTACCTTGCTTCAAGTTAAGTGCTATGATTAGGCACACATAAATCGTATTTATTATATTTTACTTACCTATGCATAATATGATTGGTTTCTGTATCTAACATAATCACTCTGGTTTTTTAATAAATGTTTTTTTTTCATTATCTCGCCTTAATAGTGTGATTCTAATTTCCTACTTCATTTTGTTTCAGGTAACGTTACTGCTTTGGTGATTAATGTACAAATATTGTAAGTTAAACCTACAAGGAGGATTCGCTAAAGCGATTAGCTTACAAGAAAGGCGATATCTGATTTTTTTATGTGTATGGTAAAGTAGCAAGAATCTCATGAATGAATGTATAGGTATGTGTAAGCTTATTTAATTCTTATCAACTAGTGGTCGAAAAAGTGTAAGTACAATCCTTTTTAATGATTAACAACATCAAGAAATCTACGGATCCAATCGCCTGACTAATACTACAAAAAGTGATTGATTTTAACAATACAATAAAATGAAAACTATAAAATACTCGTCCAAAATACCGCCCCAGTTCCGTAAAAGCTTTTACAAAATTCAGTAACTGGCGCATCGATCGGGTTAAATTCAGTGCGAGATTTAAACTATTTCAGTGTACGTTTTCAGTATATTTCAGGTCATTCGTCTGCTGTAGTGGGCAGACTGACCCCGGGCTAGGGACTGTGTTATAATAGTACTAGATTGACCCGCGATGTCAACTGGGTTACTGTTTACTGTACTAGTATATAGTATGTGTTAGGTGTTATCTTGTGCAATTGTTATACAAAGGATAAGTAATTTAGTTTTATAGTATTCAAAGAAAAAAAAATGAGTGTTTTGATTCTTATAATTTAGCGGTTACTTTGAAAAGATTCTTTAACAATAAACGTTAATTTATTTCATCAATGAGCAATTTTTTTCTGATTCAATTTGTTTGACTACCTCTCTGATGGCAGGCAAATATTGGTTTACTGTCAACATGATCAAAGAAAAGTTGGTCACATTGCCCGAAATACTCTTTTATTAGTAACTCTGTATTCGTACTTTGAGCTACAAATATCGAGGTCCAGAAATACCCTGGCTCCGACCTTTTGACCTATAGTTAATATGAGCAGTTATTTCTAACTAGCGACGTGACATGTATCAACCGATTCAATCATTCAGAACGTCCTCAATAAACAGCCGTAGAATATTTTATTTATACCATTTTTATGTGATTGATGTTTTATTGCTAGTTTTGAAACGGAATTTAAAATCTTTAATTTCTCTTTGAAAACGTCAGACATTTAAAATAGGAGTAACGATAGTTGTTTGATGATTTAACATGTATCGATGAGTCTTCATAACATCAAAGACCATTTCAATTACTTCCGTCATGTAGAATAGTAGCGTATGATGTTTTTATATTAGGCAATGGTACTTTCTCTAGTCCATGGACGAAAATAAATAAAATTACTTAAACTGATCAGACCAAACGGAATGAAATAGAATCGATCCCCTTTTTTCGCTGGAAAACTGGAAACAGCTGTGCCGCTGTTAATGGCCAATGTTGGCGAGTTGTTCTTATTGTATGTTTGTAGCTGCAATTCCGTTCAAACATATAATGTATTGGTCTCATATTGGTTGTATCCAATCATTATGATCGAAGGGTCTAAATGATGGATGTAAAATGATCATAATGTCCTCCCAGTTTTAATAAATTCGAAATAGCAACTGTTCCACGCCCTATTTTACGTACTCGTAGCCGGACACACACTCCCCTTTAAAAAGCTCTTCAAATATGACCAAGGGTTGCATTGTGTGGCGAAAAGGCTGAGTTTAATGAATTTATATCCCTCTTGAATAACAAATCGAATTGCACCCTGATGTTGTTGCCTTTAGTTACCGAGGGGAGACTTTAAAATCATTACAACGTTTTATGACTTACCATTATTCATGCCTGAAATATCAAAGCGAAATATGATGATTCAACGATACAACACACCTTTCCCCAAATATTAGACCGTCCTTGAAAGCTGATTACCGCCGATCCCGGTACCCATACTCGCCCAAATTAAACCTCCCCGGCACGAGTCCCGGGGAGTACATCCCGGACGGAACTTCTCCACCACTTCAGCATTTCGTCGGGTAATAATGAAAGGGCACGAGGTGAAGGACGCCTGGAGTTGTGCTCGGAAATTGGCGATCGATACTCTGTCTGTTCCTTGCCCATGCAAATTCCGACCTTGAAGCGTTCTCATAAGGCGCAGCTTTCGGAGACGGCGTGTTGTTGACCTGTTGGTCGTCTACGTGTTTCGACTGCGAGTTCCTCCAATTTTGTACGGTGCCCTTAATATTTACGGTGGGCAAGTTAGCGATGACGCGGCGACTTCGCTCGCCGTATCGAGGACTCGGCTCCGCCCGGACGAGAGATATAATCTTATTTCCTTTCACTCAGCACGTCTGAAGAGGCCCCAATTTTGCTGAATTTTTGCACGCCTCATTCGTTACGGGGTCCACATTGAAGTGATGATTAGATTTGTTGTTCTTTCAAATTAGGCAGAGTTCATTCCTCCTATACTTTTGAAAAAAAAAATACTACCTACACATTTTGTGGCAGGTACAATTTCTAGACGACATATTCCAATAGAAATCACATACAGTAAAGCAATCGAACGCCGACTAGCTCTTTACGAGCATCAATTTGTATCTTCTTTGACAAGCGCAAAATACTCTTTTGAGCTCTTTTAGAAGCCACCCAACGTCACGCCATTAGCAGCTCTATTTATACTTTACCAAGAATTGTTTTTAAATAAAATGTCAGGTCTAAATGAAGTTACGCTGGTTCTTCGTAAACAGCCTCTGTTATCGATTAGTGAAGCGTTGTTTACTCTAATTAACCTGCAGCAACGAAATTGTAACCTGATGTTTATGTGCATTGTTTTCCCATATACCCATGACTGGATTTTAATGTGATTCGGATTTAATATTTTGGTCTTATTGATAAACTACATAATTATGTAAGCAAAACATGTTACTTGGATAAATTAGGGTGGTATTAAATACCTAAATACTTTGTGTAACTTTTTAATTTGTGTTGTTTTCTTATTTTAATTGTATTAAGAACACACATGTACATTTAAACTTTTAATTAACACTCACATACTTACATACACAACACAGGCTTATGTCGTCACCCCAGTCGGCAGACTGCTGGTATTCAACATTGTACTGATACTAGTTTGAATTCATAACAACAGAGATATTGTAGCCAATATTTCAGTATAGTTAATCTTTATTATATCCATTATTACCGCACCGCACTCTAGTACTGTTATAAGTAAATCTGTAGGCGGGCACCTGCGGCACAAGTGACATACTTACTTAGTGCAGGGCTCGCAAGTACATGTATTTTAACCTTTTAGTATAATAAGTTATTTTAACACTGTAGGTATGATTATGTTTAAGGTTATATTGTTATCTCTTTTTGGCTAATAAACGAATTTGAATTTGAATTTGAATTGGAAAATGAGCGAAAATAATCACATGTACATTGTTTTTTAGTATAAAATATTGAACTAAAGTATTTATAGGCATGTTAATATGTTCATTCAATAAAATTGGTAGTAATTTAGGCTCAGTATCTAATTTGTTATGGTCTAACTAAAATATCTGTTAAAAATCAATATGTTTTTTCTTTACGATCAATGTACAAAACATTCCAACCGCCCCGATAGTGCCCAAATGTTATCTCCTTTGACGCACAAACTGTCTTCTGTTTGGGTACTCGTGTTATCACTTATTTACTTGACATTGTGATCAATTCATTCAATAAATTTGAAGATTTCACAAATGACCTCTCTCAGTTATTCTGTAAAATATTTATGTATTTATTTATTTACAATTTAATTAAAACGGCGCGAGCCAATTACATTAATTAATAAATGATGATATAATACTACAATACAGAGAACAAAACTAATAATACAAATAATTAAAATTGAGATAAAAGGTCATTCTAAATTAAAATATTAGTGTGTCAAAATCTTAAACATATATGGTCAACATTTAAACATAGTGATATCTATTTACTACCCTAATTAAAATAAATACATACATACCTACATTCATTCATTTCGTTCGCAAAACATGAGACACAATAATACAAGTGGCTGCCATCCATAGACAAACAAGTCGCACGTCGGCGTGGCGGCCAAGAGAGCGTTGAGTGCGGCCAGTGCGCGCGGGAGCGGGGATGTGGCGTGAGCTACGGTGCGGCAGTGGTGCCCAACTAAAAGCTTGCGTCGCCTGTATTGCAAATATTTGTTCGGAACGTACAATCGAAGCAGTTTATTGAGCAGATCCGGTGCATCGATCTCACCACGCAAGATTTTGCATACTATAGTAAGCTGACTAGTGTCCCGTCTTACTTTCAGGGAGTTATAACCCAAACAACCTAGAATGAACTTGGAGGGATACATATATGGATAATATCCATAGACCCGTTTATACAAAAATCTAAGAAAAGCTCGCTGTACTTTTTCCAGCTGTTCGGTATACGTTTGTTCATGGGGATTCCATACGCACATCGAACTTTCCATTTTGCTGCGAACTAATGCACTGAATAGCAGGCGAATGATATGCTGGCTATGGAAGTCTCTAGTATTCCGCAACACAAAGCCAAGACGTCTGAACGATTCTTTAATTAGCGCACTGATGTGATCGTTAAAGGTTAGCTTTTGGTCGAATATGACACCCAAATCTTTGATATGAGATGAACGGTTGATAATAGTCTCATTTATGACGTAGTTATATATGATTGGGTGCCACTTTCGACCAAAAGTCATTACGTGACATTTAGTCGCGTTAAATTCCATTCTATTGAGGCGACTCCATTCTTCGACTGCCTCAACGTCCTGCTGAAGCGACACACAATCATCTATCGACTTTATTTCAGCATAAAGCTTCAGGTCATCGGCATATAATAAGCACTGAGCATGCCTCAGGACAGCAGTATTTTTTTATTTACGTTTGGACGGCGTTTTGACACGATATAACTTGCTCTCTTAATCTACAATACATACATTGTTAGAAATTGAGTGCGTGATAGCGGCTTATTCAATCGGCAATTAGTACAAGTACAAATAATAATAAAGTAACTCTTGGTTATTGCATGATTGGTGCATGTCATCCGGACTTATTATGCTTAAGTACTTACTTCTACTACACTATCGTGAATATTTTACTAAAACAATTAAAAAAGCTCAGTGTAGTTAGCGTTAGCTTTCAAATGGCAATTAGTCGTACAAAAACGATTTGCTAACTAGTGCCTGATTGTTTAGTGAAAAACACTTTGACACACATTGACCACCCAAAGCGACACTGTGGTGTTAAATGTAGCATACCCATACTGAAATGAAATTAATTATTTACTATAAAATCGTCTCTGGTTCCCCTTGACTCTATTGCGTTGATTCCACGTAAACTTGTTTACCAAGTCCGCTTTGTTTACGTTCTAGTTCATTCATAAATAATCGCTCAGATACGATCCCTCTTCAATTACTCTGATTAACTCGTTCCAGAGGTCTTTGTTAGTTTCTCGGATTGCCGCTAATTGGAGGATTATAATTAGTGCTTGGGAATATTGTTTACTTGTACGATGTGGTATAGATAGCTCTTAGACATTAAGTATTTCGCTATGTTTCGCTTAGATAATATAACATAACAGTTTTTTTAAAGAAATAGTTATATATCTATTTCTGAAATAATTTAAAAATTATGAACAAGACACCACTGGAAAGTTATACAAACACATTTAACAACTTTTCAAAAATATAAATATAGGGCTTTTCCTCAACGTTTATTGTACGGACGGCAAAGCTTTGGAACACTTTACAAGAAGCTGTGTTTCCTGCGAACTACATTCCAGGGGTTTTCAAATCTAGATATAGGTATCTTCTAGGTAAGCGTGTTACACCATAGGCTGCAGCAATGCTTAACATCAGGCAGGCTGTAGTAAACGTAAACCTATCCCACGTAAAAAAAAATACTTTGGTGCATTATCCTGAGTGGCCGTTATATTTATGTGTTTTATGTACTTACTGCATATCGCCGGTAATATTGACGAATACGCCACCATTATATCTTTGCAAAGCCTCAGTTGCATAGCTAACTATTTATAAAACGGTATTCCGTGATGCTATAGATCTTGCGTTAAGCCGTTTCTTTTTGCTGCTTTCTGCAATACAGCCTTCAAGCTCCGAGCGAGCTTTGAGGCAAAGAGCTTTTCCACGTTCGCCTTATTCTGTGACTTCCGCTTGAATCCTTTGGGTCAGGAAACTGAAGGGTCACATTTAATGAGCCGTCCTATGCTTTATGTATGCTCTTTTATGTTTTATGTCATATATATTTTATGTCCGCCACATTTGTATGACACATAACATGGTATTTTGTGAAATGTTGTTTTTATGCTTTTGTCTACAACTATCTACAATCATATATTTGTACTTATTATATATCTCAATCAGACGCATACAGTTGACGATTTATACAAACATAGGTGTGCATACATATACGATGATGATTATGATGATGATTTCGGACTAATAGTTACCACTCAAACTACCTTAGGTTAAGTTTAGATACGTTGTTCATGAGCTTTAAATGTATTCAATGTAGTTTATACAAAAAAAAAACATTTATTTTAGTAAGCAAATTCTTCCATACCTAAAATACCTTACATTTTACGGAAGTAAAGAGAAATTGCTTACTAAAGCTTTGGTTTCCTAGGACAGCGGTGCCTTCACATAGCGGCTGTAATATTACGGACGCAATAATAATTAAAGTAAATTACGGTGCAAGTTACAGCTCTCTAGGAAACCGCGCCATTACGTTTACATAGACAACGTTCATTCACCGCTGTATTACGGCCGCTATATGTCGGAACCGCTTTCCTAGGAAATCCAAGCTTTACAAAACGAAAGCTTTTTGATAGGTACCTTATTTATATTATATTGCATTGTTTGTACCGCGCCCACGATACGATCCGATATTATCCCTTTTTCATTGAACAATACAAAATGTATTTGTTGTCGACGGATAGATTTCAACGTTTGTAGGAAATAACCATTGAAATACGGAAACATTATATTGGTTTTATTTACTTAACTGGATGCGTACATGATAGCAAAGAACAAGTTATCGGATACTGGTTTACTGATTTTTTTCCTGTGGTATTTGTTTAATATTTCGTTCTATAAAAAATATCACGGAACAACCAATAGTATTCAACTATAGCGCGAAATATAAATTGAAAGAAATTCTTGCAAGTATTGTTCTATGTACTAACTAAAGTCTCGTACAAATAAAAAATTATCATATTTTTGATATTGATCTGTTTGTAAGATATAGACAAACATTACAAAGAAGACATGGTTGGACAAGCAATCTAAGTAAGCAGCTTGCTATATGTATGTATGTAATAATATATTCTCTTGTTACCTAACGCAGATCCTTTACGAGCTCCAAAGACGTAGGTATTATAGGTGTAATGGCGTTACTAAAGATATTACAACTTGTAGACCACTATTATACTGAACAAAAAGCCCTACACACACAGATGTCAAATTATTCAAAGTATAAGGATTGAAATAAGACAGTTTCACAAAAGAGTTTCCTTGACTACAAATGTTAGCCCAGCAGTACTACGCGATTTATCTGATTAGTGGTTGGACAGGACAATCATCGTATCTTATTTTTTGATATTTCTTTATTGATTGGTCTGCGCGTGACATGTAGTAGACGGTACGTTCTGTATAGAGGAAAGATTAGTTATACATATTATAGTTACTAAATAAATAGTTTCTAGTCTCTATTTTATACAGTGACGTCGTCTCCAGACAGTTCTTTAGCCGTGCTGCGATCAGAGCGAAGTTATTGAACCATCCCGCGCGGTATTTGCTGAAGCTCGCCGATGTTTGCTTTGCTGATAAAACGTAACGGAACTCAAGCCCTAGGGGCTCTATGATACCTCCATGTAGTAGTGGAATGTTTACGCTGACATGATATTGAAATGTAAACGTTGACATCCAAAACTTTATCGGTAAAAATGTGTTTTATGTTTTTTGAAGCTTTTAACAAATATCAATATATTCATGTAGCCTTTCATACATTTAAGAAAAAATAGCCCGACTGATTTATCAGGCTATAAGCTACACAATATATACATTTTTTACGCCATTATAACTAATGTATATAAATTCAAATTCACTTACATCCTGTTCCAAAGGACTCGCAAGCGTCCCCTGTACACACGTTATAATACTTCTTTGCCCAGGCTATCGATTTATGACTGCTTGCGTCAGGACAACATTGCGCCCCCGACTTCCCAGAATGTCTTGATTGCCCTAGGCTATCAGGCGTTCTAGGGAAATTGGTTGCTACCTAGAATGAACCGCCTACTCATGTGCCGGCTAATAAAACCTATTTGATATTCATTTTGATAGTCGATTCCTATTAATGAAGTTTGTATGGCATCCTTTTGTTATTTCCAATCATATTATTATGTACACAGATTGTTGTTTGAATCAAGCAACATGGGGAATTCAATATCATTTTATAGTAGTTTTTATCCGTACCGGTTTAGGTCTTTTAGTTTAGGTATTAACTACATGCATGTAGTTAATAGTTAGTGCATCAAACATATAGTTTACAAGCATGAGAATCACACGTAACAGATAAAACCCAAATGAGTTATTGGAAGAAAATTAGAATTCCGGATATTGTGACCATTTTTAGAACAGTATGACGTATGTCAACACAGTAAGTACGTATATGGTACGTTATTATACATATAGATGTCACATATAATTTGTTTAAATGAATAAGAATAAGAATAAAATAAATTTATTGTAACATGAAAAATAAAAATAGACACTTACCTAATAAAAAACAAGAGTACAATATATGAGGTCCTGCTATACAGGCTGTGCAAGCAGACCTAGTGCAGGACCCAGAGGCCTACCTAGGTATGTACGTGAAAACATGTATTGTAAATATACTTAATGAACGTCTAAATGTAAGTAACTAAGTAAGAATTGATGAAATAAATGACTTTTTTCATAAGAAGTTTCATGTCACAATCCCACAATGTACTTTCAGTTGTTCAACTGATACAAATAAATGCTCACCTAACCCAAATAGTATCCTAAATCTGCTACCACGTACATATTGACATTTCCTATTCAAATAGCATGAATACTTGTCACAGCCTACTAAAAGGCTTTCAGCAAATTAACGGGCGAATACGAGAGCTTTTACTGGACCTGGAAGCTTTTAATTAACACCAGTTTCATTACGAAAGCTCTAGTTTCTGAACTATGTTGATGGGAAACTAATAACAGAACGACGGAACATAGTTTCGTGCTGTTAGTAGAATAGTTAAATTACGATTACTTAATGATACTGTTTCAGTTTGTTTCATTTAACAGTACTATGGTTGTTAAATAGTTTATTGTAAGTATATCGATCGTAGTTTGTTAAGCATTGCTGTAGCGTAGGGTATATGGTTTACCCAGATAGGTACAAACAATACGAGTGAACTCCAAATTTGAAGGCCCCTGGATTGTAGTTCTACCGGAAGGGTTCCTAGCTTTTGCCGTCAACTTCTTAGAATGAGTGTGGAAGCAAAACGCTGTGTTCCAGACTTATTTGTATTTACGTAACAGATATAAGGCTGTAACTATTGTGTATGACTGATTGCAACAACCTTCAAACTGGAGGAAAATATTAATTATTATAAATATACGTATACCAATGACTGTTTGTGTTAAAAGCATTTTCTTCATGACATGCCTTTAAAAATAAAATATGGGTAAGCACACATATTATTCCTTTGAGTGTGGCTATTTATTTCTTAAACGGGCTGTATAGACGGCTTAGACGGGTATTTCCATGAACCTTCAGCTGCCTACGCGGAATATGCACTATATTGCTTTTCGAGCGGAAAACACGGAATAATATATTTGAACGATACTTAAAATATTCCTTTAAACATACTTATATAAGCATTGCACGATTCACGCCGAAGATTGTCAGGTCGGTTATTTTGGTTCGAGACGTGGGCTTCGGGAATTAGCGGCGAACAGTAACGAGTATTGTACTACTAGCTTGAGTTTCTGGTGAGCCAGTGCTACAGTTTGTAAAAACATGTTTTTTCTTTTGGTTACTATGTATTTGCTTGCCCTAGTATTTCCTGTAAAGATAAATTGATATTAATTTATACACGGAGGTTCTAGTTACTGTTGGACAATAGTTCTGCATTATTTCCTTTCGATGAGTAATTTAAGTACAAGTTTATTAGAATTCGGATAAGTTATATACTTAGTGGATCTTAAATTATGAATTTTTAATGCTACTAAAATGCTTTGCAACTGTAACTGAACCTTCAAATATTTGAATCTGAAACGAGGTTTTCTTCACGAGAACTTATAGTGGATAAAAGTCTTACCTGGTATATGTTGTGACGTTCCAGATGTACCCTGCGGTTCCCGTCCACCAACATCCGGCTGGAGTTCCAGTCGCTGGTGGAGGAGAGCGGCGCGGGCGCGGCCGCGTCCGGCGCCGCCATGCCGCCGCTCTGCATTACCATCCCCACCGACCATGATGGCCGGAGCCCCGCGCCTTCACCCACTGGTACATACATCACTATACGTCTATACTCATGTATTCTGTGTAACATAATAACTGTAACGTAATTTACCTAAGCATCTAGTATTATATTGGGAGATGACTCTGGCCTTGTAATACATTCTAACGGCTACCACGAGGTCAGAGGATTCACACGTTGTATAATATTTACGTCAAATAAACTAATTTTGTATTTGTATTTGGAGAAAACTCGCTGGCTAGTTAATTCACAGCGTTACCAAGTGTAAGGTCGTTAACAAGACCGTGTTTCCGTATGGACCGAGCAGACGAACAATGTCTAGTACGTAGGCCTAGCCTAGACCACTTTCAGTGGCCAGACAGCGTCCAATGCTGCAGCAATGGTAGCACTATAAATCCAGTCGCTTTGTCCTTTTATAAACAAAGAACGTTTCAAAGCTTGCCTAACCTTAGAATCCTACGTCCATGCACTTTTCATGATTTCTGTTCTAATTGTACATTAATTTTGTAGTGATATTTTGTTGTTGCACGTTCCAGGCACGATAAGCGCGGCCAACAGTTGTCCGACGTCGCCGCGCGGTGCCGGCTCGTCGGGGCGGCGGCACGTGGACCTGGGGCTGGTGGCGCACTACAGCGCGCTGGCCGAGCGACCCAGCTCCAACGGCACCGCAGTAAGTACCTACACAATACTAGACAAGACAAGCGCATCATACAGCTTTCTGCAAAATACTAAAAGCTATAAAAAGACAGGCGAATAGGAATCCGTTCTACCATGGGCAGGAGAAATCTGTCGAATGAAGTGAGTAGGTATCTCACTACTAAATAGATTGTTCCCTAAGCTTTATCAAAGTTCAACAGTAGATGATGTAGATAAGCACATCCTTTCCTATGAAAATAATGTCACTTTTCCACTCGCATGTAAATGCAATAGTAAATCACACTTCGCACTAATATTATAGAGGCGTAAGTTTGTGTGTGTATGTTTGTTACTTCTTCACGCTCTAACGGCTGACCCGATTTGGATGAATTTGGTATAGATATAGATTAGATCCTTTATTAACACATAGGCTACTTTATATCCCGGATCAACATAGGTAACAGCGGCGCTGTTATTATAGTTATATAACAGTAATTCAAATGTAATCTTGCAGTCGACAGCATCGAACGCGGAGTCTGCGTACGGCAGCAACGGGCGCGAGGGCCGCGAGCGCGAGCGCGAGGCGCGCGACGACGCCAAGCCGCCGTACAGCTACGCGCAGCTCATCGTGCAGGCGGTGGCCTCCGCGCCCGACAAGCAGCTCACGCTGTCCGGCATCTACTCCTACATCACCAAGCACTACCCCTACTACCGCACCGCGGACAAAGGCTGGCAGAACTCCATACGGCACAACCTCTCGCTTAATCGGTGAGATACATTCGATTACTTGTTTATTAACCGACTTCCAAAATAAGGAGGTTTTCAAGTCTTCTGAAAGTTTTTTGGGTTATGTTACGCGATTACTCCGTTGTTTCTGTACCGATTTCAAAAAATCTTTTTTTATTTGATGTGGATTAGTTTTCGAAATGGTCTCATATTGTTTTTGTCTGAACTGTATTGTACTGAAATAGTGACAGATACCTGATATTTTATGTCTGTAATTCAGTATATAGTAATGAAGAAACTGACATGTTTGAGAGTCAATCCCAGGCTCACCGCGATCTTTCTGACCAAGAGATATCCACCTGATGAATTAATTCTACGCTAGAGTCACGCTCTTCAAACATGACTAAATATGACTCAAGGAGTACTTTTTCTGGGGCTCATTCATCTGAGTCATGACTTGATTATAAGTGACAGTTAAATTTAGTCAGTTAACCATCAAAACATATAACAAAAATATAGGTATTTCCATCGTTATCACACTCAAGTCTAAGCAAAATATTGACTAAAACCCCGTTGTCCATGTTTGCAGGTACTTCATCAAGGTGCCCCGCAGCCAGGAGGAGCCGGGCAAGGGCAGCTTCTGGCGCATCGACCCGCAGAGCGAGGGCAAGCTCATCGAGCTGGCCTTCCGCCCGCGCCGCCCGCGCGGCGTGCAGTTCCGCGCGCCCTTCGGGCTCTCCTCCAGGTGGGGCATACACACCTGCTGCCTGTTACAAACCAGAAAAGCTTTCGCTAGAAAACGAATCGCCTCTCATAGATACCCTTAGAACTTCTGTGATTGGTGGATTACTGTTATTGGTTGAATATGTCAGATTAGACGTCTTTCATTGGTGTCGTTTTCGAGTGAAAACTTTCCGTATTAGTGAAGCATTCTGTAAATCCCAACTAGAGAGTCAAACATTGTTCATAGCCTATAATTGAAAAACAGGTAAAAATTAATTACCTAGTCTGATTCAATAATTTAGCTAAAATTATTAATTTTTGTCCAGACCCACACTAGAAATAATCCTAAATCTACACAATTAGACAACATAATATATCGAATATACTTTCATTTCTTATTTCATCAATTATATTGCAGATTCAAGATAGCGTGCGCCAAACAAAAAATATATTGATGGGTAATACAGATTCCCCATTTCAATTAAAGTAAAAGTTACGTGTAATGTACATTGTATAAATTACAATTAGCTCTAGGTGTAATTCAGTGTAGTTGAGTTATTTTGAGATCTTGATACAATCAATATAGTATTTGTAAGAAGTAGAATGAGATTTATACAGTTCAAATGTAGTTAGTTAAATTGAACAGTGTACGGCAGGACGCTTAATCTGAAATATACTTTGAAATTCACTTCGGTACCGTCTGGATGTAGTTGTAGCTCAGGATGCTCGACGGCTAAACTGGTCCTTGCTGTCCACGAGGAGTTAATCCATCTGCTTCAATATGTCATCTGACTTTATACAGACAGCTTAAGCAACTTAAATAATTTGTAAAATTATGTTCTTCTCTAGCCAAAGAAGCTGAAGGGTATCAATAATAAGGGGTATAGCTCCCACATAACCCAACTGTACCCTGTTCAATGATTCACCTCTAAAAAGGGGTCTAGTCAGCCAGATGAATTTGTACAGTTTACAAGTCGATGACTTCTTCTGCATAGGATTGTAAGCTTGGCAGATTCATTAGAAAAGTGTAGTGTATTCACTATGTAGCATTGAACGTTGTATATCGAGTGCGGTGAATGCTGAATTTGACCCCGCGGTGGTGATGTTGCAGGAGCGCGCCGACGTCGCCGTCGCAGGTGGGCGTGTCGGGGCTGGTGACGCCCGAGGAGCTCTCGCGCGAGCCCACGCCCGACCTGCTCTCGCAGGAGGAGCACGACCACCAGGTATGTGGCTCTTGTTCACCAAGCGACTGAACCAAGTCTCTGACCTTGAAACGTATTATAACGTTAATGATATGTTTAATATCATACAATTGTAATATAATTAATTTATTAATCAATTATTTTATTGGCATGTAAAGTAACTGTATTTTTTTGTTATAAATAAATTGAGTTTGAGTTTGACAAGTCCGAATCTTGACCTTGATTCTTGAAGAAGCTGTCGTTTGGAACCGATTACGATGAACACTGACATATATCAACTGCTACCATTCTAGTTAACATTCCGAGTTACCCAGAGGGTTCCACTGTGGTATAATGTTTTTGTGTTTTTATTGCATTGTTTGTGTTTTATTGTTGCAGGCCGCGGGCGCGGCGCGGCTGGCGGGCGGCGCGGCGCAGTATCTGTTCCCGCAGCGCTCCGGCGCCTCGCAGTCCGCGCCGGGCTCGCCAGGTAACCCAGCAAGCATATACATACCTACGACCGCATAGCAGCAACATAAGAGCTTCGCTTTAAGCGGACAGGTCCAGGAGGATTTATACATACCTACACTGTTTCATTCTCACATAAAGGCTTATAAAATGAAACCCGAGAGTCTTGAATTGTCTCCTGTGTATGGACACCATACCATACATGTAACTCAAATACATCTCACAACTCCGTGTACAATTTTCCCGAAAGAAGATGTATCCCCTTGATCCTAGCTAGACATATGTAGCTACAACAGTATTATATTGCTGTGTCGCAGGCGCGGGTCTGGGCTACAGCGGCGGCGGCGCGCTCGTCATGGCGGGGCATCAGATCACCGTCGTCACCAACGGAGCGGGCGGGGAGCGGGAAGGTACAACAACAGCTAATTTATACAATAACAGCACATTTATTTATGTTTTCATTCACAGGTTCTTTTGAACCGAAATTAACCGGGTATGACCTTCATGTCTGCGTAATTATGTTATGATAACATGTATTCCACGCTAAAGGGATGATATAGGATAAGAAAAGTGAATATGCTACAACCGAACACCTAAAACAGTAGATGTACATTTTGCAAATAATGTATACTAGTGTTAGTATTCTGTGTCAACAAACCATAATGTACCATATTCTCTCTCTTGTTTACAACATCCTTTTCAACCCTTCTTCTCCTCGCTACTTAGTTTCCCGGTTCAAATACATCCATTCTTCCCACTCCCTTGCTCTTCGGTCATCAGATAGGCTTACTTTACAGCATCCTACATGCAAGAAAGCAGTCTATGGAAAGTCGTTCACCGCGCAGGCTGTTCTACTCTGGAATGCCCTGCCACTTGACATCAAAAAAGCTCAGTCAATTGATAGCTTCAAGAGTCAAGTTAAAAATTGGTATCTGTTGTCATTATGCTGATATACATATGTAAATGCTATAAATTAACTGCTGTCTCTACGTATTATCTACATGTATATGTTTTATATTATATATATTTTAACACTATATATTAGTTTATGTTTGTACTAATTATTGCCTAATATGTATTAGGATGTATGTCTTTATGTTTATGTACATTATAATTATTATATTTGTGTATATTATTTATTCTATCGCATCTATTTCTGTTGTACACCATGTCCTTTATAATCCTTTATTTATTCCTCTCCATCCAATGGTTGCCTGGAAGAGATTGCTTTTAGCAATAAGGCCGCCACTTGTGGCACTAGAGTAATTTATGAAAGTATTTTTAGTTAATTTTGTTTTATAAGTGTGTGACAATAAAGGATTATCTATTTATCTATGAATGATGATGTTGTGTATTGCGTTGCAGAGAAGTACGTGGTGGGCGCGACGTCGGGCGGCAACCTGGTCTCCATCCAGGAGGAGCACATGCAGCACTCGCCCTACTACGCGTCAGTATACAAAACTAACTATTCTACTACTACTACAACACACAAGTTAACTAGGCAACGCTGCCTGTAAAATGCCGCCTAGTTGATTTGATTTTCTGAACACTTTCCCATGCAATTACGATAGACAACAGAGCTAGATATAGAGCAACGAGGCTTAAAACTCTTCTCACGCCATAGCCCCGATCGCATACATGAAATGAAACCAGATCAACGCGCCATAAACTTGCACCGGATTCTAAAGGGTTTTGCAAATATTTATCTTTGTTTATTGCAGTAATGTGTCAAATAAATGATGTTATTGGTTGCAGCGGCAGCTACGGCAGCGCGGGCTCGGAGTGCGGCGCGGTGGGCGGCGAGCTGGTGATCGAGGAGGCCCCGCTCGACTCGCTGCACCACGCGCCGCCGCCCGCCAAGCGAGCCAAGCACCACAACGTATGTACACACTCCTTACCTGCTTTTACACTTCACATGTTCACTTAATTGACTGACCCGTTGGCTCTATTGGTTGATCTGCTGATCGATTGGCTGACCCGTTGGCTCTATTGGTTGACCTGCTAACTCAATTGGCTGACCCGTTGGCTCTATTGGTTGACCTGCTGACTCAATTGGCTGACCCGTTGGCTCTATTGGCTAACTTGCCGACACAATTGACTTATCTGCAGAGTGTTTAAAAAAATCGAAAAGTTTCCGCTCGGAAACGAAACGCCAATCAAAGACGTCAAAACTGACTTATTTTAACCAGTAACAGTCGTCCACCAATCATAGAAATTACAAGGCGTTCTACGATTGGCGCTTCGCTTCCAAGCGAAAACGTTCCGAATTTGAGAACACCCTCCTGTTGGGTATTTTGATTGTGGGTGATGAAATAACAAGTAAAATCTGTAAATGTAAGAACAATTAACCCAATTGTGTCTTAAAGTCGTGATGCTTATGGCCGTCTATGAGCAAATAAAATCTGAAACATACAAAAACTAGTGTTTCATGCAACCACCATACTAAGAAATTTCGAGGCTCCGTCTCTCGTTGCAGTGTGAAAGAGTATCAAATACATTTTCACTTTTATAATAATGGTTTGCCTAAATCGGTGCCTATTTTGTGGTCTGATGAATTTAATAAAAAACTTGCTAAAATGCGTTAATATCATGTTCAGAGTAATCAGAAGGCAAACAAACAAGCCTACTGTATAAAACACATTCTCACGTGATTGTTGGTATCCTTGCAGGTGGAGTCGGACGACCGGCGCGCGTATTGACCGCGCCCCGCGCGCCGCGCCCGCCCCCCGCCCCTCGACCGATGAGATACACACATACACACACACTAACGCTTCATACAACACACAACAACACATTACGGAATAGAGAGTTTTCTGTTGGAACCTTCGTTGTTGACTAATAAAGTCGATTTATGTGTATGACGGGTTTATACAGTATGTACGTATGATGTGTCGAATTAAAGCAAATTGGATGTCTGTATAATTTGTCTCGTAGTAGTGGGAACTGTACCTATTCCGTAATGTTGCTTGTCGTAACCCCGCAGCACTATAAGTGCCCTGTTAGAAAATAATCGAGTTCATAAATTTCAACATATTATGTGTGGTCTGGGCTGTAGAAGTATATTTATGATTTATTTATAAAAAGTGTCACTTAACGTATTCGATGGTTGGTATTTCTACCTGAAACTAAACTACAAGTTAATTATTTAAGCGAGAAATACATAAAGGTGGTTAGTGACAATTATTCTAGTACTCGTTAGGTACAGAATCATCTATACCTAGACAATCTAGATAGCTACATATACT
Source organism: Macaria notata (assembly GCA_927399415.1). Taxonomy (NCBI): domain Eukaryota; kingdom Metazoa; phylum Arthropoda; class Insecta; order Lepidoptera; family Geometridae; genus Macaria; species Macaria notata. The sequence goes on along the minus strand of OV656725.1, from coordinate 6,758,329 downwards.
ATACATTGTTTGTTCATTTTAGAACAAGAATATTGAAAATATACTACTTGCATTATGATATACTCTGTATTGTAATCATAGAGGTTTAGATGTTACAGTAACGCAATGCAACAAAACAATAAATTGACTAAAAATGATCGTTTGACATATGTTATATTTACTTTAGATAGATACATAATATATGCAAAATATATAAACAAAAATTTACGTTATGTGTATGTATAGAAATTGCGTACTAAGTATACTTATATAGCAGGATCGGCGGCAATTTTCGGCATAAGTCTTTCAAGTGACGACGCTATTGTTTCTATTGATTGAGATATATTATAATAGCACAGCCGTGCGTACAAAGCAACCCTTTGCACGCCTTTAAAGTTCTGAAATGTCGCGTTCTTTTCTTACCAACTCAATTCGAGTTAGTTAAACAGACACATTTGAGAAAGTAGTTAACTAACGTCCCAACCTGTCGACCCGGTCCCTGCTATACGAGTACACACTACATATAGTCCACATGTTTAGTTCCCAAGCGATACAAGCTCGCATCTCATCGGTCGGTCTCTGTAAAGGACATTAGCAATAAATAGGGTATTCAAGTGATGTCCAAACGTTATTGACTATTCGGTTTCGTGTGCCCGTTGATTAGGCGATTGGCGTATAATCAGTGTAAATTAGACTCTTACAGTGCTAAGAATAAAGTGTTATTTCGATTTACTGACTTTTAAGTTTATATTTTAAGTTGTGCTGATGGTTCCGTGGTAGATTTCTACGTTTGGGCGCGACGCGTGGAGGGAACGGAGACGAGCGAGCATCGTGTACTAGAGCTATTGGAGTAATCTATTGACTACAGATATTTGAAACCTTCCAAATCATATATTGTTGTCAAGTAAAGTTTTACCCTAGGATTTAGCCTACAGATGTATAATATTGAGCGATTGCTCCTCTCCCCTTTCACTCGTCGTGCAGTAGTTGAAGTGAACACTACGCTTATAGAAATCTCAGTACGAAACACTTGTATGCTTGGGCAATTGACAGCAGGCTAGCTGCACATAGGTGGTGCCGTCTGACTCGCACCCACTGCTAGCTGCACATAAGTGGTGTCGTATTACTCGCACCCACTGCTAGCTACACACAGGTGGTGCCGTCTGATTCGCACCCACTGCTAGCTGCACACAGGTGGTGCCGTCTGACTCGCACCCACTGCTAACTGCACATAAGTGGTGCCGTCTGACTCGCACCCACTGCTAGCTACACACAGGTAGTGCAGTCTGATTCGCACCCACTGCAAGCTGACACACATTGTACAGTGCGGTAAAGTCACGTGGCACGTTCCAAATTTGAACGCTATTCGAATCTTGCTGCGACGTTATTTTAGACGTTACGAAATTTTGATTGGTCAGAGTTGATGGGATATTTTGTCCAATAGATGGCGGTGTAGATTTCTTATCAAAATAATATCGAGCTCAGTTTGTATTCAGATTTGTATAATCTATCATAATTACTTTACTAATCGACTATTAACACTTGATTTCTACACATTATGTTAGATAAAAATTATATATTTTGAATTCTTATTATAAATTTGAGCCGCTCGTGGTCATGACATGGTTTAGTTCCCGCTCTGACTGCTCCATACGAAAGTGAAATAGTTGTAAGACAATCTATAATTAACTGCAATGCAATTCAGTACTCTATAAGTATAATTTATAAGTGAGATTGCTCAGGCATGCCTTTTGTACCGGCGAATATTTCGATATTTGATTTGTCCTGTATTTTTATTTGGAACATGTACACAAGCTTTAAGCTCGGATCTTCGCTCTCGCAGTCCGAGGCGACGATTCAATTGACATTTTGTTTTTTTTTTTCCTTTAGGAGCTATGCACGGAGGTACCGCGGCAGGGAGGCGACCCAATACTTGACCAATGATCTTGTTACAGTGTTGTAAGGTACAGGAGACCGATACGTGATTGTACGACTCGAGTCAATAAACAGAAGAAGTATTTCTTGCTTTCACACATTGTGCAAGCGAAAACAAATTTCATTATTTTATTCAACTCAAGTCATAGCTAGTTATACGTTAACAAAATGTTTATAGGTACTTAGAGTAGCGCCTCTAGCGACTAAACGTGGAACTAATTCACACATTTTGGAGCACTTATAAATGTTTTGAGCGTATATTTGTATCGTGTAGTGTCGAGGGCCGTGCATGGCTCCGTGTTGTACATATATTGCGTGCTGAATGGCCAGCTTCAAAAATATTATATTTATAGATAAAGAGGGAGGGTAAGATATTAATGTTAAGTAGTAAGCGTATCAACACTTGGCACTTTATAGATGCAGCGTGGGCGCGGGCACACTCACAACTATACATACACAACAGCATGGGCGCGGGCACACTCACAACTATACATACACAAATATTGCATATACAAGTATGTATGCACTGCAAAAGCCATCTTGAAAATTAAAAAAAAAGTTAAGGTCTGAAGGATCCAGTGGAGCTAATTGGAAGATGTACCTATGGTTTAATATTTTGTAGGGTGATGGTTTAATTATTTATTTATTTTTATTTTGGTGCATTGTAATGATAGACATGATATCAACAATATATAAATAAATACAATACAATATATAAATATATATATATACAAAGCCCAGTTGGTATGGTTGTGAGTTTGTCCGAGTTGTCTGTAGTGTGTCTATCGTGCTGAATAGAATACGTTTATATCGTACGGATAGTATTAACGCATTGAAATATTTAAATTGCTTGAAAGTATAGTGTTACGAGAGAGAAGCAATGTTTTATCAATATTTTTGATGCTGGCGTCACAATTTAATGAACATGTACTAAGTGCAATGAATATTATAAGCTTAGTTCAAATAAATACTTAATGTAACCTCCAACAAAGTCTTTTCTTTTCCATTGAATTCACTTAGTTTTTGTTTCTATAATGGTTTATTCTTAAAGCTATAGGTACTTGTCTAAATATCTACTACATATAATGAGTACCTTATGTTGTGCATTCCTTTGTGGGTTTGATTATTATAAAATAAACTAGTGGACGCCCGCGGCTTCGCTTGCATTATTTTGGAATAAAAAGTAGCCTATGTCATTCCCAGGACCTCACACTATCTACATACAAAAAAATCATGAAGATCTGTTTTTGAGTTATGACAGAAAAAACAAAAGTTCTAGAAATGGTTGGAACGTTGTTTTGCCATCAATTCTAAGTATAGGTTTTTGTTCGGATATCGCCAGTGTTTCAACTTTTGACCTTCTTATCATATGTACGTACCTATTTATTTATTTTTTAAATGGTTTTGTACAACAATTTTCACCCTGAGACAATATTATTCGTGATTTCTTCTTTCACAAGTTTCCAAAACTTTTGAACATAAGTTTATTGATTTTGTTGTACTAAAAAAACACTTCAAAAGATTGTGTAAGTTACCCACCAGTAACCCGATCGTAGTAAAAAGTCAAGCTGGTATACTAATAGGTACAATAATAATATTCTGCTGTTATGGTGTACAGACATACATACATACAGAGCTACAAGCATTATAAGTATTGATTATAAAAAACAATACTTACATATCAGCCTTAAATACAGATAAAACGTGACGGATAAAAATGAGAAGATTCATTTGATCACACGTCACCCAGTGTGTTCAACTATTCCAGTTAAATAAATTCTTAAACCAAAATGGCTGTTTTAAACGAAGTAAATCTGTGCCTTCTGTGTTGTGTTCTAGTTTCTATACAGGATGGTTTCCTGTGTTTTAGCATTATTCCACGCATCCGTCCTTCTGGGTTAAACCTAGTGTCATATGGAAACAACCTCACATTGTATTGCGATAGCGACGTTACCCACGCGGATAACCTTCACTTCTACTATGGCGGGGTGATTCAACCCTCGCAGAAAGTCAACGGATCGACTATAAAGCTTGAATTAAGCCCGCTGAAAGGTGTGTACTTGTTTTATTGTATGGATGAACTTATTAGAAAAATGATCCCAGTTAGAGTTTTAGTTGATGAACCACCGCGACAAGTCACAGATTTCCAATGCAGGTCTTACAATCTGGAAGAATTGGAGTGCATATGGACGGCTCCTCAAAGTTATTCTGTTATTAATTATACGTTATCAACGATTAAAAATGAACATGCTTTTGGATCAAGCTGTACTCCGTCTAAAAAAGATAAGATATTGAGATGTTCGTGGACCACAGCGAGTGAACCAAGATATAGACAACTAGAGGAAACGTTCAATTTCTTGTTAAAAATAAAAAGTGCTTTTGGTGTAAATGAACAGAATTTTACCATCGACCACTTCTCTATCGTGCGACCGGCGCGTTTAAACTACTTGAAAGTAATCGACACTGGGGCTTACAACGCTGTGCTGGAGTGGACACTACCACGTAACATGGTTGACTTGCTGCCCAGGGGCGTTAACTACAAAATAGAATATCAGATTGATGGAATAGATAATAGGTCCTATTACCGCAGCGTAGATACAGCATCCCTGCCTCCCAGGAACTTTAAGCACCGTTTATCTCTGGCTTTACCTTATGCTGGTAGAAGGTATGAAGTACGAGTTTCAATTAGACCCGTACAGGCCACAGGCGAAGAATTTTGGTCTGATCCAGCGTGGGTGACATTCGTGACTCCGGGAAAGACGACCAGTGAGATCAACAAGATGCTGTTCCGGCGATGGAGGCAGAGTGCATCGAAATTTGGTGCCACGGTCCAGGACAGGATGTGGCGCATGCGCGGGCAGGGGGGCCTGCGCGCGGCGCTGCGCCCCGGGGAGCCCGCCGCTATGACCCTGCTGCACCGTATTTACCGTGTATATAATAAAAATAATTAGTCTTAAACTATTCTCTGTCGCATCATCGTATGCAACTATTACCAATCTGCGTACAGATGCACAACATCTGTCTGAGTGTGACTGCACCGAGGCACCACTGCTGTGCACAATGTTTTGCAATTTCGTAAATAAAAGACATTCATTCCATTTTTTGCAAAATGGAAAGTTTGTTTTACTATTTTTCTAGGTGTCTGTCGATCATATAATAGAGCCCCCATAAAATTGAAAATACAAAAAACTATTTTTTTATGCTTGGTTGCTTAGGGGATAATCAATTTAAAACTTACATAAAGATGTAGGTAAGTATCGTGTTTTTGCTCAATATATCGGAGTTAAAAATAGGATAGGTACAAAATGAAAATGATTAGGCTACTTACTTGGGGCACTGTATGCTTTCACCCATACCTAATACTGTCCGATATCGGAGATTTTATGAAAAAAAATAGGATACTTAAAAAAATATTTCAATATATTGATAACCTCCTTTTTTGAAGTCGGTTATAAACTAAATGAATGTAAACGCGACACGTCTGAAAGCGAAATTTTGTAAAACAGTTAGTCCGGAATTAGGGTCTCTTTAGCATAATGAATTATACGAAATTAAAAATGTAATTTGCTTCTGAACATTTTTTTATTTCGACTCGTATTTTTGTTATTACATTTCTTTGGGTTTTTTTACTCTAGGTAGTTCCTATTTAGGTGTTTACATATAATGCATAAATAAATCGAAAACGTGTTTGTAATAAATCAAAGAAATAGAGTAAGATATGTGTAATTTCTCATCAGCTTATATTATTTTACGAATATATCAGTGTATAGTGGCTATTACTGCAAATTATCTGATTAGTTGCTGATGATTTTGTTAAATACATACGAGTACATAGATAGTAATGTAGTAGAATATATAAACAACGTCTAGCAACATTTGTCTAGAGTTCAATTACAAGTGAACAGCAAAATATATTCGCGTGGAAGACTTTATTGTTAAAGCTATAATATGTAATTAATAATAATTAATAATATGCTAATTAAGACTACAATCCAGTTAATCCAGTAAAGATAAATATTAATTAAAATGTTTTCTTTTAACATACCTATGTTTTAGTTTTACTTTAGTATTTGTTTCCTATCTTATCATATATATACCTATTTTAATAATTCAATAATTATAATATATCATAATTCGTGTAAACAGTGCTAATTTAAATAAATAAATTGAAATTTGTATAATATTGTACACTGTGTAGTCATCATCAATATTCTAAAGCTTGGAGAATGTTTAGGTATTGAATCGTACTGATTAGAATATCCTGTTTATAACCACAGCAAGGAAAATAATACTATAATGTATACCTACTTACTTACTCGTATACCTACACATGTTAGCTAGCAAACAAGTTAAAGTTAAAAATACCCGTAGGAAATTATTATGTTTGTTTCCAATCCAGGGGTCTTAAAATCTAGAGTTAATTGGTCTCTGTAGGTAAACGTGTTACACCCTAGACTGCAGCAATGCTTAACATCAAGCAGGCTGTAGTAAACGTAAACCTACGCCTCGTAAAAAAAGTTTGTTTATTACCTACTATCCTTTATTTTATTCAGGTAACTGTGTATATTTTATGTCAAATATTTTATTGTAAAATTTTACACAATAGGTGTGTGGATGGTGAGGAACTACTAAATGGATGTGTGAGTAATAAAGTAAGGAATAGTTATTTATTTAATTTACTGTTATATAGGTAGATTGTGGTTACGTAGTACTTACAGACGACAAACAAATTAGTCATTCTCTTAATAGGTATTACCTAATTGAAGCAATAAGTAGGTACTTCTACATACAAGTTTCCGTCAAGAGTGCTATGATACCAGTAGCCATAGACATTGGCCAATAGCAAAGATTATGAATTATGCCTATTTGTATAATGATGAAAAACCCATGTTTGAAAGAGGAAAGAATTTTTGTAAAATTGTATATTTTATTTAACGTACCTTAACTAATTTAGTTATACTTAAAAATATTACATTAATATATTACATTCTATCATCACAGACGTATCTTATTTCTACATAGGTGGACGAAACAAATTGTTTCACCTACTTTCATTATTTGCCCAATCTAAAATCGATTGAGAAGATGTTTTTTGCGAACGCTCTGTGAAGCGTCTCCAGGACTTTATGATTGAGCAGCGTGGGAGCGTCCTTCGCCCACAGGTAGTCGATGTGGTTGAAGTGCGGGTCAGGAACCAGGTACATCTCGGTCTCTCTGGGCAGGCGCTCGCGCAGGCGCTGCACGTCACGCTCGCTCGACAGCAAGTCGTTCTGCGCCCAGAACAACTTGATAGGCAACGTGATTCTGCTCAGATCGTACTCCGGGGCAGTCTCCGACCCGTACAGCTGCTTGTTGTAGTGCGAGCCGTAGTCGAACTTCTGGAACCTTCCGCCGGACTCGATCTCCTGCGAGAAGTGCACGGCGGTCTTCCACGAGGTGCCGGTGCCGATGTGCGCGAGGAACACTGGCAGCAAGGTCTTGTTGAACTGGCCCTCGTTGTAGCCGCACAGGTGGAATACCACGTTCTTGCACACCGTGCCGTCCATGTTGTCGGCCCGGCACGAGCTGGTTATACTCCCCAGGGCAGAGTTCTTGGGAATGAACTCGTGCGCGCCGTACAGCATCTCCATGTACGCCACGTTGCTGGCGATGGGAGTGAGCGCCTTCACGGGAGACTTCAAGTCGGACATGAACACTACGGGCGCGAGCGCGAAGCCAGCGGTCAGAATCTCGTTGTATTCAGGCCGAAGCGACAACATGGCGAAAAGAATCGTAGTACCCATCGAGTGTCCGATATAAACAATCTTGGTGTCGCTTCCTTTCACCTTTCTAATGTAGTCTATGATCGCTGGCACGTCGTGCTGTGCTACGTCGTGCCAAGAGAAGTTCCAGTACGCCTTGGTATCGGTTTTCAGTGAGGTGTGTTCTCTAGAATATCTGTTTCCCCTAATGTTCGGCATCCACACGTCGTAGCCAGCTTCGGCGAGCACATAGGCTAGAGCTTTGTCTGGTCCATTGAGGATCCAGTCGGCCGAGCTGGCGAACAGGCCGTGGTGAAGGATGACAGTGTTGCGAGGAGTGCTGGCACCGTGCTTGGACCGCGGTATGCGATGAATGTTCAAAACGTACCCCTGGGATGTGACGGTGTGTGTTTCGCTCGGATATCCATTCCGCTGTATGATGGCTGGAACTGACAGCACTACATCTGGGTTGTCCAGGCGATCCGCGTCGTCGATGTGGTCAGGTACGAACGAAAAAGTGTCGGCCATTTTGCGGCCACTTTTCTTCATCGATTCAACGTAGTTGTTGACCTCGGAGGATATCTTCTTCTGTTGATCTTCCATGTACTGGTTTACTGAGCCGGAGACCCTCACGGCATCGTTGTAGCTGTTTGTGAAGAGAGTTTCCACCATCTTCTTCTTTTCTTGAAAGAACTCGTTCATGTTTTGGCTAGATTCGTCGAAGAAGTTGCGAATTGAGCTAGTGTCCAGCGTCCACTGTTCAGCGAACGAGACCGACGAAAATAATAATAAAACTGCTATATTTACGTACATGACTAACTGCGCGGGATCATAGACTGAGCTGGAGGAGGATATGGTGGTATCTATAATATAGGTAGGTATTACTGGAAAATACACACTGACCCCCAAAGGTTACCTCTTGACGTCATTGTGATAACAATAACCAAACAATAAATCTGCTGTCCAAATTTTAATATTTGGATTTTATTATGAAGTAGTTCCGTAAGTATAATCTTGTTTTAGTATTCCGTTAACATAAAAAAAAACATCACATGTATTTTAATTATGTACGAAACCTTATATTTTTTGTACTTAATACACAAGAAGAAATAAAAAAAAAATGTAAAAAGTGTGTATGTCTGTTAGTGGATTTATTCTGCTACTGAGTGACGGATCATCATGATGTTTGATATGGTAGGAGGTATAGGGTTCCGAGACTGACATAGGCTTCGTTACCAACGCGACCAAACCAGTCATAGTCATAGTCATTTACTTATATCAAATATTTGATACAAGTCACAGAAATACAAGTAAAAAATAATCAATTAAAATAATAGTAGGTAAGTACAATAAAATACATTAAATTATTGAAAAACAAAAAAATTAAAAATTAAATTATTGCACAATTCAATTCTAAAAAATTCGTGGTACATAAAAAGCAGAGGGTAAATTTACATAAAAGTACATTTGTTATATGTGTTTTATACCACCTTCATTTTCATGAAGTCATCAAAAATGCCAGCGGGCATATACTAGTTGGTAAATAGATATTTAGTCGTGTCTAGTCTATGCTCTATTAATGTGTACTAAATAAATGATGTCATACGCTATCTATCACTATTGCAGTAACTCTAGTGATACATTTTAATTAGATACTTATAATGTAACTTGAGTTATTAACTAATAAGCGATGATGCTTCTTAGATAATGTTTAGATACAGATAGCTTAGATCCTGCTATAATTAGGTCGAGCCATATCTTAATGAACCCACACGTGTCAAACAAACAAGATGAAGGCATTGTAGCTATTTTTGGATGTGAGGAAAATTATTTCATACGTCTACAGAGTTACTAATTAGCGGACGAGACTCTATAACACCAAAAAAAGACAGAAGAAAAAAATAAAAAAAATGATTTTCTATTCTATTTTAAACTGCACTCGTTTATTCGTAGTTCGTTCCTCCTCCTTGAATCGTATCCCTCATGTCTGAGGATCGTGACCACCACCTCCCAGCACCTTCTCCTTGATGACATCTTTCCACTTCCTTCTGTCCTCGGCAACATGCAATGCATTATAGACTGTAGTGTCTAAAGGGGTGCGTGGTGAGTGGCGCGTAGTTCGTTAGGCAGGTGTTGATTATGAGTATTTCTATGTTTACAAGCTTAATTTAATATTTGTAGACCTAACTTCATTCGCCTCCAATAATAAAATACTCTACCACGGACATAGCACAAACAAATTTAAACACACGAAAAAATGATCTTATTTGGGACAGCTAGGTTACCTAAATGTAGCAAACCAAGTCAGTGTAGATATACTTTAGGCAATTTCAGATCTTTCGACACCAGAGTTGGCCACTCTCATCTCATTATCATGCACATACCAATAATAATGCACATACAAATAATATAGAATTTTCAACTTTGTGCTATTTTCAGATAATGATTTTCATTTTTTTTAAGTTTATTTAGGTTTAGGTTTTTGACGAGATTTTATAAATGATGCATACTGTGATTCCCTAACTAAGGTATTTTTATGTATTACTTTTATGACATTAATCTCAATCTTTATTATGGACTTATTCATTAGAATACTTATTTATATGAATTTGGTGTAGTCGTGCTAACAGTCATGAACAATGTGTTATCAAACAAATTAACAATATGCGTGACATACAGATATTGTTCAATTATTGTATTACGTGATCGTCATTATAATTGGCTGAATTATGTAAAATAATTTGGCTTTATGGAACAAATGTCAAGAAATACAAGAAACAAAACAGCTTCGTTACTACATTATAATAGCGAAAGTGTATTTGTTCGTTTGTTTGTTTCGGTATAGTCATAAAAGTTATGTCACACGTACTTAACTAAAAGGAACCCATTTTAAACCTATACATGTATATTCAGTTTATTTTAAAACACATTCTGTTTTGTGTGCCATTATAAAATAAATAAATTTTAAAAATAGATGATAAGAAAATCTATAAAATTGTTTAGAAATACAAAATTAGCATATATTGCTTCATAATTAGTCTATTTATAAACCGACTCAGTACACACAAGCAATTTTTTTTATAATATTTCTGTAGGTATAGGTAGGTATATCATTATCCATATGATCTCCACATATAAGTAGTTACTAAAATTATAAAAAAATATACGTAATTAAAGCGGAAATGTGTTTGTTGGTATGTAGGTATGTTCGGTTTCTGATATGGCGACAGGAGGATCCTGTGATTTTTTGGTTTAACAAGTACATAATGTAGGGTAATTATATATGCAATTATTTTAGGTAAATCATAAAATGTTATGTCATAGCTAATGACAAAATGTTGTTTCTTTTGACTTACATTTTACAGGCAGCTTTAGCCTGTAAAATGTTATGCGTATTGATATACCTAGACCCAAGAATAAATTCCCTAATGGACTCTATAGAATTGTAACTCCTTACAAAACGACTCCTCACCGATGATTGCTGGAAATAGCCTAATGCTTGGTTACTAGAGGATTATAATAATTAAGCCCTGCCCACGAAATCAACCGCGGCGGCGGCAGTTGACCATCCCGTGGAATTATTGGCTCAATTACGTTTCTATGATATTCGTATTCTATCTACAGTAAAATTATACCACATCCTTCTGATTCATGGGAACATGTAGTTATTATAAATTCTCATCCTTTTGTGGTTTTTTATCTTAACTACTGTTTGTTTCAGGATTCACCCAATCAGACTATAATGTTTTGCAGCTTTAATTGTAGGAAGTGCAATGCCCTAAACTAAACAAGCAACAGGGTCACACAATCCATTTTTTTTAGAATAAGTTCTAAAATGTAATTTTGTATTGTGTACAGCATATAAATAAATAAATAAGTATTACAAACTATACCAATTGAAAATTCTTGTAACAGATTAAATATTTACCTACAGTTTTAACGTTACATATAACTAAAGATTTTGAATAAAAGATGATGTCTAACATACAGTAATAATATTGAAAGCTGTCATTTCTATACATTTTTCGTCATAATTGCAAAAATATATATAAAGGAGGTAGTTATCACAATTATCCTGCTTAATACAGACAAGACATAATTAAAACGTACCGTAATTTAGATTTTATTTAAATTATTGTTTAAAATTGAATTTTATTTACTTTTTAGACAGTAATACAGACAAATTATTTTCTCATTTTATAATCAGAAGTTAGGGCGATTATTGTTGTTGAACAAAATTATAGGTATTGTTTGTGGTCTAGGACATTATATGATTATATAAATAAAGCATTGATAACCAAAAAAGCTCACTTTAGCAGTACAGTGTAGTTCTGCAACTCTACAACTAATTTTATTACAATTAGTATTAAACATTTTGTAAGGTTAAACATGAAGTCCGTACTTTTATCAACTCTTTTAGTCTTCGCTGTGAATGGTGAGTCAACATGTCAATAAATAAATCATTGTTATTTTTATCCAATAATAATTATATTTTTCAGTATATGTAACACCCGAAAACGTATTTGTTAATCGCTTCCTTTGTTCTTCTTTGACGCCACTGATCATCATGATTTTTTATATGGAGGTAGTATAGAAAAAACTTTCAGAAGACTTGATAACCTCCTTTTTTTGAAGTCGGTTAAAAAGTGGTCGCCTCCGCAAATATTCACTAGTCTGCGGTAATGCCGGTAATCTCGTTGTCAGTTAATATAACAATATTCATTGCTTCATAAATTTCATTCACTTTTAGTTGGCAATGTTAAAAGCAGCTTTCGGGGAGGAAGCAAGCTTTCGGGGAGGAAGCAAGCTTTCGGGGATATTTTATTATCGCCGTTCATTTCATATGGTTTGGTATTTTTTCTGGACATCAGTACAGGTTCGACTACTCATGGGTGGAGAGTGCTGGTGGGTGGATGAAGTACCACGCTATGCCCTCCGTCTGGGAGGAGGCGCGGCTGCGCTGCCATGATGAAGGTAACACAGACTTTTGGTTGTTTAAATCAGTCTAGCTACGTCCCGCGATGTTACCCGCGTGTTTTTCTTTTATCCCTTTTTTTCTAAACTAATTACTATGTAAACACAGTGGTTCAATCAAAGCTAATGACTTGTTATTCAAGGTCTGTGACAGTTTGCACACGCTTAGCGGTGAAAAAATATCGAGAACGTGAACTGTGTTTACCTTTAGAAGGTTCTGAGTGACCACCACTTGCCCTAGAGATCTTCCCCAATGAAAAAAATCTGCGGAGAGCCACGAGCAACACCAACATACGACTAAAGAAGGCAAATATAATTAATTCTGTCTAATAAAATCTTGATTTCTAAATATTGATTTCAGGTGCAGTTCTAGCATCACCGCTATCCAATCAACTCAAAGCTGCTATAATAACCTTAGCGAAACAACAAAGTAACATGACAGCCGAATTTATCTACACGGGGGTCCACTCTAGATTCTCTCAAGGAGACTATTCTTCAGTCGAAGGTGGTACTTGCATTTTATTCTTCTATTATGTTATTAACTTTATACCTTTTACAGTATGAATCATTTAATATTTCTGCATATGTACGCCTTCCTCATAAGACCTTTTGAACTATTCGATCTTTTATGACCTACCAAAAATATCTTATCACAGTTGTCCTTCTCTTCAAGACTGCGCCCGAAGCTGAAAGAATTCGATCGTTTTATTTGTCAGTAGAATTGAGAGGTTAAGTGTTAGGAAATATGAATGGATTGGAGAACTGAATACCGTGAAGGCATAATTAAAATAAATTTATTAGTAAGCAAACTAAAAAAAAAACATTTGTTTGGATTGGTATATTTTCCAGGAAAACCCCTGCTGCGCATGCCCATCACGTGGGCGCCGGGTCAGCCTAACAACTATGACAAATCGGAGAATTGTCTCGTCATGTCTACTACTGAATTTTCTGAGGGACAGATGTACGACGAATCCTGCTCTAAAGTCTGGTCTTATGTCTGCTATAAAAAAGCCTCTCCAATCACATTCAACGAATGTGGGACTTCAGATCCAGGTACTTTTTAGTTAGTGACAGCACGTGCCTTCTTCATTGGTAAGGTAGTAATGATACTCTCGAGAACTACTACCTCTATTACAAGTTGCGTTAGAGCAGTATTGCGTCATGAATGAAAAACAAATGAAATAAAAACAAATAGTTTTGTAGTTTAAAAATGATAATATAGTTAGTACTATTAAATAAAATAGCTCGATAACTGCAGCTTGCTTTATTTCAGGATATAAACGGGAGAACGGAAGGTGCTACAAGTTCCACCGCAGCCTGCTGGTGTGGTCAGAGGCCTACAGCACCTGTGTCGCTGAAGGAGGCTACCTGGCCATCATCGACAATAACGCAGAAATGGAGACAATCAAACAAATCTTCGCAAGAAACCCTGCGAACACAGTACGAGGGATTTATCCGGATTCTCTCTTGCTCGGGTTTCATGACTGGGGCAGTCGTGGCGCCCGCTTCATGACCATCCATGGTTAGTTGTCGCTAATAAATTGACTGAAACAGATTGTATTGGATGAGATAAGTTTTCAAACTAGCCGAATGGCTTCTGACATGACTGTGTTTATGAATATTCAAAACGGTTTCACTAATTTCATGTCCAAATTGACAAAAAATGACTGTACGTGTACTTATCTCTTATTGATCTGTGGACTATATTTGATGTACCTTTCTAAGCTGACCTTGGCTGTCATATTTTAGTCTTCCACTTAGTTATTTTACGTTTTTTTTTAAACAAGATAGGCTCACGCTTGACTACAACTCGCCTGATGTTAAGCAACGTTGTAATCTACGATCTAGCGTGCTTGCCTAGAAGAATCTGATTCACTCGTTTGTTTGTGTAGGTGAGAGTCTGGAGTCGGTGTACCACAGCTGGTCTGGCGGGCAACCCGACAACGCAACCAGCGCCCGCACCGGGGACACCGGCCAGTACTGCGGCAGCATGTTTAGGACCGGCCTGCTGGATGACTTCTTCTGCAACGTACCAGCCGCTTTTATCTGCGAAATGGATCCAGAACAGCAGTTAACTGAAGATACGCCATGTGATGTGATTGGCCACCAACAGTGGTAGATAGAAGAACATGCAAAGTGACAGCAAAAGTACCGACCCAAAAGTACCGCTGTTTGGAAAATAAATCATTTATATCACATACATCTGGAGAAGAATTTCATATGAGTACCTAAATAGTGTGACTTTTTATCTTTAAAAACGCTTCAGCATAGGAATTATAAAGAATTAACTAACTAAATCTAAACCAGGCATAAAAACCTAGTAATGAAATTTGAATTTTCAATAAATTTATATGAATTATGTGGGCATTTTGCATTTTTTTTACAGATATTAAAAAAAATGCAAAATGGGGACAATTTTAGTCAATTATACTATTTACACATTTTATTAACTTAACTAATTACTCTAAAACTGTAAGTTACTACTTATGATTAGGTACTTTCTGAGTGGCCTGTACATTTCCATATAACAATAATTATAATTACTTAAAATATACTTATAGAGTGAAGGTTTCTGAATAGAGTGGAGCGGTCAGAGACCGAGGGTAGCGTAATATACTGAAGAAAACCAAGCTGTGATCTTAAATTAATGATAAAATAACACACGCTCTGACACTCCTTCCTTAATCAGTTCTGTCTCCAATTTCTACAGCAAAAGGTGCCGGAAGTCCAATCAGTTCGTCTTTGTCTTTCTTGGTAAATTTCTGGCAAAACCTTTTAATGACGGCAAAAGTACCTACATCAACATATTAAATATTTATTTCATCAATATTGGAAATATGTAATAAGAAAAATATAACATTATTTTCGGAGCGAGCGCTCCCGCTGATTGTAACGCCTATCAAAAATATAATAGCAACATTTTAAGCGTCATTTCGTTTTGAATATTTTGTTAGTCTAAACTCTAACGCAATATGTACTAAAAGGTAAGGCGTCAAATACATATGTATGAGTATGAGTTTCTACCTACTTACCTATACAGAATAATTCTATGTATGCAATCGCCTGAAAAAAATATACCAAAGCCAGTTCACCCAATTGTGTTCATCAACCAACTAATCATATATTATTTACTGTACAGTGTACCCACACCATAATAAAACGCTATTATACATGCAAAAAACTTCAATAAGAAATTGATGACCTTCTTTTTTTGAAGTTGGTTAAAAAGTCATTTGTTACTATCGCAGAATAAGATATCGGACAGCGTTATCATTTAAGTGAGCTCTGGTGTTTACCTATGTAACAACCAACTTTTGAGTTTAAAATAGGTACCTGTAGCACAGAATTAAACAATAACGATTCTACGAATATCAGACCTTGTACGAGTAAACAATAGTTAGGACAGCAATATTCGTATCCGTTTGCTTTTTAATTGTCATCTTACATCAGAAAAACTAAATCGCTTGACCCTGAACATGTTTCTTGCCGAGAGATTACACGTGACAACCAACTGCATCACAGAATATGTTATGATAAGGACGAAAAGAGATGCTAGTAGATATCTTCACGGAGGGAAAAAGGACTAACTATGACTGGACTGTGAAGGTAATTCCCACGGAAAAACGCGCCAGGAGTGGCTAGCTGGCCAGGAGCTGCAGGAGTACATCGCCAACAAGAGCCTGACGCTGAACACACGCTACAGGCAGCACTATCACGTTTCTCCACCCGTCGGCTGGATGAACGACCCTAATGGCTTCTCCTATTACAAAGGCGAGTACCACATCTTATACCATTTCTACCCCTACGACAGCGTGTGGGGCCCCATGCACTGGGGACACTCGTCCAGTCCCAACCTGGTCGACTGGACGACGCTTCCGACCGCTCTCATCCCTGACGAGGAACAATGCTTCTCAGGCAGTGGCGTCGTCGACGGAGACACCCTCGTCCTCATGTACACAGGCCACGTAATCACTGACACGGCAAACAACTACAGCAACGAGAGTCAGTACCTGGCGTTCAGCACGGATGGTGTCAATTTCAGAAAGTATGAAGGAAACCCCGTCCTGCCGGCCGCTCCCAATGGCAACCCAGACTTCCGCGACCCGAAAGTTTGGAAACACGGCGACTATTGGTACGTGGTACTTGGGAGCAAGACTGACGATAATCAGAGAGGAAGAGTTTTGCTTTATAGATCTCCAGACCTGTACACTTGGGAGTTCTTGTCGATCTTGGGAGAGACAGGAGTGACTGGAGAGCTTGGATACATGTGGGAATGCCCCGATTTCTTCGAACTTGACGGCAGGTTTGTGCTTCTGTGGTCTCCGCAGGGAATGGAGCCGCAGGGTGACCGATACAAGAATCTCTACCAAGTAGGATTCATACTCGGTGATTTTAATTACGACGATTACAAGTTCGAAAATCTGACTAACTTCCAAGAAATAGATTACGGTCATGACTTTTACGCCAGTCAAACGGCACTGAATAATGGCACGAGATACCTCGTCGCTTGGTTCAACTCCTGGGAGAAAGTTCATCCTGAGGCTGAAGATGGCTGGGCTGGAACTTTGACTATCTTCAGAGAAATTTCAATTGTAGAAGATAGAGTACTCATGAAACCTGTTGAAAGTATGGCCAGTTTGAGAGACGGGGTGGTATTTACCGGAACTCTACAACAAGATCAGGAGATAGAATTTGAGCAGACTGGCGAAATAATCATTGAGAACTTGAATTTGACGCAGCATATAGAAATACATATTCAGGGTCGTAGCGGCGGGGACCTTTTAAAAATAACATGGGATCCCACCGTCGGAAAGGTGGCAGTGGATAGGACCGGAGACGTGAGGCAAGTGGAATGGGCACTCATCGGTTCACACTCCTGGAGGCTGTTCCTGGACGCCAGTGCGCTCGAGCTGTTCTGCGGTGAAGGGGAAGTAGTATTCAGTAGCAGGGCTTACCCCGACGGAGACTGGATTTTAAAGAGCCTCAGTGCGGAGGGTTTGGACGTTGTCGCCTACAAGTTGCGCCGAGGAGTGCCAGCAGACCCTCCAGACCGATCCAGAGCCGTCCTCTTCAGCGAGGGTGTCGTCAGCAATGCTCATGCCAGTGCTGGGGATGGGCATGACACTCAACTGAACAACACACAGACCGTGTTAGGTCTAAGGTAAAACAAAATTTAAAAGTTGCGTAGTAATAAGTTAATAATGTGTTTTGCATATACTTTACTGATCATTCTGTTGTTTGAATGAGTAAATTTTATTATTATAAGCTAGTTTTCTATTTTATTTTTCCTTACCTGCTTACATTCCCATTTAGGTAGTATACTGTTTTAGGAAAAAAATATGGAGTCTTTTATAGAAACTACATACAAAATGCAAATTATAGGTAATCCATAATTCATCTTAGGCAGTTCTTGCTACCTATACATAAAATCTTTTATCTCACTTATTCATCACATCGATACAAAGAACTTATCCAACTATTATTTGGTGGCAGTTTATTCGATTTACGTTTGGCAACTCTAAGTAAAGTTAATTTGAATAAGACCCTCAAGTTTCTCATCTCGTTTTCTTGTAAAAAACCAGTCAACAAATTTGCCCGAGTGTCCAAACCTACGAAACCTGCCTGCCACAGAGGTTGTGCTAATTCAATACGTTCGAATAAATGAAGTTACTTATGTACCTAACGTCTACAAATAGTGGAGTGTATTTAGTAAAATTAAAAACAATATTTTATCAAAATGTTGAAGTGTTTGGTACTACTAGGGTTGTGACCCGCACTTTTAGAAGGTAAGTTTTTTTTGTTGATTTATATGTATATATTCATTTATGTATTTAGCTATCGGGTATACATAAATTACATACTTTCTCTACATAAATTACAGTCTATTCATATCTATCTATCTCTATTACTTATGTATATTTTAAATTGGTGGTCAAGTATGTTGTTTTTTTTATGGGTAATATATATCTTGACAAAGCTTCGTGTTCAAATAAGAGTACGACAAATTTACTTGCTCCAACAGCTGGGACCTAACATTTAATGTGTCATCCGACCCACGTAATCCGGTCCCGGCTGTTTGCTTTAAGTCACTGGGAATTATGACTCTGCCATCAATGGCTATTTACCAATGGGCTCTACATGTTAGGTCTAATCTGGATCTCTTTGAGACGCGTGGAGACCTGTACTCGGGTACGATGGAGCTCCGCTGCGCAGACAAGCTGGCCACGCAGCACGTGCGCCTCGCTCGCGCCGGGAACTTGACTCACGTGAAAGGACCGGACGTATACAATTGTCTTCCAGCTGATATTAGGAATTCAATGTCAGACAACATATTTAAAAATAAATTAAAAAAGTGGCTCGTTCAAGAAACATACTATTCAATAGACGAGTTCTTCAAAACGAATAA
This sequence comes from Macaria notata, assembly GCA_927399415.1. Classification (NCBI taxonomy): domain Eukaryota; kingdom Metazoa; phylum Arthropoda; class Insecta; order Lepidoptera; family Geometridae; genus Macaria; species Macaria notata. The sequence goes on along the minus strand of OV656725.1, from coordinate 6,739,294 downwards.
AAAAGCTACCTAAATAGGTATCTTGTAAAATAAATAATTGATATAATATAAGATATGTAATTTTATATATAATAATTTATGTTATGTAGAATTGTAATTTCTTATTGACGTGTAAGCTTTTGGTTACAAATAAATTGTTTATCTGTCATAGTACGGCAGTCGTTAAGCCATGTCAGAGGCCCTGAGGGCGGCTTGATAAACTCTCGACACCAGAGTTGGCCACGTTGATTACACTTGACTACCGCTGCACTGAAAAACTAATAGTTTCGCCAAGTTATAAAATTTATTTTTTGTAATAAGACTTTAGACAAGATTTACAACAATGTCAATAAAGGAACAAGCTATGGCTAACGGTCTTTTAGCAGTCTAGACCTGGAAAGACGATATATCTATGATAACTATTAGACCAGTAGCAGAACTATCCATAAAAAGTTTAAGAGAATCTCCCTCTTTATATCTAAACTTTCCCATTGTGTCTAGCCTACGCCATGGAGCCGCGAACTGGCAGCTGCTACAAGTTCCATCGCCGCGGCCTCGTATGGAACCAGGCCTTTATGACCTGCCTGGCTGAAGGAGCCCACCTGGCCGTCATCAACCGCGAAGTGGAGTCCAACTTCATCCGAGAGCTGTTCGAGAAGAACCCAGACAAGACCATCTGGAGCTCTGGCCGTCGGCTTCCACGACTGGGGCGAGCATATGACCTTCATGACTATTCATGGTTAGTTTGTGTACACTCTTCTCAGTAAGACTACAGTCGTTGTTTATTCTAAACTTAATCATGTTTAAAACGAACAGTGGCAATATTTTTGGTTAGAGTAGATAAACCATTTTTGAAAAAGATCATTAGTGTCTTGTCTCTTTTTCATAATAATACCAAGTTAATTAATCAGTAAGAAAATCTTAAAATTGATTGACTAATCACACTTTTAGTTAGGAATGTTTGTTTTACACATATTAACACTAATAGAACTAAAAAAGAGTATTTACATCTAAACTAAATTTAAACAATCTACATGTGGTATGGAGCCAAGAACGCTGGCTGCATTCCCACGCTGGATTGCTATAGAAATCCTTTGCGTAGTTTTTTCTTATTATTAAATAAAATTGTTTTTAAACCCGGTAAATATTTGTTTTATTTTCAGGTCAAACGCTGGACGAGGCTGGTTTCCAAGTATGGGCTAAGAGTCAGCCTGACAACTCCACCAGAGCCAGAACCGGTGACCTGGGCGAGTTCTGCGGGGTTGTATTCAGAGATGGTCTGCTCAGTGACTTGTGGTGCAACGTGCCTATACCCTTCCTTTGTGAGAAGAACCGACACAGTTTGCTTGTCGTATGAAGCAATCATGTCATGGTACGACCAATAGTAATAAAATAAATGAAAATTCTGCTTCATTTGTTTATGAAAGATCTGTATTAGTGAATCTCATAGAATAGACGGAATTTTGTTACAATCAAACAAATAATCTCATTTGTGGTAACACTTTAACAAGGTTAACGAATACACCATGGTGTTGTATGAATCTTTATTTGTATTTTTAGTAATAAAGACATGATTTATCAATACTCGATTTTGTTTCAAGTAACCTTATCAGATTTAGACGAAAGTATTTTTTCTTAATTCCTTAGATATTTATACATATAATAAAATTCATGGCTGACATGCCAAATATGATTGTAATTGGCAATTTGGTTCTTCTGAACACCACCTTTGAAAGGATAAACTCAAGGTGACAGACGATTAGTTTCCTAAACCGGCTACTAATATTTTGATTGCAGATATGTGAGTTTTTGCCAAGATTTTCCTTATTCAACATCTTGATACTCTAATACCGGTAATACTTGGTTCCGACGACTGAGTTTCGCATTTTTTGCAGTTTTGTTTATTTATTTTTACAAAGTTTATACGAATAAACCTGTTGCTTATACATATGAACGAGCGTATGTTGGGTTACCTTTTTTATAGTGTTCGAAGAAGAATTTCTTTATAGGATAAAAAGAAGCGTATGTGTTAATGTATTGTCTGATTAGACCCTATTGCTTACTATTGGTATAATCGGGTAGATTTACCCCCATAGAATTGTAACTAAATATGTTCAACAAGCTTTTGACTCTATCTTCTTCTTATCGATAGAGTGGCTAAATCTGGAGTCGAGAGTATACCGAGTCGCCCTAAGGGCCTCTGACATGGCTTAACGAATGCTGTACTAGACAAACAGCCGGGACCTGCCCTATAATGAGTATGATAAGATGTGATTCTATTTTTTTATTGAGTTTGAGTGTATAGCTTTAAGGCATAATATTTGTTATAAAAAATCTACCTTATTAGTAACACGACAGTAAAGTTCGTATAAATGTAGCGCCATCCGGTGTCAAGAACTTTCTATCAGCCCGTAAGGCCTCTACAGCTGGAATCTACTATTTAACGTGTTTTGTTTAACGACTCACGGAAGCGCCCAGATGTCTGACCTCCTGTTTTTTTGCCCCGCCACTCATTTAAGAATTGAGCCATAGGCTATAAGACTGGTTCTGAAGATTACCAGTGTTGTTAAATTATATAGTAACGGGTAAGTACCTAAAACTATATTAATTGTATACATGTATAACTTTTAGTGATAAACATATAAGTTGGTGTACGCTCAGTATGCAATACGCATTCGATTCAGGAAGTCGTTTTATATATTTTAATCTTTTAGTTACTGGTAGGTATATGTAGACTGGGATAAAGTAGTTATAACAAAAAAATAAGACTTGAAAAGTAAAAATGTTTAAGATTTTATTTACTGTGGCACTTTCCCCTATGCTTATTCTAACGGTAAGTTTTTATTCATAAAACATACGTAATTATATAAGTAATCAAATATGTGTTACATAATGTTTGTATACTATCTCAAGTTTGAATTTGGGATGAAACGTCCTTACCTACTAGTTTTTTACTATATTGAAATCCTTGAGTGACGCACGACGTTTAATTAGTAACTGCCACTACAGAGAGTTACAATCAAGGAGATACGCTATCCTCAATGTATTGAATAAACAGAACAAGGAGGCGGTCAAAAATAGTAAGACTGATGAATTCTTATTTAGTGCCACACTAGCTGACCGTCTAAAATCTTCAAGAGCAATATCAAGATTAGGCGCAGAAAAGAGATATACTCCACGTGCACCTCTGAGACCACTGTCCACGGTGTCCTAACAGAGGTTATTTAAACTCGAGGGGGATGTCGCGGCCAGTACCAGCCTTCGAGCCACGTCAGAACCCAGGAGCCAGGAGGCAAGCGCCAACCGCGCCACCGCAGGTGCCGCGGGACCGCCGCCAGGAGTTTTCACACAACCGTCGAGGGAGTATGAAACGAGGAGCCAGACGATATTGACGTCGATACCACAGGTACCTTGCTGAAAGGCTTAAATATTTCTATAAAAAATGGTGTTCCATAACAGACGATTCTTTAATACGGTCTTGGGTACAAGGATATCGTTTAACATTTAAGAGCCAACCAATACAGTATGCATGTCCTCGGAATTTTTGTAAAACGCAATCCGATGGAACCATAATTGACGAATGTACCATAGATTTATTAGAATCTAATTCTTTATCTGAATGTGAGCCGTATGCAGATTAATTTTTATCTCCGATATTTACTGTTCCAAAACCTAATGGTGACCATCGCTTCATTCTTAACCTCAAAAACCTTAACAAATTTATTGAATTAAGAGCATTTTAAAATGGAGGATTTTAGAACTGCTATAAAATTATTAGACTACAATTATTACATGAGCAATTTAGATTTAAAAGATGCTTACTTCTTACTTTCAATACATGAAAATGATAAAAAGTGGCTGGAGCGATACCTCCAATGTGTTTTTAAAATACTATAAAAGAGATGTCGCCAGCGAAGAACCTGATTCAATAAGACATAATTTTGTTGAAGCCATATTTAATCAAATCAATTAAGTTACTTTTGTTTTTCAATAGAAATTATCTTATATTAGGAACGCAAGTAGTAACATATATTGGACACGCAAATATAATCAGACTCATTTATTTTATTAATTTCACGGTTAAGCTAAATAAATGCTACATGATTATTGATTAAGAAATAAATCTAATTAACTATTTATGTGTAGTAGATATATACCTATGTACTTCATAAGTTGATGTGATTTTGTGTTCAAATAGAATTGTATAAACATTATTTGCATTTTGTTTCTTTCCTAGACGGTAAAGACTCTAAACATCTGCTTAGTAGTGGTTGACCTGAAGTATAATTAAGAATCAAACGAAAACTTACCTGTTTGGTGTTTGATTCCAATTATGCGAGGGTCAACCGAAGACGATTATATATGTTTACTAAGCAGCAGTTCGTGGAATTGTAGTGCCGCTATCACACTTTTTAGATACTCAACTATTTAAAAAAGAAACAAACAAAAATGCACGTGATATATCACGTGCATTTTTAGACCTATAAAGAATCTTAATTTTCTACTTATATTCAAATTAAATATTACAATAATGCCTAGCTGTAAACAGAAAGGTTACAGGACCTGCAGATTGTTTTTGCTTTTCGCGCGTTTGTCGAAAAAATAGTTACACGTGATATGTCACTACACCCCCCCTCCCCCTTGTGATATTTCGTGACTTTTTTATGGACCCCTCCCCCCCCCCTTTCGAGCCTCACGTGATTAATGGACGACCCCTTAGGATTCGGATTGGATGGATTCTTCGCTTGTCTGTAAGATTCGGGCTGAATCGGCCTGACGAATTTTGATCAGCAGAAAACAGGCCTCTTATCTTCTGGAAACCTCGTGGTAAAGTCGACCTTACGGACTGACAAGCTCACGTGAAAGAGATGGATAGACTCATTAAGTTACGGTTATTAGTACTAAATAGTACGAACCAGCGGAATATACCCGCTACTTACATCTGGACAAAAGACTAGCCTTGTCTAATACAGCAGTTAATTAATTCCTGATTAAGACTTTTAAGAATTTTGTCTATGCAAGTAAACTCAACGAACACCCATTGGTTTGCCCTTTAAGCCGGCGTACTTGCCGAACATGTTCAATCCAAGAAATAAATCTGTAAAGAAAACAAATTTATACTTAAATAGCAGTATTATCCAAAAAAGCTGTAGATTTCGCATTGGTCCATTTGAATTTGAGCATAGCGTAAGAATAATAATTTCACGTATATATAATTCGGCAAAAAGATTAATCTAATAGGTGTCGATTTGTCAAAAATCTGCTTTATATTTCTCCTCATCTTATCATGGAGCAGAGGTAACTAGATGAAATAACGCTGGTTGGCAAAATTTATACCGTGATATACGTAGGTTTTGGTTTAGATTTAGATTACGTTGAAATGTCGACATGTCATCTAATCTCGCAAAATGTATTTTACTTTACTGAAATAATCAGTACCGTGAGTACAATACCGTTAGTATCTTACAGACCAGCCAGCTCATGGTTGGTCGTGATAGGAATAACATTAGCATTTGGTGCAAGCCATCAATTAAATTGACTGAAATATGAAAGGTAAAGGGTTGACGCACAACCTCGGCCTTGGACATCGAAACAGAGGTCCTTGAAATATACGAAACAATTATACGCTGCAAATTCGGTTCCAGAACCGACGGTGTGACCGTATCACATATTATCGGGATGGAAACTCTCCTCAAGTGAAAAGTTATAATCCAACCGGGTTCACGGGATTTAAATGGTAAACGATAAATCAATACCACAAAGATCTTGTAGAATCAATCTGACTTGTGCCAGTATCACGCAATTATGTCTAGATGAATACATTTATTAAACATCCACATTAATTAAAGCTGGTATTAGTAGACTTGCCTGGTAACTTTGGATCCGCTGGTGTAACATCATAATGCGACGTGCGTAAATAACATTGATTTAGATAAAGTCCTAAAGTGATGTATTTGGAATAGTATAGATACATTCTCAAACTCTACTTCAAAGAAACTTATAGTCCTAGAACTAGCATAGTAATCATAATCAAAATATTAATGTATACATAAATACATCACTTTTTTACTCACTAATTTACATCACTAATTCATCACTTATTTACAAAATCAACTCTACTATTTAAAAATTACATCTATGTTAAGTAATAGTAGCCGACTCTTTCAGTATTAAAAAAATATAACTGGGTTCCACCTAAGTGTTAGTAATAAGCAGATCGTGCTACCTGTATGAAGTTGTAAATTTGATAACAATTTGATTGTTAAAAACAATTATTCGTTTAAGTTTAATGATGATACATATGATTTACATGCATATTTGGCTCAATTATATACTCTTACTTATACATACATATGACTATGGCTAAAGTATTATTATGTTAGATATGATATAATAACCATAAGTTTCTGTTCACTTAGTAACATTCCAAATTACTTTACACTCCTCACCAAGTGGGTCAAGCGAGGGCCGGACACCTAAATAGCAACGTTTTTCCCCCGAAGGGTAAAAAACGCTCCAACGGTCAAGCTCCGGTTGGAACCTTAATATACGTTTTTTACCCTTCGGGGGAAAAACGTTGCTATAAATAAAGCATTGATAACCAAAAAAGCTCACTTTAGCAGTACAGTGTAGTACTGCAACTTTATAACTAATTTTTTTACAATTAGTATCAAACATTTTGTAAAGTTAAACATGAAGACCGTACTTTTATTAGCTTTTTTAGTCTTCGCTGTGAATGGTAAGTCAACATGTCGATCAATAAATCATTGTAATTTTTTATCCAATAATAATTATATTTTCCAGTATATGTTACACGGGAAAATGTAGGTATATGTTTATCGCTTCCTTTGTTCTTTTTTGACGCCACTGATCATCGTGATTTTTGATATGATGGTAGGTAGTATAGAAAAAGTGGTCGCCTCCGCAAATATCCACTAGTGTGGTAATCCCATTGTCAGTTAATGTAACAATATTCATTGCTTCATATAGTTTCATTCACTTTTAGTTGGCAATGTTAAAAGCAGCTTTCGGGGAGCAAACAAGCTTTCGCTTATTTTAACGCCGTTCATTTTCTTCGTGTCCCTTAACATGGTTTTGTATTTTTTCAGGGCATCAGTACAGGTTCGACTACTCGTGGGTGGAGAGTGCTGGTGGGTGGATGAAGTACCACGCTGTGCCCTCCGTCTGGGAGGAGGCGCGGCTGCGCTGCCATGCTGAAGGTAACACAGACTTTTGGTTGTTTAAATCAATCTAGCTACGTCCCGCGGTGTTACCCGCGTGTTTTTCTTTTATCCCTTTTTTTCTAAACTATACTATGTAAACACAGTGGTTCAATCAAAGCTAATATTCATATTCATATATTTTCATAAAACCAATTTACACGTCAAATTAAAATAAAATACATATTGTATAGTCTTATGTCCTATGAATAACTTAGGTTTATCTAAGTTACAAAAACATTATATATTTAATGACTTGTTATTCAAGTTACGTGACGGTTTGCACACGCTTAGCGGTGAAAAAATATCGAGAACGTGAACTGTGTTTTCTTTAGAAGATTCTGAGTGACCACCACTTGCCCTAGAGATCTTCCCCAATGAAAAAAATCGACCGACCGACACCAAAATACGACTATAGAAGGCAAATGTACTCAATTATGCCTAATAAAATAGTATATTATGCAACTAGTGAACAAAGGACGGATTTAAAGCGAAGGCCGTAGATGAGTCACGAGCAAGTGAAGGATTCTAATGATTCAACTGTTAGAATCCTGAACGACGCGAGTCATTCATGGCCCTCGATATAAATTCGTACTTTATTCAGGAGTTGCATATTATACTTTATACCATGACTACGAGAAAAGACATAATTTCGGAAATTTGAACCAAAGAGTTTTGAATTTCGAATCTTAGCGCAAGGAGTTTGTGTAAGCATTGAAATAGACACCGACCGGATATATTTATGTGTTCCAAATTCAAACACCAAAATAGTGAATAAAAACAAAACAGTGAATAAAAGGCCTTTTTATTCACTGTTTTGCGTGAATAAAATAAGCTTTTCAGAGTAGGTATGGTATAATAGTAGATTATGCATTAAGGGGATAAAGCAGTGTATTATGTCTCGGGCGATATTTTGAACCCCAAGGACGAGGGATCCTAGGGTTAACTCACGAGCGAAGCGATGGAGTCACAGAGTTAAAGCTAGAATCCCGAGGCCGAGGGGTTCAAAAACGCCCTAGACAAATACACTGCTTTATCCCCAAAATGCATACTCTACTTTATATAAACACTGCGAGGCAATAAAACATAATACAATTAAAAAGAAAGTACTTACTTAAAAAAAAAATACGCTATTTTGTTACAATATAACACAAAAATTTGCAGTTTAGCGTCTTTTTGTTCTATTTGTTTTTTTTTGTAGTGGCAAATTCTTCTTCATGCAGGTTTCTATGAAAAGTTTTCATTCTAATTTTGAATAAATTCTTCTTGGTGTAGGGCTCTATGAATAGTTTATATTCTAATTTTGACGTTTGGTCATGGATTGCAAGGAGCTCGTATATTCAATGTTGATTGCATTCCAAATTCAAATGTCATTATTCCCTAGGGGATTATGAAATTCAGTACATTTATAATGACCCGGCTAGACCATAGGACACAAATGACTTGCTTTAAGTTGAGTTTGCATGACACATAATATGCCATTGACGAGCAGGTGTATATAAACTATATTGATTTCAGGTGCAGTTCTAGCATCACCGCTAACCAATGTACTCAAGGCTGCTATTATAACCGTCGCGAAACAACAAAGTAACATGGCAGCCGAATTTATCTACACGGGGGTCCACTCTACATTCTCTCACGGAGACTATTCTTCAGTCGAAGGTAGCACTTGCATTTTGTTCTTCTTTTATGTTAATAACTTTATACCTTTTACAGTATGAATCATTTAATATTTCTGCGTATGTATTCCTTCCTTGTAAAGCTTTTTGATCTATTCAAAAATCTTTTATTGCCTACCAAAAATATCTTATCACAATAGTCCTTCGCTTCACGACTGCGCTCGAAGCCATTGAAATAATTCGATCACGCCAATCGTAAATCGCTTCCACACAACCAGCATTATGCTGAGTTGGGGCTGGGTCCTTACATATGAAATTGGCGTTTTGTATGGGAGGAACAAAAAGTCGAATATTTTTTAATATAATATATTTAATTAACCAAAGTATGAACCATTGTTTTCTATGCACTTTTGCCATCTTATAGGTAGTTCATTGATCCCTTTACAAAAAAACCAGTCGGACGGGAATCAATAAAATCTTTGAAAGCGATTTGGACTGCCCCATCGGAGTTGAATTTTTTCCCTTGCAAGAAGTTATCCAATTTTCGAAAAATATGGTAATCTGTTGGAGCAAGGTCCGGGGAGTACGGAGGATGTCTTAGACACTCCAATTGAAGCTCTTCTAATTTGGTAGCCGTCGGTTGTGCAGTGTGTGGTATAGCGTTGTTGTGAAGCAGCAGTGGCGTGGAGCGATTGACCAACCTAGGTTGTTTAGCCGCTAGCTTTTCCATTATGGTTCGCAATTGCTGACAATAGACATCAGCCGTAATAGTCTGGCCAGATTTGAGAAAACTGTAATGAACAATACCGGCACTAGTCCACCAAACGCTTACAAGTAACTTTTTTGGGGTTAACTTTCGCTTGGGGCAGGATTTGGCTAGCTGGCCAGAATCCAACCATTGCGCTGAGCGCTTCCGATTGTCGTAAAGAATCCATTTTTCATCACAGGTAATGATTCGGTTTAAAAAACCTTCATTATTGTGCCGGTTCAGTAATGTAACGCAGCAGTACACGCGCGTTTGCCGGTGTGCTTTAGTCAATTCGTGAGGTACCCACCTTTCAAGCTTTTTAATCTTCCCAATTTGCTTCAAGTGAATTAAAACAAATTTATCACTAACATCGCAGCCTGCAGCTAACTCGGACGTGGTTTGCAATGAATCCGCTTCCACAATAGCCTTCAATTCTTCATTATCAACTTTGGTCTCAGGCCGTCCACGGGGCTTGTTCTGCAGGTCAAAATTTCCAGAACGAAAACATTGGAACCAAAAACAAAATGTGTTTTCTTTTGCAACAGGACCACCATGCACATCATTCACCCTTCGAGTCGTTTCCGCAGCACTAGTGCCACGGCGGAACTCGTACGTAAATAATACGATGTTTTAAGTTTTCTATTTTGTAAAATGAGTGACACAAACAGAAAAAACAGAAGAAAAAAAACAAATGAATGACGTTCATCGAAGCACAAATACATGAGCAAATAGCTTTACAAATTTGAATTTGGAATTCTTTAACAAAAAGGAGAAATTCGCGATTAAAGTGGCCAGTACGAAAAACGCCAATTTCATGTGTAAGGACCTAATATTATTTTATGTATTAGCCAGTAGAATGGTTAAGTGTTAGGAAATATCGAAAGATTGGAGATCTGAATACCGTGAAGGCATAAGGGATTTTTTTACTGGTAAGCACACTCAAAAAACATTTGTTTGGATTGGTATATTTTCCAGGAAAGCCCCTGCTGCGCATGCCCATCACGTGGGCACCGGGTCAGCCTAACAACTATAACAACTCGGAGAGTTGTCTCGTCATGTCTACTACTAATTCTTCTGAGGGGCAGATGTACCACGAATCCTGCTCTAAAGTCTGGTCTTATGTCTGCTATAAAAAAGCCTCTCCAAAATTCAACGAGTGTGGGACTTCAGATCCAGGTACTTTTTAGTTAGTGACAGCATGTGCCTTCTTCATTGGTAAGATAGTAATGATACTCTCGAGAACCATCTACCTCTATTTCAGGTTGCTTCAGAGAAGTATTGCGTCGTGAATGAAAAAAAAAATGAAATAAAAACAAATAGTTTTGTAGTTTAAGTAAGATAATAATAGTACCTACATACTAATAAATAAAACGGCTCGATAACTGCATCTTGCTTTATTTCAGGATATAAACGTGAGAACGGAAGGTGCTACAAGTTCCACCGCAGCCAGCTGGTATGGTCAGAGGCCTACAGCACCTGTGTCGCTGAAGGAGGCTACTTGGCCATCATCGACGATAACGCAGAAATGGAGACAATCAAACAAATCTTCGCAAGAAACCCTGCGAACACAATACGAGGGACTTATCCGGATTCTCTCTTGCTCGGGTTTCATGACTGGGGCAGTCGTGGCGCCCGCTTCATGACCATCCATGGTTAGTTGTTGCTAATGAATTCACTAAAACGTATTGTATTGAATGAGGTTAATGAATTCTGACATGAAGTTTTCGAACTAGCCGAATGGCTTCTGGCATGACTGTGTTTTTGAAAATGAAAAACGGTTTCACACTCTAATATTATGTCCAACTTTGACGATAGTTTATTGATAAAATGACTGTATTTGATGTACCTGGCTTCTAAGCTGCCCTTGGCTGACTTTTATTAGGCTCTTCCACTTAGTTATTTTACGTTTTTTTTTAAACAAGATAGGCTCAAGCTTGACTACTTCTCGCCAGATGTTAAGCAACGTTGTAATCTACGATCTAGCGTGCTTGCCTAGAAGAAACTGATTCACTCGTTCGTTTGTGTAGGTGAGAGTCTGGAGTCGGTGTACCACGGCTGGTCCGACAGGCAGCCAGACAACACAACCAACGCCCGCACCGGGGACACCGGCCAGTACTGCGGCAGCATGTTCAGGAACGGCCAGCTGGATGACTTCTGGTGCAACGTACCAGCTGCTTTCATCTGCGAAATGGATCCAGAACCGCAGTTAACTGAAGATACGCCATGTGATAGGATTGGCTACAACAGTGGTAGATAGAAGAAAATGCAAAGTAGCAGCAAAAGTACCGACCCAACAAATGATACGCTGTTTGGAAAATAAATCATTTTTAGATCATATACATCTGGACACAATTACACACATTACACATACAATTTCATATGAGTACCTAAATAGTGTGACTTTTGATCTTTAAAAACGCTTCAGCATAGGAATTATAAAGAAGTAACTAACTAAATCTAAACCAGGCATAAAAACCTAGTTATGAAATTTGAATTTTCAATAAATTTATATTAATTATGTCGGCATTTTGCATTTATTTTTATACAGATATTATATATAGGTAGACAGTTTTAGTCAATTATACTATTTACACATTTTATTAACTTAACTAATTACTCTAAAACTGTAAGTTACTACTTATGATTAGGTACTTTCTGAGTGGCCTGTACATTTCCATATAACAATTATAATTACTTAAAATATACTTATAGAGTGAAGGTTTCTGAATAGAGTGGAGCGGTCAGAGACCGAGGGTAGCGTAATATACTGAAGAAAACCAAGCTGTGATCTTAAATTAATGATAAAATAACACACGCTCTGACACTCCTTCCTTAATCAGTTCTGTCTCCAATTTCTACAGCAAAAGGTGCCGGAAGTCCAAGACAGTTCGTCTTTGTCTTTTTCGGTTAATTTCTGGCAAAACCTTTTAATGACGGCATAAGTACCTACATCAACATATACAATATTGATTTCATCAATATATTGGAAAAATTTAATAAGGAAAATATAGCATTATTTGCGGAGTGAGCGCTCCCGCCGATTGTAATTCCTATCAAAAATATAATAGCAACATTTGAAGCGTCATTTTGTTTTGAATATTTTGTTAGTCTAACGCTTAGATAAAGGAACCTGTCTAACGCAATAAGTACTAAAATGTATGGCGTCACAGATTTATGAGAGTATGAGTTTATACCTACTTACTTATACATAATAGATATTTCTATATAAGCAATCGACTGTTTTTTTTTTTACCAAAGTCAGCTCACTCATTTGTGTTCATCAATCAACCAATCATATATTATTTACTGTACAGTGTACCTACACCATAATAAAACGTGATTTATATGCAAAAACTTTTAGAAGAAATTGATGACTTTCTTTTTTTGAAGTTGGTTAAAAAGTTATCTGCTACTATCGCAGAATAAGATATCGGACAGCCTTATCATTTAAGTGATCTCTGGTGTTTACCTAGGTAACAACCAACTTTTGAGTTTAAAATACCTGTAGCACACAGAATTAATAAATAACGATTCTACGAACATCAGACCTTGTCGAGTAAACAATAGTTAGGACAGCAATATTCGCATCCGTTTGCTTTTAAATTGTCATCTTACATCAGATAAATTAAATCGCTTGACCCTGAACATGCTTCTTGCCGAGAGATTACACGTGACAACCAATTGCATCACCGAATATGTTATGATAAGGATGAAAAGAGATGCTAGTAGATACCTTCACGGAGGGAAAAAGGACCAACTATGACTGGACTGTGAAGGTAATTCCCATGGAAAAAGGTTTTGGTCTATTGTAATAGAAATACTTAACTAGGTATTGCGTGTTCAAGTACCCCAGTATATTTCCTAGTAGCAGGTAAATACCGAACAAAACACTCGAAGATATAATCTTATCATCATCTTGTTAAATCGCAGGAGATATATATCTGTCTGTGTCTGCCCCAAGCGGAGTATATCGCCATCAATCATGGGAGTGTTCAGATATGTGTTATTGTGTTGCGTGCTGGGGGCTGCAGCGGCGGCGGGCAGCACGCGCCAGGAGTGGCTAGCTGGCCAGCAGCTGCAGGAGTACATCGCCAACAAGAGCCTGACGCTGAACACACGCTACAGGCAGCACTATCACGTTTCTCCACCCGTCGGCTGGATGAACGACCCTAATGGCTTCTCCTATTACAAAGGCGAGTACCACATCTTCTACCAGTTCTACCCCTACGACAGCGTGTGGGGCCCCATGCACTGGGGACACTCGTCCAGTCCCAACCTGGTCGACTGGACGACGCTTCCGACCGCTCTCATCCCGGACGAGGAACAATGCTTCTCAGGCAGCGGCGTCGTCGACGGAGACACCCTCGTCCTCATGTACACAGGCCACGTAATCACTGACACGGCAAACAACTACAGCAACGAGAGTCAGTACCTGGCGTTCAGCACGGATGGTGTCAATTTCAGAAAGTATGAAGGAAACCCCGTCCTGCCGGCCGCTCCCAATGGCAACCCAGACTTCCGCGACCCGAAAGTTTGGAAACACGGCGACTATTGGTACGTGGTACTTGGGAGCAAGACTGACGATAATCAGAGAGGAAGAGTTTTGCTTTATAGATCTCCAGACCTGTACACTTGGGAGTTCTTGTCGATCTTGGGAGAGACAGGAGTGACTGGAGAGCTTGGATACATGTGGGAATGCCCCGATTTCTTCGAACTTGACGGCAGGTTTGTGCTGCTGTGGTCTCCGCAGGGAATGGAGCCCCAGGGTGACCGATACAAGAATCTCTACCAAGTAGGATTCATACTCGGTGATTTTAATTACGACGATTACAAGTTCGAAAATCTGACTAACTTCCAAGAAATAGATTACGGTCATGACTTTTACGCCAGTCAAACGGCACTGAATAATGGCACGAGATACCTCGTCGCTTGGTTCAACTCCTGGGAGAAAGTTCATCCTGAGGCTGAAGATGGCTGGGCTGGAACTTTGACTATCTTCAGAGAAATTTCAATTGTAGAAGATAGAGTACTCATGAAACCTGTTGAAAGTATGGCCAGTTTGAGAGACGGGGTGGTATTTACCGGAACTCTACAACAAGATCAGGAGATAGAATTTGAGCAGACTGGCGAAATAATCATTGAGAACTTGAATTTGACGCAGCATATAGAAATACATATTCAGGGTCGTAGCGGCGGGGACCTTTTAAAAATAACATGGGATCCCACCGTCGGAAAGGTGGCAGTAGATAGGACCGGAGACGTGAGGCAAGTGGAATGGGCACCCATCGGTTCACACTCCTGGAGGCTGTTCCTGGACGCCAGCTCGCTCGAGCTGTTCTGCGGTGAAGGGGAAGTAGTATTCAGTAGCAGGGCTTACCCCGACGGAGACTGGATTTTAAAGAGCCTCAGTGCGGAGGGTTTGGACGTTGTCGCCTACAAGTTGCGCCGAGGAGTGCCAGCGGACCCTCAGCCCGATCCAGAGCCGTCCTCTTCAGCGAAGGTGTCGTCAGCAATGCTCATGCCAGTGCTGGGGATGGGCATGACACTCAACTGAACAACACAGAGACCGTGTTAGGTCTAAGGTAAAACAAAATTTAAAAGTTGCGTAGTAATAAGTTAATAATGTATTTTGCATAGAGTTACTTTACTGATCATTCTGTTGTTTGAATAAGTAAATTTTATAGTAGCTAGTTTTCTATTTTATTTTTCCTTACCTGCTTACATTCCCATTTAGGTAGTTATATACTGTTTTAGGAAAAAAATATGGAGTCTTTTATAGAAACTACATGCAAAATGCAAATTAATTAATTCATACTTATAGTAATTCATCTTAGGTAAGCAGTTCTTGCTATACATAAAATCTTTTGTCTCACTTATAATACAAAGAACTTATCCAACTATTATTTGGTGGCAGTTTATTCGATTCACGTTTGGCAACTCTAAGTAAATTTAATTCGAACAAGATCCCATCTTGTTTCCTTGTAAAAAACCAGTCAACAAGTTTGCTGGAGTATCGCAGACCTACGAAACCTGTCTGCAACAGAGGTTGTGCTAATTTAATACGTTCGAATAAAAGAAGTTACTTATGTAACGTCTACAAAATAATAGTGGAGTGTATTTACTAAAATTAAAAACAATATTGCATCAAAATGTTGAAGTGTTTGGTACTTCTAGGGTTGTTACCCGCACTTTTAGAAGGTAAGTTTTTTTGTTGATTTATTATTTGTATATACTTATTTATGTATTTAGCTATCGGGTATACATAAATTACAGTCTATTCATATCTATCTCTATTACTTATGTTTATTTTAATTTGGTGGTCAAGTATGTTGTTTTTTTTCATGGATGAAATATATCTTGACAAAGCTTTGTGTTCAAATAAGAGTACGACAAATTTACTTGCTCAAACAGCTGGGACCTAAAATTTAACGTGTCATCCGACCCCCGGAAATGTAATCCTGTTTCTCATAGTACGACAGGCATGTCAGAGGCCCTGAGAGCGGCTTGATAAACTCTCGACACCAGTGTTGGTCACTCATATTCGATAACACTTGCTCAAAACACAGTCTAATACTTTGTTTTCATTGAATCACATATATGAAGTACCTATTTACTCAAGTGTCTCTTAGCTAATGGTTTGATTTTTTAAAGTTTTACAACTTATTTATATTAAGAACACAACAACGCGCTAGACTATAATTTGCTACGTTGCAACTATGATACATCAAGAAGCCAAAAAGAAACCATCAAACTTACTCATAATTGAGACACTAAATCAAGTAGAAAAACAATATTAATCATTATAGATTTACATTTTATATAAAATACTTAAATTTTCTAAAATAACATAAATCTGATTGCTTGAGAGTAGCAAATACTTAGTCTTACAATGGGGTTCACTCGTTGGGTACCTAGTGTTTTCTGTTATTTATGATTTTTTAAATAAATAATAATTTAAGTATCTATAGCTCATAGTACCTTCCAGGCAAGGTGTTTCGGTTCGACTACGAGTATATCGAGCCGGCTGATGGCTGGATGAAGCTTCATATTATACCCAGCACTTGGAGAGAGGCTCGCCTGCGGTGCCATGCTGAAGGTAAGCAAATAACTATATTCCTACTAGTATTTTTTTTTTCCAAAACCTCTCGGAGCGTTTGGTTGACGCGACGCGTGACCAAAATGCTGGCCTTTTTCTGGCTCAACGTATCAGCATTGCCATCCAGCGTGGTAATGCGGCCAGCATGCTGGGTACGCTGCCCTCTGGTAGTGGGCTGGAGCACTTAGATTATCTTTAGGCTTTTCTAAAGATTTTCTAAGTGCCCCTTTTTCAAATTCAAAATTCAAATTCAAATTGTTTATTGACTAAAAATAAAAATACTTATTCTAACACATACATTCATTGGGAACACAGATTGCCAGGTGCAGTCAAGTATGAATCAGGTAGGTACGTGAGGTAGCCCCGGAAACTTGCACTAGGTACCGAAAAGGTCCTGTGAAGCAAGATTTCGGGAAAAACCACAGCACAATATACAAATTTAACTTACTTGCACATCACTCGTCTCGAAAGAACATAACTAAATTTGACTAAAGAGATTGTCACAATTCAACAGCTACTCACATATTTCTTCTTAATTCTAAACATTTTACCCATTGTTAAGTAGGAAACATAAATAATTGTGTACAGAAAGGGTTCCAGAACACTGAAGCAAAGCAAAAGATATGTAATGAATTGTAAACATTAAACAAAAGTGTTATTTTTTGGTAGCTGTTAGAGTGTTGCCATCTTATAAATTAAATTATGTACATAGTTTTTTGAATACTTAATTAATAATTATATATTTTTTTTATGGCTGTGTATATTAGAATTTAGAGATTGTGTGTGTGTGTGTTGTTGTATGTTACAATGTGTAATTATTGTAATTGTGCGTGATTGTATGTAGAGGGTGAGTGTGTGTGTATGTATGTTTCAGTGTTCATTTTGTAGTATTTTTGTAGTAGTTAGAAGTAGTATGTTTAGTTTTCCTTCACTTGTTTTATATTTTATTATTGTATACAAATAATTACGTATTTTATACTTCCAATAAATACGTACCTTTCAATGCTAAATATCAAACTCCTAATGCTTCCGTCGCTCGTAGCAGACAAAGGATACAGCGATTTAAAAGGTTATGCGTGCTATCGAAATATTCACTAAGTATATTATTTCATTACTTATCATATTTCTATCCAATTTCATACAAAATGGTTCAGCTATTTTAGCGTAACAAGAAACAAACGTGCCGTTTAGCAAACTACTACAACGCTATGAGGATAATATCATGAGAATTAAGTTCTAAATTGGTAAAGCCCAATAAAGATGCAAATGCAAAGTTTGAGGTCGATATGTTTTATATTAGAAAGGAAAGCTTCTCCCTTGTGGAAAAGTCCTGGTTTTTTGCCGTGATCCCTCCTTCTGTGCAATGATTATTTTATTTGGTCTATGTGGTCACCTACTGTATTATCTTATCTGTCTGTCCACAGGAGCTGTGATAGCCTCCCCTCTCACCACCCAGCTGAAGAAAGCTCTCATTGCGTTCGTGCTCCGCAAGAAGGGGAACACTCCCACCACCATCTTCACAGGGGTTCACGCCAGCTTCTCGAAAGGGGATTATACTTCCCTTGAAGGTACGGTTAAGAATATCATCTATCACTTACATATGTGGGCTGACACCTATGTAAGTTGTTGTTTGCCAACGAAAGCAAATGTATATTAGTGTCTATTGGTAAAGAATAACGAACTGTATTGTGTGACATTTTAGATATTATACTTTGATTTTTTTTTCACTCATAATTGTAGTCTGTATTATGTGCTTATAAGTATATGTGCAGTATTAATCCAGGAAAAAGACTGATGAAGCACCTTGTGCGCCTGAGGTATTGTACAAATTTGGTATTTTTTGTTGAAAACAAATAGGCAATGTAAATTTTTATGAAGAAAGGTTTTGAGATAGTCTTTATCTTTAAACATGACGACATAAGATGTTTGTTAGACTAGAAAAGAAGATGATACACTTGAATATAAAATTGTCGATCGTAAAGTTGAGAGACAACGGTCTCTAGATATGTGATAAGAAGACTGTGGACTAGCTGAAGGTAATCCAGTCTTCTCAAGAATCTGGCATAAATGACTTACAATTTCTTCATCGCAGGTGTCCCTCTGACCCGTCTCCCCATCACCTGGGCTCCAGGTGAGCCGGACAACTTCGAGAACTCGGAGAGTTGTCTCGCGATGGTGACCGACGGGAACGGCAGCATGTCTGATGTCAAGTGTGGGGATGTACTGCCATACGTGTGCTATAAGAAATTCACGCAACTTACCATGACTGTCTGTGGAACTACTGACTCGGGTGAGGAAATGAGAGATTTGCTTACCTTGATGTAGTTTAACTATAGAATAAAGGCATTCCCCAGTATTTATGTACCCCAATATCAAAAGAAGAACAAACTATGGTAAAATCCATAACTAACAATCTACTTATCTACTCGGTCTTGTTTTGGTTTCATAGAAAGTGCGACCCCCTGGTCACAATTTAGACTACTAGCAAACATATCCACAGAAAGTTTAAGAGAATCTCCCTCTTTACATCTAAACTTTCCCACTGTGTCCAGCCTACGCCCTGGAGCCGCGAACTGGCAGCTGCTACAAGTTCCATCGCCGCGGCCTAGTATGGAACCAGGCCTTCATGACCTGCCTGGCTGAAGGAGCCCACCTGGCCGTCATCAACAGCGACGTGGAGTCCAACGTAATTCGAGAGCTGTTCGAGAAGAACCCAGACAACACCATCAGGTCTACCGACCCTGGAGCTTTGGCTGTCGGGTTCCACGACTGGGGCGAGCATATGACCTTCATGACTATTCATGGTTAGTTTGTGTACACTCTTCTCAATAAGGCTACAGTCGTTGTTTATTGTGAACTTAATCATATTTTAAATGAAAGGTGGCAATATTTTTTGTTACAGTAGAGAAATAATTTAAAAAAAAAATGTGTTTTTTATCTCTTTTTCATGGTAATATTATGTTAATTAATCAGTAAGATAATCTAAAAACTGATTGACTAATCACTCTTTTATATGGGTTTGTAATAAATTTTGAAATAGGTATATGAACATTTGATTTATTTTCAGGTCAAACGCTGGACGAGGCTGGTTTCCAAGTATGGGCCAAGGGTCAGCCTGACAACTCCACCAGAGCCAGAACCGGTGACCTGGGCGAGTTCTGCGGGGTTGTATTCAGAGATGGTCTGCTCAATGACTTGTGGTGCAACGTGCCCATACCCTTCCTTTGTGAGAAGAACCGAGACAGTTTGCTTGTCGTATAAAACAGTAATGTCATGGTACGACCAATAGTAATAAAATATATGAAAATTCTGCTTAATTTGTTTGTTTGTATTTGTGAATCTCATAGAATAGACGGATTAGTTGCAATTAGTTACAATTAAACAAATTATTAAGCTCAATAACACTAACAAGATTTTTTTTACATGGTATAGGCTTACGCTTGACTACAACTTGCCTGATGGTTAACGAATACACCATGGTGTTGTATAAATGTATATTTGATTTTTAGTAATAAAGTAATAATTTATCAATACTCGATTTTGTTTTTAACCTCATAAGATTTAGACATAATTATTTTTTTTCTTACTTCCTGTGTTAGATATATAAACATCGAATAAAATTCCTGGCTGACATGCCAAATTTGATTTTAATTGGCAATTTGGTTTTTCTGAACACCACCTTTGAAAGGACGTAACTGACGATAAGTTTCCTAAACCGGCTACTAATATTTTGATTGCAGATATGTGAGAGATTTTGCAAAGATTTTCCTTATTCAACAGCTTTATTCTCTGATACCGGTAATACTTGTTTCCGATGACTGAGTTTCGTATTTTTTGCAGTTTTGTTTATTTATTTTTACAAAGTTCATACGAATAAACCTGTTGCTTAAACATATGAACAGGCGTATGTTGCGTTACCTTTTTATCGTGTTCGAAGAAGAATTTCTTTATAGGATAATAAGAAGCGTATGTGTTAATGTATTTACTGATTAGACCCTATTGCTTACTATTGGTATAATCGGGTAGATTTACCCCCATTGTATCTAAATATCTTCAACATTTTAAGCTTTTGACTCGATCTTCTTCTTATCAATTATTACAATTACAATCGATAGAGTGGCTAAATCTAGAGTCGAGAGTATATCAATTCACCCTAAGGGCTTCTGATATGGCTTAACGAATGCTGTACTAGACAAACAGCCAAGACCTGCCCTATTATGAGTAAGATAAGATGTGATTTTATTATTTGATTAAGTCTGAATGTCAACCTGGGTGATAGCTTTGAGGCAAAATAATGACAAAATTTTACCTTGTTAGTTAGACGACAGTAAAGTTCGTATAAATGTAGCGCAATCCGATGTCAAGAGTTTCCGAACTACCCCGAAAGGAAACAGCGAGAATCTACTATTTAACGTGTTTTGTTTAACGACTCACGGAAGCGCCCAGATCTCTGATCTCCTGTTTTTTTTGGCCCGCCACTAATCTAAGAAATGAGCCATAGGCTTTAAGACTGGTTCTGAATATTACCGGTGTTGCAAAAGTATATAGTAACGGATAAGTACCTAAAACTAATCACATAAGTATAACTTTTGTAGATATATGTGCTAGTGTATCCTCAGTATGCAATACGCATTCGATTCAGGAAGTCGTTTTGTATATTTTAATCTTTTAGTTACTGGTAGATATATGTAGACTGGGATAAAGTAGTTATGGTAAAATAAATAAGACTACGGAAGTAAAAATGTTTAAGATTTTATTAACTGTGGCACTATGTTCCTATGCTTATTGTAACGGTAAGTTTTTATTCATTAAACATACGTAATTATATAAGTAATCAAATATGTGTTACATAATGTTTGTATACTATCTCAAATTTGAATTTGGGACGAAACGTCCATACTTACTAGTTCTTACCTAGTATATTATATACTGTTATCTTTCTACTTTTTAACTCATAAATTACAGTAGCTTAGTGAAACCGTGTTGTGTCAAATTAAATTATTGGCAAAACCATAAATAAAAGAAAAAACAAAACATTTTAGATCTGTTTTGAAAGTTGTTGTTTCTGTCAGCCAAGTTCATTTTGTTCCTAATTTCCCATGTATATTTCACTTTAAATTTCTCAGTTTGATGGCCTATCTTCCCACTTGACATTGGCAGAATTGCGAAGTCATAGCTTCTCAAAAGCCATAACAAAAAAAAACCCATGTGATTTTATTTGGCGGAATGATCATGTTTTTACACAGAGCCACAATCACAGGTATACCTAAAGAGATAACCAATATTCGGTGCACGCATGTGGCAGATCAACTTCTATCTATCTATCCATATGACAACGCTGAATAGGATCGAAAGTCTGAACATTGAACAACTAAAAAAATAATATTTATTCATAACTTATAAAACATAAAGTAACTGACTAATATTTACAAGTCCTAAACATTATATTAAAATATATAGTATACCTAAAATAAAATATGAAGTAAAGAAGATATATTAAAAAAAATTCGGAGATACTATGAATTGATACCAGAACACGTTCCATCAATTTCTATAAATTGTGTCACACTCATCACGCAAAAATGGCTGAACGGATCATCATGAATTTTGGTACGTAGGTAGTATGAGGTCTTTGGAATGTCATAGGCTACTTTACTTAAGCGGCGGGCGTCCACTAGTTTGTTTATAGCATGGAAGAAAGATATATTATTTCTGTCTTCTGTGGCTTACAAAGTTAATTTACATCTCCCCAGAGTCTCCGGCGTTCCGGTTCGACTACGAGTGGAGCAGTCAGGCGAGTGGCTGGTTGAAGTTCCACCCCATACCGGGCACCTGGGACGAGGCTCGCAGGAGGTGCTATGCTGAAGGTTTGTCTCACATTTAAGTATCTAATGAATTATTTATTTATTAATAGTCTGCAAAACAGGCACTAAGCTAAAACACACATAATATAATAGTAAATAAGAAGATATACACATTAATATGGTCACGATGACATGTCTACAAATCCACCATCATCATCATCTCTCTAGAGGTCACTGCTGGACATTGGCACATAAACATTGGCCTTTGTATGTCTGTTATTTCTTGACCCTCAAACGGCTAAACCGGTTTGTTTGAAATTCGGTTTGAAAAAGAATATTAATCAACTCATTTATATTATAATATTCACTATTTATCCCGGATTACGCGAGAAACCGTGGAGCGCTGCTAGTTCTACATATTTGGTAAAGCAAATTGGTTTTCACTTGCACTGCACGATTGCTACAGAAATAATAATATCGATGCCTTATTAAATTTATCTCTTATTTAATTACCTATATGATATGTGCACTGTGTGTCACATACCTAATTATTTTAATAAGATTATAATACGAAGTAATTAATAAAATGTTTATGTGTTATGATAGTTTGTCACTTTGTTACGGCGTGAGAGACAAACACACATACCAATAAACAAACAAATCACCAAACACATTTTCGCTTTACTACAATGTAATGTTTTTTTTTCTCACGACACAAGCTAGGACCTCTGACTTGGTGTAATAATATCAGTGTTCGCATGCTTGTACGGGCATGGAATTGGCTCTCAAACTAGGATGCCAAAACACGCTGTTGAGCGCTTGATTCTATTAACAAGCAGTAACTAAAATGCACTGCTATATACCAAGTTGAAGTATAATTTGTAATGTTTCTGAAATGATATAACTTAGCATCGACACATGACTTTTTTGTGATATATACCTATGCAGATAATTATAATGACCAAGAGTGCTACTGAACATCAAGCACGTGGCAAACTCGACTTATCATTTAGTAACATGAAAAACCCAGTAAATTCGAGCTAGGCCACAATAACAATATAGCAATTAGTTATGTTTTTGAATTGGCCAAGAACAAAAAACAGGGAAGAAACATCATTTATGAAGTACTTGTTACGAGGAAAATAAACATGTTTGTGTAGATAGATAGTTTACATTTATTGTATGTACGAGTATTTATGTATATACGTTTATGTTTTCTCAACAGAAAGTAACGGTTTAATGTCTTGTTTAAGTAGTCGCACTATTCTGGCCTCGTAACACTGTCTAACGGCTACCACGAGGTCAGAGGATTCACACGTTATTGTACAATATTTACGTCAAATAAACGAATTTTGTTTTTTTGTATTTGTAATATGATATTTCTGTTTTAAAAAGTATGTGTACATATACACATACTTCATAAAGTAAAATGGAATAATGCTAAGCGACTACTATACTCTTTAGGTAAATATAATGTATCGAACTATCAAAAACAAAGCCCTTTTACATTTAAGTCATCCATTCAAGGACTGATCTTATTCATTGTTTCACTTTCCTAATCCAGAACCAATTCTTCAGATACGTTACTGGCCAATCTCAAAGTAAAAAGACTACTTGTCCATTCCCCCCGTTCCCAGGAGCAGTGCTAGCCTCTCCCTTGAACAAAGCCATAAAGGCCGCCATGTTGTCGTTCGTGGTGCGCCACAAGGGGGCGGTCTCCACCGCCATCTACACCGGGGTCCACGCCAGCTTCTCTAAGGGAGACTATTCTTCCATTGAAGGTGACTATACTACTTCCTCTTTCTTGACTATGTATTCGTTTGCCACATTCCGGGGAATTTCAAACCTGCTCCCTAAAAAGTAAGGTGGTCAAGTTATGTAAGCAAAGGATAAGGATAAATATTTTTCATTTTACAATTTCTTGGGTCCATCTCACCCAACATACCCCTGGCTATGCTGCAGTTGGTCGTCGAGAATGGTAACGTTGTACTCACCACACAACGCCACACTTGAGAGCCAGTTCCTTTAAATACTTTACCTTCCACATCCGAAGAAGTGAATCTACATAATGTTACTTTTTTTATTTATTTATTTATTTATTTATTTATAACGGTACACATAACAGAATGAGTTCATATATAAGCCAAATACACATTCAAAACTGGTTTTGAACCAGAACAAATTCCTCAGGTGAGTGTACACAGCTTGAACAATATGAATTTGATTATTATTTTCAAAAACCTGTGTTACTTGTGCAGATGTTGCTTCAGATGTCTTAGAAATATCTTAATGGTGTCATACTCAGTACTCTGTGGTCATCCCTAATACCATCTTGTTTATAAAAGTTATTTCATACCTTCTCCAGGTGTGCACTGGCTGCGTATGCCCATCGTGTGGGCCATGGGCGAGCCTGATAACTACGACAACAAGGAGAGTTGTCTCTCCATGGTCACTGACAATAAAGGCAGCATGGCTGATATCAACTGTGACGATGTACTGCCCTACATCTGCTATAAGGCACACGCCTTCGTTACTATGAACGAATGTGGTACAACGGACCCAGGTATTTGTGCTGTTAGCAAATAAGAGCTCAAAAAACTATAAAAATAATGTTTTTTTATTAGTTCAAAATCATATAAGAAAATCCTAGACCAGCGCTGAATGCTATGGAGCCAGCATTATGCTGAGTTGGGGTTGTATTGTGGCAAATATGTATTTTATTTAAGTAGTTTTAAGTATAGGTATATATAGGTACATATTTATTTATTTCTCGCTTGTACTTATTTGATTATTATTTGCAACAATAAATGTTTTTCTTTCTTTCTTTCTAGACTGACTGGTTGAGATCAAACAGAACATTTATATCAAACACATTACACACAAATATTTTGATTGATACATCATCTAACTATTAACTTATTCCAGATTTGGACAAAAAAAACAAAACCCAGATCTTTTTATATTCTAGGACACTGATTAGCGCTTTCTAGCCCATACTAAGCAAACGCTTGTGTCATGTCCATTGTCCATATCTCCATTTTTATTCCAGAATACAAGCTGGAGCCGCGCACCGGCAGCTGCTACAAGTTCCACTCCCGAGGCCTGGTGTGGAGTCACGCCTACATGACCTGCGTCGCCGAGGGAGGCCACCTGGTCGTCATCGACTCTGAGGAAGAAATGAACGTGGTCAAGGAACTTTATGCCAAGTACCCCAACGAAGTCATCTTCTCCTCCAGCAAGCATACTCTCGCTGTAGGCTTCCACGACTGGGGGCAGAGGGTCTCTTTCCTGACTATTCATGGTAAGATATGCTATCGTTGTGAAATAGAGAAAAGGAGTTTGTATATATGATTTTCTTTTTTATACAATTCTACACTATTACATACACTACTAGATGTGCGCCACTTCGCACACTTTGTGCCAGTATAAAAAATAGGTAACCAATGTACTGCACTGCAAAGTGAAGTACTGTGAGGTGAGAATTATCCGTTACGTATGCTGCAATAAAATGTTATTATCATAAAGTCTGTCCTGAAAATTACGAAAATCTTTTGCGCGGATAGACATAAAAATACAATAAAGAGACAAACAAAACACTCCTTTGCTTTTATGTAATGGTGTGATTTAAATTTCTATTTAAACAAGGATTTAAATTTCTCTTGTGTGTAGCATTATGTATGCACTGGATTACCAATGGTCGCTGGTTGGTTTGAGGCCATCTGTACTGCTACCATAATAAAATGAAAAAGCCTTTAGTTTATTAGTTTTTGCTTTAACACTACTTATATCTATTATTTAAAATTACTATTATGATATTTACATACACACTTAACCAATTTAACCATTGTATATTTTAATTTTGCACATGACAGAATTGATGTAATAACAATGCAATACCTAGAAATACTACCTACTGCTACCATAATATTGTTTATTTCCTATTGCAAAGAATAAATCCATCGACTTTTATCCTTGCAGGTGAGCCAGTAGAAAACAACTACCTGGTGTGGTCTGAGAATGAGCCCAACAACTTGACGAACACCCGTACTGGTGACGAAGGTGAATTCTGCGGGAGCGTGGGACGCAACGCACACCTCAACGACATCTGGTGTAGTGCCCCGGTACCTTTCCTGTGCGAGAAGAAACCAAGTAGCTTGCTGCCGCTGTGAACTGTTATAATATATATTAAACCATTTTAAACAACAAAGCTACGTCTTTCAATGCCTATACGTGTCACCTAAGTTTCTGTGAAATCCATGTATTTATGTACTTATTATACATGCATATAAACAAACAGGTTCACAAAACTTTACTACACAGGAAGTAAAATAAATGATCACGCCTAATGTTATCTAATTCTGACAATGTCATAGACGCATATCTGGTTCCAATTTAATCATTCTATATTGCTTAACTTTTTTTTAATAGAAGGTAAAATAAGATTTTACTATCCACCTACAACAATTTGATAATAATAATAATATATATCTTTATTGCACACCAACACAAGTATATAGTACAAAGTAAAATATGAACAAATAATAACGTACAAATGGGCGGCCTTATCGCCTTAAGCGATTTCTTCCAGGCAACCTTTGGATGGACACGACAAGTAGAGATAAACAGAGTCAGAGGTGTACTAATTAGAAATATAACGATTTTTTATTCAAATATGTTCCTAATCAAAATAATACCTTTATAATTATAAACAATACCGAAAATATGTATACAAAGAGAAATACTAACATAAATTACTATCTACAAAGAAGTTATAGATCTGTCATAGACATAAAGTGATGAAAGACTTGATTCTGAAAAATGGACAGAGATTTAGCTTTCCGAATAGAAAGAGGCAATGTATTCCATAAGGTTACAGCGCGTACTGCAAATGACTTATGAAAGTACATATTGACTTGACTAGAAGAGGATGATTGATAATGTCAATTAAATACCTAATGATCGAATAAAAGTTTATGGCGATACCATTTTTATGGGTAAAAATAAGTAAATTCATATGGGAGTGTGTGGCTAACTTTGGAGTTGAGAGTTGTACAGCTGCATAGGTTTAATTTTCCAATGTCTTAAGTATTTCTTCCTTTTGAGTAAAATTCAAATTAATACATTCGAGTTGATGAGAATGTACCTGCCGTATAAGAACATATTGTGGCGTATAGCAAAATCACCTCTAGAATAATAAGCAGTAACACTTAGTTCTTTCAACTCTTAGTTTATCATTATTAACATATTTTCCTTGTAAATAAATAGAGATACATACACATGTCTATGTATATACCTATGAATATTATACGTTGTGTCTAAAGAGCTGTGAATGATTATGAATTTAAACATCTTCATTCGATTTACCTTGATGTAGGTAATTCGAATAATGTCTATACAATCGAATAATCGCCACTTCGACTCATCTCTCGAGTCTTGATAAACAAGTTATGTACAAGTACATACATATTTTATAACTAACTATGTATAGTATATTGTTGTTATATCAAGTAGCGAGTAGTAGTGTTCGAAGTTTTAAGTTTATTTAGAAATTAAGTGGTTTTAATCAAAATGCAGTTCAGATTTGTTGTGTATTTATTAGGATCTCTGTTTTTATGCCAAGGACAACAAGGTGAGTTAATTGTTTCTCTCATGTTTATTTTTAAATAAGAGGCTAATGAACTTTCAATAAGTGCAGATGCAGATGTGAAACGAGACAAATAGAATATGCAACCAGTTTTTTCTTAAAGAAATATTGTCACCATTTCTGATACCAATCTATAGATACTTTGATGAAGGTTATCAGCCAAAGAATCTGATTTTAAATTTTGAAGAATAAGGAAAATAAGTTCGTTTACTGTAAAGCAGTCAAACAAGATTTTTACAGTGTGATATAAAACACTATATAATTATTTTAACCTCTATTTATTTCCTGTGGCTCGGTTCGTATTTACGAGGTTTAGTTGCATTTTCATTCCAAAATGATATAGTTCACTGTCCGCTGCGCTGTTTCAACGCGGCGCCAACGGGAAACAAATAAACAGACCTGTGAAAGATGTAGGTACTAGAAAATATATATAAAGATGTAGGTACTGAAAGACAGAGTTGACACTTACTAGCTGAAGACAAGCAATACCTCTTTTTTTTTGTAAACTTCTAATACGGGAATAGATTAGAAAGAACTATAATATTTTACACGTATACGGCCTCCTAAAACAGTGTGGAGATATAATAATTCAATGAAATGTTGGCAGAATACAAGTTTTCATATCTATGGATCATATTTGGTCACCCATCCGTGGACTGACCGCGTCGATGTCGGCTTTCTAAGGTACAGGCGGTTCAGTTGTTTGTTTAAAATGTTTCAGTAAAAGAATATCGCTATGACTACGAATACAACCCTCAGGCCAACGGGTTCCTGAAGTTCCACCAGGTGCCAGGCACGTGGAGGGAGGCGCGCATGCGCTGCCATGCTGAAGGTAAGCTTCTGGTAATCTGATAATTTAAACCCTTCTCTTCTTCGGGTGGATTTACATGAAACAAACATGGAGTTAGAGCTAGAACAAGAGCATTCTTTCGTGAATTTTTAGTATTAATGAAAACTCTAATTCAACGTTTACACCAAACAAACTAACAAGAGCATTCTTTCGTAAACTTTCAGTGTAAATTAAACGAACAGACAGACCGCTCAAGGGCGCAAGCACATCCCAACAAGCAAGAAAGATCTATGTACACAATTGCTCGCGCGCCGTTTACATCGAGCTAGCGAGCATTCTTAGAGCATTCTATAATATCTTTTGGAACACACTTAGAACCACGATAGAATGCTCTACGCTTGTATATAGGAACACTAAAATAATTTAACGTGTGGGGGTAGAACGAGCGAATGCTCGTTTGATGTAAATCCACCCTTTATCGATATATTCTTGACTGAGCAGTAGTTAGTAGTTGTCATGTAGTCATTGAAGTGAAGATAGTACACGCCACACGATACCTCGCCAATTGTCTCATTTAAACCCGAATCCTGACCCGACTTTCAACCCAAGTTATGAGGTTCTAAAAATTAACTTTAAAAACTTTCAAGAAAATACAAGCTATTGATTAGAAATTAATGATCACTTAAAATACATTAAAAATAATTAAGTTGATTAAAAACCCACTTCTTATAGTAACATATTTAAAATGACGAGATTTTTGAGATCCATGTCGGTGAAAAGTTAATTGACCTAATGTATAGGGACTTTACCTCATGTATTGCCATTCACTATACATATATCTTCAATTTAACTGTGGCTTTATCTATAATTGCTATCACTTCTTTTAACTGCTTTACTGACCCGCAAAGTAACTAATATGATATCATAAAATACAATACACATAAATTTGTTGTTTTCCTTAAGTGAATTGATATTTCACAACAAAACTTACAGAAAACTCTTTACTAGTTGATTCTAAAATAATATTTAATAATATTATATACCTATGTGCTTTCTAAATAAAATCTGTTGTCCTAAGAAAGTAAAACAAAGAGTTTAAAAGTTATGTATGTACATATATGCATCGAGCTAGGATTATATATACGAGTATAATGTCAGGAATGACGCGGCTACAGCAGGATATGTGATGGTTTTTTAGTAAGTTAGAATGAGATTAGACATCTCTGATTAGTTACCAGATTTTTAAAACCAAATTTTAATCAACTATCTGTGATAAAACAAAAACTCGGGACTTGACACAGGAAAGTGTTAAACAGAATTAAATGTTATCGAATTGGTATTTGATTACCTCTACGGGTAGAGGCTCTACAAGCTAAACTATGGCTTCTAGTAGCAAATGAATTATTTCTTTAATCAGATTTTTTCATGCAAGTCTATGTAGCATGTTCTATGTATGACAATCTTTCTTCGAATAGTGCCATTGACCTTCCAGGAGCACTTCTGGCGTCTCCCCTGACGAAGCACCTGAAGGCAGCCCTGATCTCCCACGTGACCAAGCTGCGGAGCTCCGTGCCCACTGTTATCTTCACCGGCGTCCACGCCACCTTCTCGAAAGGAGATTACGCTTCCATTGAAGGTACCTATAGTGATATCGCCGGAAAAAACGAGTGATGGCTTAACGTTGACATGCCCTTTACTGTCTGTTTATATTATGTATTTGTTTCGGTTCTTACGGAAAATCTATGAATAAATAATTTCTCGTAGGAACTCCTATTTATGTGAGGGTTTGTTTTTTTGTGGTTTTCCTGTTTTTGTGTTTATATTATTCTAGGTTGTCTCGTTATCTAAAATTGATTGCAAAGGCCCCATGGAGTTTTGTTATCATGTATTTTTCATAATCTTTGTATTTTGTGTAAATTCTTTGACCGTGGCTATTTCAGGGTTACCACTCCCCCGTCTATCCATCACCTGGGCGCCAGGCGAGCCAGACAACTACGAGAACGCAGAGAGTTGTCTCGCGATGCTCACGGACCAGAAGGGCAGCATGTCTGATGTCAAGTGCAGTGAAGTACTGCCCTACGTCTGCTACAAGAAGGACACGCATCTGACCTTTACTTCCTGTGGAACTACTGATCCTGGTGAGCATATAAAATATTGGTAATATTTATATTTGAAAAGTTAAATTTATTAAAATAATAAGAAACTATATTTACACATATTAACACTAATAAAAATATTGGTTATGAAGAATAGTCCATATCTAACAATATCTAACAAGGCAAGATTTCATAACACAATCCTCATCCTTATCTTAGTCTTCATTAAAACAAGCAATTTGACCCACTGACTTTTTTCTCCAGATTACACCCTGGACGCTCGCACCGGCAGCTGCTACAAGTTCCACACGCGAGGCCTGACCTGGTCGCAGGCCTACATGACCTGCATGGCGGAGGGAGGTCACCTGGTCGTCATCAACAGCGACGTGGAAGCCCAGGTGGTGAAAGAAATCTTCGAGAAGTACGCTGACAACCGCATCAGGTCTACAGACCCTGGGATTGCTGCTGTTGGGTTCCACGACTGGGGCGAGCGAGGGACTTGGCTCACTATACAAGGTGCGTCGTATAATTTGATTTATTTTGTCATAATACTTTCGCATAGAGTAGCTGTAGCTGTACCTGTTTGTAATATTTGTTGCAAAATCTATTGACACAATCGTTGATTTGTTTGTGTGAATGTAAAATATTTCATCCTTCATTAAATTTAAAGAGCCACGATACTGGACTCAATAATTATTTCACTAATTGATAGTTACTCGTACTAAGTAGATAGTTCTTTCCCATCACTCCTATATTCAATTTTTATAAAATGTTCCCTGTGTCTTATAACTTTACAACACTGTCATATAAAAGTACCTAATTTTAATGTGTAACATTGCAGGCGAGGAGTTAGACACCGCTGGTTACCAGCGCTGGGCGGAGAACCAGCCTGACAATGCCACGAGGCAACGCACAGACGACACTGGCGAGTACTGCGGCAGTGTGTTCAGAGACGCCAAGATAAACGACGTGTGGTGCAATGTAGCCGTGCCTTTTGTCTGCGAGAAGACACGCGACAGTCTTCTGAAGGGATAGGGGCGATTTGAAACAGGATGAGAACATAAACTTAGTATAATGATAGATTTGGCAGAAAATACTCCTTGTACCTATGTAGTAAGCGTGTCTATGTATTTAATTCAGATAAAAAAATAATTCTTTTACCTAACAAATCAAATACAAGGGCATCGGGGTTCTCTTAAACCTTTTTATATATTTAATTTTATTATACTATATTATTTAAATTGATTTCATATAAAATAGCCATAATAGAAACATCGAGGTTTTCGTCGTTAAAAATAAGGATTTCCTAACTTTTGCAGACAGTTTTTTTTTACTATTTTGTAAGCAATTTTATAAATAATTATAGTGTTAAGTAAAATTAATATTTATTTGACTCAGGGTAGCATTACTTTTAATTAAAAATTGTATACGAAATAATGGCGTTTTTAATAGTTTTAACCTTTTTTGTGTCGTATTTTTATATATTTTAAATATAACTGCCTTACTTATTTAAACAAAATTAAGATTGCCTTTCTTTTACAAGATATTGTATTTTGAACTAGCGGTGCCCATCCGCATCACCCGCATTTTGAGAAAGTAATCTATCCCAAATAGGAATGTCTAAACTATCACCACACCAATAATACCAATCAATCACTGTTCTTTACTGACCAAGACTCCTTTATGTAGTAAAATAGAAACAAACACCAGCACACGTACTAACATAATTTTACTTTTATGTTTCTGTACTTACCATGATTTTCAATGACCTGTGACACCGGAAATACTTTTCGAACCCAAACTACATTGAAAATGGGAAACTGCGTCCATGAGTCGATTCTGTGAGCAGATCGCAACAAGCCATATATTTTTATCAGCTGCCTGCAGCATGCCAGCGTGGCTGCCATTTCTCATATTCCTTGATCCTGCCGGTGAGAGCCACAGATTCACTACTATAGAATCTACATACATAGTTTTTATACAGGTACTTTCCATACAATTATGAACAAAACGACTTCACTGGTAGTATTAGTAAAATTAGAAAGACCAAGCAATGTGAAGTACCCATAATGCCGCGGCTAAATTTGTTAATAGCCTTTTTTAGGTTGCTCACTTTTATCCGTAGGCGTTACAACTAGTTATTTAGAATTAATTTAGAAAAACCAATCTAAATCATTTCTATGATTTGTACTCGTTTTTAAGGACTACTTTTAAAGATCAGCTGCCTAAACAGAAACTTTTTTTTAAATTATTTTTTTATTCTTGTATTTTAAAGAGGCTTTAATCGCCATGCGACAATGCCAGCCTCATTAGGCAAAATTTAATAACATTAAAACTATAAGGTCATCTTTACCTACACCGAGCGAGTACTTCCGAGACCAGTGCATACAGGGCCCTGGCAGCATCCTCTGTGGCTGAGGCCAGGATGCCCTGGAACATGCCAACGTCTCCAGGACGGACACCGTACTCGTTATAGAAACAATTTTAATCAAGAGTTTTATAGATTTTAATTTGTTTCTTAATTTAAATGTATAAAAAACTCAAAGGTCTGACTGAAATAGTGATCAACGCACAGCCTATACCACTGGACGGATCGGGCTGAACTTTTGCATGCAGGTAGATGTTATGAAAGGATTTTTGGAAATGCCACTTTTAAAGGGGTGAAAAAGGCGTCGTGAGTTTTACTATGCGGGCGAAGCCGCGAGCACCCACTACTAATTTATAAAGACATTTAAGAACTCCACACTGTGCAAACTTTTAAATATTATATTTAAGGGAAATGGAATCTATAGAAGACTGTCAGTGGATCCAGCATAGAAATTGCAATTTGCATGTATATCAGAGCAGCACGATCCTTGGCGGCTTGGCAGAATACTCGAGCATTTGCAATCGAAATGTCGACGCGAATCTCACAAAATCTTGAAATTTAGTGAGAAATAAATGTTTAAGTTAAACCAAATGTAAGCTGTAAGTTAAGCGTATATTTGGGTTCTAAGATGTCGATTTGTTGACTCCTACCTGGTACAATTAAATAAATGTTTAGATGTAATTTTCTCTGCTCTCAACTTGAAATAACTATCCCGATCGCACCGCAGCACCTATTCAGGTATGTCATAATGAGAAAAAATATTTGAAAAGCACACGATAAAATCATCATTACATATTATATATATTTCATGTTATATTTCTTTTTTTTCAACTCAATAACTGCGTCATACATAGAATTAAAAAACTCTTTTCTTCCTCTTATCCCTCGACGATGAGGATCGTTACTGCTTCTGGTTCGTTGACTTGATGTTACCCTGAGAATTATTATAGTTGTAGTTAGATTAGAACTATATCTGCTCTTCATTAAACATATCCTCCTTAAAAACACTATCCTTGTGTAGACTGTCTTTGGTTTTCTCGCAGATGAATGGAAATACAACGTTGCAGCCCACATCGTTTAGGTCTGCCCCCCGGAGCACTCCCCCGCAGTACTCCCCCGTGTCTCCGGTGCGAGCTCGAGTGGAGTTGTCAGGCTGGTTCGGCGCCCAGTGCTGGTAACCAGCTGTGTCTAGAGTCTCGCCTGGAAATTAAAAGTTATTTGATTTGTTCAGGTGCATCTTTGAACTTGATTCTTATGTAAACTGTAACAACTGTAATAAGGATCTTGAAAGGGAAATATTACTTATTAGGAAGAATAGGAGCGTTGTGTTTTGTCTGGTAGTTCTGGTGATGAAAAGAGGAGTGCACAGTAGAGTAGACACATAGTTATTTGTCACAGATCTAGTTTGATGCATACCATCAAAAATTCGACATGCTATTTACTAAATCATTTGTGGTTATAGTTATTGCGTTATTAGTGTTGGTATACCATGTATAGTCAGCCAAGTGCCTCGCACGCCCCAGTCGTGGTAGCCTATAGCCAAGGTCGCAGGGTCCGTGGACCGGATGACAGGGTCTGGGTACTTGGCATATATGGCTTTGACGACCTCCGCCTCCGTCTCGCTGTTGATGATGACCAGGTGTCCTCCCTCCGCCATGCAGGTCATGTAGGCCTGCGACCAGGTCAGGCCTCGAGTGTGGAACTTGTAGCAGTGACCCGTTTCAGCGTATAGAGTGTATTCTGAAAATGAGAGAATTTTGAGTGACTAAATTTCGTTCTTGCAGACCACAATCTTTTGCCTCTCTATTTAGAGATAAAGTAGAACAAATATGATTTGACGTAAGTAAATGTATCCATAGATATCAAAGTGAGTATTACCCGGGTCCGTAGTCCCACAAGCCGTGTGCTTCATATGCGTGTCCTTCTTATAGCACACGTACGGCAGTACATCCCCACACTTGACATCAGACACGCTGCCGTTCCCGTCGGTCACCATCGCGAGACAACTCTCCGAGTTCTCGAAGTTGTCCGGCTCACCTGGAGTCCAGGTGATGGCCAGGCGGGGTAAATGCACTCCTGGAATAACATTCTTGTACAATGAAGCATATAAATAAAGATAAAAGCTTTATTTTTCCTGCACAATATAATCTTGCGATCTTCAAAGCAAGAATTAATCGGTTCTTATTGGGTAAACACGCTCCATCCTAGACCGTAATGATTGCTTACTATCAGGCGAATTACGGTCAAGTGCACACCCATTCCTTGTAAAAAGAAACATCGTACCATATAGGGCCAATGTACCGCCATTCAAGTGTGTTTGTAGCGTGGTTAGGTCTGTTTGACTGCGTGGCGGAGGAACGTCTGCCCCGCTGCTACGTAGCAATGG
This sequence comes from Macaria notata, assembly GCA_927399415.1. Taxonomy (NCBI): domain Eukaryota; kingdom Metazoa; phylum Arthropoda; class Insecta; order Lepidoptera; family Geometridae; genus Macaria; species Macaria notata. The sequence goes on along the minus strand of OV656725.1, from coordinate 6,703,544 downwards.
ATCACAGTTTTAGCAAATTAGGTAGTTTGTGGTCATGAGAATTACTTAAACAGGTTTAGTTCTTGGTAACTAGCTCTGAAAATATTGGACGAGTGAAACTATACTATTGTTCCTTTGATTCCGGGAATTCATAACACTGATTGGTAAACTTTGAATTTGATATAGATAATGTATAGTCATTAACGTTTAAGCCCTTGGATAAATCTGATGAGCATACGAAAAGAAGAGGTGTCGATAAAAATATTACTATGCGTGTTGGGCAGGGAAATTCCTATGCGCTTAGTCATAAATGTAAGGAAAAACCAACAGTACCATTTGCCGTGACCCAGATATATTATGATCATTTTCCTTATCGCAAATAAAGATTTGGGAACGGTTATCATGGTCTATTCCGTATCAAATAAGCAGGTGCGTAAAAAATAAATCATATCCGTATATGCAAAACTATGCCTATTGGTTTGATGGTCAGTTTGTTCCTCTTTTGCACCGCAATGGCGCAATAGAGCACCATGATTTTTGGTATGATGGAATATAGAATATCACTTTAGTAAATATGATTAATTTAGGCATCTTTAACTCACGGAAAAACGCGATTCAAGCCGCGCAAAGAGATGAAAATGCTATACCTTCAATAGAAGCGTAGTCTCCTTTAGAGAAGGTGGCGTGGACCCCGGTGAAGATGGTGGTGTGCAGGGACTTCTTGTTCCTCGATACGAAGGAGATGATGGCGCTCTTCAGCTGCCGCGAGAGAGGTGAGGCCAGAACAGCTCCTGGAATTGTATTAATATCATCATAGTGTATAAAGTTTGTATACGAGACAAACTCTGACGTCCGTTATGAGTAGGTAACCATCACCGATATAGCATTGCGCTTGGATACTGAAGCTTTAAATTAATTAACACTTTAATGAATAATCCTCGCAGATAAGGATATACGACTCAAATGTGATGTTACATCCGATTTTAGATAAATCGCACATTCACTACTGGCGGTTGTAAAGTAATAAACTATGTTTGTTTTGCTTATTTATCACATGATTCTTTGGAATCGTTTATAATTTTGATTATAAGCTCTGGCCATCCTTGTCTCAAACTCTGAAATTGTATGGGCTTGTAAGACAAGATGATCTTAGTTTTCATGCTTATACATTTGTATAAAAATCTAAGTATGTGTATTCACATAATTTAGTGTCGTGCGGAAGGATTTGGGCGCCCATCCCAATATTTTTGCCCGAGAAAACTTCCTCAATTAATTTATCCGGTGAAGGAGTCTTGACCGTCAGTAACGAGGAAAGACTTGAAGACAGAGAAGCTAGTATCATTAAGATAAGTGAAGTGAAGCTTACCTTCAGCATGGCAGCGCATGCGCGCCTCCCTCCACGTGCCTGGCACCTGGTGGAACTTCAGGAACCCGTTGGCCTGAGGGCTGTACTCGTAGTCATAGCGATACAACTTCTCTGGAATGTGATTTTTTTAACGGTTGAGTTCAGAAAAATAATATTTTTTCTATCTGCGGCATCTTTGCTTGCAATCATCAGGTGTGTTTAATAATTGTTCAAAAAATAATAATACTTAATAATTGTGTTGTTAAGCCATATCAAAGACCCTAAGGGCGATTTGAAAATTTTCGACACTAGGACGATGGCATGATAAGGAAGATACGGTTATATAGTAAGATCCAATTTTAAGTGTTTTGGTGACTTAATCGTGAGTGCTATTGCTATGCGATTGCAAAAATATCAGCATTTGCCTGGCAGATAAAATGTTTTGGGAAGAGTCTATCCAGCTTGATCAATTTAATATTTAATCTTCTATCACATAAGTTTGATTTACACGATCAACCTGACCTGATACTGCAGGACCAGGATTATCATAAACTTTCAGCATCTTCAAGTACATTGCATCATATTGTAAAAATATCAGGTTTTAATTACCTTGTTGTCCATTACAAATTAACGCCTGAGCTAGAAGTCCCGCTACAAAAATCACTGAATAACAGAACATTTTCAACAACACAAAAATTCACTTAATCGAAACGGAATCCATTTATGTGTTTAAGTAAGTAATACACGCACAACGACAGACAATTTTAATACAATACCAACATAAAATATTCCGTCACACGAGTAAATGTTTCAAAGTAGTAAGACCAGAGTACTAAGTGTATGAACTGAGTTAACCTGACTTGTTTGAACCCGAGGTACTAGTAGGTACCTAGGTAGTTATATGAAGTATATAGTTGCAATCGGCGCTTGGTGCATTTTTGTGAAACTAGTTAGGTAAGCCCTTTTTTACTACAACAGGTTTGCACTTGACCATAGTTTGCCTGATGGTAAGCAAATAGCTATAGTCTAAGATGGATCGTGCTTACCCAATCACAACCAGTTTTTTTTTAATTATTTGGCCATAACTTTGTATTGTGCCAGTTCTCAAGTAAACACAACCAGTTTACTCTCCTCTTATATGTAGATATACAATATAAATAGATAGATAGATAGATAGATTAACTCTTTATTGTTGACACATATTAAAAAAAACAGTACATAGAACAAATTGCACCTTAACTAGTGCCACAAGCGGCGGCCTTATCGCTGAAAGCGATCTCTTCCAGGCAACCTTCAGCCATATTCAGTGTGTTTTTGATGATTGGGTTAGTTAAGTTTTGTTAATTCCTATTTAAAATAGAGGAGGAGAATCTTAATTTGAGTGAAAGTGTTTATAAGATATTGAATCAGGCGTTACTTTGCGGAAATCCATTGTAAATGAAACTCTGGAGAAATATGTAAATAGTGCTTTTACAGCTTAATACGATATCTATGGAAAAATATGATGATTTATCTCAATATACCACCTCCAAAAAAGACTTATTTACCTAAAAACAATATTTTTAATTATATATTATACCTACATATCTGTTCATATCTAGTAAGAAGTAGTGTTTTATTTTTTCCTCGATAAAAAGGGTTTCATAAAAACTTTTCTGAAACTCCATGACACCTTAACCTTAAGTTATCTATTGTTATATATATATGTCTATTTCTTTGTATTTTATTTTTATTTCATGTGTTACAATAAAGAATATTCTATTTATCTATCTATCTATCTATCTATCTATCTATCTTTCTGTCTATCTATTTAATAAGGGATCTTCGATTTGAATTCGGAAATGTTCAACCTACAATATGATGCTAACTGATTGACTTATTTTTTAATATATAACAAAGTGTAAGTTAAAATACTACATGCATTTATTTTTGTGTCATCAGAATTGATCGTACCTCCTGCATTCAGTGCAGCAATAATCCTTGCTCCTTTTTTCCCACTCAAAGACTGCGTCGTAAATACAAAAAATAAAACGAGCTAGCTTATCCGCTTTGAAATCGTATAATTCCCACTAGATTGACCACATTTATAATGGATCTAGTCCCCTTAATATACTATCCCGATCCCTTTCCACAGTCCTCAATCCTTGAGCAGACTGTCCCTGGTCTTCTCGCAGATGAAAGCGTACGCCAAATTGCACGATATATCATTCAGGTCTGCCCCCCGGAACATCCCCCCGCAGTGCTCCCCCGAATCTCCGATGCGAGCGTTTGTGGAGTTGTCGGGCTGCTTCTCCGCCCAGTGCTGGTATCCAGCTGTGTCTAAGGTCTCACCTGGAAGACTTCAGGACATCAGGAACTTGCATTATTTGTATTCATTCAAAAATAAGCTAAGATTATTTATATTTGACCATCAAAAAGCTGAGTTATCGCTCCGTAATGATAGAAGCGCAATTTGATTTATAAAATAAATGTATGTACTTAATTTATTATTAATTCTATATTGTTTAATCTGTCGTCTTTAATTTGTCTTTTTTGTTTATGTTTAGTTGTATGTATACTCGTGTGTTATATGTGTTATTGTTTTGTTTGTTATAAGTAGGTAGTTCGAGTCGTCACCCGTCGGTCTCAACGGAAGACCAGCGCTGACTGTTCGCAGTCAGCACATGCTGAGTTGAGGCCGGCTTGTGACAGGAAATTGTGTATGTGCAAAATGTGTTTGTCTTTGTGTTTAATTTCTAATTTCTTGTTACAAAATAAATAAATCATTTCAAATCATTTCAAGACAATACTTATAAGGTTTAAATTTACTTTGTTTAGCCACCGAGCTGCAACTCCAAGCAAATGTGAAATTATGAGCATTGGCTATGCACGCTTATATCGCAGTCTAAAACCTTAGTATGCAAGTAATATTTGATATTCAGAACTTAGAGCGATACTGACATTGGGCAATCTTGTATTTTATTATTACATTATAAGACAATCAAAACTGATTTCCTGATTATTTCTAAGTACAGTATACCATACCATGTATAGTCATCCAAGTGCCTTGCTCGCCCCAGTCATGGAAGCCTATAGCCGAACTCCCCGGGTCCGTGGACCTGATGACAGGGTCTGGGTACTTGGTATATATGGCCTTGACGACCTCCGCCTCCGTCTCGCTGTTGATGATGACCAGGTGACCTCCCTCCGCCATGCAGGTCATGTAGGCCTGTGACCAGGTCAGGCCTCGAGTGTGGAACTTGTAGCAGTGACCAGTTTGAGCGTATAGGGTGTATTCTGAAAATGAAGGGTCAGAGTTTTAGAGAGTTTTTTCGAATAATCTTAAAAGAAAATAATGTAATAGTAGATTTGGAATCAACAAACTATGCATTCTAATTGAAAAGTTTCTAATTGGTAAATTGTATTAAATATTAAATTTAATTCAATTATTCATATTATTATATTATCGTTCTGAGTGCGTGCGATATCGTGCTTCTAGACTAGAATCTTTTTTCTTTCGCTTTAGAGATCGATAGTTTTGGCCAAATAAAGTTGAACAAATATGATGGTGATTGTATACATAGTTATCAGAGCGAGTATTACCCGGGTCCGTAGTCCCACAAGCCGTGAGTTTCATATGCGTGTCCTTCTTATAGCACACGTATGACAGTACATCCCCACACTTGACATCAGACATATTTCCGTTCCCGTCGGTCACCATCGCGAGACAACTCTCCGAGTTCTCGAAGTTGTCTGGCTCACCTGGAGCCCAGGTGATGGGGAGACGGGTCAGGGGGACACCTGCCAAGAAGAAATTGTGAGTTTTGCTAGATTTTCGCTTGTTGAATTACCTTTAGCTAGTTCACAGTATTCTTGCCATATGTCTAGAAATCGGCGTACTTTCAACTTTACGATCTACAATTTTATATTTTACTGTTTCATCTCTTCTATTCTTATATCTTATGACGCCATGTTTGATGGAAAAGACTGGCTCAAAATATTTTTTCATAATAGTTATAAATAGTCTATTTATTTTCAACAAAATTTAGAGAGTTATAGGTGATGTTAATTTTCGTACTTTCAGGCGAAGTAAAGCCTCCTTTCGAGGAGCTTGCGTAAAAGATGGTGGTGAGAGTGTTACTCTTCTAGTGGAGTACGTGAATAAAACCTTTTTTAGCTGCGTCGTGAGAAGAGATGCTATCACACTTCCTGTCTGAGTAAGAATATTAAAAAAAACTAGTTTACCTTCAATAGAAGCGTAATCTTCTTTAGAGAAGGTGGCGTGGACCCCGGTGAAGATGGTGGTGTGCAGGGACTTCTTGTTCCACGATACGAAGGAGATGATGGCGCTCTTCAGCTGCCGCGTGAGAGGTGAGGCCAGAACAGCTCCTGGAATCGTAATACGTCGAGTATCATCAATTTTGTATAAAATAAGTTCGAAATCGAGCGAGATGTGTTGCACTCCGAGCTAATTGGTCCCTAATTCTGACTAAATTCTACCGCTATGACTTTTATTTTTAACGGGCATGCGAGGGAATGCTCTTCCGCTGCTCCACCCATGCACAGTCAATGGTACACATACATTGACTGACTCACCTCATGGGGCGGACACACCTAATGCGTACTGGGTGAATCCAAGCATCACCTCCTCAGAAGATCGGTTTCCAAACTCATATTTAACCATGTGTCAGTAATGTAGGTACTTATTAAGTAAACTTACCTTCAGCATGGCAGCGCATGCGCGCCTCCCTCCACGTGCCTGGCACCTGGTGGAACTTCAGGAACCCGTTGGCGTGAGGGCTGTACTCATAGTCATAGCGATACATCTTCTCTGGAATGTGTATTTTGACATGGTTATTTTCACGTACATCATAGTATTGAGGTCCATTTGTGCAGGTTAAAAACTCCCGTCATCAAAGTTTACCATACTTCGAACTTAGCTTCTATTTTGCCTATAATATCAATGAGGTAAGTCAGTCGTTAAGCCATAGAAAATCTCGACCCTAATAGAAAGTTAGTAAAATATCTGTCTACTAACCTTGCTGTCCATTACAAATGAATGCCTGAACTAGGAGTCCTGCCACACAAATCACTGAATTACAGAACATTTTCAACAAAACATAAACCCACTTAATCACTGTGCAGTTTTAAAATCATTGATTCTATTTAATTGGTATGCGCACAATGACAAACAATTACTTTTTTCAAAACAATACATAAAATATACTAGTACTGAGTGAACCTAAGGATGAACGTTAACCTTAGTTAACCTAACTTCATTTACCTAAATAGGTAGATGGTACAAAGGTACCTATGTAAATGATGGCAGTTGACGCATCTTTATAAAACTAGATAGGTACTTAAGCCATAAAAAGCAATCAATGTATTTTGTGTGTATTCTTATGGCTGAATTTTTAAAAGTATTGCTGAGTTTTACAGATTTATCAATACTTTGCGATGCTTGTTGGATTTTCATTTGTGTAGATAGAATTTTCCTCCAGAGTACCTAACTTAAAAAATTCCGTGTAACCTACCTAACAAAAAAAAAACAATGTTTCTCTTATCAATTTTTCTTTTTATTATTTGTGATTTGCTAACTATGTGATTCACAGCAGGCTGCTCGGTGCCTTCTCGCACAGGAAGGCGCCGTGCACGTGACACAGGTTGTCGTTGAGTGTCACGTCCCTGTAGATGGAGCCACACGACTCGCCCGCGTCATTGGAGCGGGCGTATGTGGTGTTGCCCGGCTCACCTGCGTGCCAGGAGCTGTACGTCACTTCTAGAGGCTGGCCTGGGAACGCGAAACGCACACAATGTTAATAGTTTATGTATACAATCCATAATAGGAGGATAGAAGGATAACTGAGCGTTGATCCTGGATAAAAAGGAGCCTATTCAGTTTAGACCTTGAATATGTCACTGTTATGCAGTCAGCTGCATACCAAATTTCATCAAAATTGGTTGTCGTTCAATCACGCATTCACTAACATACACACTCACGCACAAACTTTTGCCTTTAAAATATTAGTGGGATGTGGGATGCAATGTCAGCAAGCGCCTTAAAAATTTCTTGCAGCAAAGAGGTCTCACGGAGGTAGCTTTGTGTATAAATCGGTATTCTGCACAGGTGAATCTAGAGTCAACCTCATAACTCATAAGTTAAGAATATGGATAAAAATAATTACTAAACTACTACTACTACTAAACTTAAAATGTTAATGCTACATTGTTGTGTGATGTTATGTGAATAAATGATTTGATTGAATTATATGATAGAGTAAAGTTTGAAAACTATAGATATCAGAATTGATCACTCGCATTGGGTCTAATACTGTAGATTATTTAACAGTAAGCCAGTCCGATATAAAAGGCGACAACTTACCATGAATGGTCATAAAGTTGGTAGTCCAATGTCCCCAATCATGGAAGCCAATATAGGTGATCTGGTTATTGAAGGAGAAGACAGTCCGTTCTGGGTATCTGGTGAGGATGTCTCGGATGGCGCTGGCTTCTGCCTGGTTGTTGATGACGGCCAGGTAGCCTCCCTCAGCGACGCAGGTCATGTAGGCCTCCGGCCAGAGCAGGCCGGTCTTGTGGAACTTGTAGCAGCTGCCGGTGCGGGGCTCGAACACGTAGCCTGGAAGGAAAAGGAGTCTTTCAAATATTGTAACATGAAGCATTTGTGGCTTAGCGACTGCAGTAGGTACTCGTTCGTAATTATCCAAGAGGCTTTGTGGTTAATAAATAGAGATAATTGATTGAGTAGAAATAAAAAATGTTCTAGGCGTTCCGTGAATATGATAACACATCAATAATAAGTCTTGGCTGGCCGTCATAGTCTGCAATCGTCAAAAGGTAGTCAACATATCTGATGCCACTAAAATTAGAATACTCAAGTCACCAATACTTGAAACTTCCATGATAACAATAAAAGTACGCTTAGGTTACTCTGCATAGTGATGACATTTACACAAGACCGCCCCATGGAACACAGGACTTACCGATATAGCCATTAGCTGGGATAAAGTAAAACTTAGTTTGCTTAGTGTGGGGCTAGATAGCGCTGTGTGCAATGTCCCGGAATATTTATTATTATTATACCTGGATCACTAGTACCACATTCATTGATGGTTAGCGCAGTATATTTCTTGTAACAGACGTATGGCAGGACCCTCTCACACAGCGTGTCGGCCATGGATCCATTGTATTGGTTGTTGATGATCATCTCGAGACAGTTCTCAGCGTTGTTCAGGTTGTTCGGCTCTCCTACTGCCCAGTTTATTGATAGGCGGAGCAGCGGTGTTCCTGAAACATGGTGGACATATTAGATTGGAATAAAATGTGCCGGTAGATGCTCGCTCCTTCGCATAGTTGCTTTGTTTTTTCAACTTTTGCTTTAGTCCTGGATAAAAGCATTATCGCAGACCAAACCCACTATCATTAATTCCGATGCAACAAATAGATACATTGATACAATGATGTGATTATGGATTGCACCAATATTATTATCTGATCTTATTTTACAAAACTCAAGTGGCGTTGATCAGGACTTGAAGCTTGAAGGAAACATCTGGACCGCACCGCAAGACGGCGATAACTGGCAAGGGTGGAGTCACAAGAGTCGCAGTGGGGTTTTATGATGATGCTGATAATGATTAACTAGTTTGAACTACAAGTTTTAAATTGTACTAACCTTCTACAGAGGAGTAGTCTCCCTTAGAGAACCTGCAGTGCACGCCGCTGAAGATGGAGTGTAATGTTTCATCGTCACAGGTCCGGTGCTGGCGGACGAATGCCACGATCGCTTCTTTCAGGGAGTAGGTCAGTGGGGACGCAAGGACGGCTCCTGGGGACATAATAATTAGACATTTCTTTTTTTTGATACTCAGATATTTATGATACAACGAATGTGTCTTGATAGAGAAATGTTCGTCTACAATTTGATGTTCACTGATTAGGTCGTATCTTTACATCAATGACTTGTTTTTCATGTTTTGGCCAAGTGTGAATTTACATGTTGGACCCGTGATTTCGTACCTTCAGCGTGGCAGCGCAGACGCGCCTCCTCCCAGACAGCGGGCACCGCGTGGTACTTCATCCACCCTCCAGCACTCTCCACCCATGAGTAGTCGAACCTGTACTGCTGGGCTACTTGTGCTGCAATTTATTACCATTTATTATAAATGGATTACATTTTGGAAAGTATGGAACTTTTTTAACTGTACTTTTCAGCAAAAACCAATACAACGAATATCCGCGCCTTCTCGTACGTTCGGTGCTCGTAACATACCGAAATGTGCGTCGGAATTTAATTCGACGTTTAGAATAAAATAGCACCTACCTTGCAGAAAACTTTATCTTAAATTTATATTTGAAGTGAAATTAATTTGCTAATATTCATATCCGCTAATCGAGATCAAAGTAGGTACACGGGCTGCTTAAGCTAACCGTTGTCATACCTACTCGTAGATGATTGACGTGTATCTTTCACTGCCATTAGGTTTCGTAGGCTACATACATATTTTGTTCTTCTTTACACTTTATCTATTGATCTGAACACATCACCTCCGTATGAGTATGGGTAAAACTTTAGTAGAACAAAAAAAATAAAAGAAATGAGGTAATTCATAAAAACTTACCCATCAAGCCACCAGCCAAAACAAGTAACATCGTTAAAATCTGTAACAGAGTTTTTTTTTTAACTTGGGATAGATTTACGTTTGACTACAGCCTGCCTGATGTTGAGCATTGCTGCAGCCATATACAATCATTGATACATGCACAATAATTTTTTTTATTAGGAAAATTTTACAATATAAACAAGAATCTAAAACCTCAATCCTATACTAAAAGCAAAAATAAGGTACGAGAAAATTCAAATTCTTTATAAAAAACAGAAAATAGCGTGTACCAAGTTTGACTTACCAATGAAGACATTTTGCTGTGCAAAGAAACAGGCTCAAAACAATAATGTATTAAATTGATGGGCTTTCATTTAAATAGTATTTAGTTATCGACGTTTTGGAGGTAAACTGTTACACGAATTAATAAAATTCAAATTTATTAGATCCAATTAAAAACCATAGGTTTGGAATCGATATTATGGTAGAATGATCAAGGATTCAATAACCATGTAATATTTTGAAGTATTTTTTCTAGTTCTGTTTTAAGATACTTTTAAAATCTTTTTCTTTAGTAATATGTACATATATAGTAATAATAGTAGGTACATTAAAATACGATACGATAGCCCGAAACTTCAGCCCGATCTGTCGAGTTAAGAGTGGCCTCAACGCATTCTTCGCTATCTATCCCGCGTGTGATATATTTTGTGACAAGTTGAATGTACTCGTAATTTATAATTTATTGTTATCTTTTTGTGAACGTAATGATACTTATTAATTTTAAAGATATCTAATTAAGTTGCTACTCAAGTTAATAATTCATTTGAGTCTGGTCGTTTCTATATATAATAAGTATGTATTTACAAAAGAAAACTATATATGTATTATATCCGTTATCTAGTACCCATGATACAAGCGTAAGCTTAGTATGAGGCTAGATGGCGCTGTGTGATATGTCCTGAAATATTTATTTATTTCTTAATTAATGTAATTGGTTGTTACCGTTTTAATAAAGTAAATAAATAATAAATTAAGTATGTACTTAAAATTAATTAATTATTTCCTTGCTTTAACTACATAAATTGGTAAATTAGTACCGTAGCCACCTGATTCATTAACGATTGAGATTATTTTTAAGATACACTAATTGAATTATTTAAAAATTGTATTCCGTGCATTTATATATAAAAAAGAAAGAAAAAGAAAAAAAGCCATAGAAAACTCCCCTAACGAATTAATTCTGCGGGGAGTCACGACCCTCAGTCATGAGGAAATACGACTCGAAGAGAGAGATATATAAAAAAAAACATTTCTACGGTTTAATACATTTCCGAATTGTACTAATTGGTTTTGTTCACTCAAACAATTATCGCTAAATCAAGATTATTTTGCAATTATTTTGTTGATTTAGGTATGTTTGTATTGTAGTGACTTTTTATCGTAACCGGTTTTTTTAATGTAGGTACTGTAACTATGCTGTGGCTACATTAGCGGGCGAAGATTTGTGTCGCATTGGCGCGCAAAACATCGTGCATCGGGCTTACACAATGTTTTTGTCTACACATGGCGGCGAAGATTCGGTAAACGGCCTATGGCGAATATTCGTTGTTCAGTTGTGTTGTTAGGTATATATTAATTCCATGTTTGAATCAGACTGAAGTGACGTAGGTGTGGCCCCTCCAGCGAATACTGTCGCGCAAATCCCTTCGCCCCGATGCTACATCGTCTGCGCGCGAATACATCGTCTGCGCGCGAATACATCGCGTTGTCGCGATGTACCGGCTACATACAATGCCGTAGCCCGAATATTCGCCATAGCCCGCTAATGTAGCCACAGCATAAGAGAATATGGCTTGATATCAACTGAGACAAAAAAATCCCGGCCAGTTTGGTTCAGTTCACAAAATCGATTTATAAATGTTTGTTGGTGTCAACTCGGTAAAATATTCCAAGCGGTGCAGTGAAGTAAAAAAACTATCACTACATAATTTAAAAATATTTACTTACCTAGTAATATGAAAACGAGGGATAAGTGAAATAGTAGTAATGGATATGATTGATATATGTATCTACTATTAATGTATCTAGATTAATTGTCTATAATCCCCACATTTCGCTCGCATCCCGAATGTTCCCGAAAAACCTCAATAAAATAAATGGGCATTTGTCCCAGCGATTAATTTCATCGAAAGGGCCTAATCTGTATTTAACAGGACCTCTAAATTGCGACCCAGAGAGCTACAAAAATAATCTGATAAGTAAAGATTATAAAAATCAATTTACCGCATAAACTTTCCTGGTAGTCTATCTTCCTGGAGCCCTGTTCCCGGAAAATTATAACCCAGGGGTCTTCAAAGCTACAGTAAATAGGTTTCTTCTAGGCAAGAGTGGTGCTTAACATCAGGCAGGCTATAGTCAAACGTAAGCCTATTTAGTGTTAAAAAAAAGGCAAAACAAATATTGACCTGGATAGCATTCTTGCCCACTATACATAGATAAATTAACTAACAGCAGTCATTTTAACATCAGATAAATGTACAAACATAAGTCATTATGTTTAAAATAACAGATAAACCTTAGTTGATATCTATGTATTTTGCGCTTCACTAATTCCCGCTTGATTACTACGTAGATAGATACGTACTATGTATATTACTATGTAGGATTTTTTACTAGGTGATAGTGTTGCTAAAAGCGTTTAAAGAACATTGTGCACATGGGTTTAGATAGATAGATAGATAGATAAATACTTTATTAAAACACCACAAACGAAACAACACACAAAAAAAAACATACAAATTAAAATCAGCGTCTTAATTGGCGGCCTTATCGCTAAGAGCGATCTCTTCCAGGCAACCAATCTGGCAGGGATATATTTTTGAAACGAAACGAGTAGGACGAGGTGTTTTAGATATTAAATAAAATAATGAAAAATAGAGCAAATGTTGATAATTCTTATATGAATAAACATAAACAAATATAACAATAATATATACATATATACATACATACATAATAGCATAATACAAGAGACAAAAAAATAATAACAAATATAGCAACTTATGTCAGAACCAAAGAAGATAAATACAATTTCTTTACATTGTGTTTGAAGACATCTAGTGATGGTGCTTTTCTAATATCTAGCGGCAAAGCGTTCCATAGTTTCACGGCGTGCACAGAGAAAGAACTACCATACGAAACTTTTTTGTGTGTCGGAGTCGCGAGTTTAAGGTTTACTGATGACCGCAAGTTGAGGGAGTGACAATCGTGAGCGTAGCAAAATCGCTCTTTTAGGTAGCGCGGAGAGGAGGGATTAAAGAGTATATTATAGAGCAAAGAGAGTATATGAGCATTCCGACGAAGGCGAATGGGCAGCCACTTGAGCTTAGCACGAAAGTGGGAAACGTGATCATATTTGCGTAAGCCAAATATGAATCTTATGCAGAAATTTTGAAGGCGCTCAAGCTTATCTAGCTGATCCTCCCGAAGATCTAGATAGCAGGCGTCAGCGTAGTCTAAAATAGGAAGAAGAAGAGATTGTGCGAGCGAAACCTTAGTGGCAGTGGGTAAAAAGTTACGTAGACGCCTCAATGAAGCGCCAGACGCAAATAATCTATTGCTAATGTAAGTAATGTGGGTATCCCAGCTAAGTGTGCGATCCATCATAATACCCAAATTTTTTACAGAATCACTGAAAGGTATGGTGACTCCATCAAAAACAACCTGAGGCAAAGCATCCCAATCGATCCTTGAGATCATTCGGGAACTACCGATGATGATTACTTGTGTTTTCGATGGATTCACTTTGAGACCATATGATGTACTCCATTGACTGATATGTCCTAGGTCTGTGTTTATGAAGTTAATGGCAGTGTCTAAATTAGCTAAAGGAGATCGAGTGTAGATTTGGAGATCGTCTGCATATAGGTGGTAGGACGAAGAAAGAGATAGAGATATAGAGTTAATAAAAAGTGTGAAAAGAAGAGGAGATAGTACGCCGCCCTGTGGGACACCAGCTGACGTGTTGCACCAAGAAGAAAATGCATCTTCAAGGCGAACCCGTTGCCGACGCCCAAACAGGTAACTGTGAAACCAATCGACCACCGATGGAGATATGTTAATTGATCGAAGCAACGCAAGCAGAATATCGAAATCAACGGTATTAAAAGCGTTACTGAAATCTAGCAGAGCTAGAACAGTAAGCTGACCGTCGTCGATACCCTCACGTATGTCATCCGTGATCTTAACCAGCGCAGACACAGTGCTATGCCCGGGACGAAAACCGGATTGTAGAGGGTTGAGCAAATCATGTCGAGTAAGGAAACGAGAAAGTTGTTGGTGAACAAGACGCTCAAGGACTTTGGAGAGGAATGGAAGGATCGAAATAGGACGGTAGTCAGAAAAAGATTTAGGATTCGGTTTCTTGGGTAAAGGAATTATCTGCGCATCTTTCCAGGTGGCAGGGAACTCGGAGCAGGAAATGGAGTTGTTGAAAATAACACACAGGATAGGAAGTATGGAGTCAAGGATGGGCAAAAGCATGTTCCGACTAATAGAGTCACCTCCGATGGCATTGGACGTAATGGCTAGAACGCACTTCTTAACATCACATTCGGTGATCAGATTAAAAGTAAACGAAGGAAAGCCGGGAGTGAGAATAGTAGATAGATTAGCAATAGTAGCAATTTTATCCGAATCAGTCAAAGCGGATACGGAAGAAGATGAAAAATGTTGATTGATGGAATCAATGTTAATATTGTTCGGAGTAGAAGTTTTAGTCTTGCCAATTCCCAAAGACCTAAGGAAATTCCAGACTTGGGCTGGATTGCTGTCTTCAATGGAACCATGAATGTGTCGGCGTAAGGCGTCTCTACACAACCTATTGCAGCGATTTCGGGCCTGAACATATTTTTCATGATTTTTTTCAGAAGGTGTAATTTTGTAATTAGTCTTAGACGTAGCTTTCTTATGCATAAGTGCCCTTAATTCATCCGTAATCCACGGTGCAGGAATCTGTTTCAACTTTATTGTACGAAATGGAGCATGTTTATCATAGAGCTGCGTAATCAGAGAGTTAAACATTATAACCTGATCATCCACACACTCAGCATTAATAACTGGGCTCCAGTCAATGCTACTAGCATCAGCAAGCAGAGAATCACGATCCATACCACTAAAGTTTCGCTGCAGAATAATTTTAGGTTTAAGTTTTGGAGGACGGACTTTATAAGAAAGATAGATAAGATCATGATAGGAAAAGTCATTAGCCGTGTATTGACCATATTTGGCAACATGCTGCAGGGACGATACTATCATCAGATCAAGAAGAGAGGGTTTACAGTTAGGGAAATGATGGGTAGCGCTCAAAGGGAGAATGTGCATGTTGCAAGAATGTACTAAGGACTGTAATTTAGTAGTTCGAGTGTCTTGTTTAAGCAGACAGGTGTTGAAGTCGCCCATGACTATGGTGTGACTGTAGGAGGTGCTTAACTCACTTATGAGATTCTCGAACGAAGTGAAATAGTTAACAGAAGAGGAATGGCTATAATAGGCTCCGAGAAGAATTTTGGTATGTGACAGAATGATTTCTAAAAACAAATGTTCGCCGGCATCAATAGGTGGAGGTTGTGACGATTGGCTAACAACGCAATAAGGAATATTTGCTTTCAAATAAATCGCCACACCACCACCCTTAGTACCAATGCGATCATTGCGAATTAAAATGAAACCAGGAAGAGAGTAAGAAGTAGAAGGAAGACAAGGGCGAAGCCAGGTTTCGGAGACTATAATAGCGTGAATGTTCTTTTGATCGAGTGACGCCAGCATATCAGGGTAACATGACGGAATGCTCTGAGCATTAATGTGCACAACATTAAAGTTTTTTGGCACGTCAGAATAGGTGCTTTCTAAAAAATCCGAAAGGGACGGTAAACTTAAGAAGCTGTCATCACTAACTAGAGACTCGTCTTCAGAAGACGCTGTTAGGAAGTTGTCATAGTTGCTATTATTTAATATATCAGACATACTAGGTATATGAATACAATATTATTATATAAATAAAATACTAAAATAAACTATAAATATAACTAAATACAAGCAAAATTGAACCTTACATCAACCTGCCGGATGAGTTGAACAATGGTTAGAGTTTAGATTAGAATAATTAGATAACACAAAGAGATTATTGATTGGTAGCACAAAGTCATATACAATGAAGTTTTCTTACTTATATGGGTAAATAAGTACATAATTTTCTTTAAAATAAACATACACATAACAAGAGTTACACTCAACAAACAAACAATTACCTACTTAAAACATTTGGTTTAAGTGTATTAGTAAGTCTACAAAATCGTGTGGTTAAAAATGAGTGGTTGATGTGGGTGACAGCTTGAAATATAGCCTTCGACTACTCGTGTCTGGACCCTGATAATTATCGTTAAGGATTTTAAATATTAAGCGTAATTAATTTACGAACGGTTAAGGAAAAATGGGATTTGGAATTCCAATTAATTAAAAGAAAAAATACCGACAAGCATCCCATCATTAGGTCACCCATAACATCTACAAAAGCGTAACTATGGTTTAAGGTGGAGCATAAGTACTTGTATTAAATGAAGTTGGCTCTCGAACGAGACTACCAGCACAGAATACTAAAGTGTTGTACTATATATATATATATTGGTATATATATATACCAAAAACTAAACGAGCTGTGCAAACCCCATTTATTTCCACTGAGAAATAAAGAAGTTATCACCAATTAAAGATTTCATTCCATCTCTTTCTTTCAAAACCGAATTTTCTATGTATTTTGTATGGCGTTAGTGCCATGTGCCATGTGATGTCACATGACACGTCAGTTCTCTTTGTCTAACCGTAAACTAAAAACGTTGCGTTTTTTTTTAAAGCCAATTGAAAAATAGTTTCACTATGCTGATTGTCTATTTAAAAGCTTTCGTTGAAGTAATTAAAAAATAGTTGTGCATATTCCCTATTCTAAATCCTTAAATAGTTTTTTATGAAACTTAAACTAACTGAATCGCCGGCTCCGGATCTCTGCATCTCGGCCGTAACCGTAGAAACCGGATTTTAAGCGCACATCCGGTTTTAAGCGCGGAAGATCCGGAAATTCGTATTTGTTGCCAGGATTTTGTAAAATCCGTGTACAATGCAAGTTTTAAGGCAGATCTGGGTAATACTGCCGGATGACACTGGAATTTTGTTTAAAGTGAAAGCTTTGGGGAAATCAGCAGAGGAATATTTAACCTAACGGTTGCTCGCATAATATTTAGGCAAAAAAGATTACATAATAAGTAAGTAGTATGCGGATTTTATTGAAATCGGATTAGACAGTTATGGTATATGGTTCTAGCATTAATTAATTATATTAAGTAACTGTAATTGTTTTAGGCTACGAAGGGCTTTATTACATTTTGACAGACTTACATATCGCTGATCAGTGTTCAATTTCTATTTAAAACTGAAAATTTATGCTGGGTGCAATGTCCCGAAATATTTATTTATTTCCGTTCCATTGTGCACTTCCGAAACGTGTTAGATTAAGGTAATTGTAAGATATAATTTAGTTATAGATACATGATACTAAATTTGTAAAAAATTAAATATTACAAATAAAAATAGCCTCAATAACATTCTCAAATTAACTGGCATAAATGTTTAGTTTAAAGCCCCTAAATTTCTATTGAATGAAAATAGTTTTTCAGTGTACGGTTTGCAAATGCAGTTTTATGGTGACATATTGGAGTGCGTTTTTGCCCCATGCATTTTAATGAAGCCACCTGGGCCCAGACTAATTGCAAAGAAAAGCCAACCGAGGTAGGATCAGGTGTTACTTGGTCACTAAGAAAATAGACGGGAGTTTGTTTTGTTTCTCCATATTCAAACATTTCTTTACTTTCTATAGATAACTTTAAAGTAATTAATTGTACCATAAATATTCAAAAACTTGACTATTTTTAGTTCAGCTTTTGTGTTAGTTTTGTGTATGGGTCAGTTTAAATAATTAAATTTAGAATTTAGAATTTATTTATTTCTTACCTTAAGGATAACTGAATTAACAGAGTTTTAAATTTTATTTCAATTGACCTTAATGTAGAGTTACCAGTGGCTACTGCACTAGGTACCCCTGTATCGCAGCAGCCACAGGTGCTTTTAAATGGTATGATTTTAATATGCAGCTACGGTTTTATTAAAAAAAAAAAAACATTATATCCTGTTTGACGATTCACTTCAAGAATTCACTCATATAAACAAATAAAATATATAAATATTTCAGGACATATCGTACAGAGCCACCTAGCCCCATACTAAAATTATGTGTAGATTTTCTTCGTGACCTGTTTGCAGATATCTCCGTCATTAATTATTTAAATCGGACAGTAAGAAAGGATTCCATAACTGGATGAATATTCAATACTCATGAAAGACTGCCTCCGATCGAAGCCAAGTTTTGTGCAGTCAGAGCTTCTGAATATTAATATAATTTGATCAGCACCTTTGTTTCCAAGTAAACTTATTCTACAAAATATAACATTTATAACTTCATAGGATAGACGCAAATGACAAAGGAAAGCCTATTTTTTAGGGTTCCGTACCTCAAAAGGAAAAAACGGAACCCTTATAGGATCACTTTGTTGTCCGTCTGTCCGTCCGTCCGTCCGTCTGTCAAGACCCTTTTTCTCAGGAACGCGTAGAGGTATGAAGCTGAAATTTATATCAATTACTCAGGTCTACTGTCCCTTGAAGCTGTGAAAAAATCAAACTTCTAAGCCAACGCAATCAAAAGATACAGCCATTTATGCCGCAAATTTTCGACACTTGCAAGGGAATCAAAACCTACAGGGTGCTTCCCGTGAACTCAGAATCTTGAAATTTGGTACGAAGCAACGTCTTATAGCGTAGATAAAGGAAAAATTACGAAAACCATAAATTTTACGGAACCCTCGGTGCGCGAGTCCGACTCGCACTTGGCCGGTTTTTTTTTTGTTTGTATGTTCGTCTATCAATCCACCAACATATAGAAGTCGGAGATGTTGTCCAATAAAAACAGATCACATCAAAAAAAATTTGAAGGGAGGCCTATACCCAGCAGTGGGATCACAAAGGCTGTGAATAATGATGATGGTTAGACTAAGTAAGACTGGAATAGCTCTTCAAATATATAGGATTACTTATTATTAGATCACAATTTCTTAAGGATGGCTTTACGACACTGAAACCAACATTTTTTGTTATGTACAATAAAAATCTGCTGCTTCATCAATTTTGAAAACTAATTTACGAACACTAGTTCTGCGATGCTTGTAGAAGCACTGAATTATTCACAAAAAAATCTTACATGTCTATGTTATGATAATATTAAAGGTACAATTGTTCTGCCAAAACGTATTGTTTATCGTCGTTCCGAGTGAACAGTCAGCTTGTTCCGATGTTGAAATGAAATGACCCAAATTACAGTTTTACATACAGATTTCAACTTACGAAATGGCTCGAATTTTATTGTACACGTATTTTTAAAAAATAATAATATATTTTTATCAATTCACATACGTACATAGCTTTATATACTAGCTTTTTAGGCCACCCGCCGCTGTATAAATCATACATATACATGTTAACTCAAATTGTACTGTTTCATTTTGAATAACATAAAAAAACAGAAAAATTGATAAATTTATACTATAAATTGTTATCAAGTAAGCTTATTCTATTAGATATCACATTTATAGCGCCATGATTCTTAGAAATATAAAAGTCTAGAAATAAACAGAACCACAGAAAATACCGACCGTGATATCTAAAAGAATAAATAAACATTTCACAAACATAACAAAAAGACACGAAAAGAAAATGATTGTAAATCGTTTTCAGAGAGGCGACAACATTCTATTGAAACCTGAAATATCTTAATCCGACGCTTTGAAAGCTATTTTCTCTGTAGTTAAGGAGCCAAAACATACTTTAATTACTTGCGATTTCTTATAAAAAAATACATTCGGTAAGCGCAAATATTATGTCTCTACTGAAGTAAGCTCTCAGATGTAAATGTATTCATTTCACATTTCAGTAGTGCTTGTCAATGATGATGTCTCAACAAGCTCATTAATTAAGTTCGTATGAGACTGGCCAATTCTGATGTCAGAGTATAAATAATTCCATATATACGAGCTTCGAACAAAGGATGTTGTTAGGTGCATAAGGATCTAATAGATTATTTTATTATGACATACGATAAATAACTTTTGAACTTTTGATTTGTCAAGCCAACACTAATGTTACTATACTATTATTGTTTAATGCAATTTGTATATTGTTAACGGTTGTCTGAAAGAGATTGGTTTTAGCAATTAGGCCACCACTTGTGACACTAGAGTAGTTTCTATATGTTATTTTATTATTTTTATTTCATATGACATCATCATCATCACAAATTTAAGGGCAAGGCCATACATATAGGGCGGAATGTGGAGCATACGCCATCCTTCCCGATCTTCTGCCAATTTCTTGACCTCCTTATACGACATGACACCA
Source organism: Macaria notata (assembly GCA_927399415.1). Taxonomy (NCBI): domain Eukaryota; kingdom Metazoa; phylum Arthropoda; class Insecta; order Lepidoptera; family Geometridae; genus Macaria; species Macaria notata. The sequence continues at coordinate 6,683,063 of OV656725.1, read as the reverse complement.
TTTTATATATGTTTGACAGTAATAAATTATTTATCTATCTATCTAATGTACCCATTTTAAAAATGCCGTTTTTTGTTTTAACGATGACACCCAGTACTGGACTGACAAATTCCGCACTGAAATAACCACAGTCGGTAGTGAGTAAATAAATCTGTCCATATCTCTCCAACTATTGGAGTTTATATTCCTCCATAGATGGCGCCACCTGTGTGGTTCTCACAGCTTGTTTTATTTGCGGGAGGAAAGCACGGAGGAAAGAATGAGCAAGCTTTCAGACTGAATGCTTTGTTTATAAGCTTATCGGAGATGCTCGTGGAAAGACGTCTCATTTTAATGGCGTTAGTGGTTGGTTTTTTTTACTGACACATGTGGTATGTTTGTATTGTTGAATTGTTATTTAAAACATTGATTTTCTTATATGCATTTATTTACCCTTTTTATTTCAGGTTTTAATTGATTATGATGTTTTACATATAGTTTATGATACTTTTGGTTATTAATAAGGTTAGTTCATCTAGACAATATACAAGCATACAATCGTCACCACGATTATACGAGTACATTACAATTAAGACCGCATATTATAACCTATTTTACATACACAGCCAGTCTTAAAGCGTTATTTTTAAATCGTGCAATTTGATGAAACAATTTAGGTATTTTGTTAACCTTTTAATATAGTTTTGGTTTGTGTAAAATATACGACACTTTTTTACTACATTTTGTCTACTTTTGTTTACATTTTTAGGGCCTTTTAATATACATTTTACGGCCCGAATAAGCTCCAGTTACATTTTTCGGTGCTAGGGCTTCTTTTATATATTTTAGGTCCCAAATAAACTCTAATATTTCTTATTCGTTGGGTTATCAGCGCAGACTATTGGGATCCTTCTCACAGAGGAAAGCCAGCGGTATGTTGGTGTGTATGTCATCGATGAGTCCATTCCGGAACACGTTCCCGCCGTAGACCCGCTTGTGCTCCTTGCCCTGACCCCTGCGCCACTCACTGCTGGGCTGCCCCGGAGACCACGAGTGGTACACTTGCTTTAGAGATTGACCTGGATACACAAGCGATATTACAAGCGTTTTTAAATATCATCATAACTATCACTATACCAAACAATGTATATGAAAAACAATAACTTTGAAAAAAACTATGACTTTTAGTTCTGTTATAAGAAAAAAAAAGAAGCTTTTCTATACATTTTATCAGGAAGTGATTGCTTTTAATGCACAAAACCACCTTTATTAGATTTCTGTCCCACTTTCGCGGCATTACGGAATGACCGGTTATTATGATGTTTTGGGTGCTTTGCAACCACTTGTACCACAAATATAGCTAAGCCGGGGGAATCCAGTAAATCACTAACAATGAACACTACTAAAGTTTCCGTAATGCAATTTACAGATAGTTTAATTTTTTAACGTAAGTGCTAGCCGGTGTCAAAGTTGTAAATCAATTCTAATCAATATTTTGCCCTTTCTTTACTGATCAATCTTACCATGTATAGTCATGAAACTCCTGCCCCTCTGTCCCCAATCATGAAAGCCAATCATCAGCGACCCCTTGTAGTTAGAGAAGATGGTCTTCTCTCCATGCTTGGTGAAGATCTCCCTAACCACGGCTGCTTCCGCTGCGTCGTTGATGATGGCCAAGTAGCCTCCCTCAGCCATACAGGTCATGAAGGCCTGAGACCAGAGCAGACCCTGGTCGTGGAACTTGTATAGCAGCTGCCGGTGCGATGGTCCAGGAGATATTCTGAAATGGATTGTGTTTTGTGATGTAAATAATCTGATATTTAGATCTTTGTCTTTTCAGTTGTTCGAATTATTTTTTTTAATCATCACTCTAATTTTATTGAGCGAAAGTTTGTCGTAAAAATGTGTCTGTGTTAATTTTTTTTTTTCACATTCTAACGGTTGAAATGTGTTTGATGTGATTTGGTATTGAGATATACAAGACTCTCACAACTAACATATAAGCTAATATTTATGCCAGATTTCTCAACACAAACTCTCGTATAAAGTCATAATTATATAAAAAAAACTTACAGATATTTTTTATAAAACTCATGTTATTAACTGTTTAACTAGATCCACTGTCCCACACTCAGTCAAATACAAGCTAGTATTCTTCTTCCAGCAAACATATCTATGTACATTGTTGCAGTTGACATCATCCGTGGATCCGTTGGATCCGTTCTGGTTGGTCAACATCACGAGGCAGCTCTCCGAGTTGTCATAGTTGTCGGGCTCGCCGGGAGACCAGGCGACGGCCAGGCGGAGCAGGGGCACTCCTGGTAGAAAGAAAAGCTTGATAAATCTAGTCTTAGTAGGTGTTCTAGACTTCTAGATAAATGTGTTAGTGTTACACTTTAAAGTATCTCTTTCTTGAGTCGTATTTCCTCATGACTGAGGGTCATGACTCCCTCGCAGAATTATTTCGTTAGGGGAATTGTCTTGTGCAGATACATCGTGGTGGGCGCCCAGCTCCTTCCAAGGAAGACACATGTCCTCGGATTTTGTGGTCCTCAAACATGTCGGTTTCCTCACGATGTTTTCCTTCACCGTCAAACGAGTGTAAATCCACACATAACTTGACAATACAAGTCATTAGTGTAGGGCCGGATTCGAACTAGGGTGCCACTGGATGAAAAGCAGACACTGGAACCGCTGAGCTATACTCGCTTTAATACACACTCGTAAGGTAAATTTTATATAATTCAGTCATTTAGTTGATTTGGAAGATAATCTTCATTCTTAAAAGTCAACTTACCTTCAATAGAAGACTAATCGTCTTTAGAAAGCGTAGAGTGGACACCAGTAAAAATAATTTCCGGGGGTTCATCTTGATGTTGGGTTTTAGTCTTGACAAAGTCAATGATTCCATTCTTCAATTCGTTAGTGAAAAGTGACGCAAGCACTGCTCCTGGAATGTTTTTTTTGTATTAATAATAAATAAAAAAAATACTAAGGTTGATTCAACATTTTATCTGCATAAACTTTAGCCTTGATTAATGGGTTAAATTCATTCTGATTAAGTGGCCTTTTTACATGAGGTAGGCTCACGCTTGACTACAACTTGCCGGATGTTAAGCAACGTTGTAATCTAATATTTTGCGCGCTTGACTAAAAAAAAGCGATTAGATACATACATATCATAAACAAACACGTTCCTTCCCGTTGTCCCCAGTGGCCGTGTCCCCGGTCACCGGGGACAACGGGAAGTCAATAAAAATATTAAAAGTAGTTCCTGTTGTCCCCGGTATCTGTTTCTTTCTATACTATTAAATAAATGATTTGTCTGATACCTTCAGCATGGCACCGCATCCGAGCCTCGTCCCAGACCGCCGGCACTGCGTGGTACTTCAGCCAGCCACCCGCCGCCTCACTCCACTCGTAGTCGAACCTGAACTGCTGGCCTGAATATGATGCTACAAGCAATATGATATAACATTTATTCATCACTGACAAAAATTATAACGCTATACACATAGCTTGACTACAGAACTGCAAGCTACTAGAACGTACGGCATTATAGTACGGTTGCTATACGAGTACATTATAGGTACGTATTTAACCAGTCTGCATATCTTTTTGTTTGCAAGTCAATCTAAGGTGTCTTTGTTCGCAAACATATTATTAACTAGGATGTGTTAGATAATAATATAATGTTTATTTATTGGACAGCAAAAACCTTATAACTAAGTTACAACATTTGTTTGTTAGTACTATATTTATATTACTATGTTAGGATCGATTACAAATGATGTGATCTATGTTCCCCACACTAGGTTCCCCTGTGTCGTGGGGAAACGCGCTCATCCTTCTGGATTTCAGATAATAATCTATGTACATTTAACAAAAAGTTTTCAATAAAATATGTTAGTTAACGGAGGAAATAATTTACTTAACTGTCTCGGGAATGGGAATTGAGGGGAGGGGTTGATGTAAGAAAAGAGATGAGAAAGATGTGTACTTGTGTGATTAATTGTCATGTGATACTTACTTAAATAATAGATAATTAATGTGATGTATAAAAATATATTTAAATAATAAAAAATATCCGGCGCTAGGAAGAGTTATAATTTTAAATAAGTATACAAAACGGCTTCTTTTTTCTGTTTAGTAAACAGGATAGACAAAGAAATCTAATTATCAAAAGATTTGTATGTAGATATATAGTTGAACTAATTTACACTCACCATAATTCGCAGCTAAAAATATACAAAAAAGCAGGAAAAATAAAAATATCTTCATTATTATCCACTTAGATAGACTGACAGTTCTGTTACAAACAGATGCGAATTTGATCTGAATTTATAAACTGAATATGGTACTAATTATTAACTATGTAGTAATTATGTAATCTCCTTTCAGATAAAGGTGAATGTTTCTGTTGTTGGTTTATAGAATTGTCGTTCTATGTGTTTCTTTTTCACACTGCAGAGGAGCAACAAATCATCGCGCTTTTTGAAGATTATATGGATAAGTGGACATGTAATACATAGATATTATAGGAATAGATATGACTTGTAATTTGTGGTGTTATCAATAAATAATTTGTATTTGTATTTGTAAAAAATATATAGTCTAATTCTAGAAGAGAAATGGCGTGAGCAAAGCCACGAATACTCAATAGTAGTGGATTAAATTTCAATATATCTGGTACGATATTAAGTTTTATTGATGAAGCGGGGATTAACGTATTATTTTTATCAATTATCTCTTGTTCAGTACAAGCATGCTCCAACTTCGACCACATCGTCGCTTGTGCGTGCGTCGCTTAAATCGACTCGTAAGTAAATTTACAGATTGTCAACTATAAGAAAAAGTGTTTATTTTTAGTTTAATGTGCCATGCTCATTTAATGTTGTGTCTTCTTTTTAATTGCATTATGATCATGAGTTTACCACAGTGTGCCGCAGGCTAGTTATTGCAATATCATAATAATATACTTATAACTGAGAAGTGTAGTCTTGTTTTATAGATTTCACCTATTGGTCCTATACATATGTACATATTATAATAATACAGATACATGTGATATAGCGTTAGTATACAGGAACACGACGTCGTAAAATCCCTGTTTTACGAGCAACGAGGCTGAAAATCAATGTCATATGTGTACATATATAATACGTAAGTACATAAAACAATGTCCTCCGTGTTTTATTGAGAACTGAACGGAACGTTTTCTGATCGGAACAAAACCACCAGTCTTTATCAAGGAGGTAAAATACCTGTTGTACAGTTAAGCAATATCACAAAATCTGTAATTAGAATACGAACCTGTAATAATGAAATTATGCTAATATTGTTATGGTTAATACAACTAAGGATATCACAGCAACTGGAAAATCGTTCTATAATATCCTTAGCTATTAAATTTCAAACCTTGTTTCCATGGTAGTTAAAGCGAGTGTGGCTCAGCGGTGCCAGTGTCTGCTTTTCATCCAGACGCAACCTGGTTCGAATGCGGCCCGACCAATAACTTGATTGATGAATCACCTTGAATTTTTAGGTTAAGTGTGGATTTACAAGAGTGAAGTTTTCTTTACAGCAGACTCTAATTTTAACCACAAAATTATGAAAAATTAAACATTCTTTTTCTCGAAACTTTATAAAAGTCCTTCTTAGTACATTATCCAGCTATCTAATTCTTTATCAATTCCGTTTTATCTTAACAGATATATTCTGAACATCTCTTTGTTTTTGAAGTAGTTAATCAGTAACAATTATGAAAGGTAATTAATTTCCTTAAACAGGCCGGTGGAACAATTTTAATTACAGCGAATTCCTTGGTCGTATAATTAAAACTTTTTAACGTTCGATCAATGTTCAGGTGCTGGAGTAGTTAGAAACTCGCTTGGCTTACTTGATTGTTAAGAATGGCGGTGCGTTCTTCTATTTCTGGAAGTGACTTTAGATACATGTATTCAACCATTTTCTCAATGAAGTCTGTTAAAATGATTTTATATTAGTAGGATAGTACTTATAATCATATTTTGATTGGATTTAACTTTCACTAATTGGTTGACGTTACATTTTCGTTCAACCATTTATTTATTTTTTAATTTCATGACGTTTACAAACGTGCAATTATTTTGAAAGTAGGTCAAGACGACCGCTAAGTCCGTGTAAACAAACCAAAGCTTCGGGAATATTATGTAGCGAGGAAGTGTAGCCAGATTGAATCGATCTCATAGACAATCAAATGTATTGAAATCTAACTGTCGTATTTTTTTTAATATGAACTGTACATAAATCAATTAACGCGGGGTGCTATGTGAAATCGACATTTAATAAAAATTAAAACACGATTACGTATATTTCGCTCGATAGTTTTATTTTTTGAAAAATAGTTGATTTGATATATTTTTCACCTTATTTTCCAAAAGTAGTACAGAAATTTAAGCCAATTTAATTATATCTAAAAGATAATGTTATTATTTAGAGGAGTAAAAAGCCATAAATAGAATATTCTGAATTGATGATTTTATATTATGAATTTATTTCGTCAAAAACGTCTTCAAAACTGCTCAAATTGTGCAAAATTGTTTGCGTGTGGACAAGACTCGTCGGCCGGAGCTATGCGCGCGATGCTCGCCCTTGCTACGGTGTGGAATTGCATGTGAAAAAGCAACTGTAGGCATTTTCCCAAGCGCAAAGCGTTTTCGGGTGAAATATCGTGGTAGACTTATCATGGTTATTCAATAATATTCACGAATGTGGCGAAATTGCAGTAAAAGCGTATAATATGTAGTTAGTTGAATCCACTGAAGTCTGAATCACTGCATAGTATAAAGTCACAGCCGCGTGCGTCTGTACATTACACGATTATGCTTAGTTCTTTAAAATGACACCGGTTTTAGATGCAGTTTTTTAACAGATACAAGTGATTCAAGAGGATAGTCTTTATGTATAACTAGTGGGTCCTCGCCGCTTCACTCGCATTAAGAAGTAAAACTGCATCCCTTATTTCACCCTTTTCATGACGGATGCCTACGTCATAACATCTACCTTCATTCCAAATCTCAGCCCAATCCGCCCAGTGGTTTGGGCTGTGCGTTGATAGATCACTATATCAGTCAGTCAGTCAGTCACCTTTGAGTTTTTATATATTTAGATAATGCGTGCGAAGCCGGGGGCAAAAGCTTGTATTGTATAAAATGATTCGTTCGACGAATTATTGGCAGTCTAATGCAGACTTTTTTAATCGACTGCAATAAAAGGAGAAGGTTCTCAATACGTCTGAATGATTTTTTAAATTTCTTGATATTTATTAATGATACGTCTAGAAGTGTGTTGTGGTTGGTGCTCGTCAGCGCGCCGAGATTAGAATCTCAAATATCGATTTTAATATAATTTATAAAAATAATTTTCTCGCGCCATCGGGATTAGGGGCTTTGGGGAAATGGGACACTTTACTTGTTTTGGGTAAAAATTTTATGAATGTAACGAAAATTGACAATTGAAAAGAACTCATGCTATGGTTTTGTGAAAAATCGTTTATGATGGTTCGCCGCTTGGCTGGAGTGAGGTATTAGAATGTATGTATGTAAGATATATAAACCTACATATATTGTTATTTTATCTATTTAGTTAATAATAATAAAGCTTTTTATTCAGATCTTACTTATTTACAGTGTTTGAAGTGTTATTTAAATAAAAAAATCTATTTAGTTACATTATCAAAACGAATTAATAAAAAAAGAGGTGAATTTATGAAAAACACATGGAAAACAAAGTAAACTGCGTAAAGGTAAGCAATATGTTTCGTCTAACAATAATATCCATTGTCGGAGGAAGTGATCAACAAAAAAAAGCTATACGATTATCTCGTTTTCCATTTTCTCTATCATTTTAAACGCCTAACCTGTACGTGTAAATATTTTAGAGGTAAAACATTCTCCTTCATTTGCAAGAACAACGCATTTTTGGCTTCGACCTAAAAAATCTTTGCCATAATAGAGAGCACTTTCACAAGAAAATATTTTGCAAAAACATCATTTTATAAAGAATGCTTGTCTCGATAAACTTTATATTCTCGTTAAATTCAACTTCAAAGCGTTTTTTGAATTCAGTGTTTTTATAAACTGAATAGAGCACTTTAACACTCTTTATTTTTCATCGAATTAACAATGTCTGAAGAATTTCGTCACTATTTTACTTAAAGTATGATTTTACAAGGCTTTATTAAAATGAAAAGGCCTTGAACTGTAGAAATACGATAGGAATAGCTGTGAATACATTTGCTGTGATTTCTTAATCTGTTACAATAAATATATTCTTTGTTTCTTTCTTTCTCGTGCTTCACACAATTTTGCATTATTGATACTTTTTTGTTTTAATCAAGATTGTAGATCGGGCTACAATTTTGAGTGTAGTTTTAATTTTTCAACATATTTTTTTTGTGTGTATCTATCTACCCATACAAAGGGAGGATATTTCCAAGAAGTGAGATCCTAAGGGCGGTGGATGATATCTCGTATCATATCATCCACCTAGATGTTCGTATATTTAAGTTTTTATTTTTCCCTTTCTTCCTTACATATACAATTCCCTCTGTACAATTTGCATATTTCTCATGTGCCAAGTAATTTAACATTCTAGTGCTGCAGTAGCTCATAATGTAATGTACTCCATTCAGAAGCAAGCGAGCTCCGTGACAAAGCAACCCGGCATTGCAAAGGTATTGTATACCGGGTGAATATAATAGGGAGATAGTTGACAAGAATAAGAAGGAATGACTCAAAATGCTACTGCGAAGTTAAGAATCGCTTGGAAATTCTTTGAGAAAAAATGTATGTGATCTATAATAGTATGACTATAGTACGTTCCATTTCGATTGGCAATAAAGTGCGTTGACCCCTAGTCAGTGGCTGAGAGTGAAAATGATGTAACTTACAATTTTACCAAAATAGGTCCCAAAAATAATAATTTATCATCGAATTTTATTACAACTAAACAAAGTACTAGAACACACTAGAATTATTTATTTGTCATATTTTCTTGTTCTTTATACTTATTAACTGTGATTTTTGTAATAAGAGTGTTTATCGCGCTAACAGTGTTCTATGTTATACTTTATTTTAAATATTAGTAACGAAAACCTCTTTTTATTATTATTATTATACTTAAAATGAAAAAAAAGCATTGCAACACTTTTTGTAACACTAACCAAAGTACTTTTTGAAAATAATACAAAACGCGAGTTATGTCCCTTTTCCAGATACATTTTGTTACGTCAGACAACAGAGATGCGTCACCTTCGGCCGCGTTCGCGTGGCAAAGCCACCATTTTGTTCAGTGTTCGGATAGCGCTTGCGTGTGTACGTTCTCGGTGATCCGTAAAATATTTTTGTTACATTTTAGTTATTGAATCTGTTATATTTTTGTTGAATTTTAGTTATTGAATCTGTTTTTTTGTTGTTATTTGTGAAAAAAGATAGACATTATTAAATTTGTCGATATGGATTTGGAACAAGCAGGTTCGTCCAGGAAATGGTCGAATGGACGTCGTCGACACACAAACTACCTACTTGGTACTGCTTGGTGGCAAAATGTAGGTATTTGATTTTCTTTTGGTACATATCTATGCGAAGCCCTGTAAATGAAACATACCGGTAGGTAAAATAAAACAAATTATAATCAGTGTCATAAAAGGTTTGTCACCTCTGCAAGACCACTGAAAGGTCAACGCACTTTATTGCCAATCGAAATGGAACGTACTATAGGATCTGGGCGCCCCCCACGATGTATGTGCCCAAGAAAACTCCACTAATTATTTAATTCTGCGGGGGAGTCACGACCCTCAGTCATGAGGACATACGACTCTAAAGAGATAGTATACTTATAACTGTCACAGTAACTGTAGTATATAATATATAATTTAATGCTCACAGAATTTCTTATTAATATTTTATCACCATTACTGTTGCAGCTGGTGGGTAGAAGCCTACCCGTAAGATCACGTAGGATGACAATACAGTATAGATATGGTTTTAGCGCAAAACAGACATGATTCTCAGTCGTATCTAACTAACGATTAATTAATCAGTGTTTATTTTTTTACTTATTTTATTACTCGACATGTCAGAAGCTTTTTGAGCGGTTTGAAAACTCGTGGTAACAGAGTTGGGCACTCTCTTACGAACCTATTTACTCGTTTCTAATGTTATCAATGTGAGAAACAAACAAAAGATTGTTGAAATTGTTAATTCGGTCTTATAAATGTTGTGTTGGACTTTTAGACTATTTACACTAAAGATAAATAAATTAATATTCCGAGACACCGTCTAGCCCCACACTAAGCAAACGCTTGTGTCGTGGTATCTATACGTCTTAATTTGTTAAATTTTAGTAGAAGTTCATGTTTTGCTGAATTAATGAATAATGATTTCTATTAATATAGCTCCTTAAAAGTCACATACATTTAAAATACAATTCTCTTTCAAATGTCTTCAGAATATTGGTATGACGAATTCTATTCGCGTCCCAAGTTCCTCCCTATGCAGTCTATTCAGCGAGCCAGACCTGAGACAAAAGGCGAGCTGGCATTCTAAGCTACAGCTGACTAGACCTAGGTAACCTAGCGAACCTAGGTATAGCTTGTAATGACTGCTGAGTTACCGGTGTAGCGTGTGATCTAGTAAATGGAAGTGGAAGTAACTTAGGAGTACTTAGGACGGGTAGGAATTTTAGTAGGTATTCTTTTTTTGAAGCGAGAACGGCTGCCTTATGATCTAATCTGATGCCTTAAATTCTAACGTAGACTTATACCAGGGACTTATAAGTTTAATTTAGGTTTAAACTCAGTCCTACTTATTTTTGTAAACAAATGTAACAGTTCAATAAATTTATTCATTGCAAATTAATGAGATGTCAAGCATTTGAACGAACTGACATTTTATAATTCAGTTAATTAAACCCAAGGATTTCCATTTCATTCCTCTCTTTCTCTCATTAATTTCATGATTAAACCTAACAAATCAATTGAAACACAATCAATGAAATATATAAGTTGTCACAGAGCCAGATGAGCTTATTGCAATTGTTTACGAACGCTTGATTATGATTTCATAACTGTCTATGTCCATATATTAAATTTCATTAAACGACTACTAAAAAGGCGGTTATCAATTCTTCTGTATTTTTTTGCACTATACAATCAGGCTTTTAACCACCCTGGACACTGGAAGTAACTCCTGCATGAGTAAATACTGCGGTCTGTGGATGTAGAGGTATGGAATAACATGATGCAATAATATACCAGCTAATATAATCATACTCAGCTGTGCAATTGTGTATATTCGCTGGCTGGAATAATTTGATACCTACGTTTATGTGGACACTTCCCTTCCCTTTGAAATGTCCCACGTTTGGGCGAGGTCCGCAAATCACGGGACGGCACACTCCATTGGTTTCCGTGAATCACTCAAAGAATCATATTTCCGCTTCCGGTGGGTATGGGAAAAAGAAAGGTGTTTATTTTAAAAATGTTTTAGATTTTATCATTAGTTTATGGAGATATATGAGATATTTTGATTGAGTATTTAATATTAGGATTCGATAGATTGAAGACATTCTTGTAATCATCATAGGTTTCTTATAATTAGCTAAAGACTTCTTTAATTTTATAGAAACAAACCTGTATGTAGGTTACCCTCCCGAAACGGTTTTCGGTAATCTATACTAAGATTATAAAGCTGAAGAGTTTGTTTGTTTGTTTGTTTGAACGCGCTAATCTCAGGAACTATTGGTGCGAATTGAAAAATTATTTTTGTGTTGGATAGACCAGTTATCAAGGAAGGCTTTACGCTATATAACTTCACGCTGCAACTAATAGGAGCGAAGAAACAATAGAAAATGTGGAAAAAACGGGGAAAATTATTCATCTTTGAGGGCTTTCGTTGCATGCGCTGCGAAAATGGTTCAAGATATCAAAAAAATGTGTATGAAGAAATTATTTCTCTTGAAATATTCTAACAAAATGTCCGCAACAGTATATGTCTATGTTTTAAGGTTAACTCCCTAGAACCGTTTTTATGGTAATAACTATTCCACGCCGACGAAGTCGCGCGCATCAGCTAGTTCAAGTATAAAAGTAGTCTACAAACTGACTTTAAGTGAAGCTCCCAGGTCTTATAGATCCCTAATCTAATCTCTGCGTACTAAGCATTCTATCCAACCATTTAGTCATAAAGTACCTACACAGGGACACACAGACAATCATACAAAACACAATACTAATGTGATAGCTCCATATACCCCTGTCTATGTAGCTGTATTGAGCACTCGACCAGGGTCTCATATAAATCTCCCTGTATATTGCAAAGCCGACCTTGTAGAAAAGAAGCTTACGAACTCAACATAAAACAAATCTCTCTAGTCTCATATACATAAGTACATAGTCTATCTACTGGACATTCATCCAACAATTTAATCATAAAAACATACACACACATACTTAACACAACAATAGTGTGATAGTCCCTCCAACCCAGCTAAAGTAGTTGTATAGAGTCACACTCGACCAGGTCTCGAATAAATCACTCTGTGTATTGTAAAGCCGGCCCTGGATGAAAGCCTTTTGCAGTCTAATGAATTGGAAGTTATTCCTTAATCTAGAATACTCACGGGCTCTTTGTTTTGTGAGCTTTGATTTATGTATTGAAGCTTGCTTGCTAGTGGAGTTTCGGTAGATTTGAATCGATTGTGGCTAAGTTGGCGGAGGGATAGTTATTTGTGGTCTTTTGAATAATATGACAAGCATATAGCGTTTTAAATGAAAAGCAGCAAGATTTGAATCTACAGTTCCTAAAGAAACAGTAAAATCCTTATAATAATTGGATGTTTTAAGAAGTATCATAATCAATACTACGACGGTTAACAACCCCTGTGAGATCTTTCCAATATGAACTAGCAGCTTCTTTACTTTACTACCAAGTGAAACGTCTACTATTTTGCTTACTATTCGTCGAATTGTCGTAAAGCGCAAACTTGTTTTAGTAAAAATGAAATGACTGATGCACTCTACTCGTTATTTTCTACACCAGTGTGTCCCGCCTAGTTACAACTGAAATCTGCCATCAAGTAATGATTGATGATTACTCACTCTTGATCTTAAAATAATAATTCAACTGAAAATCATTTCAATATTTCACCGTTGGCCCTTTCAAAGCAAGATGTGTTTTTGATTGGGAATAAATTGAAATCTAACAACCTCGACGCGTGGAAAATGAGTTATATTTTCAAGAGATATTTTTAACGTGGTTAGCATCGTTTTATGACTAAATTTCAAAGGTGGATTTGAGCTTTCACTGAAACTAATATATATATATATATATATATATATATATATATATATATATATATATATCCCATTACATACGAGTACCTATAATTTTATAAATGATAAATTTAATCAAAATGAATACATAGTAATTTGTTCCTAATATAATAAAGATGGGTGCAAATATATTATAATTCTAGTTCAAAAACAATAAAATACGTCTAATTGTAGAAGGTAGGTACCTTGAATAGGGTGCAATTATTATTTCCATTACCCATTTTAAAAAGATAGTAAAGTAATTTTACTTATAAAAATCTGATAAACACTGTTGTTATTCAATTCCCTGTCTTATGCCTCGTTATCACAACTATGTATTAAAGTGTGAAATAGCCAACACATTTTCATAAAACTAATATGACCATTAATAAAGAGATAAATTAGTATAATTACGTTAGTTTATTTTGGTAGACAGTATTTTTTAATTATTGCTGTTTCATTAAAATTCGTTACGGATTAATTGTTACCCAAATCCTACCAGTAATAGGCAGTCAGGTATACAGTTTGAATACTAAAACCAATTAAACCTAGATTGGGAGAGAACGACCTCCTGAGCCTGTGTTCTCTAAATCCGAATATGTATGTATATATGTAAGTTATAGTATGTATGTGGCCACATTTACCTCAATTTGCTACATCTATTCGCTGCTTCGTTTGTATGTAGTTTAAGAGACGTTGTTGAAGATAATAAAGGTTTACTGAATTACACATAAAAAATTAACAAAGGCACCATTCAACTAAGTTCAATGATGCCTATGTGTAAATAAAACCCGTCAATTAGATTTCGTAGACGTATTTCTATAATATTATTCTATACTAGCTGATGCGTGCGACTTCGTCCGCGTGGAATAGTTATTACCATAAAAACGGTTCTAGTGAGTTAACCTTAAAACAGAAGCCCTCAAAGATGAATAATTTTCCCCGTTTTTTCAATATGTTCTATTGTTTCTTCGCTCCTATTAGTTGCAACGTGATGTTATATAGCCTAAAGCCTTCCTTGATAACTGGTCTATCCAACACAAAAATAATTTTTCAATTCGCACCAGTAGTTCCTGAGATTAGCGCGTTCAAACAAACAAACAAACTCTTCAACTTTATAATATTAGTATAGATATGTCATACTCTCTATGCATTAAAATCAAGTCAATAGGTCATTCTGTGTCATCCTTTCTATCAAGCGAGTTGTGCTCAAACGCAATTATAAATTCCATGTTAAATGTTTTAATTTTGTTTGAACAGGAAACATTTTTATATCACTTGTGGATTTTGTTTGACATACATCAAATATATAGACTGGATATAATTGTACTGTAATCTATTTGGTTGTAGGAACGCCAGCAATACCTGTTAAAGATAATTAAGTATTTAACAGAAGCAATCTCTACATAGACTGTTCTATATATAGAATAGTGTAGAAGTTCGTGGAAGAACCAGTCATCTGTTTTTTCCACGAACTATATTGTGTGGCTTTGAGTAGCGGCGAATACCTCGAACCTATGAAGTGTAAATAACAGTTTTGCATTGTAAATAAATAAATAAATAATAAATATTTCAGGACATATCACACAGCGCCATCTAGCCCCATACTAAGCTTACGCTTGTATCATGGGTACTAGATAACGGATTTTATACATATATACTTTTCTTTTGTAAATACATACTTATTATACATAGAAACGACCAGACTCAACACAAGTAATTACAAATTTTAATATTCATAATTACTTGTGTTATTCGGGAATCGAACCCGCACCCCTAGATTAGAAGGCAGAGTCACTACCAACTAAGCTAACGGAGCAGTATATAATGATGAGAAATTTCATTAGGCTTGATATGTAATTTAAATGGATATATTGCTATTGTTTTCATGTTATTTCTTTAGTAACGTTTTGGTGAAGATGGTGGTACTATTAGCTGTATTTTCACCGCACTTACTACGACAACAAAATGTTAAAAATAATGGTTTAAGCATGGTTATAAGAAGGTACGTACCGCTGTACTATTGTTCATTCTATGTCCTAAGTTACGAACAAGCGTACAGAACGAAGTGCTTAATTAAGCGAACTAATAAAGTTGTCGGTGAACAATAAAATCTGGCCTAAATTCCTCAAGTTTGCAACCATCTAACTGGAGCTCCCTTAAATTTATGGCCCATAAATTCTGCTCACGGTTTTTTCTAATCGCTATAAATTGCCTGCGGGAAATTGCGGCAGGTCGCCTAATGTCGACAGCTACCGTTTGATCTACCTTCGAAAGGAATACGTAGGTAGCTATTCCCTAATTGATGTAATAAGAACTTTTTAAACCAAAAGTTTGTATTTGAGGCTTGCATATTAATTTCTATGCATTTTCAAACGCGCCTAAAGCATTTGTATTATTTAATACCAACAATATAGAAGCCTAACTAGATTTCACGAGACTTGCTTATCTTTTACATAAGTATAAACCAGTTTAAAGGAAAATATCAGCATAAACGTTTGTATGTTTGAATTGTATTCCACTACTGTATAGGAACAAATATTGTGCTTCTGAAACGACGTTTACTATTTTAACTAGATATTTTTAATGTGAAATATAGGTTTTGATATTAAAGCGTATAAAAAAACGTCTTCACCTCTTAGTGTATCCCACTGGTATTAGTATATGAGGGCGCGAATGTAAAGGATTAAATTTAAACGAATCCGTGTCGCTCTGGCGCTGTCGACACGCGATAAAAATACCGGGATTTTGTATTCGTCGACACGTTTCATTGGATGAATTTGACACGTTCGACGCAATCAATTTTTATTACAGTTCGGTAAGTTATACATTGCCTTATGGATGGTAGTTAGATAGTATTATAATTATGTTAGTTTATTTGAAAGGAGCAGAGGATTTAGTGGAAAATTATAGAATAAAATCGTTTAGCATAGAAATGCGTTGTTTTGATTGCCCATATTTCTGAAGAGTAACTAAGAGTACAGCATCAATTTTGATAAAACCTATACTGCTTGTTAGGTTTAAATTTGATTTAATAAACATCACAAAATTTACCACACGTGTATGTAAATGTATCTATAAGCTTAAATAGATTATTATACACATTTTTTTTTAAATAAATTCTGACAATTTCACATACATAAGGGCATAATCGACAATCTTATTAGTAGAAAAAGTCGGTAAAAAGTGCTGAAACAAAAGAAAAACAAGCAACATGAATTCTGATATTAAATAAATAGCTATTATTCAGATAACAAGTAACTAAAAGCGAAATATCTATTTCTTATAAAAACAGAGAGCCATAATATCTTTCAGCATCTTATTCTCATTTATACAAACAAAACAATGTACTTTTAGCTTCCATCCATTTTAATTACAAATGATCCTTTCATCATGTTTCTGATAATAACAAACTTCTTTTGATGTCTATTGTATCTTTTGATGTATTGAATGTTTGCGCTGAAACCGCTGCGTCGTGGAGATATCAGATAAATTGTATCGCTCTATTTAAAATACATTTTTTTAATTTACTGGTAATTAGATATTGAATAAGGTGTTACTTTGCGGAAATCCATTGTTAATGAAACTCTGGAGATGTATAATAGTGTTCTTCCGCTCCGACTGTTCCTTAAGCGGCTTAAAAACTATAAGTTAAGCCGGTGAAGGAGCAGTCGCAGCGGAAGAGTTTCATTTACTGGTAATTATTTATTATCTACAGCTATCCCTATCCATCTGATATGTATAGGCTTCTCTCAGTTTGTTTTTGTAATACGTATTTGCATTAAAATTCTCGGAGCGCTTGGTTGACGCAACGCGTGACCAAAATGCTGGCCTTTTTCTGGTTCAACGTATCAGCATTGCCATCCAGCGTGGTAATGCGGCCAGCATGCTGGGCACGCTGCCCTCTGGTAGTGAGCTGGAGCACTTAGATTATCTTTAGGCTTTTCTAAAGATTTTCTAAGTGCCCCTTTTTGTAGTAGTTAGAAGTAGTATGTTTAGTTTTCCTTCACTTGTTTTTATATTTTAAAATTGATTGCCTTATGTATTGATGTTTAGTCATTGATTTGACTTCTTAATTACTACTATGTAGGCATTGAAATTCGAAACCGCATAAAATTTAAATTGTAATTTTCATTTCATTATTGTAATTTATTCGAACTTTAATTTGCTTGAAGATATCTGAACTGTAGGCATTTTATTATACAAACATATGTACATATAGGTATATATGTAAATTATGTAATATTTCACTAGCTGAGTCCCGCGGTTTCCGCAAATCTTATGTTGATGATAAAAAAATATCTTCCTACAAATGTTTTATCAGATTATTTGATGATGATGGGAATTGAAAATACTTCCTGTGTTTTTTTTGATTAAATAAATTCAACATAATTAGGATTACATATGTTTTGTATAGCCTAAGTATTTGAGTTTTCTTTTTTTTAATTAGGAATAAAATGTTATCATTAGCGATTGTCAAATAACTAGACAAACACTTTTCATTAGCAGCCTTATTAGAAGTGACCACCCGCGTCTAAGGACATCATTAGCAGCCTTATTAGAAGTGACCACCCGCGTCTAAGGACATCATTAGCAGCCTTATTAGAAGTGACCACCCGCGTCTAAGGACATCATTAGCAGCCTTATTAGAAGTGACCACCCGCGTCTAAGGACATCATTAGCAGCCTTATTAGAAGTGACCACCCGCGTCTAAGGACATCATTAGCAGCCTTATTAGAAGTGACCACCCGCGTCTAAGGACATCATTAGCAGCCTTATTAGAAGTGACCACCCGCGTCTAAGGACATCATTAGCAGCCTTATTAGAAGTGACCACCCGCGTCTAAGGACATCATCTAGCACCACTTATTTGTATATTTAAAACAATTTAGTGTGTTGCCGGCTTATGCTTTACTTTTTTATATAGATACTATTATTATTTTGACATACCAGCTATTTATGTATGTTTCTAGTATCTACAATGTGTGGGCATGTGCTTAAATTACTAATTGTATGAATATTGTGACGTATTTTAGGAATAAATGAAGATTATGAATACAAATATGCTTGTCACATAGCGGAAACTTATTTTCCATAGATTGTATGACTAGTAGTTTCAGTTTAAAATAATTGTGTAGTACCAAAATATGTGGGTATGCAAATACGATCAATTTTCCTGTACAAAACAATATCTATAGGTATCAAGGATAAGAAAGGACACAAGTTCTGATATCATTGCATCGTATCACTGGAGTTATTTATTGAGCAAAGGTTCTTTTTAATTGCCATCGAACGCGTATAAAGGAAAGTTTTTTGGAAAATATTCACATGTCTCGGCGTTTTGGAAGATCGCATGGGAACCTCTTAATGTAATATTTGAATTAAATGCGAGAAGTGATTTTGAAAGAGTGACTGTAACTTTGCAGAGTAAGATATATCGTCCCTCAATATAAAGATTCTCTCTTAAGTCGTATTTCCTCGCTGAATTAATTCGTTAGGGGAGGTCTCTTGGGCAGATACATCGTGGTCCAGCGTGGAGCCCAGGTCCTTCCTCGGAAAACATGTCGGTTTCCTCACGATGTCTTCTTTTACCGGTTTAATATAAAGATTAAGGTATTGTTTTTCCATTATTACAGTTTTCTCAGCATTTGGAGTCTATTTCCAGTACGATTTGAACCTGATGCTCATGCTTTGTTTCACAAAATCAGTTTCGCCATTTAAGTAGAATGTTTTTACTTCTTTCTTCGTTGACGAAAACGACCCAAATAATTTCTTTAGACAGTATCATTTCGATTAATTGTACCTATGTGATTTGTTAATTCAAAACTTAAATCAAATTGTATGCAGCTGGTATCTGATACCTGATCTTCTGAAGCATTTTCCGATATCGGCTTTTATTTATTCTTAAGCAACACAGACAATACACGTTTCTAAAAAATATTAATAAAAAGTCTTTAAATAGAATGCGATTACCAATGTAAAGCATAGGTCGACGCGGTCATTCCTCGGATGGGTGACCAAAAAGTGGCATTCCATTTTGGGCGCTTCCTGGTTCGGGTGACTCATTAAATTGTAGGTACCGGCTGTTTCTCCAGTACGGCAGTCGTTAAGCCATGTCAGAGGCCCTCAGGGTGGCTTTTAAACTCTCGACACCAGAGTTGGCCACTCTCTTTCGATAAGAAAAAGAAGAAAAATAAAATAATTTTAATTTATCTCGTCCCCAGCGTCCCCATGGACATGTCCTCTATATCGACGGGCGTGGAGGCCTTCACGAGTGCAGTGGCGGTGCAGCAGGCCCTGCGTGTCTTCAGCACTGTCCACCTCCTCGGGTACCTCAACACTTTCGATGGAAAGGCTACTAATACCTATTTACTACACTCATACTGTAAGGGTTAAAGTTAGTGAGTTATTTTTGCCAGGGGGAATCTTCATAGATCTCCGACCATGAATGGGAACATGGTCAGGGTATGTGAGATTCATACTCACTAAACCACTAAACCCCCTCTAACCCTATAAGTTAGATAGAAAGAAATAAAAGTAAACCAAAAACTATATGCTAGTATGTTACTAAGCATGTTCGTTGCTTCTTTAAGGCTGAATGGTTTTGGATTAAATCTATCATATTTCAGATTAACGCTAGTAACGTCGTATGGCATTTTAGCGTAAATTCTAATATCTTGATCTTCTTTGATATAGAAAAAATATTACTTCTAGAGCAATAAATCATGATTGAGTTGAGTGAAAAATAGATAGATATTTTTCTGAGGCTTTAAAATATTTAAAAATGCAGTTGGTTAATAGCAATACAATCTAAGCTAAAATAATTATAGTTTTATTTTAATGTGTTTTTAATTAGTAATAAGATATTTTTAACTGAAATTTAAAATTATATCAATGTTTTAGAGATTTTATAATATACTAGTGGGTGCTCGCGGCTTCGCTCTATTCCAAACTAAATACGAGTATTTGAATATAATTTTATTAATAAGGTTTGCCACCATATTCCCCTTCTTTTGACCTTTTATCCTGTAACTCCCTTAGCGACCAAACCGGAATAAAGTAAAAATATTTAAAAACTAAGTTCCCATAAAACACCTCCTCCTTTTATTCCAAATAATAAGTATCTTAGTTAAAATTCTTGCCTTTGATCTTCTCAAACACTCGAGTCAACGGGTAATAAGTAATAGGATGAATTCGGTTCTCAGACAACAAAGAGCCTTTGCTTCTAATGTAAAATATGTTACAATAGTGTTAAGGATTGTGCCTACTTCTCTCCTACAAATCTAGCTTTCTAGGTAAAATACTTTGCCTATGAATAAACAATTTATCTTATTATTTTACTTAAGATTAATATAATGTTAAGGAAAGGGTTAGTACTTTAGGTTGACAAAAACCGAATTTTTATATCTTGTTTAATATGAGTGAGATTTTAAGACACATTAGGTTTTGAATATCGTTTAATAACATTTACTTAAGTACTCACATTACACAGCAAAGAAATGTACTTAATATTTAATTGTCATCCGATTCATTTAAGTTACACACCAAGTGTGTATCCATTTACAACATTTTAAAAATTGCGTTACCATACTCAGTACTTTTACCATCTTGTCACCATTAATACTTCTATATTAAATCAAAATTTTGTTCTCATAATTTCTATGGCTATCTATTTATATATCACACGGAGTACTCAATCCACCAGTACATTATCCACGTCAATATTCTCAATGTTATTATCTTCTTTGATCATATCGGCAGCTTTCTCTGCAATCATGATAGTGGGCGTGTAGGTGTCACCGCTAGTGATGGTGGGCATGATGCTGGCATCCACCACTCTCAGCTTGTTCACTCCCATCACCCGCAGTCTGCTGTCTACTACAGACCCCATGGCATTAGTCCCAGCGTAGTGTCTCCGAGTGACCATCATACAGAAGGCATAGCATCGCCAATAGTCTCTCGTCCCAAACACAAAGTCAGAACAACAAGATAGTTTAGGATCGACTAACTCTCCGCCCGCGCTTTGGAAACTTGTTGTGTTTGCTATGCGAACAAAGTCTTCTATGTAGCTCACTGCGTTTTCTAAATCTTCTTTTTCAAAGTAGTATCCAGGTGTCCAGTATAGGCGTGTCGGTGTAGTTTTTGCTGCGCAATAAAACTTGCCCCGTAGATTTTGGTTGCAGAAGTGTGACTACTGAGAAAAGCATTTCGTTGGTGTTCGGGTGAGCAAACATGGAGTCGCAAATTTCATAGTTTAGTCCATACGTTACTGTACAAAATTGTACCAGATATCTTGCGTAATTGACAAAATTTACAGTGGAGTATTCAGGGAAGTCTTTTGTTTTATCTAAATTGGCGTATCCAGTGACGACGTGAGCTGGATAAACTTTTGGATTTCTCGGCTTTAGAGTTCCTTCCGTTTTAGTCATATTGTGAATTACAACAGTAGCAATGTGGTCTTGGAAATTTTTGCCAACTGGAACATCACAGATTACGTCAATGCCCATTTCTTTTAAATGCTCTTTAGGGCCTATTCCTGACAACATTAGAAGTTTGGGGCTGTTTACAGTACCACCTGAAACAATAACTTCTTTGTTTGCTTTCATCGTCATTACTTTTCCGTCTTCATCTACAATTTCCACTCCAACTGCATTGTTATGTTCGTCAATCAGAATCTTGGTTGCTTGTGTATATTTCAAAACAAATAAGTTAGGATAATCTTTGATCGGTCTGAGGTACGAGTAAGCTGTACTTTGCCTGACACCATCTAGGATGGTATACAGAGATTCTGTGTATCCTAATGTTTTCTTCCCGTTAATATCAGCGACTATTTCATGGCCGGTTTCTTCAAATGCTTGTAGGTATTGGTCGTTAAGGTCTGGAGGGGCGCTTTTAGTGATGCCGACCGAGCCTTGGTGACCGTAGTAGTGTTTGCTGGAAGTTCTGAGTAAAGGTTCGTGTTCAAGTTTAGAGGATTTGATGAAATAGGGGAGGACTCCTGCCCAGTTCCAGGTGTCGTCACCTGCGACCTTGGCCCAGTGGTCGTAGTCCCGGTAGTGTCCCTGGGAGAAGAGCAGGTAGTTGAGGCCGCTGGAACCGCCCAGCATCTTGCCCAGCATGAGGTCAGCGACCTTGTTCTGGTGGCAGCGCTGCGTGCGTCCATCGTCTTCAGTTGTGTAGTTCCAGTCCACTTTACTTTTCTCCAAAAATATCATGAGACTTGGAATCTGAAACATTGAATTATTTTGCACATGAGTTGAAGGACGTAATAATTATCATTGTTATCTTAGATCTTAATAGCATATGCATGAGAAACATCTTAATACTGAAGTTATTTGTGTGCTTCTACTACCTAATTATGAGCGCATACAAATAAAACTTTACTTTTAATTAATTAGAAAATTAAACAAAATAATAATGTTTTTAAACAAGCTGGGAGCAAGTGCGAATGTTATTTACAGAAATTCATAAATTTTGTAAGTTCTTAATAGTTATAAAAGGTTTCGAGCCATCTAAGGGTAGTCTGTGCTAGAATAACCATAGACTAGCTACGACTTATCTAAATATGTCTCCAAACCCTAGAAGGTACCGAATTAAATATGCCCATAGCACACATTATCACACATCACAGTCTACAATTATTATGGTCAAGTGTCAAGTGAATGACAGATGAAAGTGATTTTTGGTGTTCTGGTAGTACCATAGGCTAAGTACTTTTACTTCGTATTCGCTAGGAAAAAAACAACTGCTTACGTTTTCTTCGAACGGAGGGTCTCCGCCAGCCTCTATGAGTAGCACGCTTGTCTTCTTGTCCTCGGCGAGTCTGGCCGCCACGACGCTGCCCGCAGTACCCGCACCCACCACTATGAAATCGAACGACGAGCCGTCTGCCAACATACAGACACCATACTGTTAGTTTACATGTATCGTAAGAACATGCTGAGTTGGGGCCGGATTGATAGATAGATAGATTAACTCTTTATTGTTGACACATATTAAAAAAACAGTACATAGAACAAATTGCACCTTAACTAGTGCCACAAGCGGCGGCCTTATCGCTGAAAGCGATCTCTTCCAGGCAACCTTCAGCTGGAGAGAAATAAGCAAAAGAATGTGACACGAAACGTGTGTACCTACTTGTTTATATCTTGTATTTTGTATCTCTTGTTTCGTGTCCCAATAAATGTATTTTATTATTATTATTTTATTATTATTATTATTATTTTTACTATTATTTTATTTGTAGTACCAAGATATTGAATGAGGCGTTACTTTGTCTTCAAGTTTCCGAAGGAAAACTACAAAACTTAAAGACACAAGGTGCGGTGTTGGTAAGATCTTAAGATCCACGGAGGCCACTTTGGTTATGAGGAGAGGTGTGGTTGTGGTATATGGAGGAACACACCTAAAAACATCAAGTTTGTTGTTTGTCGGTTAAGGAGCAGTCGCAGTGGAAAAACACTATTTCTCCAGAGTTTCATTGTAGTACCAACCTTTCACCTGCCTGTGTTCTGGATACATGTAGGCGGTGAGCTGCAACATCGCGATAGCGTACAGCGCGTGCTGGATGGACTTCACCAGCTTCACGGCGCTCACTGAGTTCATACCTGGCAAAGGAAAAATACAATTCTGTATAAACATTCATATGTAGGTACATATATAAACAAAAGACTAAATAACAGCACAGAGAAAAGCTATTCCTCTCCTCGTTCCCTCTTAATTATTTAAAGAACTCTTAACATTGATAATTATATATGTAGAACGATATACTTTGCAAGTTTTGTTACCCTTGCAGTATTTTTGTGGCCTTCTCGTCTTCTAGTTTTTTTTATTATAACTGCAGTTTTGATGGATGAAAACTGTATTGGAGCCGTTCCGTTATTATAAGTGTTAAAAATTAGATACATATTTAATAATTTAATAATTAACACGGTCGCAACCCATTACATTAATTATTTAATTTACAAAATAGTCATATTGATGGATTAAAGTGACAGCCAGTGATCGCGCAAATTTTAATTTGATAAATATAAGGAACTAGTGGGTGCTCGCGGCTACACTCGCGTTAAGAAGTAAAACTTGCATCCCCTATTTCACCCCTTTAAAAGTGACATTTCCAAAAATCCTTTCTTAGCGGATGCCTACGTCATAACATCTACCTTCATTCCAAATTTTAGCCCAATCCGTCCAGTGGATTGGGCTGTGCGTTGATAGATCACTATATCAGTCAGCCAATCAGTTAGTCACCTTTGAGTTTTATACATATATAGAATTGATACATGCATATAAGAAAATCAGTCGCAAACCACTTCTTGTATTGAATTAATAAATAGATCAGTGATTTATGTCTTTGACTTTTTGAAACGATAATAATGTGACAAAGAAATAAATAACTGGTCGTAAAACATTTTTTTCACAAGTTTGTAAATAAGAAGGTTAGTAATAAAATCTTATTATTACTAACCTTATGAGATTTTTTATTTCGTTAATAATTGTTTGTAAAGGAGGAAACTTACCTATTGGATCCATTATTATATTACACTATCAAACCAAAATGATATTAGAAAGTACTTACATGTGTTTGATTCAATAGACATGCTACAAATGAATCTTTGACTATATTAAGCATGGTTTTTATAAATTTGCGAAAATATTTACAGGTAAACAAACAGAATACTGATGAAATAATATATCCATTTTAAATTGTATCACGCAAGTGTTTGCTAATCCGATTACAGATTTACTAACTTGTATGTACTGTTTAGCCATCATAGTTGCTATCTACATAAGGTTGAAATTGGTTACAGTTAAATGCACATGTAGTGTGTACTATTACATGTAAATTATTATAGTTATATTGATTCCAGCATCTCCCGGCCATGAACTCTGTGATTGGTATTCTGTACTACACGTTCCATTGTGTCATCAAAATAGAGTAAAAATAGCATTTGAACTCTAAGCCATTCGAATATGGAAACTCGTGTAATCTTTGATAATTTTAGTTGAAAATGAGAGTATACTAACTTAATCTATACTAATATTATAAAGCTGAAGAGTTTGTTTGTTTGTTTGAACGCGCTAATCTCAGGAACTACAGGGGCGAATTGAAAAAATCTTTTTGTGTTGAATAGACCATTTATCGAGGAAGACTTTAGGCTATATAACATCACGTTGCAACTAATAGGAGCGAAGAAACAATAGAAAATGTGGGAAAAACGGGGAAAATTATTCATATTTCAGGGCTTCCGTTACGTGCGCCGCGAAAGTGGTTCAAGTTATCAAAAAAATATGTGTGAAAGAATTATTCGTCTTGAAACGATCTAACAAAATGTCCCGGACAGTTTATGTCCATCTTTTAAGAATAACTCACTAGAACAGTTTTTATGATAATAACTATTCCACGCGGACGAAGTCACGGGCACCAGCTAGTTTAGAACAAAACACCGGCCCGATTTGGTTAATATTTAGTCACAAAATGTATATAATACAATACGTATATGAAAATGATTATTAAGTATAATTTAATATGAATGAACAGAATTAAAAATAAACACTAACTCGCGTTTTAAAGAACTGTAGGCCACGTGAAACTAAGAACTGAATATGTTTAGCTGCACAAAATGTATTTATTTAAAAACGTATTTTATTATACAATCTGATAAACTTAGCTCTTATACAGGACGATAATTTTATTTTAGGACTCACGAAAACTGGCAATATTATAAGACATGAAGATACTCAATTTTATTATCGTTATTTAAATCTTCTGAAAAAACATTCCAATACATTTCACGCACCGCCATCTACCTCCATATAAAGGACTTGCTTGTGTGATATGATAACTAGTTACCTCGTCAAGAAGCCACTTATTACTATATTTACATTTTAACTTACTCATATAGCTAGATAGATAATCCTTTATTGTCACACACTTATAAAACAAAATTAATTAAAAATACTTTCATAAATTACTCTAGTGCCACAAGTGGTGGCCTTATTGCTAAAAGCAATCTCTTCCAGACAACCATTGGATGGAGAGGAATAAATAAAGGATTATAAAGGACGTGGTGTACAACAGAAATAGATGCGATAGGATATAGCTGCCAGCTTTGTTAATTGAAGAGACAGACAGAAACCCCTGAAGACATTTTAGTTGAAGACGGACAGGACTCTACTGAAATGTCAATATTCTCACATGTCAGAGATTTCAAACCACCCTTGGGGCTGCCGCACTATGACAAACAGCCGGCACCTGTCTACAACTTGATATATCATGGGTCGGAACCCATGAAAGCGCCTAAAATGGAATGCACTTCTTGGTCACCCATCCAAGGACTAAAAGCGTCGACAGTGGCTTTATATTCTTAACCGCATCCGATTACCTTCACTAGCTAGAATAGATATGACTTTGATATGCTATATTTCTTGACAAAACAACTACACACTGTATAAAACACAAGCAAATCAAGATATGTATATGATATGTTTATTAATAATTAAAAGTTAATTTCATTGTTTCAACAGTTACTTGTAATAACAATATCGAGAAATCTCAAAAGATTTATGACTAAATCTAGAGGACGTCTTCTATCACCTTAATTATAACGTTAGTGCCTGTTACATAGTTTTATAAGTAACTACGAGTAGCTTTTGCCCGCAGCGTCGCACGCGTTATCTATACTAATATTATATAGCTGAAGAGTTTGTTTGTTTATTTGAACGCGCTAATCTCAGGAACTACTGGTGCGAATTAAAAAAATCTTTTTGTGTTGAATAAACCATTTATCGAGGAAGATTTTAAGCTATATAACATCACGCTGCAACTACTAGGAGCGAAGAAACAATGGAAAATGTGGGAAAAAATGGGGAAAAGTATTCATCTTCGAGGGCTTCCGTTGCGTGCGCTACGAAAACATTCAAGATATCAAAAAAATATGTATGAAAATATTATTCCTCTTAAAATGATCTAACAAAATGTCCGGAACAGTATATGTCTATCTTTTAAGATTAACTCACTAGAACCAATGATAATACCTAACTATTCCACGCGGACGAAGTCGCTGGCATAACTATGCATTCTTATAGATCTCCCCTTAATCACTTCATCTATTATAAAAAAAAACTGCATCAAAATCAGTTGTGTAGTTTTGAAGATCTAAAATACAGATAGACGCAGGAAGCAAATTTGCTTTACACTTTGTATTGATATAATATTTTGCTGTTTGTCAGTAAAAGCTTAGTGCAAAATAGAAACTAATATATTAATATTCAATGTTCATTTACTCATAAAAAAATATTTATACGTCAACCTTCGTATACAATACTAAGTAGCATTGTTTTTTTATACAATAGTTGTACGTTCATTTATTTGTATACTTCGTAGAACTCTTTATTATACTCACATTTATAAAAAGCCTTTTCGATGAGCCATAGTTTGAACGAAACATGTACACTAGTGGCTGCTGTGTCTTTGCCCGGTAGATTAGGCATTAATAGTCATGCTATTAAATGTATGTATTTATAGTACTACATTCTAGTAAAACTAGCGAATAAGTTCTAGATAAGTGTCATTTGAATACCTAACGATTTGGGTACTAATTTCAAGGCTAGACATGCTTAGAATGTATTTTTTTAGTTCGCTTTGTGATATTTTTTGTGGCTATTCAACCAGGTTTAAAATAGGCTGTGAATGATGATGCTATGATATGATGTTACTGTAGGTACATAATACGAAAGAATCAATGTTCGAGGAAAATGTTTAGCTAAAATAATGTTAAACGTTGAATTATACACATTAATTTATTAGGTTATTCAGAAAAAAAAAACCTAGTTCGGTATTAAATACATTTTTCATTGTATTTAAAGTTTTAAAAAGGGGCGGAAACTACTGGTGATTACAGTGAGTTTGTGGGAATTGAAACTCCCTGCTCGAGGTTGTTACTCCTTCAATCGAAATTTATTTTAATACATATTTAGCATACAATATATGATTTATAAAAGTATCATAATATATGTAGACTGTAGTAAAAAGCCTTATGATTATTATATTATTCTTGTGAAATGAGCTATTTATATTTTTAGGTATGTAGGTCTCTCCGTTTTTAACTTGCCATTGACATTCGCTGATCTCCTGATCGGTAGTTAACACAAAGGACCCCGCAGTCGATATTGGAACATATTTATATACTTAGGTACTACTTGCTTGTTTACAAATATTTACAACTAGGGGACGCCTGCGGCTTCGCTCGCATTATTTTGAGATAGCCTATGACATTTCCAAGATTCATTAATAGTATATTACAATTATGTCATATTCTGTTACATTCTTAATTAATTACATTGTTAGTAAAGTTCATTGTTACGAAATTGATATCGTGAGATTAATTACAGAGGCGACACTTGACCTGAATGAATGAAGAATAAAAATACTACCTTATTTACAAAATTTTAGGTAAATAATTGGCTGTCCAATGTATTCTTTACTGGAGAAAATTACCTGTTATTATGTTTGAATCTCTTATTACTTGATGTATTTAATTCTGTGTCAAATATTTGCCATTTAAAATCAGTAAAAGTACGTTTGTTATCATCTAGAAATAGAAGTCTAGTTCAGAACTATACATACAGACCGTACCATTTGGATATCTACGTATATGTACTTACTTACCTACTATTTTGTTGCAGCAGTAGAGTACTAGCCTCCAAAACAAGATAACATCTTTTCGAACCACCTTCTGCAGAGTGTTTCACAAAATCGGAAAACTTTCATTAAAAAAATAAGACTTCTATGATTGGTGGACTGTCTTTGTCCATAGTAACTGTCATTGGTCCAAATATGTTATAGTTGCACGTCTTTGCGTGGAAATAATATAAAAGAGAGGGATGAAAATCCTTGCGTCTTTTATAAAGGTTTTGTTTCCAAATGGTAATTTTCTGAATTCGCAAAACTCCATGTCTGGTTGCCGGCGATATCTTGGCCAACTGTTGCATACATAAAACGAGTAAAAAAAGAACACGGAAATGGTTAAAAATATCTATTATTTTTTAATTTATACAGAAGACACTAGTAATTAGCCATTCAAAACCCATTGTAGCGAAAAAACATGCGTCACAGGGATGTAGTAAGGTGCCACGTTTAAAAAAAGAATATTTTCGGGACATGTAATTGTATATAAATTAGATTCATTGAAAAACAAGTAATTGATCGAGATAGTAGTTAATTTATTTGATGTATTTAATCGGCAGGTTATATAATGGTTTCCAAGACAGAGCTCTGGCTGTCGTCTCGCTGCTTCGTGTTAGATTACAGGTATTGTTTTGCTTCTTTTTAATTACCTTTTTAGAGAAAACTCATTGGGCTTGAATTCTGTTATTAAACTAGTTAAAAGTGTTGCCCTGCCCGCTTGTATAAAATTCTTTAGCAACATATTTATTTATTAAAATGACAGACTGTGTGTAAGAGTTGTTCTGTAAGTGGAGCATAGGTCTAATGATAGCTAGAACCTAAGCAAAATTATCAGACTCAGACTAACTAACGACGTTTCATAAGAAATGATTTCAGTTCTATTCTAAATTTCTTTTCATTTTTCTATTACTATTAATGTCAATGTTTTATTGTTAGTTCCAGCAATGAACGCATCCGACGGAGTGAATATGCTGAAGCGCATGCAGAATGCCTTCCAAATGATCGCTTTGCTGCAGATCAATGCTCACATGTGGCCCAAACAAGCTGTTGTACAGAGTAAGTTGGGCTTAACATAATCTGGCAACGTGCTTTGTTTATAAATTTAGTTGTAATAACCAGCTAGCACTTACGTCACTAATTATGCTAAAAATTAGCTCAACAAATTACGAAATATTAGCTCCTCAGTTTTCCGAGACTCTGACTGCTGAATCGTCCTCCTGATGATTCAGGAGGACGAGTCAGCAGACACACCAGTCCAGGCACGTCTTTCTTTATAAATATCCTACAACCATGTCCATTATTCTTATGTCAATTCAGTAATTTGGATGGTAAATAAAATGAAAGATGTTGATGAAATGAAGTGTTCTTATACCTACCACAAAGTATACCTATATACTCGTACAATGCAAGATACTCCTAGTGATGTACTTAATTTTTCATATATCTTCAAACTACTGAAACGATTTTGATGAAACTGTAACTGTTCGTTAAGTTAAAATCTTAATAATAATGTCTCGATTACTTTTTGTTACCCTTACACAATTCTACGCACGATGCACAGAGATTTTATACAATAAAAGTTATTGGTACCTACATTTTATACAGGCCAGTCGCGTTATAAAGGTTTTTACACTAAAATTAACCTTTCTAGGTAACATGACCTTCGACTTCGTAGTGATGGGTGGTGGCACAGCTGGCTGCGTGGTGGCGGCCAGGCTCGCCCAGGACTTGAAGACCAGGGTGCTGCTCGTGGAGGCGGGCGGAGACCCACCGCTTGAGACTAATGTAACTACACTCTACTCGTAATAGAATCATCAAGAAAGTGGCTGACACTCAGTAGACTGCAATATTCGTTTTTAACAGAACCTTTGATGGAGACTTATCACGTATATTGGTTTTTACGCTGGTTGCTTTATGTTTTGTTACGTTAAAAAGATTAGCACTTAAGAGGTCAGGATGTTGCATACCTTCGAAAGTACCCATCAAGTATGTATGTAAGTATTGTACGTACGTACGTATAGTATGACGCTTTTTATGCTTAAGTATTTTCCACAGATACCAGGCATGATGATATACTCGGACAAGAGCGTCGTAGACTGGGGCTACTCCTCCACTGATGATGGCTACAGTAGCCAGTGTCAGACTACTCACCAGCTCGACCTGCTGCTCGGCAAGCTGCTCGGAGGCACCTCCAGCATGAACTTTCTCCTCTTCTCCACGGGGAACAGGCAGGACTACGACTCCTGGGCCAAACTCACCAACGACAAATCATGGTGCTACAAAAAACTTAAACCATACTTCACCAAGGCTTTCGAATACAAACCTCCAAATGCTACTAATAATAACAGTAACTGTGTAGTCCAAAGCCAAGCAAAAATCAGCCTCACAAAAGATCCTACCACTGAATTCGATAATGTTTACCTGAACGCTTTCAAAGAAGCCGGTAACAATATTGTGGCCTCATTAGACGGAGACAACACTACTCTAGGATACACGAGTGCGACATATAATATAGGAAACGGAGTAAGACAAAGCACAGCTATCACTTACATATCTCCTATAAAAGATTATCCCAACCTATTTGTTTTGAAAAATAGTATTGCTACGAAAGTTTTATTCGATAAACATAAAGTTGCCGTCGGTGTAGAAATTGTTCTAGAAAGTGGTGAAAATATAACCGTGAAAGCTAGTAAGGAAGTCATCGTATCAGCTGGAGCTATAAACAGTCCTAAACTTCTCATGTTATCAGGAATCGGGCCAGCAAAACATCTTAAAAGTATGGGAATAAAAGTAGTCTCAGATCTTCCCGTGGGAGAGAATTTCCAGGACCATGTTGTGGTCACTATAATCCACAACATGACAAACATAACTGTACCTGTAGGTGTCAGAGACTCTCGAAGGTATCCAGCCATTGTCTTAAACGGTTGTTTTAATGTGGACAAAACGAAAGACTATCCTGAAAGTTGCTCAATAAACTTCAGAAACTATGCCAATTATTTGATACAATTCTGCTCACTAACTTATGGACTTCACGATGAAATATGTGATAGCATTTTCGGTAAAGGTAATACAAATCAAATGTTGTACAGTATGATTAGCCTCACCAGGCCTAAGTCACGGGGCTATATCAAGCTGAAGAGCAAGGATTATAAAGACGCTCCGGTTGTTATGACTGGATTCTACTCTGATAAGAGGGATTTAGAGAAGATGGTGATTTATATAAAACATTTTCTCCGTGTCACTAACACGACTAGCTTTAAATCTGCCGGTGCTGAGTTTGTAGTGCCGAAGATGTGCAGATGTGCCTACTTTAAGTATGATAGCAAGGAGTACTGGAATTGCTATGCTCTGTGTATGATGACCTCTAGGAGACATTACGCTGGTACTAACGCTATGGGGAGTGTAGTGGACAGCAGGCTGAGAGTACTAGGAGTTAAGAAGTTGAGAGTGGTAGATGCTAGTGTGATGCCTTTAGTGACCCGAACAGAGACCTTTGGCCCTACTGTCATCATTGCAGAGAAAGCAGCCGTCATGATCAAAGCCGATAACAACATAAAAGATATGGAAAAGCAACCATAAACTCACTGCGAATAGATCCATTTGTGTTCTATTATGATAATGTTCTGTGCTTGTGCATATGTTTTATATTAAAATACCATTTATTTGCTGATTCTACAGGCTTAGTATAAATGTTTTTGTTAATAAAGTAATGAACAATTTTAACAATTAATGTGTTTATCGTTTCATAAAATTTGGTTTTTATTCAGCCTCCGTTAGATTTTGTTATTGAAAAAATTGCATAAAATGTTAATTTGCCAAATTGATTGACCTTCGAGTCAAATAGATTGGAAGTTAGGAGAAGTTAAGTCGCTGCCTACTGAAATTTAGGAGAAACAATCCTCTTACCTTTATTAAATTTGAGCTTGAAAAGAATTTATTATATCAAATAAACGTTGGAACCATCATAACTTTGGGTTTTGACTGTGCTATTTGAAATATGGTAGGCAGGGTATTATGTTATGAAAAATTTGAGGAATCGGATTTTTCACTTAAAGACTAGTTGAAACCCGTGACTATTTGCCGCCGCTTGCTTGCGATGATCACCCGAAGATTTAATAACAACTTATTATTACTTACTTATTTTTGTAGGCTTCATACAAATATTTTCAGGTGGTAAATTGATAACTCAATGGCACAAGCTTCGTAGCTTAAACTACATCTGACTAGCAAAGTTTATTTTACTAACATATAAAAATAAATATTAGATTTAACAAGTTGTCGATTGTAATAGTGATCCATATATGTCTGCAGTTTACCTGTTAGTTTTGTGTTTCCCTGTGACTTTGACTTACTGCCATTATTCATCTCGGTTCTACTTCCTTCCGTAATAATTAGACTGTAACCCATACCAAGTTTATTCAGTGGAATAATATGGAAATTCATGCTGAAAAAATATTTCATTTAATCACACACATTTGAAGTTTACACGTGTTTAGAATCATATCAACTGTGAGTTATTATATAACTTTTTGTACGGAATGGTGCTCTTTCGAATTTTGTTATGAAGGGATCGTAAAATTAAAAAAAATGCATCGAATTTGTAGTTTTTTATTAATAGCTTCTTTATTTAACTTAGCAGTGTCTAAGCCTGCAGCTCTATTTTCAGCAGAATAACAAACCACTCATATTCGGTTTAGTGATCGTTATTGTAATTCTCTAATTAATTGTATTTATCTATTTTTATATCTATACTAATATTATAAATCTGAAGAGTTTGTTTGTTTGTATGAACGCGCTAATCTCAAGAAATACTGGTGCGAATTGAAAAAATCTTTTTGTGTTGAATAGATCATTTATCGAAAAGGCGTTAGGGTATATAACATTACGCTGCAACTAATAGGAGCGAAGAAACAATAGAAAATATGGAAAAAACAGGGAAAATTATTCATCTTTGAGGGCTTCCGTTGCGTGCGCTGCGAAAACGGTTCAAGATATCAAAAAATGTGAATGAAATAATTATTTCTTTTGAAATTATCTAATAAAATGTCTAAAACAGTATATGTCTATCTTTTAAGGTTAACTCACTAGAACCGTTTTTATGGTAATAACTATTCCACGTGGACGAAGTCGCGGGCACCAGCTAGTATGACAATAAATGTTTTATTTTAGTATTCATAAAAACTTCTCACAGATTAAGTTTTAACAACGTTTCAAAAAATTTAACTGTCGCGGGTCCCTTAAATCCGAGTAAATCTTGAAAATATAAACTGTTAGGTTAATCTACGGTGATACCTTAACTGTGTAGTTAGGGCAAATGTAATAAAGGTGATCAATCACGGTGACATCCAATCTCGCTTTGTTTCAAGCTAACTAGTTAGATATAGTATGATTAAATTAATGAATGGAGAAGTTTATTTAGAAAATTATAAGGGAGGGTCTATATATAAAGAAATAGTTTTTTTGTGGACAGGTATGTATGTGTATTTGACCATAATTCGCTCGAAGGTAAGAGAAAATTACAAGCAGACTATTACCATAGGCAAAAAAATAACCAAAGACTGAATTTATCATTTCAGTTTCAGTGAGTAACATTTTTAATAGATTCATGTAAACAACAAAAACTCACAACGAATCTGTTTGTTTTTCCAATTAATTTACTTTTCCAGAAATTAAAATGTTCTTCTTCTTATTGAATGAGAGTGGCCAGCTCTGGTGTCGATAGTTATATCAGCTGAAAATAGTGTTTGTAGTGTTTAGTTACTTCTAATCTAACTAAAGATACATACATATACTTAATGAAAACATATAACGTAAACAAATCATACAATTTATTAAAGACTAGCTGTGCCAGCGACGTCGTCCGCGTGGAATAGTTATTATCATAAAAATGGTTCTGTGAGTTAATCTTAAAAGATAGATATATAGGTATACTGTTGCGGACATTTTGTTAGATCATTTTAGGAGCAATAATTCTTTTATACATATTTTTTTTATATCTTGAACCGTTTTGCAGCGTGATGTTACATAGCCTAAATCCTTTCTAGATAAATGGTCTATTCAACACAATAATATTTTTTCAATTCGCACCAGTTGTTCCTGAGATTAGCGCGTTCAAATAAACAAACTCTTCAGCTTTATAATATTACTAGTATAGATAGATAACCTACCTTTCTAGTAACAACTATTTTTTCTATAGTTTTGCATTCAATTTTCGTGTCAGCATTGTTTGTTTTACTTTGAATGCAATATTTTACGTCACCGTCCAATATAAGTTAGCGACAGAACGTTTCGACCTGTCGATATTATTCGTTAGAAACTTGTAAAGTGAATTACAGTTCAGTTTTGTCTAGAGGGAATATATATAAGTTTTGTTTTTATATTTGTTACAGTCATGTTTATTTTTATATTTGCTGAATCATGTGTAGATTAAAACGAATATTTGTTATTTTTGACTGTGTAACGGAATAGTCGAATTTTAACAAACGTCCATAAATAAATAAATATTAAAAAAATGGAATCTTTTCTTTTGTCAAATACTTTAATTGATGTAAAGTTTTTAGAATTTGCAGATCCTAAACTAGGTATCCAGTCGGAACCTGTATAAAATCTCATCTCAAATGTAGGCTTGCAGTTCCTCTTACCGCATTTACTACATAACTTACCTGTTCGCCTTTTACTTACTTTAAAAAAAAAGAATCGCGTTATAAGAATCTAAGAGAATAAACGTAATTAATTATTGAATACAAAAAATCCAACAAAACAAAGCAAAACCTCAATAAAATTTGAGATGAGATTTTATACTTTTTACTAGGTTTTTTTTTTTTTTTTTTTATAAAAAAAAAGTGGCAAAAAGGCAGACGATCTGCCTGATGGTAAGCAATCATCGTCGCCTATGGACACTTGCAACTCCAGAGGTGCTGCAGGACTTTGCCAGCATAGAGAGGTGTTTGTGAATACCCTTTTTAAATCTCCCCATATTGTAGCTCCGTGGAAAGACCTCAGGGGGTAGATCGTTCCACATCTTGCAAGTTCGCCGAAGAAACGACCGCATGAAACGGACTGTGTGGGAGCTCCAATTTTGCAAGATGTGAGGATGAGCTCTTTCACGGTGCCGAGCAGTCCGGTGATGAAAATGATTTGCCGGAATTAAATTAAAAAGCTCTTTAGAACACTCCCCAAAAAAGAGCCTATAAAAGATACAGAGGGATCCCACATCCCTACGGAGACTCAACGGCTCCAACTTTTTTGTCAGCTTGGGATCATGGACAATTCGGACGGCTCTCCGCTGCATAGAATCTAGGGGATCTAGTTGATATTTCGGTGCACCATTCCACAAGTGCGAACAGTACTCCACGTGAGGGCGCACTTGTGCTTTATAAAGTAGAAGCCGTTGACCCGGCGTGAAGTAACGTTTCGCCTTGTTAAGTACACCGAGTTTTTTAGAGGCTAATTTTGCCTTAGCCTCGATGTGTCCCCTAAATTGGACCTCGCTCGATATATCCATCCCAAGGATTTCCAAGTTCTTGGATACCGTGAGGGAAACACCTTGAAAACGTGGCGCTACAACAAAAGGTGTTTTCTTAGCGGTGAATGCACACACTTGTGTCTTAGATGGGTTAAAATTGACTAAGTTTATATCACCCCAGTGAGAAACTTTCTCCAGCGATGACTCAATGTCAGACACAAGCTTAGGTAGGTAATTGTGGCGACCCGCGGTTATGCTTGCCTTTCAACGCGATAAAAAATAGCGTAGATGTTACATACGGTAGATTATTTTCTTACCTTAGCCAAAAAGGCTGTGTTGTGAAGGATAAAAATGTATTGAAAAATCGACTTTATACAATTTCGGATATGAATTATTGATTTAAAATAAAATAACACATACGAATATTACATCAAGTCAGACTCACGTTTAAGATTTTTATCGCAAAGTTCAATTGTAATAAAAGTTTATCAGGTGTTTCATATCAAATCAGCATTACATTACGCACTACGACAGATTTATCTCACTTATTGTGGTACTAAATCACTTGTAACAGATGAATAAATTATTTTGAGCTTGTATATGATTTTTTCTTAGTGATTTATTTCACACAGACTCAAAAAGTTAATTAGATATTATATGATAATTTGATTAAGCAATTTTGGCAATATACATTCAGCTATATATAATGTACATAACAAGATTGGATTTTTTTAAGTAAAGCGGGTTTTCACTCTCTCTTTGAAGATTGTTGGATAATTGTAGTTCGTGGAGAACAGGGAGGAAATATTTTTCTTTTTTAACCGACTTCAAAAAAAGGAGGTTATCGACATATACTTAGAATGCAGGTAGTCCTAAGTAAAAAAGGTAGTCAGAAATCGGTAGCATTGCGTAAATTGAGGGTTATTTCTTGACACGCGAGCTACAATAAATAATAGTTTTTCTTGAAGGTAATGAATTGCAGACTTACAGACATTATCTGAAATTAGTATCGCGGCTTCATACTGCAGCCTTTTGATGTGAGCTTTATTACCTTTTTTTTGTGTACCACTTTTATATTTATAGCCTGGCGAATTAAGTAATGCAAACAAGCATCATAAAAAGGTTTTATTGACTAACTTTTTTAATCCACTTAAGAGAAACAATAAACTCGAAACAAATTGTCTTAACTTTGATATAGATTTGTGTGTGCCCTAACACGTAACAATAGCAAGATATTAATTAATTAATAGTAGTTTATGCAACTGTCATATAATTAAGGGTATTAAAACTGCGCTCGTTTCATAATAGTAACGAGTGTTTATTAAATTCACGCGTACGTGTATTGTCACAGTGATTTTGCCGCCATTAAAATCTAACCAACGAGAGCGAAGCGCGACCAACCTGATTGGCCTTGCAATCAGGTTGGTCACGCTTTTTTGATGTTATAATGAGCTATTACGATATCGATGTGGATATTATAACATTATGTGAAATTGCTTAAATTGAGTGTTTTGTTGTATGTGCTATAACAGTAGTAATTATAAGTCAAGTATTGGAAACATAAGGAGAATGTTACAACATTAGTGTAGATAAAAAGAATTATTCACTACATATTATATCCAACTGCTACTACTAGGATAGTGTAAATTTATTTAATGAAAGAATTGATCTGGAAAAGATCACTCCATGATGATGATTAGGCCGCCCTCTGCCACAATCTTGTGTTCTTATTTTCCTTATACTTGTGTTCTTATACTTGTGTCTTGTTTGTGTTGTGTGTTTTGTTGTGTGTGTGTTGTGTTGTTGTATTTGCTGTACAATAAAGTATTTTGATTTGATTTCATTTATTGAAAAATAAAACATATACCAGATTTGGATCCATTTAACTCCTGATTCAATTGGTGATAACAACTGTATTTTTGCACTCGTTTTTAATATTATCAAATTGAGATATACAGCTACTAAACACCTATTAACAACACACTTGTAGTTTCTTGATAAACTTATTTCTTAACAATTTAGCTCGTATATTTTGCGCTAGTTTTTCCTGTAGTTTTTAAGCATTTGGTGTTGAAATTAATTGCATGAGTTGGCTCGTTATTTTGCACTCCTCAATGAGCTTGGAGCAGACCCAGCTGAGTTCTCTACAGGGGTACTTTAAACCATGTGTAGTGCTACTTTAGTAATTTAATTTTTATATTTATCATTATTTATGTACTAAACATACAATGAAACAAGTTTTTGTAACTGTAATTTGTTGAAATAAATAAAATAACTCCTTGGAATAACTTTACATACAACGTGTTTGTATGTAAAGTTTGTTTTATTAATCTGCAATTTTGATTTTCTCTATTCCATATTGGTAAATATTAATAAATTCAACTAGCTGCTATCCAGTTCGTAGATTATAAGGCTTAAGTATGTTTTTTTTTTAATATTATCTTCCTTCTCGTATATTTGTGAAATTGTCTAGCCTAATAAACATGAAAGTATGATTCTTGTCTTAATATATTTTTAACTATACGCGCCTATTTGATCAACAACTTTGATTAGCATCATTAAAGAAATACATGTTTTCTGTCCTGCTCGTACCCTTTAGAGCTCTATCATTGAGATCTACTTCAACTCCATTAGAAAACGCTCTCACTCTCACCAAGACTCCTGCTGGCCGATGTACTAACGTATTATCATCATCATCATTATCATCAATAGTGTAACTAAACACTGCAGTGAACCGCACGTAACGGTCGCTGAACCCTCTAAGAAACTGCGTGATGTCTTCTTCCATGTAATACCAAGGAGAATCTGTTTCTCTACTCAAGTTCCAAGTATTCGGGAATATGTTAAATGTTTCAGCTTCGTTCAATTGGTCCATGACTATTTGATTACGATCCCTTTGATCAAATATCTCGTTTCTCTGTTTTTTCTCTGTTGCATTATATTCTCCTTTGGTTTTAATACCAAACTTCAATCTGGGTGCTTCAACAGCAGAAAGCGTGTACGTTGTTATCAGCGCTTCTATAACTAGTAGTAAGTCTTCAACAGGAGATCCTTCAGAAAAATAAGAGGTTATGGGAAGGATTGTGTAGTTTAGAACAGGGTTTGCGTCGTGTGTTATCATATTGTTTGGATCTTCTTGCCTGATGGTCACTGTGGGGTTAAATGCTCTATGTCGTTCAGCAATGATAGCCACATCCATGTTACAATCAAAGATATTGTCATCTTTAGTTTTTTTGTGAACTGCTCTTACGATTCGGTTAATCTTTCCTTTCCTGCATTGTTCGTATCCACGCTCCGTGTAAATTCCAAAATCACATCCTGTTCGAAGACTTTGATCAATTTCATACAGTTCCTGATCATACGTGGGATTCAAAAAGCATCTCTTCCATTCTCTTTGTGTTGTATAACAGTATGGTTTTCTTTCACTTCCGTAGAATTTACATCTACTGGCGCAGACTGATCCGTCTTCTGTCGAGTAGTCTATACTGTTAGTTTTGTGTATCGGGTTGCAATATTCCCACTTGCCATTGGCCGCGTGGCACCAGTAATAGTTGTAATCTCGTTTAGCGCAGCTGTCTATGCAAGTCGTAAATCTGTTTTCTGTTTCCGTGGTCCTGTTAGCTGAGAGAGCGATGTGTCGCGAGCATTTGTCCCAGTTAGTGTTTGAAGTGGCGCACCATTGGTAGCTCTTTTTTTGGAAGTTATCACAGTTGCTTATACACTCCTCATTTTTGTCGGTTCTGTATCTTAGAACTGGCTGGCCGGTGCTGTGACACCTGGCAGTGTGTCTGCTCCAGCTGTAGATGCATTGTAGGGTTCCTTCCTCCCAGATACAGTTTCCTAAGCACCTCGATACTTCCCCATTTATATTTACAACCGCTTCTTTAGTCGCCACAAAAGTCCAAGCTTCACTTTCACATAAACAAGTAACTATAACAAATATGCACGAATTAAATAACAATTTTAAAAACAGTGACATGTTAAGTGTCTCTTTGCTAAGATGCGATGTCAAACAGACGAGCCGACAGAAAAATCTTTTGTTTACCGATCACAATCATAACATGTTATTGTTTGCTTGTCTAGTAGTAATATGAGTAAGAGAAAACTCAAAACATAGCTCTGGGATCTACGCGTGTTATTTCTAACGTAACATAATATTATTATGGAATCATAGATGTAACTTTCCAGTCCACAGATTTCAGTTGCAAATTAGGATTAATTGTCTTCATATACTGATAGTGTGCTGATAGAAATCGTTTATTAGTGTCATACGATAATACGAACAGAGAACTTCATTTAACGGAAAGTACGTATTTACTTGGAAGTTTCAATTTGAGAGAGCTATTTTAGACGAAATCAATGACTTTCCCTCATTTAAAAAGTGCAACATTAATGTAGGGACAAGATAATAGGTCACTTTTGACAGATGTCAGTTTTATATTCATAGTGAGGTGACCTGCTTAAAAACATCGATTAAATGAATGAATCGAATGAATCGATACAGACTTGAAACATATGTGAATTTTAAAAATGATCATGCGAATCCCTGTCCCATTATTATTTTTTCTTTCATAAATTAAAGGAGCAAAATAAGACAAGTACCTACGTAATTTAACAAAAAAATTGCTTTTATTCACTTTTATATTATTTATTTTTATAGTTAGTTAAAAGAATAATAAATAATATGTATAATTAGGTTTTACTATAATCACAACGTGGTTATAAATTTATGGTGATTTTTCTTCACAAGTAATCATTGCATTCGATTCAACTTACAATCCTATCAGCTTTTGATTTTTAGAGTAACATCCCTAGTGTTTAAAAAGAAAAAGGGTTGACTGACGCAACATTGTAACGACGTTCAGTTCTTTAGATCAGAAATTATTTATTATGTTTAGAATGGTTTATTAGTGAAAGCAAATCGTAAAATTACTCGTATCGGTCATTATTACAATAAATATGTAAACGTAATTGAAAAAAGTTAAGCAATTGTGCAGTTCTTATTTTATGCCCGCCGTTACAAGGTCACGTTGTTGAATTTTGATGAAATGTCAAAAGTGACCTATTATCTTGTCCCTACTGTAGTTAATGCATATCAAAGTGTTGTTGCTTTACTTTTTTGTTGTGAGTTTGTCACTTTTTTACTAATTAATCTACTAACTTAAAGTCAATGTCCATCGCACATGAAGCTAAATAAACGTAATTAACAAAACATTAATACTGTAATAAACTAAGTAAATGTTTTATAGTGTTGTCTGGTCGTTTCTATGTATATGTATGATAAGTATATCTAGTACCCACGACACAAACATTTGCATAGTGTGGGGCTAAGTGGCGCTATGTAGGTACAATGTCCATGATGAGCATTTTATATGTATATGGTAAAATAATATATTAACAACTTACAAAAAGGCTTACGAAGTCATATAAACATACACATCTCTGTATGCGAGTTTAATAAAACTACCGAGCGTTTGGTTCTGGAGGTGTGGGAAGAGCTTTCTAAGAGGTAATATTGCGTTTAATAGAAATGGGTTTTCTTAGATATTACTTTTCTCGTAGGTCTCATATAATGTTCCTGCAATCGTTGCTATAAACTTGGTAACAATATTCCCTCTTTTCTTTTATAAAAATATCTTTTCAATTTGTTGGCGTGTGTTGCATCAAGTAAATAATATAGCGGGATTTATTTCTATTAAATAAAATGATATTGCATTGGGGTTCAATAACGTTTAAGGCTATACAGTTTATTTGTTTTGAGTAAGCTGATATAAATGATATCAAGTCATTCATAAAATATGTTATTTTTTTAAGTATTGTATTTATTTGTACGCCACCGACCAAACTGATTTCTGTCACCGTTTTCTTGCTAAGGTTGCCTGGAAGAGATCACTCAAGGTGATAAGGC
This sequence comes from Macaria notata, assembly GCA_927399415.1. Classification (NCBI taxonomy): domain Eukaryota; kingdom Metazoa; phylum Arthropoda; class Insecta; order Lepidoptera; family Geometridae; genus Macaria; species Macaria notata. The sequence continues at coordinate 6,640,673 of OV656725.1, read as the reverse complement.
CGCCCACTTGTGCATTCTTTTATAGTTTAAGCTCATTTCAAATTGTAATTTATTTTTGGTGTGCATAATAAAGTTATATTGTATTGTATTTTATGTTATGTTAGTATTTCGCGGCGTCATACAATTATGTTTCAATTTCATTGTGACTAAAAATTGAATGCTTTTTGGTGTCAAGTTTCAACTCATCGAAACGTCCACGATATATGTGAGTGCTACTGTCTTTTTGTCTCGGTTACCCATCTAATGACTACCCCCATGGCAGCTTGACTTTTAAAATAATGACAATGCTTAAACAAAGTATTAGGATGTATGCCAATTAAAGTTCGTCAAGAAGATCTCAAAGTGAACCTTAAATACTAGACCGTAAATCGGAATGTTGCTTGGCAGCAGTTTTAGCCAAGCGTCAGCAAAAATACACTATATATTGTTTTTTTTTTTCTAAACTAGTGGGTCCTCGCGGTTTTGCTCGCATTAAGAAGTAAAACTTGCATCCCCTATGTCACCCCTTGTATTTCCCAAAAATCTCTCCTAGCAGATGCCTACGTTACAACATTAACTTGCATGCCAAATTTCAGACCGATCCATCCAGTGGTTTGGGCTGTGCGTTGATAGATCACTAAGTCAGTCAGTCAGTCACCCACCATGTAGTTTCATATATTTAGGTTGGTGTAAAATTAAATGCAATGATATATATTAAAACATTTATTTATATCTTCCTTACATCAGCATATTTCATTGATTTCTGGTACATTCCGTTTTTAACAAATTTACTGTAGTAAAGTAACTTTACATATATACGTATAACGTTTACTAAATTTATTAAATTCTACAATTATACATTAAGCAGCTCCGTATCTTTGATACACAAATCTTAAATATATATTATAGTCTTTATAATAAACAAACAGATTTCATAAATCACGATCTCTTGTTGAATTATTCACATGTTTTCTACACTAATATTTGACTACATTAATTATATGTAACAAAAACCTATTTCGATGTGTTTAACGATACTTATATTACGCAAGTTAATTTTATTTTATGCACAGTTATTTAATTAAATTGTCTACATAATATAACAAGTATATACAACCGGTGTATTCGTCACACATCTCCATATTAGGGCTCAGAATATAGACATGTGTAAGAAATATGATATCTTATTTACAAATACACTCTTTAAACATCTTAAAGATAATTTCTACAGATCTAAAGTATACAAATTACTTCTAAGTGTCAAAAATCCGTAAATTTAACCAAGCAGTGTAATTATAATTAATAAAAAATCGAATAAAATAATCTATTGTGACTAAAGTAATTCAAAATATTTGGTATTACGTTTCGTAGAAGGTCAAACTTTGTAGCTGCTACGACTTCGCTACAATTTGCTTCGTAGCATCGTAGACCCTCTACGAAAACGCATAAAAAACTCCAACTTTTAATCACCTTAATTTTCTGTTGACACAGTAACTGAGTCACAGACAATAATCGCAATCGCATCAAAATCAGATAAAAAAAACAATTACATAATTTTATGACTATATTTTAACTACCACTAAAACTAATTACATAAAGCTCTTAAAATCAACTCAATGTCCATATCCTACCACGCTCCAATCACACTGCACCATAAAAGTAGACACTTTGATCTGCAGTCTACTCCACTGTTTGACTGATCTACAGCAATTCAGTCGATTGATCTAAAAAGTTAAATGCAATAGTAACTATAAGTGTAGCATGCAGGAGACTGGTCACTAATGTTGTCATTTTCTGATTAGGCAATTGAGTGTAGTAGTACTCTAGTTCAATTGACTGATCTACAATAGTCTACTGTAACTCAAACTAATCTACAACAGCTCCCTTAGACAAGAGGCGTATTTTAGAGAGCGTACTGACGCATACCTATGGAATAAAAAGACCAATGTATGGGAGTGACGTAACAGTTCCCCCCGTGGAGCGCATCGTGATGTCAATCACATACATTGGTATTTCTATTCCATAAGTATGCGTTAGTACGCTCACTACAATACCTACCTACGCCTGTTGTTTAAGAGGGCAGTACAGTACAGACTATAGTAATCGGTCAACTAATAAAAAGCATAGCTCTTTTTATTTATCTAAATAGTCTACTTGTAGTTCAATAAGATCTAACAAGTGTACTGTATTTCCATCAACTCTCTGTCAAGTAATGTATAACAGTCTAATGCAGCCAATGTGTCAACAGTCTTCCAACAATTGTCTGTTAACAAATGTATAGTAGTCTACTGCAGTTAATGTATAGTAGAACAGTCAATCAATGAACAGTCCTTCACAGCAGCAGTTCAGACATCAGTGACCGCGTCGGCAGTGGCAGTGCCGCGGCGGCCGCGCGCCGAGCCTCACACGATGTCGTGGCAGCTGTTCCCGTTTCCAGTCCTGGTGGTCTTGGTGGGCTGAGGACGACCCGACATGCCGTCGTTGTACGGAGGTGGGCAGTACATCACCTGCAGACAAGGGGAAGGAATTAGATGCTTCCAATCAGTATTGGATACAACCAGTGTTGTCAGATTAGATTAACAGACTTGGAAGATATTTAAAAATTTTGTGTGTTTGGGTCTTGAGCCTGGTAATGTTTTGTCTATAATGGGCCTTAGCTAATTGGGTGTCTAGGTTTCTTGGACATAAGACTCATTTTCTCTTTGGAAAATAAATAGAAAATAAAATACGAGAAAATCAAAACCAGTTTTCAATCAAAACGCTTATAAATCAAATCTCAGAGGTCCTACCACAGAACCTATTCAGCAATAAAATGAAACCTACAAATGAAATGAAACGGACCTCTACGTTGTAGGTATTATTTATTTTGTACCTGTGACATGTTATTGAATAGATGAGTCTGATCTCAACATTTTGTAAACACTAATCTAAGATTCAAATAAAGTGAAGCTGTCTATCTGCTAGTCATCTTTTGAAAGTGCAAATGTTGTGTTTTTATAAATATGTATATCGAAGTGGTGACTTTTTCAGATGTATTAGATATAACATATTAATTTTGCAATAGTTATCCATAAATATATACTTGTTTATGCTAAAAGTTATATTCTAGTGAAACAAATAGAAACCAAAAAAAAACGTAAGAATAAAATTTAGAACATCCTTTTAACTGCATAAGCAGTGTCCTATACTGTTCCATGTCGTTACACGCAACCCCAATTCTTTCCCGATAATATGTAGAGAAGTAGGTGGACCCGGCCGCGGCCGACCCACCACCTAAATCATGAATACAGCGAAATGAATACCCGCAGGTGATTTATGTCGCGCTGTTTAGAAAAAATATATAAATTCGCGGGATGTGTATTTATTTTATGGCATTTTAATGGTTTTGTACGAGTGCGATTCCGGCGTTTTCCCGGTTTTTGTGGTGATTTTCTTTTTGTGAGAAATGTGCTCATTATGCGGGCTTGATTCATGTTTTGTTTTCTTTGTGTTGTTATTTAGCTTAAGTATCTTTGGGTGCGGGTGATGTATCATTTTGTGATGCTAACGTAATAAAACATTGATATAAAGTTCTATAAAAAATTAAAACGTTTATAATTATAATGATTTAAAACTAAACTTGTTAATTAAGATATGTATTTTAACATTTTAAGTAAAGTTTTGTTACAAATCTGAGGCTTTTAAGAAGTTTTTAAGCTTTTACACAAATTAAACGAGCATTAAACACAAATACTAAACTAAACTTTTATTGGAAAATGAGCGAAAATAATCACGACCGGCAGGATTCGAACCTGCGTATTTCCGATCACCGTCCGGAACGTCTTAACCATTAGCTCAGTCTGAAGTGTATGGAAATGAGTGTGGATTTTCGCGCCTGGCAGTTAGTAGACCGTAGCCTAATGGTTAAGGCGTTCCGGACGGTGATCGGAAATACGCAGGTTCGAATCCTGACGGTCGTGATTATTTTCGCTCATTTTCCAATAAAAGTTTAATTTAATCAACCATAGTGCAGGCTTAGCACTAGAGTTTATTAAGTTTTAGATTTATAAGTATAATACAAAAATGACTTAAAAATACAGAAAACTTATACAAAACAGATATTTACAAAAAGTTCAGCACACCGTCCATGTTGTCGCTGTGCGGCAGGGAACCCAGGATGCTGGCAGTATTTCCTCTTTGAATGCAAAGACTCAAACGTTGAGAAAAATAGCTGCCAGCCCTGAGATCTCCTGTGGCAAGGACCAAACGCTTGCTAACCTGTTTCACAAATAATTTTGTGTCCGGAGACCACGGGCCCAACGTCTCAACAGATAGCGCAAAAAAATCATAATTTGCGCTAATCTGCGAGTATTTTCGTTGTTTCCCGAGTTGGGCCTGTAGTGCTGCAGCCCCGACGCTACGAGCGGTGGCACTGACGTGAGACGGCGCTAAGGTGTCTACACACGTGACGTCCCAGACCAAAGGACGGCCGAGACACCACGGTACTAAAGTAGCGCCGTCTGGCCTCTTGCCGTCATCACGTGAGAGCCCACTCGGCTCAAGCACCGAAGGCATGCCAGCGGTGGAGAGTGCCCGCCTGACTAAATCATTGAGCACCCAGTGACGATAAAGTCGGCCAGCACTCTTCACACAGGCCAACCCGTGGCGTCCGGACATGTCCACGTTCTGGCCGCACGGACATCGATGAGGCTCACATAATTTTGCACCCACACGCAAACCCACAGCTACGCGCAAGCTTTCCGGATCAAGTACGGTGGCGAGGTTGTCAGATGGCAGTGCGTGAAGCCAGTAGCCTGACTCAGCTTGCGATACTGCAAGGAGACGCGCTCGGTCGGTATCGTCTGGGGATTGGTCTAACAGTGCTGAAAAGGTTATTTTAAGAAGAGGGCTATCCCAGGACCGTTGGATCCCTAATTCAGTGGGGAGATCCGTATTTTGAAATGAAGCACTCCAAGCTTCCAAGGCTTCCGCCTGGCATGCAACCCGAACATCAGTGATAGAAAGTATTTTTCCGATGAGGGTTTGCGTGCCGTAGCTAGAAGCCAAAAAAGCTGGAAGTGCCACACTTGATGTTGTACGGATTCCCAGACCACCGAAACTGATGGGTAGTGTTGCCTGTGCCCAAGAACGATCGTCAAAAATTAAATTTAGAATTTTGGTACATGTTTTTCTTAAAGCCGAGTCTACAAGGTCCAGCAATGAAGGAAAAAACCACACCGGGCAACATCTCAGAAGATAAGTGAACTTCGGGGTAAATAAACAGAGTCTCAGTATGTATATTGCCATGTGTGGTTTTATCTTAAAAAGTTTATTTGAATTTTGCTCAAAATTTTCAATTTTTGAATGCACAATAGATGGAATTGCATCCGGAAATATTGGAGCGCCTAACATTATCAGAGAAGATTTAGATTGAACGGATATGCCAAAACATATTGAATTAAATTTTTCTAAAATTGAAAGCCGAAACGTGTCTGAAATACGATCGGGGAAGAAAATTTCACATTTGCTATAATTTAGAGATAGACCAACACTTTTAAATTGTTGGACTATTTTTTGTAGATCATTCAATACTACCGAAGCATCTCCACCTAAAGAGCCATCGTCTAAATACCAAGAATTAAATTTTGAATTTAGTCCAGAAATTATCTTATTTATCCCTAAAGAAAATATAGCAGGACCGAGCGGGTCTCCCTGCTGGCACCCTACACAAGAAGATATTTCTTTGTCTCCGTATATGAGCTTGGTAGGGGCACCGTAGCACTGCCACATGTAATGGTATATTTCTGGTGTTATGGACTTAATTTCATTTAAAATGGTACCCCTATCCAGGCTATTGAAAGCGTTCCTAACATCGATGCGCGCAGCATGTACGGCTGCCTCACAGCCAGCTTTCACTGCGTAGCCCAGTTGGTGCGGCTGGAAAATATTATTTAATTTATTAGTTAACTTTTGACTGCAAAGTTTGGAAGTAAGACGCCTTAAAGTATTGCCAACTGCTATGGGACGAACACCACCATCTTTTTTATTTAAAGCAACTAAGTTTGCGCCATACAAAATTGGAACTACTTCCTCAGCGACTTGGCCCTTTAGCATCAAATTTACCAAGGCAGTGAGGTTTCTTATTAGGGATTTAGCTGAGTCTCCGATGAAAGGGTTGACAAGATCTTTTAGGTGCTGAGGAGTAATTCCATCCAAACCCCCGGCAGATCCATTTGGAAAAGCTTTGATCGCATTAAACACGCTTTCCTCATCGACTTCAAGAGGGATCTCTGCCGAGGGTGAAGATGGAAATTGAGTGGAGCCTGACTGTGGTGGGTGCTTTTCACAAAGGGCATTGTAAGTATCATTAGAGTTTGTGGCCAAAGTGTCATTAGAGAATAAAAGTTTTGCAGCGCCTCTGATATTCCCGTCTGACACTTTGTCTTCAATATGTTTAAAAGAGCTTTTGGGAGCGTGCACCATTGCAGTGTGAGATGGTAAATACTGCCGTGATGTGTTTGATTTTATTGCAGATGTTAATGATCGTTGTTTTGATTCCTTGGCAATGTGTAAGGTGTAATATGTAAAGGTTAGCAAATTTTCCCAAGCAGCTAAGTTGTTTTCTGCCACGACTTTTGCAACACAATCTGCTAAACTTTGTGCTACTGTAGCACGAGCACCTTTTGGAATTCTTTTCACAATTTTTAGCGACCCTTTGCATTGTGAGAGCCTCGTCGACAAAGGTAAGTTACTCGATGCTGTATCTGTGGGCTGAGGGCTCGTAGATGGTAAATCTGTAAAGGTTTCGTAAGTCCTGGGGATATGGCGACGGCTACAATGTATTTTTAGTCCGCGTTGGCCCTTATAAAGCCGCCTGTCGCCACAAATAATGCACTCGAGTAACTCGCCTTGAGATGAAGAGGACGGTGTGCGAAGTTGATCCCCCATAAAGCTATACTAAAAGAAAAACATAATAATATATACAATAAACACTGAAAAGTTTTTGTTATGACAGCAATTGACGGCAGCGTGTAGTCCTGGTTGTCATTCGTGTTTTGGAGCATGCGTAATCGCTTTGTGCAATGCGCACAAGAATAAAAACTCTATGCCACGGCTTGGTGCCATGATAACTTGGTGCTGATTGTCAATAATGACTATTTCGAAATCAAATATGTAAACAAACAATAAATCTTCAGGAAACAGCTGTATCAAAGGCAATACTGCCAAAATAAATAAAGCCACCTTTGCAGCCACCAAACACGAAAGTAATACTGTTAAATTTGAATTGGTATACGTCTCACGAATAATTTTAAAATAATTTTAAAATTATTTTTGGAGGAAACATGTATGACATCGACATGACATGATAATAAATTATAAGTATAATTAATTATATTATTATTAATTATATTATTAATTTCTTAGCACTTAATAAATTAACTCATAAATATAGGTACTAAACTGTATACGAGTATAACTTCACCTATAAATAAATAACTAAATATTAAATTAGAGGAATTCCTCAAAAATAAATTATTGCGTGTTGTTTATATTTATCTTACTTAAGAACGAGAACAACACGAAATTAATTCCTTTTGCCAAGATAATTAATCTTGCCAAAGCTCAGAAATCTTGACGCCGTTAAGTTATAAATAACCAAGTCAGTTACAAACAGAAAAATACACTTTGAAATAAAATTGTAGTTAATAGGTATATTGATAAAATGTCTCACGAAAGTTTTAATATTAAAATTGTTGTTGTATCTATAAAATCTACCTTTAAGCCTAACAGACTTTATATGTTAAGTCTAAGATTGCACGCTTGCCTAGATGAAATATATGTATGTACTCTGTATTTGTAGAAGTACGTTTGTGTATTACAAAATCCGAGGACATGTGCCGTTTAGAAGGACTTGAGCGCCCATCACGATGTACAAGAAAACTCCCCTAAAATATATTTATTTTTCTTTAATGTTGCTAGTAATGTCTGGAAGGAGAAAGCCCTCACACCGCGACACAGGTTCGCCTAGTGCGGTGTTTGGTACATTTATGTATAGTGTAATTATGTTTTGGAGAAATAAATGAAAGTTTGGTATTTATTATTTTTATTTCTATCTTATTCTTAATCTTAGTTTTCTCTCCGGTGCCAAGTGCTAAATAGTGATAAAAAAATCTGACTATCCTACACGTGTTAAGTATCACAGCTTTTTGAAGTAGTATTTACTCGTATGTTGAGGGTTGGGTGTTGAGTGTTTCCAGGCTTAGTGCAAGAAAGTTTGGTATGACACCAGTGGTGGACAGTATGATGGGTCTTTTATTTATTATTATTATTGACAACCCATTGTAACGAGAAAATACGTGTCAAGGAGAAGGTTCCTTTAAACACCCAGTCATTTCTCGTAAACAAAAGCGGTGAGTTTGATCCCGGGATAATCCCTTCTTCGCCACAGCCTGTGACGTGATCCAACTCTCAATGCTTACCATCACGGAAGCAGGTTTATGCTAAACTAGTATCAATCTTCGGTACTTGCGTCTTAAGGAAATATATTTTGGAGTTTCATTATTGTTGCTCAATTCAACATTAAGTTTCTTTCTCTAATTGACAGTTTGACAAGGAGATATATGACTAGGTGCCTATAAATAAGCAGGTTTTTAATAAAAAAAAATCTATTTGTATTTCCAGAAGACAATTTAGCCTCTGCCTTAAAAACATTGTGATTGGGGATTATCACACTTAAATTCATTTTTTTGCTTTCAAACTTCTTTTTCAAAATTCAAATACGGAGACGCAATGCAAATCATTTCATCAACAGTTCCCACAGATTACAAGACCAATAAACAAACAGTCCCAACTTCTCCACAGTAATATAGATATCCTTGACTAAGGGTTGAGGGACGAAATGCAGAGCAGTTGAGGTTTATTTGATTACGCAGTCCTGAATAATGATATAACTGACGAGGTAGTTCCAGGCGGGCCGCTAGTTAAAATTAAGGGCGAAGTAAATAAATATGTATGTTGGCATATTGCACACAGTGCCCCATACTAAGCAAACGCTTGCGTCATTGGTACTCGGAAATACTCATAATAATATTATATACCTTTATTGCACACCAACACAAGTATATAGTACAAAGTAAAATATGAACAAATAGGCAACCTTATCGCCTTAAGCGATTTCTTCCAGGCAACCTTTGGATGGACACGACAAGTAGATATAAACAGTACTCATATAAGTATTATACTTTTTACATTATACTATAACTAGTGAATATCCACTGCTTCGCTAGCTTTGTTTCGAGCTCTGGTTTAAGAGTGTAAAATCAACATAGGCATTGCTATTACTAACTATCTAAGCATTTTATTTTTATATTGATGATGATGATGCATTCCAAGCCGATTTCGGCTACGGCGAACCTATTTCAAATCAAATCAAATCAAATCAAATATACTTTATTGTACACCAAATAAAGAAGAACATATTTAACATAAAGGTGGAAGGTAACCAGGGACATTGGGCGACCTTATCACTAAAGTGATCTCTTCCAGGTAACCTAGTTTGGACAACACTAGAGGAAATCCGTAAAGCTGGCGTACTTAACACAATATTAAATAATTTAAAAATAAAACACAGTAACAAATATAACATTCAAAGTAAACAATATACAAACATACGTACTTACACACAAAACTACATATTATTGATATTTAAAGGAAATATATACATTGAAGGAAATCACACAAAAATAAAAGAAAGCAGAACATATTTCAAGTAAAAAGACTTACACACACCAACTAACATCACAAAGTAGAAATGTAATGATTAAAAACCAAGCTCTGAAATATGGGCAAGGATTTAGCCTGCTTGATATTAAGTGGCAGGTCATTCCACAAGCGAACAGCTTGCACAGTGAAAGAGGAGTGATAGTAGAGATTGGGATGGCTAAACTCAGGAAATTTCAAGTGAAGGAAACGAGAAGAGCGCTGAGAATCGGAATGGGAGGCAGTGACAAAGGAAAACCTTTCTTTTAGGTACAGAGGAGTGTAAGGATTGAAGAGGATTTTGTACAAGAGTGAGAGGATGTGTGCATTACTATTTCCTACGGGAAATTTACTGATGCGTCCTCACATGACTAATATACCCTATTTTAGCGGTGAATGTTCTAGAACAGTACTAGAACCGCCTTCGAACATTACCTATAACTATGTTAATGGCATCCTCACATCTAGCAACTGTTCTAGAATATGTTTAAATTATCCTGGCGTTAGTTGGTTTTTATCATTAATAAAGGAATTTTGATAAATGTCAAGAAATAAATAAATATTGCCTACACCTTGTTACGCCCTAAAACGAATATGACACGAGTTGGAAATCATTTTGCTAAAAATTGTATCTGATAAAATACATTCAATTAATTAGAGAAAGAAAAACAACTGTTAATTAAGGTTGTATATATTTCAGATTACATAGTTGTTAATAATTTTTTTTGAGTGTATTATAAGTTTTAGTTTTTAATTAGTTACTCTTAATTCCCTATGTATTTTGTAAGTTGTTTTGAATGAATACTACAGTTTATCTATACATATATATTCATATAATACATATTTATATAATACTGTTAATTGAATATTGTAATCTAATGGCATGTCGCGGTGTCTTGTTTTTTAATTTAAGAGAAATTTTAATGCAAAGTTTTTTTATGTAAGTATTCTAGGTATATCAATTTCGTCGGAATTTATTCTGCCTCTTGAACGTGAAAAAGAAACAAACAAACAGATTCTTAACCTTTCGTCTTTGTTGTAATAATGTGATTTAATTTGGTTACTCGTAATTTTTATTCGTATTAGTTAGTTCAAAACTATGGTTTGTACTTAAAAAATAATAGTTAAATACCCAACATCATTAAAAATCCAGTTAAATTAAAATGAGGCTATTAAAACGTACGTTTTCAATATTTTTCAAACGTCAAGCATCTAATGGCGTGGAAGGCAATGAACTTTTGTGCCAAAGGCTTGTACTGCCATATAAGCAGGTACCTTTTATAAAAAAAAAACTAGTGGACGGTTGCGGCTGTCATATTGGATGTCATGTCGATGTCATACATGTTTCCTCCAAAAATAATTTTAAAATTATTTTAAAATTATTCGTGAGACGTATACCAATTCAAATTTAACAGTATTACTTTCGTGTTTGGTGGCTGCAAAGGTGGCTTTATTTATTTTGGCAGTATTGCCTTTGATACAGCTGTTTCCTGAAGATTTATTGTTTGTTTACATATTTGATTTCGAAATAGTCATTATTGACAATCAGCACCAAGTTATCATGGCACCAAGCCGTGGCATAGAGTTTTTATTCTTGTGCGCATTGCACAAAGCGATTACGCATGCTCCAAAACACGAATGACAACCAGGACTACACGCTGCCGTCAATTGCTGTCATAACAAAAACTTTTCAGTGTTTATTGTATATATTATTATGTTTTTCTTTTAGTATAGCTTTATGGGGGATCAACTTCGCACACCGTCCTCTTCATCTCAAGGCGAGTTACTCGAGTGCATTATTTGTGGCGACAGGCGGCTTTATAAGGGCCAACGCGGACTAAAAATACATTGTAGCCGTCGCCATATCCCCAGGACTTACGAAACCTTTACAGATTTACCATCTACGAGCCCTCAGCCCACAGATACAGCATCGAGTAACTTACCTTTGTCGACGAGGCTCTCACAATGCAAAGGGTCGCTAAAAATTGTGAAAAGAATTCCAAAAGGTGCTCGTGCTACAGTAGCACAAAGTTTAGCAGATTGTGTTGCAAAAGTCGTGGCAGAAAACAACTTAGCTGCTTGGGAAAATTTGCTAACCTTTACCTATTACACCTTACACATTGCCAAGGAATCAAAACAACGATCATTAACATCTGCAATAAAATCAAACACATCACGGCAGTATTTACCATCTCACACTGCAATGGTGCACGCTCCCAAAAGCTCTTTTAAACATATTGAAGACAAAGTGTCAGACGGGAATATCAGAGGCGCTGCAAAACTTTTATTCTCTAATGACACTTTGGCCACAAACTCTAATGATACTTACAATGCCCTTTGTGAAAAGCACCCACCACAGTCAGGCTCCACTCAATTTCCATCTTCACCCTCGGCAGAGATCCCTCTTGAAGTCGATGAGGAAAGCGTGTTTAATGCGATCAAAGCTTTTCCAAATGGATCTGCCGGGGGTTTGGATGGAATTACTCCTCAGCACCTAAAAGATCTTGTCAACCCTTTCATCGGAGACTCAGCTAAATCCCTAATAAGAAATCTCACTGCCTTGGTAAATTTGATGCTAAAGGGCCAAGTCGCTGAGGAAGTAGTTCCAATTTTGTATGGCGCAAACTTAGTTGCTTTAAATAAAAAAGATGGTGGTGTTCGTCCCATAGCAGTTGGCAATACTTTAAGGCGTCTTACTTCCAAACTTTGCAGTCAAAAGTTAACTAATAAATTAAATAATATTTTCCAGCCGCACCAACTGGGCTACGCAGTGAAAGCTGGCTGTGAGGCAGCCGTACATGCTGCGCGCACTTTTCTTCAGTCCGATAATAACTATGATGTATTTCTAAAGATCGATGTTAGGAACGCTTTCAATAGTCTGGATAGGGGTACCATTTTAAATGAAATTAAGTCCATAACACCAGAAATATACCATTACATGTGGCAGTGCTACGGTGCCCCTACCAAGCTCATATACGGAGACAAAGAAATATCTTCTTGTGTAGGGTGCCAGCAGGGAGACCCGCTCGGTCCTGCTATATTTTCTTTAGGGATAAATAAGATAATTTCTGGACTAAATTCAAAATTTAATTCTTGGTATTTAGACGATGGCTCTTTAGGTGGAGATGCTTCGGTAGTATTGAATGATCTACAAAAAATAGTCCAACAATTTAAAAGTGTTGGTCTATCTCTAAATTATAGCAAATGTGAAATTTTCTTCCCCGATCGTATTTCAGACCCGTTTCGGCTTTCAATTTTAGAAAAATTTAATTCAATATGTTTTGGCATATCCGTTCAATCTAAATCTTCTCTGATAATGTTAGGCGCTCCAATATTTCCGGATGCAATTCCATCTATTGTGCATACAAAAATTGAAAATTTTGAGCAAAATTCAAATAAACTTTTTAAGATAAAACCACACATGGCAATATACATACTGAGACTCTGTTTATTTACCCCGAAGTTCACTTATCTTCTGAGATGTTGCCCGGTGTGGTTTTTTCCTTCATTGCTGGACCTTGTAGACTCGGCTTTAAGAAAAACATGTACCAAAATTCTAAATTTAATTTTTGACGATCGTTCTTGGGCACAGGCAACACTACCCATCAGTTTCGGTGGTCTGGGAATCCGTACAACATCAAGTGTGGCACTTCCAGCTTTTTTGGCTTCTAGCTACGGCACGCAAACCCTCATCGGAAAAATACTTTCTATCACTGATGTTCGGGTTGCATGCCAGGCGGAAGCCTTGGAAGCTTGGAGTGCTTCATTTCAAAATACGGATCTCCCCACTGAATTAGGGATCCAACGGTCCTGGGATAGCCCTCTTCTTAAAATAACCTTTTCAGCACTGTTAGACCAATCCCCAGACGATACCGACCGAGCGCGTCTCCTTGCAGTATCGCAAGCTGAGTCAGGCTACTGGCTTCACGCACTGCCATCTGACAACCTCGCCACCGTACTTGATCCGGAAAGCTTGCGCGTAGCTGTGGGTTTGCGTGTGGGTGCAAAATTGTGTGAGCCTCATCGATGTCCGTGCGGCCAGAACGTGGACATGTCCGGACGCCACGGGTTGGCCTGTGTGAAGAGTGCTGGCCGACTTTATCGTCACTGGGTGCTCAATGATTTAGTCAGGCGGGCACTCTCCACCGCTGGCATGCCTTCGGTGCTTGAGCCGAGTGGGCTCTCACGTGATGACGGCAAGAGGCCAGACGGCGCTACTTTAGTACCGTGGTGTCTCGGCCGTCCTTTGGTCTGGGACGTCACGTGTGTAGACACCTTAGCGCCGTCTCACGTCAGTGCCACCGCTCGTAGCGTCGGGGCTGCAGCACTACAGGCCCAACTCGGGAAACAACGAAAATACTCGCAGATTAGCGCAAATTATGATTTTTTTGCGCTATCTGTTGAGACGTTGGGCCCGTGGTCTCCGGACACAAAATTATTTGTGAAACAGGTTAGCAAGCGTTTGGTCCTTGCCACAGGAGATCTCAGGGCTGGCAGCTATTTTTCTCAACGTTTGAGTCTTTGCATTCAAAGAGGAAATACTGCCAGCATCCTGGGTTCCCTGCCGCACAGCGACAACATGGACGGTGTGCTGAACTTTTTGTAAATATCTGTTTTGTATAAGTCATATATTGACATGATCCATGTTTATAATATAGTATGTTGCGGCTTCACTCGCATTATTATAAGATAAAAGTGACCTATGACACTTCTAAAATCTTATACTACCTACATACCAAAAATTATGATGATCCGTTCAGCCGTTTTTGTGTTATGTAAGTTTAAATAAACAGACAAACAGATAAACAGACAAAATCGAAACGTGTTTTGTTATGGATTAAAGTATACCTTAACATTTTTTTCTATTGTTTTCTAGGTTTAGATTTTTGACCCTCTTCAGCTTTATTATAATGTATAGATGTATAGAAGATTGATAATTGAATCATATATGTACTGATGAAATTTAAGCAAATAGTTCCTATATTTAAGACTTATTTTAATTAGTGCGTAGTACTCTAAACTGCATACTCAAATGCTAACTGCAAATCAATAATTAATAAAAATTAAAATCAATAATCGTATGTTATATTCATAATGAATCTCTATAACGTATTTAACCGCACTGTTCATAATAATTCGCAAATAGATATCTTTTTTCTATTAGCATCCTACTAATCGCTATTAGCGATAAGGCCGCCAGTTGTGGCACTATTTTGTAAGTCTTTTGTGTTTCTGTTTGTCTTTTTTTTCAATGTGTGTTACATTTAGGTATTATTAATGTCTTTGGTTACAATAACGAGTTTTATCTATCTATCTATATACTACCTAATATCTCTCTGATGAGACGGTAGTACGGCTTCAGACGCGGGTATTGCATTTTAATGTTTTCTCATTCGTCCCCAGCTGCATTAG
Organism: Macaria notata; assembly: GCA_927399415.1. NCBI lineage: Eukaryota > Metazoa > Arthropoda > Insecta > Lepidoptera > Geometridae > Macaria > Macaria notata. The sequence continues at coordinate 6,625,544 of OV656725.1, read as the reverse complement.
CATACCTAGGTATATCTAGTTATAGATGGGTCTAGCTATGCAGGCGTCTTAGATCGAGATCAACTTATTAAAAAATATCTTGACGGGTGAATATTTCTAATATCAATGAATTTGAGCATTAAGTTTGGGAGATGGATTACAAAACCTTTGTTTGGAATATTTTGTGTTCACAACCGGTTATAACAAGACCCAATAAAAATACACTCAATAAAAATACTCTCTGAAACGTACTTTCGGACTAATATTTGTCTCATCTTTATATAATATATATTATGAATCTTCCTGCTATTTCTACAATAAGAAACACCTCTTCATGCCAACAATGATAATGTAATACTATATATAGTAAAGCTGTCGCCTTAGAAAACCTCTGCTGATGGATAAAGGTGGGCAAACACCGCTCCGGATTTATTTCTAGATACGACGATGATTCTTTTATTTTAACTTTTGTGCGTGGGAAGGAGCAATCAATAGTATAATATAAAATAAAAACCGATGTCGGATTAACAAAGTGAAGGTATCTTAATTAACAAAAAAAAACGATCCGCGAACAATTGGTTTTTTATTCAAGCAATTTAAATCGTACCTATGTTTTGTATAGGTTTTTACTTGTGTGTCCAATAAATTCTATCAATCTGTTAGAAGATCGCTACAATGCTTTAAAACAGGTAAGTTATAGTCAAGCGTGAGCGAACAACCAGCATACAAAAGGGCTACATATGAACTCATTTTCTTATAAATCTTGTTATCTTATTTTATCCAAAGTACACAGCTGTTTTATAACAAAACTAAAACCTAACATACGTAGTTGAGAAATGGAAACACTAATACAAATAACACATAAACAAACAGCAATTGCGCTATACCGAGAGCATTCCTAACATCACTTCTCAGCAGCTAATAACTTAATAACCGTGCTTGTTTAATTGAATTACTGCTAGTAAACAGTGATTACAGACACGCACACAAACACCAGTTACAGAAATAAACACCGTCGTATCTCTACTAAATTATTATTTGCAAGTTAAAACAAACTTGCAAAAGTTGGCAACTCGCCCAACTTCTACATTCATACAATAACCATTCAAGTATCTGAGATCGTGTAAGGAAGATTACGTTTGTAGATACTGTATTAGCACTTGTATTTCTATAAAATACCATTTAAAATGAAGCAATAACGCTTAGACTGAAGTGTTTGGAAATGAGTGTGGATTTCGCGCCTGGCAGTTAAGCGGTTAAGGCGTTCTGACAGTTTCAGATATACGCAGGTTCGAATACTGCCGGACGTGATTATTTTCACTCATATTCCAATAATAGTTTAATTCAAATAATACGAGTAATTATAATTCATTGTTAATGTTACATTATTTAAAAACAATTGCATGAAACTTGTTTACTTTGAATTCGAAAACCTTGCATTGCAAATTTACAGGAAATACGGACCTGCAAAGTGCTAAACATTTTTTTCTGCCTTTTGTACCAAGATAAAAACGAAACGCTTCGTTTTTATCTCGTTAAAAACTGAAACTTACGATTTCACCTCTCAATCATAATCACATTACTATTTTTTTATAAATTGGAGATTTAAAAACATTGTGTTCATCCTAGCCCTTTCTTAGTTCCTAAATTATAGGCTCGGCTTTTGCTCCACCAGATTTAGAAAAAAAAAATTTTTCACCCAATTATAAGTGCGTAATCTATGTGGAGCTATCTCGTACAAATTATAGGAATTCCAAGTTCAAAATTACAGGAAGTTCTATCATACAATAACTTCTTATTTGTAGAAATTATCAAAGTTGGAACAGATATTACACTAAGTAACACAAAGTTATTGGGAATTTTGCAAAGATACATGAACAATTTTATTGTAAGTCCGTGGAGTGAGAAAGGTCATATTTTACACTTAACTTGGTCTCTTTGTTGGTATCTCATTTTCTAACGCATTGCAAACTCATTTGCTAATGTTATATCGAACACTTATACAGGAGAAAAAGTGTGATTGATAAGGTAAATGAAAAACCGGTGCATTTAGAAATGAATAATAAATACCTATTAACCTCTATTTGGAAAAATAATATTTTAATCCTATATTAAATTTATTAAATACTTGTTAGTAAACATTCTAAGCTGTTTTATGATGATGACATGGCTTTTTGTAGTTTCGGGCTGTTTGTCTAGTACGGCAGTCGTTAAGCTACCTCAGAGGCCCTTAGGGCGGTTTGAAAACTCTCGACCCCAGTGTTGGCCTCTCTTATTCGATAAGAAGAAAAAGAGGTTTAACTCGTATATTATTCAACAAATTAAAAATAATAATGTATACAAAAAACTGCAAAATATCCACAAAATAAACATATTTTATCAGAAACATGGCATATGGTTTCCCCAGCATCAAAGAATGATGCCATTCTCACATCTCAACCACCACCATTCTCAACTCCCAGTGATTAACTTAACAGCTTTGTCCCTGTCTACTTTATTAGTTTTCTCGTTTTCTCAAAGGCTTACCTACTGGTACCAACTGCCGGCCTCTAAGATCGATAAGGCTACCCTTTAGGGTACTTAATCTAGCTGATTCGCGATCTGACTGAAATACCGAGACGTTATACTTCTGAGTTGTTAAGTTACTCACGTTGCGTTCGGGAGAGATTACCTCTTTGTTTTATAGATGCGCTATTCTCTGTCAAAAATCAAAATCTAAATGATTACAGGTTGTTTTCACACTGTTTGATGAGACAATTTGGTGTAAGCATCTTGTTTGTGATAGGAACAATGGTAAATCTTATTTACTATGGTAAGAAGTTCAAAATAAACAAGTTAATAAAATTACATCGCAGTTGTTTTTGCAGCCAAGACATTTTTTTCGTTTAACTTAAACGGATACATTGATTATTTTTGACTTCGAATTAACGTACAGGACGGGATTATACAAAAAAAGTAAAATTGCTGAGTAGCAACCATACGCTTTAATTCGTCGTTGTAAGAAATCTTTGCACGTAATAATTGAAAGAAATGAAAATTTATGCTATATCATTTTTATGCGATATCTTTAATCCCAAATCTGTTCCAGTGTGTGCGTGATTGCGAGCAGAGTAGTGTATTTTCATTAGCAGCTTCGCTGAAAGTTAGCGCGGATTAGCCGGGATTAGGCGCGTGATACTTGACTGATTTACTGGGCTGGGCAGGGCGGAGCGGGCTTCGAGAGTGTGTGATACGACTTGTAAGCAGGTGGGAGTAAGATCATTAGGGAGCTGAGGCAATTACGGATAAAATAAAGGGTATAAATAAGTGATGATATTTGATTACATGCGCCCAGAGAGTTTCACAAATTTGGAAAGTTCCTCCGAAAACCGAAACGTCAATTATTACAGAGTAGAATAAAACACAAATGTGCTATTTTATTTACAATTTTTTACCATCTGTGTAGCGTCATATCCAATCAACTATACGAAGCAAAATATGAACATTGTCTCGCAAATAACATGTATTAACCAGTTTAAACTGAAATCCATCCAAAAACTGATTTCAATAAATAAATATCATGTTCTTGACTGACAGCTTTCAGCGCCTCCTACATTATACATCAAAGAGTTTTCTTAGAAAAGCACCGTCTACAAGTTTTCCATTTGGTTATAATATTAAAAACGTGACGCAAATGAGATTCATATTAACAATGTTGATATGAAGCGTTTCAGAAACATTTGATGAAATATTAATCTAGCGTGTATCTATCTAGCTAAATAGGTTTGATGTTTGAAATATCTAAAAACGTATAATTGATTACTAAGCTATATAAAACATATGATTAAATAATTTTCTTTTGTTTTTAAAAAGAAGAAAACCAACCATTGTTTGACATTTGCTACCGCTTACAGTGTACCACGTTGACTTAAAATATACCATTTTAATTACTCAAATATGTTAAGTGATTTAAAACGGCTTTTTTAGAAAAATGAATTACGTAAATTCAGTAAGTAAAGAACAATAAATATTCGTCAAAAAGACAATGCGGTAAAAAAGTTGGTCCTTCAATCACTCCCAAAGCGGGCATCTATTCGATAATTCTCCAACTTTTGCAACCAAATCAAATTTTAGCTTCCAAACTTTGGACCCGTTTGATTTTATGGAAACGATATTTCGGATTTCGTTCGGAATAATCTGGGAAAAAGGTTGAATGAAGTTGAAATTTAATAATGTTGAAATACATAAAACACCTCACGATGATAATTGTATTCGATTTGGAGTCTAACTGCACAACGCTCAATGCAATTTTCGCTGCCTATCCCGCGAGTGATAATATTTTGCGACCAAATTAATGCAACTTATGATTTATTGTATGTTTTTTAGTTTTTTTTTTAAATAAAAGTCCTTTTTTAAACGTTTAATGTGCTTTGTTTTTTATCCATTGGTGTAACGCCGCCGTTTCATTAAAATAATTAAAACTCAATATGATGATGATGATGATGGTATGATTATGCACATGACACTCCACAAGACCAAGTATGTCACAGCCAGCCTCAACGGATGACCAGCGCTGATTGCTTCCAATAACCAGCATTATGCTGAGTTGTGGCTGGCTTAGGGCAGACTTACTTTTATACCTATTATATGTGTCTATGTATACCTACTAAACGTTTGTAAATCTGTCTTAATAAATGTAATTCTATTCTATAAGTACACAAGTTGTCTCAAACACATACCTTCCTGAAGGCGACCCTGAAGTTCTCCGACAAGAAGGCGTACAGCACCGGGTTGACGCAGCTGTTCATGTAGGCCAGCACATGCGACACGATCTGCGCCGTCACCGTGAAGTACGTGATGTTGTACGCGTCCAGCGCCTTCACTAGCAGAATGATCTGGAATAAGGAAAATGAAGGTTAAATTACACATGCGAAGAAAAACTAACCATACTAACTACTTCTAACTACAATATAAAAAGGGAGGCTCTTAGAAAATCTTTCAAAAAACATAGTCTAAGTGCTCCAGCACACTGCCCGTGCCCAGCATACAGCATACCATGCTGGATGGCAATGCAAATACGTTGAGCCAGAAAATGACCAGCATTTTGGTCACGCGTCGCGTCAACGAAGCGCTCCGAGAGGTTTTGGAAAATAGTTACACATTGATTTAATATTGTGCAGGAAGAAGATTGTATGTGTGTGTGTGTATGTGTGTTTGTTACTCCTTCACGAGCAAACGGCTGAACTGATTTGGATGACTGTGGGGAGATAGATTAGACCCTGGATTAAAACATTTGGCTATTTTTTATTATATTATGAAGTAGTGTTCTTTATTCTGTATTAAAGCAGGTAAAACCAGGTTAATTACATTTGTTTTAAAAAAAAACATTACTACGCTGCGATCATGTTTGCAGTTATGCTTTTTAACCGACTTCAAAATGCATAGGAGGTTAACCCGAAAAGTTACATCGCTTCATAAAATTAATGACTTTGCTGGTATGTTGATATTTTGTAATCTCTGTTTTTTTTGGTATGCAAGTTCTTAAGGGTCACGAATAATCCCGATAGTGACGTAGGCTTAATTTTATCCCGAAACAAAGGAGGCTGAATTGCAAGTCACTACTAATTATGGAAAAAAGCGTAATCTGCTAGGTTCCAGGTTTTATTGAAGAATCAATAAAACCTGGAACCTAGCAGATTACGCTATATTCTGTAGCTATTGTGTAGCACTGTTATAAGAATATAACAGTGCTACACAATATACAAATATCAAAACAAATCGACATAGACAAAAAAGACACTTTTTACATTTTTCTTCTTATTATCGAATAAGAGTGGCCAACTCTGGTGTCGAGAGTTTATCAAGCCACCCTAAGGGCCCCTGACATAGCTTAACGACTACCGTACTAGATAAACAGACGGGACCTACAATTTACATTAAATTATTATCTACTAGTGGGTGCTCGCGGCTTCGCTCGCATTAAGAAGTAAAACTTGCATCCCCTATTTCACCCCTTTAAAAGTGGCTTTTCCAAAAATCCTTTCTTAGCGGATGCCTACGTCATAACATCTACCTGCATGCCAAATTTCAGCCCGAATCGTCCGGTGGTTTGGGCTGTGCGTTGATAGATCACTATATCAGTCAGTCAGTCAATTAGTCAGTCAGTCACCTTTGAGTTTTATATATTTAGATTTACCTAATACAAAAACCACTGTGAGTTATTAACATTTTTCGCTCATTTCCAACTAAAGTTTATAATAAAAGGATCACTGGCTATGAACGATAGCTACTTTGTTAACGCTACAACAAACTTAAAATTCATCAACTGCAAAACTTGAGAAAATGATTAAAATACTTTTAGATTAAAAACTACTCCGTCAACCCCTGTTATAATTGAAAGTTAGTAAGTTTCCACTTCAATTTCAAAGTGAAAACGATTAGTATACGATCTATCAAAGTCAGAGTCGTATTCATGACTAATGTGTTTTGAGAGAGAATACATTAATTCTGAAATGGGTATTTCAGTATGAGTGTGAATTGCGACTTGAATTAATTGAGGATAGAATAGCAAGTTGGGTTCTAAGATGAATGTTCTGACTACTAAATGAAATAAAATACATAAATTAAAGCCGATTTTTTTCATTTCTTTAATCATATGGAAATTTATCCCATTGCAACATGTCAAATTAAAACCCACGTTTTTAAAAAAAGTGCTTAATAATGGCCAAAAGAAGAACCTGAGAAAGCTTACAATACAATGTAAAATTGTACATCAGCATTTACAAAAATGTGATTGAGAAGATACTGTTTCCATTAATAAACAATTAGCCAAATCATCATCATCATGCTAAAATGCTAAAGCAAAATGTATTGGTTCAACAAACCAACAATGTCTGTTTGTCTGTTTTACATCACAACTTCTAGTTCATATCTCTCAAAAAGTGTAAGCATAAATACGCAGCAAATAATAATTAACGCACTCTACGTTTTTATAGCTATAATATTAGAGTAACGTAATTAAAATGACGTTGTTCGAATGGCCGATCCGAACCCCATTAGCCTAACAATAATTCAGAAGCTGTGAATAATTCCCGACTTTAAACGTAAACACGTTAATGTAAACTGGAAAAAGTATAACACTGAAAAAATATTTAACATGGGTACATTATTTATGTCCACTAAAATGAACTTTAACGCAACGCCACAAGGGCTTGATTACAATATTGTTGTAAAGTATCAACTGTCAAAGGTTTTAAAGTAAGATTACAAAATGTAAACAGTATTGTTTTAAACCTATCCATCAGTTCAGATTCTTTGCGTAATATGTTATCACTAAAATATGTGCGGGGAGTTCGATGTGAATGTAATTTTATTTACATGATTTTGACATTACTAAACCATACAATTTAATTTATGTAGCAAAGATGGAAACAATAAACTGTGATCAATCTGAAAGATATTTTATGCTAATAAATCTGTCTTATTATGCTATCTTCATAACATTAGCTTACCGATTTTTCAAGCTTATTATTTACTAGGTGTGCCAGCGACTTCGTCCGCGTGGAATAGTTATTAACGGAAGCCCTCAAAGATGAATAATTTTCCCCATTTTTTCCACATTTTCCATGTTTCTTCGCTCCTATTAGTTGCAGCGTGATGTTATGTAGCCTTAAGCCTTCCCCGATAAATGATCTATTCAACACAAAAAGAATTTTTCAAATCGCAACAGTAGTTCCTGAGATTAGCGCGTTCAAACAAACAAACCGACTCTTCAGACTTATAATATTAGTACCTATAGATTTATTAAAGTTGTCACCAAGCGGAGCTCAAGCGTAGCGGTTTTTATAACAGACTTGTGGAAGGCCATGGCTTCACTCGCGTCTTTTTGGGAGAAAGAGTAGCCTGTGTGTCTCTCAGGACCCTATATCATAAAATGCAAAAGTACAACCTACATGATATTATTTGACTGCCCCGTTAGCTCAATTGGTTGGATCGATTCCCGCATGACAGAAGTAATTTTGAATATCAAAATTTGTAACTAATTATGTTAAGTCTGGTCGTTTCTATGTATAATAAGTATGTATTTATATAAAAGAAAATGAAGGTAAAAGTATATATGTGTTATATCCGTTGTCTAGTACCCATGATACAAGCGAAAGCTTAGTATGGGGCTAGAGAGCGCTGTGTTATATGTCCTATTAAAAAAATACTATTACCATCCCAATCACGATATACAATTATTTGCTCCATTGATGTGTGAAAAAAACAGACCGAAACACACTAAAGTGATATTTTAAACACTAGTGTGTATTCAAAATTCTCCGGGGATTTTCAATCAAATATAATCTAACACCTCGTCCTACTCATTTCGTTTGAAGAATATATCCCTGCCAGATTGGTTGCCTGGAAGAGATCGCTCTTAGCGATAAGGCCGCCAATTAAGATGCTGATTCTAATTTGTATGTTTTTTTTTGTATTGTTTCATTTGTGGTGTTTTAATAAAGTATTTATCCATCTATCTAATAACTTTATTTTCAGTCATACAAAGCAATCATAATGTCCAAAAAGCCACCTGACGGTCGTAAATGTTATCACATTCATACATGTGGCAGTGATTGTCGATCTCGGTAATAATGTTTTGCAACGGCTTGCTGGAAACAGAAACATGTGGCTGAATTGTTAATGTGATAGGTTTCAGGCGAGAGCAGATAATGTGCAGAGCAGATGGTATAGAAGCTTGAAGCTGTGTTGATATAATACACAATATAAAGCATAATACAGAGCGAAGAAATATTATTACTAAAATTGTGAACACTACCTTTCCGGTAAAACAAAGTCAAATTTTATCGAATAAAAATCTTCTCTGGTTTTACAGAGAGGGTCAAAAATCTTAAGATTGATGATGTTAGAAAAAATATGTTAAGGAATAATTAAAATCGATAATAAAACACATTTTAGCTTTTTTTTGTCTGTTTATCTACATATTTGTCTGTGTAATCAAACGCTTGTCACGCAATAACAGCTGAATGAATCATCATGATTTTTGGTATGTAGGTAGTATGAGGTCATAGGAGTGTCATAGTCTGTAATAGTAGTCTAATAATAGTGTGTCTATTTATCCTGAAATAATACAAATGAAGCCGTAGGCGTCCACTAGTTAAAATACATACGTGTATATTGCTACACAGAAATTGTAATTAGCTAACAATAGATAATTGAAAACTAATTAGTACCTAAAACAAATTATTAGTCCACTTCTTCTTCTTCTTATCGAATGAGAGTGGCCAACTCTGGTGTCAAGAGTTTTCAAACCAACCTAAGAGCCTCTGACATGGCTTAACGACTGCCGTAATATACAAACAGCCTATATTTATTAAAATATATCAGAATTTTAACTTATATATTTATAATTTAGACGTATAATAAAACTGAATGTCTTAACTTTAAAAATACAATTGATTAATTTCTAATTTAGACGCATATATTTTCACATTAACAAAATAATTGTATGTGTGAATACAAAGACTTCTACTGAGGTGGTTATAATTATTTTTTTAAATATATACCATGTTAATTTATACGGACCAATATCCGAATTAAATGATTTTAATTTATGTATTTTATTTTTTTTAAGTCTACTCCATTGAATGTTTTGTTCTCCCCGAGTACTGAATAAAATTATGTGGGCAGTGGTAATTTAACTTGGTTATGGCGTCATCTCGCCCACGCTGTGTTTAGGAATTAAATTAAAACTAGTGCTGTGTGCACAGTACACCGCGGTTAGATAAGGATTTGTATAGCAAATAAATACAATTATTGTAAACTCGCAAAGGATCATCTGTTATAACTAATCAAAACTAGTAAAACCTCTCTCTAGAGTCTTATTTCCTCGTGCCTGTGGATCGCGACTCCCCCGCAGAATTAATTCTTTAGGTGAGTTCTCTTGGGCCGATACATCGTGGTGGGCGCCCAGGTCCTTCCGCGGAAGACATATGTTCATGTTCTCGGATATAATTGTGATCCTAAAAATTGACGGTTTCCTCACGATGTTTTCCTTCACCGCTAAGCGAGTCCAAATCCAAGCATATGTCTATGGTATAGGGTCGGATTCGTACCACCTATCCTAAGTGCATTCGACTTGACTTTTTTTGTCTTTTAAAGGAATATATTAAATATAATGTCATCAAACGCTTCTTAAAAGCGGTTTCTGTTATATGGACACTTACCTAGATGTTTAGAATACTGGCAATTAAGACTTATTTGTAGTTCTTTCTACCAATGCTACTATACCTAGTAATACATATACACATATATATAGGTATACAAATTCAATAGTCCATGGATTGATTTCAATATAATATTCGTTGAAAAATAAAATCACGTAATTTTTTTATGTAGGGCTAAAAAGTAAGTCTGATTTATTTATTAAAAAACTGCATTAATCTGATCAAATAAAAGGATTGTATTGGATTTATTGACTTAACAGCTCGAAATGGCAGTATGCATACACATCTGTGCCTGAAATTACGTGGACTATTTTTATTCCACGGGACAGCAAGACTGATTTTTTTATATTTATTATTTTACTTCCTATTAGGTATTACAAATAAAAGTAAAGTTCATTTCGCTCACTTATCTCTCTCGATCACGTTGCGATTCTACAAAAACACTCGATTTGAAATAAATCCGCACATTTTAATATCTGTAAGCGGGATGTTTGCTCTAACATGTTTGCAAATTCCTGCATCTTCTTATTTTACTGTATGTGTGTAAAACTTTGGCTGAAAAATATTGAACATCGAGATTTCTCTATGTTTTATGATAATAAATGCAATAGTGAAGCCAAACATTTTGTTTTGCAATACCAGATACACTATTCGCTAACGGGATTCCTATTTAGATGAGTCAGTAATTGGAATTTTAATTATCATTAGTTAATTATAAATTCAGCCCATATCCAACCACAGCTGAGCATAGGCCTCTTTCTAACATACTATACAATGCGCTTATTAGTAAGCATTTACTATTATAATAGAGATAATAAGTATTTTCAATTACAAAATTCCATTTCTTATAAAATGATATTATCAAATACATACGTTCCAACTTAAACAGCACGGTTAAGTTACGAACAATAAATGTGAACTGTCCCATTGCAATAGAAACCAGTGCGTATAACTTCCAGCTCAATATATATTAGATCTAGTAGAGATCACGAGATAACACTGCAAGCGGATAAAAGTAAAATTAAAATATCCTGACTGGATTTATAGCTAACGTATTTATGTGGGACACAATTTTATAGATTTAGATGATAATGTAAGCAATTTCTATACATATTAAAAAAACTTGCTTTATTTAGATCGTTTTTAATATCTACAGGGTATATTTTATGTCTTGTTTACGACGCGTCGTAGTCTATATGAACGTCATTTATCTAATTACATTATAATTAATATACGAAGAACGTTTGGTTTTGAAGAAAGAATAAATTTATTTTAATATGCAGGACACAACAATAAAGATCTTTACATAGCAAAATTAAAAGAGACAAAATACAGTATAACACGTTTTTAAATGTACATGTGAGAAAGAAGATACATAGCAAGTGCTGCCACCTTGCGACTGTAGATGTAACGTGCACAGATTGTAGATAGACATTTATATGTGTTCCGGACTCGATAGGATATATTTATTGGCTACCTCCATATTTCCTATTTCCGGTTATGTGGCGACACAGATCCTATGAAATACAGGGTTATTTAATACTAGCTGTGCCTGCGACTTCGTCCGCGTAGAATAGTTATTTTGGGCATTAAATTCTTTGAATTTTGAAATGTTTTCGCAGCGAACGCAACGGAAGCCCTCAAAGACGAATAATTTTCCCCGTTTTTTCCACATTTTCCGTTGTTTCTTAGCTTCTATTAGTTGCAGCGTGATGTTATATAGCCTAAAGCCTTCCGCGATAAATGGTCTATTCAACACAAAAATAATTTTTCAATTCGCACCAGTAGTTGTTGAGATTAGCGCGTTCAAACAAACAAACAAACTCTTCAGCTTTATAATGTTAATATAGATTACTAATTATAATAAAAACGAAAGTTTTAATGTCATGTGATGGTATTTTTGATTATTTGTCACTTCTAACGGCTAAATTGTTGGGATGAAATTTGAATATGCAACTTAGACCCCGTATTGGTAGGTAATGATTTTGAAAATGTTAAATTTCATAATAAATTGAGCGCTTAAATATATGTATATTATAAAAACCTGTTTAAAACCGACTGTTTAATACTTCTTGGCAATAAACTCACTCTAATATGATAATAAATAAATAATGATATCTCAAGTAACCCAGTATACGTAGACGTGTCGAATACGATATACCGATTTCCGATGCGATCGGATAGTGATACTTTACTACCTAACTAGCTGTCGCATCCGGTTTCTCGCTTTATGCGGTAATACTGAACATAAATCGCGCATTCGATTTGCCATTGGTGGTTTATTTTAGTTAACAGGCATAGAATGTGCTTAATTTCACACATATATATAAGAATAGTTAAATTTTAACATCAAAAAATAAATTTGTGAATAGTTATCTTTAGAGTGAAAAAAAACCTATAGGTTTTATAGGAAAACAAATTAACAGCAAAAAAAACTGTATGAGTTCTTATGTGAGTATAAATACTTAAGGCCAGTATAAAGTATATGCCAATATCAAATTATCTGCGTAATTTGATTGAATAACATAAAGTTTAATAAATTAAAAAATACCGTTTTCAGCAGTATCTTTTACTCCTGAATATCATAATAAATTAAATTACAGTGAAAACGTTAACTACGCAAGATCTAAAACTCAATTTAAACCATTGTAACTTAATAATAGAAGCACCTGAAGTTTTCATTTATCGAAAAATTATTCAAAAGAGAAGATATTGCAATTTAGAGCTTTATTGAAACGTCGTGTAAATATATGTCTGCTTTTTGATTATTTGAACTGGGGTCGACTCGTAAAATTACAATTTTATGTGCTTGTACATATTTTCTGTATATTATAAGCGTTTTCACCAGATTTAATAAAGAAAGTAGTCAAGTTGGCCTATAAGGCAATATAGATTTGATGTTTTGAGATCTGATGTAATGTAGTAGGTATTATTAAAAGTTCGGTGGTTAAGATGCAATGTCATAATTTTATCTTTTTTTTTTTTAATTATCTGAATATTTTAACAACTGAAATCTAATGGAGACAAAAATCTTAACTATTACAATACTATATGGTTTTTGACAATAAACCTATATTTGAACCGAATCGCCCTTGGCTGAGTAAGTATTGAGTATATTTACCTAAGTTTAAAACATATACATAAAATTCATTAATTCATAAAAAACGTCACAATATTCAATACAACAATAATTTAAGAACATGTCCACACATAATAGATGTATAAATAGGTAGCTTGTATGTCACAATAATACTATAATAGTAGGTATAGATACATATGTAAGTATGTACTCAGAATCCATTTCGATATGCCCATCGTAATAACATATAGTTTATTAGAAAGATTCGGCTTATTACAAAGAGGCGCCATGTAATTACATCCAATCAAACGCTTGGTTTAATATTACATCGGCACTCGACTGAAAATGTCACTAAACGGCTTAATTCGCGTTAATTACTTAGTAATTACTATTGCTAATGTAAATTTAAGTAATTATACATATATATGTACGTTAGTATGTTTGTGATTGCGAAGAAATTTGATATCGAAAGTTTTCAGACCGCCCAATAAGCTTTTCGATGTATCTACCATGAAAAATAGCTAGAACCTGCAATCTGCAGATTTTCATGCCTCTTAATAAAAAGATAAAGATTTTATTTGTTAACACGCAAATGTGATACAATTTAGTGTTGCACTGCCTTCTACTGCAGGAGTGACTGTGTTGTAGAAGGCAGGGTCTTCTAGGTAATGTATGATCACCCATCTTAAAACTGACGGCAACAATACTTGCTTAACTTCGATAATCACAGTCAAAAACCTCAATCTGCTGATTCATGAGTATCTCTATAAATAAAACGCACCATTATACGTCTAAATTGCAAACCGTTTGAGCACACTAGAACGAAGTGCGTAAGTAATATATTTGAAATAGACTTCAATAGATATTTGTAGTCCAATCCACTTACCGCGAGTGTCCGACGGATACAGTAGGAAATGTATCAGAAAATACACTTACAATATCTTTTATATGCTGCCTTTTTATTTGAGAAAAATTTATATTTTCCATTTACGATGTCATAAGTGTAGTAATAAATTGAGTAAAATGGTTTCTTTTAATCAATTTCGGTCCCAATATTTTTATCTTATTTCGGCATAATTTTCTAACTTTGCCGGACTGTTAATATATGTAAGTATGTACTGAAATCTTCTTCTTCTTATCGAATAAGAGTTGTCAACTCTGGTGTCAAGAATTTATCAGCCACCCTGAGGGCCTCTGATATGGCTTAACAATTTTGTTGCCGTACTACGACAATCAGGGACCTACAATTTAACGTGAAATATAGTATGTAAATAAAAGTTAAATAAAGAAAATATATATTATGATCATAAGACAGAATCCTTTACTTGTAATAACCGGCTAGCACTTACGTCAGTAATCATGTCGATAATTTACAACTAAATTTAATCATGCCTTACGGGAACTATAATACAGTGACAATATTTTTTTTTTAGGTTACCTGTGCCTTTGATAAATATTATAAGAAAATAACTGATTGCACAATAAAAACATCCAGCTACAAACTAACAGTATACTGTTCCCATCTGGTTTGTTTATCGTAGGTAAGTTATTTAATTACGGCGCCACAGACTCTCGTCAGCTTACTGTAACTCCGCTCGCTGCAACCCACGCACGTACCAGATAAAACCTGCACTTTGACACTAGGTAACTGGATTATATATGCTTAGTTACTGTCAACGTATTCCGCTCATATTTGGTCCATGACCGTAATAATTTCTAGTACTAGTGGGTGATTGCGGCTTTGTTCGCATTAGGAAGTAAAACTTGAAATCCCCCCTTTAAAAGTGCCATTCCCATAAACCCTTTCTTAGCGGATGCCTACGTTTTATTTAACATCTACCTGCATGCCAAATTTGCACAAAAAAAAGCCTAGTACCTATGGCATACTCTATTTAATTGAAAAAAAAAAACTGAAAATTTTGCACAATACATGTTGGTAAAATTCTTTAGTACTTGAAACAGTTTCCCTATTTTCAACACTAACAAAATAGGATACGAACAATATTTATGAAAAAAGGATATTAACCAAGGATTTTCGTCCCTCTCTTATCAAAAACCTTTGTGGAAAAACATCTTAACTAACGGTAATTTAGTAATTCAGTAATTATTTATTCATCAAATCAATGCATAACGGTGTTTCTGAATTATTAAGTAAACCGGTTCTTTAAACTTAAGACCTACTTATTTTTCTCCCAAACGGTATTAAATGGCAACTGTAATCAACCAGTTCCCAAAAAATACATCTCAATAAACACATCTCCATTTATTTTCCCTGTAAATACTGTTAAAAACGTAGAAGCGGTCGGGTATAGCTTGTCATTATTTTAAAAGGCCGTAGAAAGGCTGACATAATCAATGCTGACCTCTTTTCTCGCCGGTTGGCCAGAATAGCTAGTCAAGTGTCGCCTCTTTTTAGCGGAGAAAACCTCTTTGGTTATTACGGAGCTGTGAATGTTGATGGTGGGTTTGAAAGGAGGTTGGGATTTGGGCTCGGAATAAATAGTAAATAGAAGATTTGAAATGATTTTACAGGACCGTTGAGTCCTATTTTTAGCGAGAAAAAAAATTCTTTGTTTATTTTTTTATAGCAGCATGAAAGAAAAACTCTTTGGTTAATATGAAGCAGTGAATGTTAGGGTTGTACTTGTATTGTAAGGGTATTGGAGTTTGAATGCAAAATGTATGAATAGAAGATTAGATGTTACTTTTGGAACAAATGAATGACTTTCTGAAGATCGAACAATATTTAACTCAGGTTAAAAAAAAACGGTTCGTTACTTTTTAGAACCATCTGGACTGGACAAAACAAGTATTTATACTATCTATTTACAACTTACTTTAAAAATACTACACATATGTCACTAAGAAGAACATATCATTTCATGTCAAGTATAGCTACAAGTACAAGCAAGTACTTTTAATTATTTCCGGTTTCCTTACAAGCTCCGGCATCGTATGTGAAAGGTCCCAAAGTTGGCTGTCCTTCCGCGAAGGGGCTTGTCGAGGGTTTCAGATGGAGAGACAATTTCGTAGACACCTAACTTGCTTCGTGTGTATAATTTTTTTACGAATTAAATGTTAACGCATATAATTGAGATTTCAGCGCTGTCATTACTTGAATTTTATAGCTTACTAGCGGCGCTCCACGGTTTCTTTTGCCCTAATTTAGGATGAAAGAAGCCTATTTGTTGATCTAAGATCGAATTTACATCATGTATTAAAACTGGTTCTAATCGATCAATATATCAAGTTCCATCCAAACTGGTTCAGTCGGCGTGCAGTAGGGCTAGCATGGCACCGGTACTAATAGTGTTTACACCATTTTATCCACCTGTCATCATACACCAAGTGGATAAAATGGGGAAAGACTATTAGTAGTATTAGTTCAGAAGTAACAAATAGGTACTCACGCACACTTACGTACCGTCTGTACCGTCTGTAGTCGGATAATTTAATATAACACTTGTTTTACATTTTTGAAATTATAATAATGAGGAGTCTTTTAGGTACTTTATAAAGGTTGTAGGAGGATAAAGTTGTCAATTGATGAATGGTCGCTTTTTGGGATGCGTAGGTACTTTTCAAATACCCTACTTGAAAATACGCATACGTTATTCAATGACTGGCGAATACTGAATGTTTGACTGATGACTTGTTGGTAGGAACATTTTAATTAAGGATTACGGTAAAAATGTGGTGAGGTTTGAAATTGGTTTTGAATTGATGTTTTTTTTGTTATTTGTTTATCAATGGTTAAAGGTAAATTAACTTTAACTAACAAGTAGTTAAATAGGCTTTATTACTTTACATAATCAGCTGTAGTTTGAAGCTTACTCATAAGGTTTTAGAACTAAATTTGAATGTATTGAAATATTCTTTCAAAGATATGGTTGCCACTAGGATTAACGAACACTCAGAAAATTACCCACAAAACATCAAACAAACAAAAGACAAAAACCAGACCTCACTTAACCCATTACATACAAACAGAAAAACATACAAAAACAGCAACACCGTCACAAGCCAGCCGCCATAGATCATGGAAGCCATTCGCGGAATGGGTGTAATATTATGTGATTACCACCATTAGAAGCATGGCGACAGATTTGCGACCGGCCGAAATAGAACGCGGATTTCTCCTTCATAACACTCTGATATTATAAAAGCATTTTACTGGATTACTGGTAGAGAAAGCCAGCTTGTCAAGGTTGGGCTTAACAAATTTATAGCCTTAACTTTTGTATTACTTGCTTTTGAAAATATGCGAAAATAATGCTTTGTAAGTAAACCAATTTTGAGTATGTATCGATTATTATTTTCGTAAAGTGTCATGTGTAACTTATTAACCTATGTACGTAACATGATGAGTGTATATTTTAGTTCTTCTACAATTAAGACGTTTCTTTATGAAATCTAATTACAATATAAACAAGTTTTGTGCCAAAACTAATAAGACGTTTGGACGTCCCCTTTGTAGTATATTTCTAAGAGTGTCCATGTCTTGATCACTATCGCGAGACATATGTAGTTTTCAAATCTACTTTATATACCTTCCTATTAACAATATATAGATGTGTGTATGATGAGCATCGTTAGTCATATCGCGATATATTTGCGACGTAATGACGTCATTCCTCTGCAAATGGGGCGCGGATTTTTCCATACACTTGACTAGAAATACAGGTGGACAAAATATGAATAGGGGGGCGTTTGTTGTACTAGTATCCGTTTTTTATCTTTTTCCTGACAAACTAATATGATCACTAAAATTAGAAAATAAGTTCAGTATAAAATACTTAAAAATACGTATGTTGCCTACCATATTAAATTTATTTAAATAATTATTTATAATATCTATATTATTAAAATCATAATATACCGTACCGTTAACAGCAATAATTTATTTACTTGCCATAGTTATTTGTTGGTTGTTAATTGCGTACCTTCCTTTCCATACCTTCTATGAAAAATCTATACTTAATATTATAAAGCTGAAGAGTTTGTTTGTTTGAACGCGCTAATCTCAGGAACTACTGGTGCGAATTGAAAAATTATTTTTGTGTTGAATAGACCATTTATCGAGGAAGGCTTTAGGCTATATAACATCACGCTGCAACTAATAGGATGGAAAATGTGGAATAAACGGGGAAAATTATTCATCTTTGAGGGCTTCCGTTGCGTGCGCTGCGAAAACGGTTCAAAATTCATAGGATTATTTCTTAAAATAACTATTCCACGCCTACGAAGTTGCAGGCACAGCTAGTATATTATAAAAATAGAGATAACACAAAGACAAATCCGGTTAAAACTCATTTAATAAAAAAGAAAAACATCGACCTAAAAGTTTTCGATAGCCAGAACCAGATTATGCGTAAAGCAAACTAAAGTGTTACTAAGAGGTAAAACATTATGGATTAGGTTTTATATATAGGTACATAGAGTTCATCAGCTCTTCTGTTTTTAGGTACGCACAGCGATTTTACTTTTTTAGTTGCTGGTAAAAATGACAAAGATAAATAGCTGATTTTGATTTCATTGCGCTTATACACATGAAATTTATTAAATTACTTTATGACAGACTTTAAAGCTTCCAAACCACCAAAGTGGCTCTTAATATATTATAGGCACTGGCATACTAAACATGCATCCACAAATTCTCTAATAAAATTACTTTTAGCAATCTTGTGTTGTTAATACAACGTAAAGAAAGTGCTCATGTAAGTGCCTCTTTTTTGGTGAATCATCAGGCCGCATCGACATTTTCAGATTGTTTATTAGTAGATAGAAAAATGACAAAGTACATATTAGCTATCATTAAAACAGACAAACAGACCAATAGTAGCACCGTATACCTAAATGGGTCCCACCGGAGCACCTCAGTTCGGAGGCAATCTAAGTACTTTATTTAATTTAAGTTGTTGTGCCGCCAAAAGTAAAACTGGTTTATTGTAAAACAGGGATTAGATTAAATCCAGTTTAGGCCGAAAAGTCTCAGCTTTAGCGAATGTAATAAGGTTAATTTTTATTTTGCGCTTTCCGTGGTTTTACAATGTTTCATCATGTAAGTCGGATAAGTAGAGTTTGAAATTTCATTTTATTTTGAGCACAATTAGGTTTATGGAGGATTTATATGGATTTTTTTACTACGTTGTGTTTTGTTACATGGGCATACTAACAGTAAAACAATAGAAGCTTCTGCAAAAAGATTATAACACGAACGTCATAGCAAACTAGATAGATATCATCGTAAAAGGTATACAACTAAATGAATGTTTACTCACCTGTATAGGACACCAGCACACAGCGAACACCACCACCACGACGACCACCATCCTGGTGACCTTCTTCCTCCCCCTCCTGCTCTCGGCCGACACCCTCCCCCCCGGCGCTGACTTCCACAGCCTGGTCAGCATGCACATGTACAGCACGCTGATCAGCGCCAGAGGAATCACGTACGAAGACAGGAAGAACGACATCTGGAAGCCAAGCTTGCTGTATCCCTGCTCTTCCAAGAACACGCATGAAGAGTGATTCCTATGGTAGTAGGAGTACTCCCTCTCCCCGTGGCAGATACCCACTGGTATCGCTGTAGTTAATATCACAACCCATATACATCCTATTGCTAAAAGCGCGTTCTTCTCCGTCCGTATCGACATAGACGCTATAGGATGCACTACAGCCATAAACCTGTCTAAGGACATTAGGACTAGCGTGTAAACTGACGCGTGCGCCGTCACAACAATGAAGTACTGGACCACTTTGCACCACCAGTCTCCGAACGGCCATCTTGGCATCACATAGTCAGTCGCCGTGAAAGGTACGCAGAAGATCACAAAGAGTAGGTCGGCTACAGCTAGATTTATTATAAGAAGATTGGTTGTGGATCGCATGCCAGGGTTGGCCGCCACTACGAGAACGACTAAGGCATTTCCGACAAGTCCGACAATGCCGATGAATCCGAAGAAGATAGGGACGACTCTCGAGACGACTTTTTCTAGAAGTTCTCCGCTTTCGAAGTCGTTGGTGTAGTTGCAGTCGGCGAAGTTTGCGATCTCGTCGGTGATGTTGAGGCATATATTGTAGAACTCGTCGTCCGTGGACACCATCTTGAAGTGGCTAGTGGAGCGGCATCGGGGAGAGGGGGCTACCTGGAACAAACAGAGTAAGAAACGTAAATATTTTATTCATTATTATGTACTATAGCGGCTTTATACTCTAGTAGGTCTTGACGTACCTAATTTATTTATAATTTTATTTCAGTATATAAAAAAAATTGTTTAATAAGTACGGCTTATTGATGAATCTTAAAGAAAGAAGAGTGGTTATATTATGTACTCAATCAATACACATAGCTAAGGTACATATTATGTTTCTAGCAAAAACACGCTACCACATTTAAAAAATACTAATATTTATTTTCTTTTCACGTCTAAATACCGAAATTGATACTTTTGACGAACAAAATTAATAATGAAAATACGATAACGTTGCGAGAGGGAAATGATATATCACTGAAACGGCGCGGCTGCGGCGTTCTGCTGCGAAAATAATTGATTGATTTATAGACAAAAACTGAAATATCTAAAGCTTTTCTTAGTATTTTTAAATCATATTTGGCTTCCGTATTCGACTGAGGTACGCCAAGTGACTAATGTGTTTACTATTACTAAAGTTAGCTGCGGTCTTGCGAGTACAACGGTTTTTTGGATCATATAGCATTTTGTTATATAGGAGATGGTTGCTATCGTAGAAAGATTGTATTAGAATAACCTACACATAAAAAATCCCTTGTTTAATAATTAAAATCAATATACCTTTTGTTTGTTCTTTTGGAGTTTATAATATTTTTCTAGAGTAAAGGATTAATAAGATATCTGTGGAAAGTAATTAAAAGTTGTCGAACAGAAATTTATGAAAAACTTTCTTTTTACTGAACGTTTTATGACCGACGGCACGTGTAAGGAGTTTTCTAATAATATTTGACCTCCATGGCTACATTTTTTTATCTATATGTTATTTCATATTATGAGAGAAAGAGAGTGATAAAATGAAAATCCTTGCATATTATTAATTTGTAGTTTTATATACCTAGTTTATGGAAGAAATATGTTTTTTGAAATAACACCGTGCAAAGCAAAACCAAAACATACAGGATGGTTTGCAAAAAGATATGATTTTTCCAACAAATAGTAAATCGTACACAATGTTATATCGAGATATCAAAAACTTCCAGCAATGAATATAAATTCTTCAATAGTGTGCCCCGATGCAGGAATGTAAATAAAATAAAAATAAAAATAGCCTTTATTTTCTACTACTCAGTAAAGTATGACACAGATATTATTATACTTAACTTAACTTTACAATTTTTATTTTTTAATGCAGGAATGTATCTCAATGAAAATAGAAGGTTATCAAACTCGAGCAACTGAATATCTTCTCCAAAAATCACCCCAAATTTTATGAACGCGGGACTACAAATTCAAATGAAGAAAACATTTATAAGTCACGGCGGGGTTCATTTCGTCATCATTTTCCCATTGAACGAGGAAGACGGAGCCAATTTTGATCTATTGAAGCCGACAGGTATATATACCCACCTATACAGTATTATACAATAGGTCGCTTCGCAATCAACCAATGGAATTGTGTTTGACAAACCAATAAGAGCATTTCAAATTGGTCAATAAGAATTCCAAATTCAAGCATTATTAGGGTGATTTATTCATCGAGATTCGTGATGAGTTCGCTAGATGTCAGTAATATCAGTTTAGAGATAGATGTAAAATTGTGGGTAAACATTTTTACCAATTATTGATAGAGCTAATTCGAATTTCATGCAATTTGCAGATAATCGAGTAGGTAATAAATTATGTGAGACAATGTACCAACAAAAATAAATTTACTAAGAATTTGAAATTAAGTCCTTATGAGAGTGTTAATTTGAAAGAATTTCTCTTGCCATCCAGCGCGGTAATGCTGCCGGTGTTCAGGGAACATGCACGGGGAGCAACTGCGGGTATTAATTAAAACTAAATTAATAGTTTTCTTTTTATTTTCTTTATCCTACGCAATTTAATTTAATTTTTATAATATTTATATTATATTAGATGAATTAAGCATTAAATTGCACTGGCTTTAGCCAGTCTGTATTCTACTAGGCCGATACCTGGATAGTGTTGAGTATCCTGCGAGTATCAAAGCTTTAATTATTGAATGTTACGCAATCAGAATAAAACGACAGATTATGAAGCAGTAGATATATTTAATTACAATTACAATACAATAAATCATTATTGTATTGTACAGTTATGATTAGGTAATTGGTATTTATTGATCACTTTACTTCAAAAAAAGTAATTATTAAATTAGTGCAAAGAATTGATTGAAACAGGGCCAGAAAGGAAGATGCCTTTACTCGCTTCTGGGTGCCCTGTTACGTGACTTCGTCGATCTCTATCGTATTTTGGGCATCGTATTTATTTTTGCAAACTACTTCTACAGATTTATAAATTATAGCTGTTACCCACGACTTGAACCGTTTTCGCAGCGCACGCAACAGAAGCCCTCGAAGATGAATATTTTCCCCCGTTTTTTCCACATTTTCCATTGTTTTTTCGCTCCTATTAGTTGCAGCGTCATGTTCTATAGCCTAAAGCCTTCCTCGATAAATGGTTTATACAACACAAAAATATTTTTTCAATTCGCACCAGTAGTTCCTGAGATTAGCGCGTTCAAACCAACAAACTCTTCAGCTTTATAATATTAGTATAGATTATTTATTAATACATACCAATCAAGGTCTACATTCAATGTTTAATAAACAATGTAAAAAAAAGGAATATTTTTAAAATTCAGAAAATAAAGGCTATTTTATTTATTTTATATTGTAAAATCTATTATAGGGTTGGCAAAACTGAAAAACATTGGATAAAGTAATTGTTAGCTTATTTTTTTGTTTATAATTGGTAATTGTGCCAAAATTCTTGAAATTGTACCTCAGATTTTTTTGTTGCGTTTGATGCATTCTAGTAACAAAATTATCGATATAACTCGAGTGTAGTAACACTACATTAAAAACCTATTTAGATTACTAGGCCTTATGAGTTATTTTATGATTGTGTTAAAATTAAATAATTTCTTCTAATAGCGATGCCCTTGACTGTGGAGTCATTCTTCTGGAGTTTCGGCTAATTTCTTGACAACTTTATGCGACGTGACGCTTACATTCTGTGTAATAGTAATAGACGTTTTACTCAATGGAGTTTTTAGCACTACTAAAAACTATATTGAGTAAAACATCTGTGCATCCCCACTCTGCAGCATCACAGGTATGAGTCTGAATGGGACTATTTCCGAAGGTAAACACAAGCGTAATTGTTTGCGTAATAAAGCTAAATCTGGGCGAATGCTGTCGAGCGCCATTGTGCTGATGATCGATTGTTGCTTTCATACGTTTCTGTTTTAATTAAATCAGCATCCTGGCTTTTTAGTTATCCTTCTTTGAAGTTATGACTATCTGTACGAACTTAAATTATTATGATACTACTAAATTAAAATATTTAACTTTTACTGATTTCTCAGATTCATATGTTTGTTTCCACCTTCCATTAGGTATCCAGAATTTTGGCAATATTTTAAACCCGTTACTATGGTTAAAATTATCTAATGTATGGTAGTTTTGTACTAAATATAGAATTATTTTGTATAAAGACATTAATTCGTTCAGTTGTTTTGCCTACATTTTATATATTCGTTATAGGTACCGTACCAACTGAACACCACATTCGATTATGTTTGAAGATTCCACAAAACCTTTTCTTTTTACGAAAAGTCAAGGTTCATTCTAAATACGATAGAATAGATAAGCAGTTAATTAAAGTTATCTTTCTTTTAATCTTTTTCCTGTCCCGGAAGCTCGTAGTGAACTGACTTCCGGGATTAAAAGAGATTGATCGTCGGCTCATATTTCATCCGTCAGCTCATATTTTTGTATCAGTTATTTTGTATTCTTTTGTCAATGTTTTGGTTTATGTAGGGCGTCGGTGTTTTGAAATTTATTTGTGTGTAACGTGGGAATGCAGTGGTCAGATTAAAAAAAAAACAACTCTTCACGTAATATAGTGATACAAATAACTTTATAAAACTCCTTACTTTTTACGTGCCGGTCACTTTATGAATCAGTGAGATTTTCTCGATACTTAATTCAATTTATAAAAAATCAGATTTACTTAACCATAATGAAAATTAACTTCATGTTTCACACTAGCCCGGCAATTTAAGTCCAGTTGCTTGAAAGAGATCACTCTATGCGATAAGGCCACCCAAAGTACCTGGTTTAGTTTATGTATATTTTTTCTGGTGTACAATAAAGTTATATCGTATTGTAATGTTTTCTCGGCAGCCTATTTTGCACAAATCAGTTGAGACCGTTAACACGTGTAACAGTAAGTAGTGAAGTACCGTAGAGGGTTTTAAGGCATATTCGTCGTTTACCCACGTCACGGGGTAAAGGGCAGGCGGGTTGAGTGTAGGGTGCCACTCGACAATGTGGGGCTAAATCCGACAAACGGGCGTGTAAAGACATGCTGGCTTTACAGAGTGGTGGTAAAAATGTTAGTTAAGATATTTGTTCAATGTGATGTTATAAATAAGTTTTCTCTCTCTTTAAGTCGTATTTCTTTTTCACTGATGGTTGTGACTCCCCCGCAGAATTAATTAGTTCTCTTTGGCAGATAAGTAAGAAACCAAAACCTTACTCTAAATGGAGAAAGGTTTTAGTTTCGTCAATTTTGTTATATAAATGTTTATTGTTCGTGGTTTGATAATACATCTAGATGTAAGAAGTTGATAAAATTTGTATGCATCAATGTGGATATTTTGCTAAATTATTAGAAAATTTACGTAGATTTAAGTGATTGTAATTTGTATAGGTACGATTGTAGCGTGTTCCGCACACAATCTTACTTACTTGATCGAAAAGTGTTAAGACTGAACTTCATCAAACTAAAAAGACTGTATCAGAAACTACCTTTGAACCTTAAGCTTTTAGAAGCTTTACAGAAATGCCAGCAATTTTATTTTTCCAATAAAATTGTGTCACACAGGGCTGCGTCAATAATACTAGTATCGTTTCTGCGTTGAAAAAGGATTTACTCGTTTGAATCCACTCTGTATGAAAGCATTTTATTTTTAGTCACTTTGTATGGCCGCCGCTCACTGCCGGGTAAAGGTTTTTTGCATTTACGGGTTTTTGATGCGATGCTAGTGGACTATGAAACTTGCGAGATTTGTTTTTCATTCTTTATGTTGCAAGAACTTTGGCTTTGCTTGGCTCGATGATTTGTCCGTTTCAGATAAATTTAAATTTAGATATTGGAAGAATATTTTTCAGCCAATTAACATACTTACCTAGTTTCAGAACGTAACAAGAGATTAGTAAAGTACTAGCAAACTGTGGATCTAACAAAATATTTTTTGTGTGTATGTATCAAGCCCAAATACATATTAGACCAATATAACGAGTTCAAAAACTATTACTCAACTAAATATAACTCAGTATGTTGATATTTCCAAACCCATCGAATTTACTTTCCAAAGTTATTATTTTCAGAACTAATATTAATTTGCGGAACTCGTTAGAAAGGTCATTCAGGAAATGTCAGGAAAATACTGGCAATAGTGGGAATGTTGTGTTTATTTTGGGACTATAGGTATGTAACTTTCATAGTTCAAGAAAAAAAAACCTCATTAATGTTTAATACGAACAGTGTGAAGTGCTTTTTAAAAAGGATTTACGTTCCATGTGACTGAAACTTCCTGTTTTAAAATGAAGTTAGCTTTCGAAACACTCAAGAACATTTTTATTACTTTCTAAAATATTGATAACTCTTTATACATTTTACATACTCAAATAGTTACAGTCAGGTCGAATTGATAAACGTTATAATAATTTTGGTAAAAATACAACATACAAAAAAATTAACAAAACAGCCAAGAAGTAACATTTAGGCAAGCACCTATTATTAATAAATTTTTTTCAAGGAATGGGTTTGCACTTGACCGTAATTTGCCTGATGCTAAGCAAAATGTAAGTAATATAATAATTATGTTTCTACTTATGTAGTAGCTGAAGTCCTAATTTACCTTCCTAATACCTAGTCCGTAAATGACGGACTCCGAAGTTCATTGTATGTTCGCAGATTATCCTGCCCTTGGCTTGGTTCGGTTATTACCCATAAACCCATTTCCAATATTCTCATATATGGACCTACTCCATTAAGGACATGTCTTATTGTATGTATATGTATGTACTTTTAGAAAAACCCGAACCCGAACCGGCTTTGCGCTTAGGTTGACTTTTATTATGAAAGGTAGGTTGTATTAAAAAATTGACTGACATCAACCCTAGTCAGTTCGCATTTCGCAACGGTCGTGAGTGGACGCGCGCCGCTCATCGAGTTTATCTACCTCCTTTTATTTTTGTGATCGCGAGTCGCAGATAGGGAGTTTACTGTTTTACAGCTATTTATTTCACAATTGTACGTCGCATTATATCAAGTATATATATCGGATTGTGATTGTGCTTCATAAACAAATCTTCGATTAGATAATAAATTCTTCCGTGCAAAATAAGTCGCTGCTGGTGTGTTGTGTGTCAACATGCCCTTTCAGCACTCACCCCCGCCTTCGGTAGCAATGCTCGCGTCAGATGAATGCCTTTCGCGCACTCTTTCGGACTCCAATTTACATCAAATGGCACAAGAAGAAAAGAAGAGAAAAGTTCCCAAACGTAAAATGCGGCACCAACCGAAAGTACCGTCCGAACTCAGCGGCGATGACCTTCAGGAGCATTTTAGTGACATGAAAGAACTTATTATGTCTCTTAGACAAGACCAGTCGGCTGCACTTCTTACCTTAACTAAGGATGTACAAGAAATCAAGGCCGCTAAACAGGAGCACTCTGAGATTTTAAGTAAGTTAGCTTCGGACGTCCAGGAAGTTAAATTGCAAAATAGCATAATAAAAACAACCAACGAGGAACTCCAAGTAACTATGTCCAAAGTATCGGCAAGCTGTGAGGATATGAAGGTGAAAATAGAAGTCCTACAAAGGGAAAAGGACGAATGTGTCCAAAAGATTCAAGTTCTAGAGGACGCCCTCCAGGACCTCGCGCGTTCTTCCCGCCCTTCCACTATTGAAATTAAAAATGTTCCCGCCTCAACAGATGAATGCACAAATACCTTGATTGAAATAGTGATTAAGATCGGCAAGCTGACTCATATCGACATCAAGCCATCAGATATTCGTGACGCGTACCGTCTTCCAGGAAAACCTGGATCTGTTCGACCAATTATTATAGACCTCTGCTCCGTTTTACTAAAGAAACAATTTCTCACTGCTGTCAAAACTTTTAATAAACTCAAATCTACCCAGGAAAAATTAAACTCAGGGCACCTAAACCATAAAGGTAAACATGAACCTATCTATGTAACCGAGTATCTGCCCGGGTCGGCAAGGAGGCTTTTCTTCCTTGCACGGGAATATTCTAAGTTGAACAATTTTAAATTTTGCTGGGTAAAAGAAGGTAGAATTTTGCTTCAAAAATCAGAGGATTCAAAGGCGATTATTATTCGTGACGAAAACATGTTGAAACATATTAAACAGGACTGACTATATGAATATCTAATTAATACTTCATATTGTATTAAAATAAGCCTGCAGCTACAATATAAATATTTCATATTTACACAAACCACACAATCATTCACACCGCCAAAATTCACACACAGTATACTTTACAAAACAGTACATTGGCTACATCGCTACGCGTCAATACATTGCATCGTAAATATCATCATAAATAAAACAACTTTTTATCCCGCGTTGGAGTATATTGCTCACGGGGATTTAAACATGAAAACTGATTTTGGATGATGATGACTGATATCGATAATATTGGTAATGATATTGACGCAATCGGTGTATCTTCTTCTCAGGTATGTTTTCCGGAGGAGTGTTTTCAGTACATTAACTTGGATAGAAAATCTTTAAAGGTGTTTCATTTAAACATTCGTAGTATTATAGCTAACTTCAAATATCTGGAACCTTTATTATCATCTCTTAAATTTTCATGTGATATAATTGCTTTATCGGAATGCTACTTGCAAAGTGCTCCCGCACTGCCAAACATAGAAGGGTATGTACCTTACAAAACAAACAAACTATACAACAGAAACGACGGAGTGGTTATTTATATTAAGGAAGACATACAGTGCACGGTTTTGGAACCAAATCTCAACGAAGGTACTGGTTTAGTATGTCAAATTGGGAAACATATAGCCGTGATTGCTATTTATAGGCCTTGCTGTTTTGACAATGCTACAATATTTCTAGATAGTTTTGATCTATTGTTGAAATCATTAGCTTCTTTTCAGAACATATGTGTTGTAGGTGATGTTAATATTGACATAAAGCCCGGAAACATAAGTAGATTCTCTGACGATTACCTAATGATTAATTCAACTCATGGATTACTACCTGCTTACTATTTACCTACTAGAGAAAAAAACTGCCTAGATCATATTTTGTTAAAAACCAAACACGAAGCAGTGACTTCGGTCATCAAAACTATTATCACCGACCATTTTCCAGCAGTTTTATGTTTGTACGGCAACCATGGAGGACAATTAAAATTAAATAAAATCCGAACACACATAGACTATAACATGGTCGTGACAGAACTTAATAAAATAGATTTGACTGATATCATGACATATTCTAATGCAAACTACGCAATGTCCTATTTAATTAATATTATTAGAGAATTAGTAACCAAATATACCAAAATTGCTCATATAAAAAATAAAACTAGGATTCTGAAGCCTTGGATCACAAACGGCTTACTACGCTGCATACGAAACCGCGATCGCTTACATATGAAAGCCCGCCAAGATCCAGACAACTTAATAACAAAGATCACATATTCTAGGTATAGAAACTTCCTTACTAACCTGACTCGAAAATTAAAACAAGAATATGAACAGGGGGAGTTTCGTAAAGCAAAAAATAACCCGAAAAATACTTGGAAGGTAATACGTAACATAACCCACTTAAAACAGACTAAACAACAACCTAACGAGCTTCTCTCAAATAAATCCACCCCAGTGAGATCTGCTGACTATGTAAATCAATTCTTTGCAAATGTAGGCCAAAATTATGCTAGAAAGATTATTAAGCCAAATTACATAGTCAATTATAAAAAGTCAGTAAATAGGACACCTAAAAACTCTTTTGTCTTACTAGAAACCGATGAATCCGAGGTTGAAAACTTGATCTTAGGACTGCGCGATGATTGTGCCGTAGGATGGGATGGTATATCTGCCAAGATATTAAAGCTAGCCCGTCACAAACTGATCCCTGTCCTAGTACATATTTTCAATCTCTCCTTATCAACTGGAGTTTTCCCTAAAGTACTTAAAAAGGCGCTTGTACATCCAATTCACAAATCAGGAGACAAAAACGATGTTAACAACTATCGTCCCATATCTGTCCTACCATCTTTGTCAAAAATCTTGGAGAATATACTAAATAAAAGACTAGTAAAATATCTGGAAATAAATAATATTATTGCTGATAATCAGTACGGTTTCCGTAAGAGCAAATCGACCGAAGATGCGGTAAACGCATTGATTAATATTTTAGTAGAAAAACTAGATAAAAAAACAAAAGTTTGGCAATTTTCTTAGATATGTCAAAAGCTTTTGACACCGTTTCAATATGTCAGCTACTATCTAAGATGGAGAATTTGGGCGTAAGAGGCATAGCATTAAACATTTTTCAAGATTATCTTGCAGATCGAACGCAAGTTGTCAAAATTGGATCTGTTTTAAGTCAAGAAGAGTCTCTTAATTACGGAGTACCCCAGGGAAGTATTTTAGGCCCTACTCTTTTCCAAATCTATATAAATGAGCTCTGTGACCTCTCACTTCAAAATTGCTTTATTTCCTGTTATTGTGACGACACAGCCTTACTTATACACGGCTCAACATGGTCAGAGGTCAAAAAATATGCTGAAATTAATATGAGGGTAGTTATGGCGTGGCTAGCAGACAATCTTTTAACTCTTAATATTGTTAAGACTAAATATGTTACTTTTTCGCTCGTTTCCGAAACCCAGCCGTCGCAAACCTTTAACATCAAAGCCCACATGTGCTCAGACTTAGGCACTGTTTGCGCCTGCTCGGAACTAACTAAAACAAATACCTTTAAATACCTAGGCGTCCATATCGACGATCTACTAAAGTGGCATACACAAATAGACATTTTAACCGGTAGGATGCGCAAGCTAATCTATGTATTTAAGATGCTTAGAGCATCGGCCGATTTAGAGACCCTTAAATTGGTATATTTTTCACTGGGCGAATCTATTCTACGCTACTGCGTGACAGTCTGGGGAGGAGCTCTTAAGACGAAAATGATGCAACTTGAGGTTTCACAACGCGTAGTTTTGAAAGTCATGACTAAGAAACATTTTCGGTTTCCGACCGACCAACTGTATAAAGAATGTCAGGTTCTAAGTGTCCGTAAAATCTTCATATTGCAAACAATCTTGAGAGCACATTCTTTGACAGTATACGACGCCAAACGATATGATGATAGAAGATCTGATCGAATATTTAAAGTGACTAAACATAACACAGCTTTTTTCAAGCGTTTTTATCCTTTTTTAGGCCCTTTTCTTTACAATACAGTGAATAAACAAATTCACATATATCCCTTGTCCAAACACAAATGCAAGGAAACGATTAAAAAATAGCTCATTAAACTAAATTATTCATCGACCGAAAAAATGTTCCAATTAGTAAAATAAGAAGAAACAGGTTAAAAGTATTTATACATTTTTAACATCTCACAATGACTAACTGAGATAAAGTTTATGTACTGTTTTCCATATCCCTTCATTCAAACATGTCACCTTTCAGACACAATACTCACACATTCATTTACAGCCACGCACACACACACACAAACTAGATTCAAACCGCGCTTGCGCGATTATTTTTAGCTGCTATTTGTATTATGTATTCTGTGCTGCTATCGAATAT
The DNA here is from genome assembly GCA_927399415.1 of Macaria notata. Lineage (NCBI taxonomy): Eukaryota > Metazoa > Arthropoda > Insecta > Lepidoptera > Geometridae > Macaria > Macaria notata. Next base: position 6,594,174 of record OV656725.1, on the reverse strand, counting down.
AGAACTTTGGTTATGTATACATGTAAAACTGTTTAATTTTGTTGCTTAATAACTGTTTACTTATTATGTCTATTTTTATTTTTCTATAAGTACTTAACTAAAAGATGTAATCATAAAAGCTAGTAATTGATAATAATAGTTTGTAATAGATAGGTATAACATGTAAGTTCACTCCGACCAAACCTAATTTCATATATAATTTTAGATTTAAGAAGCTAACCGACATTCAATGATAGGTAACTTAACCTTTTAGAATGTCGTATACTTGCGTAGGTAATATTTCCAAATGTAGTGCATTGCAGGCTCATTGCTTTCGCGAGAAGTCCCCGTGGCTAGAAATACAAGCAGTTTGCTTAGTTCTGCCGCGGTGGCTGATTGGGGGAGTGGTGCGACTGTAGGTACTACAATGGCCTACCCATTTTAAAATAATTTTTGTTTTTTATTATTAGCGTTATGCCTACCTTCTAGAATCGTTTGCTGGAATTTGTTCTTGTCGTGGAATGGATGTGTATGTATGTATATATATATGTTTATATATGTATGTATGTGTGTCTATTCTATGATTGGGGCAGGACTTGGCGGGTGGTTTTGGAGGGTGGGTATAACGTAGATACTTAGATATAGGTAGATTATTAATTATTCATTTAAATGTTTTTGTCTAATACGCCTACAATTAAGTCTCGATTTATCAATAAATAATTTTCTTTCTTTCTTTCTTCTTTCTATTCATAAATCTAAGCTAAAAGATCCATCACGTTTGCTTGAAATAAAAACAGTTCCTTTTACATGTCAATTGAAGATGATAGATTGTAGTTTTGGTGTAAACTTTATCGAAAGAGGTCTATGGATTAGCTTCATTTCTGCCCAAACCAGATGCACGGACATTGTGTTTTTTTTAAATTCGAAACGCAACGGTGACACACTGGGTAAATTGCACTATAATATTTATCTAAAGTATTTTTTTTATCATTCGGTAAGCTATGGTCAAGTGACAACCTGTTTTAGTTCAATAAAATGTACACTACTCACTACATTACTTCTTCTTATCGAATGAAAGTGGCCAACTCTGGTGTGAGAGTTTATCAAGCCGCCCTAAGGGCCTCTGACACGGCTTAACGACTGCCGTACTAGAAAAAAGCCAGGACCTACAACTTAACGAGTCATCCGACCCATGGAAGCGCCCAAAGTGGAATGCCACTTTTTTTTCGGTCACTCTTTGCTCAACATTGGTAATCGCATGCGATTGCCTCCGCTAGCTGAGCTACGGGCGCTTACTACATTACTAAATTCTATCTTGTTACTCTAAGCAATCCTAGTAAAATGTTCTCTGACAAATGTGAAAACTTTAAACATAACGGAGTGTTCTAACTTGTTAATGGTACCTAGATGGCGCTAGTTGCTTCGAGCTATAAAACTCTTCAAACTACTGAACTAAAATGACGTAACAGACTAATAAATCCGCCCTCCTAGCTGAAACATATTGTAACAGGGTTACTTGAGAAAATTGTTGAGAATTGAGATGTAATATGCCATCTATACTATGTAATATTATAAAGCTGAAGAGTTTGTTTGTTTGTTTGAAGCGCTAATCTCAGGAACTACTGGTGCGAATTGAAAAAATATTTTTGTGTTGAATAAGCCATTTATCGAGGAAGGCTTTAGGCTATATAACATCACGCTCCAACTACTAGGAGCGAAGAAACAATAGAAAATGTAAAAAAAACGGGGAAAATTATTCATCTTTGAAGGCTTCCGTTGCGTGCGCTGCAAAGCTGAAAAAGTAGTTTGCAAAAATAAATATGATGCCCAATATAAATATTCCACGCGGACGAAGTCGCTGGCACAGCTAGTAACTAATAAGATAATCAAATAGTAACAATTTAACCATTTCGTGACATTCATAGCGCTATATCTATTGGATCATATTAATAGCTCTATATAAAAGCTTTGTAATGACATTCATTGGTCATCATTTAGTTCTACCTTTATTAATTTTTTACTTTGGTAGCGATTTTTTTTTTTTTTTGTTTATCAACAGAATTGTACTACAATTAAAACTTATAACTAAATACACAAATATATAACGATATGTACGCTTCCTTAAACAATGAACCTAGCTAACTTAACATTAGTGACAAAAATAAAACCCACCACCACTTTAAAATAGACATACCTACACAAAAATATAATACAAAAAACATTAACTAGTATTTAAATAACTTATTCAAATTCAATTTTACCGAAGATAGAGAACCTTTATTAAAGACATCAATAAACAGCCTGATATTATCTCTGTTGTATACATCACACATACGGTTAACCGGGGAAAACTTAAGAACATTAGTACGACATCTAGCCGGGGTGAAACTATTTTTCCATAGCGTCCTTGCCTTAGGCAATGGTACTCTGATGTTCATCTTTGCTAATACCTCTGGACAATCAACGATTCCGTTTATCAATTTATAAATTCGTCCTAATTTATAAATTTATATAATTAATTAATACGTCGGGAAATGGCCGACGTTCTAATGTTATATATAACATTAGAACGTCGGCCATTTCCCGACGTATTTTCAATGATGTGATTTTAAAATGTTCAAGTCTAGAATGGTAGGATCGAAGCTTTTTACATTTGAATGTCATAAAGGCCAAATGGTATAAAAATAATTTCTGTGCTTTCTCTATACTGGATACTTCTATATTAAGCTCTACATTGATTCTGTACATTAGAAGCGATAAACTGATAGTTTTTTTTATTGATAGAGCTTTACATTCGAGAATCTAAAATACTTAATAGCTTAACATTGATTATTCTAAATTCACAGCTCTACATTAATTCATCGTCATCATCGTGAACCCTTGCTGACCAATAGCTGGCTTTAAGACATCCTCCATAAGTGTCGGTCTTGTCTTTCTTGTCCATAGATTTTCCACGATGGATCGAATGTTCCATCTGGTTCTACATAGCGACTTCCAAATTAAATATTCGAAAGAAAAAAAACGCTTAAAGCGAGTAACGCCGCAGGTACAGCTAGTACGTAGTTACAAGCTGTAAATAATAAATTTCCAATAAAATTCCGTTTCTATATAACCCTGTAAATCCAGAGCCAATTGAGGCTGAATTAGGTCATCAATCAATTAGCTGTCACTCCGCTTAACTTAATCAACACTAGCTGCGCCAAATTGCACTTTATTACCTACATATAGAGCTCAGTTAACTTTGGCACGGATTTATAGTTTGTTAGAACATTTTATATGGACAATCAATTAAGTGTGTGTTTATTTACGTTTTTTAAAGAGAGAGCGCTTTTAGCTCGTTTTACGCTTCGTTACAAAAGATCCCGAGAATAGCTTGGTAGAAACTGTATTTTTAGTTGGTTGGAGCAAATTAAATGTAGAAAATAAATGGGAAGCTAAAAGTAAGCCAAAGTAGGTTGACTTTTTTATACATTTTTATTCCACTTCCATTTATTGTGAAGGAAATCAAAAGTTGTTGTTGTCCGTTTTTAATCGTGTAAGTGTGTATGTTCTTGGAATATTTTTTTATAAAATAAGGTACCTATGGACATAGATTTTAAATGTTGTAGGTTGATTTCACATCTAATCGTAGTTTAACTTTTCACCTATGATTAACATGGTTAACTACACGGGTAAACATTTTTATTGTAGGCATCAAAATATTTTTATATTTCTAATTCAATCACACAGAAATGATACTATTTTTACTCATTACTAGCTGTTCCGGCAGACTTCGTACTGCCTCAACCGATAAATAAAAGACCTAAACTTTTGTATAATTTTTTTTTTCCCTTTGAAACCTTCCCCAGACCTCTACGAACATTTCAAGACTAAGATAAGATAAATCCGTTCAGCCGTTCTCGAGTTTTAGTGAGACTAACGAACAGCAATTCATTTTTATATATATAGAAGATGACACCTACAATTTTTTTCTCGTACACTTTTATTCATCGTTTCCTATTTGTATTTGTCAATATAATGTATCTAAAGAGAAGTCACAGGTGTGCCAACTACGATTCGCACGCGAGTAAGTTTCGAATCCCTACTCAAAGGAAATCAGATGGTAACACCGAATGTGGGGCATATACGGGATCGACATATATTACGTAAATATACAGGTTGTTTAATTTTATGAAATTAGAAAACTATATTATATATCACATATTTTTTTTCGTAATTGTACATCACGTGAAGGGACATTCGTACAATCGACGCTGTGGTTGTAAGTGGCAATGGCTACCAATCGAACAAAAAAATAAGCTAATGAAATTATCTGCAATACTGGTCTATGAGATAAGTTTAAGGAAACTTAAATTTCTGTGATTTGAATTGATGACAATATCTTATATTAGGGCAATTACATATTATATTTACTACTTTAGTGGGCTACAAACCAATCAGATGATCTGGTATTGTATTCTTTGGATGTTTTTTATTGTTTTTTTAATTCTCTCTTACTCAATAAAGCAAACAAAGCAAGGGTGAACTTTAGTTTTATTTAATTAAATAAATAAACGTTAAATTGTAGGTCCCGGCTGTTTGTCTAGTACGGCAGTCGCTAAGCCATGTCAGAGGCTCTTAAGGCAGCTTGATAAACTCTCGGCACCAGAGTAGGTTATTCTCATTAGATAAGAAGAAGAATAAGTTGTATGTTAAGACAAACTGTTGTTCTTTTTATTTATTGTGTTGTCTTTTGTTAAATTTCCATATATCTCCTGGGCGTATCATGCATAAAATGGAAAATACAATTTTAGAGAGCATAACTAATCTTTTCCTATTTACGAACACGCTGTGTCATGACAAACACCCTTATACCTTGTGCAGAGATTTCCACGAGTCACAGTTACCATAGTGATCACAAGGAAAAGTATCCAATTTGGACATCATAACTACCTACCTCATATCGTCTTACTTAAGGTTTTGTTGTAACAGGTACTTATGTATACATCAATACGACATAAGGCTCATTTTGAATGTTATTTTTTCTATAAACCTATGCTGTCCCACTCCTAGGCAAAGGTATCCCCCGACTTCCTCCAGATAGCGCCTTACGCCAGTCACGAAATAATAGTTATGCCTTATTAAAAACGCGGTTTAAATATAAGTCTACATTAAGTCCGTTTTAGTTGTTCTAAAATTGTCTGTCTACTGTCATAATTATCAAACTGTCAAAATGAACCAATGTTAAATCAAAGTTCAAATTTTTTGTTGGCATTATGATTGCTTGTATTTGATGTCTGAATAACAAGAACCCATTTTTTTATTTTCAAAGTCCTGGACTAATATTTAAACTACGTTTTGTAATAAGACGGAAAGACGGAAAGTATTTATAAATCACATTTAGATATATACAGAAAATTAACGTCATGCTTTATTATGCAAGTATTCGATACCAATCGACACTTTGCCTCAAAGACTGAGAAGCCACGATCCAAATTTTTGTCATCTACTCATGATTTTTGTGGTCAGGTTTTAAATTTCGAGGTTTATAAAATAATAACACGCCAAAGTTTCACAGTACCTATACATTATTACAAATGACTGCTACAGTACCAAATATCCTAACTTCAGTAATCCCCCGTAAGGCGTCCATTTTTCAGGGCCACAAGTGGTTCGAGGCTCGACCTTTCAGGAGGATGACAAGAACTCTCCACCTTAAGTCGACCCTTCAGCGAAGGCTCTATCAACCGTGTCAGGGCTTTTATAACTTAAAATACAAGGATATAAATATTATAAACATAATGGATAGGTACAACGTTAGTATTATTGTTTTTTTTTTAATAAGTGCTCATTCACGTGGTACTCAGAACGAATATTACAATACAATTCTTTACTGATAACACATTTTATTACTTTTCATTAATTCCAAACATTAAAAAAACGTAACTTAAAATAATAATAATGATTACATAAGAAAAATAATATTAGTTAATTGTATTGGGACGATAATTGGGAAGTGAAATGGTAATTTCCATTTATTAATGCAGGTTTTATTTTATATTTCACTATTAGGATTGTTATATATGCATTTATGAATACCGATTTTATCTGAAGACTGGCTTGTATAAACCTACCTGCTAACAACTATGTACTTGTATTATTAATATTAATTGATTATTTTTTACTTGTATTTCTGTAACGTGTATCAAATATAGATATATAGATACATAAATTCTTTATTAAAACACCACTTACATATAAAAAACAATACAAAAAAACATAGAAAATAAAATTTGTGTTTTAATTGGCGGCCTTATCGCTAAGAGATATCTGATATAAATAAATGACTATGACTATCAAAGGATTCCGTATATTTCAGACAGAATTGTTTGTAGGGCTGTATTGCATACTATTAAAACTTAAATAAACAAGAAGAGCCGTTTTCTTCTCTGTCTGTTTAAAAACTATATTGTATCACTTTAAAAGGCAATATTATACATTCCAAGTGAAAGTATAAAAAAAAACAGTTTGAGTAGAAGCGAGCATGGTGTTGCTACTTTGACCAGTCAATCAGTGAATTGCAATGCGCACGGACAACGGACAGGAATCTTCTTAAACTGGGCCGAGGGACAGTATTAGGTGGTAATGCAGTAAGATACATACATAAGAGTATGTACATTGTACACGTCATGTAAAGATTTTTGTTCTTAAAGAAACAGTGCATCTTTGCAAGGAGTATTTTGAACCTACTTATATGTACAAATGATGTGATCTGTCGCTGATGATGATAATTATCTGATGTTGTTTGAATCAGAATATAATATTGTAAAGTTACAACTAGATGGAAGTTGGAGAATAAAGAAGAACCTCGAAATTGAAGAGCTGGTTGGGGAACCAAATATATTGGGTGACACAAAAGCCCATAGACTTCGCTGGACACTTGGTGAGAATGGGAGACGATCGTAGTGTCAAGAGAGCCTTTCTCGGTGTCCCGAAAGGCCGTCGTCCCGTTGGTCGGCCGAGGTACCGCTGGAAGGACGTTGTGGAGTCAGATCTACGCGTGCTTCAAGTAGCTGGCTGGCGGGAAGCGGCTCAAGACCGGGACCGGTGGCGATCTCTTGTATCGGAGGCCAAGACTCACTTTGGGTCGCTGCGCCAGCGGAGTAAGTAAGTAAGTAAAGTTACAACTGACTGAATTCTGAAGACATGTTAGTTTTTTATATTCAATAGTTTCTGTGTACCGATGTGTGTACTGACATAAATAATTTTAGAAAAATACGGCAAGCAGTCGAAGTTTGATACAAATTGAATCATAATGATGCCAAATGTTTCTCCATAAACAATAACAGTATTACTAATCTCATCAGCTTGTAGAACAATAGACCCCTTACTGATCGTAGTGTAAACTGCCTCTACAGTTGGAATTTAATCTGTTTGCGTCCTTTGCGGTGTTCCTTTTAAAGGGTTGTGGGATTTGAATACCATTTATATGTAGGACATCTATTTATAACCGAGACAACAATGCAAGAATAGAAAATTTTATAAAATACAACTGAAAAATAGTGCAAAGTGTTATAATTGTAATTGTGCAAACAAACTATTGTATTTGCAAAAATAGTGACTTTAATTATAATTCTCAAGAACCAATAATTCAATACCACTCTTGACGAGAGCCTGCACTCCACAACACAGGTTATTCTAGTGTAGAGAGCAGAGAACATATTATGCCAGAAGTTTTTTTACTAAATAAATAATTTATATCACGAATTTTGATGTCTCTGATATTTACAGGCGTAAATACTTTCTACTATGGAAAAGAGACGTAAAACTGGTTTAATAGGCTTTTGGAAAAAGATTTACTAAAACAAGCTGTTTGTTTTTAATCTGCCTCATGTCTGAAACTTTGTTAAAATGCAGATTGTTATATATTACGTACAAAGATGATTTGTTCAGTCAACTTTAAGTTTATTTTTGATCTACCAGTACGGCGGGTACTAGTAGATCGAAAATAAACTCAAATCTACATTTTTATACCACGGCTACTAACAGACTACGCTGCTTTGGTAGAATATAAATAAATATAAAGCAATCGTTTGTCAAAATAAGTTTGTCCCATTTCAGCTCGCTCAGCGTTAAACCTTGTTTGAATAAACATTCAATACAAAACGGTATACATGTTGAATTGTAATGCAAAGTAGAACCAATTTTAGACCAAGCTTTGTTCTATAATTGAATTTTCCGTCGCTCGGCGGGCGTCAGCCGCGATCGTCCGCACTCGACTGGCCGATTGATTTGATTGGTGGACGAATATGATACTGTGATTGGTTTAAAATGGCCGTTTGTTCTGAATGTGAGGGTAGTAAAAAATGTTGCAGATTTCGGTTAACGATTTGTAGCTATGAATTGTTACGATGCGACTGATGCGAGTGATTTTGGTAACTCTTTAACGTGAAAAAGGTGTGTAATACCAAAAAAATTAATAATAAAGATGTATGTAAGTGATGTCTAAACGTAAAAAAAACAAAATCATTATTCTTTAGAAAGTACATTGTGATTTTCGTTTTTTTATCTATCCTAATTGTTTGTGTCTTGTTGTAAAAGTTAAATGAAAACTTTGATAGGTACTCAACCACCACTTGCCGACCGTAATTAAAATTATATCACGTGAAGCTCCCAAACTTTATACACAAGTAAATTAATAAATTAGTATGTGGTTTGAGTAGAAAACGTTTAGCCTTTCTGAAAACATGCGGGAGCCTATTTTGGCATAATACCGGTTTAATGAAAAGGGTAAGGTTCAAACTCACTAGCTTAACGTTTTCCAACAACTTTAATAAATTACGGGCCCGTATCAAATATGTATTACATTACATTTATGCTAATTGGTGCGAATTATGTTTCAAATTTAACTAAATTAAATGTGTTGTTAGACATTTTTAGCACGTAGTAATGAATTTGTAGATTTCAGAGATTTTAGAGCTTTTACAATGCCTCTGAGCTTCTGACCTAATTCCTAGAAATTAGGGCCAAACGCTTGAAGAGTCAATATCTCAAGAATCTTACCCTAAGTAGCAGGATCAAAGGCCATATCCAGCTGGATTCACTTGACACGGCGAGACCAGAGCTTTGAAGTTTTTGCCAAAAGAGGTAAGAACTTTCAAACTTACAATACTACCACTGGTAAAAGCTAAAAATTTTGCGCTTTGGTCCTTGCTCTATCGCTGGCGTTTGCAAACTTTCTTTTAAACAAACGTATTGAGAATTAAACTTTATTCTAATTATTCTTTATTATTTTTTGTAATAAAAAATAGTTTATGCGTCACGTAAGATTACAATGTTATTTACAAAAACAAACTAGTAGCTTAGAAATTTAAAGCCCATAATATTTACACAAATCTCAAAGTTATACAGATTTACTGCCGTAATTCTGGGAAGTTTTGTTTAATAGAACCTATATAAATTAAACCCTGTTTAAGAGATATGTCTATCAAACAAGAAGCCCTTATTCAACATATATATCTATTAAGATGAAACCCTTGCCTAACAGATATATTTAACAAGCATAAAGACGGCCCTCCTCATGTAAGGGTGTGTGTAGGTACCTCTCAACAACCCTCTACAACTTCAGTAATATAACTCCTCTTCTGCCTTCACTAGTAGGGACACATTAGTGAGTTCAACTTTCGTTTAACTGCTAGTTTTAGAGGGACAGTATGAGCCGTTTCCGCTTTTTCTTAACTATCTTAAAATTAGTTCGCACTTGACCATAATTGGCCTGGTGATAAACAATAGCGTCAGAAATGATAGTAAAATTAGCCGGTATTTTTAGTAAACGCATAACTTTACGTTAGATTACGGTTTAGATATAAATAAATAAATAAATATTCCGGGACATTGCACACAGCGCCATCTAGCCCCAAACTAAGCAAACGCTTGTGTCGTGGGTGCTAGATAACGAATATAATACTTATATACTTTTCTTTTGTAAATACATACCTACTTATTATACATACAAACGACCAAACTCAACACGAGTAATTATAAATTTTAAATTTCATAAATACTTGTGCCATGCGGGAATCGAACCCGCAACCCCTAAATTAGAAGGTAGAGCCACTACCAACTAAGCTAACAGGCCAGTCAGTATGAATAAATAATTTACATATTGCAGGGTTTTATGAGCTTTATTTATTTTTTACATTGTATATTCAGAAATGTATTAGGTCTCTACGAGTTAACTTATAAAATACCGACTGACTGACTAAGCACAACGCACAACTCTACTCTTCTATCAACGCACAGCCCTAACTGGACACTGGACAGATAAGGGCTGAAATTTGACATGCAGGTAGATGTTATGGCGTAGGCACTCATTATAAAATATTTTTTGGGAATGTATTTTTCAAACAGGTGAAATAGGGAATGCAAGTTTTACTTCTTAAAGCGAGCGAAGCCGCGAGCACCCTCTAGTATGTTATAAGTATCTAGGTGTGTACTGATTTACTAAGTGACTCTAATATATTCTCTCATTAATTTGCAATTCATGTCCTCAAATCCACAATTCGTAAAGGTTTCCCCGAAACAGTCCAATTATCATTTAGATAAAAATCTCATTAATATTTTATCTCACGTCGGCCTATATTTACACAACATGAGTTTTTTGCACAAAATGGCTCCATTTTTGTCGCAATTTTTATAAATTATCAAAAATGTCGTGATAACACCTTGGTGAACGCTTTCCGGGAACATCTTACCATAATACCTGTATATACATAAAAACAAATACGATTTTGTTAGTCTGTTTATGGAGCAAAGATATTGATCGTCGTAAATTTTGGCGAAATGGTAGTAAGTATACGGTACTGTAAGGTGAGATAGGCTACTTTGATATCCAAAATACGCGAACAAAGCTTCGCACATGAATTAATCTATACTAATATTATAAAGCTGAAGAGTTTGTTTGTTTGTTTGAACGCGCTAATCTCAGGAACTATTGGTGCGAATTGAAAAAATCTTTTTGTATTGAATAGACCATTCATCGAGGAAGGCTTTAGGGTATATTACATCACGCTGCAACTAAAAGTAGCGAAGAAACAATAGAAAACGTGGAAAAAATGGGGAAAAATTATCATCTTTGAGGGCTTCTGTTGCGTGCGCTGCGAAAACAGTACAATATATCAAACATTTATGTATGAAAGAATTATTTCTCTTCAAATGATCTAACAAAATGTTTGCAATAGTATTATGTCTATCTTTTAAGGTTAACTCAGTAGACCCGTTTTTATGGTAATAACTATTCCACGTGGACGAAGTCGCGGGAACCAGCTAGTAATACATATTTGTCACCAGACAGTAGTTTCTAGCAAGCTCAGTTCATTTAAGATTTCTAGGAATCAAGATAATAACCTAAGTAAATACGTGACGTTGTTTATTTAAGTATTTACTTTCGAGCTAAGGGATATTTCATAATGGTACCATTAGAAATAATTAAAACATTTCTTGCAACTGAATAAAAGTTCTATTAATAACTACAAAAAACCCATTATAGCTGTGCATTGTATTACTGTATTGTCTTGTATTGTTTCTCACATCAAAAGCTTGTTACGCCGGACGCGACTGAAATATTGTTTCGACATTAAGATATTAATTTGCAGAATGGCAGCCAAATTACAATAGCTTGGGATAACGACTTGCCTTTGAAAGACATTAGCGGTGCTTATAAATTTCTCTATTTTAAGTTATATGTATATTCCGCATTACTGAGGGTCTTGTCTCCTCCGCTGAGTTAATTTGTTAGGGAATTAGGTAAGTACTCGTGGATTGATACCATCATGACTTATTTAAATAAGCACCCAAACATCTCCTGTGGTTTCGAATTTTGTGGTCCTTAATCATTTTAGTGTTGACTTACGATGTTTTCCTTCGCTACTAAGCTAATGCATCTATGTAAATATGTACACATATTAATACAATTAATTTAGAAAAGCTGTTGGTGGGATCGATCCGGGATGTCTTAAGAACCTTAATAATAAGTACCTATATATACCTATTGGCATAACGCCGCTAGTACCGCTCAGAGAACGCGCAGCACACCTCTCTACACCCTAAGCCACTCACATCAATGTTGCCCTTCCGGTGCCATCTTAGGCTGCCTTTTGTGAAGTCATCACCCGCTATATTTTTTATGAATGAGGCGTAACTGGCGGATGCCGTTCCTCGTACAATAGACCAGTTTAATTAAGTCAATGAACAACTCAACACAATAGCCTGTAACATCAATACCATGTCTGCAATAGTAATTTTATATACCTAACATCCTCTTTCTGTAATTTTGTACTTAATTTTAAGTATAGTATTGTAAAAGGCCTCTCAGTGTTGGCTACGGCCCCACTGATGCCTTAAAAATACCGGGCGTAAGGCCCGAGAGTCTGTGAAGTACCTATACTTATGTACAAGTCCCGATAAACTTACAATATTTGAAGAATGTATTTAGGTATATAAATACACCGTGTATTTTTTTTACATGAGATAAGCCCAAGCTTGACTGCAACTTGCTTGATGTTATGGGACGTTGCAATCTAAGATCTTGCACGCTTTCCGAAGAAAATATCGGTATATAGAATTAGTAGAGTAGGTAAGGTATGTATTTTAATCCTGAATGTAAAAAACATATTGTTTTTTTCAGTACGGTCACTACTATATTCCATATATTTTACGTGAATCTGTGTAAAATGTACCTGAAGTAGGTGAGCAAAACGTTAAGCTTAAAGCTCAGAAACAACATTTTCTTAAAATAAACTAGATTATAAAGTACGATCTCGAAGAAAAAGGTTGGAAAGAAGCTGTGAGATGGGATTACTCGGCGGAAAACTCGTAAAAATGTTGGATTAATTTTTTATTACGCTTTCAGATAAGAGGTGAATATGAAAAATTGTAAGATGCAGGCGTGTGTTTGTTCTTTCAACAACGTTTTTTGCATAGCACTGAGTATTCTTCTAATTCTTTGATATGGCCCAAATGTATTGTCTAAATTTTGTTTTTAAAACCACCTTTTTTATACATGGGATAGGTTTACGTTTGAGTACAGCCTGCCTAAAGTTAAGCATTGCTGCAGCCTAGGGTGTAACACGCTTACCTTCAAAGCCTTTGACATCGCAAGTAATTCGAAAAACAGGTATAAGGCAAGCTTTGAATTTCAAAATCAGCGTAATAATAACAGTGGTATAACTTAAGTAAGCAAGAACGAATGCTCCTCTTTGCTAAGCTAAAGACGCTTCAAGTATACAGAAAAGTTGGAGACATCAATTAGTATCAGAATGGTACCTAAGCGGATATAATCACGAAACTAATCAGTATCCTAGAGTTTTTATTATTTCGAGAGCAAAATAAGTACCCGATGTAAGCATTACACAAAATAGTAATACAATTCTCAGTGTGAAAAGTGCTTTCAGATTCATTTGTCCGAGGTGTAAAGTTTACACTCGAAAACGATATTATGACAAAGAGTTCTATATAGTAGACTGGTAGTAATCACATTCATGTTTATCTCTTTTTAGCATGTATAAAAAGTCTTTTAATAAAATGAGATACAGATAGTGTTTAGCCCCATCTAACACCCAGAAATTGACCTCTAAACTTCTATATGACGATGGCACCCGATGATGATAACACCCAGAAACTGGGGGTAAGCCCAACTTGACAAGAACTGACAATGACATAGAGCTTAATGTATTTTTTTTATCAACACTTCACACTCTCATTGTAAACCCGCGTCACACGCTCGTCAGCAAGTGTAGATGTAAAACGGAAGGATTACTCGCGTCACGCAGTCATGTGTGAAGATTGATGGTCCGACACTTCAGTCTATGACATGCTCGAGTGAGGTGTCGGAATTAATATGTGTCATTAAATAACATATTAAAATTGGTGGTTTTTTAGAGGGATAGTGTGTATTTTTCAAATGCATTCCATTTTTTTATGTGAGATATATTATTTGCATTTGACTACAGCCCGCCTGATGTGAAACATTCACCATCATCATCAGCCTGTTATAGCCCACTACTGAGCATAGGCCTCTTCTTGTACGCTGCTCGTCCCGGTCCTGCGTAGATTGTATCCAGGTGCTCCCTGCGGTTATTCTAATGTCGTCAACCCACCGCGGTGGGTGTCGGTGGGCGACCACTGATGTTAAACATTCAGCCTTATAAGATTTTTACATTCTATGGGTTTTATCACAAAACGTGGTTTAAATAATATATGTCTAGACCAAGTCCTTTTAGTTGTTCGAAAATTGACTGTCATAATTATCAAACTGTCATGTCAAAGTTTATTTTTTTGTGGATATTTTGATTGCTTGTTTGTGAGGTCATCAACAACAACAGCAACCCGTTTTTTATTTTCAAGGTCCTGGACTAATATATAAGCCACATTTTGTAATAAGACGGTATAGGTACAAATCATAGCCCTAAGTCAAGCCTAAAACAACAAACAGCAGCCAAAAGAATATGCTAGAAAAGTCATAAGACCTGGGCATTTATATTTTTGTCTAATTTTTAACAACTTTGTGCATAAACTATCTCTGATACAATAAACAAACGGAAACATTATTTTTGAAGAAAAAGCTATTTCTGTTCTGTTAATAACCGTTGCCACGCTTCCAAATACCTAAAGCTTTAAATTTCATTGTAAATCCATCATCAACTATAGATTGAAATCCGCTTTGATCGGTAAGCTCGTTGGCATTATAAGCAAGAGACATCTAATAGTAAAATAATTGAGAATATATAGACAAAACATAATGTATGTGTGTGTACTTCACTATCACTCCTTAGTCTAAAGAAAAGTCGCTAACCGTATCTGTCTGTATGTAGGTATGTATATATGCTTAAATCTTTAAAATTACTTAACGGACTTTGACGCAGTTTTTATTAATAGATGCCTAGAGTGATTCAAGAGGAAGGTTTTCATGTATACCTAATAATGCGTGCAAAGCCGCCAGCAAAAGCTAGTTATAGTATAAAAATAAAATATGACTAGAAGGTAAAGAAGATATGCACATAATTAAAAAAAACTCCGTAGTATACTACTACTACTACACTGCTCGATATTCCATCTACCTATCTATACTGATAATAAAGCTAAAGGAGTTGAAAGTCTGAACATTGATGATATTTAGAAAAAAATTTTTTAAAGATACTTCGAATTGTCTGTTTATTTAAACGCTCGTCACACAAAAACGGCTGAACGGATCATCATGATTTTTGGTATGTACCTACTAAGTAGGTAATATGAAGTCTTAGGAGTGTCATAGGCTACTTTTTATCCTGAAATAACGCGAGCGAAGCCGCAGGCATCCACTAGTAGTACAATTACATTATTTATACAAAGCTGCTATGGCGACTATGGCGACGTCAATCCGTATGCTGATGAAGCTGATACAAGTAACGTGTGATATTTGTTAACGTCAGAGATGATAATGTTGGATTGTTTTAATATCTGAATGAAGCGTCTATTGACTGTTATGTCGTTTGATGTGCTTCATTATTTATGAATAAATCTTACGCCCATAGATATAGGAACAGTAGTCTATTTTTAGAAATCATTAAATTTGGGTCATATTTTTTATATGAGTTTGATGAATTCATGACATAAAAATTTGAGCAAAGCAGCTTTGGAGGCTCTATTGACTTCCGACAAATGGTTAAAGGTATAAAATTAAATATTTTGTTATTATCACATACGATTGCGTATTTAAAAACACTAAAGAGATGTAAATAAGATTATATTAAAAATGCTATACGATAATAACACGTACATAAGTTCCCACGATACAAATTACTTATCTACTACTCCATCCTTCTACAAAAGCTGACTGACATTATGTATGTGTATTTCGTCCATTTTATAATGAAATTTTTAAAAACGGTTTCTTTAAACCTTGTTGTGTTCAAAAACCACTGACTAAATCATTCCAATATAAATCTCGGCTGACGGTTTTATTAGACCAAGGATGAGTTAAATGTTGTTTTTACAAAACATGAAAACTGTGCTCCAAGTAACAAGCATAAGCGAATACGTTTTTTTTTAAATATATTTATGGGTGAAATAAAATTGTACATCACGCTTTTATTTCTTGGCCCAAGGAGTATTTCATATTTGACATCTATACTATCTATACTAATATTATAAAGCTGAAGAGTTTGTTTGTTTGTTTGTTTGAACGCGCTAATCTCAGGAACTACTGGTGCGAATTTAAAAATTATTTTTGTGTTGAATAGACTATTTATCGAGGAAGGCTTTAGGCTATATAACATCACGCTGCAACTAATAGGAGCGAAGAAACAATAGAAAATGTGGAAAAAACGGGGAAAGTTATTCATCTTTGAGGGCTTCCGTTAATAGGTAACTAAGTATTCCACGCGGACGAAGTCGCTGGCACAGCTATATTTTGTATAATATAATACAGTACTGCTTTTGATCCAGTTTGTTTTGTGTCTAAATAGTGGTAATAGTAATTTTATAGTCACAATTTGATCTTTGGGACGATACTGTGATATCAATATTTATACATAATAATTAAACTACTGAATGTACTCACCGTAACGTAGAAAATTTAGCAATATTGTGGTTATATTGTCATCGTCATTTATATCGTTGTGTCTGAAGGCTCCATGGCTGTTGGTGGTAATATCTGAAACAAACCAAATAATTTGTAAATGTGGTATAGAATATTATGTAGCTATAATGTACAATATAAGACATAGACATTACGAAAAAGAAAATTAACTAGAATTTATAAAAGTGCTGTATGTACTATGTATATTATCTCTTTAAAGTCGTCATGAATTGTATAAATCTCTATCGCTTAAGGCTTGAAACATTAGTGAAAAGAAAGTCTAAAAATATCACAATTACTTTATTTTATTAAAAACTGCGTGGGTAGCCGTGATGAAACAATCCCACAGCTATTTGTTTATTTGTATTTTACAACTGGAAACTTTTAAATAGTTCTTAGAAAAAGAAAATGAATGAAAATTGCCTAAAAGTATGTGAAAGAAGCCTATAGGTTGGTTAGAACTACTGGTAAATTAAGTTAATACTTTAGATCATATATTATAATATACCAATAAATTATTGCTCGACTATTCTTGGAAATGATCGAAACACGCAAAAAGTTGGATTATTTGCAATAATCTGTGCATTTTTATAGAACATTGTAAGTGAATAGAAGAAATTCTTTTGAATTTGTCGTTCATATATATTTTTTTTAAATACTAATTAAATAAAGAAGTTTGCAATTATATACCAGATTTAACATAATTTACTTACACGTTTCAACAAAAACTAAGCAAGCAACAAACTCGAAACTGAAAACTGTTCCAACCATTTTAAATTAAGCAACAATTAAACACGTTTAAACACAAATTGCGCGTAAAACGTAGATCTCATATATTTTCAGGGCGTTTTGTGTACATTTAAAATTATGATAATATTGTGTTCCCGAGAAGGGCCCGCAAGTTTCAAAGCAAACATGCTCTGTTTTTCCAACCGAGTCGGTTTTAACTGAAATAATTTTATTTCAGGTAAAAAAGCAGCTTAACTATACCATTTAGATTAATGAGGTCTACACGGTTATTTGAAAATTAATTATGGCTGAAATACATAGTTTTTACGTGGCTGCTATTATATAACATCAATGTTAGTTTTTGATGTTCAAAATATTATTTATTAACATACTATGACTGACTAAATAGTTGCTTAATTGTATGTACCTACTTTAGAGAATTAATAAGGTTAATATATCTGTCCAACACTGAGCTAAACTACCTCTAAATGATACCTGTATATAATATTAAACGCATGTATGTAGTTGATTTTAAATGATACTCGAAAAATCCTGGCTTTCTATTGTCTTCTATACCAGCAATATCGTTGATGATGAGCCCTTCTTACGGCAGGTCTCCAAATGAAAACGCAAAGACGGGTTCCTCCGTCATTAAAAGTCAAGGGGCCTACACCTACTTCTATACAAAGACGACCCGGCTCAAATATTTCCGTATTGCAATCTACGCTTTGAACCAAGAAAATGACATTCATTTTATCTACCCCCGACAACTTCATACCAATATCACCTCTATTTCGTTTGTCATAAGATTGAATATCAAATGAATGTGGCGAGGCTTTTGGAATGCATGAAACAGCTCTAGGAACGCGAAATATGCGCCAAGCAGATGGGTTTTGCATTTCAATTTTTTAATATCATATCTAGTATCTACCTAGTTATGTCTGAGTTTGTGGAATCAATATGTTTAATTTTCAGATGCAACATAGTTCATGTATGTATTTGTACAAGACTTACTAACGCTGTCTATGTTAGACATTTCACACAGCGCCATCTAGCTGCGTACTAAACAAACGCTATCTATCATTTACCTATAAGAATAATTTATCAACACTTTGGCCTGAGTATTTAATTGACTAACTTCATTACTTTCGAAAGTTGGTCAAGGAATATCTGAATTATAACATTTTCTTTCTCGATATCCAATCAATGTACTAGAAGTAAATTAATTGACATGACATTTACGTACAACTATCAACATTAATTATCTTTTATAAGTAATGTCGTTAATGATTTTAATAAGTAAACTATATTATGTTATTTTACAGAAAATACAAATATTACATAAGTTACATTCAGATCTTTCTTTCGTGTTTACTGTTTCGCCTCTCAACCGTCGAATGGATCGGAACAGTAACTAACTGATGTTATTTTAACTGTAATTAATCTGCAGTTAGTCCGAGTGTGTATTAACCTCACTGTTTACATAAATATCGTAGACAATATTATTTGGACTATCCAATACGGAATTATTCTTTTTAACTAACATGTGACTGTTGTTCAGTTATACATTAACAAAAATTACTAATGTAGCTTAATTGAATTTGAGTTGAATATTTGGTTTTTCTTGGCTCGATGATGAATGAAACCGCTAAAATAATTATATTTTACGAACTCGTGAAGGTGTTTCGTTGTCTAGTGAAAATATTCTGAATTTCCGACTCATTGTGAATTTCTGTGAGGACAGACAAAACTGGCACAATCATCTTTTAGCAACTAAAGTTTGTAAAATAAAGTGTGAAAGGTGAAATCTTTGCTCAGCAGTGGGATATACAGCCTCGGCAAGCGTAGTGCAGGACACCCTGCCACTACGTGGAAGACATAATGCGGCTGATTAGCGTGCCTTGGGAGAATACTATGCCCAGAAGTGGACGCTTGTAGGCTGATGATAATGATGATGATGGGACATACAAATATATACGAGTTAAAAAAGTTATGAATTCAAATTGGGAGTCTGTTATATATAATGTTGTGTAAAACTGTCTAGTTTATTGATGTAGATGACGACAGAGCGATGGAATGTGGGCGATTACATTCAGCAATTGAAAATATTTGCTGAGGCTCCAGGAAAGTTCTGGAAATAATATGTATATATAGTATAGTGTGTGTTTTATTTGTAAGTTAATAAATTTGTATAATAGTTGGAAATTAACACGAAACCATGTTTACTTCTGTAATAATAAGTTATATGTGAAAATGGGGAAATAAAAACAAAAAAAATCTGATCTAACTACATAATAGTGTTCTACTTGTATCATTGGGTATGGACACCGAAACAACAATGACCCTCCTTCAGGGATTTCTCTTAATATCTTTTTCTTTATTGTAATTGATTCAAATTAAGTGTAAAATGAACTTTTGGAGGAATGGGTCTTTTCATTCTGAGTCTATACTCATATTTATCAATTCCAGGACTTCTTTGCAAACAAACCACTTACCAGACAAACCCATATTGATGCTGCGGGAGCTATACATATTAACATGTCATCTACCTCGTTTGTATGTATAATAAGTATGTATTTACAAAAGAAAAGTATATAAGTATTATATCCGTTATCTAGTACCCACGACACAAGCGTTTGCTTAGTGTGGGGATAGATGGCGCTGTGTGATATGTCCTGAAATATTTATTATTATTATTTATTTATTTACCTACTGCTTATACATATATGTTATAGTATATACCTATATATATATATATATATACTAATAACAACAACAACATCATTCGTAGAAGTAACTTTAGCTAAGCGTTTCTGAAGCGGATTAAAACATTTCAACTTGAGTTGTTAATTCTGCATACGGTGCCATGAGCTTGCTTCTAACTTATTTATTATAACTTTGTCTTGTTTAGTTAACTTAAATATTCATAGGAGTAGTGCAGCGATGGAATATACCTATATTGTGAATAGAAAGTACTGATTTAATAATGATTTATAATAGAGCTTTATACAGCCCTTTTTTTCTTTGTCAGTCTTTAGACCTGTATAAATAATAGAATAAAATTAGACATAGATAAATTGTGCATATGTATGAGGATATGTGTGTGAGTGGAGTGAAAGCGGATATGACGAGTGACAGATTGAAATGGAAGGAGGAACATGATGTGCTGACCCCACATAGATAAGGTAAAGAGAAAGAAGAAGAAGTATTTACAATTCTATCTATATTTGGGTATTGGGTTTGTTGGCGCATATTCATATGAATCAAAATGATTTATTAAGGTTTCTTAAGACATGTACATACATAGTAAATATCATTGTCGATCTTATAATTTTATTTGGATCTATTTAGGAATCTAAATAGGTAAGTATATAAAACTCAAAGGACTGACTGATTGACTGACTGAACGATATAGTGATCAATCAACGCACAGCCCAAACCACTAGACGGATCGGGCTGAAATTTGACATGCAGGTAGATGTTATGACGTAGGCATCCGCTAAGAAAGGATTTTTGGAAAAGCCGATTTTAAAGGGGTGAAATAGGGGATGCAAGTTTTACTTCTTAATGCGAGCGAAGCCGCGAGCATCCACTAGTCAAATATAAATATGAAAATTTATTGAATGTAACATAGATAACTTAGTGAACAGTCAGTTTTTAAAAATATTCAAGTAATTTTAGACAGGAATACATATATACAAACAACGTATTTCTAAAATGCAATGTACGGGCGTCAAAGTAATTCACATTTGCTAAAACACCAGTGTATCAAAAAACGTATTTCTGAAAATGAAATTGTTGCGCATTTTGATTTTAATGGTCATACAATCCCTTTTCAGAAATGTCCCACAGTTTTTAGACAACCAACTCATAATTATGCAACTAGAACAAAACAATATCAAACTTCCAACCACACTTTCCATCTGTCCACATCTCGCAGCTACAAACCGTTTCATTTCTGCACTGTAAAGTGTAAAGTGTATATTTAAGTGGAGAAACACAATTGTCATGCAAATTGGCGCTTTACGTTAGAGCTAAAGTGCGGGTGTGGAAAGACGTCCAAATGAGACGTGTTGAAAGCGTCGGCGAGAATATTACAGCTATTTTGCACTGGGATTTTAATGGCTGGGTGTTGATGTGCATGTTTTTCTGCAATCCTAGAAATAGTCACGGGGAAAATATGAAATGAATAGTTATCGTAGTTTTTTTAAAGCGTGTTTTGTGCATTTTTATCATTCCCCTTGAGTCAAATTTCCTCATGAATAAACCTTGTGATTTTTCCGTACAATTGATTCATTATGAGAGTTTTTAAACATTGAAGAATCAAATAAAGATTCTTAAATCTTTCTCTCTCTTTGTCAGTTGGAATGTTGTAATTTATATTATATATATTTGTTATAAAGTAATTTAATTCAAAACAACAAAAAATAATAGTAACATTTACAAATATAATATATATATATATATTAACAAATAATAATAATATATATATATATAATGCATAAGTAATTAGTTGATTTTAATAATGCACATTTGGCAGTTAAGTTGCCGTAAATAGATAAAAAGATTTCCAAATTAGATAAAATAGACAGATTGTCAACGACACACGTGATTTCTATAAGCAGTAGCATCACAATTTTCTATTTCTATCAGCCGCTGACAAACAAGTTAAAAAGCCAGTAGTTAAATACTTCGCATTCCACTATTAAGTATTTACTTTGAACAACAATGTATCCCACAATAATGTATCTGCTCGAGTGATCAAAGCCTCGCCCGCGCGTAACAACCTCAAATTGAAATTAATTCCTTATGATGCAGAAAACCTCTTCAAAATCACCCCTCGAGCCTATCTCGCAGTGACGATGTTGTAGCGTAAAGGATAGGCATAGATTTTATTGATCACTTATTAATTTATTTAAATTAAAAGAAATGTCCAAATTTTCTAATTTGGACCTCGAGTAGCTTGATCGTATAAATCGAATAAATTGAGTGTTTTTGGTGATTATTCACAACTAGCTGTGCCAGCGACTTCGTCCGCATGGAATAGTTATTACCATAAAAACGGTTCTAGTGAATAAATCTTAAAAAATAGACATATACTGTTCGAGACATTTTGTTAGATCATTTTAAGAGGAATAATTCTTTACTACGTATTTTTTTGATATATTGAACCGTTTTCGCTGCACACGCAACGGAAGCCCTCAAAGATGAATAATTTTCCCCGTTTTTTTTCACATTTTCCATTGTTTCTTCGCTTATATTAGTTACAGCGTGATTTTATATAGCCTTAAACCTTCCTCGATAAATGTTTTATCCAACACAAAAATAATTTTTCAAGTCGAACCAGTAGTTTCTGAGAATAGCGCGTCCAAACAAACAAACAAATAAACAAACTCTTCAGTTTTATAATATTAGTATATATTAAACCGGCTCTACTGATATTCTGGATTTAATACTAGATTAATATTCAGTTTTTTTTCTGTTGTTCCGCCTATACTTCCTCCGACAATAGATGTTAGAGACATTGTTAGATTCAACATATTATTGCTTACGCTGTTTGCTTTGTTTATTCATGTTATCGGTAAATGATTTCACCTTTTTTTGTTCGTTTTAATAATATTCAGATTTACTTACTTATCACCCCATTTTATTTACATGGGATAGGTTTGCGTTTAACTACAGCCTGCTTGATGGTAAGCATTGCTGCCTGGTGTGAAATAATGTACGCTTACTTAGTAAGTGTAGTAAGTACTTAGTATTGTTAAAAAAATCGAATAAATAAGTTTATCTGACACAACTCCGATTCCCTTTTTTTTAATCTGCTGCGCTAAGTGCAATCTCAAAATGGTTTGATCAGGCCTGTCTACTGCAGTATTGTGTTAATATAATATCTCAATTGAAAGCAAGAAGGATGAGATCAAATGTAGCTCACGTTCCTCCGTGGTTGCTCCGACGTGCGCGAACGCGGGCCGTTTGAGGACATTTTAGAGTCGAGCAGCTGCCTTAATATTGTAGGAATCATATTAAGTGTTTATAAATGATGGGTTGTTGGTGAAAAATTAATCTTCTTCTTCTTCTTCTCTTTCAACCTTTTCTCATACATTTAATTAAAACCCTGTATAAAGGAATAAACGATTTAAAAAAAAACCTTTTCTCATTCATTCCTGGATATAGGTCTTTCCCAATTGGTTAATACACGATCTATTTAGCCATCCAATCACGGCCCGCGTGTTTTAGTATGTCATCCACCCATTCGTAGCGGCAGACGGCTTCGTGGTCTCCTGTCTCCCCATGGTCTCCACTGTACTAATAAAAATTATTATACACCCCGAGATGGACTTTAACTAGGCCTACACAGCTGCTCTACCCGACCAACACCATTACCCTGTGTGACTTTGTGTGTTAATGTGTCTCAAGATAATCCATTACCTCTGGATTAGTCCACTGTGTGGCGCCACCGAGCAAATTCATTATCTAGAGGCTTACACAGCCTTACACAGCCTTACACAGACTTACACAGCCTTACACAGACTTACATAGACTTGCAACTACACAGGGACAAAGGCTATGGGGTTTTGTGTGTTTTACGTCGGTGTTTTAGTGACATAAAAGTATGATACTTTAAGGACACCTTAAAATAAAGATTTTGTTACTTTCTTGTCTTGTTAAAAAGAAACAAACACAAATATAAAGATAAAAAGATAAAGATAAAGAATCTTTATTGATAATGTAAAGAAGTTGTTGCCAAAGGGCAATAACTTCAGTTAAGTGTTTGTTTCTGTTTCTTATGGAATGAGAGAGATCAGCTCTGTTGTCAAGAGTTCTACAAGTCACTAAGCGCATACAGGTTAACGACTGTCATACTACAACAAACAACTGGGACCTACCAATAAAACAAATCATTTAGGGGTGAAAAGATACTTGAGTCGTTATATATTTTACTTTAATAAATCTCTGAGAATTTCCATTATACTTGCGTCTTATCCCTGCCAGATTGGTTGCCTGGAAGAGATCGCTTTTAGCGATAAGGTCGCCAGTTAAGACACTAGGCTTAAGTTTTAATATTATTTTTGTAAATTTCTGTATTGTGCTGGTGTTTTAATAAAGTGTATATCTATCTATCTATCTATCTATCTATCTCTGAGTCGTGATTTTTTTTAATGAATTTAGCAGTTAAATCTTGTAGTTTGGACTGAGGATGATTATCAAGTTTCATTTGAATTGTTCAGGAAAAAAATATAGCACAGTCTTGTTCTACACGCAAGTGATTTCATTGCGTACACGTATAAGTCTGATATTAGAAAGTTAGAAGTAAACATCTGGGCAAGAACAGCGCAAGACAGGGAGTATTGGCGTGAGAGAGAAGGCTTAAACCCCGCAGTGGGTCTCTTAAGGCTGATGATGATGATGCATAAGTAAATTCTTCAAAATCATATTTGCACCTAATCAATTTGAACACAATATACTCGTAAAATAAATTCAAAACACCAATACTGTTACAGATCATGAAGCAAATATTTCGGTCACGGGAACAATAATGTTTGCTGACGAGATAACAAAGAAAGCACCACAATGGTGTTTTGTGCCCTTTGTGCGTGTTTGATTAACTTACCGCCGCCATTTTTTATCTTTTATTTTTTATTTTGGTGAAGGGAATAATTGTTATCTGAAATATTAGCTGAAATGGGACCATAGAGGCAACAAATACTATGCGTGTATATCATCTTTCGTAGATGAAAAAATAAATGAAAGCCATATCTACATATTAAATTAAGTCGCAGAAACTAATCATTTTCCAGGACTTAAAATACTTATAAAGTTCAACTTCTTATGTACTACCACGTAGATATGGGAATAACTTTTCAGATGCTTTTCTGCAGCGGCTAAGGCGGAAAAGGTATAACAAAGTAATAACTACATTATATGACACGGCTCGATTGGCTTTGTTTGCCTCTCTATAAATAGGTGAGTATAGATAGATAGATAAATACTTTATTAAAACACCACAAATGAAACAATACAAATAAATAACATACAAATTAGAATCAGCGTCTTAATTGGCGGCCTTATATTAATGTTAATTTTAACGACATAAGAAAAGCAGCAGGGAGCACCTGGATTAAATTTGCGCAGGACCGGGACGAGTGGCGTACTAGAAGAGAGGCCTATGCTCAGCAGTGGGCGATAGCAGGCTGATGATGATGATGATACAATATTTGTTGTTTTAAAGAAAATATATAAATTTAAAATTTACATTCATATAACTTGATAAATTTCAAACTTACATACTTAACGATACAAGGCCCATTAATAAGCGTTAGTAATCAATTTTTCCCACTTGACTGCGTAAAATTCATATATTTCTAAATCCCGCCGCGGCCGCACTCGGCGCGCTCGCTCAGGTGTGAACGCTGCTTACTCAAGTAATTATGGAGACCATGTCGGATGTACATTACAGGATTACTTAGATAATGATTAATTAATAAGAAAACGGTTTTTATTTAAAAAATCTTAATGTTATTTCGTCGTATAAGCCGTGAAGCTTATGCGGCGGCAAAATTACAGGTTAAATTCCTTACAAATTTTGCTGCAGATCCAAAATTTTGTGGTTTTTTAACGATCATTGCGGCATTGTTATACATATGTATTACCTGCAATTAAATATCCAATGGACCAAAGTACAGTAACCTTTCTGCCGTAATGGCCGTGAAGCTAATACGGTGGAAAAATAACAGTTTATATTCCTTACACATTTTGCTGTAGAGGTCCAAAATTTTGTGTTTTATTTACTAGGCGGCATTGTTATATTTACCTGCAATTAAATGCCCAATTGACCAAACCTGTCTTAATGTTTGATTCTGTCTCCGAACTGTTTGCGGTACATTTAGTATCTATATATATATGTAATTTGTGGTATTATTAATAAATAATTTGTATTTGTATAAATATCGGGATTCAAAATAGTCACATATGATTATTTAGGACAAAAGTTTTAAGTAGGGATATACTTCTACTTTTTCTTATTCTTTGTATAGGAGAGACTAACTCTAGTGTTGAATTTCCGAACCGCCTTAAAGGCCTCTGATATGGCTTAACAACTGCCGTTCTGGGACAAAAAACCTGGACCTATAATATAACGATGTTACTTTAGAGATGTACTAAAGCTATATTTTAAAGGTTGTTTTTTCTTATATAACCTTGTATAATATGTGGAATGTATAAAGGGGTATTACTTTGCACGTGAAAATATGTACCTACGTATTATAATGTATATTGTTATGGTAGGATATTAAACGTAAAGGGTTACCGGGAAATTAATTTAATTTATCTTTTCTCACATACTCGTAGTGTGTAACCCGCAATTTAGGATCATTATATTGTAAACCTTTTCAGGTCAATCATGATGCTAATACTATAAATTAATATATTGTTTTACTTCAAAAAATTTTATTCATTTACATATATTCATAAATTTGGGTATGAAAGCAAACAAGACCACGCCATAATACATGGACCTAGGCTTTTAATATTTTAATCCTCAGCAGTTTTTGCGTGTTTAGCGTTTAAATAATCAGACAAACAGATACACAGATAAACAGATACACAGAAAAAAATCTAAAACCTGCAGAAACGTGTTTTGTTATCGATTTAAAGTATACCTAAACAAATTTCTTTGTAATAGACAGATTTCTATTTATACTATGTACAGATTGTTGACCCTCTCTTCAGCTTTATTATATGAATAGATTTCCTAGCAACGTTATGCTGACTAACTCAGTATGGTATACGTAGGTGGCAAGGTATTTCCAAGTCAAGCATGGCAACCTTCCACTGATGGTAAGTGACGGTTTGACATAAATGCGTGCTTAGGGGAGATTTCGAGCTAACAGTAACTGATCGATGATTGGTTATAAATAGAATGAGAAAGTAACCGACTTCTTAAAAAGAGTGTTATTATTTTTAAAAACAGGTTTGCATAGAGCAGAGTTTTCCTGGTGGTTAGTGTAGTAGCTATCACACGAATCTGTGTGTAACTGTTACGTTTGAAATCGGATTAAATGTGTGTATGACTGATATTTTTCGTTTTATTAAAGTGTGCTTTAATTGTGAATATATATGTGTGTATAATTGTGTGTCCGTGAATTTCTTGAATTCGTTCTCAACTTGCTGACAGCTCTCAAGAAAATATGAATCTTTTGAAGTTATTTTTGTGTGAAAAGTGACGAAACATTCTTAAACCTTTTAAAATATAAAATTATATATCTATGTCGATTTTCGTGTATTTATTTTTTAGTATAAGTAACAGCCCACTAATCAAACACTTACAAAGTATAAAATATTCGGAGGTGACCATTTTATTTTTTCCGGTCTACAAACTTTTAGTAATTCCAGATTAAACTTAAATAATTTCAGTTTATATCTAAAATAGCTTCCACCTAGGCTTCAGATGGAACGCTTTAATCTTCCTAAACCCTCTGGAGATCCTACAGACCTATTAACCTTATTTTGTATACTAACAGATTACTTCAAGATGTTTTGTAATTTTTGTCTGGCGATAAAACAAAATGGCCGCCTCCGAAAGTTGATGGTTCGTGAAATAGGCCTGTGTGACAAACTTATTTTCTCAGTCGATGCCAAAGTCCTTAGTGACAGACTGACTGACAAAATGGTCAGGTTGTATATTGCAACACGTATACTTAAAGAAAATGAAAAATGTATGACCTACTTAAAAACGATAATCCATTTTGCAAAAATACTTATAATACACTTGTTACGAAAATAGATTTATCCTATGAAAAAAAAACAAGTTGTGTGTATACGTTTTTATTATTTAGCACCAATATAATAAACATATCTTTTCCACATATAGATAGTTGTTAATACTTTGATACAGATGTTTTCTTGTATACATTTCAATATAATTTTTATGTTAGTACACTTTTTGAACTCAAATATCATTTAGTATTTTTACATAATACTGTTTATATTTTTATGAGTTAAGTAAGGCAAGTAGTTATTGACGCGAGTCAAATTATGTAATTACTGGAATGCCAATAATCCGTCGCTACATCGCTAACGCGGCTCTCACACGACATAATATAATCGTCGTTACTCCGTTATACGCGCCGTTAAGTCATTACAATTACCGCTATTTCGCAGTTACGTTAACTCACGAGGCGATTTGATTAATAGCTGATAATGACTATGGAATAACAGTTATTATTGTATTATAGGACTAATTACTTATGTCACGTGTGTTAAATCAACCTTTTTTATTTATAACATAAAGTATTATAACTTCTCATAAAAAAAATAAGAACAATATAGATAAACTAAACTTACTGTACTAAAAATTAGCTCGACTTGTTTGGGAGCACTACGGGCTCCATTGCCAAGAGGATGAGTCAGCACGCGTGTCCCGGTCGGCCGCCCAAGCCAGACGTTGGAGCAAATTTCATGACAGCATTTATAACGTAAGTGCTAGGCGGTGTTATAGTTAAATTTATTCATGCCTTACGGAAATCTCTATGAAACTTAAGTACAGTGAGTTTAGTGTCTCTATATTGTTATTTTTAGTTAGTTGAGATTATTTATAGTTAGTTACTAAGCTGTTTTTTTATATGGTACTGACTCAAGAATTTAACAACCAACAAACCTCCCTGCTGTGCCACTCCCACTCGTGATACTGTGCTTAAGAGTGGATTCACTTACATTGGAATGGTGAATCTTCGTTGATTCGAGATAGTAAAATGCCTGATTATTATAAATTGTAAATAGTTTATTAAGTTTATAAACTAGTGAGATATAAAAGTACAAACATTTGGAGTAATTTAGCTTAAACCCACCAACCTGTTTTTTTTATTTGTGACGATTTTATCTCTCTATATACGTTTTTCAATTCTCATATTCATAAATCAGTCGCAACTTACTTCAGTGAAACAATACGGTGCTCAGGTATTATTAAAGAAAACTTCGCAACAAACTTGAAGTTTTCAATAAGTCTGGATATTACTAATATTGTAAATAATGGAATATGAGAGAAATAAGTTTAAGTACATGATAGAATTGATATTACTTTATCGCGGCACGGTTACTATTACATGTACATTGTAAATACTTATATTTTTTCTAAAAATAGGCAATGAAAAAAGTCTTTAAAATATTTATCATTATAGTGGTAGTTCTTTTGTTATTTACCAGAATGTTTTTACTTTTTTTTTATTTCAGTAATTGTCTTGACTGGTTTTCGGGTACCTGGCGAGAGGAAGCGGTCCAACCAGGACATATAGACGGAGTTGGGGAAACCTTTGCCCTGGAGTGAAACACAATAGGTTAATTAAAAAAAAAGGAAATTATGGGCACATCTAATACAAAAACTTCTCACTGAAACACTTCAATCAAAGAAGCACAAAAATCAATATGTAAATTCAAATATCACTTAGATAACTGTACAGATATTTATAACTAGTGGATGCTCGCGGCTTCGCTCGCATTAACTAGTAAAACTTGCATCCCCTATTTCACCCCTTTCTTCCTTAGCGGATGCCTACGTCATAACATCTACCTCCATGCCAAATTTCAGCCAAATCCGTTCAGTGGTTTGGGCTGTGCGTTGATAGATCCATATATCAGTCAGTCAATCAGTCACCTTTGAGTTTTATATATTTAGATACAAAGCAGGTATATACCACAATATCAATTTAAAGTTCATTGCTTGAATGTTTGTATGTATATAGGATATATGGGTATAAACCTTATATTGTATCGAAGTCTCGTCGTTACGTGCAATCTGTAAGTAAATCACTGGATTTACGAGCGAACTTCAGAAGATAGGTTGTACTGAGGATATGCATCGTCATGCTTTTACGTCAGGTTGGTTTGTTTATTGTAATTTGTGATGTATTTTGCAATGTACACGTATTGATTTTTTGTATGTCTCAAATATCAATTTCACTTTTCATTAATGCCTTTCATTTGTTCCTTAAACGAGTACCTATGGTTACTAAAACCCAAACAATATTTGATTTAGTCACCAACACATATTATAGAATTACTTTCGAGATTTAAAGTTAAAGGTTAGGAAATAAGTTAGCTTTTTAGGTTAGCTTTTTCTGATTTAACAACCTGACGTAAAGCATGACGATGCATATCATCAATAGAGTACTTAACTTGTTACTGTATAAATAAGTCAGACGCCCCTAGAGTGGTTTGAAAACTCTGACACCAGAGCTGGCTACTCTTATACGAACTTACCTTTTTCATAAATAAGTTGTCAACAAACAACTTAATCTGTAGAAAGCAAATCTAGCGTCCAAAATCAGTTGATATGCCTAATGCCTGGAATATCCAATTATTTGTTACATGTCAACAATAAATCAACTGTCACATTGATTTATATGCTATTTGGCTCTTGCGTAACCGAAACAATAATATGCAAATAGTGTAATTGAATACAGTAAAGAATCAACAAATTATTAATTTATCAATTTGTGGTGTTCTTCACAGAATGCATAATTACAACATCATTTTGGGAGTCGGGTCTTTGGTTGCAAGTTCTGCCGTCCACCAATGTTGGCAACCTTCTGGATAATCAGACCTTCCGGCTAGCCACATCTTTGCGCATTGGATCACCTTGCGTCGTGACCCATAGATGCAACTGCGGAGAGAGGGTTGATAGCCTCGGTCACCACGGTCTCTCCTGTGCAAAGAGCGCAGGACGCATTGCTCGCCATAGTACGCTGAATGACGTCATTCGTCGGGCATTTGTCACTGCAAACGTCGCAGCAATTTTAGAGCCGAATGGTTTGTTTCGCGACGACGGCAAAAGACCAGATGGGATGACGCTTATTCCCTGGAAGTTGGGTCGTTCGCTGGTGTGGGATGCAACTTGTGTCGACACATTGGCGCCCTCCCATCTTGAAAAATCTTCCAAACAGGCTGGCGGTGCTGCTTCATCTGCAGAGCTTCTCAAACAGCGCAAATATTCTAAGTTAGACAAGGGCTATTTATTTGTACCGTTTGGGGTAGAAACTCTTGGGCCGTGGGGTCAGAGCGCACTTGACCTCTACCAAGATCTGTCGGGGCGTTTGAAACAGGCTTCGCGTGACCAAAATGCTGGCTTGTACTTTGCCCAAAAGATTAGTCTAGCTATTCAACGGGGAAATGCAGCCAGCATTTTGGGTACGCTACCTTTTGAAAATGTAGATTAGTTTTTTTTTAAATATGTATATATAATGTTTATTTTTTTATTATTATTTGGAAGTGTTACTATTAATTTTTGTTGTTTTGAAATAAATACAACATCATTAAAACTGATATTTATTGAGTAAGACGTCTAATAATTAATTATATCGCCACATCATCATTATGAACAAAAATTGATTTTATAATATATAACCAACAACTTAAGAGTCACGTATTTGAAGCAAAACTTAAACTAGTATTCCAACCTACAATATAATATAATAATTTACATCGTATCGCAATGAAACTGTATTTTGCGGTGATTGCGCACGAACCTCGGCTTCATCGATTTTGTATTACCGATAAACAGAACAACAGTTTGATAACCGGTGTGGAAACAAAGAGCTTAAATTGTGAAGCCTGCTAAAGTTGTAGCACGTACTACGAACATCGAAGAGGCTCTACGTTAATGGCTACGAGAGTGCTACGACGTTTGTATCTTCGTGTCTTTGGTTAGTCTGATCAGTTTTTGATTATTTTTATATAATTTTAATTAAAATGTGAAAGATGACGGTATTCAATAAATTGCTTCTAAGAATAGTTATATTTTTACTAGATTTAATATTTAACAATTAACCATTACGAATTGGCGTATATTTTTCTCTATTGGTAATATGTAACAACTAGTCATAGCTTACTCGTATTTCTTAATCCATTCTACATTTAAAAGTTGATTTACTTTACTACCCATTACAATATTCTACAAAAAAATACATTTGAATATAAAAATAATTACATAATCCACAATAATTAATGAATATTTGTTTCTATGAGCTCTACAAGACTCCATTAATAAAGAAATGAAAGAAACTCGTCGCAAACAATAAAGTTTTTCTATGATCAAGAGAAAAAATCAGGCTTTACGATGTTTTGATAGCCAAAGTTTGCAAATAACCTTAGTTTGAGAAAAGGAAGATGACTGATTGTTGACTTATTTGGTAGTATTTTTTATCAATAAAACTCATATTACTCTGTGTAGAGCTGTATTTAATCCCAATTAAATAAATAAATAAATAAATAAATAATAAAAAAAAAATTACGTCGAAAAAGCTAATTTTTCGACGTAATTTTTGACGTAAGTGCTAGCCGGTTAATACAACTAAATTTAATCATGCCTTACGGGAACTATAATACAGTGATAAGCAAATATTATCTTGTTTTTGTTTCTGTATGTATTTGATCATATTGAAGCCCATTGAAGTAATGAATTAATCAAACTTTATCAGATTCAAACCTCCAAACTAGATTAGAAACTTATTCTAAAATAATAATACGTTTGGTTGTGAGTAGTGGAAAAAAACGAGTTTGTCTCCTGGCTGTTGTGATTATTTTTGCACTTTTTATATTATGATATGTGTCATCCGCGGAAGGACTCGGACGGCCATTACAATTTAGCTCCCTGACGAATTGATGCTGAGGGGAGTCATAACACTCAGTCATGAGGATACGACTGAGGAGGAGGATATATATCCTCCTCCTGTGTTATGTTATGTTAGCTTATAAAACATTAGTGAAGATTACAAAATGGTACAATCCTTGCCGATTATATAATAAACATTGTAATAAAAGTACAGAATTTTGGTTATACAAACAGACTTACTAACTTTATATGCTCTATAATAGAACTTGTAAGAGAAATAATTAGGACAGACGTATATCCGCAAAAGTATCGTAACTTGTTGAATAAAATGTTGGATTGCGATAATAATGATCGCATAAGTTATGGGCCCGTAAACATTGTTTTTCTGCTCAATATTTTATTTGATAAAAACAATGAATTTTCTTTGTGAGTGAACTTTGATACTAGCTGCGCCCTGCGATACTTTAAAATAAATAGTAGCATGTGTATTAATTCTAGATCTCATCTACCTCTACACTGAATTTTATTCTAGCCAGTTCAGCCGTTTGAGTGCATAGAAACAACAACGCCAGTGTATAAACTTTTGTTTTTATAATATTAGAAGGATAAAAACTAGGATAGTAGATAGATGAAGCAATGGGACTTAAAAGTCAAATTTAAAAAAATGTTGGGAAATAGTTGATTTAAAAAGAAAAATGTCTTACATTTCAAAGTGAATTAAAAAGTTGGCAACAATCAAGATAATTCTTGAAGCGTAACTACTTTTTTATACCAAAATAAGTAAATGTATTTGTTTATAAGCAGTTTCCTTTTTGACGCCATTTCATTTCATCTTATTACAAACAAGAATGCTTTGGCGCGAAAAAGGTCAGATTTCCTTGTATTTTTTGCGAACGGATATTAACTTTTTATTGCAATTCTCATTTGAATACATACTTGGTTTCGTTCGTATTAAAAGCTCTATTTTAAAAGCACATACTTAAAACAGTGAGAAAACAAAATAACTATTAGTTTTTAATTTAAAGATATATTTAGTTCCAGAATAGTGCATGACATAGAGTATTGGCGTAAGAGGGAGGAGGCCTATACCTTGCAGTGGGTCTCATTAGGCTAATGATGATAATATTCAGTTCCGTCTTGAACCACAAGATAGTGTCCGCTTTTGTAAGTGTCGCTTCAGGTGACCTTTTGGTTAAATACCTATCGGTCATATGAAAACACAATGACGTGCGGTAGAACTCATAGTAAAGTTTTCTTGATTTGCTAGACTTTTTTTTTAATTAAACTTTTATTATAATCAGCATCATCGGTGCCGTCTTTATATTGAAGTTCGGAGGTCAGTTGTCAAAACTTCTTGCGATCCCATGCTGCTTCTTTTAGATGCGGATAGCTTAGCTTTGTCCATTTCTTGATGTCATCTAGCCATTTCATCAATAAACAAGTAAGAGTTACATAGTTATCTGTTTTAGTTTATGTGTATATTAGACCTTTTGTAGAGAGCGTACAGTTAGTTTGTATTTTGACTAGCGTTCTAATTCCACTGTCACAATATATGGTTTAGAATAATTGATTACTGAAAGCAATACTCAATTGAAATTTGCGGGGCCTACTATGCAATAAACCTCTATACATTTTTTAATGATATATCCGGAATTTTTTTTTTGGTTTCTTAGTTCCATTGTTACGCCATATTGTAATTGGTAAGTTATTTTTTTAACTTGTACAGTTTTGCACTTGGCCATAGCTTGCCTGATAGCAAGCAAAGGCTATGGCCTAAGATGGAGCGTGCTTATCCGATAAAAACCGATTATAGTTAGTTAACAATTACTAACCATCATTGCATCTGTCTTGGAAAAAATACGAGAAGAATATAAATTATGATAATCTCTTTGTACATTACGAGTATTCAGGCCATATCAGCGCCATCCAGCCACATACTAAACTTACGCTTGTATCATGCGTACTGGATAACGGATATAATAGATAAATACTTTTCAAAACGACCAAACGACACAATAGTATTGAATTTTTTTAAAGTTCATAATTACTTGTTATGCAGGAATCGAACCCGCACCCCTAGATCAGAAGGCAGCGCCACTACCAACTAAGCTAACAGGGCATTGCTTACCATTAGACAAAATATGGTCAAGTACAAACCAATTAAGTATTTTAATTGTATATCATAGTAATCCCCTGAATAGCAATTAACACTCGGATAGTAGCATTCAGCCCAAACAGCGCTGAGTGCAAGCGAAATGGCTTCAGCAATAAGCGAATCAATCTGGGAAGCCAAGTGAGATAATATACTTAGATTGCGTCGTATACACTCGTATATGTACAAGTACACAATAAACATTGTACTCAAAGTATGTGTGGACATATAAAATAAAAATTATAATATGCACTCGTATTGTATCAAAAGTGCTATATCTACTATGACAATAATGATTATTGATTTGAGAGAAAAGTTAAAACAAACTTTTATTTCAACAATATTTTGGTCAAGAGTCGGACGTAACGAAGGGTTCCAATTATTTTCTACAAAACCGGCAAAAACAAAAGTTTCTTATATGAGCGCCTCCTAAGTATTGAAATTCAAAACTTTTTCTCGAATGAGAGTGGCCAATTCTGGAGTTGAAAGTTTATCCTGAGGGCTCTGACATTATTTAACGACTGCCGTACCATGACAAACAGCCGAGAACCACAATTTGAAGTGTCAAAAAGTTTACTATTGTTGCATGTCTTACTGACAACTCTTCTTTAGTTGAGTTTGTATTGTAGCGTGATCAAATGTGATGCTTATCATTAGGCATGCTTTTAGCTTTTTCGACCATTTACCATCCTAAAAGTAGATATTTTTATCCAATTCCTACAATAGACATAAAACTTCACAAATAGAATGTGACAAGCACTTAAATTAATTCACCTAAATCAACAACAGTGGCACTATAAACTGCAATTCGGGACCGAGAATGGCTATTTATTCGCTAGAATGGCTCTAAAATGCATAATTAAATATACATTAGTCACTCCGAATACTACCTTTAGCTAGTTTGGTCTAGACGCAAACATAGCCACATTTCAGTTCTGTTTATTTAGTTTTCTAGTGCTTGCAACTTTATAAGTGAATGTCTCAGCTTTTAATAAAGTGGTATATACATAAATTGAATTAACATAAGATTCATAAAATACGTCATTACAAATAGAGATAAAACAAAAGTGAAATAGGCAGTTTTTATTGTATTATAAGACCTTTAAATATTTATTTTTTTCATTGATATTTTATAGATTCATCTTATAAACATTTGTTGATTTCTTCGCGATATAGAATCGTTATTTTATATTAAAAAAATCTTTTCCTGCCCCCGAAAATCCACTAAAAATATATCAGACTAGCTGTGCGCGCGACCTCGTCCGCGTGGAATAGTTATTTAGGGCATTGTATTTATTTTTGCAAACTACCTCTTCAACTTTATAAATTATAGCCTTTACCCACTACTTGAACCGTTTTCGCGGCTCACGCAACGGAAACCCTCAAAGGTGAATAATTTTCCCCGTTTTTTTCCACATTTTCCATTGTTTCTTCGCTCCTATTAGTTGCAGCGTGATGATATAGCCTAAAGCCTTCCTCAATAAATGGTCTATTCAACACAAAAATATTTTTTCAATTCGCACCAGTAGTTCCTGATATTAGCGCGTTCAAACAAACAAACAAACTCTTCAGCTTTATAATATTAGTATAGATAGTATAGATGATAAAGTTGATAATAATTTCCTGTATACTTATTTGGTGACAAACCCAAATAAGGTAAGTACTTTTATACAAAACGAAAGAAAACACGAACTTGCCGGAAAAGGTTAATTATCAGTTTTTGTTGTTGTTCAGATGAGGGTAAAACGGCCGATTCCGGCCACTTCCGGCCATTCCCCGCAAGCACCGCACTAATGATGCATTTAGAACCACTAGTTTTGCTTTCAATGGGAATGTAAATTGCAACGCTAAACGGGGATTTTTGTTCATTCCTCATGTTATTGTGTAAATTCGTCACAATTATACTTTTACCTATATAATGTGAATTCATCAAATTGTATTTCAACTTTTGTAAATTTGTCACTTTCATAAGTGTATAAATTTTAAAAAAATATATAAAAAAATTTTAGATCTCTAAATTTATGTCTCATTAATTTGGTTTCACAAAACGACAGATATGAGATTCACACAACCGAAAAGTCTTACATTATACAATTCAAACAAAACATTATAGTTTATGTTTTGATGGTTTGTTTTTTTTTAAAATCCAATAATATGTTTTAGATTGGTGCTAAGCCATTTTGTCAGCCATTACCATAACGGTACTCTAAGAATCCGCTAGAAAAATTAACTCATCTTAATGAAAAATAAAATCTATATATTTAAAACTCAAAGGTGATTGACTGACTGATATATGTAGTGATCTATCAACGCACAGCCCAAACCACTGGACGGATTGGACTGAAATTTGGAATGAAGGTAGATGTTATGACGTAGGCATCCGCTAAGAAAGGTTTTTTGGAAATACCACTTTTAAAAGGGTGAAAATTAAATAGGGGATGCAAGTTTTACTTCTTAATGTGAGCACCCACTAGTTACTTATATTGCTGTTATTTGCATTCAAAAGATTGTTTTGCCAATCAAGGAATCTCTTTGTTCTAATCACAATAATAAAAGACGTGAACATTCATCTCATAGATAAGTTTAAATAGTGGTCATTTTTAGCTGTCAAAAAAATAAAAAGGACTCTATTTCCTACCGGATAAGGAAAATGGGCGCCATTCATTCAAGTTGAAAAACTTCTTTTCCTCTTGAGATAGTTCAACATCATCACTTTAGCTGAGTGTTTTGTTGTAGGTATAATGTCCTTTTTTATTTATTCTTTGTCGCTATGACCAGCTGAACTTTCATTGTATTTACTTATTGAGGATGCGCGTGGCTTCACTCGTATTGTAAGGAGATAAAAAATTGTGTGAGTCACTCTCAAAACCATGTAAATACTATTAAACTGTTATTAAACATACCCATGACACAAAATCGCTTTTATACAATGGTATAATTCATAAAATTGATTGATATTTTCGATGATTGATTAAATCATAGTTAGTACTTCTCGCTGAGTTTAAATTTTTCCAGGAGTTATACAATTATCTAATCTGAGAATTAAATCTCTGAAAAGAAACATATTGGATTTTCTATATCACAGAGTTATAGAACAATATGTTAACTAAACGGTTTTCACTCACATGTAATTCGCGTATGTTCCCGTAGATTAAAATTGTTGTAGATGTTCATTTGTAAATGCAACAAAACAATTTTATTGTGAGATTTTTCAGCTTTATCCAAATGGAAATCACCAATACGTAACTTTGATTTCACATGCACATCGCAGTTGTCCGCAATATCCAGCAAAATGGTTTGTTCGCCGCAACGACTGCAGTGATTTATGCTGAAAGCGTACACGCAATTAACAAGAGTGAGTTATCGACGTGAAAGCACCTAAATTGTTCCATATGTCAATAGGGATTTTAAGTATATTTGGCACGTGGAAAAGGGGAGGGTTTAGTATTTCAAAAGTCAACTGATAAAGTTTAGTTTGAAGTTATACAAAATACATTGGTTTTGCACCTTTCCTCCCTTCTACTAGGTACTACTAATTCTTTACTAAAAAAAACCTGAACATATTATGAAATGCAATCCTTTTGATTTTTTTTTAAATACTTACTAAGTTTGATTATTGCTTATGTCACCATCTGTATTCTTTACTAGCTCCACACAAAAGCCGCGGTGATTTGTTGGTCCGCTGCGGCGCGACATGTGAAACAAACACAAACAAACAAAAACTCACTTGCAATAATAATGGATAATGATTGAAAATACAACATCTTTAAAATAATTGCATGTTGTTGTTTATTCTTACTTCTACTTAGATACATCATTTATATTGGGTTCTAATACAACATGAACAGAACATGTCAAAAAATATACTACGAATTTCATATTTTTACTGATAGCTCCCGAGTGGATGTATTATTGTGTGTGTGTGACCCACAAAGTTTATCGTTGGGGATACGACGTACCACGATAGTGAAGTCAGCGCTTTTCACAAAACTGCGAGCTTTTACAGCTTCGGAACTTGAAGCTCATTAGGGTCACGAGCTTTTATACACGCTCGAGATAGTGACAACTTGGAAGTTTTGATTTGTAAAATACTTGTGTATTTTACGCACGTTAAGTAGGGAACAATAAAGAAGTAAGGATAAAAAATAAAAATAGTAAAAGTTTATAGAATTATAAATTTCTAAAAGATGTACAGGACAAGTTTTTGGTACTAATAAATACAATAAAGAGGCCTTCATTTCTACTACTCTTAATACATATGACATACAACAATATATAAAACTAAAACACTAATTGTAGGTATAGATAAAATGTTGGTAATATACACTAGTTTTTTTGGTACGAATAGTCATCAAATAAATGATTTTGAAAAGAGTTTTGTTTTTATGCTGTTTCAGGCTTTTTGAAATTAAATTTTAGGGTACCTAAATTTTTATCATGCCAGAACGTATCATACAAAGTAATGGCTAAGCTTAGGTTAAAAAAAATATAATGTTTCAGTAAATTTTGGAAAATAAGAAAAACACTCTCACTAAAAAAAATACAAAGCTTCTCATAAAATAATGGAATGTTTGTATTCAAAGAAAATTGTCTAGAAACATAATATTTGAGGAAATTTGTTACTAAGAGACAGATACTATTAACAAGATCATGTTTGATTTAATATAGATAAGAGCAATTACATTACTTAGCTAATTAATTAATTTAAGTCTTATTGGTACGGAGAAAACAAAACCAATAACTATGTTACGAATGGATGCCGTAGAAAATCTGAGAATATAACGTACTTAGGCCATAGCCTTTGCTTGCTATCAAGTAAACTATGGCCAAGTGCAAACCCGTTATAGTTAAAAAAAACTTACTTGAATAAAACAAATTCAATATTCGACGTTCTCAAACACCCACAGGGCTTCTGACGCAGTCAACGACTTTTTTATATCATCATCATCATCATCATCATCAGCCTAATGGGACCCACTGCAGGGCATAGGCCTCCACCCTCTTACGCCAATACTCCCTGTCTTGCGCTGTTCTTGCCCAGATGTTTCCTTCTAACTTTCTTACATCATCCAGCCACCGTTGCACAGGTCTTCCTACACTTCGCTTACCTAGCCGTGGGTACCATTCAGTTATTGCTTTGCTCCATCTGCCGTCAGTACGTCTCGCCAAGTGTCCAGCCCATCGCCACTTGAGTTTCGTAATACGAGACCCGACGTCTTCCACCTTCGTACGTTTTCGGATCTCAGTATTACGAACCCTGTCGCGTAACGTAATGCCTAACATGGACCGTTCCATTGCTCTTTGTGCGACTCTCATCTTTTCGATGGTTTCCTTGGTGAGCGTCCATGTTTCGGCAGCATACGTCATTGTGGGCAGAACACATTGGTTGTAGAGTCGTGTCTTCAAGCATTGAGGCATTTTACGGTCTTTAAAAATATCGCTTAGTTTGCTAAATGCCGCCCATCCGAGTTGGATTCGTCTTTTGATCTCCTTGTGTTTATGCTCTCTGCCAAAGGACAAACAGTGTCCAAGGTAAGTGTATTGTTCCACTACTTCTAACTTTTCACCACCAATCTGGATAATTGGTTGTGAATCTCCAGAAGCGTTGGTCATCACCTTAGTTTTGGACATGTTCATCTTAAGGCCCACTCCAAGAGAGACATGGTGACACTTTTTTATATATTCACTCAAAATATAATTATAACGGAATAAACAAAACACGACACGTAGAAAATACATGATTTACAGTAAAACACTCAGAGGAACTGATACATTCTGTGCATCACACACATGCGTGCATAACACGATTGTAAACAGATGAAAAGTTCAGTTAGTAATATTAAATCTTCCTCCTTTAGTCGTTTGGTCATTGCTAAGCATCATAATGGTCCTGACCCACTTGGTGGACCAATAATCGCCATTTATGTCGATCCGTGGCTTCATGGATGGCTATACTTGCTTTCGAGCCGATATGTTGAGCCACTTGATTGGACCATCTAGTTGGGCTTCGACCTCTTGATCTTGTTCCTGCCATTTTTCCGGTCACTATGAGCTTCTTCAGATTGTCCGCTAGTTTCCGTGCGATATGCCCAAAGTACT
Organism: Macaria notata; assembly: GCA_927399415.1. NCBI lineage: Eukaryota > Metazoa > Arthropoda > Insecta > Lepidoptera > Geometridae > Macaria > Macaria notata. The sequence continues at coordinate 6,553,017 of OV656725.1, read as the reverse complement.
GGAGTATTCGCTTCAAACATATGGCGGACATGCGTTGTTTGATGTTCAGCTCTTTCAGGATTGATACAAAATTAAATGCAAACAATTAAAATGAAGGAATGGAAGTTAATACAGTAAGTTGTAAAAATCAACTAAGGTACAATACTATAGTAGGTATAGTGTATAGTTACATATTATGGATAGCCGAGACCTACTATTTAACTTGTGAGTAACTCACAACAGTTTCTGAACTCAGAATTAGTTCAAAAGATTCAAAATTCTGTGAAAATTATTCACCGTCACCCATGAAAAATAAGCAAAAAGAAAAGTTTTTCATTTTCACAAAAGGTTTCCTCGTGTCTTACGCCTGACGGAACAACCATCTTGCACAAACTTGACCCAAAAACAAAAGCGAGCCAAACTTCTCAAGTCACATTTATTTCAGCCTAATCATTCATTCGAAAAAATACGTCCGGTAAGCAATTTTTTCCCTTAAATTGATTACGTTAAGGCCCAGTTTCTTTCGCTCCACTAACTCTAGCCAAGTTAAGGACACTCATAGACAACGATGACTTACCCAAGAGACACTTTAATATGAGGAGTTCGGACACATTGTATATAATATATACAAATAATACATACCTATGTCATTAAATTTACCTACCTATTGATATGATAACGGAAAAAAATAACTTTGCAACTAAGACGATTATGATGATTTTGTTTTTCATGGGTAAATACCCATGAAAAACTAGGCCGCGCCACCAAGCCATTTGCCTAGCGTTTTTTAAATATGCAACTCTGCTATCCAACGTGGAACATGCAATTGTGATGGAGACCATTTGTGTTGGAGGCCACTGCTGGTTGGTCCTTGCTGGACAATGCTTGATGGAACAGTTTCTGTGAATGCAAAATATATAGTTGTATGTCTATTGCTTACATAAGGAAGAAAATTAGCGAAATATGTGTCTCTAAGTTATAAAGTCTATGTTAACAGACGTAAATTCAAGATGTAGTCACAAGATTGATCTCGGTGTTGAGAATAAGGAGCTATATCCTGTATGGAGCAACAATGTGATTATTGTGTATTGGGATTAGTTAACTTTGCAGTTATGGTGTCGCTAGTTTGCAGTTGAGAATTTTATCAACTGATAGTTATGAATGAATTAGTTATTACAGTTTGTTCGCAATTTTTATGTAATGCTCTTCAGGAAATGGGTTACATGTAACCTATCAGTAGGTATATTTTTTTATTCAAATATTACGAATATTATTGTGATTATTGTTAACCCTTTTTCAAAGGCGCACTTTAAATTTAAGTCTTAGACAAGGTATACCTTGATAGTTACCTCTTTTTGTAACCATAAACCATCAAATACTGCAATCCATACGTCCCTTCTTTATTACTAAATAAAGTACTAACTACGAAATTCAACCCCATCTAAAGTTCACAGTACTCTGGAATGATGCGCATTCAGACGAAATCCATTACCATATAGCAAGAAAGCAAGTGTATGAGATATTTTGTAGAAACCTTGCAAGCTGCGACTTCGACAAAATACTTCATAAATTCCGCGTGTGAATGCGATTAAACAGGGCTACTTAAATTAAATGAGAAACGTACAATGACTGTTTTAAAACATCAACAACTTTATAACAAAAGACTTTCAAAATTAATATTACAGACGTACCTACAATGAGAGATTTCCAAATTTAAGAATATAAAAACTTTTGCTGGTTGTTGATCATGGCTATTTCGTATACTAAGGTAAAGATGTAAGTCATGACAAAAAACTAAAATTGCTCGTATTAAATTGTGAATAAACCGGTTTCTTCTAGGCAAGCGCGCTAGATCGTAGATTACATCGTTGCTTAACATCGGGCAAGTTATAGTCAAGCGTGAGCCTATCTAATGTAAAAAAAAACCCATAATACAAGCGTGAGCTTAGTATGGGGCTAGATGGCACTGTGCGTTGTTCCATCTTGGCAAGAAAAGTTATTAAAATCAACTTGGTACATAGTTACGTTTTCACTAGATACAGCTGAAAGGCTGACTGACCGCGTCGACAGTTGCTTGACATTGATGAGAGTATGTGTACAAAATATTTTTCACTACTAACAGGTAGCAGGTAACAGGAAGTCGGCCAAGTTAACGCACGTCATGGGACCGACAGTATATAACAAGCTACCCAGCGAAATTACTGCGGCTATAAGCTTACAGAGTTTCAAGTTTAAATTGAAAAAGTGGCTTGTTGACCAAGCTTTCTATAATTTTGAAGAATTCATTCCCGTTTTTCGGTGATCTTAATCCTGACAATGTTATTGACGTGATAATGATTATTGTTATTGCAGAATTATTATAGAAATAATAATTATTGTTTTAAGTACATACCTATTAATTGTATTATTGAATGTTTTATTAATCTGATTATTGACATTATATTTTGTTCAATTTTATAAGATGAAATTATACGTATGATACTTTTAAGTAAGTACTCGTAGTTTAAGATGTGACCTGTAATACCTATTATTATTAATAAATTGAACTTGAACTTGAACTTGTAACTCTGTATACATCAATAGTGTTTTGTACCCTTTCGCGTGACACGAGTTTTCAGGTTGAGTCGGAGCTGGTCGAGTCATCCGGACGGAATGCATAATGAATTGAGAATCACTGCGAGAAAGGACGTAGTGAAATGCAGAAGAATGGCTTGAAGATAAATCAGATTCATATTAAAACAACAATTAAACTAAAATGGTAGATTTCGATTTATAAAAAAATGTTTGCGACCAAAAACCTAACCTACGAGTACGTGGTAGGAACTCAAGTAGTCATTTACAAAATGAAATGGACAGCTGGTCCCATAGGTCGAATCTTATTAGCCAAAAAAATCTCATCAATAATTTTGTGTTTGACAACTTTTGATGACACAGAAAAAAATATTATGATTTATCAACAACATTTTATGAAAAATAAACAACAACCACACGTAAAAATAGCCTAAACATTATCTAAATTTTATGACACTATTTAGACTCAATAAAACGTATTGTACCGATATTCTTTATACTGTGCCACCACTTTCCTCGGCGATATGTAAATTTATTCAATGTCAGGCAGTTTAGTGATTCTGGTTTTACGGCGATACCGAATCGGCTGAATTTGTAGGCTCCAACCAATCGCCTGGAACTTCGAGCCATAACAACAACCATTTGGCACAAAAAACACAGGTTTGGAGACCAAATTCACCTACTTGTAACACAAGGCACAGATTCGTAACATAAAATCTCAGATTTGGTACAAAAAAACATAGGTTTCTAGCATAAAATCTCCTATTTCTATCATAGTATACAAAGAACACATATTAGAAACATAAGAAAACGGATTTGTATCAATTGAAGATCGGTTAGACACATTATAAAAGGTTGAGAATGTTATCTTGGTCGTTTGAACGGTTCATAGCAGTTAAAGGGATTACGACTGATTTAGTGAGCTGATGTCTCTGAATACAGATTCGCCAGGAAAATATTTCTATGTATTATGTTAGTAGTGGATGCCAGAGACTTCACTTGCGTGATATCTAGAAAAATAGAAACCTACGTCACTTTTTAGAACCTCATACCATTAAGGACAAAGTTTTGTTCTCTTTTTACATAATTGATTTATTGATTAACCTATTTTTTTGCATTTGCATTGTTTTGACGTAAAAACTAAAGTAGATTCCTATGAGACAACTCTGGTGACGAGATTAATCAAACCACCCTATGGTCGTCTGACACGGGTCTGGGGACTGCCATTGCTTATCGATAACAAACAGGTGGGACTTGCAATTTGACATCACCCACAGAAGCAACTAAGAAAATGCTACTTTTTCTCGCGTTTCTTACATCTAAAGACTGACCGCGTAACTTTTGCATAACTGTGATAAATGCAAATACTTTATAGCTTTGCTAAGGGCGACTATAACTAACTATATACCTACTGTATTATGCATTTATATACAGAAGTACGAGTAGGTCCTGAACAATGCATCGGAGCTTCAAAGGTAAAGTTTCTTCTTTACAGCGTTATCGGCGTATGTGATCTGTTTAGAATCCTCTTTGAGACCTGAATGGGTATTTGAAACTAGAATTTTATAGATTTCTCGTTTGAATATTACTATGCTGTCTTTGTAATGTTATTTTGTATTAGGTATTTTACAATATACTTGCTTTAGCCCGCGGCTTTATTATCGCGCTATCACACATAAAACTTACACTTGAATCTCTCCTTCTGTGAAAAAAAACTGCATCAAAATCCGTTGTGTGCAAAAGATCTTAACAAACCTACAGACAGACACAAAAGCGGGAAGCGACTGCTTTACACTACATTAAAGGTCATGGTTATGTTTTTTATCGCAATACCTGCACAGTGCTCGTCACTGCGGTGCTTACAGATTGATAGATTTGTTATTACAACACAAATGCTAATATAGATTGATAGATATTTTATCATAATACACGATAAACACATGAGAAGGTGGGAAACAAACAAAAACATCAGGAATATTTAGTTTTCCAGAAATATTATTGAATATAGCAGTTATATAATGGAATATCTATACTAATATTATAAAGCTAAAGAGTTTGTTTGTTTGTATGTTTGTTTGAACGCGCTAATCTCAGGAACTACTGGTCCGAATTGAATAATTATTTTTGTGTTGAATAGACCATTTATCGAGGAAGGCTTTAGGTTATATAACATCACGCTGCAACTAATATGAGCGAAAAAACAATGGAAAATGTGGGGAAAACGGGGAAAATTATTCATCTTTGAGGACTTCCGTTGCGTGTGCTGCGAAAACGATTAAAGATATCAAAAAATATGTATGAAAAAATTATTCTTCTTAAAATGATCTAACAAAATGTCTGCAACAGTATATGTCTATCTTTTAAGATTAACTCACTAGAACCGTTTTTATGGTAATAACTATTCGATGCGGACGAAGTCGCTAGCACAGCTAGTGTACGATAAAATAATGAAGCTTGTTATTTAGTTTACCAAGTCAACAATGTGTGTCAAAATTGACTGGCCTGTTAGCTTAGTTGGTAGTGGCTGTGCCTTCTAATCTGTTTGCGGGTTCGATTCCCGTTTGACACAAGTATTTATGAAATTTAAAATTTATAATTACTTGTGTTGAGTCTGGTCGTTAGTATGTATAATAAGTATGTATTTACAAAAGAAAAGTATATAAGTATTATATCCGTTATCAAGTACCCACGACACAAGCGTTTGCTTAGTGTGGGGCTAGATGGCGCTGTGTGCAATGTCCCGGAATATTTATTTATTTATTTATTTTAAAATAAACATTGGTAATGAAAACGAAAATTCGCCATAACCCATTTATAAAACAAAACACAAACATGGTACGAGTAAACACAAATTACTTGTTTAACTTTCTCGGTTAAAATGTTAAATATCATAAATATTCAATTTAACAAAACAAGAAGCCAACTGGGACCAACTGAGGTTTACCTCAGAGGGTAGAGAGCGGCTACAAACAAATTTGTGTTCAAAAATCAAACCCAAACTCAGCGTGCGTAAGTAAGGTTGATTCAATCCTTACAAACAAAACAAAACGATGGCCACGAAAACGAGACTGTAATCCAATAACTGGCATATAAATATAGCGTCCCATAAACCGGGGCACAATGGGGGATGAAATAGGGGGAAAGGTGGGATTTTGTCCCTCCTGGACACATTTGGGCGAAGAAAAATGCTGCGCTCAATGCTGTGTGGGATAGAATAATATATGCTGACGTGAGCTTTGACACTGGGTGAGGTTTGGGTTGTACTGAGTGTATTAGAAAGAGGTTAACTTGGCTCTATGGTGTAGTTTTTGAATATTATGATTTCTTTCAGTTTTTCAGGATATATGTATGTATAATGATGAGACAAACGAGACTCGTAAAAGACAAAAAAAATAACCATCAAGGGTGTGCAGTACATCATAGTATACCTTTGTTGAGTAAAGAACTTTGGTGTCATCAATTTTTAAACCAACCAAAGAGTATTATATTGGCTTCATCAGTTACTATACTAAATAAAACATGGATATAGAAATAATTTTGAATTACGTTATCTCTTTGCGTAGCAATGGATCACACAGTATGATTGCTTTCAAAATAATATTTGAGAGTATTTTAAGTATTTTGCATAAGATTTGTGTGCAAACCACCCTTTCAAAAGTATACCTAGGGAATCGTCGCAATCGTCCCAGTAATGGGTGTGTAAAGGCAGGCGTTGATGGCGCATCACTTCCCACTTCGGATCATGGCTGTATGAATAATAATCACATTAACAAAGGGCTTGTTTGTTTGGGTATTTGTTACAATGAGTTACATAAGGAGTTTGTTTGTTAGAGAATAATTAAGGTAGGTTTATATAGTTAATATTTATATATAGGTAAATCTACATATATTGAACAAAAATTTAGCCTGTACATTAATAGGGTCTATGTAAGTATTTTAAATTTATATGAAACACCTATTTTATGTAATATAAAGCAACTTTATTATGTAAGAAGCTCGTAGCACATGTACTATTTTTTTTCTATTCATCAAATAGATCCGAAAAAATCCGACGCTTTTACATATTATAATCTTAGAATACAGAAGGAACCAATAAAATAATATGACAAAAATTCTAATGAAAAAGCTGGACAAATTGCTTAACTTTTGGGTTTGTGTCATATTCAACCCTAAGTAATAAAAGTGATAAAATTCTAAGTTACTTTGTAAATCCACTAAGCATTATATATGCATGGGACGTATATCAAATACCGTGCCGCGGGAAATAACTAATCTAAATTCTAAATAAACTTGTGATAAAATTATGAATTTTGCATCTACATAATGGTATCGCATTTCCGCATACAAAGTGGAACCTCGTGTAGTATACGTTACCTAACAAGAAAAAATATCATGGGGGTCTCAGGCCGATATTATTAAAATAATCTTATCAATTTTAATATATTTTGTTTATTTATTTACAGACACAAAAACAACTTACAAACTAAAACTTATAATAAAATACAAACGACCTTATATGTGTTTTTTTTTTGAAATTTGTAAGTCTAACTTATAAACTAATAATAGTGTAATTTGTTTGTTTGTATATGTGACTGGTGGATATCCGTGATTTTACTTGCTTTGCCGATAAAAAGTGGATTTCATAGGGACGTATACCAATACGTTGGAACGAGACACGTTTCGTCGTTACAAAAATTAAGATGACCCAGCGCTCCATTGCGGATCACAAAATCGAAATATTTCCTCCGGTTTCTTTGAAACATCAGTTTTGTATTAGTGGTATATCTGTGTGACAATTATATAAGAGTTAAATTTATCCCACGTCTGTTTAAAAACATCTTCATTTGAAGTTTTGTCTGTCAAAATTAAAATTCCTTTTTAAGGAGAACCCTAACAAACACAGAATGTCAGAAGCTAAAAGCGACTTTAATTTTTTGGTAGTGCCGCTATACTTTCTCATAGTACATTATGTAGGTATATGTATGTAGGTACAGTTAGGTGGAAAGTACTTTTCAGCAATTTCGCCTGAACAAGTGCACTCCAGTTGAATATTTTAGTACTTGAAGGTACTTTAAGTTACGCTGGCAACAGCTGGGGTAACTTAGCTAAGTAAATAGTTGAGTAACTTGAGACGGGCTCTTCAGGATTATGGAGCTTTCTTGGACGAAGCTTTAAGTTTCTGTCATGGGATGTCGTTTGTCATGTGTAGCCGAACTCCATTGCGATGCCTCGCAGGGATACCAGCAACTATTGTTACTTGTATGAAGATACTCGTACGGAAACTTTACGTAGTTAAATGATAAAAGAAACACTTTTTATAGTAAATGCTTTAATTTGCAGTACAACAGTTCTGAACGGGCAAGCAAGCAAGCGCATCCGATCATCCGAGCTTAGCTCTTATTTTCCCGCCAAAATCTCTAATCTTTTTCCGTTCCTGTCAGTTTGACGTACCAGTCAAACTGACAGCCAGCAAATACTCTTTTTGTGCAAAGAGGTTGAACTCATTGATGCAAAGAGGTTACTGTACTCATTTGATGTAAAAAGGTTGAACTAAATTTTAATTCTAATTGATAAACATAAGTTATGGTATTTAGTATGTCGGTAACAGCTCGGCCATCCGCTTACTTACGAGTCCCTCGTAATACATTATACTTTTAGTAAACATCATTACATATTTAGGTAATACTGATCCATGACGTTGATCAGTCCAAGCTGGTGCAGGCGTAGACCAGCGACCTAGACTGATCCATGACCTTGATCAGTCCCTAAGCTGGTGCAGGCGTAGACCAGCGACCTAGACTGATCCATGACCTTGATCAGTCCCTAAGCTGGTGCAGGCGTAGACCAGCGACCTAGACTGATCCATGACCTTGATCAGTCCCTAAGCTGGTGCAGGCGTAGACCAGCGACCTAGACTGATCGAAGACCTTGATCAGTCCCTAAGCTGGTGCAGGCGTAGACCAGCGACCTAGACTGATCGAAGACCTTGATCAGTCCCTAAGCTGGTGCAGGCGTAGACCAGCGACCTAGACTGATCGAAGACCTTGATCAGTCCCTAAGCTGGTGCAGGCGTAGACCAGCGACCTAGACTGATCGAAGACCTTGATCAGTCCCTAAGCTGGTGCAGGCGTAGACCAGCGACCTAGACTGATCCATGACCTTGATCAGTCCCTAAGCCGGTGCAGACGTAGACCAGCGACCTAGACTGATCCATGACCTTGATCAGTCCCTAAGCTGATCCATGATGTTGATCAGCATCCCAAACTAATCCATGACAATGACAAGTATCTGAAATTAAACTAACAAACGATATTATTCAGCTATCGACCTCTGAGCTAATAAAAAAGCATGTACGATTCTATACAACAATTGGTATTTTCAATCTGCTAATCTTTACAGTAATCGTTAAAAATAATAATTACTTGACACTTGGTGCATTGATCCATGACATTGATCTACAAATTATACAGTATTATAACATTGAAATTAAATCACACGATCAACTCCATAAACGTGGTAATATATAACAGCGTATACATTTCGATTCGAAATAGATTGTGACAATTTCCCTGTTTGACCCCTACTCATTTCCTGGTACACTAATAGATTCAGCATCAGAAGACACGTAATGTTTGGAAATCAGACGTGAAAAAGTGAGCAACGAAAATATCTTGTCATTAGCAATAACAGATTCATAACGCCAAGCTACTAAGCCACGAAGTAAAACTTGTCTTGATATTATCGGTTATAATATGAGAGGCTTCAACGCGACAGACGGTGAATATGGTTTATCTGATCACACGGCACAAGTATTAGAGATTCTAGTCCAGAGAAGTTACTTGATTAGATATTATGTTTAAGTGGAAACGCGATTATAACCCAGACAATATATAAAAAAAAAACACTGATTGTCTAAGTAGCCTATCTTTCTTTTATGTTTGCAATGCTGATAATCCGAAATTAGCATTTTAATGAATTTATAGACATCTACATTATTACTCTACGATCTCTGCTTTCTATTAGTAAGAGTTAAAGTTCCGTTATCTAACGCCCTAAATAGTTAAGTAAAGGTGTCCATGCATGCTCAAAACGTAAATGTCATCTCCTTTGGAAATACAGGCGCACTCTAGATATCACGGTTAGAAAACTTTTTAAAGAATATTCGGCTAGATAAAAAGGAATAATAAAACAAACTCAAAAGGCCCAGAATAACTACGAAATTGATAAATCAACTAATTTTGAATCTAACATTCATGAATCTCTTAGTATTATTGTTGACTGGTTGCATAATAGTAACAACCCTAAGATTAATTTAGATAAAACCCAAATAATGACATTTAAAACAATAAAAAAAATCTTCTACATTGAATATCAACTATCAAAGCAAAAATATCACTGAAGTTAAAAAGACATTATTTCTGGGAATACATATAGATTCTGACCTATCTTGTAATTCTCATATTGAGGATGTATGTACAAAGTTAAGTCAGTTCTCTTACATGCTCTTAATGTTGCGAAAGGTTGCCAACGACAAACACTACTTAGCTCCTACCATGCCTATGTTGGTTCTAAACTGCGATACGAGGTTTTGATTTGGGCCAACTCTAGTCGGAAAGAAGCAGCTTTCAGAGCTCAAAAGAAGTGTATCCGAGCAATTTGTGGCCTGAGACAAACATGTAAGCCTTATTTTAAAAATACTAAATATAATGACTCTTCCCTCGACATATATCTATGAGTCTGCAGTCTAGTTAAGGAGGATATTAATAATTATGAAGTTGTAAAGAGTAGACGTCTTGACACTTAGAACACAATTCATATATCAAAATGTAGACTACAAATGTACAGTAAGAATAATTTTGTAATCAGGGTTGACATTTACAATAAACTTCCAATTTTTTTAAGGAGATTACAAACGCAAATGTTATCAAATATAAATAAAAGAGATTGTTAATTGACAAAGGGTACTACACGATTGACGAATCTCTAAAGGACACAATATAATGACATTTAATTCAAACAGACATAACTAATCCAATCAGGCAATATTGATATTAAAAAGATTAACTAAAACGGTTTTCACTCACGTGTAAATCGCGTAAACATAACATCGTGTCTTTTGATAAAATGTCTCACGAAAGTTTTAATATTAAAATATTGATATTGTAATTTTTATTTAATTTTATTTTTGTTCCGACAATTTATTTATTTTTAATTAATACATGCATGTATGGGGCGGCAACGGCATTGTAAATACTTATGTTTGTTAACCGTAGATTTTATAAACGATTTAAAAGTATTGCTCGTAAACCTTGGTCGGTAATCAAGCGCACCGGTGTCCCAAAATAGCTAAAATGCTCTTTAACAACTCTGATGCTCGTTGGAGACTTAGTGTTCCTTACGTAACGAACCCTTTTTTTTTCTAACATTTTCGTCAGAAGTTCTGTGTAGTTGTCACGAGAGGGAAAAGATTATCTAAATTTAAACTTCCATTCAGGCCATGAATAAAGCAAGGACGGTAACACCTAATACCAGGTTTTAGCTATGTACCCCACTTAACTTTGGCAAGGCGTAATGAAACATCTGTTTTTCGACCCAATTATAAATCTCCGCGTATTCTTCTATTTTGTGTAACCATGAATCGATGTTTTGCTTATTACAGAAAGGATCAAACTCGAGTATGACATTGTTAAGAACAGGGAACTTGTCACGCTCATTACTACCCTTATCTTTAATGCCTTGCATAGCACTAATAAACTCCGCAAATAACTGTTGCGGCGTATCCACGTATCTCGCGTCAGCAGTGGCCCTGCCGTCGTCAGCTCGGGCTACAGCAGTCGTCTGCGCCGGAGGATCTCTGGCTCAGCTCGGCAGCTGCTCGACGCTCTGGAATACAGGCGGAGTGCACGCTCTCGTGCTCCGAGATCGCCGCGACCTCGTAGACAGCCTGCGCTCGTTGCGATCACGATGTCGCGATCGCTGTCGGCTGCGATGTACGTCACGCGACCGCCTCGTACTGCGAGGCCGACTAGAGCCTATAGCGAGGAGTCACTTCCAGTCGATTCATCCCTTCGCTTTCGTCTGGGCATTGTCGCGAACAACCTCGAACAAAACAACAGTATTGTATAAATATATATTTACAATTTGAACGTTTTACGTACATTATTCTTGCATAACATTCATACGACACCATATAATTGCAACAAACGGGAGCAGGAACGAAACAAAATAAAATAATAGCCCGAACAAACAGGTAAATTCTCTATTTTTTTTTTCAAGATAGGTAAATTCTCAGTACCATTTAATCCGTTTGGATATAAAAAAAAAATAAAAAAACTGCGAAGTAAGATAAGTACGTACGTTTTCTCTTTAAGCTGCTTGATGTGGGCGGGTGGGACCACACCGAGATATCAGAATAACTCAGCGCGATCCCACTTCTGAGATGTAGCCGAACTCCATTGCGATGCCTCGCAGGGATACCAGCAACTATTGTTACTTGTATGAAGATACTCGTACGGAAACTTTACGTAGTTAAATGATAAAAGAAACACTTTTTATAGTAAATGCTTTAATTTGCAGTACAACAGTTCTGAACGGGCAAGCAAGCAAGCGCATCCGATCATCCGAGCTTAGCTCTTATTTTCCCGCCAAAATCTCTAATCTTTTTCCGTTCCTGTCAGTTTGACGTACCAGTCAAACTGACAGCCAGCAAATACTCTTTTTGTGCAAAGAGGTTGAACTCATTGATGCAAAGAGGTTACTGTACTCATTTGATGTAAAAAGGTTGAACTAAATTTTAATTCTAATTGATAAACATAAGTTATGGTATTTAGTATGTCGGTAACACATGGGTTATGGATTACATGGGGCTTACAATGAAGAAATTTATGGGATATAATTAATTAGTGACTGAATATGGTTACACAAGTAGTTTGGCTAAACTGAAGCTAAGCCGAAGCTTACATTCTATATGAATTAACAGTTTTGATTTATAATAAATAGCAAATGGAAAATAAAATTCAACATAAAACGAAAGGCATATTCAAAACAAATTTTAAAATTATCTGTTATTGTTGTGTTACATAGTAATGCTCCAATTTGAACAAACTTACATTGTTCAAAAGTACTGTAATTTGTATTTGGAAACAAAATTTAAAAGTAATGTTACAAAAATTATACCGCGAAGAGGGCTGCAGTAGTCCAACGACACTTTTACTAAGTAAAAAAAATACTTTTACTATTTTGTAATACTACTCCATACTTTCGACTATGGCACCTTTTCGTTAAAATATTCTTGCCCTATATTATCTCAACAAAAGTGTATGAAAACGATACATTTCCATAATAAGGGGCGAACAAACAGGAACTAATTAAGGACACGTCGGACTGCCTGTTTATAGTCGCGACGAATATCTTGAGGCGTGACGTCATTGGGAACCATGTTTGTAAAGGAGGGGGGTTGGGAGGGGATCGGGGGATAGGATAAACAAATCGTGGATTAAAAAAAATATTCTACTAAAAGATAGTGGTCCCTTCCAAAGACGTGTGAACATTTAGATAACAAAAATAACTGAATCTCAGAAATACCTGAACCGCCATCAAAATAAGAACATGAGTATCAAAATTACTGATTAAATATTAAGTTGTTCTGGTTTACGCCAAATTCGCAAATAAATATATTAACTTTGGAAATGTAGTGCACATGAACCTTTATCAATTTACTCGTATAAGTACATACTACATACTATAGTACTACCTGAATGTAGCTATGAACCTGAAAAAAAAACAGCAGAAAGAAAACAGGTTATTGACAATTTGACCACAAATAATTTATTTTAATTTATGCGACTTCTAATTCAGAATTGGGAGTAAAGAATCTATCAAATTATTGAAACTTACAATTCTTATCGAAATCCGTAATATTTGTTGTCGTGCCAGTCACTGGTCAAACGAGATCGACGCTTGTCGAAGTCGCAGTTCCAGTCCGCTTTTTAATATCTAATTGATTATGATTTTTTTTTTTATTTTTTTTTTTTTTTTTTTATTATGATTTATATTGTTTGACGTAATTTTTCACCAAAACACACGAACGAAACATAAAATAACCAAAATGCTGTAAGGAATTCACCCTTGACCAAAAAGTCCTTACGCATCTATAATAGCTAGGTATAGGTAGGTATATAGTACATAGGTAGATAGGTACCCTGATGCATGTATTTTTAGCCATGAAGTGTTTGATCGAGGCGTGTTGTCCCAGAGTTACGAGCGTCCTTCGATCGGCGCCGGCAATAACTGCAGACTGTGTCATGCCATGTTTATTTGTTGATGTGAGGGGAAGTGTTTTAACTATTTATATATAAATCAATGCATTAAATTGAATGTTGGAAATGTCCTGAGGCGGCGGTGTTGTTGGTCTAAAGAAGTGAATAATCGGGAACTTACCCTAATGAAGATAATAATATCGTAACTTACTAACATACTTATTTGTATATAAAGTTGAAATTCCATATTTACTTAAACTTCTGGCAAAACTAGTTAGTAAAGTTCATTAAGGCAACTTGCACAGCATTCACAAGTGCATTTCAAACACCACTGCCCAACTTTCATTCGAGCACTATAATAATAATTCATTTATTTGCGCCTGCGGTATGAGAATAATACCTACCGGCAGAAAAAAAAAGACATCAAATTATAATTTATAAAATAAAATAATTATTTATGCTATTATTTATTACTAGGCCCGCTGGCGACCGATCTCGACCCGTTTCGGAGTGACCGGCGGCGTGAGGCGGCTATCAACCGAGATTCATGGAGGGCGTTGGGGAGGCCTTTGTCAGGGAGTGGGACAGCATAAATTAATAAAAAAATATACTATTATTAAATTAAGGTGTTGGCACCTTTAGTCACTGAATAATCTCTGATTCGAAGCAAATTTAGTTTAAATTGTTTTTTTTTATTACGATAGTAATAAAAAATCAACAAATCGAAGATTTAAATTTATCACTTGAAAGAAGGTTTAATTCAGTTGCTCACATTTTTATTTTTACAGTCCCATGATTATAAAAATATGAGGCTATTGTAATAACAAATTGCCAACGAAATTAATTTACATCGCACTAATCTGATAAAAGGCTATTTCGAAATAAATAAACCGATACTACATTTAGAATGCGCTAGAACAATACGTAAGTCTAATAAAAAAAAATATACTAAGGCCAATCAATTCACTTTGGCTTGATATACATACCTACACACATACCATTAACTTAATGGTAGGTACCTATATATACCACAGTGGCCCCCTCTAGTGTGCGAGCAAGTTTCCCTGACGAAGTTAAGCAACTAATAATGGAGGCGGTCGACTTCAACAATCAAGTTACCCGTATATTATACTCGATAGTGATTTCATGCACGGAGAGCTTTCAGTTTACTCAAGGAAACCTAGAGAACTTAAAAAAGGGAAAATAAGTGAAATATTATGCTGCAAGCATAGAAATTGGTGTCTTATTTTTGGAAAGAAATGTGAAAAGGATTTTATCGTTTCTTTTAGAATTAATTTTAGGTTTATCCTTAACTAAAACTTTCTATAGCTTTTCGTAACGGTATTTTGTGTGTTTCAATAATGTTATATTTGTACACCATGCCATGTAAGAGGTTCTTATGGCGGCTTGATTAACTCTCGACACCAGAGTTGGCCACTCTCATTGGATAAGAAGAAGACGTCATGCGTCATCATCTATGTGCAGAATCGTAACTTGATTTAAAGATTTTGTTTTTGATTTCCTGGAACAAAATTTTTGGTGGTTGTTTAAAATACATTTGACAATTAAAGTAAAAGAAATAATGATAACTTGAGTCGTTTATTATATCTAAATATATAAAACTCAAAGATGACTGACTGACTGACTGATATAGTGATCTATCAACGCACAGCCCAAACCACTGCCAAATTTCAGCCCGATCCATAGATCGGGCTGAAATTTGGGATGCAGGTAGATTTTATGACGTAGGCATCCGCTAAGAAAGGATTTTTGGAAAAGCCGCTTTTAAAGGGGTGAAATAGGTGATGCAAGTTTTACTTCTAAATGTGAGCGAAGCCGCGAGCATCCACTAGTTATAGAATGATAAAGTATTTCATCAAACACCATCATGTTAGCATTAAAATAACATCAAAAGCTTTCTACTTATTCGACTAACAAGATATTTTATTAAATATTCTTTCAGGCATGTAACAAATTCATGGCAAAAACGAAATGTAAGAAAAAGGTATCAAATGACAAGAAAAAGATTTTTTAATTTTAATTGCTTTCCTCAAAGAAAATACGGAAAAGTCAAGAGGAAATTGTCCAAACTTTGGAAACATGAGCTTTCATGAATGGTTCAAGGAAGCTTATTAGGATCACAAAGTTTCATAATAAAAATTTTACTCGACGCCTTCAGATAATTTAGAATTGACTTCTATTTCAAATATGTAACTATAAAATTTACGTCAAAGTTCCCTTGAATGCATGATGAGACTCCCTAGAAATTCGTTAGTAAAATAAGAGCAAGAACATTTTTGCTCTTTCGAGAAAGTTTTATTATATTATATATTTAGAAATAATAATATGGTATAAGCACAAAAAGTACTTTTTTTTTGTTCGATTGCATTGAAGTCTAAAATATAAGTTCAATTTAGTTACATTTCTACGTACATCGCGCCGAGTGGAAGTATTAACGGTTGTCATCAAATAAAATGTGCTACAAAATTTATAAGACTTCCTGAAAGCAACGCGATATTACTTATAAATAAGTTATTGTTTACTATCAAAACTGAGTAAAAAAAAAACAGGAAATATATTTGAAATTTCATTCCTTAACAGATTTCTTTAGCCAAATCAAGTATGCAGCTCACAGCACCCTTAAAAAGAGACTAGAACATATCTAGTTCTTTTATGCTTTGTGCTGGCTAGATCATTAAACACGAAACGACTCGTTCAATGCTTTGCTCGCTCAAAGCTTGCATTCATTCTTTGACGATCATAAGATCGGGAACGTTCATTCATTCGCTCTTTACGTGATAGTGAAATACTAACCTTTTTGAAGGTATGGTTTATAGAGAGATACAGATAACAAAAGCAAAGCTTTTTGAATGCGACTTAAGTATATCAATAATGAAAATTTATTTAAACGAACGATTTTCTTAATCATTGTTAAACATTGCAACAAAACCTTTTCAGATTTACAAAGGAATTTTATTTCTATTCCATACATTTTGCTGTGTATCTACAAAATTTTACAGGTAGCACTGTATAAAGAAAGCTAAATCATCACAAAATCTTAATATAATATTTGTTAATTTTGATAATATTTGAAATCCCCATTTCACTTGCTAAGTACATTATTTGAATGCAGAATGGGGTCCAAGTTGCTAAGTTTATTAAAGTTAATGCTGGCAGTCTGTGCTTAATTAAACAAAGATACTAAGTTTGTGCCAACTTGATTCAAGTTCGCATTGCTGTGCTTGTCTTTATCATGTATAGTTACAGACACTTTGAGGGGAGAAAAATTGCTTAAACTTAAATATAGTTTAGTTACATGAAGTGGTTTTGCTACTAAGGTACTTCAAGTCATGCTAATTAATGAAAATGTATGTCCGTATGAAAGTGACCAACTCTTCTATTAAGATAAAAACTGCAAAGTTTTTATACCTCCAAGAGGGCATTTGACATACATACCTTTTATTAACAGGGGAGTCTTAAAATTCAACACATCCAAATGGAATGCCACCTTTGAGTTCTTACTTAAACCTTTACACGAAAGACACGCTTCAAGTATTTAGGCTACATTCATATTGGTGTTACCGACGGAATATTAGCTATCTCTTTGGGTTGCGGAGGTTTCACAAAAGAAGATCTGTATAAAAAAACCTTGTGCTTTATCAGGTACCTATACCCTCGATAATAATATGACTACAAAAAACGTCATTTCGTAACAAATAGAAGACAAGCACAACGTACTTGAATAATGAAGAGGTGGGCAAGTCTATGAAATGTTTATTGGACAAGGAAGAGGGTCCGGAATGAGGGTGCCACTGACAGACCCCTGACAGATGTATCAGAGGCTCTTTAGTTATTTACAGTGGTCGAGTCTGCTGTCTATCGCTGAATAATTACACTTGCATTAGTATTGCTGGTACTGAGTAGATATTGTTTTAAAGAAATGAGTAAAATTGTATAACTATACAGTATATTTATACAGAGCTACTTTCTACTGACCTTAAACAGAAAAGGAGGTAGTTCTATTTCTCACACCGTTTCTATATACTAAAGTTAGAAACTACCGATTTCACTATTTTATGTACTCATTTTACTTTATGCAGCTACATGCAGTCTTTAAAAGTTACAAGAGAAAAGTGTTAATTGTTCAACATTCATACTTTTACAGCAACTATGTAAAAAAAAAACTTAAAATTCATTCGTTCGTAGTAAAATTGTAAAGCACACGCCGCATTAAGAAAACTGTAAGTTAAGTTTAAGTTCCTTCGTCTAAGTTAGGAAGAAGTTAGCCCTGGAGGCAAGCATGCATCCTTCTTGAAATATTGGATCTACTTCAAAGAGTTTCTATTAAAATGAATAAATAATGTGCTGGGATAGGTAGGCTGTTTTGCCGAATAGACAGAAATGCCGGATAGCTTCAAAGATAAAGCTTCAAAGTGACCTATAACGAACAGAAAAGTCTTATTAATTTCAAAAAAAGAAGCTCTCTTTATTAATTTCCTGATCCGGCAAATTTTTAGTAAGACCCATCTCTATTTAATATGGCTCCAAGTTTAAGTGAGTAGAAAAGACCATAAATAAATTTCACTCCACGCGAGAGTGTTTTTGACAGCAATTTTAAACACCATCCAGAATCTGTAATACTGAATGAAAACCTATTAATAAGTAGGTAACTAATATTAATTATTTATGTACATGTGCTTTTTAAATACTAATATGTACTTATTTAAATTAATATGTAGAATCAAGATTAGAATATCATTTATTGTACTGTATGTTATGCCTTTTGTCAAGGAGTGAACCACTTAAGGCTTGTGATGATGATAAATGCCTATTTAACGTCATAATATATACCGAAATAACTCCTATTTATACTCGTATTACAGGTTCAAAAAATAAACCCGGAAACTCATTTAGTAAAGCCATCGCAATTTAGTTGTTGAAAGAAACAGGCTCAGTAGATTAAGCGTCACATTTCATTGCTTAATAATTCAACTCCATACAATTTCTGCGTTTGTAAACCTGTGAATTTCACGAGTTGTGTTTTTTTTTACCAAAAATGTGTGAAAAATATGAACTGATGCAATCTAAGACAGTCACTTGCAGAAGAAATGCTGTTTAATATGATACGAGAAAATTAGTTCTGTGAAACTTTCTTTACTTCTTTTACTTCTCTATTTCTTGAAAATTACATCCTAGGAGCTTCCAAATTTCATGTAGCTTCTAGATGATCTAGTGAAGCAATGGCTATATAAAAATCTTAGAAATGAAACCTAAATTTTAAGAAAACATTTAAAAAGTTTATTGGGTTTAGTATATTAGTAACCGATGGCATATTATGAGAGAGGCCTACGCCCAGCAGTAGGACGAAACCGGCTGTGGATGATTTACTACCCAGAGTACACCATAACGTTAATAAAAAAAAGCACATAGGTGTAAATGTCACCCGGGTGAGGTTTACACACATCCAAACGCACCTCAGCTGCGTTGAGTGGAATTGTGTGGTAGGAGTCGGAAATCTTGTTACTTTGCTTACACACTTCACGCCGTCTGCCGCTGACATCAATCTTAAGAAGATAGGTGTTTATTCACCCTGCACTCCACCCCTACATTAAACGTAGGCTGGGAGGTTACCGGATAAATCACTATATGTTACCGTTATCGTATTTTTTTTTTGTTAGCTAACTGAAAGAAATATTTTCATTCCTTTTGTGATAAGTAAATAAATATATTTCAAATTGCGTCAAAAAAGTAACAAAACAAATTTTACTAATTAAAAATAAAAACTTAACTAATTAATAACTCACTTATAAATTAAAACTTATAATAAACTTAAAACACCTATAAAAAAAGTATATCTAGTAGGCAACGTTCCCAGCATGCTGGCGGCATTGCCACGTTGGATGGCAATGCTTATCCTTTGCGCCAAAAATGCGCCAGCATGCTGGTCAAATTTCCTTTTTATACAAAGAAAACCAAATTAAAAGAGGTGGCCGTTAAATCTTTTCTTTAACACGGAATAGGCTTACGTTTGACAACGGCCTGCCTGATGTTAATCACCACTGTGGTCTAAGATGTAGCACATTTGCCTAGAAGAAACTTATTTACTCTGGATTAGGCCTTCAAATCCAGAGTTAATAGGTTACAATTTTCTGGAAGCAAGGCTCCAGGTAGATAAATCCATAATCTCGCTGTCTTTACTATGAAGGTGCAATGAAGAAGCAAAGCGCTTCGTCCGAGAGCTTTGTAAAATCGTCTGAATGTTACTAAATTAGTACGTTTTGACATTTAAATAATGTTACTTAGTAGTTAGAACTTTATTTAGAACTTATAATATACCTTTCCCAAATTAGCCTACATCTCCTAGCATTGAGCTACTTTACAGTAATTCTAAAACCATGTTGTCTAAAAGGCACTGACAGAATGGAAGACATTAAGTAAGTCGAGGCTTCCAGTTTAAGTGGCAAGGGGATGATAATACACTAGAAGTACCTACTTCTCATCGAATGAGAGTGGCGAACTCTGGTGTCGAAAGTTTATCAAACCGCCCTAGTGGCCTCTGGCATGGCTTAACGACTGCCTTACTATGACAAACTGTCGGCACCTTTAATTTAACGTGTCATCTGACCCACGGTTACCAAATAGTACAGTGTAGAAATAATGATCGCAGATCTGCCAACGTATCAGTTTCATTCAGAGAGGTAACGCCGCTAGCAAGTTCAGAAACTACTATGTAGCTATTCAATCTAACACGTGTTTCAGAAATGTAGTCGTAAATGATTTGAGAAAAATTAAAACATGAAAACAAGACAACCAATAAAGCCATAAAATACAATTTAATTAAATTGTTTGTCCTTTATTCGAATAAGAAATTATGTTAAAATAAATTTCAATTTGTTTCATAACGGAAACGTTTGTAAATGATTGTCTTTAGATTATTAACTTGTTCGTTATTAATAACTGACATCCGTTTATTAAACTCCTCTCTAAAGCTTCGCCAGGGCACTAAAGTTAAAGATACAATTAATTAACAGGCCTTTGATTGGCTTTTCTAAGAATTTCAATTAAGCCTTCCTACGAACGGGATTTCACTATCAGCTGACGAAAACTGTACAATGCACGATAATTAAATTAGAATTTACTTTGAGATTCAAGGAAAGAATAACAATTTAATAAAACTAGGCAAGGGGTTTTAATAAATAGTAAGTATATTGTTACTGTGTATTTTTTTTCTTTTGTTTCGTTTATTAATTTTAAGCACTTATTGATGACGAGATCAGTCTATGGATGGGTGACCAGTGGCAATTCGTTCAAACACGATAAATTAGGCCTCGGCTGTTTGCCATTGTAAGGCAATCTTTAAGGCGGTTTGAAAAGCTCTCAGCACTAGAGTCGGCTACTCCCATACCACCAGAACATCATTACAGCCACTTCAATTGGTTCTCCAATATTATATTTACAAAAACTCAAAATTATATGTACTCTTGCACTCTGTAAGCATTGACGTACTTACGACTGAAATTATCACATGGTCAACTATACAAAGAAGAAACGAAACCAGGTCGGGCAGCTAGTACATAAAGTTACATACATAAAGGCAGTCGCAGTTACATCCACAATAAAGGCTACTCAGACAGTTTCCAGCGAGCGTTACTTTTTACGACTGCTTTAGTACTGAATGACGCAAGCGCCATGTTTGTTCATTTTGACGTTTGTAACTTTTTTTCATACATAACGGATTCATAACGGATCCTGTGCAGACCTCATCCAGGTTAGAGCCTGGACTTTGACTATATTGTCGACCCATCTCGCAGCTTGACGACCCACGATACTAACTCATTATAATATTTTTTAAACGAAACGTGCGTTGCTAAGTCGTTTTTATCCAAGTAAGTGTGACTGTCTCTTGTTTAAAAAGTTAGATGATGGTCAAAGATGGCTATCAAAAACAATCATAAAAAGACAGCCCACATGTCTATGATGCTGTAGTCTAAGATGAAGAGGCCAAGAAGAAACCTATCATTTAAGTATCTGACCTAAATAGCTACCTAACTTGATTTAACTGACTAATGTGACTTGTTAAAAATGTAACGGCAATTATAAGCTTTTATTATTTTACATCATTTTATCTAATCATAGAGTGGAACAATTTAGGTTAGTAAAATAAATAATAACATTTTTTTTTATAAAAATCGCTCTTTTTATGAAATAAGGCAAATAATAATGAAGGCCAAATTGTTTTATCTCATTGTTTCCTCTGAAATCCGTCCAGTAAGAGAGAGATGACGCCATGCCGCCCCTCACTGAACATTTGAATTAAATTTTATTAGCTCGATTTAATTAAGGACCGGTCCAGGAAACAAAAATGTTTATACAAGAAAATGTAGATAGGTATGTTTGTAATTTGTCTGCTTCTTAGGATAAAAAGGCCTTTGGGTAAAATATTTTGTGAAATAAAAGTATATAAGTATTAACATGCTTTATCTAGTACCAAATAGTACCCAAGACGAGGGTATGAGG
This sequence comes from Macaria notata, assembly GCA_927399415.1. Taxonomy (NCBI): domain Eukaryota; kingdom Metazoa; phylum Arthropoda; class Insecta; order Lepidoptera; family Geometridae; genus Macaria; species Macaria notata. The sequence continues at coordinate 6,530,692 of OV656725.1, read as the reverse complement.
CCAGATGGCGCTGTGTGCAATATCCCGGAATATTATTGTTGGTAGTATTATTGCTCGCAGTTTTAGCCGCGTCAATCCGAGATAAGGTATGAATAAGTATGTGAGGACATATCACACAGCGCCATCTAGCCCCATACTAAGCTACGCTTGTATCTAGTTCCTAGATAACGAAAAAAATACATATATACTTTTCTTTAGTAAATATATATATATATATATACATACATAGAAACGACCAGACACAGCCCAAGTAATTACAAATTTCTAAAATTCATAATTACTTGTGTTATGCGGGAATTTAACCCGCATCCCTAGATTAGAAAGCAGAGCCACTACCAACTAAGCTAACAGAGCAGTCCTAATAAAGAGTAACCTGAAGCCATAGCATAGTTAATGTGGTCAACTAGGATCTAATCTATCTCCAAACAAAATGTTATATAAATCGGCTCAGCCGTTTCAGTGCGAAGAATTAGCAAACACACACACCAACACGCGTTTTTTTATAATATAAATGTTATGTTATTAACACAGCAACTGCCTTCAAGTTAGTTGAATAAAACTATATTTCAATCGTTTCAGGGAAGAATTGAAAGTCTTATTCAAATGGCCACGTCGACACTGATATGTTGTTGCAAAGATATTTGAATATCGAGACTAGTAATTAACGCTTCTGACATTTAACTATGCTGCATAGCAGGCAATCAGGTTTTTTTGTAATGATATAATTTATGTAGATTATTATCTATATCGATTATTACATGATAATATTTGAATACTAGCTGTCCCGGCAGACTTCGTACTGCCTCAATCGATAAATAAAAAACCTAAACTTTCGTATAAATTAATTTAAACTTTTTTCCCCTTTTAAACCTTCCCTAGACCTCCAAGAACATTTCAAGGCTAAGATAAGATAAATCCGTTCGGCCGTTCTCGAGTTTTAGTGAGACTAACGAACAGCAATTCATTTTTATATAGGTACATATATACTCGTAGACTAAGCATGCGAATACGAAGCGCCCAGCTCAGCAAGCGGAGGCAGTCGCATGCGATTACCAATGTTAAGCAAAGGTTGAAGACGTAGTCAGTTCTTGGATGGACCGAAAAGTGGTATTCCATTTTGAGCGTGTGGGTCGGATGACACGTTAAATTGTAGGTCCCAGCGTTTGTCTAGTTCGACAATCGTAGAGCCATGTTAAAGGATTGATTAACTCTCGACACCAGAGTTGGCCACTTTCATTCGATAAGAAGAAGATTAAAATACTGCTAACTGTCCTACAACTTGATTTATGTATATGATTAGCAGGGGAAAACATTAAACCACTTCAATATAAATAAATCACTTAGAAAATCAATAACTTTTACGCGTCTCTTATTAACGAAACCGTTGCTTGTTTGTCGTCTCGTGAACGAAATGGAGCGAAAAATCGGAAACATGTATATATACAATATATATTTATATGCATTGTTTCTAAAAGCATTATGTTTCCCGGTATGTGTAAACGATTCTTGTAAAGAAAAGGCTCCTGATTATTCGTTTTTCAGAAGAATTTCTATGTGAGTCGCGTTCTAGGAAACTTGGGATTGGAAACACGTTGTTTTATTAGAGGCAAGCTTCTTGCTACTTCGATGGGAATAAAATATTTGTTATTTACAATGAAATTGGATTTTTATGATATCACTAAAATGTAAATAAAATAATATTAATTCTGACCAAAAATATTGAAACGAACATAACCTACACAAACTAACTAAAACACAACATCGCAAATATGTTAAAAAAGCTTGTTAATTGCCGAATATTTAAAAGACTAACACGAGCTAAGCTTTGGAACACTTTACCAGAAGCTGTCTTTCCTGCGAATTACAATCCAGGGGTTTTCAAATCTAGAGTTAATAGGTATCTTCTAGGTTAACGTGTTACACCCTAGGCTGCAGCAATGCTTAACATCAGGCAGGCTGTAGTCAAACGTAAACCTATCCCACGCAAAAAAAACGAAATCCCACACCGATATATTTGTCAATAAAGTTTATTCAAAAACATTCTAGTATTCATGTTTCCTCAGGAAAAACGCAGGAAAATTCGGAAAACGGTATAAAAATGTAATAGTTATTTATATATAGGTGACATATATAGATATATTATGTATATAGTGTTCCCTTGAGACTGAGGTTATAAATGTTCCAATCTCAGCTGAATAATGTGAAAAGAACAATAAATTTTATACCACCTTGTTGTCACCGAATATGTTTGTATCGAAACATTTTTTGTTTTACAAAGCTGTTTCTTATGTCACACCTATTGCTTGCCATCAGAGAACTGGGTCAAGTGGAAACTGATTTTAGCTAAAATCAATACTATTCGAAAGGCATTTACACAGAAAAACTTTTTAAGCATTATGACATAATGTTGAAATATTGAACCAATCGTTACATTGCGGAAATGCATGGCAAATGGAATTAACTGTGAAATTCATTAAAACTTATGTTAAAAATATATCCCCACAGTTGTCATCAGAGATAAATATTTAGAAAACGTTTTTTGATTTCTAATTACCTAATTCGTTAATATGTTAACAAAATTACCAACATTTGTTTACTTAAATGTTTGTAGGTGTATGTTGTGAATGTAGGTTTTTTAAAATATTTAAAGCTGTTGGCTTTTTAAGCCATTCTATAAGAAGTTTAAAAACAATAAAGTAGAAAAACATAAATTTTGTATACGTTTATCTAATATGGAGCTAGATGGCGCTGAGTGACATGTCCTAATATATTCATTTATTTGTGATATGTTATTGATAATACTACTTTCATATGAAAGTTAAGAACTCCACTGATTAGTCGCTCTAAGGGTCTCAAAAATGGCTTAACTAACTACAATACATTTGCTTCTGACCAAACATTTGCGACTCCATTTAAATCATATCACAAAGTTCACACAGAGTTCATATTCCTCCAAGTTCATTACAGTTCATTTCCAATCTCAATACCGAATAGATAGCAGTTTAATCAAAACAAGCTGACCATTAATATCGGCTACACGTAGATCATAGAATTTAGACACAACTAATTTTATTTATTTATTTACTAGCTGACCCAGCGAACTCTGTTCCGCTTTAGAGGCAATAAATTAGCAGATTTTGGATTTTAATCACTACAATTTTAAAAAAACGGAATAGAAAGTATCCTATGTCCGTCTCCTGGTTCTAAGCTACCTTCCCACCAATTTTCAGCTAAATCCGTTCAGCCGTTCTTGAGTTATAAATGGTATAACTAACACCACGTTCTTTTATATAGGTATATATAGGTATATATATATGTCGGCGCGTTTGATTCGAAGAGTGTTTAAGTTGATCTCAATGTTTGATTCGGAGAGTAGGCGAGTTGGTTTCAATGTCACTGTCAGCTGTCACAATGTTCGAAATGTGTTATAATGTTTGTGTCACTGTCAATAACGGCTGACATTGACTTGAGACTAACTTCGGGGTCCTGCTCTGACGCAACAACCAGCGCTAGTGCCGTGCGAGAGACCGCCATTCTTACTTGGGACGGCAATCGGTTCGCATCGCGTTGTGGCGTTACGTGTTGGTTGGAGTGTCGACCGAATTAGTGTAATTAGATATCAGACAATCTTCCTACAGTTGTATTTCATAGTTTAACCTCCAACAAATTGTAATATACCATCAATAAGTTGAAGTGCTACGTTTTATTTCTCCATGCCCAAATACCCATGCCCAGCCGGTAGAATTACTATTATGGATAACGAAGATGCTCCGCCGTCCCCACATCAGAAGTGGGATGATGGCAAAATGGAGAAATAATTGATCGCCGAGAAACACAATGGGAGCCATGCATGTTCTGCCTACGTGAAAATCAGACCTACGATCATTATCAATTCTTCGTGTCAATGAACAAAAACGTGTGAAAGATAAAAAGCAGTTGGGATTTGTGTTTTACTGAAACTTATCAATGCGGCAACGATAATCCTTGGACCAGAGAAGACCATAAAGCGATTTCATAATTGCGTTGAAATTTACGAATATGTGTGCTGTGAATTGAAAGACAAGATTTGCTGTTCGGATTTGGTAGGAATTTTATATCTTCTAATTGGAAATGTCGTACAAGAAAGACTACGAAAGAAACGACAAAAAATATTGACAAGCAAGAAGATTACAAGATATGGACCGCATCGTGAGGGAGTACAAGAGCAGCGCCTGCAGCAGACTCATGCCACGTGGCAGTGATGCGCGATGCCGCTGCAGTGGCGTGCGCTCCGGGCAGCACATGGAGCAGCGGTGGTAGCACGCGGTCGAGCTGCCGCGGCCCATGGAGCAGCAGTGGTGGCATGCAGCCGGGCGACCACGGCACATGAAGCAGCAGTGGTAGCACGCGGCCGGGCGAGCGCAGCCAGGGTCGAGTGGTGACTGAGTGCAGCGTGCAACTTCATCGGATATCAAAGGTGATATTGTTTAAATTCATTACGTTTTTGGTGTTGAATGCTCTTTTGTCGAAGTAAGATTTGCTTGCAATTTGTTATTAATGATTAAAAGGCGTTATTGAGAAGAACCATACCGGTTAATACGAGCATACAGCACTATAAATGTTGCGTAACGATTAAGTAATGGTTTTTTTGTAGAAAATTTATTGTCAATCTGCTGATAACTTTTAATGCGTAGCTATTTCATGATTGTACAGTGCTAAATAAGTGTGAGTTCATTTTATGCCACATAAGAGGTCAGCTGTGCACTGTGATATTTAATTGAAATTCAAGATTCAATCAAAATTAACATTGTCATAGTTTTAACTTAGTAGTCTTGTCCTATTTTACGCAAGATATTTCAGTGAAATCAAGTCTTGACAGGATTCGTTGAGATTTTTCTGTTAACAGTCCAGCTTTTCTGGGAGTCGTGTCCGTTAGAGATTGAATTTCAAGATATATACTGTGCAAATAAAATGAAACTGAATCTGAAATCATCCCTGTTTAAATGGCCCATATTAGATGCTTCAGTACTGGCGCGTATCCGTTTCTGTTTTCAGGATGCTGTTGTCACTTCTCGCTGCCAGCCAGTAGCAAGTGGTGCCGCCTTCTTGCTGATCAGCACCGCCAGAGCAGGGATGCTGTCGGCGTGGTTTGGAGCGTACATAGTCTGCCCGAGACACTTTGACCATACTCCCGGTGAGCTCGTTTCCTTTTGGTTACTCATTAGTGAATAGTAAAACAGTCAATCAATTTCTGGGTACTGCGAAAGGATTAGAATAGAAGGCATAGTAATACAGCACAGGTACCCACGTTTTGAAAAGATAGATAGTTAAAATCAGATTCATAAAGATGTTCACGAAAATCTGGGCATAGTGCCCAGGAGTCTTGACGGCTTAATAGAAGTAGGTAGATACCTTTTGATTAATTATGTTGACGATGAGGAGGAGGAGGCCGAGACGGCGGATCAAAGTTAAAGTAATGAGGAGGTTTCATCAGACGATGATACGATTTGGTTGCTAGTTCGCACACAATGAGCGCCACCTCGGCGACCCTCTCAGCATTGGGAAGTGAATTAGAGATTTAATTTTGAGATGTGACTCTGTTACGTATCATTCAACACCATTGCTTAAGAGTTAGTTGGTTTCACGTCAGATGATATAACGTCACGTCGTATGAGATGCCGTCGGGTAGAAGCTAGAGATTTGGCGATATTTGCATGATGTCAAATATTGTCGTAGAGAGGTGCTCTGACTGCAGGGCTGTCCGGTGCTCCCTTGTCGTTACCTGAGAGTGGCGATCTTGGTGGTGGGGGCACCCTGCGGTGGCTTATTTGCATGAGGTCAAATAATGTCGTGAAGTGGAGCTGCAACTGCAGGGCTGTCCGTTGCTCTCTTGTCGTTACCTGTGAGTGGCGATCTTGGTGGTGGGGGCACCCTGCAGCGGTACGGTCATATTCGCACGAGGTCGAATAGTGAAGTTTTGTGTGATAATTAACTTAGTTGAAACAACATCTTGACGTGATCTCAATTTCTCGAAGCCAAATGTAGATACTGATAATATGTGCGTGTACTGAATGATATCTTTCGAAATTGTCAGGATAGACGAGCGAAATGACATTTGTGATCCCAGTTGTGTCTTTTCTTTAATTCCAGGTCATCTGCTGCTAGAGAAAACGGATCGCACGAGGACGTGCGAATGTCAGTCTGGCCGTGTCGGCGCGTTTGATTCGAAGAGTGTTTAAGTTGATCTCAATGTTTGATTCGGAGAGTAGGCGAGTTGGTTTCAATGTCACTGTCAGCTGTCACAATGTTCGAAATGTGTTATAATGTTTGTGTCACTGTCAATAACGGCTGACATTGACTTGAGACTAACTTCGGGGTCCTGCTCTGACGCAACAACCAGCGCTAGTGCCGTGCGAGAGACCGCCATTCTTACTTGGGACGGCAATCGGTTCGCATCGCGTTGTGGCGTTACGTGTTGGTTGGAGTGTCGACCGAATTAGTGTAATTAGATATCAGACAATCTTCCTACAGTTGTATTTCATAGTTTAACCTCCAACAAATTGTAATATACCATCAATAAGTTGAAGTGCTACGTTTTATTTCTCCATGCCCAAATACCCATGCCCAGCCGGTAGAATTACTATTATGGATAACGAAGATGCTCCGCTGTCCCCACATATATATATAGAATATAGATTTATTTATATTTCAAACACATGTTATACTAACAGCATTATGCCAAAACATACAACAAGTTAATATAATATCATACACTTAGTAAAACAAAACAATCTAAATAGCTACATATGTATTTACAAATAATAACTTAATTTCTTAATAATTGGACGACCATATCACTTACAAAGGCTACACATTCACTATAAAATACTCTAAATCTACAACAAAACACATCAATATCAGTAGGTATTGTGTTTATCTATATATTTCCTATATAGTTTTATCAACCATAGTAAGATTTAAATGTATCTCTTCCACGTATTTAATTCTTGCGGCACAAGAGAACGTAAGTATTTTATTTTTGTTTTTAACTAAGGTACTGATGTTATGTGCATTACTTACTATACTTTAATGAAATAATTGCATCTATGCTTGTATTACACCACACCTGTGTTGATTTGTACAAGAATGATTGAAAAAAGTGAGGACATTGTAATTTTATGTGATGATAAACTAATCAATTAACAACTTCTTACCTACATATGTACATAGTTGACTCATGACTTGTCTATAATTAATAAAATCATTGAACAAAGTTATCAGTATCTAAAGAGGGTTTAAGCTGAGTCTACATTGATTATGCAGACGCCATTAGCCGCGTGTCGTGTGTCACCGCCCTAATCCCGCCAGACAGTATCTAGTCAAGTGTCTGCACCTATCTGAGCATTATCTGAGCATATCTGACGGTTTTAAACACGCCGACGTCATGATGTTGCTGATTGAATCCAGTAAAAAATAATAACTAATATCGGTTCATACGTTTTCAGCAATTTCTTTTAATTTTGTATGTTTATTTGTTTTTCTGTTTGTGTCCACGCTCATCGCGCAAAAATGGCTGAATATTGTGATTTTTGGTATGTACATTATGTAGTATGAGGTCTTAAGTCGTGGGCTATTTTTTATCTTGTAATAATGGGAGTGAAGCCGCGGGCGTCCACTTGTAATTAATAATGTCTATTACTAGCTGGTGCTCGCGACTTCGTCCGCGTTGAATAGTTATTACCATAAAAACGGTTCTCGTGAGTTAATCTTAAAAGATAGACATATACTGTTGCGGACATATTGTTAGATCATTTCAACAAGAATAATTATTTCATACATATTTTTGGATATCTGGAACCGTTTTCGCTACGCACGCAACGGAAGCCCTCAAAAATGAATAATTTTCCCCGTTTTTTTCCACATTTTCCATTGTTTCTTCGCTCCTATTAGTTGCAGCGTGATGTTATATAGCTTAAAGCTTTCCTCGATAACTGGTCTATCAAACAAAAAAATAATTTTTCAATTTGCACCAGTAGTTCCTGAGATTAGCGCGTTCAAACAAACAAACAAACTCTTCAGCTTTATAATATTAGTATAGTATTATAATACATTGTAAAACACAATGACTTTTCTATGCGGCGCGCAGTTGGAAAAATAAATTGCAAGTTTTTTCTGAGAAAAGATGAAGATTCTTTTGGCAAAAGATTTCAAGGCACCGAGCGTCCTCTATCTTCATTTAACAATTGTATTAACGTGTTCTGAAACCTACAATTTAGTGTGTGGTTCGATCCACGAAAGCACCCAAATGTCTAGGTGTTTTCTTTTACCACTATTCCATTTTAGGCGCTTCCGTTGGTCGGATGACACGTTAAATTGTAGGTCTCGGTTATTTGTCTAATACGGCAGTCGCTAAGTCATGTCAACTGCCCTTAGGGCGGTTTGAAAACACCAGAGTTGGCCTCTCATTCGATAAGAAGAAGAAGACCGCTAGACAAAAATAAATATTTACGTAACTTAAATAACTAGTTATTGGTGCCGAGGTGGAATCAAATCATCTGCCGTTAGATGATAAAACATGTTTTAACCGACTTCCAAAAAAGGAGGATATCAAGTCTCCTGAAAGTTTTTTTTTTAATATCATTCGTAACATTTTTGCTTAGTTTGGGGTGCTGATGGACTGGCATAGTGTGATAATATCCTGAAATTTGTATTTATTTATTTATTCAGACTCATTAAACCTCTATACTCCAATTAGCAGCATCTATTAAGATTCTCTCAGCGCTTTTATTTAATCTCCAGCAAATAAATCAAGGCTTCGTTTCAAGAATTTCTAATTAAAATTGAGTACGAACAAACTCAAGGCATTTCACAGTACCTACTTAGTTAACAAGATACTTTAGAGAAGCGAAAAATAGAAATAAAATAAAGTAATAGTAAAATCTTGTTAATTGGGCTTTTTGTAATTTATGTTTTTAGAATTTACTATAATTTATAGATATATATTTATCACAGCGACAATTGTTATCTGTAGGTACCTATATGTATGTACATGTTTAGAATGTATCTCTCATTTAATAATAATAATTCATGACATGTAATTTGAACAGCTATACTAATATTATAACTATACTAATATTATACCTATACTAATATTAAGCTGAAGATTTTGTTTGTTTGAATGCGCTAATCTCAGAAACTACTGGTCCGAATTGAAAAAATATTTTTGTATTGAATAGACCATTTATCGAGGAAGGCTTTAGGCTATAAACATCACGCTGCAACTAATAAGAACGAATTAACAATGGAAAATGTGGAAAAAACGGGGAAAATTATTCATCTCTGAGGGATTCCGTTGCGAGCGCTGCGAAAACGGTTCAAGTCGTGGGTAACAGCTATAATTTATAAATTTTGCAAAAATAAATATGATGGCCAAAATACTTATTCCACGCGGACAAGTCGCAGGCACAGCTAGTTATTAATAAAATGTTTATCTGTTTATCAATTATTTTCAAGGACATTAGAGTTCTCATGACAATGTTTTTTTTTTGTTCGAAGATATCTTAGCTTATAAAAGCTTAAGTATTTTTTTGTATGAATCACCTATAAATGCTAATGATTGTTACGCACACACAAAACTAAGTCTTTTGCTGACTTTGAAAAAGGAAAAGACCTTTGAAATTGTTAAGGACAATCTACTTAATTTAAAAAATATACTCGAAGAAATCTTGCTAATTGGTCCTTTTATAACTAATTTATGTTTTTGCGACAGTTTTTTTCATTTGTACAACTAATTGGTAATTTAGTTAGGCTTTCTAGACTGTTTTAATCTCTTATCAAATTGACAAAAATTTAGTAAATTCTGTTATACGTAGCTTCTTTACTTTCACTAATTAGTACTTACTCCTTGGTCAGGGCCTAGGTAAGCGTGTTACGCCCTAGGCTGCAGCATCGCCTAACATCAGGCAGGCTGTAGTCAAACGTAAACCTATCCCACGTAAAAAAATAATATTAATTAACCGTTCGGTTAATTAGAACCCACCAACCACAAAGTGTCTGCCAATCAGAACTGCCCCTAAGAATTGATTCTACGGTGCAGTTACAATTCTCAGCAAGGCGAAATTTAACTTATCTATACTAATATTATAAAGTTGAAGAGTTTGTTTGTTTGTTTGAACGCGCTAATCTCAGGAACTACTGGTGCGAATTGAAAAATTATTTTTGTGTTGAATATACCATTTATCAAGGAAGGCTTTAGGCTATATAACATCACGCTGTAACTAATAGGAGAAAACGGGGAAAATTATTCATCTTTGAGGGATTCCGTTGCGTTCGCTGCGAAAACGGTTCAAAATTCAAAGAATTAATGCCCAAAATGTCTATTCCACGCGGACGAAGTCGCAGACACAGCTAGTTAATAATATAAGACAGAAACGAATCCGAATAATATATAACATTGATAGTATGTTTTGTTGGTATTTAAGTGACTTGAAAACGGCAGGCAACTTTTATCGAGAGTAATCTACTAGTTACCTAAGAAAGAAGTTACTAGTGAGTGTCCAATAAAGTATCAATCTATCTACCTATCTACCTACTATTGTAACTGTTTATTGTCTAACTAACTAACAATAAACATAATTAGTCTGGATTCTTTTGCGCGACAGTGGTTGAGCTCAGTAAATCAGTTTAAGAACCCAAAAACTCGTAAAGCGTGTAAAAGGAGTCTCATTTTTCATGCAAAATCTCAAGCGAATCTTGCTGGCAGGTCTAGTTACTCAATACTTTGGTTTATTACCAAGGGAATATACGCGATATTATTTTTGCGAGGTCGATCTGTACTCCAGGGTACTCCACGGCGGCGCCTTAACAAAAATATTGCTCGTTCGTTTTACGCCTTTCATTCTTCATACCTACCTACTCTACACTGAGAATAGGATATTTTCACAGGAAATGTGGTGATTGTTTTTTTATTTTGTGGAAATTTAAAAAAGGATTTTCACAGGTCTTCATGTTAATATTAAAAATAATGTTTGTTTTGTGTTTAAATTGAAATATAAAGCTATTTTTTTATTTAATCACAATTAACATGGAACTTTCCTCAGCGATAAATTATCTCAATAGCTAAAATTTGAGAAGAAGCATTAAATAATACTCTTAACCTTCCTATACTCGCGCGTTGGTCTGTGAGACCGACGAAACACATTTTCGTAATTATTTTTATGCAGGTAAATCCTAAGAAGTTGAGTTCCTTGCTAGCTGCCGGATTTGTGGCTAACTTCGTTTTAGTGCACGCCGCGCGTTCGGGCGAAACACACGTGTTGTAGCACTCGTCACCAATCGGTCCACGAGACCGACGCGAGTATAGGTGTAACTTTTTGTGTAAGTATTAATATAATTTATTTCGTGCATTTGTATATTTTTTGCGGACTTTGATTACTTTATAAAGTATATATAGTAAAATATATGTATGTATGTTGCTCTATATTATATTTTGACCAATTTTATCATTCTTTTTTAGGTTTTAATCCATATCAAAATGGACGATGATCACATCAGATTGTTGCTGGAAGAATTAAGTTCTAGCTCAAGCTATGAAGACGAAAATGACAGTGAGGTGGAAGATAACGTGGAGGTACAAGAAGAGACATATGATACCGAGCAAGACGATGACAATGACGAGATATCTGAGGAAGAACATAATGAACGATCCCATGATTTTTACTTAGGAAAAGATGGACAGACAAGGTGGAATAAATCTCCTGCCTCAAACCCAACTAGGCGACGTGCTAGAAATATAGTTACTCAACTTCCAGGCGCTAGAGGAGAAGCTAGAAATTTGAAGGAACCAGGTGAGCTGTGGCGGCTTTTTTTTTCGGAGGGCACTATCAGCCTGATAGTAAAGTACACTAATGAACAAATTAATCGCATGAAGCATAATTTCACAAGAGAGAGAGACTGCGCCGATACAGACAATATTGAAATTGAAGCTTTTTTAGGCCTTTTACTATTTGCTGGAGTCAGAAGGAACGCTCGTCTAAATGCCAAAGATTTTTTCAGAACTGACGGGTCATCCCCGGAGATATTTCGTTTGACTATGGGATTATCCAGGTTCTTTCTATTGATGCGTTGTCTCAGATTTGACAGTAAAGATACACGAGAAGAGAGAATACAACTGGATAAACTGGCACCTATTAGAGAGTTGTTTGATATAGTTGTGGGAACGTTCAAAAAATATTACAGCGTGTCTCAGTATGTTACAATTGACGAGAAGTTAGAGGCTTTTAGAGGACGTTGTAACTTTCGCCAGTACATTCCATCAAAACCCAACAAATACGGAATCAAAATTTATGCGTTGACAGATGCCAAAATGTTTTATACCCATACCATGGAAGTTTATGTTGGGAAGCAACCAGACGGTCCATACCAAGTTGATAACTCCGCTTTGGCTTTGGTTTTGCGATTGAGTGAAAATATTCACAATACTGGGCGTAATATCACATGTGATAACTTCTTCACTAGTATTCCATTGATAGATAAGCTTGAGTCTCAACACAAATTGACAGTTATTGGGACAATTCGTAAAAACAAACGAGAATTGCCTAAAAATTTCACGGAAATACGAGGAAGAGCCGAAAAATCTAGTTTATTCGGGCACCGTGGCAATTGCAGTCTTGTATCCTATGTACCAAAAAAAGGCAAAAATGTCCTTCTCGTATCCAGCATGCACGATGATGCCCAGATCAATGAAGATACAGGTAAACCGGAAATTATAATGGACTACAATAGAACCAAAGGTGGAGTAGATACCGTAGACAAAATGTGTGAGACTTACAACGTCGCACGTGGGACAAATAGATGGCCAATGGTGATATTTTATAGCCTAATGAATGTAGCGGGTATAAATACGTTTATAATATACCTGCAGAATAACCCTAACAAGAAAATTAGCCGTCGAGTCTTCCTTGAAGCCTTAGCATACGATTTGATCAATCCGCAACTTAGACGACGGGCTCTCATTTCATCCTTGCCGAGAAGCATAAGACTCAGGCTCACCGAAATATGCAATTTAGATGGACCCGAGTCTGCAGCAACATCTTACAATAATAAAGTAGGTCGTTGTGGATACTGCTCTTCGAAAAAAAACCGCAAGACACGTTACAACTGTGCCACCTGCAAAAAATACTTTTGTTTGGAGCATGCTGTAACCGTATGCCCTGATTGCTATGGCGAGGCTCAAAATTAAGTCAAACATAGATAAATATGTTTATTGATATGTTTGTTGTTATTAATAAGAAGTTTAATTTGTTTTTAAAAAGAAGTTCAGATTTTATTTTAATTTTTTAGTACTTAAGAAAATAATCTCAAATTTTAAGACTGATTTGTGATAAAACTATAAGTTGGTAAAATAATTAATAAAATAACTTTTAGTTATACTGTTTTGTTTCATTACATCCTAAACTTTAAAATAATAGTAATACTTTATGTGTTTCTTGTTAAAAAAAATATGTTGTAGGGGTACAAACTATCGGTCTGTGACACCGTGCGCGAGTATAGGTGTTACAAAAATTGGCGCGAGTATAGGAAGGTTAAAATAAAGAGCACATAATTTGTTTTATTATAAAAAAGTCATACATATTTCTTTATCCTCATTATCAAAATTTAGGAAGAAACGTTTTACAATAAATATGTACAAAGAGTAAGTTTATCTTTCACCAGACTGTAAAATTCTAAAACTTAGGTATCTAATAATTAAACAAACAATTTAAAATGAGAAAGTGTTTTCATTCAAGCCAGCAGCGGAGGTCGTAACAAAAAAGAGTCCAGTCTCAGTTAGATAAATACAAAGTAACGCAAATATATACAGCTTTATTTCGCCAGAGAAAAAGAACAATACCAGTAGAACATCTGATTTCTTTTAGGAAAAAAGAAAATTGAAAGTAAAAATATGCACGTACATGATAATATTGTCACAATAATGTATATTGGAAGCTGTGTTTCCTGCGAACTACAATCCTTCAAGGGGTCTTCAAGTCCAGAATTAATAGGTATCTCCTAGGTAAGCGTGTTACACCCTAGGCTGCCAATGTTCAATATTAGGCAGGTTGTAGTCAAACGCAAACCTAAGTCACGTAAAAAAGTCTATTGTTGCCGTTTTCATCTCATTCATTTCAGCCTTTCGCATTCGAATTTATACTACTGTAACTACTGTGTACTGTGTGTGTGTATATTATATTACTGTAAGAATTATACACAACCTAATCTGGCACAGTCGCGTAGCGATTAAAGTCTCATAAAAAATCATAAATAAAAAAACTATCCTACTGTTTTCTTAGCCCACTATGGCATAAGTCTCAGTTTCAAAATGGCGTCAGGTTTTCCAGTGGCATCCTGAAGCCTGAAATACAGCGATGAGCTAAATTGCACATTTGTGCAAATTATTACCGAGAAATGATATTGTTGTATTAAAGAACAGAGTTTTCTCCTTTCAGACGTGTTGATGTTTGTGGTGAACAAAAGTTGATAGTAGTTCTGAGATTTTATTTTGTTTAAGGTAAGTTAAGTTTAGGTTCTTTTCAGGTTTTTTTCATAAGGTTTGGTACTTATTTTTTTTTATTTAACTTATGAGGGTTTAGTTGTTATTCGTTTTGAAAAGCAATGTTTTTGGTTATTGTTGGAGTATTATATCTGTGCCACGCTAAGGACTCACGGAGCGGTTTTTTCCCGCGCCCGCCGCGGTGGCGGCACCGCAGCCTTTGTAGAATACAGATATGTAGGTAAGTAAAATACTCAAGCACATTACACGACGCGGTTTACTCCCGCGGTGGTTGCGATTGTTCGCGTCACTGCTGCCGCGGCGGTTTCCACCCGCGCGCTCTGCGATCAAAGTCTGGCGAAAGTCCTTCTTGCGATAATCAACCGCCTGGTTTGCGGGCGATAATCACTTCCGCGGCGGCTGCGGCGCTGCACAAAACTCCGGCTTCGTGAGTTTTGAAAATTAAACGCGATTCCGGCACCGCGGCGGGCGCGGGAAAAAACCGCTCCGTGAGTTCTTAGCGTTAGTGAAACCGGGTATTTTTACCGACGTCTTTAAAAATGGAGCTTATTCGACCCGCGAACTTATGGACGAACCTCGAAATCCATGCGTGATATTGATATGATCCATTTTGTATAGGAGATTAGTATTAGTATTTTCCATCCTAAGATTAAGTATGTTTTAACTAAGAAAACAATCAAAGTTTTATCAAAATCAATTGAGTAGTGTTTGAGATTTGGATATCTTCACATCTTTAGAGCTTATGACTAGCTACGAGCCGTGACGTCGGTTTAATAGGTATTTAAATTTTCTTAACTTCAGTCTGTTAATGTAACTGAAGCGTGCCACGATATCGGATCACCTGATACACGCCCAGAACTTCTTTTATAAGTTATTCCTGTAAAAACTACTACAAAATATTCAAGCCATTATTCTTTTCTTAAAAACTTTTGAATGTTTTCTGGCTTTTAAGCCAACAGTTTCATAGTAGCTGTCTTTTTTATTTTTATTTATTGTTATAAGTTCACTAAACTAAAAATGTACTAATACTAACTTAAAATAATAATATAGCTAAACATACGGTCGTACATTTCCTTCTAAAAGTGAACCTAACATACATATTAAATCTAGCAAATAAAAATACCCTATTTTCTGTCTTAAAGTGACTTTCCCTCTTCACTTCTACAGATTACGTATTATAAAAATGGATGCCTTTCACTTGAACAATCGGCATAAATGCTCGCATTCCGGTTTTTAACTTTTTGTTGGGAAGAAATCGTAATGGCGTCGTAAAGAAACGCTAATGCTGGTTTTCCGCGCAAATTTTACCATAAAAATATTTTGTTGTGTTTTTTTGTTTCATTTTAATAATCTCACACTCTCAATGTCGTTTCTGTGGGTGATGGTTTGGTTTCGTGGTCATAAATACTTTTTTAAACGTGGGAGAGAAAAACAAAACTGAAAACTTACTCTACGTCAAGTTTAATTGTGTTTTAATCAGCTTTTTGCTACCTTATCAAATATAAATAGTGTTTTATTCCATCAATCGTATATATCAGTATAAGAACGTATTTTATTAAAAAAAATATCGTAAATAATCACAACCTAGTTACCCGAAAAGTAGTAAAAAAATCTTTTACCCAGAAATTTCATAAATTATTTATCAAGCGAATAATTATGTGTCTACTTTTTACAAAAAAAAAAGATAACGCACAGTAATTTTTAACTCAAACTGATAAAGTTATTTCCATTACAGATAAAATATGATACAGTTATGTAGGTATTAATCAATAAGACTTACATCACATCTTGTTCTTTCTTCTACAATCCTGTCAGCAATCTTTAAAAAGTTCACTTTTAATCAAATTAAAATAAAACTTATCACTACTTTAATAAAAACTACCACTGACCCAAGTCACAAAGTTAAAACTAAACAGTATATAAATTTAATTGTTTTAGACGACACTCACTTAGCAGTAGATTGCAACAAATTAAATTAAAAAGTTCAAAACTTCGGAACAAAACTTCGCGAACGGCTTCGTAACTTAAAAAAGAAACATAAAAAACAATCGACAACGTTTTCTAACTCTAAATTAAATCGTTTAAATTTTAAATAAATCGTAGTTTCAAAACTGGAAATTTTATATATGATGAATAGGGCTACGTTTTGTATTTATAAATACAAAACGTTCGTAGCTCGATAGAACGCGAGAGTCGATAGACGCGCGCTGCGAGCCGCTCCCCGAACCAAACTGAAGTACTGACGGAGCGAGCGAGCGAACCAATACAGATGTTGAAGGAAGCCGGGATTCAACAGGACGATACCGTTATGTTGTACTCTTCTAGAAAATATTTTAACTGACAATAATTTACCTACAACCTTAAATTTAACGTAATATAGCTTTAAATAATGCAAAATTTCAATCAACTATTTTTTTATAATAAAGGGAAGCTACGAGACTTTACGCCAGCAATTGTTTGTAAATACTAGAAATTGTAATAACAACAGTGTTGGACTGTGTAGCGGTATCTTGGCTTCACCTACTTCGGACGAGGCCAAGATTCTGCTAGATACGAGTATATATAGTAATTTTATTAATAGTATTTAATTGTATATTAAATGTATAAGCCTTATGGGAGTGACATAGTCGGCTTCGACAAAAATCCCTCTCAAAATATAGATTAAAATAAAAAAGGGAAGCTACATTTAAAACATATACGTAACGATTTTGAAGTAATAAAATTAAAACAGCAACACGTTTTTTCACGTTATCAATCTGAAAATATAACAAAACTGCGCGGATACATTTGACTAATACCCGCATGATGTTAAGTAGTGCTATCATGCTTACCTAGAGCATAATTACCTAATCAAATCTAATTATATACCAAATTAACTTCACGTTTTAATAATTCTGTGGGCTAGCAAATTTTAATCTAGTCTCAACAAAACCACAGTAGTTTGTATAACTTATTTTCCAGTTCAATGACAACCAAATTTTCCCAAACCTCGTCAACTTTATAAGTTATTTTCTTCAAAAGCCACTTTTGGTTTAGATCATGACAAACCACTAAAGAAAACCCACTGAAATACAAATTAGGTAGTTCTTACAAAGTCTCATTACTTCTGCAAGAAGTATTGATAAGAAATTATAGTAACCAATGGAACAGACAGAATTTTTACTAACAATGTTCTTTAAAATTATGTTTCTTGTTTTGTAATTTTTATGACTATTGATTAACGTGGCTCACGCCGTTTTTATTGAATTCTTAATTATTGCTTACCATCAGTCTTTTTTAACCGACTGTAAAAAAGAAGGTTCTCAATTTGACTGAATGTTTCCTTTATGTGTGTATGTTACTCGATTACTACGCATATTTTAAACCGGTTCATTATCGATTAAAAGATCGCTAGATTGTTGTTCAAAGGAACCTGGACGCGTGCAAGGACTTCTATATGTTTAAATTACGTTAAATATCAGATTTTAGCCTATAGTATTACAAGTAAGTATAGACAATTTTCTGAGTCACATCTATGTAATCTATACTAATATTATAAAGCTGAAGAAGTTTGTTTGTTTGTTTGTTTGAACGCGCTAATCTCAGGAACTACTGGTGCGAATTGAAAAATCTTTTTGTGTTTCATAGACCATTTATCGAGAGATGCTTTAGGCTATATAACATCACGCTGCAACTAATAGGAGCGAAGAAACAATGGAAAATGTGGAAAAAACGGGGAAAATTATTCATTATTGAGGGCTTCCGTTACTTGCGCTGCAAAAACGGTTCAAGATAACAAAAAAATATATATAAAAGAATTATTCCTCTTGATATGATCTAACAAAATGTTTGCAACAGTATATGTCTATCTTTTAAGGATCACTCACTAGAACCGTTTTTATGGTAATAACTATAATATTCCACGCGGACGAAGTCGCGCGCACCAGCTAGTATTGTACGAAAGTTCTTCAATCCGGTTACTGTAAAATACATCCTAGGATTTAAAGCGAGTCTCGAGACAGTACTTAATGTTCTAGACTTACGAGTCGACTTGAAAACTTTCTGTCTGAGATTTCACGAGTTTCAGAAACTTTGCATTTCCAAGATATTTGATACTGTACATATATTCATAGCAGAGCTGGTGGATAGAAGTTTGTTTTCGATTGCTTTCCCTAGTTTCTTTACCTTAAATTTTGTAAAATTATAAATGTAAAATTATGAATGTAATGAGACATTAGGTATTTTATTATAAGTCGATTTTTTTTACTTTGATGATTTTTAGTAGTTTAATATTACATTTCATTTATTTTTAAATTTATTTGACATTTCATTTTATTCTGACATTTTTATCATTATAAAAACATATTATTTTTGGAAAATTTAGACATGTTTAATATCTTTTAATTGACAAATATTTTTGTAAGACGAGAAAATAGGATTACCAACTGTTAACGTCTAGTTCATAAGTTGAGTCTTTCTATTGACGAATAAATGATTATCTTATCTTATCTTAATAAAATAATAGGTAGGTACCTATCTTTATTTCCTCAAATGTCTGGAAGAAACTGTTGTAAGAAGTAAGGTTTTACTTGATACATGTTCTACATTTATTTCTCTGTAAAAATGCATTGTGGTTGTTTCTCTTCGGATAGATTTACATCAAACGAACATAAAGCTAGAGCTAAAAACAGGAGCAGGTTTCGTGATCTATAAAGCATGTACGCCAAATGAACAAAGATCTAGAACAAGAGAATCTATCCTCAGTCACCTTCCTCTAATGTTATTCTTTGCTTTTTAAAGTTTTAGCAAACATTTTTTTATTAAGTACTTACAAATGCTATAAGCGAGTGTTAGGCTCAGCGGTTCCAGTGTCTGCTTTCACCCAGACACACCCTTTTTTAATTTTTTTTCCTGGTTCAAATCCGGCCCTACACCAATGACTTGTATTTTCAAGTTAAGTGTGGATTTTCACTCGCTTAACGGTGAAGGAAAACATCACGTGAGGAAGTTGACATGTCTGAGGACCACAATATCTGAGGGCATGTGTCTTCCGTGGAAGGAACTGGGTGCCCACCACGAAGTATCTGCCCATGAGAACTCCCCTAACGAATTAATTCTGCGGGGGAGTCACGACCTTCAGTCATGAGGAAATACGACTCAAGAGAGTCTTACAAATGCAGGTCACAATAACAACATAGTACAAAATAAAGCAATTTACCATGTGTCGGAAAAACTAACGTTTTCTTTCTTTCTTCATTTAATAACTAGCTCCTGTATACATGTTCCCAGGTGACCTGCGACATGTTGCGATTAATTTGGCCGCTGTGTAGGCGTAACTTGCTATTTCTTTCATAGAAAGATATTATACAGGGTGTCATGAAATTATGAGTCTCTCACATGTCACTTAACAGACAAAGTTTTTCTAAGGAAAGTTTTTCATAAGATTACCTTTTTTTTTTTAAAAAGGTAATCTTATGTTTAATTACTTTCGCTGCTAGTTGCTGTAATCGGAGATTTTTTTTCTTTCTACACGGATTTACACCATGTAGAAAGAAAAAAATGTATATGAAGCCGCTTTTGAGGGTCTTATTTATATCAGTAATCTTATTTATTTAATTTCTAGCTGTTTTTAAATCACAAACGTCTTAAAATTAACAAATCCACGACACGAATTCACTTGTATTTATATAAATACATAAATATATTTCGTTTTTTTTTTTTATTATTTTTTATTCTTTATTTTATAAAGGGTTTGGTCAGACATGACCATGTCACCCCTATTGGGCCTTACTTATAATCTACGCTTAATACCTACTAATACTAATTGATATAGCAATATGGCCGAGTCCGATATGGGCTCAGCCAGAATGCTATTACACACACCAAGTTCTTTTACATTAAATCCCGTAACCATTTGAAACTGAACTCTTTCGGCTTCGTTCCGAACACATTCCACAATCATATGATATATGTCTTCTTTAATTGAGCATTCACAACAATTTTCAGTATCACTTTTGCCTATCATGAATAAGAATTTATTCAGTGGAATGTGTCCAGAGCGGAGCCGCAGAGCGATAACTAGGAGCGGTCTGCTTATATGTATAGCTGCGAACCAAGGCGAACGAGGAAGACTGGTCTAAATATATTTCGTGTAAGGTTCTAATTTGAATAAATGAAATTGAAATTAAAATATATATTGTATCACCTATAACTATTGCAGGACGTTATAAAAATCACACTAATGTTTTTACGGACAAATTTTTAGGATATATATAAAGCTCTTTTAATTATTAACAGCTGGACCAATTTTGATGAAATGTTTTGTCATTATTAGAGCACCAAAGTATTATTTTTTCATTATTAAAATAGGCTATCGTTTTGAATGATTTTTCTGATGTTAAACATCACTGTTCTTTGTAGCACTTTTATTACTAGTTCTAGTACATATGATACTAAACTTTGATAATAAATTAGGTGACACCTTGTATATGTTGCCGAAGTTGATGAGAATATAACATACAACCCTAATAATATTATGATTGCGGACGAAGGACGAAGTAAGAGCCTTTGGAGAAGGAATCAATCATTTATTCCATCTAGTGACTTTATATTATATATACGATACGTGATAAAAAAAGTATTATGTGTAAACATACACTATTTTGGTATTTTTTATAATATAATTTTTAAGAGAAAATCTGTCCAAATTTTCTCTTAAAATTATATCCAATTCTCACAATATAGTATTACTTTAATAAACGTACCAGTTAAATTACTAGCGTATTTTTAGTAGTCCACTAACATCGGGTTGTTTGCTATAACTTGTACAAACTCAAACAAATATGTTTATTTATTTTGCAACACAGTAGTTAAATATTGGACTGAAATATAATATAGGTAGGTATGGAACAAATATTTGATACACTAAACAAATACACAGAGCAAAACATTTGCTAAAAGAGAAACATGAAATCAATTTTGTTAAAATATTATTCGGAATAGAGATAAATATTAAATGTAGATGAATGTAGTTAATTTATTTTTTTATGCTATACATCTAAACTAATATTATAAGTTTGTTTGTTTGTTTGAACGCCCTAATCTCAGGAACTACTGGTGCGAATTGAAAACAACTTGTTGTGTTGGATAGACCATTTATCGAGGAAGGCTTTAAGCTATATAACATCACGCTGCAACTAATAGGAGCGAAGAAACAATGGAAAATGCTGAAAAAACGGGGAAAATTATTCATCTTTGAGGGCTTCCGTTGCGTGCGCTGCGAAAACGGTTCAAAATTCAAAGAATTAATGCCCAAAATATCTATTCCACGCGGACGAAGTCGCAGACACAGCTAGTTAATAATATAAGACAGAAACGAATCCGAAATATATAACAGTGGTAGTATGTTTTGTTGGTATTAAAGTGACTTGAAAACGTGGGTAACAGCTATAATTTATAAAGCAGAAGAGGATGTTTGCAAAAATAAATATGATGCCCAAAGTAAATATTCCACGCGGACGAAGTTGCGAGCACAGCTAGTTATGTATAAATTTTCAAATTAAATACTTACAGTACCTCTCCTACAATATATATTTCATAAAAGTTCATCAAACATTTTATTTACAAAAGAAATTGATGATACCAATTTGGTGATATTATTTCCTAAGAAAAATAGAAATAAATAGAAGGTTGTTGATAGAAAGTCTCCAAGACGCCAGACGTTCAAATAATGTGTCTGGAAATCAGAAAAACAACCCGAAAATATATATATTTTTTGGTATAATTATTTTCCTTTCTAATAGCATATAATTGGCTATATAGATTATTGATTTGATTGGAGTAAAAGCCATTACACAAGCAAAAGCTTAGTAAGGGTTGTATTCTGTGGTATAGGGCTAGATGGCGCTATGTGATATGTCCTGAAAAATTTATTTATATATATAGTACACGCAAAGAGTATAAAATTTTTTATTTGTCATCTCGACCAGTTTGGTTAAGATTTTTGGATGAGATGACAGTAAGTCAACATGGCTTTTTGTGCGGGTGACGTTTTAAGTATACTGGTGGTCTAATATCTTATTATCCCTCCAGTGTAAGAAAAACTTTAGCAAAGAATTTTGAAACCATAAATTTTTTGTTAACCTACAAACATACCATAATAATATGATGTGAATAAGTTGTTTTCCATGAAATCACTTAATTAAATAAAAAAGGGTTAAAAAAATGTTGAACATCACCCGTACTTTTTGGAATATCTAAAAGTACATCTGTTTTTTAAATAAAAAACAAGTGACACTGCGGGCCCGAGCTAGCAATGTGAAAACAGAAACTCGTATATTTATAAGTGCCTATTAAACTTTGAAGCGTTATTTTTTATCATGCAATATCATACAGATGCTATCGCTAAGCTTTGCTGAAGGTATTACGATAAGCTACCGTATTATTATGATGGCGGTTGTACACTTTCTCCTAAAACTTGAAGATTAAAGTACTCGTGGCTGTGTACTCAGTGGTATTCGTTAGTAAATATAAATTCAAATTCAAATTGTTTATTGACTAAAAATACTTAGTCTACGTTCATTCATTAGGAACACAGTTTGCCAGGTGCAGTCAAGTAGGAATCAGGTACGTGAGGTAGCCCCGGAAACTTGCACTATGGTACCGAAAAGGTCCTGTGAAGCAAGATTTCGGGAAAAACCATAGCTCAATATACAAATTAAGCAACTATCATTGAGATTCATAAAAAATAATACACAACCATGTGCTTCTAGGAAATTCAAAGCGTTTTACACAACGCCATCTAGCCACATACTAAGCAAACGCTTACATATTATAGTACGTCTTGATCCGTCCGCCCATATTTTTTTACTTTACATTTTTCTAGGAGAATATAGTGTTGGCATTATGTGTACTATGATAGGAAGCAAACAACGAGGACTTAAAGAGAATTGCCTCCTTTTTATGTGATAAAATATCTATAGCCTTATGTAGGTGAAATGTGTGTGTTTATCACAACAAGAATATTATTAAAAAATTTAGCATAACTTTTTTGTTTTATTAGCATCGTGTAGTCTTATCCACTTAATCCCAGATCAAATGATGAAATGAAAATAAAATTTAAACTATGTACAAATTTTCATCCAAACCAGTTCAACCTTTTTCGCGTGAAGTTGGGAAAACTAGCAGAATATTTTTTTCTTTGTAATGCCTGGTGTTGTTACGTAATTTAATACATCAATGTTTTTTTTTCTGGAAAAGAACAGGAAAAAACGCGGGACATCGCTACTAGTGCTAGCTTCTAAGTATTAAAGTATATAAGGAAGAAATATTAAAGTAGTTCACACCAAAGAAAGTCACGTTTCCTTAATGTACCTGATATACTGGGTAATAGGTAAAATTTCAAAATTTTAATGTTTCCAGCGTATTGCCAGCGTAGAAGAACTTTTTCGCTTGGCGCAAGATAAGGAGAAGTTCGCTGAGCTGACGGCCAACCTCCATTAAGAAGAGGCACAAGAAGAAGAAGAATATGTGACCAAGCATTTAACGGTCTGTTTCGGCAGTATCGTTCGAGTGTCAATTATTCCCAGTACGTGCATAATCTACGTATCACCAATATGGCGCTTTTTTGTATGATTGTCATTTTTGGTAATCTGTTGATTTAACACCTGACAAATAATAAAATAAAACTATTTTATCTACCTTGTCAAATGTCAAAAAAATGCTTCATGTCAACAGTGCGTAATCCACAAACAATTAATAATCATATAGATAAATAATCTCTACTGGATTTTTCACTTGTCTAATTTTATATTTTAACTTACATTAGCGATTGACATGTTAGTACGGGTACTTTTATTAAATTATTTTTTTATTATGCAATACAGTTGAATACAGCAAGAACTAATTGTGTTGGGTGTTTATTTTTACTTTCATTGTTATGTGTAACCCTGTAAAGCGTTAGTGCGAAAAAGTCGTAGATCGTCGCTATGACTTTGACATGGGCCATCCCCGAGGATAAGCTCAATAAAGGAACTACATCGTTATTGGTTCAGCCCCGGAAACGTGATGCGGTGATGAGAAGTTATTGGGGATTCTAAGTTCAAATAAAGGATTTTTATAGGTCATCTATACAAATTTAATATTGTCTCTCAAATTGTATCTACTGCATAAAATAACTTTTTTGAATTTTGTTAAATTTAATTTAATTAGTGTCATCAAATTATTGTGAGTTTTGTTATACTAATTCTGATTACTACTACGGCCTGTTATAGATTGTATATGAAAAAAATATTGAAAAGGTGGTGATCAAGAGTTTGAAAAGTGATCGTTTTTCTTTCATTATTATAACTTTATTCAACGAGGTCGTCTAATCTAATTGTAAGACCAATGCCCCTGCAAAGCAAATAAATATTCCATGGAGCAGTTTTTCCAGTTTTTATAAGGTGATGCTGTGAGATTAAAGTACGAAATATCCCTGTATATAGTAGCCCGCTCTGACGTTGATATGGGCCGTCCCGGAGGACTATCTCGATACAGGAGATACATCATTATTGGTTCAGCCCCCGGGGGACTGACGCCCTGATAAGGACTGATAGTCTGGCGCTTGCTGCCAAGCTTTATTGGGAATTTTTGCTTGTTTTGTTATTATTTTCATACTAAAGGTATCCTTCGGTGTTATTTCATGCTATTTTGTTTTTTTCTTTTTAGAAGGAACTTAGTAACTTTATTAACATTTCACAAGTATATACAGAGAATACTTAAACATACAGAAAAACTTACAAAAACAGAAAAAAACAGCACACCGTCCATACTTTCGCTGTGCGGCAGGGATCCCAGGATACTGGCAGGGCATACAAAAATGGGTTTGATTTTTGGTTAAATAATATCTTACAAGTTAATTTCAGGCCTACATTGTCTATTTTTTCTTTGGACAGTTAAATATAGATATGTACTCAGTCATCGAGGATGGTGCCCAAATGCTGCAAAAAGAATGAAAAAAAAATCCCAATTTTTATGGTTCAGAACTTTCCTGATTTCGCAGAAACTGGGCAGGATATTGGAAAATAGTAAGTGTCAAAGTTTTAATTATAATATTTACAATAAAATATTTCAGAAACAGTACAAAAAATTCAATTTCAGCCACAATTCCTCGCCGTTTCTTATCAAAACCAGCGGAATTATTTCCTTCGCTTTTTATGTCGAGTCTCGTCTTGTTATAAGTACAGCCGTTACAAAAACTGGAGAGTGAATAAGTGTGACTTTTTTTGGAGAAATATATGAGAAATCAGGCAAATTCAATGATCGATAAAACTCAATTTTTCTCTGATAATATTTCATAAACCTACTCGTAAAATATTAAATAACTTTATAAGTTAATTTTTGTAATTATTGTTTTTGTAATAGACCCACTATTGGGTTTAAACCACACACCATACAGGCATGATATTGTTTGTTTTTCATAAGGTATCAACTAACCACTAAAATAAATTAATATCAGTTTATTACAAGGCCATACTATTTTCCAAAACCTCTCGGAGCGCTTGTATGAAGCGTCGCAAGACCAAAATGCTGGCCTTTTTCTGGCTCAACGTATCAGCATTGCCATCCAGCGTGGTAATGCGGCCAGCATGCTGGGCACGCCGCCCTCTGCTAGTGGGCCGGAGCACTTAGATTATCTTTAGGCTTTTCTAAAGATTTTCTAAGTGCCCCTTTTTTGTAGTAGTTAGAAGTAGTTTGTTTAGTTTTTCTTCCCTTGTTTTTATATTTTATTATTGTTTATTACATCATGTGTAGCGATGAAATAGGGAACACATATATATCTGAAAAGCTGAGCTGGCATTTTTTGTTCGTCACATTTTCGCTTTCAAATTTATCCCACGTGTTTGCGCCCATTTCTCACTTTTATGGTCAATATTAATGTACTCGTACATTTATGAGGTAAATCTACATATTTTAGTGGGCAATAAAAATATTCACTGCCGAGATTTATTTTACTCCTAACGTGAAAAACCGGAAATTAAAGAAATCTGGAACTTATTATTGTAATACTGACATTGTTGAAAAATAAGATATATCTTTAAAGATTTTATGAAGTCACATTTAATAAAAAATAATCTCCATATTTTACTTGAAAATGTCTACTAGTCGCAATAAAATGAATAATTTATTTCTGAAAACGCACAATTTTGTAATTTAAAATTCAATATACAGTCTATATTGTTATTTTGAACTTTAAATGTCTATTATATTATATATCTATTATATATCATACAA
This sequence comes from Macaria notata, assembly GCA_927399415.1. NCBI lineage: Eukaryota > Metazoa > Arthropoda > Insecta > Lepidoptera > Geometridae > Macaria > Macaria notata. The sequence continues at coordinate 6,503,910 of OV656725.1, read as the reverse complement.
TATATTACAAGAAAAAGATAACATTTTATTTATAAAATATAAAAGCAAGTGAAGGAAAACTAAACATACTACTTCTAACTACTACAAAAAGTGGCACTTAGAAAATCTTTAGAAAAGCCTAAAGATAATCTAAGTGCTCCAGCTCACTACCAGAGGGCAGCGTACCCAGCATGCTGGCCGCATTACCACGCTGGATGGCAATGCTGATACGTTGAGCCAGAAAAAGGCCAGCATTTTGGTCACGCGTCGCGTCAACCAAGCGTTATATATTATATTATATCTATTATATTATCAGAATTTAACACCTCCTTTTAATCAGCTAGACTACATACAACTTGGATATATATTAAGATTTTTGAAAGCCGCACTTATTTTGTTGGTATATATAGGTATATATTATGTACTAATGTCACCCTAAAAAGGTTATGTAATAGTTACCCAAAAATATAAATACATAGGTATCTGAAACACCAAAAACAACACACATATTAATAATATTTAGTGCAATTTGATTCTATCAAAAATCATATTATATAAACTGACCATTGATGACGATAAATCAAACTAAAGATCATTGCTGATTGCTTCCAGTAATCAGCATTATGCTGAGTTGGGGCTGTGTTTTTATTTTTTATATTATTTATTTTGGCTCAACATTGGTAATGACATTGTTACATTTATGTTACACAAGTATTTTTATAAACTAAATGTACTACCTGTTGAAGTTAAGCACAGCATGCACAAATTATTATTTATGTCTATACAATTAATAAATACATTATAAGGAAAGTATTTTTACAAACTGAATCTATTGTAAACAGTAGCATTATTATTAGGAACTAACTAGTTTTTGGGTTTGAAGTTTATACAATATAAAAGTATATTTAGTATGATAGGATATAAAAGTATATTTAGTATGATAGGAAGGATTATTATTAACTTAAAGAGGTTAATTTTTGAAAATTTGGCTTCAGTACAGCATTTACAGCTTTTAGCAAATATATACAAAACTGGGTTGGGCAGACTTATTTATTTATTATGATATGTATGTGTGTGTATACCTACTAAATGATTGTAAATCTGTCTCAATAAATGTATTCTATTCTATCCTATTCTACCAACTTTTTACGAATCTGATCAAAAGCAGTAAAAAAGGAAAGTCAGTGTAAAAGCCAAAGTTGTTGGAAAAGGTGCGTGTAATATAGATTTACAGTCCCCGCCCAGATCTGGCGTAAAGTGATTACCTGAAAATAACGCCATTGCTTTAATGGGCCGTCGCTACTCATTACACTGATACTATCTCTTGGATTGAGTCGCACCACTTTAGGCTAAAGGTTTGGGGGGTTATTTTAGCAGATTTTATTCAATTTTGGCAAAGACGAGTAGTAAATTTATCACTGGTTGAGTTGTCACATTCGCTTGAAATATAATGTTAAATTGAGCAGAACATTCACAACGAATAATTCTGTTAGATTGGAAAGTCTGTTTTCATAATTTCATGAGATAATACTTCGATCAATAAAACTAAAACTATTGGAATTGGTTCTGTTATCAATTTTATGTCAGTATGTACATATGTAAATAAATAAATATTCCGGGACATTGCACACAGCGCCATCTAGCCCCACACTAAGCAAACGCTTGTGTCGTGGGTACTAGGTAACGGATATAATACTTATATACTTTTCTTTTGTAAATACATACTTATTATACATACAAACGACCAGAGAGAAAGAGAGACAATTGTTTTTCCACTATCTTCTATGCACAGAATTTCGACCTTTAGCTTTATTAAATGTATACAATAGTATGGATAGATCGTTACAAATGATAAAATAAATGTCATCGTAGAAAACAATAACTAACCAAGCAGGTAATCTATTCAAGGATCAACCGGTATCAGTGGTATGGTTTCCATAGATTACTGATAACATTGATAAGCCTGCGTTATCAGGCTCTACGATAACTGTATTGCATTTTCAAAGTTCACGGGCAATTATTATAAACAAAATACTTGAATAAAGCCCATTGGGTTAAAGATACGTATGTAAAACTAGTGGATGCTCGCGGCTAACCTCGCGCGTATAGTTATACAGTGGTCAAGGAATCGATATATTATGTATTTCAGACAGGGACCAATGTTAAGCAAAGGTCAACGCGGTCAGTCCTTGGATGGGTGACCGAAAAGTGGCATTCCATTTTGGACGCTTCCATAGGTCGGATAACACGTCAAATTGTAGGTCCCGTCTGTTTGTCTAGACTGGCAGTCGTTAAACCAGAGGCCTTTAGGGCTGCTTGATAAACTCTCGACACTAGAGCTGGGCACGCTCATTCGATAAGAAAAAGTTAAGAATCAGAGTAAGTTACATAGCGTTGAAGCCTTAGGAATGAATTTTTGTATTACCGTTTTGTTTTGTTAGGAAAACTGCAGAGTAATTTCTAAGAAAGAAAGAAAGAAAACATTTATTGTGACAGATTTTAAAAACACACAGGAGTAAAATCATAAAAAACAAACATAAAATCTGCCACAACACAGCCTTAACTCAGCATAATGCTGGTTGTATGGAAGCAACCAGCGCTGGTCTTCCGTTGGGGCTGGCTGTGACGTCACGCACGTACAAGAAGGCAGGCAAACAAACAAAGGACGTATACAAAGAGGAACACTGGTAATAAAAAAAGATATAACATAAGAGCTAGGGCTACACTAATACATACAAAATACTGATATACAGAATAAAATATATACCTATGGACAAAAACGTATGTAGGTACTGCAAAACGAATCGTAAATATATAGAATTGAACGTGAGTATTAAATTGCGCTGGTGTCATTTCTGAAAAGGGCTTCTCGTTTTTGATGCTCAAAAATAAATTTCTTTAATTTTAGTCTGAAGGTATACAAAGTACGCAGGTTCCTTATCGGAGGCGGGATGTTGTTCCAACATTTGGAGGCCGCATAACGAAAGCTACCTCTGAAGGCGGCAGTGGCGTGTCTCTGTGTGAGAAGCGGCGCGGAGCATGCGCGGGCGCCGTGCGAGTGCCGGCCCGGCTTCCAGCTCAGCTTCGCGTGCAGATAGGAAGGCTCGCCATGCTTGACCACTCCAAATAGAAGGCATGCTAGGTGAAGCTTTCTACGGTGCATCATTTTTAACAGTGCGTTCTTGTTTAAGAAAGGTGTTACATAGGCACGAGGTGGTATATCGAAGCAGTAACAAGCACATGCATTCTGTACCCTCTGTAACACCTTCCTAGTTTTGGCAAGGAGACGCGGATAGATGACCGTATCCATATAATTGAGTTTCGACAAAACTAATGACTCGGTAAGCTGTATACGAAGCGCCGTAGACAAGAATGATCTCATTCTGTACAAAACCTTGAGTCTGTAGAAACACTCCCGCATACAATTTGTGACATGTTTCTCAAACCGCAGCTCACTGTCCATAATGAGACCAAGATTGCGGACCTCGTACACGCGCTTAACCGGCTCACCCAACAACATAACGTCTAGTGTTGGAGCCAGGCTTGCTAGCTGATGCTTACTACCAAAAATAATATACTTCGTTTTCAGCGGATTCAGCAACAGACAGTTGTTAGCGGACCACTCGGCTATACTGGCCAGATCGTCATTAAGCTTACCTATAGCTTCATTGATGTCATTCGGTCTGCAGGATATATAAATTTGGGTGTCATCACAATAACAATGGTAACTACTGTGCTTAATTGCGTTAGAAATATCTGCGGAATACAAAATAAATAGAATAGGCCCTAATATTGACCCCTGAGGGACTCCTCGAGTCACCGCCAACTTATCAGAAAGAACCGTAGAACCATCACTTCTAGTCACTTTGACTCGCTGATATCGGTTACTTAGATAGCTGTCAAACCAACGTAAGGCCGCGGAGTCGAAGCCGTAATAACTAATAACTTCTGGGCGCCAAGCACCTAACGGTCTGTTTTGGCAGCCTCGAATTAGAGCTACTATTTAACGTTTAATCTGAGCCATGAAAGCGCCAAAAATGAATAAATAAATAAATATTTCAGGACATATCACACAGCGCCATCTAGCCCCATACTAAGCTTACGCTTGTATCATGGGTACTAGATAACGGATATAATACATATATACTTTTCATTTGTAAATACATACTTATTATACATAGAAACGACCAGACTCAACACAAGTAGTTACAAATTTTAATATGCATACTTGTGTTATGCGGGAATCGAACCTGCACCCCTGGATTAGAAGGCAGAGCCACTACCAACTAAGCTAACGGAGCAGTAAAAATGAAATGCCACTTTTGGTCACCCATCCGCATACTGACTGCGTCGACCTTTGCGTTACATTAGTGATCGCATGCGATTGCCTCCGCTAGCTGAGCTACGGGCGCTTCCAAATCTTAACTGAAATTAAGCTTTCACTCACAAGACAAGTACTCAAGTACTTATGTCACCTTCGAACCAAAGTCTCGCTTTCAACTTGACGCGGCTTTTTGAGACTTTAATAATTTAATGGGATTATTTTAAGTAGTCTCAGCTCAGATCGAATTTGATAAGTTAAGAGAACCATGTAATAGGATAATGTTTTAATTATAAATTGTCTAAAATACGTTTCAGAAGCTTAAAATACCTATACTGTATTCTATTGATGAGCTTTATTATTTCTATTAATTATAATATAATTGATAAATTCATATTTTTGATAAGGTATTTTGTATGAGTAATACAATTTTCTTACATGTGAGTAATAAGCCGTAGTTTTACTGTTGCCTGGTTGCCATAAGATAAAATAAAGCCTGCTTATTTGCCGTTAAAATCGTTACTTAAACTAATGGATTTCTGCCTCGAAAGTTTTTAAGTTATGTGAAAATCTGATGTTTTTCTATTTGATAGATGTGGCATGGCAAATCCAGAAAGTAAACTACCATCATTTTATAATCAAACCTATGAAATTTTAAAAACCAGCTAGTGCTCTTAAAAAACTCGGTTTATTGTTTAACTTTGGCTGTAACCAAAAAGACAAAAGCCGTTTTCAAGGAGAATCTTCAATAAAATCAACGCCTATAAATTTCACATATCAAAAAGTGAAGGTCTCGAGTAATATGGTTTCTGTCTCAAAGGAGAAGATATTAAAAGTGCGGGTATTAATGCCTTTATATGAGACATCAAAATTCGGTATCTTTACTTTCTACATATATTACAAACTGGATAAATAAATCTAGAATTAAAAGCACCCGTAGCTCAGCTAGCGGAGGCAATTGCATGCAATTACACATGTTAAGCAAAGGTCGGCGCGGTCAGACTTTAGATGGGTAACCAAAAAGTGGCATTCCATTTTGGGCGCTTCCGTGGGTCGGAACTTTAAATTGTAGGCCCAGGCTGTTCGTCATAGTACGTCAGTCGCTAAGCCATGTCAAAAGCGCTTAGGGCGGCTTGATTTACATTGGCCAAAAATATATATATCAGGAGTTTTTAATGTCATAAAAGTATGACAAAACCACTTGTGAAACCTTTAAGTCAAATAATCATACTCCAAAAGTATCACAAAAGTATAACACTACCTACTACAAAGTAAAACTTCCTATACCTACATACATATATTAAGATAGTTAAAAATAAATATAAAGATATAATAAATAATATAATTCATTCTGGGACATTTCACACAGTACCATCTAGGCCCATAAAAAGCAAACGATTGTTCATAGGTACTAGATATAATATAGATAACGAGAATGCGATACCGACATCTTATTGTTTTTGTATTGTTATTAAAACTGATGGACAAATGTTAAGTATAACAAATCGGTGTCAAAATTTTAATTCCTAATTTTGAAACATGACTACTATTTTGAGACCCGATTTCAATGTAAATTCCTTGTAAAAGCAGCCACTCAATTTACGTGTAAAAACCGATGCTAAACAAAAATAAAAGCGGATTTCCAGCACATTCTGTTTTTATATATGTATAACAAAGCCCGGGTAGGGATCATAGAAAGCTTCCAATTAAAAAATAACCTCAGCATTGGTTCGAGTTTCAGCCATTGTTAAATTTCACGCTTTCATTAAATACACACAGAATTGCATTAGACTGGCCACGACACAAGCGTTTGCTTAGTGTGGGGCTAGATGGCGTTGTGTGCAATGTCCCGGAATATTTATTATTTATTTATTTTTATTATTGTTTACGTAGATAGGTTTGCGTTTGACTACAGCCTGTCTGATGTTAAGCATTGTTGCAGCCTAGCGTGTAACACGGTTACCTAGAAGATACCTATTAACTCTAGATTTGAAGACCAAAAGTAAAAAATCTTTGCCGTCCGTACAATAAACGTAGAGGCATAAGAAAATCATTTTGTAATCGTACGGAGCACTATTATTAGTTTCAAACAAACAAATAATATCACACCGCCCTAAGGGTATCTGGCATGGCTTAACGACTGCCGTACTATGATAAACAATCGGGGCTTAAAAACAACGAGATTTCAAAACCACTTTGAAAGCGCCCAATTTGGAATACTATATTTTGGTCACCCATCTAAGGACCGCATCAACAATATATAATGTATATCTTTATTGTACACCGAAATAAAAAAACAATATGAAAAGGACTTCAACTACAAATGTATGTGGAAGTGGGCGGCCTTATCACCTTAAGTGATTTCTTTCAGACGCATAAACAGTTTCTTATCATTGGTGATCGCATGAGATTACCTCTGGTATTTGAGCTACGGGGGCTTCTATGTCGCGTACTATGTCAATGCTTTTATTTAACACGAAACAAATAAAATGGTACTTGCAACACAATGTGATCTCTTTCAATTAGTTCGCATTTTTCGTTCTTACGCGCGCCCCACTGGGATATGGGGGCACTCGTTTCACTCTTTATTTGTTTATTTTACAAAAAAATTTGTTTATTTTGAAAAAGCTTTGTCATAATTAGGAAAATATTTATGTACATAGAAGTTATTAGAAAAAAAATAGGTATACTTTATATCGATAACCGAACACTTTTGGAGTATTTAAAAATATTGTCTGTTTGTTGGTTTATACGCTCATCATGCAAAAACGGCTGAACGGATCATCATGGTTTCTGGTATGAAGGTAGTATGAGGTTTTAGGAGTGTCAAAGGCTACTTCTTATTCCGTTTTAAGCCGTGAGCGTCCACTAGTTTTGAAATAATTACAATAATCAATTGCTTGGACTTAACATGTTCTCACTAAGGCTCTTGAGCGATGAACATCTACTTGATCGTCTATCTTTAAACATTGTGGTGCGCAGAGAGCGGTTTCTGATAGACCATTCTGGATGAGGTGGCTAGCCAGAGCGCCTGTATGGACTCGCCCTTCAATTCATTTCAGTCAATTGATTCACTTAGGTAAAAACTAAACATATGTAGTTCTAGACACTAATGAATATCAAAAATCTAAAACACGGAGAATGTTGCCGAGGCTACGAACTGTCAATATACTTCCTATAATGCTCCGAAACATGACGTTAGTGCTTGCCTTAAAAGTAGTTGTAAAAATGCCTAACAAATAAAATAAAATAAATAAATATTTCAGGACATATTACACAGCGCCATCTAGCCCCATACTAAGCTTGCGCTTGTATCATGGGTACTTGATAACGGATATAATACATATATACTTTTTTTTGTAAATACATACTTACTATCCGGAATCGTGTCAGCACCCAGTTCCGATCTTCTACAAGAAAGACTGTACACCACCACCTCTCAACTGGCGGTATGGTTCAGAATGAACGGTCTTGCTCTCAACCTATCAAAAACACACTTTGTTCATTTTAACTTAGCAGGACACAGCACCAGGCCTTTATCTGTGACGGTTGAGGGAAGAAGATTGGAACAAGTGGTCGCTACAACCTTCCTCGGGTTTGAAATAGACCGAACCCTAACCTGGGAAAACCATATAGACAAGGTGTGTGGTAAGTTGAGCAGCGCTTGCTTTGCTCTTAGCAGAGTCGCCAAAGTAGTATCCGCCGAAGCAGTGAGGACGTGCTACTTTGCCACCGTGCACTCCGTGCTGCAGTACGGCGCGGAACTATACGGCAGGGCTGCGGAGTGGGAGCGAGCGTTTAGACAGCAAAAAAGAGCCGTTCGATCTATCGCAAAAATATCACAGGATGAGTCTGCTCGTCCACACTTTGTGAAGCTAGGGATTTTGACGTTACCATCGCTGGTGATATACCAGGTCGCAGTATACGTTCGATTAAACCTAGCCTCGTACCGAGTTGTGGGCGGCAACCACTCGTACAACACGAGCAGGAGGGGCAAGCTCGCGGAGGAGTCCCGCAGCCTGGCGCGGAGTAGCAAGTCCACGCACGTGATGGGACCGAGTGTTTACAACAAGCTTCCCGAGCAGGTCACCACTGCTCCGTCACTAGGCAGCTTTAAGTCTCGCCTCAAGCGCTGGTTGATCGAGCAATCGTTTTACAGCTATAAAGAATTTTATGAACTATAAGTAATTTAATATCATTAATTATGAAGTTTTTATTTAACTTATTATTTTTTATATGGATAAAATAAGTACTCTAATCGTATTTTGTATGCTGTGAATAATTGACGTGTAAACTTTATTTTAATTTTTTACCAATAAATGAGTTATGAGTTATTATACATAGAAACGACCAGACTCAACACAAGTAATTACAAATTTTAATATACATAATTACTTGTGTTATGCGGGAATCGAACCCGCACCCCTAGATTAGAAGGCAGAGCCACTACCAACTTAGCTAGCAGAGCAGTCAACAAGAACTTAATTAGAGGGCTAATGTATCCTGGTTTACTACGAACTGTGAAATACATGAGCACCTTCAAATGAAGTCTGTACAGGAAGAGGTCCAGCTTAATATGCATATACGAATCGCCTAGCAAGGCATCCTAACCAACTCGCCCAGAACCTAAGGACTCGAAAATACGAACCAAGGCTAAAGAGGAAGATCGTGGTAGCCAGCGACTGACATTGGGCTCCACCTGACAATTTAATATAAGGAGATGCATTTAATAGAGTGCACAACAACAATTGCACAGACCACACCTGCTTATAGATACAGCTTGTAGATAGAAAATCACAATAATAACAAAAAAAAATGGCAAATGTATCTAATTTTATACATGGTGCCTGATGGTTACAAATATTTTAAATTATAATGGACAGATTACATAGCCATATCGTAGGTTTCTCGAAGGCACTTTTATATTATATGTCACATAAAACCCTATTTCATCAGTTGATGATAACATGCTTTTACATTCTAGATATCAGGCTAAAATTCTAAAATAAGGGTTGTTTGCAAAATGGCAATAAAATGAAATGTACGACTCTCTTGAGTACCATTTTTAAAAGAAAACCATATTAATATAGTTATGCATAATAATTTGAATAAACTAATGTTATCCCACGGTATTACCCACTGCTTTAATTTGAGATTGAAAGTATTCTTTGTGTCCATTCACGGTCCAAACTATCTCTATAGCGTATTTTGATTCAAACTTGTTCAGTCGTTCCTTATTAACCTTATTTTATTGTATATAGCGATCCATAGCCATTTATTACAATTTTGAGCGGGACAACAATATGTCCTTACATTATGTAGGAGTAACCGAGAAACACATAAATATAATTCCTACGTAAGTGTATAAGCTCCACCGCGGCAGTTTACCACAAATATTTATATCCGTTCAAACGGCTATGCGACAAGTCCTAAATCCTCATTGCCATTAAATCTATTGTCTTCGTTTATTTCCCAATAAATTGTGGTACTATTGTTTACCATCCACATAAACAAATCAATATTCTGTCGCCACTTGGCAGAGTGCCGCACACTGCCGCCATGAGGCAGACGAGCATACACCATAGAATAGCATACACGCCATGGGTTACGATGTTTACTATTATTTATTTGGGGTGAGTTGACATTATATATAGTACTTATAATCGTTAAAATGTGCATTTGTGTATACCATTTTTGCGATTATGTTCAAATTAAGAATTATTTAATTTATAATTGTTTATAAGTAGATTTCATTTGTTTCTACCATTTTCATGGTTATGTTCAAATTTAGAATTTTCTCTTACTTTTGTATTGTGTTTGTTTAGTGCCCAATATTTGCGTAAGTACATAGTAATGTTAATTTTCATGTTATTTTTGCTTGAAGCAAAACTTAAGTCGAAGAAAAGATTTTAACACTCACAGCTGTTTTCATTGCATGTGACTGCAAGCTGTGCTGCAAGTTAGAAGCGCGAGTGCCGGCAATATACGAACGCACTGTACAATTCTTTGTGTTCCCTGACTGGGCTATAAATTATGAACTGTAATCCTGACTAAAATTATAAAAAGACATTAAAAACAAGTTACATTTAATTTTGTGAAAGCCAAGCCAAACATATAGTTTTCCATTTCGTATTTGCTTCACGCATGCGTATATCGCGTCATTTGTCTTGCCTGACGTCATACTTTGACATCCAATGCTCGCTCAAGACAACTTGGCGTCGGATAAGAACAGAACTAAAATATTCTAACTATTTGGAAAGTAATAAGTGGTGTCGGTAGTGTCACTATATGGATATTGGCGTATAGTTCAACCACGTAAAGTAACGTTTTCGTCTCACATTATACTAGGTATTATTTTAAATGACTTTATAGTTTATAAACTATTCCTATTGAATTGATAAATGACTAAAATAGTTATATTAATGACACAGACAGTGCATTTAAGCGTTGGGTTTGAAAGTATTATAGAATTCTGCTAAAATGCGTTTTTAAAATTTTATTATTCCTATAAAATTATTCATAAAAAATACAAAAATATACCTATGCATTAGGTTTTGTTCTTCGCGGTTTCATTTTTCAGAATTTTGTCCTTAAAATCACATTCAATTAAAGTCAGAATTGCGGAAAATTCCCCCCGAACTAGGAAGCTGTCAAACTTCCGTTTGTCCTTAGTTACATCAAACGGGAGCATTGTGTGATAGTCATTTGTTCTGTTTATTTATCTACACAATAGAGATCGACACAACAGAATGGAATAGTTTTTTAGGATTTTTGATGTCTTATATTTTAGAAAATACCAGATTTAAGTTAAAAAATCAAAACATAGAGATATTCTCCTAGATGATTTCGATGTTAGATTTAAAAATCATTTCATTTTATTCTCCAAGGAAGAAACAGTGGCATAGGTTTGTATGGAAATGTTTATCTCTTTTCAGATAGGAAGTAAAAAAAATATTTAAAAAAGACACAGATAGTGTTTAGAATCGTTCTGTAGGTTGAGAATTAGAATCTACCTTGTTGTCACAAAAAAAATCATTCATTTCTTTAAGCCATAAAGGCTATTGAGGCTATAGTGGCGTCATATCACGTGCCATAAAATATCTGTGCCTTAAAGCGTGTTGAGGAGACGAATCCAGCATTTGTAAAGGAGATCACGAGCCTTCAGCACACTCAATTTTAATGAAAACTAAACCAATTTTTGTTTTATTTTCTAAATTTTCGATTGCAAGATGCCCCTTTGGCGACAATTTCTACAGAAATCTAGCTAATCGGTGGTGTCATTTTAAAATTTTGAAGACGAGGCTTAAAACTTTGTACTTATATGTACCTATCTGTGTGCAACTTTTGATCGATTTTTGACTTTTTAAACAAACTGAAAAGACATACTTACATAATTCCACTCTGCTATTTTGAATTCTCTGATTAAACTACACAAAAGTGAAGTTCATTCGGAATGGAACTAAACTTCCTAATTTCGACCTTAATTGAAAAACTTACGGTTCGAATTACCTACGAGTTCCTTTTTGTTACGGTTACCTGAACGTAATTTGGTATCTGGATAAGGGTTTAGTTAGTTTGTGTTGTTAATAAATTGAGGGTTTTTAGGGTAACAGTTAGTGACGTTATTGGGTATATTGAATAATAAACGAACCAATATTCGACAGATTTTATAGTTACACTAGCTGGTGTGCGCGACTTCGTCCGCGTGGAATAGTTATTACCATAAAAACGGTTCTAGTGAGTGAACCTTAAAAGATAGACATATACTGTTGCAAACATTTTGTTAGATCATATCAAGAGAAATAATTATTTCATACATATTTTTTGTTATCTTGCATTTTGCAGCACACGTAACGGAAGCCCTCAAAGATGAATAATTTTCCCCGTTTTTTTCCACATTTTCTTTTGTTTCTTCGCTCATTTTAGTTGCAGCGTGATGTTATATAGCCTAAAGCCTTTCTCGATAAATGATCTATTCAACACAAAAAGAGTTTTTCAATTCGGACCAGTAGTTCCTGAGATTAGCGCGTTCAAACAAACAAACAAACAAACTCTTCATCAGCTTTATAATATTAGTATAGATATTGATAGTATTGATACACATTTGTATTTTGTTAACATATCGGCTTTTAAGTGTCAGCAGTACATAATGAAAATATATTTATTGCATAACAAGTGGGTGCCCGTGGATTCGCTTCCGTTGTTTCGTGATAAAAAGCAGCCTATGTCATCCTCACCACTCAAGATCATATACTAACACCATATTGAAAAGCACAATGTTTCGCTGCTTCTTTGCAATGTAAAGTCAAAAGAAACAGACCTATATTACAAACTTATACTTAAAGTAGTATACATACATAATTCTAGGATTAATATTACCTAACGCCTTTTAAGGGTAACTTTAGTACAAACCACTTTTCTTCCACAACTTTTGGAAATTCGCAAATTATAGAAATATAAATATCTTTGTTGAGACTCCCACAGTACAAGTTAAGATTGTGATGCCCCGATACAGCTGCAACTCAGCCTAATGCGGGCGGCACCAACAGTGAGTGAGTGCAGTTCGCTGTGACGTCACGCATCCCTAACCTAGTGCACAAACAAAAATAACTAAATTTTGTCGTGCCAAAGCTACCCTCAATAAAAGACAGCTTGGTTACCAATAATCGAATAAATAAATATTCTGGGACATTTCACACAGCGCCATCTAGCCCCATACTAAGCTAGCGCTTGCTGTTATTGTGTTACATGTGTTATATGATACCTTTACTTTTATTTCCAGATATACTTTCTGGCGATGCTGGTATTCTTCCTCATCATCTGTTTGGTCTGCATCATTGTCTTGTACGTGTGCAATAAAAGATGCAGCTCCGAAATGACTTCCTTGACGGAGGCCAAAGAAAATACGCCGATAAGAACTGCTTGCCAAAATGATTTTTGAACAAAAGATGACTTTGAAGTTTATATGGTTGATAATTTCTAAAACAAAACTTACAAAAGGATGTTGAAGAAAATACAAAGGAAATGTGTGGTTTTTAATTTAATTTATCTCGCTATTTTATAGGTATGGGAAGGAAAAACTAGTTAAGTTACATATTTTGCCAGACAAAAATAAAGAATTAAGACAATGGCAAAAAATATAATGAACAAAAAGAGAAGTAATCTCAAGAAGTTATTAAAACCAAGCAATTAATAAAAATAATATTCTAGGTCATTTTACAGCGCCATCTGGCCTCATATTAAGTAAACGCTTGTGTTACGGGATAAGATAACAGACAAAATTACCCATAGAAAGTTACTCAAGCATAAAATTTACAATGAAAACTTCAGAAGTGTCGATTTGAATAAAAGTATAATACAGTAAAAAGCGTCAAGCTTTGAAGTCTGATAAAAAAAAATAACACAATACCATCTTCGAACTAGATGATTCCTTATGACTTAAGCAATAAGGTCTACAATGCCGTGCCTTATACTCAAGCAAAATACAGTGCCAAAGATATAATAAGCGTATAGAGTTAAGTGCCAAAGTTCGCTATAAGAAAGACTGCATTGAATAGAGCAGGGAAAGTTGAAATTGAAGTGGAATAGTTGGCTTTTCTAAAACAAAGAATGTGAATGAAAAGTTTTTTTTAATTTTTTTTTGAGCGGTTGTTATGCTGAAAACTATTTCTAAATTCACGCGCTTTTGTATAAATATTGCGAAAATTGCGTTACAAAATCAACTATTTTAAGGTGATTTTTACCTACCTAATTATTATTACTGTAACAGGATAACTAATATAAGGAAAAATGTAGTATGTAATCTAGTTGCCACCAACCAATATTTAAACAATGTTGGTTTATATATATTTTGCCAAATTACAAATGTACCTACATATTTTTTGGTTTATGATTTTTTATAACTGATATTTTTGCATAAAGTATATTTTTAAAATAAAATAAAAATTTATAAAATTGTGTCTTACTATGTAATTTAAGTATTCCGCAAACCAGTATTTTATGAAATACTTACTCGTATGTACTTACATATTACATATATAAATATGAAAATATTAACATTTGAACTTAAAAGAGAAGTATAATACAGTAAAAAATATTAAAAGAGTTGTTTTAATTGTAATATATTAAATTAATTAAATATCTAATGTTCCAGTATATTTATACTTAGTACAGTAGCTAACCTGTATCCCATCATTTCCCTGGCCATGTCCCAACATTGTGTACTCATCTGTGACAATGTGTGTGTATGTGTGAGTGTTTGCGCTATAAAACCTAGCTAACTGTCTGTACTAGCCGTTACTAACATGTGAGTAGCTTCACCTTCCTTGTTATACACATTATATGGAGTATCCAGTAAGGACTGTTTTCGAATCATAAACCAATGAAAATAACGATTTTCTTTTAGAAAATCGTTATTTTCTGAATTGAAGAAATTTGTTAAAGAGAGGCCTTTGTCCAGCAGCGGGATAGAAAAGGCTGTGGATGATGATGAAGAAATTTGTTTATACCCACCTAAATATTAATAAGCTAAGTACACAAATACCAATGTCTTGTCAGTAGGAATTAAATATTTTTCATTTGAAGCGACATTTGCGCAATCGTCTCTGTGGCCAAAGGTGGAGCGTACCCGGAGATTTCTCAGAATAAATAAATTCTTTATCATCACACATAAATATGGTTTATTGGTATTTTTATTGATAAATTTACATTTCTTCTGGTACGGATCGCGATCGAACATCATAATTTATTTTTAAATTAAATCGAATTAGCATATTTAGTTACTAGTTAGTATGTATACTTCTACCTCCTAACCGAGTCCATACTGCAAATATGTCTGTACTGTGTATGGTAAGACAGGGTCAAGACCACAACTTTTTACGAGCCCTTTTATGACTCGACTTATTTATGTAAATGGAAGTAAACTTTCCTAGCGGTGTAGAAATATGAGTTAGTGGTACCCGGATAAAGGATTAAAAGCTTTTCTTGTTTTATTTAAGCTTCAAGCGTTGATTAGCGATTCACCACAGCCTGCCTGAATAATCTTTAAATGCATGAAAAACTTAAACTACATAATAATAAATCAACTTAATCTCGCTTCTAAAATTACAATAATTTTAATCGCCGGAACAATTCAATTGTTATGCTTTATGATCCGTATATTTCAATTTTTTTAATCAAAGACAGCGATTACTTGATTTGGTGGGAGAATCATACTAATTGTCGGTCTGCAAACGGAGGTATTAGTAATTATGTGAAACAGAAAGTTCCAGAACGACGCGACGGTCTCCTCGCAAGTTTGCTCTGATTGCATATCAGCCCGATGATTGGCCGAGCTCTCATAGGAAATTAAACACTAACTGCTTACCGCATGCACTACGACCATACGGATGGACCTAGCACGACCTAGATATTCCACATTCAACTCAAAACCGATGTTATTAAAGGTGAAAATTGCTTGAATGGTCATGCAATAGAATTTGTCTGAATCTGATCTCGAGTGAAATGGAACGTTCGATTTTGAACTGTAGCTTTATTGAAATAGATTTGATTTTCATGTAAATTATTGAAAACGATATCAGAACAGACTGATTTAAACTTTAAAATTATGCTTCTAAGGTTGATGTTCCTGAAATAAGGTGGCTGAAAAGCTGGCACGATGAAAAAGGCGATTGAAAGAAGTGATGCTGAACTTTACAGAATTTAAATTGAGCGAAATGTTGAACAGGACTTACGCTTTTGGGAAATGAAATGCATGTCAGCATATCAGTTCCAATACTTTTTTTCAGTCGTTAGTAAGGCTTTGATGTGACATGATTTTGATACGAAGGCTTATAACTACTTATTTATTATGTTGTTAATATTACCTCGCACCGATATATTAAAATTAGACATTAGACGTTCATACTTACTCTTATCACTAAAAATACTATACGTATGTACAACAAGTATGTGCTAAATTACTTTTGATAATAATAGTCTGAACTGAAAAATGTTTGAAAAGAAAAGAATTGTAAAGTAGGTATTATAATAAGAAATCTCGATAAACAACAATACTTTTTATTAATGAATAAAACAAATCACTATTAGAGTAGGTGTTCAACTATAAAAAAACTACTTTAGCAGATATATGATTTTTAATGATACTCAAATAGTCATACATGAACTACCCAGTTGTTCGTCACTCTAATTATTGCAGACTGTTTGGTGTCATTTCGCACAGGAAGGCTGTTGGCACATTACATAAGTTGTCATTCAGCCTCACCTCCCTGTTCACGGCTCCACAGTACTCTCCCGAGTCATTACTTCGCTCCCGTGTCGTGTTATTTGGTTCTCCACTACGCCACACCATGTACTTATCCACCAGGGCATCTCCTGAAAATATTAATTGTTCCTTTATTTAGATACAGAATATCGGCTTGCCACGAACGCGGATGTCACGTAACACTAAGGTTACTGAACGCTACGAGCATAAAGAAATTATATTTCCCACAGACATCATATATCTAGACTAGGTTCTTAGTAGCTTGCAATTTAGAGACATCGAGGCCGTAAATGATAGTTTAATTGTAAAAATAATCCTATCGACGAAGGTTTATGAGACATCACATATAGCTCTTTTTGTATGGATTATTTAAATACTTACCATGGATGGTCATAAAATGGGTGCTGTAGTGACCCCAATCATGGAAACCAATGTTTATAAATTCTGATTCAAATCCAACAACTTCATTTTTGGGGTGTTGGCTAAAAATTTGACTGATGGCCGCTGCTTCATCTTCATTATCAATGATGGCTAAGTAGCCTCCTTCTCCCATACATGTGCTGTAGGCCTCCGACCAACGCAGCCCTGAGCGGTGGAACTTGTAGCAACTGCCAGTTTGAGGCACGTATACATAACCTGGAAAAATATATGTATATGTAAACATTTCGTAACTTTGTAATACAATCTGTTTGTTTTTGAGTGAGAGTGGCGAAGTTAAAACAAATTCATCTTCATCCTTGACACAATAACTCGAACTACTCACCTGGGTCGGTAGTTCCACATTCATTGAGTGTGATGGTGGTGTTCTTCTTGAAGCATACATAAGGCAGTACATCCCCGCAGCGAGTGTCGAACACACCTCCCCGCTCGTTGATGGTCATGGCGAGACAGCTCTCTGCATTGTCTCGGTTGTCAGGCTCCCCTGGAGCCCAAGTGATCACCAGGCGACGCAGTGGTACTCCTGTAATAAAAAAAAATCTAAAATATTCTGTGAAAATTTGAAGCGTCTGTTACCGTTTTTAATATTGAACAAAAAAATACGAAAAAAAACGTTAATTTTATGGCCCCTTAATATATATATTTTTTAATTTTGATTATTTGTTGTTATAGCGGCAGCGGTAATGATATCATTTGTGAAAATTTCGACTTTCTAGCTATCACGGTTTATGAGATACAGCCTGGAGACAGACAGATAGACAGACCGCGGAGGCTTAGTAATAGGGTCCCGATTTACGTTTGGGCACGGAACCCTAAAAAGATGTGAATAACCGTTACTTTTAAACAATAAATTTGTGAGTTTCATGTCACAAAATAGTACCTAATCGTATATTATTTAATATACCTAGCTATGTACCATCACCGTGTTGTAAGTCATATTAAAAAAAATGGAACAATGTCAAGATACTAAGGAACTGAAATATATTTTGTTTGTTTATTATGCCAGGGTGGCTCAACTCATAATATTACAGCCTGAAATACCTTGTTTGACTTTACCTTCGACAGACGAATAGTCTCCTTTAGAGAATTTGCAGTGGACTCCAATGAACACTGCTGTACTTTCACGTTTGAGAGCATACGTAACGATTGCCCTCCTCAACGATTCAGTCACTGGAGACGCCAGAACAGCACCTGGAGAGATAAAACACACTCAAATCACTGGTGAGCGGTGAGCACTTAGCTGAGTAATATGCGTAGGTAAAAAGTTAAGGATATTTTTTTTTTTTTTTTTTTTTACGTGTGATAGGTTTACGTTTGACTACAGCCTGCCTGATGTTAAGCATTGCTGCAGCCTAGGGTGTAACACGTTTATTTAATAAAAATTTTGCAACGCCACAGCCCTATATATATAATGTCTCTGACGAAACATAAGTCTCATTTTTTTCTTTATGTACTTAAAAAAAACACTACATACCCTGATGGATAGTTATAAAGTTCTTATAAAGTGTGTATGTGTTACCTTCAGCATGGCAGCGCAGACGCGCCTCCTCCCAGACGGCGGGCACCGCGTGGTACTTCATCCACCCTCCAGCACTCTCCACCCACGAGTAGTCGTGCCGGTACTGCCGGGCTGCAACATCATCGTGATTGTATCATTGTCTATTTGGTCTTGGCAAGAGGTTTTCGACCGACTCGAATGAATATTTTGTTGCTGGTGTGTGTGATAGTGATAGAGTAGAGTGAACTAAGTGACTCTGGGCCAGGCGATGACAGATGGAGCAAAAAAAAGTGGTGGTTTAAATGAACGGTAACAAGAACATTTTTCCAGCTGCAAAATAAATAGACGACAAAGTATTTGCCACGGAACAAACTTAAACGGAATTGGCCCGGGATCAAAAAAGCTGGCATCAGAGGCCTATACCCAGATATATCTGTAAATTATAAAGACAATTATAAGATTATTCCTTCGTTTCTGAATCGGTCTCGAAGTTTAGTGTTTGTTAGATATATCTCAAATCTTACCCCATACGCAGGCAGCTAATGTTACTAGGATAAACTGAAATAAAAGAGATGGTTACATTAAATTTAAAAGTACCAATACTAAAGGTCGACTTCATCAGCAATTTCATACCAAAATTAATATTATACATATATCCTAATACCTTAGAAATTACTAAACCAAAATCAATACATACATATCTTGTTACCTTATAAGCTACTAAATATACGTGTTTTTTTCCTCAAATAATGGCCAATTTTAATGTTTGGACTCTGAAACTTGTATTACTAATTAACGCTAGTGACGCAAATGATACCAGTAATAATATCATAATTTTTATAATGAGAACCAATTAAGTTACAATATTACGATCAGAACTTACCAGCGCCCTCATTTTCTCTCAATTCTTTCAAACAAAGTTTACTTGATAATAAACCTTATTTATTTTTGCATTGTAATTCAAAATAATATTTAATTTAGACTTAATTGTAAGCTTACTATATGCCGTATAAACTGTTACTTCCAAGTAATAATGCTGGACATGTCCTTTTATATTAAAAGTCGGTTAATTAGTGGTTCGGTTCTTATCTCATAATTGGTATAAACCAATCGATTGAAACTAAAAACAAGATACGCGGTTTAATATTTGTTTATAGTATACTTATACTGTATTAGTATATAAGTAGAGTGCAGGCTCCTGTGCGAAATTGTTATACTAACTGTTGTAATAGTGTTTGAGTCTAAGTATAATCTTACTTAGACTCAAACACTATTAACAGTATTATTCCAAAACGTGGACTAACAATTAGTCCAAAACTTTGAAAATATGAAGTCCGTTCTCGTAAATCAAAATTTGTTTTTTGTTTTCTGTCATAATAATCAAACTGTCAAAATGTTACCAATGAGCAGATCAACGTTCTTATTTGTTTTTTTTTTTGTATGTGACGTTTGAGCAGTGAGAACCGACTTTTTCAAAGTTGTAAAAAAAGAAGAATGTAAACCATGATACCACTTTGGAATAAGACGGAATAAGTCAAGTAAATTTAGGTATTGAAAATATTGAAATAACGATCTTGCCTGTAGAAAACCCTACGTAAATATGCAGTATTGCCAAAAATGCGTTTAATTACTTACTTAGGTAAATGTTTTTCACGAAATCTGCAAAATCTATCGCGGATGACTATCTAATAGCAAGATCTCTGTTCTGATTCGTAATAATCATTATTTAAAAAAATAAGAAAAACTGACTTCAAGTCTACTGTCACTTTACAGAACAAATCTAAGCCTATGAAAGATAACTGCATGAAAATCGGGCTAGTGATTGAGAAGATATAATGTATACAGCATCGCCCCCTGGTGAGTTGTCATCGTAACACATAGCTGGACACATACAACAATTAAACCCTCGTCACATCACAGAAAACTGCATCAAAATCCGAATATGTAGTCGTTTTGGAAATTGAGGTGAAATTAGTTTGCTTAGTAGCCCAAGTCTAGTATTTTTTTCGCAAAAAGAACTAACCAAATTAAAAAAATATATGGGACCATCTCGGATACAATCCCCATCGAATAAAAAAAAAGTTATTGAAATCGATTCATAAATAACGGAGTAATCGCGGAAAATACCCACAATAAAACTGTGAAGTTCATAATTTAATATTGCGTATTTTTTTAGCCTTTAAGTTTGTTTGTTAATTTCAAATGTAAGTGCGCATTACAATGCGCTACTTACTACTAACCCTGTATACTCACTGATATCATTTTCCTGAATACAAAGTTTTAATTAAGCCATAGAGCAAATAGTAAACAAGATAACAATGAAACTACTTACAATAATATTATCTTAGAAAATATGTGTCTATAGCAACAGTAGTAACTACTTACTTCTTATCGTAATGGGCCAACTGTCGCCAGATATTACAGATTTCAAACCATAAGGGCTTCTTCAATACCTAATATATCTTACCGTAACTTGCTACATTATATAACAAGGAAATACAAAATAGAGAACAAAATCTTGTTTCACGTCACTGTCCTGCATCATCATTCTCTCAGCATACAACTCAGCATTATGCTGGATGTAGAAGCAACCAATGTTAGAACACGGCTAAAGCATGAACAGAATGTTACCTGCACATTTTCAATAAAATTATTTTAAGACTGTCATTAACTGGTTTCCATTACAAGTTTTATTTGAATTTAATAGCATAATCAAGATAGGAAAGGAAAAACACCTACAGTAACTGATTAAATATATCATAATATTCTCGGCCCATTAATTTGATTGGTAAATTTTGCAATAATAATTAGCGGGATAAAGTTGCAAATAAACATTTATTACAATTTTATTTCCTACGTAGGTACATACCTATGCACATGTAAGATGGCTATATTGGTAAGATGTCTGTGACGTAAGCGAAATAAAATTTGTTGTAGTAAATAAAATTTACTAATGTTTTTTTATTTATTTTAGTATATTTTTATAATGCTTTTGGCTGGTGTGAGGGGTAAGTTTGATGAAATACGAGACAAAATCTTAAAAACTATTATCTTCCTACAACCGGTAGAAACGGTTATTATCGGGTAAGCACGCTATCTTAGGCCACATAACCTTTGCTTACTATCAGGCAAACAATGGATAAGTCCAAACCCGTTTCAGTTTAAAAAAATCATACTCTTTTGTCCAGCAAAAAAATATTATAAACAAATACAAAATGATTTACTTCATGGCAACACATCTTATGATTATGTAAAGTATTTGGTCATAGCGGGTCTAACAATTAAGTAGGAACAATTATGTAAATATCATTTTATGTTTCTAGTTAGCCAGAGTTCTTAATGACTGTGACTATACTAACTACATGATCATATGGGCCAGATGGCGATGTGTGCAATGTCCTGGTTTTTTTTATTATTATTTACAGTGCTTGTTTATGTGTGTGTTTTTATCCAGCTCATCAGAGGTACCGGCACGACTACTCGTGGGTGGAGAGTGCTGGAGGGTGGATGAAGTACCACGCGGTGCCCGCCGTCTGGGAAGAGGCGCGTCTGCGCTGCCACGCTGAAGGTAACACACACCTTGTAAGAACTATGTATATATCTACCTCAAAAGGTAAGGAAAAGAACTCTCATGAAGTTTTACACTCTGCTCTCTCATGAAGTTTTACACTCTGTTCTGACTAGCCATTTGCATGAACAATGGTTAACTAGTATAAATTAGGGAATCGGAGCATGAAAATGTCTGATAATACCCCCAAAATTCGTAGCTAAAAAAGAGATTACACTGTCATAATATAGTAAATCATCTCGCTAGTTCTATTTATCATGCAATACTAGACCACTGTTGTAATTTAAGGAATAAAAAGCTTTAGAAAAACAGCCGTAGCTGTTCCGACAATGTAAATACATATAGATGAATGCACGACATATATAAAAATGTGTATTCCATCCCTTCAGGCGCTGTTTTAGCGTCTCCATTAAACAACACCTTGTGGAAAGCTATTGTGAAGTTTGCGGTCAAGCATGATGCCAGGGCACTGTTTATTGGAGTTCACTGCAAATTCTCCAAAGGAGACTATTCGTCTATTGAAGGTAAGTAAAACTAAGTACTTTTCGAAACATCATTATAAATTGCCTTTTACATAGTAGAACCTTTCTTTTTTTCAACGCAACAATTCCGCAAATGCAGATTCACAAAATAATGTTTATTTAATAAGCAAATTCACATTTAAATTTCTTAAGTGCCGGGTTATCAATATCGCCAGTACCGGCATCACCGGTGCTATCCCATCCCTAGCTTAGCAAGGCGCTTGTTGCTATGCGCGCGCGCAAGTGAGGCGGCGGCCGCTCGCAGTCGCACCCGCCTCAAGAACCAGTCTGCACATACCTTTCACGCGGAGTGCAGTTTCTCGCCCCTTTCTCGAACGCAAATGTTCCAAAATTTTTTGTATATTCGTTTGTTTCGTTGTGTTGCTGCAATTACGGATTAAACCAACCTGTAATGCTGTGAGTTTGTTAGATACACCGCCACATCCCATGACAGAGATAATATAAATACTATAATGGTATTAAGTTGTGTTACGCATCCGTCACTCACTCCATAGAATTGATTGGCTTAGTACATTGATCACACACCCTATAATAGTACCTATGATATGTGTAAGTTTGTAAATCCCCGATTCGTATATGCGCTGGCCCCATAAAACATTTTAATTGATCATAGCTTTGTTGTTTTAATTTCAGGAGTACCGCTGCGTCGCCTGGCGATAACCTGGGTTCCAGGGGAGCCTGACAATCGAGACAATTCCGAGAGCTGTCTGGCCATGACCATTAACGAGCAGTCCAAGGGAGTTGTGTTCGACACTCGCTGCGGGGATGTACTGCCTTATGTCTGCTACAAGAAGAACACCACCATCACACTCAATGTATGTGGAACTACTGACCCAGGTGAGTATCTTGTGATTATGATTATTTCAAGGATGAAGTTCAAAATTATTCAATTTTCCCTCTTTCACATTAATAGTAAAATATAAATACTTAGACAGAATTTATATTTCCTTCCAGGTTATGTATACGTGCCCCAAACTGGCAGTTGCTACAAGTTCCACCGCTCAGGGCTGCGTTGGTCGGAGGCGTACAGCACATGTACGGGAGAAGGAGGCTACTTAGCCATCATTGATAATGAAGATGAAGCAGCAGCCATAAGAGATATTTTACAACGACACCCGGAGAATCAAGTAATTGGACATAACGGAAAGTTTATAAATATCGGATTCAATGATTGGGGACATTATGGGTCAAATTTTATGACTATTCATAGTAAGCAATGCTATCTCTGAGTATTTTCAAATACGAGTTAGTATAGATAAGAATTTAGATAGTTTACAAAAAACTATAATTACGAGTCAATAATTAACTATACCTACACTCTCTTGATGACTGAGAGTTGTGACTCCCCGCAGAATTAATTCGTTAGAAGAGTTCTCTTGGGCAGATACATCTTGGTGGGCGCCTAGTTCCTTCCACGGAAAACATATAACCTCGGATATAAGTACACTATCTAGAGTATAGAATTTCTGGATTCTAACTCACGAATTGTAAAATATGTGCAAAACAAGTAAATTTCACATTTCCAGGAGAATCCCTGGAAGACAAATATATGGTGTGGCGTAGAGGCGAGCCGAACAATTCCTCGCGCCCTCGAGTCGGAGACCAGGGCGAGTTCTGTGGCTCCGTGACCAGGGCGGTGGAGCTCAACGACCAGGTGTGCAACATGCCCACCGCCTTCCTCTGCGAAATGGAACCTTATAGCCTGCAGTGATTGGCAAAGACGTGAGTGGTCATTAAAACATTGTTTTAACGATTTCATGGGCTTTATTTACCAGCCTATATTATTTCATTCAAGATTCAAATGTGTACTGCTATTTACTTATATAATATTTGTGTTTCGTTAGCTAGTATTCATTTGAATCAGTATTTTTTTGGCCCTAGATTAGCTTACCCGTACATGATTCCCTTGTCAAACTCCCTAGCAACGTTATATTTTATCATTACATACAAAACGCAAAATTTTGTACGCCAAACATACAAATACTGAGGAATTAAGTTTCGATATCACCATTATGAGCATAGTATGCTATGAGTAGTTAGTATGTATATACATAACGTTAAACGTAAAATACTAGCCTATATTTTTGAATCTCACTGATGAGAATGCGACTCAAGAAAGTGGGCTCAATTAGTTACATACTGCAACTTAGCTCATCACTTAGCAAACTAAATAATCTAGTTTTGTATTGCGAAAAATGTATAATATCGCCCGTTCACTTTCATTTATTACAATTATTATTGGGGGTGGTGCGTGAGGCCCAGCTCGACTCCCTTGCTCGGTGAGGCATGAGGAGGGCTATTTGAACACACTGCGGTCGAACTCACAGCGGGTTGCTTCTATTCTTACCAACATGCTATATCTTGAAGGTTTATTTTAGTATTTAATGCTTTGCTAGGGGATTATCTCGGCTTAGTGCGTTTTTTAAAAAAATGCCTAGAAACTTCTACAACACCAGTAAGTCAGTAATGACTTCAACCTGAAAGAAAGGGTTTTGTGGTTTCAACGGTTTCAGCGCCTGCTTTTTATCCGGACGCAACCTGGTTCGAATCCGGCCCTACACCAATGACTTGTATTTTCAAGTTATGTGTGGATATGCATTCCGTAGCAGCGAAAGAAAACATCGTGAGGAAACCGACATGTTTAAAGATCACAATGTCCGAAAACATTGGTGTCTTCCGTGAAAGGACCTGGGGCGCCCATTACGATGAATATGAATATCACAGAGAACTCATCTAAAGAATTAATTCTGCGGGGGAGTCACGACCCTCAGCCATGAGGTAATACGACAAAAGAGAGAGAGCTTCTTTTCGCGACGGTCACCTATCGAAGGACTGGCCGCGACAGCAGTTGCTTAGCTATGGTTATTGTAAACAATACCCGAATCAAATTTGCTTAGCTACGAAAATCTTGTGTATTTTCAACCCTTATAAGTAGGTATACCTAAGTAGGTATTGGCGCGGTTCCCGCACTATGCTAATGTGACCTTTGTCACAATACCTACGCCTCACCTTGCAAGATGTATGGCGGAACCAATTTATTTATTATTGGACGGGAAATATTGGTCATAGAGTACTATGTTTTTTATATATTTATGTTTTATATTTATATATTATACTTATATACTATTCTTAATCAACTAATACATAAACCGGATTCTAAAAGTACATATATGTAATATGTCTATTGATGCGTTTGCCTTTTAAGGGAGACTTGAATGCATCGATATTTATTACATAATAAAATTAATCTAAAAATCTATAAATAATACAAATACAAGCATACTTTTATCTGGAAAAAGTTATGCAGCCAAAGTAATGTATTTTATATATTACCGGAAAAGGGTTCAGTTTCCACCACAATATGTTTATGAAAGCAAATGTGTAAATGCTAATGGAGAAGACGAGTCGGTCGCAGAAAGAAGTCCTGGTTGCGGAACATTCGAGAATGGACCGGGATCAGAAGTGCCGCAGAATTGTTTCGCTTGGCAATGAACAAAATAAAGTATGCAGAGCTGACTGCCAGCCTTCACTAGATGGAGAGGCACCATAAGAAGAAGAAGAAGAAATGCTAATATTCATTATTTATTTAATATCTGAAACACCTCATCCTACTCATTTCGTCTGAAGAATATATCCCTGCCAGATTGGTTGCCTGGAAGAGATCGCTCTTAGCGATAAGGCCGCCAATTAAGACGCTGATTCTAATTTGTATGTATTTTTTTATTATTTCATTTGTGGTGTTTTAATAAAGTATCTATCTATAATATCACAGAAGTTGCCGAACCAATAATGTTTTCCATTAGACATCCCTTCCACCGTGTCAACACACCCACAACGAGCAGATTCAAGAAACACAGAAGGCAATGTCACTTAATTTCTATCTGTTTTTTTTTATCAAGAGGCTGACTTTTACTGCTGGTCACATAAAGCAATTTTGTAGTCAGGGGTTAGTCATAATTGTACTAGAAAGGAACTAGCTCTGTCAGTTTGGTATGTAGCCTCATCAAGTACCTATCGATAATAATTTCTGAAGTTGAGATTGGCTTAAAGGGGTACCTAATTAAGCAAAAATAATAAAAACTAGTCAGGTAATATGAATTCAATATTGTAATTACGTATGAGAATCAAGACGTCGTAGTTTTTTTTATTCTCTAGTCCTCAGAATCCGCTCTCGTACAAACGTGCCTATGAACATCTTCAGCCCTTGTCAAGTAGAGGAACCGATAGCAAACCTTACACCTCTGCAGTCTCCTTAATCAACTAACACATTTCTAACTTTTTGCCCAAACAAAGTAAGCGGACCGTTAGAGCAAGCCGGCCGTGTGATGGTGACCGCCGTTTCTGCCACAAACGGGCCTAATATACGGGTAATTAACAAGCACAGTTTCCAGAACTTGTTTGATTAACTTGTAATTAATTTTGGGTGTACCTATTCGTAATTCGTATTTTATGTCTCCATTCGAGTTTGAAGCGTTTTGATTAAATAAGTAATTGAGCGAAATATCCAAGCTTGGTAAAACTAGACAATGTTCTAATATGAGCGAAGCGAAATCCTTTTACTTCATTGTAAGTAAAACTAAACTTTGGAAATGTCTAATGTTTATAGTTCTTTTGAGAGGAACTAGAAATGTCATATTTCGACGAAATTTTATTTAGTTTAAAAAAAAACAATAAATGTTGTCTCACACGCATAAACATTTTTGAAGAATTAAGCAGTAAGATTAACATATTCATCGCCTCAGCGAAATCCAGAAGTTGTTTCCAAATGATCCTTTACAAATTATGATATAACCTGCCTAATACAGCGGAGTTACTAATACATTTTAGGCTATACTGTATCTTCCTGTACATATATAAAATTGAATCGCAAAATGTGTTGGAAAGCGCATAATTCAACAACGCCGATTTGACCAATTCTTTTTTTTAATAAGTATTCGTTGAAGTTCATGGATAGTTTTTACGGCGAGAAAAAATCTAAAAAATGGCGGTAAAACCTTAGGGTTCAAAAACCGGCCTTTTCTTTTTCCCAAACAAACGTTTTCTAACTAACTAAAGAGTAAAAGAGTCAACAGACAGGACGAAGTCTGTCGGGTCTGCTAGTATGTTAATAAATTAAACTCGTGTATATCTTTGTTATACATTTAACTCAAGGTATGTATATGTACAGTATACGCATTCTAACAGACGAACTATAATTAAGATTAACTATATAATAGTCCCAACCCTCCCATAAACGTTTTGCTCTAATCACAGAAGTAAACCGTGTTCTATTGTAGTAAGTATAACATCAAGGCATTCAACTTGACTACCCTACCTTTACAACCATAAACAGAGATAATATAAACCATAGGCTGTAACTATGGAACAAGGATATTTAGACTAATGGTTGATAGTTGGAACTAACGTTATTGTCTTGAACTACAAATATGTATAGATAGGTATAGCTTTATATGGTAACAAGCATAGTATATGTACAGAGACGCCTCCTAGTTTATATCACGATATTTTATGTCATTATAAAATAAAGCTTTGTATTTCTATAAATTAAGTATTATTATAAATCACACGAGCTTGTTCTCTTGGTGGTTTATGCAAAAAATCCTAGATTTTATTTATCTACATAATCCATTCAATATTTACAAATACAAGTTTTTTTAATAAGTTACTTTGTTCACAACACTTATGTTCTTAATTATATTTGTGTATATTATTTATCCTATCGCATCTATTTCTGTTGTACACCACGTCCTTTATAATCCTCTATTTATTCCTCTCCATCCAATGGTTGTCTGGAAGAGATTGCTTTTAGCAATAAGGCCGCCACTTGTGGCACTAGAGTAATTTATGTAAGTATTTTTAATTAATTTTGTTTTATATGTGTGCGACAATAAAGAATTATCTATCTATCTTATCTTTGATACGAGTAATAGTGGTACTAAAATTTATTAATTCAAACTTTACCTTAGTACTAACTTCCCATTTTTACCTTTGTATGGAGAATTGCAAAAGTGGCTCCATCGAGCGTTCTAGACATACTACATTGTTCGCTTCATATTCAAATTCCATGCTCAATCATGCCAACATGGCGTCCGGAAATGCTGCCTGGACCCCTCATTTCCGGAATACAGAGGTGCTCTAGGTATTCAACTTGAATAGTCCATTTGAATGGTAGCATAAAATGTAATACAAAAATGAGAATTTTGATTCTGAAACAGTAAAGCTCTTATGAGCAAGTTGTATCCCATATCCCAGCAAAGTATAAATTATCCTTTGTCGAACCAATTATATAATTAATTATTATATTATTATATCCGTTATCTAGTACTCACGACACAAGCGTTTGCTTAGTGTGGGGCTAGATGGCGCTGTGTGCAATATCCCGGAATATTTATTTATTATTATTATTATTCAATCGTCGATCCCTCATCGAATGGTTACATAGAAAGTTTTTATAATCTGAAAGTGGCTTTACCAGTTTGTATGATAGTTACTCATCGTGAAAGAATATTCGATTCTATATTGTCAATTAGTATAGTTACTTTTTATCCCGGATTAACATAGGATTAACGTCTGGTATTTTCAATCATAAGGCTGATGTTATCCTACCAGTCTAGTTATAATCTTTAACCTTTATTTACTATTCTGTATAGTTACCATCAAGTGTTGTTTAAATTGAACTGTATACGTAATATAGATTATAGTTTATACTCTCTTTTGTTAATAATAGAATTGTTTTTTCATCGGCCATCATATTTGTAATTGTCTTTGGTATTTGTTATCTTGTCTAGGTATGTCTTTGTTGTTTCTGTTAAAACACTTTAATTCCATGTAGGTACACGTGCGTGACGGCATCACCAACCCCAACGGAAGACCAGCGCTGGTTGCTATGCAGCCAGCATTATGCTGAGTTGGGGTTGTATTGTGGCAAATGTGTATCTTATTTAAGTAGTTATATATACTATATTATGTAAGTATACATTTCTTGTTTGTACTCATTTGTTTATTATTTGTTACAATCAAACATTTTCTTTCTTTCTTTCAAGCAATAGTGCCTTAAACTTCGATGCTATGTTTTAATAACTAGGCAGAATAATGTTCTTCTACAAAACCACAGTATTACCTACCTTCGGCTGTCTGTACCATCAAAGTATAGTTCCTCATACTCCGGTGCTAAGCGTTCCCAAACGGCTTGCAAATAGAGAGTCCAATCAGGTCGATTGACCCAGACCCAGGCCTAATATTTGCGGAGGCAACGTGACGTCAGCCAATCATCCACACATAGAGCCGGGAAGGAAAAATAATGGATGTGACATAGTAAAAACATAATATATGAATTAAACATACAATTTCCATTTTTTGCTTTTACATCCATTTGGCATGGCAAAAAAGGTATAAATCCACATAAATATTCCAGGACAGTGCACACAGCGCTATCTAGCCCCACACTAAGCAAACGCTTGTGTGGGGCTAAATGGTAAACTAACATACTAACATACTCGTAGATTTAGCACAATTTCTACTTTGCTAGCATCTAATTAATTTAATTTGGTATACTTACGTTCACCTCTAATAAACACCGTTGTAGGCAAGATGCCTCAGTGTATGTATAGGTTATGGTCTTAAGGTTCGTAGAATTAGACACTTGGCTTATCGTAGATCTGATAACTTTTTGATGCAAACCATTAGTCTTGTATTGGCATTTTTTTGACTTGGATGTTTCTTTGTGGGATTACTTATTCTATCAATGACAAACTTCCTTTTCCTATCATTTCAGTTAATGAAACAATTTTCTAACATATTATACACCCTAAGATTGTGAGTCTGTTTGATGATAAAGTTTATGACTTTGTTCTTGCACGGTTTACTATTGAATTGGGAATATCTGCTTATCTTAAATGAATTAAATTAGATCAGAAGTACTATCATCCCAGATTAAAAAAATAAACTTACCATATCAATTAGGATTGTTTCTTGCATCCACGGCAGACAGGGTTCGAGTGCGTTATTGAAAGCGGGAATGTTGTGGCCGTGCTTTGGTAGACTCACACTAGCACAGTCTTTGACGTTTGATTCATGTCATCATCATCAGCAGCAGCACGCTATATATTTTATACAGTATACGAAATTTTGAGAATTTTAATTGAGTCATAAAAGAAGTAAAACTTGATTCTATAAAGGGTCATTGTGATTTTCGCTAAGGTGGTAGTAAAGGGTCCGAATAATATAGGTAATAATATACTTGTATCCCGAGTAAACGCGAGCAAAGACGCGGTGTCTTATATCAATGTTTCCGAAGATAATTGATTCACTTTTTGTGATAAATATAATGTATGTCAAAATACTCGTGTATTTAGTAGCGGTCAGTAAAAGTTTTTTTTATTAAAACTCAAAAAATACAAGCGTGTTTTATTAAAACTAAATTTATCTTACGTAGAAAAATATTCCAAAATTACTTTAAATTCGACTTTGTTCTTGTCTAATAAAAAAATAAGTTTACCTTTCGGTTTGTAAATCTGCGTCTTTGTTATCATTCAACACACTTTCTAAAATATCGTCGTCACTTTTTGATTTACTTTCTTCTATTTCATTTGAATTCTCAGCAATTTCGTTTATAATTCTATCATCCGCGTTGTCTTGGCTCTGTTCAGTGGTTTGTTCGTCTTTTTGTTTAACTACGTGGTTGTTATTATTATCTAACTCGTAACCTTGGTCGGAATCTTTCCGAGGTAATTCTTCACTAGTTTCTTGGTTAAGTAGTTCTACTTTAGACTCTAGTTGATTATTTACGCTAATTTCTTGACTTAAACTGGTTGGACCTTGTTCTATACTATCGTGATTTTCGGTTGACTGATTTGTCTTCGATTTATCTTCTATTCTTTCACTAACATTATTTTGAGCCACTGTTTCGTCTATTTTGCTATTCTCTTCATTAACTTCTTCTTCTTCCTCAACCTCTTCTTCTACTTCTTCATATTCTTCCTCGTCTTCAGCTGCTTTGTCAGTGAGTCCGTTCTCTTTTATAGGGTTTGATTCTTCAACTTGTTTGTCCTTTTGTAGAGGTTTTTTCTTGTCAGCTGGATAAAGTAAGTCATCTCTATCAGCTGGCAATTCGGGGAATTTTTCTCTGAAAAATAAAATGTTGTCAGCACAAAATTACTGTATTGTCAAGTGATTTTAAAAATAATAAGGAGATTAAATACTATACTATGTAGTAACATAAATTATATCAACTCACGAAAAAGAATTATACGAGTAGGAATCTACCTACATCTGAATTAACTAGCAGAGAATTAGTAAATTCATTTTCATTTCAATGTTTTGCCATCTTATTCCTTCTACTCATTAGTACAACCATAAATTATATTTTTATTGCCACTTTATCGTATGAACGAATCATAATAAACGAATCGAAACGTTTTACTGAGGTGAAAAATTGTATGTAACACACGAGAGCATAGATTTTTTGCATTTTGAGCACTTTAGTCTCTCCTACGTTAAATATATTTATTAAATAACAAAATAATAAATAAATAATAAATATTCAGGGACATAGTACACAGAGCCATCTAGCCCCACACAAAGCAAACGCT
The DNA here is from genome assembly GCA_927399415.1 of Macaria notata. Taxonomy (NCBI): domain Eukaryota; kingdom Metazoa; phylum Arthropoda; class Insecta; order Lepidoptera; family Geometridae; genus Macaria; species Macaria notata. Next base: position 6,471,712 of record OV656725.1, on the reverse strand, counting down.
TCTATTATTTCTTGCAACTAGTAATAAGTGTGGTTACCTGTGCTTATTCTCGTATTTACTGGGCACCAAGTAGCAGTTAGATTCTCTATAGATAACCCACTTCCTCCTCACCCACGGCCACGGCAGGTCCCGGCAGCGCGCCTGGATAAAATTAGTAAGTACATCATAATATACTTTCAAACCCGAACATTACGGATTAAAGACTGTCGTTCTAATACAAACAGTTGGGATCGACATCTTGACGTTTTGTTCGCAGAGAAAAGCGCTACCTCTATACCTCTGTAATACGGTTCTCAGCTCTAATACGGTTGTAATATTGCTCTTGGAATTCATACAAGCATGTCGATACAATGCCTTGTGGCTAAATTTAACTATCGAATATATCTTTTGCCTAAATATGAATTCCATAATTACTACACAGCACAAAGCAAAGTTGCTACCGCGTCTATCCTTATGTCTGTATGTACTGTGTATGCTTAGATCTTTAAAACTACACTACGGATTTCAATGTAGTTTTTTAATAGAAATAGTGATTCAAGACTAAGGTTTATAATGTATTAAAACGCGTGCGAAATTTCGGGCAAAAGCTAGCATATTATAATACCTGTGTTAGGAGTCATAGGAAATACGTAAAATTGTCTGAGTACTTATCTAATTAAATAAGATAAGACAAAATGCAAGACTGTATAAGTGTATAAATGTTCATTTGTTCAAAAGCACTCAGTCATAAAAAATACAAGGAAAATCTGAAAAAAAAAGTCAAAAAACGAGCTTACCGCCCTTTCAAGAGCTTTCCGCACCCTCTCGCGTTCCATTTCTTTGAGTTCCTCAGGTGTCGGCCCCGAGTGATTCATCTGAAATGCACAGACAGAAAAATTACCACCTGATCCCATGATTTGTATGGAAAAATTAGAGATATTATTGTATTATGCTAATGTTTGACAAAAATAAGTCTAGAAGAAGGATAAATTAATGAAAGCGTTCCAAAAAACTTGTGTACAAATATCAGTAAAAATGTTGAAATGCGAGCAATTAAATTCTTTAAATATTTTCTTTCTTATTTCAATGTACGAGTACATTAAATTTAAAAAAAATTGGTTATATATATTTTTTTCACAATTGTGATTTATTGCCAAACTGATATATTATTGACTATCTTGAAACCTAACTAGGGGAAATAATATCCACGAATCTTGGTCTAATCATAGAATTAATAAATAACTATTTGTGCTTACATTTAAAGATGATAAATAAAATTGGGTCAGTTTATTAATTACACACAAACTTAAGTCAAATTAAAACCTTCTGTTTTGGAATGTAGCTTTAATCTGCTTACAAATAAGACATTAGTATTTAATTAAGTGGTCTAAGTAGGTACTAATTAAATAAAGATGCTTATAAGAAAATTGCAATCTTGCGCTCGCATTAAGGTTAAATGCAAATACGGCGTTAAAATTTAAAACATCTTATTCGGCAAATTGTAATAACCAACGGCATTGATATCATACCGAGTAAACACCTCACTACGGCTAAGGAATCCGACACACATATCCTATTCTAGTAATATTATAAAGACCGAAGTTTGTGAGTGTATTTATAGGTTTATTAAAACGGCTGAACCTCCTGAACTCCTACAAAAAAACTTGAAAATTTGATACTTAATAGATCTAGTCGAGCTTATGATCTTGAAAGCAAATCTGAGATATAAGTTCTACTTTAGCTAGCTTTAAATAATGAAAGATATAATAGGTCTGTTTATCCTAGTAAGACACGGTTATCTCGGTTCTGTAAAGAAACACAAAACTGGTGACCCTATCGCTACAAGCGATCTGTTTCAGATTACCATTCGGACAGGGATCAGACACAAATATAATGGCAGATGAGTTGTACTTAATTAGTAATTAATTTGTCCGTTTTAACGTTAATGCCACAAACATAGGCTGCTTTTGGACCTAACGTGATACGTCAGATATTCCACCAGGAAATGAGTATATCTTAAATTACTAAATGTAAGATCTTACGAATATACGATATTGTTTACGTTGCAGTAAATTAATATTTTGTATATTACTAGTGGGTGCTCGCTCGCATTTAGAATTAAAACTTGCATCCCCTATTTCACCCCTTTAAAAGTAGCATTTCGAAAAATCCACTTAGCGGATGCCTACGTCATAACATCTACCTTCAAGTCAAATTTCAGCCTGATCCGTCCAGTGGTTTGGGCTGTACGTTGATAGATCACTATGTCAGTCAGTCACTCTTGAGTTTTATAAGTATAGATTTTTAAAGATTTTTGTATTATTATCGTTTAATAGCAGGAGTATCTAGTTAGTAACGTCTTTGAGCAAGCTAAGGTTTCATTACGCCAACAAAGTTAAACAATCGTTAGGAAATTGAGATTTTCCCGAGCTTTGTTTACGACTCGCTTCTTCTTATATTGCTTTATTTTATTTATTTTAATGTAATGTTTCTGCTTAGATTAATCATTTAATTTAATGGGAGATATTAAGTAAACGAATAATGATGGCTTATTTGATTATAATATGATATGAAGCGCCCGTAGCTCAGCTAGCGGAGGCAATCGCATACGATTATCAAAGCAAAGATTGACGCGGTCAGTTGGATGGGTGTCCGAAACGTGGCGTTGTGTTTGCGCGTTTTCTAAGCAGAATTATAAACATATTAAAATGCTGGATCCCTAGCTGTTTATACTATAATTGCTAAGTCTTGTCAGATGTGTTAATCTCTAGACATTTAGGACAAGAATAAAAGAAAACAATTATTTATTTGTAAAGAACAAAGTTGTTTATTTTGGGCTGTTGACAGAATGTGCGATAGACTCGGAATAAACATTGATATTGTATCTGTGCTTTCTTGTGAATTATCTTAGGTTAGTATTCTGAAATAGCGAAAGATTTCTCTAGCTGTTTTATGTTATTTCTTAGCATGCTAGAGCCTTCAATAATGATTTAATTTCAAGGGTTTAAACATGAATAATAAAGTTATGATGCTTTATTACTTACTAGAGGATCTTCGTAGTCATAGTGGGCATTCTCTTTGTCATCTGGCCTGTAATAAAAGAAACAGTTTAGTTTATGAAGACGTTATTATCATAATAAGAAACATAGTATTTTATGACACAAATATTATCTATAATGCGAAAGTTTGTAAGTGTTTATGTTATTTAATTTCAAGAACACAAATTACTTCTTGTTCCCAGCGCGGACTGTAATCCTGTAATTTTCAAAGCAAGTGTGATTCAGTTCTTACTGGGTAAGCACGCTCATTTTTAATCTTACGAAATTTTTCAAACCCATTCCATTGAAAAATAAATAGACAAATTTACAATTTGGAAGAATTGTGGAAGAAAACATCTTTTTGTTTACGTTCGTCTACAGCCTAAGGTGTACCAATGTAATCATCTTACATGTGAAATAAAAAAAAATACTTACGAAGTGACCACGATCTTGAGGTTGATCCCGGCTTCGAGTACGAGCTGGTGGGCCTCCTGCAGGGTGAGGGTGGAAGTGTCCTGGCCGTTGATGCGGAGCACTGTGTCTCCCATGCGGATGCAGGCGTGCTCGGCGCGGCTGCCCGGTCGGACCTGGTGCAATTTTAAACAGTTATTAAGCTTTTAAAATATTATTAAAAGCGAATTGAACAAATTTAATTGAATAAATTAGGATTTTTTTATTCAAGAAATGGCACATGACGGCCTCCATAATGTCTTTCCGACGCCGTCTAATTGACTACTGTCTTATCTAACGAACAATACTCGTATTACCCTTTTAAAAAGGGACATATATACCTATATAAATAAATACCATACCAAACTAAAACCAAATATATTTAAACTACTTACAGAACACGGAATTCCGTGCTTTGTGAACCCCCAGAGTATTAGAAGAGAACAAAAATACCTACACACACAGACTGATAAACATGTAAATGTATTTTCAGTCGGGTAATAAGTAAATGTGAATTAAAACCTACAGTCTGTTGATGTTATAATTAAATTAAGTGACTTTATTTTGTAATGATGATGTCAATTAATTTAATATACATATCTAAATATATAAAACACAAAGGTGACTGACTGACTGACTGATATAGTGCAACGCACAGCCCAAACCACTGAACGGATTGGGCTGAAATTTGGAATGAAGAGATGTTATAACGTAGGCATCCGCTAAGAAAGGACTTTTTGATATACCACTTTCAAAAGGGTTAAATAGGAGATGCAACCTTTTACTTCTTAATGCGAGCGAAGGCGCTAGCACCCACTATAAATAAATAAAAACGATCTAATTATGAAATCTATTAAAAATTACTTACATAAACAACCCTAAGTGGGGTTTTATAATACGCCCCCCCGGCCATCTCGAACCCCCACAGGGTGTCTTCGAAGCTGACCCTCTCGTGGATGCCCTCGTTCCGGGAGGCCCAGGTGGGCTTCACCAGCTCGCCGGCCAGCAGCGCCGCCTCGGAGGCCTTCAGTTTCATGTGGCGCATGTCGATCGCGGTGTTGGGGGGATCCATTCTGGAAAATGAATATATAACTTTAACTTTTGTATTAATGACAGAAACATAAAAGAAAATAAAATATAATAGATTTTTATAACAAAACGCCTTTCGGTATCGTCCCCAAAATGTCAAATCCTTCTCGCCTCGACTTCCATGATATTCTAACCACCACACTCATACCAAAATAGGATAATATACAAATATAATAGATAGGTAGCTGAAATAGTAAAATGTAACATCAATTAAATATCAACAGTAATAAATAATATTAATATATTAGTATTCGCGAATCACCATAAATATGAGACCAAATTTGGTTACTATTGACTTACTAATAAAACCACCGTTTATTTTTTTATATATCTGCTTAAACTTAGCATTTAACATTTCTTTTAATTATTCCTTACATTATTAGTTTACTTTTTTGACCAGTAACTCAATATTTTTCTGTATTATCTATACTAATATTATAAAGCTGAAGAGTTTGTTTGTATGTTTGTTTGTTTGAACATGCTAATCTCAGGAACTACTGGTGCGAATTGAAAAAATCTTTTTGTGTTGAATAAACCATTTATCGAGGAAGGCTTTAGGCTATATAACATCACGCTGCAAGGAATAGGGGAGAAGAAACAATAGAAAATGTGGAAAAAACGGGGAAAATTATTCATCTTTGAGGGCTTCCGTTGCGTGTGCTGCGAAAACTGTTCAAGATATCAAAAATATGTGTATGAAAGAATTATTCCTCTTGAAATGATCTAACAAAATGTCCGGAACAGTATACGTCTATCTTTTAAGGTGAACTCACTATAACCGTTTTTATGGTAATAACTATTCCACGCGGACGAAGTCGCGCGCACCAGATAGTATTTGATATATTGATTACTCATAAACCTGCCTACTCGATGATTTAATTATATCAAGTGCCTGTAACCTTTATCAGTTTATCTAGTCGATGGAACAAGGGTCCCATCCCGCGGTGATTGCTTCTGACATGTTCGATGACAGAGACAAACTCGATTGCACGATTGGCACCTACTAAATGTGTACGTCTAGAATATTCCACGGGAAAAATGGATTTCTAACGGTTTCGGGAAAAGTTTTTGGGTGTTTTTTTGTTTATACAGACTTTGGTTCGACAGTAAGAAATTATTATTTTCGCGAAGTTAGAGAAAGTCGACTTTGACAAGTAATTCTTAAATATTTGGTATCAGTAGGGAATATGCACAACTTTTTCTGTATTACTTCAATGAAAGCTTTTTAACAGACTATCAGCATAGTGTTTATTTTTCAATTAGCTTTAACAATAACGCAGTTATTCACGTTTTTAGTTTACGATTAGACAGAGAGAACCGACATGCCCTGTGACGTCACATGGCACTTAACACCATAGAAAATTATGTTTTGAAACAAAGAGATGGAATGAAATTTTCAATTGGTCATAACTTCTTTATTTTTCAGTGGATATAAATGGGGTTTGCACAGCTCGTTTAGTATTTTGGTATATATTTATAGTTTATTTTCAAAAATAAAATTTCAGTACCATGCAAATAATTTATTAGGAATTCACGCTGAATCAAGTGATAATATGGCATGATCATAAAGCGATATTATATTTACATCCAAAAATTAGTTCCTGTAAGTCTGTTACCAACCGACTAGATTCGAAACTTATGATTCACCCTTAAACGTTCTATTTAATGAATCTCAACCAAACCAAAATATATGAATTATTTCCAACATAAAATTCCCTGGAAACAAATTAATCTTACAGCCAAAGTCACCTTTCCAATCAGTCGCCGTCAGAAGCCGAAATTAAATGATATATGTACGTAAAAGTATATAAAAGAAGTTATTAATTCTGCGAATCTGACGGCCATATTGATGTGGTATCGACAGGAGAAAATTACGTACTTTACCTCATTTTACCGTACAATGTTATACACAGACTCGAGCACTAATAATATAAGATATTAATTTTACTAAAATAAAGCAGTGCTATAAACGAAATGAGTATAAGACTATATTTTTAAAAATTAAGATTCCTGTACTCATCCATAGGTACCTATGTAATATAAGCAATGTAATTGATAAATCTTTTGGCTTTTTTGTCATCATACGTCTTACAATATCAATAAACATTTATAACACAGAACTTTACTTTTTTTACAGTGTGGGCAGCCAAGCAAATGTAGGTATATTATGATCGGTAGTCAAGCTTTAGACAATCAGGAAACCTGAAGCGACATGTACACGAAACTGTACTGTACCTAAGTATTAATTTGTTTATTTGACGTAGCTTACGTTTACCTACAATATCATAATGGTAGAATTATATTCAAATCGAGACGTTGGGCCCGTGGTCTCCGGACACAAAATTATTTGTGAAACAGGTTAGCAAGCGTTTGGTCCTTGCCACAGGAGATCTCAGGGCTGGCAGCTATTTTTCTCAACGTTTGAGTCTTTGCATTCAAAGAGGAAATACTGCCAGCATTCTGGGTTCCCTGCCGCACAGCGACAACATGGACGGTGTGCTGAACTTTTTGTAAATATCTGTTTTGTATAAGTTTTCTGTATTTTTAAGTCATTTTTGTATATACTTATGGTATATGTGTAAAAATTAGTTAGTTATATAAAACATTAGTAAGTTTTACTTAATGTCACATGCAATTTCAACATTTTAACAGTTTTTTTAAAGATTTCATTTGTACATATTTATTGACATAAATACATAATTAAAATCTTATATACTATTTATTATACGTATTAAATTTGATTGAAATTAAATTACTATGCCCAACAGTGGGTGGATACAGGCTGTCATGATTACGATAAACAAAAACAAATACTATTTCTATATCAGGTTATTGAGACATAATCTTATTTATTCGAAAATTCCTAGTCATACAAATACACATACATGTTTATATAAGTTAGGCTTTATATATGTATGTTGTGAGAGCAAAGGTCGTCAGGGAAAAGTTAAAGTTGTTCCATCCTCAGTTTCCTGAAGGACAAGTGAGATGATTATGCTCAAACTTTTAATGGAACTCATAATTTGGTGCTTTGACTTGTTTTATCAAGCGTAGTGAAAGTTTTTATACGTGCTATATTATATTGTTAGCCAAGATATTATAATAGGAAAACTAAAATGTTTGAAATGGAGCATTGTATTTCCTTTACGCCACCGCGCCGCAACCAAGCGAATGATCGTCGTTTTCATATGAAAGTAGCACGTGATTCCGAAATATGAGAGGATCAAAATTCAATATTATTTTATTTTTCGTTTTACAAAAAAATAATAATTAAAATAAATCTTACTTCTTGTAAAGCCACCCGTTAGTTTCATTCCAAGTATTGTTCTATAAAAGCTGTCACATACTTTCTAACAATCCGCTTCACAAGCTTCAATATATATTGGCTCGAGGCAGATCCATAACTGGTCTTTGATCTCTGTGGAATCTGAATACACAGAGCGACACCGATATTTTATAACAAGGATTTTTGTAGATGTAGAATTTATAACGAGAAATGTCTGAATTCTATTTATTTCGCTACTGACTCCTTAAAATTGAAATGCTTTGTATGAAATACACTGTAAGATAATTTGCCTGATGGTGTAACAAGGATTTTTGTAGATGTAGAATTTATAACGAGAAATGTCTGAATTCTATTTATTTTGCAACTGACTACTTAAAATGCTTTTTATGAAATACACTGGAACATAATTTGCCTGATGGTGAGCGAGCATTATGGTCTAGAATAAAACGTACTTCCAGTAAAAACCGCTTCACTTGGCTTTGGAAAAAACTACATTATAATTAACTGGTTTGATTTGCAATCTAACCTAATCTTACCTAACCAGAATACAAATTAACATCACAAATTTTCTTGATACAACTAGAAAATTTTAGAAATACACAAATACTAAACAAATTATATATGAAATATAACCCATGTGCTTAACAGCTTTATTAAACACATCGTAATAATTTACATAATTCTATTCCTACCTTTAAATATCACACAGATAAAATTGGGTTAAAATTCCAATACTTCATGTATTGGACCTCCAATGAGATGTTTCTTTTAAAACATGCAGGAAGAATTCTCTTCAAATACATAAAAATGTGAAATCTTTTTAAACGTATCGCTTGAATCAGAAACACACAATAGAATAAACATTCAAGATCGGATCCAATATAATCTTCAGAACGTGCCTACTTGGGCATAGAAATATTGGAAAAAATGATATTTAAGTACGATCCTACTTTATTTATTTATACTCAATAAAGTTTTATACATCTCTAATAGAAGTCTTCTTCAATTATATCATATAGCAGTGACATTTACGACGAGTTCACTGCTGTGAAAATCTCAGTACCTACAATTTCACATGTCATTAGACCCATAGAGCGTCCGTAAGTGTAGATATTATTCTAACAATAGATATATAGGTTATTTCTTTACTATTTGCATGTTCACCTATCCATATACCGAAAGACCTCGACGGTTGTTGCAAAAATTTGATAAATACAAACGAATAGTGCTGATGGCCAAACCAAAGATACTTCGGCTTTTTCTACAAAAAAAAACCTGTTTCGTTGAATTATGGCCCTCAGGAATACAACTCAAATAGAAAGAAAATTTCTATGCTAACATTTTCATAAACACCAAAGTTAGTCTAAACAGAGCTATTTTCCAAAATTTTTATCTGTCCTAATTGAGAAACTATGTAAATACTTGTCTCGACCTTAATACCCTTAGTCTTGAAATAAACATCAGGCATAATGTTTGAATAATAAATACATTACCTAGATCAAAGAGATAAAAATATAGGTGTATTTAGATGAAAGCTTTCATAGAAGTCTGAAAGCCGTATTAAGAGAATATTAATGATGCAAGATATTAATATTATCTCAATAATATAAAACATGTCTTTAATTAGTCAGTGACTACCTACTACTAAGAAACTCCCCCAATGACCGATTAATACGGAAGAATCACGGCCCTCATTAACGAGGAATACGATTGTTCTTAAATAATAATCGAGATTTATCTGTGATTGCCGCCCCAATTATAATACATAATCGCTTATTATGGTGATGATATTTAAAATGAATTATTAAAATTGAAATCATATAGCCCGGAATTATTATACCGTGAATAACTACTTTTTTTATTTTGAAAATCAGTTATTTTACTCAGTAGCCCCCAGCCACCTGAGTCGCACAGTCCTCTCCCCGTCAGCCGCAGCAGAAGATGCCTGCATCAAGAAGAGGCTCAAGTATGCTGCCCTGGAGTCGCATTACATCTTTGTTCCCCTGGCAGTGGAAACGATGGGCTGTTGGAGTAAGGTTGCGAAGACATTCATCGGGGAAATTGGGCAGAAGCTTAGAGTTACGACCGGTGACTCCCGCTCTGGATTGTTTCTGGTGCAACGGCTATCTATTGCCATCCAGCGCGGAAACGCAGCGAGCTTGATGGGCACATTTGCACCGGGAACGATTAGGGGCAAGTTATTTAGTTAATTTGACATTAGTTATTCATAAAGATTATTTACGTTAGAAGTAGAAAAAAAACTATAAGTATTATTAAAATGAACGGTACAAATTTTCGAGTATCATACAAAACTATTGGAATAAAACTTTTGGAGGTTGACGGCACTTCGCTACCGTTTCATTAATATTTGGAGCTTTCATTTATTCGACAGCTCTTCGTATAGGTATTTGTCGAACTTTACTGGACATTTTTCCCTGTAAATATTTCAACATTTTCCTCTTGACTCAATAAATTCGATAGTGAAGTAGGATTTTCACAATAAACACACGAAGTAAAATAACAATTGGAGGGTTATTTTGTCAAGTGGACGATATTACTAGGCTTATAAAATGTTTTTACCAATAAATAGTTTAATACTTTGCATGGTATAAGCAGTAATTATTTTACTAAATTGTTAAACAATTCCAAACAACAACTCACATAAACTTATGAAATAAAATGTATCCTTATTGAGAGCGTAATAAGTTTTATTCAAATACAGAATTAACTACAAGATTGGTCTGGAAACGCTACTTATGCGGTAATTAAAATAAAAAGGAACTGAGAATCTCCTCCTTTCAAGAAAGTCGGTTAATAAATAAATAAATATTCCGGTACATTGCACACAGCGCCATCTAGCCCCACACTAAGCAAAGGCTTGTGTCGCGGGTACTAGATAACTGATATAATACTTATATACTTTTCTTTTGTAAATACATACTTATTATACATACAAACGACCAGACTCAACACAAGTAATTATAAATTTTAAAAGTACATAAATACTTGTGTCATGCGAGAATCGAACCCGCGACCTCTAGATTAGAAGGCAGAGCCACTACCAACTAAGCTAACAGGCCAGTCTTAATAATAAGCAATAACCTAAAATAAATTACAAAAACAAAACATGATATTCTTCTTCTAATCGAATGAGAGTGGCCAACTCTGGTGTCCATAGTTTTCAAAAACCGCCCTAAGGGCCTCTGACATGGCTTAACGGCTGCAGAAAAATATATGATAAATTAACATCTAAGACCACGCAATGCTGCTAAGAACCAAATTTAAATAAAATGCTGCCGATTTCACTAACGAAATAAAATGGCTATTCATATCTTACAAGTACTAAGTATTCACAACACGCGACCATGAATCACTGACCAATGCTGTTTGTAAGTATTGACAGACCGATGTTGTTAATGATCTTGACATTGTTATTTATTGCCGTCTATTTATATGTAATGGCCATTAATTGTTTTATAATACGATCAATTTATTACTGCTAGCGGTGAAGGGATTGATCAATATCGAGTTAACTAGACAGTTAATAATGTACCTATCTTTAAGTCGTAATGCCGGCTGTACACACTCATTTAGAAAGTCAGAAATCTTCTTTTATCAATAAATGAAACAAAAAAATGCAATAAAACAGAGCAGAAAAATTAAGCACAAGCATCGTGTTATACCCCGGCGTCAACTCAGCATGTGCTGAATGCAAAGAATGGTATTCCGTTAGGACCAACGGGCCCTCACGAATTACAAAAATTAAGATGTTAAAAGAAATTAAGTAAAGTCGCTAAGCCATGTCAGAGGCCCTTAGGGCGGTTTGATAAACTTTCAACACCAGAGTTGGCCACTCTCATTCGATAAGAAGATGATAAGTTATTTTGTACCTGTAGATATGTTTGTCAGTTATGGTTTAGTAGCTCCGAAACACAAGAATCGACTTTGATCTAGTTTCAAAGTGAAATAGCGTGCTGGATTTTGAATTCAAAACTCAACTTATTCGAGGCTAGCGATAACCAAATGCATAGCCGCGTAACTTATCCTATGATTTGATATCAGCTTTCTGTTTTGGTCTTCAAATTTCAAACTTCCTATTGCAGTTAGTGTACTATTTACACAGAATTTTTCAAATATACATTGGTATGCATATCAACGAATACAAAAGTAAACAAGTACGTATACGTAGGTCATAAAATAAATAGGACAGCTTACCAACGAAAACTAAATAACTAAATAATAAAACTTTCACCGGGAATCAGAGTTTTCGACAGAATGACTACACAGAGATTTTCCAAAACAAACCAAACAGAAAACTGGATAAACAAAGTTGGTCGCAGCACAGCCACAGTTTTTAGAAGCCATTAGATAGATCATCATTCCTCCATGTTAATCAAAAAACATCGCTCTATATGTTAGCGTCTTTACTTATGAGTTTTATTTTTAGTATATTTATTGCTTATGAACTGAACAAGAAAATGGTATTTGCAAATGTTCAATCACCGAATTATTTCGTTTGTTTTGTTTGCTTTTTGCAATGCAATTTGTCGTTGAATATTTAATTTATCGGCAGTAACTTGTTTTATTTAATTTTTCATTTATTTTGCAAAACACAAAAGTTGCCATGTCACAACGAACCCACTATCATGAATGTACCCACTATATGAACACCCATTCAAAAAAGCTAGCACGCACCTTGAAATATTTTGTTCGCCCTCTAAGTTTTTAAGGGCAATTTCCTCAGGTGTTCGAACACACAATCCAGGTTACACTGACTCTGCTCGATTGATTCGATTGACTAATTATCATCGATTTAGAAGACGTGGGCGGGAGTTGGCTGTTGGATTGATTCGGGCCGGCTATTCGAACTAATCGGCGGTTTAGTTTGATTTAGTTTAGTTTAGTGCTGCGGTAATCACGATTGAGCGGGCAGGCTGTGATGCTTGCTATTGCTCTGGTTTTTGGTTGTTTGACTGAGATTTATGTTTGTCATGTGAAATGATAAAAAATATGACCTAGTTGTCGAGAATGTAGGTACTGTTTTACAACATTCATAAGACTGGTTTTTGTAGACAAAATACACAAGTAAAATTTTATAGAGACTTATTTTAAATTTTCGTGTTGTTATTAGTGTAATTTTTAGCACTTGTTAAGCATGAAAAGAGAATTCCAAATCGATGCTAAAACCTAATAGTATTTAAATGCTTAACTCAAGTCTTTCAGTACATTGAGCAATATTTCAAGAAAATAATTATGTCTCTAAACATAAAAAAATGCTAAATTAAAAACAGTAGTGCAAGTGCCTCTTATTCCTAAATACTTGAGTCTCTGACTACTTATAATAAACCTTTACACTATCCAATATTTACTCGCTCAGTCAATCCTGCCGTTCCAATTTGCCTTTCGTTCGCTAAACAAAATGCGATGCAACGGACCCACATCACCATGAATGAAACTGTCAAATACATGTAATCATTGCTTAAAGACACAATTCCTTTCCAACAGCCAAGTGGAAAAACAAACCAATTTTAACTTTATGTAATAAATTTTAGGTTGTAAATTAGTTTGTGTAATTTGCACAGGAAATAGTAAGTTTTATAGGTGGCATTCTGAAGATAGCGGGCAGTTCGAAACCCTCAAAACAACAACAATAAGAGGTGTGGTGTTTGTCGGATGTTGTCTTTGTCTTTTTGTTTGTTTTTTAATGTGCTCAGTGGCAGAGCTCTGGTTTTCCACCGGAGGGGTACCTGACACAATTTAATGAATGAAAGAGACACACAAATGTCTAAAGTTACCTACAGGCTATTTTGCCACAAGCAAGGAATGGCCCATTAAATTAATAAGCAAATAAATTGTACGCTACTACTATACGTACTTTTGCATTGCTTGTGGTATTATTAACCACAAAATTACATGTAGTTAAATGCAAAGTATGTAAATACAAACACATTTTCCCATCACAGCACAATTTGTTAACCGTTTCCTAACCAGTCACACTCCTTATTACGAGTACAGCTACTTACTACCATTATTTTTAATACAACTAGAAACACCTAGAAACTCCATCATAGACCTATCCATGGCCTAGAACTAGCACCAACGTTCGTTGACACCAACTAAACCTTCAAAGCGCTATATTTATAGGTGTGATTGACATATTGGTAACATACATACTTGTCGCCGATACCTAAATATACTTCGCAAGGGCTGAGTCAGTTAAGCATGTCTCCTGAAATAGATGGTAGGAATTTCTGAATCATGACATATGCAGGTGATGAAAACATATTGAGAGGTCTACGCCCAGCGCTGTCTGAATCATATTTCCTCATGACTGAGGGTCATGATTCCCCTGCATTATTAATTCGTCAGAAGAGTACACGCTCATTTAATGTGAAATGAATGCTTGGCTTTGGTAATCGTGTAAGTATAACTTCGATAGTTGAGCCACGAGCAGTCTTAATAGATATTTTGTTTATTTTTACAAAATTAGTTGGCGTTTAACCTACACCTCTAAGTATAGTACAGCAGTCTCTCTCTCTCTCTCTCTCTCTCTGTGAATGTGTGTCTGTGTGTGTGTGTGAGTCGTATTTCATCAGACTGAGGGTCGTGACTCCCCACAGAATACTTACTTTTCTTGGTTTTTTCTAAGCAATTCTATTATCTTATACATTTAAAAAAGTTGTAGAAGAATAGCGAGCAACATAATTTACCGTAATATAAAAACTGTGTTTTATGATAACAGCAACTTTATTCATTATTTGCAAGTCGGATTACGTTTACAATTAGGTTTTTTATATAGGAAAACAACAAAATATACTACTTATGTACTAAAACAATAACATGGAAAGATCCTGAACATAGTTTGTGTTATTACTATCTACTATCTGAAAGTAGCATGCCCTGCAGCGGGCCGCATTACCACGCTGGATGGCTTTGGCTCCTCGTAAGATTGATTTATACTTATAAATTTATGATCAGTAGACTTCATATTACTATGGTATTGGTTACAGAGAACTATACTAGCGATTTAATTTTGCAGGGGAGTCACGACCCTCAGTCATGAGGATATACGAGTCAAAAAGGGAGTCAATAATATTAAAACTAATTAAATTAGACGCGTCGCTACATGACCTTGTATATGACAGGTTTCTAAGCAATTGTTTTTAAACAACACCTTCTATATTAGTTAGTCTAATTATAAACATAGAACCTGAAAATGCGGTCGTTTGTGAAAGCCGGTGCCAACAACATACCCATTATAAGGGGCTTAAAGGGATTTATAAATTACTTTCATTCACAATTTCAACTACATTTTGTAAGTTTTATTATATATGTAGTTGTTTCTATGAGTAAGGTTAGGTTTTTGCAGAATGAAATTATAATGAGTACACAATGTAGAGATAGAGATATAAACATATTAGTTATCTGATACGTTATTTCTAATTAGGCTCATGCTTGACTAATACCTGCTTAATGTTAAGCAATACATAAGTGTTTGCTTAGTATGGTACTATTAATTTAATTTTTTTTTATTTATTTACTAATGAATGCGTGCGACATCACTCGCGTTGTTTCAGGTAAAAGTAACCTACCTATGAGACACAAAACATATGTAGATACTATCTCCGTATGAAAAACACGAACACCCATCATTTGCAGCTTAAAAGAGTGATAATTTTATGGATGGTGTGTTTGATAACTATACCTACTCGTACAATTACTTTTCAAAATATACGATATTTTTTTATCCGATTTCATAAAATGGCTTATGTATTCGCCTCTATTTAGTCACGACCGCAAGACACGTGTCATGTCAAGATGTCAAGGCTGTCAATATGGTATGTATGTTTTATTGCCCTGTCACTGAGGAATGCCGTGAAATACTTCGCTACTTGTGCGGAAATGAATGAATAGAAAATTAAGTCATCAACATACCAGCTATAACTAGATAGCACCAATAGGTTTGCGCAACATCGAGTTAATCTCGTGTCGAGACAAAATTACGCCAAGAAGTTTGTCTACTCTAACGATCGAGATAAAAAAAAACGTGGTGTGACGCTCCATGTCGACATTAACGTCGGGCCCTCATAATAGCACTGGTACGGATACAGAAACATGTCGATAATTGTCGACAAAAACCACGAGAGAGTTATCTCATGGCACTCATCATAAGTCTGCTGCATTCGATCAGCGCGGGACCGGGACCTATGCTCAGCAGTGGGCAATTATGGGCTAACGATGATGACACGGATAAAATAACAAAAACTATGTTAATGATAAAATTTTCTAAATTTATTTATTTAAAAATTAATCCATAAACATATATTAACTAAATGTCAACCCGCCCCTAATCGTTCCCGGTGCAAATGTGCCCATCAAGCTCGCTGCGTTTCCGCGCTGGATGGCAATAGATAGCCGTTGCACCAGAAACGATCCAGAGCGGGAGTCACCGGTCGTATCTCCAGGTGGCTGGGGGCTACTGTGCTGACACATGTGGCGTCCCAATAATAAAAAATCTGTTGCGGCAATGAGAGCAATCAGAATATGGTTATATTTTGTTTTTTTTTACAAAAAATGGGTTTGCACTTGACCGTAATTCGCCTGATAGTTTCTATACAAACGAGTTTACGAGAAATTTATTAATTATTTGCAATGAGTTATTAATTTTGTATGTAAGTAGAGCAGCCTTAATTTAACCTTTTCCTATTTTAAATCGTATTAGTAATTAATAAAAGTCTGTCGGTCAACCTCTTCTATCTGTTTAAACATATAATACCTAAAGCTGAAAACAGCCGAAAGTCTAAACATAAAAGATATTAGAAAAAAAATGTTTGTTTATACCTTAAATCGATAATAAAACACGCAAAATCAGCTGAACGGGTCATCGTGAATTTTGGTATGTAGGTAGTATGACGTCTTAGAAGTGTCATAGGATTTCACTTTTTATCCAGAAATAAAGCCGCGGGCCTCCTCTAGCAAATAAATACTTTCCCAGAAGTGAGAATGCTATGGAACCAGGTTATCTACTAATTAGAAACAAGTCAAACTCATCCTGGAGCGTGTCAATATTCAATAACAAACTTGTGCCGCAGTAGCGTCGGCAAAAACATTTCATAACTACTATTTAACTTGTAAATTTGAACTCAAGAGTGGTTAATTCTTTAGTCCTTATTATTTCTATCATTATTTTTAGGGTAATATTTTTTTTACCTATTTACTTGATTCGGATTTTTTCACAAGTAGGACTGTTATTCTTAGTAATGAAATATTTAGAATGTATGTAACAGGTATGTGGGTTAATACTTGTTTTAAAATGTAGCTCCAGCTGTTAAATCATCTCAGATGTCCCTAAAGTGTCTAAAACCGATCTCTACTAGAGTTCGCCACTCTCATAATTCGGTTAATGTACCGAATTATGAGAGTGGCGAAATTTGTTTGAGTTGGCGTGAAATTTGTTTAAAAAAATGGAATAATTATGACCGTCATTTATAAAACTGTTCTTTAATCTTCATATCGATATAGAGTTGCAAACTCTGGTGTCGAGAGTTTATCAAGCCGCCCTAAAAGCCTCTGATATGGTTTATCGACTGCCCTACTAAGAACAACTATGTCGTTTAATGAATCTGGTAACGAACTTATTTCCTATCCGTACAATGAAAGTCGGAAGTTCTCAGCGCATACTTCCTTCCCTGTTTGTTTATGTAATTATAGACAGTTTACTTGCTGCTAACTTGCCAATGTGTAAGTTACGGGGCGCCTAAGGCTCAACGAACTGAAGCACTCGTTCGTTATCAGCAAAATTGTAAAATTGCTATTGTGATTAGTCTTTTCCAGATTCGCACCACACTCGAAACGAAAGTTCATGAAGCCATTCACACGGCAAATGACCGGAGTCGATGGCGCAAGATCGTGCGGGAGAAGATGATCCGTGGCGGGGGTCACGACCCTCAGCAGTGAGGAAAACGACGCGAGGAGGAGGAGGATTAGTCTTTAGGAGAAATAGTTTATTCTTTTATACTAATTTCTGGTCTCTTGCCAGTTAAACCGTGAATAACACGCGGAAACCGCAACTGGAAACTTGGTACAATTAATTAAATATAGGTAAACATCATACACCGTTCCTATTTCGTTCTCATATCTTCTTAATATCGTGTAATAAGGAATACGGAAACCTCCCAGGAAAGTTTCCTATTTATGATACGTGAGTTATTTATAAGCTATATACAATATTCTAATCCCTAGAATTATTATTTGTTCTAGTATATACATAGAGTTATGACACAGTATTTATATAATAACGATAAGAGTAGTAATTATTAAATCTTACACATTATCTACAAGCGTGAGCCCCATTAATGGATTAAACCTAAATAAATAAAACACGTCCGCATTATATGAAATAATATTTTATTACTTTCATTGCATATGCCTCATATAAAAATGCCACGTGTACACTGTTGTTTTTCACACAAAAAAACTGTATACGTATATTAATAAATTAGTTATATCTAATTGTATTTATTTATATCATTCTTATTTGTACTGTTTTTTAATATGTGTCAACAATAAAGAGTTAATCTATCTATCTATCTATCTATTTGAGCGTAGCAGTCGCCAAGTGCAACCTATTTGCAATAAAATAAAATTCTTATGAACAATTTGACAAAATTATGACAAATAAATATGAAAACCTTCCCTCCTACGTATCAACCTTTATGAATATAACTTAGAATATATGTTACATCTTTGATTCAATGAGTAATTCTGATAATAAGATGTTGTTTTAATAAAAACATTTAAATTTAAGGAAAAAAAACAAAACTTTGTATTTAAATTTAGATTAATTTGTAATGACACAGCAAAATATATAATATCTTCCATATTTTTTTACTAAAAAATCTCCAAAGTAAATTAAAACAAAGATTGCAGATAGACAGAATAGTCTTTACCTATGAAATTGCCGCTTTGTATGACGAAATTGAAAAAAATGATATTTCCATGCAAACATTTTTAATGCTTGTATGGAAACAATATATCTGAACAGATTTAGATGCAATTGATAACTATAGTTAGATGGAAAAAAAGCTATGCACTGCGTATATCAATTTCTCAAAAACAGAGTATATGATAAAAATATACCTAGTTAAAGTAGTGAAACCGGCGACACATTGAAAGAGGTGTTTTCAATGACTTCCCTATAAGTAATATGCACTAGTAATACATTTTTTTATCTAAAAGGTACATAATTCAACAATTGATACAATAAAAAATGTATTTGGAAAAAATATAGCTGTATAGCTGTATTACAAACAGATTAAAATGTAAGAAAAAACGGCAATTTCATAGGTAAAGACCTAATATTACATAAATGAGTCAATGGAGAAAGAGAGAGATATTTTTGTATATCAATATAATACGATCCTTACATATTAACTCATTTCAAAAGTATCATTAACATGACCACAATTTTCATTACTTTGATCCTTTTTCTGCAAACATGGCATATCGAATACAGTCCTATTCCTTATCATAGTTTCCACTTCTTCGAACGTTTGAGGCATTTCCTTACCAGCTGTTTCTGGCAAATAGAAACAAATCAAAGCAGCGAATATCGCTACTCCAGCAACTACAACCAGAGGCAACCAGCTAACATAGTTTTCTAAGTATGCTACGAAAGGAGATACAACAGTAGCGACGTAACCACAGATATGTGTGATGGATGTACCCGAGCCCCGCACAGAAGTTGGTAATAACTCTGCAGACCATTGCATAATAGAATTACAAGCCATGTTGCAAGTGAACCTGGCACACACCGCACACAATACTGAGGGCAATCCTCCCCCAACAAAGGGTGTTATAAAACTAAAAGTACCACATATAAACAAACACGTGATAGACAACCACTTCCTGCCAGTTTTGTCTAAAATGAAAGATAGCAGAACTAAAGAAGGAAACTCTGTAAATGATATCACTGAGAATGAAACAAAGAAGTCATATTTCAACGATCCAATCGTGCGAACCAAAGCGTCAAAAATAATCATACAGCTGAAGTACTCGAGACAAATGCAGATAAACATCAGACGAAGTTTGGAGCGTTTTAACAGTTCAATTATGCTAACATACTTTACTTCATTATTTTTATCACACGACGATTTAAACCTTTGAACTAGTTTGTCGGGGATATCTTTTTTATTAGTTTTAGCAATGTTTTTAACATTTTTTACAACGTCGTCGATGCGTCTTCTGACGATGAGCCACTGGGTGCTCTCTGGTAACACAAATGGGGCAAACACGGCTATGGCAAGAGGAGCACTTGTAGCTATGGCAATGATTCGCCAATCTCCGATGGCCAGCGATATCCAGGGCAGCCCAACTGCGCCGATAGTGAAAAATATTGCCATAGTGATATTTGCTAATCGGGTCCTGTATTTCGGAGCCGTGTATTCTAGAATGAGTATATACGCCATCATCATACAGTTGTCATAAGACATTCCCATTAATATACGAGAGATTGTAAACTGGATGAAATTTGTGGTAAAGGCGCTGGCGATTCCTGCGACACATCCTATGATGTTGGCGACGCCGATGGCAGGGACCCTTCCGAAGCGATCTGCCACCCAACCGACAAGGAATCCTCCAATCATAGACCCGGCAAAGAAAAGAGACTGCGCTGTAGCTTGATAACTGTTCTTCTCGCACACCCATCCCTGTTCTGTTCCGATCGTAGGATACGGTATCTCTGTCAAATCGTATTCGTGACCGTTCTGGCACTTTTCGGTAATCCTAGTATTATCGGGCTTGCTTCCTGTTCGTAGAACTTCAGTCCAATTTGCGACGTACGAAATACACTGAGCAAATCCAAAAGGCGCATCTATATCTTCAGGAATAGCCAAAGCTTTTCTTGCATCTATTGTCAAATTTTCTAACTCTGGTATCCAGCACCAGAAGTTTTTAGGAATTTCAGTCACGAACACTTGTTGGAAATACATGAAGGCTCCAAATATGTAGAAGGGGCTTACTTTTAAAGAGAGCAACAGGTGGTAGAGTCCAAAATCTCCTGCCGATGACAGGAGCTGTTCATATTCCATTCCTTCTTTTTCTTCATCTTTTTTACTCTGTTGTTGTCTGTTGTTGCTTGTTGGATCCATCGCCACAATTTGAGGCTTGAAATATTTTACATCGAAAGTTTTGAATTCAGCAATATCTTTGTAAGAAATGATAAATGTGGCGTCTTCTTCCACTCTCAGGTTTTATCTGGTTACAAAATAAGACGCCTGTATTTAAAATAGTTGCACTTTTATCTATCTTTAACGACAATGTAAGCCTATCCAAATAACATTATACTGCTCTATATTTAATTTCATAAGTTTCGTCACGTTTTGCAACATCTTTTTAGGGTTCCGTACTCACAGGTTTAACTCGTGATCCTTATATATTAACCTTGCCGTCTTTCCGTCTGTTTGTCTGTCATCAGGCTGGTTCTCATGATCAGTTATAAATCATAGACAATCGGAATTACCATAGGTTTTTTTACATACATGTAATTAAGCTGAAGAGGGTCAAAATCTGACCGTATGTAAAATTGAAAACCGTAAAAAAATTACGAAAAAACCGTAAACCGTATGTAAACTGAACACGTTTCAGCAGTTTTTAGATTTTTGCCTGTTTAGCTTTTTGTCGGTTTATTTAAACGCTCATCACGCAAAAAAGGGCTGAACGAATCACCATGATTTTTGGTATGAAGGTAGTATGAGGTTTTAGGAGTGTCATAGACTTTACTTTTTATTCTGAAACTAGCTGCTTGGCGCGCGACTTCGTCAGCGTGGAATAGTTATTTTGGCCGTCATATTTATTTTTGCAAACAACCTCTTCAGCTTTTAAATTATAGCTGTTACCCACGGGTTGGACCGTTTTCACAGCGCACGCAACCCAAGTCCTCAAAGATAAATAATTTTTACCGCTTTTTCTCGATTTTCCATTGTTACTTAGCTCCTTTTAGTTGCAGCGTGATGTTTTATAGCCTTAAGCCTTCCTCGATCAATTCAATTTCAAAAAGTCTTTATTTCACATAAGTAATTTACAATTAAAATATGCTAGTGTACATTAGATATAGTTATGAACTAGTTTCCTAACATGTTTTGACATGGAATTCGGAGCGTTTTCGAGTTGGAATACCACTCATATAAAACTTTTAGCGATGAGAATACTGATAATTAAACATTGAGAGGTTGAATTTAACACTAGTATCGTGATACATAAGTACATATTTCCATTATGCAAGCTTTAGCACAGCATTACATTTTGACAACATTGGATATAAGATAAAACAAAAGAAGGCTAATTATAATTGAACAGCCAAAAAGTGGGTAGAAACTAACTAGGTAGTTGGAAGTGTAGGTAACATTCACTGCAAGCAACAGGGGCCGTCGTGTAGGTACTCACGCACACAAGCACGGCCGACCGGCCAGCGCACTGCGACCCGATACCACAGGTAACAGGGGCGAGATTGCCGTGTACGCGGCTCGCGCTCGCTCGACTCGACCGAGCTCGCGGCGCACGAGTGACGTCAACGCACGGTCTATTCATCGCGGATTAATATGAAATGGTGAGGTAACCGATACGTTTTGTACGTATCGATAAACTTGAGATCTTTCATTCGAGTTTTACATAGGTTTTGTATTAATTTATTTTTGTTATTAATGTTCCTCGATAAATGTTCTATACAACACTAATTTTTTTTCAATTCGCACCTGTAGTTCCTGAGATTAGCGCCTTCAAACAAACAAACTCTTCAGCTTTATAATATTATAGTATAGATAATACGAACGAAGCCGCTGTCGTCCACTAGTTAATAATAAGGGAAGAGATTCGATTTCTCATCGGCCTTTTTGTCAGATAAGAGATCTTAAATACATAATGTCGATGATCTCACGCAAATTTCACCACAATATAATGTGTGAATGAATGTGTTGGCTATTTACAGTCGACTTTCTCCGGCTTTATGATTTTATTTCAAAATATTAATGAATTTATGTGACTTATTGAATTCTTTTTTTAGCTTCTGAGCAGTAGTAAGCACCGACAGTTTTAAAAGAGAAACGTTACCTATTTTTTTTTTACTGTATATTAGTGTATCAAGATACACTTAATAAACAGCTGATAAGCGTATGACAGTGACTCACTGGGTTTCCTAATTACAAAACTCAGCAAACCGTTACAGGTGATTTTTTTTAAAGGCACGTAAACTATCTTATCTTTTACCATAAAACATAAATTGTCTGTAATCTTACGAAACGTAGCGCAATAGACAAAATAATAAAAATCCCGCCACGTTCTAAACATACAGTGTTATAATTATATACAATTAGTATATTAATCACAGTTGTAAACGGTTGGCACCGTGTCGACATAGTATGGCAAGCGGCCAGGCCGTGACGACACGCACATGACTTCGACTAATACTTAGTTAGTCTAAGGTACTGAGTATATTGGGTACAAGTCAACATCGTCATCTCGTCTCTTTTTATCAACCGACTTTAAAAAGAGGAGGTTATATATTCGTCCCCTTACAATAAAAACGAAACACAGAGTTTCATACCTCAAATAAGAGCGCAGTTTTAGAGTTGTATTAAAAAACATACACTATTCTACTCGACCAGAAGATATTGCAAATGAATTATAGGAGCTAAGATATGTACCAACCAAGATATACGATCTTCAAAGCGTGAGTGAATCGGTTCTTATCGGGTAAGCCAGTAAGTACGCTTCCTCTTATGCCTTTGTTTACCATCAGGCTTACTATGGCCAAGTGGAAACCAGTTCCAGTTAAAAATATATATAGAATATCAAACATCAATGTGGACATTGCTGTCAAAGTCAAAGCTGCACCTAATAATGCTAACATCTACAAAATAGTATCACTACAAATAACTCAATATACGTTGCGCCTAACGCTTCACTAAACACATAGAATAATCAGCAGTTCTTTAACACAATAAATTAATTAACAATTACACAAATGTATGTCAATCATTATTGGAATTGAGGATATTAAGCGTCTTTTGAATGAAAACTTTACAAAGTTTTTTTCAGCGTGTTAATTGGTTTATGATCGCTGTATATGTATGTGACAAAATCATTTCCTAGATTTATATTGACTATGTGTAAAAATATAATGACAAATCAGGTCTCCAGAAGTTGCTTACAAAGTCTAAGAGACAATTATATTCTGCAAATTATTCTAGTTTTTAATGTTGGAGTTAAGACTGGTGACTCCCGCTCTGGATCGTTTCTGGTGCAACGGATAGCTATTGACATTCAGCGCGGAAACGCAGCGAGCTTGATGGGCACATTTGCACCGGGAACGATTAAGGGCGGGTTATTTAGTTTATGTGGACATGTTATTTTAATTTATTTAATTATGTATTAATTGTGTGACATTATTTGATAAATAAATTGTTTTAATGTACTAAAATCATATCAGTATAACCCTTGAAAGGTAATACAACTAGTAACTCCGCATATGAAAGTCCCATGAAAGACCTAATAATAGGAATCCTCGCCCACACATAAAAGTCAGTCACACGAGCCAGCCCCACATTTTATCTCAACATTAATTCTACATTATTTAGATTCTCGGCGACATTTTCGCGGCAAACCTAATTTGTCAGTTCGGAATTTCCCCGGACGATCAAAGATAATGCTATAAAGTCTGTCACGGGTGGACGGTGCGAAAATCTTATTATATATCGTATATTCGACTACGAAGAGATTCGGTATTTTATCACTTCTTGACGGGAAAAAAAATGCGGCGCGGTCAATTTTGAAAAATATAATTATACAAATTGATTTATTGATTCAAAACTAGAATATTTTTACGATCTTGTTGTCACAAGTGGTTTGTATGAATGCATTATGTAATGATGACTTGCCTAGTATGACACATAAAAATAAGTCAGTTCAATACAATACTGCATATATTTTTGTATGTTATTCTTTAGTAAATATTGTTTTGGTTTGACTTAGGTTATATCATTAATTAACTTGACATAATATAAATTACATTATGAAAGACACAAACAATACAAATTTATTAATATATGATAATTTACAGCTCAAACTGTGATATAAATTAGTATAATTTAGTTCATTTATTTATTATATAGTTTGATTTAAAATACTCATCTACCGAGTAGATTGTTTTACTCAAAAGTAACAATTTCAATTTTGTTTTGAATACGTCGGAGGAAGCTGCGTTTTTGATATTATCGGCAAGTGGTATATCAATACTTTTTCTTTATACATAGTAAGCCTTAGCACATTAAAAAAAACTTAACCTATTTAAAAATAGCCCCGATCATTGTCCGCAAGTCAGGTAGCAGTTCAGGTGATATAGACGCCAATTTTCATTCCATTCCCGCCGTGCCTGAGAGGTAACGAATCACATTTCCTAGAAAGATGACGTGGCCAATTGGTTGATGGCAATAACAATAGCTGATTGACATGCTGCTTCTACATCCGGTATTTCATGTACAGGGTACGGAATAATGACCATTATAACATATACCTAATATTCTAAAAACTAAATTGTTAGTTATAATTTGCACGCCTGGTGTGTGGAAATATAGCGCACTCATATGTACATAATACCACCTTTGTATACCTACCTATATTTTGCAATGAATTTTGAATTTTGAACAACATCATTATCCACAGCCCTTGGAATCCTACTGCTGGGTATAGAACTCCCTTTGTATGTGCCAATTGCGTGGATCCGGTGCAGACCTCATCAATGCCGTCGTGCTCACAGCCGTTATGGTAACAGAGAACTAAAATCCAGTTGGAATGAGAGTGGTAATCTTCGTTGTCGATCTTTTGAATTAGTTGAACTCATATCTGTTATAGGTACAATATAATGGAGACTAACGTAGTATCGTCTCCAACAAAAAGAGAGGTTTCGTAAGTTTGATTATGTGATGTGCGTGTGTGTGTGTGTGTATTTTTGTTTACATAATGTAGCATCGTACTTTCTGTGTGGATAGAACAATGCTGTTTCCATTTCGATTGTTGTTAGTACAACTGTATATAGAGAGAATGCAGTTTAAATTAAGCTGGCTTTATGTTAAAGCCAATAATTCATTACAACTAGGTCTGTAGGAAAAAAATTCCAATGTGGGCGATTGCACCTACTCTCAATTAGAAATGCACTTTATACATATAATGACTGAGTCATTCATAAGATGTTTTGTTTACTTTCTTTGTGCGAGTCATATCTTATAAATATAATTTGATGCTTCAACTATTAGTATAGGGAATAAATAGTTTTATATAAAAATAGTTTGTCGAGAAACACAAAATACAACTGTTTTAATTGTATATATTATTATATACCTATTATAAGTTTCTTCCTTTTATTTCAGAAACACATGCAGTTCGCGCAAGGCTACGGTATGACGGAGGCAGCTCCACTGGTGTCAGTCAGTCCTCTCGGCTTGAACCGGCACGAGACTGTCGGGTATTCACTACCCAATATAGAAGTTTTTACTATATAAGTTTCTTATGTTTAATTTAGTATTTGAAGCACAAAGACGTTAATCCGTATGAAATAAATGTGAATTCTCAATTTTCTTGTATGTTTCAGTATAAATTATTTTTTATCTCCAAAATTTCATTACATTTCTGAGAATCACTTAATTATTCTGATATAGTTTTGTTGTAAGGCACTTTAGACCTTTAAATTATAAATATTGAAATAATTTAGTTTTTGTAGCAATAGAATCGTTTTATCTAAATGTTTTGTCAGATCTTTTAGTCCATGGATGGGTAACCATAAAGTGGCATTGTGTTTTGATTTCAAATACTGTTATCTATGCATATAAAACTCAAATGATGACTGACTGACTGATTGACTGACTGATATAATAGTGATCTCTTAACCCACAGCCCAAACCACTGAACGGATCGAGCTGAAATTTGGCATGCAGGTAGATGTTATGACGTAGGCATCCACTAAGAAAGGATTTTTGGAAAAGCCGCATTTAAAGGGGTGTAATAGGGGATGCAAGTTTTACTTCTTAAAGCGAGCGAAGTCGCGAGCACCCACTAGTTAATATAATAAACAGAAACATAATGTTGTGCTGTCATTAGGACATATATCATCAACATATTATTTCAACATAACTATCTGTTGTAGTGGCTGCTGGCTGCTTGGCGAAGCGGTGCGACTGTACCTGCAGTCGCAGTGTGATTTTAAATGACCTACTTATTTAAACAATCATTGTAATACAGATTAACGTGGCTAAACATAACTTTTGTTTACATATTACCGTTATACCTACCTACTAAAATCTTCTGCTAAGATTTGTTCTTATCATAGAATAATAAAATATACAATATAAACATAGGTAGATTATTAATTATTAGTTTTAAGGTTTTGTTTATACGCTTACATTTAAGTCTGGAATTCTATCAATAAACAATTTGCTTTCTTTCTTTCAGTGTATTCTAGTAAGAGGTATTTGGGAGTTTTAATAAAAATGCTCAATCGTGTACTGCAGGGTACAATATCAATTTGCTATTTCCATCCTCTGAAGTACAACAGCTAATCACTTCCTCTATACTTGAGGGCAGGTTGTAGGCGTGAGGAGGCTTTGTTCCTCACCTTAAGGGGCTTAAGGCTGTACTTTACTGACAGACAGACATTACAAAAGGACTTGATATTGATTGAATTGTTGAAGGAAGATCTGAGGGTAAATTTGATATAAATGTTGTTAAATTTGGTATAATTTTTTGTAGCAGAGTTACTTACAACCAGTCAAACTATGGTCAAGTGCAAACGATTCTATACTAATATTATAAAGCTGTTTGTTTGAACGCGCTAATCTCAGGAACTACTGGTGCGAATTGAAAAATTATTTTTGTGTTGACTAAACCATTTATCGAGGAAGGCTTTGAGCTATATAACATCACGCTGCAACTAATAAGAGCGAAGAAACAATGGAAAATGTGGAAAAAACGGGGATAAATATTCATCATTGCGGGCTTCCGTTTCGTGCGCTGCGAAAACGGTTCAAGTCGTGGGTAACGGCTATAATTTATAAAGTTGAAGAGGTTGTTTGCAAAAATAAATATGATGCCCAAAATAACCATTCCACACGGATGAAGTCGCTGGCACAGCTAGTTGTGTAATAAAATGTGTTTTTGTATACTATACGTAGATCCTTAATAAAAACTACATCGGTCAAATATTCAAATATTTTTCATAAGAAATATTATTTTAACCTACTACATCACAGAGACATCTTAACATTAAAAGCTATTTTCAAAAGCTTTTTAAGCCTTTTTTCTTATCGAATGTGAAAAGGGTGCCAAAGGGATAAACTCTGAAATAACCCCAAACACTCAAATAAAAACAAAAAAGTTAAAAAACAAAATTTTACAAAAACAAGATAGTCTCAATTCCCTTTGTCTGTCCTTTGTTGATATCTGTGTTCAAAGTAGGACACTTCAATTCTTTTACAGGGATAATAAATAAATAACATCCATTTTTATTGTCTGCCTCTCTATATTTCATAACTAGATGCATAAAATAAATTATCGTCTTGGTAACAATATGAATATTTAGGTATAATAAATAAATTTAAATATGAAATATAAATCAGAAAATTTACAGAATTACATTTATGCGTTAAAAAGTGTGATATAGGCGTTCAAAAAAATTGTTTTTTTATGTTTGTATGTTTATCTTCATATTTCTCGGATACTGGGCGCTTGTATGATATTAATTTAATATATGATATAATTAAATCCATTATTTTTGTATCAAATTAAGTATCTTTGCAAGATCCGTCAAAATCGATAATAGGGCTTATGACTATACAATAGTTGGTGACCCCTGGACATCAAACTAGGTCATCACCTGTGATGATGTCCAGTTATTTCTAGTAAACAACAACAAAGCTAGTTGTAATATTAGGGAGGAAGGTTATGAGTTAGTGTGGTTTTACATTGAGTAAACTTTGCACAACACAGCAACAATCTTCCCAAACGAAAACTTTTTAAACTAAAGAATGATTGTGTACTTAAAACTAAGTACCTACCTGTAGTGCCTTGATTTCAATCCAGTAAACACTATAGTTAAATCATTAAACATAGTTGTCATTTGTTCAATCACAAACAAGTTTAAGCAAAACAAGGTTTGGTTTGGCCTGATGCCTTAGTTTTACATGTGATCCTTCGGCAACACAAACTAATAACATAATGTTTAGCATGGACACAGGCATAGTTTTTAGTAAGAAACTATTTACATAACTAATTTTAGTGAAAAACATAAAATTATTTATTTAGTCATATGGTATTTGAGTAAACAGAGGCGCTTTCTTACTAATTCTATACATTAATATGTAGTTATCACAGTGTCTCAAATATCTTGAATTTATTTTTGAGGATAAATTGACATTTAAGACACTCATCTAAATAATACTGTTTGTTACTTTAAAAGTAAATGTGCCCACAGTATTTTAATATATTTTGTCTAAATTGATTATACATATTTATATTTAATATTTTTTTCTAAATTTTTGTAATATGTATTTGTCGATCTAAAATAAGAATACATTAAGAACTAGGAAACATTAAAGGTTTTTGTAATTTGTAAATTCTTTTTTGTAATTGTAGGTCTGTCAGCCACATCTTGGCCTTGCCTGCTTAGGCAAGATGCTTAGGGCTAGATGGCGCTGTGTACGCAATTTCCCAAATATTTTAGGCTAAAATCACATAATACATCACATCACATAATTTATAACACATTTCATCCGTACAAGGTTTCTTTTTTCAAAATTGATTTTCACTTACGTAACAAAACTTAGTAAAAGAAAGAAAACTCGCGAAAAAATCAGCCAAGTTCTTGCCAAATAGTAATCGAACAGTGGGTTAGAATTCAGATGGGCTTGGCGCCTTGGAGCAGAGTATCTGCAGAGTTAATTATCACATTGCATTTTTTTCTAATTGTGTTAATTAAAATTTATGAAATAGAGAAAGAGATAATTAACTACACCGCAAATCTTCTAAATAAATAAAACTCAAAGATGACTGACTGACTGATATAGTGATCAATCCACACACAGCCCAAACCACTGGACGGATTGGGCTGAAATTTGGAATGAAGGTAGATGTTATGACGCAGGCATCCGCTAAGAAAGGATTTTTGGAAATGCCACTTTTAAAGGGGTGAAATAGGGGATGTAAGTTTTCTTATTAAAATGTGTTCGGTGATCAGCCACCCCAATCTCAAAATGGATTACATAAAATTACCTAATAACGTTTTGCAACTTCCAACTTTTTTTTAATGCGGGAAAGGTTTATGTTTGATTACAGCCTGCCTGATAAATAAAAATAAAAATAAATATTCCGGGACATTGCACACAACGCCATCTAGCCCCACACTAAGCAAACGCTTGTGTCGTGGGTACTAGATAACGGATATAATACTTATATACTTATACGATATGTAGTCTAATGTGTAAAAAACGCTTGCCCAGAAGAAACTTATTTACTCTTTGGTTATAATTTTCAGAAATAGGGCTCCAGGAAGAGTGTTAACTCAAATATAATGATTTATTTTTACATTATTTATTTCTCTCTAAGTGTTGGTTTTCAACATCTTTTTATGAAATCTAATGAAATTGATCAAATAACCATAACATTGTTTTCTTTTATAAATTACCATTTGAAAATATAAACATCCACGAACACTATACAATACAATACAAAAACGTTTATTGGGTTCAAAAACACTAGGATGATAATGCGATTTATGTCTTGATTAAAAATATGGTGTAAATTGAGTACTATTAACTAACTAGTGGGTGCTGGAGGCTTCGCTCGCATTAAGAAGCAAATTATTTCACCACTGTATAAGTGGCATTTCCAAAATCCTTTGTTAGCGGATGCCTACGTCATGACATCTACATGCATCCAGTGGTTTGGGCTGTGCGTTGATAGATAACTATGTCAGTCTGTCAGTTGTATATATTATTTAGATTGACTTATTTTCATTCACTACTCTGTCCAATGTGCTACTCCCCCTGGCTCTAGTCCAAGATCCAGCGGTAGTGGAGATGCAACTTGGCCATGGAAGGAACCTCCTTGCCAAATAACGACTTTAGAAACATGGGACAACTAAATGTAGGTATTAAAAAAATACATTTTTGCTTAATGGTAGGCAGCAAATTACGAAAAGATATTTTGATATTTTTGTTATTTAATTATGCAAATTAAACCAAAACACGCCTGTTTTTGATAATATTTTTACTGCCGAGTGATTGTGTCGGTTACAAAGTAGCATTATTTGTGCATGCAACGTAATATCAGCTTTAATACGTGGGAAGAAGTTACACACTTTAGTTTAATTCGCGTAAAGTGCATTGAACTCTTTTTTCTGCGAATGGTATTGCATTTGACTACAATTTGTGTTATGGCAAGCAAGGCAAAATAATACAACGGAGTTTACTCAAACAACCTATTTACTCTCGCTAGATAACACAATAATATTTTTATCCCAATTCATTTCCTTAATACATTGTCTGATACCGTTCACAATACATGACCAACTGGTTTACGCGTTCTGGCGTGCAATCCAGGTAACGCATGTTTGAATTCTGCCGGTTGTGATTATTTTCGCTCATTTCCAATTAAAGTTTAGGATACATGAAGCGTCTAGAAATATAATGTCTATGTTTAGAAATGACATCTTCCTTTCGGAACACGTGCCTCTTGCACCAGCTCTGGCAACTTTGTTGGCTCTTCCTTTACTACGGTCTTGGTTAAACTTTAGTTTTTCAGAGAACGTAACCCTTAATTCAATTTTATGTTCCTGCGGAAGGAAAATGATTAATTTATTTGTAGGTTTGAGTGGGGATAGCTTTTTCACTTTGATTTTGTTCATTCTGAACAGTTTCTGTGTTCGTTACCAGCATCATGCTGAGTTGCGGCTATATTAGTCATCACATAATTATGTTGCCCGTGCAATTCATCAGGTTGCTATCTTTTTTCAGTAGGCGTTATGTTACAAAAAAAATATTTTTCTTTTTCAAACCGAACCACTTAAACCATTTTTTACAATTTATCTGTAACTAACTTGATGTGATAATTTAAAAATGAAACAAAAAATCAAAATCACTTGCTAAATTTAATATATCCCGTTGATTTTAATATGAAAACCTCCTCCTTTCATGAAGTCTGTTAAAAGTAGTTATCTTCAAATAGCAAACCAGTGCACAGATCAGATCAGACACGTGAATCTCAGTCCTACTTTGTATTCTACACGTAGCGGGCGAGTGGAAAACTACATCGTTTCTGAATGACGTGACAGCTTGCATGCAATATACATTATGTACTTGCACGCTCACTGAACTTGGTTCAAACTGGTGCGTTGTGAGATGAGGATATATCAACCTGGGCATTTCATGTGTCATATAAATGTCATATTTGTGGGTGAGTGAGTTATTAGAAATAAAGTGGAAGAGGGAAGTTAATAGGAAAATTTAACTACGCATACATATACCCACTTATGCAATGCCTCATAAACACGTTTAGCCATGTTTAAGTCTTGTTATTTTTTTTAAGCATTGTGATCTTATTTTTATATAAAGTATTTACTTAACCTTGCTACGTTTCGATGTAATTACAACTATTGCATTTCTAAACACCGTCTTTCACTTTTACCATATTGCTTTTATTGCACTCAAAAATTACTTATTTCAAACATGGCATACTACTTCTTTAAATATTTCTCAACACAACGTCTAAAACAATGAATTGTAAAGCTTCCTTCTCCTTGGAAGCTTTCCTACTACGACTACAAAACACAAGCTTAGCGACAGAGGTTGTACTATATGTACTAGACGATCTTTTGTCTCTTCCTTTTGCATATTAAGTATGTATTTTAGTCTAAGAAACCAGAAAAAGGCACAAAATGTTAAATTGAATGTTTTTAACACTCCCGCAGGCGTCTGCTAAAATTTATTATCATTTGCACTATGACAAAAATCCGAGACTGACAGTTAACGTGCTTGCCTACCTAAATAAGCGTTATATTTTACCTATAAAAAAGTTATACTTGTATCGAATATAGCTACAGCTAATATTCATAAGTCACTTTTAATTTTTAACTAGGTACATCTATGTTTGTATTTCTTTTATAATAAAAAAATCGACTACCCCATCCAAATCCTTAAGAAATATCATATCTCCATAAGCAAGTTCTCCTAGAATATCAAAGTACCTTCAAACAATGCGTAAATTTGGCGCGGGAAGCCCCGATAAGACTCCACTGACAATATTGGAACAGCAAATAGGATACACGCGGGTTTCAATTTTCATTTTTAGTCACAATCCTGTATAGGGCGCCTACTATAAGATAACGAACATCATGGATTAGGTGTTATCTACTAGGATCATTTTCAAATGCAAATCGATGACAAGCATTTATTTTACAAATTCCAAGCGCTTCTTAATATGTTGGTATGCATGTAACTATTTTCAAACGAATTCAAAATTTGATTTGAACAAAAAATTTAAGAACTTGGATTCCGTCATAATAATCGAAAGGTCTCCGTAAAACTAAAGGTCATTATTATTACATTATTTGTTTTTACGTGGGATAGGTTTACGTTTGACTACAACCTGCCTGATGTTAAGCATTGCTGCAGCCTAGGGTGTCACACGCTTACCTAGAAGATACCTAGTAATTCTAGATTTGAAGATTGTTTAAGATGCAGATTTGAGTTATATTTTGGTTTCTGTTTCTTTCTTTATTAATGGAAGCATGCGGATAAAACGATATTAATTCCGTAATAGGTATTTAGTGTTTCGTTGTAGTGTCCATGTTTGTTTAAAGCCACTGTAAATTGAATAAACAAATGGAAAGATCGTGCCTTGAATTATGACGGAGCTTGTTTTTGCACTGGAAACTTGTGAAACCGAATAAATACGTGTCTTATCTGATGTTTTAGAATCTTTATTACTTACTTTTTACGAAGATTTAGTAAAAGTATTGGTAAGTTCGGCATAATATGTGCAGTTACAGATATGGTACATGTAATATATAACTAACTAGTGGGTGCTCGCGGCTTCGCTCGCATTAAGAAGTAAACTTGCATCCCCTGTTTCATCCCTTTAAAAGTGGCATTTCCAATAATCCTTTCTTAGCGGATGCCTACGTCATAACATCTACCTTCTTTTCAAATTTCAGCTCAATCCGTCCAGTGATTTGGGCTGTGCGTTGATAGATCACTATATCAGTCAGTCACTTTTGAGTTTTATATATATATAGATATAATGTCAAAATATCGTAGGTACTTAAATATTGTGACACAAAATGTGTTGTTTGCGTGTGTTTCACATTAAAAAAAACCGCCTTTTTTAACTTTTTTTACGTTTTACTTAACTTACTTTTTAAATTTAAGAAATTTCTGACAATAAATCCGTGCACCGAAAATGATAAGTTTGTTCTGACTTACAAGACCAGTACTTTATCAAAATAACAGAAGAATATAAGCATACCTATCTAAAGCTAGTACCGCTAGTTTCCTTCTCGCATACAAATGCCCTCATCCGGGTTTCACGGCCGTAAATTCCATTTTACACTGATTCGTTTCGCTCATCAGTTGTTTACGTTTCATGGGCCTGTAAATTGTCCGTCTCTGATTTACACTCCCATTAATGTAATGTTGATGTTGGAAGGTGGAAGCCCATTTTGTTAAGTAAGTTCTATATACATATGTAAGCGGCAGAATTAAGAATCTATTTAATTTTTTTTAGATTTTATAGATCGTAGACAGATTTCAACTAGAAAAAAATGGCTTAGTTAAAAGTTAACTGTTCAATTTTGGTTCATGGTATTACTCAAATAAGAAAATCACCCTGTTTATGTTTATTTAATCACACAGTTATGTATTTACATATTAAATTACTACTCTGGCAACCATGTTCTCGTATCAAAGATTAGTGTATTTTAAGTATACCATCGTTTTATCTATGTAGAATGGCGGCGGAGGGCGGCTTGATAAACTCTTGACATCAGAGTTGGCAACTCATTCTATAAAAGAAGAAGAAGATCTATTTAGTTCTTTGCTTCAGATTATCTACGAAGCAAAAACTAATTTACCGAATAAATGAGCGATATACAAATCGTGTAGCAACCTCATTTCTTCCAAACTATTCTAGACCTCACTTGAAGTACTTCTCATGATGAAGTAGTGCTAGGGTCCGACATAAATCTACAAAAAGATCATATTTTCTACATCTCATTTTTGTGTTACGTAAAAACATAATTTCTCTCGAGTCAGTTTACTTTTTGTTTTCTTAGAAACCTTACATAAGAAGCTTTGCAATATTTTTATAAACCTTAAGCTTTTGGTTTGGGGATTTCTATTCAATTTAGTGTCGAAGACAAAAACCCACAAAAAGATATTAGGTATATACCTAACAATGTATTTGTAAGTAGCAACGCCCCGCATTTTACATAAGTTAATTAGAAGAAGAAAAAAAATTATAATTCCACGGCCTCTTTAATCACCAAAGTTTAGACGTTTGAGTATGTGGAGCGAACAATCATTAACTTCGTCTTATTAATCGATTAACAGTATTTCAATTGACTGTTGCATTTTATTAGGGTTTGGGAAAAAAGTAAATTGTTATCATTTTGTTATCTTTACTATAGTATTATAAAGCTGAAGAGTATGTTTGTTTGTTTGTTTGTTTGTTTGAGCGCGCTAATCTCAGGAACTACTGGTGCAAATTGAAAAATTATTTTTGTGTTAAATAGACCGTTTATCGAAGAAGGCTTTAGGCTATATAACATCACACTGAAACTACTAGGAGCGAAGAAACAATGGAAAATGTGGAAAAACCGGGGAAAATTATTCATCTTTGAGGGTTTCCGTTGGAAAAGGAGTTGGAGGAAAACGGTTCAAGATATCAAAAAAGTGTACGAAATAATTATTCCTCTTGAAATTATTTAACAAAATGTCCGGAACAGTATATGTCTATCTTTTAAGATTAACTCACTAGAACCGTTTTTATGATAATAACTATTCCACGCGGACGAAGTCGCTGGCACAGCTAGTATCTATATAATAAGTAAAAAATGCAATAAGACCAATGAGAAAGATGATTATAAAATAGCATTAATAAGTTATTATTTTTATATGAATAAAATAAGTACTCTAGCCGTATATTGTATACTGTGAATAATTGACGTATGAACTTTATTTTAATTTTTTACCAATAAATGAGTTATGAGTTATCATTATAAATACTTGCAAGTACTTACCAAAATATCGCCTAGCTTCCTGATAAAGGTTTGGGTTACAGTTTAAAATTGTTTTCCGAGTTGAGCTCGCAGCTATTTGCGCAGTGCATTGACATGAATGGATCAAGTCTCCATTACTTTAAACGCCACTGATCATGGTAAATACAGTAATTTCATCACACTGATTGTTATTTGAATGAGCTTTATGTAACAATATGTCAATGGCTTACCTATCTAAACCTATAAAAGAAACTTCCAGGCTTTATAACATCCTGCGTTGAAGTCTGTTATAAAACCTATACAATTGTAAGTTATGTCCATCCAAAAGGTTGCCTGGAAGAAATCGCCTAAGGCGATAAGGCCGCCCAATGTGCAACACTTTAATTTATGTATGTTTATTTCTGTTTGTAATTTTTGTGTTTTTATGGTGTACATTAAAGTTATATTCTATTCTATTCTACATACAGCTGTACTACGAACGAAGCTGAGCTACGAACTCTATGCTACGATTCTTTCACGTAGACCTTTGTAGAGGGTCTACGTAGAGGCTTGTAGCAGAAGTTTTTAGAAATCCTCTACGAGTACTATATTACGACTATGCAAACGTATGTGGACAACATTTATGTGTAAAATGGTGATAATTTCAAACTAATAATAATATCTGAGTAATAATATACCACAATAATTGAACTAAGTTTACTTGTGCATTATTAAATCCAAATGTGGTTTTACATAATGCACAAGTAAATTTAGTTCAATTAATTGTGGTGCATTTTTCTCATTGTGAAGAGAAAATGAAAAAAAAACTTTTTATGTTTTATTGTTTGTTTAAAATTCTTATTTATAACTTTAAATTTCAGAAATAGTTTTAGCTTGCGATAACTTTACTGAGACGAATAAAAAGGATTATTACGTTACCTCAATTAAATCCCATCGTTTTTTAAGAATCAAATTATCTTGTATCCCTCTGCATTTTCTCTTCTACATCCAATCCCCGTATAAAACAGCTAGATCCCGCAAGTAGCCTGGATTTCATTACAGAAGTATTTTTACCGACTGCGCTACAAATGTAGCTTCATCTAATTTACCACATACATATATATGTACATATGTATGTATGTGCTTACTGCTCACATGTAACTTACAACTTGGTGGAAATAAGTAAGGTTTACTGTACCCCTAGCTCAAGTTTCCGTGCGTAAAGTCGAAAGTATTACTAACGAGTTGAATGCATTGGTAGCTGGAGTCAGAATTCGATAGTAAGTAATGTAAAATCATCATACCCGGAAGAACTATTTCATATTTCTCTTTCCTTTTTTGATTAATTTTATATATACTTCCGGTTAAGTACGTATAAATTTGTTTCCTTCTTTTGTTCAATTAAGTAGATTGGTGTAGGTAGGTATATTATTTTTTTGTTGATGTGCTGTTTTTTAGTTTTGTTGGTGTTGCTTTGTTTTTTGTTGTTTCTTGTTGATTTTTGTTGTTTCTTGTTGTATTTTGTTTTTTCTTGTTGTTTATTGTTGTTATTGTTGTTTTTTGTTGTTTC
The DNA here is from genome assembly GCA_927399415.1 of Macaria notata. NCBI lineage: Eukaryota > Metazoa > Arthropoda > Insecta > Lepidoptera > Geometridae > Macaria > Macaria notata. The sequence goes on along the minus strand of OV656725.1, from coordinate 6,434,009 downwards.
TTGTTGTTTTTTGTTGTTTCTTGTTGTATTTTGTTTTTTCTTGTTGTTTTTTGTTGTTTTTTTGTGGTTTTTGTTGTTTTTTTGTTGTTTCTTGTTGTATTTTGTTTTTTCTTGTTGTGAATTGTTGTTTCTGTTGTTTTTTGTTGTTTCTTGTTGTTTTTTGTTGTTTCTTGTTGTTTTTTGTTGTTTCTTGTTGTATTTTGTTTTTTCTTGTTGTTTTTGTTGTTTTTTTGTGGTTTTTGTTGTTTTTTGTTGTTTCTTGTTGTATTTTGTTTTTTCTTGGTGTGAATTGTTGTTTCTGTTGTTTTTTGTTGTTTCTTGTTGTTTTTTGTTGTTTCTTGTTGTTTTTTGTTGTTTCTTGTTGTATTTTGTTTTTTATTGTTGTGAATTGTTGTTTCTGTTGTTTTTTGTTGTTTTTTGTTGTTTCTTGTTGTTTTTGTTGTTTCTTGTTGTATTTTGTTTTTTCTTGTTGTTATTGTTGTTTTTTTGTGGTTTTTGTTGTTTTTTGTTGTTTTTTCTTGTTTATTGTTGTTAACAACAAAAACCTACAAGAAACAACAAAAACATCAATAAACAACCATAAACAACAAAAAACAACAAGAAACAACAAAAAACTACAAAAACAACAACAAACAGCAAAAAACAACATAAACAACAAAAAACAACAATAAACAACAAAAAACAACAATTACAACAAGAAACAACAAAAAACAACAAAAACAACAAAAAACAACAAGAAACAACAAAAAACAACAAGAAACAACAAAAAACAACAATAAACTACAAAAAAACAAAAAAAAAACAACATAAACAACAAAAAACAATAGAAACAACAAAAAACAACAATAACAACAAGAAACAACAAAAAAACAACAATAAACAACAAGAAAAAACAAAATACAACAAGAAACAACAAAAAACAACAAAAACAACAAGAAACAACAAAAAACAACAATAAACTACAAAAAACAAAAAAAAAAACAACAAAAAACAACATAAACAACAAAAAACCACAAGAAACAACCATAAACAACAGAAAACATCCATAAACAACACAAAGCAAAAAAAACTTATAATAATAGCAAAACAACAAAAACTGACAACAACAGCAAAACAATTTCAACAACAATTATATTGTATTATTATTATGGTTACTAGTGTCACAGACTATATTTACAATGACATTTCGCTAAACATAAATTAATAAAGTAACATTTTTCCGTACTAAATTATTTTTATCAAAATATATTAATAAATAATACATTAAAAATCCATGGCAAAATTGTCGACAATGATTCTCACTGAAAAAATTTAGGTGAGAAAACTTCCGATTATTTGTCGAAGGCTGGGTCTGGTATTTACGGATCATCTGTCAAAAACAATTTCTATCACACAAACTACGTAAACGTCCATACATAATCATATTTCGAATCCTACGGAGCTAACGTATTCGAAAGTAAAATAGTTCAGTTACGCGCCACCAGGTTCGCTGTACGAATTTTGTATGAAATATGGTTCGACAAATTGTCGGATCCTGCGATGGTAATATTCCTGCTAGGCCCACTGACTTGTCTTGATTAATGTCTTAGATTTAATTAGGAACTAAATTATTTGTGAAAGGACTAACCCTACTCAAGTGAAACATACTAAATAGGTAAACATAAAATGTTTGTAACTTACTTTTGTATGTTAGTATTATTTTCTAGATCTTTTTAATGGTTTTTCTTGCTTTATTATGGGACTAGATGGCGCTGTTTCATATTTACTAAATTTTATTATAAAAATCACGAGAAGGAGATCTGTATCTGATGATTTTGTACCACTCCTGGGCAAAGGTGTCTTTCAACTTCTCCTTTTTTTTCACGCAAATTTTCTTTATTTGGCAAAAAACAATTTGCTTAATAACTCATTGTATTTTATCCAAAAATTCACCAAAAACGGCCAAAATAAATGCACCTCCAATAAAAGGAAAGCTATATCAATCTGTCACTAGAACCTCACAACGAAGTCTAAAACAGACCTTGTTTTAATAACGAAAATAAGCTTAATTATGGAGCTTCAGAAGCTCGGAGGCATATCATTTGTCTGGCCTTATCTTTCACTAGCAGGTACAGGTGTAGGCAGAGATGTTAGAATAGGTAGTGAGGGAGAATAGACTGTGTTAAAAAAACATTATCAGTATTTTTCTAACTACTTCACAATAATAAAAGACACTTAAAAAATTGACAAGTTTTTTTATTAAGTATTTATTTATTTACATATATACAAAAAATTACTTAAACATACAGAAGAAAAAAACACAGATAATCTTACTTACACTCATAAAAGCTTAGTGACTTATTAAAATATTTTGCACGACAGTAAATTTTAATGGCAAAGTATTTTTTATGTTGCCCTTAACTTTAACTTACTGAAGGGAAACTAATTACAAATAATCTATTGGGTCGCTTTTGTAGGCCGGATGACATTTTCAATTGTAAATATAAATTGTTTATTATACGTCTGAAAATCTTTACTTATGTTGTTTTACTTTTTTTTGCTTGCCCTCTTCGACCTCTGTACATTTTATTGAATAAAATGATTACTGGCACTTCTAGTAATCGAATCGACAACTCTCTTACATAGTTGTAAGTTATTTCAAGATCTAAACTTTTCAAATTCAATTCTTCTATTCCTTTGTGTATCATAAATCTGTGCAATAAAGGGTGACAAGAAAAGCCTAAGAATGTAATGAACAAAGGCTCTTGTTGTCTGTGAAAATGACATTGCATTTCAAAGGTATTTGCTGGCATTTCAGAGAATTTGGAATCTGAAGTCCATCAGAAAAAGATGAATCGAATTTGAGCTGATTGTTTAGGTCGACCACCTTTTGAATGTGATAAAATATAGAACAAAATTTTATAAAAACGTTTTTTACTTTACTTTTGTCAAACAAAAGTTTTTTTGGGGTATATAAGCCACTTAAAAGGATATTTGTTGTTACAAATAAATCTATAAAAAGTGAAAATTCTGGGTATTTGCCTTCTTCATGCCGCAACAGAACTACCGAATGTCGTGAGTTTTTATATGGAGGGAGGTGAAAATGAATACCGAAAGTAAAAAAGGCTACTTTTTATACCAACAAAAAGCAAGTCAAATACAAGTATATCTGCAAATTTCAAATTTCCTTACCATTCGATAAATATGGTCAAGTTTTACTCGTTTAGTTAAAAAATATAATTTCTCCTAATATTGTTTGCCACAGTTCCTAATTTTCTTGTGCTTATTTTGCAGGTGTAAGTAATGGAGTGTGTAAAAGCTCGAAAGCTGCTCGATAAGCTCGGGGTGCAGCAAACAACTGATCCATCCATCAAATTTTCAGCACTAGCGCGTCAGTAAACAAACAGAACACAACCTACCTCTGAGAGCTACGGGATTTTACATGAATAGGTGAGATATTCCACTATATTATAGTGGCGAACGTTTGTGCGTGTGTCTTTGTGTTTGTTATTTATTGACGCACTTACGGCTTAACCAACTTGAATGATTTTGGATGGAGATAAATAAAAACAATATAAAAAACAGGACAGTGCAGTCAGCGCCATCTAGCCCCACACTAAGTAAACGCCGATAGATTTATTATCCCGGGTTTACCAATATATCCGCGAAGCGCTGCCAATACAAAATAAAAGCATTCGTTTCTTGTTTATATATTATTTAGCATTAACGACTTGTTAACAATTCAAACCTTACCATCCATCAATGATTTAAACTGGTGAACTTTCCCAACTATATGAATACATTTGGAATTCTAGCGGTAATCTCACACGCAGCATCCATTTAGCATAGCATCCCGAGAAAGTAATATCTAAGTAAATCTCCGGTAAACAGTGGCAGTAGGTATGTACACGGTTCAATCCGGGAGATATAAATGGTCCCGTTAGAAGCTAACTGCGAAACATCGCCGCACAATACGTGACAAGAAAAGGTAGTATATAAAGGTCTGTTTATATTCACATAGGATGTTTCTGCCTTACTATGTTTGTTTAGGTTTCTAACCAAACGTGCTATATCTAGACTATAGAAGTAATGTAGTCAATCGATATTATGCGTAAAATAGCAAAATCGTGGAAGAGTGGCTACTTACAGTGGAACTTTACTATGGGTCTATTGTCTGAAAATAAAGAAATTTATTTTATCCATTCTTATTTATTATTGGAGGTTTCTAAACCGCCTATAGAGTCTTTGACATGACTGAACGGCTGCTTAGTTATGACAAACAGCCAGAAGCTGAAATTCTACGTATAATCTGATCCACGACAGCACACAAAAATTGATGACTTTCATTTCTTCATGATGATGATAAATCATCATTAATTATCATTATCTTTAGTTCTTGTCCACTCACTGCTAGGTATAGGCCTCGTCTATAGGTATAGGTCGGTCTTGTATCTTTCTTTTATGATTAATCTAAAATCTAGTTATATCAACAGCCGCTTAACTTTGGTGATCGCGTACAAAAACCTCCACTATCTGCGCTACGGGAGCTTCAAAGATCAACTCACTGATCGTTAAAACCAGTCCAACGTCATAAACGATGAAAATTATTTGAAAAGCGGGTCGTCTACCATTCGTTGTGAACGGTTCTTCAAACGACGATATTTACGGCACAAAGCTAACGTTATAGCGTGTCTTATCTCGCTACCAATGGCGGAATGCCGAAAATGGCGGGTGGAATATGGTGAATATATTAGTACTAGGTTAGTGATAATAACTTAAAACACGCAAGAATATCTAAATAAAGACATTGAGATATTACATTGAATTAGGAAATAACCAAAAATAAAAAGTAATGTTTAGGTAGCAGGAAATTATTATTAGCTAGCAGATCTACGCGGTGTTACCCGTATTAAACTGAAATGAAAATGAGACATGTTCATTCAGAGCCTAATCTACTTCTTTAGCAATTTCAATAGAGGTGCAGCTAGTGTCTAGTAGCCTTGTACTCAGAATGGTGGATAATATGCCAAAATAACTGACGCTTTGGTATAATAGGGCTATACATTAATCTGTTTAAAATACCTAATAGATAATAATTTTAAAAGTTAACACAAACATCCGGAAGTCAGCAGGGCGTCATCAATTCATGGTGGAAGTATCCAAGACTCGCAATAAGCGTTTCGATTCTACCTTTCGTAGTAAGGACAGCGAGATTATGGAACTCCCTAACTGGAGCCCTTTTTCCAGAAAATTATAACCCAGGGGTCTTCAAATCCAGAGTAAATAGGTTTCTCCTAGGCAAACGTGCAACATCTTAGACTATAGTGGTGCTTAATCAGGCAGGCTGTAGTCAAACGTTGGCCTATTCCGTAAAAAAAAAACATGTAGATGGTAATATGTGATACAGTAAGGAACAGAGAAGTTTTAACCTGTAAATCAGACGACAAAAGAAAGTACAAATTAAACAAGGTTTTTAGAAATACATTTCTCTCCTTAGTCATATTCCTCGTTCCTGAGGGTCGTGGATCCCCCGCAGAAACAATTCGCGAGGGAAGTTCTTTGAGTGGGTACATAGGTACATCTTAGTAGGTAATACATACATAAAGTATATACGTACATCAAATGTATGTATGTATCAATTTAACAAAACATTCCGTTATTTGTTTTTAATTAAACCATTATAAACCAAAGTAGGCAATTTAGATTAATATTTCATTAATCAAGGAACGTTCCCGTTAATCCGAGAAGGGAATTAAATAAATAATTTCCCAGAATATTTGCCGCTTAAATCATAATTATTAATTTAATCGAGGTCGAATACATTTTAATTAAAATTGAGCTCGTCTTAAGACGGACTTAACGAGGCCTGCCTTTTGGATTAAATAAGACATACTTTATTATACCAAAAACTTATTTTTATCCTATGATAAAATGGCAGTAATAGCACAGAATACATTACTTTATCAGGATCCTATATTATTTATATAATATTATTATTTATTGGAAACACTTATTAAAAATAATGAAAGGTAATGTGATTTATATTATTTTTAACCATGTTGCGGTATTAAGTTGGAAAACACGAGTAAACAGGTTTCTTCTAGGTAAGCGTACAAAATCATAGATTACAACGTTGCTTAACATCAGGCAAGTTGTAGTCGAGCCTATCTCATGTAAAAAAACAATAGATCATACCTACATAGGTACACATTAGTTAATTTAGGTTTTTAATGTAACTTCCAAAAACTTTGTGTCAAATTTACTCTTTCACTTATACCTGTGGTAGTAATGTTTGTACCTAAACTATAAACTACTATCCCGAGACAAAGTCACTATATATAATAGACACCTGACTACAAGTCATCAATAGAATAAACAAGGGTCATGTTTAATACAATCATATAAATAAGCCAACGGTCCTGGCTCCATACCACATGTGGATGTCTTAAACTTTGGTTAAATGTACTCGCACATACCTTCTTATATAGATTAGTGTATGTACGAGTATGTACATATATTGTTTATTTGATTATTATTAAATATTTATTTGACTGTATATATCTTGTAAATTTCGTATATTATTTAAATTATGTAAATACTCTGACTGTCATATTATCCGACTTATATGAAATGAAGAGGACCTCTATTCGACCATTTTTAGGGTTCCGTACCTCAAAAGGAAAAAACGGAACCCTTATAGGATCACTTTGTTGTCCGTCTGTCCGTCCGTCCGTCCGTCTGTCAAGACCCTTTTTCTCAGGAACGCGTAGAGTTATGAAGCTGAAATTTATATCAATTACTCAGGTCTACTGTCCCTTGAAGCTGTGAAAAAATCAAACTTCTAAGCCAATGCAATCAAAAGATACAGCCATTTATGCCGCAAATTTTCGACACTTGCAAGGGAATCAAAACCTACAGGGTGCTTCCCGTGAACTCAGAATCTTGAAATTTGGTACGAAGCAACGTCTTATAGCATAGATAAAGGAAAAATTACGAAAACCATAAATTTTTAGTTACATCACAAAATATTTAACCTTGCATGTTTGTACGGAACCCTCGGTGCGCGAGTCTGACTCGCACTTGGCCGGTTTTTTTATCTCAATGTGCGATAGTCAGGCAGATTGAATATATCGCTTTTAGAGATTAGCCCGTTACTTGAGACCGCTATTTTCGAGGTCTTGTAATTTGTATTGGTTTTCTTATATAGGTTTTATGAAGGGACTTATTTATGAATTATTTGCTCTACGTTCTCAACTATCCCTCGAGGTTGTTAAAAGGCAGACCGCGCAGTAAAGTTTACGAGCCCGCAGCTGAACAATCACTTTTACTGTCGTCGGTTAAATAAGAAAACAGGTGGAACAGCCTACTTGCAATGTAAGACTTAGCGTTTAATATTCTAGTTCAATTGAGGCGTGTTTGGGACGTATCGTAATCTAAACCATACTCATAGAACATTAATATTATTTTACCAAAAGTGTTTGATGCTTTCAAAGCACAACAGAGCAACATACCAACAAGATGTTTGATGTTGTGAAAGTGTATCCATAGAGTTACGTAAGCTTTTTTGTTATCTGAAAACAACGCTGGAAACAAATGTGAGCTTAAAAAAAAGCTGCATGATACATTCTAGATTAGGTATAACAAGTTTGAGGATTATTGTTCTAACCTATTTTTTTCGGTATATCCCGCCCAGTTTGGTTCAGTTTAATAATTACTTTTATCTTACATACATATATACAAAAATTAGTTAGATATACAGAAGAAAAAAATACTTACATAAGTTATTGTATTCATTAGTTTAAGCATTTCACGATAGTACATACACATATATGTAATTTTACAGTTAATTATGACACGAATCAAAACTTGATTCGCATCCATACTTCCGCTTTCGTAGTAGAATGGTCAATAGAATAGAATAGAAAATCATCTACAAAACATACACACACACACATATCAGTAATCAGCGCTGGTCTTCCGTTGGGGCTGGCTGTGACGTCACGTACGATACAATGAGTAAGTTTTTTAAAAAAGGAATGATACAGCAAAAATAAGAAATACAAAATAGATACAAGAAACATAAACCTTAAATATGGCAGATACTTTTACACAAAATTTACTCACTACCACTTATAAGAATGAACTTAGCTAATCTATGATTACAATTAGGTACACTCACTACATTGAATCTGAAGTCTCGCCTGGCCTGCCCCAGAAACAGCGGTAGATCCACGCCGCGACCAGAATACCGATCAGGTCGGATGCAGGATCACCTCCTCATCCATCTTATCTCACTACTTTATACTTCGGCCAGATGAAATATTCATTTCGATGCTTGATGGATGCTCGTTTAAGGAAACTGTTACACAAATGGTTTTAAGTTAAGCGTAATAAAGTCCAGTTCCGTACAGTAAGTGAAGTCGTATGAGATTGCCCAACTCTGGTGTCAAAGTTTCCGAAACACCTTAAGGACCTCTGACATGGTTTAACGACTGCCGACTATAACAAGCAACCGCGACCAACAATTTTATTATATGACATCCAACCCACGGAATCGCCCAAAAATTAATTATCACTTTTCGGTCACCTATCGAAGGACTGACTGCGTTGACAGTTGCTTATCATCACTTGATATTGCAAAAATATCGATGTCATCTAACCGAATAATACACATACCTATGTAACAATACGATAGTAAAATCCTTCATGCCTGAATTTTAACTATTAACTTATATATTGCTTAACATCAGACAAGTTATTGGCAGCTTTTGCTAATGTTTGTTTTAGAAATATCGACACCTTGACCATGAAACTTAAAGGTAGGACAAGGTATTCTATAAAGTATAAAGTACCTACATATATAATATTGTATCTATCTATAATAGGACAAAAGTGGAACCAAATTAAACGATCCCTAAAATTAAAATAATGTTTATTTTTTTGGTTGGAATCTTGGTCCGACTGCTGTCTCTGCTAAGTGCGATTATGTCATTTCTTTCGGTTAGTAATCGCTGGTGGAAACGCTAACAAACAAGCCGCCCTGAATATCGAGATGATGGTCAAGCATTGCGGCCTGAATGCGGAATTTTTCCCTAAAAAGGTGTTTTAAGATTACATAAATCTGTTCGCTGTGAGTATTAATATTAGGTCTTTACCTATGAAATTGCCGTTTTTTTCTTACATTTTAATCTGTTTGTAACTTTTACGTACAGCTATATTTTTTCCAAATACAATTTTTATTGTATCAATTGTTGAATTATGTACCTTTTGGATAAAAAAAATGTATTACTAGTGCATATTACTTATAGGGAAATCATTGAAAACACCTCTTTCAATGTGTCGTCGGTTTCACTACTTTAACTAGGTATATATTTATCATATACTCTGTTTTTGAGAAATTGATATACTCAGTGCATAGCTTTTTTTTCATCTAACTATAGTTATCAATTGCATCTAAATCTGTTCAGACATTTAACTAATATCATTTTTCTCAATTTCGTCATACAAATCGGCAATTTCATAGGTAAAGACCTATTATAACTGCTCTTTGTATGTTGTACATACAGGGGATAAATTTAATCAATTAACTGTCTATGATTTGGTTGATGCCCTTTACACATGACTGACTAGCGGCGCCTCGTGGTTTTGCATCCAATAGAAGTAGCCACCCTATAACTATATAGTACTCCAGGATCTAATCATTCTCTGTTCCCAATTTCATCCAAATCGTTTCAGCCGTTTGAGTGTTAACAAGTGATTCATAACACATACATGTGTATATGTTACACACATTTGCGCCAACTTTCGCGCTTTATTTGTGTGTTACACACGTATACAATCAATACTATAGTTTCTGGGCTAGGAGAAATTAGTGGCAGAAGTTAAGGGCTGCCTTTAGTTACGTAGAATTATCTTGCACAGTCTACCAGCATAAATAATATTGTCCGTTAAAACTTTTCCCGTTATCAGCATAACGACGATGGTAACCAACCTATAGATAAGATAAGAACTCAAAGCCATTCAGTCCATTCCTAAGTCAAACAGATTCCAAACTCAAACACGGGCTGTAATCGCGATCTTTACAAATTCGTATTTCACATTGTAACTTTGCAGAAATTAATTCGCCCTTTGATAAAGTTTGCGAGTGATAATTATATACTGTGAGCTTAAAGCGTGAATGTAAACCTAACTTATTTGTAAAAGAATACCGGCATGACAACGCCCCGGAATATTTATTTATTATTTACTTTACTGAAATAACAAAAGGGATGAAAGTCCCAGTTATTTTATTATTTCTTACTTAAATCCGGAAAACAAACACTCAGCTACAAAAGTGCGAAAAATGTGTAAATTTACTTTTGAGGAAAGCTTATTACTAGAAAAGAGTATTTATATAAAAGCTTGTTTTGTGGTAACTAAGCGGATTTCTACAAAGAACTTAATACTTTATCTTAATAGTTAGGAATATTTTATCTGACAAAATATTCTATTTTAAATGCTGACTGCTCGTTTTTTTACTTGGGATAGGCTTACGTTTGACTACAGCCTGCCTGATATCAAACATTGCGGCAGCCTATGGATTTTTCGTTTTAATTTTTTGAAGCAAATAGAAATACTTATGGCCGAATTGTAGTGGGTTTTCTGCTGTCAATATTTCCATAAAAATGTCAACATTAATTTAAATTAAATTTTGTCATTATCTTCTTAACAGGGACAAATCACAGTATGTATGAGTGTGTACCAACATATACCTACAAAATATTTGTAAATCTGTCTCAAAAAATGTTATTCTTGACTTAAAAAATATCGATTTAAAATATGAAATGGTAGTCTGTAAGATTTCAATTAATTAACAATTAATGACACTTAATTTAAATGACAAAAATCTGGCCACTTAAAAAAGATATCAATATCATGTTTTTAAAGCTTGTTGTAATGCAACGAAATTATCTTCTTAAACATCTGTCAGTACAAATCTGGCTCCCTACATGGATGTGACCGGGCCCGGGGCGGCGGTGACGTGACCGCGGCTGGATAACGATTATATTTGTTTCGCACTTCACTCTAATTTCCCCGTATAGTGCGTGGGCCCAAACATAGAGAATATTGTGGACAGAATGTCATTTTCTTTCACGGCACTTTATAATATTTCAAGACAGAATGGAATCTTTTTACGGCAGTTTTTATTGTCTGTCATATTATGTAGATATCTCAGATAGTAGTAGTAGTCTCTCAGACACTGACCTCCATTACTACATTGTAGTGCTCTCAGATAAATACAATTAAGAAGTTTTCAATGTATAATATAATGTATGCCGTGCTTTTTCAATGACAAGATAACAGTATGAAATTCGCCGACAAACAAAGGTGCACTCACAGAATGAAGGACCCATGTTTAAACTAAAATTTTATTTATGTAGTCCCATATACAAATTTTGGATGTATACTCACCAGAGCGAAAATAAAAAATGACTCGAGTTGCAATTTTATTGAATTGCAATTCTTAGATTTTAGTTGTGACACTATTTTATATTTTTATATAATATTATTTTATTGTATAGTTTAAGACATGTCTATGGGTTATGTGCCTGATAATAAAGAATTTTATTAATATTATTGTGGCGTAGACAGCCGTAGTACGTCACTCGCCGCCGTCACCGCGTTCGAAAAACAATGACAATCGTTTTGAAATTATGTGTAGAAGATTTTCGACGCTACGTCATAAGGATGACTAGCCTGGGACATTGAGTGTTTGCTTTGCAACCCAGAGACCCGGGTTCGAATCTCAACTGAGTTTATGTCTTTTTGTGAATAAATAGAACATTCTCGAAGATTCTCGATCGAATGGAAAAGAAAATACGGGATAGAAGATACCACCTTAAAACCGAGATCACAAACCTTGGTCCCTGTTGTTCTGCCACGGAACGAAGGAGGATGCCCACGGAGGTGTGCTGTTATCGAGAGAGGAAGTCCGGATACAGCGTGGATTCCGGCCAGAACTGTGGTGGGAAACGTTCAAGAAGCGGTAGTACCCATATTAAATCTGCATGAAGAGGAGCAAACCATACAAAAAGGGACAATTATTGGAACCTGCGAGGAGGTTGGTTGGTTAAGGAGGTGTGGAGAGGAGCAGAAACAGAAAGTCCCGAGTCAGCAGGACAGTGTGGTGAAACTCCTGGAAGACTGCAAAAGTAATCTAACCAAGCTTCAACTAATAAAGGCAAGAAATTTCCTGTTGCGTTACGCTCATATTTTCTCCAAGAATGACAGCGACATCGGCAGAACTGGTTTTTACCAAACACAAAATTGATACAGATGATACGACACCCATTCGACAAAGACCAAGACGAGTTCCTTTTGCACGAGAACAGGAAGTCGATGACATGATTTTGGATATGAGTAAGAATGGCGTAATTGAACCTTCGTCGAGTCCGTGGTGCTCACCGGTTGTACTAGTGAAAAAGAAGGATGGATCGACAAGGTTTTGTGTGGATTACCGGCGACTGAATGATGTCACTAAAAAGGACAGTTACCCATTGCCAAGAATCGATGATACCCTGGATTCATTGTGTGGTATGTCTTGGTTCTCCACTTTAGACCTGAAGAGTGGCTATTGGATTTGGATCCCAAGGATAAAGAGAAGACCGCATTTTCCACCGGCAAAGGTCTATGGCAATTCAAAACAATGCCATTTGGACTCTGCAATGCACCAGCCACGTTCGAGCGGTTGATGGAACATGTGCTCGCTGGAATGCTGGGGGAAACCTGCCTAGTTTACTTGGATGACATAATTATAATGGGACGTGATTTCGACGATCACCTTAAGAAGCTGGAGCGAGTGTTTGCGAAGCTGCAAGGCGCAAACCTGAAGTTGAGCCCCAAGAAATGCTCTTTCTTCCAGAGGCAAGTGAATTACTTGGGACACGTTATTTTGGAGAAGGGTATTGCGACTGATCCATCCAAGATAAGTGCAGTCAAAGATTGGCCAACACCGACAGATAAGACACAGGTGAGAGCATTCCTGGGTCTGTGCTCTTATTATCGTCGCTTCGTGAAAGGATTCTCGGACGTCGCCAAGCCGTTACATCGTTTGACCGAAGAGAAGAGACCATTTTCTTGGAATGAAGACTGCGATCAAGCTTTCCTGGCTCTAAAGCAGCATCTATGCGAAACACCTATCCTCGGATATCCTGACACAGAGGGAAAGTTCGTCGTAGATGCCGACGCGAGTAACACAGGAATTGGAGGAGTACTATCACAGCTGAGAGGAGATCAAGAAGTTGTAATAGCCTACTTCAGCAAGTCTCTATCAAAACCAGAAAGAAATTACTGTGTAACGCGCAGAGAATTGCTGGCCGTGGTAAAAACTCTGCAACACTTTAGGAAGTATTTGCTGGGCCGTAAATTTTTGGTGAGAACAGACCACGCTGCATTGAAATGGTTGCTAGAGTTCAAAAATCCGGAAGGGAAGGTGGCCAGGTGGATAGAGCAACTCCAGGAGTATGAGTTTGAAATTAAGCATCGTGGAGGAAAGACTCATGGTAACGAAGATGCTCTGTCTAGAAGACCGTGTCCAGATGAATGCAAGCATTGCAACCGGCAGGAGGAGAAGGAGAACATCAAAATCAGGGTGATAAGAACAGACTCCATCGACGAGAATTGGGCTAACGACGCCATGAAGAAGGCCCAAGAGGACGACAAGGATCTTCGACCATTAATGAATTGGCTGGAAGATGGTACTAGGCCAGCGTGGTCTGAAGTAGCTAAGCACAGTACGGCGACCAAGAGTCTGTGGGCACAGTGGGACAGTTTAGTACTTCAAGATGGACTGCTTTGCCGCAAATGGGAAACACCGCAAGGAAAGGATTTAAAATTGGTGGTACCCAGAGGAAGAGTAAATGAAATCTTAAGGGCCTACCACGATGGTTCGTCTGGAGGACACTTGGGAGTTAAGAGAACTTTGACGAAAATCAAGGAACGCTTTTATTGGTTGCACTGCCGGGACGATGTGGAAGATTGGTGCAGAAAATGTCAGAACTGTGCAGCTGTCAAGGGGCCGCAGACAAGGAGCAGGGGAGCAATGAGGTTATATAATGTTGGGGCCCCTTGGGAAAGAGTGGCACTTGACATTGCCGGACCATTCCCAGTTACCAAAGAAGGTAATCGTTATATCCTAGTAGTGATGGATTACTTTACGAAATGGCCCGAGGCATTTGCTTTGCCGAACCAGGAGGCTATCACCGTGGCAAATAAACTGGTGAAAGAAGTGTTCTGCAGATTTGGAGTACCCTTGGAGATTCATAGTGATCAGGGGCGAAATTTCGAGTCACAAGTATTCCAAGAGGTGTGCAGAATTTTTGGAATTCACAAGACCCGGACGACGCCATATCACCCACAGTCTGATGGAATGGTGGAGAGATTCAATCAAACATTGGAGCGGCATCTGGCGAAGGTGGTGGGAAGTCATCAAGACAACTGGGATGAGTAGGTACATTCCTTTATTCCTCATGTCTTATAGGACTGCAATACATGAGACCATCACCGTAACTCCAGCGTACGCAAATTTCGGCAGGGAGTTGAGATTACCCGCTGACCTACTTTCGGGCTGTCCACCTGATTCTCCGCAGAGCGTCACGGAATATGCAAGTGATCTACGGACAAGAATGGTTGAAGTCCACGAAGTTATTAGAGAGGCTGGTCTTCAAGCAAGTGAACGGATGAAGTCTCGGTATGATCGTAGAGCCAATGGACCTAGCTTTGAGGAAGGTTCTCTGGTCTGGTTGCATAATCCCGTGCGGCGAAAAGGAAAATCTCCGAAGCTACAGCCTAGTTGGGAGGGACCTTATAAGGTTGTCAACAAGATTAACGACGTGACTCTTCGGATTCAGCGCAATCCACGGAGTCCTCCTAGGATCGTTCATGTGGACCGATTGGCTCGCTACTACGGAAGTAACGATGATCGGGACGATCACGTCTTGGGAGGGGGCAGTGTGGCGTAGACAGCCGTAGTACGTCACTCGCCGCCGTCACCGCGTTCGAAAAACAATGACAATCGTTTTGAAATTATGTGTAGAAGATTTTCGACGCTACGTCATAAGGATGACTAGCCTGGGACATTGAGTGTTTGCTTTGCAACCCAGAGACCCGGGTTCGAATCTCAACTGAGTTTATGTCTTTTTGTGAATAAATAGAACATTCTCGAAGATTCTCGATCGAATGGAAAAGAAAATACGGGATAGAAGATTTGTGAGAGCAAGAGAGAAATACGGTTTCAAAATTAGAAGTAAATCAAAGTTGGAACGAGTTCAGGGGTATATAAGCGGGGCAAGACGCGGCCTACGGCAGTGTTGATTTTGAAGTGAAAAGAAGAAGAAGAAGAAGAAGAAGAAGGAAAAGGGAAAGTGGAAAAGTGAAGTAGTGAAGTAAATTGAAGTACAGTACAGTGCAGTGGACAGTGTTGTGCGCGCAAGTCAGTGCATAAGCCGTGTGCGCGCGAGTGTCGAGTGTTTGAAGACACAGTCGTGCACGCGCAAGCGACGTATCGTGCACGCGAAGTGACTGTGGTATACCGCGCGTCAGTGTCAGTGACATTTTGAGTGCGTGTCGAAGTGCTCCATTGTAGCTCTACCGACCTGTGAGTACCCCCGTGGTGAATAAAGGCATCAAACTATGAAAGACGAGTTTATTTCCTATCCCCAAACTCACACGCCGTAACATTATAATTATTATTATTATTCAATATTTGTCAATATCACAAACATACGAGTCGAATGTATCTACTTTTTTCAAAAGAAGTTAATAAGTTAAACGGCCTTATTGATAATGTAAATCAAACCAATTAAACGTCCAGTTTGTTTAAAAACCCTTCGTACCTTGTCAAAGTAAACCTTCTGCATTACTTTTCTATACGTCACCGCTTTACTAAAGATACGTTGTCCTTCCCAAGTTGAGGCCAATCTGTCGGAACTTACAAAGTTGCCCTCGCGGTGTTCGGACACTGTTTGCCAAGGACGGGGTGTATTACTGAAACCAGACGAGCGGGGGTGGGCTTTTACCCGACTACGCAACACTAAAGTTATGTGTTTACACAATATTGAAGGATAGTTGAAGAACCTAGTTTTATAAGACAGATAGGCAATAATATCTTCTACGTCGTGTCGGTGATTAAAAAAAACATCTAAAACTGCATCTACTTTCTTTAGTTATTCCAATTAATTAGAACGTATAACCTAAGTACATAATATACTCGTATTATTTAAAATTTTCGTAATTTTAAGTAAATAATTTATAATTAAAATGAATCGAAAATTAATTACTTTGTGCTCGAGTATAAAGTTATATTCTTTACTTCCCAGAATGTACAAGCGCGATGAAGTATAAATATGTGAAACCCCTTGCTGGAAGAATAATTAGCAAGAAGCAGTAAAAGCAAATAATTTACTCGAGCAAATTGTTCAAATTGAGCCATGAGATATGTACATGCGGGGAGCGCAGGGCTGACACTTAAAAATTTTTTTTTGCCGTCTCATCTATCTTTGACACGGTGTCGGGCTGGAGCGGTGGCTATTATTGCCGAGCAACACAAGAGACGCAAATATGCTAACTTCGGGGCTTCGAGGTTCGGGAGCCCATACTATTTTCTAAAACCTCTCGGAGCGCTTGGTTGACGCGACGCATGACCAAAATGCTGGCTTTTTCTGGCTCAACGTATCAGCATTGCCATCAAGCGTGGTAATGCGGCCAGTATGCTGGGCACGCTGCCCTCTGGTAGTGGGCTGGAGCACTTAAAATATCTTTAGGCTTTTCTAAGTGCCCTTTTTATGTAGTAGTTAGAAGTAGTATGTTTAGTTTTTCTTCCCTTGTTTTTATATTTTATTATTGTAAATAAAGCGTTATTTTATTGAAAAAAAATATATTTTACCAACGTACTATCACACAACTAAAGCTTTTGACCGATTTCTTCAAAATTTAGATAACCCGACATCTCGTACATTGTCTATCATAAACATAAAAAAGCGTTTATTTGAACATTCAAAAGGGTTTTACAGGAAGGTTGATTGAACATAGCAGATTACATAAACTGGGGCTTTGTGGCTTACTGTATTACTAATAGGCAAACACTGGTGTGATATCCAGTGTTTGGAATAGTCCTGTGCTGTGACATCCAGTTTCTCTTTTTTTAAAAGCAACATAGCACGAAATATATTACACTCGACATACATTAGTAACTTACATTCGAGAACATTAATTCATCACCCTTAGCATAATAAATATTATAGGTACACACAAGAATAACCGCGAGCGAAACTGTTGCTATGCAATCACGATTTAACCGACTTCCAAAAAAAGGAGGTTATCAAGTCTTCTGAAAGATTTTTTTTGTGGGGATGTTACTCGATTACTCCGTTGTTTATCAACCGATTTCAAAAATTCTTTTTTCATTCGATAAGGATAGTCTCCGAGATGGTCGCATAAAAATTGTTTTTCATTCGGTTCTTTTTGAGAAAAAACAAATAAACCAACAAATTGATATAGTTTATGCAAACTAATTTTAGCCATATTTCCAAAACTACTAGTCGGATTTTGATACAGTTTTCTGTGATGTGTTGAGGTTTAATGTGTGCATCTTTTTAGCTATGTATTACAATGACAACTCACGAGGGGGCGCTGCTGTATACACTATATCTTCTGAATTATCAGCCCGATTTTGATGCGGTTTTCTCTGATAGGCTTAGATTTGTTTAGCAAATGAATTTATGTAAATAAATTCAAGACACCGGCGCGCGCGCAGGTCCCTGTGCCCGGCCCCGGCCGGCACTGGCCACTCTGGCCAGACCAGTACGAAACTCGACACCGCAGAGCACGCACGCGCCACTCCACTCAATGTTTCCGCTATAGATACGTTCACGATCAATTGCTACTAAGTTTAAATATTTGAGGAACTAAACTTATAATAATAACCAACACGTTTACTTAGTACAACACTGCTAGTTCTGACAGTTATGCATCAACGAAAATGAATTCATCGAAATCTTCAATCTGGCAACCCTACATATTATAATGCGGAACCTAAAACATGCGAGTGCTTAAATGGCGTGTATGTCAGTAAATTGGGCTCAAATTGGGTGGATTTTAAGACGATAAGTTAGAGGTTTCCCTCATCCCTTGAGATTTCCTCTCTTGAGTTATTTACGTTTCTTTTGGATTGCTGAATTGCTCGATTATTCTTATAAATATTAATTACTAGCGCTAATACTACAGATATATGTACTTAATATATTAATTGTATGCAAATTAATCAGCAGCAAGATACGGTAAAATTTATTTCCTACGTGTTAAAAAAGGCCACTACATGTAGAATTCTTTACAGAAATAAGTTCTTTGTAACACATTATCTATAGTCCTTATTTAATGACGGCTCGAAAATAGTGTTCATTTGTTCAACCACCCGCGCATGTTGGGTCTTAGGTTGTCGTCAAATTGTCATTTAAAAACGTAGATAGTGTTAATACTAATACTAAGCTTATGTCTTAGGTTGTAATTATAAGTGATTTGTGTAATTCTCTTGTTCGTGTGTTTTACAAATTATTTGTTTATGAAAAACATTACGGCAGTACCTTTGTACTACTAGTATAATATTACTAGGTATGAATAGTCAATCTATAAAAATAACAGACATTAAAAAAATGGTTAACCATTACAATATTAGCATAATTTCATAATTACAGGTCTGTGTTCTAATTACAGGTATCGTGATGTTGCTTTCAGTACAACAGGTATTTTACCTCCTTGATAAAGACTGGTGGTTTTGTTCTGATCAGAAAACTTTGTACTTTTCTCATAACCGTTCAGTTCTCAATAAAACTCGGAGGACATTGTTTTATGTACTTACGTATTATATATGTATGTAGACATATAACATTGATTTTCAGCCTCGTTGCTCGTAAAACAGGGATTTTACGACGTCGTGTACCTGTATACTAACGCTATATCACATGTATTATTATTATGTACTTCTACTATAATTCAAGTACTTGACAAGCGCATATAAATAAGCGAAAACCTTCGAGAATAAATCTGGGAAACCCTACATCACATTACCATTGCTACAATATCTCATATACTATTTTTAACTGCTTCCCAGTAATCCAAATCAATTAACAAGCTTGTAAAATGTTTACAGCATCTTAAAATAGTCGTTAAGACGTCTCAGCATCTCGCTAGATGGCGCTAATGTCAGTTACGACACCCTATAAACATTTTACAAAGCATAAACTTTAGTAGCACCGTAAAAGAATTAGGTATGCGAATGTAATATCGAGTGGGATTATTGTATCAAGTCTGGTTGGTCTTACCTACGAATATGTGATACTAGAATTGTAACTCCATACAAATGTCGCCTCGAAAATGCTCTCCCACACACTATAGTGTATTCACGGAAACGAGTTAGTATAGCGCCTTCTCTATCGACTACAGGCGAGTAGGCCTTCTACACTATCGTGATAGCTTATGATCGCCCATCATGGCCGATAGTGAAGAGGAGGCATTAGCGTTTATCACTGACCAATCGCAATTAAAAATTTGTGGGAGTGAGATAGCGCTCTACTAACTCGTCTCCGTGAATTCACTATAGTAGCATCCAAGCTAGCTAACTAACTACTATTGATAACTATACCGGAAATAGTCGAAAGCTCCCGAACGCTTGGTCGCCCACCAACTCGACCACGCCGGCAGTGGTACACCATATCGTAGAATTGTATTTTTGACTCAGTTACGTTTCTGTAGTGTCAATTATATTTGGTAGGTCTGTACCATCATCTCCTAACTTTTATAAGAAGACAAACTTTTAAATCACATCCTATTCCCAACCTTATGCAGAAAACAATAAAGTTAACTTTCGTAAATCTTTCCATTCTAGTCACATAGAGTACGGCCCAAGAACTTATAATATTACGAGCACATTTTATTTCCTAAATGGTTATTGATAGGATCCTCAGACACGGTATAAAAGCACTGATTTGACATAAAAGAATCCATTCATATATCTCCGCCATTTTGTGCTAGAGAATGCGGTTTAGAGGCTCTAGCTCTTTCTTGTTATTACTTTCATGATCTAAATTAAATAGGTAAGTAACAAAAAATTGTAAACAATGTTACTAACGAACCTATGTATCGTGACCAAAGAATGAAAATTGTGTGAACTTTATTGATCAAATCTTCTGTAAGCATAATCGTTTTCTGTAATAAGGCTAAGTAATTTTGGATAGACATATTTGATTTGATACTTTGCCTTTATTTCTTACGTTATTTGTGTAAGATCAGATAGTTTTGGTACCAATACGATCTTCAAAGCGACAGTGAATCGATTCTTTTCGGGTAAGCACGCTCCATCTTTGGTCATAGCCTTTACTTACCATCAGGCAAACTATGGTCAAGTGCAAATCCGTTCCAATTAAAAATATACTCAAAATGCCTTGAATACAACTCCAAAACTGAGAAACTTTAGCTAAGTTCGGAATAAGGTTCGGCTGTCCCTTTTCATTATCTCCAACCCCATGCAATATGTAGAAAGATTGACTATCCATAGCAATAACAAACAATACGAGAGACAATAGCTTGTGTCTATATGTATATAGCAATAAGACACACGTGCTGGCTGCGTGCTAAATTTACATGATTGGCGCCCAACGTGGGACTCAATAAGCAACGACATAGTACTGTTCAAAGTGTAGCCTCGACAATATACGTATAATAATATGTACCATTATACAGCTGCGGGAGAAGTTAGACTGAGATACATTTTTGCATACTGCATTTGCATCATTTAAAATTTTAGAGCCATTAAAACTTGCTTAATACAAATCAACTAAGTACGTATTAAATTACTAGGTGCGATTAATTTTTATTTTAATTTTACAATAAAATATTTCTTTTTATCATTTGTTATCGTAGATTTTCGGAATTCATAACATGAAGAACATTAGAAGACTGGTACCGAATAAAGCATGGGACACACATTTTCAGATTGTTTAGAGCCGAATGGGTTGTGTGCGCTTATTAGCTTCGTTTGCTTGTAAAACGGTGGGCGTAAACCAGTCTATTATTGTCCTATGGCGATATAAATAAGTATGTATGTCTGGTTCGTATTGGACATTTGTAGCTTTGTGTTCCTTACTCTGTGTCCTTATTACCTACCTACCTACTTGGATATATTAATGCCTTCATGTTGCAGTCTTAATGCGGACGGTTATGGGATTCAGTGATAGTGTGTTTCGAAAATGAAACATCGGATATATCTTATTGTTTAGTTATTGCATTACTTTACTATAAAAAGTCTATGACACTTTAGAAACCTCATACTACCTACATACCAAAAATCATGAAGATCCGTACTGTAGTTTTTGCTTGATGAGCGTTTAAATAAACAGAGAAAAAGTAAAAAAAAATATAAATTGTTGGAACGTGTTCTGTTTTCAATTCTTAGTATCTCCAAACTTTTTTTTTAAATATCTCATTCTTATGACCCTCGTCAGCCTTATTATTATGTATAGATAGATAAGTAAAACATAGAATAACAATATTATAGGTAACCAATAACCATACAAATCAATGTCCTATAAGAAAGATAATGGTTGTGATTAATCGCAAATAAATTTAGTTTAACATTATTATTTCTGCTTATACAGCATATCAGAGACAGTCACATAAAATACTAGGAACATTACATCGAAATCCGATAAAATCAGTTACAATAAGTACCCAATACAACATTTGGTAAACCGTAAAAGCCTATTCCGGAGGGTCGAGGACAAACTTGGTAACACAAATTCCATGTCTGGAAACTTTATGATACATTCGCATTTGAAATGCCATACGGTACGTTACTTCGTTAGGGAATGTGCTGATAAACTTTTTTTTGCCAAAATACATGAATATTATACCTTCTAACGCGAAAATATGTTTGTAGGTCAGTTTGTTCCTCTTTTACGCCGCAACGGAACAAAAAATCAATATAATTTTTGTATTGTGTTAGTTTAGTAGTTTACTTTATTCAAAGTTATTTTATAAGTTCTTATATATCATTTGTAAATGGGCAATAAAGGCTATTTTATTTTATTTTATTGTGTTAGTATCCTTAAATACATAATCCGGTATTTTATCTGAGATTATGTACATAGTACTTTTAGGATGCCAAAAGTGACATCCTATAAGTATACCACTCTTAAATCCCAAAATAAGCAGACCGAAGCCGCGGGCATCGACTAGTATTAAAATAAATGTAATATGAAAATTAGCTATGAAATTGTCGTTGTTTGTTAGTACAAGTTGCTTGTACGGTATGAAATCGTTATGAGTTTTGTGCTGAATGTTTCATACATATATTCACGTCAAAAGCTCTTTAGCTTTTCTTTACTCAAATAAAGTTTTATTTGAACTACATATGCATGGATTAAAATTTGCACTCATTTGACATTGAAGAAAAACATCGCGAGGAAACCGAATAGCATGGGAACACCGCTCACCAAATCCGAGAATATAATTTTTTTTTTGACCGTGGAAAGACCTGGGCACCAACTACGATGTATCTGCCTAAGAGAATTACTACCCTACCGAATAAATTCATTTTTTTAACTAATACGGGTTTGCACTTGGCCATAGTTTGCCTGATGTTAAACAAAGGCTATGGCTATTCAATAACGGAATCACGATGTTCAATAAAGAGTTAAGAGGATATGAATTAAATGAATACAGATCAAACCCGTTTCCAAAAACATCGTCTACATTATATCAGTCATCCTGACATATCCGGGTTGCAAATAAGTCCGTCTCAACGGGCGGCGTAATATTCGGCCGCCCGGCGCCGGCGGCCGAAACCACGTGACGGGGCGCGCTTGTATTACAGGGCATTCAACTTTGTAGCTAGGAAAAGATGCAGGAGTGGAAATAGTGTGTAATTTTTATCTGTCTTCTTCGTCTTAGTGTTCGATTTTACCATCACTTGCCAAAATCCCCTCAAAACGCTGAAAATCGTACCGTCAATATATTGTCCGGTTATATTCCTAATCAATAGAATGAAATCGTAACATAACAATTCCGGTTACATAATATAAACATGCATATTTTTTAGTGATAGAGAGTGTGATTGCTGTTAATTTGGGCACACATTGCGGCAAGCTAATGTCAAAGCCACAAACACATACACAACCAAAACTAGAACATTCGATTCAAACAGACATCTGTGGTGTGTATAAATTGTACACACCACAAATATCTATTTGCCACAACAATACTAACATAACAACCATAGTATTGGAATTATTCCAGTGAAATCTTATGAGAATAACAAATTATAGAATCGGAAGTTTTCAAAATATTTTTATGTAATAAAATATAAAGTAACTAATTTAAATCATCCCAAGAGTCGAAGCTTTATGTGACGTAATATAAACAGCAAGTGGACAAACTACAAATAATATCTCAATTTTAAAATGAAAATGAAATGAAAATTATTTATTTTGAAATTTACATTATCAATGAACCAATTGTATGTGAAATTAATAATTAAATCCCCACTGTAAGCTCTTTGTTGTGACGAATCATTTTAATGGCCGGACAATTTGGTTCGTTGGTGGAAATTTCACTTATGTAATTAAAATTGTCAGGTGTTTAATTTAGGTACTCTAGTATTTTTAATTTAGTTTGATATTTCAGAACTGGTGGTATTGAACTGGCGGTACTGGTGGTTTAGTGGTTACTAACATACAAACGTACACTCACAATATTTTAGCACACATGTTTTGAAACTCGCATATTATAGACTAGATTAAAAAGAAATTTTCAATTCGCACCAGTAGTTCCTGAGATTAGCGCGTTCAAACAAGCAAACAAACAAACTCTTCAGCTTTATAATATTAGTATAGATATACTCATATTCAATCCAATTCGGTCAACATACCATTATGTACATTTAAACGTTTGCTTTCAGACTCAATTGTACATACATATTGAATCGATAACCAATTTTTGGAAGTCGGTTTAATTTATAGAAACACCAGGAAAATAGTTAGAATATAAAACTGCAGAAGGTCACTCAATCACCTCAATCATACTGTTAGTACCTTAATAGTTTTAAAAAATAGGTAATTCCTTCAATCAAAGATGTCTGGACGTATGAATACTGTATAGTTTCAATGTAAAAAGATACCATTCTAACTCAATCAATTTAAAGAAATTAAAGATTCAAAAACTAGTTAAAACTGTGTTTCGGTACATAAGTATCGAGGAGGATATTGTATAAATTTCGTACATGTTTCTTCGGGTCCAATAAGTTATTAAAGCTTCCTAATACCACTAGGTATGTAAATACAAAATGCCTAACAAATAAGTAGTTCTCAATTTATTCCAGAACAAGTGGCCGCGGTCAGTTCCCGTGTTAAACCTCTGGAAGGCTCCAGAAACTTCCCGAAACTTCGACCCTTCCGGGATCTTCTTGATCTCAATGCAAAATATTGACCGTTTGGGATTCCGACAATTGACACAGTACTGTAAAGAACTGACCTTGTGAATATCATGGAAAAATGAAAAAGCTATACTAGATATTTCATAAAAAATAAGGTATCACGGCGATAGCTGCACAACTGAATTTTTATACAGATCTCTCTTCCTCTTAGTTGAATCTTCTATGGTAAATATATTTATATTTCTTACAAATAATAATAAATGAATTTAAAGCATTTGTGAAATGCCCTGTACTGTTCATTAATTTATTTGCAATGAAGCGTGTTATACTCTACTCTGGTTTGAAACTGAGAACGTGT
This sequence comes from Macaria notata, assembly GCA_927399415.1. Taxonomy (NCBI): domain Eukaryota; kingdom Metazoa; phylum Arthropoda; class Insecta; order Lepidoptera; family Geometridae; genus Macaria; species Macaria notata. Next base: position 6,409,212 of record OV656725.1, on the reverse strand, counting down.
ATATAGTTTTGTGCGCTTACTTTGAGTAAATTCTAGGTAAATTCATATGAGAGCGACCATAACTCTGGTTTCGGGTAATTCAAACCACCAGAGTGGCCTCTGGCATACTTACAGCAGTCGTCAGACTGCTGTAACAAATAACTTATACCTTAAACTTAGCGTTCGATCCACCAAAGCACCTTAACATAATGACACAGTTTATTCAGAAGGACCTATATGACCGCGTTAGCAGTTGTCAACTCGTAAGCGAATATCCCCGCCAGTTGAGCTACATGCGCTTCAGTCCCGTCCATTCATGTTCTATGTCAATGTATCCTACAAACAAAATGTGGAATGTTGATGCACCGTTCTCATTATCCTAAATGTACGGAATGAATGAGCACGGAATGGAATGAGTGAACGAACGCGGAGGAATGAAAGGTCGTCGCCACGTGTCCCGCGCATTGTTTCGAGAATGCCTTTATCACGGGTTTGGCTCTTCATTATATAATTAATGGCTTTTTGGTATTCAATAAAGAGTCCAGTGAAGTGAAACTTGTATTTATATATCTTTGATAAATCTGTTTTTATCGTAGCTGGTCTCAATCTTTCCAAAGTAAATTTTCGGCAGTTAATGAAGACAAAATTAAAACCAATAAATATAGCAATAAATTAATTATGCAATAAATAACTATAACTACATGTACTTGTAATCTTAGGTTAAACAACATAACACCTAAGTTACTTATACTAAGTTAAATAGACCCTTTATACTGTTTTGGGTAATAGTTAGGCAAAACATACGAGTAGGTACATATGTACATACATCTATGGACATGTACAAACATATTCGAATTAATTCCTTTGCAATACAGCATACGTGTGAGGAGGGCCGTGGTTTGGGGGCTCCATTGATCTGAAACACATATAAACAATATAAATACATTGAGAAGAAAATTAAAACACCATTAATCTACAATCCAGTTTGTTTCTAAACAAAAAGTGGCAAAGAGGCAGATGCAGCGCGACGATCCGCCTGATTGAAAGTCACCAAAACTTATGAGCATTTGAATCGTCAGAAGCGATTGCCAACCTTTTTCAGATAGATTAGAGGAGACTTGTTTGAAGATAATTCTTCACATATTAGCTGCTTCGCAAGACTTCCTAGATTTTCTTCGAAAGGAATCAAATTACTCTGCATGTTGATTTCGCAATGATATTTTGCCATAACTAAGATGAAGAAGTATAACTTTCAAATTGCGTTTAGTCATAGCAGAGGCTCCAAGAGCTGTTTGAGCATTGTCAATACAAAATAGAAGAGAAGTAGATTTACTTGGGAGAGTTAAGGCCCCACTGACAGATGGCAACGTGTAGTGTAGTTAGATGAGACAAACATGTTATTTAAATTATTATGTAAGGTACCTAAATAAACTATTATATTGGTTTATATATCATGCAATTGGTATAAGGAGGTCAAGGAATTGATCGGGAAGGATGGCGCATGCTCCACAGACAAGGGCCCTTAAATTTGTAATGATTAAATTGATAGTGGTATAATTAGTATATAATCAAATCTCTAATTAGATTTGTGTTTCCATTATAATTTGCTATTGTGTGTTTTTGTCCTTAACTTGTAAGTTAAATAAATCAATCAATTTTTACTTGGGATGGTTCAAGTCCCACTGTTCTAGCTCGGAGCACATCTTGGCCACCTCCTCGCGAGCTCGCAGGCAGAGCCGGGAGCCACGCCGCGGGGTGTGCCAGTTCTGAATGGCACCTGGAATTTGATTTGTAGTTTTAAGACAGAGATGAGAAAATTAGAATAGAAATCAAACCTATAAAACTAAAGATTTAAGTTTTTATTTATGAATAATCTTTGTGTTAGTAAACATATAGTTCTAGTTATGTCAAAAATAATAATTTATCATAAGAACAGTTTATTTTTTATCATGGGATGCGTTAAGACAACAACAACAAGTAACAAATGAAAAACTGTGGCCCAAGAAAATCATCAGCCACAGATGGCAAGTACTGTTTTTTTACTTAACTCATCTTTCATATTTACGTTTATAACTTAGGGATTATATGCCTGACAAAGAAACTAACATATTAAAACACGCAGGTTCATCATTTTCCAATAAAAGTTTAATTTAAAACTAACATATTGTCAAGTTTTATATAATCATTTTAAGAGCAAGTTAAACGACAAAATCCTGTGAAGTTTCCCATTAATTTATCGGCAAGGCAACAACTAGAATAGATTGTTGTTATTGGGCACTGTTCCTGTTTAAATCATGTTTGGAGTAAACACGCTCTCGAAATAGCTTCGTCTTTCAGAACTCTTCAACGTTGGTTCACGGAACTGATTATACGCACTATACAAGATTTGTATACGATTTTATAGTCCTAAATAGTCAATTTAAATGTATATAAACTTTATTACTTTTATTATTTAGGAATTATTATTCATGTGATAAACATTATTCAGAAGTAAAATACCTACTACTCTGGCTCTAAATTTTATCTAAAACTCCGTTAGTAGAACGAATAGTGGTCCACTTGCAAAATGATTCTTAAATGCATTTAGCGATAAAATTATTCTACTACAAAAGTTATGTTGTAAAAGCTGGCCTAATATTTTACACACGAATAAAAAAACTCAGTTTTCTTACATTCAGTGCTATAAAATCTAAAGCAGTACGTACGTCTGATGGGTCGCTATTTATCCGGCGCCCATCTCTACTGCGGGCCTAAGTTTGTAATTACACAGCACAGGCAATGACTTGCTAATTGATCGAATCGGTTCGTGACATCGACTCGAGAGAACTTGGAACAACTTGACTGGGATAACTCTAGTAGAGACGATTCGACTGGAACAACTCTACGAGACAAGTTAGGAAGTAGGAGCTAGTGCGGATGGTATCTCTAAATTTGCTAGTAATTGGAACTTCTGAGAAATGTGAATTGTTCAGCTTTATCATTAGGGTTGATTATAAGCGAATCTATACTAATATTATAAAGCTGAAGAGTTTGTTTGTTTGTTTGTTTGAACGCGCTAATCTCAGGAACTACTGGTGCGATTTAAAAAAATCGTTTTGTGTTGAATAGACCATTTATCGAGAAATGCTTTGAGCTATATTACATCACGCTGCAACTAATAGGAGCGAAGAAACAATGTAAAATGTGCAAAAAACGGGGAAAATTATTCATCTTTGAGGGCTTCCGTTGCATGCGCTGCGAAAACGGTTCAAGATATCAAAAAAATGTGTATGAAAGAATTATTTCTCTTGAAATAATCTAACAAAATGTCAGCAACAGTATATGTCTATGTTTTAAGGTTAACTCACTAGAACCGTTTTTATGGTAATAACTATTCCACGCGGACGAAGTCGCGGGCACCAGCTAGTTGGTAAATAATTATGGTTGAGCTTGTTATACCATGTCAACAGATATTTAGTGATTACCTACCTGTTAAGGTGAATTAAGGTATTAATCATTTTTAAACAACTCCAGATTCATATATGGCTTATCAACTGCCGTACAAGATGAGTTTGATGATGATTTACTGATACAAACTAATATGGTAACATTTACATTTCCTATAATTATTAGGTAGTTTACTAAAAGTTTAACAGTCGTTCTGGGCATCAAAATCTACACAAATTATTTTACTAACATATACAAATCAAATCAAATCAAATCAAATCAAATCAAAAGCTTTTTATTGAACTTAAATCTACCTATTTACAATATTTGTAGATTAAGACTAAAATAATAAAATATAACTAAAATAATATAAGTGCTACAATTTAATTATGAAGTGGTGCGTGCCTCTGAACTAAGCTATGCTTGTATCTCAGGGGCACCACTTCCCTATATATCACTTCCTAATATAATTGTGTGTTACATATGTATATGTATTATCTCTTTGATGAAATCCAACGAAATGCTCAGTAAGACGGCACAGCCATGTGTAAAAAGAAAGAAAGATGCAAGTAGTAGATGGAGTTATACAAGATAACAGTCACTTTAGTAAATACTTTGAAAGAGATTCTAAATATCCGGGTAGCTATGAATCAATCCGTTTTATCAACAAATAAATCAATCAATGGAAAACAACGGACACGGTAGCCGCCTATTTCCTTTCTGGAATGAAAATGGCACCCTCAGCTACCTTTTTAGTGACTGTCTAAATTTCAGTGGCCAAAGGGCAAGGCACGCATAAATAGTTTTGGGCATAAACTTAGAGTTACGACTGTTGACTCCCACTCTGGATCGTTTCTGGTGCAGCAACGCAGCTAGCTTGATGGGCACTTTTGCACCGGGAACGATTAAGGGCGGGCTATTTAGTTAATTTGACATGTTATTTTGATGTAAATAATTGTGTGACATTATATTAAATACAGACCTTAAATACAGACTCGGAAGCTGTTAAGATTAGTTTTTATTGAATAACAATGAAATGTTATAAACAACAATACTTGAATCAATGAACAAATTACGCGCTCTTGTTTGACGAAGGCATAATGGTTATGTTAGGCTCAATAATTCGGGACGTCAACCTTTTTTTTTACGTGGTTTGTGTTTGACTGCAGCATGCCTGATGTAAAGCATTGCTGCAGTCTAGGGTGTAACATAGTTACCTAGAAGATACCTATAAACTCTAGATTTGAAGACCCCTGGATTGTAGTTCGCAGGTTCGCAGGAAACACGGCTTCCGGCAAAGTGTTCCAAAGCTTTGTTGAACGTATATATTTATACCATTTCGTGTTTGTGCCAAACATATACAATACATTTTCATTTCGGCAAACTCGTCTCCTCGATTACTGGAATACGTTTAGATCCGACTACGAGTAGGTAAATAGAGTCAACACATATAATGACTAACTTTGTCCGATTCTACAGATCCAGCCAACATGGCGGAAGCTAAATTGCCAACCAAGTGTTATCACAACAGCTGTGGCCTCAATTAGTTTCTTGAATGGGTTCCTTAGGTAGGTATATAAAGTAAGGTGTCGTCACATTCATATTCTCATCAAACACGATGCTATAAAAAGATTTTTTCACGTTTTTAGTAACTAGTGCTTTTTTGAACTAGCTTAAAAATTTGCTAATAAATGTAATGTAGGTACTGTTTTTTTATATTTTGTATTCTTTCCCTGGCAACTCAATAAATAAAATTTTCAAGTTTTTTTACATGATATGGGCTCACGCTTGACTACGACTTGCCTGATGTTAAGCAACGTTGTAATCTTCGATCAAGCGCGCTTGCCTATCTTGCTTCTTTGTTTATTTAATTAAAAATATTTTATTCATCAAATTTGTTCAACGCTTATTATATATAACAATGTCATTGTCTTTGTAACGCGGACATTTGCCCGCTATACTATGCTATTAACGCCATCTACATATAACTGATGCTCGTGAGTCACTCACTAAAGCCCCAATTGTAAGTTTCAGTCCTCCAAATAAATCCGAGTCGCTTTCATCTTTACCCTTCAATAATACAGATCAATGATTACAAGCTGGCAGATGCGGAAACGAATGCATAAGTTCTCCTAAACTTTATTTCAAAAGCTCTGAAGCTGCCCCCATCTCAAGCGAAAGTTGGGCAAAACTTTACCACAACTTTTCTTATAACCGCCGCGAAAAAAGTACAATAAATAGAACTCATAGATTTTCATATCACGTCGAGGAATTCAAAAACTTTATCATTTCGCTTGCAATATTTTTTCAGAAAAATACAAATAATACACTACTATATCAAGCTCTAAAGATTTTTAAATACATCGTAGCAAAGCCTTATTAAGCATTTATCTCCTCTAACTCCACAGAGTGCTTAGCTTATTAAATTGATTGAGAAACCTTTTGCACGTTGTAAATTAATAAGTAAATAAAATTGGCTTTCAAGCCATTAAGAAATAAAAAACATCAGCACATGCATTTATAATACTAACATAGGATTGCTTGACTGCCGAACAACTGGTAATTTCCAGCTACATAATCCAACACAATCACTATCACCCACATTTCCCTGCATCCAATACCACAAAATGCCTCCAATAAATAGCTGCAAACAAAATTTCAGCCGCATCACGAGGCGGCAGTTTGTCGGCCCAGAAGATGGCGCTTGCATAATTTAGAGCCCATTACCCCATGCTCAACGAAATACCTCTGCCGGATGCACCCATTCAAGCACACCAAACATTTGAAAAAGAACCTTAAATGTTTCTAAAATAGAGTAGGTTTTCGTTCGGTAAGTGTTGGGAGTTAAAACGTTTTGTAAAATTCAACAGATGAGAGGCATAAGTGGCGAGCATTCCTGCAAAACGTTTCACGTTAGTACTCGTACTGAGGTACTGAATGTAGAGACTTTATTGAAGCAACTAATTTACAATGCTGCGGTAATTGCGAATTAAACTGGCAGGATTGACTGCACTGAGTGTTATTTAGGAGTGTTTTGATTTCCAAATATTTTAGATATTACTTCATAGATATATAATAGCAATTGTGTGGGCTAGGTACAAGATTAGATTAGCTTTCTTTCTTTAAAAACCCCTAAAACAACAAAATATACAGGCTTAACGTCTGGCTGTTGCGAGCCAAAAAATTAAGACTACGAAAGAAACTTTCTAAATTCGAATAAAAAAACTCATATAAAATAAGAAAGTCGATGTGTGGGTATACTTTGTATTGTATAACCACACGAGGTTAAAGTACTTCCAGTAACCAGCGCACCTGTTCCATGAAACCAAGCACAAGTTTAGCGCATTCTAAAGCTCAACCATTTCAATTGGAACACATTGGGAGGTAGTAAAACGGAAGTCGGATGTGGCGTCCGGGGCTGTGACCAACGACAGAATACTACCCGGTGGAATTCAGAGCTACCAACATAGTATAGTAAAGGACAAGCCAATAAATTAATAAATAAATTCTAAGTGTGTTTGGCTACAGGCTACTGTTTTTGTCACGAAACAATCACACGTAAAAATAAGTAAACGTGTTACACCTTATGCAGTCTAAGGTGTAAAAACATTATCTCAAAAATGATAAGTTAGCACAGATAAGGCTAGAGTGTAGCATTGCCACGCATTGCTTAAAATAAAGTAAGCTGATGTTAAACACAAAACTATACATAAATAAAAACCTATACTTAAAAAAATACTACAGAAGCTATCTTCCGACAACGCAAGTGCCAATCAAAGACGCTTAAATGAACATATTCTGATAAATGACAATCATATCTGCCAATCATAGTCATACTAACGTAGTTCCATGAAAACCGAAGAAGCTTCGTCGTTAGAATTGAATATAGTTCATAGCACTATCGGATGTCTTGTGTTAAATGAAACATGAATGCGGTTAGACCAGTCTATACACTGTGCTATGTCAATATTCAAAGCTACGTAGTCTAGCAGCCAGTGTGGTCAGAATATCCGTTATGACATCGTGAAAGTCTAGAATTTCAATAATGGCTTGTTGTGAGATAGGTTTTAGGTATTATTACGGAAGTGAGCCCCTTTATGATGAGCTTTTGAGCTCTAAATACGAATTCAAGTAATAGTGTTTTTGGGGTTAATATTAAATGAAGACATGCATATTCCAATTTTAAGTTATAAGGTCGCCATTTGTTGTACTAGTTTACGAGTGATAGTAATTTTACTGTAAATTGTTTTGTATTTTTATTTTGGTGTAGAATAAAGCTATATTGATTGATTGACGATATTGAGTAAACTATTATTTATTACATTAAAACAATATTTTACATTGACTGGCTTAGTTACTATGAGTACATGTAATTCTGTGCCATGACTGGGTCTATGAGCGATCGTTTCTGTACTCTTAATCCTGTCGCTCTTCATAAAGTCCTACACATTTTTTTTATAATATAAGTACAACGACTAGTGATCTCACCTGGTTTCTGCGGCGAGTGCGTGAAGTAGTCCCCGCTGCCGGACTCGCAGTACAGCGGCCGCATGCGGTTCATGAAACACTCGTCCACCATGCGACCTGGGACATACACAATAATTAATAATTATTGTGTAATTATTAGTTCAATTACCTTTGCATATGTATAAAGTGGTCGCGAAATTAATGGGCAAATCCAAGGACTTAGTATTTAAAAGCTAAACTAACCTCGCTGCAATGGGGTGAATAAAAGCAGCATATACATTATACATGTTGTGAGGGTCCCGAGTATATTAATCTTAAGCACACCCGTTCTCATTTTTACTGCTATTTTTTTAGACCTTGGGACTTCAAATAACTTCAGATCGAATGTACAGGATAACCATGGGCAACATCACAAGGAATATCGTTTTGGGAACCTAGTGGTCAAATGCCTGACTGTAATGTGAAAAAACAACTACAATATTTTGAAAAGCTTACATTTAACTACAGCCTGACTGTTTTCATAAATTTACTGTAGTCTAAACTGTAGCATGTTTAATGTAATATAATTACCTTTTCTCTCTATGATATCTATCGCCCCATGGTTGGCCAGCACATGGTCTCCTTGCTCCGTCACCAACGACTGACAACTTGACTTCTCCACTTCTGATACCACTTCCGCTTCTTTCGGTTTCTGTAAACAGAATATATGTATATAACTCAAATATAATTATCAAATTACCTAGGATCAGATGAAGTTGCGATAAACTGTTTATTTATAAGTATCCTAACCTATATCACAAGCATACTTAGTAATGCGAGTAGGTAATAGAAGTAAACGTGTGCAAAACACAGCTAAGTATATTTATTGCTCCTCATATAGAAGCGGGAGTTTGTTAATTTATTTGTTCCATTTTCACGCTTTAACAAAGTAATCGTCGTTATTCGCACTATGGGGATGGTTTAAGGTTCCAATCAAACTGAAGTAGGCTACTTTTTACCCCAAAACAACGTAAGCGTATACACAGGCAATCACTAGTTGTTTGCTATTATTTTATTAATACCAACCTCTGGTAGCACCTTCAACTCTTGCAACTTCTTGCTCCCTTCCACCAGCTTCCAGAAGTCGGCGCACTTCCTCCTGAGAAACTCAGTGTCATCCACCCCCGGGATGGTGGTGAAGTCGACCCTCAGGTGCTGGGAGCTGAAGGGCTCCCCGCACTCCGTGTCCGGGAATATGCTGAAGCAGTCTGGACTCTTCTCCCGCTGCATGGAAAACTGTTCTAAGGATCCAACCACTGGAATTAAATACAATGTTTGAATGTAAATACTACTTCATGTATGTATTATATGCTGGTGAAAAAACTTCCAAGTTAGTTGAAGGAGATTACAAACGTAAATGTTTTCAAATATAAATTATAGAGATTGTTAATTGACAAAGTGTACTACACGATTGTCGAATTTCTTAAGGACACAATGCAATATACTGACATTTAATTCAAACAGATATAATTCAATCAGGTATTATTAATATTGTAACTTTAATTTTATTTTTACCGACTATTTATTAATTTTTAATTAATACATGCATGTGTGATCTACCCTCAAATTTATAATGTCATTTATGTTTATATGTTTATTTTTTAAATCTAGTTTACACAGATAATTTTTGCATACCTTAGCAGGTTTAAACGTGGCGCGCCTAATATTAATTTATTATGTATATAACATCTATTTTGATACCTATGTTTTGCACAAATAAATAAATAAATTGAAATTGATGTTTACATATAAAACATTACGATACAATTCTCATAAAGTCACGATGTTACTGCAGTGCGGTGTGACACACTAGGCATGAACAGATTAAAAACAAACAACCCAAAAAAGTCATGTTTTTGAATGATGAGTTGCTTCAAATATTGTGAAGCCGCGAGACGTTCGTGTCTGTTGATTTAAGTATTTTATACACATATTATCATAGAGACATTACTACTACGTAATATAGTTCAATGCATACTATAGACAACCCAGAATAAAAATACAACTACCGTCAATATCGCTTGATTTTTTTATCTCTGCACATTCAACCTTTGCTTCAGCTGGGGAAGTTGGTACTTCTGCATGATCCTCTACACTCTTGGCTGTGCTGATCAGAGTATCTTCATCTGAAGATGTAACATTAGTGGAAGCGTATGTGTACGAGATGTATGATGGATCTCCACATTCACTGTCGTCCACGTGGTCGAACCCGGGCGTTATTATGTGAGCCATTGTAGTTATAATATTGAAATAGCGAGACTGAAAAGTATTATGTTTTAAGATATTTTCCACAATAATTGGCAAACCAATGAGACAATGACTGTTAATCAAAGAAGAAAATAGTGAAAGAAAAAGACATGAAAAAAAAACTTTGATAGTTTGCGGCAAAGAGTTCCTTACTTATTAGTTTCTCATCGATGGTTCATGTTTACATTCTACCTTTTTACGTTTGACACTGACATGAATTTGTCAGACGAAACTTAAAAGTGACATCTGCAAAACGCAAAAACCTCGCAAATATTTAATTTGAAGAATAATTGTACACTTATTCCTAAGAATTAATTACATTCCTTACAAAAATAATTGGAGATATAACGATATCTCCAAAACATTACAAAGTTTCACCACTTGTGAATTTGTCCCCTTCCAACCTAGAATCATTTAAACAATGAACGAGCACGTCTCAGTTCTGAAGGACAGTACATCTTGCGAAGGTAGTATCTCTCCCTGGTGGGACGAATCTGTGTTCGGGGACTGGTGCTGTGGGGAGCCCCTCGCCAGGCAGCACCTGGTGGTGGACTTCACGCCCCTGGAGGAGCAGGACACGGAGTATGTGCAGCAGAAGTGCTGTGACTTCTGGAGACTGGTGGCTAACAGTCCGGAGCTGCAAGGGTTCAAGTCGTTGCCGGTATAACGAGCTTAAAATAATCTTAATATATATAAATCTCGAGTCACAATGTTTGTCCTCAATGGACTCCTAAACCACTTAACCGATTATAATAAAATTCGCACACCATGTGCAGTTCGATCCAACTCAAGAGATAGGATAGTTTAAATCTCAAATTATAGTCGCAATTTTAATTTATTGCTAATTATAAAATTAAAAATTTAATTATCATTGCAAATATGACGCCGGGGATGGTTCCTTTATTTAGATACATGTTTTAAGTATGTGAAAGGGATATATCACTAGTCTTATAGGCTTTCATCATTCACGTGATACCGAATCACATCACATCCAATCCAAGTAAGAAGTAGACATATGCACACGCAATTACATGTTTTGTAAAATAAACGTGAATGAAACTCTGGAGAAATATGTAGTGTTTTTCCGCTTCGACTGCTCCTTAACCGACTTCAAACAACATACTTGTTCGTTTTTAAGTGTGTTCTGCAACTTAACGTCTGATTCAATATCTTATAAACGTGAATTATTAAAAATCATAAACCGATATTTTTTTCACAGGAATCAAACTTTTTAGGTGAAGATGGTCTTACCTTGAAATCTGGTACATTCACTTCAAAGACAGAGCGAGAGAAGACAGCGATGTCTTTGCTGGACATTGCTGAAGACAGAGGTAAATAGGATTTTGATCATTTCTATCCTTAACAATTCGATGTTGTTTTCTATATTAGTTGCTATGTCGGAAGTCATATGATTCGTTGTGACAAAATTGTATCTGACCTTATTTATAGCCAAGTTTTTGACTCTCCACAACCAGAAGAAATACCTCACTCCTACATATAATGTTGACCACTATCCTAATCCTTAACTACGACCATAAAACTTGGTCATATTGCAAAATACAAATTCCGCACAAAAATGACATCCTAATTTCGAACTTTTCCACCGACACCCTTGTTTTTATCGAACCCGTCTGGCGCGTCAAGTGCTCGCAGACCTCTCTAAGCAACGACATCATAAAACATAAAACTCATAGTGAAAAAAATGCATAAGTATATAATTATGAGAATATAACACCTACATAGTAATGAAGAAGAAAGCAAGAGTCTAGTGAAATGGCGATTTATCACATTGCACAGTCAAAGGTCGCTAATGTCACGCACATCTGATAGGTCCGTCGCCGTTGAAACGTAATATGATTGATGGTCGATGCACTTAGTACGCATAGGTTGACGTTTTTTAATTTCCTAAAGAGGATAGACAGTTATCTATGTTGCAGTAACATTGTCTGCGTCCCTAATTCCAACCACCGTATACCGAGAAGCAGCAACCCACGCAAAATCTGTGTTATGATTTTTAATACATTTTTTACGAACCCAGGGAATTATTCAGTGGAAAGGTCAATTATCGCGTGGGCTTTGACTAGATTAGTAATTTAACTATGATTGGAACGATATTGCCACTGAAAGAACGCTGAAATACTCTTGTAGCCACTTTATTACTTGAAAGTCTTCAGTCGATCGCCGCGGGCTTCAGGCGTCGCCGACTGTTTGATGTTCTATTTTCAAATTTTATATCTGTGGCTTCATTTTCTTGACTGCGACGATTGGAAGGTCTGGGAGTGCAGTGGCTTTTGTATGTATTTATTAATCTGACCGCGGGTGGTAACTAAGCATGTCGTCAAGTTCGTAAGACCGACCTGAGTAATTTATTTAAAAGTTCGTTTTAGTTTATGGAACAAAATTACAGATAACGGCTACGCCAAGGCTGCGAGATTGTTTCTAAATGTGACATCTACTATAATAGCGCTGGTTGAAAAGTTGGTGACAACTTTATTAAGCTTTACAATAAACAGTACATGTACTCGTATATGGTGAGAGCCATGGGTTCGTCCGGGACAAAGTAAAATAAACTTGTTTACAAAATGGCCGCTTTCTATGTGTTTATTCCCAGGCATGGTACAGGGTGCGTTTGAGACGTTCCAGCCAGTCTCCTGCTCAGGCATCTCACGCGAGTACCACGAGAACGAACCTACTGGAGAGGATGCTAAGGCCAGGGCTGATGAACTCAGGAAACAACGTGGTCCGTTCAGTTACTATTTCTTCTTGTAGTAGGTAGCTTCCCACATGATTGATTAATTGGGTGTTCTCTTGGGTAAATACAACGTCATTGAAATCTTCGGATATCATGGTCCTTAAACATAAACAGTAAGTTTCCTAACGATGTTTTCCTTAAACGTTGCAACTGCAAATCTTCACATAACTTGAAAATGAAGTCATTGTTGTAGTGCTGGGATCGAACCTGACGAATTAATGACACTGACGATCTGATCTGACTGATCCCCGAGCCTCAGTAGGCTTTGTACTAGATTAATGTAAGTGCGTTTGGTCTAGTTTGCAAGTGCTGCGTGAAGACGTGTCCTCGCAAGAAGCCGCGTGCGGTGCACTACTCCCTGCCGGAGATCAAGCGACTCAACAACACGCTGGCGGACTGGGGACACGCACATCCCAAGTAAGGATACTATATGACATTAATAGTGCTTTATCAAGAGGGGCTTTTTTGCGTAAAGAAAATGCTTTTACTGATCTCCATACTCTTCCCAGGAGGGCAGCGGGAAATGATGAGTTCGGTAGCTAATTAAATTCCACTACGGACTAAAACCTACTAACGTCAACCTTTTTCCAAGCATTCTCACTGTAGTAATATTTAGTTTTCAGCATATAGCAATATTGCTTATGGTGCTGATACACAAGGGCGATTGCTAGTATTGCAACTAATGCATAACCTTTTAAGGGTAGCATTTACATAAAATATATCATCTTTTGTTTGGAAATTCGTCATTCGTTTGTACTGGCATATAATTAATCCTACCTTCATTTAAATTTGCAAAATACAAATAGATTAATTAACTGATTCACTCTGTTGATATTGCTTTTAGCAATAAGGCCGCCACTTGTGGCACTAGAGTAGTTTATGTAAATATATTTTTTTTTAATTTTGTTTTACATGTGTGTGACACAATGAAGAATTATATTATCTATATATCTGTTCCCCACGCACTATAATCCAGCGATCTTCAAAGCGAGAGTGAATCGGTTCTTATCGGGTAAGCACGTTCCATCTTAGGCCATAGCTTTTGCTTGCTTTCAGGTAAACTATGGCCAAGTTCAAACCCGTTCAAGTTTAAAAAAAGGAAGTCTAAACTATTACTTTCTACTATTATTATTTGACATAAGTGTTTTCTTAAAATAATAATAATGTGTCGTTTTTACCAGGTCCATGGATCCACCAGGCCGCACTCCAATACTATCTCACAGCTTGATGCAAAGAAATTGCATACAATAGAAACTAGATATAAAACTGTTTGTATTTTATTTATACTTACTTATTTTCTTAGCATTATTGATTACCTACTTATTCGCTTGTACTACTACTATTAACATTTAGTTTGTATTTTTCGTAGTTTTAATAATTTTATAATTAACTTATCATGTATGTAATTAAACTATTTATATTCCTAATTAATAAACTTATTGTTAATATTAACTGTTGCGTTCAGTTTTGATTTTTTTTAGATAGATATATCTTCTGAAAATAATTACTAATTTCTATCTTTCCGTATCATTCGTTTGTTGGTTTTGGCGTGAAAGAACAAGCAGTCAATGGTTTTTATAGCCATTTAGGAGATCGAATTAATCTAGTCTATAATTTTGTTTTCTAGATTCTAGCTGGTTATGTGTAACTAGCTGTGCGCGCGACTTCGTCCGCGTGGATTAGTTATTTTGGGCATCGTATTTACTTTTGCGAACTACCTCTTCAGCTTTATAAATACCTTTTACCCACGACTTCAACCGTTATCGCAGCGCACGCAACGGAAGCCCTCAAAGATGAATAATTTCCCCCGTTTTTTCCACATTATTAGTTGCAGCGTGATGTAATATAGCCTAAAGCCTTCCTCGATATATGGTCTATACAACACAAAAATAATTTTTCAATTCGCACCAGTAGTTCCAGAGATTAGCGCGTTCAAACAAACAAACTCTTCAGCTTTATAATATTAAGTAGTATAGATTATGAAATAATATAATAATAAAGGGTCAGCTAACATCCAGCACAAAATTTAGTTCCATAGATATATACAACAAAGCTTAGTACAACTTACTGTTAGCAAAGATGCATATAGGAGTGTGTGTGTACCTATGTGTGTGTGAGAGAGGTTGAATTAAATTTGCACCGCCATTACCTAACGAACCCCGCTCTTGTTGTGTGATGCAACTTGTGCTGAACGAGGTACAGGCGACTAGCGGGGAAGACAATTAATGTGTAAGATATCATCGATTTTTAACCGTGATATTGGTTCTGATACAATATATAACTTCAACATGACCATTTAAGAAAACAACTATCCTGTAAAATTAATTTAGCGTGGTAGTTATTTTATAATATAGTACATTGTGCGTGCGTGGTGAATGCCCAGGTCCTTCCAATAAAGTCTCTTATTTCCTTTCATGTGATCATAAATATCACAAAAGTTGACACCATGTCAGCTACATCACGATGTTTTCATTCACCGCTAACCTAATGCAAATCTACACATAACTTTAAATTAAAGTCATTGATTGATAGGCTTGGATCAAACCAAGATGCATCAGATTGTAAAACAGACCTTACCGAGCTAAACTCTCTTTTTGAGAGAAAATTAGTAGATGAGCAAAAATCTAATTAATCTTAATCAAGGCACCGAACTTAAAATAAAACAGATTTTCGCTGCGTCGCACTTGCCGCGTACTTCTAGGGAGGCCGGTTCAGCAGCTGCACACGCAGAAAACCTTAAAAGGCGGAAATATGTATGCCTCGGCGAGGGATACATATTTCAGCCTTTTGGGGTAGAAACTTTGGGGCCTTGGGGTCCCAACGCACAGCGTTTATGTAAAGACCTGTCGAAGCGGCTGGTTAACAGAACAAATGATCCGAGAGAGGGAGCTTACCTCGGTCAACGCATAAGTTTGGCAATCAGCGAGGTAACGCCGCCAGCATTTTAGGCACCTTGCCCGCAGATTCCGACTTGAGTTTAGTATATTATTTGTAAGGTTGTATATATTCTAGTTTATATAGTTGTTAATTTATAGTGTTTTTAAGTTTATTATAAGGTTTAGTTTTTAATTAGTTACGATTATTTCTCTATGTCTTTTATAAGTTGTTTTGAATAAAAGTATTTCTGATTTTACAAACAATACAAACGTTTTCCCACACGCTCTTCTGCAAGAAAATGCACTATTAGGGCAAAACATCTAGTCAATCTTAATCAAGGTACACTGAATCTTATAACTTGCCCCAAGGATACCAACAGTCAATTAGCCACTTTCCAAAACGTATCTACATAAAAGTTACCCACAAGTTCGTTACTGCGCCCGTATCATAATTTCAAACGGAAATTTTCCCCTTCTAAGTAATTAAGGTGCTCTTTGGCTTATACTTTGATTATTATGATAAAATGTACTGCGTTTCATATCCACTTACCAAATTATGAAGCAATTTGTGGCTGTGTTTATGTAGGCTTTGATATATGTGTAAGTAAATACGAACTTGATTTATTCTGAGACAAAGTTCTAAGTTTATTCAGGCTTCCGAAATAATTAAATGTGAGTAATAACATCTTTCATAGTACTTCATAGTAGTATTAACGTTACGTTTTTTGCATTTTTAATATCGCAGCACGAGTACATTTGGGCTTATATTATTTCCAAGGATCGTAGAACGAAACATGCAGTTTTGCCATAGTTACCTACCAGTAACCTTACCTGTAGGTAGCACAACAAACATAGTTTGTACTAAAGTTAGTAAGTTCATGTTATTTTTCGTGGTAGTGCACCTAAAAAAAACATTGAAAGTCGGATAAAAATAAAGTCGGAAAACGTACAAATACTCGTAAGCTCTTTTTTCGTGAAATGTAGCTTGTTGCTCGCGGGCCGAGCTACACGTAGCCAATAAATAACTTAGCAAGCAAGTAACGTTATAGGAATATTCCGATTTTATTTTTTATGGCAGTCCTAAGAGCGTTGCTATTATTTTTAACGTTGGAACTTTCATTAAAACGTTATGCTCCACAGCGCGAGTTTCAACGTGTTTTTAATGAACTAGCGATTATAAAATTCAGCTGCCGGGAACATTATCTTAGAGATTAATAAATACCATTCAAATTGTGTTTAACTAGGTTACAATAATGAATTTAAAAAAAAAACAAGGTAAAATCTAAACATACCTACCTACTTAAAATATAAAATCACTTAGAAAACTAGTTTAGAATTTACTTATAATTCTATAAATATGTATTTTCTATATATTATAACTTCTATAAAATGGCTGACTTGGCAGGTTCTGCAGGCAATAACTGTTATCTAATTACGTTTTATATTAAATTACAATAATACTTTATAAATCTTGTCTGCGAAATCTTGTGAATGTGTGTATTTCTTCTTTAGCCTCAAAGTAACAGATTTAATTTTGTAAGAAATGAGGTTTGAAGATTAATTTGACCTGTACACAGGAACTACTTTTAATCCTAGATTAGAACACAAAAACACAAATATAAATGCAGGAAGACGCTTGTTTCTTATAGTTACGAACTTTTTGCTTTGCGAAGGCAAGTGTCTGTCAGTGAATTATAATGAGTCAATGTCAGTCAAAAATCTTAACCAAAGTGATTTTCAAAAAACTAAATATGACAAAAAACTTAAATTCTTCCCGCCAAGTGCTTTGATACCGAAAAAAGAAATAGCTAATAATACACTTACGATCCGAAGCTATAACAGTTAGTAATAATTGTGCACTTATAACACATTTTACCTGACCAGTTTGATATATGTAACTAAACTATAAAAGTATGAACAAATCCTCACAAAAATGTAAAAAGTACTCGCACCCTCTGAAACTGCCTAAACATGAGAGGGACCCCAATATAACAGCGAAACTATGCCAGTTAGTAATTCCGTCTTATGCTTTCTCTTACTTTTGCTGTTAACCACAAATACATACCTATCTATATTATATAAGGTTATTGGCAAATAACACATGTATACCCTTTTAAGGGTGTATGTCAGTATATTAAAAGCAATTTTATTCTACTACATAGTTATCGGAATTCGAAAAATACTTTTTATACATCTTCATAGGATGATGAATTTTTAGCATACCTAGAACAACTGTTGTTTTCGCCAATATCCAAAAGCCGTAAGACAAAAACTGTTGATTGAAACGTGAAACAAGTTTAAAAAAATGTGTTTATTATTGTAGATGTCGTCCAGTGTGCAAGAGTCGCAGACGGGAGTGGAAGGGACAGGTCCAGAACACATCAGCGGAACTGCTCATTGAGAGGAAACCACCAACTGACTGCTACAGGCGCTGGCCTTCGGTACATACATAACTACTATAATATATGTTTCATATGAAAACGGTCCTCATTCATATCATCATAGAGGATCCTGCGTGTTGTACCCGTCGTGACTGTCGCTAACATTGCGCTCGATACAAGACTGTATCCAACAGCTGATAGATACAGTCTGATAATGATGACTCTGATCAATAATTTGTATTGTTTTATTTGTTATACATACATATGTACGTGTGTGTACCGGTCCCATAATACCTTAGAATACCGCTTGTAGTTAATCGTACTAAAGTTATTTACATCGTTAATAAATGCCATTTTTTTCTGAATACTAAAAAATATTCATTTCAGAAAGTTTGTCCCAACGGCCCGTGCCCGCTCATAGGCCGTACCAAGTACATCACGGTAACAGAGCGGCGCACCATCCGCGAGAAGAGTGCTATGAGGATCTGTGAGGCGCCCGTGGACGACCTGGTGGACACCCCCTACCTGCACCTCGCCGAGCTGGCCAGGACACTTGGTGAGATCTCCTCTTCTCTCTTCTTTCTTAGCCATTAGTTGTCTATTTCTGAACATAGGCCTCTCCTATTTATTTTCATGCCTCGACTTGTTGATATATCATAACAAAGCAGAAGACTGTCTAATATTTTTGTCACATTGCTCTAAAAGATGGCGCTGGGCTAGAAAAACTGATGATGGCAAAAAGTTCGAAAGCAATCGATTTCGAGGCCGCAACCCGTTTGTCATATCGCATTCGCATCGTGACACTACAGTCCATAGTATCTAGAAGAAGGTGCAAGGAGGTGGCGGTCAGGATCCTCACACATCAAGGATGACGATTTATAAACATTAGCCTATAATGTATATATTTCTACACGTGCTACGTGAAGTACACTAAGTTCTTTTGTTCTTACTAATTCCTGAATTTGGAACATAACAATGTCTAAAATAGTTGAAGTCAATCGTGTCTGTCTACATGTTATAAATTTTCCTTTGTATCCAGGGGCTGTGGACCAAATCCGCGCACGGTGTACGTTCTGCACGTGCGGCACGTGTTGTGCGTGCAACAAGTACACGTACGCACCGCAAGACGCTGAGCGCGCTGCACGTCGGCGTGATGACATGCGATCCTTCGATAAACGAGTCAAAACGGAATGTAGCAAGAAGATAATGTACGATCTGTAGAAACGAATAAATTTTGGATGCATTTTATTTATTTTTCGGATGCAAATATTCATTACTTGCGGCTTTTTGCGTCAGCGTATTAATTTACCACCCCGTGCAGCAAGTGTACGGAGCAACCCACTCCATACTAAATATGCATTTTATTTTTTATGAAAAAAATACCTATTGATTTTTATATCTTTTGCTGAAATATAATTCTAACATTGATTACCTAAGTACATATATTATTTTCTTGCCTACCATCGAAGCTCATCAGGTTTAAAAATATCCTATACAACGTTTGAGCGGCTGAACTGAATTAGATTAAATTTGGTATGGACGTAGTTTAAACCGATGTAATATTTTGAAATATGCTTGGCAATAAGTTATCATGTCGGATAGTCTAACTCATATTCGTTGCCCAAATGTAGGTAAGCCTACGCGTAGTACGAAAAATCTACTGACACTAAACTTTACAAACATACATTACGTAATAACCTTCATGATATGCACAGTTATAAACATAGGAATATCACAATTCTATCGCTTGTCACTGTCAACCTGACGGCCACAATTTCCCGTCATTTTGTTTTATTTACGCGGTTTTTATAGCACGTTATGTACATTTATACATTTACAGCAATGCCGCATTGATGTTCACCGTCAGCTGCTACACCTTCCATCCATTCATCCAGCGGTTTGTGCGCATCTATCGACAGGTCCAGGTACAATATAAGAACAGACAAATTTTCCAGTAGTAAAAATAAAAAGGCATGGGCACTTTATGTTGCTACTGAAAACAATGGAAGAGTCATAGATCGAATTTAGTTCACTAACGGGGTGGTGAACACATTAGTAGGTACAGATTTAACAAAAATTATAATAAATAAATAATCACAATACTAAGAACAGACTCCACAGCATGGAAGACTGATTGCAACTATGAAATGTTTCGAAATATTGGTATTTCTTAGTTAATGTCTGAGCACAAATTCGTGTATATTGTTTATGTATACCGAAAACCTAAACCTAAAGACGTACATGTAGTTGCGATTTCACTGTATCTGTTGATCCTCTCAGCCAATTAATGTAATTTGACTTGCCCTGTACGGTGCAATACAGTAAGGTTAAATATTATGATATATACCACATCCCCAATTGTATGGGGTGGACTTAGAAGATTCGTCGACGGCCGATGATTGAAGTGATGTCTCCCCCCAGGTGATATCAGACTGGCTGGCGTGGATGCTGGCGGTGTCGTGCTGTCGCTGCCCGGACGTCTACCCCATGTCTGAAGCCACGTCCACCACACACTCGGATGAAGTCGTGGTAAATATTCAGCTTAAAAATTACAAGGTGTCACTGACGTCTTAAAAGCCGCTGTAGTCAAAATACGAACTCTATTTGTACCTAATAACCGACGGTATTGTTTATGCGTACTTAGGTACATAACATACATGTCTATTACCACATTCTCAGTTTATCATGTCACAAAGTTGATAGCTGAAATCGAAGGTGAAATGTTGACGAATCGTAAAAAGGGATCTAGCAATTAAACCCTTTCCATAAAGGTTTGCTTCGAAACAAATCTCATTCAGATCAGGTTGACCAATTAGTTCTTTCGTCCCGTGTTTCTCTTGCAGGAGCGCAAGCCAGCCGTAGACCCGGAGCGCGCGGGCAGCGGCGAGCCTCTCCGCCCGCAGTCAGTCACCATCGACTTCACGCCCACGCCCCGGGACACCACCGAGACTGCTGTGCGCTGCAACCAGTTCTGGGATATGGTACACAGCCACACCGAGCTCGAGCACATCAAGGTGCATGCTGTAAGAACATGATTTAGACAACTACTTAATATGGTAGAGTAAAGAAGTTCAATTTTAGTAGGTATTTGTGGAGCTCGTGTCAGGTAGGTACGCCAAGTGGGCTTACAAACATACCTACTGAACTACTAATGGTAAGACAAGCTTATTTTTAAAACTAATACGGGTTTGCGCTTGACCCTAGTTTGCCTGATGGTAAGCAAAGCTCCACTGATAAATGTTTAGCTGTGTTTGGTTCATATATGCACATTGCACATGCTTGGCGAAATAGTCTAGCGACTGTTCACATTACATGATCCCTCATCTCTAGTGGACATTTAAAGATTTACCCATGCTGTATCCCACGATGGACACCCTGAAAGACAATAAATAATTATTGTAACATACTGTTTTATTGTCCCAGGAGAAGTCCCCATACGCAGACGTGGAGGAATGCGCTCCTGTACACAAGAAGTCGAGCACTCGCCGCGTCAACAAGAACACTTTGCCAGCTCTCAAACACACTGCTGTGAGCCAGCACAAGGGGCATACTAACCAACATTACGTATAAAAGATAATAATGTTTTTTAAGTACGCTATTTCCCAATAAATAAATTACTCTTTCAGAAAAGCTAATAATGATAAATGATGGAAGTTCTCAGATTGTATTCAACATCGTTTTTTAAAGTTGTTTTCCCTTTTTTTTGAGAAAGGATATGAAATCGTTTCTATAAGGTATGCGAGAGTATGGTAAGTACATCTTATACAACGTATAATCGATGGATGAAATTTTATTACTAACTTACATGTAATTTTTAGTTTAATTTTGTTTGTATTTAGTTTAAATGTGACAGTTATATGCTTCTACAATTACGTAAATTTTTATTAATATATTATGTTCATTTGTTTTCATTATTATATGTACAAGATTTTGTGTGCAATATAGCAAAACTGATAATATAACTTGACTGAGTTTACATTATGAATTACATTAGCGGCGTCGCGGTCGGGTTTTCCCTCGGCTCCAGCCGATACCTAATTATCGACAGGAACATGACGCGGGAAATCTTATTTTGGAGGCGCGTCCGTTGGCGCCACCTTCGCAAAAATCATATTTGTGCACAAGACGTCGTTGCCAGCGGACGTATCCATGATTGAATTTATACTATTTGTGGTTAGGAAATTGCCATAACCAGTGAACACATTTCTATCAAGCCAATAAGGAGCTTATTTGTTGTAGTGTAGTTGTTGTTATTATGTACCAATTTCTTCCTGATTTAATATACAATAGCAATAGCTATGTAACAAGTAAAGGGTTTTCTAGGTAAGTAACTAAGTTATAAGTAAGTTAGGATGGCAAGTGAAAGTTAGAAACTACCAGCAGGTGCCACAGACCTACGCTCTTACCTATTTATGCCTAAATATTCAAGGGCCCAGAAACCTTTATCAATATTTTATCAAGCCACAAGATTTACTGGCAAAGTTCCGTCCGCAGGCTCTATGCCGATCCCAGCGCTTAAACCTCACCTACACTTAGCGCAAGATTAAAATCTACTTTTAAAAAGGCATTACTCATTCCTTGAATTCTTTAGAAAGTGTACCCGCCCTCGAAGAAAAAGGGTCGGCCAAAGAGCTAGGATTTATCAAGTCCGGGTTACAAAAAGGACAGATCTTGCGTTCCTCAAGTTCTTTGTAAATAAATTAACTTTGAATCGCTTTAATCACCCCCGATCTGAAGTGGCTAATTTCGAGCAAAAATACTGAGGCCGATAAAAGATGAAGTATTTTTAGGAGGTGTCAGGTCAAGGACATTATAGGGACGTTTTTATTAGTTGGGGTGGAATAAAACGAACTGATTGGCAATACCTTTGAATAATTCTCCATTTTAATTTGAGAAAAGCTTCGAGACTTAAATAGAAATCCAATATAAGGCAGGTAGCGGATAAATGGTAGATAGATTTATTTTTCCGGGGCTTGAGCCAAGTTGGATATATGCCAACTAATGACTTCCTTGAATAGCTCGCTTATCCATCCTTTTTCCAATATCAATACCAACTCTTATAAATTAGCATGTACGTGTACTTCCAGTCGATTGGGTCACACGTTGCCAAGTTTGTTATAAACTTCCAAGAATAAGACGTGAATCTATATCTCGTGTTACCGAAGTTATCTCGTTAAATAATTCTGTATATAGATCCATTTTTGGATTCAATCTCAGTTTAGTAGATTGTAAATAAAACTCAAAACCCCGAACATATTTCTCACATATCTAATATCTAAAAACATATAATTAAAATGAATGGTGTATCGTCACCTTTTACTTTTCAAATGGCCAGGTGTATACAAAGTGTTTGTATATTTTATCCAAAAACATGGAAAACAGAGAGTGATTAAATATGAAGGCTTCATTATCCCTACACTAATTACAACAGTCCGGTGACAAAAGCATGAAACACAAACCAAGCCATCCAAAGGGAACTTCTAAACAAGGCCTCACAGGGTCAAACTAAGTAGAGGGCTAATCACAGTCAGGGCACAGCGCCCACTTAAAATATTTGAGTCGTATTTCCTTATAGACAGAGTGTCATGACTTCCCACAGAAAGAATTCGTTAGGGGATTTCTCTTGTGCAGATACATCGTGGTGGACGCCCAGGTCCATCCACGGGGTTTATATACCTACGTCAAAACTCAAAAAAACAGTAACTGAGTGAAGACTGCACGTAAAATTAAAGCTTGGACTCGTCAGACCATGTCGGAGGCCCTTACCATTGACCAAGAAACTTGATACCGCTGCACTATATAACTGAGTTACTCTAAAGCTCTGATAATTCTAAGCTATAGGTACATACATCCAAATCGTAAAAAATATAAACGGCTTTAAAGCGGCAATAAATTAAGCCCAGGATTTATACATGGACTTCTTGACGCTAGGGTGCGCGTCACTAGTATTACATCACAATAACAATCTATGTAATTTATGTAAGTTTTTATCTATTATTGTTTTACAATTTTGTCAAGTACTTGAAACTCCCTGAATCCGTGGTTGTGACATCGCATTGTCCTGATACACCGTAATGGTCACACAAAGGAAACCCATTATAACACTCATTAAATTTTGTTTATGACGCATATTTTGTCAGATGCCAAGCTTTTGTGCTCAAATTAATTGCGATGTATCAGATTTGCACTAGTCACATGGAACACAAAAGCTTACAATTAGTAATTTACCTATTATATAGCTATTTCAAATTCCTAGTTCTCGTTCACATGATTTACAAAAATAGATTTTCATATCATCTTAATTTATTGCTTTTTGTAACTTTTTAGTGGTCGTTTTTGTAAATAATAATTACCCAGCAAGTAATGAATAAAATAAAATCTAAGATTCAATAATTTTGTAGAACTATTTATTTAAAAATGCGTTCTTTCTCACTAATATCTAAGTCTGAAGTGGTAGACGTATCAGAACTCTCTAGTACAGGCCTCAGGTTGATATCGCTTCCATCGTCTATCATCCTATATCTCTTCTTCCACCTGACTTCTCTCCCTATCCTCTCACATATATCCACCACACTATCCCTGAGTTCCAGAGGTAAATCTGATACAATCACTTCCTTCAAAAGCTTATTTTTCACTTCTTTGTTCACACTAACAGGTTCATCTTCAGGCTCTTCGTAGTCTTGTGACATTTTGTATTTGAAATCTTCCACTCGTTTTTGCAACCGTCCACTTTCCCATTCATTGTACAATGTAAAAGCCATGTTAGTACAAAATACAAATAGAATGACCACAACGCTTACACTAAAGATTGCTGAAAATATTGCCCTCACCGCATCACTGCAGGACTTTTTAAAATCAACAGTATAGCCTTTTACAGGATTTAGTTTCCCAGTCATCAAATCTTTTAGAAACTGCACGTTTTGTGATACTGAGGAACAATTTGGTTTGTACACCACTAAGCTGACATCATTATTATCTTGTACTTGGTCTGGTTTAATAATAGTTCCTAGGCCGGAGTTTATAGCATATATATCTACAACGCTCAAGGAGTGATCTAAATCTTTACACGTGTTACTGTAAGGCTCGTAAACTATATCAGGTAAAAGTTTGAAAGGACTGGCAACGCATTTGACTGCTTCTACGCATCTATGTTTTTGTGGATGATAAAATGGTTTCAAACCCACGTATTTCATATCACAGTTTACAGGCTTGCAATCATTTAAGGGATCTTCGTCAGCAGACTTACATTTTGAAGTCCTTTGATGCTTAATGTTTCGGAAAAGATATTTGGTTTCTTTTGTACATAAGTGAGTATTAAAAGGCACTCGTATTTCTTCAGTTCTACTCGAATTCAAACCACATTTCTGGGTGATATCAAAATTGCAATAGCCTTGGTGGTTGAGCTGAAACATGGTTACATAGAAAAATAAGAACGTCTTCCTATCTTTAGGTCTTAGTAGAGCATCATGTTGTCCTATTAATTTCATTGCATCACAGTCTACATCTTCTCCTTCAAATAAACAGCATTTATTAGCTAACACACGTAGAAAACAGGATTCTAATCTGTCTTCATTTTCAAGGTCCAAGAAGAATTGTATAGCTATGGAATGTGCTTCTAGAGGTAATACGCCTGTTTCTAGAACTTTTATAGGATTACAAACAATGTTTACTCGCATTGAAAAGAGCTGCAGAGTAATAAAATATAAAACAATTCTATAGCGCAGCATCTTCAAATACAAATCATAAACTAATGTGACATACAGAAAAATCAGTGTCATAATTTTAAAAACAGTTCTGTAACAAAATAAACAAGTTGAGTCAACACTATAGGGGTGCTGGGCTGAAGATTTATTTCCCATTTTATTATTCTGCTAACTGTTATTAGTGCGAGTATATTAATAGCCACCATTTTCTAAGTAAGAAAAAAATTAAACAATTTCATCATCGACATTTTATGACGAATTTATTGTTCTTACTTCCTATTTTACAAGTTACCTACTAAAGACAATTACAATTCATCTTTTGATTTCTTCTCTAAATACTCTGCTTTTATAAAATCAGCTGCTCGCTCCGCAATCATCATTACTGCAGCATTAGTATTGACACTGGGTATAGTGGGCATTACGCTAGCATCCACCACGCGAAGCCCTTTCACTCCATGCACCTTCAATTTACTATTCACTACTGTAGTCGGATCACTGGCTTTACCCATCTTAGCTGTTCCTACTGGATGGTAAACGTTGTATGTAACTGTTCTAGCCATACAATCCCAATACTCATCACTCTTGAATTCTAATTCATCGCATTGTTCAAACTGTATTCGCTGAATTTCAGCATTGAACTTCTTCATTGTAGGAGTTTCTACAATTCCAGTAATTTTTTTCAGACCCTTGATAAAAGTTTCCATGTCTCTCTCATCGCTAAAATATTTAGTAATAATCTTAGGATGTTCCATAGGGTTTACTCCGCGAATTTCTACTTTACCTCTAGAGTGCGGTCTACATAGTGAGACGTAGAAAATCAAAAGCTCTTTTTCAGAATTAAAGTCAACAAATTGTTTACAGATAGGATCTGTCAATGATAAAATCTTGCTGCACGTATCATAAATGTAAGAGGTATTTGGTAAGAAATAATTATGATCGATTTGAACATCAGGCAATGTTTTTCCATCGGGCACAGAGAGAAAAGCATTAATATTTGGTTGGTCATAATTGGTTGCATATGGTCCATCTTGGTCTATGAGATACTCGGCTAAAGCTTTTCTCCAGAATTTCTTGTTCCTTGGTTTAGCTCCTGTGTTTAAGGTTACTGGTATAGGTATTCTCACGTGATCTTGAAGATTTTCTCCAACGGGCAGATCGAATAAAACGTCCAATTTCTTTTCTTTCAACAATTTCTTGGGCCCTATACCAGATATGGATAACAAAACCGGAGTATTTACCGTGCCAGCACTGACAATAATTTCTCTGGTAGCAAAATATTCCTCAACGTCACCATATCTGAGACTCACTTTAACTGATTTCGCGATTTTACCTTCAAACTCTATTTGTCTGACAAATGCTTTCTTTAGCACGCGCAAGTTTTTACGTTCTTTAATGGGGCTCAAGAAAGCTGTTGCTGTACTAACTCTTCTGCCTTTGTGGTTGCCACCGCGAAGTTTTCCCACACCCATTTGCATGAGACCGTTCAAGTCATCTAAATATTTAAGTCCGAGTTCTTGATAAGCCTGAGTCAAACTCTCAGCGATTCCTGGGTGAGTAAAGTTTAGCTGATCAACGATGAATTCTCCATCAGTTCCGTGCTCCTCTACAAGCTTTGGATTGTTTAGTATGAATGGATCTACGATCTTTTCACTTTTCTTGAAATATTCTCTAATAGTTGGCCAGTCCCATCCATCGTTATTCTCTTGATGCCAAGGCTCATAATCCCCAGCACTACCTCTCATGTGAAGAAGGCCGTTGATAGATCCAGTGCCACCGAGAGCCCTGCCCCGCGGCCAGTAGGATCTACCCATTCTGCTCCCTCGGTTGGTCGTCTCGTCCAGTTCAGAAAAGTATTGGAACACGTGTTTGGAAGAGCCGTGAGTTGCAGATGAGAAATTGGGAACCTGAAAATTTAAAAAAAAGAGCTTTCGTTACAATTCCTTTATTATTTTGTAGAACGGGGTTTGTCAATAACAAATTTGTAAGTCACACAAGATCAAACCTAACGGTGGACTAATTTAAATAATGATCCTGCTTCAAAAAATAATACTAAAATATGCTCACAATAGACTCCATGGGCGGGTCCTCCCCCGCCTCGATGAGCAGCACCTTCCAGTCCTCGACCTCAGTGAGCCTGTTAGCGAGCAGCGAGCCAGCAGTGCCGGCGCCGATGATGATGAAGTCGAACTTATCGCCGTCTGGGGGTGGAAATAATTAGTTAGATATTTTAATCTATTGTTGTTTCCTTAAACATGTTTGCGATTCCTAGGAACAGTTATAGATCTCCCTGATTTGAAAAAGTATGGATTTTTTATGGCTTAGTTTGAAATAGTATCTAATTTATCGTTTCTTAGAATCACATCAAGTGGTCTATTTATTTACTACAGATAACAAGACGCTAATTATTTGACTGCTTCTTTTACATTGAATATTGTATTTATCTATCTATCTTACTATATAATAATGTTCTTCATTGTCACAGTTTTACTATGGCTCTGTACATGTCGCACGACCGTACAATGAGAAATGCAAAGCAAGAAGGAGTAGTACTTACTAGAGAGTGCATAGGAGTAGTCCTGCGGCCAGTCCTGGTCGAGGAGGCAGGTGGCTGCGAGGAGGTGCTTCACCAGCCCCGTGAAGGCCACGCCGGCGGGGCCCTGGCTGAACGCACTGCAGGTGCTATTCATGCACACCATTTTGTCTGGAATACATGGGTAGAGGAATATTAAGGTAATTGGGAAAAAAATAGGTTATGGATGCAGACAATATATGGTATCTAAATATATAGTATATCGAAATCGGATAATTATAATAAATATTCCGGGACATTGCACACAGCGCCATCTAGCCCCACACTAAGCAAACGCTTGTGTCGAATAATAAGCGCGAGCTTGAGACGGATTCCTTTGTTCATCTTGTAGAGTCTCAAAGGATGAACACAAAGCAACTCAAGTAATATGAAAGTGTTATTTAACATCTGTGTGGTCAATGACACTGTAAGCATTCATGTCACCAGAACCTTGGAAGCGCTCTTGAGTAAAACATTTTTTTGTGTTACATAGGTCAGCTTTTTTATGCATACACTGACTGAATGGCAGTCATGGAATAAATATAGCCATAAATCACAATCTTAAGTTTGTTAAGTTTGTGTGTCTCAATAGATATTTCTTTCTTTCTCTCTAAGTGACTCTTGGTCCGTGACACAGCGAGCTGTGATATTTGTTCGCGGTTTCTAAAGTGGATGTGCCTAATAGGTACTTAATTGGTAGCATTTATACGTTTATATATATTATGTAAGTGTTTCGTTTTACACAAATAAAAAACATCAGTTACAAGAAAACACTTTGCGCTAAAAAAAAACCTAGTTGTTAATTTACAACTAGATATAAACACATCTGGTCAAGGCAGCCGAGCCTTTTTATACGATGATCATAGCGTAAAATTTTCGTTCATAAAATATTTGTAACAAAAATAAAAGCTTTAAAAGTGGCTTTTAAAAACACGTGTTGGATGACAGGGCACATATTAAAAAATTTATCAACAAAAATATATTCCGAGAAAAAATATCCCAACTGATAAAATTTTAAATATAATCTAGAATGAGAAAGCCAAATTTATTGATTTTTTCATAAAATTGTGGATTCAGGGTAGGTACATGGTCTTGTTAGGTTGGCTGGTTATTAGTCTTAAAAGAAACACGCTTGTCCGTTTCAATAAACCCAG
This sequence comes from Macaria notata, assembly GCA_927399415.1. NCBI lineage: Eukaryota > Metazoa > Arthropoda > Insecta > Lepidoptera > Geometridae > Macaria > Macaria notata. The sequence continues at coordinate 6,379,619 of OV656725.1, read as the reverse complement.
TGGCTTTCCGTTCCAACGCTCGCGTTAAACATAAAATATTAAACTTAAATTCTTTTTATACACTATCTTCATGACAAATTTCACGTTAATCTGTCGCACCGTTACGGTGTAATAGAAGAGCAATCGGTCCATTCGACTTAACAAACTAAATAATACCTACAACAAGGGACGCATTTCAACAAAAGCATGTTGAGCATTATAATTATGAAAGTATTCGTTGATTTGTTTGTTCAGAATTCACGACGCAACAGAGCAATGGATCGTTGCGATTTTTGGTATGGTGGTCCTGTAAGCGTCATAGGTAACCTTTTGTGCCGATACAACATGTGCGGATCATGTAGTATCATACTAGTAAATAAATACATTATAAAATGATAGTATTTTAAAATGGTATGACTAAGGATTAGAAAGAAATATATTTATTAAAACACACACGAAACAAAAATAATATTGTGATGCCCTAATACAGCCGCAACTCAGCCTAATGCTGGTGGCACAGGGCCACCAGCGCTGATATTCTGTTGCGATTATCTGCATTTGAGGTTTAAATAAGTCTTATAATTTACCTTGTTTTGCTCTCTTATTCTTCTAATATAATTTCTTGTCACATATAAATAACAAAGTAATTATAAAGTAGCACTCGCAGTGCAATAATCACGGCGCGACTGCCAGAGAGGTGGAGATAACGACGATAAATAGCCATATTATCGATACTAGTGTCTATATACAGGGCTACTGATATATAACGCCTGTCATCATAACATTATAATAATAGAAAAATTGCGCTTGTTCTGCCCCCTTAGACAAGAGGCGTATTTTAGTGGGCGTACTGACGCATACTTATGGAATAGAAAGACCAATGTATAGATTGACATCACGATACGTTCCGCGGGGAGACATGTCACGTCACTCCCATATTGGTCTCTCTATTCCAAATGTGCGTCAGTACGCTCACAAAAATACGCCTCCTTATCTTAAGAGGTGTTTGGTCCTCTTTTCGGCCGCAACGGGGCTGCGACGCATACTCTTAATTTTTTGTATATCATATATTATGACAATGTATATTTTTTTAAGATCCAATATTTTTTTACAAAATGAAGCCGCGGGTGTTTACTAGCTAATATACATAAAACTATCGATAAAACCAACAGCATATTCGGCTATGAATTTTAAAACAGCTATTTTGTGCGAAAATTAGCTAGCGCCTTGACAAAATGAATGAAAATTTAATTATTTCCTTGAAAATTTTCAGTCATAAAAATGGTTTTGGATTTGATGTACTCACAAAAGTCAAAACGGTTTAAAATCTTATGTGTTTGTTATCAGTAACTCTGTATACCTACTTACTTTTTATTTATATACGTATCGTACATAATGTATGTTATCTGGGATAGAGAGCTAATTACCGAATTGAAACAAGATTTACATTACAAGCCCATTTGTTATCATTATCGCATTTTTATTTTATCTCCCTGGGTAAATCCGTCGGATTAGATTTAAGTAAATCTAAGCGTTCGCAATATGAATGTATGTACATGTACCTACACAGGGTTTCTGATTACAACGCATTACCTTGTAAAGATGGCTTTAGTGCGACAAAAACCACTTTTGTTCAAAATCAGCTGTTCTATATAATAGACCCTTTGACAAAGTCTATGGAGAAACGAATATTTTTCCGCAAATTATGATAAGTCAAGTCTAATGCTTAGTACCACAGTTAGTACTAAAGTTTTTGCTTTTGACTTACTGAAGTCACCTATCAAATATTATGCGTGTGTTACCAAGAACCCAGTTTATAGTATATTCTAAGTTATATGTAAGATAGTATTTACTTACAACTTATCACTTCTATTGCAGCATCGCCGCAACGCCACCTATCGGTGAAGTGAACTGAGGAACATGATACTAGAATAGTATTCTTTAGTTACAATCTATTTTTTTGCATATCTATGCTTAATCTAATGCTTACACTTATATATTATGTACCTACTATTCGGGGACTCGAGGGTATATTGCATAGAGTTATATAATACACCAGGTATATAGGTACGTATTATGGATAAGTTTTATGTAATATGCTCTGCACGCTGCTGAGGATAATGTTCAATGGCGAAATATTGTAAACTCAAGTACGATCCAAGTAGGAGGTCTCGACCCTCAGTAAAGAGGACTACGAAGCAAGAATGCAGTAGGTATACACCTACAACTACTCGTCTCTTAATAGCTTACATTTGAGTGGGAGTGGTACAGTGCAATGAATCCTGCATTGAATTCAGATTGCTCCGAGCACTAATTGACTGGGTTAATGACTGCAATCTATTTGTAGGTATATGCTGACTAGACGCTAGACTAGTAGATGCTTTATTAGGAAAAAACATTTAATCATAGATACATACAATATAGGTAAATAAATAAATATTTTTCCGGGACATGTCACACAGCGCCATCTAGCCTCATACCCTTGCTTACTAATCAAACGCTTGTGTAATGGGTAGGTTAGGTTAGGTTACTAGGTAGGTAACAGATACTTCCATAGAGTAATATATAATATACTGGGTAGATACTTCCCTCTTCTAGTTACATAGACATTATTGTTATAATAAAAGTGGTTAGGTTTGTAATGTTACCCCTCATTCGGGTAGTTTAAACTCTAGATTAGGCCATGACATATTGACGGTAGAATGCATACAGATTTTTAGTCAGGTGTCTAAAGGCTGAGCCACATAATACATGCCAAGCTCTAGTTTAGTTAGATTGTGGAACAGGCACATCACTGGTGCACGCATGGATTATATCTGTAGGTTTAATTTACGTTGAATTGTTAAATATACTCAGAAGGATATTATTTAGAGTTGTAAACTGACTCGTCTTTTACAAAATAATCCAGTCAAATCAAATGTCATGAAACACATTATAGGTACCTACCTACGTAACAATTAGTGCTCACTTGTCAGGGACTACCATAAGTAGTGTACATCTGTAGTAGGTAGCTAGGTGCAGTAACTAGTGTTTCAAATTGCAATGCACCTGAATGGAGCTCGATTGCTTCCGGGAACTAATTATGGAGTCCGTTCAATCACAGTTCAATGAATCCTGCGAACCGAGCTCGTTGTAGCACTCAGGAACTTGGCGCTTCTTAGTGTTACATTATTTTGTAACTTTAGCATGTATTTTAACGGTTCTACTCAAATATGTGGTCGAATTTCTAAAGAAAAGTTACAAAAAGATCGTTATAACGTCGTACAAAGCTATGAAAAGAAAAAAAACAATGACATTGACATCAAATATTTTTAAGCGACGTCAAAACCAGCTGTTTGTTTGTTTTGTTTGTTGTTTCGCGCAAATTTTGCTGTGAGGTTATTTTACAATTTTTTTGAATGAAAATCTTTAAACAACTTGTAAGTTCATAATGTTACTGAAAAAAGTATACACGCTAGTGTTTGTGCACAGGGAGCAACAAATACTTTTAGGTCTCAAGAAGCGCGGCTTTGGTGTGAACAAATGGAACGGTTTTGGCGGGAAAGTAGAGCCAAATGAAAATATTGTGGATGCTGCAGTACGAGAACTAAAAGAAGAAAGTTCTCTCAGTGTAAATAAGGCTGATTTGAAACAAATTGGCCATTTAGAGTTCACATTTGAAGGCGAACCTCTTTTAATGGATGTCCGAGTTTTTGCCACCAGCATCTTCGAAGGACCACCAAAGGAATCTGAAGAAATGCTGCCGAAATGGTTCGACCGAGATGACCTGCCATTCCAAGATATGTGGTTAGACGACCAACACTGGTTCCCTTACATGTTGAGCAATAAACTGTTTTTTGGAAAGTTTCACTATCTGGGACATGATAAAATATTATCATGGAATATTGATGAACTGGGGAGTATGGATAGCTTTTACGAAAGTAGGAAGTAAAATTAGTGACTTATATAATGTTTGCTCTAAGATAAGGAAAAAGTACGTTATTTTTAAAAGGAAAGAAGGAAGATGCTGAAATTCAACTAAATGTTTTTTAGCTATTATATCAAGAATTAAGCTGTGTGGCTTTCACATCTCTTTACCTAGTTAATGTTTGTATTTACATGAAACTGAAAAGGCTAGTGTTAACTGTATGTGCTATTTGTTTATGTAAATATATAATTTAAGATAAGACCTAAGTGGTTGATGATCCTTTAGATATGAATAAAAAATAAAAACAGAATAAACATTAAATTTGCATTTTACTTTATTATCATACAAAAAGCTTATCACAATGTTACAAACTTAACTTATATTTAACTTAAACACTATCCAGCAGTTTTAAATAAGAAAATATAATTGGAATAGGTAGATACTACCCACTGAAAACCACAAGTACACAATATCCTTACAATACATCTGGATGTTATTTAGTTACTATTAGGTTTTTTTTAAGTGGGATAGGTTCATATTTGACTACCGCCTGCCTGAGCATTACCACCAGGTGGTCTTTATTTGCATGTATCTATTTTCACGAATTTAATTAGTTTTAGGTAGTAATATTTCTTTTCTTGATATTTTTTCTCAGTAGAAATTATAAGTTTTTGCTTTAATTTTATCAGCAGGAGGTTTCCTTTAAGTTTTCACCTCAATATTTAATTACAATCATACAAGTTTCTCAACAGCACTTGTTCTTCCTTACACCTTAATACACAATATGTACACTAGATTTAATTTATACATGAAAGTTGTAATGAGAGTGACAAAATCTGGTATCAAGTTTCTGAGGGCTGTAACATGGCTTAACAACTTCTGGAATAAAACAATTCAACATGTTAGACCCTTGTTAGCGCCAAGATGTAGTTGCCACCTTTTGATTGTTATGCCACTAATACACTTCCATGACCTGCACAACTGTAGTTATTTATCATCTATTGACACATGGTGCTTGCAAGCACTGGTTTCAAATATCTTCTCAGGTAAACTATGACATTCACTAACAAACAACAGAGTCCATTGAACTGATCATATCTTCACAAACTTCCAGCTGCATATCACTACTCCTTCTTCTCGGGCACTTCAAGCAGTGCCGTGGTGGCCAGGTTCCTGGCCAGCGCTAGCCGCAGCAGCGAGGCTCGCTCGGGGTCCAGGGCGTCTGGCCGCAGCTCCAGGCACTGCATGATGCTGCAGGTGGCCGCGGCGGAGAACAGCGGGGTGTCGCAGCCCAGCAGGGAGATGGTGTCCAGCAGCAGGATGTGCCAGAAACTGTAGGGAACATATTGAGTTTCTTAAAATTTATCGCACCTGTTGTAGAAGCCAATTAAATGTATTCAGAGGCCATAGTAAAGCTATTATGCATATCTTAATAAATGAATAAGTCTTTGAAGCTACACAGCCTACACTAAACATGTTTATAAATAGATAGCATGCTACATTTTGATACAGTGGTAACTTACATATCATGCTACAGGCTAACTAAAGTTTACTGCAAAATTTTCACTGTCATTAAAGAAGGTTTAAAATCATGTAATACTCACTAATCAGGTGCGATATTAGAGGTGATGAGAGACACGAGCAGCTCAGCTGCTTTCTTGAACTCCTTGTTGTTGTACAACTTGTGGAAATCACAGTATTTGCCTGGAAGTAAGAAAACGAAACTATTTTAGACAATATGTATTTCCTTAGTAGAACGAGCTACTTAGCCTAATGCTGGTGGCACAGTGTTCTTAGTGTGATCAGCGCACCAAGGGACTGTATAATACTGTTGACTATTAAAAATCTATTTGGACACAGTTTGCAAAATAGTATACTTGAAGTAGGCTCGAGCTAAGACCAATGCAAGGATGGGATTCCTATAGCATGCTCGATTGAACATTTATCTGTTCTGCTGCACACACATACCTAAGAACAGTAAGGTGTCATCAATGAGCAGGGTAGGTCCCGCGGTGAGCAGCAGGTCGACGGCGGGCAGCTCGCGCGCCTCGCAGGCGGCGTCGCAGTACCGCCTGAGCGCGGTGTGCGCGGCGCGCGCGGCGGCGCCGGGGCTGCGCGCGCGCACCGCCCACGCTAGCGCCGCGCCGCAGCGCCCGCCTGACAGGTGGCGCGCTGACACGCACTGGCACACTGTCTGTACTGGAATATTGAAAATAACATAAACAAAATAATAAATATGTCAGGACATATAACACAGGGCCATCTAGCCCCATACTAAGTTTGCGCTTGTATCATGGGTATTAGATAACAAATATAATACATATGTATATACTTTTCTTTTGTAAGTAAATAAATACTTATTATACCTAGTCAGGTCATAAGTATTGTCACACAGTAAAAACTTTTCTTTTAGAATGCTGGGCACAAAAAAAGTTTATTGAATTCGAATTTCGAATTGTTCATGAAAATAAAAATGTATACTTTTTAGAATTTTACTCATTTTTAAATATGGAGTGGACGCTTAAAGAAGACCGTGTTGCAGTTATTGCATTGCATCGTTGCGGTTACGCGCCAATTCAAATTTTTGACATACTGAAAAATTTGAATATAACCAAAAGATTCGTTTATCGTACCATCAAACGATACAATGAAGACTCTAATGTATATGACAGGTCAAGAAATGGTCGCCCTCGGTCTGTTAGGACTCCAGCAGTGATAAAAGCTGTGAAGGCGCGAATTCAAAGAAATCCCAAACGTAAGCAAAAACTGTTGGCCCTTCAGATGGGGTTAAGCAGAACCACGGTGAAAAGGGTGTTAAATGAAGATTTAGGGCTTCGGGCATATCGAAGAAAAACAGGACATCGTTTGAATGCTCGTCTAATGGACCTGAGACTGAAGAGATGCCGCGCTTTGTTGAAGCGGTACGCGGGAAAAAAATATCGGGAAATTTTTACCGTAGAAGAGAGCTACAACAAACAAAATAATAAGGTGTACGCACATAGTAGTGAAGAAGCGAGCAAACGTATTTCGCGTGTCCAACGAGGTCATTTTCCATCCTCACTCATTGTATGGTTGGGAGTTTCTTATTGGGGCTTAACAGAGGTACATTTTTGTGAGAAAGGTGTAAAAACGAATGCAGTTGTGTATCAAAATACAGTCCTGACGAACCTTGTGGAACCTGTTTCTCATATCATGTTCAATAACAAGCACTGGGTATTCCAACAAGATTCGGCGCCAGCTCATAGAGCGAAGAGCACACAAGACTGGCTAACGGCGCGTGAAATCGACTTCATCCGGCACGAAGACTGGCCCTCCTTCAGTCCAGATTTGAATCCGTTAGATTACCAGATATGGCAACACTTGGAGGAAAAGGCGTGCTCAAAGCCTCATCCCAATTTGGAGTCACTCAAGACATCCTTGATTAAGGCAGCCGCCGATATTGACACGGACCTCGTTCGTGCAGCGATAGACGACTGGCCGCGCAGATTGAAGGCCTGCATTCAAAATCTCGGAGGTCATTTTGAATAAACTTTATTGTCATAAGAATCTATGTTTTGTTAAGTTTATTTTGGTATGTAAATGGTTACATAAAGAATAAAGTTGTTTCAATTATTTTATATTAAACATGTGACAGAATTTATGACCTGACCAGGTACATAGAAATGACCAGACTACATACAAGTACCTAATTACAAATTTAAAATTTCATAATTACTTGTGTCATGCGGGAATCGAACCCGCACCCCTATATTAGAAGAGATCACTCAAGGTGATAAGGCCGCTCACTTGTGCATTCATTTATAGTTCATTTAAGTAAGTCCATTTCATATTGTAATTTATTTTGGTGTGCAATAAAGTTATATTGTATTAGAAGGTAGAGGTACTACCAACTAAGCTAACAGGGCATTCTTTGTAACATATTTGTTTAACTAACACAGTGTCGCTTCAGCTTCAGTTGTCGCTGTTCCAGCGTCTCTTGACTTGATTGGGGTGGACTATGCTTATTTATAAAGTACATCATCAAAACGAATGTCTATGTCCTGGGTGGATTTCAAATTTTCTACCAATGCTTTCTTCCACCCATCATCACCATCCATCATCCAACCATCTTGTATTTTGTCACAATAAATCAAAATTCATAACAAAAAAACTTCTCTAATAAACTACAATTCTGAATTCCATTGTTGCACAACACTAACATTCGGGCACTCTTCTATCGTAATGGAATAAAATACTTCAAAGCACTTACCAACATTAACTAAATTATATTTCTTAGCCTCGGCGACAACTCGCATCGCTTTCGCCTCCGTGTCGACCGGCATGCGCTCCAAGATCAACTCGGCGCGACGGACACCTGCAAATTCATCATATAGATGATAAATATACATGTATTTGCTAAGCGATAGTACAAAAGGTCAAGAAACTTTTAGGAAAAATGCTACTTGTCGAAGAGTAAAGTCAAGCTAACGTTACAAGCGTTTCTTTTATTCAGATACCCTTTAACAAGAAAAACTTAGATCTGAAAATCAACTAAGCCCTTTTAGTACTGTCACCATGTGTGTAAAATAACACAATTCAATTTTACATGGATGATATATTTTGTACCAAAAATGGGTAGGTAAGTAGTAGTAAGAAAACGGCCAAGCCACACTGCTATGACTCTCTAACTGGTTGGATAGTGTAAGTTGAAATATTTGTTTAACAAATTACCTTCAGGCGGGCAGGAGGCGAGGTAGGAGAGACCTGCCGACCAGAGGGACTTGTGTTCCATCAGCATGCAGCCGTACTCCAGGATCAAACTGTCGCGCAGCCTCTTTGTGACGCTGCAAATATACAATGTATTTAGACTATTAAAATGTAGTAACAATCACAATTATGCCAAGTTGGGGCTGTGCTGTTGTTTACTTCAGTGTGTAGTGCCCTGTCTATTATAAATTATGTAAATCTGCCATCGTAAACTTTTTTTTACTATAATAACAATATCAGCCAGCATTTTTGATTAGTTAAAATGTACGTAAAGGTTTTTTATTACATACTTGTATGTTGAGAACAAATATTTGACACAATCAAATAGAAGAAAGAATTTATAGTCTTAGTTCACAATTAGGCAAAGAACTATTTCAACATAAGATTTTTTTTATTCTTGGTACTCATACCAATTGAGTACCAAGAATAAAAATCAATTAGTCTAGTCACGGCACTCTTAGTACACACACATAAAGAGTAAAAACTATATTTTTTACTTGGGCTTAATTCATAAGGTATAATTTCTGTGAATTCTTGCAAGTTCTTTTGAACAAAAACTGTTACATTGTGGCATTAATTAATAGCATAGTTGAACACTGCACTCACTTGTTCTGTTGCTGGTCCAGTATGGTGAGCTTGCCGCTGTGGTAGAGGATGTCAGTGAGGTGTGTCGCGAACCAGCCACTGTCCGACACCTGCTGGATGTTGTGGATCACCTGGTAAACAACAACTATTTATTTTAATACAAATACAAAATTTGTTTATTAGATGTAAGTTTATTAATATGTATATACAATAATGTGTGAATCCTCGGACCTCCTGTAGTAGATAATAGTAGATACTTCAATTTTTTTTTTACTTTGATATCAGCCTGTAGTAGGATCTAGTTCTGGCTGGAACTGGCTCTCAAACGAAGGTGCCAGAACATATTATTATTAGTTGCTTAACGAGAGATTATGCAATTCAGGGTGTTTTTGGGTGGATTTTAAGAAAGAACTGGTTTAACTCCCCACCTGGTGCAGGTCTCCGTCCAGCAGCGCGCGCACCATGTCGTCGAGCGCGGCGCGCGGCGCCACAAGCATGCCGGCGCAGGCGGCCGCCGCAGCGCCCAGCTCGTGCCGGCGCAGGCACGGCGCCGTGAACATCACCCACCCGCCCAGCAGGTCGAACCACGACATGTAGCGCGCGCGCACTGACGAAAACGCCGAGTAGTCGCCTATTATTAGCTGCAGGAGAAATTTGTGACTTTTATTATACCCAGGTCAATACTTGTCTTTTAACAATGTAGCAGGTAGAACAGACTATATTATCAGCATTATTGGTCCTTGTACAAGCAGTGTTATTCTGAGTAGCAGCTGGGTACATTTAAGGTACATTTTAAACTCTTTGGCATGGAACTTCATGGAAGCAATAGGGACCCTATTAGTCTATATAGTTACTGATTAGGGGTATTCCAGTCCCAAGTAAAGTCTTTTAATACTTATTACCTTAGTTAAATATCCCAATAGATCACATCTTATCAGGCATGCTGCATGCAAACAAGTACTTATATTCTATATTAAACAAGTAGACCAACCTTCATGATAAGCTCCAGCTGTGGGTTGGAGGCCAGCACGCGGCTGCAGAGTTTGGAGCGGCACTCCGCCTGCCAGTGTTTCCATGTTACTATGAACTCTCCTGTAGACATGCCTCCATATACCTGCAACAGTGAAGGAATTATCATATACTGGGACATATTTCACACAGTTTTTTTGGGATTACAATCTATGACTATGTAAACAAACTGTTAACTTAAAGTATAAGTGTTAACCAGTTTTATTATTCTGCTTTCTTGCTGATAGATCATCATAATTTTATTGTAAATGTTATAGTGGTACAATAATGATATGTTACTGATATGTTTACTGTACTGATACTGTCTAGTTTAGTTTGGAAGATTTATTAAATCTTGTGTACTTACATTATAAACTGGCATACTCCTCAGACTGTTATCAACCAACTTAAATTCATTGGAATCTGAATCGGAATGTAGTTTCATGAGAGCTCGAGCCACATCTACCCTTCCTTGTACCACCATCCCGATGACAGTGTCCCAGTAGTCCTTGTGCTCCTCCGAGCCTCGCTCGCACGCCTCCAGCAGCTGGGCCGCTGTCTGCTCGTGGCAAGGGAAGTGAAACCTCACCCATTCCAACAAGTATGGCAGAACCACATCTCCAGGAACATTATCTAGATACAAAATTTCACACAAGTGCCATACACACTCAATAGAATAAAAAATGGTGACTTGCGCAAGCATGTTAGCCTTTTCTAGGCCATCAGAACACCTCTGTGCGGCGTCCTGGAGACTCTCGATGCATACGCGAGTTATAGAGCGGTACTGGCGGGAAAGCTTCAAAAACTCCATTTGGCTCTCTGCCGCTTTCGCTGCTTCGACAGCTCTCTGTAGCGCTAAGTATGTGCCGTTAGATTCATTCACCATTTTCCGCAAAATAGGTTTGAAAAGCAAAATATCTTGACGAATGTTTAGAATTTTGTTCTCGCTTGCAGGTGAACTTTGCGCTGTTGTCTGGCTTCGAGGGTATATTGTAAACTTGTTGCCTCTTCTCCATGTACATCCAACCTTTTTTTCGAAACATTTTCCAGGTAAACTCTGTAAAAATCACGATAAAAACAAATAAAAGTTTATGAGAACTCAAAAACCTAACCTCTTCGAACAACACAAGTGATACTTACGAATGCTTTTACACGATTTTGGGATTCCAAATCACTGGCACGCGACGAATTTAGTGTAAAACTGGAAGTATTCATGATTTAATAACTGGGAAATACAACAATATCAAGGCTAGTCTGATATATTTTCTGAAAACAGAACCGTTGACCTCATCCCGCTTGAACGCGAGAAACTTGACATTGACAATAGATAGGTTGATTATATGATTGTTAAAAGAAATGCTTCGGAATGCCAACCTAACAAAAATATATAAATAGCCAAGTACGAGTGAAACTGAAAAACAAAGAGTTCCGTACCATGCGAAAAATCAAAACACAAACCAAAAAAAGTGGAAATTAGTAAAATATACCTAGACTAAAATTGGCAACGCTACTTTAGTACATTGTATAGGTCAATAAATCATAAAATAATAAACCTGTCCTTATATTTAAAATTAAGTTTATTTAGATTCATTAAACCATATTTTTAACATAAAAATATATACAAATATATCCACAAAATTGTTTAACTATAGTTAGACGAAAATTTACAGGAAACCTAGCTGAATAATTTAAATTAATACCTACTTTAACAATATTCATTATCGCTAATAATTAGTAAAGATAAGAGAGAATATAATATATTAGCTCCAATTCTACACAATTTAGTTAAACTGTAGGAGCTGTAAAAGCTCTGGTTTTTACAGTGTCGTATGAAACCCTATAAAAGTTCCAGCACATAATAGGAATTGAAGTGAGAATCGCATACAAACAAATTTAAGCGTCTTTTGAGACGTTCAAACCATACTAACCCTTCACTTTACGTAGTACTGCACTCAAGCGACATAAGTTTAATATATTCACTAAAAACAACACAAGAAAGATATTTTACGAAAAAATAAATAATTAATTACTACTATTAATTACTCATTCATCTGAATTTTGTGTGGTTTTTAAATTATACAATCAATAGTTTATTATTTGACCGGATTACCTGTTGGAAGACATGTTGAATTTGTCACGAATGAAACGATAGATGTCAATTCATCAAAAAACTTTTGTTTAGCAATAGCAATAAATTCTAACAAAATTCTACAGTAAACCGAGTGATTTCGTGTTGTGAAACGTGATAGCAGTATAATGTGTGATATATATTTACGTCGATAAGTCTGACTGTGGGATACAAGATTCTTGCGAAAGTCGAGGAGCCTACTTCTATTTGGTAAGTTTTCGGTGTTGCATCGAGTAATAGGCCAGTTAGTAGGTCTAGGGGGTCGCGGTACGGTTGTGCGCTGGCAGCGGCCGGACCTTCACCCTCTCAGGTGACTAGATGCTGCAAAAAGTGACCCCGGTATGACGTAGCCAGTGTTGTAGTGTGTTGATTGAATTAGGCCTCCGCGTACAGTAGAGGATGTGCTAGTAATGTTTGCGGAGTGCTTGTTTTGTTGACGTCACGCGATTGCAACCTAAAGATTCTTTGTGCTAATGTTAAGTGATATGATAACAAGTATCTGTAAACTGTAGATAGTGTTATCAAACAGTTGGCTGTCAGTGGTGCCTGTTATTGGTGTACTCTCACCGAAATTTGAGTTGTTTTTACCTTGTAGTGATTTTTGGAGTTGTGTTTTTCATTATTGTGTGAGTACAAATCTAAGACAAATATTTTAGAGTACCTAATCAAAACTGTTATGTTGACATACTTACCTACACCAGAAGCCCCCATTTAGAACTTAGAACCTACCAAGTTCTATGTCTGTTATTGCATACTTCAGTACAAAATTAGATACAGAACATCCCACTATCAAAACATGGTCCAGGAAGTACCAAAATATACCTACCATCAATGATATTCTATATAAACTGAGGTAGATGCGTTATACCCCGTTCTGTGTAGCGAACTCAAATCAGGCTACATAGCATGTTTCGGCTCAGTCGCCTCGAAGCAACGCGCGGCAACGCACGTTGACGGCGCGACTTTTTATCAGTAAAAAATATTCACAATGCCATCATATGTGTTTATAAATTGCAATAATCACACTGGGACGAGTGCCAAAAGCAAGAAGGATGTGTCGTTTCATTTGTAATTATTGTTTATCCTTTTATAATGAAAATACAAATATTTAATATTACTATAAATCAACCAGTGACGCATTGCCACTTCGCCATCTACACAAAGAGACAAATTCACTCACGATACACGATTGACGGCTCACGTAGCTGTGAACATACGTTTATCTCTTTCTCACAACGGGGCTTTATATATCTCTGATCACTTTTACTTTCCTGAAAGATGTAAACAACGCTGTGTATATACTGCCTAAATAGCTATAGCATAATTTCGCCACGTGCTAGGGCGATTTTTAATGGGTATAACGTCTCTATTTGTAAAACCTCATTGCCTACCATACACTTTTTTCATAATATATTATTTTTTTATTCAAAACAACTTACAAAACACATAGGGAAATAATCGTAACTAATTAAAAACTAAACATTATTAAGAATAAACTTAATAATAATTATTACTTCATAATATTAATAAAGTAGATATCAAAGTCTTGATTTTAGACCATTTTATATTATCAGAACCAACTTAGTTACAAGTGAGTTAGTTTAGTAGTTACCTAGTCAGAATGATATTGCAAGGTCCAGTGTTTGGGCTGTAAATTATAGATTCAAGATCTAGAATGATAAGTGTATTTTATTTTATATCCTTATTAGACAGCCCTGATGGAGACAAGGTTTATTCACAATGTTAGTATGATTTCCAGTGTGATATTTTCCTCTCATATGTAAAAGTTAAGTAACTTGAAGTAATTTGTGTGATATAAACACTGTTGTCAATAGTTTTTTTAACTGGCCAAAGTGTGGGCCACTTGTTGATGTTATTGACAAGACTCATACTCTCTGCACTTATTTCTTTTAACCTATACTAATATTATAAAGCTGAAGAGTTTGTTTGTTTCTTTGAACACGCTAATCTCAGGAACTACTGGTGTGAATTGAAAAAATCTTTTTTGAATAGAACATTTATTGAGGTAGGCTTTAGGCTATATAACATCACGCTGCAACTAATAGGACCGAAGAAACAATGGAAAATGTAAAAAAAAACGGAGAAAATTATTCATCATTGAAGGCTTCCGTTGCGTACGCTGCAAAAACGGTTAATAATTCAAAGAATTAATGCCCAAAATAACTATTCCGCGCGGATTAAGTCGCAGGCACAGCTAGTTATTTATATCAAGATATTATGAAAATTTGATTTTAAAATAAAAAGGACTTTACTAAAACATGTAGATTCAGCTTAGTAAGCCCTACTAAATTCCTAATAATGAATGGTCAACATTCACACACTATGAACAATAAAAAAGGTGAATAACACACAATGGTGATTGTATGAGACACCCTAGTTCCATTGTGATTAGTAAACAATCATATCTGTGTGTTCAAACCTGAATATAACTCACTATCAGTCTTATCAATGTACTCTGTTATCAACTTAGAGGTGTTATTTGGCAAAAGAAAATCAAAAACAATCTTGTTTTCTTGTGCCATTGTACTCAGTGTTATTAGCCTAAAACCTTTATCATATCTGTGAAAGCATTTTTCCATGCTAAATTTTATCTAGAAATTTCTAAGTAAGTGAAGAAAGTAATTTGTTCTAGTAATTGTGCTTCTTAGTAATGTTTTTTTTACACTATGCATTACATTTAAGTCAATAAAACATTGTAGTTAATTAATTAGTACCCATGATACAAGCATAGGTAAGCTTAGTATGGTGCTAGATGGTGCTGTGTGATATGTCCTGAAATATTTTTTTTAATATTTTTATTTAATTTGATTCAGTAAATATTATTTTAGCTAACCACTATTTTACATGTAAATATTAAACATGTATTAAAGACTGACATACATAAGTGACAGCATAAATGTAGATTAATATACTTTCTTACTTACCTAATTTATTTTAGAGATAAATATGAGCAGTCCCATTTGATTCAATCTTAATAAATGAAATCTATAAGCTTAACCTATTTTCTCAGCTCTAAATGGATTGTTTATGCTTAAATATCAGATAACTATACAGGTACAGTAAGTTGTTTAGCTATGTCAGAGTCACCAAGGACTTTTTTGTAAACTTTAACACCAGAGATAGTCACTGTCATACACATATACTTACTACACAGGCTCATAATATAAAACAAGATAAATCTCCCATAAATTAACATTTAACATCCACATGGATGCCATAAATCTGACCACAGCTACATAAGTAACAGTATCAGACATAGGAAGTTGGATGGATGACGTCGGCACCAGATTTGACCGGACGCCGCACTTCCTGCTACACCAGACACACCAACATCAATGTCTGTTTGTTTATGTTACCTGCTCACCATTTGTCTGAGCCACAGTTCACATAGGCAGAACTTTATCAAAATAGGATTTAAGTAAGAAAAATATCTAAGTACAGTAGGTACAGAGTGTAACACTAATAATGTAGTTTAGGATTCAAATATAATTTAACTATACCTTATTCATCTCAAACTTAATCTTAAATAAGTAGCTATTTACAAGAGATATAAGTACATACCTACTTATTAATTTTTGTCAGTAAGTGATATTTAAGACTTATTGAAAACTGTACCGAAAGTTATTGTTGAAGTGTCCACAACTTAACTGTTGCTCTTTAAAAAACTTCCCTGCACTATAAGACTTCTATATATAAGTTATGAAAATGTAAAAAATATGATTAACTGTAAATTGAATGCAAAGTGCAAACATGTAACCAGTTCAAATGAGTACTGTACCAGTGTAGAACAATGTGCCTTGCATAACACTGACGTAACTCTTTATGGATTCAATTGCTTGCATTTACACCACACATCATCTTGTTGATTTTTAATGTTATTCTCTTTTTAACATGCAATACTCTATAATGTACACACTATAATCCAGCGATATTCAAGGCGAGAGTAAATCGGTTCTTATCAGGTAAGCACACTCCATCTTAGGCCATAGCCTTTCTTACTATCAGGCAAACTGGGAACAAGGGTTAACCCACTCTAGTTAAAAAAATATGTTAGTAATTATCTGTTAATATTCTCCAAGTTTTGTGTTGCTTGCTACATAGTAATATAATCTATGTCTGCATGTTTGAAGTGTTATCAATTTACTTACTTAACAATGCTGTTTTATCATGCTTGCTTTGATAAAAACAAATACATAATTCCCATATCAAGTTATTAAGTATCATCAAAAGTGCAATTTCTAATTTTATTTACAATAATTTGTAAAGCATAATACTGAAAAATCTGTTGCCAAGTGCCTAACAATATGTACCGGCAGCTTTATTTGAGGGCAAGTTCATTCCAATATTGGCATCCACCTTCAACAAATAAAAAATAAACATTCAAACGTCCTACAGACAGACTCTGTGTAGACAGAAAGCACTACTTTATACACGCCTCGAAGTCTTATAACTTAATACTCTTACCACCTAAGCCTATTGTGGTGGAGCTTATGTGGCGACAACCTGCCAGGTGGATTTGTCTTTCTATTTTACTAGCTACTTGATGGCCTAGGTGACTTAGGCTTTGTTAGATAGCATATGTACTAGTTTATAAATATTCATGTATGATCTTAAATTAACTATGTTGTACTCACAAAATAAATATGTATACAGGAAAAAAAGTAATAATATCCAGTTAGAAACTATAGAATAGTTACATGTATGTAAAGAATCAAACTGATCAATTATCGTGATTTAAGAAATATAAAAACTATTTATTTACTTACTTACTTACATACTTCTTATCCATTTCCTTCTTGTTTCACTGTACAGTCAGATATTTGGCCATCAGATTCATCTAAAGCAACACCCATACAAGCATGTAATGTTTTTACCTAACTACACATTATACTATGCCCCAGCAGCATACCATGTGACATCAATAAACCTGTCTAATTAACATTAAAGTGGCCAATTAACATTCACCATCCATACATATATACTTATACATACATGTATACAATATACATATTATGTAGGTGGTGCAACCCTCAAGGCTGGTTACCTCAGCCGGCCTCGGGGGTAGCCTAAACCATGGCTATTGATTACCAACACATGCTTGTATATACAGAGTTACGAAAAAATGCTGCTACTTTTAAAAAAAGAAATCGTTCACAGTGCTAGATATTTTCAGTAAGTAATATTTACATAAATAGTTATGTACGTATTTCAACTAAGTAGTTATTTACTTAACATTTATTTTTTGGTGGATACATATATAAATAATTATTTTTCCCTTATTTGGCACAATTATAAAGATAAAAGCTTTTAAAAATTAACTACCATACAAACTCCCTAAAATGCTTTAAGTAGTGGGCTCTTTTCAATAAAAAAAAGAGAGAGTTATTATAAATAATAAATCATGACTTTCACAGTTTATTCATAACTATTTCATATTTCGTAAGAAAGCAACGATACAGTCCAACATTTAGTCTCTAATACCGCCCTTGGGGCCTACATAAACTGAATAAACCAAGCAAACATTTATACATGTAAAAAGTTGTCCCGCTATAAAATATGGCAAATAAAAAGTCGTAGACAAAACGTAATAAAACTTTATGCTGAAGCTACCTTTTAAAAGTTTTACTTTAGCTTATATGCCAATACAACCACTGCACGTCACAGCCTGCGTTCAGTTGTGTTAAAAAGTAGCCTATGTAACTTACGGGGTCCTATACTACTTTACTACAATTCAAAATTTGCGATGATCGGTCGCTCCTTTGCGACGTCAACAAACAAACTGACCAAGAAACCACTATTGCTTTCATTTATTTAATTAAATGTGTCTTCGTTTGTCTAGTACGGTACTCGTAAAGCCATGTCAGCCCCCTTGAGGCCCTTAGGGCGTTTTGATAAACTCTCGACACCAGAGTTGGCCACTCTTATTAGTTAAGTAAGAAGAAGAATGTGTCTTCCATTTTTTTATGTACATATGTTTCACCCTGTATTCTGAAGTCTCGAAGTTATGCTGAAGGGGCTTTCTTTTGTTGGCCAAATACCTAGTTAGGTAGCTGGAAAACTCTCAAGTTCAAGGTTACGATGATGGCAGTAAAGGTCTCGCTAAACAGTTAAATATGTGTATGTACATATATGTGCTGCTGATAAAATGTACCTATGTATAGTACATATGTATGGAGGTGTCGCTGTGTTGGGTATTTTGTTTACATTGTAGAAAATACGATGTTTAAACCAGGGCCATAGGTTGCTACACTGGAAGAAAGGTATTTACTTGGAATTTACGTCGATATGGAGTTAGTAGGTATGTTTCAGATATGACTGGATCATATTCGTTACAATTCCATTGTAATCGTTATGACATTTTATCGTGATTAGAAACCATACCTACATAGTTAATTAAATGGTTTTTTACAATCATAAAATCATATACATATTTACATAACATCATTTAAAGTTGTTTTGTGTCACTTCTTATTGAATTCATTAATATACATATTTATTTCTTAATTTCAATTTAAATTTTGTATAGCTTTGTTTCCAATGTGAGTATATGAGTTTTCCAACCTCCTAAAAAAAATGTTTTCCTGAAGGAATCAGCTGCTACAACACGAGAGACTACTTTCTCTCAGGCGTAGCAGCTGCTCGACATATTTTTTGTATTCTAAAATGTCCTATTTTAAATTAGATTATAAATAAGTGTAAATATTATAAGAATTTGTGTGTCCAATAAATATTATTATTATTATTAATTAAAACTTACTACTTAGGTACTTACATTAAATTTGTTATCAAAGAATTCTTACCAAGCTTATTAATATCAGGCTGATAACAACAATTGCTTCGTATATTTTCGTGCATCAACATCATTAATTCAATACTCTGTTACAGAAATGGGCCTAAAACCTTGTGTTCTTTTTCTGTAAGGTTGCGTTTTTTGTAGCATCGAGCATCGATCGGGGACTTTTTTTACAGGTCTTAGCTGAAATGTCATGGCTAGATCAGCAGTGTGTCTAGATCAGCTTTACTACCGCCTTGTGATGACAAAGAGATGACATGTATGCCACCGCATTTGCTAAGAATTTGCCATATATATTACACTAGCTGGTTCCCGCGACTTCGTCCGCGTGGAATAGTTATTACCATAAAAACGGGTCTATTTGAGTTAACCTTAAAAGATAGACATATACTGTTGTAGACATATTGTTAGATCATTTCAAGAGAAATAATTCTTTCATACATATTTTTTGATATCTTGAACCGTTTTCGCAGCGCATGCAACGGAAGCCCTCAAAGATGAATAATTTTCCCCGTTTTTTTCCACATTTTCCATTGTTTCTTCGCTCCTATTAGTTGCAGCGTGATGTTATATGGCCTAAAGCCTCCCTCGATAAATGGTTTATACAACACAAAAATAATTTTTCAATTCGCACCAGTAGTTCCTGAGATTAGCGCGTTCAAACAAACAAACTCTTCAGCTTTATAATATTATAGTATAGATTACTATATCTAGACGCTGAAGTTATTTAAGTCCTTTATCAGAACATCTAACTCTTTTTTGAGATTCCTGTTATGTTAAATTGTGTACCGACTGATTGAGTTGTTTACTTTTTGTTTACGTTATACAATTATTAGCGACTCAGCATCTGTTTGCTATCGGCTGCATCAACCTTTACGAAATACTGCTAAGAATTGAGGTTTTGGAGATTGTTGAACAATTGAATTGAGCAGAATTTTAATACTTTTTGAACAACTATTTATCAGGTGTCCATAGTACATCGATATGAGTGCTTGTTAGACATATTCTGACAGCACAAGTGGCGCCATCAGCCGCTCAGTCTGAAGTGTATGGAAATGAGTGTGGATTTTCGCGCCTGGCAGTTAGTAGACCGTAGCCTAATGGTTAAGGCGTTCTGACAGTAGCAGAAATACGCAGGTTCGAATCCTGCCGGTCGTGATTATTTTCGCTCATTTTCCAATAAAAGTTTAATTTCAACTATTTATAGTTATTATAAAAAAAACCCGTGACGTTCCATATCCACACCAACGAAGTCGAACCTGTACTATTTAGTAATATGCTCGACCTATTTGTGCGTACAGCTATAGGCCTATCGTTATCAGTAACCTGACTTGCGTTGATAGCACCCAATCTAATTTGTACGTCGCCTGAAATGAGTCCTGGAATAGATCGCTCTTAAGCTTTGGTTTCCTAGGAAAGCGGTGCCATTATATAGCGGCCGTAATACAGCGTTGAATGACGTCGCTGGAACGTTGTCTATATAAAAGCGGCTATACACGACCCTAAAATCACTGGCGATATCGAGACAGTGAAATCGGGGCTGAATCGGCGACAAAATTGTCTCTACTCTACACACGTCCTTGCCTGTCAGTACGTAACCGACCGTGCTACAGACTGCTCGTTTTTCCGAAATGCCGCCGACGCTCTCAAAACAGCAGAAAATAGGAATTGTCTTGGCACTTACTAACCTAACCAGAGACGAAAAAGGAGGATCTGGGTTAAAAACTGGTTAATGAAACGCCATGAATTAAGCCACATGAACGTCATGAGACATTTAGAAGCATTTTTGTCCCACAAATATGGTAAATCTTTAAATAAATCAATGACTTTTGTCCACGCTTCTCGCTCATTTTCCTTCGCCATATTTTCGAAATAAAAAGTAGTAGCCGTAAGCACGTCGTATCGCCCGCGGTGACAAAAGTAACCGCAAGCACGTCGTATCGCCGCAGCGCTCGAGCGCAGACTGCGCAAAAATCAGTCCTGATTTCGCTACACACCTCCTGACAACGCTCCCTGAGCCGATAATCGTCCCTGAATCGTGAGCTCGCCCGTAGCAATTTAACACTACAGTGCACGCGCCCCTTTTTTTGACATGGATGCTCGCATGCTCTACCATAGTAGAAAACAATAATTGAGATATTTGAAAAATGGGTGGTTTTAAAATGATAAAACTGAATAATGTTTGTCATCTAATTATTATTACACACAATTATTGCAAAAGATTACAGTATTAATAGAACATACTTAAACTAGAAACAATTTACGAGATCCAGAAAATAATCAACATTTTTCTCATGTTTGAGATCAGCTCAAAAAAAAAAACTTCTAATAAGCGATGACTATCTTATTGGTCACCATCCTCGCATTCGATACAGACCACAACTTGGTGATCAGGACAAATCCACCTGGCACTTCGCTTGCACCACTTTTTCGTGGACCGATTTCGGGCTCGAGAGCACAGGCAACATTTACCTACTCTTCCCATTCTTTGAGGATCATTCCGAGGCACCTCATCTGTATGCCCCAAAAGCCATTTTGTTTTATTTTTTAATTCACGGGGGAGGTTTTTAAAGGTCAGTCTTCTTGCCATGGCCCATAACCCCTCATGAGGGGTTTTACCAGCTCATACGAAAGATCGTAAAGAAAATTGCGTCTCACAATCTTTTCCTGGCCTTTGTTTAGTTGGTGGATAATTAATGCATTTATTATTATTGTATTGCATTTATTATTATTGCTGGGTTGCAGAAGGACATGTTTTCACTCTAGCGTGTTCCATTTCTAGATACATAAATGTCGTCGCGTGTATTGTTTTGAGCGAGCTCAGAAAGAGGCATGTCATCTTCAGACGATGATGCTAGGTCTTCGCTTACAGCTTCCTGTACCTGATGCCTGTCTTCCTGCTCCATCGGTTGTACTTCTTCTTCCCCACCATCCGATTCACTTTGAATCACTTCCTCGTCCTCAAATTCTTCATGCAACCACCGAATCACGCGAGATTCCATGATTGGGTCCATTTTTTCGCTGAAACAAAGTAATAATAGTTATCAAAACACCATAACATATTAAATAGCAATAACTATATATATTGTTCATTTGTCAAAACATAAACATTAAATTTTTGTACATAATGGATTAAAAAAGTCAAAAAAGAAAATGTTTACTTACATTCGGTTTTATTACGCCAATACTCGCACGTACTACAATAGTAGAAGACGAACTTTGACACGTAATTACAAGAACTTGCGCTTACGCTGCAAGTGGGCGCCGTACTAATCCGTTCCGCGATTTTGTCGACGAGGCTTATCTAGGAGCGCGGGGGGTCAGGTGTGAGAATGAATGAATGGCGCTAAAATAAGTAAGTGCATTCTACTATAGTAGAGCGCGCGTGCACTCTAGTGTTAAAGCGGCTACACACGACCCTAAAATCACTGGCGATATCGAGACAGTGAAATCGGGGCTGAATCGGCGATAAAATTGTCTCTACTCTACACACGTCCTTGCCTGTCAGTACGTAACCGACCGTGATACAGACTGCTCGTTTTTGCGAAATGCCGCCGACGCTCTCAAAACAGCAGAAAATAGGAATTGTCTTGGCACTTACTACGGTGCCACCTAACCAGAGACGAAAAAGGAGGATCTGGGTTAAAAACTGGTTAATGAAACGCCATGAATTAAGCCACATGAACGTCATGAGACATTTAGAAGCAGATGATTTCAGAAACTTTTTAAGAATGGATATTGAGTGTTTTGAAGAGCTCCTCAATATGGTGACACCATTTATACATAAACAGGATGCCGTAATGCGAGAACGATTTACAGTTACTTTACGTTTCCTAGCAACTGGACAAAGCTATGAAGATTTGAAATTCAGTGCCATAATATCGCAACTTATGTCCACAATTATTCCAGAGACATGTTGTGCTATCTATAATTGTCCCACAAATATGGTAAATCTTTAAATAAAACAACGACTTTTGTCCACGCTTCCCGCTCATTTTCCTTCGCCATATTTTCGAAATAAAAAGTAGTAGCCGCAAGCACGTCGTATCGCCGCAGCGCTCGAGCGCAGACTGCGCAAAAATCAGTCCTGATTTCGCTACACACGTCCTGACAACGCTCCCTGAGCCGATAATCGTCCCTGAATCGTGAGCTCGCCCGTAGCGATTTAGGGACGAAAAAAATCGGGTACGATTTGCCTACACACCAGGCGATTTATGATACGATCTAGGGTCCTCCCCACCACTGTCCCGATATTGCCAGTGATTTTAGGGTCGTGTGTAGCCGCTTTTAGGGACGAAAAAAATCGGGAACGATTTGCCTACACACCAGGCGATTTATGATACGATCTAGGGTCCTCCCCACCACTGTCCCGATATTGCCAGTGATTTTAGGGTCGTGTGTAGCCGCTTTAAACAAAAACCCCGGGTTTCCTGGAGAGCGGTAACTGACACCGTAAAATCAAAAAGCGGTGCTGCCATTTGCATGACGGCCGTGTTGTCGGTGTCAGATGGTTTGGTGAACGTTTTATTGATAGCGGTGAAGCAATTGATACTTTTTTTTTTACGTGTGATAGGTTTACGTTTGACTACAGCCTGCCTGCCTGTTTGACGTTTATTTAAAAACTAACTGTGCCTGCGATTTCGTCCGCGTGGAATAGTTATTTTGGGCAACTTTTCTCAATAAATGGTCTATTCAACTAACACAAAAAGATTTTTTCAATTCGCACCAGTAGTTCCTGAGATTAGCGCGTTCAAAAAACAAACAAACTCTTCAGCTATATAATATTAGTATAGATAATGTCTGACGGTGTGTTAAACGGCCGTGGAACTTTCCACATGTCATCACCGTAAAGACGGCCATCTATTTGTGTCCGTAGTATTACGGCCGCTATACGATGGCACCGCTTTCCTAGGAAACCAAAGCTTTAGCGATAAGGCCGCCAATTAAAACGCAAATTTTATTTTCTATGTTTTTTTTGTATTGTTTTTTTATGTATGTGGTGTTTTAATAAAGAATTTATCAATCAATCAATGAGTCACGGTCACGACGCTCGTGCCGCAGTTTGTTTATGATTCAGATTTGGTGATATTTAGGCTTAGAATTAAAGCTGACGCATTTTTGATCTGGAATTTTGTATATCCGAGTACTTAAATCAGTGAATCTTCTAAGAAAGTTTACGTTTTAAAATGACTAGATTACAAGTACATATGCGTACAAGAGATAAGTATTTATACTGCTTCGGAATTCTGCTGAAAATATTCTCTTATTTATATATACCTGCTTACGATCCTTACTGTTCTTGTTGTACCTATACATTAGACGAGATCTCTCGAGCAACCAGTTTGTTTCTACTATGTAGGTACATATTACGAAAGCGGAAACAGAGCACCGATTCCGGTGATTGTTATGCTGATATTGTACCTATGTTATGACTAGCTGTGCTCGCGATTTCGTCCGCGTGGAATAGTTATTTTGGGCATTCATTCTTTCATACATACTTTTTTTAAATCTTGAGCCGTTTTCGCAGCGCACCCAACGGAAGCCCTCAGTAATGAATAATTTCCCCCGTTTTTATTTCACAATTTCCATTGTTTCTTCGCTCCTATTATTTGCAGCGTAATGTTATATAGCCTAAAGCCTTCCTCGACAAATGGTCTATTCAACACAAAAAAAAATTTCAATTCGCACCAGTAGTTTCTGAGATTAGCGCGTTCAAATAAACAAACAAACTCTTCAGCTTTATAATATTCGTATAAATATACGTACATATGTATTGTACATACATCTACCTAAGAGGTGAACGATCTTGGCCAGGAGTTCGGAAATGTACATATAACATAAAAACACAGTAAACAAAAAATCCCGAAAAGTTATCCAATTTTTGTAGAATCACCCACATAGCAATTAGTTACCATTATTTGTTCTATGTGGCTCAGTAGATGTAATTTCTTATAGTTTCTATTTATTTATTTAGTAATACTTGCACACATACAATTTTCAAAAAAAAAATTACTTGTGCCCCGAGGTTTTGGGCGTAGCAAGAGACAATGGCTAGGCTTTATCTAGCCAGAGTCTACAATTTTGCTTTTTTCTTCACGTCACATATATTTTTATTTTGTGTCGTTGCTATTTTTCAAGTCTGTGAGGGTCTCCAACAAAGCTGCAATATAGACAATCTCAGCTGAGACTTACAATATAAAAGTTCATTTTCTACACAGAAACCCAGAAATACGCTAATAAATGCATTCACCACGACCAATATTGCCATAATCATTTTAAATTTATCAATTTCGTATATTAATCTTTGAGCTATAAAAATCAGTACCATCCATATGAATGTATTTAAATAAAATAAATAAATAAATATTCCGGGACATTGCACACAGCGCCATCTAGCCCCACACTAAGCAAACGCTTGTGTCGTGGGTACTAGATAACGGATATAATACTTATATACTTTTCTTTTGTAAATACATACTTATTATACATACAAACGACCAGACTCAAAACAAGTAATTATAATTTTTCTTTTTAAAATGCATAAGTATTTGTGTCACGCGGAAATCGAACCCGCAACCCCTAGATTAGAAGGCAGAGCCACTACCAACTAAGCTAACAGGCCAGTCAATATAACAGTCAGTACTTTACACCTATGTACGACAGAGCTATTATCTTATCAAGTCATGAACAGCCATAATTCCCCGTTACGTGCGTGTTTCACTGAACAAATACTACAAACAGGCACTCATTTCATTACGACAGAACGTTACACTATTTCAGTGCGACATCCATGTCATATAAATACGTTATCATCTAACATTTGACTAAATTTGTTACTAAGTAACCATTTTGGATATGTTATAATTCATCATCATCATAAATTTAAGGGCCGGGCCCTTGTCTGTGGAGTATGCGCCATCCTTCCCGGTCTTCTGCCAATTCCTTGACCTCCTTATACGACATGACATCCGCCTTTTCTTTTATTTGCTCTATGTATGATCTTCTCGGCCTTCCTCTTCCTCTTCGGGCTTCCAATTTTCCTTCCATGATGTTTTTTTATAAATTCGTCATGTCGTATAAGGTGGCCAACCATCTTCCCTCTTCTGTTTTCAATAGTTGCCATTATTGCACGGTGTTCTTGGACCATGCTCAGCACTTCTTCATTGGTCTTTCTTTCTGTCCAACTAATTTTCTCCATCCGCCGCCAGCACCACATTTTAAAAGCTTCTATTCGTTCTCTTATGTTATAATTATAAAAGCTTATTTGAACCTTTATGTCGTTTCTCTTCCGTTGAAGGACCTGGGCACCCACCACGATGTATCTGCCTAAGAGAACTCCCCTAACGATTTAATTCTACGGGGAGTCACGACCCTCAGTCATGAGGAAATTCGACTCAAGACAGAGTCATTTCTCTATTTAGTTACAAGTACTAGACCCTACAAAGTTGCAGACATTCACTTTTCTTGATAACCATCAAAGTATCTTTGATGGTTCATAGTTCTTTATTAGTTAGGTAAGATTACATCATACAACTGAGATTCTGACACAACTAAAAGCTGTGTAAAATTACCAATCCAAGAAGTGATTTGCATGACTTAGCAGGTAATAGTTCCATGAGCAAATATTTATATGCTCTTCCTTACACAACTTCTATTGTTGAAACAGAGGTAGGTCATCTACAACGCGATAAAACAATAAAAATATACGCGAATCACAAAACCGAGAGTTCAACGTTCGTTTCACTCACGAACCCTGATTCTGCACACCTGCAATCATCTATGCCTCCACGTCACAATACATTCTCTACTCTATCTTTATACAAATAAGAGCTATTTTAAACTGGTATAATTAAAGATGGAAATACAGTTATCTTCGCAACGTTACTGTTTCAAGATCAACTGAAATGTCTCAAGATTGGTGGTGTAACTTGATATTTTAGCCGGTTGCTAAATAGCTTTTTGTAACTCCTTATATATTATGTATTTGTTTAGTTAGTTTAAGTAACTTATTGTTAAAAGTATTTTTTTCTTTGCGGCGTATTCCTTATTACCTAGTGTCATTATTACTCAGAATTGGTTCATTGTAAACTAGAAGTAAAACAATTACTTAACAATATTATGAGAAAATGTTGATCTCTTTTTGCTCTTATATAAAACGGGAGACAAAGGTTAACCTAATAAGTTATAATGAAACATAGCAGCAAGCCTTAACGTCAGGGTTTCGGTCAAAGTTTTGTGCTAAGCGTGGGCTTATCTATCCAGTACTTATCTATTATAGTAAATTATTTCTTAAAAACCTCTAGAAACGTCTACGACCTGCGATGTTATCAGTATGAGTCACCGGGCCTTAATGCCTTCATGTCAGCCGTGATATTTGATTATTTCCACCAAAACAGTCACCGTTATCACTTATCGTTCTTTACTCTTGGGGCAGATCCAAAATACAACTTTTACTAGCCGCGTCTCGCGGTGTCCTGTGCTTTATCAAACCCATACACTTATTAATATCATACTAGGAAAACTAAACAGATGGCTACCACTTATTTAGATTTACTTATTCTATATTACTCTATTTACCGTCACAATTTAATACGAGCCTTGACCAATATGAAACTCCAATGGGTACGAAAATAAATTAGTATCCTGCGTCAAAAATCTGGTTTTATTCTTCCTAGTAACAATTGTCTATGTGTTTAGTACATGCATATGTACCTACATAAAACCTGCATATAACGATTATAATACACGATGACGTCACGCTGAAAGCATCGTCTGCAAACACTGTTGGTTGCGGTCTTTGTATCAGAATAACAACTTTTACTCTAAAACTGAACAAGCAAAGTATTAAAAACATGTTTCTATTTTGATGGTGAATGTATGGATTTAGAATTGTTGGTAACATGCGAAGTTTTCTTGTTTAGATCATCTAGATTGTGGTAATGCTTGAAATTAGATTGTACAAATATGCATACAAATTACTCATACGTAAACTTATTCATTATAATTGCACAAAATGTGGAATAATTACGTGTCGTCTAACAATAATGATGGGATCATCTAAATATATAAAACTCAAAGGTGACTGACTGACTGACTGACTGATATAGTGATCTATCAACGCACAGCCCAAACCACTGGACGGATTGGGCTGAAATTTGGAATGAAGGTAGATGTTATGACGTAGGCATCCGCTAAGAAAGGATTTTTGGAAATGCCAAGGGGTGAAATAGGGGATGCAAGTTTTGCTCCTTAATGCGAGCGAAGCCGCGAGCACCCACTAGTTCATTAATATACAGGGTCTTATTACGTTTCAAAAATGTTAATTATCTAAAAAGTCTAGATGCGGCTTTAATTTAAAGGTCTAAAAAAACTTTCTTTTTTGTAGTTACTATTAAAATTGTTGTGAATTTTTATTTAAAGTTACCTAAACTAGTCCTATTTAAATAATAGGCACGTCCTTTGCTATATTATGTATGTATTCCTAATTCCGTACGTTTCCAGACGTATTCGCAGCACCTAGTAGAAACAATAGTTTCCCCGCCATTTACTTGACAATGTCACACCTCCCTCTTTAATACATGGTTACTCCTTACTTAAGTAGTAGGTATTATTTTATGTAAACAAGTTCATTTTACACTACTGATAAAAAACCCCATTCTCAGCATAATATGTTATCACAGGATAAACTGATAGTGTAAAACTGTCTGAATCATAATAAAATAAATAAAATAGAAAATTAACATAAGAATTTGCAAAACTACTATGTTATGTTTGTTTAATAAAAAAACACATACTTAAAAAAAATCATAAGTCTTTCTAAAGTGTCAAAATTATGTATGACTTCAAAACACTCGCCCATGACTTGTTTTGTCTTATTTCTTGATACATAAATTGCACAGACATTTCATCCATAAAAGCTTCTTTAAATACATAGGCTGTCTCAACCTTGACCATACTACTTAGCGTAGACTAATATAACAAGTAATAAACAGCACCCAGCAGTAAAAAGCACCCTGTATATGAGAGTACCTATAGGTATCCCACCCCGTCACTCCAGGCGGCTAGGTTTCGTTTTCATTCGTCGTGTGTGAGGGGTTGTAGCGTAGTGCCACAGAATACAGACGCACTGGTAGTGCTTCCTCCCCCCTTCACATAACCCCCTCCCCGCCGTAAGGCTGCCTATTCATGAGCGTCTAACAACAAATAGTGTTATGTAATTTACTTACAATTATACTAAATCAATAGATCTCCTGAAACGATTATAAAATAAATAAATTAAGCCATTTATTCCCAGCAACTTAATTAACATTTTGTGGTTATGGGATTTACGTTAGTAACATATTTTTCATTTTAAATTAAGTAAGTTTAGATTTTTATTGGGCACCCAAATTAGGGTGAAGGCCTCCTCCAAGCGCTGCCAGTTTCGGCGGTCTTGCGCCAGCCTTGTCCAGGTACTGCCCGCTGCCTCCTCGATGTCGTCTCGCCACCGCCTTCGTGGTCGACCTCTGGATCTGGGATCTTCTGCTGGGTTCCAATGCAGTATTCGTTCACTCCATCGACCATCTGTAGATCGAGCGACGTGACCCGCCCATTTCCACTTCAGTCGACAGAGCGACTCTACCGCGTCCGTTAGTCCAGTCCTCTTTCTAATCTCCTCATTGCGGACTCTGTCTCTCAATTTAATGTTAAGGAGAGAGCGTGAAACGATTATAGTAGACTAAAAAATATCGTAATTACAACATTTGAAATGTTCTCAAATATAATGTCTTTTGATAAATAAAAGTACCTAATGCTATAGCTACTTATTTGGTTTATTATATGTATGTACTTCAGTCGATTAATTCGTAGTTAATAAAACTATGTGTTCGATACTAAAACATTACGCGTGTAATAGTATGTTGCTTTATGTATTTTATATTTATCTACTCCATTAATCATGGTCAACTAACGACAAAACTTTATTCTGTGACAAAACGTCTTACGAGCAATAATTTCAATTAAAAAATCTATAAGAACCACTTTCCACAACATTTCTGCTTCACGTATTTTAACACTGTAATTTTAGAAGAAAGCATACATTTCAAGTACATCAAGTGTAGACTGGAAAGCATCAAGGCCATCATTTGTTTATTGTTTATAGCACTTTCACCTCGCGAAAGTATATTCAAAACAATGACTGATTAGATCTATCGATAAAGAAAATACAGTAAACATAACGCAAGACTTACCAAGAATAGATTACATGCTAGCTGATGTCATGGATTTACTTTACTATAAATATTGGCTAGAAATGTTCTATTCGTCTGCTGTGCAAATTGTTTAAACTGGGTTTATTAGAAATACTGTTTGTATAAACATGTTCTCCGAAGAAATGGCTAGACAATGATTCCTTCAGATAAATTTAATTGGTCTTCTGGGAATTTTGTACCATTATTAAAACATTTGACTTGTAAACTGTGTCATTGTACCAAGTTAGTTGAAACAATCTCACAGACACTGAATTTGTATTTTGAAACGATAGAACGTCTAGACTAATTTCCTTGCGTTTCCTTTTATATTAAGTTGCCGTCGTGGCCATCATTGCGTTTTTGCTCAATTTAATAACATCTTGGATCGTCCACCGACAAAGTTCGACATTATCCGTTTCGTTGTCTGTTACGATACGATAGCTAAAATCGTGCGATTCTGAAAACTCTGATTCACTATCACACTCACGTCATATTGGAGCAATGTTGTTGTTCCGTCCGTGTACAACGCGCTTTATTCATCAGTATCGCGACAGACCGCTTTGCGGACTATCCTTCTTTCTATTTTGTTACTGGCCATAAAATACGTCTGAAAAATAAAAAAATATAGTTACTCAGATAAATGTATAGTGTGCTTAGCAAATTGTGAATGAGTGCTTGCTATATTGTTCTTTATGTGCCGTGTTTTAGTGTTGTTGTGTAGAAACTGGATTGAAGTGAACTATTTGTTGTCATGTTGATGCCTTGATTCCATTTATTGAGGTCTACCAGGTGAGACAGTCAATGACCTAAATGCATAGTAGATAAACAGTTTCGTGTGTTCGCTCAGGAATTAATTTGAAACCAAACCTGTTATGTGCCTTCGTTTGTATTTGTATTGTCGTCTTCGTTTTGTTTTTTAAGATTTGATTTTGCTTCGTGTATAAAAAAATAAATATTTAGTTGTACAGATTTTGTAAATATATGTCTTTGATGAATTCAAATTAAACAGAAATGGATTTTTGGCCATGCAGGGATAAAAGCTCAGCAAGGCTACTTATTATTTATGGACGATGTTCCAAAAAATATAATCTGGGTCGTCGTTGTTCATTGTATGGAACAGTTAATTCCTTATTCGTCAAGTTTTAATAGCTACTCAGTAGTTGTAACATTAAAGTTTACAGATTTGTATCGTCACTATAGCTACTTCTAAAATAATGTTAAAAAATGTGTCTTCTGGCTACTGACTACTGTGCATGTGTGTGCTACTGTGCGTCGGGACTGTGTGTGTATATCTGTGTGTTTGTCAACAGAAGCGGCTTCACTCGCCACCACCTCGGCAGACATATCCAAATCTAATACACAGCATTCTATGCACTGAAAGTAAGTGACGCATCACGTAGAATGCTAGCCGCTTGGACCGAGCTGTGTATTTGTTTTTGCACCACTAACAACCCTCTTTTTAGAGCCACATAAAATCTGCTTTTTGCTGCCTTTTTTGTATATTATATTTTTTCGCCTTTCATAGGTTGCAAGTTGGATATGCCCAGTTTTCAAAGCTGAATAATTTGCTCCTTAACTAACCCACAACTAGCAACTACTAGGACGGTGATCGGAAATACGCAGGTTCGAATCCTGCCGGTCGTGATTATGTTCGCTCATTTTCCAATAAAAGTTTAAGTTAAACAAACATAGTGCGGGTTTAGCACTTAATAAATTAACTCATAACTAGCAACTAGGTGAAATGTACCGATAAAACAATTTGTGGAAATACCAGAATATTACGTTAATTAGCTTTAGTTTTTTATGAGCTAAAGGAGTGTTTAAAGTTCCAAATCCTATTAAATATCCACTATACTTACTTTCTTAAAATACGCGTCATAACTATACGTGTTACAACATTTTTGTTAATTTTTTCAATCTACCTTGTTATGACTCTTATCAACAACTTTAGAACCACGTTTTTTTTGCACTGTACAATCGATATTTGACCACTAACACTTTGTACTTTATTATATGTATCACTCCCAAACCCATTTCATTGAAAGTGAGAGTCGGTCGTAGTTTTGAAATATGTTTCGCAAGCGGGATTCACGCCAATCTATCTCGTAAACTGCTTTCACTCTGACCCATACACCTACTCTCCTAGTTTGTCACAATCGCTCGTTTAAAAGCTATGTTTAATGAGCCATGTGATTTATTAGCTGCTGGTTGTTATATAAACAATATCTGATGATAATATACCTACTGCCTATTTCGGATCTGTAGTTCTAGCTTGTACAACGGCTTTCTTCCCGGTTAGCTAAATTACGCGCTCTACTCCTGAGATGTAGAGTTACATACATATGTAATTTGTATTTGTAACCATGTCATAAACACTAAACTTTTTTATTGCTTTCTTGGTGAGGTTCTCAATTCTTCTGAATGTTTATTTGTACATATATGTTTTTCTTGAGATCGCCCTTTTGTTCTACACCTTTTAAGTACTGTAGGGTCGTTCTTTCATAAAATGGCCGTTTCCCTGTAACAAAAGCTACTGTGTCAATTTTAAAAAATATAGAGCTTCATATAAAAACATTTTAGATTGCCTACAACTTGTTTAAATACATTTTATTAACAATCAGTAGAGACAATCTCGTTGTGATCACTTGACCTCGGTGATAAAAGGACGCAGACGGTTTTTAAAGCCATCGCATATCATTGATGAAGGTTGTTATCATGATCGCAATGTGTGCAGGATCATTATAAACATGCCATACATCAGCATGTTTTACATTGTCCCAATCTTGAACTGTTTTGCCTCAAATTTCATTATACATTATAGAATAACGTTCCCAAGTTTTTTGGTGATTTGCATTTGCTTCTGTTAGTTAAATTAAAAGTTAAATTCTGTTCAATTTTTTTTTTTATATTTGTAAAGCATTTTAAATAAACAAGTGCAAACTGTAAGCTTTGTTTGTGCAAATATTATTTAAGAAAGTCGAGGAAAACGAGTAAATTTTCCCAACATTCTGAAATATTCTAGCCATCGTTATTGTTGGAAAACTGCTTTGTTACTAAACATTTTCAAAATAGTTTCTGCAAAACAAATTACATACATATTCATACTAGGCGCCGTCTTTCATTTACCAATTCGTGTCGTACACAAATAATGCGAGAGGTCGCTAACACCGCGATAAAAATACGTGCGTACGCGCATGTGCGGGCTTTGTTTACCACCTTGTTGTGTTGTGCCGAAATAACATTCTTTGTTTGGAGCTCAGGGTCATTTCCTTTTCAGACCAGTACCGTTCGCGTTTGACCACTACGCTAGCCTTTGGCTGACGACCTGGCCTAAAAAAACACTAAAGCCGAGGTTACGTCCCGCAGACGTCCAAAATTAAAATAATTATAAAAAAATCTGTAAGCGTGCTAACGACTCTTATTTTTTACAGTTGTTAGATAAAAGCCTTAGCTAATGAGTCGTGCATAAATATATAAATTAAACTTCAAATTTAAAGATAATCAACATTAATTTATGAGATCGCATAATTTGCTTACTAAATTTAGGAACTTTCGCATTTTGCAGTCATTGCAGACTTGAAGACAACATGTAAGGCACATCGACTTTGTCTTCAAGATGGCAAAAGAGCCAGGTAACGGGGAAAAGGAAGCTACACGCCGCGTATTTAAAAAAATATTGTCATTACAAAAATATTGACGTCTGGGAGACGTATAGGTCGTCAGTTAAAGGGTAGAGCATCCCTTAATTATAAAAAATACATCGATAAGCGCCTAAAGTGTGTTCCCCAGTATCCCTTGTGTGGGTGTCACTTAACTTATCGAGTGGTAAAATAAATAAATGGCTCTAAACTAAAAAAATATAATAATAGGTACGCCTTCTTTGCTCTAGATTTGTCGATCTCTGTATTATCATTTCCCAGTTGTATTCACATGCATGCATAGCTTCTACAATAGTGTCTCTTGTTTGGTTGGCTATCTGTTCAGGCAAATTATTTATAGGTCAAATGTCTGTCTGAAAAAAATGTAGGAAGTGTTCTCAGGTTCGACGACCTGGCCGGGTGATAACAACGTCTTATCGGCTTGTTCGGGGCTAGCAAGGCGAACTAGACTGCGTGGCTATGTATAATGTGTTTTATATGTATATGGACGGATTTTTTTACACCGTACAACGGGTCACTTGAAGCAACATCCGCACAAATAAACATTGTGAACTACAGCGGAGCATGTCTGTAGAGAAAAATGGAACTGTTGCGTCTCTGATCTTTTGTCTAGCATTTGTAACCGACGTGCAAATATTAAGGTATCGGTTTATTCGGTTCTAGTTTTAATGCTTCTTCTTGCATAGAAATACGGTCACACAAATTAATCACGCACTGGGTACCGCTTTTTTTCTTTGCGTCGGATGAAATTCGTCGTCTCTACATATTTTTTATGTTATCTAGCTTTGAACTCATAAAAAAGTTAAAGATTGTTTAGTTTTCATTATAATGTCTTTTCATATTTTTGTACCTTTTAATCTAACATAGCTATTTTTAGTCTCGTATAGCTTCTATTAAAAATTAAATATTTTCACCATTCAAAATTTGAGTTAACTTTAACACCAGCTTTACTTTTTACTCTGACTTCTCATTTGTCCACGTCTAGTTAGTATCTAGTTTTGTTATTCAAAGCTGGCACGCTATTCCGCCAAATATTTGACCAATTCAGTATGTACTGAGTATTTGTGTCGTGTTAAGCCAATTACAGTTCCGCCGCGATCACTTGAAAGTTAATTATAATTAGCAGAACGTGTTACTGACCGGTTAGTTATATGTACTTATTTAAAGCGTTACGTTTGCTTTTGTGGCTGATTTTGGCGAAGCGTTTTATTTCATTTTAGAAATTTTATTAATAGGTAGGTTACTACTCATCTTGACTGAGGTTAATAATTGTATTATGACATATGTATGTAAGTATATTTGATAGTAATTACTACTCATCTTGACTGAGGTTAATTGTATTATGACATATGTATGTATATTTAATAGTAATTCGTAATTTAGTTTATTGTCATAAAGAATTCATTATCCTCTCTATAGCACATACTTGAAGTTAAGGCAACCAGCTTGCTGTAGGTCACATAGAAAGGTCGCTAGGAAGGTATTCACACCACATGCCGACGGAAATACCGCTTATGTAAATAAAACTCATGTTTCCTTGAATTTATGTGATTCGATTATACATAGTACCTACCTACTCATCTTATTTTCCTTAATATGGCACATTTATTTATATTGAATCTTTATAACAGTCATTAAATCTTGCTTTAATGTACTAAGATGATGCTTTAGATAGTAAAACTAATCGAACATTAATAGAAAGATTCTAAATCAATCTAGTGGTTTTTTTTTTGTATTGTATTGGTTACTTTGAGTGTATATTTATGTCCTGGCAATATTTTATCTAGGTTTATTGATACATATTATTTCTTCTGCTGTAGAAAACACTAGTTTAATACTATTAGTTATGCAGAGTCTTATTCTTTGCCTTTATATTATACTAGTGGGTGCTCGCGGCTTCGCACGCATTAAGAAGTAAAACTTGCATCCCCTAGTTCACCCCTTCAGAAGTGGCGTTTCCAAAAATCCTTTCTTAGCGGATGCCTACGTCATAACATCAACCTTCAGTCCAAATTTTAGCCCAATCCGCCCAGTGGTTTAGGCTGTGCGTTGATAGATCACTATATCAGTCAGTCAGTCAGTCACCTTTGAGTTTTATATATATAGATTCTTTACATATTTCGTAGTTAGTACCTAAACTCAAATAAATATCAAACATACATTAATTTTATTACGTGTTGTGTTCCAGATGCCCCGCGGTCGGGACGATATGCAAGTAAACGTGGCGGGCCTCAGGAGAAATATTAAAAACCTCGCGCACAACTACTCCGATGCACAGGTACGTTACCTACACCTTTACTAACAGTAGTTAGATCTATGGAACAGTCAAGGCGAAGAGTTGGCTGAAAACTGGAGATAAATAGCACATACATTACAGACAATTTTGAAACAATTAAAGAATCTAAGTACTTGTTATAATAACTGACTATATATTAGTAGTCCAATCCAGTACAGTACATGCATGCTCCACCTTAAGTGAGTGTTCGCTTGTTTGACTGTCGCTTCAGGTGAGCTGAGGAACATGTACAAGCGAACACCATGATACAAGAGTCCTTGGATTCCAAGGACTTGTCTGAACAGATAAATAAAATGTTCCATTAATAAGGTGACAACATTTTATTGTTACTACCACTAGATTTACTCAGTACTCAGACATAGAAAGGACTAACGCAGAGAGTATTTAGTGGAGGAAGACAAAATAAAAGACTTATCTGACCTGTAATGAGACTAGCTCTCACTAGAGGCTGCCACTACACACCGGTTATAATTTAATTCACGTACTTGTACATACATATAACCGTGCGTATAGTGAGGCTTGCACTCGCCTTGACCTGCCGACGTTATAAAATGCCAGCCGGCTCAGGTGTTTACTCGTACCTAATTATATGACAGGGAAACGGCTTTTAAAAATTTAAATTATTCTTTTAAACACGCTGTTTCATGAATCTACAATTTTTTGTAATAAAAGTAATTGTAGATAGAAAGATTCATTTATCCTAGGCAAACGGTCTAGGCCGCTGAAGCTTGATAAGTGTTAATTAACAAGAAATATGCAGATCTATTAATTGTATAATTAAGTATTTTAGCCAGTTTTACTAATTAATATCTAGAGTAAAAAAACGGACAAAGATCATTATAATAGGCAAGCAAGATGCTTTCCATCTGCCACGCTTCTTGTTCAACCAATTATTCAGTATTAATAAACATGCTCCTGATATTATTGTCAAATATACCTATAAAATACACACATTGCAACCATTTAATGTTGATGAGTATTTGACAAGCCCCATAGGCGTAAAAATAGCCCATCGACTGCTGAGATCGATACGGCAGGCCTTGAACCATGAAGCACTAGAGTTCCGACTATGTTTGTATTCAGGCTAGGCTCGAAGCCTTAGGTGCACGAAATTTGCGGTGAAACTATGAGTACTTTTATAGGTAATGTACTTAGTTTATATACAGTTACAGGTTTACAAAGCAAATCATGGCATATAAAATTTTAACAAAGAACGATTTTAATTTAACAATAAAGAAAATCCTTAGAAAAGTAACACATAAGTTTTAATAAAAATATTGAGGGTGACTGCGCGACAAAATAAGCTCAAAACAAGCAGTATTATGCTCCGCACTTGGCTCTAGGGGCTGTTGATGATGATGATGATGATATTGTTTTAGTGAGAGATAAATCTTCGAATGTGAAAGCGCGGTGGGCGATTGGTCCTCGTTTGATATGACCGCTAGCCAGCAATGCTACCCACTCATATTAGTATTTATCCAAGTCTATCTGTAACATGGTGTGTGTATGGTGTTGCAGGTTAAAGTGCGCGAGGCGACGTCGAACGACCCATGGGGCCCCTCCTCCACCCTCATGGCGGAGATCGCCGACCTCACATACAACGTCATGGCATTCACTGAAATTATGCAGGTAATACGTCTCAGAATACATGAATATAACAGAACACATTAAAGATATAAGATGACAAGCTAAGATATGCTACTGTCTAAAACCACACAAATCTGATACATATGAAGAATAATTTACTTAATTGAATGAGCTGAGAATAAATCAACTTTCCATTACACACCCTAACAAACTTAATTTATTTTTTAATAAGGTGTACTAATATTTAGTCAAATAATCGCGCTGCTAGCAGAGGCATGCATGCAATATTAGTTATTGGATCGCACACCAATATGTGCCCTCTTGTTTGCTTGTAAGATTGGAAACAACCTTGTACTGTAAGTTATTTTGATATGTTAGTAGGTACTATAGTACAACGATATAACAAGCACATGTGCAACTCTTGTCTCAGACTAAACTTGCGAAGCTCTCTTCTTGTCTTACATATCGCCCCAAATGCCTGTTATAACAAACGTCTCAAACTCGTATTGTCCTCTTCCTCCTCATTAAAGAGGGCCGTGACTCCCGCTCAGATTTGACTGATTAGGAAAGTTATATAACCACGTCACAAGCGTTTGCTTAGTGTGGGGCTAGAATGTCCCTGAATATTTATTTATTTAATTGATTCCAGATGATATGGAAGCGGCTCAACGACCATGGCAAGAACTGGCGGCACGTGTACAAGGCGCTGGTGCTGCTCGAGTACCTGCTGAAGACGGGCAGCGACCGCGTGGCGCTGCAGTGCAAGGAGAACATCTACGCCATACAGACGCTCAAGGACTTCCAGTACATGGAGGAGGGGAAGGATCAAGGTAAACGCACTTGTATTACTAAATGCTTTAAAGATCAAAATGCCTTGAACGCAGACCCGAAATTGGCTTAGAACGCATCACTCAATCAAGGATTACAGCCAGTACATGGAGGAGGGGAAGGATCAAGGTAAACGCACTTTTATTACTGAGAGCGTTAAAGATCAAAATCCCTTGAATTCAAATCCTAAATCTGCTTGGAACGCATCGCTCAGTCAAGGATCAACGCAGATGCAACATTTTACAAGTAGAATCGAGTTCACGTTTTAGATAAAGTTCTTGTGGATTTTCGAAATGTGGACAAATTCACAAACTGACTTAGGTTACATCTACGTCATGGCTAACAATAAACCCTTACAACTATGAATCGACCAATTTTTGGTTGGCAAGTTAAATATAGTCTTTTCTGAGTTGGTGGAGGCAATCCGCCCTGTCCTCGTGCAGTGGTTGACGAGGCAGCACGGGTCTCTCTCCTTCCGTGTCACGCAGCTCCTGACAGGCCATGGCTGTTTTGGCCGATTCCTGTTCGGGGTTGTGCGGAGGGAGGAGACACCAGCCTGTCACCATTGCGGGGACCCGGAGGACACGGCGGAGCACACCCTCGTGGAGTGCTCGGCGTGGGAGGAACAGAGGGCGCGGCTTGTGGCTGCCATAGACCGGAGGCTGTCGCTCCCGGCCGTTGCGAAAGCGATGGTCGAGAGCGACGTTGGTTGGGACGCGGTGCGAGACTTCTGCGAAGAAGTTCTCGCACTGAAGGAGGAGGCGGAGCGCGCGCGCGAGAGTTTTGCGGAGCCAAACTCCCTGCGCAGGAGGCGCGTTGGAGGGCGGCGCTTGGCGCACGACCGCCGACCTCCGTAAAGGGGACTCCGGGCGGCAGGTCGGAGAACCTGTTGCCCTTAGGACTGTGTCCCCACAGGATGCATGACGTGTCCCGTGTTCCGACACGTCGTCCATTAGAGGGTCGAGCAAAAGCTCCCCGAGACGGGGCCTGATTCCGGGCCAGCATCGCCAGGGCTGCGGACGCATGCATCGCACTCTCGGGGCCCTGATCGCGATGCAGAGGTGGAACACCCCAGGTTTTTAGTGGGTATGCCGGCCTTCTGGCGGAGACTCCCAAATAACCACTCGCCCTCCCCGGGGTCGAGTGGTACTTTTAAAAGGTTTTCCTGGGTCAAAAAAAAAAGTCTTTTCTGAGTTATCTGATTTCTACACCAGCTACCGTATCAGCTAAATGTATATGTCGACTTTCTATAAATGTATTTGCTATATGTGTGTAAATTGAAGGAGAAGTACATAAATTTCGTAAGTGAGTAATATTAATTTTGTTTTAGAATAAGTTTTATATCATGTCAAGGCATATAAAGGCTTTTTTATATTATTTTATTTGCTATGTGTGTGCAGGTCTAAACGTGCGCGAGAAGGCGAAGCAGCTGGTGATCCTGCTGAAGGACGAGGAGCGCCTGAAGGCGGAGCGCGAGCGCGCCATGAAGGCCAAGCAGAGGTTCGCGCAGTCTGCCAGCGGGTTCGGCAGCGATGGGGCGCTCGACTCGCCCGCCAGCCCCGTCTACCCGCAGGTACGAGGATTATGTAACTGGAAGATGGAACATCGAGTCACAACAACATTATATTGCATTTCTTGCCTGACGTATGAATATCAGGCCGCCAGAGGAGAAAACTGACACTAGACGAAGATGAAGTATGCTTATATTGAATTGGAATTGGCTCTCAAACTGGATCGGTGCACGCTGATAGGTGCTTGGCAACAGATTTATCTATAGTTTGGTAGCTAGCGTCACGGCTAGCGTGCTAGCATGGCTAACCAAAGTGTAGGGTGGATCCTTACATGTTTGTATTTTATGGATATCCATCTACATTATCAATAAGTTTCAATATTATCTTTGGCTTTGTGAGCTCTACTACATTTTCAGTGGTTAATATCCGAGGCTAAAGGAACACATTGTTTACACTCCTATCTGGTGTCATTCCAGCTGGGCGCGGAGGCGGAGCTGGGAAACGGTCGCGAGGCGGAGCTGGCGCGGCCCCTCACGGCGGGGGAGGAGGAGCTGCAGCTGCAGCTGGCGCTGGCCATGTCGCGCGAGGAGGCGGAGCGCGAGGAGCGCCGCCGCCGCTCCGACGACGTGCGTCTGCAGCTCGCGCTCTCGCAGTCGCAGCAGGACTTCCAGTACGTACACACTACTAAGTCGCTCCGCCAGACACGAAGAGCTGTGGACGGTGACTTCTAAATAACTGTCAGTGTGGATCGCTGCCGCCTTTATACGCAGATCAGTATCCAAGATTATCCTTGTAATGGAACAAACGTAAATTGGTCTCCTGATGTTAGCGTATGCGAGTTGGAACTACATTAGGTAAAAACAAGTAATCAAACTTCTTTCCTTTTATGTGTAGTACGATGCATCAAACGAAAAGTTATAAATTCAAGCTGTCTGTAGGAACATTCAAGGCTCAACTATGTCCGACAAATCCCAACAACATTTTCCGCATATCCTTACCAGTTACTTATTACCAATGTAATGAGACCCTTCCAACACCTCCTATATCCTCCTTCCCTCCAGCCTGCAAGAGTACATTCGCCAGGAGTTGTTCCGGCAGAGCTTCCTCTGCTACTCCTCAGTGCTGGAGCACAGCTGGCTGACCTGGACCCCCTTTCCGCGTCCCAGCACATGCTGGCCGAGCCTGGCAGAGCTGGCCAAGAAATGGCTGTCCAAGTGGCCAGATGGAAAACCACCAGAAAGGCCAGAAGAAGTCAGAAAAAAGCCCGAGAAAAGCAAAAAGTGCGAATGTCGCAAAAGTAGCTGGCGGTTTATAGGATGCTTCCACTGTCTGGAACAGAATGTACAGTTAGTCTTTTTATTTGTTTTATTATGTACTGACTTGATTGTTTATTTTAATTTTGATTACATTTTGTATATGGCATACACAAGGCTTTCGTCGTTAGATCGGAATCGTACATTCAGTTACCTAGTAGCGTGATAGCGACAAGAAAATAAAGAAGATTATGAATAATATGCATGCTGACATCAGAGACTGTACTATATTTCAATTAATGTCTTTCAGCAAACTACAGTCTACCTTGGAGTGGTATTTTGTTAGAGAACAGATAGAAATCCGAACGTAACAGCAAAATGTACTCACAGAAGTGGCTGAATCATGCATACTCAATATCCGTATACATTCTCTACGTTCCACACTTGGAACTGGAAGTCATATCAATATGCTCTTATTTGTATTGCATTGCTCTAGTAGATGAGAGAAGGGAAGACACTCTCTCTGTATTTGTGTATATTTATACAGATTGTTGTTTGCCGCGGCAGGAGATACTGCGGCGGCTTTGCATCACATGTACATTATATGTTTACATGAATAAACTATTACTTATTTATTTATTGTGGTAACAGTGTTGTGTTGTGGTTGCAGACAGCCCGAGCCGGCGGGCGGCGGCGGCGGCTCGCACCTGCTGGACCTGCTGGACGTCAACCTCAGCCCCGCCGCGCCCGACCCCTGGCAGCTGCCGCTGCAGCCGCCCGCACAGGTACCACACCATACATGTATACAATTTAAAAAGTTATCGACAAAGGATATAATGAAAACTAAATACTGCGGGTGCTGCATTAAATTTTATACATAACCCCTCAACGTGAAAATATCTTTTTCGTTTCCAAATGGTCCTCGGTGATGTGAAAATCTGAATAGCATTGACGACTTGCATTGTCTCTTGTTTTCGTGTTCCTATTTTTATCATTTAAAAAAGAAAAAACATCAAACATTGTGTAAATTTAATTTGGATGACATTTCCTCAGCCGAATCAGATGGATTATGGCATGTACTACGAGGCCATGGTAAGGTCGTGTGTGGTATCTAAAGCTAGACCTGTTGTTCACACAAATATGTGC
The DNA here is from genome assembly GCA_927399415.1 of Macaria notata. Classification (NCBI taxonomy): domain Eukaryota; kingdom Metazoa; phylum Arthropoda; class Insecta; order Lepidoptera; family Geometridae; genus Macaria; species Macaria notata. The sequence goes on along the minus strand of OV656725.1, from coordinate 6,336,944 downwards.
AATTTTATGTGTGTGTTTAAATCTTTCAGATGCTATAGTAATTTCTCAAATAAAACAATCACTGTGCCGTATTGCTAGAATACCCCATACGTTGCGTTTAGATTAAGGAAGGAATTTTCTACACAATACATGCACTACCTAGGCACAAATAATATTAAGTTAAAAGTGTGTCATTTTCACCAATACTTATAGCTAGTGAATGCCAGCGATTTCGCCGAGTTTTTCAAATTCAAAAGCCCCTGGCATTCTCGGGATCCTACGCTACCATCATACTCGCAATCACGTCACGATTTGCACTGTTGTTATGTTAAACGCTATACATATACGGTGTCTGTCTACAAACAAACCAAAAATTAAACCTTTTTAATTGTGAACAAGAACGACCAATGACTTAGTTGAGTTATTATAATTGTAAGATACATATATAAAGTTAACTAAAATTGTTTTCACTCACGTGTAATACGAGTGTGTTGACATACGTGATTGTTGCGTTTCAGTTAACATATTGATAAAAATGTCTCACGAATTTTTTTATATTAAATACGCAATGTTCGCAGGACACGAGTGCGGACGCGTGGTCGGGCGTGGGCAGCCCGGCACGCGACCCCTGGGCGCCCGCCGCCAGCGCGCCCGCGCCGCCTGACCCCTGGGCGCCCGCCGCGCACGCAGCGCCCGCCGCCTTACTACAGGTACACTGACACACTAACGAATGAAACCAGCTTAACAGATTGGTGTTATAAATGACGGCGGTCCAGCAAAATAAGTTAACATTATGCTCTATACTTACATGCTAAGATGTACTTGCTTAACAAAACTTCTCTAACGAGTAAAATCTGTGGCGGAGTCATGATCCTCAGTAAAGTAACGTTGTGTTTTAATTCCCAGAGCAAGTCCCCCACGTCGGTGCTGTCGTCTCCGTCGTCGAGCGAGCTGGAGCAGTTCGACGCGCTGTCGCAGCGACGCAACCACAACACAGACCCCTTCGACCTCACTGCGCTGGGTAACTAATAATATTACACCACGTTTACAAAGGGTAAATGCTAGTACCATTCACACATTGTCGAAGCAGTAACAAGTAGCCGTATATCATTTCCTATGTAGACAGAGATGACACAACAAACACTGCGTGACGCACCACATGATCGTTTCACAATCAAATAGTCTACATTCACACCACTTTTGTCGAAATTTGTTCAAATGTACACAATACACATTATTGTGTTATCTGGGTGCCTTCAATCTTTATGGGGACTCCCCAGTGTCTATTAATACCGTGGTCACAGCACACGTGTTTTAGTATTACAGTATGCGACGCATGGAGGATGTCTCCAGATCAGTCCACGGCTATGTCAATCCACAGGCTCAGTTAACATTATTCTCGGCGTGTATTCCAGATAGCAGCTTGAAGCCGTCCCCCGTGGCGGCGAGTACGGGCGCCATCAAGAAGTCCCCCTCCGCGTTCCTCGGCGAGAACAGCTCGCTGGTGAACCTGGAGCGCCTGCTGCAGCCCCCGGCCGCCGAGCCGGCGCCGCTGCTCAACCCCTTCGCGGACCCGCCCGCGCACCAACCTGTGAGTACTTACCTCTCTGTAACTAATGTTGTCACATGCAGCAAAATTATTGTTATTATTATCTTGTGGATGGGGAGTGCCTCTTCAAGCTATGTAGATACGGTAAATCATTCTTGATTTCCGTAACATTTCACTAACAAGCTCTTGTACTACGTCCATACCAAAATCACGATAATCCATTCATGGTGAGGATAAATACATATAAATAAACAAAGCTTTTACCTGTATACAGTTATATGTATTTTAATATAATCTATATGTAATTCCAGCCAAAGCTATCCATCAACGAGTTGAAGCAGCAGCAGATGGGTCTGTCCGGCCTCACGTTCCCCCCCGCGCCCGCGCCCGCCCCCGCCACCGCGCTGCCCGCCTTCCCCGCGCCCGCGCACAACAACCTCAACAACATGCCGCCGATGGGTACGAAACAACAAGAATTATATATTCATTGTTATTTTATGAACATCGTATTTTTACTTGGATCGAAGAATTATAGTTTGAACACTTATGAAACATCAATAATTGAATGACTTTTCAAGCAAGCGTACTACACAAGTGTACAAGTTTTTTCGTTCGTGCGATTCATTGGAAATGGAAGATATTTTTTTTCTTATTTCATTTCGATAGATTTTATTTATTACTAGGGATGTTTTTATTTAGATTTTTTTAGATATGAGTACTGTTAAATTTGGAGAGGAAATAATTAAGCTTTAATTTATTTACATTTTCACATGCTTACCTATAATGTGCCCCGCTCCAGGCCTGGCGGGCGCCAGCGACCCGTGGGCGCCGGCGCCGGTCCCCGCGCCGCGCACCGCCTCGCCCTGGTCGCCGCCCGCGCACAGACACACGCCCAACCCCTTCTTGTCCTAGCCCACACCACAGGTCAGACACTTCTACCTCATACACTACAAACCAGAAATTAAACAAAAACCCGGAATAGGGAATATGCACAACTTTTTTTATTACTTCAATGAAAGCTTTTTAATAGACAATCAGCACAGTGAAATTATTTTTCAATTAGCTTTAACAATAACACAGTTATACACGTTTTTCATTTACGATTAGACAGAGAGAACCGACATGCCCTGTGACGACACTAACGCCATACAAATAACAAAGAAAATTCTGTTTTGAAAGAAAGAGATGGTATGAAATCTTCAATTAGTCATAACTTCTTTATTTTTCAGTGGATATAAATGGAGTTTGCACAGCTCGTTTAGTATTTAGGTATATTTTTATAGTTTATTTAAAAAAATCAAATTTCAGTTCCATGCTTATACCCTATTCTTGCCAATGTATGTTTTGTTACCACCACATTTCATACATATTGCACAATGCTAAAACTATAAATTCAATATATGGCTGTGTCGTCTATACATCAAGAATATGTATGAAGCATTAAATTACTTCCAAATCGGCTTCACCTTTTGAGGCTAAAGAAGCTACAAAATACAGTTGGTACAAATTATGTTTATGAAACTAGCAATGCTATTTGTATAATATTGCGAAAAGTTTCAGTACAAGTCTAACTATAAATAGTATATTTTTATTGTATCAATTGCTGAATTATGTAGTACCCTTTAGATAAAAAAAATGTATTACTAGTGCATATTACTTATAGGGAAGTCATTGAAAACACCTCTTTCAATGTGTCGTCGGTTTCACTACTTTAACTAGGTATATTTTTATCATATTATTATACTCTGTTTTTGAGAAATTGATATACGCAGTGCATAGCTTTTTTCCATCTAACTATAGTTATCAATTAAATCTAAATCTGTTCAGACATTTCCATACAAACATTAAAAATGTTTGTATGGAAATATCATTTTTCTCAATTTCGTCATACAAATCGGTAATTTCATAGGTAAAGACCTATTATATTTGTTTTTTTTTTAATTGTGAGTTAGGTCTGCATCAAGAGGGCTTTAAGTACTCGTAATTTTCTTCTATTTATTAAGTATTATATTATGTGTGTTTTAGCTTAGTGCTTGTTTTGCAGACTATTAATAAATAAATAAATAAATTTCCAGGTTGAGCGCTAACCATCGTCTGTGGGCCTGCTCGCTGCAGGCGTGATGCTTCTACACCGGTCTTGCGGACACACTCACACATATGTATATAGGTACATTATATACTAACTAGGAAATATACTTACAAACAAACAAATCAAATGTAAGAAATCTTTTAGTGTATGAGTAATCAAAACTAGAACAAATGAAATATGTTACGATTACAGTTATATCATGTACCTGTATAATGAATCAAGGTGTGCAATCATGATACATTTAGCTGTAAGCAGTGTGTGTGAACATTCAGTTTGTAAAGGAATGGAAGTATCCAAGATCTTAATATACATATGTAACTGTCTCGAGTCGAGGAAATTGCAGATGGAAAATAAAGATTTAAGTCAATGTTTTAATACATAAAAAACTATAAATCCATTTGCAGTATGCACTTTATTTAATATATTTGCAAAGCACAATCATGTGTATTGTTTGATTCATGTGATAGTGAGCTGTGATTGGCTGGATTGTTTTCCACGCCTCACGATTATTACTATTTGTATTAAATCACTTCACAATGTAGGTATTCTTTATTTACATAAATCAAACGAAGTTTATTTCAACTGGTATATTTATGATTTAAAACTGTATTCTTAAATAATTTAATTCCCGTCTGCAGTTTGTTCGGCTCGACTCAAAGAAGCACGTGTCCGCTGCAAGACTCTACAAATAGTAAAGATGTCCGTAAGATGCCCGCTTCAAACAAACAGATAAACTATTGATTATTGTGTAACTCTACTATTACCGATAAAGTAATATATTATTTTTAATAATTATTATTGTGTTGTCCGGACTGTGGCAGGACTCGCGAGGAACTATTATTATTACGATAGGAGGTGTAGGTTAACAAATTAAAAGTATATTAAATTAAGGCAGTGACGAATACATTGTAACACCAAACCTTGAGTTGTTGGTTTACTGTGAGAGTGAAATTATATTTTATATTAGTTAATTTAAACTATATGTAAGTATATTATTTATCGAATTTGAGTACTAATTTATACATTTCATCAAATAAGGCCACCATTAATGAAATATGCTAGTTATACAAGACACAAGATTCTTTACAATCTCATGTTGTTTTATCCAGGTTCGATATAACTTATTTTAGCACATTTTTATAAAATATCTAAACTGTTCATTCTCACAGTGGATCACATATAAGTGAGTAGATATATCACATAGTGACAGTAAATTTAAATGTAAAATGAACGTTTGATAGACTGCAGTATCGCTGTGACGTGAACTAACATAGGACACGGGGCTGTGTGCGCGGGACATTTACACAGATAATTTTATAAGAAAAATAAATATAGAAAGAATATTAAATTTGTTGAAAATTTACCAACCTGTTTGTCCCATTTTTAAATGTTTATTTATAAATTTATATTTAAAAAATTTGGTATTGTGGATTGCCAAATCAAAGGGCAACTTCAAATATGCTACTTCTTCATTAAATTAAGTAGGTACTTTAAAATTAAAATGAAAAATCATTGTAACAAAATCAAATTAAAAGTTTATTAGACTTATAAAATAAATGTTCCGAGCACACACAGACCAACAAGTAGTTTGTATTAGTATTTATGTAACCTAGTAACGTTAGAGATCGATTTGCGACCGAATTTTGTACCACGAGTGATACATTCACTCGATAAAACTACATTTAGTTGAAGTATCTCAATATTACTGCGATTAGCTTTCGGTCCAAGTCTGAAACACATCGGGACGAAGGTAGTGGACTTTTATACGTTTTGACCAAATAAATATAGATCCTGTAATCAAGTAAGGCACCCTGTGTTGCTGATTAACATGAAAGTAAGTAAAACTGTAAACATCAAGTTGTATTAATGATTGATGGTGATCATATACTTGTTCTATGTGCGTAAATACAAAGCATTATATGATATTATCTGATCGAAATGACTACGACAATCTAACGTATGCCTTTGCTATAGGTAATATTTGCCGAAGCTTATGAAAGTCCCTGCCATATTCCCAGTGCGGTTACATGCGTGTGAAGTTGTAGATCGTGCCTTATATCCAGCGTGTCTCGAGCCGCCCTCCAACATGCTCGCTCTAGCAGATGTATTTACTCTCGACAGCCAATCTGACATGCCCACTCTAAAAATATATGGTGAGAGTTCAAAATAAACGACACTAAACATATTTCTTAAATTATTATCCGAAATAGATTCCAGCAAAGAAAATGGTGGAATATCTAGTCTTACTTCTATTGATAAACAATATAGTTCGCTTAGTATGGCGCTAGATGGCGCTGTGTGAAATGTCCTTAAGTTCAAGTAAAGAGGGCAGTCAGAATGGGGGTCAATATCTACCACACTAACTATACTTACTATTAATGCCTGGGGAGCCGACGTAGAAATATGGTGTTATCAATCCGAGTTATTCACTAAAGAAGATATTACAACTAACTTAACTGAGTTGTCAAGTCCATTATTTTTATGTTTATTCTACAAGGTGGTCCCAGGTTATAGCTGTTCCAGTTTTGTGGGACTAGAGTCAAATTATAAGTGTAGTGTACGATATACCTAAATACTTACCTTAACTATCACGTAACATTACGCGGAGTACTTTACACAAAACAAGTGTCGTGGCTGAAGTTGGAACTAACATAATTACTACAGTTATCACATATTGACTAATTCCGCCCGCGCCCTTCTTTCACCGGACGAGTAGAGGTACGGCAGGACGACACCGGTTTATGGTGGAAGTTCCTAAGACCCGCACGAAACGGTATGCTTCCACCTTTATTGTTCGTACCGCTAGGTTGTGGAACTCCCTGCCTGGCTCTCTGTTCCCCACGCACTATAATCCAGCGATCTTCAAAGCGAGTGTGAATCGGTTCTTATCGGGTAAGCACGCTCCATCTTAGGCCATAGCCTTACTTGCTATCAGGTAAACTATGGTCAAGTGCAAACCCGTTCAAGTTAAAAAAAAAAAATGGTATCAATAAATAGTGATAATGGCGCTACATTTGTTTTGTGAACAGAACTTAAGTCACAGTGTCGGCAGCTGCGCCAACTATTCGCTTCCCTGGAACTCTTTTTACATTCATTTAAAAACTTGACCTTTCTAAATTTCCTACCTACCTATTTTATGTAAAAAAGGGAAATCATAGAGCTTAAATTCGACACTACAAAATCGAAATAAATAAAATAACGAAAAATATAGACAAACGTCACTAATATAGTGACCGATAGAATTGGCTGTCGCCTTATTGTTACCGCGCGCTTATTGGCGTGTATGTAACATCGCGTACAAACACACATATTCCACTTTATTTTGCTACAAATCATGTATTATTTACGTTTACCCTCATTATTCTAGTTATTAGCTAAATTATGTGGATTCTTGTGTTGCCAGTTGGAGATTATATTTGCCAATACCAAGCATTTAAAATCCTCATTTTTACAGAGCAAATGGCAATATGAATAAAACACTATTTGATATTTATACTAATTCAGCTGGCAACACAAATTGTTTTTTTTTGCTTTTATATTTTTCTTATTGAATTAACTTCGGTTCAAATAGTAAATAATTGACTTCGTTTATCAGTTTATGTAGATAAATTATTATACATATATTATTATTAATTTCTGACCAATAAAATGCATCGATGCTAATCCAATGTCACTAGCTAGGGAGAACTGTAAAGATTTAATGTAACTATTTAATTAAAATATATAAGTTTTTCAATATAACAATGTGTTTGTTTTTATATATCACCAACAGTCTATGTCTATGAATAGAAATTAGGATTGTGTAAATAAAACTCCACATAATTACAATGATTATAATTTATTAATTAATAGTTTACAAAGACGTTATCGTACAAACTTGTCGAGTACCGGCATCGTTCCCACAGTAACATAGTTTGTTCAGCCCCTCACTGCTCGGCGCCGAGTAGCGCGCCGCTAGACGTCGCTTATATACAATACACTAACGCACCACTTACAAAAACACGTTTATAAAATCGTAAAAAATGGTTTATAAATCCCATGTAAGTCTAAAAAAGCATGGAATGGACGATAATATAGTCGGAAGCGGCGTCTCCAAGCTTACTTATACGTTACTTACGATAACTTAACTAGCTTACACTGATTACTTCAGCCAGAGCTGGTCTGGTATTGCGTGGATCCCTGTTTTAAACTTAAAATATCGTCACGGTACAAGATCGAGTGTAATTTGGGAAGATTTGTAGGGTTCAGTCTGTGCGCCGCTCTGTGCCGGCAGACTCGACTAGACGCTACTTCACCAATAAATAGTCCGACCACTTCCATCTTACATACAGCCGGTTACATCTAAAATAAATAATTCAAGCATCGAGAGACGGTATTACAAAAATATTATTCGGAAAGCGATTTCTCGGCAGATCTTACACCAATACGAAAAATAAATCTATGATTACAATAATTAATAGTGAAGCGATATTTTCGTATGATCACATTAGCGCACGCTCGCGCGGGAGTATAAACCTTAACGTACTAAATGCAACATGGCGCCGCGCGCCCCGCCTCCGGAAATAAGACAATTTAATAATTTGCAATGGAATATGTGTCGTCAATGGCGGACATTGACCAACATTCCCGTTCGATCGGGTAAAGAAGCCACGCCAGCGGATTCTTTGCAGAACCAGCCGAATGGTCGTTCGTCGCCGCCATCTTGTCTCGCGAGAGCACAAGATGGCGGCTGGTGCGGGCGGTGCGCGCGACGCTACCTGAGATATGAAATTAAGTCCCTCGCCACACAACCTTACACGCGCATACTATAGATATTCGGATACATAATGGAAGAGTATTGTGAACAGGATTACCTCACTGGAGATTCATTCGAGTGGTTCAGGTAGTTTGTTGCAGGGCTGCAGAACGAGAAGATGCTAAGGTCACGATATTTCGAAGATACCATAAAAGTAGGCCAGAGTAGGTTTATAACAGTTATAAATGCCCTATCTATTAGATTTCTATTTACCCTACGCCTTCGTTCGTTCTGCAGCTGTGAACTGCGCTATAAACGCTATTATTTTGGTGATACGGACAAGTCTTGGTTAGCTTCTTGACTTCAATCAAATCCAACTTCCATAATCAATCTGAAGCTAGAATTTCCTTTCTTCTCCCACATATTATGTGTATATTCCAAGTCCTGTCCGCACCACCTCGCCCCAGGTCCACCTAGTACTCCCAGTGGGTGGCGTGCGCGAGGTCGGGCCCGGCGAGGCGGAAGTTGCCGTTCTTGGCGGCGGCGAGGTAGTCCTTGGAGGCCGCCGCCCTGATGGCCAGCCGCGTGGGCTCGCGCAGCTCCAGCAGGAAGCCCTGCGAGCTGTCCGAGTCGCAAGTGACGGACTCGCTGTCTGCGTGCCAGTACTTGCCGTTCTGACCTGCAATGGAAACAATGTAAGGTTTTATCTTCAAACTAAAAGATATCAGCAATTTAATAGAAATTTGAAAACATAATAATATATGTAGAAGAGACTAAGGATCAATATAGGTGGAACCGAACGCCGGGAACATCGCGGGTGTCGCTTAAATATATTTCCCTTGGAAATTTTCTTAAATTTCCAAGGGAAATATATAACTTTACATTTATTATCATAATTATCTCATGAGTTTCAGACTAAATATAATGTAGATCTACAAGCGTATGTACCTTTGAAGTAGACCTGTCCCTTGGGCCCGCGCACCACCTGTATGGTCTCGTAGTTGGCCTTGTTGCACTCGAGCCGCGCGCCCTTTGGACCCACGAACCCTTGCTCGCACTTCAGCACCAGGATCGGCCTGCAACCACACACGGAACATTATTGTACAAAAAATATTCCCATATAGGTATAGAAGAAAGAGATAGCCATTGTAAGCAATCAAGGAACCAGACAAATAGATCCCAGAGCATATCGGTTTCTGCTAGCAAGCCTACATCTTATGAGATGCTTTACTTGGGCTATATTAACTAGACTGTAGCCAATCAATAATGCATCAGTGCATGTTTCATGTTTATTAAGTTGTAATAACTTCTCTATTTATAGAGAAGTTATTACAACAAATCAAACGACAACAAATCTTTAGCTTTAGCTAAAGATTTGTTGTCGTGCTTATAAGTAAGTTTTTCTGACCTGTTAATAAGATAGAAGTAGTATTTGCAGTTGTCGTCGATGGAGTCTGCGTTGGCGTAGAGGTGTCCGGAGCGTTTCGTCATCAGGTACTTGCCGTTGTTGGCGCGGAACGCCACGGAGCCGTCGCCCTGCCACTCCAGCTCGAACAGGGCGTTAGAAGACCTGGAACGGGGGATGATTGAAAATGCAATTTAGCTGACTTCATGTAGTTGTACGCAATTAAAATGACGTAATGCGAAAATTAGAAGTAGATAACCTATGGAATAAAGCAAAGATACCACAAATTTGAACATTGTAGATGTTAGGTACTTAATAATACGATTTGGAAACCAAAGCTTTCAGATCCGGCTAGTTAGAGCATTTGGAAAAATGATATCTAAAGTACGCTCGCAGCATGCAGGTCTGTGGACACAAAGTAATCTGTGCATTTGGCGTCTGCTTTCTGTGGTTTCGAGCTTCTTCATCTTCCCTCAGCAAGATAATCGCGATACCTTGTATAGGGGCAAAGAGGGAGAGATTATCTTGCCGACGGCAGAGTTAGTAGGCACAGACGGTTGATGTATCTGGAGAACTATTATGGAGGATTCTCTAAGCCACTCAATGCGGGAAAGACCTCGAGAGTTAGGAAATGCTTGACTCACTTGTTATCCCCGCTGGCCTGTATGCCGCCGCCGGTCTCGAGCGTCCAGTAGCGGTCCTGCATGGTGCGGATGTACCAGCGCCGCGTGCCCCAGTCGAACTCCAGCTGGAACGTCTCGTGCGACGAGATCTCGTCCTGGTTCGCCGTCACGTCCACTCCTGGGGAAGAACACGGGCTGTTACATACACATGTTGGCTATAACTCTAATAAGTATTCTTTGGTATGAAGACAAACCAGACTGAAATTGATAAATGAGTTGATCATTTCAAACTCAGCCTAAACCTATATGTTATTCATATAGGTTTCTTTAATACCAAGAGTTTGGAGACTAAAAATAATCCGTTTACCGGCTAACTACTAATAACTAGTTAACTTCAGTTATCATCACAGGAAAATGAGTTACCTATGCACTCAGGCAGCTAAAACATATTATCCTGTTGTTCTGTTATGGAATAAAGGTATAAATAACCTAACTTACCATATACATACAATCACTAGGTATGCTACCACTATTATATTAAATATACTAACTGTAGTGTTCACTGCATCATGTAAGTAAACTCGAGTCTGTCTCTGTAAAGTGCTGCCTCTCGAGAAGCCATTAACTCTGCTTGTCTATTAGGCGAGCTCTGCAGGCTTGCTCACTTCTACTTCCATAGGATTACTGACAGCTGTACCACAGCCTTTTCGTTTATCTTTTAAATGGCATACACAAACCGTATCACAAAAATAAAAAAGAGATAGAGATTAATATTTCCAATGCCTGAGATGAATAAATAGTTATGAGTAGGTATAGTCTATTTCAACTAGAGAGCGAAAAACGTACGTTCACGCCACGGTACCACGAGAGCACCGAAAACAAACGATGCTTATCGTTATCCATACATTTATGAATCGTTTCCCTGTCGCTTACGCATTTACCGTGTTTCGTGGTACCGGGCGAGGCGAGCGACAAGGTCAATCAGATATTGCAAACCTTTTTTCCAATCATTTTTTAATTCGTTTGATTTTATTTTCTTAATCGTTTTCTTTAAATAGGTACTTAATAATAATTATAAATAGTTTATTTGGCACACACTTAAATATTAATTTAATTACACCTGTCAATGTCAGATGATTAATTTACTAATGTGTAGGTAGATCTTTGACTTAGGTAGATAGTTACATGAAAAACTTGTTCTACAGTTTTGAGTTAAATAGTGATAATAGTAATTAATGTAATGATAATCGTTAGGTAAAAACTGAAAACCCGAGTTTTGATAGTGACAAAATAGTTGTTAAATATTAAAACAATTTATTGATGCAAAGAAGGTTGGTCTTCCCTGCGCAACTCTAAAAGGTCAATGTCCGTTTTTCGCTCTCTAGTTGAAATAGATTGTACGCAATCGAGTACAAAGACAAAAACATAGCTAGGCAATTGTGCCTAAATTGAGGATCATATTTCTATTAGCCAAACGTTACAGACTTGGAAACAAAGGTAAAACCACATAAAACATAATACAAGTAAAACTTCAAACGAAAGGAATAATATAATTAGTACAGGCCCTAGCAAGTTATTCCACTACACTGTAGATAAACATGCACTAATGGGCGGGATGCAGTGTGGATGCTGTCTGTAGTTTTCCTTCTGTTTGTCCACTGGGACTTAATTGGAAGAGGATAAATTATTTGTCTTTGCCACTACACAATTTTAGTGACCATTTAAGTATATATTATATGACAGGAAAACTTTGTATGGTGTATAAAAATAAGGTTTTTCTTTAGGTAGGTACTTGTGGTACACCACATCTCATATTGAAAGAACAAAAAACCCAAACCAATTACTGATAGTTGGTGAACTTGGGCACTTTAGTTAAGTCACGACTAGACCACTAAATGCCGGCTAGTAATTACAAAGATCGCAAATGCAGCTTTTTATCATAGACGGTGAGTAAAAAGAGCGCAACTTTTTGCTTATCTTGCATTTGCATTTCTTGAATGCATTTTCCTGTAGCACTGCGGAATTGACTTTAAAGTTTGTATAAGTAAGTTGGTTAGGTGTACTGCAATCGTCTGACAGATATAAAAAGTAGCTTTAACTTTTTCAAATGGCTTCTGCATACAAAAATAAGAAAGGAAACAAACAGCTCGTCTGGATAGTTGTTGATTACGAGCGATGCGCTCAACCGAGACTTTAATGTGCCTATGTAAGCTTGCCTCGTATACCTCACATCACAGAGAAACCAGCTTATAGATTTACAGCAGTTAGGTAATGGATTAATAGATTGCAATTTGCAATATAAATATTATCATACATACGAATACGATATAAATACTTACTATCAACCTTTGCTTGAAGACTTTTATACTCATGAGTCATAGAAAGTGGTCACCGAGGCCTAACTAAAAAGACTCTAACCCTCATAGCAGTGCTGGTGGGTTATCCAACAGTACAATAATAACAACTGTCAGTTAATAACATAAATCAGCTTGTTGTATACAAGTCTCCTCACAATAATAGAGGTAAGAACAAATAACGATAGTTTCGCGTGCGCCTGCGGCCCGGCCCGGCTCGCAGCGCGCGACCGTCGACCGCGCGGTACCGCTACAAGATGCGAGATGCAATATCTGAGTAGATTTACTACAATATTGACCGATCTGAATACTCTTCGGTCCTTATACTAAGTTGCATTCTTTCAAACACAATGCATCGGGCCAGTCTTGAATTTTATAAGCCCGTCTTGTACCTGCTCAATCTCATGTCAGATGCTTGTTTAGATTAATTTTTGCACAGTAAAAAAAAGTAAATGTTGTTTATTTAGGCGGGAGATGTGTATGGATACTTGAATACTGTTCAGGTACCTATGCTATAGGAAAACAAAGATCGTATTTAACCCTTTCAGTATCAATTTGGGTGATATTACACATACAAATTGAAGAAAGTCAGTGAGCCGGCTCAAATGCTTTTACCGCTTTCAAATTCAGTTATTCAAAGCCCATCCGAGTGATAGTCCCAAACATGCTGCGTCAGCGAGTAAGCATTGACTCGGCATTTATTCTCAATCGAACGCATGACTCGAACAAAATATAGAGGTCGAGATTTCAAAACAGATGAGAAACGCTTAGAAATCGGAATAAGATGAGTTTGGTCAGTTATTGCTATTGCTTACTTTGAAAGTAGAAATTTACACCAAAAACTCAATTAAGTTCTACCTGATGTACAAGCAGAGGTTATGAATAACATCGAGGTCTTTTTTTCCACACGCACGCTATTTATTCGGTGATCTTGCAGAAATCTCGAGTTAAGTTTAAAAATACGGGTGTACGTATTTGTGCAACATATTTCGGTATAGTACCTTCCTATCTCGCTCAGTGTTTTAAAATAATATAATAATAAATAAATATTCCGGGACATTGCACACAGCGCCATCTAGCCCCATACTAAGCTTACGCTTGTGTCATGGGTACTAGATAACGGATATAATACATATATTCTTTTTCTTTTGTAAATACATACTTATTTAACATACAAACGACCAGACTTAACACAAGTAATTATAAATTTAAAAATTCATAATTACTTGTGTCACGCGGGAATCGAACCCGCAACCCCTAGATTAGAAGGCAGAGCCACTACCAACTAAGCTAACAGAGCAGTCAACTAAGCTAACAGAACAGTTTTTGTGTAATAATGTATAGGTACAATAAAATTACTTACATTAAGTAATATTATCTACGATAGTTTATCTTCCACCGCAGTTATAGACACCTACATTATATTGCTGTATGTATGTATGTATGTGCGCGGGGTGTGATATACAAAGATATTCCACAACATGGTGTCCGCAGGCATTACGTCTGTTATTTATATATTTTGTATTTGCATTTCAGGCACCATATTTCACCCGAAAACGCTTTGCGCTTGGAAAAATGCCTACAGTTGCTTTTTAGCATGCCATTCCACGCCGTATTAACATGAAAGCAAGGGCGAGCATCGCGCGCATAGCTCCGGCCGACGAGTCTTGTCTACACGCAAACAATTTTGCACAATTTGAGTAGTTTTGCAGACGTTTTTGACGAAATAAATTGATATAAAATCAGCAATTCAGAATATTCTATTTATGGCTCTTTACTCTTAGATATAATTATGTAAATTGGTTTAAATTTCTGTACTACTTTTGAAAAAAGGTGAAAAATATTTCAAAACAACTATTTTTCAAAAAATAAAACTATCGAGCAAACATAGCATAGTATACGTAATCGTGTTTTGGCGCCTTTTATTGTCTTAGCACTGAATCAAAATTATATAAACTGAAAAAATAGCTCTATCTTATATACTTCAATTTTATTTGATTTTTATGAAATGTCGATTTCACATAGCGTTAATTCACCCTGCGTTAAAGCTACAAGCAGTACAAGCACCGCCCTCCTGCTGGGATGCTGAAATGGTAATGTTTCTAGCGATGTATGACGGTACATGTATTGTATCATGTAATCTATTTCTTATGATATTAACTCAATTCTTATGTACATTGCCGAACACATGCACAAATATATGATATCCATGATTGCGGTGGGAAGACGAACAGTCAGTACAGACATATTAGTTATCTTTGTAAGTTTGGAAGATCTGCGGCTTTTTGCTTTATATTTAAAATCTAGATGATTACAATTTGCAAGTAAAACGATACTGAATACAAAATCTTTTAACTTTTTGAGCATAATATCGTAACCGAATTTTTAACGACTTATGAATAATCTCGCTAATTATGATTAAATTATAAGCGATGTAACGGGCAGCGTTGCTGGCAGGTTTACGAGCAATAAAGCTGGCAACATGCCGCGCACGCGCAGGCATCCGAGCGAGAAACGGTAGAAAGCAGAGATGTTTTTGTGCAAATATCTGCGCTCGCCCCCCAGGGTTACTTACTTATATACTTAGTACATGTTTTGATAATAAAAGTAGTCTAACCTAACACAAGGCAGGGGGTCTCGCTTTGATTTTAGGTCATTTGATTCGGAGAACAGTTTTTGTGTAATAAAATCGGCGCGTGCGCAGACTCCACGCGTACTCGTACTAGTGTAATCATCGATTTTATAAAATGTGCACGGTTGTTGATTGCTTATAAACATTATGAGAATGGTAGCCATTAGCCTTCGCTTTTAAGGACATTAAATGTTATGCTCAATCATAAATACTGATTACAGAAACCGTCACTACGAAATCACCGATCAAAAAGTCTTTTGTATTTGTTTCCTATAATAATCTCGTACTTTTAAACACTTCTTAGGATATTAGATTACCGTACAGATTTATTATAAACCAGCTGCCAAACTGAAGGGTCCTAACCTCACATAAGAACTGGGGTTTTCCATGTCCTATATAAAACCGTTACCAAATAATCAATAATTCAATGAATGTTACAACGAGTCCACCATGGTCCCTGGCAACCCTATAGAAGCCACACTCACAGACATCCGAGGACAGATCGGTCTCCACGCGAGAATTCCGTCTGATTGAAGTATCTTAATGAGTGAGATGCACCACTGATGTAGGTATCAGCCACAGTTTACACTAGATTAACTAGGAAATAAGTCTAGTGGGGAGTTTGGATTTACAGTTAATCACACTATTATAAGAATAATATTACATAAAAAAATATTACGAATATGAAAAATAATCGTAATCTAAATATATAAAACTCAAAGGTGACTGACTGACTGATTGACTGACTGACTGATATAGTGATCTATCAACGCACAGCCCAAACCACTGGACGGATCGGGCTGAAATTTGGTAGGTAGATGCTATTACGTAGGCATCCGCTAAGAAAGGATTTTTGCAAAAGCCGCTTTTAAAGGGGTTAAATAGGGGATGCAAGTTTTACTTTTTAATGCGAGCGAAGCCGCGAGCATCCACTAGTAAAATAATATAGATAGAGATAGAGAATAGATACCTTACAACCGTATAACTGTATATTCGAAAATAGTGTTTAAGTAGTTATTAAGAAAAGTGCTATGCCCTAAGGCCTAAACTTTAAACAAGCAACAAGGTCACACAATTCAATATTTTTTTAGAATAAGTTCTAAAATGTAATAATTGTATTGTGTACAGCATATAAATAAATAAATATTCTGTGCCATGGAAAGGTCTTCCTAAATAAAAGGTCTGATATTTTATAGAACACGGCATCAATGACTACGACCAAAAGTTACGTATAATATAGTAAAATCTTCCAAAATATTAGTACGCCTTGCATATAATAAATTTATGCTTTATATCTGTATCACAGAACAAAGTGTAACTTTGGACAATTCAATTTCTGATCCGACATTTTTCGTCAAGAGTTCAGGTGCTTTGTAGGTAAATAACAAACTGCAGCTATGTAGGTTTTTTGTTCCGCTAGCGTTCATAAAATTAAATTAAGTGCTAACGGTGCCTTTACAATTTCTGAACCTAGAATGTAAGTTAAGAAATGAGGTTAACCACCTTTCCGGCCAATATACCACACAATAGTAATGTAGACATTTTTGTAATTTAATATCTATCATTCATACTCGCGTTAGCTTTATTTTATGAAATTACAAGTGGAAAAACAATTACGTAAATTTGGTGGATAATTCATTGTTTAGCGCTCAAATAAGCTATTTAAGTTTCTAACACATCTGTTGAGAAAATTACAAGTAACTTTAATTATCGAGGTGACTGACGGTAACATTTTAGAAAACTAACGAAGACTAGCTTTTATAGGCAGTCATCTAATATCGGTGTTTATCATATACTAGTAGATGCTCGCGGCTTCGCTCGCATTAAGAAGTAAAACTTGCATCCCCTATTTCACCCACTTAAAAGCGGTTTTTCCAAAAATCCTTTCTTAGCGGATGCCTACGTCATAACATCTACCTGCATGCCAAATTTCAGCCCGATCCGTCCAGTGGTTTGGGCTGTGCGTTGATAGATCACTATATCAGTCAGTCAGTCACCTTTGAGTTTTACATATTAGACTTACACGAAAAATTACGCACACCTTTAAGCTTTGAGGCGTAAATAATTAAATTTATAATGAGGAGCGTGAGTAAGTACTATGTTGCGCGTTTAGTACATTTAAACGTGCAAATACTTCGCACACACTGCTACATGCGGAAAATGTCTTGAAATCTCCCTAGAATGTAAGTAGGTAAGTTTCCCAAGCCTTGCTACAAGATTGAAGAGGTGCAGGCGGCAGGCGTGACCTCACGTTCGAGGTTCTTATCCGCGATCGCCGCGCCCTCTGCCGCTGTAACGGTGTCAGCCACAATCCGATTATATGCTGCTTGAGAACCGTTGCAGATTATTGAGAGTTCTTCTGAGAAAGAATCATGAGACTCAGAACTAGGTGATGTTAACTATTATTTCCAATAACGACAACAAATAACCAGTACCAATTCAATACTCGAGTCGAGTGCTTAGTGTTAAAATGCATTAGATTGCTCAATAATTTATTAAAGTTTGATATAGTTTGTATTCGTTTAAAATAGATCATACTTAGATCAAAAAAGGCTTCTGCTCATTAGTTTGGTTTGAACTCCGGATCAAACTCAATAGGTATGAATCTATTATCCATCTTTGATGAAGTTGGAAACAGCGTAAAGATTTAAATTGTGGCTGTAAGTTTTCGTCTCCCACAAACAACACCCTCGTTCGTCTGAATCCGCCACCGCCGCACAAAGAACAATGGGTGAGTTCTCCGAAGTGCACAATGCATCTGCATACGTGGCGAGAAACTGCACTCTGGTACCAGCTGTTTGCATTGTACAATGTTTGTTTGTTTAGAGATGTACTGTTCAAGAGATGAACTGTATTGAATAAGGTGTTTGTAAGACCCAAATAGCATCAGTGTTTTAGAAAGATTTCATCATGTAATCACGAGTATGTTTAGATACGTGATGTTTTAAGATAAAATTGATCAATCGAATTCGATTTTGCTTGTAATAGTTTCCCATTTCATACACAACTACACTGTTTTAAAGTTAAGATTAAGATGGATGGACAATGATGATGCTGATTAAATTTAGCACATTTTTATCAGCAAAGCTAGCATCAGGCAGGCTGTAGTCAAACGCAAACCTATCACACGTAAAAATAAAATAAAAGAAATAAAACTTAAATTCAATTTTCTACAACCTACGTATGAAGAACACACTATTAATCAGCGCTATTTCCATAAAACAAAGCAAACCCCATGTTCGGGAAACACCTGCAGTGTAATATCCGTGTTCCTGACTACGTGTGATCATTAACTTTCACTGTCTGTCTGTCTGTCTGTTTGACTGCAAATTACTATTGTACGCTCGGACACCAGCTGACATGGGAAGGGAAGTCGGGTGAATAAGTCTGATTGGCTTTTTGTGTAGTAACTTGGTTACAATTCCTAAGTAATAAGAAAATTGAGTTCATTTCATTAGATTGGTTTCACATTCTTTCCGAGTTTTACAGATAAATGACAAATGAGATACGTACCTACCTATGTATATCGCAATTTTTACGATTTTTTCGAATCCGCAGTCGTAACAATCTTATACGTATTGTTCATCTTTTGAGTGCTATACAGTAGGTTTAACTCTTTTTTAGCACTTTCTGTTGATCATCACAAACAACAAGAACAGATAGGTAACTAACCTTGTTTAACGGAGACATATTTTTCATTGAGCGCGGCCACGAAGGCAGCCTGCGGCAGACTGTCCTCCAGCGAGAACAGCTCGTCCCTGGTGACGGCCGTGGAGCGCGTCTTCAGCACCGCCTTGGAGCCGATGGGGGCCAGGTAGGCGCCCGAGCTGTCCCGCAGCGCCAGCGCTCCGGCGTGGTACTCCGCGCTGAACAGGCACGTGCCTGTGCAGGTGTCTTGCAGCTGAGGAGAACAATCAGATTACTTATAGAAACACAATACTACACCAAGAGATATACTTCCAAAAATTGCCACAAATGGTGACCTTATCACTAAAAGATAGAACAGACGTCGTATTAACACAAAGGCTACTTTTATCCCGTATAACGTGACTAACACCACGGAGCGCAGTTAGTTGCTAATAATATATTATGATACTTGAGTTTATGCTTTACAAATTGTAGCGTTCATACGCTACAGTTTGTAAAGCCTTTCTATCAGAAATTCCTGCCCAAGCATTCCCATCTTACATGCCTCTCAGCCACAACCCGCTGCCATCATCCACCAGAGCCCACCACTCCTATAATTTACTCTACGAGCTACAATTCCAACCTTGCAGCTCAGCTCTAATATCATGTGATTACTCTAAGATTACACTCGACCACATCTTGTCTATCACTTTACCGTTTACATCCACTGGAATAATGGAAGGTAATGAATTGTTACTTCATACAAACACCGTACTTGCCGGCACGGTAGCTGTTTTAAGTGGGGGTTGATGATACTTATTTTGTACGGCATGTAAGAAGCTGTCTTCAATCTATGTAACTCGCATTTGTATACTCTAGAACCACTCTAGCACGGTAATATTATGATAATATTACCGTGACTCTAGTATGGTACAATGTATTGACGAAATGTTTTGTTTTTTTTTCTTTCAATCTCATTGGGTTTTAAAATGCTGATTTTACAAATAAATCTGTAATTCATGCGTTATTTGCTTGAATGCTAAACTTGCAAGGCTGTTATTTTCATGATTTCGATTTCCATTAAGTTTAAAATGTAATTTTATCTGTAATTTATCTTAACTGATGATTATTAGCATTACAAATATTACCCGTTCACATAAAACAAATAGCCTCCAATAAAAAGCAAAAGAAGTCTACAAAAATGCTTCTATATTGTTGTTGCACAGACGTAATCTCAAAAGCAAGACAGCTGATCAGAATTCAGTACATACACCATCGGTTAGCTTCCTTCATGTTCCCATCGCATCGACAACTTGTAGTTTATAGCAGAGACGTTCCCACGCGAGCTAGGCATGGGGAACGTACTGTACTATATGGCCTATTGTTGTAGGACACTTGATGTTGTTTACAGCCGAGGAAAACTGCAAATAGCCTGCTAAAGGCGCATTTGTTACGTCTAGCTAGATGGTTATGCATAAACTGCACCAGGGAAAACATATTTTAGCTGTTTTGTTGTCACATGAAAGAAAAGATCTAACTCTGCTAAAAAAAAAATAAAAAAAATAGATAAAATATATAGGTATATGATAAAATGAAAAATCTCTTTTGATAAAATCTTAGCAACAGATTTTTATGTTTGGAAGATAAAATAAACATAGCAAAAGTAGAGTTTCGAACGTATAGTAAATAATAGTATAGTACTTGCTTGAATGCCGTCTACATTTGGATAATTGACTAAATACTTATACCACAACAGCCCAAACAGTCTGTAAACATCACAACGTTATTTCGCATCCCATCTCGCTACAAATGTAGTCTTGTATGGTGTGCGTGCATTGAATGCAGATGTATAACGCATTAGTGCATTGTTCCGATGTGTTGACATATAAACACGAACCACTTCTGCAGCAATCAGTGCCCCCGCTCTGACTGCAGTAGATCAACTCCTGCGCTGATCAAGAGCCTCACAGATCCA
The DNA here is from genome assembly GCA_927399415.1 of Macaria notata. Taxonomy (NCBI): domain Eukaryota; kingdom Metazoa; phylum Arthropoda; class Insecta; order Lepidoptera; family Geometridae; genus Macaria; species Macaria notata. Next base: position 6,315,976 of record OV656725.1, on the reverse strand, counting down.
CCAAATGGTTGTATGTACAACACAGTCTAAGTTTAATGTAAATAGGCAGCTCGGAGCACTATTTTTTTTGCGGTGAAAATTAATATATACTCATATACTGTGAGTGGATATGGTTAGTAGTAAGAAATTAAAATTAAACTTTTAATAAACAAAATTTTGTGGTATGAGTTAGGCCTTTGGTTAGTCATTTTGGCTTTTGTTAGTCAAGAATATTATGGCAACCCATTATCATGATCAGAATCTAAAGTTGCCATACTGACTCTACAATGATTGCGCGAATCATTTCTTGCGGATGCAGACAAATTGAAAGAAACGGCTTTGCATGCAATATGTATGTGCATGTATGTATGTTAATATATCCCATACAATGGCTGGATACTAAGTTACATGCGAGAAACGTTTATGTTTAAACAGGTGGGTGCGTGACGCGTCTGAATCGGTTTATCTTTCTTCTAATAACAGTTACCGCGTCGTATAGCACGATGAGTCATACAATGGGATAATTCTGTATTTTAAGAAGTATGTTAGAGATAATATCTTAATCTGAGATACACGATTCCAAACATGCAAAATTCAGTCATAACACTTTCTTTTTGGATACTATAAAAAAATCTGAATTGCGTTATCGTACACTTAAGAAAAGGTTCCTGAATAATGTTTTAACAGACGTAGTCTTAAACCAAAACGCACCAGGGGAATGGTGTCAAGTGAACTTCTCCATTGTATTAATTCTATAGGGGTGTCATGGCTCTCAAGAATGAGCAATACGACATAAGAAGAAAAGTCTAAATAATGTCGAGAGTGAATCGGTACTCGGAAACAAATAACCTTAGTATTGCTTGGCGTGTTGTTGTGCTACCAAGAGATCAAAATCCTTGGCTACCAAAGGACGCGTTATTTCAGTTCTAATCCATCTAGTGGAACATTCAAGAACTTCTTCAACATTTTCACTGATAAAAATATAATTATGAGATTAGTGCTAACCTGCACTATGGTTGTTTTAAATTAAACTTTTATTGGAAAATGAGCGAAAATAATCACGACCTGCAGGATTCGAACCTGCGTATTTCTGCTACCGTCAGAACGCCTTAACCACTAGGCTACGGTCTACTAACTGCCAGGCGCGAAAATCCACACTCATTTCCATACACTTCAGACTGAGCGGCTGATGGCGCCACTTGTGCTGTTAGAATATGTCTAACAAGCACTCATATCGATGTACTATGGACACCTGATATGACGAGAAATGGGCCTTTCGCGTTTTAATTATGAGTTAATTTATTAAGTGCTAACCTGCACTATGGTTGTTTTAAATTAAACTTTTATTGGAAAATGAGCGAAAATAATCACGACCGGCAGGATTCGAACCTGCGTATTTCTGCTACCGTCAGAACGCCTTAACCACTAGGCTACGGTCTACTAACTGCCAGGCGCGAAAATCCACACTCATTTCCATACACTTCAGACTGAGCAGCTGATGGCGCCACTTGTGCTGTTAGAATATGTCTAACAAGCACTCATATCGATGTACTATGGACACCTGATATGACGAGAAATGGCCTTTCGCGTTTTAATTATGAGTTAATTTATTAAGTGCTAACCTGCACTATGGTTGTTTTAAATTAAACTTTTATTGGAAAATGAGCGAAAATAATCACGACCGGCAGGATTCGAACCTGCGTATTTCTGCTACCGTCAGAACGCCTTAACCACTAGGCTACGGTCTACTAACTGCCAGGCGCGAAAATCCACACTCATTTCCATACACTTCAGACTGAGCGGCTGATGGCGCCACTTGTGCTGTTAGAATATGTCTAACAAGCACTCATATCGATGTACTATGGACACCTGATATGACGAGAAATGGGCCTTTCGCGTTTTAATTATGAGTTAATTTATTAAGTGCTAACCTGCACTATGGTTGTTTTAAATTAAACTTTTATTGGAAAATGAGTGAAAATAATCACGACCAGCAGGATTCGAACCTGCGTATTTCTGCTACCGTCAGAACGCCTTAACCACTAGGCTACGGTCTACTAACTGCCAGGCGCGAAAATCCACACTCATTTCCATACACTTCAGACTGAGCGAGAAATACGCAGGTTCGAATCCTGCCGGTCGTGATTATTTTCGCTCATTTTCCAATAAAAGTTTAATTTAAAACAACCATAGTGCAGGTTAGCACTTAATAAATCAACTCATAATTAAAACGCGAAAGGCCCATTTCTCGTCATATCAGGTGTCCATAGTACATCGATATGAGTGCTTGTTAGACATATTCTAACAGCACAAGTGGCGCTATCAGCCGCTCAGTCTGAAGTGTATGGAAATGAGTGTGGATTTTCGCGCCTGGCAGTTAGTAGACCGTAGCCTAGTGGTTAAGGCGTTCTGACGGTAGCAGAAATACGCAGGTTCGAATCCTGCCGGTCGTGATTATTTTCGCTCATTTTCCAATAAAAGTTTAATTTAAAACAACCATAGTGCAGGTTAGCACTTAATAAATTAACTCATAATTAAAACGCGAAAGGCCCATTTCTCGTCATATCAGGTGTCCATAGTACATCGATATGAGTGCTTGTTAGACATATTCTAACAGCACAAGTGGTGCCATCAGCCGCTCAGTCTGAAGTGTATGGAAATGAGTGTGGATTTTCGCGCCTGGCAGTTAGTAGACCGTAGCCTAGTGGTTAAGGCGTTCTGACGGTAGCAGAAATACGCAGGTTCGAATCCTGCCGGTCGTGATTATTTTCGATCATTTTCCAATAAAAGTTTAATTTAAAACAACCATAGTGCAGGTTAGCACTTAATAAATTAACTCATAATTAAAACGCGAAAGGCCCATTTCTCGTCATATCAGGTGTCCATAGTACATCGATATGAGTGCTTGTTAGACATATTCTAACAGCACAAGTGGCGCCATCAGCCGCTCAGTCTGAAGTGTATGGAAATGAGTGTGGATTTTCGCGCCTGGCAGTTAGTAGACCGTAGCCTAGTGGTTAAGGCGTTCTGACGGTAGCAGAAATACGCAGGTTCGAATCCTGCCGGTCGTGATTATTTTCGCTCATTTTCCAATAAAAGTTTAATTTAAAACAACCATAGTGCTGGTTAGCACTTAATAAATTAACTCATAATTAAAACGCGAAAGGCCCATTTCTCGTCATATCAGGTGTCCATAGTACATCGATATGAGTGCTTGTTAGACATATTCTAACAGCACAAGTGGCGCCATCAGCCGCTCAGTCTGAAGTGTATGGAAATGAGTGTGGATTTTCGCGCCTGGCAGTTAGTAGACCGTAGCCTAGTGGTTAAGGCGTTCTGACGGTAGCAGAAATACGCAGGTTCGAATCCTGCCGGTCGTGATTATTTTCGCTCATTTTCCAATAAAAGTTTGATAAAAATATGTTTGAAGTGGCTAAATCGCCAATGTTGCCATAGTTACCTTGACGATTAACGCCAAATTTTTTTAAGGTAAACATAGTAACCCGGACGAGCGCGTGTTTAATGTCTCACCTTCCCGCACGCGCTGAGGTACTTGTTGTTGCAGGTGTGCAGCGCGTACTTGCCGCCCTCGTCCGCGCGGAACTCCAGCGTGAACAGCGTGTCCTCGCCCCACGGCACGTTGGCGTCCACGTGGATCTCGTCCAGTGACTCCGACAGGTGCGCGAAACGCTTGCGACCGATCGAGCGCAGGTTCACCTGGAATTAAACTGGAGTTAGATCATTATACTCTGGACAGTCAGGCATATGACCACCAGGTCACTTGAAGCGACATGTGTACAAGTGACATGGCTACTGAGGGGTGTTCCATAAAATAGCTTCTTACTATATTAAGATAGGTAATGCTTAATTTTATGATATCAGAATGATTTTAGCTTTTAGTTATCCTAGATTCTTATCTTTTGTAGTCCGGCACACATTCCCTTATTCGATGAATCTAGTCTTATTTAGTCATTGAGTCTATTAAATTTGCAGACTAGAACCCACTTCTTAGACCCTAGAGTCGAGTTAAGCGGAGTTGAATATCATTTGACCTAGTTTGCTCTGTTCTTGGATACTGTGGCTCTAAAATCAATAACTATCTATATGAAATAGCATGTTTCTTGGCAATAACATGGTAGCCGATTATTGTATCTAAGATTTTCTCTAGTCCATATCGATTTAAACAATCTTAGTACAGAACTTCAACTATAAACTCTTGATTAGTTTCTATATGTACGAGTCTAATACTCGTTTAGAGCACTGAGTAAGAGTGTGCAGTCTGACCAGTATCATATCAACATGCGTCATATGATTTTTCTTCTCGAGTGAAAGCTTGACAATAACGAAGCGGCGCGCTTATCGCTCGTCTCGAGAATGTTATGACAGACACACTCACATACATACATATACATATATACAGAGCATTTCTCTCCGAACCACTGATTATAAGCAGGATGTTTATGTATTCAGAGGAATGTTAGGACATTATGGATGCATCAGTTGTTCTAAACAGAAAACAGAATCATTGGCACTCGAAATGCACGACGCAGTAAGTGCCGCCATATATTTGACTCCGCGTAACATACTGGTCAAGTAGTTAAAAAGGATGACAGGAAATTATGAAGATAGAAAGATGAAGATAGTATTGAAATGGAACTGCTCGAATAACTCTGGTTCTTTTGCCCGATAGATACATTACAATGCCTTAAAACACAGAGGTAATCAGATAATGTATCCACTGATTCAGAAAACCTCGACGAAGTCGGCACATCGGTTGAGGGTTATTACTAAATCCCGGCTACATTACCTGCGGCCTGGCAGCCAGGTGCACGTGCCACAGCTCGGCGTCCCCGGGCACCTTGGCGGTGCAGGTGAGCTTGTCGGAGCTGGAGCCTAGGAAGTAGCCTCGCTCCACGTTCTTCAGCGCCCAGCGACCGCTGTTGTCGTCTGATACACTGCAACAAGGGATATGGGTTAGCTTTTTGCAATATATAAAGGTTCTATAAGAAATTTCTGATTTTTGTGTCGTATTGGTCGTATGGTCGTGAGAACCCTGCAGAATTAGGCAAATACTCATAATCAAGGCAAAATCGACCAGATTTATGGTTCAATTTATTATCACAGGGAAACCTTCCACGTAGGGCTATGTCGTACAAAACATTTTGCCACACACATCGAAGACGTGTAAAATATAAATCGCATATAAATAGTTACCGTAATTGGTCAACTCGCATCGTAATGTCTTAATTTATCAAGCGAATTCTGATCGAGCTTACTTCGGCTTTTTGCCTGTCATATTGTTAAATTCATGCAGCAATTAGTTGTGCAGCTGAGTCCCTTGTTCAACCAGATTGTCACATCGATTTAAAGTAACCACCTGTATGGTTTAGGAACTAAAGTCGAAAGTCGATAAGCCCTGTTATGTACAGTAAAAGTCCTGGATATTGACCTGTCTCGCCGATCTGTGTACTTCCTATTTTGTACATCGCTTTGTCGGCAAAAACTGGCGTCCGATCGCCAATTACAGGCGGAATGTAATTATTTCATTACTTGCAGCGGAATGATGCTGGCGGTGACTGATATCAGATTGACCAATGCAGTTTGTACTTATACCAGCATTATTCGAGTTGTTGACTAAATCAATGACATTTAAAGAAATAAACCGGGGTGTGTTGTCAGTAAATTATGGAGACTATGCATTTCTATAATTTTGCCAACATAGTTATAAATATTGAGCATTCATTCTTTATCTTAGTGCCTTTTTATGTTCAGTGAAGTTATGCGTAAACCAACCCGTTAGCCTCCGATTATGGTAAGCTAATCCCTTTACTAAGAGGAGCTCAAGTACACTCAAGTCCCTAAGTAAGCACTCGTTACCGGCTCTTGGCTGCGTAAGCTCGAGCTGAGGAACTCTAGGTACCTCTAGGTAAGCATATATTGATCCAACCCGTCTAGACTAGGCATCTATAATACAGCTACTTGTCCACATATTATGAGGACTCCAGATTAAACAGGTTTCGTAGAGTTCAAAGATCCAACACGGGTCTTAATAACACAATAGGACCATTCCTCTGCTGTGAACGTTCTCAAATATTGTCTCGAGTCAATATTTGCTAAAGAAACACCTGCAAAAGTGAAAAGTAAACCGTGACGGGTATGAAAAAAAACATCTCAACCCACATGCAAAATTTTAACTATATGACCTCAAATCAAAATTCTTTCGATAAAGCAGAATTAATAAACACATGTATTATGTGTAGTTGAAATAAATATATAATGATGATCTTCAACGTGCACTAGTCTAACATTAATTAGGTTAGGATATTTTCTACTAGCTAACATATCACTTAAACATTGCTTCTCTCCAAAGAATGGCAGAAATCTACTCCCAAAGATTCTCTTGAAGTCGAGAGTTGAAGTGTTATCACAAAAGCACCAGTCCCGCACACTATCTACTCAGCAAACCGCTTGCCCCCTGGTGTGGCGCCGGTTCATTAGGATGCACCACGGTCAGTCCGGCTTCCTTCATGCACGTCTTATAGGGGACTTACAACAACGCTAGGGACTCATAATCGATTATGAAGACGTCATTACTTGAGTATTGTGTATGAATGAGATTTGTAAGACCATTGTTTCAGCATACGAAAAGACATAATGTATTTCGAAGATTGTTTGGGTGCGTTTTGATTAAATACTACAAACTGTTGTTAACTTTTGTTGATCCAGGTGTTTTGGTAAAAACACATAAGCTGCTAATCCGAAACCCAACATCTTTGTAACACGTTTTCTCAAGTCCAACATCTTGAGACAATCTTGAAAACATATCTAACTTTATCTGAGTATACAAAATTCCTTCCCTTAGGTTTCCAGGCTGCGTCGTGATGGCAAATGGCATTAAACTGCTGAAGTGGCTTTAAAGTTGGTCGTGCAAATGCCAGGGAGATTAACTGGCAACTCTGCAGGCCTTATTAAATGTCGAGCTGATTTATAGGGACTGATTGTTGGAGAAAGGTTTGGCTTTTCGTAGGTTGTTATTATTTCAAAAGAAATATACACGTTTTTTTTAATTTTGTTGTTAGGATGCTCCTACAGCCATTATCTAACGAAAGTAAGTAATGTCAAAAGTTACACCCGAAACACAAAAGCAGGGTGAGTTATCTCCTAGTAAGTACATCTTGCACTTGTCCAGTACCTCCACTCCCTGACGTAAATCTAACAGAAAACGAAAAACTATAAGACACAGTTCAGTAGCGTTTTCAAAACATGGTTATTTTACTTATCCATCAATACTACCTTATTACACAAGCCTACAGCCTCTACGAAGCCACAGTCAGTCGACGTGGATCCACCAGTAACGGGTAAGATCGTGCCAGTCGTGACTGCAGCTACAGATAGACTGCATCTCGCGGGAACAGAAATGCGGAACTGCAGAGTTCAACTAGGAAGGCCTTTGACTGAGAAAGATTAAGTTGAGGAAATTTTATGTCTCTCTTGGTGTAAGGATTCAGCTTGATGTTTGGTGGGAAACAGTGACCTGGTCTATGTTGTCGGCATGTCGCTATCGATCAGTATCGCTTAAGTAAGTAATGTAAAAGTAGTCTGTTTTGCTTTGAAAATGAGCAAGATATTATCTATATACATACCTATATATAAAAATGAATTGCTGTTCGTAAGTCTCACTAAAACTCGAGAACGGCCGAACGGATTCATCTTATCTTAGTCTTGAAATGTTCGTGGAGGTCTAGGGAAGGTTTAAAAGGGAAAAAAAATTAAATTAATATTATCGATTGGGGCAGTACGAAGTCTGCCGGGACAGCTAGTCTTGAATAAAAATTATGATGATACATGATTGTTATTATTTTATTATTAGCTATATAATATGTAGTTTTAATTCTGAATGATAATAATTATTGTTTTACCGATATAACTAGAGTGTAGATCGTCATTTATATCCACACACTCCGGAAATAAGTTCAGAAAAGGAAGTTAGTAGAATTATAGATGCTATTATTTTATTATGTGTACACAAAAAAACCTGTTAAAATATGATAACAGCTCGCTACGACCAAACCAAAACCTCATCACGGAGCAAAAAGACGTTTTGAGAGTAATTAACTTCCCTAACTACGCGAGGGATTCTCCAGAACTGTACAAACAAATTTTAGGCACGAAATTGTTAAATTCTGTTACATTTGACAAGTAAAAATAAGTCCTATAACTTACCAATAAAGTTTAAAATAGGTAAAGTTGTAAGGACCTTTTCAACCCTCGCAGTGAATCCCTTTGTAGTTGTTTTGAATAGAAAATCGATAGTATGCTTAGAAAGGTTAACGAGATACTTCATCAGATACCCTTGTTTAGAACGAGGAGACATTTTCAAACTAGCTGAATCATACCACAGAATAACATAATACAAGTCTTACTTCAAATAATAGACTTATAGGGCCTTATTACAAAATGTGGTTCAAATATAAGTCTAGACCAAATCCGTTTTAGTCTCAGGTTTTAGTTGTTTGAAAATTGTCTGTCTACTGTCATAATTATCAAACTGTCAAAATTTCCCAATGTTAAATCAAAGTTCCAATTTGAATTGACATTTTCATTGCTTGTATATGATGTTTGATCAACCAGAACCGATTTTAAATTTTTCATAGTCCTAGACTAACATTTAAACCTCGTTTTGTAATAAGACGGATTGAATTCAGGATGATAATTAGGAATATCGAATTACTTACTCAAATATGTATAATGATTAGATAAGAGTGTGAAACTATCCCGAAATACCTACCTATAGGTATATAAAAAACATGAATATGAATTAGATTAGTTTTAAATCTTTGATTAAATTTATAATTATTTTACCTTAGATTTATCTAGCTTCACTAATAAATTAAATGAAATGAAATGAAAAATATTTATTTTGTGACAAGAAATTTCATACGAACACATTCAAGAAAGTAAGACAAACACATTTTGCAAATACACTATTTCCTGTCACAAGCCGGCCTCAACTCAGCATGTGCTGACTGCGAACAGTCAGCTGGTCTTCCGTTGAGACCGACGAAATTAAGCTTTACTATTTTAGATGGCGTGAGTATTATCCCAAAATGAAAAGGTACTGGACTGATTTCACACCAGAAGTGGATGTTATCCTTATTTAATTTTACTAATCATTGTAATTTACATGTAGTGTAAAGAAGCCAGTTCTGTTCCCAGCTCCCGAGCAATCGATATGTCTTCTGAGTCACAGCGTCCTTCACACTGAAGGGATGAGGTGACTCAGCGAGTGAATCACAGTGAAATACACGCACTTACCGAAATAACTTGAACTTACTGAACTTTTGCTGCCAACGAGCTTTTTAATTTGTTTTGCTTAGTTTACTTTGGGAAGACACTTGTCAAGTGCCTGCTAACTTTTAAAGTGCTTTGGCTCAGTTACATATTTTATTCTTTTATACCAAACATATACTTTCGAAAATGAAATAAGCGTTTCGTGTTTTGCGACTTTTATTTGCATAACGGAATGAATTTCTCGCTGAATATAAATAGCTCAATTACTTCGCTAAGTAATAAATCATGTGCTGCAATAAAAGTCAAGAATACGCCGCTGAAAGAATGAATATGCTTTAGTTCGTAAAAAATACAATAATAAGGTGGTTCAAAAACCTCGCTTCCGGTGAATCATACACAGAGGCTTTCTCAAGACACTATACCAGGTTTTTCTTTCATTTTGTGGATATCCTACGATAAGAAAGATTTTTGGAATGAGTAACAGTTCAACTGTTACAGAGAATACATGATAAAAACATCCAATGAATGCTTGTAAAACGATAAAACTTATAAGCAACGATTTTAATTAATATAAGATATTAATCATACACACAGTTAACAGACAGATATTAGGGAGAATACTACAGAAAAGCATTACTCAAGCCTTTCAATTTGATCGCTTTGCTATTTAATCGCGTAGCATTCTCAGCTAGCTCATTCGCGTAAGATTAGTATGCACTCCTGCAGATGTGCTGTTTCCGGGACTTCTGCACAACTCACTTGCATGAATTAGGAATTTTAGCATCTTTATCTCAATTCAACGTCATCTCTTCACTATCAGGTATTATGATCTGATTAGATTTGCGGGGCATTTCATAAACGAGATAAACATTGTTTTCTTTGTTGGCCATACGATGTAACTTAAGAGTTGTAAAGTGCAGCGGTTATTCACTAGATTATTTGGAAACAAATTGATGACGCTTATTCACAATACACGTTTAGTTATTTTACTACAGCATAGATAGATAGGTAGATAAACTCTTTATTGTAACACACATTGACAAAAAAAAGACAAACAGAAACACAAAAGACTTAAAAAATAGTGCCACAACTGGCGGCCTTATCGCTAATAGCGATTTCTTCCAGGCAACCGTAGGATGGACAGGAGTCGAAAGAAATATAAAAGATGGGGTGTTCAAAAATGAGAAAATATATACAAATAATAAAATATTCAATATTGTATATAATAACAAATAACACATATTACATATACGTGCCAATAACTATAAATATATAACACATATACATATTATACCTATATACTTGCATAGCTACATTTATCGACGACTTCTAAGTTATCTAAGCCCAAAGCAAAGTAATTGTTGTTGTAAGCATTGTAAGACATGTGATCATCAAGCCACTACCAGCGACAACTGCGCAAGCGGTATTATATGATGCGTCTGGTTATTGATCAACCCTGCATAGACTTTAACAAACGATCCTAAAAAGAGCTTAATTTCTACATTATATTAACGTTACTTAGAGCCAGTCGGTCCTAGAGAATCCTAGAGAAGCTGTATGTACCTGATCTGGAACTTGCTGCCAGGCTCCTTCTCGTCTCCCTCGCAGGTGACGTTCCCGAAGGAGTCCACCGCCAGGTACTTGTCGAGGTGCGAGCGCAGGTAGATCAGGCCTGGAACAGACGCAGCCATCAGGACAATGTTACATAACCTACATATGACAAACACGATCATGCGGCCAGAATGCTGGGCACGCTACTCTCAGGCAGTTGGTAAGAGCACTTGAACTATCACTAGGCATTTTGTGAAGATTTTCCAGGTGATTTTTAACTGCTTATTGCTATAAATACATAGCTTGTGTCACTTCCCTGTGTTCATCGTTTACAATATAATGGTTTGAGTGTCCATGTGGACTATAACAGATCAAATCATATCAAATAACCATTCAGTCTGGCTTTTTTTTTGTTGACAACAAAAAACGCATTTAATCGAATATACAATAATAAAATATAAAAACAAGAAGGAAGAAAAACTAAACATACTACTTCTAACTACTACAAAAAAGGGGCACTTAGGAAATCTTTAGAAAAGCCTAAAGTTAATCTAAGTGCTCGAGCCCACTACCAGAGGGCAGCGTGCCCAGCATACTGGCCGCATTACCACGCTGGATGGCAATGCTGATACGTTGAGCCAGAAAAGGCCAGCATTTTGGTCATGCGTCGCGTCAACCAAGCGCTCCGTCAGTCTGGCTTGATTCAGACATGTTTCGTAATACCAGTAATACTTAAAAAAATTAGTATTCCCTCTCTAATGATGATTTATTTGCATAAATATATTCAGCAGTAAAATCTAAATACATAAAACTGAGAGATTAGTAAGAAAGTTAAATCTTAATTACACCTGCCTCAAATAGAGATGAAAAACTAAATTTCTAACCACTAAGCTGGCCTTAATCACAAGAAGCAATACAATCTCAGGCTACTAATTGCTTCTAACATTAATCTGGCAAACGCTTCTTGAAGTGTTATAAATCACAAATTTGATAAATCATAGTGTTGCAAAAATGAAGACGCCGTAGACCGGAGCGGAATAATTACGGTACAGTTTCTAGTGCTGTAGACTAGTACGGAGTAGGCGTGTGCCATGTAATGCAGATATACCTGATTTCTAAATCCTAACCATCCAAAGGTTGCCTGGAAGAAATCGCCTAAGGCGATAAGGCCGCCCAATGTGCATTAAATTAGTTTTTAATTTCTTTTTATTTTGTAATTTCTTTGGTGTGCATTAAAAAAGACATATATCTTATCTTATCTTATATACCTATTATTACCTATCTAGTAACTACTTGTCTATATCATGATATCAAAGTATTTGCTCAACCTAATCCTGTGCTGCGCGCCAATGAGCAGTCAGCCCTAATTATTCTATCACAAAATCTATGCAGCTCTCTCTTCCTAGTTAATCCGATGTGGTGGTTAGTCAGATATACCGTTTTTTTGGTTCCGCCATCACTTTATCTTCTCCTGGCCATTGACTTCACATTGCATATATCAGGAATAATCAGGATGCCAATGTACCGCGTGATATAGTTATTTTGCAGTATCACTTGTATTTATTTGGCATTTGTTTATCGGTTTTTTCACATGAATGCTTTTTTTTTTTTTTTTTTGAAAGGACTATGCAGCTGGTTGCTAGTGGCTACCTTTGCTGCGTCACCGGACGATGGCTGGGCACTGATGGTGCCCGGGCCTATGTACTAGTTAGTTACGGCGTTTATTGAGTGTATATAGTGATTAGTCACAGGTTAGTTGCCAGTTAGTGTGTAAGCTCATCATCAATATTAATGGCAGAACGGTTCCGAACATTAGCATTATACATGCGCGAGTAATTATGATGAGGTAGAGGAGCCATTGATGAGATATATGAGATTAATTGCATAAGTCTGATTGACGAGAGATGGAAAATTATACAATGTTTAGAGTTGTATCAGAATTAGAAAAATTTTGGTAACGATGCTTGTTATGGAAGAATTGTGTACCTGATTTAAGTGCAAGTCTCCATTTAAGTTATTTATTTATTTATTTAATATTCGGCGTAGTATCGATCTACCTGCACAGAGCTGCAGACCTTGGCAATGGGATGTGAAAGGGAACGTGCCAACCCCCGCAACCCCGCACCCTGCGCTAAACTATACTATTAACTATATGCATTAAGTTATGGTGTAAGTTGACGCGTGTCGTGCTCAGCTTGGTGTGCCAGCTTATTTATTGTATTTATCTTGAGTTTGAAATAATCAATTAGAAATAGTGCCGTTCGCAAAATAAAGACATCCACATCGAGATAAAAATCGATCGAAGATGCAGAGAGCACAACGATTAACTATGTAACTGACAAATTAATTATGTAACTGAGACACTTATATAAAACTTGTATACAGTTAATTAAGAGTTTGAATTTGCAGAAATCTAATAATAAAATTTCTTAATGTTTCTTTCTAGAGACCTTTTTAAATGAATTTTGAAAGCAATTTAACTCCCCAATGAACAAAGTAATCAAAACACTATATGAAAGTGTGTGGTTATTATTCCACAGGCAGTGTCCCGGCGGACCGGCGACCGCTGTCACTGTCACTGTCGCCGCTTAACCGACATACCCCGAGATAAGGACTAGGAAACTAGACGACAGCACTACCGTACATACGCTTTGTAAATCAAGTGAATAAAAGGAAGCGTGGTGCGGGAAATGTAACAGAAATGCTACTCCATGATATGGAAAAAGATGATGTTTTCTTAATATTTATTAAAGTTAGTAAAACGAAAGTGCAAAAATGTATAGGTACGTATATGTAGGTACGTACTATATCGTTTGCTGATACTTATCTTATTAAGATCTATAACTCCTAAATCAAACTCGAAAACCATAAAGTTGATGATGTTAATAAACGCAGCTTATAGCATTCGATGGTGAATCGATAGCCTATTGAAGCCACATGATAGCCTCCACACGACACAATAAAACCATAAAGCTTTTTATATGCTACTCGAGTAATTTATGGGAACAAACTACGAGTACTAAACAGTGTGGATAGAGTAAAGGAATTTACAAGCACAAGGGGATATTAAAGTGTTTAATATTTTTTGCTCAAATATACTCGTTAAATAGGCAATAGCCCTAAATCTACCCCCTGAATAAACGTGTTCCCCTGTCATTTAATGAAGGGGCTCTCGAATCGCGGGAGGGTTAGGTTTTGCCTCAATTAGTGAGGGTAACCAGGGGGCATACCGGACCCCGTGTTATTGCACGAGTGCCATGTGTTTTTGTATGGATCAGCTGATGTGCTGCTGATTAAAAATTTTCTCAAAGTAGGTCATGTGGGTCAAATAAATAATGCATACAAATATATAAAGGCCTTTTCAATTTGATAAAATAACTTGATGATGATGGATTAAAATTTACAATTGTGTTGTAAAATCTTATGAATCAACAAAGACTTATAAAAATTAATTAATTAAAATTAACTTGACGATGCGTTCCCATATGATAGCAATTAGCTAACGTAATTAACGAGAGATATGTGTACATTTATCACTCGTCACGTCTAGTTATTATGCAAGAAGTACTCACTATCATTGGCATTGCCCGAGGCAGGCTCGAGGGTCCATATCTGCTTCTTTTTGAGGCTGGTGCCGTTGGCGTTAATCTTGAACCCGAAGGTCTCGGCGGTGAGGTAGCGGTAGCGCGAGTTGATGAGGCCGATGGTCCACCAGCCTCGCTGCTGGTTCTGTGTGATGATGTCTCCGGAGCCGTTCATGTCGCCGTTGCTGTGACCGTTAACGCCGTTCATTCTCGACTGGAAAGAGAAGAAAAGTAATTTAAAATTTGTAAAATTCTAGATAATTTGTCGTATCAATATTTTGGGGCCTGTCAACAAATAGAATTCACATCGTTTTATTCGAGACCATAGGTACACCATAGCTATACAAGTTTTCAATTTAACGTAAATATTTTTCGATTACATGCCCGATTTTTTTCCTCTTACATCTAAAATTGGATGGCTCGCTATTTTGGCGGCGCGGAATCGATTTGTCTAACCGCCATAGAATCGTGAAGAGCAGTTCATTTGCCTCGAGAAAAAGCCTAGAATAAACGAGTGGTAGCGGGAGCTTGCCACGGCTCATTTGTCAAAGGATAATGGAGGTGGAACAATAGACGCTGCGCCTCATTAGGATTCCATCGCTTCAGTAGCTGCAGGGACTGTGGCTTCCTGTATCTCAGCACATGCCTATAAGACAACTAATCTTGGAATTCGATAACGACCATTAACATTACCTAAATCTATATTAAAATCAATAAAGCAAACCAGATAGAATGAAATGCAGAAATTAAAACAGACTGGTACAAACGATAAACTTGTTGGTTTTCACTAATGCAAATATTTCAGTTATTGACGATAAATGTCTAAAGTTTGCATTTTTGGAGAACACAGATGTCTATAGTTCATTGAAAAAACGCATTCGTATGGTAATGTGTGAGACGAGTTTGTCGCAGATCTGATCTAGCTCGCCCGAGGGTCGTTCCACTGTCTGTCTACAACAGACGACAATTTATGGCACCAGGGGACGTGGGTGATTCCCATTTGGATCGAATTTTGGACACGTTCCGCACAAATTGGCTTAGATCAATCCATTGTCTCCGAATTGGATCTACAAAATCTCCGTGTTTGGAATAGTTCTTTTGTTTACTGTAATTTATTGTTATGGTTTGCGTTAGTTTCCAACAAACTGGTGTTGTTGCCAATCCTATGATTGTAAAGCATGTCATGTAACTTATGTATAACCTCGTGGCCATCCGTCACGCCGCGACAAGGTCACCAAGGTCGAAGGCACTCCCGCCATTGTAGTCAGTTTTCCCATTCAGTACATGATGTCACTCAACATTCTAAACGATATGTGTCTAACTAACAGCTGATCATATTTTGTCTGGTTTTAGAAATTTTGAGAGCCATTCATCATGTTCATTCATATTATTCGACGCTGTCGCGCTGTGTATGGAATACTTAACAATAAGTATCTGGATATTGAAAACCTCACTGTCGGCTCTGCTGAGCCATTTATTAGGACTGGTACAACTACAAACCTACTGCGAGCGTATTCAAACATCACGCTGAATAGACATTAAAATCCTTGTTCCCATTGAGAACCTGTACCTCTATAGAAATGGTTGGAATAGCCAAATTCAAATGATTTGTTTGTAATTAGCTAGATTAGATCGGGGTCGAATGAAGGCGTGTACTTATAGGTCACAGGATAGGCTCGGCTGGCATGTGACCGCGCCATCAGCCCGTGAAGGTTTTACACAGTTTTACTACTACAATTATGTTATACTAGGATAATAAGCATTCTAATATAATTCAGGTATGTCTAATACATGTTATCACTGTTTAAGGAAGGAAGCTGACTCCAAGAATGGTTAAGAATGGTGTTAAATGTAAATACGACACGAAAATGGCAATAAATAATAACGATTATAGGCATTACAGCGATGTCGGAGTTACTGCCTTTACAGTGAGGTGAGTCAGCGCACTGGTGGGTCTGTTTACAGGATAATGTAAATGCAAGGATATTTAGTATATAAAATAAACTGAATAATTGAGTTTTCCTGATCTATTTTTAGTTGGCAAATAACGAGTTTGCATAAATTCAATATTGGAAGTATATAGGTATATTGTGAAACTACACGTGAATAGTTTTCTCGCTATAACCTGTGTATGGTTAATCACCAGAAAAAAGCCCGGTAAAGTGCCTCAATAAATTAGCTACTAATGGCAAATTATCATCAAGTTGTAGCCAGTAGGTTGTAAAGTAGCAGGTGTCACGCGCCCCGGGGTCGGTAAAGATAAAGATAAAGAATCTTTATTGATAATGTAAAGTTCTAACATACTTACATAGGTATAGGTATAAGTACTAATATCATAGAATATGCTACACAAATTACAATATCTCGTCAAATTGAATTTATAACATTTAGCTTTTATAAAATTTTAGAAGTATAGTTTAGTATTTTAGGTGTCTAGTTTTATTAATAAAATAATGAAAATTTTTGTTATTAAAATCATGTCAAACATAATAATAGGTATGTAATCATACAATATGTCAACTTAAATAAATCTTGGTACTGTCACACAGTTGAACTGGTCTATCGAATAGAAAGCATCTATCTATCTATCGTGTTATGATATCAGTGGATGCAACATAGACGTATGAACCAGGAAGCCACTGTGCATACATAATTTAATTTGAAGCTTGAAAGTGAAACTGGCAGAATGCATCCAGTTCTATGAGGATACAAATTGGTAAGAAACTTGATTATAAATTGTGTTGATGTTTAAGATTTTAATTGCATTATGTAACATTTTGCGTCGTTCGTAAATGCTTATTGCTAAAGTAAAGTAAGTAATATACTTATATGATAAAAAAGTAATGTTGGTCTTCTAAAAAATTGATAAAAAGCATTACACCCTGTGGCAATTTTTATCAAGATCGTTTTTTTTATTAAAATGGTTTACTTTAACAAGCAATTAGGCAAAGGTTTGTGTATTACTGTAAGAACTGTTAGATTTCATAAATCATATTTTTATTTCACTTACGGCATCGCACCGTACAGGGCAAGTCAATTTACAAATAATTTCAATTCTTAGATTTAACTATATTATACAAAAATAAAACTATATCAATCAAAGATTAATCAATTCTTATCAAAAATGAAGATCATAAATTCGTTAAGTTTATAAAATGGGTGTATCTCAAAAAAATGTTTTAGCCTCATATAAATAGGTATGAAAATTACTAAAATGTAAGCAAAACACAAAGCATAAGTACCCACTTAAAGAAATTTGCTGCAAGTTAGGTACACATCACAAAAACCGGTTCAAGTTTTTCATTCAAAAGCATACAACAGGCACGCCACTGCGCCAAATTAGCTTTCTGCAAAAAGTATGTTAAATTTGCACAACAAAGTGCGACACGTGTTCAGTGGCCGTGTTGTGTCTTCTTTGCAGGAGGTGCGGGTTCAACACCCCGCGCCGGGAGCGGCAAAAAACTCGCCTTTACGATACACTGGACATAGATATACATATAACTACAAGGTTATTATGTAAGGTTCATCAGATCAGTAACTTAGTGAGAAATGTACCTTATAATGTATTGATATTCATGTAGGAATATTATTGTGCAAGATATGTAAATGAACACCGTTATGTTATAAGCGTTTTACCAGGCTCGTGTTATTTATTTCCTTTTAACAGATACAAAGTTGAACCAGTATTAGACATGGATTCTTTTTCTATCGATATCAATCACTATTTTTAAATACATATGCGTGCCATGTGGATTTGGAGCCTTATACTTTGATCAGCACTAGGCTATGTACATTAAAATGCATACGATTTAAAATCAAATCACTGTAAATACTCTTTTTTAGTTTTATTAGTGTATATATGTATACATATTGTTTATTATTATTGAATAAAGTATTTTTCCATATCTAATGTTCCAATTTTCACAGTTAAAATAATGTTCAACTAATTAAATGCCTGAAATTAATGACTGTGAAGCTTTATAGTAACACAGCAAATAAAACCAATCTCGCTCCTTGTACGTAATGTTTACATTAAGACGCATACAGTTGATGTTGTTAACCTCGCGTTATCAGTGATTCATCCGACAGCTATAAATACGAGTACACTTATCAATCAAGCGGCGAGCTTCGGCCCGAGCTTTTATAAAGCTTTATTAATAAACAGGTCTACGGTAGCCGGTTGAAAGCTCACCAACTTGGACTCGAAGATAAATGATGGGAATTCTGGAGATAAGCTTTAGAGGCGTTTCTTTATTAATTTTATTAGTAGTGGTTTGCTTTTAAGTCAGTAAATTTTACGGCGTAGACGCCGTAAAATGCTTAAAGATTAATGCAAATGGTAAACGTCTGCATGTAATATTTTAATCAAGTTTAAAAGAGAGCGAAATTTAAGCAAACATTCTAATTCCAGTGAGTTGCATATTAATGTAACATTAATTAAAAATCACTAGTACTAAGGACAAAAAATAACTTGGCCATAAGATATTCTTTTCTCCACAGTTAAAGGATTGGACAAGAACTCCCAAAAGGCCCAGCGGACAATTCCTGTAATTCTGATGTTTATGTTGATCCCTGTAAGTTACGAACGTCTTCGACTTTAGGATGCGGCATGCACAAAATCTTTGCGTAAATAACCCGCTAAATCTCTTCACTTCTCTGGCAAGCAAACGATATTCATATTTTTATAAATATCAGTGCAAATAAGTACTCGTACTTGTGTGTTATTGCGAATCATTCTTTTTTGCTCGGTACATTTATAAAGAAATAAATGATTTCAATTCATTCTCTCAATTATTCTAACAGTAGGAAAGCACTGGTGAACTGAGGTGAACTGTTAGAAATAATTATTATTTGTGATATTAGTATTAGGTGCGTTGAGGTTAATATTAAACGAGTTGTGACCTCAAAGTTCGACGACCCACACCAGTTTTGCATATAGAAATGTAAAGTGATATAAGTTTGAATGAAATGAATTAATGAAAAAGGCGTGGGCGACCTGTCTTTAAACATTTTTATTTAATTTCTTATCAGTGAAAACTTTCTTTAATAATGTCATTTGTAAAGAAAATAATGGCGTTCTGATGATACAAAATTACATTAATGAAACGAACATTAACCTTGATTTTTTTCTGAGTATTTCTGGAGATATCTTTAAGTCTTCAAAAAAGGAGGAGATTCTCAATTCGTCCGAATGTTTTTGTTTTATTGCTCCACCTTCCGAACTTTCTCTCCGTCTTTGTTTCCAAATTAGGTAATCTGTCAGATGCCATTCCTTCCCGAGAAGGTCGTCTGATTTTGGCCACACGCCTCATCTTCCGTCATATCACATCACAGACCGGTTCCCGGGGCGGTAGGATATAGGACCATGGCCTGATCTGTGTAGAATTTATTTCGCCGTCATTTCTTTGGATACATAATACTCTGTGATAATACTATGGGTAAACTTAGCAAAAATAAGCACTCAGTAAGCAAGTCAACATTTCAGGCACCCACAGCTTTTTTTATTATTATAAAAGAATCTTGGTATTTGTCAGCCAAACGCGACAGCACCAACCTCCAAATATGCATAATTAAGAAGTGTAAAACCATGCTAACATTATCGCAGATCGATCGAGGTGGATTCGGACCGGTACTTACAACGGTAGTCTGCACTAAACTGCAAGGACCGTTGTAAACACTAACCGAAATGTATTTAAAGAGATTCATTACTGAATACAATTTTAGTAGCATTCGTAATGAGATTTAAATTTTGAAGGACATTAGAATCATGTTTTTACGGCTCGGTTCCTACGTGACGCCTATCTTAAACAATCACTATTTCTTACGGCTTGTTGCAAAAACTTCCCAAAATAATTATCCACCTACTCATAGCTAGAACTAAATTAATTTACCGCGAAACAAAAGCCAATGTAACCCGGTTCCAAGTAACAATATATCGCTAAGCAACTGGCGTTATTAGCACGGTGTTGTGAAGTCTAGTACAGTATGAGTGAAAGCTATATCTTTGTAAAGAAATTAACAGTTATGCGAGCGAGCCATTTCTAAGTGATCTGGTTTTCAAACTACTTGTTTGATCATTAATTTTAATAAGTTTTGGAATAAAATATTGCTTGCTCTCGTTTCTAGTGCCAGGTTGTAAACTCATAAACTAGTGTAGGTAATAAAATGTAACCACCATTTTTTACCATTTGCAATGTCTTAAATATTTTTCTGCAAAATTGACAGACCAGCACACCAAAGAAACATTGTCAAATTACAGATACATAAGTAATTGCATTGTATTGTAATTCACTCAATCGTTTAGAACAATGAACGCAACTCCACGCGCTCACGCGTTTACCTCAAATACATTTTAGTCTAATTAGTCCATGACACAAGGTAATTATTATTTTCCCTATGGTCGCTGCACTTCATTATACAACTAGCACTAATACCAGTGTTAGGTCCCTAGATACTTAGTGCCTAGGTCCCAGCCTAGGCGCGGTGGCTACACGCGACTGACCGTTACGCGGTCGTTGATCTCGCATCTCGTGATAGGCTTCAACAAAATAGCCGCCTTGTAGATGATTGAGTACTTTAGTCATGTTTTCACGTAGGCTGGTGCTCGAACAACAGTGTAAGGCGACTTACAAAAATAATTGTATATGGTGGCAAACTAGTCTAGAGATGAAGGCTAAGACAATTCAATCGGCAGATAATAATATGGTAACTTAATTGATGTGTATGTAATTTCATTACTAATCAACTAACATATTTATCATAACATAAATTTTAGAGCGCAGAGAGCTCTTTGAACCAAACAGTTGTCAGCTACACAAATAAAGCCGTATCTGCTATTAAATTTAGTGCTGGTATATAAAAAAAAATGTGAAATTTTTGATAAAAATGTTGAGTATTTTTACAAATACGTAGTAATAAATTTAAAAGAGGAATTTCTTTAAAGCAATCATAAAGTTGTCACATTCGTGATCTAAAATGGTTGTAAAGCCTAAACATGTTCTAGCCTAATCTAAATATTATCTCCGTTACTTTATTTTTGTCATCAAATACGACGGAGACCTGTTTCGATAGACACAGAATATGTTATAGATTCGCGTTATTATATGTCGGTTAACTGTGTGATTACAATGAATATGTATAGATTTTTCTTACGGATGTCAATCAATATGTCCACTAGACGAGACAGAGAGATAGCCTGTTCAAGGATCAAGGATTTCTTATCTCTCTCTCTCAATGGTTGATGGATGTGGCGCCACCACCGGCAGCGAGCTCTGACTCAGAATTTCTTGTAACTTGCTTCGTGATACTATCTGCGACATTTAACTGCACCTAATGACAGACTGTCGCTTCTTTCACAATAAATGCATGCGACATTTACAACTGAAGAAGATAACAGTGTTTACGGATGGTACAGGATGTGTAATGTAGCTACTTTTGTTTACCTTTAAACCTACAATACAAATCTCGACAATGACTTTCGTTCTTGACTGTTAATTACCACGTTGTGTGTCCGTTACTTTACTAGGTTATATTTAAATTGTATGTATCTTTCAAATGTAATCATATCAGCTTCATGTTATTAATTCTGTATACTCTTCATCTATTTTCTCTTTTTACTTCTTTTTATATTTGTTAACTTTCTTATTCAACTCTTGACCCCGCGCGTCTCAAAGGGTCATACCTGAAAATCAGCGCTGCAGAGCAATCTGCAGCATTAATGCTGAGGTATGACCTTTTTTGACGCACGGGATACATCAATGTAACATAATACCTTTATATTCTACCTGTTGTTAACTTTTGTATGTATATATTGTTGTGTCCTGTGTGTCCAAGTAAATGCTTTGAATATTGGAAGCCATGACTTTAAAGTACGGCCGAGACAATCTCAATACTCAAAGACTTTGGTCATCGTTCAACAGGGAAATAATAATGTTGCTTGCCTGCTTGCTTCTGCTTTGTGAGCTTAAAGTCCAGTCGTTCCAAACATTCAGATATTTCCTTATTAGCCACAGAGATCAAAATATCGATGAGGACTAAACTTGTAATAAAGTAAGTAGTAAGTTCTCAACTTCACAAACAAAGGCTATATTCTAATTGTTAGTAATTCAGCAAAGGCGAGCAATTTCCTAAAATCCCATCGTATTAACCAGTTTGCGGCGCGCGCGCAGCGAGCCGTGACAGACAGATGGTCCGTCGCGCCCCGTGCGTCCGGAACTCACTGCAAAAACACGATACTATAAATATCGCTCATTTTGCTAGGGAGAGGGCTTGCAGCCTAGGGCATATCAGCTTGCAGGTAATATATTGATTTTATGGTTACTTTGTGGTAAGGTATAGTATATTATGTGTTTGTAACTTGAACCAACCTTGCTTTTCTTTCACCTAGCGAATAGTACTTAATTAATCTATAATAGATGAACAAATGATTACTTCAACTTTCTTTCTCCTCCCAGAAAGAGGATGGCTAAGCTACAAAACCTGATACTCTACTTGAAAGTAAGCACAATCAATCAACGTTACCGCTTTAGACGTAAACAAAGCGATTTGTTTGAAAAATCATGGCATCCCCCATTTAGTTCCACTTATCTCTGACAAACAGTTGCTCTATAAATAGACGACTAACAAGTTGATCCAGCTGGCTTTAACTATCTCGGTTATACTTTAACTTAACCAATCAGTTAACGGTGACACTTGTTTGTCATCAAGTTCATTTCAGTTACTTAATGATGCACGTAATAACTTGTTAGAGGGGATTATAGAACTGCAATAAAACTAGAATATTAATGTCATTAGAAAGTTGTGTAATTTACTGTGTTCTGTGATATTTGAAGTTATGGTAAATAAATAGCAGTTGACACGATTCCTGTTGCCAAACTGCATACCGACGGTTAAAATATTATACTCGTAGTTTCGCAGCAGTTATTATAAATTTGAGATAATGTGCATACCAAGCAGTGCACTGCTCTATTTCTGCAAATGTTATCTAGGAACGAGTCCGGTCTATTTAGTCACCCCAACATGATACTTAGATACGTCACTAGTATTATATATGTATATGTTATCTATCATTATCGCATCATGTCATACTTCATCAGATTTTATTAACACAGTAGCAGTGCGTTATTAATTGATGTTGAGAGCCTTCAGAGGCGGTGTTCATGAAGACTGCTTGAGATAGGTCAGTGATAGAGATTGATGCCACTCAACTTAATGGGGTTGTTTGTACAGCGACGGGCTCAATTGACCAACATACATTAATGGAATGGTGCAATTAATGAGCCGCAGGGACCAGAAGCACGGCGGTGGTCTGATTTAACGATTTAATTGATAGAGGTGAAAGTTGGTAACCAAAATAAAAACGTAATCTAACATAAACTCTATTCGTGGCAATTGATACTTACTAAACATAAAAAGACAGGAAAGTTGATACGTATTAATACATAGCTATATTAAACGATATGAACAATACAATAAATCTAGCTGTTTATAAAAATAAGTCACGCACAGCCATTAAAGAGGAAAATACAGCCGTAGCAGTACGACATAAAGCGAACGTTAAAGGAATGAGAGCTAAAAATATAGGGTGTAAAGTTAACATGGAGCTCGCTGCGAGTGAAGCGTTGAACATGGTCGAGCCAGTTGAACGCTCTGCAGCGACCTTGACATTGTCGCCAGGACGCCGCGCCGCTGCGCCATTCCGCGCCACACCACATGCTGGCGGCTTTGCTTTGCTTACAAACATCGCTAACAACACGGTCTAACGTCTAACTTACATTTTACGATGTTGTTAAGGGTTTTTGCTCGTAGTTATGTTATTGGTCTGACTGAACTTTAGAGATCTGTCTCCAATCTACATGATTACGCTGAATTTGAGTATTACGATTAAAAACCAAACCCCGAAACATTCATCTCATATTAAAAATAGAAATCCCATTCATAAATATTATAAGTTGTAATAGAAGCCACTTTCTGTTTTCAAGTGAGACTTAAAATCGAGTCTTTGAATGGTAATCTCATGAATAAATTCATTATTCGCAAATATTAATGTCCCACAAACACGTAAAGTTGTTATGTTCATTGCTTACTAGACCGAGATTACAATAGTAACGAGAATACA
This sequence comes from Macaria notata, assembly GCA_927399415.1. NCBI lineage: Eukaryota > Metazoa > Arthropoda > Insecta > Lepidoptera > Geometridae > Macaria > Macaria notata. The sequence continues at coordinate 6,291,454 of OV656725.1, read as the reverse complement.
GCCAAAATGTATTCAAGACTTTCGCCAATAAACGAAATATTTCAATTCATATTTGATGGGTTTAATACAGGTGATGTTTTCTAATCGCTTTGCTTGTCTGGTTATGTTTTATTTATGTTGGTTTCTCCGATCAATGACGCTAGGGTCCTTTTGCTTTTACTTCATGACTCACATCCAACAACGTCAACTCTTTGGCCATACCTATTTTATATTCCTGTCGTATTGATTAAGTACCCGATAAACGAGTTTAAAAACGCTACTAATCAAATATGTATTGTAAGGGCAAGTACAGGCAGTTCACCCTCTCCGAGACATGGTCCCATGGGCAAGTCGACGCTCTCCGGGTCACAATGAGGCATTCAAGGGCCTAATGTATGCACCCACACGAGCGGCGACGTCGTAAAGTGTTGCTTGTGCTCTTCATTATCACAATGCCGGGGAAAACATAATATAGCCGGAAGTGTTTTATTTTTGTTCTTAGAAACGTTCACAGAAATTAACCGACAATATTGTAAGAACAAAATTCTGCAGCAATCGTTTGGAACGAGCTCAACAAGCACTGCGAAATAGCATTTCAAAACGAACGATGCCACATGGGCTCTCGCACTTTATAAACTTGTGCGTAAGTGCAACTTTTGACTTTGGCAAAAAAACTTTACATTCTTGATTCTTGTATCGTCGATCTCTCTAATCGACTATACAAGAATCAAGAAAAAATGGTTTTGTAAAACAACGGTTACAATGAAAAAGTTCAAAAATAGTTCAGCTGAACCGAGATTACCTATACATACTTATTATCTACCCAGACATACAGACACAAATATGGAGTTTAAATAGTATTATTTAGCGTTACAAGGAAAATAAGTTTATGCAAGCAAAAAAATGATCCTTAATACCACAGGTTTATAATATCAACACTTGCAATTACGTTATTAATCTTAAGGAGGCATGAAAACCACTAACAGAACCATTGTACCATATCATGTTATTATTTGCATAAACCAAAATACGACCGCATATTCTTATTCTTTGTCTGTATTTCAGTTTTCCTTCTCGTTGGTCAGTTCCTCGCTATCGCATGCGTCACCGAGTCACATACATATGTATTCGTGCGGCGCTGCCTGGCTAATGTAACAATGGACGGATGTCTGTCTGCAATCAGAATCACGCCTCTCCTACATAATGTTGTTCCCATATATGATCCAGCATTATTGCCTACTTTATGTTAGTGCCTAGAAATTCCAACAGGGCTAACGATAACGATTTAGTTACAGCCTTATTTTGAAAAGCTTCTAATTTCAAAATAATATTATAGTAAGAATATTTATTTACTCAGGCTCTACAAGAAAGCAGTAGCCTATCTTTGTCACTAACATAGCGTGATTAAGATTGAGAACTCTTCTAAAACCCTTAATTTTAGTTTTTCACTTTTGTCGAATAAAGAAAGGTTTATTTAAATAATGTTTCATCAACAATCGAGTCCAGTATCATTCAATAAACGACAACAGTCCATTCCTCTAAACCTCTCCAAAACGCTAATAAAGCGACGTATCACCGACACATTCGATACCTTATCTCACATGATACACTTCGATACGTCAATCAAACACGAGAGTTTGCGATTGATGCACAAATATGGGACTTAGTCTATCAGAAGAAAGTTGGCCTAATTTCATAGATATTTTGGAATACTACTTTAGTATAGGACTAGTAACTTGAGAAGATTTTATTCCTAATTGTTGAAAAACAAAAAAAGCAAATGATAAAACAAAAAACTATGCTGTGAATACAAAAACGAATGCATAAACGAAGCTATGCTGCGATATGAAACTTTGTAAATGATAAAGAAACAAGTTCAACCGACTGAATGTTATTACAAAAGTTTGGTAAACTAGCAAATAAGATGAGCATGCCGCTATAAAGTTTTTAACTGCGAACGGCAACGGCATCGTTCCGGTTTCCGCGTAAGACAATAATTATTAAGACGTTTAATTACTAAAATGTAAGATTCCAGAGAGCGGCGCAGCCACGATTGGTCTGCTCCAAACAGATATTATCGTGCTCTCGTTTCGCGATGGAAAGTTGAAAGTTTTAGAATGTTTTCTTGCCGTTGCAGTCAGATATTTATTAGTAGCAATCACACTTTTCTTAGCGTCATTATTGCATACGAATGGATAATAAATTGTCTTAAGAAATAACGCATCCAATGTCTATCATTCAAATATAATTACAATAAAGTTGTCTTGACTTATTTATTTATTTATTTATTGTTCACTTGCCCACAGCACTTACAGTTTCCCAAAGCGTGCTGTGGGCCAACCTTAAAAAAAATATACTATTATATTAAAATTAATCCCTATACCTAGACTTATATTAAATTTTCCTATTATTACAAATAAATATACTACAACATTGTAATATAAATTTAAATTTCGAATGGAATATATCAAGATCTGGCATCTGTGCAAGCATGTCGTTAAGCAGACTGACAGCATGTGTTGTGGGAGCGTACCTCGCCGTGGCGGTGCGCACCACCCCGCACGGCATAGCCAGCGGGCGGCGCGGGCAGCATGCGCGCGCCGCACGCGCTCCCGCCGCCAGCGACAACCGGGATAGAACACTAGGATCGTCGATGGATCCGCGCAAGAGCTGGAAGTAATGCAATAGCAAACTGCATTTTCGCCTTACTTCCAACGCATACATACCTACCATACCATAGACGAAGAGAGACGGATACAGAAAAGGGTAGAAGCCGTATAACTTTTTGTACAAATATCTAGCAAACTTTCTTTGTACTTTTTTTATCATTTCTTTGTACTTCTCTTCATGCGGATCCCAGATTAGGGCGTTATACTCTAGTTTACTGCGCACCAAAGAGTAATACAGTACCATGATAGCCCCTCTGTCATGAAATCGTCCTGTTTGCCGTATCACAAATCCAAGAGCTTTAAAAGCACTATTGCATATATTTTCAATATGTACATTAAATTTAAGCTCTGTATCTAATGTCACACCGAGATCTCTTATTCGTGAGACACGCTCCAGGCTGACACCAGACACACAGTAGTTGTAAGTGAGTTGACTTGAAAGAGCTAATACTAAAAATATCTAGAAAACTGTAGATTTCCAAAAGATATCGTTGCAGGGTTAAAGGTGTAGTCAGAGAGGCCTGGGTCCCGATCATCACGGCAGCGTCTGAGGCAAGAACAGTACCGTACGTGCCTTTCACCGATATTTCTCGGAACGATGATTGTTCGATACTAAGCACAGTTAATGAGCACAGACAGATCGACGAGCGGTATTATACTTTACACGGATAAACTCAATTCACTGACGACGAGGAAACTGTAAATTGTGCTTTGAAACTTGAAATACAAACTCGACATCAACATAATAAAAAGACCATCCAGACTCATTGTTTCGAGCGATGTATAATTTTATTGGAAATCTTTTTGTAACTACATATTTGAAGCTAAAACGATGTATTTCTCATTAGATTAGCTAGAAAAGTGAAATGTGGTAATGATGCTGAATGCAGAACACATCCGAAATAACTATTTTTTGAAAAATCATAGAAAAACAACCCTCTATTGATTTTGTTCGGTTGCTAGGCTACTCTGGAAGAAATTGTTGTTCTGGTTATAAATGAAATCAGAACTATAAACAACGTTGCAGTCTGCGGACACTAAACAGTCTAGTCTAGACTGTAGACCATGCTGGTACTAACTATATTGATTTTAGCGGCCTCTGGAGATAACATGATTCATCACGCTTTTGTTTCGGGGTTCATCGAACTATAACTGCAGTTTACTTTGAACTTGCGTTGTTAGCAACCATAACAATGTTTCTGAACAAATAACTCTTTCTTTTGATTTTCGTCTAAATCACTATTGGAATCTTTGAGTAATAGTGAATAAGAAAATAAAATTTTACAAAGAAATTTATAAATCAGCTTGGAAAGGCTTATCATCAACTATGTAGGTGAGGTGCGTTTTTGGAAGGGCTACGGCTATAAAATAATTCAATCCTATGAATCCCTTTTGATCCCAAAACTGCATTTCCAACAGAGAAGTAAACTCACATATACTCGTAGGTATTAAGACGGGGACGGGAGGTAGGTATATGTAGGTGATAATGCAACCTGTGCCTGTGTTAGTCATAAAGTAAGCTAGGTAATGTAATGTTGTTATGATTGCCGCCAGCAGTGTAATGGCGTGTGACAGGAACACGACACCTGCTGCGGAGTGCGGTCCAACACCGCGCCGGTGTTGGGTTGCCTTGCGACACACTTTATATTAGGTAAAGTACGTTTATGATATATTGACTAGGTACATATATATTTATGGATCACAGCACCTTCTTATATTATTACCCATCCGATTTGTTTAGCTTAGTATGTTTTTATTTTACTGAATTCAGCTTGACCACTTATTACTTACTTTGGCAAATCTGTAATTTATTATTCTGTATGTAAGTAGTGTATGTGTTATAATTACTTGATTGTGTAGGTATTTGTTGTTGTAGTTAGGTTTTTTTGTATGTATTTATAAATTCTTTATATTTGTTTTAGTACACCTCTGACCCTTTTCTTCTCAGCTAATCGTGTCCATCCAAAGGTTGCCTGGAAGAAATCGCTTAAGGCGATAAGGCCGCCCATATGTACGTCATCATAAATTTATCCTTTCATGTATTTCTTTCATGTTGGTGTGCAATAAAGACATATTATTATTATTATTGACTTTTTTAAATACAAAATTTAACAATGTTCTAATTAGAATCCGCTAAGACAGACATGCCTGCGTATTAAATGCTTCTAGCTGTTATACATAATTCTATGCATGTGGGTAATTCTCATCAGATTATTTAAATCAGCCTGCTTATTGTGCTTAGGTGAACTTTCACAAACATTAATAGTTTATGCGGGCTTTCGTTATTTTTTGCTGACAGTTTCTCACATCATAAAATAGTGCGTTTGTCAGATACCTAGGTACCTACTTAGGTACGACTTCACGCGCCGAGAGCGTTAGGGATGAAATGGGTTGAAAACATGAATTGCGATATCACAGCTAATACCTATATCAAGACAGATATAAAAGTTTTTATTTCTAATATCGATTCCGTTACGAATATTTTTGTAACTTTTAATGAGGGTAGTAATTATCCAGCATCCATCCAGCAACAATAATAATCGAAGGTAGATAGCAAAATAAGCAATTCAAGTTCAGCGCACCGGGAGGCCGGGACGCAGAATAGGTACATACATAGACCGGCGAATGTATGTACAAGTACAAATATAGCTAGGGAGGGAGCAGGGAGCAGTCGGGAGCGAGGGCGTGCTACCCCGGGGCGCTGCGTGTAGGTGTGCGCATCGATCCCGGCCGCCGGCTGCCAGCCCGGCGCGGCGCTACACCAGCCACGCTCGCGCACTCTAACACCAACAAAAACTCACCTCTTTACACCGCACGGACTTCTCGCAAGAAATGCAGACACGTCGCTCGCGAGACCGACCACAATGCACTCAGTTCTCGATCGAGAAAAGCAGACGCTCTCGTCCACAAACCAACAGTTCTTCTAAACACTGATTTACTAATTTATAATGAGAGTTTATCTCAGAGTGTGCGTGCCGGCTCGGTACTAACCGGTTAATTCAATTACGCAAATCGCTGGAACAACGACGTTATCCCCACGGAGTATCGCGGCGGACTGTACGGGTTGAAGATGGCGCTTGTCGTCCGGCCGGGACGACGCAAGTGAACGTAGCCGCGGGAGCCCCGTTACCCGGCTGACCAATAGCAGCGACCTGCGCGTCTCTCTAGCCAATCACAGCCCGCGTACTGAACATGATTTTGCGCGTGAAAGTTCAAACTGTTCGCGATAATCACCGGGCGCGTCGCTAAATGATTATAATTTATTCATTAATTTTTTACATCATTATTTCAACGATTTGGAGAAGATTTAATTGAGATATTAACGGTATTAACAGCCATAGACACGCACCAAGAAAAACTGCTCTGCAACGTGTTTTTATTGGTGATAAATTGCAATTATTATTTTTTTCTACAGATTGAGCTTATAAATTTAATTATAAGGGATGTGCAATTATTTTTTAAACTGATTGCCTAAAATACGTCAATCATCGTACATTTTCTACTGGTATCGAAAATTCTACAAAAAGCGTGAGGGATGCTGAGTGGTCGAATTTTCATGTTTTTCTTGGTATTTGTGCGAGACTCGTCTGTCGAACGTCGCCGCGTCGCCGGAGCGTGAACATAATTCGAGCGTACTTTCTAATGCCGCCTGCAGCAGCTCAGCGGCAGCCGCAGCGGCAGCACACCTGTGCACGCCATCATACCTACATCTTTATCATTTACTAACTAATCATTCCAATTTAGTCACAGACAAAACCAATACTGATCAATAGTACCTATATGACAATCAATTAGACTATTTAACAAAACATATAATTTCAGAACGGTTGCGTTAATTTTAGGGGTTTTCTCTCTCGAGTCGTATTACCTCATGACTGAGGGTCGTGATTCCCCTTCAGAATAAATTCGTAAGGGGAGTTCTCTTGGGCAGATACATCGTGGTGGGCGCCACCCAGGTCCTTCCACGGAAGACACATGTCCTCAGATATTGTGGTCCTTAAACATGTCGGTTTCCTCACGATGTTTTCCTTCACCGTTCCTCCTCCTCCTCCTTGAATCGTATCCCTCATGTCTGAGGATCGTGACCACCACCTCCCAGCACCTTCTCCTTGATGACATCTTTCCACTTCCTCCTGTCCTCGGCAACATGCAATGCATTATAGACCTTCACCGTTAAGCGAGTGCAAATCCACACATAACTTGAATATACAAGTCATTGGTGTAGGGCTGGATTCAAACCAGGGTGCGTTTGAATGAAAATCAGACACTCGAACCGCTGAGCCATACTCGCTTAATTAGGGGTTTTAATCTATCAATATTATTTTTTATTTTTAATTGTTGCAAGTTTAGCGTCCATAGACGACGGTGACTGCTTACCATCAGGCAGGCCGTATGTATCTTTAAATTATTTAAAAAGTTTGACATTGACCGGTTCATACTATTGCTGTTTAGGTAATGATAAATTGATAAATAAATCAATGATTTCGATACAAAACAAGTTAGTCTCCATAGCCATAGGTATCCTCAACTGCTTGTCCACAAGACACAAGCTATAAAAATCTGTACTTATATGCGATTTATTTTATCATAAAATAGCTGGATAATATTCGCGTGCCAAGTATGTCCGCACATGCGTATAGTGCGTACATTCCCGCGTGCTCTCATGTGCGTACATCGTCACTTGTCACCATTATTTATCACACCGCTGGTGGATGGCATTTCTTGCTGGTTTACTGGTGTTTAGTGGTCAATTTCTACAGATATGACACCACACTGAGGAACATTACTCTCCTTTTATCTATTAAATTGGCTTGAAAAAAGTTATACTAATTTTAGCAAGCGTTTTTGGGGACAGTCACAATATATAAGGAAATTGCTGTGTAAAAATTTACTCGAGAATTATTCTCAAAATCTAATTTCTAGATACATCTAGTGTTTTACTGGCGTTGTATGAAAATTAAAGGCATGCCTACTATTATAAGTTTTTTCGTAATTAGCTAAGATATCGGTATTTACCGTCACAAGCACAGATTTTTATCAAACCTAATTAATGATCTATGCAAACATACAATCTAGATCTAATTAAATACAAGATCTTGATCGTTTCCTAGCCATGTAGTTGCCTTCCAGTAGAATACTAATCTCGCTCCATACTCGCTACAGTATAAATATTCCGCTTCATTTGAAGCATGTTTGTGGCAATTAAAGCCAGGCTTCAATGTTAATTCCAACCACCATGCTTGGCTGCTAGCATTAGCATTCACGTTTACTTTACTTGCACTTACCTGTAACTGACATTTTACGCTCAACCTATGTTAAACTTGTGTTTAAATCATAACCGTCTGAGGAAGGAATGGTTACCCATGGAATTATTATAAGGAATACCTAAAAGTTGTACAAATTCACTGACTATTTAAAAGTAATGGCAAGTTGAGTGATGTCGTGAAATACGAAGTTAATACGTATCACGTATATATAGCATGTTTCTTAGTAGGTATGTACCTTGTGTGGTATAGAGTGAGGAAAAACCAAATTAAAACAATAGATTATAACTTCGAACTACAAAGCTCAGTTTCTCCAGCTAGTATAGAGCAGATCAAGTTATCTAGATGAGCCAGATTAAAACTTCTTAGTCGTAGTTGCGATTTCGCGTCACTTGCAGAGCGTATCCGCTATTTATTAGCCACATTTGAGCATTTAAGCTAATTGGTCGATTTCTAGCTAGAGAATGTGCGACGGCGCATCGCGATAAACGACGCCAGCGCCGCGCGTGCGCGAGCGCCGGAAAGATGCGCGATAGCACGCGGACATGCTGACAGGCTGAGAGGTGCTGGCATACATGCTGGCGGACATCGGGGTCGACGGGGAGGATTATCAGACTGCTTCCAATCATGTAAGAGGTTGTACGAGTGTCGTATAAGTACGTACATATATATGTGTTAAGAAGTACATATTTGATGATCTGGCTCTGCAGGTTCATTTTCTTAGGGCTCTTCGATGCAGTTTAATTTTCTCATCATTTTATACTCGCATATTTCACTTTGGTCATCAGATTACCGTAGATCATTCCGCACTTGATACATACATATCATGTAGTGTTTTTCGGTGCTAAAAAACTAAGTAAATAAAGGAATTACTTTCAAGCAAAGGAGCCATTTTTTTTACAAAGCTTTCATGTAAAGCTATGAGACAAAAACCGCTCCCGCCACCTCTCATCATTTTAAACGCACCCTAAGAAGTCGTGCAGTAGTTTCGCATGGTATGCAAATATGTCAACAATTAACAGATAACAACGCCCGCCACAATGGCGGAGAAAGCCTACAATTATGTAATTTGTTGCTAATTAAACACCACCTGGAAATTAGTATCCTATAAGTACGGTAGTGGAGCGAACGAGCGAAGTGAGCGAATCAATTGGCAGTATCGGCTTGTTTCCAGCACCTTACCTGTGTCTACAGATCTTGGAAAGCATCCTGACTAAGTAGGTACTAAGTTTGTACTAGACATTACTTAGATTGTTATTGCTAGGTCCAGTAAATATTGGCGTTGTTTCCATGGCGTTAATACAACCGGAAAACTAAATATTACAATGTAATTGATATTTGGTACATATTACTAAGGTTCAAATTAAAAATAAATTGTTGTATAAAAGTCAGAATTTTATTAATTTTGGGCATAGGAGCATCAAGGTCCACATTACCTCAAGTTTCTAAAGATAACCTCTAGGAAGCAGATAGATAACTACACATACGAGTAGATATGAGATCTACGCTATCGTCAGTTTTTGTGTCTGATTGGATGTCAGTCTCGCTTCAACGGCGTCCGTATCAATACGAAACGCTCCGCTGCTGATCTATGATGCTACAGAACCTTTGTGCCACGAACATACTAGATAGGTAGGTACTTCATACATACATTGATTGAAATATCGTCCTCTAGTTGACAGATCCTCCCTACTTAGTAGGTACATCGAAGGCAAAATACGGGCCTCAGACCGAGATAGTGGCCTAATTAACCAGTTCCATTACAGTATAGGCATATTGATAAAGCAATACCTACTCGTTTAGCCTCCAAACAAAATGTATTAGGTGCAGATCTCACTTCAAGTAATGTTATGCCTGTTGCAAAGTAATTTTCATAACTTTTCGTCAGTTCACCCATCTCCAATCAATAGTGTAATTTTTTTGTGTTAATTCATTCATTCATAGGTAGGTACATTTTGATAAACAACGGCAATCGTGGTTACTACAAGTATAAATTAAATCCAATTAAGAAGTGTTAAAAGCAAGTTCTCACACTTGTCTGAGAACTTTGGAAATGATCGGCCATTGTTGACCAAAACACCATTTTGTGGGCGTGGCGTCAGAAGACTATGTGAGTAAATTTTACTATTGAGAACTGTTCAAAATTTAATTGAAGCGCACATTTTTATATACTTAGTGTAGGTATTTTTATTACAAATTAAAAGCGCCGTTTTAATGGATCAAATACATTTTTCAGCTACACTTAGATATTTATTAGATTTATTCAAACAAAGCATTCTAACTGCTCGCAGTCATAGTCTAGATCTAGTGCCAATTACCGCGCCCGCCCGTTAAATCTGCGTACGTTCTCGGAAAGCAAGCCACCAGCCACACCTGACCTGGGGCTCCTCAGGCGGCTGAAGCATGTAGTGTATCAGGCTGGAGGTCCGGACAGGCTGGTGCTTGTCTTACAAGTGAACAAGAGCGTGAAGCCCGGTTGCAGACGATTTCGGCGTGCAAAGAGATTAATTAGGCAGATTTTAGGTAATTATGCGCTTTCCCCGGAGTAACGTCTCCATAAAACATTTTTATAATCGCATTTTGTGATCGGTGAAGTTGTAAACATCTAAGCTGCTAATTTACATTTCATATTTTCTAAACCTTACCTCTAAGTGCTAAGTATACTACATAATAGCATAAACATGCATCCAATTAGAGATAATAATTGAGAGTCACATAAAGAGGACAATTTACAGCGTTTTCACCGAATATTTTCTCCGGGCAGTATTTCAGGTGTAATTACCTAATTATGCGCGTATTGGAGCGTGGCGCGCATCGTGCGCTCTACGCACGCTGTATAGAGTATCATGCAGGCTGGCGAGCTGGCGCCCGCGCACAACACATACTCATGGTAATGGGATTAGAAGTGACACATGCATCGAGAGATCAGCGTGGAAATGGCTCATTACAGATACCTAATTTATGTAAGTACATAAAAAGAAAATATTTGGAAGAGTAATTTAAAACATAAATCGATCTTAAATACGCAAATGCCGCTACTGTGTAATCACAATGTAATTTGACAATCGACCCATCTTTATTCATATTCATAGAAACTAGGTATCTAAATAGGTAGGCAGATACAAATTTTAGCTGGCATCTTTTGTTAATAGTTCCAACCATACAGATTAAAATCTGGAGGAAGAGAGAAAGTTTAGACTCTTAATTTTTCATTGCATTTTTCAGGTGCTCAATGTCACCAAAAATATATAAATATTATTGTAACGGATCCTCCTACAGTAGGTTGTCGTCTCATCCCTGCGGCAGCTGAGTAGAGGCGGGATTTACGACGTCAGGCCCGAGCGCGCACGGAACGGAATTCGGACGCGTCGCGTGCGCGTGCGCTGCAGACGCGCATTAACATAATTGATGAAAGCAGCGCCTCCTCATCTCATTGCGAGCGTACTTTCAGTAGCTTGTACTGGTAGTTATTCTGTAGCTTCAGCAGCACTATACGTGCCAATTAGGCAAGTGCTGCAATGATTAATGAAGTGTTCCTTGTATCCTAGTCCTTGTTTTGAGGCGTCTTATTTACGGAAGTTTACTTGTGTTCGCGTATTTATATATTCACTACATGAATTTCAAATGCTGACTAATGTAATAGCTAAGTACTACTAAATAATGTAATGCTTTGGGTACTTACTAGCCCTTTGTGGTGGTGCCAGGTGGTGGTGGTGAAGCATATTAGATCATAAGAGTAAGAAGAAAAGCGCAGGTAATAACAGGGCACACTTGTCATACACGTTCAGTTTTGTCCTTCTTCTGACGAGTGAAACTAGTAAAATTAGGTACATTACATTTTTCGTTTGTCTATAGGTTTCTTCCACAGTCGATAAATTGTTGAATTTACAACTAAGTATACCTAAGATATTATAGGTAGGTACATACCTGGAATCATAGTGGCACATTCTTGGATAAGCAGATTTAGAGAGACTGTCACCCATCATCACAGCTAATCCACTATAGCGTGCACAGCGAGCAACAATCTAAAATTGAAATATGTAGTTATGTTTATCAGTTGCACAAGTATTTAGAGGCGTTTTCCACTGCTCGCTCAATTAGCCAGAGATAATTGCTAGTAACAATCCACCGCATATCGCCACCAAGTGAAACAACGAGAATTAATTTTCATCTAGTAGTCGCCATCTTGGATTTAGCGGTTATGCAAATGAGGCTGTATATCATGCTACTAACTACTACAATAAGTTGGAGTTATTCGTGGATATAATTATGTTACTCTTTACCTACAACATATCATTACATTGATTGTTTTCATAGGTATGTACAATCATAAGCCAAAAACATAATAATGGATGTGAGTCGGTAGGTACCTACACCAGGTACTCGTGTAGTCTTGTAAACTACCCACCAGGCCATTTCATCGTATTATTTAAGGAGTTTCTAATAAAATTGCTCGAGGATCTTCTATAGTTTCAATGAGTAGATAGGTAGGTAGGTATTCAATACAATTATCTTCTAATCTCTTGAAGTGATCCATCTCGAGCCGGCGTGGTACGTGAGAGGGCGCCACGGAGCAGAACGACAACCTAATTAAATTATTCAGACCGTGAACATGCGCGCTTATTTTATGTGCCCAGTTTTTTGCTAGTTTAAATTGACGTCCAGAAACGTCAATTTAAACTAGCAATTTTGTTGGTAACTGAATAAAAATTACTAATAAGAGCGCATAATTTAAAAGATTTTACAGATTCGTGGCGCTATTTTATTTCATACTTTCAGCATGCAAGAGAACCATACATATGTATTTGAATAATAATTAGACAAGTAAACAATAAAAAACTTTATACCTACGTGAATTTGTCGACAACAAAGAATTCTAAATTATCATATTTTTGAGTTCATAATCATCATCATCAGCAACCTTATCTATACCACTGTGTTAGTGTTGATTCCTCTTATCTTATCTGCAACAAACTTCTTCAAATATTATTTTGTGGGGTCTAAAATATTTAAAAATGTACGTAGGGCTAAATAACATGAATATAGTCGATGCGTACTGTTAGGGCTGAAAAATTGTTTCGTTTAAGGCTAATTAATTACAAATGTGACTAGCTGTCAATGTCATCTGTCATCACGGAATTTTTGTCTGTCAATATATTTTTTTGAGGTTAGAAGTTAGAAAATAGGAAAACTAAAAAGAAAAAAAATAATACGGGATTTTCTTGATTCTTGGATAGTATTATGAATTAAGTTCATCTGCTTTCGTACAAAGTTACAAATTAATCTGGAAATTATGGCGTCCCTGGCGCTAAGACTGCGGTGCTTGCAGAGAGTGGTCCAGTCTGTCTCCTACACCACTCTTCTGAAGAGGCCTTTGGCTTATAAAAGTTCTATATCCCTGGAGACCCTTTATCCAAACAGCTCATTGAAGCTCACCACACCAGCATTTGTAAGTTTTCTTATTTGATAGGTATTGTATGACAGCATTGACCAAGTCCTTACATACTACACCTGATTTTTATTTTCTTAAGGACAAAATGTTCTGTTTTAAAACAATCAAATCCATTTTTTTATTTTCTTTGTGAGGTTTCGCGTTAAAAGTTTTTTGTATAGTGACAATGTTATAGAGTGAGTATTTTTTTGTAACTACTTATAAAGGAATTCTGTGATCCTATCCATGGACAATGTTGGTTGTGTTTCAGAGTGCAGATCCCAACGAGAAATTCAATGGATTCATCCCCCTAGAAAAATTAGACATCACATACAGTGCCAGCTCTGGACCTGGCGGACAAAATGTTAACAAGGTATGTTGTCTTGCTTTTATACAATAACAAGATACATGCTAAGGAGTCCCTTCCTTTTTGTATCCCTCATGTCTGAGGAACATGACCACCACTTCTCAGTACATTTTTGAGTTGGGCTGTGGGCTCATGATCTTTGGGGTCGAGTGAATTCTGTCTAATACCTACTGCTTTTATAAATTCTACAAGATCTACCAATTACAAAAAAAAAAAACTCAACCATACCAGTAAGTTATGGTACTATGTATCTACCTACCAACAGTATCTATTAATACTTAAGTATATGAAGTGTTCCTTCTGAAGAACTGCAGTATCTTCCTAAGAACATCAATCATTATATATTTATATCTACTAAGTATTTAAAAATAAGTCGGGTTTTCCTTCCTGATGCTATAACTTGAGAACACACAAACCAATTTCCACAGTTTTGCATTTGTTGGAAAGGTCTCAGGCTCTGTGAGGTTTATAAAAAAAAAGGAGCAATATGGTGGCGAAACGAAGTTTGCCGGGTGTGCTAGTGTCAAATAAAACAAAATTAAATGTCAAATTAACTAAATAACCCACCCTTAATCATTCCCGGTGCCAATGTGCCCATCAAGCTCGCTAAGTTTCAGTGCTGAATGGCAATAGCAAGCCAACAACAAACAACAGAACATCAATTGCTTACCTAATTTTAAATGTATGTACTGTCATTCCAGGTGCACACAAAAGTGGACATGAGGTTCAAGCCCAGCGAGGCTGACTGGCTGCATCCTGAGGTCAGACAGAAAGTACTAGAAAAGGTGAGTATTGTTACATTACATTTAGACACAGCTGAGGAATCAGTCTGTGATAGATTAACTCACAAGAAAATATATCCAGGTATAAAGGTAATATTTGTGGTAGAAAGGTTATATCTTTTTATAAATTAATCAATTGTGTGAATATAGCTGAGTGATAGTAATTTATCATCTTCAGCTAAAAAATTGACATCACCAGATCACATTCAGGTGTTTTTATTTATTTGAATAATGGGCGACCAGTAAATTGCTGATGTGCCCATATCACACTGTGTCAAAATTGTTTTATATAGTCCACACAAAGATCAAAAATTATACATTCCACTGGTGCAACAATCACAAGTTAACAAGAGATTTTTTTAGTTTTATGTAACCAGTCATCAAGCCGGTTCTTAAAGTTGTTTACAGATGTTGCACTGACCACCTCTTTTGGCAACCTGTTCCAGTTAGGAACCACTCTATTGCTGAGTATGTGGTGACCTGTGTTTTATGATTTTATATTAAATTGTTGCTGCTGGCTGAGCCCAGCTAAAATGGCTTGAAGCATCTTGGAGATATACCTGTCATTATTAGGGTGTTTCTAAAACCCACATGGCATACCTTCCAGCATGGCAGCAAGTTAACCCGCGAAGGTTACCTGATCATCCGCTCGGACGCGACTCGCTCGCAGCAACTCAACCTGGCTGACTGCATGAAGAAGCTGCGAGACTTGCTGAGAGCTGCTGCTGTGCCCAAGAAGGAGGCCTCGCCGGAGACTGTCGAGAGGATAAGACAGAGGTATGATATGGTTACCATGGTTTAAGAAAACAATAACTGTTTGAAACATTACTGTTGTACC
The DNA here is from genome assembly GCA_927399415.1 of Macaria notata. Classification (NCBI taxonomy): domain Eukaryota; kingdom Metazoa; phylum Arthropoda; class Insecta; order Lepidoptera; family Geometridae; genus Macaria; species Macaria notata. Next base: position 6,276,124 of record OV656725.1, on the reverse strand, counting down.
AAATAATTATTGGTTAGATAGTTTAAATGGAAATAAAAGAATTGTTTTTGGTATTGTCTTTCTAGTAAGTAACACTTAATCATAAAATAAGTTTTAATCACATTGTGTTTCTATTGATTATATGACTTGATCAGTGAAAAAAAAATGATAAAGCATGATATTCATTCACTTCCACCATTTAGTTGGCCCAGTAGTCAAATACCAATCCAAAGTAAATAACATAAGATAATAATTTATTCATCAATAGAAATACTCAACTTACGAACTAAAAGTTAACAGGTAGTAGTTCTATTGTCTCGCCTTACAAAACATATTTATGTCAGTGAAAAGATTTTAAACATGTCTAAAATATATACATACAAAAGTAAGTATAACATTTTTATAATGGTAAAAATAAAAGATAATTCTGTATGTTACAGACAGCTGAAAGCGTCCCGCCTGCGTGTGTCCCTGAAGCGCGAGGAGTCCTTGAAGCGCGCTCAGAAGCAGGCCCCTGTGCTCGACTTATGATTCTTCCATCGCTGAATTGGGCGCTTTGATAGTGATAGCACTCCTCAACTACAGACATAGTTTTAGAAACTAGACTTACACATAACTATTTGAGGATCGGTAGCAGTACATATTTAGGAGCCTTACTGTCCTCAGTGCAATGCAGTTGGTATATTACACAATTTTGCATACTCAAGCTTCTTTTGATCAGTTGTATTATATAGAATAAGCGAGTGTGGCTCAGCGGTTCCAGTGTCTGCTTTTCATCCAGACGCACCCTGGTTCGAATCCGCCCTACACCAATGACTTGTATTTTCAAGTTATGTGTGGATTTGCACTCGCTTAACGGTGAAGGAAAACATCGTGAGGAAACCGACATGTTTGAGGACCACAATATCCGAGGACATGCGTCTTCCGTGGAAGGACCTGGGCGCCCACCACGATGTATCCGCCTAAGAAAACTCCCCTAACGAATTAATTCTGCGGGGGAGTCACGACCCTCAGTCATGAGGAAATACGACTCAAAGAGAGAGAGATTATATAGAATGGTTGTAAAAACCTAGCTTCAAATTTAGCAAAACTGTAAATTTATAACAAATATGATGACACATTTGTTGGTAGGTAAATGTGTTTTTGTCTGGACGGAGTTAAATGAGCCGTAAAACTACAACTTTTATAGACAAGGTTATCTCGTAAATAAATGCAAAACAATGCTCCGAAACTGTTTGAGAAAAATGTACATTTCCATAAACATGTTAAATGATCCGAGAATCTATATGTATCAGTCTAGAACTGTCTGTGACGTCAAAGAGCTACTTGTTTTGATACATAAGTTCAATAAATGTATTGCTAGTTGTTATGTCTGTGCTTTTGGTTTTTATGGTAGGATTGTTTCTAGGATTAATAAGTACATACCTATAATTATATTGATAGAATTGAAATAAGAACCTAGCAAAACATTTTGATTTTATTAATCACTTATATGAAATTTCTATTAATTATGTGACTTGATGTTAAAGGAAAGTGTTAAATATTTCTGACAAATAGTTAAGTTCCCCAATGGATTAATGAAAAGCGTAAGAATACTTAGAAATAACTCTTAAGAAATTCAGCTCCCTTAGACAAGAGGCGTATTTTAGTGAGCGTACCTACTGTCGCTCGCTTATAGAATAGAAATACCAATGTATGGGAGTGACGTAACATGTCAATCGTCGCAATGTCAATCCCATACATTGCTCCTTCTATTCTATAAGCGAGCGTCAGTACGGTCACTAAAATACGCCTCTTGTCTAATAGGGCAGGTAACTGCTTACTTATCTGGCTGATAACGCCTGATGGTTTAATGAAAGCAACGTAGATTATAATCAAAATGTAAGTGTATATTTCAGAGTAATCATTAAATCTAATATGTAGCAAAACTATCAATACAAGTGAGTTCATAATTATGATATTTGTATCCTGAGGGAGTTGCTAATATTCTGCCCAATTTAGCGATGTTTTAGCTAAGTATTGTAGGAATTGTAGCTGTACCTAGTCATTAATCGATAAAATAAAGTTTGTTGCGTGATAAAAGCTATGTAATTTCATTTTTGTATAAAATGTTACTAATCATATTATAACTGCTGTAGCACAGGTTTCTGTAAATATGTTAGGTGATAGTATGTGTGTAACCTCTTTTCTGTGTATATAAATAAAACCTCACCTCTTACTGCATGAAATGTATCGTGTTTGTTATCATAGCAACGCGCTTGACAACGCGTTTGACGCCGTGCAAACAAAAGTTTTTATCGCAATCGTATCACAGAAATATATATCATCGGATTTCTGTTGCTTGTTTCGTGTAAAAATAAGCAAGAACTATGTCCTACCGAGATTTACGCAGTAAGTACCTATTATCATTGTTGTTGTGCAGAGAAATATGGTCTTTCATTGAGGTTGGCATTGGCATGAAAAACCGACACATTGTAAATCGATCTCTAATTGTTTTCCAATGTTCCAGATTTCAGCGAGGCGATGCGCGTGCTGGGCTTCCCGGAGCCGATCTCGCTGGAGAGCTTCCGCGTGCCGAACTGGGAGCTGATGGAGGCGTGCGTGCGCTGGCTGGCGCGGCGCGTGGACTGCGACTGGGAGCTGGCCGGCAACGCGCGCGCGCCCTTCGTCAGCGACGCCATCGCACTCTTTGTGAGTACCGTATGTAGGGCTTGGGAACCGGGAGTTTCCAAGTCGCCAGGTGTCTCCAGTCCTGGGTAATTTTAGGACCTTGGGTGATATTGGAACTGGGATATTGAATACCTACATTGAGACTTCCACAAAACCTAAGCACTTCTGACAACTAGCTTCTTTGTGAAGACTGGCCATACTGACCAATTAAATTGAATACAATACTGCAAGATATTACAGTTCCAACACCACAGCTTATGTCGCTGTTCGTTTGAAAACTTCTTATGTCCGCAAATAGATAATGCTTTGACTCATAGGTTCTAACTTTTCCTGTTTTAAATTCCCCGGCAGCACTCCCGCGCCAACCTGAAGTTAAACGGCAAGCGGCTGTACGGCGCGGATGGGTGGGCGGTGCGCGAGATGCTGAAGGCGGCCTCCTTCCTGCGCGCCGCGCTCGCCGCGCCGCCGCCGGACGCGGGGGACGACGCACCACACAGCTACGACGTCAGCGCCAGGGTAACATTACATGCTCTACATTATATAAAACACAAACGCGACTGACTGAATGAGATAGAGATCTATCAACGCACAGCCCATATCGCTGGACGGATCGGGCTGAAATTTGGCATTTATTTATTTATGAATAGTCTGCAAAACAGGCACTAAGCTAAAAAACATAATATAATAAAATAGTAAATAAGAAGAAAATTATGTGAAAAAGGTATGCATGACATTCGCTAAGAAAAGATTTTTGGAAATGACACTTTAAAGGGAGTGAAATAGGGGATGCATGTTTTACTAATTAATGCGTGCGAAGCTGCAAGCACGCACTAGTGCGACAATATATCGGCAAAGATGTGTGTACACGATAATTAAAAAAAACTGGCCATTTTCACTAAAGTAACATTGAATCTTCTGAAACAGTCATAATATGGTAGGCTTATAGGCTTGTTATTGACAATAGTCTGTTGTGTTTTCTACAACAAGAATTGATCTTATCTGTTTCTGTTTATTTCAGTTGGGCGAAATAAAACAAGCGCGCTCGCTATCCACCGAGATCACGGCTCAGGGCGCCTTCCTCTATGACCTCCTGGCGAAGGAAATAGAAAATAAGGTCAGTACTTGTTTTTAGGAAACTGCGACTTTAAACAGCTAACGGTTATTTTTTCGAAAAAATAAATTGGTAATTCTGCAGGCAGTTTCCATACTCTGAATATTTGACCTTTTGTACGACTAAATTCTTCAGTGGTGTGGCATTTTATTAGCATGCAAATCACTACCAAAAGCTGAGATGAGAGCCAGCACTCACTGCAAGTGTCGTTGTCAGAGCACCCGCGAGGCAGCGCTGTCCCGGCCGCTGGACATGTCGGCCCTGGAGGCGTGCGTGCGGCGCGCGCTGGAGGCGGTGTCTGCCCGCGTGGCGGGCGCGCGCGACCGCATCGACAACGTGGCGGCCAGTGAGGCGGCGCTCGACGCCAAGCTGGAGCGGCGCCGCGCGGAGCTGCTGCGCGCCGAGAAGCGCCTGCATACCGTGCAGAAGATCAAGTGAGGCTATGGAGCAGTTTTCTTATTTGGGATAGGTTTGCATTCGACAACAGCCAGCCTGATGTTAAGCATTGCTGCAACCTAGGCTGTAACATGTTTATCTAAAAGATACCCTAAACCTTTAGGTAACTCTAGATTTGAATACTCTTGTATTATAGATGGTCATTATTGACGTAGTTTGTTCCTTTTTTGAGTACATAATACTACAGTTTACTGGATGCGACGTGTTTTTTAATACCTACAATATCTGTACTGTCACCGAGGGACACATTTTCATTGATTTTTTTTGTTGTGTTGTCGTGCAGGCCTGCGTACGCGGGCGAGGTGTCGGCGCTGGAGAGCGAGGTGGCGCTGCTGTGGGAGCGCTACGTGGTGCGCTACCGCTGCGTGGAGGCGCTCAAACACCAGCTCAGCCTGCTGGAGAGCGCGCAGGCAGAGGTACATACATGTGCACTCTCTCTACAGAGGTTTCGGCGCTGGAGGGCGAGGTGGCGCTGCTGTGGGAGCGCTACGTGGTGCGCTACCGCTGCGTGGAGGCGCTCAAACACCAGCTCAGCCTGCTGGAGAGCGCGCAGGCAGAGGTACATACTCTCTCACACAGACACACACAAACACAACATCATTTACAGAACATAAAAAAATAAAGATAGGTAGGTACGTTAGTAAGGTATGCCTCTCATGCCACACATCGCCATCTAGTCCCACACTAAGCAAACGCTTGTGTCGTGGGTACTAGATAACGGATATAATACTTATATACTTTTTTTTGTAAATACATACTTATTATACATACAAACGACCAGACTCAACACAAGTAATTATACATTTTTAAAGTACATAAATACTTGTGTCATGCGGGAATTGAACCAGCGACCTCTAGATTAGAAGGCAGAGCCACTACCAACTAAGCTAACAGGCCAGTCAAATAGATGATAATTTGCTATGTTTATGTTTACAGGAGGCGGAGGAGCAGCAGGCGGCCATCATGCAGCTCATACACAAGTACGAGGCAGAGGACGTGCTCGGGAAACTCAGCGAGACTGGTCAGTGCCTACTGAAAGCTGCAACAAATAAGATGTAGTAGTTGCAGATCTTTGAACCTTTTAAAATACAACTAGAACTGGGCTGGTGTAATGAGCCAAATTGTTTAATTTAGCTCGCTACATTTTCCAAATCAGTCATTTGCAATTAATAATTTATGTGTTTGCAGAGGAGTCCTCGTCCAGTGAGGACGGCAAAGACCTGAGCGAGGTGAAGCACGCGCCGCGCCCCGCCACGCGCCCCAAGACGCGTCTGCGAATCAAAACCGCAGGTACATTCTTAAGTTTCATTTTATTCGTATTTTTGAGAAGGCGGATTTTTTTAAACAACAAATCTCCCCAAGAAGACAACGACAAATGAACTATGTAGCTATTAACTGTTAGCTCTGTAGCTAGTCTAGCACCTATAGAATAAATAGCCAAATTGTTAAACTTTTAGTAGTGGCAACTTTTGCTTGGCTTCGTTGCGTTTGAGTGTGCTCTTTATGGCTATTCCTTCGGTGGTTCCTCCTGCAACATCTGATTGCAGCTGTGTGTATGTATTGACTATGCATTCCACTGACGTGTATATACGCGCAGGCGGCGGCGCGGAGGCGCGGCGCGCGTTCGGCTCGATGTGCGCGCGGGACTCGCTCGACGACATCCGCGACGAGGGGGACTCGCGCTCCGACTCGGACTACTCCGATACACACCTCTATGGTAACTCACGCGTTTTATAAATATTTCTTGTCATCATCATCATGAACCTACAGTCGTCCACTTCTGGACATAGGCCCCTCCGAAAGTACGCCACTTATTCTGACTTTGTTCTTCTCGTCTTCACCCTTCATTATGTACTCGCTCCACATAGTGGCAGAGCCCTTAATTTACACTGGAATAATAATAGAATAGTCAGTACTTCTGTAACAAGAATATTGTGATAATATCCCTCCAGGCACGGAGACAGGCTCCCGCTGGTCGCGGCCCCGCGCGCGCCCCGCCACGCGCACCATCGCGCCGGCTGATGATGATGACTTCGCAGACCTCATCGAGGGTGAGTCGGTCACTAGTTCACTAGACTAGGCGCAGAAATTGTCTTTTCTGTAGAATCTTCTCTATACTCGTATCGTGTGCTGGTTAAAATATGTTTGTTTAGACATCTTAGATCATTGATGCGTTAGCGTTTCATTTTCACATGATAACTTTCCGACTGATTTAACACCTATCTCATGGTAAAAAAAATATATGATAAAAATCTTTTTTCTTCGCAGGTGTGGAGGGCGGAGTGGGCGGCGAGGACTCGCTGGGGAGCTCCTCGGAGAGCGAGCTACGAGTGACGAGCGCGCACCCACAACCACTCTCAGATAACGAGTTCTAACTGGTACCACTGTACGATTGTACGTGGACTATCTTAGTCAGAGGTTTATTTGTAATCTTGATAAACTCTCGATACCAGAGTTGGCCACTCTCATTCGATAAGAAGAATCTAGTGTTTACGCTGATGGGTAGATCCATTTGACAAAAAAATTAAATTTTAAATTTAGCCTAAGGCTAACGTGTAACGTAAGCGTGTTACACCCTAGGCTGCAACAATGCTTAACATCAGGCAGGCTGTAGTCAAACGTAAACCTATCCCACGTAAGAAAAGGCTTCAAATTACTAAGTAAAAAGCCTTAACATTGTACTAAGATTCATTATATTCATTAGTTGTGATTGAATTAAATAATAATTTATTTGTAATTATGTATTTTAGGTACCTACACATTGATACCTATAAATACGTAATTTATTTTTGTGTGCGTTTTAGTCACGTCTCTAGTTCTGTATCAATATAGCACAGTAATGTTTTGCACCACGTTACAATGTGTGATTTTAATTAAAAAATAAATAAACTGTTTCTCAAGACAATATTTTGACTATAATTTGCTTAGATTCGTATTTTAAACGTATTTACTACCTACATAAAAATAGAATCTGTAGCTACTCTATAATTTATAGAATATAAGTAGAGTAGGTATAAAATAAAAGACAATTTAAATAATAAAATATTGATTTGTAATGTACAAACATGTAACGCCGATTTAAATAAATAGAATATTTATCTAACATTGCTATGCAGCTAAAATACAATTACTACGTTGTATTGTTAGCAATTATTTAAGTACAACCTTACGACTACCCTCTACCCGGCCCTCGTGTGGAAACTAGCTCGAAATTAATAAACAACAAATTCATTTTTAATTTATAATGTAACGGCTAAGACTGTAAATTTATCTGTAGGTTATGGTGGAAGTTCCTAAGACCCGCACGAAACGGTACGCTTCTACCTTTATTGTTCGTACCGCAAGGTTGTGGAACTCCCTGCCTGACTCTCTGTTCCCCACGCACTATAATCCAGCGATCTTCAAAGCGAGAGTGAATCGGTTCTTATCGGGTAAGCACGCTCCATCTTAGGCCATAGCCTTTGCTTGCTATCAAGTAAACTATGGCCAAGTGCAAACCCGTTATAGTTAAAAAAAAGGTATTAAAATTTTATAGTAGTTGAAATGAAAATCTAACATTAAAATAATTACCTGCGCAATTAAACATTCCATTGTAAATATACGAGTACTGCTAGTTAAAGTTAAGAAACTATTTACAAAAACTAAAGGGGTGCATAAGTTCCCAAATATTTATAAAAATAATCTAGATACAGCTTCTAGACACAGTTTATACATCATTACGTTAATTAATTACACATAGTTAAAGTAATGGTAACAAGATATAGTTAGAAATGTTATTTGTCATTAATTATTATGATTTACTTGAAATGGGCTAATCACAATAATGGAGATAGTATAGAAAATTATATATTTTCGTCTGGCGTTGGAACGAATAAAATAATCTCTTAACGTTTTCGCTGACATAAAATTATTATTTGCCATGTATTGTGTGCCCAAAATAAATATAATTTAATGCAACAAATAACAAATTAGTGCACGGGAATTGTGATCCTATTTACTTTGAAATAGAGAGGAATTCCCCAAATTGAGCAAAATAACCAATCAAAGAGTAACGATCTTACACAATTAAAATAATATTAACAAATCAATTGCATTTTGTTGAATATTTGGCACCATTTAGGTACAATAAGACTTGAATTGTTTGTATTTACAAGAGTTAATAGAAAAAAAAAATATTTTTACTTAAATTCGTCACTTACCTACATTTAAATTTGCGACGAAATATTTTGTAAACTATCCAAGACTTAGCGTAGAATATAACACAGATATTTGACGATATTACAATTGTACAAATTGTGTTAGTTGTTAGTAGTGTTCAATAAACAATACATCAATATTCAATCATCATCATCGGTGCCATCTTCATATTGAAGTTCCGAGGTCAGTTCGCAAAACTTCTTACAAACCCACGCTGCTTCTTGTAGAGGCGAGTAGCTTAGCTTTAATATTCAATGGCTTCAGCTATACTGATGAATTCGTATATTTTTTAAATAGAAATAATTTATTTCGGAATTACATCAATATACAAGAAAGGAATACAGATTTAAATAAAGTACTTACATTAAAATGGACTTATGTCGCATTAAACTTGTCAAACGTTTAAATTAAAAATTACCATACAAATATGCAATGGCTGGCAACTCTCAGTAAATAATTTTATTAGTCTAAATAAATATCAATTTTATCAACATACATCTGAATATTGATGTAGAGTTTACCATAAAGTTAAAGCTAAAGAGTTAGTTTGTTAAATACTGAAGTAAAATGTACAAAGTTAAATAACTGACCTTACTCACTTATTGTTAGGTTTGGTTTCATATCTACCTAGGCATCTTAACTAGACGAGTATTTAGACATAGTACTAGCTTTTAATCTCGAGTAAATACTAAAACTATTCTGTAAGATACCTAACTTAGTATCAAAAATATAAAATAGGTATAAATCTGTAACCTAGCTCAATATATTATAAAATGTATAAAAATCTTAGTGACTAATCGTATAATAAAAATCCAAATAACATGGACCCAGTTTCTCAAACCAATAGAATGCATCATCCAATGATTGCACCAACATTGTCTTTACCGCAACGACTATTATTCAAGTACAGTATTTCACATGAAACAAGTCCCATAACACGGTTCATTCCTGCAATATTAATTTCCAACTCATGGAAATGTAAATTTGCATTTTTTGTCACGGGACTGATCTAAGACACTTAACGAGTCATTGGTCATACTGAATTAACATGAGAAATATTGAGTCATTACGAGTCATATTTATCTTACACGAGTCATATTAACCCAATCTAATTAATATTGACTCAATAAATGACGCAACAAAGTAATTTTAAAGTGAGAATGACTTATTTTACCTGCATTGAAAAGTACTCGTAATATTGAGTCGTTACGAGTCATATTTGCCCAATGTTAGTCATATTGACTCAGTAAGAGTGTTCTGTAACTTGTGTGACTGTATTGAACCCTGCGCTGGTGTACGTAATACATCGATCAGTAGGTGAGTTGAGTGGCAGCGAGTCACACGTCCTTCCCGAGTGACTCGGCGGAGTCGCTGGCGCTGGCGGTGTTGGTGCTAGCCAGCGAGTCGTGCAGCTCGGCCGCCTGCCGGCTCTCGTCGATCACTGCGATGAACTGCTCCGCGTACGCCCTGGAATTATACCAGCAAACAGGTTAAACGGGGTAGTGTTTGGACAGTGTTGCGATAAATACAAACTATGGTCAAGCGTGAGTCTAACAGCTCCGAGATATCAGTGACTCGCTCGAACGGCCCTGCCCTTGCATGCACTATAATATAGGAGTACATATAAACAGCTTTATAACCTGTCGAGGCCGGTGTAGGTGCGCTTGAGGTGTGCGTCTGCGAGGCGCTCGCGGTCGGCGCGCCGCTTGCGGTGGATGCGCTCCAGCGAGCGCGCCAGCTGCGACTCGCCGGAGCGGGCCGCGTCGCGCCGCGCGCGCCCCGCCGCCGCCGGGCGTCCGGACCGCCGCCGGCGCATGCGCTGCAATATACATAAACAAAGCTATAAAGATAATATATGTACGCAAATCAGACCTCACTGGCCGTAGGCCAAGTAGGTTGTTCGATTTGTAATATATGGATAAGCTTGCCAAGTCGCTGATTATATTATGTAGTTATCTACTATATAAAAATAAGTCGGGTTTTCCTTCCTGACGCTATAACTCGAGAACGCACGAACCGACTTCCACGGTTTTGCATTCGTTGGAAAGGTCTCGGGCGCCGTAAGGTTTATAAAAAAACGAAGCCATCTGGTGGCGAAACGGAGTTCGCAGGGTTTGCTAGTTGGAGTTAAATATCCTCTAGCACTGATGATCTTACCGAGTCATGCACTGGATAGTAGAGCGGTGCAGGTAGCGGCAGCGTGGCGTAGCGCGGCGGGATCATCACACACGCAGGGGGCAGGCGACCCAGCTGTGGACAAACGGACACGATTAATATATCGCATATATGTAGGCATATAGGTACCTACTAGGTTTAGTATAGTATATCGAAGGACCTGGGCACCCACCGCGATCTATCTGCCCAATCAAACTTCCCCAATTAATTAATTTTGTGGGAATGCCACGACCCACGTCGATAAGTACATGTTTTGTAATTTCTGTTACAGCCCTGTTTTGATAAGAGTATCTATTAGTTATCCAGTAGTGAGGCCTGTGGCTATTACAAGTTTATTGAAGCTTTCGATGATAATAATGACTATTTGAAGTATATTTATTGACTGCTCTGTTAGCTTAGTTGGTAGTGGCTCTGCCTTCTAATCTAGGGGTTGCGGGTTCGATTCCCGCATGACAAGTATTTATGTACTTTAAAAAGATTATAATTACTTGTGTTGAGTCTGGTCGTTTGTATGTATAATAAGTATGTATTTACAAAAGAAAAGTATATAAGTATTATTTCCGTTATCTAGTACCCATGATACAAGCGTAAGCTTAGTATGGGCATAGATGGCGCTGTGTGCAATGTCCCGAAATATTTATTATTATTATTATTTATACAGCCTCGATCAAATCCCAGTAGGTGTCATGTGAATGTGTGCCCAATATTGTTTGTCACCGGCTCGCAAAAAGCGTTCACACGGAGTTGCGCCAGCGCCGCCCGGAGCACCTTGGTGTCATGGCTACAGACAATAGGTAAGTATTTCTTGTCAAAGTGCAATTCGTAGTTGGTAATGGATAGGCAGTTGCCTGAAAATAACCTGACACCCTGTCTTACCGAAAATTACTTATACCTTGTATTCGAAGTTTCGAAAAGCGGGAATTTGAAGGCAATCGTCCTATGTAAGAACCGGTAATAGTAGGCTCAATCAAAGACTTTTGAAGACTTTTGAAGGTCTTTGGGGCATTTCTTTAGAAGAGATGCTTAAGTTGAATCTGTTTTAAAACGAAATCATCAACACAATTTATTTTATATCACCAATATCACCATGTATTGTACAGGTAGCTAACTGTACCTAACTTGTAGGTAAGGTTCTAGTCTATTCGATGATTATAAACTCAATAACCATATATTAGAACGCAAATCAGTTGTAAAAGACTTGGGTGTATACTTTGACGAAAAATTAACTTTCCGTGAACATTATGATTACATTATAGATAGAGGTAACAAACTTTTGGGTTTTATCTCCAGAACATCAAAAAGCTTTAAAAATCCGTACTGTTTATTAACATTATATTTTTCACTTGTTCGAAGCGTTCTAGAATACAACTCAGTCATTTGGTCACCCTATTACAAGGTGCACATAAACCGCATTGAACGTGTTCAGTCTAAATGTTTAAATATGCTCTTTTTCAGACTAGGCTTGAATCGACAAGTCCGGTCCTATGTCAATAGATTAAAGCGAATTAAATTAATGTCTCTTGAAGATCGCCGCAAATACTCCGATTACATATATTTATTTAAAATTATTCATGCCCAAATTGACTCACCCTCACTCCTGTCTTGTATCAACATCAACATTAATATAAACCCTAATTCGCGCAGGCCCCAAAATATATTCTCTCTCAGTGTTTATAAAAATAATACATCTCTATACAACCCATTAGTTAGAATGTGTCGCCAATACAATAGTATCCTAGCGAACCACCATCAGTCACTGGATGTATTTAATTGTGTGTTATCCACATTCAAGCGTAATGTTCTAGCTATTTTAATGCAAAGCTATGCATGATCACTAATTTTAAGATAAAATTTAGTCTGTAATTATGTTGTCCTTGTTTATCGTTGTTGTTTGTTAGACAGAGAATACAGTACCAGTTAGGTACTGTATTCTCTGTCCAACACAGGTTTTTGAAAATAATAATCAAATTCATATTGTTCAAGCTGTGTACACTCACCTGAGGAATTTGTTCTGGTTCAAAACCAGTTTTGAATGTGTATTTGGCTTATATATGAACTCATTCTGTTATGTGTACCGTTATAAATAAATAAAATAAAGATGTGTGCAATGTCCCGGAATGTTTATTTATTTATTTATTTTTTATTGTAAAGGGCGGGGGCGTGAGTCTAGAGGAATGGAGGCACATTTGACTTCTCACCTCTGAAAGGCCAACATTGGAGAGCTTCGATTGTAAGTGCGCGTGCGCGGTACAATACTGACTACTACAATGTACTCGTAAGAAGGCTCGATGCTAATTACATTCTAACAAGAAAATGAGTGTGCGGAGGAATTACAAAATTTAATTCCTGCAGCCCCATTTTACCATCGTACGAGTAGAGGTACGGCAAGAAGGCACCGATATACAGTTGAGGTTCCAAAGACTCGCACCAAGCGGTTTGCTTCGACTTTCATCGTGCAAACAGCCAAACTGTGGAACTCCTTGCCCGAATCTCTATTCCCCTTGAACTATAATTTGTCGGTCTTCAAGTCGAGAGTAAACCGGTTTCTTCTAGGCAAGCGCGCTAGATCGTAGATTACAACGTTGCTTAACATCAGGCAAGTTGTAGTCAAGCGTGAGACTATCTAATGTAAAAAAAAATGTGTGGGAAACAACAAAGTCATTTACTTTTATTTTATTGTACTAATAAGCAATATTATTAAAGTAGATATTATATTAGTCTATTTTATATGCCTAACTAGCACTAGGTATTGTATCACGGAAGGCGCCTATTCTCAAGCTATGGTAGATACACATATAGCTCTACTTAGTGACCAAACATTAGCTTGATGTAACGTGACCAGTCTGCATGTGTCCAACAAGTAAACAAGTTTTTACTCGCGTCTAATCTTAATTAGAACCTGTTTGCCTAAATCCATTCATCTTAACAATGGTTTAGTATTTTAGTGCATGAACACAATATAAATGTAGCCGTGACTGGAATGTGGTGCCAGAGTCCTGCTTCCTAAACACACTGACACACACATTACACACTTGATTAGGCAATGACAGAGGGATCCATTCTAGAATGTCGTAGAAATGTCAATTATAAATAGACCATTTATCGAGGAAGGCTTTAGGCTATATAACATCACGCTGCAACTAATATGAGCGAAGAAACAATGGAAAATGTGAAAAAAGCGGGGAAAAATATAACTGCTACTACTTTTTCATAAATCCGCGTCACCATCACGATTGTTCAATTGTTATTTTTTGTGACGAAGATGCGTTGTACGTTTTCAGCGAATTTATCAATTCGAGTTCAAATTATTGTTAATATAATTTTATTCGTACACATTTCCAAAAATCCTATAAATTTATCGATGTACATAAAACTATATGATCCTAGCTTTCGAAATTTTTAAACCTATCGTTTCTCAAGTTGTCCATCTGCGGTCATCCAGCGTATAGCCGCTGAATAATGTATATCACAAAGTAGATATGTAAAGCTAGGCGTTAAGGTCACTGAGAGCCTACTTTACTTTACTAGCTTTTATTTAAATTACTGATTTACATGCATCACAAACATTGAGGGCTTTAAGTGGATTTACCTTCTAAAAATTTTGACAAATATTCTTAGTGATAGTATATCAAAAGCAGAGCCTCCTAGCATTTGGTAGAAGACACAGTGAAAGATAATAACATTTTTTGTCTAATGTTTCCGGGAAATTGTGAAATAATTACATATTTAGCTAATGTTTATATATATCTAATGTAATGAGCAGTTCAATAAAACAAAATGTATGAAATACATACATGATTATCTAAATATATAAAACTCAAAGGTGACTGACTGACTGATATAGTGATCTATCAACGCACAGCCTAAACCACTGGACGGATCGGGCTGAAATTTGGCATGCAGGTAGATGTTATGATGTAGGCATCCGCTAAAAAAGGATTTTTGGAAAAACCGCTTTTAAAGGGGTGAAATAGGGGATGCAAGTTTTACTTCTTAATGCGAGCGAAGCCGCGAGCATCCACTAGTGTATTATATAACGAATAAATGAGCTAAATGATACCATTTGTAAATAATAACTCAAAAATAAATCATTAGAACAAAGAAAAATACCACTAGCTTGGCTAAAACAGTATCGTATACAACGAGTAATATCTCGAAATACATATTAGGTATTTTCATATGCGAAACTAATTATTATTTTCTTTGTATTGGAAACAATACATGTACATAAGTAAGTAGATACTGTTTTACACCTATTGTCTTGAACAGGAAAAATGTAACAGACATTTAAAGCATTACTAAAACGTATTATATACCTGTTTTGGTACAGCAACGTTTTACAGCAAGCAATTCTTTGTCTATGTACTAAGGTTAGGTAACAGGGCTGTTTTTTCTTCCATCACGTTAGATTGATATCATTTCATGTTTTTTCTTGTGAATTCCTTCAACGGGAGTGGCGGCGGCATGCAGGCGGCCTTATAACGATTATTGCAAAAGCTAGAGAAGTGATTAACAAGTTGAACTAGTGCTTTGTAGGAAATACCGACCTTCATACTGCCAGGATCATTTGTGGGATATATGGACATAACTAGTGGGTGCTCGCGGCTTCGCTCGCATTAAGAAGTTAAACTTGAAATAGGGGTATTTCACCCCTTTAAAAGTGGCATTTCCAAAAATTCTTTCTTAGCGGATGCTTACGTCATAACATCTACCTGCATGCCAAATTTCAGCCCGATCAGTCCATTGGTTTGGACTGTGCGTTGATAGATCACTATATCAGTCAGTCACCTTTGAGTTTTATATATATAGACTAGTGGGTGCTCGCGGCTTCGCTCGCATTAAGAAGTTAAACTTGCATCCCCTATTTCACCCCTTTAAAAGTGGCATTTCCAAAAATTCTTTCTTAGCGGATGCTTACGTGATAACATCTACCTGCATGCCAAATTTCAGCCCGATCCGTCCATTGGTTTGGGCTGTGCGTTGATAGATTACTATATCAGTCAGTCACCTTTGAGTTTTTTATATATAGATTATGTTGCTTGTTGTTAATTTTTATTTATGTTTCCAATTTTGTTGTGGGCTTACGATTCACCTGATTAGACTGAAAATCCAATGTTGCATTTCTTGCACTTGCAGACTTTTGCTACACGAAAGGTTTAAAAACTAATTAGTATTTGGTGACGAACAAAAATATGTGTGTTGATAAATATTAGTATAGTTTAAACATATTAGTCTTGGTAGGTAGGTTTTAAATATGCTTTATGAGATGTATGGCACACATTATGAACAGGTTTTGCAGGTATTTTTAAAATGTAGGTAATTTAATGTGGGGTTCTAGATCAACTGCTATAATAACAGCTATGTCATTACACGACGATTTTTAAAACTATAGCCGTAACATATAGCAACTGTTGTAATATTGTTGTCGGTCTGTGACAATAATTAGCTAAAAAAAATTAAGGATTTGTAAAGCTTAGATATTATTGATGTGATCGAGAAGCCTAATTTATCTATTATATAACGTCATCATGTTTCTAGAATAAATAGAAGTGAGCTATGAATGCCTGTCTCTATCGTAGATAGGTATATACCTCGGCGGCTGTCGGCCTGCCTTCTCTCGACCAAACCGCCTTGATACACTTGCTCGCAGCCTGCGACGCCGCGCACCTACCTGCCTGCCTGCCTGTCACATACCTGCTGCTATGTAGTCTATTGCTATGTACTTAAAGATCGAGTTACAACCTAAGTATTATCTATCTTGAACATTTTATGAAATGTTATCAGCTAAACCTTATTTGAGTAAAGTTACACGAAGGAACATATCTACTTATTTATTTATTAATTTCATAATCAGAACCGCTTAAAGCGAATTACTGTAATGATAAATATTGATATAAATTAAATTCTACAAATAACATAAAAAATAGTCAAAATTAAATCACTATACAATACAAAAATAAAACAAATGTCAATAAATATAGGTAAATAGTATCAAATTCAAATTTGTAATAAAAATAATAATACGCAAAAAACATGATATTAAATGGCTACAGTTGACTCACGATAGCATGCTTTTTCACTATAGAGCAAACATTTCCCCAATAGTTCTCTCCAAGCATCACTAAAAATGTCCGCGCCTAGGGAGCGCGGTATCGGCGGAATCTTACGTATGTACCTGCAATTACTTAAATACTCCTTTCAATTCAACTCCTTTGTGTTATGTCGTTGGGTAACCTTTGGTACGACTATCATAGCTATTACTCTATGATCATAGCTGTCTCTTTTTTCCGTGATAGTATCGTTCTACAAATGTGTAGATATTATCACTACGAGAGTATGGAAGTGAAATATGTCTTTAAACCAATATTTTGACTTTTGTCTTTTGGTAATTTGCACAGGTGTAATTGAAATAGAGCATAACATGAACTTTCTATCTCTGTATTTACAAGTTGTATAAACTATGTAGGTGTTAATGATAACAATGCGTGGTGCGCGGGCGGTGGGCGGGCGGTGAGTGCTACAGGTGCGACATACTGCGGCGTCTGCGCCCGCGCATGGCACAGGTTGCGGATGGAATGTTTGCTCCCTCGTGAAATACTGACTTGACTGGTGAAATGCTGGTAAACTTTATTTTTACACATTGTCGCGGGAAAAAATCTTTAACCGCAATTTGTGAACTATATTTAAATACAGTATTTATCTTTATAAATTGTAGGTAATTACAGTTCACCGCCAGACCAATACTTTTTAGATATAATTTAAAACCAATTTATAAAAAAACGTGTGAACTATATCGTTTGACTCGACCAGTCTCGTTCAGTAAGTATGAGTTGTCATAAATAATTATTGAAAAAAACATCCATAATAACCGCAAACAACAAGAACACGTACTTAAATGAAGTGTTCACAAACAGAGTGATTGGTATTGACGGAGTGTCTGTACTCAGAGGTGCCGAGTGCTGAGGCCTAGTTCACTTCACTCAGTAAATGCAGGTTATTTCACTCGTTTTGAGGGGAATTAACTAAGTGGAGGTAACTGGGTAATTGGTGTTGAAACAAAAAATACTGGGGCTGATTCGAAACTAAGCAAAATCGGTTTCGATAAAACAGCAAAGCTTTTTTAAGTTAAAAGGCAAGGCGCAAGAATCTTGCTTCATAAACAAAATATTATCTACAAATATAATCTACAAAAATTGTATCTCTCTACACAACCTATAGTACGATATCGTGCATATAGCTGCAAGTAGAATAACTGGTTTGTAAAATATTAGTCCAATGAAAAACAATGGACGCCAACAGAGTTCGCTTCACAATAAACAAATTGTAAATCTGGTCCCAAAAGTGGATTTATCTTATAAGATAATCTGCGACCTTGCCGCACATTCACTGGCTTTTAGTATTTTCCCACAACATACAATACAAACCATTAGAAACTCTAATTCCTAAATAACAAGGCTGCAATTGCTATGATTATAAAAGTGTAAAAGTGAAATTAACAAAGAAAAGTTTTGTGTGAATTACCTAGTTTAGAAATAGAGTAAAACTTATGTTTCTCCGCCAGGTTTATTCATTAAGATGGTATCGATGCAGCACGGAGCGACAACTTGAAGCAGTTTATAGGTTTGTTATGCAAATTACTTGTTTAGAATGCAAGACGGATATATCTACTTACATAATGATGTATGATTGGAATATAATAAAGATTAAAAACAATTTTCAACTATTGATTCATTTTATGCAGTTCCATTATGAACATTGCATATATAAAAAACGGTTTTAAGAAATAAAACTATTACGAGCAGCAAATCAAATTAAGTTTTATGTATCTACCTATAAACTTAGTATTGTTACTTATGCCGTCTGGAAAAAGATACGAATCCTGACAATCGCTCATCTTGGCTTGCGACTCACGACTTGCACATTTAGCCCGTGAAGTCTCACAACGGTACTGAGCACTGTGCTGAGGCATCCCTTCAACACGTCAGGCCATTAGCGACCTCCCACGGACACCCACGGCTGGGGCGGGACACTAGTGAAATATCACCACCAAAACCAGCTGCCATCGGTAAATCAACTTTATGACAAACATATAAAGTACATACTGGAATCTCCAAGCTGTGAGCATTTCTCTAAGAATTCTCACAATGATGATCAAACACTATCCAGCGATTCCTACCCCTATTAGACTATGAAATAGAATACAAATTCGTTTAGCAAGAATCCACTTCCTGATGGAATGGAAGCTAATATGAATATAATGTCACAGGAGTATTGAGATAGGTTGTTGAGCAAAAACTTTATGAATATTGAAAATATTAACTCGCTGGGAATAGTTCCGTGTAACGGAGCGCAGTGATACGGGAATGTTGTGCTGTTTCAATTTGTAAATAGATTATTGTGTAAGTACTGGTACTATTAATAACTAGTCGATGCTCGCGGCTTCGCTCGCATTAAGAAGTAAAACTTGCATCCCCTATTTCACCCCTTTAAAAGCGGTTTTTCCAAAAATCCTTTCTTAGCGGATGCCTACATCATAACTTCCTGCATGCCAAATTTCAGCCCGATCCGTCCAGTGGTTTGGGCTGTGCGTTGATAGATCACTATATCAGTCAGTCAATCAGTCAGTCACCTTTGAGTTTTATATACTTATTAAGATTTCCGCATCTTTACACTTATATTATAGGTATAAGGGCGAACGTATGTGTGTGAGTATTTATGTACGTTTTTTGCATTTCACATTCAAACGACTTAACCAGTACAATATTACAAGGGTGGCATTTAATTAAAACTCTGTACAAATAAATAAACCATTTAAAAAAACATAACTGATTTAAATCAAAAGATGTTTCTTAAAGCTTTAATTGGTTGAATTAGGAGACGTCCTTCATCAGTTTGTGTAATTAATCTCGTCAGTAGAGACAAGTCGCGTTGTGCAAGAGATCGATTCAATTAAGATGTTTGCATGCGCATGAGTGGAACGTTGCGCCACAATCAATAGTACATCTTCAAACATTGGCCGCTGAGACGCGCGCTGACGTCCGACCGACATTGCAAAACATAGCCTGTGAGCTCATATGGGGACTGGTAGGTTTACATTACATACATGTATATAAGGAACTTTGAACACTAAAAACAAATCATTGCACACATTTAATGTAATTTTAATTAGTAATTTTTTTGACGAGACATGACTGATGCCTACAGTTATTATCATTGTAATAAGTTATTGTATTTCTGTATGTTAATAAATTATATTTTTTTTTAACGTGGAATAGGCTTACGCTTGTCTACAACTTGCCTGATGTTAAGCAACGTTGTAGTCTACGATGTAGCGCGCTTGCCTAGAAGAAACCGGTTTACTCTCGACTTGAAGACCGACAAATTATAGTTCAAGGGGAATAGAGATTCGGGCAAGGAGTTCCACAGTTTGGCTGTTCGCACGATGAAAGTCGAAGCAAAACGCTTGGTTATATCATTATCATCATAAGGATTTTTTGTTTTGAATTCCGCATGAAACTATTTCAGTCTTCGTATATGATTCAATGTGTGAGTGAGCCTGTGTGTATTATATTTATCTGCTGCTAAAATGTATACTGAAAGACTAAAATAAATATAACCGACGTTTCTACAATCACCCTAATTAAGTAGTGTGAATTGCTATCCGTGCTGTGATTAAATGTTATCATTCATATATGACGATAATTTGACGAAAGATAAATAAATATTCCGGGACATTGCACACAGAGCTATCTTGCCCCACACTAAGCAACGCTAGTATCGTGGGTACTAGACAACGGATATAATATTTATATACTTACTTTTCTTTTGTAAATCCCAACACAAGTAATTATATTTTTTTAAATTCATGAATACTTCATAATATATGTATCAATAATATATTTGAGAATAAATTACATATATAAAACAAAACAAACTAACACACTAGCATGAATGTGTGGTGATAGTGAGCAGTAACGCTGTATATGCCCATCCCTGCACACGTCATCGTTCTTGACATGGATTGGCTGTATTGTGTGTGATTGTTTGTGTGACTTCAATATTTGCGTCGTGTTTGTACGTGTGTTGATATCTGATACTGCCCTTTGCTATGTATGTACTCGTATGTACCAACTCTTCACAAGCGGTCAATTGCTTGGGAGGAATATTTGATGATTATATTTATATAGAGTACGTGTCTTTTTCATTAAATTAAGCAAGCATTTTGATGTCTGTCTCTAGGCAATATTATATGCGACAGTTTAGTATGTCAACTTGTTTTGAAATTTTGATAAATTCCGTAAATAAAGTTTGGATGAAATTGAAATACAACATCAAATAAAAAACAGCTTTATGTCCTCATTTGCAAAGAACAGTATAGTTTACAATTCCATAGCGCAGTAAAATGGCGGACCCATCGGTTTCGTAAACATTCTCCCTCGCCTCGTGCATACATTAGAATATTTGGTAGAAAACACGAACTTGTTTCATTAAGTCGACATCAAACTACTTTCACTGAATGTGGCAGAATCAAGCTGTTTATCTATGAAATTATTATTGTTTTATTTATGACGAGTATTTAAGTAATACACAAGTTTGCGTAGCTGTTAAGTACATTTCATTGTATTGACACTCGTATATCATAGAAATTGGATTTATTTAATCTTAAAAAACCTATGCTTATGAGGGATGGAGTAATAGAGTGATACTTGTGTTGATAATGGAACTTATTGCAAGTAAAGTGTAAAAAGATCGTGTGATAACGCGTTGATGTCTTTTGTATGGACGATATGAACTGATTACTACATTTGATTCCTGATTCATTTGAGTAGATATAACATCTAAACTAAATTTAAACAATCTACATGTGGTATGGAACCAAGAACGCTGGCTGCATTCCCACGCTGGATTGCTATAGAAATCCTTTGCGCAAGGAACCAGCCAGCGTTCTTGTCTCTAGTGATGTCAATCAACATTTTTTTTTTTATAAAAGACTTAGTGCTTTTACCCCACGGACCAAAAGTTTCGAAGCCAAGCGGTACGAAAATATAATCAGTCGATAATGATGTATATTTTTTCCGATATAACATTAAACAATTTATTACAACTTATGTTGAATAAATTCAAATTCAAAATTTCATTTATTGGACAACAGTGGATCCATTTTGTTAGTGGCACACAAATAAAAAAGTAAACACATCTTAAAGACTAGTGTTAGTAAGATACAAGGACATTGCACAATATACAATATATAATAAAAAGCCGTTACGTGTTTCACGAGGCTAGGAATAATCGAAGAAAACACAAATCTTCTCTGACCATCACACCTACTAAGTGTCTCAGCACTGGCGCACTCAAATCTTCTGCAACTATTCTCAGAATACTATTGTGGCTCCCTCGCACCCTCCTCACTAGTGACGCGACTTTCTTCCGTATAAAGTACTGTTATTTATACACAATTGTATTTCCTTCCTTTGTATAAAGCTATAGTATATACATATTACTTATTACATATAATATTTTACAGTCAAAGCATTCAGACAGTAACTATAAGGAAGAAGTTCGCAATAGTAAAACGTAAAGCCCGAGCTTTGCCGGACAATGGCCAGTAAAGCACTGTCATTGCACTTACAAAGCTCGGTGTACGCCCCGCGCTGTTAGGTGCAAGTTGCAGATATACTGCAAGTCACTGCACCGTTACTAATGGTAGGTACCATTAGAGATTAGTATTATATATTAATTATTATATTCTTCATAGAGCTTGCATCGTCCGGATATAAACTCATGTGATATTAGAAGCACTAAGTTACATCACGCCTTATGTAAATCTTATTAACTTTAAGCCCGTTTCACGCAGAATTAGTCGCAATTCTTACTAACTTTTCAACTGATAAATAAAACTGATACAAAAAGAAACAAGTAATTTTACTATACTATTTTCCAAAACCTTGGTTGACGCGACGCGTGACCAAAATGCTGGCCTTTTTCTGGCTCAACGTATAAGCAATGCCATGCCAGCGTGGTAATGCGGCCAGCATGCTGGGCACGCTGGCCTCTGGTAGTGGGCTGGAGCACTTAGATTATCTTTAGGCTTTTCTAAAGATTTTCTAAGTGCCCCTTTTTTGTAGTAGTTAGTAGTAGTACTTATGTTTAGTTTTCTTTTCCCTTGTTTTTATAGTATTTTCAGCAATGAGGTTTTCATGTCATGATGAGTGCATCTTATATTTTACTGTCACGATTTATGATATCGAGTAGAGCTACCATAAAGGTATTGTAGGATTTTTGTTATTAAAAACTTTATATATTATAACCATCAAACAAAGAAACACCATGCCTACGCTGGCGACGTCACGGTGATTTAACCAATGTTGCGTTTGCAGGAAATTTATTCTCGCCTCATAAAATTCAAAATTGTTGTACGAAAGCAAATGAGTAGTTTTAATTATGAAGATATCGGTTATGTAACCACTGTAGAGTATGTAAATTGTTTTTCTCAATATGAGGTAGGCATCAGTTTCACATAACAATATTTAAATTAGTCATTTGTTTAGCAATTAATATGAGTTTAATGCAGTTTTGAACGAGTTTGGTGCCGTTAGCTGTAATGTGAAATCATCTCAGCGGCAGATTAGCATCGAAGGCGGCGCACGTCGATAGGATACCATTTGGTTACATCTAGTTTTACAAATGTTTTTGATATTCGCAGGATACACATAACATCTAAATAAAATATATAATATAAAATAACATGAAAATAAAAGTATATCTGAGCATGCCTAACAGTAGAAACCCAATTTACTTTTTATTTTTTTTAATTTAGTTGCAGTATAATTCCTTTTGCTCTGATATTGTACCAAAAACTGTTATTGTACATAGGAGAGAAAGTAGATAAGTACCCATAGACACTTTGAGATTAGATTGATGGAAAACGTACTTTTTATTACATAGAAATGCTACACAAACCGCAGGGCGTAGCTAGTGAGTTTTTTATAATAATATCGATTGAAGTATCGATAGATTTGCGGCAGCTTTCTATCGGTAGTATAAAGTATAGAGGAGGCGGTGAAAGTTAGACTTCTTTATTTGTGTATTTCTGCTAGTGGGGTGTTGAGCCGTATAGCACCTATGTAGCACTACGCCGATCTCACGTGACCTAGAACAGGTATTTATCGATTTGGGTGAAAGATCACAAAAACACGTTGATTAAATACATAGAAATGATCATTGGTCTGATACCAATGTGAGGCTATTTGTTATGTTTATTATGGTTTTCTATTGATCGTGGAACTCTGATAAATTGATGCCATTAAATGTGGATATTAAGTACGTTGAACCGTGTAGGTATTAAGGTGAATAAATATGAAGTCCCCATTAATCTCACCAATGTTATGAAGATTAAAGAATGTAGTTATAGTTAAAAAAACGTTAAAATTTATTACGCAGTTAAAAACAGGTAGAGGAAATAAGACGAAGAAAATTTATAATTATATTTTATTATACTTATAGAAATTAATCATTGAAAAATTACCTACAAATTTGTAAATTTCTGTATTGTGCTGGTGTTTTAATAAAGTGTATATCTATCTATCTACAAAAATCGCTAAAGGATTTACAAATATAAAAAAAAAATCAAAATAAAGTAACACTGAATTAACCGTGATTATTTGAATACCATTTGATTGTTTTAAAAAGATCCATATCTTTGGTTTGTATCAGATTATTTGAAGTAGTACATTCCAAAGCTGGGTGGAGATCAGTACAACACCTGCGACCTTTACGCGGCAGGTTTCCAAATAAACATTGCATTGGCGAAATTACAGTACCGTTAGCAGAAATAGGTTCTTACTTCTATTCTGAATTCATGTTCACTCTAAACAGTTCATAATTTATTTATGTATTTAATATGCTTATTTTATAAACAATTTATTAATAGGTGAGATACTCATTTTATCATACATACTGATTACTGAAATGAATGTAGCAAAGTATTTCTCAGCTCATATTGTCCTTAACTTGCTTTAAATTGCACACAATTTTTTTTTATATCACGTCCCAGCTTGTTTGCTATCCGTACTTCAACGATCGCGTGAGAAATAATTGAGCAGGCCAACCCTGGGGCAGAGCTACTAGCTGTAGCCCACGATCCTTAAACCAAACAACCACCAGTTATATTACCGATTACTAACACATAACCTTATAAGAGTGGCTTTAAAATGTACCACAAATGCTTAATAACTTAGAGTCTAGGACTTTTGAAAATTCGAAATACTCTGTTCTCACAGCTGTTTTTTGCAAATTGCCAAAAATCGTAGAACAAACGTTGTTGTTTTTGACTTGCTAAAGTGTTCCTTAAAAGGTGTTCGTTAGTTACCTGTAACACTGTTTATACATATGTATAGTACATGTTATTGTTCATTACTGCGATATTGTGTTGCACACACCTGCGTTCAATGCCGCCTCTAATAATAAAGTAATTAAACTTTTGACACGCATGTATGGAAGCCTCTCTCTTGGGTTTTTGTTCTATTCGCCAACGAAAATTATTGTCTAATTAAAGATTCTTTTATGAATGGTCATTGAAGTGCCAAATCATTGTTGTGAATACAATGGTCATGAAGTTCAATGAATAGTATAGTGCTATTTTTCAAAGCTGAGTCCTGCCACACCATTCTCGTACTTCAAAATTAAAAAAAAAACATGTAATATCCTAAAACAAAGTCGTGAGTGATGATTGCCGTTGGCACGTTGCCGTACTATTCAATCATTCGACACAATAATAACAAAAACATTAACGAAACATTCAGAGAACTGTTCGCACATTACGAGTTGTTTTGATCCAGATGATTGATACGGCGGTTACGCAACACAAATATTCGATTTAAAATGTAGTTAGATAGTAGCTAACTGCTTTACAATATTACAACAGACACTCTCTCATTCAACTATTTAGCTTCCTCCATATTATAGACCTCATTGATCTCATATCAAGCTGTCAGTTTACTGATTGCGTAAATCTATTTTGACACGTAGCTGTACCCGCAAGGCAACTATGCAATTATGTATTTAAATTAGACTCTGAACTTTGATTTATTAAATTGGTATTATAAAAGTTTTATGAATTCTTAATATGAATCGGAAATGCTACTAAAATTGAGTGTGGTATGAATTAGAAGGTGCTTTGTGTCTTCTGTTCTCCTAAGAGTTGTATTAATGTAGTATAGGACACATGTGTAGTTTAGCTTTTATAAAATAAGGAAGGCCTGGCTGTCGTGGGCTCTTGCTCTATAGGTTTTCTTTCAGTTTCAGCTCAATGTATGTTGTTTTATAACAGAGCTGTGGTTTTGTTTAATTTTAAAATCGCATCTACGGCCATAACAAAATATTTAGTTACTGCCAAATTAAATCAATGATACTAATTATGCACTGCGCGGTAAGTTGTTTGATGCAGTTGCGCCACAGCCTCTACACGCTGTATGTGCTGTGCACCACTACGTCACTGCACCAAACTCATGCACTAAAATGCACATAAACGTTCCTTGTGCAACACTCCATGCGAATTTAAAGCCTTGGGTGTGGTAGTAGATACATATGTAGAAACTTATATGAACGTACATACATACATACATTGGTGCCTAATATTTGACATAGGATGTAATTTTGATAACAAATAAGAAAAAACATAGTAAAGGTTATGAGTGGATAAATCAAGCTTATTCTCTTAAATGGCCATGTTGTAAATCATATATATTTATTTATATTAATTAGGTATTGATATTTCGCATGTGGAGTACCTACGGAGCTGTTTGACTTATTTTGAAGTTTTTAGGTTTCTTCGTAAGATTGGTTTTTAAGTTTCTATGATACATCAAACCTACATCTAAGTGTAAAGCCGTCAGTCCATCACATTCTATGAGTCTCCAGCAAGAACCTAGGCAGGTACTAGTGCATTATGAATGGCAGTAGAGTGCAGGTGAAAGGGAGGGCCCTTCGCCCGCGTGCTGCGGCGCGAGTACTGGCGGCAACACATGTACTTGCGGTCAGCAGGGAATTGAAGAAAGTTATTGTTCTTCATATTGTGATTGGAAAATAGAAACTTGGCAGTTTGTATTTACTTATTTGATTGAGACAGCCAATAAAACCTTGAGTAAAAGTTATATGTAGGTACATAATATGTAGTTTTTTCGTAAACATTCTATTTTAGCTTTCTTTCATAAACGATTTCATTCTAAATCATTTAAGAAAGAAAGGTAGCTTGCTCTTGCAAGATTATTAGACTTAAGCCCAGTAGTACGTCGGTGAGATTCAATGGTTTTCTTGTTATTTTAATAATTTGTATGTTATGAGATATAGTTTTGTAATGCACAGTACTATCGTGACTACTCCGTAGTTTCCTCGCAGCAAGTTGCACAAACCGCAGCCGCACTCCAAATACTTTGGACTGCATTTAACGAACATGGCGGCTTAGCTGAGACGAAATAATTTAACAGACATTTTCACAGGAGACTATAGTAACACTTTAGACCCTCGCAACCTAAGATCAGTTTTTAACGATTTCGATGTAAGTAATTGGATATATTTGATGAATTCTTTCTTTCCTAAATTTTTTATGTTAAATGAACGTAAAACGTTACGAGTAACAGTAGCAATAGCTGTGATAAATTTATCTTCTATTTAAGTGCATATGTGTTAGTTTCACCTCTATAATACGTAAACAATGTGCCCACGCGCATGCAACGATCCATCCGTCTCCCATGTACCTCCTACGAAGCCTCCTGTAGTGACACAACAATGCCTGCCAGTATGTCCGACAAGCAGCCACCGAGGACATCAATCATAGTAAAATAATACAAGATGAACAAATTTCACAATTTCCGATTGGCCACTGTAACTTAGGTTACTTTGGTAATATATGAGCATAAAAAGGTATACCTATACTTATATATTATCATAAAGTCAATATGGATGACTATTGTATACAGTATAATACAGAGAGCCAGAAAAGTTAATGAATTAAAATTTAATAAATAGATGGATTGCTAATAGCGCTAGAAAAACGTTCATAAAAACTAAATTTGAACCTGAATGTTGCATGTAAATGTATGCATATTATACATACTATAATTTGTCGGTCTTCAAGTCGAGAGTAAACCGGTTTCTTCTAGGCAAGCGCGCTAGATCGTAGATTACAACGTTGCTTAACATCAGGCAAGTTGTAGTCAAGCGTGAGCCTAATTCAAGTAAAAAAAAATGTGAGCTAGCTAGGTCCAGCAATGTGACGGACGCAAGGCGCGGCTTACAATGGTGATTGCTCAACCCGCGGACAAAGTTCAACGTTCATCTGCACTAAGGGTAGGGTTTAGTGAACACAAATTGCTATCAATAAAGGCACTCCTAATACAAGTATACAATTCTATTATAGTCTGGAATACTTGTACATTAAAAGTGTTAATAACATGCATATTTTTTTTGTATTAGGATACTATATCTATATCTAGCAGGCTGGCCTGTTAGCTTAGTTGGTAGTGGCCCTGCCTTCTGATCTAGAGGCTGCGGGTTCGATTCCTGCATGACACAAGTATTTATGAACTTTAAAAATTTATAATTACTTGTGTTGAGTCTGGTCGTTTCTATGTATATTAAGTATATATTTCCAAAAAAAAAGTATGTAAGTATTATATCCGTTATCTAGTACCCGCGACACAAGCCTTTGCTTAGTGCGGGGCTAGATGGCGCTGTGAGCAATGTCCCGGAATATTTTTTTATTTATTTGTTTATTATTTATTATCTATATCTGTATGTACTTTCTTTATCCACATTCACATTGCAAATGTCGAAATGTAGTATCGTGATAATACGTAAGAAAAAACGTAACAAATAGTGCGTCGTGACCTGCTAAGCTACAAAAATCCACAAACAAAGGCTTATCGATCACAGAGCTCCATTGTGCAATTAGATTATGTTGTTTTATTTGTTTAAATAAAACATTTCAACACAGCAGATAATTCCGCGGGCCCATAAAGAGAATAACCACAATAATATACATTACGATATTGGTAATATTTCTGCACTACGAGTATACGACACGGTGGAGCAATGTTGCGGGTTCGACTGCAATGCTGTGCTGATCAACCATCAAGATTTTTATATTCTTGTGCAAATATAGTTTGTCATATGTTTCGATAAGTAAATATAATCGATTGATAAATACAAAAACTTTGAAAAATGTGTCGTAAACTCTAATATCTTTGCAATAAGGAAAATGCTTGTTTAGGTTTTTTGATGGTAGGTAAGTAATATAATATTATATCTGTTAGGGCACATAAATAAAGGATTACAGATGATGTCTAAAATAAAGAGTCACATTATACAGGAGACATATAGGCTGGATAGGAAATGAAGATTTTCTTACTATTTCTTCTCATATAATTTTGCATGTCGAGATCTTATTTTTATTTTATTATTTTTATTCATTATCTTAGTTCTTTTTGAGCCACATATTGTGTACAAGCCTAAGTTAGTACGTGTAACCGCGCAGTAATGCAGTTCCCATCAGTTTTTAGTGTCGGTTGCGGCGCTCGCGCAGCCCGCTGCGTCTGCGCAACACTTGCCAAACACCTGCCTACTATGTTGTCTAGGTTTTACTTGAGGTTATTCAGAGGCTTTTTATTCTGTTTTAGATAGTATTGCACTGCATTTCGAGCAATAAATAAATACTAGACGTCTACAAAAATAGAGTTTATATGAATTGACTAATGGGTGCTCGCGGCTTCGCTCGCATTAAGAAGTAAAACTTGCATCCTCTATTTCACCCCTCCAAAAGTGGCATTCCCAAAAATCTTTGTTGTGATATTATCTCGTGCAGCACGTACTACGTAGTGATAGCGCTTGATGTGTGCGACAGGTTCAACTCTCGCCGATGAAACGGAAAGCGGCCGCGAGCCGCGAGCCGCCGGACACGAGCCAGGGACGTACTGCAGCTGGTATACATGTATAGGTACCATATGTTCTTACCTATACAAGGACTATGTGGCGAAATTATGATAGTACATACTTTTGACGAGATAACAATTAGATTTGAGTGATTAAGATACAACTCTGGTTTTATTGTTGGTTTGATGTCAACAATATTGTATGAATGCATTCATGGTTATAACCCGTATTTGTGACTGTTAGACCGGGCTATACCATCAGTTTGTAATTAAATAATGGAAACTTTATATTTAACTAGTGGCCTTGCCCGGCTTAGCCCGGTCACTTATTTCTATATATTTTCCTGAATTTTCTTTGCTATAAACCTCACGGAGCCCAAGACCTTTCCAACCAATGCAAAACCGTGAAAATCGGTACGTGAGTTCTGGAGTTATAGCGTCAGGAAGGAAAACCCGACTTATTTTTTTATAGTAGATATCTCAGTTCAAAAGAAATTGCTAAAAATATTGTGAAATTTTTAAACGACATTTAAATCAACTGCCTCATGATTCAACTACCTTGATTCACCAATTAAAATAATTAATCAAACATCGTGATCTCTCTACCGCCGCCCGGTGTCGCCAGCGATGCGATTTTCCCTTGAGCGCGCATAGCGCGCGCCCCTTTCCCGGAAGCTGTGCGCGTGCGCTTTTTGTCTCGCACACGCGGACGCGCATGGCTCAGGGGAAAGCCGGCTGCCCTGCGACTCAGGCACGCTGTCACACACCTCAATCTAAGCTAGATTTCTAATAACAATCTGATGATGAACATGGAAATTGTACTTTGATTCGATATATTGGTCTGTGGAATTTATATTATATTTTACTTCTATAAACGTGCTTAACTGCGAATTGACTAAGCAACCAGCAAAGTCATTCAAAACGCCTGCATTCGTGAACTTAGATTTTATTCAAAAACATTGCAAAAGGCTGAAACTAGTAGATAAGTATTGCTTTTAAAAAATGTCTCTGGATGAAATCTCCGCGAGACATCTATCTGCTGAAACCAGCGCAAGTAAACAATTAAGTGCAATAATTGCCAA
This sequence comes from Macaria notata, assembly GCA_927399415.1. Taxonomy (NCBI): domain Eukaryota; kingdom Metazoa; phylum Arthropoda; class Insecta; order Lepidoptera; family Geometridae; genus Macaria; species Macaria notata. The sequence goes on along the minus strand of OV656725.1, from coordinate 6,245,528 downwards.
CAATGCAGCCTTACATCACTCTCTGACACTATTTGAATAAATAAGAGCTTAATTACATAGGCTATGTATACATATATCACTGTAGGCTATGTTATAACATGAGTATAATGGGTACTTTGGGCAGGTAATGTAGCGTAGAACATGGATGTCTAGATGATGAAATTTTGTAATAAGGCCGCTCAGTTAAGATTTACTTCCGTATTTGTGTTTTATAATTATTTTTCGAATACGCAATGAAGGACGTAGCGTAGAATCTACGGCGACTGCCTCTTATGGTCATCACATACATTCAAATTTTAAAAGTTAATAACAAATTGGACCTTAGAATTGAACGATGAAAGGCACATACATCGGGAGATTAAATTAATTATTAAATCTTAATACAATTTCTCGTGAGAAATATAAACTTCCGCAATTGTCGGTAAAAACAAACATGTAATTTATATAATAGTACCGCCATTTCTTTAAAATGCCCACTTTACGATAAAACCAGTGTTTTTACATAACAACGGCTACAATTGACTTAAAATCAATACAAATATGCACGAAACTTGTACTTTTGTCCGGATAAGTAAATATTACATGATGTGTAGTTACATAAAGTAAGAGGACACTTGGATGCTGTTACGCAAATTCGTTTAGACTCCGCACAAGAACTGCGCGCGGATAAATGGAAACTAAAGAGATTATAAGTACATTATATGATTTCAAAAACAATAGATAATATAGTGCTGCCTCCAGCCTCGCTTATATTTCGTGTACTTTAGTGCCAGGCACTCAGTACTCGCAACAACAGACAGGAAGTACTCACATGAGTACTTGTCACATGTATAATTACGTATATCTATGCTGACAATCATATTGAACTTCTCATGATCTGATTGTGAACAGTGCATAATAGAAAAGTAAAACATAAAATAAATATTATTGCTATAGTTTTTTTTTATTAAGTGTTGCTGACAGCTTTCATTTTTAATTTTCACTGATCAAACTATTAAATCATTCATTACACGTCCACATATTTAGTTATTGTGTTATATTAAACGTATAATTTTCACACATACTCGTATTACCTATTTAGGTACGTACCACAAGTCATTATAACAAACGAACCCATTAATAACAGTAATAAATTCCTCTCCGCTTGGCTATAAAAACGAAATATTTGTAAAATTACAAGCACGCGAGTGTGTAAGTATGTTTGTAATTTTCCCAAACTTTTTCCCGCCTCCATTGACGGCGGCCATCATTCAATGATGGAGTTCTGCGTAAAGAGCTCGTTAGTGATAACTATTATTGTATGATTATACAGAGTCATACGAGAAATAATAGCAGCAGGTCAATGAACTTCTGAAATCTTTTGTTTACATCTTTCATCGTCAAGGAAATAACGTATTTTATAAATGTGTTCGGAGAAACTCCTGTGATAAAGGTTTATAAAATGAAATAGTATTTCGTAGATGGCTTTTTTTTAACCAACCATTTGAATATAATTTTTCCCTCATATTGACTTGTCATATTACATAATTATCTCAAATGCATATAAATTTCTTATTTCGCGAGTTAGCTTCAAATGTATTTGTGTTAGCAGGTTTGTAATGTTTCGCACATTGATTCCGTTTAGACATGTATGTATATATGTGGCTATGTAGTAATGAACAATAGTTAGTATATATGTAGAGGTATGTGTGTGTGTGCTGGCGGCAGGTCTTTGTTGTGAGTTTTTGTGCGCGCGCGCAGCGACGGAGAAATGTTGGCGGTAGCAGATGATCGCATGAGGGCCTTGACTTTGAAATACATGACATTAAAACAAACAAGTTCAAATGTGTTGTTGAAGGCGGAATTCTAAACTATTAGTATTTTCTTCTTTCCATCGTGAAACAAAGTCTACTTTTGAGAGTTCTGACACTACTAGGCCTCTGAAATGGCTTAGTGATAGATAAATAAATTGATTCTTTATTGGATACAAAATTACAAAACAAGGTAACACATTTAAAATCTACTGCCACAAATTGAAACCCTATCGCTAGTAACTTCTTTGCACGTATACCAAAAATAAAATACAACAAACTACAGCACCTAATTATGATATAAGTTAGGTAGATGCCCTGGCCATAAAATTCAGACACAATACTTCTATTCATTATATATCAGCATCTTTTCAACGTGCTAATATGACGGTATTTGTGATATCTCAAGAACAATAATACTAGTTTCCCGTAATACTAGTTTAGTAAGCTTCCCTCCGCGGCGCGGGCGGTCTCGCACTCGTATTGTTTACGTTCGGATTGCAATGATTAGTTCGATCTTAACACGCAACACTACAGAAACTCACGGATCTACTGCTACAGCGAAGTGGTATTTTTAATTAACTTATATATCGTACACGCGGTTGGGTAAAACCCAGCAAGCAGCAAGCCTGTATTCATGTGTATTGCTTACATAGGTAAGACATCACTGAAAACTGAAACCACGCGTAACCTTCTACAGACCTCCAAAGACGGTCTGCCAACTCATCCACTCAGTATCAGTGCGCCCTCCGTGGCGGTTTTTTCCCTTGTTGAGGGTTGTTACACGGCACATCTAGGCGCGTATTGTTCCGAAGAAGCCTAGCATTACAATAATACATGGAACATGGTCGGCGTAACGAGATCGTGCTCACAAACACGAGAACACGTAATAAGCCTCGGACTACTGGAAAAATGTACCACAAATGATATTGTCGTTTTAAAGTTCGGCGTTGGGAAATAGTACCCACAGAGCCATCGCTATTGTTGAGGGAAATAAATGATCTCTTTATCTGAAATTATCCTTGACCTTGAGGTTTAAGAATTATCTAAATATATATAAAACTCAAAGGTGGCTGACTGACTGATTGAATGACTGACTGATATAGTGATCTATCAACGCACAGCCCATACCACTGGACGGATCGGGCTGAAATTTGGCATGCAGGTAGATGTTATGGCATCCACTAAGAAAGGATTTTTGGAAAAGCCGCTTTTAAAGGGGTAAAATAGGGGATGCAAGTTTTACTTCTTAATGCGAGCGAAGCCGCGAGCACCCACTAGTTATTAATATAATCCAAGGACTTTCTTTTTATGAGGGTTTGTTTAAGACTAAAACATGATTGTTCTTTACCACAGTTTGCTTGATGGTAAGCAATAGCTGTGGCCTAAGATAGTTAAATTATTCTTAGCTTATAAGCAACACGGCCAGTATGGTTATGTTTTAGTACAGTTATTAAAGTGCAGTAGCGTATGGTTTCTACAGTTTCCCCTGCTTGGCCCCATGTCTCGGTGCTGGCGGCGATTTCTCTGGATCCCATAAACGCGGTGAAAGCCTCCTCGAGACGCCGCGGGCGCAGCCTGGGGCGGGGACTAGTCCACTCTACGGGGAAATGGTAGAAACGACTGTCACATAAGTAATGTGCAGAGTCTGTAATTAAGTCCCGTGACGTTATAATTTCATTAAATATTAACATTTTACGTTATATTAGAATTTTATAGGATTTTAATGTCATTAATTAAAACATATGATTGCATTTTATCAGTTATTAGAAAATAATCATTTACTGTCAACACGCGACGTTTATATACGTTTTTGATTATATTATTTATCATATTTTATGATTGGTGTATCTCAATAAGTAACAGTGGACAAGCCACGTCGCAGAACCTGTTACCCGTACGTGATGAAAACCGATTACATAACAAACTACCTACGTATATGTATATAGCTACTTATATGGAAAGCTCTTCTTCCGAGCTTTCAATTTAATACAGGTTTATGGCTTACGTCGCTCTATTCCTATGCAATTTACCGTTTTCATCGTTACTTATTTGCAAATTGTAGACACTACAGGTTTAGATAGGTTCACGTTTAACTATAACTCGCCTGATGTTAAGCAACGGCAGCTTAAATAAATGCCGTATAAATAACTCCGATATGGTCTCATTACGTTTGACAATTCAATCCCCGATATTCCACGCGCTGTCTGCTTCACTTCCATCAAATTCGTGACGTCACGCAGCTTCAATACAGCCTGAGAATAATCTCTCTGTGTGAGCTTAAAGCTATTCTGTCGCTTAATTCAATACATTTCCATGTATTTATTCCGTATTGTGCTTCCATCAGGAACCATCCTAGCCGGGGGTACCTACTCTGTGCTGTGACGGGACATACTCGTCTACATGTTTTAAAGGATATGATGGCCGACATAGGCTGATATTGAAGAAATAAATAAAAAGAAAGGTTGGTGAGCCATTGAGTCAGTATGTGAGTTGGTAAAAAAAACACTGTTCACTCAGGTGGTCTCAAGAGATATCAAAGTACCTATATCCGTTTATCATTTAACTGAAATACAAAAACATATATTCATGATCTGTCTAAGCTAACATTTACTCTCTGAGCGTTTTGTTATCTGAGCTCTTCGAGACAGAATATCTCTAACTATAGCTACAAACTAGATGTTTTAAATAGAGTGCAATTTCTTTAATTAACATATGGTTTGCGTTCACACCTATAACCCACAGCCTACCCTAGCCAACATAACACCAGCCTATAAGGCTAGTGTCGTGTTATCTGGCCATTAGCAATGAAATCGTCAACGCTTGCGTAACGCCGCGCCGACGCCCTGCGGCGTTCGATACATTATAATCGACGCCGGAACGCCGTGAATACCTGAGTTACTCTACTTATAATGTTTACAGGGTAATAGAAGTTTTACAGACAATTAATTACCCAGAACAATAAATTAATATCATAAAGGAACAAGACAAGACTACTAAATAAACAGTACTCTTGTAACTTGTTATTATGAGGTGATGTGAATGATCCAATAAGCGTGAATATTTACGTGTATATTAAATCTACGAAGCCACGTTCGATCCCAAAAACTGTAAGCAAAGTTGCACCTAGCATTTTTTTTAGTTCCGTATGTAATAATATACCTAACAGTAATTTTTGTAATAGGTCTGTATAAGATCGGACGCAGCGTGATGGTAATGTTGCGCAACGCGATGTGCCGCCCCGGGGGACTCTGCACGTCCGTAATGTGCTTAATAATATCTACATTTTAAACAACTTCTTCGATATGGTTATGGAAATGAATCAACTTGAGAGCATAGAATTAAGGAGTTGTTATGAGAGTGGCAATGTTTACTTTTTTAAGGAAAAACTATTAAAAATTACTTTTTCTTAGGCGGAGCTGAGAGGTAAGGATCAAACTGTGGTTCCGTGTGGCTAAAGGTGTGAGTACACGGCAGGCGGCATCGTTTGAAACGCGCGTAATAGCGCCCCCTGCCGGAAGGACAGGGCATCATCGCTCGAGGCATCAAACACCATCATTACACTCAGCTATTTATTCCTATATGATATCACAATAAACAGCTGCCCGTAAAGCGCTTTACGCTGGATAAATACAGCGCAGTTAGCGTTGCAGTACCGCGGTATATTCCCGGTTTATTGCCGAGCCGCGCGCGGCGGCAAGAGAAGATGCCATTTCCGCGAAAACTATTTAATACTTCTCTCAACGGCATAATTAAACGCATACCTAATATCGACGATAAATGTCGGCGAAACGTAATCATCGTAAAAGAAGATTACTACGAGTATATCTTCCGATCGAAACTACTCGCGTTATAAAACCATAAGTAATAAAAGTAAGATGGAACTACGAAAATGTCAACAATTTACCGCTAAAATGCATTATTTAGTTTTCATTTTCCAAATTCTCTATTGCGTAGTTATCGCTCCAGAAACCAGAGGCTTTGTTCTTGATCAACAATAACTACATTTTCATTGAAAGAGGCGTTGTAAAAACTACCTTACGTGGAGGATACACAGTTCATATTTGTGTAATATTTTCTGTATAATTATCAGGTACATGCGTGAACGCATCTCTGCTATCTAGTTTTCTATTCCAAGTTCATAAATAACGGACGTGCAGACATAATTAGTTATTGTTGTTGTTCAAAATGAAATAATTGACTTGCAACTTTATTTCATTCAAATACGAACAAAAGCATAAAACATCTCGCAATTTTAATAAATGATTTAAATACCTACAGACATTGGCTTGAGTTATACCTAATATGGTATATATGTATTTTGAAAGTCCTATCGGAGTGGTTTGTCCGAATTCCTTGCGTAGATAAAGCTGGGCGCTGAATGTGTGCCAAGGATGGGTCGTCGAACCTGCGCGTGCGCCTTGTAACTGCCTGTCACCTGCTGCCAGCCAGACCATTGGCCGTACATTACTGGTACAGGCTGTACACTACACCGGCTTGTACGTATCATACCCACGCCAATAAATTGTATAAACAATCACCGAACATCATAAAATTCACATGTGAACATGTATTTAGTGACCCAATTCGTTACGATTGGTTGTAGGATTAATTAATATTTAAATTTCATCCTCGTTACTAGATGTGAATGTGTGTATTGCGGTAGGTATGCAATAAACTTGCCAATAAATCAATCAAGTCTCAAGGCGGCCTGATCCATCACACAAATAAACGGCTACTTGTAGGTTCCTTTCAAATATAAACTAACCAAACATTAAACCGTGGCAGATATGTAAATACTACACACTTTTAAGAAAATTATACTTACTCAATGGATCTTTTAGTATATTTTACTATATTTTTCCCTGATAGGCGTCTAGAGATAAGAAAGCTGTTAATTATAAATACCTTTTTCCTTAAGCTCTGACGCAGCGAGCAACCTACCTGATTACAGTACACTAATCAGTTATCACAGCGGCGCTCGACTGACTTTTTGTATTATTTTGTTCGCCATTATAGGCATTTTAATCCGCTGGTTAACCATTGCGGATTTAGGCTCGGTTGGGGGTAATATGACCCAGTTACTTTACCCAGTTACTTTACCCAGCTCTTTGTCATTTTTGTTTACACTGAAAAGTCGCGCATTTGACCACTATTCAATTTCTTTATTACCTTTAATATAAAATTTGCATTTTCCCTGTTAAAAAGAGTATTGGTTTGATGAATTGGGAATACGGAGATGAGCAAACAAACTCATTGATGAAATGAACTCATGGACACATAAACGTAACTTTGCCTTTATGTTCCTATAGGAAACACTATAAGCAAAGCAAACATGCCAAATTGCGAGCCTCTCAGCCCCTGGATGCGTCCCTGGTGGTGTTCTTGCGGGTCGTTCCGCTCTCATAGCGCGATGAATTCTGCGCGCGTACTCAGATACTACCGCACGAGATAATACGTCGATATTAATACCAATTATTAAGCCTCTGGATAAAAGCTTCTTGGATATTCTGGATGTACTAACTATTAGAAAAGGATGTTATGTTAAATTTTCAAACAGATACAACCATGGAAAAATAAATATTCAACACAATCAGATTAGATATATATATTTATATTTGAGCCTTTTGGAGTCGAGACTTTGGGGCCGTGGGGTCCGGGAGCCCATACTATTTTCCAAAACCTCTCGGAGCGCTTGGTTGACGCGACGCATGACCAAAATGCTGGCCTTTTTCTGGCTCAACGTATCAGCATTGCCATCCAGCGTGGTAATGCGGCCAGTATGCTGGGCACGCTGCCCTCTGGTAGTGGGCTGGAGCACTTAGATTATCTTTAGGCTTTTGTAAAGATTTTCTAAGTGCCCTTTTTTTGTAGTAGTTAGAAGTAGTATGTTTAGTTTTTCTTCCTTCTTGTTTTTATATTTTATTATTGTAAATAAAAAGTTCTTGTGAAAAAAAAAACAGATTAGAATATTAATGTCTTGTCATCCGATATTACAAAAAAAATACAATATTAGCGCGCTCGGAAAAAAATCGTACATAATTACGAGTACATGCTTAGATTGATACAGCAAGCAGAAGATTCATGACTTTTTATACATATACAGTCCCAAACATTATTATTACTGTCAACGATTGTAATTACATATATTGATTCAATATTTTTAACCAAGTTACTCTGACGCTATTTTCATAAATTCTTGTCCATTACGCGTATTATTGGCGTAGGTAAATAAAATAAGTAGCAATAAAACGCGGCTCGTTCCGGTGGCCGGCGCGCGGCGGCCGGTGACGGACAGACCGACACATGAAAGTGCTTTATTATAATAGGTACTACACTTCTGGATATTTCTAATACATAGATACTTTATCGGAACGTTTTGATTCAGGGGTTCTCGTCATCGCGTGTGTATGTGTTTCATTGATGATATTGTAACTTATTGTGATGATATATAACTAACTTACCTATATAATGCGATAACGTGCATAATTGATTTTTGACGTGTTAATTAACAATGTTGTAAAAATCAAATAAAATGTTGTCTCTCGCTCAAAAGAAAAAGAATATCTACATAGTGTCACTTTCCAAGTGTTTCAAGCTCCGGGTAGAAGTAACATTTATTCAGATCAGCTGCATTCCGCGAATTTAAGCTAAAGTAAGTTGTAGAGAACAACTTATATGCTTACAGAATACCAAATGGGTGAATTGGCGAAATAACTCGGACGAAAACATTACCCTCTTTTTGTCGTGGTCGAGTAAAAAGTGAGTCATCTTCGTTGAAGATTGTTAAACTTTTTGTAGGTCTGTGACTTGTGGCGAAATGCGACGTGAAATACTTGAGATCATCAATTTAACGTTAAGTAACCACTGATTTGTGTGAAGTTTAAGTAAGTACTTACTTAATATAAAAGATATATTTAAAGTTTTTTTTAAAGATATATTTCTAGATCTAAGATACATAAAATATTCTAAACAAATCCTTCACTGATTTCACTATCTGTTTACCTATATCTTGAAGAAGCTTGATGTAAATATGTAGTGATTTGAAATCAGGCTGATGAGCTAGGCTCTTGTAAGTCTTACAGCAAGTCGTCAAGTAGACACTAGACACGTTATCAAAGTGGCAATAAAAGAGAAAGCTTGTATCAACACAGTGCAGTATAAAACACGGTATACGTCTGCACATACATACATACATACAAACACACATGTCACCACATGTGTCAGGAAGGCGGAACCGGGTTTATGCAATATACCGGTTAGTGGTTAATACATTATACTTGTATTTATTACGCACTTTTATAGACGAGGTGTGGCGAGGAAGTTGATAAATGCAAACGCAAAAAGGAATAACTCTTCAAACGACTTTACATCATTTACGTTCGGTTTCTTTTATTTTTAATTTGATTGTTATAAGTATTGCATTTGCTGATGTAGCGATTACTTAAAATCCCCTCGCAGTAATGTTGATGGCGATGAAATTGCTTGATGGCCATAAAAATACGATTTCGTAACCGAACGGCGAATCGTAAAGTGTCCATAATCTCCGTTGATCAGAACGCAATCGATTATTATCATAAACGATGGTTTGGTTCTGTGAGAAACATCGTAACTGATGTGCGCGTGACCGCCTGGCCCACGGTGGGCCACGGCCCTGGGTCACTCGGAGGTCACTCGCGTGACCCACGCACATGTGTCAAATGTGGAGTTCCGCAGGGCAGCGTACTGGGTCCTTTACTCTTCATAACATATATAAATGACTTGCCACAGACTACAAAACACCCAATGGTGCTATTTGCAGATGACAGCACAGTTATTTTTGTTGGAGACAAAAATATACCCCCAGAACCAGAAATCAATATGACTTTACATGATATAATACAATGGTTGACTTGCAATAATCTGGCAATTAACTTAGAAAAGACAAATATTATGACATTTTACAAATATAAAAAATTGACATCCAAAATTAGCTATAATGGAAATGACATTGAAAATATATCGGACACAAAGTTTTTAGGCTTATATGTGGATTGTGATCTAAACTGGAAGAGACATGCAAAGGAGTTATGTTCGAAGCTAAGTCGTTTCTCGTACGCTTTATTTATGCTCGCTAAAGTAGTAGATAAACAATTTGTACTCACAGCGTATCATGCGTATGTAACGTCGGCCCTACGATACGGCATTATATTTTGGGGTAACTGTTCAGAGCGTCTCACCATTTTTAGGGCTCAAAAGAAGTGTATTCGGTCAGTGTGCCACTTGAAGCCAAGAGATTCCTGCAAAGCTTATTTCCCAAAACTCAATGTGTTGCCTTTTCCTTGCTTGTACATATTTGAGACCGCCTTGTTCGTTAAAAACAATATTCATATGTTTAGGTTGCAATCAAGTACTCGCCATAGAAATAGAATCCGTGTACCTCAGCGTAGAACTGCTTTGTATTCTAAGAGTGTACTGGGCATGGGGCCATCCATTTATAATCATTTACCAAAGACAATTGTAAACTCGGAAATTTTTGCAATATTTAAAAGGAAATTATTTGAAGTTTTAATTGGAAAATGCTATTATGATTTAAAATCCTTTTTTGAAGATGATATAAGTAACTTATGATATCTGTTATTATGTATATAAATGCTGGCAAATAATTTGAACAATATGAATGTGTATATAGTTACGTGTATTAAATTACGTTTATTATGATTTAAATGTTAGTTTTAAGTTTCATTATTGCATGTTCTGAAGAGCAAAACTGTTGTGACTAGTATAGAAGATATTGTAACACCATTAGATATACTGTACAGTTTGCAATAAATATATTACTTTACTTTACTTTTACTTTACTTTACATGCCCAATGTACCGATGATTAATGACCAATAATACGTATTATTTAAATGAACATATTCTTTTGTAAACGTATCCTAATTAAAATCGAATTATTGTTTTAAATAATTAATTGCGTAAATGCGTAGTAATAGAATATGTATATGTAATAGTTTTACAAGTATTGAACTGAACCAGCATATATAATTCGTGGTCATTCGCATGCGAATCGTAAACACAAAATCAGCATTTTCCACGCAGCGCAATGAGCTCTTTTGTATGAGGCGTTTACTCGCGACTAATGTTTCGGAATTTATAATCCCTATTTAAGCAGGCAAGACATACCTTCATTTGTTTTTGTGTGAAAAATTATGCTATAATTTAATTTAATAAAATAAAATGAGATCTATGTTACAAGACAATAAAGAAAATCGAAAATGCTGTAAATTCAAATAATAACATGAACATATTGAAGTAGGAGTACTCACGGTGCTGGCGGGGTGCGCGGGGTGCCCGGGGTGCCCGGGGTGTCCGGGGTGACCTGGGTGTGCGGAGTGTCCGGGGTGCGCGGGCAGCAGCACGAGCGGCGCAGGCCGGGCGCGCTGCTTGCGCACGCCGCGCCGCTCGCCGCGCTCGATGCGCTCAATCCGCTCAACTCGCTCGCCTCGCTCGGTGCGCTCGCCTCGCTCGGGCCGCTCTCTGGCGCCGCCTGCTCGCGCTCCCTCTGTGCTGTGGTGGTGGCCCAGCCATCGCGTCACCAGCTTCTCTTTGCTATTCGCGCTGTCAAACTCGCCTGCTTCTTCCTATACAACAAATAGATCAAAGTCAGTATACATACTACATAGTTGAACATAATACTTATTGTATATGCAATCACATATGAGAAAAATAAGGCAACAAAAAACATGTTGTTTGTACTACTTATAACATTCTGTTACATTCTGATAGATTCTGGTCGTGACTTCCTATTTCTAACCCTATAACAATACACCGTTCTGTTACCTTCTTCTTCTTGCCGTGGTCGGGCTGCAGCTTGGTCTCCAGCTGCCGCGCCAGGTCGAGGCGGCGCTCGTCCCCCGCCTCGTCCACGTGGATCACGTAGGGCGCCACCGCCTTGAACGCGGGGTCGAACTGTGGACCATACATCGACTGCAAACACCATAAACACACGGGTTTTCTACGGCACGCACGCAACTATACATACCTACTGTGGCATTTTTATTACTGACATAAATTAGATAAAACAAGATCAAGAAACGTTATAATGAACTATTTACAATCTACTTGTCCCTACTTTTTAAAAATCACATTACATAAAAATATTTTTAGCGTAATTTTTTGCTTATGAGGCACGAGTCCAAATGTGTAAGTCACATAATAAGAAATTATATGTTAACCCTCTTCGAGGCGTGTTGCAAGGTACCAGATTGGGACTGACCTGGTTGTGGTCGAAGGCTGGCTTCCTCCTCCAGCAGGGGCAGACGCGCTTGGACAGGTGGTAGACAGAGACAGCCGCCACGGCGCAGTGCAGCACCGCCACCACCAGCACCAGGATGTTGCACAGCACCGGCGTCCACGCAGCTTGCTCCTCCTGGAGAGGTGGCACCTCGTTACGTACATTGAATATTCTATTGCAGGGAGGAGTCACTCAGCATTGGGACGGCCACTAACGCTAGCGAAACTTTTAAAACATGTAAGACGTAGATATATACCTCTACATGTGTTTACATGTCATCAGCCTACTAATTATATTCTCATTAGCTTGAAAATACATCCACTTAAAGTACAGTGTCTCTAACTGCATAACTCATTACCAATGGTCAATGCTTCGCGAAAAAGGGAAAAGAATTCGGTCACATTTGAATGTCCAAAAATAGCCGTTCACATGGAGACAGTATACAATTATACATAGTGAAGCGTATACAAAAGGCTTTCATCTGTCATCTCACACTGACCTACTTGTGTGATGTGACTGTCACCGGGGGCAACGACCTCCACCTGCTACAATACCTACACCTACAGTAATGATTCTGATTAGCGCCGGTTTATTTGCATTATGCAATTTGATCCACTAGCTACAGTTTGATACAATAGATGTTGAGTTAGCGATATTGCTGTCGTTAGCATTGGTGTTAAGAAAGAAAATAAATGTTCAATATTAAATGATAAAAAATGGTTCCGTATCAATCGCACAGCTTTTATACGTAGAGGTCGTTTTGCTACTAATACAGTCTATGAAACATACAACAAACAATATCATGAAACTGCCTTGAATGAATATGTTTTCCAACACAAAAAATCGCGACAAACCTCGCGTGAGGACAAGTATTATGTATTCTATACACATTGAATACGTGCAAAAATATCAATTACCGGTTACAAGTAGCACCGACACTTGTTTCAGGTTACCTTCAGCTGGGGCGATGAAGCGTGGCGCATTACGGATGATTTCAGTCGGCGGGTTCAAGCAGCTAGCGGCTTGCCAAACTGACACACTCTTGCATACATCCGCCCGCTCTGAAGGCTTCTTTTTGGGTAACTTTGTAAAGATTTCTCATTGCAGTTTTAAGGATTTGAAGCTAGATTGCATTTAAAGAGTAGTTAGGGACTAACCTGTCTCATTCGGTTCCTAAGTACCTAGTTTTATTTTTAGTACTTTTGAGACAAATTCCCGCGTATATGAATGGAATCTAGGAAGATATACATTTAGGCTAAACGATTATCTTTATACTGACTTGGTTATCTATACTAATATTATAAAGCTGAAGAGTTTGTTTGTTTGTTTGTTTGTTTGAACGCGCTAATCTCAGGAACTACTGGTGCGAATTGAAAAAATATTTTTGTTTTGAATAGAACATTTATCGAGGAAGGCTTTAGGCTATTATATAATAACATCACGCTGCAACTAATAGGAGCGAAGAAATAATGGAAAATGTGGAAAAAACGGGGAAAATTATTCATCTTAGAGGGCTTACGTTGCGTGAGCTGCCAAAATGGTTTGCAAAAATAAATACGATACCCAAAATAACTATTCCACGCGGACGAAGTCGCGCGCACAGCTAGTGTTTTTATAATTTCTCCTTTCTGTGTATTCATGAAGCAAACCATGTCAAAGAAAAACATCAAATCCTAAATCGAATACAATCTGTCTATCTTTAAAAAAACATGAAGAAAGTAGGTTCTTACGGTCCCTATTATATTACGCATTTCTATAAAAAGTTGTTAAGTCACAGTTACGATACTATTCGTACAATTGTGGCTATAACTGTTCACAAATGCCTTTTAAAGAGCCAAGTATATAATTCAACCATGATGACTGTATGTTTATTTTTTTTACATTCTTCTGTATGGTAGTACAAGTATGATGTTTTTAACGTCGAACAAAGCTATTGCTAAAGCAAGAAAATAAAGTTTTTGAGAATGAAAGGTACGTATTTCAATGGTATATTGAGATCCATTCAAAACATGGACGCAAATCCAGGTGGCAGGATGCTCTTTATATAGCAATTGACAGAGATATAACAGAAATGTAGATTATTGAACGATAATGCTTTTGATAACTTTGGAACTTTCATTTAGAATGGATTTTTGCATATTATTGCTTTTGAATAGCACTTTATAATAGTGATATATGTACCTATGTAGCTGCACTAGATATGCATATATAATTTCCAAAGTATCTTGTCTGGAAACTACCAATATCACCCATCAGTGATGAATGTTAAATGACTACTCAGTGTACAAGTGGCTGATGAGGTCGGTGGTATGTCGGTGCCCCCAGCGCGTCTTATTACGTTGATTGCAAGCAGCATCTCCGCACCTCTCTGCTGCTCCGGTCAAGGCTCGACACTTCTCACATTATGAACTACTATATAATATTCTATGTGATGATTACACTTGTAATATGAAGTATTACATCAGTGACTTACCAAAAATAATGGTAGTATTATTTCAGAGCCAAATAAATTGTTACACCTTTAATTTTTTAAGCTGATATGGTATCCTATTTTTTATGTTACCTTATCTTTTAATAGATTCTGTGATTTTAATAAAAAAAAAACAACACTTTGTTTTAGAACTATTCGTCTGAGTGAATATACATATATTTAACTAAACTGAAATTCCAACTTCAGTCTAAGCCCCCGATATACTCCGTTGACAGTTTCATTACAGTCTCCGTACTAGTGGTATCATTGGTGGCAGCTGTACCTACACTGCGTGTGTCCGGTGCAGTAACCAGAGAAGATTCGTGTACTTAATAATACCCGAATATACGTGAAGTCACGAATGCGAATGACCATTATATAGCCAGCACTTTAACGTAACGGGACCCATGGCAATATGTACAAAAAATACACATACTATGTCTTATAAAACATCGGACCATCGGTACAGCACGGACATCGGGTGCCCTCTTCATATTGAAGTTCGGAGGTCAGTTGCAAAACTTCTTGCGATCCCATGCTGCTTCTTTTAGATGCGGGTAACGTCCATTTCTTCGCGAAAATATACGTATTTTTAATTATCTCGTTCCTACTATTTATTTATTGACAATAATAAAATATAAAAACAAGGGAAGATAAATAAATTCTCGTTCCTACTTGTACTAGTATTACATCACGATTTATTCAAATTACTTTACCAGAAGCTGTGTTTCCTGCGAACTACAATCCAGGGGTTTTCAAATCTAGAGTTAATAGGTATCTTCTAGGTAAACGTGTTACACCCTAGGCTGCAGCAATGCTTAACATCAGGCAGGCTGTAGTCAAACGTAAACCTATCAAACGTAAAAAAAAAAAAAAAATATATAAAATAATATTCAAATACAAAGAACAATCAAGCTCCAGTCGCTAAACACAAACATTGAGTATTCCATTAAGTATATACATCTTTTATTTAAAATAACAAGACATTGAATAGTGCCTAAAACGTTTTTAATAACAACAACAAGTTCGTTCTAAATACCGCGAGATTCACACACCGCGTGCTTCAATGTTACAATAATTGAGACTAATTGATATATTGTTGCAACAAATATGTGGTTATTTGTATGAGGTCATACAAAATGGATGAGAGCCGATGCAGCCTCGACAATAATAGGATACGCCACTCACACGGGATGGGGGACCTGTTCTTAATGCAGATCTGTGGTTTTGACAATATTAGGTAATTTGCATTACTTTTGAAGTTCTAAACTTATTGCACTATGTATTGTAAATAGATAGATAAAAAAAATATCCAAGTTTTATCATTATAAGCAATAATAATAATCAAATAATCACCGTAGAAAATAAACGAACATGTAATTTGAAAGATGAGAAGAAAGAAAGAAAGAAAACTATGCACTAAAAATAAAAATATAAGTGAACAATTTTAATTTTAATAGTTTATTATTCATTTTGTTTAATCATTTCATCAATTAAATTATTGTTGACATGTAGAATTGCATGAATTTGGCTCAGGGTTATGCGGTTAAGAGATAAACCATGTTGATCAGTTTATATTTAACATACAGCCTTCAAGAACCTTCATTACAGTGATTATGCAATGTGCTTGCTATTTGAATCACTGAATACCAACAAACAATATACCTGGGTGTAGTTAGACTGCTATACAAAGCTTACATCTACTTATGAACTGCACATTCCAAAAACTCATTATTTATATTGGTCGCATTTCCACATTGTATTTTGATTTTATTTGTTTGAATTAGAAATGTTACGTGCATATTCCTATTGTACGTAACTTCAATACATATTGACAAATAAAATGGATAATTTAGAAACAAGAATAAAATCTATAAAGAGGTGTCTACGCGGGATACACTCCAGCTTGCAATCACGTTCAGATGCCTGAAAGAGGCACATCCTTACTGCGCAATAAAGTGGTAAGCGAGTGTTACACGCGGCAGAGTATTGTCCTGCCGAGGCGTCCGCGGCTAATTGCAGCGCCCTAGGCTCTGCAAGCAAGGGGCGAGTAGTCGACCGGGACTATAGCAAATATTAGCACTAATACGGCGCCAGGATTCATCTAATACTTTTACTGCCTCCACAAACCTTGTTTTAAGAGAAATAATGTTGGTTTCGAGCATTGTTTTTTGGATAGCTGAATACGTTCGGACTGTGCTTAATCTAAGATCCGGTCAGCTCAGGAGTAAGCTGTGTTGGTGTTGGTAAGCACTGACCTGGAAGCTAGCGTGCTCCCCCGGCTGCTGGCGCTGCGAGTCCCGCTGCAGCCCCGTGCCAGCCAGCACGGCGGCACTGTTCCCGCACGCCAGACACAGCAGAGACAGCGCCAGGAATGCTGTCAGCAGTGGACTCCTGGACACACGAACATACAGAAATATTAGTTTACATTGTCTTATATCTATACTTAGCCAAAAATTGTATGCTCCCATGGGCCAACAGGCCGAGTACTACCAACACCTACTTAATTAAAATAGCAGTAAAATTTCTCCCAATCAGCTCCTACTTAATTACCTTATCAACGGCACATACAATTAGAGCCGATACAAGGCATAATATCAGACATATTGCCTTCATCGATCGTCCATCGCTCTGTAACCAGATACGATCTATTAAATTCTATTCGTCGCCACTTTCTCTAATCGGAGCTCATTCTACCTGTAATTATTTATACCAAGTGCAGGATCCTTAAAGAGGTGGCTAATACGATACTTCTGACTGATAAATGGTGGGCCGTAACATGTGCTTGCAGCTCTATGCGCTACCCCGTAATAATTATGACTACTATTGTCCAATCTAATCGGTTATTACAGACACGTCGAGTAAATTATCAGACAAGGTTTAGGCAAATAGACAAATAATTATTCTAAGAAACTGAAAAAATAAGTCAAATGAAGCCACTTCATTTAATAGAAGAATATAAAGGATATTATCACTCTTCAACCGTCAGTATCTGATACTATCTCTTCCACACATCACAGAAGACGCGCGTCGCTAACTTCCGCAGATATCTGAATGACGACAGCGAGCGTCTTGTGCAGTGGCATCTAATTGCAGACAGTGTGGTGCGATAATCGACCTCAATATCACCGCAATATGACACACATTACCGTGCAGGTGACGCAACCAGCATCACTGCCACAGACTCATCAGCAGTTCCCCTAGAAATGGCGGAGAAAGCCCGCGGACCACTTCGCTAGTTTTCACATTATTTTTATTGAAATGTCAAGAAGGTATATTTAGTTATAGTTGTAAGTATAGTTGGCAGGTTGTCGGCCTCCAGGCGGGGTCACTTACACTATTGTCTTCAATTTGTTTGTAAATATCACCATTGAAGCCTGCTGGGAAATAATGACTCACGTTTTTGAAGTAAGTTCAGTGTTCATTAGATTTTATGTTCGCTATGAAGGTGCAACGGTACAATCTAATTCAATTTTATTGTGATTGTTCTGGATTACTGATGCATATATTACTAGGAATCGTTTGTTTCAATTTTTATTATTTCTTTACTTCCTGCTTTTAGAAATATTAATTTAAAATATATGTATATATATATTAAACTCTTTGCAATGTTTTGTATAAAGTTTATCTAACTGGACTATTAGTGGAAATAAAACTATAATGATGTATTGCATGGAACAATCGGTAAATGATTAGCTAAAATATAATGATGCCCTGAGCCGGCACAACACGCCACAAATGTAAGTCATGTTCAGTAATTAGAGCCCCAGGGGCGGTACTAGGAAATATGCAACACTGCGGAAATCTAGCTCAAATTATATGTTGTAGGTATACTTATGTAATTAATCAAGAGATTAGAGCTGTTAATCAAGTGTACGAAAATATGCATAAAATTAATGCCAAGGTTGGTTAGCTAGACAGACAACAATAACAAACACGAAAACATTTTTAGGTGTTTTAAATACAATATAAATCCTATCAGGCTAGAGAATTACTATTTTTTCAAGTAGGTTATCATGAATGTTTAAATAATCCTTGATAATATAAATCAAACTAACACACACATACACTTACACGCAAACATGAGTGAAGTAAAAATATAAAGATAAATTAGGATGAAGATTCATTAGGAGTCCTGCGTTGTAACATGTATTTAGAATTTCATTCAATAATGATGATGATGAATGATGTTTCATAACTGGTAATATTTGCCCTAGCGCCGCGCCTGCAGTGTGGCTGCATGCGTGTGACAATGCGCCGCTGCAGTACCGTATGCTTCCTCGCGAGCAGCCGCCCGAGACGCACTTACTTGCAGCTACTGAGTGCACACTACGGGGAAATCTTTACATGTATGTACTCGTAAAGAGTTATGTACCTATAAAATAACAAATCGTTTATTAGAACATGAGCATGGGCAACCTAGTTGAATATAATATTTCAATTTGTACCTCAAAGCATGTCAATTATGGTCTTCTTACACTATTCGTAAAAGTAAGTTTTTTGTATGAGAGTGGCTCAATCTCACTTGTCAAAATTGGTCATTTATAAGATTTTACGACAGCATTAATTAAGTGAATAGCGATCACGTCCACAAAAAGTTTCAAAATTTAGGTAACGCGTAGAAGGAACTACTAAAATTCGTAGATCCTCTACGACACTATATCCATCTAACGTAGACACTAACCATAAAGCTGTTGTTTATTCGTGGTTTGAATGATGCGATTCCTACAGTGATGTAGACACATATTATTTCTAAAACCCAAGGAAGTACCTAATCAAGCGTTGTCTGTTATCAAATTGAATCATCAAATTAAGACGACTCGAGTAGAAACCCGACTCTGTTTATTCCTACCAAATTTTAAAACTTTTTAATGGAATACTTCCAGAAACTTTATGAAGTCCAACAGATGTGTCATGCAAATGATTGCATTGATTGATTGTAATAGATGAGCTAGTTCCCCAGTGAGTGCGCGCGGGTGGTGTGCTTTTATGCGCGGGCGCACTCACTGCACCGGAAGCGGACATTGCCTTCGCAGCCCATGCCGTCACATAGCCCTACTGTAGTGATGATTACAATACCTACTTACTATTGTAAATAATTAACACCAGATAAAGTTCAGACTATGTTTCGTTTGTTCTGAACTTCGGGTTGTTGACCGGAAAACATAGAGCATCAAACTTTTTTCTATCTCTTTATTGGCTCAACGTTTATAACAAAAAATACGACTGTACAACAATAGCAATCAATTTCAAAATGTTGTGTTAACATATGTCGTAAGTATACTTTTCCTGCACTGACCTAATTTTTAATCGGTATTGTAACATGGCTTTCCCAACAGTTCTTCTTTGTATCACACCGTCCCTCCTGCCACGTCCCACAATGTCACGCTCACGGCGTGCCACGTGACCTTGACAGCGCTCGTAATGTCATAATAGTACGTAAATCCGTAATCAAGTTACCGGCGCGTGCGCAACATACCTACACCTATCTACTACAGAGATATGCATGCAAGTGCACACACTGATTACGTTGTAGTTTGGAGGCACGTTTGGGAACTAGTTTTATAAGAAATGTAATAATTACATAGGAAAAACATATTTCAATTCGGAGAAAACAATAGGTATGTTTTGAGTAATGTATATGTATTTTTGTAATTACATTTTGGCTAATAAATGAATTGAATTGAATATGTACCTAAGTTCAAATACTTCGCACATACGTCTCATTTGCTGTTTTGTTCCCCAGAGTTGTACAAATTGTATGCCGACCCCAGAGAGTACGAGGGCGTTGAACTGAGCGCATTGGGTGTTAGTTACGCGATTACTTCATCAGTTATGAATCAATACAACATAGTAGGTAGGTTTCATGTAAGTAGTTGAAATCGCAGAGTGATCAAACAGGCGTATACTCCGAGCACCCTGGCCGGTTAGGTAACGGAGGCTGCGAGCGCAGAGGCGCAGGCGCGGAGAAAGCACGCCGCTACTTTCATCTACGTTATTTATCACACAAATATTGTAAACTATTATTTGGGACAAAAAGACTCATATAAGTCATAAAACAATATTATTTTTAACGCAAGCTAAAGTGAATTAAATGAATAGGAAAATTAAGCAATTTAGCCAAACTAGCACATTCCATTCAGATATACTAGACCTTTTTATATTACGGGATAAACGTAATTAAAATATTGCAAATAGATCAACAAATTGCGAGACAACTGTATATGTAAGTACGTACATACAGATGAGAACAACAAATGCGGATATCGATAAACCGCTACCTCTTCTTTAATGTTGTTGCTATAAAATTAGTTGTAGGTAATGCATATTCGCATAAATTAATTTGAATGAATCTGCAAGTGGGCTGGTTATCTCTCGCTCGCTCGCTGTTTCGCAGGCTGTCACGGGGCTTGTTTATTTGTTTGATTTGCGCACTCCCGCCACAGACTCCCGCCCAGCATGGCCAGTGCTACCTGCTGCTGCTCCGTTACATAACCTGCTGCTTCATTGGATGAATGGAGAGAGGCGTTAAGCCATCGAAGCGGCTTATTGAATTTAATAGCTTAGATACTTATAGATATATTGCTATTATATCTATAAAATAATATGGATAGGTTCAAGTCTGCTGTAAGTCCACTAACGAACTCTGTAAAGAACTCCAAATCTATTTGTCGAAAATACAAGCGTTTGAAAAAAAAATGTTTATTATACTTGCTTACTTTAGTAGTTTAGTTAAATATTGAATTATCCTTGGGTCTAAGTACATAAATTAATTATTTCGTGGTATTGGAGAGATCTAACGTACTGTTACTTCTTACTGTATGTTTTTATGTAAAACACGAGTAGACTGATGTGGTGTTCATTTATGTGTTGTTTGTGCTATATGAATATTCCGGTAAACGCGGCCGGCGGTCAGAGCCGGTCGGAGCTGGTCGGTCGGTTGGTCGGTCGGTCGGATGCTTTGCATTTGACATCATTGCGTCACGTACTTTCTCTCATTCGCGATGTTTGAGACTATTAGCTCCTATCCTAGACTTTATTGACCGTCGATAGAGGACAGTATGGTTGCTAGGTGGTATATGTTTTTACAACCTGGGGCGTGTGTAAG
Source organism: Macaria notata (assembly GCA_927399415.1). Classification (NCBI taxonomy): domain Eukaryota; kingdom Metazoa; phylum Arthropoda; class Insecta; order Lepidoptera; family Geometridae; genus Macaria; species Macaria notata. The sequence goes on along the minus strand of OV656725.1, from coordinate 6,223,882 downwards.
GCCCACTTGCACTACTGCTATTAAATACATACAGAGGTAATATATGTATGTATATCGCTTATGTCGTTAAATGTGTTCTTAATATTCAGCATCGTTGTGCAAGGAGACATAATTCTTATTAGGTATATAAGTTGCCAGTTCTATGTCCGATATTATGGTACATGAGATATCTCGCCCCGGAAGAAATCTTAGGAAGCTGAGCGGTTTTTTTTATTTTAAGGTCTGTGGTATAAAAAATTGTGCTTAGTAGTAAAAATGTATGTAATGAGGTATCTAGAATTAATGTATATGACATTGCTTAACTTACATTACATACATATATTTTTTAAATGTTTTATTACATTAGCTTACATTGAAATTTTAATTTGAATAGCCAGGTTAGATTTTACCTACTTTACTATATACCTACAGAATGTAGTGTAGGTATATAATTGGACCTGGTTAATTTATTCTACAATTTCTTTGTTCCTCGTAGCCAAATAGAAAAAATGATAACATACCAAAACAGCACCTTCACCCTGCGATATCACCATGGTAAAGTGCGTACATAAAAACTCCTTTTTAAATATTTGCTGGATTAGGTATAAATAAAGCCACAAACACTCAAATAAGCACTTCTCCCTCATCCATGTTAGTATTGCAGCAGCACTGACCCCGAGGCGCCGTGCAGGCCGTAGCAGTCGTTGATGCCGGCGAGCACGCCCACGACGCCGGCCACTACGGCCACGCAGCCCGCCCACAGGCCGGCGCCCGCGCGCGCGAGGGCGGCGCCCTTCAGCACAGCCAGCGCGCCCGCGGCCAGCAGCGCGGCGCCCAGCACCACCTGCGCCAGCCCCAGCAGCACGAGCGCGCGGCGACGGTGCGCGCGCGCGCTGCCCGCCGCCGCGCTGCGCGAGCCGGCGCCGGCGCTGGGTGCGCGCGTCTCCTCCACGCGGGGCTGCTGCGCGGCCAGCAGGCGCTGCGTGGACTGCTCCGACTTGAGGCTGGACACGGTGGCGGTGGGCGCGCCCGCGTACTTGAGCTCCTCCGACATGGCTGTGAGAGCCGCGCGAGCGTGTCACTGCGCCCGCATGCGCACAGACACTGCGCGCGCCGCCGGGGAAAGTGCCGCGCCATCTCCACTGCCTACCAGTCTCTACCAGCTCGCAGTGTGGCGCTCATTGCGGACTAATATCCACTCGGGACAACATCTTCTTTTGTAATGTTTTATTAACCATTCCAACGAATATGCAACATTTCTTTTTTCAATTTTCTTATTTATTAAGTTGTATTTTATTGTGTTATTAAAATGTAGATTGTTTTTCCTGTGTACTAATGTATGTATGTGTTACTTCACCCCTGCGCCTGCGGGTGTCAGTGCTGTGGGGTGCATAGATACAAGGACAAAGGTCATTCTTTAATCTCCGGCAGGCTTGCTGATAGGTATCATGCTCAAATCGCTATTACATTACTAGTGGACGCCCGCGGCTTGGCTCGCATTATTTTGGAACAAAATGTAGCCTATAGATAGCCCGCACGCCTAAGATCTCATATTTATTTATTTATTTATAACGGTACACATAACAGAATGAGTTCATATATTAGCATGTTCATGTTTGTTAGACAGAGAATACAGTACCAGTTAGGTACTGTATTCTCTGTCTAACACAGGTTTTTGAAAATAATAATCAAATTCAAATTCATATTACCTATATACCACATACCAAAAATCATGATGATCCTGTCAGCCGTTTTTTGCGTGATGAGCGTTAAAATAAACAGACAAACAGAGACACAGATAAATAGACAAAAAATATAAAAACTGCTGATAGGTATGTACATATGTGTTTTGTTATCGATTCAAATCACACCCAAACATATTTTTTTCTGATATCTTCTATGTTCAGATTTCTTACCCTCTTCTTTGTTATATGTATCGATAAGTTACTGAAACATCTTTATGTAAATATTTAAACATATTTTTATTCTTAAAAATATATTAGCATTAGCAGTTTACACTCACACTTTGCACCAAGATCATTCATATTTTTTTATGATATTTAGTCGTATGTATCGTACCTAACACTTTATATCATTAACTAGCTGGTGCCCGCGACTTCGTCCGCGTGGAATAGTTATTACCATAAAAACGGTTCTAGTGCGTAAACTTAAGAGATAGACATATATTGTTGAAGACATTTTGTTAGATTATTTTAAGAAAAATAATTCTTTCATACATATTTTTGTGATATCTTGAACCGTTTTCGCAGCGCACGCAACGGAAGCCCTCTAAGATGAATAATTTTCCCCGATTTTTCCACGTTTTCCATTATTTCTTCGCTTCTTTTAGTTGCAGCGTGATGTTATATAGCCTAAGGCCTTCCTCGATAAATGGTCTATTAAACACAAAAATAATGTTCAATTTGCACCAGTAGTTCCTGAGATTAGCGCATTCAAACAAACAAACAAACTCTTCAGCTTTATAATATGAGTATAGATATTAGTATAGATAAGCTATTTATTTAGAACTTATATATATTACTCGTAAGCTCGTTACTAGATTCTTCCCACGTATCGTATTACATAATGTATATAAGTATAATAGTTACGTGGGTGTTATGTGAGCCCCTTTCATGGGGTGAAACTAAACCCATTACAAGTACTACCTATTTGCATAATTAATGAGGGATTGACATGCATTCTAATGTTTGCATTCAATTTGCATGACCGCTGGTGACATAAGTGTACTTACTTAGTTACGTATTTGACAGAATGGATAATGGAGCCCCCGATCATCTTAACAGACCAAAAAGTTTTCTGTTAATAGGCACCTAATACCTACTGTACAATCTTAACCCTTAGTCGTAATAGTGCATAAAATGTCAGTTGCAGTACCTACGGGATCACATTCCCTACGCAAAAAGTACGAAATGTGTGTTAATAAAAATATAACATGTTCTCATCAATTATATATATTTTTTTCTCTATAGCGTAGTAATATCAACATAAACAAAACCTAACCTAATTCACAGCCTAAGTAGGTAACGAGTGGAAAAGCGCGTAGCTTTCCTGGTGGCGCACGGCGCGGCGGCGTGGTGGCGGCCATTATTCCGGTCCATAAGCCGCCGTAATGAAGTGCGCGGCTTTCTCGGCCAGCATCACCACGGGCGCGTTGGTGTTCCCTCGCGGTACGGCGGGCAGCGCGCTCGCGTCCGCCACGCGCAGGCGCCGCACGCCACGCACGCGCAGGCGCGCGTCCAGCACCGGCCCCATGGCCGCCGTGCCGCCCGCGTGCCACGCCGACGTGGCCAGCGCGCGTGCTCTGCATTTCACAGCTTCCGCCCCCACTGCACCCTCGCATGCAGACACCTTCAGCTCCAGCACGCGCGCCCTTTTCTGCTTGAAGTAACTGGTCTCCGCCAGCGAGTGCACCACATCCACCGCCTCCGGGAAACCTTCTAGATCCTCGGGGTTGTTGAAGGTGCCCGAGTATATCAACGGGACTCGAAAGGGGTCGGCGGAGCTGAGGCGCACCTTCCCGCGAGACTTGGGCTTGAGGAGAACTACTGCGACAGATATCAGTTCGTGGTGCTGGTTCTCTGCGGCGAGCTGCTCGCAGATGTCAGACGTGAAGCCGATGACTCGCATGCAGCCCTCGTAGAAGCTGCTGTTAGCAGGCGTGCAGGTGGGGTAGAAGGCGAAGTCCGGCGTGGCCGGGTCGGAGCCCCGCAGCGCCAGCAGCGCGCCCATGCTGTCCGCGCGGGCGAGTGCGCCGCTCCCGTCGTACAGGTACTGCACCATGTCCATGTACACGCTGGCGGCCGCAGACTCGCACGTGCCGCTGTCGGCGGCGAGGTAGGTGAGGTACATGACGTGGTCGTGCAGGTTGTCCCCCACGGGCAAGTCTGCCACCAGCTGCACGCCCAGCTCCTGCAGGTGCTCCCGCGGCCCGACGCCGGACAGCATGAGCAGCTTGGCCGTGTTGAAGGTGCCGGCGGACACTATCACCTCTTTGTCTGCGTAGAAATTGAACTCATCTTCATCTAAAACAACTCTGACACCGATCGCCGTGTCATTCTCTATTAAAATTTTGGAGACAAAGGCGTTCCTCAGTACTACCAGATTGTCTGTTTTTACTTTATTCAAGAGCGCGGTGACAGAGCTGGCCCGCCGCCCGTCGCTGACAGTATGGGAGAAGCGTCCGGCGCCGATCTTATGTGGGTACGTCATGTCGTCGACGATGTTGAATCCTATTTCTTGGAACGCCTCCAGGAACCGCTCGATGTCGTGGAATGTATCCTTGTAGCCGCTCACTTCGATCTCTCCGCTGCGGCCGTGGTAGCGCATGAGGTCGGGGTCGCGCACGATGTTCTGGTCCGTCATGTGCTCGGTCAGCATGAAGTACGGCAGCACGCTGTCCCAGCTCCAGGCGGGCCCGAGAGAGGCGGCCCACTCCGCGTAGTCAGCGGGGAAGCCTCGCGCGTACACCATACTGTTGAGGGAGCCGGAGCCACCCAGCATCTTCCCGCGCGGTTGCAGCTGCCGCCCGCCCCGCAGCCCTAGTCCTGTGTACCCGTCCCACTCCGTCGTGAAGTTCCAATCGAACGGACTGCCTTGTAGAGTTGACTTGAAGCCTGGTATCTGGAAGGAGATAAGGAAGTCATATTATTTTAACTACGAAAACTTAAAACCAGAGTATGAATCCACAAATATTAGATACGGTGTACGTACGAGTGCCTCCTGCGGCGGGTCGGGCCCGGCCTCCAGCAGCAGCACCCCCCGCCCCACCTCGGCGAGCCGCGCCGCCACGGTGGCACCCGCCGACCCGCCGCCCACCACCACGAACTCAAACCTCGATCCGTCTGTGAACAATAAATACATCTCATCTTTATATTTTATAAGAAAATTATATCAGAGTGTCATGATCTGGCCATTTACTACGATGGGCTTGCCCAAAGCAACTTCTCCAATGAATCAATTATGCGGGGCAGTGTCGACCCTCAGTAATGAGCAATAGGAAAGAAAGAAATAGGTATCTCTATTGAGACTCACAAACTTACTAAACTTACACATAAAGATTGTGATGCCGTAACTCAGCCTAATGTTGATGGCACAGGGCAACCAGCACCCTCAGTAGGACTCGAGAAGGGGACCGTCGACCTGCCATCTTCATTAGTTCAAGCGACCTTCATATGTGAATCGTAATACAGTAGTGCTTACTGGCAACATGTCTCCTTGGCGGCCAGGGCTCGTGCAGGCCGCACTGCGAGGCTGCGAAGAAGTGCAGCGCCGCCGACAGCGTGGCCGCCGCCGCCCCGCCCGCGCCGCAGCACACCATCGCTGCAACACCACAACACTATACAACACCACACATCACTTACAAATATAGGTACCTACTCATTTCAATTTACATTACTTTAGTTACTGGTAATTACTCGATAATAAAAATGAGGTACACAGTATCATCACTTAAATTGAATTTTTGCAACAAACATCAATTTTACATATGTATCCTTATTTACTGAAAGAAAACCGCGTGTTAATCGAGTAAGCATTTATCGTATTCCTATCAGACTCAATAAATAAATAACTAATTGGCAGCAAGCGATCCACACGCGAACACCAACATGCAAACTTACGGAATACTGCCGAAGATTGGACAAAATATCAGAAAACAGCTGTTGTTCTGGATTCACCTGTTTCTTTTATTTAGGGAAGGCAAAAAATATTAAGTATTAATTAACTAAAAAAATATTACTAATTAAAAATATTAAGTATTATTAACTGTAATAACTGGAGCAGATATGTTTAGTATCCGAGTTCCTCTGTAACACTGCCTGGATCCACAGCTCGTCTCCGCTACCAGCGTTTTAAAGTTGATATCAGATAGAATGTAGAGATTTTGATAAGATTCGCTGGCAGTTTTGTATTTATATGAAACAATAACAGCCGGGTGTCATCGCACTCACCCAGTTTTAGCGATACGGCGGCAGGTTGTCGACCCCCTATCGACCTTGAATGATAAGCCACGCGAATCCAGTGGAAGTTGCGCGCATCGCGCTAATTTACCGATATCTATTGTAATAAATATTCATCTTATCTAGGGACTCGCAAGGAGCTCGTGAGTCAATAAATACTCTCTCTTAACTAATAATACAGAGTTACTGATAACAAACAAAACTTTTTTGGCCGGCTTTAGTATCTACAAATTGTACCAACAAATATTTTAATATTTTAAGCAATTCAGAATATTCTATTTATAGCTTTTTACTCCTCTAAATAATAACATTATCTTTTACATATAATTAAATTGGTTTAAATTTCTGTACTACTTTTGGAAAAAAGGTGAAAAATATTTAAACAACAATTTTTCAAAAAATAAAACTATCGAGTAAAGTTTACGTAATCGTGTTTTGGTGTTTTTTGTTGTCTTAACACTGAATCAAAATTATATAAACTGAAAAAAAAATAGCTCTATCTTATATACTTCAATTTTATTTGATTTTTATGAAATGTCGATTTCACATACGCACCCCGCGTTAAGAAAACAATTTGCAATTCCATGTAAAATGTACTAAAACCGCAATGAAAACGTTTGCGTGTCATGCGCGCGTTAGCAACTTACCCGGTCGGGATGCACCGACCTCCTGCACTAAAGATGCTACACATTAAACGTACCTAATCACAGTAAATGTAGATTTAATATGTATGTTTAGTTATAACAATAAATAAAAAATAAATAAAAATCACAAAATTTATAACAAACTATTAAAAAAAATTGAAAACAACATGCTTGATACTATCTGTATTCCGTAATTGTATATGGATGTAATTCCGAAATAAATTACTTCGATTATTTACTATACTCTGTCCAGTAGCAGACTTTTGAAAGTAACTGGGAAAGAGGATTGTAGATTTAGTTCACCTTATGAACCTACTACATATGCCTACCAAGTAAAGTTACACATTATGTATCACAAACTATACCTATACTTACCTACTGATCAGTAGGATCCTATCCGTCCTGTAATCACAGAGGAGCAACACTCGGCCGCCTCAATATAAGACGTGTGCGTTAAGAAAGCAGATACTTTTCGAATAAACATTTTTGAGTCCACAATATAATACCCTCGCGGCGATAACTGGCAATTTGTTGACTGTTCGGAGTTTCCCTCCGGTTCAAATTCCGATCATTCGTCGTTTGATGATAATTAGCTACAACACAACAGCTGCTCGTAGACAACACTCTGTTTACGCAGACGTGATTAATTTAATTGACTCTCTATTTACACGGTGCAACCACACGGACGAAAAGAAACTGGTCAAGTGAATGTTGGTCTGTTTCTTTAATGGTCCTGTACAACTTTATGTACACATTATTATTACTTTTTTTCACGTGGCAAATAGGTCAGGGTTCAAAAATCCACTCGGCAAAATGGATTGATGTTTCTATTTCTAGAGTGCAATGAAGATATACCTACCTAGGTATCTATTGACTGAAGATAGGCACTTAAATAGATGTGCTAGAATATTTTGTGACGTGTCCCTAATGACTGTCTATGTTTGGACATTAATTGTAGTTTAATGAAGAGACATATTAGACTTCGACTGCACACTATTTTCGTAATAGCTTATATTGAAGAGGATAAATCTGTCCGCCGTCGCGTCGGGTGCGAGTGTACTCAGGAAGTGGGTAAATAAGGACATTATACATGTCTAGGAGTTTCTGGACACACCCACGCGTTCTCCAGAAGGTATCTAATGAGTTATGCTTGCTTCCTAATCTTCTCTATATTATATCTACAGTTATTCGTTTTATTTGTAAGTCTAAACATGCTCCATCTTACCGATAGGTAAAATGTTATCACTACAAGGAGTAAATCTAGTGGCGTCCCGCAGTGCTAAGTATGCGCGATAATTCGGGATAAAAAGTAGCCTATTTCATATAATATTCATAGTCATTTTCACCACTTATGGTGTTTTTTATCTAGGATTATATTTCTTTCTACATTTTATTCTCTTATAAGTACCTAGGTTTTTTTTGTCATAAGAGCTTTTTACTAGTATTTAAAAAAGTATTTGAAGGTCGAGTGTAGTAGAGGATGCTATCACTGCATTGTAAGTTCATTACATAACACAATGTTGCGAGCAAGTTGCACAACAGAAACCTTCGAGTGTTTTGTTATGTAAAACGCATACTTATCGGTATGAGATGTTTTTATCTTCCTACTTGATATAATATTGCTGTAAGAACGTGACAATGGATAAACACTACAAAATATTATATTACTCTATGCTACAAATGTACATAATATACTTGTAAACACTATGGAGCTATTTATATTATCGTATGGGAATGATGGGTTAAATTTACTCCCTCAAGTCAAAGAAAATAAGAGTCCACTAAAAATTAACAAATTTGTAAACAATTCATATATACTTTTTAACTTATCAAAGAGTACGTAGGTACCTACTTATTTAGAATTAACTACACATACACGAAGACCACATTTTCATATTTTCATCAACGCACAAACAGAGTAGGTACAATATTTGCAGGTAGGTAGAGAGATAATGGATTTTACTAAATAAAAAAATTGCTCATATTATGTACCTACCTATAAGCTTATAACTATAAAACATTGTCCGGTAGATATATGTATATCAAAGCACGAGCTCTCTTCGTTTGGTTCTCGGGCTATACCTACCCATCTTCGTCAGTCATTTTCTTCATCCGACATAATATCATGTCGCTGTGTCTTCGGTATATAATCGTACTGGATGATACATTTGTAGTACCTGCATCACACGTGGGTACATATGTATGTATATTGTATATTTATTTATGCTGTACACAATACAAAATTACATTTTAGAACTAATTCTAAAAAAAAGATTGAATTGTGTGACCCTGTTGCTTGTTGAAGTTTAGGGCATAGTACGTATAGATATACAATACGCCATATCGCGAATTAGAATGTTGAACACAAAGTTGTACATAGTCGATGTTGTAGTCGCAGGCAGTAGTGTCTAGTTAGCGGAGGCGGGGCGGGGCGGGGGGCGCGCGGAGTCGGCGGGGGCGGCGGGCGGCGGCACGGGGCACAGCCCGAAGTGGCCGAGCAGCACGGGCCCGCGGGACTCCGTCGTCTGCACATTCACCGACGTGATGCGGTGCCCGGGGAGCACCACCTCGTAGTACCTGCACATACACATACCATATAGTATTTGGCCGGTCTATTACACCTCCTCCACATGATTGTAGGTTGCGAAGCTCACCTGACTTGCCAGCCGAAGCAGTTGTCAATGGGCACGTAGAAGCCGGTGTGGTTGAGCAGCAGGTGGCGCTGCAGTTCCTTGAAGCGCGTCTCGGAGGGCTCCAGCGGCGCCAGCAGCGCGCGTGTGCGGCGCGCCCCCGCCGGCGCCAGCTGCACGCGCACGCGCGCGCCCCCCGCGCTGCGCGCGTGCAGCCACACCGCCACGCGCTGCTTCTCCGCGCCCTCCACCGGCTTGCTCACCACGCACGCCACCAGCGCGTGCTCCACCTGCGCACACCCAATGATATTCTATATAAACTGAGGTAGATGCGTTTATACCCCTATCTGTGTAGCGAACTCAAATCAGGCTACGTAACATGATTCGGCTCAGTCGCCTCGAAGCAACGCGCGGTGACGCACGTTGACGGCGCGACTTTTTATCAGTAAAAAATATTCACAATGCCATCGTATGTGTTTAGAAAGTGCAATAATTACACTGGGACGAGTGCCAAAAGCAAGAAGGATGTGTCGTTTCATTTGTAATTATTGTTTATCCTTTTAAAATGAAAATACAAACATTTAATATTACTATAAATCAACCAGTGACGTGTTGCCACTTAGCCATCTCCACGAAAGAGACAAATAGCGACTCGAATTCACGATTGACGGCTGACGTAGCTGTAAACATACGTTTATCTCTTTCTCACAACGGGGCTTTATATATCTCTGACCACTATTACTTTCCTGAATGATGTAAACAACGCTGCGTACCTATTATACTACCTAAATAGCTATAGCATAATTTCGCCACGCGCTAGGGCGATTTTTAATGGGTGTAACGTCTCTATTTGTAAAACTCTTTGCGCACACCACTGTTACTCCGCTGAACGCACACGATATAGCAACATGTGTAACGCGGCAGTAGTTACCGGGAAGTCGCAGTGGAAGAGGCGCGTGAGGCGGTGGTCGGGGCTGAGGTCGTCGGCGGGGTGCAGGCGCAGGCAGGCGCCGCCCGTGAAGGAGTCCTCCTGCCAGTGCTGCAGGCACTCCGCCTCGCGCGCCACGGCCGCCAGCGCCCAGCGCGGCGCGGCGGCGCTGGCGCGGCCCAGCCGCAGCTGCACCGACGCCTGCGCCATGGAGGCGCCCTCGTCCGCGCTCAGCTCGCTCGCGCGCCGCTCGTCCTCGCTGGGAGGCGCCGCCTTGGCGCCACTCTCGATGCTCACGTTCTTGGCCGCCTTCGCCCCGAACAAGCCGCGGATGTATTCCTTGATGGTGCGCTTGGCGGGCTTGGAGGGCAAAGAGGGCCGGCTCGGCTCGTCCACGCTGGCGCCGGCGTCGGGCGAGGCGGAGCGGCTGCGCGCCTGCTCGTGGTCGGAGGGCGGGGCGGGCAGGTCCCGCGAGGCGCGCCCCTCGCACGAGTGCAGCGCGGCGCGCTCCGCCTCGAAGGACTCCCGGTAGCGCAGGATGCCTCCGTCGGAGTCGTGATGCAGCAGGGCGGCGCGCGAGAACGCCAGCACGGCCTCCTCCGATGACAGCAGGTAGCCGTGCGGTCCGTGGGCCGAGTTGGGCTGGTACTGCTGGTGGCGCAGGTTGTACCACGGGCTGCAGCCGATCACCTGCCGGGGATCGCACGTTAGCTCACATCGCGGGAACTAATCGACTATTGTCAGGCGTGACAGGTACCTCTCCATACAGGCGGCGCTTCTTGCCTTGTCCGCGGCAGAAGGAGGTCTTGAAGGGCAGCTGCGTGGGCAGGCGCGTGCTGAGGAAGGGCCAGAAGCTGCCCCACAGCGCGCGGTCTCGCAGCAGCGCGCACTGGCCGCGGTCCAGCTGCGCGGCCAGGGCCACGCACTCCGCGTCCCCGGGCAGCAAGCTGAGCGCCTCGTGCGTCCACGCGGGCGCGAAGATGGCCACCGAGCACCCGTGCTCGTGCACCACGCGCAGCGCCTGACACACACACACACGCGCGCAACATGTTACAGGAGCTAAATATTTACGCTGGCTGGATACAGAGCTAAGCAGCCCGAGGTGTGTATTCTAATTACCTCTTGTGAGTTGAACTTGCCCCCGCCGTAGAAGTTGCGTCCCCACACGTCGAGCCCCACGTACACGTCCCGCACGCGGCGCCCCGCCTCCGCCGCGCTGGAGCGCACGTCCGCCTCCGACCACGAGTAGTTCGTGAAGATGCCGTCGCACACGTCGAAAAATGGTCTAAAATATTTTTTTTAAATATGTGCGTATAAGACATTTTAAAATAAACCGACCAAGTGTGGATTGGCATGCTATGAATGAGTTTTTTTAATCATATAAAAATATATCTAGTATAGGTAGGGAAAAAAATTGGAAAGTCGTTGAAAAATAACGTTGAGAATGAACAAATTTTGTTCGATTTTTGTGTATTAGAACTTATTCTCTTGAGTGAGACGCAGAAGAGTGGAAAGAAAGTATTTTACCTGTTTTTAGAGTTTAGCGCATTTTGCCAGTTCAAGTTGCCTTTGATCGTAACACTGTCGTACCATATCAACTCCGAATGAGGGATCTCTCGGTGCAATAACACATGCAGATACTGAACAAACTCTATCAATAATTGTGGCATCGATATCTAAAAAAAAATACAAAAATAAAAGTATAAATAAATAATTGACAAAATGTACCTAGGTATTTTTATTGCAATCAGCTGCATTGCAAATATTTTTAGACACTAATTCAGGGTTTCCTTGCCTTATTCTCAACATTTAACAGCCAGCCATCGAACTTCAGCAGCTTCGCGAGAGTAACCAGAGACTCGGCGAAGTTTTGAAACATGGCCTCGGATCCCAGTATCTCGTCCCAGAACTCTATGCCTTCACTCCACTCTGTTATCACAGTACCTGAACAAACGACCATTATGATAACTAATGTCCCTTCAATGCCTTTAAACACTATCATTATGTTCATAGAATAGAAGATATTTCACCTAAACTATGTACGTACATCACCAAATTCATTATGAAAAACGTAAGTTAGATAATAGACTCGAAACTCTTTAAAAACTGTACCTATCATCAGATAATGTATAAAAAAGACGAGTGACCAACTCTGATGTTTGTGGAGTTTACGAACCGCCCTAAAGGCCACCGACATGGCTTAACTGTCGCACGACAGCCGTTAACAGATAATTTAATGAAAACATTATACACAACTAGTAAATAAAAATAAATAATTTACGGACTTTCTTTACTTACGGACAGCACCACAAAATACAGAGTAGGTAGGTACTAGATTAAAGTCAAATATGTACTTAATTATAAAAGTGTGAGTAAACTTTACCGAGAACTTTCACGCCATGTGCATGCCCTACGTTGATCCACCCGACCGGCGGAATCGTTATAAGGTGGTGGCTGAAGTAGCAAAATATATCTATTCCAGCCCAGTTGTAGAATGTATATGCGTCGCGATTCGCTGTTCCGTCTATGAAGCTGCAATTATTAAGATTACATTAATTACTTACAGGTTATAAGATAAGTCGGTTAATTGATAATTTCTCACTAACACTGCTTGTGTGATCCTTACTTGAAGATTTGCTGCGAAATCTGTATATCATTTTGAATTTCCCGCTACAAGCTGAACCAAACGAAATGTCTTTTTTGACGTTAACAAAGAATTTGACGTTAGCAAAAGCGACGTGCAAATTTTAAATTTTAATTTATCATTAGTCGGTTCCGGTGATTGCGGTTGGTTCCGATACTTTTAAAACAGCACCAATTATCTTGGGCTACAAATGTATTCAACTAAGCCAATTAATATTTTATGATTAATAATTACCTGTCATCATGATATCCATTCGCCATATCGTGACAAACTAATGTCTTTGGTAATAAATTTTCTTCCATTGGCAAGGGATCTTCCGCCTGCGGACTAAAGTGACAGAAAGTCTCCGGTGCATCGATATAAATGTCTGTTTCATTAATTACATCCATATTATCTATTTTGTGATTACTATGTGGCGTTAATTCTTTACATAAAGCACTCCATGGCGGCGGACACTTTAAAAACATCATTAACTCAGCGTATGAATCAAGCGGCCTACAGGTTAGTTCTTCTTCCTTGCTTTCATTCATTGTATTTTATTACACAAACACTAACAACACACAATTTTCAAAGTTCAATTAATTCTTAAGAAGATTAGATTAGTAATGAGATATTAATTGAATAAATAATAAATCTAGTTTTCTATTTGTTTACATACACGGGTTTTGTCAGTTTTGACAGCTGTTTAGTGCTGTTTGTCGTTTGATAAAGTGCAATGGCGCGCGGTACGAGTGGCGAGATAACTCGCAGTGCAACTAAAATTACTTTTCGTGCGTTGTATATTTAAACTTAATAATTAATGCCGTATTTAGGTCGTGTTGTGCGCCAAGGTTGCTATCGTTAATGGGCATGCTAATAAAGTTTTACTACTTAAACTTTTATGGACCATAGGATTTGTTTCTAATTTGATTAAAACAGTTTAATTTAACACTATACATATTGAATATACTTATTTTATTTGTATCATCAAGCAGAGAGTACCACCCTTGGATGGACGAACAGATAACACTTTCTCTAGAATAATAATATCCCATGTTGATACATGCTCTATCAATCTATGTAGATACTTAGTAAAAGTAAAAATATTTTCAGTGTCTGGTATTACTCAAGCAAGTAATATGAACCCTATAATTAACTACCTACTTAGGAAATAGTATACTGTAATGTATTGTTATGATAGACATATTGATAAAACTTAATTGAAGCTAAGGCAGATCACCTTTTTACAAAGGAAAAGAGCATACCAAGAAATACATAATAGACAGACAGTAGTTTCATTTAAGTTTTATTTAACAAGATTGTAATTTGAAAGTATAACTACATAATCACATTTATTTAGCTTGGTTTGATAACCCTATGCAAATACATATTAGAAAAGTAATTGCAATGTGGGAATATAACCTTAATGGAATATTTATTAGTTTGTGGTGACTAGCCTGCCCTAGAAGTGATAAATATTGAGGCTAGTGGCACATGATAGATAATGTAGGTACTTTTTATTTGCTACTCATTTCCTTTGTGAACTAGGCTAATGATTCCATTATTACTAATTATGATATTAGTGGGATACTTCTATCCATTGCCAGTTTGTTCTGCAACACTCATGCTTATCTTTGCATAAGTGAGTATGATTCCTATTCAAAGTTAGTTATAAGTACTAGCATACATATTGGATAATAATAATTTCCTATTAATATAGGAAATTATTATTATCCAATATGTATGCTAGTACTTATATATGTAGTTGCATACAAGTGAGAGTCAAGACACCACTGTTTTATGTTTGATACCAATCAGTAAATAAAAATCTACAACACTAAATGTATGAACAACACCTTCAAATGTTTTATATATGTATAAAAGTTGGCATACTCCAATTTTCTTAGTAAACAAGAGCATATTTTAAAAAATCTTAGCATACATAGGTACATCCATTTGAAATAAATGTAATAGATAGTAATGTAAAACCTAATCTGCAAGTATTCTATACATTGCAGGGTGCTACAAGTCCGACTGACGACATGTGTGGCGGCAGCACTGTGTGTGTTCATCATCATACGGTTCTTCAGCTGCTATGGAGAGTACAACTTTGCACATATCCCACCCGAGGACATCCCGCGCGAGCTGTACCGAGAGACTGTGCCCAACCTAGTCAAGAAGGCCAGCATAGACTGCACGTACGATGACATACTGGCTAGCACATACACAATAGAACCCTGGCAGGTGCCAGACAAGTTTGATGACTTCCTCCCCACGGGGATTGTGAATGGGTCCTATGTCCCGGAGCACTGCAACCCCGCCTTCAGTGTTGCCATTCTAGTCACATACAGGGACAGGCAGAAACAGCTGGATGTGTTCCTGCCCTACATACATAATTTTCTTAGGAAACAGAATATACATTACAAGTAAGTAGATGTTACAGTACCATGCACTTAATAATCTACTGAAAATAAATATTAAGAATAAGAATAATTTATTTACCTTAACAATTAACTTAAATAACATATTTGACTTATCTAACTAGGAATACTGCATTTTTGATATCCCTGTGGGTTCTGCACTAGGAACATCCTGTGTCGCAGAAACCACGGTTGATTAAATAACAAGTATTAACATGATGCAGATACGGCTATAAATATATATCTGGGTAGTGGTTTATAGTTATACAAAGTCAATAGAATAAGTACTTAAAGACAGTAAATAGCATGCTATGAGATTACCGAAGACACATTTTGAGTGCTGTGTATGTATGGGTGTGTGTGTAAGTGAGTGTGTTGTGTGTGTGTGTGTGTGTGTGTAGGTTAGTATGAGTTGTTTAATGCGAGTGTATGTTGAATGTATGAGAGCAAAAATAAAAATGTTTTTCTACTTAGGGATTACAAGCAGATTTTCTGTATCTTTATATGAAAGAGTATTTAAGTACTGTGTCACGAGAAGTTTGCATTCCCTAAAGGTTGTACCACGAATGCTGCATTTTTCCAACATTTTGTTATATATATATATATATATGGAAATCTAAATTCTGGCAGACGATTTGCGAACGCTGTTTTGACTATAGGTTGAAAAGCACGTGGAAGTCTTCTCCTTGGAGAATCGGGCGTAATGGGCAAGGGAGTCAATGGGATTAATTAATGCAATTCCCATCACTTCAATAACTAGGCAGGTATTTCAATATCTGCCATGTACTGATGCTCAACTAGATGGATAGACTAACTAAGCCCTGTCAAACACCCTGGCAGGATCTTCCTGATCGAGCTGGTGAACGACAAGCCGTGGAACAAGGGGCTGCTGTACAACCTCGGCGCCAAACTGGCGCTGGCGGAGCAGTTCCCGTGCCTGGTGCTGCACGACGTGGACATGCTGCCGCTGGACGCCGCCAACCTGTACGCGTGTACGCGCCAGCCACGCCACCTCAGCGGCAGCCTTGACAAGCACAGGTACGCCACTCATGGCTTCTACAAGTTGTAACCGGTCGCGATCCACTACACAAATCCTTGTGTCGTAGGCTAATAGAATCTAATCTAACTGACCTCTGGCAGATGAGTCCCTTGAAATTCTCCACCAATATTTGATAAACCAACTATTATATATTACTGCAATAGTTCGAAGTCACTTCAGTTCGTGGAAACAGGGAAACTGCTGTTTGATGAAAACTTTCTACAAAAGTCATTGTGATAACTGTGCAAGGTATTAGATCTAAAATGTTCAGTTATTCATTATACTAGTATTAAATGAGCGATAATAATGTGTTGCAGGTTCGTGCTGGTGTACTCGACGCTGGTGGGCGGCGTGCTGGCGCTGCGCGGCGAGCAGTACGTGCAGGTGGGGGGCTTCAGCAACCGCTTCCAGGGCTGGGGCGGGGAGGACGACGACATGGCGGCGCGGATACAGGCGCACGGACTCACTATACAGAGGTACCTACTACCTCACATTCTATCCTTAGTGGTTATGTGTGTTTGTCTGCTCTTTGCGTTCGAATACGGCAAACCGCTTCACCAAGAATGAAAATTCGTGTGGAGATAGATAATATATAGGCGTAGTGCTTGCGCGGCGCCGCGCCGCTAGTTACATAGTAGGTACATAATTGTCGTTGTCTCTAGTAGATGTATCGTGCGCAGGTTCCCCCGCAGCATGTCCCGCTACAGCATGCTCCGCCACGCGGCGGCCGCCAAGAACCCCGAGCGGCGCCGCATCCTGGCGCAGAACCGCGTCGACCGCGCCGCGGATGGGCTGGCGCACGTCTGGTACGACTCGTTGCATGTGCAGCACCACCGCCTCTTCACCTGGCTGCGGGTCACACTGTAGCCAGGATACACACAACTCTGTTTCCACTAAGGACACTTTAGTGTTACACGTTTATTTATGTTGTAATAAATATGTACGTATCGCTTACACAGCAGTACAAGATACTCACTGTTACTTTAATGTCATTAGAAATATTTCAACTGAAGTTTCTAAAAAGAGCAGGCTGCTTGCGATAAAGGCCTCGTACCCGGTGCAGGGTTCACTGGAGCATGAAAACCTAACAATCAGATATTGCTGGTGGTGTTACTGTACCTACTACACTAGTACAATATAACTAGTGACCACTAGCAACAGAGTCATCATAAAATAAGTTACCTACTATTATAGTTTTACTAGGATTTATAGTTTGATCAGTATCAAGGAGGGATCTCATGGCACAAATGAATAAATTTTAAATTTATTCCAAAAATAAAGGAGGAGATTCTCAGATTGTTTGTTGGTTACCTTTTTCTAAAACAATCATAGATAAATCTATGAAACAAAAGAGGTTTCTCAATTTATTTGTAAAGGGTATAAATGTAGGTAAAACAACTTTCATAAACAAACAAATAAACATTTTATTTGTGGGGACAGCGGAGCATCTTCATTATCCATAATAGTAATTCTACCGGCTGGGCATGGATATTCGGGCATGGAGAAATAAAACGTAGCACTTCAACTTATTGATGGTATATTACAATTTGTTCGAGGTTAAACTATGAAATACAACTGTAGGAAGATTGTCTGATAACTAATTACACTAATTCGGTCGACACTCCAACCAACACGTAACGCCACAACGCGATGCGAACCGATTGCCGTCCCAAGTCGGAATGGCGGTCTCTCGCACGGCACTAGCGCTGGTTGTTGCGTCAGAGCAGGGCTCCGAAGTTAGTCTCAAGTCAATGTCAGCCGTTATTGACAGTGACATAAACATTATAACATATTTCGAACATTGTGACAGCTGACAGTGACATTGAAACCAACTCGCCTACTCTCCGAATCAAACATTAACAACAACTTAAACACTCTTCGAATCAAACACGCCGACACGGCCAGACTGACATTCGCACGTCCTCGTGCGATCCGATTTCTCTCGCAGCAGATGACCTGGAATAAAAGAAAAGACACAGCTGGGATCACTAATGTCATTTTGCTCGTCTATCCTGACAATTTCGAAAGATATAATTCAGTACACGCACATATTATCAGTATCTAATATTTGGCTTCGAGAAATTGAGATCACGTCAAGATGTTGTTTCAACTAAGTTAATTATCACACAAAACTTCACTATTCGACCTCGTGCGAATATGACCGTACCGCTGCAGGGTGCCCCCACCACCAAGATCGCCACTCACAGGTAACGACAAGAGAGCAACGGACAGCCCTGCAGTTGCAGCTCCACTTCACGACATTATTTGACCTCATGCAAATATGCCACTGCAGGGTGCCCCCACCACCAAGATCGCCACTCTCAGGTAACGACAAGGGAGCACCGGACAGCCCTGCAGTCGGAGCACCTCTCTACGACAATATTTGACATCATGCAAATATCGCCAAATCTCTAGCTTCTACCCGTCGGCATCTCATACGACGTGACGTTATATCATCTGACGTGAAACCAACTAACTCTTAAGCAATGGTGTTGAATGATACGTAACAAAGTCACATCTCAAAATTAAATCTCTAATTCACTTCCCAATGCTGAGAGGGTCGCCGAGGTGGCGCTCATTGTGTGCGAACTAGCAACCAAATCGTATCATCGTCTGATGAAACCTCCTCATTACTTTAACTTTGACCCGCCGTCTCGGCCTCCTCCTCCTCATCGTCAACATAATTAATCAAAAGGTATCTACCTACTTCTATTAAGCCGTCAAGACTCCTGGGCACTATGCCCAGATTTTCGTGAACATCTTTATGAATCTGATTTTAACTATCTATCTTTTCAAAACGTGGGTACCTGTGCTGTATTACTATGCCTTCTATTCTAATCCTTTCGCAGTACCCAGAAATTGATTGACTGTTTTACTATTCACTAATGAGTAACCAAAAGGAAACGAGCTCACCGGGAGTATGGTCAAAGTGTCTCGGGCAGACTATGTACGCTCCAAACCACGCCGACAGCATCCCTGCTCTGGCGGTGCTGATCAGCAAGAAGGCGGCACCACTTGCTACTGGCTGGGTGCGAGGAGTGACAACAGCATCCTGAAAACAGAAACGGATACGCGCCAGTACTGAGACATCTAATATGGGCCATTTAAACAGGGATGATTTCAGATTCAGTTTCATTTTATTTGCACAGTATATATCTTGAAATTCAATCTCTAACGGACACGACTCCCAGAAAAGCTGGACTGTTAACAGAAAAATCTCAACGAATCCTGTCAAGACTTGATTTCACTGAAATATCTTGCGTAAAATAGGACAAGACTACTAAGTTAAAACTATGACAATGTTAATTTTGATTGAATCTTGAATTTCAATTAAATATCACAGTGCACAGCTGACCTCTTATGTGGCATAAAATGAACTCACACTTATTTAGCACTGTACAATCATGAAATAGCTACGCATTAAAAGTTATCAGCAGATTGACAATAAATTTTCTACAAAAAAAACCATTACTTAATCGTTACGCAACATTTATAGTGCTGTATGCTCGTATTAACCGGTATGGTTCTTCTCAATAACGCCTTTTAATCATTTATAACAAATTGCAAGCAAATCTTACTTCGACAAAAGAGCATTCAACACCAGAAACGTAATGAATTTAAACAATATCACCTTTGATATCCGATGGAGTTGCACGCTGCACTTAGTCACCACTCGACCCTGGCTGCGCTCGCCCGGCCGCGTGCTACCACTGCTGCTTCATGTGCCGTGGCCGCCCGGCCGCGTGACACCACTGCTGCTCCATGTGTCGTGGCCGCCCGGCTGCATGCGACCACTGCTGCTCCATGGGCCGCGGCAGCTCGACCGCGTGCCACCACCGCTGCTCCATGTGCTGCCCGGAGCGCACGCCACTGCAGCGGCATCGCGCATCACTGCGACGTGGCATGAGTCTGCTGCAGGCGCTGCTCTTGTACTCCCTCACGATGCGGTCCATATCTTGTAATCTTCTTGCTTGTCAATATTTTTTGTCGTTTCTTTCGTAGTCTTTCTTGTACGACATTTCCAATTAGAAGATATAAAATTCCTACCAAATCCGAACAGCAAATCTTGTCTTTCAATTCACAGCACACGTATTCGTAAATTTCAACGCAATTATGAAATCGCTTTATGGTCTTCTCTGGTCCGAGGATTATCGTTGCCGCATTGATAAGTTTCAGTAAAACTCAAATCCCAACTGCTTTTTATCTTTCACACGTTTTTGTTCATTGACACGAAGAATTGATAATGTTCGTGGGTCTGATTTTCACGTAGGCAGAACATGCATGGCTCCCATTGTGTTTCTCGGCGATCAATTATTTCTCCACTTTGCCATCATCCCACTTCTGATGTGGGGACAGCGGAGCATCTTCATTATCCATAATAGTAATTCTACCGGCTGGGCATGGATATTCGGGCATGGAGAAATAAAACGTAGCACTTCAACTTATTGATGGTATATTACAATTTGTTCGAGGTTAAACTATGAAATACAACTGTAGGAAGATTGTCTGATAACTAATTACACTAATTCGGTCGACACTCCAACCAACACGTAACGCCACAACGCGATGCGAACCGATTGCCGTCCCAAGTCGGAATGGCGGTCTCTCGCACGGCACTAGCGCTGGTTGTTGCGTCAGAGCAGGGCTCCGAAGTTAGTCTCAAGTCAATGTCAGCCGTTATTGACAGTGACATAAACATTATAACATATTTCGAACATTGTGACAGCTGACAGTGACATTGAAACCAACTCGCCTACTCTCCGAATCAAACATTAACAACAACTTAAACACTCTTCGAATCAAACACGCCGACATATTAATAATTTGTTCAATTTAAATGTCATGTAAGTGAGTTACAATTAATTGGAAAAGTAATGATTGCATATTGATTGTATGTATCATATAGAAACCTGACTGATATAAAACCTGTTTGACTACAGCCTGTCTGATGTTAATCAGATTTCCCGTGAGAAGATCCACAGCCCTCTCAAGTATTCATTTATTAGTTTTGTGTTCTAGCATATAGTTTCTTTGAGATATATTAGAATTGTAAAAAACATAGCTTTGTTCCTAATTTTGTTAAAAACATACTTTACATTTAAGTACAATTTACGACTATCTTTTTGGATATAGATATCATAATAAGAACCATACGAGAAACCGTCTTATAATATATGGTATGAAAACATTATCATAACTTTTTTATTTAAGTTGCAATCAACCTTTTTCCTTTGGATTAATTAGAGTTTATGAATATGTAGCATAAGTTATGTAGAATAAGTTGCATGATTAGTGAAAGACTGAAGCAGGTAGTTCATAGAACAGTAGTCACCATCACCAGCATAGTGGGTGTTGTCACACTGCCTGCCGCCGCGGTAGCTGCTAACATCACTCGTTGGTTCTTTCATAAACATTCAATGAGACAATTAATTATGTTCTTTTTATGTTATAGAGAGGTGTAAGTTTAGGTTGATTGTTGAAATAAATATTGAAATATTAAAGAAGTGTCGTTTTATTGTCTACGAAACCTATTTATTAACTTAATGCGTGACACAAAACTATAACATTATTTAATTTAACCTTTAGCTCATTTTGCAACATATTATTCAAAATGCGTAGGAATAAGTTTTGGCTATGTTTTGCCGCATTCATAGTTTTTATTTATTAATAGAAATGCAATACATAGTATATTACATACCTAGGGCAGTAAAATAAGGAAGGTCTCAGATCACATGTTTGTCGACCTCGGCTCCGCCTCGGACGACAATTACATGTGATCTGAGGCTTCCTTATTTACTGCCCGCGGTGTGTATACAATTTTTCTCATCGACGGAGCCGAAAAGCGACAACTTCGTCCCGCGTAGGGGGATGAAAGTTGTCACTTTCGGCCCGGAGGTGAGAAAAATACATTACAACACACATTCAATTATTTCAACTTACGATACTAGTAAACATAAAGTAAATCTACATGTATGCACTATTTACGATAGTATGTTGGCCGTATGATTCTGACAGCAGTAGAACAAAGCCAGTTCTACTTCCAGGCTTGACGCTTGAAGTTGAAACTGTTCGTATGCTTCACGTGGTGTGTGTAGATAGGAAGGTAAGTATTTGTTATATCCTTCATGTTTACAGCTGGTAGGGCTGCAGCTCGCCCCAGCTGCGGCCGGCGGCGAGCGCCACGGGCAGAGGGGGCAGCCCCGCGCCCTGCCCGCACTGCTCCATCGCCTGCTGTATCACCCCTGCAAGCACACGGGAAATATTATATATCCTCCATGCACACAGCACCACTCCTTGATCTGGAGGCAGTAAAGTAAGTACGCACGTGCCGCGTGGTGCAGGTGCGGCTCGTGCAGCTCCCACACGAGCTCGTCGTGCACCTGCAGCAGCAGGCGCGCGCGCAGCCCCGCCGCACGCAGCTAGACACCGCCTGCATCATGTATATAGTAAGTACGTACGTGCCGCGTGGTGCAGGTGCGACTCGTGCAGCTCCCACACGAGCTCGTCGTGCACTTGCAGCAGCAGGCGCGCGCGCAGCCCCGCCGCACGCAGCTAGACACCGCCTGCATCATGTATATAGTAAGTACGTACGTGCCGCGTGGTGCAGGTGCGGCTCGTGCAGCTCCCACACGAGCTCGTCGTGCACCTGCAGCAGCAGGCGCGCGCGCAGCCCCGCCGCACGCAGCTAGACACCGCCTGCATCATGTATATAGTAAGTACGTACGTGCCGCGTGGTGCAGGTGCGGCTCGTGCAGCTCCCACACGAGCTCGTCGTGCACCTGCAGCAGCAGGCGCGCGCGCAGCCCCGCCGCACGCAGCGCCGACACCGCCTGCACCATGGCCAGCTTGCACACGTCCGCCGCCGAGCCTGCTCACACACATAGGTACATTTATTTATTTATTTATTTGAATAATGGGCGAGCAGCAAATTGCTGATGTGCCCATATCACACTGTGTCAAAATTGTTTTATATAGTCTATACAGTTCAAAAATTATACAGTTCACTGGTGCAATGATCACAAGTTAACAAGAGATTTTTTGGTTTTACGTAACCAGTCCGGTTCTTAAAGTTGTTTACAGAAGTTGCTATGACCACCTCTTTTGTCAACCTGTTCCAGTTACGAACCACTCTGTTTGCTGAGTATGTGGTGACCTGTGTTAGTTTTTGCAGAGCATCGCTCGATTGTCTGGTTGTGTCCCCTGCTATGATCACAACGATTAATCCGTATAAACCAATTTGATCTATCCGGGGGGTTGTATAGTCCGTTCAAAAGTTTAAAAGTCTCTATAATCTATATCCAAGTAGTCGCCTATTAAGAGTGGTAAGGCGGAAGATTTCCAGCCTTTGCTCATAGGTTTTGCGGCGTAAGGCCAACGGCATCCTGGTCGCTCTCCTTTGGACACTTTCAAGGAGATTAATGAAATATGGGCTCCAGACTTGCAACCCATACTCTAATAGTGGCCTGATGTAGGCTTGTATATCTTTATGAATAGGTCAGTAGTCATAGTAGGGAATGATTTACTTACGGATTACACATATAAAAGAATTAGCCTTCTTAACAATTGTATGGGCCCAGAGGTTTGTTATGTTGTGAGTTGACCAAAACCACAGATATCACTATCAAAAGTTTATTTGTATATAGTTAACAGAGTTCGATAGGATGCTTATCCGCGGTAGCGTAAATGTCAACTGAATTATGAATCAATAAAATGTATGAGGTAAAGTATGTCGCGGAGCAAGCAAATCGTTTGCCTGTACGTGACCCGTACATGCTCCCGAGGAAAGAAAAAGAGGCGGATGAGCATCCTGTACACAGTTAATGTAAAAATTATTAATTATGGTTGCGTCCTTTTTCTGTAGTAAGCATTTCGGCTGCAGGGATATGACACCTGTCCCGTCAATGACCGCCGGCGTTACCTACTTGATCGCTACAAATAACTCGCATCAGCTGTTTGTCGCACAATGTAAAAAGCCACAGATTAGGTTTGTGTAGCTTCGTCCAGGTTTCTTTACATGTTATGTCCTTGAGAACACACGATACTGACGTTTGTTGACTAAAAACCTTGGCCTCGCAGGGTGCGTTTTTATCGTGCAAACTGTATACAGGCTGATGAGAAATGCAGATGAATTTGTCTTCTCCGTACGATGTACATTGGTGCATATCTTGTTCTTCCATAGTTATGTACGAGGTTTTCATGAAGTTTATAGCGATGAATGTTGTACTTTGCTTTACAAGTTTTAGCCGTCCCTGTCTTAGGAACGGTATGGGAATGACGCGGTATATCTGGTAATCTTCTTCGCTTAACAGAGGTATATGTAATTCGAACATACAGAAATTATCCGTAATTCTAGCCTTCACGTGAATAAGGTCGTAGATGTTCTTGAAATCTTTCTGAATGTCCCGTACTGGTAAAGATAGTCCTTGTGGCAGCTTTCCCGATATGATGTTAAGTTGTTCCCTCAGTTGAGATGCAGAAAACAGATGAGTGTCTAAGTGGCCTCTGTAGATGTTGGAAAGTGCATTCATTAGCATGTCTAAAATTCGCCGTAATTCACCAAGAATTAAAGTTGACGTCACAGCAGCTGAGTTTATGTCGTTGATTGTGTATAGTATTTGTGCTCTGTTATCAATTTTGGTAACTATGCTGCATGCTTGATCCATGTAGGTTTTCATTGTTTTGAATTGTTTACTCATAAATGCTGTATTTCTTTTTATAACATTGTTTTCTGCTTCGACAATCAGTGTTTGATTTTTCATAAGCTCTAGTAAGTAGTTGTCGTTTGTTTGAAGGTTTTGTATGTCGTTCTCGTATTTTGATGCAAAGTCCGCGTCTAGAACGCCGAATAAAGTTCTTGCTAATTTTCGGACTCCATCGAAGTAGCCCGGTTTCTGTCTTGAATGTTGAGAGAGCAACATGGAGTTGTACTCAGCAAGGTCTTGCGATTCATGACGCAATTGGTCGACCACTGCATTACACGGTGAATATTCATGTGCTATTCTTTGGCACAGTGTATCTATTTTGTCTACATACATATTGATCTTGTCGGTCGCTTGCCAGTATGAGGTTAAGTTATAGTAGATCAATAGTGTCCATTCGTCATGCATGAGTTGTGCTTTCCCAGCTTCATCAAAATAAATAGAGTGGTTTGTTGGTATCGGTGTGACTTTCAAGTTATTGGTAGTTGGCGTTGCTTGTACTATTCCCGTTAGAGTCATCATAGTGACAAGAACAAGAGACAGTAGTTTTGCGCTTGTGCACCTCTGTTTTTGTTGTAGACTGTTCCTTTTCTTTGTCAACTTCTGCTACTTCTGGAGCATGTTTCAGCGGTAACGGTGACAGTTTCGTGATAGGTCGCTTGAGTAGCCCTTTCTTTGTTTTCAAGGTCACCACACGAACTTTTCCATCCGTTCCAGGATGAAGATCCTCCACTCTTCCAAGCGCCCACCGTCCAGGAGGTAAGTGTTCGTCTTTTATCAACACTAAACTTCCTTTTTTCAGGTCTTCTTTTTCGTGCTGCCATTTGCTTCGAACTTGCAGTTGATGCAGATATTCGTTAGACCAGCGCTTCCAGATGTGTAGATTCATTTGTTCAACCAACTTCCATCTATTTCTCAAGTCGTACTGAGCAAAGTTTTCTTCTTTAGTTGGGAACGATAGTAGGGATCCACCGATGAGAAAATGGCCGGGCGTCAAGTACTCCAGATCATCAACATCTTCTGTTAAAGGGCATAATGGGCGAGAGTTTAAGCAGGCCTCTATCTGTGCTAGCAGCGTTGTAAATTGCTCGAAGGTCAGCTTTTGCTCGCCCAGTACTCGATGCAGGTGATACTTCATAGATTTGACAGCCGCCTCCCACAGCCCACCAGCTGTTGGCCAGAGAGGAGCGTTAAAATGCCACTTGATTTGTAAGTTACTTATCTCATGTAGAAACTCCATAGTTTTAAATGTTTCATGTCGTTCCAACTCTTCTTGTAGTAGTCTGGCTGCACCCACAAAATTCGTTCCATTGTCAGAGAACGTGTTTTTTGGTGTTCCTCTGCGGGCACACATCCTTTTAAAGGCGGCGAGAAATGTTTGTGTAGTCAAGTCCGATACCAATTCCAAGTGCACAGCTTTTGTGACCATGCAAATGAAAATTGCTATGTAAGCTTTGCAAGTCTTTACTCCTCGCCCTTTGTTGATCTTCACATCCACGTGTCCGGTAAAGTCTACGCCCGTGTTCGTGAATGGTCGAGCGGGAGTCACGCGTTCCTTCGGCAAGTCAGCCATCAGTTGAATGTTTTTATTAAATTTGAAACGATGACATCTAATACATTGCCGTAATTCCTTCTTCACCGTTCTACTGCCGCCGATGACCCAAAACATTTGTCGTAAATGGGCCAAGGTGAGCCGAGCACCCCCGTGGAGTGTGTCTTGGTGTGCCTCTTGAATAATCAGCTCTGTTAATCTTCCCGTAGCGGGAAGAATCATGGGATGCTTTGCTTCCGGAGGTAGAGTTGAGTTGATAAGACTAAGATATATTGATGTGATCTGCCCATTTAAGATCTTCTGAGATGGTAACCCCCAAGTCTTTCTGTTCTTTGACTACAGCTATGGCATTCCCATCTAGGCTGTAACCCAAGCAGGGATTATTCCTTCCCAAATGAAGCACACTACACTAGGCAGCATTATCTGTTTTTGTTTTAATTCTAATCAATGTTAATTATTTTCAGAGCAAAAGTTCATTTAAAGGGGTGATTTCATTTTTAGCGTTCGGCTTTAAAAAATAGTAGTATCGGTGTACCCTGTATGAGGAAGTTGACGGCCTGTCGCTGCGCGCGCTCCCGCAGCGCAGGCTGGGGGCTGGCCACGCCGGGCACGCGGCGCACGCGGCCCGCCGGCGTGGCCAGGCGCCCGCGCGCCGCGCTGCACGCGCGCACCACGCCCTCGCCCCAGCTCTTCAGGGACGGGAAGGTCCCTGTGCACAAACGTTCGTCGGTGAGACAAACATTACATCATTATGTATGGTCGCAATATTAGATAAACGCATGTTCTTAAAATTCTTATACGTACTGTTGAAGCTGGCGAGCAGCGAGAGCGCTTGCTCGTACCCCACATCTAGCATGTCAGCCAGCTTGCGCGCGCCGGCGCCGTACAGCGCTGCGTACACGATGCGCTTGGTGCGCTCGCGGTCTACTGCGCCCACACCGCCCACACCGCCCGCCGCACTCACACCGCCCGCCGCACCCAGCCTGCAATATATTTATTTGCTAGTCCGTGGAGTCATTAGACACACCAATAAAAAAAATAAAAGGTATTCTATAATTCATTCTATGTGTGTAATTTCATAAATATGTATAGTATATAGGTACATATACAAGGTGTAACAGAAGGGTGTGACAATACGTATACTATACATACCTATGTATATATAGAATACAGCCCACTAGGTTTCAGAATTCTAAGTGTCATAGATTTCGAGTAATCATAAGTTAAACTTTCATTAAAACTTTAAGACTTGCAACCCTACATCTTATCATTTTGAGCGTTCATTGACTTTTCTTTGATGACACGGCGCGGCGGTGTCTCTCTGAGAGCGCGAGAGAGAGAGAATACGTTGCGTTAAAACTAATGCTAGAACGGGATGAAAGAATGTGTGCTTATTTCGGTTTCGTCACTCGCTAGGGCTGCCACGAAATCAAGTGAAAAATATTATCAAATTTTTGTATGGTAAAAAATATATGCGATTTAATGTTTCATATTTTGGTATATGACTCCTTACATGATATATATGTATACTCTTTAATATTGTCACACCCTTCTGTTACACCTATACTGTAAGTCAAGTTGCGTCTACATATATCCCGAGCACAATGAGCCCCTATACGGTTTATAGCAATTCTAGTATTTATGTTTTAGTTTAGTGGGTGTGAACAACTATCTAGGCTTGCAGCTGCATACCACTTGTCGGCGAGCAGGTGGAAGAAGTCCCCGGGCGCGCGCAGGGCGGCGCGCAGCCCCGCGTCGGCGGCGAGGTGCGCCCACACGCGGCACTCCACGTGCCGGAAGTCGCATGCCAGCACCACGCAGCCGGCCCGCGCCACGTACACCGAGCGGAGGTTCAGGGCGCCCTCCTCTGCAATATACACCACCCAGGGAGGTGACCACTAACTAGGCAACTTGGTTTCACATTGGTTATGCTGAGTTGGGGCTGTGTTGTGCAGATTTTATGTTTTATTGTGTAATTGGTGTGTGTTCTGAAAATCTGTCTCAATAAATCTTTCTTTCTTTTTTTTCTATACACTTAATAGATGTTTAGTTATGCAGGCTAGTTAAATAAATAAATAAATATTCCGGGACATTGCACACAGCGCAAATAAAGTCCGTATTAGAATCTATTGAAACATCAATCTTTTAAATAGAAAAACAATGTTCTCACCTATATCTTCTGGTGCAGCGTGTTCGGGGAACAGCACCAGGCTGAAGGGTGCTTTAGGTATGGCTTGCAGGTTGGGGTTGTTGCAGGCGATGCGGCCTGTAGCTGCTGCCGTCTGCAGCCTGCGGGCAACACGGGGTAGGGAACTTGACAAAGTAAAACTAATCTTTTATAGGTATAAGCAACCGAGATTGACGCTTCGACTCATCTGATTCTAACATATGTGATTTTGTCAGAATTAGATAAAGCTCTATGTGCTGGGTTTCCAAATACAAGTACCAACTTTTGAGAGTGTATGTTTATCCACAGTTTTTTTTTCAGAAACTATAATACCCATTTAAATAATTATTTTGTATTGAATGTTCGATTTAGAGAACATAACAAGTTCCATTAAAGTCATGCAGTGGTTTAGCTGAAATATCCACATCTCATCAATAAAATAAAAAATAAAAATCATTTAGGGTATCCACGCATTTCCGAAAAAGACATGTGCGGTGGTTTGATGGGCGCTGAGAGAAGCTGTTTAAGTTTTCCAATGACTTCTTGTTTATTTATAAATAGTATCCTCACCAAGTAGGTCGGACCAGTCCACCGGTGGCGTGGTGCGCGATGCCTGCCAGGAAGGTGGCGTGCGCCTTGTGCAGGCGCCGGTACTCCAGCACCAGCCGCGGCAGCGCGTGCTCGCCCCCCAGCGCGCGCAGCTGCAGGATTCACCAATAGATATAAACATAAGTCACTTGATATAACATTCGTATCAAGACGAGACACAGATAATTTTCTAGTTCGGAAGCCAGAGACTTGAAACATTTTGTGTCTTGTGTATATTTTTGTCAATAAAGAACTGATTGATTGATTGAAGACACTACATCCCAAGGTGGAGCCTTATACTGTATCGGAACTGACTCTCAAACACAACAGCCGAAACACATCGTTACGTGCTTGGTGACAGAATTTGACAAGCATGTGAATAATGTCTAATGTGAAGAGTCACCATAGTCTCGGAGGTGGACTTGGCCCCGTGCGCTGGCGTGGCGCGCACGCGCAGGTGGCAGCGCGCGTCCAGGCGCAGCTCGTCGTACAGCAGCGCGCGCACCTGCGCCGGCGACGACACCTGGAAGCTGCGACCGGCCGCGCGGTGGCACGCCGCCTCCACCGCCTGCATGCGCCGCACCAGCACCGCCTCCATCGCCTGCAGCTTCGCCACGTCTACACTCACGCCTAGCTCTTCCATTTCTAGAGAATGACACGCACACTCAAACGAGGAATTAAATTGGATGGAAATTTGGGAGGGGGCTGACTGACGTCGTCCATCAATGATTTTTACTAACACGGACATTGACTACCCGTCTGATGTCTGGGATGTAGCTCGTTTGCTTAGAAGACATGATATGTAAATGAATATGGTGTCGCGCCTGCTATGATGGGCAGCAGCTTCATCTCGATGTTGTAGAAGACGTTCTCCAGCTGCTCATGCTGCAGCTGGCGTCGCAGGCCGGCGCTGACGGCGCGCAGCTGCAGGCAGTACCAGGCTGCCCGCTGGCGCGCGCACGCAGTCGCCACTGTGTACAGCGGTGAGAACGACACCAGCTTCTGCAGCGAGGAGAAGTTGCCTGGAGGACTGTCTGCCTCCAGGATGCTGCCTGCTATCTGTAACGTCCACTCCGATACAGAACGAGAGCACATGGGACAGCAATCAAATCAGTTACACATTTGTACTTGCTGTTATACTCGTACATATACTGGCTAAGAAATATCTAATAATAATGTTTGTAATTAATACTTTGTTTGAAATTTATGGCACCGAGTGTGAACCGGTTCTTATTTCAATTCAATATTGTTTTGTTACATGTACAATTGGGCGGCCTTATCACCTCAAATGATCCCTTCCAGGCAACCTTCGTAAGAAATATTACTTATTCCTTACTATCAGACAAAGTATTGTGGTCCTCACCTCAGCATCGATGACCTGTATCTGGTGGATGTCCAGGTGGTATTTGTCCTTCGCGTACAGAAGCCAGCTCTTGCCGTCGTAGCATACGATGGTGTGCCTCGCGAGCACTGCCTGAAGGACATCCCTGAAATGGACAGTAAACGAATAAATATTTTACTGTCTGCAACTTTTACGTTACGTACCAACACTAAATTTAAAAGAAATATATTTAAAAATCGCTAGTACGAGTACGTTGGAAATTCTCTGTTCACCCACACTAGGAGTTTTATGACCTTGTGTCGCAGGAATACAGTTTAAACCACACACGAACTTTTCTCATAGTGAGTTGCATTTAAAAATACATCTAAATTACGTAGACAGGTTTGTAGATTATTATATATATACTTTTATCATACTTTAAGTATGATTAAAAAAAATATCATAATTATTAAACTCACTTGTCAATTGACTGGTCTTCTTTGAAGAGGTAAAATACATCACCCATATTGAGGAGGAATCCTTCAGGCTCGCACTTGTCCTCAGCGTGATGCTTGTTCAACTGACAGAAACCATTCCTGAAAGCACGAGTAGACTTCCAGTAAAGTACCTTGTGCATACATACCTACATCGTTTAGTTTATCCACTACTATGATATACTGGTCAAGGAAATGATTTGTTATGATTTTAATGAATATGAACATCCACATTTACCTGTAAATGAGAACAGTGACTAGTTCTTGACCGTCGGCAGACATTAAGGTATCTATACAGTGAGTAACGTTACTTCCTTCCACGGTGGTGATGTCAAACTCGATGTCTCGCACTGGGATTTGGGATTTTATCGGCGCCAAAAATTTTGATTTAGCCTCCTTATAATCTTTACTTGGGGCTTTTTCAAGTTTATTTTCTTTTAGCGTTTTATCTTTACAATCATTTGTCACGGTTTTGTTCTCGAGAGAAGAAGAGGGTAACTGCTCCTGTGCTTCACCATTTTGAGTAATTTCTCCAGAAGATGAAGATGCTTGCTCGGGAAGATTTTCAAAGCTTTTTGTTTTTGGCTTACGAAACTTCATTATTCCGCCCCTATTAGCTAGTTGCGCTTGTATCACCTTTTTGTTTGGTTTTTGTTTAACTTTATCAACAACACTCTCTCCTTGTCCTGCCGCCGCGTGTGTCTGCAGCTCGCCGTCTCTGTTCTCTACTGGGTGGTTAGGATCTACATTTGTGAGCCAATTTTTCACTGCTTTAGTGTATTTCTGTTTGCGGAAATTTTTTGGTTCTGATGATACTTTTTTAACTTTCTTCGAAACGAGGTCAGTTATAGGCTGGTTTTTGCTTTTAATTTTCTTTTTATCAGTGGTTTGAGGTTTCTTGCGAGGCTTGTTCGTATTACCTGGTTTATTGTTGTCATTATGGAATCGAATATTAAACTTGTTTGAAGTGGGAGACTCGATCTCATTTAGAACGCGCTGTGCCTCCGATATGGTAAGCAACTCTGTATCAAACATGTTATCCCAGTCTACGTCAGCGTTTCCTTTATTGGCCTCGTTTATTTTAGTTTTGGTTTGACCTACATTAGAATAGTTATTGTTCTTTTCAAAAATATCAGTGGGGACGTGCCGCTCTATCACTGGGTTTATTAAATTGTAGCTAGACATGTTACAGTCTTCAGCATCCTTGTATGTGATGGTGGAATCCTCGGCACGTAGTGGTGCTTCAATGTAGCTAGACATGTTACAGTCTTCAGCATCCTTGTATGTGATGGTGGAATCCTCGGCACGTAGTGGTGCTTCAATGTAGCTAGACATGTTACAGTCTTCAGCATCCTTGTATGTGATGGTGGAATCCTCGGCACGTAGTGGTGCTTCAATGTAGCTAGACATGTTACAGTATTCAGCATCCTTGTATGTGATGGTGGAATCCTCGGTACGTAGTGGTGCTTCAATGGTTTGGACCAGTCGTAACCTCGTGTGTATGGTGTCATTGCTGGTGATGGATGTATTATTCTGTTCAGAGAACTCGAAATCGAAAGGTGTATCGTGTTGGTTGCCAGCGCTGCTAGTGTTAATATGCTCGAGAGTAATCGGAGGTGTTGATACATCGCGCTCGGTGTCTCTGAAACTGTGGAACATAGTACGCTGAATGTTCAAAGACAATAAGTGGTAATTTGTAAAATATTTAACCGACTTAATTGCTGACAAAGTACTTAAACGATTGTAACAAAACTTGTCCTTTTTCAATGAGTATAATCTTTCATAGTTATACTCAAATAATCATAATCTATTTTGTAACGATGAAAACGTTACATACGTTCCTGGTTAAATTCAAATAGCAATGTTGCATATCGTCGCTCTCGCGCATATTTGATAAAGGAGTTTACCTGCAGACCAGTCGGCCTTCACTATTCAAGGACGACACACATTTTTCATTATTATCAATCTAATCTACTTATTTCTTCTTATTAGTTTTCATCTAAGCGTGATTATTCCGTTTTTTAACCTTTTCCCCGGTGGGGGTCCTAGGTTCGGGTTTACTGCACCCGTATCTACCAACGGATTAATTCAACCAGAAGACTGACGGTCACCAGTACTCTGCTGCTATTGGTGTTGGCAGCCCGTATCTACCAACGGATTGATTCAACCAGAAGACTGACGGTCACCTCAGTACTCTGCTGCTATTGGTGTTGGCAGTCATCGGCGGAGTACCATACCAGGGGAGTACTCGGATTTCCCCCCCTAACGCACAGCCCTTGACCAACTTTTCCATTTTGTTATTTTTGTTGCTAAATTATATAATTATAATTTTTTTGTTAACATTGCATTTAAATTTAATTTCTCTGATAGGCTCACTATGTTACAATTTTTAATTATAGTACTGATACCTTTACATGAAATTAATCTTAAAAGACATACTTTGTGAGCGAGCAATACCAATTAATTTTAATCATTTTTTTATAATTGGAAACAAAGAAACACTTACAATGGAAGTATGCAAGTAAATAAACTTACGTGAGTACTCTCCTGTTCGTTGCAGAGTGAGTGCCAGGTTGGTTGTGCCCATGTTGCGACCGATGCACGCGGTTCTCGTCTGAACAACACATATTCATTACCTATTACTGAACGATACTAGACTGATCAATACGTTATGTTTACAGGTAAACAAAGTAAGTAGACGGAAGCTATACAACAGTACACATTTTCTAAAACTTATATACACGTTTTAAAGATAAAACGCTGGCCTGCGGCGTAGTACCTGTTACTACAAGATTAGTTTTTATAACAAAACTTACCAGAGCGCCACTTCTGTACAAGTAAAGTTAGGACTTTTCTTCCAAATACCGACAAATGATCTTCATGATGTCGCGGATTAAATCGAAAATTATTAAAACCATCCATTTGCGAAGATTAAAATTTTGTTTTGGCTTTCTAGATCGAAAGAAACGCTAACAAATTCCCGCCACTCTACCGGAAAAGGAAATTTATCATAAACCACACACCTACTGAAGTTTGACGTTGGCAAACTTTTTAATATTAAAAGCTATGTATGTCAATGCCATGTGTTGGTTAATGTCAGTGTTGACTTTTTCATATTGTTTTGGGTGGGTATGTCATACACTGTCATTGTCACAATAACAAAGCGAAATTTCTAAAGTTGCAAAAATAAAGTCGAGGGAGGAAGGAAAAATATTGAATAATTTAATGAGTCAACAATGTGAGCTTTTCTGGCATAGTATAAATTTATCGCAGATATATTCTCAATATGGCTGTGCATAATGTGGACAGCGAAAGCTTGCCGCCCGACGAGGAACCTAAGTTGAAGTATGATCGGATGGGAAACGATGTGCAAAATATATTACTGAAAGACGCAGTGAGCTGTATATGCGTTCACCCGAAGTTCATATGCCTGGGAACACAATGGGGAGTGATCCACCTGCTGGACCACGAAGGCAACACCGTGCCTATATCGCAGGACGGGCGCGCGAAGGAGCTGCAGGCGCACGCGATAGCAGTCAACCAGATCTCGGTGGACCTGAACGGAGACTACATCGCGAGCTGCTCCGACGACGGCAAGGTGCTCGTGCATGGACTCTACACCTCCGATAACACACACAACATCAACCTCGGCAGGAAGGTCAAGTCTGTGGCACTGGACCCATATTACTACAAATCTGGCTCAGGGAGGAGATTTCTCACAGGTGAGACAGATGTTTGACCAACTTGTAGAAAAGATAGCATTTCTAGCTTATGTTACTTTATTTAATTTATGTATGTAAGTACTAATGTTTGTTTCATGCATTATTCAGATGTTATAATAATAAAGTATGGTATAAATGTTGACTATTTCAAAACTTACCATCAGATATTTTGATTATACTGTAATTTGTAAGGACAAACATAATTTTCATATAAATTTTTTGACATACCTAATTTATATAAAGACAATGGTTCTCCAAAAGAAATATTATAATACCTTTTTGTATAATATTCAATTTTTTTTTCTTTGTCAGCCACAACTATGTAATGAGCTAGTCCTCAAGATAATTAAATGTCTTATCCCCTAAAAAGCATTAGAGATAAAAACAATATGAAATAACAAATGCTCAGAAAACTGTATGTATTTGAATAGAGAACTCTCTTCATTCTTATATACCTTTAAAAAAATCCATACACAGTTTTTACAGTTTTTTTAAATACATTTGGGTTTATTTTAAAACAATAATTAAATAATTTTTATTTTAAAATAGGCTCACACATGGCTACAACTTGCCTGATGTTAAGCAACATTATAATCTACGATCTAGTGTGCTTGCCTAGAAGAAACCGGTTTACTCTTGACTTGAAGACTGACAAATTATAATTCAGGGGAGTCTTTGGAATCTCAAATGTATAACGGTGCCTCCTTGCCGAACCTCTACTTGTGTGATTTATTTATTTTATTTATACTTGTATTTATTCTAATAAACATTTTGATTCTGATGTTTGATTTCATTATTTACTACATTTACCAAAAGGGGTATGGTAATTATATATAATTACCGGTAAATGTGATTAATTCGAAAGTTTTTACCATTTTTACCAAGAGCACTGGTAATTATACATAATAACCACATTATCCATATTTACCGTAACATATAGGTATATATATACACAGGCCTAGCAAAAATATTAACAGAAGGATTAACATCCTTCTGTTAATATTTTTGGAAGCTTTTGTAACTATCATAAATCATTTAATAAACATTTGTGATTTATATCCATGTTATATTATCGGATCTATCAATATTAATACATAGTTTTAATGTACTTATGTGAATATTAATTGATTTGAGTAAATTGGATAAACAAGTTAGATAAAACTAATGACTTATTAATAAAACAGTAAAAAATACTGAATTGAATTTCAGAGTGTAATTATCTAGTTCAAGGTGAACTAATAATATTTTTTATGCATATTTATTTCCTTAAACTTTATAAATATATTAAGTATCTGGATTTATTTATCCTTTTTTGAATGATTACATAGCTGGGATTATGAATATAGAAAGTAAACAAAAGTAATAAATATGTGTTTAATTATACATTTTGACAACACACAATAGTTATTTTTAGTGTAATTTTTTGGTTCCACTGCAGTCTAATCCTGAGATATTTATTATTATTGCTATATCTCATGTGTACGGGTACATATGAAATGTCATGCAACATCCCTTATGAAAACAGCAGAGTTGGCAATTATCACAGAACAGTTCTGTTATGTTGCTGGTGTCAGGGATCTAGTGTACTACTTGCTTATACCAAATTATTTTAGTGTTAGCATGTTAAAGTGTGTGTGTTTGTACATTGCAGGTGACAACAAGCTGACCCTGTACGAGAAAACGTTCCTGTCGCGCGTGCGCGCCAGCGTGGTGTGCGAGTGCGAGGGCCACGTGGCGGCCATGGCGTGGCACGAGCGCTTCGTGGCGTGGGCCAGCGAGGTGGGCGTGCGCGTGTACGACCTGGCGGCGCGCTGCTCGCTCGGCCTCATCCAGTGGGAGCGCGAGCGGCGCGCGCAGGACTACCGCTGCAACCTGCTGTGGGCCGCGCCCGACACGCTCATGATCGGCTGGGTGGACACCGTGCGCATCTGCCGCGTGCGCCGGCGCAGCACTGCCGAGCTGCTGGCACGCGACGCCACCGAGTACCTGGTGGACCCCGTGCACACGTTCGCCACCGACTACTACATCAGCGGCCTGGCGCCATTCGGCGACCAGCTCGTGCTGCTGGGCGTGCCCAAGGACGCCGACCCCAACACCGGCAAGCCCTTCCGGCCCGTGCTGGTGGTGGCCGACTACCGGGACTGCGACTTCTGCGAGCTGTCCACCGACCACCTCAACATCCGCGGCTTCGACGAATACAACTGCAACGACTACCACCTGGACGCGCTCGTGGACGAGAACAGGTTCTTCATCGTGTCGCCCAAGGACATCGTGGTGGCCTGCCCCAACGAGCTGGACGACCGCGTCAGGTGGCTCACAGAGAACGGCCGCTTCGAGAAGGCGCTCAGCGTGCTGGAGGAGGCGGGCGGGCGCTCGGCGCGCTGCTCCGCGGTAGAGGTGGGCGAGCAGTACCTGCAGCACCTGCTGGCCGAGCGCCTCTACGACAGCGCCGCCGTGCTGTGCGCGCGGATATGCAAGAGTGACAGGGCGCTCTGGGAGACACAGCTGCTTAAATTCTCGGAAGTTAAACAGCTGCGAGCCATCAGCCCCTACGTGCCCAAGAACCCGGAGCACGCGCTCACCCCACACTTCTACGAGATGATACTCTTTGAATACCTGTCTGTGGACCCGCACGGGTTCCTCAGTGTGGTCCAAAACTGGAACCCTTCCCTCTACAAGACTGTACATGTCATCAACAAAGTGCTGGAGCACCTTCTGATGACAGAAGTAGACATAAATATTTACTTAGAAGCTCTGGCGCTGCTCTATTGTCACCAGAAGAGATACGACAAGGCGCTGTCGACGTACCTGCGGCTGAAACACGACAACGTGTTCAAGTTGATCCGGGAACACGACATGTACAGCATCATACACGACAAGATACTGGATCTCATGAACCTAGACTTCGATAAGACCATTACAATTCTACTCGAAACTGAAAAGGTAAACGGACCTGCTGAAGCCAAGAAAACGAAAGTGCCCGCCAAACTAGTCCAGAAGCAGCTCGCCAACCACGAGGTGTTCCTGTACAAGTACTTGCACGCGTACAGCAAGATCGACCCCGGGGGCTGCGACCACGGCACCCTCGTGCAACTCTATGCCAAGTATGACAGAGTCAAATTGCTGCCTTTCCTTAAAAGTAGCGACAACTACCCTATACAGGACGCACTAGATGTGTGCCAGAGCAACTCTTACTACCCTGAAATGGTTTTTCTGCTGGGGCGGATAGGGAACACCCGCGAGGCGCTGCACATCATCATAGAGCAGCTGCGAGACATCAACCAGGCCATCACGTTCTGCCAGGAGCACAACGACCGCGAGCTGTGGATGGACCTCATCCAGCAGACCATAGACAAGCCCGAGTACGTGACGCTGCTGCTCAAGCGGATAGGCAACTACGTGGACCCGCGCATGCTGATCGAGAACATCCAGCCGGGCTGCGAGATCCTCGAGCTGAAAGACGCGCTGGCCAAGATGATGTGCGACTACCACCTGCAGCTGTCGGTGCAGGAGGCCTGCAAGGTGATCACGCTGCACAACTACTTCGACCTGCACGAGAAGCTCATCGTGGGCCAGCAGCGCGGCGTGGCGGTGACGGACGACTTCTTGTGCTGCAAGTGCCAGGGTCGCATCCTGGTGCGCGACCTGTCCGCCGCCTCCGACCTGGTGGTGTACAACTGCCGGCACTCGTTCCACGCGGGCTGCCTGCCCGGCGGCGCGCTCTGCTCCGCCTGCACGCTCTGCAGCGCCGTCTCCATGTGACCCGCCCTCCTCCTCCTCCTCCTCGCCCCCTGCTCACTGTATAAAACGATTCGACTATATTTTAGATACCGTGTAGCCATTAAATTAACGATACTTATTAAATATTGTCATGTAAGTAATTAAGTATAATTATCAGTTTTGGTGCTTTTTTAATGAAGTGGCTTTGTATATTTTCCTTGTACCTAATTTAACCAATAATAATAAAATATATTGGTACCTAAGTAAAGAAATATGTTTTTTCAAATTATTTAACCATCTAGTTTATCTAAATCCAAAACGTGTAAATCTTTATCTTTCATATTTTCAGGAAATAAAATAATATGAAAATCTACGGCATCGCAAGTAATTTACCTTCATAATATCAAAATCCTAATCTAGCCGTTTTCTATACATTTCATACATTTACATTGATCTCCATCAGTACAACTTGTACTGATGGAGATCAATGATTTCATACGACAACGTATGTTGTCAGAAAAATCAGTCATTAGAGCGTAGCATTAGATACTCATTATGTATACCTTATGTATAGAAAAAACTTTCCTTAATAATAATAGAGACCCCCTGCCTCCCGGCTTGCCTTGATTGGCCGTCCGGGAGTGGAAGACGCAAGAGCTCAGTACCTAAGCTCCAGGGTGGAAGTGTTAAAGGGCATAACGCCGCTAGTACCGCTCAGAGAACGCGCAGCACACCTCTCGACACCCTAAGCCATTCACACCAATGTTGCCCTTCCGGCGTCATCTTAGGCTGCCTTTTGTGGAGGGCCCATTTAGTGAGTGGCAAGTCATTACCCGCTATAATTTTTATGAATGAGGCATAACTGGCGGGTGCCGTTCCTCGTACAATAGACCAGTTTAATTAAGTCAATGAACAACTCAACACAATAGCCTGTAATATTAATACCATGTCTGCAATAGTTACTTTATATACCTAACATCCTCTATCTGTAATTTTTACTTAATTTTAAGTAGGTACCTATAATATTGTAAAAGGCCTCTCAGTGTTGGCTACGGCCCCACTGATGCCTCAAAAATACCGGGCGTAAGGCCCGAGAATCTGTGAATAGGTAATCTCTTTATTTCAGATACAAGATACAAAATCCATAAAAGTACAATTACATGAATCATAAATAATAATTCAATACTATATGATATGCATTGGTTGTACATTTTGAAGCCGCGCTTTCGTCTCTGTTTTTATTGTACACGGATTCGTCTGCCCATTTTTTTCAGTTTGACGGCCTATCTTCCCAAGTGACACTGGCAGAATTGCAAAGATTAAACTTTGCAGAAGCTATAACAAAAAAAAATACATTCCATTCTTTCTGCTGCAAGGATTTTTTATATCATCCCTCTCTTTCTCTTCTTTGTTCTCTCTTTGGTTTTGTGAAATAAATTGTATATGAATAGAAACCTTATGTTCTTACACTTAAAGTTCATTTTCTATAAATGGTAAATCGGGGGTGAAATCGGTCAAAAATGAAAGGCATATAGAGAAGGCTGTTGTCTTGCTTCAACAGCTTGCCAGTTTAAAAAATAATGTGTGATAAATGTCACTGTCAACTTAGGTTTTGAGATATTTAGCAATAAATAATATTATTTTATTTATTATAAATCTTACTTGACACATAGAAATCTGAATTAATTTGTGGAATTAACACAAAATAAAATAAGTAACCAATTAATATTATATTATTTTTCACACAGGCAACATTAAATTATGATGACATTATATGACAAAAGATGGCGGGAAAAAAATAATTTCATATGTAATTTGTAAAAATAATTTAAATGTATTTTATTGTAAAAATAACAAAATGGTAAGAACTTGTAGTGTACCGGGATGCAGAAATGAATCTTATAGTGGTTGCAATATATCTTTCTACAGGTATGCTAAAGTTTAAGTAAGATTACATTATTGGGACTAAGGTGACCATATTTTCTCGTGCTTGAAATAATTTGTGCAATATGAAATTTTTTCAGTTTTCCTAAAAATGAAAACATCAAAATAAATTGGCAAAAGAACTTAAATATTACACGACCTATTACAAAATTCTCCAAAGTTTGCAGTCTACACTTTGATCCAAAATCTTTTAATACTCCAAATTCTCTCTGTTTGTTAAAAAAAAGACGCTATCCCAATTTCTGCCGTGGTGAGAAAAATTTATTAATTGATTTGTAGCTATTAGTAGTAGTGAAAATAGAAAAAATAGAAAATAGCCAAGTCATATATTCTTATACCATGGTTTCACATACGATTCCTTAGTATTGTATACAGTTTGCTTTATATTGGTGTACATAGTTTAAACCATCACTCGTTTCAGTTAGAATTTGATACACAAGGAAATCGATAGTGTAAAAAATATAGGATATAGCCAACTACCTACATGCAATTCAAATGTGAACTTGTAAATAAATATTGTAATTGCTGCAAAATGTTTATGATTTTGATCACATTGCCTCCCTGTCAATTAACCGAATCGATACTATTATAAGTTACAAGCTAAAGTGCATTTTAATTTGTAAGTAAGTTTGTTGGTGTTTGTTACTTAACGCGTCAATAGAGCTAAGGATCATCATGACTGGCAAGATGCAGGTAAAATAGGACCGCAAAAGAGACTGCTCCCGATTTGGTAAGAAGATGAATTGATATTTCCTAATTACCTATATAATTTATTGTCACCCTAGTTAGAAAAAGACAACTGCCTTTCGTACTTCGCCTCGCTCTGCTCATATTGGATCAGCAGTAATATTTCCCTATATATTACTTCCATGTTCTGCTGTCACTTGCATTATGATATGACACAAAAATACGTAAATCAGAACGCAATCTATATTGTTTATTCCCATGTGGTGAAAAATGGACGCGCACATGCTTCTGTGAGGATTAAAAATGTTTTTATTTGGTGTCTGTGTCCGCTAAACTGTGAAAAGTGATAAAAGTGTTTTGTAAAAATGACAGAAATGCCTCCTTACCATGCGGCTAAAGATGAGGATAAAAACAGTGATCAGGATGACAGTGATTCTTCCAGCGACGTAGATGATTGGGATTCGCCCCTATGTTTCGATCAGCCGAGGCACTTGGAGCCTATCAAGGGCGCCGAGCGAGTGGAGCACAAGTGGAGGGTCAAAGAGAAGGTGAGAGACGAGCCCTGACAGGGGAAACAACAGCCACTGTTATTGCGTATGTCAATGAAAACAAACGCACATGGGTCACTTTTAGCTCGAATATTTCGGATTAGTTGAGCCGATAGTCTGTAACTGAACAAAAAAGTTATTTATTGCCCAAATCTTAGCATACTATCTATTGGTGTTTAACTGTCGTATGACACAGCTAATATCATTGAGATAACATTGAAACCTTGTTCTCAGTGTTATCATAACATTGAAGTAGGTATTCAACAATTTGCCACTGTCTCTATGTACCCTAAATAATTATATAAAATTAATATTACAACAAAATTACAATAAGTTGAGTTGTTGCTTTACTTTAGCTAGGTGACAGGTTTCTTTAGTTTTAATCATGTACAATACAACATTCTACTTAGAATTTTATAAACATAAGTAAACTTCATATGATTTGGCTACTATGCATATCGGCAATTATGTGCACACAAACACCCATCCCTTAAATATTGTAATATAAGTATATTATTTTTTACATTAGATAGGCTCACGCTTGACTACAACTTGCCTGATGTTAAGCAACGTTGTAATCTACGATCTAACGCGCTTGCCTAGAAGAAACCGGTTTACTCTCGAAGTTATAAAAAAATTATAAATTGTCTCTGTTAGTCAATATTTACTTCATTCTAAGGTGGTATTCATTTTATTTTTATGAACTTGTTTGATGTTGGGTCCTATAAATTATTTTTCAAATTGAGTATGTGTAGAATAACCTTTTTTGTACTGGAAATAAAGCAGCGTTGTGAACATATCAACGTATATCTGTGAGCAGACACAATGTTCTAATCATGAGGAATACAATAAAATTAACATCTAGGTTCTCTTTTTACTGAAAAGGGGTTTGCACATGGCCGTAGTTTGCCTGATGATAAGCAGAGGAACAAGGATTGGTAATCCTTGCCTGAAAGAGTTTGCTCTATGTACTAAGGGCACCCAATGTACCGAGGTTAAGAAGCATACTGTAATTTTGTTTGTGTTTGTTTTACTCTGGTGTAAAACAAAGTTGTATGTAATTTAATTAATTAATGTTATGAAAGTAACAGATTGACTCTGAAATTGGTGGATTTACTTAACACTATAATTAAGCTATTTTGTTTATATCTAAGAAAAATAGTGATCCAGTAAGCAGGAGTAGCAAAGTTAGAAATTAGACTTTTACTGTGCTCAGACAAATAGACTATTATCATCATAGAATATTTTTAGTTATACTAAGAAAACATTGATGTAAGGTCTTTTACAGGGTTTAGGCAAATACCACTATTATTGTAGCTCACTAATTGGTAGTTTTCTTATATGCAAAGGCACTTGATTTCAAATACAATAGGTGAAAAAAAAAATGTTATATAAATATTTTAACTTAAATATTAATATTCAGTGTGAGAGATCTCGTCTTGGACGCCGTGACGAGCGGTCGCTTTCGGGAACGGTCAATAGAGCCTCGTCAATACAATTGATCCAGTAAACAATAGGCACAACATCTGCCAGCGGCTAGCGCAATGGCTGCGAGCAAAGCTTGACGGTTTCTAGCTTAGGTAAATTCCCTGGCCCCGCGAAAAGTGACTATAATCAAGTGCCGTGCAACGCGTGTTTATAATCTTTACATATCAGTGAGTGACAACCAGTGTACGTGACCCGCCACCAGAGGCCACCGGTAACAGCGGTACCAGCGCCCAGCGCGGGGAAACCCACTCCAACAAAAGGAAAACTCGGTGAGCTTGTTCCATATTAGCCACACGTGGTCTAAACCCCTTTTCTTCGGTCTCTCCTTCCTCAATATCCTAGGATATTGTCTAGACGTCTGCCACGAGGGACAAGTCTGTTTTCAAGCAGCCCATACCAGCAACCAACACCGTACGGTCACATCGGTTACTTATACCTAGATCAAACCTACGCGTAACTAGCTTATCCGATTTCAAAATACATATTTACACAAACTGCAGTAAAAACCTGCTAAATTTACAAGGGTAGACTAGATTACACGATCTCATACCACGGACGTAATTACTCGTAACGTATGCGAAAACACAGACAATCTACTTTCCCAAGGCAAACACAAAAGCCTAAATACGAGTAAAAACTACACACATCTGCAGGCCCGTTTGGACAATAACTTAAGATTTTAAAAAAGGCGCGTGAAATATTACGCTATCCATTCCCAAAACAAATACTGACTCGTAAAACTAAGCAATAAACCAGACCATTAACAATAC
Organism: Macaria notata; assembly: GCA_927399415.1. Lineage (NCBI taxonomy): Eukaryota > Metazoa > Arthropoda > Insecta > Lepidoptera > Geometridae > Macaria > Macaria notata. The sequence continues at coordinate 6,179,941 of OV656725.1, read as the reverse complement.
AACCAAAAAAAAAAACCCCTTCTTAAAATCATCTGCCGCCACAGCTGCAAGGCTCTATTGTCGGGTGGGTCATCCTTTGTTAAACATAGCTCAAAATTTACTTCTAATTGTAGTCATTTTTTCTACGTACAATAAAGCCCAGACGTTTGTTTTATACACATAACACACTAGTACATAAAGCGTAATTAATAGACTTATTCCAAATGACTCGTACTTAGAGTTGCTAGACGAGACCCAAGTACTCACTCGAGTGCTACTTACTCCCCTTTTCCGTTAAAGGCAAAAGGGAACTAGTATAGTGCATGATACACCAGTTAACTAATAAGTAATACATAGTATATAAGCTTCCTTCACAGCCTCAAGCACGCGCATACCTGAAAGATATCACGAGCTAGCCACGACAACCCGTCCTCTGCGATACCGCCACGGTAAGGCACAAAGCCGATATGAAAATAGGGACCCTATCGTAAAAATACCAGGAGACGGCAACTGCTTGTATCGCGCTTATAGCCCACCAAATTAACGACTTGTATGGCCTAACCTTTGACCACCAACACATTCGACGAGACCTCGCACGCCACGTTGAGGAAAACCAAAACGATTCACAAATGTACCTAGCGAACAAAAGTAATCTAGATAGTTCAGCACAAAGCGAACAAATCAGGAACTACATTCTATCACAATACCAAGATGGCACATGGGGCGGCACAGACATACTTAAAGCGGCAGCGGAATATTATAGTATTAACGTCAAAATCTCTCAAAAAAAAAATACCCCGCTACAAGAAACAGTATGTTTCTCTCCTAAGGCACCAAACGACACCGCAGGTAGCATAGGTCTAATAATTACGGGGAACCACTTTGATTGCTATGAAAATCACCTAGGAGTAATAAGTACAAGCACCACGCAAAATGACCTTAGTCTAACTCTTGAAACTAGCACCCCAGAGGAGAATACCAGATGAGTCCGGATACAAACTTGCCCGCCCCAGGCCACACCAAACAACAAAAACAGGTAGTAAATGAAAACATAAACATTGCCACATGGAATGATAGAGGCGCCGCAACGTTGACTAAAAAACGAGAGATTGACGAGTTTCTAGACGGAAAATCTATCCATATTGCCTGCCTACAGGAAACTCACTTAAAATCCGGGACCTACGAATCTAGTCACTATACATGGCACCTAAGCGGAAACAACAACAGAAGAGGCCAAGCTATTCTCATAAGAAAAAGCAGCGGCCTAAGGCTGAACTGGACTAAAGCAAACACAAACAATATGGTTGCTTCAATAGATACAAGCAGTGGAGCCTCTCTATTCATTACTACAACGCACAGGTCCAATTCAACGTCATCAGCAGCAAACGACGCGACTCGGCTACTACAACTGACCAAGAATAAACCAAGAAACTCAATAACAATCATACGAGGTGACCTCAACGCCCACATAGGACTCACAGATACACATGAACTTCGCGATAAAAATCAAAGAGGCAAAAATCTCCCACACCAAACAAGTAACGAAACGGGAAAATCTCCGATTGGACAAATCATTCGGCCGGCGCAGCTGTAAACTGACTTGGACGTCGGGAAACAAAACATCGCAAATATACCATATAATGACAGATGCCAAAAACAACCAGATTTTTAATTACATCAAAGGTGAAAAAACAATCCTATCTGACCATAGAATCATATGGGGAAACCTGAAGCCCCTCACCACAGAATAAATAATACAACAGAAACCTATCTCCCTGTTCCGAACACGCAGCGAGCGGAGGGCACAGTAAAGTACGATCGACAGTCGTGGATCAAACGGCACATCACTCCCCAAAGTATGAAAAATTTGTTTGTATTGTATCAATAGGTAACTATATCTAGCTACTTTCATAAGCAATTTATAGTTGAATTCGAGAAAAACAGGATTAATTTAGTAAACATTTTAGAAAAAAAAATTGTAAATACATACTTTGTTAAAATAACACATAAAAAATAATTACTGATAAAGTATTAATTTATCGAAATATAATTCACTGATGATTAAGTATAAACACCAAAATAATACAATTTTATTATTGTACTAAATCTACATTCCTAATGGCAACCATGATAACTTTGAGAGACTCGAACTGTATGCAGTGAAATATGAACCGTAAATCGAAACGTTAAATATCAATTTGGCTTGCGCGTAGGTTACGAACGTACGCTGCGAACGTATTTTGATAGCGTGGCGCGTTTTTGTTCAAAGTTAGGTCGCCCTGCCCTCACGTTAAATTCCAATAGGGACTCTACGAGACCTCCAATAAGACTAACCAGGGCCAACGTTGCGAACGAGTTTGACTACACAACCCTAAACTACGAGATGCTTCAAAGTAACACCACGCGAAAAAAAAAAAAAAACCAAGAAACTTTATTAGAGGACACCAAAAAGAGCAGGAACGGCGAAAACCGAAAAGAGCCGCTATCGTGGGAAGTGATAACAAACGTCATGAAGATGGCGGCCAATAAGACTATCAAACATGAAAGAAGGTACTCTAAGGCTAGAGAAGAGGCAATTACAAACCTACAGAAGGCGAAGTTCCATTAGAAGCATCACCCTCAAGATATAGAGGCTAGAAATACACTTAAAGAGTGCCGGCGCCGTTTGCAAGAGATCGAAGCAACGGAAGATCTTAAAGTTGGTAGACCTAACTATACGTGGAAGGATTCTTTATCTCATGATACGGACCCCAGGAAAACATCTGACTGGCAGGACATGGCGAAAAACAAAGGAGACTTTATAAGAGCTGCCAGGGAGATCTATAAGATGGCAGAAACCGACAGCGAATCTGATGAGGAAACAGAACGACATACCAACAGGCAGGCACCAACCATACCCCAGGAAAGGCCGTCAGATGACACAAGAACAATCCCTTAGCGACATAGGATCTATTCGACCCACATTAAAGATCCACCTACTACACCCGACGCGGTTATGATTACTCACAATAGAACCAACATTACACAGCGAACGTATTAAGATAGTGCTTGCAAAGCCAAACACTAACAAACCCCAAGATGGGTCAACTCAATAATCAACGAACACCATTTTTTACTAACGCTTATCCCTATCCTTAATAACAACCTTCTCCAAATCGGCGTCTGGCTGCATAGCCGTTCGACTACCATCCCGGAGCGTTAGCACAAAACCACGCTCCACAACCTCGTGCCCCCCGGTATGCCGGTTTGACCGGAGCAGGCTTGTCCTGGCTGGGTGCGGTACCTATGTTCATGTTCATGTTAAATATTAATATTCAGTGTTTGTACGAGTGAACTAATTTAGGCTTGTTTTGCCAAATTGTGTTGAATATAATTGTAATAAGAAAGAGATACCTATAGAATAGATTTATACCACAACTCCTGCTGTGTCGGGGGAAGGAGTGGAACTAGTATGCCAGCAGCCCAAGGCTGTGCTCTGATATTTCAAGGAGCTTGGCTGGCTGGGTCACTCAGAAATGGGGGTAAAGCACAAAATGCCTTAAGCGGGATGTCCGTGCAGGACTCATCACCCTCCCTTAGAATTAGAAAAGAGATAATGTGTGTGTGATTCCAGTACAAGACACACTGTGTGGCGCTGGTGCTGTGCCTCAATGTGGGAGTGGACCCGCCCGACGTGGTCAAGACACAGCCCTGTGCGCGCCTCCAGTGCTGGCTCGGTATGTACTGGACTGCTCTCTCTCTCTTATTGCTAATTTATACTTATTTACTGATAATTCCTTAAATTATTAATAAAATGTTTTTATCTGCTTAATTAAACAGACTATATGACATACCTGTATAACAATATTATACTTGGGTCACAGCATAACAAAATGACATAATGCCATGGTGCAAAATATTCTTCCTGCTCTGCTACCATCAACTTAAGTTTAACCAACTAACTTTAGTAATGGAATTGATGGACTGATTCTAACTATTCTATTGCATTTATATTACTATGTATTAAAAAACTATGTTCTCAAGTTTATTATAAGACTCATTCAATCAAATATGTAATGCATAAATCTGCATGATTAGGTACCTACATGAAAATAAAAATAGCAATGACACACGGTCACATTAATAAGACAATCTAATTTCATAGAGTGTGACATTCCACATTAGCAGAAGAGCTACATTTAGTGTGAACAGGTTAATTACACACAAACAATATATAATAGTTAGTGTATACAGTGCAGCAGTGCATGAGCTGCTGAGAGCCCCACTCACACGGTGAGTCACTGCCTGAAGCAACATCTGTGACTCATGTACCTATTCACAAATTGTGAAAATATATGTCTCTTTTTTAAATAGCATTTGATAGTTCTATTTTTTCATTCACTCCCCTAAGTTCAATGTTTATTTGCAGGACTAGGGTGCATTATTACTTAAAGCAAGCTGTAGTCAAACTTAAAACAACTTATTGTGTAAATTGCTTAATTAAGTAGGTACATGCAAGCATTGTTGGGAAAGCCCTAAGTCCATTGTGACTTAATTACATGTATCATTTGGCACTATGTAACTGTATACTAGATGTTTTGCTTTAAATACTTCTTCTTCTTCTCTTTCTTAGCCTTTAAGGAGTCCATTTCTGAACATAGGCCTCTCCTATTTTTCTCCATAACTCGCGATCTGCTGCTCTAGCCATCCAGTTGTGACCCGCGTGCTTCCGGATGTCATCAACCCATCGTAACGGTGGGCGGCCTCGTGGTCTCCTGTCTGCCCATGGTCTCCACACTACTAGTCTTCGTGTCCATCGGTGACAGTCCATTCGAGCAATATGGCCAGCCCATCTCCACTTTCTTCCCGTAATGACTTCTACTACGTCTTTCAGTCCCGTTTTTCGCCGTATCCACTCGTTTCTCCTTCTATCGCGCAAGGTGATTCCGAGCATGGCTCTTTCCATGGCACGTTGCGCGACTCTAAGTTTCTCAGCTGATCGTTCTGTGAGAGTCATAGTTTCAGCACCGTACGTGAAGACCGGCGTGATACATTCTTCGAATACCTTGGCCTTCAGTTTAATAGACAGCTTCTTGTTGCGAAGTATTTGGTTGTTTGCGCCGAATGCTGCCCAGGCTTGGGATATACGCCTTTCTACCTCTGCAGTCTGATTTCCTAAACCTAGTGTTATTCTGTGTCCCAAGTAGATGTAGCTCGTCACCAATTCTACAGGCATATGGTATCTATCCACACCTGGTATATTAGTCATAATTTTGGTCTTCGATATATTCATTTTCAACCCTACTTTTCCAGATTCTGTCTTCAGGTCTTGAATCATAGACAACATATCAGGGACATTATCTGAGAATAACACCAGATCATCGGCGAACCTCAAATTTGTGAGCCGCTCTCCTTCTATCTCAATACCTTTCTCTTCCCAATTTAGCTTCTTAAAGACGCCTTCTAAAGTCGCGGTAAAGAGTTTTGGAGAAATTGTGTCTCCCTGTCTGACTCCTCTAGATAACTTAAACTTTCGAGTTTTTTCATGCAGGTTGACACATGCGGTTGCATTTTCCTGGAGATACTTAACCATATTTATGTAACGCTCATCAGCTCTACTCTCCACTAACGAGTTTTCCACAGCCCAAGCCTCAACTGAGTCAAAAGCTTTCTCATAATCTACAAATGTCACCATAATCGGCTTCTGGTACTCATGACACTTCTCGATTTAGGTTTTTACAGCTTGTAGATGGTCGCAGGTACTGTATCCGGATCTGAATCCTGCCTGTTCCCGTGGCTGATATGAGTCAAGCTTATTCTTCAGTCTGTTGACTATTACTCGTGTGAATAACTTGTACACATGAGATAGGAGGCTTATTGGTCTGTAGTTGTCCAACTTCTTTATATCTCCTTTTTTGTGTAGTAGTGTAATAACGGCATTATTCCAGTCTTCAGGCACCTTTGTTTCTATTAAGCACTTTGTGAAAAGCATTGCTAGTGCTAGTTGCAATTTCTTAGAAGGTGTTTTCAGGATTTCAGGAATAATGCCATCTTCACCAGGAGCTTTTCGGTTTTTGAGTTGCCGTAGGGCTAAACAGACTTCATCCGGCGTAACATCTGGCAGATCATCAGACCCAACATTGAGCACAGGTGGCCTTCGCGAACTGTGTTGTTCCACTGCGATGGCTGGGTTTGTAACCTTGCTTTTGTAGAGGTTCTCGTAGTATCGGTGAGCAATGTTCAGTAATTCATCCCGATTTGATGTGACAGTGCCATCTTCTCTCTGTAACTTGAAAATAGCTTTTCTACCGGTAGATAGCTGAAGTTTCAGAGGCCTACGACTTTTGTTCCGTTCTATAGCGTCTTGGATGATTTCCTCGTTATGCTCTTGCAGATCTTTGCGGATTTTATTTCGGATTTCCTTATGCAATTGCGATAGTTCCTTTTGATCAGCATTTACGTCACTATTCATTTGGCGTCTGTTTTCGATCAGGCGCAGTGTATCTGCGGTAAGTTTTTGTGTACTTGCCTGCACGTTTACCGGAGCTTTAAATAATTACAGCTCAATAAAGTAGTAGTAATAAAGTTACTTTGACTATAAAACATGTAGCTAGATGTTTATGGTGTGTGCATTGTTGTTTGCATTGACCTAGTACATGTGTGAGGATGTGTGTTTTTGTGCAGACCCGCAGTCCATGTCACAGAGCAAGGCGCTGGAGAGCATCGGGCACGCGCTGCAGTCGCAGTACGAGCGCTGGCAGCCGCGCGCGCGCTACAAGCAGTCGCTCGACCCCACCAGCGAGGAGGTAACACACACACGCATACATACATCGGGCACGCGCTGCAGTCGCAGTATGAGCGCTGGCAGCCGCGCGCGCGCTACAAGCAGTCGCTCGACCCCACCAGCGAGGAGGTAACACACATTCACACACGCATACATACATCGGGCACGCGCTGCAGTCGCAGTACGAGCGCTGGCAGCCGCGCGTGCGCTACAAGCAGTCGCTCGACCCCACCAGCGAGGAGGTAACACACATACACACACGCATACATACATCGGGCACGCGCTGCAGTCGCAGTACGAGCGCTGGCAGCCGCGCGCGCGCTACAAGCAGTCGCTCGACCCCACCAGCGAGGAGGTAACACACATACACACACGCATACATACATCGGGCACGCGCTGCAGTCGCAGTACGAGCGCTGGGAGCCGCGCGCGCGCTACAAGCAGTCGCTCGACCCCACCAGCGAGGAGGTAACACACATACACACACGCATACATACATCGAGCATGCGCTGCAGTCGCAGTACGAGCGCTGGCAGCCGCGCGCGCGCTACAAGCAGTCGCTCGACCCCACCAGCGAGGAGGTAACACACATACACACACGCATACATACATCGGGCACGCGCTGCAGTCGCAGTACGAGCGCTGGCAGCCGCGCGCGCGCTACAAGCAGTCGCTCGACACCACCAGCGAGGAGGTAACACACATACAGGCGTACTTACGAGTAATGTTGCACTCAAAGGACAGGAGACCCAACCTTCTGAAGGTAAGTCTCCGTTCTCTACACACACTACACTCGAGAACACTGTCACATCATTGCAACTAACGCCTACTTCGACACAAAGTCAGCGTCCCGTAAGACAGGCTAAAATAAAGGCACTTATATATACTAAGAACGCGCAGAAGAACAAGAAGAAGGAGACGGCTCAGAAGCCGGCGGCCGGCATACTTCGTTCATCAATAGGTGAGCCCGCCAAATCTCTCGAGCCTACCCTACTTCAAGCGGCCACTAGTAAAAAACTCGCGGCGAAGGGGGTTACTACGGACTTGGTATTGACTGCAAAAAAACTACTGGACAAAACCGACGTAGCTTCTGTAGGATGCCTGGAACAGAAGAGAAATATGAATGACGAATATTCAAAGAAGGAAGGATGGCAAGTAGTAGCCAAAAAGAAAAGGCATTACAAATCTAAAATGTTTTCGGGTGCTGGAAAGGAGGACGACGAGTTACAAACCGTCGAACGCCTTAAATGGTTGACTGTCTGGTCATTCAAGCCGGAAACCACAGTGGAAATCATTAGAAACTATCTGAAAAAACAGATGAATACCGCTATTTCGAATGAATGTGTGATTGAAAAGCGTGACATTAAATCCACAAGACATGCGGCATTTCTAATTGGATGTCCGGAAAGTGCATATGAACATATTAACACTCCTGCAGCGTGGCCGCCACGAGTGATGGTTTCGGAATGGTTTCGTGGTAGGCCCCGCGTCGATCGGGGCAACTCGGACAATGCACGAGCGCGGCCGAGCGCCGCCATTGTCTCCACGCAACGCTAGTGACCGAACGTGTACACAACAAGCTACAGATGAAGTTAAATCGCGAATGTTTTCAGCTCCGCCCGGAAAAAATAACAGTGCGCCAGCAAAATGCTCAGCTCGTACGCAGAAGTCGATAGTGATTTGTTACCAAAATGTTAGATGTATTTCTGCCGACGGCCGGACACGTAAATTAGAAGTGCTCGTCAATAACGTATTGAAATGTAACGTCATAGCTATGTCAGAGCACTGGCTTACAATTGATAAGCTCAAATGTGTACATATAGACGGATTTAAGCTCGCATCGAGCTACTGTAGAAAGACTATACAGCATGGTGGGTCTTGTATATACACACGAGGTAATATTAAATGTATTGAGAATTTGGAACTCATCAGGTTGGCGAGTGAACAAAACTGCGAAATATCTGCTATAGATATAATAGAACACAATATTACGATTGTGTGTATATACAGGACGAACCTCGTAGGTCACGGAATATTTCTTGACTGCTTGGAACGATTGCTCGATAAGATTAGCGATCTTAGCTTAGATTGTATCATTGGCGGTGATATGAACATTAATACCGAGGGCGACTCTGACTGCTATGTGCGTCGGCTCGGGAAGCTGCTGGTAGACCACCACATGACTAACGAGGTCCGTGTACCTACGCGCGTCACCTCCACTACAGCCACCAGCCTAGACCACCTGTACACCAACCTGCCGGCGGGCTCGCTGCGTGTCAGCATTGTTGACGGTGACGTTAGCGACCACTGCGCCGTGCGCTGCGAGCTGCCGGCGCGGGGGCAGAGGTCGGGGCCTACTGTAGGGAGAAGTTACTCTCAAGCCAATCAGGCGAACTTTGTCAGGGCACTAGATAGTGTTGACTGGAATGAGACACTAGCTATAGATAGGTCTGCACCTGAAATAGTTCAGGCGACTGTCAATATTGTTCAGAACAATTTTAATAGCTGTTTTCCCTTAAGGAAAATTAATAATAATAGAAACATTGACTCATCGTGGGTAACTCCCGATGTCACAAATTACAATACATTATTACTTGACATGATTAAATTATCTAAATCACATCCTTCGGTTGACAATTTAAAGGTGTTAATTAATGACATGAGAGAACATTTTAATGAATTAATTAGATATAGTAAAATTAATTACTACACAAATTCTGTTAAATACAGCAGTAACGCGACTAAAACAATATGGACTATTGTAAATAAAGAACGTGGAAAAGCTAACGTTCCATTCCTTGACATTACGGATGTCGTGAAGGACTCCAACGGTGTCCCGTTTCTCACGAGGAAGGATGCTGTGGACGCCGTCAATGCCCGATTCCTGAACGCTGCGGCGGCGTGCGGCGCGCCGCGCGCTGACGTCACTCGCGTTAGCGAGACACTGTGTGCGGCGCGCCCGCGCGCTGACCGTTCGCTGCGCTTGCGGCTGTTTACTCCTGACGAAGTGTTGCGCATCATCACCACACATATTCCGCCGAAAACATCAAAAGATATATACGGTATATCAATGGGCCTTGTCAGAAGCGCTGTACTCACGCTAGCCCCTGTCCTTTGTGAATGTTTTAATAGGTGCATTAGGGAAGGCTTATACCCCAAAGCATTTAAAATAAGCAAAGTGTCACCATTGTACAAGGGCAAGGGCAAACGTGACAGTATTGACAGCTATAGGCCTGTCTCGATAATACCTGCGGTGGCGAAGGTGTTAGAGAACGGGCTCAGCAAGCGCCTCACTGAGTTCCTGGTGTCAACGGATGCGTTATCCGAGCGCCAACACGCGTATCGCGAGGGGCGCTCGACTACATCCTTGACCCGGGAGGTGATCAGGAGAGTGCTGCAAGCTCGGGAGAAGAAGCAGCAGGTGGCGATTATCTGCTGTGATCTCTCAAAAGCGTTCGACGTAGCTGATCACATGGTACTTGCTGCAAAATTGCAGCATTACGGTGTGAGAGGCGCACCTCTTGCGCTGTTGACAGATCTCATGCAGAACAGAACGCAAACTGTTGTTGCGTGTGGCGGAACGGAAAGATCCGATCCTCTGGAGTCCGTGATGGGAGTAGCCCAGGGATCTTCCGTCTCCAACATTCTATTCTCCTTACTCTTGAATGATCTACCAGAGTCTGTGGAAGCTGCAGACATCTTCTTATACGCTGATGATGTCGCCGGAATCGTGTCAGCACCCAGTTCCGATCTTCTAGAAGAAAGACTGAACACCACCACCTCTCAACTGGCGGTATGGTTCAGAATGAACGGTCTTGCTCTCAACCTATCAAAAACACACTTTGTTCATTTTAACTTAGCAGGACACAGCACCAGGCCTTTATCTGTGACGGTTGAGGGAAGAAGATTGGAACAAGTGGTCGCTACAACCTTCCTCGGGTTTGAAATATACCGAACCCTAACCTGGGAAAACCATATAGACAAGGTGTGTGGTAAGTTGAGCAGCGCTTGCTTTGCTCTTAGCAGAGTCGCCAAAGTAGTATCCGCCGAAGCAGTGAGGACGTGCTACTTTGCCACCGTGCACTCCGTGCTGCAGTACGGCGCGGAACTATACGGCAGGGCTGCGGAGTGGGAGCGAGCGTTTAGACTGCAAAAAAGAGCCGTTCGATCTATCGCAAAAATATCACAGGATGAGTCTGCTCGTCCACACTTTGTGAAGCTGGGGATTTTGACGTTACCATCGCTGGTGATATACCAGGTCGCAGTATACGTTCGATTAAACCTAGCCTCGTACCGAGTTGTGGGCGGCAACCACTCGTACAACACGAGCAGGAGGGGCAAGCTCGCGGAGGAGTCCCGCAGCCTGGCGCGGAGTAGCAAGTCCACGCACGTGATGGGACCGAGTGTTTACAACAAGCTTCCCGAGCAGGTCACCACTGCTCCGTCACTAGGCAGCTTTAAGTCTCGCCTCAAGCGCTGGTTGATCGAGCAATCGTTTTACAGCTATAAAGAATTTTATGAACTATAATTTAAATTTAATATCATTAATTATGAAGTTTTTATTTAACTTATTATTTTTTATATGGATAAAATAAGTACGCTAATCGTATTTTGTATACTGTGAATAATTGACGTGTAAACTTTATTTTAATTTTTTACCAATAAATGAGTTATGAGTTAGTTAGTTATGAGTTACACACACGCATACATACATCGGGCACGCGCTGCAGTCGCAGTACGAGCGCTGGCAGCCGCGCGCGCGCTACAAGCAGTCGCTCGACCCCACCAGCGAGGAGGTAACACACACGCATACATACATCGGGCACGCGCTGCAGTCGCAGTACGAGCGCTGGCAGCCGCGCGCGCGCTACAAGCAGTCGCTCGACACAACCAGCGAGGAGGTAACACACATACACACACGCATACATACATCGGGCACGCGCTGCAGTCGCAGTACGAGCGCTGGCAGCCGCGCGCGCGCTACAAGCAGTCGCTCGACACCACCAGCGAGGAGGTAACACACATACACACACGCATACATACATCGGGCACGCGCTGCAGTCGCAGTACGAGCGCTGGCAGCCGCGCGCGCGCTATAAGCAGTCGCTCGACACCACCAGCGAGGAGGTAACACACATACACACACGCGTACATACATCGGGCACGCGCTGTAGTCGCAGTACGAGCGCTGGCAGCCGCGCGCGCGCTACAAGCAGTCGCTCGACCCTACCAGCGAGGAGGTAACACACATACACACACGCATACATACATCGGGCACGCGCTGCAGTCGCAGTACGAGCGCTGGCAGCCGCGCGCGCGCTACAAGCAGTCGCTCGACACCACCAGCGAGGAGGTAACACACATACACACACGCATACATACATCGGGCACGCGCTGCAGTCGCAGTACGAGCGCTGGCAGCCGCGCGCGCGCTACAAGCAGTCGCTCGACCCCACCAGCGAGGAGGTAACACACATACACACACGCATACATACATCGGGCACGCGCTGCAGTCGCAGTACGAGCGCTGGCAGCCGCGCGCGTGCTACAAGCAGTCGCTCGACCCCACCAGCGAGGAGGTAACACACACACGCATACATACATCGGGCACGCGCTGCAGTCGCAGTACGAGCGCTGGCAGCCGCGCGCGCGCTACAAGTAGTCGCTCGACCCTACCAGCGAGGAGGTAACACACATACACACACTCATACATACATCGGGCACGCGCTGCAGTCGCAGTACGAGCGCTGGCAGCCGCGCGCGCGCTACAAGCAGTCGCTCGACACCACCAGCGAGGAGGTAACACACATACACACACGCATACATACATCGGGCACGCGCTGCAGTCGCAGTACGAGCGCTGGCAGCCGCGCGCGCGCTACAAGCAGTCGCTCGACCCCACCAGCGAGGAGGTAACACACATACACACACGCATACATACATCGGGCACGCGCTGCAGTCGCAGTACGAGCGCTGGCAGCCGCGCGCGCGCTACAAGCAGTCGCTCAACACCACCAGCGAGGAGGTAACACACATACACACACGCATACATACATCGGGCACGCGCTGCAGTCGCAGTACGAGCGCTGGCAGCCGCGCGCGCGCTACAAGCAGTCGCTCGACACCACCAGCGAGGAGGTAACACACATACACACACGCATACATACATCGGGCACGCGCTGCAGTCGCAGTACGAGCGCTGGCAGCCGCGCGCGCGCTACAAGCAGTCGCTCGACACCACCAGCGAGGAGGTAACACACATACACACACGCATACATACATCGGGCACGCGCTGCAGTCGCAGTACGAGCGCTGGCAGCCGCGCGCGCGCTACAAGCAGTCGCTCGACACCACCAGCGAGGAGGTATCACACATACACACACGCGTACATACATCGGGCACGCGCTGCAGTCGCAGCACGAGCGCTGGCAGCCGCGCGCGCGCTACAAGCAGTCGCTCGACCCTACCAGCGAGGAGGTAACACACATACACACACGCATACATACATCGGGCACGCGCTGCAGTCGCAGTACGAGCGCTGGCAGCCGCGCGCGCGCTACAAGCAGTCGCTCGACCCCACCAGCGAGGAGGTAACACACATACACACACGCGTACATACATCGGGCACGCGCTGCAGTCGCAGTACGAGCGCTGGCAGCCGCGCGCGCGCTACAAGCAGTCGCTCGACACCACCAGCGAGGAGGTAACACACATACACACACGCATACATACATCGGGCACGCGCTGCAGTCGCAGTACGAGCGCTGGCAGCCGCGCGCGCGCTACAAGCAGTCGCTCGACCCCACCAGCGAGGAGGTAACACACATACACACACGCATACATACATCGGGCACGCGCTGCAGTCGCAGTACGAGCGCTGGCAGCCGCGCGCGCGCTACAAGCAGTCGCTCGACACCACCAGCGAGGAGGTAACACACATACACACACGCATACATACATCGGGCACGCGCTGCAGTCGCAGTACGAGCGCTGGCAGCCGCGCGCGCGCTACAAGCAGTCGCTCGACACCACCAGCGAGGAGGTAACACACATACATACATCGGGCACGCGCTGCAGTCGCAGTACGAGCGCTGGCAGCCGCGCGCGCGCTACAAGCAGTCGCTCGACACCACCAGCGAGGAGGTAACACACATACACACACGCATACATACATCGGGCACGCGCTGCAGTCGCAGTACGAGCGCTGGCAGCCGCGCGCGCGCTACAAGCAGTCGCTCGACCCCACCAGCGAGGAGGTAACACACATACACACACGCATACATACATCGGGCACGCGCTGCAGTCGCAGTACGAGCGCTGGCAGCCGCGCGCGCGCTACAAGTAGTCGCTCGACACCACCAGCGAGGAGGTAACACACATACACACACGCATACATACATCGGGCACGCGCTGCAGTCGCAGTACGAGCGCTGGCAGCCGCGCGCGCGCTACAAGCAGTCGCTCGACACCACCAGCGAGGAGGTAACACACATACACACACGCATACATACATCGGGCACGCGCTGCAGTCGCAGTACGAGCGCTGGCAACCGCGCGCGCGCTACAAGCAGTCGCTTGACACCACCAGCGAGGAGGTAACACACATACACACACGCATACATACATCGGGCACGCGCTGCAGTCGCAGTACGAGCGCTGGCAGCCGCGCGCGCGCTACAAGCAGTCGCTCGACCCTACCAGCGAGGAGGTAACACACATACACACACGCATACATACATCGGGCACGCGCTGCAGTCGCAGTACGAGCGCTGGCAGCCGCGCGCGCGCTACAAGCAGTCGCTCGACACCACCAGCGAGGAGGTAACACACATACACACACGCATACATACATCGGGCACGCGCTGCTGTCGCAGTACGAGCGCTGGCAGCCGCGCGCGCGCTACAAGCAGTCGCTCGACACCACCAGCGAGGAGGTAACACACATACACACACGCATACATACATCGGGCACGCGCTGCAGTCGCAGTACGAGCGCTGGCAGCCGCGCGCGCGCTACAAGCAGTCGCTCGACACCACCAGCGAGGAGGTAACACACATACACACACGCATACATACATCGGGCACGCGCTGCAGTCGCAGTACGAGCGCTGGCAGCCGCGCGCGCGCTACAAGCAGTCGCTCGACACCACCAGCGAGGAGGTAACACACATACACACACGCGTACATACATCGGGCATACAACCAAGCGGGTTTGTGTCTGCAGCGTAAAAGCTTATCTTGTATGAAAGAGCAGCCATTGAATGAATATCTTTATTGCAATCACAAATATTACATAAGTAATTAAATGCAACAGTATTTGTACTCTGTGCTTATAATATAGATAGGGTACCTATATGCTAAGACTATAGACTAACCTCACTACTAACACTTACCTAGTTTTACTCTAATATATTTACTTAAAATTCAATCTAAATCTATTGAGATCTTTATGATATTGAATATACTCTTCGTTTATATGATAATTAATATAATCTTATCCAATCTCAAGATCACAGTTATTTTGCTGCAGTCAGGAACATTGCAGGAGCTAACAATTGCTTTAAACTGAAACTTACTTACTTAAACGTCTAACGAAACCCATTTAATTAAATGGAAATCTTTTTGCGGAGTAGGCCAATTTGTAGGCAGCAATATCCGCGTTAGGGCTAGTTTAGTGCTAATATGAATATTAGGTCAGTAATTGGGGCGCGGCGTCCCTGACCGCGCCGCGCCGAGTGTCCCCGCAGGCGGGGCGCCGACACGTGTGTTACCTGCATGTTATTATTATTAAATTCGGTACTTGTGTTAAAATGTTCACTTGAGATGATGAGCTAAGGACATGATCAAATAAAAAATTAAGTCCGTCTAGTGAAACTAAACCAAGTGGTGATCGGAATGTGAAGTGTCCCCTGCAAGATGAGTGATGTAATCTGTCACACGCCTGCGATGCCTGGCTGAGCCTGGGACAAGAGCACAGAAATCTAAATAAACAGGTACTAGAAGGGCCTTTAGTGCAATATTGTTCCGAAACCGCTGTCGCCAGAAATGAACGTAGAGGTCAAACACAACTACATATACAACTATGTCCAAACGCAAATTCACGCACACAAATATAACTCACACACAAATTCTTGCGCTATGATTGGTGTTCACACATCGATAAAAAGCGTGTACTGTAACTCACCACTACACTAACAAAAAACCCATATACGCTAGTGCTTGATAAAATTGAAGATGGTCTTTATTTCGAATAAATTGACGTTAAATGTAATAATTTTATTTTAATATTAAAACTTTCGTGAGATTTATATTCACAATTTAATTTTTTAAGGTACATGTATATAGTATTTGTTGTGATGGATCATGTTTGGCTATAGTATATATGTTACGGTAAATGTAAGTAATCGGTAATTATACATAATTACCAACGCACACGGTAAATGTAGTGAATTATCCACATTTACCGGTAATTATATATAATTGCCATACCTCTTTGGTAAATGTAGTAAATAATGAAATTAAACATCAGAATCAAAATGTTTATTTGAATAAATACAAGTATAAATAAAATAAATAAATCGCACGAGTAGAGGTTCGGCAAGGAGGCACCGTTATACATTTGAGGTTCCAAAGACTCCCCCTGAATTATAATTTGTCGGTTTTCAAGTCGAGAGTAAACCGGTTTCTTCTAGGCAAGCGCGATCCGCGATAGATCGTAGATTATAACGTTGCTTAACATCAGGCAAGTTGTAGACAAGCGTGATCCTATTTCATGTAAAAAAACTCCTAGTTTTAATCTATACTAATATTATAAAGCTGAAGAGTTTGTTTGATTGTTTGAACACGCTAATCTCAGGAACTACTGGTTCGAATTGAAAAAAACTTTTTGTGTTGAATAGACCATTTATCTAGGAAGGTATTAGGCTATAATTGCATCACGCTGCAACTAATAGGAGCGAAGAAACAATAGAAAATGTGGAAACAATGGGTAAAATTATTCATCTTTGAGGGGTTCCGTGCGATTTATTTATTTTATTTATACCTGTATTTATTCTTATAAAGATTTGGATTCTGATGTTTGATTTCCTTATTTACTACATTTACCAAAGGGGTATGGTAATTATATATAATTACCGGTAAATGTGATTAATTCGAAAGTTTTAACCACTTTTACCAAGAGCACTGGTAATTATGCATAATTCCCGGTTATTATACATAATTACCGCATTATCTACATTTGCCGTAACATATACTTTCTGATCCTTATTCGTTTATGCATATACCTACATCATACCTATGACATGAATACGTGACAAAAAATAACTAAAAGATGCAATACCTAAATACAGTAATAAAATTCTTTTTAAGCAATTAAACGGTAACTCTTTATAATAAAAACTAGTATTTAATGTTATCCATCAAAAGTGAACTACCCTGAAATCTTTACACAAATTCGTATGACAATTCGAACTAAAGCAAAAAATGCTAACTATGGTTAATTCACTAAATAGACACAGTAATAAATTTTGTAGTTTATATTATAATAAAAGATGATTACTTGTACAAATAACAATAACATCGGACTAATGAAATTCGAAACGCCAAGCCGTCGTCCGATGGACGCGCACTGTCCCATCACTACTAGAAGCGGCAGCGTTGCGTGCGACATTATCGTTAGTCTTATATTACATTGCTTTTTACGCCTATGAACGGTTTGAATATTGGTAAAGAAATGCAGCAATGATTTTTTAAGCAGTGTTTAATACGGTAAGATTGTAAAACAGTGGTATCGGTTCACGTAATACTTATATTAATAAAAAACATAGTATTTTTGATATTTAAGACTAACTGGTAATACTTTTATTTCTAAAATTACAGGTTTTTGATAAGTTTCCACAATGAGAAATGCTGCAACACACCATTTTCACCAGTTGTTTCTCGTACGGCGTTCGGAACTATACTAAATGTAAATTTGAGCTTGAAATAGCGCTGGTGGTTTGTGGACCACCAGTGTGGCGACAAGGTCATACGGTTATGCGAGTTCTAGTACCTGTTTATTTAGATTTCTGTGGACAAGAGGTAAGACTCATTGGCCTGCCCAACAGTGTAATAAAATCAGCTGTGGATGATGATGATGATAAGTAAAAATAAAAAGTTACATATCCATTGTCGAACTATATACTTGTATATATGCACTAACTCAATTTATCTCTATTTGTGTAAAGTTCAACAGGCACCCAGGTTATGCACTAAGTCTACTTGTACATTGTGCGAAACAAGACTCAAGATAACTAAAATAACAGGCAACACTTTCTCCACATGTATGTACCTACAGTAATATGTACCATGTTGCGTGCAGGTGAAGAAGCTGTGCTGCTCGCTGCGACGCAACGCGAAGGACGAGCGCGTGCTGTTCCACTACAACGGACACGGCGTGCCTAAGCCCACGGCGCAGGGAGAGATCTGGGTCTTCAACCGGGTAACTGACATTGCATATATGTACCCACCCATGGCATGGCCTCCGCCCTAGCCATCGACTACTACTATTACGGTATATGTCCATCTTAATTAAAACAATGAGAGAACGTTTGTTGGTTCCAGTCGTACACGCAGTACATCCCGCTGTCGATGTACGACCTGCAGACGTGGATGGGCGCGCCCTCGCTCTACGTGTACGACTGCTCCAACGCCGGCGTCATCGTCGACAACTTCCGGCAGTTCGCCGAGCAGCACGAGCGCGAGCACGAGGTCAGTACACGACGCACTGC
The DNA here is from genome assembly GCA_927399415.1 of Macaria notata. Lineage (NCBI taxonomy): Eukaryota > Metazoa > Arthropoda > Insecta > Lepidoptera > Geometridae > Macaria > Macaria notata. The sequence goes on along the minus strand of OV656725.1, from coordinate 6,161,431 downwards.
TCTGCCACCTGCGGCGTGGCGGCGCTATATCTCGTGTGTTGGCGCAGGCGGCGCTCGGGGCCAAGGCGGGCGCAAGCGCGGGCGAGGGCTGCGCGGGCGCGGGCGCGGGCACGGGCGCGGCGCCGCCCGTGTCCTACCGCAACTGCATCCAGCTGGCGGCGTGCGCGGCGGGGCAGGCTCTGCCCATGTCGCCCGAGCTGCCCGCCGACCTGTTCACGGCGTGCCTCACCACGCCCGTCAAGATGGCCATGAAGTGGTTCGTGCTGCGAAACGCCACGCGCATCGCGCCGCCTCACGTGCACGAGCTCATCGACAAGATCCCGGGCCAGGTGACGGACCGGCGCACCATGCTGGGCGAGCTCAACTGGATCTTCACCGCCATCACGGACACCATCGCGTGGTCGTCGCTGCCGGCCGAGCTGTTCCAGCAGCTGTTCCGCGCCGACCTGCTGACGGCCTCGCTGTGCCGCAACTTCCTGCTGGCCGACCGCATCATGCGCTCGTACAACTGCACGCCCGTGGCGGCGCCCGCGCTGCCTTCGCTGGCTGCGCACCCGCTGTGGGCGGCGTGGGAACACACGCTGGACGCCGCGCTGGCGCAGCTACCGGCGCTCACGGCTGAACGTGCCGAGTACGCGCACTCGGCCTTCTTCCGCGACCAGCTGACGGCCTTCGCCGTGTGGCTGGAGCTGGGCGCGGCGGGCCGCGTGCGCGCGCCGCCCGCGCAGCTGCCCATGGTGCTGCAGGTGCTGCTATCCACGCTGCACCGCGTGCGCGCGCTGCAGCTGCTGTGCGGCTACCTGGCCCTGGGCGGCGCCGCCGTGCGCGCCGTGCTGCACGTCGGCATCTTCCCCTACATGCTGAAGCTGCTGCAGGCCTCCGCGCCCAACCTGCGCGCCTCCATGGTGTACATCTGGAGCCGCATCGTGCACCAGGACCCCGTGAGTGCCGCACACTACACCGTGTACTGTCGTGTCGCTACCGGTGTGTGAGTGACCGTGCTTGTGTTGCAGAGCTGCCAGGCGGACCTGGTGAACGCGAAGGGGCACAAGTACTTCCTGTCGGTGCTGCAGGACCCCACGGTCGATGTGAGTAGTACAGCCACGCGACAGTAACGCAGGTCCGGCAGTATGTAATGTGTCGGCGGCGTGTTGCAGAGCGCGCACCGCACGCTGGCCGCGTACGTGCTGTCGTGCATCGTGGACGGGTACCCGGCGGGGCAGGAGGCGGCGCTGCAGGGCTCCATGGTGCCCATCTGCCTGGAGCAGCTGCAGGACGGGTGCGCGGCGCGCGCGCAGTGGGCCTGCATCGCGCTGGGCCGGCTGTGGCGCGGCTGCGACGCGGCGCGCTGGGCCGGCGTGCGCGACCTGGCGCTGGAGAAGCTGTTCCCGCTGCTGCAGCAGCACGCCGCGCCCGAGGTGCGCGCCGCCGCCGCCTTCGCGCTCGGTGCCTTCATGGCGGCGGGCGGCGACCGCTCCGAGCACGCCGACGCGCTGGACCAGCAAGTGGGCGTGCACCTCGCCGCCTGCCTGGCGCGCGACGCCGCGCCGCTCGTGCGCGCAGAGATCCTTGCAGGTACTGCCTCAGCCCTCTCCACGCCTCGCAGTGTTGTACTGCGAGCTGGAAGCTAACCTCTGTGCTGTGTGCAGCGCTGCAGTGGCTGGTGCTGATCTTCGAGCAGACCTTCATCGCCGTCTACATCCAGGAGCGCGTGCGGCGCAGTGACAAGTATGTACCGATACACATGGCTTTTGGATTCATTTGATATTTATTCATAAATGATTAATTCGTTTGCGACTGTTTTATTGCTTGCATAAAAATTACTGATTTTAATACATTTATTTATCTTAAAAGTCGTCCAACGAACTTGAACACAAAATATTAGCTTTTTTCAAAAAAATACTATAACTAAACTAATTTGCAAAATGATGTCTCTAATAATAAATATGCATGATATTAAATGTAATGACGATTGATTGACTCGCTCAGTGACTTAGTAAGCCCCGTGTGTTGTACCTGTGTGGGTGTGCAGGCCGGGCTCCGGGCACGTGGACGCGGGGCAGGACGCGCTGGCGCCGGGCGCGCGCGCTGCGCCGCACGCGCCGCGCCACGCCGCCGCGCTCGCGCTCTCCTCTATAGGTGACACGCATCTATTCACACCATCGTCATTTATTTACTGACATACCTAGATGTAACAAAACAAGTATTTTAAGATATTGAATCAGACGTTACTTAGCGGAAATCCATCGAAAATGAAATTCTAGACATGTATTAATGAGCAGCCGGCTTCAAACAACAAATTTAGTAGTTTTTAGGTATGTTCCTTATACCACTATATACATATACCACCGTCAAGCTAGATATTCTCGTCGACACGTGTTTCGCCTCAGGACTATATACATCTCCAGTGTTTCATTAACAAGTATTTTGTAAGACTTCGTATTAGATAAAATCTGTCTGAAACGAATTCCTTCTCCAACCAGAAAAACAATGTCAACAATAGCCAGAAATTATACCAGTACCTATAGTAAGTTTATTGGAAAAAAAACTATAAATTGTACTCTATCTAGGACACTGGATATGAGAGTTGTTTCAAAGATGTTGAGGAAGCTTGGAGTTGTTTTTTACTCATTTGTAGTTCCTGTAAAGTTTCGGACATGAGATTTTCAAAATATGTATGTCCTTATCTTTCGTTACAAAGTGATAATACTAAGAGTCACCAAAATAATATTCAGCTCACCGCTCTTCTTGCACTACTCTATATACAATGTCCAATATTGAACTAGTATCAGTGAGGTATCGCGGCAGGAGTGTGACGGTGTGCGTGTGCGCAGGGTTCGCGTCCGTGCACACGAAGCTGTGGGCGGCGCTGTGCGCGGCGGCGCGCGAGCCGCACCCGCAGGTGGCGCAGATGGCCTCCGACATCATCACATACATCTCCAACCAGGTACTATTTACAATGTTCAACATTTCACTAGTCACCGCACTGTTGCCCTGCGATCTCTGTGGTAATCTATCCCCATAATAATTATAAATAATAATAATCCCCATAATAATCATAATTAACAAAAAAAATATATTATTTCATCCAAATCACTCGAGTCAGTCATTTGAACGACGATCTATCCATCCATACTGATGTGAATTGATCTACGAACAAAAAATGGGTTTTATTTATGTATTATTTATTTATTAATAGTCTGCAAAACAGGCACTAAGCTAAAACACACATAACAACTAAATGAATAGAAGAAAATAACTAGCACTTAACGCCTTCTTGATGTAGACCTAACTAACAATTTTAAGATAATTACTTACAAAATAAATACATATATTACATGCTACTTTAAACAATTAAGAAACAAAAAATACATAAATAAAGAGTACACAACACATATTATTATAACTACATATCTAAGCTTATAAAAAATAATAATCATAATAAGATAACCAAAACATACAACAAAAAAAATTAACAATGATTCTATAATAATAATCTCATTGACACTAACTTATACAAATAAAATAATAAATTTATAGATAACTACTTAATGATTTTTGATACTGACTTTTTGAAAGAAAATAATGACGATTTTAAAAATATATCGATATCGGTTTAACATATAAGTTTTTTTTACAATCTTGTACAAAAAGTGTACCCATCTTTAATTGGTTCACGCTATTTCGTTGCAGGTGGGTATCTAAATGCGTGTGTGTGTGTGCAGGTGGATAGCGTGTGTCGCGAGGCGGAGGTCGGGGCTGCGCGCGGGGGCGCCTCCAGCCTGCCGCCGTCGCCCAACACGGCGCCGTCCCCGCTGCAGGAGCACGCGCGCACGCTGCCGCCGCACCGCCGCCGGCACGCCGCGCTCACCGCCAGCGCGGACGATGCGCGCGCGCGGGACTCCGCCTCCATCTCCAGTCAGTGCTGCGCACGTGCCCACCGCTACCTATACCTACCCATTCATTTATTTTTAATCAATCAATATAGCTTTATTATACACCACAAAACAAAAATACAAAACAATTTACAGAAAAATTACTTAACATTGGGCGGCCTTATCGCGTAGAGCGATCTCTTCCAGGCAACCTTAGTAACGATCGCTAGAAAACAAACATGTAATAGCCGATGGCGTACAAACAACAACATAACATTATTTATTTAACTTACAAGTTGTCCAACGGACACATAGTCCGGTCAAATTAGCACCAAAAATAGGGGTAAGGTTACATTAATTCGCACCTTGCTGAAAATTGGCATGAATGTTGGGAGTTCTATCACACACAATTTGTCAAAAATCCCCATCAATCAATCAATCCGAAGTGTGGAAAAAAAATATACTCAAGGTCAAAGGTTACAAAAATTGGTTTATTGAGTTTTGCAGCTAAACAATAACTTTTATAACAAAAGTAGTTGAGAAAAAATTACTCATTAAGCAATTATCTATGAAAATTGTTCTTACACTTTTTTTCCTAAGAATCACCCTTTCGGAGATACAGCGATGCAAAATGTTGAAAAAGTTGTATTCTTCATAATACTTGTATGCATGTTAATTACCGTAATATACGTTGATTGCTGACGTTTTCAAAGAAAGTACCTTTAGTCCACAAGCTGTAATCATCAACGTAATTCGCTTTCTTCTTTAAATTTACGGAGCTCCAAAAAAAAGTACGTGCTTAGATAAGTTTCGATTTTATCTTTTGCAAAAAATACGTATAAAAAGAAACAAGTACAATCAGCTATTTTACAGTGGTAGTAGGTTTCATTTTTGTCACTAATGTTAAGTTAGCTAGGTTCATCGTTTAAGGAAGCGTACATATCGTTATATATTTGTGTATTTAGTTATAAGTCTTAATGTGTAGTACAATTCTGTTGATGAACTAAATAAAAAAAAATAGAAATCAATTATATAAATACAAATCCAATTAAAGACGATACATTATGTGTCATTCTAAAACATACTTTAATTTGATAATTTGTAGGCACATTCACATAATATTAACTGAATTACACACATCCAAGGACACTGAACGGAGCTAGCCAGCATTACTGCTGGCTAGCTCCCAGCCACCCGCACACTTCACCAGTTTTTACATTGACACCAATTTATTGAATACAAAATTATTTGAGCAGCATGTGCGTGTGTGTGTGTCAGGTCACGTGCCGAAGAAGCCCATAGTGCACACGACGTACGTGGAGTGGGCGGCGGAGCAGCTCGCGCGCGGCGCGCCGCCCGCGCCCGACCCCGAGGCGCGCGCGGCGCACGAGCGCGCGTGGCGGCGCGCGCGCAACGCGCGGCTGCGGCGCGCGGCGGCGGCGCTGCGCACGGCGCGCCCCCCGCGCCTGGACACGCAGGCGTTCTCTGCGCGCTGCGCACTGCCCCCCGCCGCGCTGGCCTTCCACCCCTTCGAGCAGCAGGCGGCAGTGGGGTCGCGCGACGCGTGCGCGCTGTGGGAGTGGGGCAGCGCCGCGCGCCTGGCCTCGCCCGCCTGGCGCCGCGACTGGGGCCGCCTCACGGCGCTCGCCTACCTCAACGCGCACGCGCACGCGCTGCTGGCGGCCGCCTCGCACGCTGGCCACGTGGCCGTGTTCTCCGCCGGCGCCGAGCCGCGCCTGCGCGCCGCCTGGCGGGCGCTGGACGTGCGCCGCGCGCCCGACTACCGCCCGCCGCCCGCGCAGCCCCTCTACAGTACGTACCCTTCCCCGCCGCACCGCCGCATGACACATTTCAACATCACCATTAACATTCATTGCGATCGAGTCATAGTTATCGCATAGAGTGCATAGTGGCGCATGGCACATGATGTGTGTGTGGGCGCAGGTCTGGCGCAGCTGGTTTCGGAGCAGTTCTCGTCGGCGGAGGAGCGCCTCGCCGCCGCGCGCACCAAGCAGCCTGACGCGGACCGTGAGTGACCTCCACCGCATTTAGCTTGCACGGGACCATTGCCATCCTGCACTATATTCTCAATGTTAAATATCACTTCGACCCATTCCATCAATATTTGGGCGATATTTCCCCTCTAATGTATATTGAGCGCTCCCTCTGTGCGTGTGCAGCGAGCGGCGGCGGCGCGTACAGCAGCGGGCCGCCGGGCGTGCTGCTGCGCTGGTGCGCGCGGCGCGCCTCGCTGGCGGCGGCGGGCGCGGCGTCCAGCGTGCGCCTATGGGACGCGCGCGCCGAGCGCCTGCACGCCGACATCCCCACGGGGTCGGCGGCCGCCGCCACGGCGCTGTGGCGCGGGGACGGGCTGCTGGTGGCCGGCTTCGCGGACGGCGCCGTGCGCGCGTGGGACGAGCGCGCGCCCGCCGCGCCCGCGCTCACCCTGGCGCCGCACGCCGCGCCCGTGCTGGCGGCCGCGCGCCGCGCCGACCTGCGCGTGCTGGTGTCGGCGTGCGCGGCGGGCCACGTGCGCCTGTTCGACACGCGCGCGCTGGACACGCCGATGCTGGAGCTGCGCGCGCCGGCGCCGCTGGCGGCCGCCGACGTGCACCCGGCGGCGCCGCTGCTGGCGTGCGGCTCCACCAACCAGAGCGTGTCGGTGTACGACCTGAAGGGCACGCTGCTCAACACCATCAAGTTCCACGAGGGGTTCATGGGCGCGCGCATCGGGCCCGTGTCCTGCCTCGCCTTCCACCCGCTGCGGGCGGCGCTGGGCGTGGGCTGCAAGGACTCCACGGTGTGCGTGTACGTGGCGGAGGCGCGCCGGTGACCCTCGCTCTACAGCGCGCTGCCGCTGCCCTTCCACTGACGCCTGCGCTCGCCCAGTTACCACTACACTACACTTGTAAATAACGCTGTTTTCATAGAAAACGTCGCATTTATTCGCGAATTATGTTCAAATTGCACTATTTTATATTTCTGTGACCAAAGCGAGGTCACGGAGTGCTGCGAGCCGCCGAGACACGAGCCTAGTGTGATGCAAATTATACCAAAAATATTATGAATTTACATTATGTAAAGAAATTATCACAATAAGTATGAATGAATATAAAGCTGTACTACATATAGTACAGACTCCGAACTCTCGGCAGGTTGTTTATACGATCAAATATAGAACTAAGTAAATAGCAATGATTGCATTCACCCGACCATGTTAGTACGGTGACGCCAGGTGCGGGCGGCGCCGCGTGCTGGTGCTAGACCGCCCGCTCCCGGGGCACTGGATCAAACTTATAAGCAAGGAATTGTAAATAACATGTGATGAATCCTGAACAAAATATAGCTGTTTTGCTTTTTTATCGTACTATGAGATATATTAGCGGGAGGCCGCCGTCTCGTGGCTGCGCCAGATCCAAGCTTGTGTACATAATGATATCCACCAATGCAATACTATTCAATAAATGATTATGTTAGTTGTTAGTGTTATTATGTTAAGTGCGCGCTGGCCGCAGGACGGTACATAGAGGCGGCTCGCGCGGGAACTAGTTGTAATGTTAGAAGCATATCTTACTCCTTACTCCTCGATAACATAGCTGTATATCCAACGCCACTGCCACAGTATAGAGCTACAAGTGATCATTAGTGTATGTGAGGTCGCATACAGTGTTCAAGGGGTGCTACACCATGCATTTACATACCTATCTACTATATACTCCTGTTCATATATATCACACATTGTTGTCTACTTCATTAATAAATAAGCTTACTTTTGCTTGTGGCCGCTATTATATTATAAAACTGTAGGTACCTTTACACAATTCAGTTTATTTCGTTGTTTCAGTTTAGATATTATTAAGTTACATAAAGTTCCTAAGACTTAGCAATGTTCTACCTAATACATAGATGCCATTTAATTTTAAATATGATACATTAGTTTTGGTTGGCACATGCTGTTAGTGAAGTGTCCCGTGTGGGGTCATATTGTGCATGTGAGCTGCAGCTGTAACTGAAGCCAGCATTTATTTATAGTCATGTGTTACAATACCAGCATTCTCATTGAAAAAACTGTACAATTGCTATCATTATATGAAATGATTATGATTCATATTTCATGAATATCAATGTAGTTGGCACCACCTCGGGGATCTAGTGATGATTGTTGTGTGGTGCCTTGTCATTTATTGATTACATGTTACTTTCACATTTTGAAATAAATTTTAGGGGAAAAACTTCAAAATCCAAATATTAAAAATCTGATTCAATAAATAAGATTATTCCGTAATTAAGTTTTATATACTTATGTAATATTGATCAAATTGCATCGGCTGCAAATTAATTCCAATTGGATAAAAAAAGAAATTAGTGCATTTTACTTGATTGTTTTTTTTGCTTTTACAAATCGTAAAATTATATTGTACATTTTACATAATATTGTTGTTGTTAAATAAAATACAAATTAAATAATCTATTGTTTTAATGTATGTACGTCAAGGTGTTACTTATTCCCATCATGTGATACAAAGTGTTTAGTCACCATTTTACTAACAATAACATTGAGTAGGTCCTCACTGCAGTGGATCTTGTATGTAGTGTTGACGCTCTGCATGCTGGTCATGCGCTCCAGCTCACTCATGGGGCACAGCTCTCCTCGTATCTGTGCTGTAATGTCATCACACACGTCACTGTCTGCACTCACCAAGAAACAAACTAAACATTCTTTGTCTTTTTCAACCCCAAACTTGCTCAAGCTCTTCACTATGTTCCTGGTAAGCGACAAATTGAAGAGCAGCTCTGTGTACACGTTCCTGGTGGCCATGGCGTGGTGCCTCTCAGCCACGACGGCCTTGTTGGCAGCCACCGCCAGCTGGAACGGGTCCACGATCAGTGCAGGCTTCACTAGAGCACATTTCCAGACACCTTTTAAGACGTTGTTTCTCATTTCGTCTACATTTTCAATGTTTTTAAACAGAAATACCTTTAAAGTGGTGCAAGTGTCAGGATCAAGCTCTACAGAGTACGGTTCCGGAGACATATTAATTATGTAGAAATAAAATCATGGAATAATACATTCGAGTCGAGACTAAAATACACACAAATAGAGGTTAAGTTCTAACTTGTATATCATGAACATACTTTTCATAACATAAAGACTTGAAGGTATATCTTATATCTAGGTATATGCTCATAATCATTTATTGCTTTCTTTCCCTTTGAAATGAACACTTGCTCCTCATTTTCGTTTGTTTTGTGTAGATTTGTTTTATATTTCTTTGAGCAAAGAATACTTATACCATTTATTTGAGTTTGTTTTGTAGGTATTTTTTTTAATTTTCTTGCCATGTACAAAAAAATATTTTATTGTTTGATCAGGGGTGTACATGTACCAATTATTTATTTTTGTTAGGTAGTTTAGGTACTGAAATTATTATACACATACACCCCACATACTTACCATCATAGCTGTTATCAATAATATCACCAAATATTATTCCACAGTTGTTATCATTATCAATATACATAACCTATATTTTTTTTTCTTTCCCAGCTTATTTATTGTGCTCCAGGCATTTGAATGCAAAGGTCGAAAATTGAATTCTGTATAATGTTGATCCCAAGGTTGAATAAATTGAGTGCTATAAGCAGAACATGCGGCTTCGCTCGATTTCTGGCGACTCCGAGTCATCAATCGGAGACCCTGGGGCCGGTCACGTTCGAGAAGCTGTCGGGGGCTGACAGCGGCATCGCTCTCTACGGTCTCAACAGCGTGAAAGACAGAAACGCGCTCGGGTTCAAACTATTAGACGCGATGAAGGAAGTCCACCGGCTCATCCGAGAGGACTCCAAACTATCTGTAGTTGTATTGCACAGCACAGTGGCCGGTATTTTCTGTGCAGGTTCTACTTCATATATTTTACTACCGGTCAATTTAAAAACTATTTAACGGTACTTACTCGTTTGTTGAATCATCATTTGGCACTAATGATAATATAATTAATAACATTGGTTTCAGGAGCGAATCTCAAGGAAAGGTTACAAATGTCAAATGACGAAGTCGCCAAGTTTGTGCGTGGTCTGCGCGCGACCCTGACTGAAGTGGAAGAGCTGCCGATGCCGACCATCGCGGCGGTAGAGGGCGTGGCGGTGGGGGGCGGGCTGGAGCTGGCGCTGGCGTGCGACCTCATCGTGGCGGCTGATTCGGCGCGCCTAGGGCTCGTAGAGACCAGCCGCGGCCTGCTGCCCGGTGCCGGCGGCACGCAGCGCCTGCCACGCACTATCAACCTCAACATGGCCAAGGAACTTATATTCACATCCAGGATTGTCAACGGAAACCAAGCCAAAGAATTAGGTCTGAATTATACTTTCTTAAACTCATTCTGTATCATCTCTAGTGGTAAAGGTATTTCAACATTATTTATTGTATAATTTTAGCTGTTTGAAATAAAATTACAATGTTATTTTTAACTTTCAGGTATAGTAAACCATGCAGTGGCTCAGAATGATAGTAAGAATGCAGCGCTGCAGAGAGCCCTGGAGCTGGCGAGAGAGATCCTGCCGAATGCTCCCATTGCTCTGCGCTGCGCCAAGCGAGCCATCACAGAAGGCATGCAGGTGTCCATCAAGGAAGGCTATGAGGTGGAGCAGGTGTGCTACGAGGCCAACATCCCCACCAAGGACCGCCAGGAGGGCATGATCTCGTTCATAGAGAAGAGGAAGCCCATCTACCACGGACACTAGCCCCCCCATGCATCCTGTGATCAGTTATGTAACACTCACAGAGTACTTGCATGTACTTAACAGTAAGCCTGACCACACAATGTGATAATATGTTGGTGATGTGATACAATGATAAGGCTATTTTTTTAATGTTATGAAATAGTTGATAAGAATAAGAAGCACTATTTTTCTACATGATTTATGTAACCAACCAATGATGTAATTTTTTAGCTATTTTTAATATATTTTTGTCACTTGTTAATTTGATATTTATTTTCCTTACCTATACTAATATTATAAAGCTGAAGAGTTTGTTTGTTTGAATGTGCTAATCTCAGGAACTACTGGTGTGAATTAAAAAAAGATTTTTGTGTTGAATAGATCATTTATCGAGGAAGGCTTTAGGCTATATAACATCACGTTGCAACGATTAGGAGCGAAGAAACAATGGAATATGTGGAAATAAAACGGGGAAAATTATTCATTTTTGAGGGTTTCCCTTGTGTGCGCTTCGAAAAAGGTTCAAGATATAAAAAAAAATATGTTTGAAAGAATTATTCATCTTGAAATGATCTAACAAATGTCTGCAACAGTATATGTCTATCTTTTAAGATTAACTCACTAGAACCATTTTTAAAATAACTATTCCACACGGACAAAGTCGCTGGCACAGCTAGTGTTTCAAATAAATCTATACAATTGCTTTGGTTTTCACATCACTATCAGTAAAGTGTTATCATAAATAGGACATGATTGTAATCTGTAGTGGAATGTACCAGTAGAATAGCAACAGGCTTAAATATGCAAAACAAACACAACACACTTGATATAAAAAGCTTTCCTTAAAGATTAAATAACATTAGTCCTACATCATTATTATGTGTTACAATGCAATATTTAGAGCACTGGAGAGTTGTTCCTTGGTATCTTCAGGGGAGGTGACCCTGTGGCCGATGATGCGAGAGTCATTGTATATCTCATAGTCATTGCCTCCCGGGTCTGTCTTGTCACCATAGAAGTGTATTTCTGAGAAGTTTTGTGCAGCAACATGCTTGAGGCAGTAAGTCTTGTCCCATCCCACCGGGAACACATCCACACTGATCTGTCCTCCGAGAGCAAACATGAGCCCCGATCCATCAAACTTTTCATGCAGAGCTTCGACAAACTTTTGACGGACATTGTGCTGCTTGTCAAACACTACGAACTGATCCCGCTCTGCCTGGCTGCACGATCGGCCCACAGGGCACATGTTGATCATGCTGGAGCGGAACTCTACGAAGTTGCCTCTCTTGGCCGGCAGCTCCAGCTGAGCCATGTATGCGAGCGCGAAGTTGATGACGCGCTGCAGGAGCGGCTCGCCCAGCAGGCCCAGGATGCTCTCGGAGCTGACGAGCTGCCCGCCGCGGTATTGCACCACTCCGTTCTCGCAGAACACGTAGTCAAACTGATTCGCTACTTCGCTCCCGTCCATTTGTTCCACTATTTTGGCATAGTCGGAGCCGCTGACGAGACCCACGCTGACTAGTGGCTTCACTTTGTGCAGAAGGAAACTTTTCAAGTGTTCCGATATAACTTGACGGGGTTTCGTCAACGTTCCGTCGACGTCGAAGAGGCAAAGTGTATTTTTTCTAGTAGCCATGGCCAAGCTTCGCCGGACGAGCCCGTACAGTTTGAATACTTTGAATGATGCGCGCAAGCAAGGGGAGGGAGCGCCGCCGGCGGAGTGGGAGCAGTAGCCGGTACTCGGCCCCGGCCGCGACACGTCTCTCGGACACGTCGACCGCTGTTATCGCGCGATGCCTCACACGCCGGATACGATTTGTGCGGCTGTTGTGTGTTTACTGTTGATTGGCAATGTTATATCGCAAAAATCACGAAACGCCCTTATACTTCTAGGTGAGTGATACATTAAGCGATTTCTTATCACCTACATAACAAAAACAATAAAATTAATTGCTCATCACGAAAGTCACGTCAAAAAAACAAAACAAACTAAACTTGACAGGAGTTTGACAGTTTTCAGCTGACTCACTGGCACTGAGAAGTTTTTTGAGCAAATGAAATGTAAACATTCAGCTTTAACTTTTCTAAAAAATACTTGTGTACGTACAATTAATTACAATAAAACTAAAAATATGACGTTCCAGCGGACGATGGCGGGTTCGAGCTGGGTGCGTATGGCAACAAGATCTGCCAGACGCCCAACATCGACGCGCTGGCGCGCCGCGGACTGCTTTTCAACAACGCCTTCACCTCCGTCAGCAGCTGCTCGCCCAGGTAACACCACCACGTAACACTCATTCATTAGATAAGTAGGGGAGGTAGGGGAGGGATGGGCACTTTTTCACAAATTAATGCATAAAAAATCAGATTTTGTAGATAATCAACATTTATTGCCACTTCTTATTGCACCATACATTTGGCTACATATCTTATAAAGCTACTTCATTCATTATGAGCTTTGAAAGTTTGTCTTGGCTCCTAACATATAATATCTCAACTTGGTTTCCGTCCAAAAGGGTAGAAAGTGGAGCTTTAGGTAGGTACCTAGGTACTGCTTAGATTTGATTGACCGTCTGTTCTGTCTGTGTGTCACCCTGTATCCCATGATATGTGTGAGTGTGCAGCCGCGCGGCGCTGCTGACGGGCGCGCCGAGCCACCAGAACGGCATGTACGGGCTGCACCACGGCGTGCACCACTTCAACGCCTTCGACGACGTGCGCAGCCTGCCCGCCGCGCTGCGGCAACATGGCGTCTACACCGGTCAGTTTAAAATGAGCGCCACCCTTCGTCCCCAACAACCTAGCCTAGATACTCATACCAAGCAATGTTGCAGTGCAGTTCACAATCTAATGCGCTCGTGTAAACGATAATTTTATTTTGATTTATTCCGTTAGTAGGTAGGTACCTACCTACCACTGACATACCTACCTACTATGTTTTCTTAACAGACAATTAAACGTGTCTATTGACTACGGTAGCCTTAGCAGGGTACCTATCTAAGTTAAGTGAAAATACAGAAAATACCTATACCTACCTACGTCTAGACATTATTTTCTGTTGCTACTTAATAAAGAAGTCAGTTACCTACCTCGTTCACAAAATATTTCCCGTTGTTTTGCCAACAAAAGCACGTGACTGAGAAGGCGTACTTTCTCCTCGTTCTAGATTAAAACAAGTTAACGTTGATGAAAAGCGATTGATTATACCCAATGATTCGCCTTCGCCGATGTTATGTGAACCGCGGTTTTACCTGCACGCAAACAGAACTGTCTCCATACCAAATTATATCGAATTTGGTTTAGTCACAATGAGTAGATCAAATTTTGTTTCTATAATTCATCATCATCAGCCCGTTATCGCCCACTGCTGAGCATTGGTCTCTCAGCTACGCCTCTCGTCCACCCTCTTTTTATAATTCTCTCTTCGAGTCGTATTTCCTCATGACTGAGGGTCGTGACTCCCCGCAGAATTAATTCATTAGGGGAGTTTTCTTGGGCAGATACATGGTGGTGGGCGCCCAGGTCCTTCCACGGAAGACGCATGTCCTCGGATATTGTGGTCCTCAAACATGTCTGTTTCCTCACGATGTTTTCCTTCACCGTTAAGCGAGTGCAAATCCACACATAACTTGAAAATACAAGTCATTGGTGTAGGGCGGATTCGAACCAGGATGTGTCTGGTTGAAAAGCAGACACTGGAACCACTGAGCCACACTCGCTTATTATAATTACTTTCTTTCAAATTGTAGTAGGTAGGTGTTGCCTACTTGTAGTTCCAGTATGACATGTAGGTAACATGATGCTCCTTTCACTAAAGCAGTGAGTATATCCCAGGTATAATCGGCAAGAAGCACGTGGGCCCGGCGCAGGCCTTCCGGTTCGACTTCGAGCAGACGGAGGAGAACAACCACATCAACCAGGTTGCGCGCAACATCACGCACATCAAGCTGCTCGTGCGGGACTTCCTTCAGCAAGCCAAGCAAGCTAACCTGTGAGCATCACTCTCTCTAACCTACTGGCGGTCTGTTTGACCCCTGCTTAAGTATAAAAAAATATCTTCACACAGAAACAAATGTAGGACTTAATATTCATTCATCATCATCATCGCATTAAACTCGGAAATCCAGGAAATTTATTTTATAATTTAGCCAAATCGCGGTACTAATCTGATTTATTTAGCTCTAAAGACGTTGTACTTACTGCACGAGCAGGTCGTGGTTCCTGTACGTGGGCTTCCACGACCCGCACCGCTGCGGCCACTCGCAGCCGCAGTACGGCGCCTTCTGCGAGCGCTACGGCTCCGGCGAGCCCGGCATGGGCTCCATCCCCGACTGGCAGCCCTGGTACTACCAGTGGGACGAGGTGCAGCTGCCCTACCACGTGCAGGTGCACACACACACACACACACACACACACACTGGCAGTCACACAGTGTACAGACTGATGATGTTACAATGGGTTGTAGGACACAGAGGCGGCTAGGAGAGACGTGGCGGCGCAGTACACCACGATGTCGCGCCTCGATCAAGGTACGCACGCCCCTTCCTCGCAATGACGATGTAGCAAGCACTCGGCTGTAAGTATGAGTGGTCGCGTTGCAGGCGTGGCGCTGGTGCTGCGGGAGGTGGCGGCGGCGGGCCACGCGGAGGACACGCTGGTCGTGTACACGTCCGACAACGGCATCCCCTTCCCCGCGGGGCGCACCAACCTGTACGAGGCGGGGCTCCGCGCGCCGCTCATCGTGGCGTCCCCGGCGGCCGGCGCGCGCCGCGACCAGACCTCAGGCGCCCTCGTCTCGCACCTCGACATCATGCCCACGCTGCTCGACTGGTTCGGCCTCCACCGCACCGCCCACATCTCGAACGACATACACTTTTGGGATTCCGATGAACCGAAAAGTTTGTTACCGATTTTGGAGAAAGGTATGCTAGTTTTTTTTATTTATTCGTATAAGTTTACACAACTGAAAATATACTTAAACTAACTTAAAAAGAAATTAATATGAATAAATTAATGAATGTAAATTTTCTTCTAGATGTAAACCTAGCATACATATAACAACTATCTAATACCTTATATATATATATATATATACTTACATTACATGTTTACAAAAATACTTACTTACAACGTTTGTAATATCAAAAACTAAAAAGTAAAAACTAAGTATCGCAGATTCCGAAACTAAGTATCGTAGACAGGGGGATGCTTCAGCATATTACATCTTGCACAGTGTAAGTGCCAGTGTAGCAGACTGGAGGCCTCGAATAATGTGCGCGTCCTGCCCCGCCAGAGCCCGCCCCGTCGGAGGCGGAAGCAGTGTTCGCGTCGCAGTCGCTGCACGAGGTGACGATGTACTACCCGATGCGCGCGCTGCGCACGCGCCGCTACAAGCTCATCCACAACCTCAACGCCGGCGCGCCCTTCCCCATCGACCAGGACCTCTACGTTGCGCCCACCTTCCAGGTGCGTACCTACTGCTCCTAGTGCCAGCAGATAGCCAACATCTGTGCTTGTTGTGAGGAGCCTACATGTATTTATTTTATTGGTCTACAAAACAAGCACTAAGCCAAAAGACACATAAGTCCTACAATAGAAAATTAAAAATAAATTACGTATCTCACAAAACTGACCTGAGTAAGTCATACCAATAACAAATTATTAAGAAGTAAAAGTTATTAATATATATTAGTCCATGTTACGTGGATATTACAATTTGGATGAAATATGTTTTGTGGTAATAAATGACACCCCCAATTAAAAGGCGTCACTTTATCTCAGATTATACACAAGGCAGTAATCACCACATTCATACAATCATGTTGAGCAGGATATCTTGAACCGCACGCGCGCGAGCCAGCCCCTGCCCTGGTACAAGACGCTGCGGGAGTACTACTGGCGGCCCGAGTGGGAGCTGTACGACCTGCGCGCCGACCCCACGGAGACCAGGAATCTACATGGTACGCACATACTTAAGTATAATATGTATCCAAGCACATTGCAAATTCTTTAAATAATATTGGACACAGTCTTAGAAATGTATCATCCTACTTACTATGTAAAGTTGAATACATATTTAGTATTGTATTCTTATTACCATTGTACAGTTGATACAGGCAAGCACAGAATATTTATCAGATATGCGTCCACACGAGATATCTCAGCGTGTGACTTTAATGGCAGCACATTTGCTGCTGGTTTTATTTAAGTGCATGGTTATGGTGGTAGGACTCCGCACCGTGTGAGGCAGAGAGTGTCAGGTAGCATGTTGCAGGCAAGCCGGCGCTGGCCGCAGTGGAGCGCGCGCTGGCGGCGCGGCTGGCGCGCTGGCAGCGCCGCACGGCGGACCCCTGGCAGTGCGCGCCGCACCACGTGCTGGAAGGGGGACGCTGTCTCCCCCTGGACAACGACTCGCCGCGTGCGCACCGCGAGCTGTAAACTACTCACTTAAGTAATTGAACGAGTCATCACATCCATTACTTAAAATAATATATAATGGGAACTAAAAATAATTTTTGAACGGTGGATTTGTGTAATTTGTGAAATACAAAATAAGGTCATGTGCTCTCTATTGTTGTTTAAATGTTTTATTATTTATCTGTTAATCCTTTTTATGGAGGGAGTTGGGAGAGACCTCTGCCCTTGAGTAGGACAGTATAGGTTTAATAATATTAATATATTTTTTTGTAAATTATGCCTCTCTTGCAATAACATTAAGGACAAGTAAATAAATTACTACTCATGTAAATTATATTATTTTATTTCTCATATTAATTTAAACCTCTTAAACAACATAATAAATAAGGGACTAAGGACTAATTTTACATCTGTATAATAATATCATTTTGTAATACTGCATTGTTTCATAATCACATGTGGCATTTGAGCTTCCAGTTAATTAGTGTACATAGATTGTGCCTATAAAAATTAACAACGCCACTATTAAAAATACTCTAACCACAAATTAGTTATGATTTATATTATTGTGTCAATCTTGGTTAGAGTGTTGTGCTTGAGGATACACATGGTGCCCGTGCCACATTGTATCATCCATGCTGTTGCAACATCTTGATCTGAGTTTTAAAATCTTTGTCCAATTTCATAATGTTAGACATCTGTTCTTCGGTGTGTTTAGCCTAAAATACTCACATAAATTACTCAAAATGAAAGGCTTTAAGGTGCAGTCGCCTGACCACTATTTGCATGCAAAGTTATGTTTAGTCAGACTGCAAAACTAAGTAAGACAGACTGATGGTTTATAACTCAAATTGTTGGTATCTAAATAAAGCTCTCATCTCTAGAAAACCAGTCATAGGTTTTGTAGTTTTGTCAATTTCGGGCAAAAACATTTTGTATCACTCTTTTTGATATAGGTAACTTTAAAACTACAAAACCTATTGGATTTCTAGAGGCAATATCTTTGTTAAAACCTATTGGTTTTAATAATTTGAGATATAAAGCATAATTCTAAGCATCTTAGTTTGTGAGTCTGACTATAGAACAGTTTGTATAGAAATAGCACAGGCAACTGCATGTTATTGCAAACACTTTATGGCTTGTTACAGTGTTAGTGCAGCTCTGTGTGTGGCTGACCATGTTAACAGCTCGGTAATCAATTACTAGGTAGGTATAGTAAGGAGATATTGAATGGTATAAATTAGTAAGCATATAGCAGTTTGATATAGCTCCCAAAGACAAAATAGGAGTTTATGTGGAGTATATATTTATCTGCCAAATAAACACTTCTGGTTTCCTAATGGTACTCACCATAACTTCTATTCTGTCTAGAGTTCTAATCTCTTGGATTTCATTTTTAACCGCTACAAGAAATAATAGTAGCAACAGAGTTACTACTACAATAAATATTTTAAAAGCGAATAAGTAGGAGCGCATTATTGTTGCGTAGGTACGAAAACCTAAGTCAATGTTTGTTTGAAAGACAGATTTATTTAAATTTCCAGATTTCACGAAATTTACAATCAGTGCTAGGTACTATTTTATATTATTCCAATCGGTGGGTGGCATATAGTCTGGTCAAATTAGCACCAAAAATAGGGGTAAGGTTACATTAATTCACATCTGGCTGAAAATTGGCATGAATGTTGGGAGCCCTATCATACACAATTTGTCAAAAATCCCCATCAATCCGAAATGTGGAAAAAAATATTCAAGGTCAAAGGTTACAAAAATTGGTTTATTGAGTTTTGCAGCTAAACAATAAGTTTTATAACAAAAGTAGTTGAGAAAAAATTACTCATCAAGCAATTATCTATAAAAATTGTTCATACACTTTTTTTCCTAAGAATCACCCTTTCGGAGATACAGCGATGCAAAATGTTGAAAAAGTTGTATTCTTCATAATATGCACACGTTTCCGCGCCACCCGTGAGGTAGTGTACATGGCGCGTTATTTACATGGTTTCTTCGGTAGGCCTATTCCACGATCTATTGTGCTTCTGTTGAGTTAAAAAGTTATTGTTTTAAATTGAAAATGGTACTATTGTAAATAACAAGAGGTGTAAGTAATGCGTAAATTGAGAAAATTATTCGTCTGATCGATACTCTATTAATGGAGCATAATCCATACTGTCTACAAACACCGTACCGGTACAAAGAGCGATGCATCAGATGTCTCCTCGCCCATATCGTAAGAAAAGAATCCGCTTCTACTGGCGATTCAACATTGGAGCACGATTGGCCTCGACAACTCATACATGCTAATAAACAAAACAAACCAACTTTTTTACAGCCGCATTTAGCATTACACCTCGTTAAGCAATTTCAAAAAATTGAATTGAGGAGTTTTTGGTGCAGGAGGGAGTAAAGTTTGAACTGATTCCAATATATTGTCAATTAACTTCCAACCCCAGTCTTCAGGGCTTAGTTCATTTCCAAGCCATACTTGAACTTGATAATATTCCTGAAACACATGTTGATGATCAGAAGCAGAGGTTGGAGGAAGACAAGCTGATTGTACTTGTTTCTTTTTATACGTATTTTTTAAATTTACGTATAAATCGAAACTTATCTAAGCACGTACTTTTTTTTGGAGCTCCGTAAATTTAAAGAAGAAAGCGAATTACGTTGATGATTACAGCTTGTGGACTAAAGGTACTTTCTTTGAAAACGTCAGCAATCAACATATATTACGGTAATTAACATGCATACAAGTATTATGAAGAATACAACTTTTCAACATTTTGCATCGCTGTATCTCCGAAATGGTGATTCTTAGGAAAAAAAGTGTGTGAACAATTTTTATAGATAATTGCCTGATGAGTATTTTTTTCTCACCTACTTTTATTATAAAACTTACCGTTTAGCTGCAAAACTCATTAAACCAATTTTTGTAATCTTTGACCTTGAATATTTTTTTTTCCACACTTCAGATGATGGGGATTTTTGACAAATTGTGTGTGTATGATAGGGCTCCCAACATTCATGCCAATTTTCAGCCAGGTGCGAATTAATGTAACCTTGAATGTCTATTTTGTTTTGACCACTGACCAGACTAATAATATTATTTTTCTGCTAGATTGTCGCAATCAAAGAATACTATTATTACCCTTTTTAGTAGCAATTTTGGCAGAGTCATCATGATTCATGTCAGTGTATCAAGAGAACACATTAGGGAAAGAGAGGGATGAAATAAAAAATCCTTGAGAAAATTGAGAGAAAAAATCCGTGAAACTATGAAACTCAACGTTCTTTTTATTTAGCTCACTGCGTCATTGTTGCAATTTTGCCAGATAATGATAAAAAGTTTGGATTATCATTTGTACAAAGATTTTGATGTACAAGTAATTCATGTACATACATAGTAAAAGTGTACATACATTAAATTCACTATAACATTTAGATATTTATCAGTAAAGTTTATTTAGCAACAAAACCGCCCGGCTGTGGCTTTAATTTTATAAATATTTTGGAAGTTCCTTTTTTTTTTAAATTTGGGAATATGGTCTTAAATACTTTAGCTTACCAAAAAGACAATGATAGAAAATAAAAAAATATTAAACGAAAATAAAAAAATACTATACATACAGACAGAAAGTACAAAAAATTTCAAAGTTAAAATAACATATTTTTAGACGATACAAAAATACAACTTAATTCAGAAATGTTAAATTAGTTATTTATCACTAAGGCGTAGTAAGTATTCTCTCAGATATGTCAAGGGTAGACTCTTAGATAACCTATAATCACCAAAAGCTCTTCTCTACAGATCTATGTATTTCAACAGGTTTCACCGCTGACAATGGCTACAAAGTACGCGCAGTACGCTCAGCTTATGAAAGCTTCGACGAACTATGCGCGGCGCATGCAGCGGCTGTCCAACCGCATCTTCGGCGAGGTGGCGGCGAGCACCAACGACAAGTCCATGAAGGTGGTGAAGATGTTCTCGGAGCAGCCGCTGCACTCGGACCGGCGCATCACGGAGTACTACCCGCGCCACGTGGAGACGGGCCGCCTCATGCTGCAGCTGCGCCAGTACGGCCTGTTCCGGGACGAGCACCAGGACTTCAAGGACGAGATGCGGCGCCTGCGCGAGCTGCGCGGGAAGGTCAAGGTGTGGCGCCGGCACCTGCAGGACCAGCCCGCCGACTAGCACTACGTACCTTGTATTATAGTACTCTATGTTGTATATTTAGTCCACATTAAAAGTTGTTGTACATAAGGTGCTTCTTCAATTCTTGAATTACTGTAGCAAGCGATCTATAAATGGCGATATATGTGATATAGTACAGTCCTCATCTGATCTGAGTGATTACATAAAGTCTCTCATGATATACCTACCCATCAGCCTGGCCATTTGCCGATATTGAAAGGTTTGATAAAAACAACAAGAAATAAACAAAAAGTACATTATAATTCAAACTTGACCATATGTAGGGTAACACTTAACGTTTTCGAGGGTATATTCGTGCATCATCCACGGAGGTACGATGCCCTCCTTGGTGTTGGCGTAGGGCTCCTTCATGGGAGTGGCCGTGTTGACGATGATGTGCAGGAACACCAGCAGGAAGAGCAGCGCGGGCATGATGACCAGCACCACCAGCATCATGCTCGAGGGAGTGTCCAGCTTGGGCCCACGCGCGCGCTGCAGGGACACCAGCTCCGCCACGTACCTACTAACAAACAAACATTGCTACACAATCACTTCAACACTTTATTTTATGCATACTCCTATTTAAAGTTGCCACCATCGCCATTAATAAATTTAAGCCCTTCAGTTAAACACAAATCTATACTGTAACTGAACAAAGAGTACCTACCTAAGTAAAAGCTATAGCCATTTAAATAGATTCACACAATTTTCATGACATATAACTTGATCCCTTAGCAGTACTTAATTCAAATAACAACACGCAATGTACATGACTATCTATTTACATATTTGCTTGGAGTTGTTAACCTAAACAGTCATCATTTTAAATACTCAAACCATCTTCATCAAACTAAAATTTTATTCAATTTCAATAAATAATTGCATCAATAACACTCTTGTTCAATATAAAGAAGAAAAAAAAACGTTAGATAAAAATCTTGTTGTTAGTTTAGTTGGTATAGTAGGTACCTGGTGCGTGGCGGCCAGGCGAGCGAGGAGTTACCGGGCGAGGGCGGGGGCCCGGAGGGGGGCGGCAGGCCCAGCGGCGCGGGCGCGGGGGGCAGCTCCGACGCGGTGGTGTCCGCCTCCGTCACCGTGTCGGTGTACAGCTCCCCCTCAGGCTCCGCGCCCGTGGTGCCGTCCAGCGGCAGCGCGCCGTCCAGCGCCCGCGGCGCCGGCAGCGTGGACAGCTCGTCGTGCTCGGAGCCCGACCACGCCGCCGTGCTCGTGCTGTCGCTCCACGTGCTCGCGCCGGGCTCCGTGCTGGCCGCGACGAGCGCCAGCGCGCACCACACCACGTACACCAGCATGCCGTGCGACCAGTATTCAGTGAACAGTAATTTACAACGACCCCGCTCCGACCACCGGCGAGATTGTCAGCCTGACAACATCGCTGCTCGTTATATTTTACGAAACGACTACTCAAAGAGATCTGCTGTTCCATACATAAAAAGTTTTCACTGCTCTGCTTTGATTCTACTCTTTAATAATGTACCTACAAGTGCTGTCTGCATTGTTATTATGTACGAGGCTGATATCGCGCCGGGAGACTAACACTCTTACATCAGTTTGCCCAAACTATGAATGGAACATGATGGCCATGCTTGTCAGACGTCGTCATTGCCTATACTATTGTACCTACTTTGTTTTCGTAGCATATACATATTGCCGAGTGATAAAGCTCTGAATAGGTAGGATAAATAAAATATGCGAAAAAATAGCCATTATTTATTTGATTACAAAATCTTTCGTCAGGAAATAAATTGCTACATAAAATATATTTCAACAAGAAATGCCTCAACTGCTTAACGATTCAGCGGAGCGCGCGGCGCTGCCGGCACCGCATACCGCCAGCACGTGCCGCCGGCACAGCATGCTGCCAGCACGTGCCGCCAGCAGCGCCGCGCGCCCTCTCATACCGTGAGAACATTTACTAACGTACTTAACATTAACTTTTACATTTACTCAGTTCAAATCGGATAAGAGAAATTAACATTATAAAGCCACAGACTACTTACACGATAAACCATACTTGTAGCAATTTAATCAAATATAACTCGGACATCAATCGTGTGTATGTGTGTGTGCCGCCGCCGCAGCGCGCACGCTGTGCTGTCGGCGCGGTCGGTAAGCTAAGCGTGTCTGTAGAAAACATGCCCGCTGTATAGGTCTATTAGGTACTTCAATATTTATCATACAATACATTATACCTACTATTTTATTTATTTAGTACGCTACTATCACATCTCACAAAAGTTGTAAAAAAATGTATGAGTAGAATACAATGCAGCAACTTGCGGGAACCGTGTTCTGTCGGAGGCGTGATATAACGTAACGTGCGTGTGTGTGTGAGGTCGGGGACGTACTTGCAGGACGATTAACAAACATACAACAAGCAACATGGAGCTCCGCGCGAGCAGGGTGTCTCGCTCGCACGCACCTCGTGGCGGCCCTACTGCCGTCTCTGTCTAGTGGCGCTGGAGCCACCTGTGTGCGTGCGGCCGAGCCGGCAGCGAGCGAGGCCGACCAGCAAGCACAGCCGCGCCGTGCAGCGGCCGGCGGAGCGAGCGGCATGCCTGCACCATGCACGACATACTTAAACTTGCATTGCACGGCGTGTACTCGCTGCTCTAATTACTACCTCTGTCTGTGACGCGTATTTCATTATTATAATATTTCATTGTGACTATTTCGTCACCGCGAGTTCATTATCAATCACAAATCATAGTTTCCCTCCCCCGCTCGCTCCACCTGACCCCCCCCCCCCTCTAGCTGCCTGTCTGCTGCCTTCACTGCGCCGCGAGGTGCTGCAGCTACATGTCACACGAGGGCGAGTGTGGCGGGACTGCACTCGATGTATTCAGGCGTGAAACAAGTCCACAGTGGTACAATACTAGTGTGGGCTGGTGTCGGGTGTGAGGCGCCACGCTCCGTAGCACCCAACATGGCGGAGAGTCGCTCCGCCCGCTCGCTGGCGGCCGGCGCTCACAGAGTGGTGACATGAAAGATCGATAAACAATGATAGGATTAGAGTCCCCGAGAGGGCACGCGGGCGGGCGTGGCCCGCTAGGTGTAGTCGTTGAAGTCGTCGATGGCGACGCGCATGGCGAGCGCGGGCTGCGGCGCGTAGGGCTTCGGGGCGCGCGCGGCCCGCGCGGCGCGCTCGTCCTCCAGCCGCCGCCGCAGCCGCTTGATGGCGCGCAGCCGCTCCAGGGAGTTGGACGCGTAGGGCGCGCCGCCTCCGCGCACCGAAACCGCGATCTGCGACGCCAGCTGCAACACACGCACCGTCAACGCGGGCCGACACACACACACACACACACACTCGCACACACTCACCGCGGCATGCAGTGCCATCTGGCGCGCGAGCAGCGCCACGTTGGCGTCGGAGACAGTGTGCGCCTCCATGTGCGCGAGGAACTCCCCGCGGATGCGCTCGTCCTTGGTCTTCATGAAGACGCGGTTCATGCCGTGTCCCGCCGGCTCCACCACCACGATGCACAGGTTGAGCTGCCCCTGCGGACACAGCACGCGGGTTAGAGCGGTAGGAGGCGGGGGCGTAGTCCATTGAAATGTTACATGAGCTTAGCTTTTTCTAGAGGACGCAATTTTATTTTTGGGACATGTTTGGGCGTCAATAGAAGCTTAACTTCAAGTTTGTGGGGTCGCCACTCTTGTCCGCAACTTGTACATATTTGTAGGCAAAACAATTTACTACAAATTATGTCTTCACAATTTTTTTTGTAAGACACATAGATTCAGAGATAACGCAAAAAAGCGTTTCCACCACCATCACACTAATTTAAAGTTGCTTCTATTAACCCCGAAAGCATGTCCCAAATATAAAATTGCGTCCTCTAAAAAATGAAATATTCGGTCCTTAAATTGTAACATTTCAATGGACTAGCGGGAGCGGGGCGAGGGGTGCAGGGTCGCGGCGGTACCTTGATAGTGTGGATGTTGAAGTCCTCGCCCGAGTCGTTGTACACGATGGACACGAAGTCGTTCCCGATGTGCTTGCGCTTCTCGTTGCAGTGCGGGTCGGCGGGCAGCGTGGGCATGGCGGTCGCCACGTGGAACACCACCTGCATCACGTCGTCGCACCACACGTAGGTGTAGGCGCCGTCTCTGCCGCCCGCCTCCAGGTTGAGGAACAGCCCCTCGCGGCGCGCGCCGTCCAGCGGCACCAGCGTGCCGAGCCCGGCCAGGAAGTCTGCGTACCGCACGGAGCCGTGCGTGTTGCGCAGGATCACGGTCTCGTTGTCGGCCTGCCCCGGGCCCGCGTACAGCACGCCCACCTGCGGACAGCGTGTGAGTGAGTGTCAGTGCCCCCCCCTTAACGCCTCCCGCCCCCGCGCGGCGCGTACCTTGTATATCTCGACGGGCGGCACCAGGTCGAGGTTCTTGACGGTGCGCTCGTGCTTCTCCCCGAGCACGCGCAGCGGCCGCTCCGACAGCGGGTTCAGCATGCTCGCCGCCTCCCCTGGGGACACCACACCGCGCGTCTATTACATGTCCGGACAGAACTTACATATATGGGTCTTCAACTCAAAAAAGGTTTTTGTGTTTCATTAATAAAAAACACTTTTGTGGTAAACTTTAACGATTAACAACATATGTAATTTCATATACATATAAGTAGTTCAATTCGATTGAGTGGTGTTAGTAAGTATGTGCGGGCACCTGGCACGGGCGGCGTGATGGGGTACGTGCTCATGTTGTGGTAGAGCTGCAGGAACACGAAGGAGGGCGTGACCCCGCCCCCCGCGCCGCCCGCCGCGCCCCCCGCGGCCGCGGCGCTCGGGGCGGCCGAGCTCGGCGCCGGCCTGCAACACACACCCACGTCACACACTGCGCTGGCGGACAGCACGTAGTATAGTGCGCGAGGTACCTGTGGCGGCGCGTGGGAGACATGACGGAGATGGTGTTGGAGCGCTTGGAGCGCGCCAGCGGCGGCAGGTCGTCGCGCGCACTGCGCGCCCCGCGCGCGCGCTCCTCGCCCACGATGCCGTCCGACGCAGTCTGTCAACACGCGACCACGCACTGTCACTCCACACAGATACAAAACAAACACAAAAGATAGGGCCGTTCCTATTTACTATTTTCTCCCTAACATCTCCCCTGGTATTTCGAAATCAATAATGCTCAATGGAAAAGTATGTAGAATTAAGGGGATTTTGTACTTGATTAACAGTGTCAGTAAGAGAGAGAACATACCTTCTGCAGTTGATGGTGCGTCCGTTCTTCTGCGGGCGGCGCCTGCGTCGCGGGGGCGGGGGCTGCGGGCGCGGGGACGGGGGCTGCGGGGGCGGGCGCCGTGCCTGCCAACACGCGCAACCGAGTTATGGCTGCACCGCGCAGCGACGTTACAGGATTAGTTAGTTGCCAGGCGCATACATACCGCCACCAGTGTACTCACACTGCACGCTTCAGATCAAACATTCGGTATCACTTGGGTGCTCAATTCAGGATTATCCAATAATTAGCTAATATAAAATATAGCTAATTAAAAAGAATACAGAATAAATAAAATATTTAGAAAAAATAAAATAAATGTTAAAAAAGTAGAAAAGCCAGCTAAACAGAAATATGTCTATAAAAATATGACGCAAAATTTTATTCAGGTCAATGTTAAGACATTGAATCCTTCGATGATAGAGTAGTCCCACAGGGTGTGTGTGTGAGTGTACCTGGGTCGGAGTTGAAGGTCATGAGGTGGTGGTGGTGCGCGTGGTGCGGCTGCAGCGGGGACGTGCCCGAGATCTCCTCGGGGATGGCCTCGCACGACACGCGCGTGTCCGCCTTCTTGGCGGGCTTCTTGCAGGCAGCGGCGGCGGCGGGCGGGGGCTCGCAGCTCGGCAGCAGGATCATGTCGTCGGGCTCCTCCTCGCGCGCGCACAGCTTCCACGAGGACATCTCGGGGGACGAGTTGGAGCGCCGCACCGGGTGCCGGGACTTGCCCTGCGACCACACAACACCTCCCTCTCACTACAGAACTATACTGAATAAAACAGAGTCGTTTCCCGCTGTCTCTATGTAGAACGATGGCATGTTACATTGCGCGCCGTGTAACAGTACCTTCACTGAATTCGGCTTTTCTTCTCACATTCGCGCCCATAATCGTGGCGAGCTTGTCCAGGTCCGCACTCGTCGGATACGTCGCGGCGGGAGGAGGGTTAAAGAGGAGGGACGTACCTCGGGCAGTATGAGTAGCATGTCGTCGTCGTCAGTGGTGGAGGAGGAGCTCTGCCGCTGCGGCGAACCGGGGATGTTGATGGGCTGCGTGCTGCAGCGCTCCCCCCGCGCGCCCGTGCTGCAACACACGCCAACATGGCTCATTGGTTCTTTCACTGCATGAACGTTAGAGCATATGGCTCGCACACGTAGTCTACATAATATATATATAAACAAAGCATATATAAGGTAATGGTAAGTAACGCATAATCTTCTAAGAGCGACGACGTACTATACGTGAAATAAAGTTTTTGGTTCGCCATACATACATTTTGTCAAAGGACGATGAACTTACGATTTCCCAAAATTGTTGCTTTTGATGTGCATACGTAAGTAATATATTAGCCTGAAAAATATCACTCAAGGTGATAAGGCCGTCCACTTGTTCATGTATTTATAGTTTAGGTTTTTTTGATATTGTGATACTAGCTGTGCCAGCGACTTCGTCCGTGTGGAATAGTTATTAACGGAAGCCCTCAAAAATGAATAATTTTCCCCGTTTTTTCCACATGTTCCATTATTTCTTCGCTCGTAGTAGTTGCAGCGTGATGTTATATAGCCTAAAGCCTTCCTAGATAAATGGTCTATTCAACACTTTTCATTTTTCAACTCGCACCAGTAGTTCCTGAGATTAGCGCGTTCAAACAAACAAACAAAGTCTTCAGCTTCATAATATTTTAGTGTAGATTTATTTTGGTGTGCAATACAGATATATTGTATTGTATATTAGTCCGTGCTCGCTCACCTGAGTGGTTGCGGCAGCGTGCAGGCGGCGGCGAGCGGCGCGCGCCTCTCCCCCGCCACCACCGTGTCGGAGCTGCAACACAAACCACGTTACACATCGAGACACACTAACACACACACACACACACACACTGAGCTGGCAGCTACCTGGACTTGTGTAGATCCTGCGCGCGCACATGCGAGGACGCCGACCCGCTGCGCGACCGCCCCGAGCTCTCCGAAGCCTGAAAATAATAGTAAATGTATTCAGAAAGGATCGAATATCACTACATAGTATAAAAGTCGCTTCTCGCGTGTGTCTCTAATATTTATTTATTTAAATGTAAAGTCGTCCAACGGACACGAAAACAAAATAGCATCTTATGATAAAAACACAGATCCAATTATAGGACAACACGGGCAACATCACAATATTTCTGGAAGAAATTGCTTAAGGCGATAAGGCCGCCCATTTGTACGTTATTATTTGTTCATATTTTACTTTGTACTATATACTTGTGTTGGTGTGCAATAAAGATATATAATATTATTATTATGTTCTTTATTTCACTTCAACGATTCTCGGGCCTTACGCCCGGTATTTTTAAGGCATCAGTGGGGCCGTAGCCAACACTGAGAGGCCTTTTACAATAGTATACTTAAAATTAAGTAAAAATTACAGATAGAGGATATTAGGTATATAAAGTAACTATTGCAGACATGGTATTAATGTTACAGGTTATTGTGTTGAGTTGTTCATTGACTTAATAAAACTGGTCTATTGTACGAGGAACGGCACCCGCCAGTTATGCCTCATTCATAAAAATTATAGCGGGTTATGACTTGCCACTCACTAAATGGGCCCTCCACAAAAGGCAGCCTAAGATGGCGCCGGAAGGGCAACATTGGTGTGAGTAGCTTAGGGTGTCGAGAGGTGTGCTGCGCGTTCTCTGAGCGGTACAAGCGGCGTTATGCCCTTTAACACTTCCACCCTGGAGCTTAGGTACTTAGCTCTTGCGTCTTCCACTCCCGGACGGCCAATCAAGGCAAGCCAGGGAGGCAGGTGGTTTCATTTAGCCCCCAGGGAATCGGGGTCCGCGGTGACGCCACTCACCGACGACTCGCCATAAAGTCGCCCCTGCGGGTTTATTAATATTATCTCTACATACACTATGAACACAAACGCGCTATATCACAACAGAGTTATTTCCTCGACAAGCTCCGGACAAGCGACTAAGTTAGTTGCTATTTTTAGCAAAAATATTATATCAGCAATCTCCGAAATTTTTTCTCAGGAAAGTATGAATACATCGGATTGTGATGCAGTTTTTTAAATTGTTCGCGCGATTCAAGAGGAAAGTTTTTATGTACATAATACATACTTAATAATATTACAGAACTTAATTTCAAGATTCCAGTGAAGTCGTAAATAAACACAAACATCATTTCTTGGGCTTACATTGCAAACGCAGGCTGGACTCTACGAGACAAACCAAACTAAAATAATATATCTTGAAAATGTCTACATAAAAATCCGCGCTGATATATGTTTATCTCTTAGAGATAACACACAATAACGGAATTATATTATACTTATACCTATTACTTCTTACGAAAAATAATATATAGGTATATATATATATAAAACTCAAAGGTGACTGACTGACTGATATAGTGATCTATCGACGCACAGCCCAAACCACTGGACGGATTGGGCTGAAATTTGGGATGAAGGTAGATGTTATGACGTAGGCATCCGCTAAGAAAGGATTTTTGGAAATGCCACTTTTAAAGGGGTGAAATAGGGGATGCAAGTTTTACTTCTTAATGCGAGCGAAGCCGCGAGCTCACTCTAGTGAGAAATATTTTCAAAGCAATTTTAACCAATACAGCATTAATCCTTATCCAATTTAATACCTTAATAACATTGCTGATTTAATACAGACAGATATATACAGCCCTGTACAGCATATCATTGAGATAACTTTTTTCGCAGATATTAAAAATTTAAATGTGAGATTCTGTCTGTCCACTAATATTACTTTAGATAACGTTACTTTCAATGTTGCTATGTACGAGTGTGTTTTTAAACAAACCACTTTATTTAGTTCCTATTTAGAATAGGACTGTAACAAGTTTGCATGTTCCACTGGAAGACTCTGTCTTCTGCAACACGGAGTTTTAACTACAGCAGAAGCAGAGCATTTCTTATATAACACAATAAATGTTTTCTTTCTTTCTTTTTCTTTCTTTCTATATCATCATCATCATCATAAATTTAAGGGCAGGGCCCTTGTCTGTGGAGCATGCGCCATCCTTCCCGATCTTCTGCCAATTCCGTGACCTCCTTATACGACATGACACCCGCCTTTTCTTTTATTTGGTCCATGTATGACCTTCTCGGCCTTCCTCTTCCTCTTCGGGCTTCCAATTTTCCTTCCATGATGTCTTTTATAAATTCGTCATGTCGTATAAGGTGGTTTTCTCCATCCGCCGCCAGCACCACATTTCAAAAGCTTCTATTCGTTCTCTATCTCATTTCTTATATAAAGATAAATAATCTTTATTGATACTGTAAAGTTGTAACACACATAGGTATAGGTATAAGTACTAATATCATAGAATATGCTACACAAATAACAATATCTCGACAAATTGGATTTATAACATTTAGTTTTAATAAAGTTTTAGAAGTTACAATGTCTATTTTTATTAATTAAAAAAACCGACTTAATTAACTTTAATAACAAAAAAAATTGTTATTAAAATCATCAAATTAATCAAACATAATAATATGTATGTAATCATACAATGTGTCAACTTAAATAAATCTACGGTCATTTAAGCAGTATAGGGGCTAAAATGACAATTTGGCATCACACTCCTTACCTACCTAGTAGTGAACTACTTAATTTCTAAGCAAGATTAGAATCAATTGCTTGAATCAGTTGACTGTAGTCATTTTCAAAGTATTCTTTAAAACTGTACCTATAGTGTCTGATCTAACAATCATTGTTTGACGCTATTGCAAAATTGCTGATCGTTATTCATATGTAGATTGAATGTGTGCGGGGAGTTTATTGAACTGTTTCTCTCCCATTATAGTGGGTAGTTTCTTAGTCATACACAGCCTAGGCACAGTAGGTTCTAACAATACTCTGATTATCTTGCTTCTATTTGAGTTATAACTTAAGTTTAAAAACATGTGGATTTCGTTTTACAAACTTTACAATCTCCAATATATATTGCGACACTGACGTCAATATCTTCAACTCTTTGAAATGTTTTCTACAAGACTGTATATGTACCTTCCACAAGTACTTATTGCTTATTACATGTGCATACATTGTTCATGTTGCACTATAACGGCCGGTGTATGGGCGGCCCTCACATGCTTAGATCTCCAAAACTACGTCACAGGTTTTGATATGTTTTTTTTACAAATAGCGTTTCACGGCATACGCTGAAAACACTGTGTAAAATTAAATACAATATAAGTTGTATTAGTGTCGCTCCTAGTATGTATATATCTTTGAGGTGTGTGATGTGTGTGTCTCACCGCGGCGTCTTGTCGCGGCTCGACGTCCCGCAGGAGGGGCGCGGGCGCGGGGGGCGCGCACGGGTTGATGAGCGCCGCCACGTCCGCCAGCGCAGACTCCAGCAGGTAGTCCCAGTTCATCTGCAACACCAGCGCGGTTGTGTCACTTGCATCCACACACCACAGAAAGAAGCCTATGTAGGTCATTCAAGATACAATAAATGTAGAAAGAAAACATTTATAATGTAACATGCGATGTTGTCTCTCCCTCCACTTAGTGAAATTGCCTTTGATAACAGTGAAGTATCGACTGCCTTGAAATTATTAGAATTGAAAGGCACTGGTCTCAACTCTTTACCTTCTATCAGCCGCCTGAGTTGACATCACCTATTACACAGATATTCAATGAGTCCCGTAGGTACTACTGGAATATTCCCAAGTCAATGGAAAGTTGCACTCATTACGTCAGTTCACAAGCAAGGTGATCTCGTTAATGTTGCTAATTATCGGCCTATTTTAATTTTGTCCAATTTGAGAAAGCTTTTGGAGTCGTTAGTCGTCAAAAAGGTTCGTTGGTATGTTACACAATTGCTGGATGTAAGTCAACACGCTTTTACTACGTAGATCTACGACGACTAACCTAATAAGCTTTGTTTCTGATAGAAGTTATA
Source organism: Macaria notata (assembly GCA_927399415.1). NCBI lineage: Eukaryota > Metazoa > Arthropoda > Insecta > Lepidoptera > Geometridae > Macaria > Macaria notata. Next base: position 6,129,061 of record OV656725.1, on the reverse strand, counting down.
GATAAAGGCAGCGAGGTCCACGCTGCTCCAAGAGGGCTTAATGTGTTTGTAATTTATTTTGTTTTTTATGATATGATGTGTGTTTCAGGTCAGTGTCTGTGTAGTAGCTAGTGTGTGACCTGGTTCTGCACGCGCATGAGCCAGCACACGTCCCCGGCGGGCGAGCGCACGTGCACCTCTGCCCAGGCGGCGCACCAGCACGGGCAGGCGCCGGCCGCCGCCAGCGCGCCCGCGCGCGACCAGCCCGCCTCCTCCGCGTCCTGCAACCACACAGCACACTGTATCCAGCGCTACTTTGTACAACTCCGCTATTTTACTGTCGCTATTGATCGAAAGCGTCAGCGAATGGCCGAAGAGTTGGTTGTCTCACCACTTCCTTGGACATCTTCTCGAAGCGCTGCGAGAACTGGTTGAGCGCCTCCACCAGCGGGTCCGTTGCCTTGCTGCTCTCAGACGAGTTTTGTCTGCAACACACACATACATACACATTACATGATGTACACTACCTTCAACCCCCGCCATGTCATCGAAGGTGCATTACTGATGATTGATGAGATGATTCAGATTCGTATATTGTCAGGTCTATTATATTATATTAACTGTTGTCTACAAATAAATATTTCATAACGACGTGTCAAGTTATACTTTTACTATGAATGAAGGGTACATTCCAACATGTTGACATCAAACCTCGGATATGAATGAAAGACGACACATTGAAGGAAGTACTACAAGATGTGGCTAGATGCACAACAATGTTTGCTACGACTAGTTTCAACTTACAGCAAACAAAATGAAATCGTGACATTTAGTTATATTTTAGTAACAACAAGTAAGCCCGAGGTATGAAACATGCGCGTGACAAAGTTGTATGGTAGCGTGTTTCACCACTCACCACCATCATCCAACAATGTACTCTATTTATTTATGTGGCGATGCTAGTTGGGATTACGTACCGTTATCATGCACATCCTCTATAATTTTAGATTATGATTAGATAATTCGTTTTAGAGTGAATGTTCCTGATAATTTGCGTGGTTCAGAGTTAGGTTGTCATTTCGAAGCGTTGCGCACAATGAAATGAATGCATGACATACATATATTAGGTATAGACTAGACTCTATAACAAACAACATGTATAGAGATGTGTGTGTAGTGTGGTGCGGCTACATGGCATGCCTCGTGCGGGGGAGGGAGGGGGGGCACACCTGGAGGTGGTCCCGCTGGAGGCAAGCAGCGCGTCGCAGCAGGACTGCGAGGAGGCGTCCACGCTGCGCGAGTGCTGCAGCGAGTGCTTGCTGTAGCTGCGCACACACACTGCACTCGCACACCGCCCGCCGCACGCACGCACGCACGCACGCATGCACGCACGTACGCACGCACGTACGTACGCACGCACGCACGCACGCACGGGGGCGGGGCAGGGGCGCTACTAGTTACTATTACTATCAGAGGGCAATGCAGGTGCACCCTTTGATATATAATTACACACACGCTTGATATGTCTCCTCGAACTAGACAAGCAATGGCATTTTAGTAGTAAGAACACTTCACACTCCAGTGCATTCGACATACAAATGCATCATGGATTTGATTTGAAACATTTTAAACTCCATACAAGCTTAACTCTGTCCGAGTATCCCAACAGTAAGCAGGCCCAAACTAAATGTAGGCAAATACTCAAGTGATGTACTAACAGCAATGGTAATGTAGACATTGTAGGCTCGCTCCACACCACGCGTGAACCATCCCTCAGTTATGCGGCCCCCAACCAAGCGAGCGATATCCCAACTTCTCAGTACAAGACGCACATTGGAAGCCATCTCAAAAATCATGTGTTTTTACCAATTGGATATTAGACCAAAATTGAAAACTACATACTGCTATTAAAATATTTTGAAATATGTTCTATGTATAGCGAGGGTACTGCGAGAGAGTGCGACAGAGACTGACCGTTTGACTTCCGTGGCGAGCGCCGCCTCGCCCTCTTCGCTCACTTGCAGCGCCGGCGCACATTCACCCTGCAACATTATATTTTATTTCACTTAATAGTTTTCCAACGGATACAGAACTTATTTATAAACTTAAGAATAGAAACACAAAACCAATTTTAAAACAGCACGAGTGACAACATAATGTAAGTGTGCAGTAAGAAGATGGGGAGATCATATTGATATGATTGTGAAAAAATTACATAGCTTTGCATTTGCACTCAGGAGGTTGCGACGTTGTGCTCCCTTAAGTACGGTTCTATCGGTATATCATGCGTATGTGGTTTCAGTAATCCGGTATGGTATTATTGCGTGGGGAAATGCAAATGATATAAACAAAGTTTTTATAGCACAAAAAAAATGCGTCCGAGCTATTTTCGTAATGAAATGGGCGGAATCATGTCAGCCAGTTTTCAAATCGCGCCATCTTCTGACAGTACCATGTATATATATTTACGAAATGGTTAAGTTTGTGCGCTCGAATTCTTCTTTGTTTCCCGTGTTTACAAGTAAAAGCAAGCGTGCAGTCACTCAGGAGCAACTAAAGATGCCAGTACCCACATTAGAATTGTTTCGGAACAACTGTACTTACATGGCGCCTTTAATTTATAATTCAATCCCTAAGAATTTTTTAGAATTACCCAATAGGAAATTTTATTCGGAATTAAAAAAGTGGTTGATAAGTGAAAGTTTTTACAATATTAAGGATTTTCTGAACAAAATGGCCTGTCGATATCACGTTTACCACAAAATATAGAAATAATTGAAAGCAGATAATAATAATGTAAGTATTTGATATGTATATCAATATTATTAATCAATAAGGTGTGTTTGTAATCAATTTATTTAAATTTAAAGAATAATTTTTAACATTTGCGTACCTCATGTGAGGTTGTAATGGCGGATATACTTATATTGAATGTGATCTTAATGTACCCATTTACATGCAAATAAATAAATAAATCTGAATCTGAAGGTGGGTGTACTCACAGACACGTGTCCGTTGTGTTGCGGCGCAGGGGCGGGCGCGGGGGGCGCCAGCGGCGGCAGCGGCGGCAGCGGGCTGGCGGCGCTCTCAGCGTGCGAGCGGCAAAGCACCGCGCACCTATCGCACAGCCCCTGCTTGAGCGAGTTCTGGTGGCAGCCCGAGGTGGTGATGGTGACTAGCTTATGCCCCACCAGCCACGTCATGGAGTGACCCCCGCTGAACAGAAAGTCGGCGGTGTCCCCACGTGCGGGCCGCACGCTGCACGGCGTGGACGTGTAGCGCGCCAGCAGGTCCACGCACGTCTCCGTCAGCTCCACGTGGAAGGCGGCCGAGGCGGAGGCACCGCCGCCGCGGTTCACCGGCGCGCGGGACACGGCGCGGGAGCCCTGCAAGCACGCGGTCAGGGTGGGCCGAGGGAGGAGGGCGGCGGGGCGCGCTGGCAACGCAGCACTACACTCACCAGACTCGAGCTGCGCTGCCGGTTGGACGAGTCCTCGTTGGCGGCCGGGAAGTTGGACTTGTACTGCAGCTGCTCCTCGAACGGCATGATGATGTAGTTGTGCAGCCCCTGCAACACACCACGGTCAGCGGGGGAGGGAGGGGGCGGGAGGCGAGGGGCGCGGCGCACGCAACACACTCACGTGGATGATGAAGCGCACGAAGTTGCGGCGGTACTGCAGCCGGCACTTGAGGAACCAGGCCGCGATCACGTGGTGCGCCAGAGACACCACGTAGTGGTTGTAGCGGGACGGGTTGGTGTACGGCAGCAGGATGGCGAACACAGACATGTACTGGTCCTCCACGAACGACGCGAACACCTTCGGCAGCCGCGTGAGGGCTGCAACAGGACGGGGCTGTAGCGGGGTGCGCAGGGGCGGGGAGGGGCACGTGGGGGGGCACACTCACTCGAGAGGAACTCCAGCATGGGCCCGGCGATGGGCTGCGTGTCAGAGATCTTAGACAGGTCCAGCAGCACCTCGGGCAGCATGCGCACCATGGTGTCGCGCGTCTCCAGGCAGAAGATGGTGAGCGCCGCGATGTAGGGTGTGGGCGTGCGCAGCACCATGCCGTACTTGAGCAGGCAGCGCACGATGCGCTGCTGCGTCTGCGGCTCCAGGCTGGCGTGGTAGGGCGCCAGCGCCGCAAGCGCGGGTAGCGCGGCGCCGTGCAGCTCCGACACCAGCACGCGGCCGCCGCCCGCGCCGCGCAGCGCCTCGGGCAGGTTGAGGCTGCGGTCCGAGATCAGCGAGCACAGCGTGGAGGCGAGCAGGTCCAGCTCCTGCGCGCGCCGGCCCAGCGCCAGCGCGCGCGCCTGCAGCAGCACGGGCAGCGCGCGCAGCACGCCCGCCAACACGGCCCACTCCGCCTCGCGCGTCAGCGCCGCCGTGAGCACGCGCGCGGCGCGCCCGGCCGGCAGCACGCAGCAGCCGGGCGGCGGCTCGCGCGGCGGCGGCGCGCCCTGCCCGCGCACGCACGCCGGCTCGGCCAGCAGGTGCGGCGAGCACACAGGCCGCAGGCGCAGCGAGGCCGCGCCCGCCGCCATGTTGCCGGCCGCGTCGTAGCAGAAGCCCACGCAGTTGAAGCGGTTGGCGCGCAGCCCGAACAGCATGTCGAAGATGGCGATGCGTATCTCGGGCGGGTGCGGGTGCGGCGGCGGGCGCTTGTAGTGCTGGTCCAGGTGCTCCAGCAGCACCAGGAAGCAGCGTGTGGGCAGCGCGGCCGGCGCCGCCAGCAGCTTGTCGTGCAGCACGCGCAGCAGCCCCGCCGCCGCCAGCGTCAGCTCGCCGCTCTCGTTAGCGCCCCCCGCCCCCGCTCCCGCGCTTCCCTCGCCGGCGGGCATCTCGAAGGGTCGGTTCAGAATCTGCATATACCATTTTTGTTATTCTAACATAACACTGTGAGACCTATGTTATCTTATTTTTTGTTATCATTACAGATAATAAATAAAAAAATAGTATAATCGATGTCGGTACCTTTTCGAGCAGGTCGATGAGGTCGGTGGCTGCGTCGGCGGGGATGTCGCAGGCCAGGTCTGCGGCGGCGCGCGCGGCGGCGGCTCGCAGCGCGCTGTCCGCGTCCAGGGCGCACGCACTCAGCACCGGCACGCCCACCAGCTCCACCAGCTCCGAGCCGTACACGTACCTGCGCAGGCGCCGGTCAGTACATTACATGTACACACACGCACAAACACACACACACACACACGCGAGAGGGACGCACCTGTGCCGCTTGATGAAGTCGAGCAGGTGGTGCAGCGTGTGCAGGCGGATGGCGCGGCGTGGCTCCAGGCGCAGGTAGCGCTCGTGCAGCGCCAGCGCGGCCGGCAGCCACGCCGCGCCGGCGTGGTGCAGCGCGGCGGCGCGCAGGCGCACCAGGCGCGCGCACGACGCCTCGGGCCTCGCGCCGCCGCACGCCTCCACCAGGTCCAGCAGCGCGTCCTCGTCCCCCCCGAACTGGCCGGCGTCCGCCAGCTGCTCCAGCGACGTGATGAGCACGTGCAGGCGCTCGTGCACCAGCGCGTTGGGCGCGTCGCGCTGCTGGCGCGCGATGACGTGCAGCACGCGCAGCACCACGTCCCACGCCGGCGCGCTCAGCTCGTGCGGCGCGCGCGCCACGCACATGGCCACGCCCGCCAGCACCTCGTACGTCACTACGGGCTGCCGCCACTCCAGCGCCTGCGCAACACACGGGTTACAAGGCGCCCTCTCCGCACCGCCGTCAATGCAGGCACGGCACAGAGTCCGCGCGCGATGACGGCTGGCCGGCCACAGTAGGTAACTCATGACTAAGTCTGTAGATTCCCGCCCGCTGCTTGATGCGAACGACCGCTGACAAATTTGTAGACGTATCATATTTGTAAAATGTATTGTTGTTTCTAAACTTACATTGTGCTAGTTCACTTTCAATTTAGTTTAAATTATGTACCTATGTGTAATATACAAGTACTTGTTTATAATACTCATCAGTGAAAAGTTTTAAAAGGTAATTAACCACATAAACAAATTCTAACTTATGATATTGTTGTGATAGGATAATGTACACTATTACCACAAATGTTTTTGTAAGTTATAATCAATAAAGAAATTTGAAAAACAAAACAACTCCGCACCGCCGCCGCGCTCGCCACACGTACCTTGAGGAAGGCGGGCAGCACAGCGAGGAAGGACACTTTGAGCGTGGGCACTCTGCGCGGACTCCACAGCGCCATGTTGATGAAGAACACGGCACCGCGCAGCAGGCCCGCGTCGGGCTCCTCCACGGCCCCCGCCGCCTCCGGCGCGGAGGGCGCGGCGTCGGCGCGGGCGCCGCCCCCGCGAAGGATGTCCACCAGCTCCAGCAGCGCGGCGTGCCCGATGTGCGCGCCCACCACGTCGCGCATGAGCTGCAACACGAGGCACGATGTAGCGGGAGCGCGGGGCGAGGGACGCGGATCGAGAGGGCGGGCGGTACCTTCCAGCTGGTCTGGCAGTACTGGTCCTGGTTGACGAGGCGAGCCAGAGCGCTCACGACGGCGGGCAGCGCGGCGCGCGGCAGCAGCGAGTACGACACCACGGCCTCCAGCAGCGCCAGCGCCGCCAGCACGCCGCCGCCCTCGGGGCAGTACGTGCACGTGCTGCACGCGTGGCTGCAACACAAACACATCACAATGTACATATGTATAGACTATAGAACAACAATCTACAGCCACATTACATATAACAATTGAGTGCTAAATAACTAAACTACTAAATACTTTCATCAATACATTAATTTGATGGTCAAATGCCTAACTGAATAGTATTAAAATCATATTCGCATTCATTCAGCTGGAATCATTTTATCAAATGTTCTTAAGTAGCGTATCATCATAGCAACACCCATGAATCAAGACCAAGAATGTCCAAGTGTAAGTTGCTACGAAATAAATAGCAATATGTTAGTTAATGAGAGAGTGCATTACATTAGTCCCTCCTACTGCCTCGGTGCGAGCGCAGCACAAATCGCTTTCGCCGCACGACCTGACTACACTCGGAGGTACCTACTACAGCTATATACAGCACTAGTCGCTCCCCGCCGCACAACCTGCCTACACTCGGAGGTACCTACTACAGCTATATAACTCACTTCACTACGATTTATTACGAACAAAAGTAGCGTTTTGTTAATCTAGGGCCTCACCTAAATCCATAATAATATAACATTTTATCAAATTGGGTTGGACTATTTGATCTTATACATCTTCTATACATAGGTGTTTTATTTTTATTTTGTTTAGTTGGACAAACAAACAGCTTACTATTTTTTTTTCATTTAAAGTATCTCGTATTTTATCTATCTATGCTATACTGTATTGACAGTAAATGTAATAATAGTGTCCTTGCAGCTGCATGGTACAAGTAGTGTATACATACATAACGATGGCGTGCACGATGTGTTCATCCAGGTAGGTAGCATTGAACTTCACCACGTTGGTGATGAGGTGCAGGAAGTCCACCAGCAGGCCCAGCTGCTGGATGCCCGCCACCCACTCCACCAGGAACTCACCAATCTGCACGCGAGAATACATCATGTAGCAACAACATTCTTTCATTAGACAAGAGCTGGGATCAATACTTTACTAGAGCTGAGATCTGAACCTGTACTTTACCCCACTTACTTTACTTTATACAACTGACAAGATAGCAACAACAAACAGCTGCTAAGGTACATGCTACTAATGATCTCTGTACCTGCTCTTCGAAGCAGTTGATGTTCTTGCCGGAGTTGGTGAGTGTGTGCAGCAGGCGGAAGCGCAGCAGCGTGTCGTCGGGCGCGTGCGCGGCGTGCGTGTCGCGCAGGTAGTGGAACATGACGGTGCGCATGGCCTGCAGCCAGTCCGCCTGCCCCTCCGCCAGCGCGCGCAGCAGCCCCAGCGCCGCGTGCCGCGCCTCGCTGCTGCTGTCCTCCAGCAGGTCGCGCGTCAGACACCATATCTTCTCCACGCCGCCCTGCCACCACACACCACATTACCACTACTATATATATACTTGTACTCCATGTGTATTTCACTTTACCATTATTTATTACTCTACAAAAAATATACTAAGCTAAAACACACATATTATTACATATGGTATGTCATTAAAAGTCCAGAAATGTGTTTGAAATGATCATGCAATCACTTTTACCACTAAACGACAAAAAGTAACTTATGCCTATAAACTTGGAGATAATCGTTTGGAGCGAAGGGCAGTAGTTAAGGATCTTGGAGTAATACTTGACGAGAAGTTTACATTTAGAGACCACTATAATAGCATTATCTGTAGGAGTAATCAAATTTTAGATTTTATTACTCGGATTACTAAAGATTTTAAAAGTCCAAACAGCTTTCTGAACCTATACCACTCTATGGTCCGTAGTATACTTGAATATAACTCTGTGATTTGGTCACCATTCTACAAAGTACATACAACTCGCATAGCTCGCTTGAAGCACGAGTTACAATCATACACAAAAAGATTAGCTGTTTTCAAACTACAATCCCTTGAAACCCGGAGTAAATATATTGATATGGTTGACCTTTTCAAAATTTTGTTCTCAAATATTGACTCCGTAACTCTTCAAGTATAAATTTAAACACTATAGAAGTCGTAATCAAAACTTTAAAACCTTCATGCTACAGGTGTATAACAACAATACATCTTATTACAATCCTATCGTCAGAATGTGTCGCCAATACAACGAAATTGTTAAAAATGATAACACTATTGATGTATTTCATCGTAATATTTCAAAATTTAAAACAGACATTAGAAAAATTATATTCACAGCACATAAATAGACATGTAATTTTTTTTATTTTAGGTATTTCTTCAACATTTGTAATTTAATTATGTATAAAGTGCTTAACAAATGATCATGTTATATACATACACATATTTAGGAGTATAGCTCAGCTCAAAATTATTTCGATCAAAACTATCAAATGCATTCATTGAGCTGTAATCTGTTCTGTGTATAAATAAATAAATAATTATTTTCCTAGACCGTAATGTAATACTATTCCATAGATGAGTTCTTTGAAACAAATAAAAAAAGCTACATTATAGCTATATTAATGGTAGAAATCTAGTAAAATAATAATTTTATATTGTGTCTTATATAAGTTGGGTACAATTGTGATTTCTAATTGACATGTAATATTTTGTTAACTAATATATTGTTTATCTGGTCAATGATTGCTTACCATCAGGCAAATTACAGACAAGAGCAAACCCATTCCTCTTTAAAAAAATATACAAGTCAAAACAAACTAAGAGCATATATTGCCCTCTTGGTGGAGACCCAACTAACAATTTAAAATATTCAGCTACAGATTACATGCATGCTTATTTAAACAATAAAATATGAAGAAGATTTCATATACATTATTATTCAGGCTGGAGTGAAGTGATGAATTACTTGTTTTACATACTCAGATGTTTCATAGATTATTCACATATTCTTTAGTGTCACTGTTAAAATCAGTTTGAAACTATCAGTAAAAATCTAAGTTGTTTTGATATCTTTGATAAAGTTTCAGTTTCATAATCTCTATCCTCAGTTTGGAGTTGAATAAGTTATTGAAATCTATACTAATATTATAAAGCTGAAGAGTTTGTTTGTTTGTTTGAACACGCTAATCTCAGGAACTACTGGTGCGAATTGAAAAATTATTTTTGTGTTAAATAGACCATTTATCAAGGAAGGCTTTAGGCTATATAACATCACACTGCAACTTATAGGAGTGAAGAAACAATGGAAAATGTGGAAAAAACGGGGAAAATTATTTATCTTTGAGGGCTTCCGTTGCATGTGCTGCGAAAACGGTTCAAAATTCAAACAATTAATGCCCAAAATACACGGATGAAGTCGCAGGCACAGCTAGTAGTTAATATTATTTGTATTCTATTTTTGTGTATGTCTATTTTACAGTAGTGGTAGGTTTTATTCTTGTTATAGAAATGTTATATTAGCTAGGTTTATTGTTAAGAAAGCGTACATATTGATTTACATGTTTGTGTATTTAGTAATAAGTTTTGATTGTAGTACAATTCTGTTTAAGAACTAAATAAAAAAGTCTTCCATTTGTGATGTAGAAATAGCACAAACAAAGCAACATAATATATTTTTGCTTGTATTTATTTACATATATAAAAAAAAAAATCTGATATGAATCTCCAGTTTTCATTGTGAGTCATCTTCACTTACCTGAGGTAGCATTGGAGCAGAGTGTTGTTTGCATTGCATCTATTAATTATTATGGCATATTAAATGTGTAAGACCAAGAAAAAAGTTGAGTCGAGAGTGGTTTGTAAATATGGCATACATAAATCAACCAAGTCCATAGTTTATCATATATCAAAAGTAATTAAAAACAATATACAGCAGGGGGAAAGTAAGTTACAATAATGAACAAAGGTACTGGTCTGATACTCAGACATTCAGAAATGTATTCCTACACATAGAGGTGCATAAATCAACATCAGCACGGTATAAGCACTCCCCTATACAAGATGACAACAAATATATTCCCAGTGAGTAATTGAAATTGGATGCACATTATTTAAACAATGTTATGGCAGGACAATGCAACAGTAAGTGGTGTAGTGACGGTAGGCAGCTGCACAGTACCTCCTGCACGCGCGCGTGCACGACGCGCTCTGAGAGGTCCCGCAGCGCGCGCAGGCGGCGGTGCAGCGGCGCGTCGGCCGCCAGCTCGCGCTCCAGCTCACCCGTGACCAGCAGCTCGTTCCGCGGCGGCAGCGGCGCTGCAACACAACACGCCGTCAGCCGCCGCTCCGGCCGCAGCCCCCGGAGCTCCGCCGCTCGCCCCACTCACCCGATGCGCCCTTCTTGAAGAATACTTTCAACTTGTCCTGGATCGACTTGTCCCTGGAGCCCGACATCGTCGCTGCGCCGGCTCCCGCACTATACCTATCTAACCTAAAGCTAGCGCTCGCCCGCGCCGATTACCGATAACGCCGATATTGCGAATGAAAAGACATATTTATTAAAAATATTCTCTCTACCGCTCCTGCTTTGCTATTCACCATTTGATTTGACAGCTTTTCACTGAACTGAGTACAGTACAGCTGACAGGCGGCCATTCAATTCTTTATTATATTTTTGAACGAATCTAAGGTATATGTCAACCATGGAAGTAATATATAGGGAAATATTACTGCTGATCCAATATGAGCAGAGCGAGGCGAAGTATGAAAGGCAGTTGTCTTTTTCTAACTAGGGTGACAATAAATTATATAATTAGGATTATACCAATTCATCTTCTTACCAAATCGGGAGCAGTCTCTTTTGCGGTCCTATTTTACCTGAATCTTGCCAGTCATGATGATCCTTAGCTCTATTGACGCGTTAAGTAACAAACACCAACAAACTTACTTACAAATTAAAATGAACTTTAGTTTGTAACTTATAATAGTATCGATTCGGTTAATTGACAGGGAGGCAATGTGATCAAAATCATAAACATTTTGCAGCAATTACAATATTTATTTACAAGTTCACATTTGAATTGCATGTAGGTAGTTGCCTATATCCTATATTTTTAACACTATCGTTTTCCTTGTGTTTCAAATTCTAACTGAAACGAGTGATGGTTTAAACTATATACACCAATATAAAGCAAACTGTATACAATACTAAGGAATCGTATGTGAAACCATGGTATAAGAATATATGACTTGGCTACTTTTTATCAGCACTACTACTAATAGCTACAAATCAATTACTAAATTTTTCTCACCATGGCAGGAATTGGGATAGCGCCTTTTTTTAACAAACGGAGAGAATTTGGAGTATTAAAAGATTTTGGATCAAAGTGTAAACTGCAAACTTTGGAGAATTTATTTTGATGTTTTCTTTTTTGTAGGAAAACTGAAAAAATATCACATTGCACAAATTATTTCAAGCACGAGAAAATATGGTCACCTTAGTCCCTATAATGTAATCTTACTTAAACTTTAGCATACCTGTAGAAAGATATATTGCAACCACTATAACATTCATTTCTGCATCCCGGAACACTACAAGTTCTTACCATTTTGTTATTTTTACAAAAAAATACATTTAAATTATTTTTACAAATTACATATATGAAATTATTATTTTCCCGCCATCTTTTGTCATATAATGTCATCATAATTTAATGTTGCTTGTGTGAAAAATAATATAATATTATGTAATTGGTTACTTATTTTATTTTGTGTTAATTTCACAAATTAATTCAGATTTTTGTGTCAAGTAAGATTTATAATAAATAAAATTAAATAATATTATTTATTGCTAAATATTTCAAAACTTAAGTTGACAGTGACATTTATCACACATTATTTTTTAAACTGGCAAGCTGTTGAAGCAAGACAACAGCCTTCTCTACTCGGAGGAAGGACAAGCCTGGAGTCATAGTAATAAGTTGAAGTGTGGCGCACTATCGGAACCTCTCTTTTTAATGAATGTTTTTAGTGTGCTAAAAAGAGACAACTATATACAATCTGTTCGGCCCTTTACGTTAGTGAAGCCGGTTTTTCTAGCTCGAGTAACCAATTTGGATACTAGCTGTGGATTTGGATTTTTGGCGAATATACCGTGAATCTTTGGAATATTTGGTTAAATGAGTGTGTTTGGGAAGTGTTTTATACTGAAGAACAAATGGCGTGCGTTGCCTATGGCTGTAAGAGCCATGCTTCGAAGAAAAGTGACGAAATCCAGAGCTTGTCATTTCACAGGTTAGAGTTTTTTATCATTTTCCACAAAACAATACAAAACTGAATCATAATATTAAAATATAACAAATTTCTACTCTTTTAGAACCTCATTTTGGAGGAAAACAATTAAATTTTGCCATTATATGTTAAAAATACGCAAAAGTTTGGTTTATAGTGTTGTGCACAATTGTTCTGAATTCGGTTAAAATCGGGTCTCGAAATCGAAATTATATTTCGAAACCAGTCAATCCAGCATGTTTATGTCCGTCATAATATAGTAATTTATTCGAACAATTATTTCAACATAGTATTGATCAGTGGAATATTGATAATCATAGAAATCTACTCATAAAAGCCATAGCCGAGACATACTTAAAAACGAAAATTCATTATATGACTAAGCAACTTATACAACCACAAGATAAAGTACGTAATTTTTTAAATAAAACTGTATTGTTTAAGGGTCAGTAAATAAAAACCTACAAAAGTTATCTGAGTTATTTTATTTATTTCGAACTACACAATCCTTTTCCAGGTTTTCTCACCTAGTTCTAACTATGCCTAAAAGATGGATTTTGAAAACATGTTACAATTACGTCACTTTAATATGGTTTAGTTAGCGAAACTACTAGAATAATCGTTAACGTGACTGAACAGAATGTATGTTTCGGTTCGGTTTCGGTTTTTTATTTCGTACGTCGTAGGCACATCACTAAATTGAGGTATTAAAAAACGGCTACACTGTCATTTGAAGGTGATCTATATAGTAACTAGTTATCTCTTTCTTCCGCGTTGGTGCGCACATAAGTCGAAAGAGTGCAGACATACAGAACACGTTCAATTTATTACTATGACTCCAGGCTTGTTCTTCCTCCGAGCTTCTCTATATGCCTTTCATTTTTGACCGATTTCCCCCCCCGATTTACCATTTATAGAAAATGAACTTTAAGTGTAAGAATATAAGGTTTCTATTCATATAAAATTTATTTCACAAAACCAAAGGGAGAACAATCCAGAGGGAAAGAGAGGGATGATATAAAAAATCCTTGATGTCAACAAAGCCAAACTTTTGCACAAAATAATATTTTAAGCCATACCATTCAAGGCTTGTATTTCGGAACAAATTCATGATTACTGGACTATAATGGATTTCATTTCGAAATGGACACGTTTTTAGCATACAGGTTTTAAGAATGCAAAATGCATTCATAAAATCTGTAGGTCTGAAATCTACCTTCATGGTGTGTTGGACTTATACAAGATGGCGCCAGCAGTAGGTAAATTAACTGTATTTTCGCGTTCATTCAATAGCATATTATTTATAACTAGTGGCCGCCCGCGGCTTTGCTCGCATTATTTTGAGATAAAAAGGTTCAAAATGAACATAACTTTTTTATTTACGAACTGATTGAAATGAAATAAACACTAAAAAATGCACCAAAATGTTAGTAAAAACCGTAGACCAATCGGTTCAGCCGTTTTCGAGTCTATAACGTACAAACATAACTAAAGACAATTTTTTTTGAAACATGATTTTTGTGTTCTTTTGCTGCAATGAAGACCCCTCAACTATTTCTTTTTTCAATTATCTTCAATGTACAGACACCGACCTGTTACAGGTTTATTATATGTACTCATACAATGTGTTTGTCTACCCGTGTCGGAGCCTGAAATGGTAAAATATATGATTCATTTTATCGACAAATCAAAGACTAAAAAAATTTTTTGTTAGCAGCCATTTTGTTATTTTTGACACCAACCCTTGTGTGCTTACATTAATTTAGTCATAACTTACCATTTAAAGGGTAAATTGATTTAAAAAAAAATATCATTTGATAGCTGAACGTATAGGCAATAAAACGAGGTTAAACTTTTGCAATATTTTATTCAATAAAGAGAAGAAAAAAAATCAGTATAAAAATATATCTTTTTTCAAAGGAAAAACCTTAAAAGTAAGCTTTTACAAAAATTTATGGGAGTAAGTTCTAAGTTTTTTATAGTGTTTTTTTTATTTATGATATAAACTTGTTAAGAAATTAGTGTTGAGAAGATAGAATAAAATGTAAAGGGCCGCAAGTAAACTACACAATAAAACGTAAGACATCCAATTATACATAGATTGCTGAGTTTTTCAATCAATTTAATAGAGAGGCTCTGCTAGGCGAGTTTAAAAATAACGGCCAATATAAAAGGCATTAATGTCGCCGTCTGTATCTGGCCCCTTGGCCCGGCCGCCTTCCACTTCGTTCCGACTCGTAAGGAATTGTAAGCCCATAATACAATACTAAGGCCCACTTGCGCTACTCTACTTAGCCCCGGGCTAACCAGTTAGCCCGGGGCTAACTTGACAAATCTGTAAAATCGTCTTGCAGAGATACGAAGGTAGGTTAGCCCAGTGCTAAATCGGTAATTTTTCGTTATTTCACTAGCCTCTCAAAATCGACGGGCTAGCACGGGGCTAACCCTACATAAAGTTATACTGACATATTTTCTAACCTAAAATAAATTTAAATTAAACAGTACAGACATTGTATAAATAGCTAAATATGCAGTAATGGATTTCTCGGATGATGATGAAGAAATCGTAGAGTTTCTATTAAATTCAAATTTTTGTAATAGAGAAGTGCAAGACCGGTCAGATTATTTCACGACAATGAGAGATGGTGATTTTCAACGTCGATTTCGTCTATCAAAAACAAGTGTGGAGGTTTTAGTACAAAACATTGGGATCATTTTGAAAGGCGAGGAATTGATGCGATATACTTAGTTAGTTAATTGGTTTTTGCGGAAGAAAAAATGGTGGGGTTTGATATGTGAAGCGGCGCAAACAAGAGGCAGCGGCTTGCGTATTTATTTCTATACTACGAGTATATAATACAGTGCGGCCGCCTTCCGCCTCGTTAGAGCACACACTGAGCGCCTGCTTTATTTTACATCTCGTTAGCCGCGGCGAGCAGGCCGGCCGGCGCGGGCCGCCCGCCGCCTCGTTAGAGCATACACCGAGCGCCTGCTATATTTTACATCTCGCTAGCCGCGGCGAGCAGGCCGGCCGGCGCGGGCCGCCCGCCGCGGATGTTTCTGGTGAATTCGCCTCTCGTCCATATCACCTTGACCAGATAACCAACCGTTGTGTATTCATGAAAATCTCATCTTGGGGGTTATTATCGTAAATAACATCGCATCTGAAGCGGTCTCTTACATCGATTTTCCTTGTTTCGGTTTTACAACTTCTTTACGAACTTTTTGTATCTTTTCTGGCGCTTATTTTGTGCCCGGGACAGAAAAAATAACGTTGTTTCTAAAAAAAACATAAGTATTTTCGTCTGTAAGTTTTGTAACTACCCAAAGTGCTTTTGATATAGTTTAACGACTGCCGTACTATGATGAATACTCGGTACCTCGAATATCTACTATTTAACGACTGCCGTACTATGATGAATACTCGGTACCTCGAATATCTACTATTTAACGACTGCCGTACTATGATGAATACTCGGTACCTCGAATATCTACTATTTAACGACTGCCGTACTATGATGAATACTCGTTACCTTAAATATCTACTATTTAACGACTGCCGTACTATGATGAATACTCGGTACCTCGAATATCTACTATTTAACGACTGCCGTACTATGACGAATACTCGGTACTTCGAATATATACTATTTAACGACTGCCGTACTATGATGAATACTCGGTACCTCGAATATCTACTATTTAACGACTGCCGTACTATGATGAATACTCGGTACCTCGAATATCTACTATTTAACGTGTTATTTGTTACTTGAGCCACTAAAGGCACCCTTTCCCTTTATTCAATCTATGTACATTTATTTACGATATATTAGTATTTTTGTTAGGTATGGTGGTAATATTTTTATTTATCGGTTGCTTCAATGAAGTGGCAAAATAATTTTTATCCGCAATTCTAGGATCAAATTGCTATACGAACTGCTAAATATTTTTCGTTGTGATCAAGTTATAATTTTTGTTCTATTATATATTTTACATCTCTCATGTTCGGTAAGTAGGTCCTTATTACCCCCAAATGGGGCTTGTAAGTAACCAATTAGCGCTCTAGGGTAATAATGTAGCTAGAAAAGCCCTAGGGCGGTAAGTAATTAAAAAAACTTTTCACTTTTTCAAAAAGTTCAAGTCGTAGACAAAGGAGGTCGCTTTGCTATTCAAACTCAAACTTCTTCGTATGAGTATAATATAATAGTCATCAATTTTAAATATCGAACGGCAATGCTCAATTTCGTTCCTGACAAAAAAGATGAAAAAAGGCGGGAATAGAAAACTTACATTTTAAATGTTGTTTGTTTTTTTTTATAAATACGTGCTAATTAGGTAAAAACATGAGTTCTGCAAGTGATATATTATGTAAGCTGCGCTCCTGATTCAATGAAAATGGAAGCTGAAGTAGCCATTTAACAATATTTTGCTTGAAAGTTCTAAAGAGAGATATTTGAAAACTTTCGAGTTCATGAAGTGGCGAAAAGAAAAACGAGTAAGTTCTGATTTTGTCCGTGACCAGCAAATATCACAATCTCAAACTTTTAACATACCTACCCATAAAACACCTGTCCCTAAAATTTTAAAATTGTTCTCATTTCACTATAAATTTTAACTATTAAAATGTTTTATTCTTGTAATACGGGTTTTTTCTACTTACCTCACAATCGAGATGTAAAGCAGAGTAGTTAGCTCGGGTGTAAGCATCAATTGCACCCTCGCTGCGCTATAGGCATAACTATCTCGGGCTGCAATTGATGCCTTACAGCCATAGAGTAATATAATATACCAGGAATAGAGAGCCATCTAGTGCAATTTTAGTGCCAATCAAATTGAAGCGCCCTCTGTATTTCTTAACCAAAAACAATATTGTATATATACATACCTACGTGTATATATATATATATATATATATATATATATATATATACATGTTGTAAATTATTTTTGCCTATGTATGTGTGATATGGGTTTCGGGAACGAAGGTCAACTGAAGATGCAGTACTATTACTTACCTCTGCAATCACAAAGTACATGGATGGAAGAAATAAATGTGTGGGTATTTTTCTGGATCTTCAGAAGGCCTTTGACACTGTTTCTGTACCTATACTGCTTGTGAGACTAGAAAATGTAGGTATTAGGGGGTTGCCGTTAAAATGGTTCACAGACTATATGTCAAATAGGTCACAGCGAGTCCGGGTGAATGGTAT
This sequence comes from Macaria notata, assembly GCA_927399415.1. Classification (NCBI taxonomy): domain Eukaryota; kingdom Metazoa; phylum Arthropoda; class Insecta; order Lepidoptera; family Geometridae; genus Macaria; species Macaria notata. The sequence continues at coordinate 6,111,126 of OV656725.1, read as the reverse complement.
AGTTAGTGATGATGCATGGTGCTCGTTTGGAGTACCACAGGGGAGTACTCTTGGTCCAACCCTATTTCTCATATACATTAACGCACTGTGTGGGCTGCAGTTGAAAGGAACTGACTTGATAATGTTCGCTGACGACACAGTATTACTGTGCCATGCTAAAACATGGCCTAAAGTCAAACAAGTAGCAGAAACCTCTCTATCACATGTTACTAGTTGGTTAGACAAGAACCTATTAACGTTAAACACCTCTAAAACCAAATATCTTTGTTTTTCTAAGAGAACGACAGGGGCTCCCCAGAATGATTTCAAAATTATAATTCACACGTTCCCTTGTAATCAAAAAGAAGGCACATTTAATTCTGACAACTGTTTCTGTCTACCACTGGATCGTGTTGAAGTAATAAAATATCTAGGAGTACAGTTAGATGACAATCTTAAGTGGGATAAACATATAAATTCGTTATCTTCTCGTATTCGGCGACTTATTTATATCTTTAAGACACTCAGACATGTGGCAGATCTGCCCCTTATAGTACAAACGTATAAGGCAATGTGCCAATGTCTAATAAGATACTGTATTTGTGTTTGGGGTAGTGCCGATAAAACACATCTTATGGCTGCAGAGCGTGCACAGCGTGCTGTGCTAAAAGTAATGATGTTTTTACCGTACAGACACCCTACTACCGAAGTATATGACAAAGCAAAGGTTCTATCAGTGCGAAAACTCTTTATTTATGAGTGTATACGTAGGGTTCATAGAAATACTAGACCTAATAATGTGTGTACAATAGAAAGAAGAAGGCCAAAGACACTCTCTGCCCCTTTTGCACATAGAAGATATGCACAAAAACAATTTAATGTAGTCTCTGTAATACTGAACAATGAGGTAAACAAATCTAAAAAAATAGATTTTCTTACAGATAGAGAAGTCAAAAAGAAAGTAATTGAATGGCTTACTGATTTTAATTATAATGAAGTAGAAAAAATGTTAGAAAGCTTTTATTTTTGAATTACTCTTAATCATTATTTTAAACTAGTCTGTAGTAGTAATTTGTTGTACTAGCTTAGTCACACATAACAAAACACTCTCTCTCTCTCTCACACACACACACACACACACACACACACACACACACACACACACACACACACATATGTATGCTTAACATAAAGTTATTAACATCCATCCTGAAATAATATATTGTTAAATACATATTCTTAAATAAATTAAATTAAAATACTAAAAAAAATACTATTAAGTTATATGAATAATTAGAGAAAATTTAAATTTTTTAAAATCTTTATTGAATTTATAAACATAACTTGAATTTCATAAAAATATGCAAGGTTAAGAAAACTTATTATGTTTGATAAATCTTAATGTTTGTAATGTTTTTATTTAAATGTTACCATTTCTTAGTAAATTTTTTGGCATTCTGTTTATTTTGTGTGTTAATTGTAAGCAGGGAGAAGCCATTCGGCTCCCGAGACACAGTGTAAACTAGTTCGGGAGGCTTTGGATTCCAATATCTTTTTGTGAAACTAAATTATGCAAAAATAAACAAATTTTATTTTATTTTATTTATTAACGGTCTTATTTATAAAAAGTTATAGAACAGTTAAAGTGTTCTATAACATCACTATAAGAAAAATGACCATAATCGGTATTTATAAACGCACTATAGCGCTAAACAGTTCTATAAGTCTATTATAAAGTTATAGTAGCGAGGACCCCACTATAACCGTACTATAGCGGTGCTATAAGATCTAAGATGGCCGACTATCCTGTCATCTGTCAGCTGATTTGCTGTCTTTGAAGTAAAAACAAACAATAAAATTTTGTAATAAAAATTATTTTTTTGATGATTTGGGGTTTTAAAACAGCGTTTTCAGTGCCTTTTGTTTGGAATGACTTGCAAATTGGAGAATGTAAAGCCTACAATAATAGCACTTGCAGTATTACTTACATAATATTGCCATTGACCAGGGGGATCCTGTGCTTGCAAGTAACTCAGATGCTCACCAGGCAAATCCAGTAGTCCAAGAGGAGCCATGAGAAGTTGCAAGTGGACGCTCAAACGCCATCTTGCAATCATTTATTAGGTCACATCTTAGTTAGTAAGTAGTTAATATTTGTGATACTGTGGTTGAAGTTGGCATATAACTGTACTGTAATGGAACTGGCTCTCAGAGGAGGCTGCAAGAACATACTGCTAGGTGCTTGGTGACACATTTACATATATATACATAGAAGTGATAATCTTTATGAACATAACATGAAAGAAAGTTATGCTTTGGAGCATGTACCTACTATGATTTTACTGTTAAGCCAAAACTAAAACAAGGAAAAATGTGGAATTGTAAAACCAGATCCGGTGACATTATGTGTCTCCAATCAGAATTATATATAAAGATTAGCCCTTATTGTACACAATGACACTGCTGCTCTTGTAATAATTAATTAATAGTAGGTACAGACATGTGATAATGCTAAATGAAAGTATCTTAGTATGTGCGATTAGTGATAAACATGTTAATAAAAGTCTTTCTATGTATTTCATTCTGTTTTACTTTTATAATAAATTATTTTTAATTTCAAAAGCTCTTTTAATTTTTCAATTTCTATTGCTCGTTGGCCATTTGGGCCTCATGTAGCTCTCGTCGGCAGGCTATTCCAGCATCGCAAATCCTCTGGGCAGCAGGAGTTTATAATAAATTAATTTGAATTTCAAAAGCTCTTCTTTTAATTTTTCAATTTTTGTTGCTCGTTGGCCATTTAGGCCTCATGTAGCTCTCGTCGGCAGGCTATTTCAGCATCGCAAATCCTCTGGGCAGCAAGAGTTTATAATAAATTATTTTCAATTTCAAAAGCTCTTCTTTTAATATTTCAATTTTTGTTGCTCGTTGGCCATTTGGGCCTCATGTAGCTCCCGTCGGCAGGCTATTTCAGCATCGCAAATCCTCTAGGCAGCAGGAGTGATGCTATTTACTTATTTTTATTAAAATTTTTGATTTTTGCGCGTCTGAATATCAACAACTTTGACGTTTCTTTGTGTCTGAGTATAGACCTCAGACTAAAGAAGAAAGAAATAGACAAAATTTTGTGTTTTATGACAAAGTTAGCATATATTTGGCACTAAGATACGTATTATCTGTGGTTAATTTCGTTCTTCTTTGATTTTTTCTTAATAATGGCAATGATTTGGCTTATTGTCGGTACCACGTGGGTACTATAGTTATAGAAGGCTTATAGAACGTTTATAAATAGTAAACTTTATAGAACACTTTAAATGCTTATTGAACACTTTAACTATAGTATGCTTATAGCATACTATAGGCATTTTTATAAATAAGACCGTTATTGTATTGCCCTGCTGCTTGTTTACGGTATCTCTATTTTTGGTGAAAATAATTTTAGATTTGTGCAAAACACACATGCAAATATTTTCAATATATACAATAATACAATGCAATCACACATCCAATATATACAATAAAATTAGGTACCTACGTTAAAATATGGTATAACAAAAAAATTATAATCACTTTGCTCTGTACATGTAAATCTTGAATATTAGAATAAAACACGGAATGTTATTTTCTATTTTTGTAATGTTTGTGTTTATTACAGTAAATTTGCGCCATCATTTTGGTTGTATCATCACCTTCATACGTTATGTTCCCGGCTAAAATTCTGTTTATTGATCGACACCAACTGTATATAATCACATTCAATGATACGTTTAAAAATATTTATTATTAAACTCCGATTGATGGTCTGGGCATTTAAAAGGACAATTTACCAGCATATCTACAAACCCAATGATTTTTCTTTTCAAGCCATTTTTTGGTACATTATTTTTTAAAATCATTGTAGCTATTCGCTGTATTTCCTTGAAATAACTCATAGTTTCTTCATTGGGGTAGCACAACCAACTTTTGGCCTGGTATTCTTTGGCTCGGATAAATGCATTGGTGTTTGTTGCCTGCGGTTGCGGTTCCAAAACATTGCTTTTGCAATGTTGACATTTTCCAATTACCTTTGTAAAACATTTTTTCAGGGCCCAACCACACACATAATTTCTTTGACCAGCATCGTCATCCAGAGGTTGGTCAATACAAATTTCGTTATCGAAATGTATTTCTTTTTCTTTAGGCACATGCACATTAACAGGAGTAGATAACATTTTTTTCATTCAAAAAAATTAACAAACAACATCAACATTTGGGGCGTGAGGCTTTCAAGTGATAACAAAACGGAGGAGGATAATATTACTCGACTCAACGTTTGAAGAACGCCAATTTATTGTTTGTATTAAAATGAATACCAACAAGTAAGTACGCACAATATTCATAAACACCAACTAATTCGCGAAACTTTTAAGATATCTTTTGAAAAATTTTCATGTTTTGTATCCGTTATTACTGTCAAGCTATTTAATGCCAATGTTACTGTTGACTGACGTATTTTTAAGTAACTAAAACGCCATCTTCTATTTAGTTTGCGGTTAAGAAATATAGATTAGCAGCACTGTGTTTCTATATTTGCATTTTGTTCTAACTTTCCCCCCCCCACTGCTTACAGACCTCGGCTACTAATCTACTATTACATCTCTGATATTCGGTAAGTAGGTCCTTAATACCCCCAAATGGGGCTTGTAAGTAACCATGTAGCTAGAAAAGCCCTTGGGCGGTAAGTACAAAAAAACGTTTCACACTTTCAAAAAGTTCGGCTAGTAGACAAAGGAGGTCGCTTCGCTATTCAGCCTTGTCTTCGTATGAGTATAATAGTTTTCAATTTTAAATATCGAAAGGCGATGCTCAATTTCGTTCCTGAAAAAATAAAATGAAAAAAGGCGGGAATAGAAAACTTTCACTTTTAAATATTGTTTGTTTCTGGGTTTTTTTTATAAATACGTGCTAATAAGGAAAAACATGAGTTCTGCAAGTGATGAAAATATAAGCTGCATTCCTGATTCAATGAAAATGGAAGCTGAAGCAGCAATTAACAATATTTTGCCTGAAAGTTCTTAAGAGAGATATTTGAAAACTTATGACGAGTTCATGAAGTGGCGAAAATAAAAACGAGTACCTAAGTTCTGATATTGTCCATGACCAACAAATATCATACCCAAAAAACACCGGTGCCTTAAATATATTCTCATAAAATTGTTCTCATTTCACAATAATTTTTAAACATTAAAATGTTTTATTCTCGTAATACGGTTTTTTCTACTTACCTCCCAATCGAGATGTAAAGCAGAGTAGTTAGCTCGGGTGTAAGCATCAATTGCACCCTCGAACTATAGGCGCCCTCGCTGCGCTCGTGCGCCTAAATATCTCGGGCTGTAATTGATGCCTTACAGCCCTCGGCTACTAATCTACTATTGCTTTTGCTTGTCAGAGGAGATGAACTTTTTAAATTTTATTTTATTGTAGTTTCTCTCTCTTTGAGTCGTTTTTCCTCATGACTGAGGGTCGTGACTCCCCCGCAGAATTAATTCGTTAGAGGAGTTTTCTTGGGCAGATACATCGTGGTGGGCGCCCAGGTCCTTCCACGGAAGACGCATGTCCTCGGATATTGTGGTCCTCAAACATGTCGGTTTCCTCACGATGTTTTCCTTCACCGCAAAGCGAGTGCAAATCTACACATAACTTGAAAATACAAGTCATTGGTGTAGGGCGGATTCGAACCAGGGTGCGTCTGGATGAAAAGCAGACACTGGAAACGCTGAGCCACACTCGCCATATTGTAGTTTAAACAGTTTATTTTCGTGACATTCCAAAAGATGGAGAACAAAGGTTGTTGATTTCGAAATACAAAATAAATATTAAAAGAAAGCCACCAGTATTAAAATTATTTATTAGATGGTATTGGGGATACCAGACAAACGACAGTGGAAACTGTATATTATATTACTCTATGGTGGAACTATTCTTCAAAGATTATGCGCGGTCACCAGCAACCATGTATATGGTATGCAAGGATTTTCATTTCATCCCTCTCTTTATTGGATAGATTGTATGCCCTTTTTTTAAAAAGGGTAATAGTATTCTGTGATTGTATCAGGATGGATCTTCAAAGGATTGTATGCATCCGGTGACGGCTCAGGGTGACGGGGACGTGACAATGACAGTAAGTTCAGCATGTGACACGTGACAACGAATGACAGCATCTTTGGACAGCATCTTTACTTCTTTGGAACAAGCATGGAAGTAATATATAGGGAAATATTACTGCTGATCCAATATGAGCAGAGCGAGGCGAAGTATGAAAGGCAGTTGTCTTTTTCTAACTAGGGTGACAATAAATTATATAATTAGGATTATACCAATTCATCTTCTTACCAAATCGGGAGCAGTCTCTTTTGCGGTCCTATTTTACCTGAATCTTGCCAGTCATGATGATCCTTAGCTCTATTGACGCGTTAAGTAACAAACACCAACAAACTTACTTACAAATTAAAATGCACTTTAGTTTGTAACTTATAATAGTATCGATTCGGTTAATTGACAGGGAGGCAATGTGATCAAAATCATAAACATTTTGCAGCAATTACAATATTTATTTACAAGTTCACATTTGAATTGCATGTAGGTAGTTGCCTATATCCTATATTTTTAACACTATCGTTTTCCTTGTGTTTCAAATTCTAACTGAAACGAGTGATGGTTTAAACTATATACACCAATATAAAGCAAACTGTATACAATACTAAGGAATCGTATGTGAAACCATGGTATAAGAATATATGACTTGGCTACTTTTTATCAGCACTACTACTAATAGCTACAAATCAATTACTAAATTTTTCTCACCATGGCAGGAATTGGGATAGCGCCTTTTTTTAACAAACGGAGAGAATTTGGAGTATTAAAAGATTTTGGATCAAAGTGTAGACTGCAAACTTTGGAGAATTTATTTTGATGCTTTCTTTTTTGTAGGAAAACTGAAAAAATATCACATTGCACAAATTATTTCAAGCACGAGAAAATATGGTCACCTTAGTCCCTATAATGTAATCTTACTTAAACTTTAGCATACCTGTAGAAAGATATATTGCAACCACTATAACATTCATTTCTGCATCCCGGAACACTACAAGTTCTTACCATTTTGTTATTTTTACAATAAAATACATTTAAATTATTTTTACAAATTACATATGAAATTATTATTTTCCCGCCATCTTTTGTCATATAATGTCATCATAATTTAATGTTGCTTGTGTGAAAAATAATATAATATTAATTGGTTACTTATTTTATTTTGTGTTAATTTCACAAATTAATTCAGATTTCTATGTGTCAAGTAAGATTTATAATAAATAAAATTAAATAATATTATTTATTGCTAAATATTTCAAAACTTAAGTTGACAGTGACATTTATCACACATTATTTTTTAAACTGGCAAGCTGTTGAAGCAAGACAACAGCCTTCTCTATATGCCTTTCATTTTTGACCGATTTCCCCCCCGATTTACCATTTATAGAAAATGAACTTTAAGTTTAAGAATATAAGGTTTCTATTCATATAAAATTTATTTCACAAAACCAAAGAGAGAACAATCCAGAGGGAAAGAGAGGGATGATATAAAAAATCCTTGGGAACAAGACATGACTTTAAGCAAAGAATACTATTACCCTTTACTTTAAGTATTTTTTAACTTGTTTTTTTTCTTCATAATTTTCATATTTTTTGTTAAGAGCCATTCGGTGGTGATTTATTTACTTTAGAGTGATGTCCGCCGTCCGCCGCCACACCGACACTATAAAACAGCACTGCCACAACATAGCAGCTAGGTCTAAACATGTGTGCACGAAGTTCCGCGCGGGCTACGCTACAATATCAAACAATTTAGTATGGACTTCTTTAATAGTTGTGACCGGCATCATCGGTATACTGGCGGTGTACAGCGCGAGCGACACAGACACCTGCTTCCCGCGGGAAGTAGAGCAGCACCTGCAGGAGGCGGGCGGGGGGGAGGCGTGCGGCGAGCGCTGGGAGCTGGAGCTGCGCAACGAGGTGGTGGTGGTGCGCAACCTGGCGGCGCACGGGCCCGTGACGCCGCGCACGCCCGTGCTGGTAGTGCTGGTGCACGCGGCGGGCCGCCTGCGCGCGCTGCTGGCCGCGCTGGAGCAGGTGGCCGGCGCGGACGACCTGCTGCTGGTACTGTCGCACGCGCGCCCGCCGCGCGCCGCGCCGCGCCTGCGCTGCTGCATGCTGGCGCACATCTACTACCCGCACGCGGGCGCGGCCGGCGCGCTGCACTGGTGGTGGACGGCGCACTACGTGTATGAGTACCTGCTGCCGCAGCTGCTGGCGGGGCGGCCGCACGCGCACCTGGTGCTGTTCCTGGACGACAGCTGCATGGTGCTGCCCGACTTGGCGCACATGGCGGCGCTGGCGCACCTGGCCTGGGCCGGCTACTTCCCCGACGTGGCGGCTGTGTCGCTGGGCGGGCCGCCCTCGCGCACGCTGCCCGGCGCTACCTTCACGGTGGAGGCGTGGCGCTCCTCGCTGGCGGACGGGCTAGGCCTGCGCCGCGACACGTGGCGCCGCCTGGTGCAGCTGCGCCGGCACTACTGCGAGCGCGCGGCGCCCGACTGGGGCGGGGCGCTGACGCGCGTGTTCGCCAACTTCCCGGGCGGGCGCGCGCTTGTGTTGAGGGCGAGCTCGGCGCGCGTGCTGCGCGGCCCGCCCGCCCAGCTCTGCGCGCGCACGCGGCGCACGCGCCTGTTCCCGCGCCACGTGCGCGCGGTGCTGGTGCGGGACCGCGCCGGCGCCGTGCCGCTGCCGGAACCGCAGGCGGCGCCCGAGATGGCGTGGAGCTCCCCGGACGACCTGGCACTCTGCTTCAACATCAGCAACAGTTTTATCACGGAGCGCCGCAAGAGACCCAGAATACGTTTATCTGTAAATGCTACGGACCTAACTTGACAAAAACAGCGCCTATTAAAATATCATACTTTTTATGTTCATCTGTATGTAGTATGAAAATATTTTTAGTTGATTCTTCATGACGGTAGTTTCCAGTGCGGCGGACTGTATGGCTCTGTAATATGAACTGGTCGGATTCAATAATTTAATGTAATCGTAGCATGAAGACATGCAGTGTAGCACCGTAGCTCTACTACGATTATTTTCGTGGATTTTCACTACTACGGCGTAAATTAATTTATTAATTTAAAAATTTTAATTATGTATATGTGTCGAGTCTTGTCGTTTCTATATATATATTAAGTATGTATTTACAAAAAAAAGTATATATGTATTATATCCGTTATCTAGTGACCATGATACAAGCGTACGCTTAGTATGGGGCTAGGTGGCGCTGAGTGATAAACCTGAAATATTTATTTTTCTATTTAATTAGCCTAAATAGAAAACTTCCAAATAAAATTCAATTAACAATTATTATTTATAAATCGAGCGGACTTAAACCTAGAATGGCCTCTACAAATGCACTTAAACTAGATAAAGGGCAATCATAAGCCCTAGCATGTTGCCTGCAGTGAACGAGGTAGTGAACACTCACCCAATAATGTATAATAATGCATTCACTAAACGTCCCATTTTATTTTGCTCCTCTCGAAGCAGACTCCATTTAATAGATATTGCCATATTTATGGGCAGCGATTAATTCACAAAACAAGCGCTGAAGCTACCTTCCAGCTTTTTAAGTTTCTGAGTATTTGTTTAAATATTTTAGTAGGTACTTAATGATATTATTAATAATCGGTAGTGCTATTTAACCACGCAGGTACAATTATTTATTTATTTAATTTACAAATTGTCCAACGGACACGACACACAATAGCAAATAATGATATTAACAAAAATCCAATTAAAGGACAACACGGGTAACAACACAATATACATACATAAAACTATGAACACAAAAACACTACACCCACATCAACAATACAAATACTCGCAAACCTACACTTAACTTTACTTAAAACAGAATATACTATACAATTACATACTTAATAGGTAACAAAAACACACAAATCAAATAAAGAACTCGCTGCTCAGCCGCCGCCGCCTCAACGAAGCCAAGCTAGACCCGAATGGATCCAACCCCAGATATAGGTTATATAGGGATATAGATTACTATTAAAACAAATATTAATAGGTTCCGTGAGTGGTGCCGGTGTGTGCTGATGTTGCCGGCGTCACTCCACTAGCCTGGCTACATTCTCCGTCGGCAAAGCACGTGTGTCACTCCGTGTATCCCGGTGTTGCTCTATTTGATTCTCTCCGCAGGACGAGATTCTCTCCTTACGTACCACCTGATCGCTATCAACCGCTATCTACGCTCAGTGCTTCCGGTAAGTAACAGTAAGTAGGCAGACATGTTGCTCATCATATTAGAGTCGATTTTTCTGTAACATGCTCCAAAAGTTTGTAAGTAAGGCATTCATAGTTGGATTTGTTCCAATCTGGCGGCGGCGGGGAGGCAGCTCGACCTCCGCCGAATTAGAGAGGTCTCGGAGGAGACCGTCAACACCCTCTATCTGTTCTATCTACGACTATCTATATGTTAATAGTAGTTTCTTTTATACAAATGCAATATAATATTTTTTTCTTTGGTTTTTCTATTTATGGTTAGTTATTACTTAGTTTGTTATACATATTTAACTGTACTTACAATGTATGTTCCTCATGTTAGATAATACAATAGGTATATGTTTTATTTGTATTTTATTATTTATTTATGAATAGTCTGCAAAACAGGTCCTAAGCTAAAACACACATAGTATAATAGTAAATAAGAAGAAAATTACGAGCATTCAAAGCCCTCTTGATGCAGACCTAACTAACAATTTAAAGGTAATTACTTACAGAATACACACATATATTACATGCTACTTTAAACAAGAGATTTATGTAGAAAATATAAATACATAAAAAATATTACATAAATTGTATTTCATGCTTAGAAATTAGAGCTATTTGTTAGATTTAATACGCATGTTAGCTTTACTTTTAGGTGAATGTGAACGTCCGTTAGTTTATTTATAGTACTTACTATTTTTAAGTTAGAATTAGTATATCAATAATTTAAAAAAAAATTGGCGTTAATATGGCTGCCGGTAAAAATATCGAACAATCAGGTATTAATTTTACAGTTATGAATACGAAAAACGCCCGAATCGGCAGAAACACAAGCGCATTTTATTATTATTTCCAACGGTTTGTGTATTCTGTTTTTACTTGAGAACTGGCACAATTCGTATTCTGTGACAACACAAAGTTATGACCAAAAAAAAAAAAATATTCTGTGCCAACGGTCAGCAATGATTTGGGATGCAATACATTTTTGTGGCGGAGGCAGAGACCGGCGCGCAGGAAATGATGTGCGAATATAATATGATGTAGAGCTGGTTATTTATGGAGGTCTCGCGGGATGCAGCTCGCATCGCGCGGGAAGGAGCCGCCGAAGTAGATACCTACATTACCTACGTATAGGTGCTTACCGACTCTATAGTGCAGGTGTGCGCCCATACTCTTGCAAACACATTGTAAACGGGAAGTTATTCAACGCGAGCTCTGTGCGCGCTGTATTCGCAGCATGCACTAAGCATTTTATTTATTTATTGCTTATGTAGAAGGCGCGCAATAAAAACATTTCGGAGAGAACTCCGCTATTAATCCGTGAGTTGCACGCTCCTATCCATAAATAATTTTACGGAAATCCGATTTGAAATGCAAGTGGGAAGGTTCAACCCCGGCACCGTTTCTAAAGAAATAATCCCCGTAACAACAAAGTTTCCGAGAGCTCCCCTGGCTGGACCCGGTTGCTCGATTTTTTCTTAAATTACAATAAAAAATCCAATCAGCGTCCCTCGGGGGGAGGAAGGGGAGGGCGACTTTAAAAGCTCCTTTATGAGAACGTTAAAAGGCAATCGAAGTGGAGTCTGCACACTCCTTAAGAGTTTAATAGACGGCACTCGCGCCAAATTGAAAAGTTAAGATTCATTTAGAACAATAGTTGCCGGCTTCCCCCGGCACCCAGCCCCCGCCCCGCTTCAGCGCCACCTGCCAGTCCCTGGGTAAGTTGATCCGAAAGCGATGGCCACTATAGCCGGCTCATTCACTAAATCCCTTGACTGGGTGCCGCGTGGTGCCGGCCGGGGCTCGCGCCGCTGCGGTCCGCATATTTGCATATTCTGCTGAAAACTGGAAGGAAATTGGCTATCCTGGCGTGAAATAGTATTCCAATATTATTTTATGTCCGATCGCCAGTAATGCTGGATATTATAAAATATAGCATCCCTGGCTGCGGCATGCCACCGCGCGGCTATAGCTAGCGCCGCGGTGAGCCGCACTCGAAGGCCGGACTCGTTGTACTATACCTAGTCTGGCCATAAATACTGTTACTATTAAAAATAAAAAAATATTACATTTGAATTTGGAATCTGTCATTTTTATACGATTCTTTATTGTGTTTTCTAGTTTTAGCGCCAATACATTGTACAATTTAAAAGGGTAATAGTATTCTTTGGTACAATATTTTGCGATATTAAAATGGAGTGGGGTGATAAAGAGTACCGAATCGCTGTGATTGCATTACACAAAGTAAGTATGGAGCCAAAAGCATTTTTATGGTATTAGTCAAATGTTTGCGTACCGGGCTATTAATAGGTACAATAAGACCTCCTGTTTGTGACAGAAAAAGACCGGCCCCGATTCTCAGCGTGAAAAGTTATCGAATGATAAGTTTTCACTGACGAATACTAGCTTCCGTTCGTTAGCGGAATGATTTTGTGTTCAAATAATATGAAACTAGCAACTTGTTAGTATTTGTTAGATGTTTGAAAACAGTCCGTTCTTGTTTTGTCCACATGCACTCGCACTCACACTCGCACACACACTCGCTCACAGACTCACCCACACACTCGCACACACACTCGCACACACACTCGCACTCACACTCAGCCACACACTCGCACACACTCGCACACACACTCGCACACACATTCGCGCTCACACTCGCACACTCACTCGCACACACACTCGCACACACACTCGCTCACACACTCGCACACACACTCACCAACACACTCGCACACACTCGCACACACAATCGCACACACACACGCACACACACTCACACACACTCGCACACACACACGCACACACACTCGCACACACAATCGCACACACACTCACCCACACACTCGCACACACACTCGCACACACGACAGACTATTCGTGTAATAACATTGCGTTAGCAAGCAACATAACACTAAACTAGTTCCTCGTGTTGAAGTAGTGTGGTGTGATATCAAGCACGGACGTAAAACCTTTACTAGCGGCCTCATGCGCCAGTATCTGAGCTCTGCAGCTTGACGACATACGAGCATACACTCACATACTTATACCGACATAAAAATATGGGCCGGGTAAATTGGGTTTACCAAAATAAGTACCTATTGCTGCATAAACCTGATATAATATAGTAGGTAGGTATCTAATGTTTAAAATGCTGCTTACTAGCAACTCGTGTGTTGTGTATGGTAAATGTAAGTAAACTGCGCTACATTTGATATCTTGTGCGGTGGCATTGCTTGCATACATAGCTATCTATATAGATAACAGAATAAAAGGATATAAGGAAATGGTAATTTGATGTTCTTTCTCAGTTTACTTTGGCACAAGAAAGACGCATAAAGGGAAAACGCCTCCGAATTGCTACTTTACAATAATAATACATTTATTCTTATAAAAAGTTTGTGGGTGCGCGGAATGTGGGCAAGCGTGACATTCACAAGACACTGCGAGTTAAAAGTAAAGTTGCGGAGCGCGGCCGTCGCCTGTCACCGGCTGCCGCGGTCGCCGACTCGAGCGCGTGCTTTATTTGTCTCCACTCTCCATGCAGCGAATTATTTCTATTTTTCTGCTCAACACATTTAAAACTGTAAAAGTAAAGTTTAGTGAGCCACGCTGTGTTTCACAATTTTCATTTCAAATTTTTTTATTCATAACAAAAATCGCGCATGTCTAGATATTGGTTTAAAAAATACATAAAATAGGTGTGTGTACCTAAGTATGCGCTTTGTGTTGCACCGCCCGCGCCGGCGCCGCGCGCGGGTGTTTCCGGCTGGATCACAGCATCCCGCGGCAGCTTCCGCCTCGGCGTAGGTGTTATGGACACCAGCCAAACCACACATCTGCTTGTCAGCGACCTGGATAAGGCGGGATACTCTGCTCGCTGTATACATACACACACATACATGTTGTACATCATATTACATATACATTTTATAGAAAAAATACTGCAGTAAGAGAAAAGCTCATAATAGCTACTCGGGCAGTACAATAAGTGGAACGCAATAATTCGTATCCGTGGAGTTAATGAAATGGAAGAATCGTTAAATTGAGTTGTGTTATCGAGCGCCCCCTGGCCGCCGCGCCGCCGCGCCGTGGCCGCTGCGGACCACTAACCCACCGATATCGTTAAATTCTACGATATATATGTACTTAGATATAAAGAAAAATCTGTTTAAGGACACATTTTCACAACGATTTACCAACCACAAAAAATAAACAATTATACTACACATCAAATTTAAATATTTCACACAAGAATCACTACAAACAGGTTTGGAATATTGCCTAAAAATGTATGTACGTAAAGTAGCGAAGTATTCGAGGTAAAAGATTTGTTCCCCAGTACAAGTTATAGCAGTAGTCAGCACTAAACTTGCAGCGTGCAGCGACACTAGCGAGGCGATCACTCCCCCGCGCCCCGGGGGAAGGAGGGGGCCCCGGCCTGGCCCCCGCGTGCTGTGTTACAACATCCATCTGCCCCGCGATGTCGTCTCAGCAAAAATCGCTCGTCTTTTTATGTTGCTTCTGTTTGCGGACATATTCCTCGAAACATGCTTACAGTTTATGATCCAATCTCATTTTCGTAAATTACTTCCGAAAGTGGACTCTGTCAACACATCCATTGGATTAATAAAAATATGATCACAGTTTCTATAAAATATCACGGTTAACAGGAAACTTGGAAAAATATCTCAGGCACGTATGTTATAGCTCTGAATATTCACAATGTCAGATTAGATAGATTATTTATTATTTATTTATTTTAAATTCAGTTACATACCATGCTAACAGCTTACACCTTTTTATAGATGGTAGCATCGACTGAAAATGTATGTAAACTCAATCAAGTAACGCTTCAATGGTACGGTAATAGTGTGACGGTAGTCAGCACTATTCACGTCTTGGTGTCGGTCCCGGGCCGGAGCGTGCCAGGTGGATGGGTGCGCGGCGCACGCCACTACCCCCAGTGCGGGAAGGTACGCGAGCGATCCGCGTTTATTTGCAACATAAACCTGAATGAATAATACAGTTGTCTCCCTCCCCGCCAGGTGGCGGAGTGATTGCAATGTGAAACTTATTGGCCAATGTTGCTGACACTCACTTGTTGCTACTTAGGATAAGCTAATAAAATTAAGCTTATTCTGTTACCACAATGTACAGTTTTTGTCCAATACATATTTCTTTTGTAAATTAATAGCAACTTATCAAAAACCGACATTAACTCTACTGTCACGTTATTGAACAAATCTAAGTCTATCAAAAAACTACAACATAAATTCATTTGCTAAACAAATCTAAGCCTATCAGAGAAAAGCGCATCAAAATCGGGCTGATAATTCAGAAGATATTGTGTATACAGCAGCGCCCCCTGGTGAGTTGTCATCGTAATACATAGCTTAAAAGATGCGCGCACGGAACAGAAAAAACAAGGATGCGCCCATTAAACCTCAACACATCACAGAAAACTGTATCCAACTAGTAGTTTTGGAAATATGGGTATAATTGGTTTGCATAAAATTTATCAATTTGTTGGTTTATTGGTTTTTTCTAAAAAAGTACTGAACCGAATGAAATAATTGATTAAAAAAGAATTTTTGAAATCGGTTGATAAACAACGGAGTAAAAGCGTAACATCCCCAAAAAAAATCTTTCAGAAGACTTGATAACCTCTTTTTTTTGGAAGTCGGTTAATAAGACATATTCACGAACCAATCACCTACAAGTCCGTAGTTAAGCTGGCTTATCATTTCGCGAGCAGCTTCATTTTGCAGAGATAAAAACACTACATGGGTTCCTTGTTGGTGTCCCGCAGTATAACTAGGGATTAGGGATTATAACAGAGACCGTAAATATCGTGGTTGGGTGAAAGTGCCTCGAGACGCCAATTCGAATCATAATATTATATTATATTATATTATATTATATTATATTATATTATATTATATTATATTATATTATATTATATTATATTATATTATATTATATTATATTATATTATATTATATTATATTATATTATATTATATTATATTATATTATATTATATTATATTATATTATATTATATTATATTATATTATATTATATTATATTATATTATATTATATTATATTATATTATATTATATTATATTATATTATATTATATTATATTATATTATATTATATTATATTATATTATATTATATTATATTATATTAAAACTACACAATGGATTTTGATGCATCTTTTTCATAGATAGAGTATTTGAAGAGGAAGGTTTATAAGTACCTACTATAGCGCGTGCGGGCATAACTTTTCAACATATAAATACCTTCTTTCTATCTCTTGATGACACAAACTATAATGCTATGCAGAAACAGAAATCGGGCAATAGCGTCGGGCAGTATCAGTTCGAAAGGCGTTATACCTACTTTATGAATGTACATGTCGCTTATATTTACTTAGCTGATTGAAATATCAACTGGAGTGATTTGAGAGCGCTGAGTCAGTACCGGCAGGTGCTCGCCCTGTATGACGCTGCGGCTGGGCGGTATTCCTAGCGTGGCATGCGTTGTGCCGGCTGTACCTATAAACATGCTGTTCTCGCGCCGTTACACCCGCAAATGAGTTTTCGATACTCCGCATGATCATGTAACTCGCACAAAGTATGTTCATGAAACTCTCAGCAAATACCTGTATTTATGTTTACAGCTACATAACGGTACGTGTTGTAATGTGTTTGTAATCATTTCTGCGCGCGTGGATATCACGTGTGTGTGATACATGTGACGGAGCTCAGTGCCGCCCTCTGTAATGTGCTGGGAGGTAACGGGCGGCGAGCATGCGAGGCGCGAGGAGCAATCCAAATGTAACTCCATCGGAAATAGCGTATTAAGGCTATGAACGGTGTTTAGGGCGCGGGGGGCGCGGGGCGCGGGTCGCGGGGCGGGACTGCAGGCGACACTGCAGCGCGCCGCGACGTCGCCGCGTCCAGCGCTTCACACGCACCGACCAACTTACAGAATGCACTGAAGCGATACTGGAACATTCCGCTTTCGTTGCAATGTGTTTGATCTGAAGATGGAGTATGCTGTCTTGGAAGTTACTGATTTATTCTATTGCTTGAATGCTGCTAACTGAAGTTATGTTGTTCAAATAGGAATAGGACAGTGAAGCGAGTTATTAAGCAATGTTACAAAAAATAATAGTTTTAAATCGTGTCGTGTGATGTAAGTAATGTCGCAAGGTTTCGTTTTGAGATAGGTATCTGTGAAGTATCGTCAGACAGCGCGGTGTCTCGGAACTAATTACCGCGATGCCGTCTGTACTGCGTACCTGTTACTGCGGTGCACGGCGGGACTCGAGCCTGCACTATCTGCGAGGCAGGCATGCCGGCATTAGGGCTAACTGCATTCCGAGCTAGGAACGAGGCCGTAGCTGCTTCCTCATTAGATGGCTTCTATACTACATATAATGTCTTCATTTGCATCTCCTATGCCAACATTGTTGTGATGAGTGAGTTTGACCTCTACTGACGGCTGAAAGCCCCCATTCTCTGCAGCATGTGACCTCCTCACCTCACACAGCGATGTAATACAACCATATCTCTGCACCCTCCCCACTCCTATCACAAACACAGTTCGCACACAATCGGGGATATAACCTGCTCCATGATTAATGACTTCTTTCACATTTCGCCACTAAATACAGATAAATAAAGAAATTTCGATTTTCTGTGTTTCTTCAAAATATTTTTATATTTCTTTATTACCTGTGTTCAGCATAAGCAGTGAATGAACTAATTGACTTTTCAGCTGTGTTTGTGTTTATTCGTCATATATTCCTTACTTACATTTACTTCATAATCATGATAGGTTTCTGTGGGTATTTAAGCAGCGGAACTAAGTTGATTGTTGCTACAGGAGTGTAGTTTATTATTTAATTATCTATAAGTATAATAAAGCTGAAGAGGGTCGAAAGTCTGATTATTGCAGATATTTAAAGAATTCATTTTTTTTAATTCAAACCAGAACACATTTCAAGAATTTTGCCTGTTTTTCTGTGTCTTTGTTTTTCTGTTCGTCTGTTTATTTAAACGCACATACTTACCGCAAAACAGGTAGAAACTTGAATATTTGTAAGTAAAAATAAGTACTGTGTATATTTGCATAATACATACAATGCCATACAATGCCAAATTTAAATCTATCACTTTAGTTGAGATGCTGTCGTAAAGTGCTACGCTACGGAGGAGTGTGTAGGGCTCCGCCCGCATTGTCTGCCTGCGAGCGCTCCTGCCCCGGCCCAGGCTACGACCGGCGCGCGGCGCGGGGTCGGAGAACGAGTTTTAATGAACTCTATCAAGTTGCATAACTGAGCGCTAATTAGAGGAGATGCGAGCCTTCCTAGTTATCTACTACTTACTTACATTGCTTGTATTTCCTTTGTCTTTTCTTTTGAAGCCGACGTCTTTGTTTTCACTCGCAGTTTTATGGATTGATAAAATCTTAGACAAATAAGGTTGTAAACGAATTTCTTACGTGCAATTATAAGTCAACATGAGTCATTTTAAGTATTTATAATGTTGTCACATTCATTACGAAGTTTCTGTTGCTCTGCGAATTATAGATAATAAGTTTGTGAATACTTTGATCGTTGGTCGTTAGTAGATTTGAAGCTCCGAAGTGTCTTCGATTGGAGTTGTTGTATCGACGTAACAACTTGACAACTTGTAACTTGGGGCCGGAGAGTAATAACTCATTTTTGAATTGAAAAGTTGATTCGAAGAAGTTCAGGAACTGGTGCTTATCCTGTAAGTATATCAAACTCTCAGCTCGACTAAGAGTACGTGACAATTTGTGAAATTAATTGTTGCTTCTCGCTTCGAGCATATTACAGAGTTCGTTTATTTTGTTTGTAAGTACGTAATTCTATTTATATTTTTTTCGATTTTCACAAAATGGTTTTAAAATCTAACTAACTAATTTCCATGATTGAGTATCGCCAGCGTGGCCGAACTTCCATGTTTATGATAACGTCTAACTCACGCGCGCCACCACTCTGCGAAAATAAGATACCTACGCTGTCCAAACACCCGCGCTCGGCCGTGTGTGTGTGTTAATTCACTTCCAAGCACAATAAGCCATGTAAATTACTGTATATAGCTCCCATACGAGCACACTTTTTTTCATTTTTGACGAGGCAAGTGTCGGCATGTGTTGCGGTCAGTAGTCCGATGTTCCCTGCGGCTCCTTCCACACACATTTGCAATGCTAAGTGTACATTGAGTGCGGGTACAGCGGGTGGGTACAATTACCCTCGAGCGGAGGAACAAGCGCGTGAAGGATGCTTCTCTACCCTCTTTACTGCGATATTTGTGAGAGTTGGAGTGCCTGTGCGTCAGCAGGGCGCAGATCTTGCCGAAATAGTTCCTCAGCGACGTGACCACAACATGTAGCAGGCAGCGGTGGCACACGCG
The DNA here is from genome assembly GCA_927399415.1 of Macaria notata. Taxonomy (NCBI): domain Eukaryota; kingdom Metazoa; phylum Arthropoda; class Insecta; order Lepidoptera; family Geometridae; genus Macaria; species Macaria notata. Next base: position 6,091,325 of record OV656725.1, on the reverse strand, counting down.
CACGCAACCACGGGCTCGTACTCAGGCGGCGGCGGGAGGGGAGAGGGCATTCAGGTGACAACATCGCAGCGTCGGCAGGTACAGCCCTCCACTACACTTTACTCGAATATAATACCACTACGTGAGAAAGTTGCCTGAGTTTGAGATAATAAAATACTTACCTACTATTGAGTGTTAGTTAAGTGGAAAATGTGGAGTTAGTTTGAAAATGTAAGTGCAGGTAAAAGGTGACCTGTCACAAGATGGATGGCGGAGCGGTGACGTATGCAGCGGGGCGAGGTGGGGGGCGGGGGTCGCCACTGCCAGGAGAAGATTGATCACTAAGTGATTTTAATTTTTTAAAAAGTTTCTACACTATTCTGAAGCTAAAGCTATAATTTAAATGTTGTGCCAAGCAAGTGAAGCCACACATCGTGCACAAGTATGGCCCAGGCCGCAGGCGGCGACGCGGACCAGCTGCAGGCGCAGACTCGATTAGTGGGTCATTCTGTACAGTGAGTGGTACAGAATAATGTTAAATGTAATCGGAACTATTGATATATACAACGTAATTATAAACTTAAAACACATTTACTTATGTATTTGTGAAATCCTTTACTCGCACGCTGGAATGGAGAACAAAGCGCAGCTGAGTAACGGACCGGAACATTATAATAGCGATGCAATAAAACAGTCTAGTAGTGCTGTCCCGCGGCGCCGCCTGCCCGCCGCTTCACTCCAGTTTGCTCCAACTTCACAAAACTTATTCCGAATCAAGTTATTCAAGTTCCTTATTTCGTTCCGACTGACTGGAGCAGATTTATGGAAGAAACGAGCAGCCACGGAAATAAAGCGCTGTATTTCTGCACCAGCCTTTATTAAGAGCTTTAAAAATGTTCAAACAACCACGCCGATGCAATGGATCTGTGGGTTGCAGTTGTCGATATATTAACTAGGTTTTTAGTGTAAAAAATGACTATATTTTTTTAGTAGGAAACTGCAGAAAAGCTACGAACTGGAGCTAGTTTTGGTAAAATTGCCCAAATAGAATCAGCATCGTGCTAACAATCGCGTGCATTCAGAATGCAATATCCGCTACAAAGTTTACACTAAGAAAATATTAGTGGAATGTATTCCAAATGAAACTATTTTAGTTCACCTGTCGACTCGAGGCAGCGCGAGCCGCGACACGCCGCGTAGCAAGGTACGTAGCTTAGGTATCTCCGTAGCCTACGAGTCTAGCTACGAGAAGGGGGGGGGGGGATGATGTTTGGCATCTGATACGTCCCCACACATCAGATGCCAAACATCACTTCAATATACCGGATTTACAATCTAATATTCTCTTCTCACAGAAAAACCAAGAGCCGCTTATCAAATTTTGAAATGTGCCTAATAATGACACCGGCTTAAAATTCACGGGACATGAACTGCACAGAACTTCGCGGTAGGTTACATTTAGCCTTAATTCTTTCAGTAAACTTGTATAAGAAAGTGACAAAGTTTAGTATTCATTGCCGAAGAATTCCAGACCCACAAGTAGGTACGTCATGAATAAGGCTGGCCTGGCAGTACATTTTTTGATAAGTTATTTACTTATGTTTCTGTGACGCTGTGAGCTCTGGCAGAATGTATGTAAATATAATTTATGAGGTTGTTTTATTATAACGATATTGTGAACAAAATCGAATCATCATTGTCATAATTATGTTATAAAATTTATTTAAAAAAAAATCAAAAACCGACTTCATGTGTCACTAAAAAGTTAATAAATAATTTATTTTCATTTTCGCGTCTTCAAAATTCAGAATTGGGAGTAAAGAATCTATCAAATTATTGAAACTTACAATCCTATAAGTATTCTTATTGAAATCAGTAATATTTGTTGTCACTAGTGAGTAATCAACGAATCACGTAAATAAATTCACTTGCTAAACAAATCTAAGCCTATCAGAGAAAACCGCATCAAAATCGGGCTGATAATTCAGAAGATATAGTGTGTACAGCAGCGCCCCCTGGTGAGTTGTCATCGTAATACATAGCTAAAAGATGCACCCATTAAACTTCAACACATCACATAAATCTGTATCAAAATCCGAGTAAAATTGGTTTGCGTAAACTTTATCAATTTGTTGGTTTATTGGTTTTTTTCCAGAAAGTACTGAACCGAATGAAAAAAATAGTTATGGGACCATTCCGAAACCTATCCCCGTCGAATAAAAAAAGAATTTTTGAAATCGGTTCATAATTAACGGAGTAATCGCGTAACATATCCACAAAAAAAAACTTTTAGAAGACCTCCTAAACCCTTAACCTCCTTTTTTTGGAAGTCAGTTAAAAATGTTAATGATTTGTTTCTGTAGGTGCATGAAATGTAATAAGTACATGAAGCCAGTCCCTAGTCGCAACTGTATCGGCCTGCCACGGCAGGGCACGGTACGGCGCGGCGCGGCACGGCACGCTACGGCAGGGCACGGCACGGCGCGGCGCGGCACGGCACGCTACGGCAGGGCACGGCACGGCGCGGCGCGGCACAGCAGGGCACGGCGCGGCGCGGCACGGCACGACACAACACGCCCTGTTAGTTTAGGACCCTAGTATATTATGCTTTTGTTACTTAAATATTTATTTTAAGTGAATGTCGGAGCCTTCCCGGAAATATTTTAATGTAAGTAACGTTATTTGACTTCATTGTTTCTGGCAACCACGTACATACAAGGACAGAGTTCCTCTTCAGTCTAATTTAGTTGAATAACTATTCTATTTCAGTAAGTATGTAAATAAATGTTATTCAAAGTTTTAGTTGAAAAAAAAAACTTTGCCTCTATTGCAAATGTTCCTACTATTGGGATGACTGCAAAAGCTATACTTTTACTTAATACCTACAAAGTAAAAAATGCATAAAAGTAGAGCGGCTTTCAATTCGGTCGCCCGCGCCAACTCTAATCCTCATGAAATTATTTTTCAACGAATTCCGAGAAGATGTTTTTAAATGGGTTTTGGCATCATTTCCCGAATAACTTTATACAGCGCGGCGCGTGCCACCCGCATTACAGGGATTATATGTAGCCGGCAGTGAGCTGGCTGCATTAGCACGCTGTGTGCCACATTGCATATTGATAGCGTCGCAGGGGAGCGCTACAAAGTAGGTGCATAAAGCTTTGCTATATGACGGCACCGCTTTCCTAGGAAACCAAAGCTTAACTCCACGCCGGCGCGGGCGTGACAACACGGAAATATGCTGCATCCTCGCTCGCAGCGACATCTATCTCCGGCTGCAGATTTACTGCTCGATGTAGCTCGAACAATGGCACGAGCCATCTCGCTAGAATGCCGCCACTTACCGGCAGTACTACCTGCTAGCTACGTACATGTGGGGCCGGCGCTCCGCGAGCGAGCGACGAGCGATGCTACAAAACAACACAGACTGCGTGCCGAGAGCATCTGCTCACCGGGGACTGCATAGACACACTGGGGACTGCATATATACACGGGGGACAGGCACACAACTCGCTCGGTAACTGCTCTTTTTTCCATACGATTGACGATTAAAGAACTTTCTTAATTATTTAATTCAAATTCAAATAATTTATTTACATAAACGATTACATGAAACCTTAGAATAATACATATCTGTGCGTAATAATAGGGTTTTAAAGGTTAATTTGTGCTCTTGCGAGCCCTGCACTAAGTATGAAACTTGTATCTAGTCATGCATACCGGCGTGCAGTGAGTGCAGCCTCGAGCGCGTCCAGCGAGCTCCGAATGAGCCACGATGTGTCCACCTCGCTACACAATACAGATATTAAGTGGGCGGACACTTTTTGTTGCTTCGAGTGTGCATATTTTTTTTTTTTTATTCCACGATAAAGCGGACTAGTGCAGGATTAGAATGGTTTCGCTGGCCAACAATTCAAGCCGAAGATTAACCTGTGATTTAATTATTTTTTTGTAGTTCATCAACAGAATTGTTATTATTTTTTCTACTTGACTAATTCAACAACTCAAACAACAAAGCAAATATTTATATATATTTGTTTTATTTTATAATGTCAAGCTACACATTCAATTCATATCTAGATGAATAAAACTTTGTTTGGGATAATGTTGAGGGTTTCGTCGAATTTTCAGCTTCTTGCGTAATTTTTCACTCAACACAAGACATATTTTAATAAACACATAGCTAAATATAAAATGTTGATCTTAGATTATAAAATCCGCCGGGCGCGGTGGTTGATAAGCTGTAAAGTAGCCCCTGCTTCGTAATTGCAATGAGCTGAGTAGGTTGCCCGGGGCACTTGGCGCGGCGCGCGGTATCTCATTGCATCTGCACACACGCGGTGAATGCGCCCCATCTCGAGCGCCTCACAGCCCTCGCCGCCGCGTGTGGACACAGCCTTATCCGAGCGGGATTACAGCCCTTTCAATAGCGTGCTACAGGAAATAGGACATTCGTTACTATGAACACGACACTCGTAAGTAGCCCACCCTCTTGTTTATACTGTATTTGTACAAATTTAAATATTTTTTTGGAAAATGATAATAATCATAACTTTTTTTATTGTTTTTCAAGTTCCTCTGTAATGTTCTTACATGTCTGGTCCGGCTGCAGTCCAACGCGAGCCTCGCCTACAAGAAGCCTGCTCGCCCGGCAGCGTGCAGCGCGCAGCGCGTGCGTGCTCCGCGGTGTCGTGTGAGCGCGCACTTCAAGCAGGCTGCAGATACTATCTACTAGATTCACCCGATAGCCCCTAAAGCCGTCCGACCGCCGCCCGCCGGCAAAACACTTACATACATTTTTGCAGCGGAATCGTTTCACTCCAGCCAACAATTAAATACTTACGAATGCAGTCCATTACGAGTACATATTTATATTCTGTTGAGTATGAGAAGATTGTGATTAATACATCTCTTCAACACACTTACTTGTAAGGGGGTACAAAGCCACACACGCGTACATTTGGTTTTTCATTTGCCGTACTTGTGACGTAATGAACTTTTTTAAAATCACCAATGAGTTTTCTGTATCAAAGTGGAACATTTTGCAAAATCACCAAAGAGTTTCAGTACCAAAACGTATGCATACAACAAACAGCCGTAGTCCACTTATTAAGATTTTATTCTATTATTAGTATTTAGTTTTTTAAATTAGTTTTTAACAAAATGTAAGTTTCATTTATACAAATAAAAACATGTCATTTAGTGGCTCATATAACTTACAAAGGATACAAGTTATTATTCAAGTCACAAAATTAATTAAAATGAGTTTAGAATAATCCTAGGTATGTGCAAAATATAATCATTTATATGACACACTATAAAAATATGTGATATTTTGTAGCGGTCATAAATACTCCATTATATTATATTTGACCAAGTTTTACTGTGTTCATGCATGCTGAAATATTGGAGCTGAAAGTGAAGCTAGCTCTTAAGCTTTGGTTTCCTAGGAAAGCGGTACCAACGTATAGCGGCCGTAATACTACGGACGCAAATAGATGGCCGTCTTTACGGTGATGACATGTGGAAAGTTCCACGGCCGTTTTAACACACCGTCAGACATTATCTATACTAATATTATATAGCTGAAGAGTTTGTTTCTTTGTTTGAACGCGCTAACCTCAGGAACTACTGGTGCGAATTGAAAAAATATTTTTGTTTTGGTTGAATTGACCATTTATCGAGGAAGGTTTTAGGCTATATAACATTATGCTGCAATTACTAGGAGCGAAGAAACAATGGATAATGTGGAAAAAATGGGGAAAATTCTTCATCTTTTAAGGCTTCCGTTGCGTGCACAACGAAAACGGTTCAAGCCGTGGGTAAACAGATACAATTTATAAAGCTAAAAAGGTTGCTAAAAATAACTATTCCACGCGGACGAAGTCGAAGGCACAGTTAGTTTTTAAATAAACGTCAAATGAAAAGTATCAATAGCTTCACCGCTATCAATAAAACGTTCACCAAACCTTTTGACACCGACAAGACGGCCGTCATGCAAATGGCGGCACTGCTTTTTGACTTTACGGTGTCAGTTACCGTTCTCTAGGAAACCGCGCGATTTTGTTTACATAGACAACGTTCTAGCGACGTCATTCACCGCTGTATTACGGCCGCTATATAATGGCACCGCTTTCCTAGGAAACCGAAGCTTTAAGAAGCATCGCATTTTTTTATTTTGTTGAGTTTGAGATGTACGTCAGTCTGTCAATAAATATATATTACGAGTATCTACTGATAATAAAATAATTTCTACCCTTCACACATAACATAAGGTTTTAAATAACTACTTAGCGTCTATTTAGTATGTAGAATAAGTATTTTTAGTCAATAAACAATATGAATTTGAATTTGAAAAAAAAAAAAAAAAAAAAATTTAGTTTATCTAAGCATTTCTACTTCCCCTTACGCGTATTTTATTCACACTGCAGGTACTAATATCTGTTCCGTATACAATATGTCGTCGAGCTGTATACAGGGTGTCACCGCCACGTGCGCCTGTATCTTACAAAGTGTTCTTACAAACTATAGCGATATCACCCCTCCTCGCGGGGCAGAGGGAGGAGGGAGTTACTAATTACTACTCCGTGAGGCGGTGCTGGATCACATGTGACGCCTCAAATGCTCTCTAATATAACCTTTATCTTAATAATAATCTATCCCATCATTGCAAACAACTTTAAATAAATATTTTTCAATCAGTAAGGTGATCTTACTATAGCTGATACGTTGCTCTGCTGACCGCTGTTCAGTTGCACTAATTATGAAAATCTTGACGTGTCTCGTTTTGAAATACACCTTATGATATAGGAAGTAGAGTTGAAGTCAGGTTGCACCTGTGCTGAGGTGTTCGGCGCCACCTGCAGGCTGCAGCTGCTAATGAAGGCTGGCGAGCAGTAGCGGGACTGGCGGCACGGCTCCAACACACATCGCCGTAACAAGTTTCATTAAACGTACAACTTACGATAAGCTTTCTTTAGAGAAATCCTAAATGAAAAGTTTCACAGCGGTTTTGCGTGGTGAAAGCTGCGGTGTAATCACGCACACATGCACGCACACACACACACACACACACATACAGATCGCATCTTATACTGCGAACTTTGAATATTTACTTGTCGAGAAAGACAGTTCGAGCGTCTAAACGCCAGAAAAAATAAGATATTGAATCAGGCGTTACTTTGCGAAAATCCATTATTACTGAAACTCTGGAGAAATATGTAGTGTTTTTCCGCTGCGACTGCTCCTTAACCGACATCAAACAACAAACTTGATGGTTTTTAGGTGTGTTCCTCCATATACCACCACCACACCTCACCTCCTAACCAACGTCCTAAGCCTCCGTGGATCTCAAGATCTTCCCAACACCGCACCTTGTGTCTTGAAGCTTTGCTGTTCTCTTTCGGCAAGATATTCTAGTCGACAGTGGTTGGTAGTTTGTTGTTTGATGTCGGTTAAGGAGCAGTCGCAGCGGAAAAACACTACATATTTCTCCAGAGTTTCAGCCAGAAAAAATGTTAGCCAATTGTTGGCTCATACACCGTAGCATGTCCGCTACGCCGTAGCAAGCTGATTACGCCGTAGCATGCCCACTACGCCGTAGCATGCTGACTACGCCGTAGCAAGTTCAATATTCTCTGATTATTATATTATTAATTTGAATGTTAACAGGGTTGTATCGTCTCTCGTTATAAAAAGTCAGGTGTTACAAAACAAAGCGCTTAAAATCGCATATAATACCCCTTTTCGCACTAACCTTGATAAGTTGCACATAACAATTGACCTTCCACGTATTGATGTATATATTTATAAACTTTCCGAAAAGTTTTATCTTTATACTAATTCCCAAAGTAAAAACAAACTAATAAACTCACTTTGCACAATTCGTGCCACTAACTTAAATTTTATCGATACTTATTGTCGATACAAACTTCCCCACCCTATCTTTCTGAGTCACAGACTTGAGTGCAAAGATTAGGCCGTGACCCATTGCATGAGTGCGCGCGATCTGCGGGTCGTTCCGCCGCGCGAGTCGCCCCGCAGCTTTACCAGTGGGTATCGGACCGCGGCGGCCATCGCGGCGGGCGGCGCGGCACGCGTTCGCTTATGCATGAAACCATGCAGCGTTCTGCCGGCTCTTGCTGCCTACGCCTACGTCACAGCATGACTCGACCGAGTCACATTCATAGTTATTGAAGTAAATGTTTTTCTACCCGCAAATTGTATTTGTTAAAAATGTTTAGCCGTAATCAAAGCAAACATAAAGATCGCACGATTTTAATAGTTTATATACGTTAAGGAAGCTATGATTATTGTACGTATAAATTTATGATAAAAGTTTTGTATGACCATAGTGTTAAAAAAAGCAATTTATATTTTGTTGTTACTGTTAGGATATATGTACACTGACAATGTTACTTAAGTTGAATCATATAATAACAAAGAAATTTAGAAATTGAAAAAAAAAAATTATAAAATGTCAAGTGATTTTTTATTTACAAGAATTGGAGCATCCGATAACAACATGTTATTGAAGTACTAGAGTATAAAAATAGGGAACAACTTAAAGCATCGACTAGATAGTACCAGTTGCTTGCGAGTGCGGGAGCGGGGCGACGCGGCCGCTTCTTTACTCTTTTTGTTGCAGCGGCTCATTTCTTTGTGAAAAACACATTCCGGCACACACACTGCGACCTCGTAAACTGGAGCAACATGGCTCTGTACTTACTGCGACACCGAGTTCGTGCTGCTGAAAGCTGACACAACTTAGTTCAATTTAAGGATACTAAACAATAAAAGTAAAAGTAATAAGTAAACTCAGCAGCTACTACGTGATAATATGAATGTAGTCATTACGATGCCTGTATCCGGCGGATGCACCGCGTGGCGCGCAACCACGGCCGCGCTACTTGGTCGAGCGCGCCGCCAGAGGACGCCACGCAGATTTCTCGCGAGATACTCTAATTTGTGCATTTGAAGTACAAGTACTTGTTCTAGCGAACAATGCCAGAGATAAGGTCCCCTCCTCCCCGCGCCCGGAGCGCCGGTTATATCCACTGTGCTTCAAGCACGCTTGCTTGTGCTTAAAGTAGCAGATATATATAGCAGCTGCGAGCTTCGTTCAACAAACAATATTAGCGAGTGTCGTGCTGTTTGCAACACAAACAATCATTTAAATCGTATTAGAGGTGTGGGAGCGCGCAGCTGCCTCGGTGTCCCGCCGCCCCGCCAGCGTCGCCGCCGCCGCCGCGTGCCGCACGCTACACTGCTTGCACTCACGTTATGTAGTTAGCATGCAACCTACACTTATTGCAAGTTAATCCACTTGCACTTGAAAAATGAGCTTTAACAAATTGTTGTCTGAGCAAGTTTTATAAATGTCCCCGTGAACTCGTAGCTCAGTAGAGAGTAGAAGTAGGTCGCAGCTCGCCAGGTGCGGACAGTGAGGTAGATAACACTCTAATTGTCGCTCTAATTACCGCCATTTTGTGTTTTAATTAATTTCCTCGTCGGTCAGTGATGCCGCAGGGAGGCAGGGTGATAAGACGGGGGGCGGCGGGGGCGGCGGGGTCGGCGGCGGCGGCAGAACACATTACGTTATTTTTTAACAAAATTTGTCGCGAGGATTTGTATAACATAGCTCAGTAAATTTACTTTGTAAATGACGGAGACCACATCCTGTAATATGTATTTGTGTCGCACAGCTACGTGCAGTGCGCTCGGTCGGTGTGCGAGGTGGTAGTACATCAAGTAGCTCCCTAATTGGCGCGACCCATTAGCGAGCTGCTGAATGCTTTATGATGGGGTTCAGTCGGCCCGAGCCCGGGATTACAGAACTCTGAACTACTTAAAACTTACAATATGCTTGATGGAGCGATGAGTAGTACTTGCTGGCTAAGCGGCGGATTATACGCAACTATAGTCCGGTCGGGCCCGGGGTGGAGTAACGGTAACATTACTCCTGTCTACTATTTTCCAAAACCTTTCGGAGAGCTTGGTTGACGCGACGCATGACCAAAATGCTGGCCTTTTTCTGGCTCAACGTATCAGCATTGCCATCCAGCGTGGTAATTCGGCCAGTATGCTGGTCACGCTGCCCTCTGGTAGTGGGCTGGAGCACTGAGATTATCTTTAGGCTTTTCTAAAGATTTTCTAAGTACCCCTTTTTTGTAGTAGTTAGAAGTACATAGTATGTTTAGTTTTCTTCCCTTGTTTTTATATTTTATTATTGTAAATAAATATTTACTGTCTAGTACAAGTATATTTTTTTATCTGTATTACGTACTCAGAGTTTGTATACTTATGGAGTGGTTATCACATACATAAAGATAATTTTCTACTTGTATTTAGTATGAACGGTAGTGTAGTAAATGGTATATAAATGCGGTGCATCGAGCAGATAGCGCGCTGCCTCCATCCATCAAGCGCAGGGCGGCGCTGGGCGGCGCCGGCCGGGCGGGCGAGGGCGGGCGGGCGAGATGGCATCGCAGGCCTGCCTCGAGTAAGCACAGTTTTTAAATACTTTCATGCATTCTTAACATTGTGAGTCCAGTTTAAATACCTAAAAGTATATCAATTATAAATTTTCAATCAAGCGCCGTTATAAACATGTTCCCCTATAGCTGCCCACGTCGGCCGGTCATATCTGACTTCAAGCGAGACACAAGTGACGAGAGAGCGGAGCAGGACCTCTTTGTTCAAATGAATGCTGCCACTGTTATTACAATAAGTTACCCCACCAACTCCTTGGCGACTAAACTTGCGCGTTATAGCTTAAGAAATATATTCCAGCCTAAATCATTATAATAAGTAGAGAAATATCTCCAAGAAGTAAAAGGATCGTAGTTGGCACATAATGTGGATAGAGGAGGAGGATGCAACAACGTACCATACCTACATCATTGAGAAGTAGTGCTGGTGTGACGGGCAGCGGTGTAGTGTATGCGCTGTACAAGCAAGTATAGTTATGCACAGACAAATAGAGCAGCTATCCACCGCCACGCTTCGGTTCGTGTTGAATGATGGCCAGCAGTGTGCGAGCCCGCGCGAGGCCAGCACGGCCCGGCACCGGCCGCCGCTGCGCTCATCACTGCTGTAATCCCGGCATTAGACGCGGGTCGCTGCTTACTGTAAGCTGCTGACTTACTGTCTGTTCAGTACATAGTGCCAGATTATGCGTGATTTACGACGCCGGCGCCACCTGCCGCCTCTATACTAGCCACATTGTTCTATTGACAGTACGACGCAGCGAGCGACTGTAGCGGCGCGCTATCGAGCATGCTTAGGTACTAACTACAATATAGTATAAATCTTCTCTGCATGATTATAATTATAAACACTCCGCACCCAAAAAATCTAGTTCTAGATTGTACAAAACATAATGATGTACATACATAGGTACTTACTTCGAGTGCCCGCGCGTGCCGCTGACACATTATTTACTCGATTTTTAAATTTTTGTGTAAAGTTAATTTTCAACTTTCCCTCGATGGCCGGAAACCCGAGTTATTTCGTTTTGTCAAGTTTCGGACTTGCTCGAGACTTTTCATGAATTAATTATGTTTCCTCTGCTGTCAAACATGCCGGAGCTGTGACGTAGTTCACGGCGCTTCTTGAGTACTTCTTAACTTTGTTGACCAATAATAATTGTGTGCTTAGCTGCGTCCGTCGTACTGAACCATACAACACAATGTACAATGTGTACACTGTAAACTTACCAAATTATCAAATAAGGTATACTAGGTATGTTGCCACTTACCTAATAGGCATGTGAATCTCCTGGCAGCCATGAGTAAGTGCGGCAATGAGGTATGTGGGGGCAGTATCTGGCGGGTTATGTGCGCGCTGTTGGCCGCAAGTGAGTACATTATCGCACACATGTTGCGGCTGCGGCGTGGGGCCGTTCGGTGCGGTGTGGTGCCGTGAGGTACGGTACCATGCGAAGACGTGCGGGAGCCGTGCGGCTAGCGCGCGGTCTTGGCAGCGTGAACGTTGAAATCACTATTATAATATTTATATATCGCTTTCATTATTTTGTAAAATAAGCCTGTGTCACTCCCAGGATCTCATACTACCTACATACCTACCAAAAATCATGAATATCAGTTTAGTGCTTTTTGCGTGGTTTATGTGATGCACAACCAAAATAAAAAGACGACAATTCTAAAAATTACGGAATCATATTTTTTTTCAAATTTCTTCTATGTGCTAACTTTCTATAGTCGTAATTGGACTCTTAGATAAATATTATTCTTAAAAGTGTTTAGTATATATTCTTATATCTAATTGTCTGTGACTGTACCAAACTAAATAAAATAAAAAATAAATAAAATAAACCCTCTTTAGCTTTATCAAATAATAGTTTTCCATATTGAGATAGATTTTATAAAAAAATAAAACAACACATTTTATTACAAAAATATATTTTTCATTTGTATCACAATGTTTTTACAAACAGAAATGGTCAGTATTGCTTTGCTTCTTATATTTACAAGATTTAAATAAAAAGCTCATATAAAACTCTAATTAAATGCAAAATTTAATTTATACAATTCGTTGAACACAAGTAGTACCTAGTTACAGAAAAGTATATATGTTACGGTAAATGTGGATAATGCGGTTATTACGTAAAATTAACGGAAATTATGCATAATTACCAGTGCTCTCGGTAAAAGTGGTAAAAACTTTCGAATTAATCACATTTACCGGTAATTATATAAAATTACCATACCCCTTTGGTAAATGTAGTAAATAATGAAATAAAACATCAGAATCAAAATGTTTATTAGAATAAATACAACTATAAATAAAATAAATAAATCACACGAGTACAGGTTCGGCAAGGAGGCACCGTTATACATATGAGGTTCCAAAGACTCTGAATTATAAATTGTCGGTCTTCAAGTCGAGAATAAACCGGTTTCTTTAAATAAAATTTATTTAAAAAAAACAAAAACCGACTTCATGTGTCACTAGAAAGTTAATAAATAATTTATTTTTATTTTAGCGACTTTAAAATTTGAAAGTTTTTACCACTTTTACGAAAAGCACTGGTTATTATACATAATAACCGCATTATCCACATTTATCGTAACATATACATACATAAATGTACAATAGCTGACAGCGGCCGTGCGCTGACACGAGCCTGTCTCCCCCAGATATAATACTTATTATAGATTTTAAAAGTTGGACAATGTAACCAGCAAATTGGAAAATAACTTGTTTTAAAACACATGTTGTGTTTGAAAGGCAGGCTACTTTTTGTTGATTGGTAGAGCCATTTAAATTTTTTTCACATAAGGATACTTACAATTTGTAATATTTGATTACATTTAAACTAATTTGACCAGTCTATTGTGAAGACAAGAAATCAGCAACAACAATCCAGTACCTTAGAAATAATACCAGATGGTAGTTGTTTTCTATCTTTTACGGTTTCTATCTCGAGAATACAAGTGTTTCAGAAGTAAGTATAGTATTAAAATATATTTTATCTACACTAATGTTGTAACATTCTACTTATGTTTCCAATACTTGACTTATAATTACTACTGTTATAGCACAGACAACAAAAGACTCAATTTAAGCAATTTCACATAATGTTATAATATCCACATCGATATAGTAATAGCTCATTATAACATCGGAAAAGCGTGACCAACCTGATTGCAGGGCCAATCAGGTTGGTCGCGCTGCACTCTCGTTGGTTAGATTTTAATGGCGGCAAAATCACTGTGACAATACACGTACGCGTGAATTTAATGTTTCGCAATGTGTTTTGTTTTTTAAATACAAATTAAAAGTAAAAAATGGATAACGACGATGATATTTGTACGCCTCCGGATATTCTAGAATTGGCAACAAAAGTAACTCACAATCTTTTGCCAGAAAAATCTAGAAAATTATATGAAAAATTAACTATTGTCAGCTTTTACTTTTGTTGTTTGATTAATTGCATTAGTGAAGATAAAGTAGTGTATGCAACTGCATATAACACGGGTATTAAAACACTCGTTACTATTATACTCGTGTTTTAATACCCTTAATTATATGACAGTTGCATAAACTACTATTAAATCAATAAATTTAAGACAAACGTATTTTTCCTGTTTATTGTATAAATTATACGGAACCCATCGAGTGCGTGAACTCCCTAGTTTAAAATAAGATTAGTAATATACGGTCAAGCGTACTTACACGTCTTAAAAAGATACACTAGAAGGCTTGCTATTTGATCAGTTTCTAATCACGTTCACAACCTCAGTATGAATGCGTGTTGGAACAGGCGCAGTGACGTCACGTCGCCGGGCTCGCTCGTGCGCGCCAACACTAGCTGAGCGAGCACAGCAGCACCAGCCACAAGAAGCGCGGCGGCGGCCGGGCAAGCGACGCGCGCGCTGACAGCGCGCTGGCGGAGCACGCCGCCGCGTCAGCGCGCAGCGACACCAGCGCCACGCCGGACACGCAGCGCGGCGCGGCGGCCCGCGTGCGCACGCCCGCACCGCCCGCGCCCACCTCCCCGACCCAGCGCCGCAGCCAGGCGCCCAGCCACGCCACCTCGCAGCCGCAGCGCAGCGCGTTGCCGCCCACTTCCAGTCCGCCTACAACACGAGCACTCAGTACAATCTCCCCCGCGTAGCACCCTCGCCTCGCGCCCCCGCACTCACCTGGGAGCAGCTTGGTGCCGAGGCGCTGCCAGTCCGACAGGTTGTGGTACAGCACCGCCGGCGAGAACGTCTCTAGCCGGTTGTCGCTGAAGTCCAGCGCCAGTAGCGGCACGCGCACCAGAGGCCGCGCTAGCCCCGCTGGCAGCGCCGTCAGCGCAGTGCCGCGCACGCGTAGTGTCAGGGCGCGCTGCTGTTCAAGCGCAGTAAACGCGCGGGCTGATACATGCCGCAACGCTACTCCACGCACTTCAAGCGCGCGCAGGCGAGGCGCCACTACGCCCTGCAGCTGTGCGTCCAGTTTCACCGCGCGTACAGTGAGCACCAGCTCCTCGAGAGCGGGCGTACACGCCAACACGTCCGCCAGCGCTGCACAACCTGCCAACGGGGTCTCCAGCTCCAGCGCACGCAGCGCACCCAGAGGCAGCAGGGCGCGTGGTTCTAGTGCCTCCAGCCGGGGCAGGCGGTCCAGCCGCAGCCGCTGCAGACGGCCCAGTCCCTCGAACGAAACACGCGCGACGCGCACGAGAGGATTGCCAGACACGTCGAGGTCAGTGAGGCGCGGTAGAGCGGCCCACATGGCGGGCTGTAGTGCCGTGAGACGGTTGCCGGCCAGCCGCAGTCGGCGCAGCGCCGCCAGCTGGCGCACGTCCACCTCCCGGAACGAGTCTATCTCGTTGCCAGCCAGGTCCAGGTCAACGAGCGCCGGCAGCGGTAGTGGCGGCACGGCGCGCAGCCCCGCTTCCGCTAGCGCCAACCACCGTAGGCGCGGCAGCGCGTGAAACAGTTCTTTGAAGTTGGCCTTGAGAGCATTCCGGGATAGGTCGAGTCGCAGTAGTCGAACGAGCGGCGTAAAAGTGCGATCGGCGAGTGCCGTGAGTGCGTTACGTGATAGGCCCAGGTCATGCAGGTCAGGTGTAGCGCGGAACATGGCAGCGTCCAGGTGCGCTAAGCGGTTGCCGGCTAGTTGCAGTCGTCGCAGAGTGAAACCCGCTGCCGCCAACGCGCTGCTAGGGTACACGGCAAGCTGATTGTCCGCCAGGTCCAGATGCTCCAGCACCGTGCCACGAAAGCAGTCCCGCGGAAGTGCGGCCAGCCGGTTACCCGCGAGACTCAGACGAATAAGGTGGCGCAACCCTGCGAACTGCTCGGCGGCGAGCAGTCCGAGTCGGTTGCGCGACAAGTCGAGCGAGCGCAGTGCGGGCATATCAGCGAAAGCATTTCGCCGCACCGCACTTATCACGTTGTCTCTAAGATCCAGTTCCAGCAGAGCTGGAAGGGCGCCGAAGCTGGCGCCATCGACCTGTGTGAGTTGGTTGAACGCTAAAGACAGGCGCCGCAGCAGTGGCAGCGCGGCGAAGAAGGTGGCGCGCACACTCTGCAGGCGGTTGTGGCTGAGATCGAGCACTTGCACGCGCACTGCGGCACCCGCCTCCAGTTTGGAGATGCGGTTGTGGCTGGCGTTGACGGCCAGCTCAGAATCTTCGTTCGCCACGTCCTGTAGCCAACGGGCTGAGAACTCATGTAGGCGGTTATCTCGCAGGTCTAGCGCGGCCAGCCTTGGCAACGCGCGGAAGGCACCCGCACCGACCGCCTGCAGCTGGTTGTTGGCAAGAGTTAAAAATACCAAGTTCGGCAGGTTTGAGAAGTCACTCTCGTATACAATTTCGATGAGATTGAACGATAGATCGAGACTCTGCAGGTCGGCGAGGAGGCGCAGGAAAGAGCCGTCCACGCGGCTGAGGTAATTGTATGCGAGTCGCAGCTCCTTAGTGACGCTCTTGTAGAGCGGTGCGGCGCCACTCGGGAAGTCCCGCAAATCGTTGTAGTCCAGGTTGATGTACTCGAGAGTACCAAGGGCGGCCGCCGGCGCGTGCAGTCGGTTGATGTCCGCCGCCAACCAGCGCAATGAGGGTGGTGTGCGGGGCAGGGTGCCACTTAACAGTGCTGCTGACAGCTCCAGTGCGCGCAGCTGCGTCAGGTTGGCAAGCGCGCCTTCCTCCACGCGATACAGCTCGTTATACCCGAGCGCTAGCTCACGCAGTGGTAGCGTTGCAGGGAACGCGTTCGCCGATAGTTCGGACATGCGGTTGCCCTTGAGGCAAAGCGTGGTGAGCGCCTCCGCCCAGGGACCGAAATCGCTCGCAGAAATAGCCGCAATGCGGTTGTAACCGAGGTCAAGGTGCAGCAGTGTGCCCGATTCCAAGTGGCGCAGGCCGGCCGGGAAGCGCGCCAGCAAGTTGCCAGCCAGTGCCAGCGAGCGCAGCGAGGGTGGCAGGTGCTCCACTCGCTCCAAGAGGTTATAGGCTAGCGACAGGTAACGCAGGCGCAACAGCTCTCGCGCACCTACACTCAGCTCCCGCAGCTCATTGTGGTCTAACTCGAGGCGCTCCAGTGAACGAAGCGCGTGCAGTGTGGCGTCCGACACGCGGTCCAGTCGGTTGTGCGCTGCTGATAGGCGCTCCAAGCGCCCACCCTCCAGTGCGAACTGTGGGATCGCCGTAAAGTCGTTCAAGTCGAGTGCGAGCCGCCGCAGCCGTAGCCTCTGTGCGTCAAGCGTAAACAGGTCATTCAACTGGCTTTGGCTCAGGTCTAGCGAGTCGAGACGCCAAGCTGGCGCAACGCACGTACGCTTCTGCGCCGGGCGCAGCGGGTTACCGCGCAAGTGTAAGTGGCGTAGGCGCGGCAGCAGTGCTAGCGCATCGCACGGCAGCGCCACCAACAGGTTCTCAGAGACACGCAACAGCGCCAGCGAGGCGGGCAGCGCGGCAGGGGCCAGCGCGAGCAAGCGGTTGCCCTCCAGTTCGAGGCTGGCGAGGCGGCGCAGTGGCGTCAGTGCGCCCGCCGCCAGCGAAGTCATCTGGTTGTAGCTGAGCGACAACGAGCTTAGGCAGTCGGCCAGCTTGCCCCACTCAGCGCCCGCCGGCACGGAGTCGATGAGGTTGCTGGAAAAAGAACAAACCGCTTACCGACTGCACGCTCAGGGTTGCGCTCGACTCATGCTCCACTCACTTCTGCAGGTTGAGCCAGTTCAGCACCTTCAAGCCACGGAGAGCGTCTAGTGGCAGCTCGCCGAGTTCGTTGTAGCCCAGGTCCAGCGACGCCAGGCTCGACGCCATCGACCTGGAACCAACGCACGCGGTCGCTGGAAAGCACGGGGCGAAAGACGAGGAGAGGAGGGCCGGTGCACGTACGTAAGCGAGGCGGGGTGCAGCGCGTGCAGCTGCGAGTTGGCCAGTACCAGCGTGCGCAGCGTGCGCGCGTCCAGCGCCGCCTCGTCCAGCGCGCCCAGCCGCGCGCCCCACACCGCCACGTGCCGCACGCCCGCGCCTGCAACACGGGGCCGTCAGCGCGGAGACAGCTGGAGGGCAGTGGGGGAGGGGGGGACACTCACCAGTAGCAGGGAAGCGGTGGAAGGGCACGGCGTCACATGAGAAGTGGTCCCCGCGGCACTGGCACAGCGCGGCGCAGGGCGCGGCGGGGGCGGGGGCGGGGGGCGCCGTGCACAACGACACCAGCACCGCCGCCAACACCGCGCGATACATCGCGCCCGGGGCCTGGATTAAACACGATGACAAACAAGTCTTTGTGCAATTTACTTATTTTATTTTTATTTCATCGATTGGCTTTCAAAGCTTTGACAGAAAAAGAAGTAGATTGAAGAAATGGACTGGCTTGGAAGTGGTATTGGTGTCTCATGGAAATCATAACAAGTACCTAAAGATATTGACATCGCCATCAAGAGCAATGTATATGACGTAAAAATATTACCTTGCCTGATATAGGGCTGCCAGACATGGGCGTTACGGAAAGAAGATACAGACAGACTAGCCATATGTCAAAGAAAGATAGAGAATATGCTAGGAGTAAGATTATCGGACAGAATGGGCAATAAAAAAATCAGACAAAACACAAAAATCATAAGGACATTGAGATATGCCCTAAACTTCTCACAAGCAACAGGGTCACACAATTCAATTTTTTTAGAATAAGTTCTAAAATGTATATTTGTATTGTGTACTGCATATATAAATAAATAAATAAATACTAAATATATAGAATTGAGCAGGACATGTTTGCAGAATGAAGAAAGATAAATGGACAAAAAAGTAATAGGATGTGGATCCCTAGAGGTGACTCACGCAAGAGAGGAAGACCACATAGACGATGGGAGGACGTGTTCACCCAGAGACACGGGCAAACGTGGAAGAGACTGGCAAGAGACAGAATACAGTGGAGCCTACTGGCCAAACAGGCCTACGCCTGAGAGGCGACAGACGCGATTACATAAAAACATTTGACTTCAAATCAATCAACTGACAAACACTTTATTTTAGGGACATGGAAAAACTAACTGTGCAATGTGTTGTTGTTGTACTTATTGTGGCATTTGTTTAAAATTTAAACTAGGTACACAGGCTACGTACACAGGTATACATTCCCATTTAATGAAATTCTATTAAGTATGACATTTGAATTTTTTTTTTGTAATTAATAATAAATGATTCACTTGCTATTTTAATTTATTTATTTACTAAGCACTTGTTATGTTTACTTATTTAATGCAAATCACATATACTTAATATTACAATGTCTGTAGTACTTGTGCTTAGAAGCTTATCTTTTCTATTCTAGAAATTGTTCACCATGTCCATTGTAATCCTATATTATTTATTCCTCTCCAATCAATAAGCGATAACGCCGCTTATGGCTCTAGTCAGTTATATTTAATTTCTTACTTTGTAATTTATGTCACCACGAGATTCAAATAAATAATAATCTTTTTTTTCGCATTAGATAGGCTCACGCTTGACTACAACTGGCCTGATGTTAAGCAACGTTGTAATCTACGATCTAGCGCGCTTGCCTACAAGAAACCGGTTTACTCTCGACTTGAAGACCGATATATTATATCTGTCTATTTCGCTTACTTTGTTTTATATGAGATAAACTTTGTAAATTTTTACAAGACGCTGCTTACTAAGAAATGTGTCACAATGAACCAGTAGGGAAGTGTGAGGTTCAGTATCGTAACTAGAGTTCCGCGACGTCGCGGCGCGCACTCAGCACTGCCCCAAGCTGGCGACACGACCGCGGCGGGCGGCGCGCACCACACACACTGCCGCCCGCGCCCGCCCGCCTCCGCGCCGGGTAGACCGGTAGGACGGACGGCTAATTAGAATGTTTATTTAATTTACATGACACGTTAAAATGTGTGCACCCTGTGTTGTAATCATTTTTAAAATCAGACTACAAATAAGTTTAATTAGTCAATACTAAACTTAATAAAAATTGCTATTTCTATATTGTTGTAATGACGCGCCTCACACACATATCAGCGCAAGTTTAACTAGCGGCTACTCGCGGGTTAGTATTTGTTATTATAGCGGCAACGGAAATACAATCATTTGTGAAAATTTCAGCCTTCTAGCTATCACGGTTTATGATATACAGCCTGGAGACAGACAGACAGCGGAGACTTATAATAGGGTCCTGTTTTACCCTTTGGGTACAGAACCCAGAACCTAAAAAATACTGTTATAATGAGTAATAATATGAAATTATATAATTATTTACTATTAATTATTAAAACCGTCTTAGATCATAAGACAGATCTGTGGAATCAGCTTGAAAAAATGTCATTTTTTAGCACATGTTAACTAGTATAAGAGAAGTAGATAAACTTGTGTATAGCCAATTTAGATGTTGTTATTCAATTCTTTTAGAAATAAAGTTATTTAAATCAAGTTTTAACTTAACTTTTCAACAGTCTTTAACTGACTTCAAAAAAGGAGGTATCCAAGTTTTCAGTTTTTATTTTTTTTTTCATTTTTGTTATAGCTTTATTTTCTTAGTCTTAAATGAGACATAATTTAAGTCAAAACATGTTTTTTTTCTGTCGCAGGCCAAACCTGGATGAGGCTGGCTAAAGATCGAATGCCAATGGCATATCTGAGAGGCCTATACCCAACAGTGCGACGAAACTGGCTGTGTATGATGATGATGTCTTCTCTTTGGTCACAGCTACCAAATTGTGTTGTGATTACGTCAGTGGTCACTTTTGGCATTAACACAAGTTAAGCAAGAACGTGATATTGTGTATCAATAAAAGTAAAAAAAAGGGTAATAGTATTCTTTGTACAGAACCCTAAAAAACTAACATGTATCCATTCACATTGTAGGTACCTGTATTTACTATTTGCAGGAGGCATTTAACTAAATCTATGTCATATTGGTATCATTTACTATCCTGTCCTAGTACAGTCACTTGAGGCAGTACTACTTCTGTGCTTGAGTACCTATTTAGTACCTATTATTATATGTATGGTGGCTCGAGAGAGGTCCAATGTGAGAACAATCATACACAGCAGATGGGTTTTTAGTTTTTATTTAATCCTAAGTCACATCACTT
Organism: Macaria notata; assembly: GCA_927399415.1. NCBI lineage: Eukaryota > Metazoa > Arthropoda > Insecta > Lepidoptera > Geometridae > Macaria > Macaria notata. Next base: position 6,070,268 of record OV656725.1, on the reverse strand, counting down.
CACTTCCTTCACTTGCAGACCTGAAACAAAGCACAATGTCTATTACACTTCTATTATATGCTTTTTAAATACCACTGTCCACACATTATATTTCATTAGACAGCAGGTACAGTAGCTACATAGTATTTTCATTAATTCAATCTCCTTCATTCTTTATTTGAATCTCTCTTCAAATCATTCTCCTCATTACTGTTCCAAATCCTGAATTACTACATTGTGGTAGGCACCCAGATTCCACAGCACTAAATTTTGCATAATGCCATAAAAAATGTAAATTACCTATATGTATGTAGTTTTGTAAAATATTAATGTAAAATAAAACAGCTCAAGGCATTGTCAATAATCTGCCAAGAGGCAAGAACACTGTCTGGTGAATGACACAACTCTATATGTTGGCTTGTCTCGCATCAACCACTAGTGGGCTGGTCGGGTGACTCTGGTAGCTATGGCGTGGTACATACCCGGGGGTAAGCTCTGTTTGAGCTTCTCAGCCTTCTCCTTGTCGGTGATGACGAGGGTGTACAGGAACCGAGAACAGCGCACCTTGAACTTCACATTCTCCGGGTTCTTCTTTATCTTGACAGCTGCAACACAAACACACTGTTACACAGAGCTCCAGCAGCTCACACACACACACACACACACACACATCATGCCAACACAGTCAACTTCATTGGTTACTTAGACATTTCTTTAAACAAATTGGGATAGTTAGTGTTTGACTATACAATCTATACATGGACAAATGCCAGGGTTAGAATATTGTAACCTACTTAGTAAATTAAACATTGCAAATAATAATCCATAGCTAAGTATCAGCAAGCAACTGGTAGTCCTCCTTGGTTAAGCTGCTAAGCTAGGTATTACTTAATTTGTTACTCTATTTAGTATCTTTAATTTATCTGTTCTTTCATTTGATATAATAGCTAACTATAATTTATATTAAGGTGCTCCCTACTTACAAGGTGTACAATATTGTTTTAATTGATGCTACAAAATAACCTTTCATTATTTATGTTTATGATAACATTTGGGTAACAACACTAGGTACACCAGAGTAATGTTATTAGTAAAATAAGAAGCAAGTTCCTGTGTGAAGTATTACGAGATGAGAGTGAACGAGGTGTATAATCACTAATTAATCACAGCATGCCAGCACATAACCCTACACTGGTCGCATATTTTTGTCGTTCTAAAGTAGGTAGGTACTCGTTAATGTTGCGATTCCTTTGGTCAGAAGGCATCACTGGTACTTACATTTGGCGTCTTTCCTGCGCGCCTTCAGCAGGAAATCTTTAATATCTTTGATTTCACGCGGCTGAAATCAATCAAAACAAATGATAAGTAAACAGAGCTTCGCACTCGCCGGGCGATTCTGGTGGGTAAATAGTTCAACTTAAACTTAAGCGCTTCGTCTAGTCTAAACAAAGAAGTATTATTAAACATACGAGAGACATAAATATTAAATAAAAGTAAATAACTCACCATGGTTGGTTGACAATACGACGAGTCGCACTGAAATTATGAAATAGTTTATTAATCACTGAAATACAAATATGAGGCGAATGTTCAGTAATGGAACATCTATGTTATGGCTATATAACAATGAAATATGTCAAGTTTTTTAGGATTTCGCCGGATTTATACATAAAATAGAATTATTTATCAAAATCTCTACCTGTCCCGTCTACAATAGAAATTGAAAAGGAATACAATGTCAAAGTCAAAGTCTACGTCAAATTAATGACATTGATAATTATTTTTGTGCTTTGGCGTCACCTTTGTGTATTTGCTAAATGAATGAAGCACTTACCCAAAACTTAGAAAATGTTAAACTTTAATGATAGCAATTCCGCGTCACTCGTAATAAACTAAATTACAACTAAATGAGTTTAATCCCTGTCAAACGAAAATTAATTAGTTTAATCCCTGTCAAACTGGTTTTGTTATTCCGCTGCATACAAAAATTAACAATTTTTAGATCGAGACGACCAAATCATTTGTAGTCGTTCAATTTGATTGAAATCGTCAAAAAGCTGTTCGACGGCGCCTTTCGGCGCATAATTTAGTGCAATTTCTGTCAAAAATTTGATTGCTAACAAGCGTCAAAGTAGACAACTACTTAAAACGAGACGAATAAAATTTTGTTCCGTGAAATCGTATTGTTTGTATTCATGTTACTGCTTTCAATTTAAAAAATCCTTTGAAAACCGGTTTTGGAGATTTTGTCTCCGGTGATCTTGTTTAAATAATCTTCTTTTCAATGAAAGATTATCAGATCAAAGATCAGACAAATAGTACAAAAAGCTCACTAGGTGTCACTGGCAGTAAATAAATCCGTAAGCTAGGCCAGGTATAGAATTGCCACGCTTTGTGTGTATGAATTCAAAACATAATTAAATATACAAATATTGTGCATGGTATATCGGGTGGAGCCAAAATATGGCGCGTCTGGTGGCGCCATCTTGTAGCAATATTAGTTACTGAAAGCGCTCATTGCCAATTTAATTATAAAAAGAAAACCTATGGCACCACCTGGGCCCCACTGACTAATCTATGTTGATTTGATGCCTTGATGCACACTTATTATTGATACTACTTTAACCTCGGAGGAAATATCACAATGGAGGGAGCCATAGAGATTTTGAGCGTGGCCACTTTTTGCTAGTGTGCAGTTACAGATTTGCATTAGGGTGTGTGACTAGTGATGTGACATTCCCATCAAGTCTATCGATGAAAAATTGGTGAAGTGAATAAAAATGCATGTATTTTATATGAATTGTTTATTAATTATTTTCATAAGATTTTTTTCAGTTAAATCACTTATGATGTTTAATAATGTAGCATTCTTTTATTCAAGTCTCCGTTTTTTCTCTCGTAACTTTTTAACTGTCCTCAATCGTTTCAAAGCAACAGTCCGAGATCGTGCTAAAGATGCTAACACTTTAACTGAACGCCTGCGTGTTGTAGGTATGTCTTCTGTATTTACACCACTTTCTTCAAATTTCTTTCGTTTCCTAGGAGTAATAGCACACTGAACTTCAGCTCTATGCAGAGGCGCTTTTCTTTTCCTCACAACCTGCCCAAGGCCAAGAATAATAAAAGTAAGCTTAGATAGATACAATTTATAATAAGATATAATAAAACTCCTCTGATCAAGTTAGAGATTGTGCAAATTACAATAAAAAAAGAGAAGTTTTTTTTTTACACATGAACAAAAACTTTCCGGTTATGATGGGTATTCTTCGAAAACGGTAGGTATTGCATCACTTTTGAGTTTTTTTGTGATATTTCTTCCGAGACTTTAACTAACAAAGGCTAATGGTTTGATTTCTTTAGTGCCACCAGTGCCACGTCAAATGAAATAGGTCCTCGTTAATAATAACTGAACTAATTTGATGGAATTGTTTGCATATATGGTTGTACAATAAGTTACCTTCTATAAAATCTTTGAAACATAGGTCGTACATAACGTATTTTCATTTACCATGGTATTCCTGTGTTCCTATTCTATGTTCTTTGATCAAGTGCGTTTGCTTTTGCTGTTTGTTAGCTTTTCTGTAAAATTATCCTTTTGTAGATTCAATGAATTTTAATAAAAATAACCAGTATTGCCTAAATAACACAGAACTTCTCGTTGTTGCTAGTCCATTATCAGTTTTAAAAAGGTCACGAGTGTTTTTAACGTGATATCATCGAGAATCGACACGATCGGAGGGTCCAGTGTGCGAGATGGTGAAGGTGGTGGGTCGCCGTCCTCGGAGTCAGATCGGGTGGCGCTGCGTTCGGCGGCCGTAGCCCCGGACATGGCGGGGCGCGAGCTGCGGCCGCGCGGGGCCGGCGCGGCTGGCGCGGAACCGGCCCGGGCAGCGGGCTCGTCCCCGGCGCGGCGCGCTGCAGCTGCCGAGCGGCGGCGCCGGGCCGCCCGGGCCGCCGAGCGCGCTCGCGAGGTGGAGGATAGCCCGCGCGTGCTGCGAGACAAGTGCCGCCTGCTGGCGCGCGCGCTGAGGAACGCCAAGCACCTGGTGGTGAGTGTCCTCTCTGACCCTAATGTATCTTGCGGTTTGGCATTGAAGCGCACGATGAGTTCCGCCAGAGACATAATCATACCGAGACATATGCATAAAATACTCTTCAATCCTTTCACTCCACCGCCCGAAATAATGATTTCCTTTGTCACTGCTCCCCATTCCAACTCTCTGCATACTCTTGTGTCCTCCACTTCAATCATTTCAAACTTTACTATGGAATGACCTGCCACTTTACCTATATCAGGGACACCAAATCCCTTCCTATATTTCAGAACTTGGTTCATAATTGTTACATATATAGATATAACTTATAAGTAAGTTTGTGGACTTAGTAGTTTCATTTTAGTAGGTTTTTTTATCTGTTGTTTTCTTTTTTTCTGTTTTGTTTGGTTAGTGTGGTTTTTTAAAAGTTAATGTTTTTAAGTTTTAGCTGTACTATTTGTTAAATATGATTATATACTATTTATTTGGATTTGAACAACACAAACTATACAAAGAACTCACTGCTCAGCCTGCTAGAGCCCAGAACTTCCGGCACAGGTGTTCTGAATGAAGGTGGCATGCTCTGATACATTTTAAAGGGGCTTAGTCAAAAAACATTAATTTCTAATTCCTTGTACTAAAAACAAATATTTATTCTTGTGGGAGTTACCTAGCTGACAAATCATGTTATATACCTAAGAAGTGGTTGTTGCTTTCTGAGCTCACTTTCGGACCGACGTTCAAGGAGTCAACATGTCCTGAGGATGCTTCATGGAGAGGTGAAACATGTGTCGACGAAAATATCTTGCCGAAAGAGAACAACAAAGCTTCAAACCACAAGGTGCGGTGTTGATAAGATCTTGAGATCCACGGAGGCCACATTGGTTAGGAGGTGAGGTGTGGCGGTAGTATATGGAGGAGGAGGAACACACCTAAAAACCATCAAGTTTGTTGTTTGATGTCGGTTAAGGAGCAGTCACAGCGGAAAAACACTACATATCTCTCCAGTTTCAGTAACAATGGATTTCCGCAAAGTATCGCCTGATTCAATATCTTATCTAGCTGACAAAATAAAATGTTGGTTGGTTTTAATTTCAGTAAAGAACTTGCAATGTAAGAAGTTACAAGCACTATTTGGTCTAGAAAATGAATACACATTATTTCATAGGGAATAAAATAATAATAAAGGTTGAAAATACAAAATCATTTTGTGTCTTATTTTCAGCAACAACAGTCACAATACAAATGTTTACATATAAGCTAGTAGTATTTTAGTTAGTCAAAGTCATAAGATAGAGACAAATGCAATGCGTGCTGGGGATTGCACTTTTCGAGTCACGGCAGGGCTGGTAAGAGAGGTGCTGAGGAACATGAAGCGAGGGAAATCCCCTGGGCATGACTCTTTAAGCATAGAGCATTTGCAATATGCAGGAGCTCATCTACCAAGGGTGCTCGCCATGTTCTTCTCCTTCTGTATTAGCCATTCTTACCTGCCTGAGCCCATGTTGAGAACGTTGGTAGTACCGATTATTAAGAATAAAACGGGTGACGCGTCTAGCTTAGGTAACTATAGACCGATATCGCTTGCAACGGTTATAGCCAAAGTGCTGGACGGTGTGATTGATATTCAGTTACGCCAGCATGTGCAACTACATGACGCCCAGTTTGGTTTCAGGCCTGGGCTGTCAACTGAGTCGGCAATACTGAGTCTGAAGCACACTGTCCAGTACTACACTAGCAGAAACACGCCTGTCTACGCCTGCTTTCTAGACCTTTCTAAAGCCTTTGAGCTCGTGGCGTACGACAGGCTGTGGCAAAAGTTGTCATGCGATACGTCACTTCCGGTTGAGTGCACATCTCTTTTAAAGTTTTGGTACGAAAACCAGAACAATACAGTAAGGTGGTCGGGGTCGTTATCGGACATGTTCAGGCTAGAGTGTGGGGTGCGGCAGGGCGGGTTAACTTCGCCGACCCTGTTCAACCTGTACATTGATCAACTGGTTCATGAGCTCAGCAATGCTGGTGTTGGCTGCTCAGTTGATGGCGTCTTTGTAAACAATATCAGTTATGCAGACGACATGGTATTGCTGAGCCCATCAATCAGAGGCCTTCGTAAGCTTTTGGCCATTTGTGAGCGTTATGCTGAGGCTAATGGACTCATTTATAACACCGTTAAAAGCGAGGTGATGGTGTTTAAAGCGGGCTCTAAAACTTATAAGCTAGTCCCACCGATTCTTTTGAATGATACTCCTTTAAAATTTGTTACAAAATTTAAGTACCTAGGTCACTGGGTCAATGAGACGCTCACAGATGACCTTGATATGGAAAGGGAGCGCAGGGTGTTGTCAGTTAGAGCTAACATGCTGGCCCGTAGGTTTGCACGTTGCACCCCTCAGGTGAAAGCAACGCTCTTCAGAGCATTTTGCCAGTCCCTATACACATGCAACCTATGGGTAAAGTATACGCAGAAGGCATACATCGCCCTGCGTACCCAGTATAATAATGCCTACAGGGCGGTGATGAGGTTGCCGCCGTGGTGTAGCGCATCGGGGATGTTTGCCGAAGCGTATATAGACAGCTTTGCGGCAATAGTACGCCGGCGCGTGGCGTCCCTGGTGCGCCACGTCCGTGCCAGCTCCAACACCTACCTGCAGCTGTTTGCCTCGAGGATGGACCTGGACTGCTCGATGATGCAACATTGGACCAAACTACATGTCGAGCACTCTGGCTCCACCCGCGGATATAGGCTAAGGTGATATTGTATTATATAGTTTGGATCTGATGATAATTGTGACTGATATATGATTATTTAATTAGTTAGCTGCATAAATTTTACTACACTATATTTAAATTTGGACATTTTTGACATTTTAATTTTAATATTGTTTTTATTTTTATTGATTGTGACATGTGACTGTATATAAATTTAATATTTTAAAGTGAATTATAGTATTTTGAATATGGACCAATGTCTGAAATAAATGATTTTGAATTTGAATTTGAATTTACTTCACTATTGTAAGTCCACACACAGAGAGGAGCTAGCACACATACAATTTAATCCCACCAAAAACATTCTGCAACAAAACTAGCCAAGTCTGGGGGCCTGAAAATGCGGTGAAATGGTTGCAGTAAAGGATGGTACAGCAGTGTTTGCTTCGCGCTCGACTTGGCGGGGGCACTACCGTGCCCCCAGATTTGTAAATATTGCTTTTAATGGGTCTAGTTTGTTACTTGCTCAGCGGGTGTGTGTATATGCAGGTGTACACGGGTGCGGGCATCAGCACGGCGGCCGACATCCCCGACTACCGCGGGCCGCGCGGCGTGTGGACGCGCCTGGCGCGCGGCGAGGCGCTCCCGCGCGTGGACGCGGCGCGCGCCACGCCCACCTTCACGCACATGGCGCTGGCGGCGCTGTGCGCGCGCGGCACGCTCAAGTTCCTGGTGTCGCAGAACTGCGACGGGCTGCACGTGCGCGCCGGCACGCCGCGCCGCGCGCTCGCCGAGCTGCACGGAGACATGTTCGTCGAGCGCTGCGCCGCTTGCCGCGCCGTCTACCTGCGCGCCTTCGACACCACGGAGCGCACGGCGCGCCACCGCCACGGCACACGGCGCCTGTGCCACGCGTGCGGCGCTGAGCTGTGTGACACCATCGTGCACTTCGGCGAGCGGGGCCGTGCCGCCTGGCCGCTCAACTGGGCCGGGGCGCTGCGCCACGCCGCGCGCGCCGATGTGGTGCTCTGCCTGGGCTCCAGCCTCAAGGTGCTGCGCCGCTACCCGCGCCTGTGGCGCATGCGCAGCCCGCCGCACGCGCGCCCCGCGCTCTACATCGTCAACCTGCAGTGGACGCCCAAGGACTCGGTGGCGGCGCTCAAGATCAACGCGCGCTGCGACGACGTGATGCGTGCCGTGGCGCGGCGCCTGCGCCTGCGCGTGCCGCGCTACCGACCCGCGCGCGACCCGCTGCTGGCGCACGCCGAGCCGCTGGCGCCGCCCGAGGCGCACACGGCGAGCCGGCCGCGCCTGCCGCCGCCCCCGGACCACTGCGAGTCGGAGCCGGAAGAGCTGGGTTCGCCCTCCGCCTCGGACTCTGACGAGGAGCTGCCGCTGCGGCGCCTGGCCGACCGCCTGCGCCGGCCCTCCCCCGCGCCCGACGAGCGCGCGCCGCCGGACCGGTATCACCGGCACACGCCGCCCGCGCCGGCCCCACTGCGCGCCTTCCGCGTGTCGCTAGCGGGCGGCGAGGCCACGCTGCTGCTGCGCGCCGAGCACGCGCCCGAGCGCACCGCGTCGCCCGCGCGCCGCCTGACGGCCGAGCTGCGCCGCGTGCGATTGCCCAAGCGCGCCGCGCCACCCGACGCCGCGCCCGCCCCGCCCGCCACCAACGGCGCGCTCGAGCGCGACTCCAAGCTGCGCCGCCTGCTGGAGCGCACGGAGCCCGACGCGGAGCCCAAGCCGGAAGTGAAGCTGGAGCCCGTGCTGAGCGTGAAGGCGGAGTGCGAGTCGGACGCGAAGGAGGAGTGGAAGCATGATGCGAAGGAGGAGTGGAAGCATGATGCGAAGGAGGAGTGGAAGCAGGAGGCGGAGTGCTCGGGCGAGGCGGCGGCTGGCGCTCTGGCGGCGGCCATCATCGCGCGCGCCGTGCTGCTGTGCCGCGGCTCGCTGTACCCCGGCCTGCACACCATCGTGGGCGCGCCGCCGGGCCCCGAGTGCGCGTGGTGCTGGCGCATGCACGCGGCGCGCCGCTGCCTGTGGTACGGCCCGGCGCGCCTCACACCGCTGCACGCGCGCGCCTGGCGCCGCGCGCGCGCCCGCCGCTACCTGTGCGCGTGCTGCGGGGACGGCGCGCCCGAGCCGCAGCCCGACACGGGCGGCTGGTACGGCAAGGGCTACCGCAAGGGGCGCCGCCGCCGCCGGCAGCGCCCCCGGGACTGACACTGAACGGAGTGACCACTTTGAGATTGCATTTGTTGTAGACGCCGAGCGTGCAGAACTCGCAGCTAGTTTTTAAGACGACCGACCTCACCAATAAACTTGATGTAATATTTTTGATAACTTGCAGTTTCAATTATATTTTTGTAATTTCTGTTTGCAATATTTTTTTCAGTTCATAAACAGAATTGTTATACATTCATACAAGTAAAACGTATAACTAAACCTACAAATATGTAAATGGATATACTATATATATACGGTCCCAATACATAACAATGAACCTAGCGCATACAATATTACACACGATAATAAAACCTACCACTACTGTACATTAGATAGGTATGCACAAAAATACGAAAATAATAATAACTGGCTGAGATTATTGTTGTTTACGTTAATACACAGACCACAGTCAAAACTTTCCAAAATTACTGCCTAATAATAACACATATATTTTTTAATTTTTTATTTAGGTCTGTACCTAAAGTGGAAAATACAGTTGTTGGTACCTACATACAAACAAAGCGGCATGTCCTACCTACTACAGACACTGCATGCATTGAACATAAAAACACTCTTAACATTATGATAATATGCTTAAATACGTAAAATAAGAAAAGAAATTAATTTACCTGACACAAGAACTGTATTCGCATCCCGTCTGCCGCCATACATACACATCTTCACTTACAATGAAGTGTACAAAATGTATCCCGTCAAGAAACATGTGCACAGAAAGACACGTGGAAAAATGAAGGTCTGGTTGACGTTGACTGCACTGTCTTATAAAGAAACTGAGACAACTCCGGTATACATGGAGGCACGTAACTCTAGCGCTGGCCGGTACGTGGAAGGGATTGCTGCGCATGTGTACTGTCGCGCACACAATACATAATATGTAACTATTAATATGGACTCCAATATCTTTTTTTTAAACAGAATGAGGTAAGCGAAATAAATAAAAAGTAAACTTTTAATCAAAAACTCAAATTTACAGTGGTGCTGTCCGAATGACTGAGTAAAGTATTTGTAGCTTCGTCAATCTCACTTTTGATTTGTTTAATAGTATCAATTAATTCGATAGATTACTTTAAAAAAACAATTCGCGTCATAAAATATTTTCCTTGCCTGTCTTTTCAAAACAGTATTTGTTCTTCTAATCTAGGTATGTGCGGGTTCTATTCCCGCATAACACAAGTAATTATGCATAATAAAATTTGTAATTACTTGTGTTGAGTCTGGTCGTTTCTATGTATAATAAGTATGTATTTACATAAAAAAGTATATATGTATGATATCCGTTATCGAGTACCCATGATATACAAGCGTAAGCTTAGTATGGGGCATGATGACGCTGAGTGATATGTCTTGAAATATTTATTTATTTATTTTATTTGTTTTAGGCATATTTACTTTAGTCACAAACAACTTAAAAGTCTAAATTTAACAAACAAATTCAAACTTAACAATAAACAACAAAAATTAACAGTAATTACAATAAAATTAATAACGCGACTGTACTACGGGATGTGCGCGGGGTGGCGTATGTACGCGGGGAACGGCAAGCGACTGGAGAGCCAATCAGCGCCCCGCACGCCCGCCCTTCATCCCGCTAGCCCCCCTCAGGTACCTTATTTTGTACTTCTGCGCAATAACGGTCACCGCTAGAGTTAGTTGCCTTGATTTATACTTAACTAGGTTATAACGACAATGAATCTAAAATCAACACAGGCACACACACATATCACACAACACACACACCATAGACACGTAGGTTGGTGCGCTGCTGCAATACACGTATATCCTATAACTTTCAGTGGTCGTTTCAAATACCTGGAGTAGGTTTAAATAGAGTATTTTTATTAATGTAATGAGTCATAATGTTTAAATTTGGAATTGGGCTTGTTTTTGTAATCACTTTGTTTATTAGAGTACCTAAGTAATTTAACCTTAATAACAAAAATAAAACCTACTACTTACTGTAAAATAGACAGATACACAAAAATAGAATACAAATAATATCAACTATTTAAATAACTTATTCAATTCCAATTTAGCTGAGGATAGAGAACCTTTATTAAAGATATAAAAAACAGCCGGATGTTATCTCAGTTGAGGCTTTTACATGGCCTGCCAAGGTTTGGTCTACTGTGTCAGAAAAGTCTAATTTTCACAGATCCATAATGGATCTCCTGGGACAAAACGTTCCCACTAGATCCATTGATCGCCGCAATGGATCTAGTGGGAATGTTTTTTCCTAGTAGATCCATTATGGATCTGCGCAATGGATCTAGTGGGAATGATCCGTATATAACACACAATATCATGGGTAAGTACTAGATAACGTATAGGTATGTATAATACCTACGTACATACATATATACTTTTTTACGTTAATACATACTTAACGCGGGGTGCTATGTGAAATCGACATTTAATAAAAATCAAATAAAATAGAATACATATATAACATAGAGCTATTTTTTTTTCAGTTTATATAATTTTGATTCAGTGTATAATAAAAAAAAGTATAATTTCTTGTGTTGAGTCTGGTTGTTTGTATGTATAATAAGTATGTATTTACAAAAGAAGAGTATATAAGTATTATATCCGTTATCTAGTACCCACGACACAAGCGTTTGCTTAGTGTGGGGCTAGATGGCGCTGTGTGCAATGTCCCGAAATGTTTATTATTTTATTATTTAGTGTTAACACAATAAAAAACGTCTGCTAAGCTGCTCAAATTGTGCAAAATTGTTTGCGTGTGGACAAGACTCGTCGGCCGGAGCTATGCGCGCGGTACTCGCCCTTGCTCTCATGTTAATACGGCGTGGAGTTGCATGCAAAAAAGCAACTGTAGGCATTTTACCAAGCGCAAAGCGTTTTCGGGTGAAATATCGTGGCCACGACCAGACTCAATTCCCGCGTGACAATTTGATTTTTCGCGTGATTTTTTTAATTCGTAATTACCTACTTGTGTCATGCGGGAATCGAACCCACACCCCTAGATTAGAAGGCAAAGCCACTAACCAAATAAGCTAACAGGGCAGTCAAAAAGCTTGTACACCTACTTACTGTTATGTTTCTCTGGCGTTGAAAGTTTTTAAACCGCCCTTACGCTGCTGATAAACACTGAGCTCTGTTATTTTTAGGGCTTTAAATTATTTTTTCTAGTATCGAACTCAACACATAGTTCAATCATAATAAAAAGAACGAAAAAGAAAAGCATGCACTGAGTGAGGCATTTTATTAATTTATTTATATGTAACCTAGTCTACAAAACAAACGAGGACCAAATTGTGTGAAATGCACAGAATGAATTAGTTATTTTTAAGTGTTTTGCTGTTAATCATGTCTTTTCTGTGAGCCAAATAAATAAATAGTAAAACATAATACAGTACTTAGACACCGAAGAATTAATGTTGAATGAACTCATCTCGACATCGATGTGAAGTATTCACTTGGGTATTGTTTGTGTGAAATAGTTGCGGGCGTCTTCATGCAGTTGTAGCTATAAATACACACCACATGCTGTATGTACCGAGTGTAGTGTAGTAGAGCAGTAGGTACACGCAGGACGCGCGGGCGGCGCAGATAGCGGCGTCCGGCGCGGCAGTCACAGTCAGCCCGCGCGGCCCCGCCTGCGCGCACGCAGTACAAGCACCCACACAGCATGAGCGCGCGTCGAGCCTGCCTGCGCGCCGCACACGCGGCCCGCGCGCGCCCGCTGCTGGCGCTGGCCGCGCTGGCGGTGCTGTGTGCGTGCGCTGTGCGCGCGCCCGTGCACCTGGAACGCAGAACCGCCTTCCCGCGCCAGCCGCCCGCTGCGCTGGCGCACCTGCTGGCCGACTTCTCCACGCATCCGCACTCGTGAGTACCCCCCGCACCGCACCACCCCGCCCCCGCCCGCGCCGCCTCACCCCTCGTGTCCTCCGTAGGGCGCACTCCTGGCGTGTAGAGGAGGAGCGCGGCAACTACACGGAATGGAGCTACCGAGTGGCCTTCGAGTGTGGCGCGCGCTGCACCGGCGCGGCCAGCGTACGCGCGGCGGCTGCGGGCGCTCCGGCTCACGGGCTCGCTCCGCGTCATGTCGTGCACGCCGTGCTGCACGCCTGCACGCGCCCGCCGCTGCTGCCATGGCCGCGAGCCTGCGGTGAGTGTCCCCCGCCTCCGCCCGCGAGAGGCGTGTGTGTTGTGGATTTACCTAAGACACGTCTTGTCGTGTTGCAGAGTGGCTGGAACTGGCGTGGGAGGCGCGCGCGATCGGCGCTGGCAGCGTGCTGACGGAGCGCGCGCGCGCCTGGTGCAGTGCAGTGCGCGTGCTGTCGGGCGCGTGCGCGCGGGACCTGCGTGCGCACGCCGACGCGCACCTTGACTTGCTGCGCGAGCGCCTTCAGCACGCGATCGCCTGACCGACTCCATAACCAACTTCAAATTTTAATATAGCTTTGAAATTATAGTAAAATATATAGTATATATATATTTTTTCTACAATATAAATCTTTATTTACAATAATAAAATATAAAAACAAAGAAAAAAACTAAACATACTACTACTAACTACTACAAAAAAAGGGCACTTAGAAAATCTTTAGAAAAGCCTAAAGATAATCTAAGTGCTCCAGCCCACTACCAGAGGGCAGCGTGCCCAGCATACTGGCCGCATTACTACGCTCGATGGTAATGCTTATACGTTGAGCCAGAAAAAGGCCAGCATTTTAGTATATTTAATATTGAAATCCTTAGTAAGTATTTTGAACCCTTTATTTGTTTGATTTAATAAATGATTATGCGCTGTTTTGATTAATTATATTATATTTTTGTTTTAAAATAAAATTATATCATTTTAACGTAAGTTAACGTTTCATCATCTTTCTATTTGTACTAAATTAATTAATAAAGTGTATAAATTTAGTTATTTAAATTAATTGCATTGCAATGAGCTCAAAGAGATAATGAACATATTAAATTCATAGCAAGTTATAGTACAGATTGTGTCAGGCGTTACGCGTGAAGGCGCAGCCGCTTAAACCTGATGAAATCGTAATACATCTGTACACTTCCTATTTTTCCCACTTACTTCGTCACGAGAAACGATCAATCTGTCGTGGAATCCGTGCCCTGCCGTACATTAGAAACCAGTCTTCGTTTACCTTCAAATATGTGATTATACTGTATATATTAGGTTAGGTTAGATAAGAATAGGTTTTTTTTTAATTTTAGTTTATTACCGTTGACTCGTGGTCTGCGCTTTTGTTATGTTTTACAATATCTGTTATGTTATTTGTTTTACAAATCTTCGCTTTAAGAGTATACTTATCTAAACTTATATAGGTACATACCTACTTTTTCTTAATAACTGCTAAGTTGCTTGTTTCTTATTTGGTTAGGTTAGGTTTTGCACGGCGGTTTTGCCAATTTTCCAGTCTTCCACCGCTGCGGGATCTTTCTGCTCAGCACTCGGTGAGGAGTGCCCTAAGATCGCCCAGAGCCTCTAACGCAATCACCCGACACGTCCGGGAATCCCGTCCGGGCCGGGCGCTTTGTTTTTGGCCTTGAGACTGAGCACTGCCGCCGCCAGCTCTCCTAAGGAGACCTGCGGCACGTCTTCTTCCTCCTCGTCGTCCACCTGATCGCTACCCGGGGGTGGCGGCATGTCTGGTGTGGCATGTTCTCCGACGCGCGGAAACAGCGCACCCACCACCGACTCGACGAGCTGCGGCTGCAGAGTCGAGGTCAGCGGGGGCGACCACGCGCGGAGCTTGCCTGGACCTATAGGCATGGTATTAATATTCGGTTATTTTGTATTTATTTATTTATTTATTTATTTATTTATAGTCTGCAAAACAGGCACTAAGTTAAAACACACATAACAAACTTATTGAATAGAAAAAAAAAATACTAGCACTTAATGCCCTCTAGATGTAGACCTAACTTACAATTTTAAGATAATTACTTACAAATGAATACATATATTACATGCTACTTTAAACAATTAAGATGTAACATTTAACATTTTGTATGTTATATTTTAAATTATTTATTCAAAAACGTAAAAATCTCAGTAAATATGTTAAAATCTGCTTTCAAACGAGTATAGATTTTTGTACTTTGGTATTGCTGTTAAAGAAATCTCTCTTCCTACCACCATTTTTAACACACACTCACATTCATACACCCAAAATCTCAAAACAACGCCACTATTCAAAACCCATGTTTTGTCTTTCGGCTAGTTGTACCAAAAATATACACTACAATCCCTAAGTAAGTTTCAGGACTACACGTTTAAAGCTAGCATTCCACACAGAGTGACCATAGGCGTATTTAAAGCAGGCTTCGAATTAAATTACTATTCCCCTGAATATGGATAAATTAGATATTTACAAGGACATAGACGAAACACTGAGTATAAAGTGTCACTCTATACTTAGTCTAGAGGAATGTAAACGTAATATAGCAGATCATAATTTTAATATCCTTTCGTGTAATATCAGAAGCCTAAGCAACAAAGCACATTTAGGTCAGATTGACATAGTACTGAAACGCCTTGCCATAAATTTTGATGTATTAGTATTCACTGAATGCTGGTTTAACATGCCACAGCCAGTCATACCAAACATTACAGGATATACTTTCTTTCACACAACCAAAGTGTTAAACAAATGTAGCGGAGTGGCCATTTACGTTAAAAGCAGCTGGTCAGCAAATGCTGAGGAACCTACCATCGATGATGCCAACTGCCTTATGGTAAAAGTTGACAATATAGCCAGTATTATTGGCATTTACAGACCACCCGCTGATAATACAACAGCTTTCTTAAATTCGTTCGAAACATTGCTTGATACTACTAAACACCACAAAAAGGTTATAGTCGCTGGTGACATGAACATCAACATGCTTGACGACACGCTAGATAGCAGTAACGACAAATACCAATGCGTCCTAAATCAGTATGGGTTTCTACCTGCCATCACGTTACCAACAAGAATCAACACCTGCCTAGATCACATATTCTTGAGAGGTTTTGACAATGCCACTGGTTTTGTGTGTCAATGCACGGTGACGGACCATGATATGACGATGGTTAGTATCAAAATAGACCAAAACAAACCTAAAAACTGCAAGGCATGTAGGTATATAACTAATACTGACTTCTCGCTTATTTTAGAAGAATTGAAAAACAAGGATTGGAGAGATATACTGGAAATAGAGGACGTCAACACAGCGGCGGATTCCTTCACAAATTACATTTTAACTCTTATTCAGAAGCACACATACAACCGGAAAACAAGCAGAACAAAGCACTGCTTGAAAGCGTGGATTACGCCAGGTCTCATACGCTGTATGCGCCATAGGGATCAACTACACCTCCAGGTCAAGCAGCAACCGACAAACGTAAACCTGAAACAGACTTACACCAGATACAGAAACTTTTGTAACTCTTTACTGCAGAAAAGAAAGGAGGAATATGATAACCAGAGGATCACCAAAACACACAAAGATCCTAAACAGTTGTGGAAAGCAATTACAGAGATATGCGATATCAAAAAATCCAAGAACATTCCCACAGAACTTTTAAAAGGAGCCTCTCCTCAATGTAGAATTAACGAATGTAACGAACACTTGGCAAAAACAGGAGATGACCTTGCAGCAGCTATCCTGACAAAACTTAATGAAACAGAAGTTTCTCTAAGTATGATATTAAATGGAAATTCACTCACCCCTAGATCCTTTTTTCTGGCTCCCACTGACCTGTTCGAGGTAAATAGTATAATTTCCGGCCTTAAAAGTAACAGTGCCCCGGGCAAAGACGGCATCACTCCAGCGCTGCTGAAACACATCAAACCTACGATCCTTGTTCCGCTCACGCATATCTTCAATCTGAGCATAGAAACAGGCATCTTTCCAGAGTGCTGGAAGACCGCGACAGTTATTCCAATCCACAAAGCGGGTTCAAAAGACGATATAGATAACTACCGTCCAATCTCTCTTTTGCCCACTCTCTCCAAAATCCTGGAAAAAATAATAAATAACCGGCTTGTGCGTTTTCTAGAAGAACAGCAGTTACTGTCAGACCAGCAATTCGGCTTTAGACGAGGGAAATGCACAGAGGATGCGGTAGATCTGCTCACTTCAACTTTAGCAAAAGACCTGGACAATGGAGAGAGATGCGTTGGAGTGTTCCTAGATCTCGCCAAAGCCTTCAATACGGTCTCTACAATTATGCTGTTAAGGAAGCTAGAAAATTATGGGGTGCGCGGAATAGCTCTCGAGTGGTTCTCAAGCTACCTGACCAACAGAAGACAACATTTGAAAATTGGAGACATAATCAGCCAAGAACAAACAATTTCTTTCGGACTACCACAGGGGAGCATCCTTTCGCCTACTCTTTTTACCATCTACATGGACGGTATCCTAAGGATTAAGCTCCCTAATTCTAGGCTAATCTGTTATGCAGACGATGCCCTAGCCTTGTTCCACGCTAGCAGCTGGTCGGCTGTAAAGTCTGCTGCAGAAAGAGGAATGTCACGGATTTCTGAGTGGCTCGACATGAATCTTCTAACCCTGAATATTAAAAAGACTAGTTTCATTGGCTTTCACATAACCAATGCCACAGTTCCTAATATGGAGTCAATCAAAATTCACACAAAGGGATGCCCCGTTATCTCCTTTCCTCTTCTGCGAAATTGTCCATGTCAAAACATTAAGAGAGTGTCATCAATAAAATACCTAGGTGTTGAAATAGATGAAAAACTCACATTCCAATCCCACATTGCAAGTCTAGTCAAGAAAGTCCGGAAACAGATATACCTGATGAAGACGCTTAGACCCGTAATGAACATAGCAGTTAAAAGACTAGTATATACGGCACTGTGTCAGTCCTTACTTCAATACTGCATAAATGCCTGGGGGGGTGCAGCAAAATCATTCATGATTTCCTTAGAACGAGCTCAAAGAGCTGTCATAAAAGTTCTACTAGGAAAACCGCGCCGTTATCCAACCTCACAACTTTATCTTGATGCCAAAGCTTTGACAGTGCGACAATTGTTTGTAATGAAGGCGGTGAGCCAAACTCAACATAAAGGCCAAAATGAAAACACAGATAAGACCTCTGCACAGGTCCAATTATCTGAAATCCGAACAGTTTTCGCCTCACGCCTGCCGCCATATATTCATCTTTTTGTGCTAAAAGCTGTGCTAAATAGCTGTGATGTAAGACAGATTACACACAGGAAAGCGCGTGGTAAAATAAAACACTGGCTACAAACAAAGTCATATCAGGAAATTGAAGAATTAGTCAAAGTATACAACCAAGCAGGCAGAGAGAACATACAGGTGGAAGATCTCTTTTGATTGCCTGAAGCCTTAAGCGATACCATTATATCACAACCATTACTTACTTCTCACTGCACACTTAGAAGGTGATGGGATGACACCACAGCTTCATTGTCTGACGGCAGAAGCCCATCAATATAAAATACACACACTCACACACACACACACACACGGATACACACATATACACACTCACACACACAAACACACAATCTTACCCGGCCAAAGTGCTTAACATACCTATAGTACCTAATAATAAATCTACCTAAGCTTAAGCAGCATCTTCATCCGGTAAACATCAATCAACTGATTTCAATTTTCAATTTTCAAAATGTAATTTTTGTGATCATAAATATTGTATTAAACTTTTTGACAAGGTTTTACTACAGATATCTTATTTAAAAAGATTTTTTATAAACTATGGATGAACATTTCTGTAACTAAACTATGTACATGGCCGTGATTACTATTGTTTTATACATCTCTAGATAGTATTGAAATTATTCTTTTACTAGCGTCAACTTCTTTCTGGAAAACAGGATCTTTTATAATTGGACCACCAAGATACAGGCTAACGCCTAGTTTGGGGTGTACAGTTAACACTATTATTGTATTGTAAGTTAAACAAAATATAAATATTGTAATATGTCGGTTAAGTTTTCAAATGGCAAATAAACATATTTTTACTTTACTTTTACTTTACCATCTTATAAGGCCTTCCCCACGGGTCGCGGTTCAGGTCTCTGAGCATCTTCATCCGAGACGCTTCCCTCGCGGCCAGAATCGCCTCCTTAAAGGTAGCCTGCGCTGCCTTGAAAGCGGCGTATATCTCCGCCTCCTCCGTCTCCACCCGCCGCCGCCGTCTGCGATAGCGAGTGTAGTGGCGCCTTGCCCTCATACATTCTTTCTCCACGCACCCGCACTCGTGAGTACCCCCCGCACCGCACCGCACCACCCCGCTTCCGCCCAGCCGGCATCCCACCAGTACACACTCTTACGGGGCGGCCGGGCGGCGACGCGGGGCATCGATGCATCGCACACTTCAGTAAGCACTACGCAGAACCACTCCGCTTCGTTGTCTACGTCCAAGTGCCCTTCGGGCGGCCGAGGCCAAGCTTGGACAAGTGCTGCGACGGCAGCCATCTCACGGTCGAGCCGCTTGAGGGCCCATCGCGGAGAGTTGTCCCTCACAGGGATCATCGCCGACGCTAGGAGGGCCAGGTCATATCGGATATACCTGTGGTCGGACAGGTTCTCCTCATCCGCCAGCACCTCCCAGCCACTGATGCGGCGCGCGAGCGTTGGGCTGGCCAACGTCAGTCTTACCAGAATATAGCTTGGGCGTTACGAGGCTAAAGTTGTTCTCTGTATTCTGTGCCTATATTATGTATAGATATAGCAGAGCAGAGTTCACACGCAGCCAGTAACGCTGGCGCCAGTTTATTTTGAGATAAAAAGTAGCCTGTGATACTTCTAAGACCTCATAATATTACCTACATACCAAAAATCATGATGATCCCTTCATGTTTTTTGCGTTATGGGCGTTTAAATAAGACAATAATTCTAAACACTGCTGAAATTTGTTCTGTTATGGAGTTTTCTAATATCTTCAATGTTCAGATTTTCTACCCTTGTCAGCTTTATTATATGTATAGATGAAGCCAGTTTTGTCTTCATGTAACCAGATACACTAGCTTGCTGGCACTGGCTTGCTTTCCTGGCTTGAAACACTAATCTATTGCATTCCGCGCATATTGTCGCCAAAAATATGACATAAAATGATTATGGACTATCCACCATATTAACTAAGAAATAAAGTTTATGTAATTGTGACCTCTCCTGCTCACGCCCGCTTGCCATTTCCTCTCTAGAACATCTGTCTCTTTTTCCCATGGTTCACCCGATACTGGTGGAACAATTTCTGCTAAATAATAGAATATTGTTCTGATAATAATGCGTAGTACCTACAAGTGTTTGGTACCGTATAGGACGTAGGTACATGCTTAATCATATAACATTAAAATATTAACTATGTAGGTAGGTACATTGTCACAAACATACGGATCGAAATAATTCCTTCCTTTTAGAAGTCGGTGAATAACAGCTCCATATTTGGTCGCCACAGCGCGGTGTTTTCCTCATGCGGTGCTATCAAAACATACTTAGCAAGTTACGTTTCATCTACTTATACGAAAATGAGTTTGTTGGTTTGTTGATGACCAAAATCCCTTCTATATAGAGCAACGGATCACCGTGAATTTTGCTATTGGGCTAATATAGGGTTCCACAAGTGACATAGTCTCATTTGTATACCGCGAGACCAAAACCGCTGGCGTCGACTAGTGAATATATTAATAGGTATTCCAGAGTAACATGTACATTTTCCTGTTGGTCTCTAAGAGGCGATGTAGTCACTACTAGTAGTGATTCATTAAATAATCCAGAGCAGTGGACTGTCCCGCGGCAGTAGTACGCAGGGACTACTAGCTGGCTAGCAGGCGACATGCTGGCGACGGTGTGGTTGCTGTGGTGTGTGGTGTGTGCGAGCTGCGAGCCAAGGTCTTGGGACCCGCCTCGGGAAGACAAATGTAAGCATGGTCACTTGTCTTAACTCCTCCGCTGGCTATTACTACTACTTAAGTCAAAAGTCAAAGCATTTATTGCATGATTGTATTATACATATAGATAGGTACATTTATGGTGAGCAGATCTTATGCTAAGGTACACAATATATATTCTAATTGGGTGTTTGCAATGTATTTAGGTTTGGTGCGGGCCGGTCTATTTGTTTATTTATTATGTTGTATTTGAAGTCGGCATTTAAGTTTTCATCTTTTATAAATCCATCAACAGAGTAATGTAACATTTATGTATTAATAAATTTTTAAGTGTTTTCTCAAAGTACTTCACAATTGGCAACTTGGCCAAAGTGGCTGAATTTTCTGTGGTCGTGTTTATAGTCAGTGCCTTTTGAGAATGGTCAACTCTAGTCTATGATGTGGCTGAGCGACTGTCCTAACAAGAGTGTTTTCTGTTCTAGATACAAGGAAAAATGTTGGAGGGTATTCAAAATTAATAACAGAACACATTTCAACAGTTTTAAGAATTTTGTATGATTGTCTGTTTACATATTTCTGTGCGCTTCACGCAATAACGGTTCATCACGGTTTTGTATGTAGACTATACATATAATGAGGTCCTCTGAGCGTCACTTTTTGGCCCGAAACAATGCGAGCGAAACCGGAAACCACTAGTTGTTAAAGAATTTGGCCAGTTCATACTAATATTAATTGTGCTTTATTCATGGAAGATGCAAGGTCTTTGATTTTATTAGATCGCTCCCTACTCCCTATGCTTTGTCGATATACCTCGCAACATAGGCCCCTGTATGGAACTTAGCGCGGAACAATGGTGTCTTTGAGTCGATGCAAGCTTTAAACTCCTGTACAATAATTGTATAAATCGAAGAACCAACTGTATTTGTTCTTGCATATGAACAATTTGTATGTGATTGCTTGATCCTTGGCTCCTTTGGAGTGTGTCAAAGGGAGTGTGTAGGACCTTGTGTATCGATGATGGTTGCGCCCGAGTGCTGGACGTGCGGCTGCAGACATGCTGCACCGCCCGGACACGCGCGTCGCCCTGCTCTCACTAGCTGGATGTTGTGATCTGATCTGAACCTAGTTGTAATAAATTTAGTTTGATTTGTGTATTTAAAATAAATAAGGTTATTTTTGTATTAATATGTACCTTGTATGTGCATGTATGTATTTTATTTCTTTAGTTAATAAAAACATTTGATTTGATTTGAAGTAAAGTTGGATAAGTAATTTTTATTTGAATGTTTCGTTTCGTTTGTCAGCTCAGTTCAGCACTAGGAGGCGGTATGTTGGCGACGCGCACCATTGTTTTGATTACTACTAGCGCCATCTACTGCCACTGAACAATAGTGTAGCGTGTTAGTAGGTAGATTAGTATATTATATATATGAATTGTGGATTCGACTTGCTGTTCGACCGCACCGATGGCCGGTTGTGTGATGGATATAATTTCTAATTTCTCAAACAAATGGACTCTGTAGTGTTGTGCGCGACAAATGTTTGACCCGCGCCCGTATTCCGCAAGTTATAAACCATACAATCGGTGTTTTCGTTCTTATCATCTACAATGTTGGTACCAAGGATGTTCATCCCTCTCTCCTCCATACATATTCTGCTAATGTGTCGTAAAATGTGCGGGGAAGCTGTCAAACTCGATAATCAAGTGACGTTATTGTTGTGTAGACGCGAGATGCGGCAGCAGCAGCATGGAGACGAGCATGTGTCTGCGGATAAGAGGACGCCAAGTTAGAGGTGAGTGTGTTCTCTTTCACAACGTACTCCGAAGGAATTGAAACCTTCTGAATGTTTATTTTTCTTTTTTGTTTAAGAAGGGGAGACTCATTAGTTCCCAGATCTGTAAATCTATTAAAACAATAACACAACAAACTCTACACAATTAAGTAGGTATAAAAAGAGGAAAAGATTATTTTCGTGGAATCTAAGTTAAAGGAAACGTGTTGCAGGTTTATTATGGTTTTGTTTGCTAGAGATAAACTCGAGAACCACGGTATCAGTTACAAAAAATGATTCACTTATAGCACAGAATATTATAAGTTCAACTTATACATGTTACCTACTTATTTCTCATAACATATAATATAGTCCATAATTTTTTTTCGTAAAATTTTTCGTTCACTTAATTATACCACACCTTTTAGTACCTTCATTCCTATATACAAATACGTGCATGCGTGTGTTCCAGAGTATGAGATCAGCAGTGAGTACTGTGAGTATGAGTTCGAGGAGGGCGAGCACATCTCGCTGCGCTGCTCGGCCGCCGCCCCCAGCCACGACTGGATGCTGCTCTGGACAGGTGACTACCGTACTATGCTATACACTAATCTAATACTAACAGAGTTAAAGACCAAAGTTAAAGATTAGGTATATCGGCCATCCTGTCGCCCCAGTATATGTAATATTATCAATCAAGTTCGTTTATCCATTGCATGAATTGTAGTGTCTGTATAAAGCTCCTGACATTAGGGTATAGAACCGGGATATCCCGGTACCGAAAATCCCGGGAATTCCAGTGCTGGCCTAGAACCGGGAAATGCAAAATCATTATTATATATTTATCACATATTTTTTTTATTTTTTTATTTTTTTTTATTTCCCGGTACTTTCCGGAATTACGGTACGACTTTTTTAAAAAAAAACTAAACTTTATTTTGAGTAAGTATGCTCCTTTTATAAGCACAATGTAAAGTTTTTTTTTTTTTTTTAACTTGAACGGGTTTTCACTTGACCATAGTTTACCTGATAGCAAGTATTTCATTCACTCTCGCTTTGAAGTTATTATAACTTTGGATTATTAAATGAAAGAACCATATTTACGTATTGTAAGTAGTTTTAATGATGCGTTTTCAAGACATAGAGTAATCGAAGCTATGAGCATAGATAAATAATCAGAGTAGTTCACAAAAGTGACACTAGATGTCACTTTACATCTCCCTTTCTTTGTAGAGCGATAACAATAGTTTACATAGTGAAAACTTAACTAGATATTATGTACTATAATTATCATGTAGTATTTATAGAGGTACATAACAAAAAATCAACATGCTAAACATTTAGTTATAAGTATTTAAATATCTAAATAAGTATGAGTTACAGTAGGTACATTCAATGCAGCGAATTAAGTTTAAGTCTAGTTAGTTTTAATTAATAAACTGTAGCTCAAAGTAATTAATATTATGAGTTTAAGTGTATGTATTAAAGATTAAGTCTTTTAACTGGTTTAATTATTCTTCCAGATCTTGTTGAACGTAGTTCCACTGGTGCTGCTGTCATCGTTTGAATCAAGTTTGTTTGATTGGATATGCCTGGTGATGGATGTGTCGTTTCTGGAAGTGCCTTAGGTGTAGCTGTATCTGACTGAGCAGATTTTGGAGTCTGTGGTGCAGCTGTTTCATCTATATATTTGGTTTCAGGTACAGCTGATGTACTGCTTCTTATATCTGCTTCTGTCTTGTGCAGGTGACTGAAGTTTCTTTTTAAAATTCTTCCTTGATCTGTTTGGATTACCACGGACCTAGGCAGTCCTTTTGGCTTTTTTATTACTCTTGCCCCTTCCCATTGTCGATGAGCAACTTTATGTCTAACTTTGTCGTTGATTTCTAGATTAGTTGATTTGGTAATGTGTCTGTTGCTGTAATTAGTATGTTTCTCTCTAAGCCTTCTGAGTTCAGGCTCGACTCCTTTTATAAGGCTTCAAATATTTTTCACTTATAGGCAGTGGAGTTCTTGTAATTCTGCTGAAAAGACGCTGGTTAGGTGATCCTAATTGATCATTTCTTGGTGTGTTTCTCCAGTTTAGTAAAGCAAGTTGTACATCCGTCTTATCTGTGCTGCACTTTCTCAGGATATTCTTTGCTGTTTGAACTGCTCTTTCAGCAAGTCCATTTCCTTGATGATGATGTAGGCTGGAAGTGACATGATTGAAACTCCATTCTTTCTGGAATATTTTGAATTCTCTGGACATGTACTGTATTCCATTGTCGGTTTGTAACTCTTCTGGTGTCCCATGTACAGCAAACCATTTCTTTAGCTGTTCAATCACTTCGTTAGATGTTTGGCTTTTAAGCTGTTGAAAATCTAAATATCCCGAGTAGCTGTCACAGATAACAAGACAAGTCTTTCCATTCAACTCAAATAGATCAGATGCAACTGTTTGCCATGGTAGTGTAGGTATCTTTTTAACTAGTACTATGTCTTTAATGTTGTCTCTTTGTGTTTGTTCACAGACTGAGCAGCTTCTTACAAGTTTAAGGATGTCATTATATTGTCCTTTCCAATAAAAGAATTGTCTGGCTCTTCTAAAACAACTTTGTACACCTAGGTGTCCTTGGTGAATATGTTTTAATATTTTAGGTAGGTATTTGTGACTTGGGAATAATGTTTTTGTCACCTTTAAATATCATACCTTTAAATACTTAATACTTACTTACTTACTAAACTAATGTTTAGCATGTTGATTTTTTGTTATGTACCTCTATAAATACTACATGATAATTATAGTACATATCTAGTTAAGTTTTCAAATTCACACTTACTTGCTTGAGTTTTAATGCGTGTGAGGAACTCGTTGAATAATTCGTCTTCGTTTTGTTCGATCTTAAAAAATATGTATCTTTCGAAAGTTTTTTTTGTTCTTGGAGCGAAATATCCTCTGAAGTTTTCTTTAATAATTTCGAGGTTATTTTTTTCTGTGTCGCTAAGATTTAAGCTGTTGAAGATATCTATCACAGCCATAAATGTTGCTGCTTGGACTTCTGCTGGCTTTTTGTCTAGCTGGATAGCGGTGGCATACCACTCGAATTGTTGTAGCCATTTTTTCCAACTCGTGGATTTGTCGGCGTCAATATGGAGATATGCTGGCGGCTTTATACCAGACACGGCATCGTTTTGGTCCCGATTTGATGTCATCACGCACTCTTTATACGTCTATAAATGTTTTCAATCCCACTTCTGACACCATGTAAAGTTATTATAACTTTGGATTATTAAATGAAATAATCATATTTACGTATGTATTGTAGTTTAAATTATGCATTTTCAAGACATAGAGTAATCGAAGCTATGAGCATAGATAAATAATCAGAGTAGTTCACAAAAGTGACACTAGATGTCACTTTACACACAATACCTATATAATGCAATACAAGTACCTATTCTGAGCTATTTATTGACAAGATTACAGTATTTCCAGCAATAAAGTTGCCTGTTCAGAGAGTATTTTGTTAACTTTTACCGTAAGCTAAGCCAATCGACTTATAAAAGCTAAAGGATAACCAAAAAAGTGCGCGAGAACAGGGTCCTTCAATGAAACAACATTTACCATTCTTTTTAAAGCACCAGTCGCTTTCCAACTTTGGATGTAATGAAACTGGTATAGTGCTGACTGCTGAGTTCTTCGTCCAAGCAGTCCGTGTT
This sequence comes from Macaria notata, assembly GCA_927399415.1. Lineage (NCBI taxonomy): Eukaryota > Metazoa > Arthropoda > Insecta > Lepidoptera > Geometridae > Macaria > Macaria notata. The sequence goes on along the minus strand of OV656725.1, from coordinate 6,043,951 downwards.
AAAAGAGGTAGTCGTGTTGACGCTGCTAAAGTTCAAGTCCATTTCAGTACGTACGTGTTTGAGATATGCAAGAGCAAGGGCTCCTCGCGTACTTAGAATCAAATAACATTCTGAGTGATGGATAATATGGCTTTTGCCATAACCGTTCAACTGGCGATCTTCTAGCTTACACCATACACATGTGGAGCGATTCCATAGAGATATTAGTAATTTTTGACATTTCTTTCGTCATCTACAAGATGACATGATATCGGTATAGATGTCGCAAAAGGACACTGAAGAGTTGTAGGTAAATCTTACCGCTCACTTGATCCCCAGGAGGTGGACAGACGGACATGTTGAGCTGCTCAGGCTCGGAATCCGTCTCCACTGGAATGCCCTGGAGTGTGGTATGTGGGGCATACCACACCCTTCAGCAGGGATAAAAGTTTCCTGAGAAGTCAATGCCCTGATGTCTCTGGGCATCGCTCACACCGCAAGAGGGTTTAACCAATCCCTCTTAAGGTGGGTCGATTCAAACTGTGGACTGCGGTTTGGACGGAAATTGCGGAGAAGTATTCTTTATTGCTTGCCCACGAAACCCGTTCTTGCCGAGACAGCTAAACCAATCTGGTTTGATCCACGTTTATTTCAGCTAAGACCTAGGAGCGTCTATTTGAGCCTAAAACAAGCCCTCTCAGCTGGCCTCCTACCTTCTGAAATGTAAACCTATCGACAGCTGACCGTCTAGATCTTCTCAGAGTAATTCTGACTTCTTTCCATTGTTTTTGCTCTTATATTGAATTCAAGGCTCAATTGGCTACCTAATATCTCGGAATCATCTAGATCAGTACTTCCAGCTATTATAATAGAGTATTCTCCATAGTTAACAAATAAATAAGTTTTCTACTGAATATTATAGATTTAAAGGTCCTAATTAAGAATATTTGACTTAAATTACGAATAAAAATTATTAAATATTTTATTTTCCTAAATAAAAAATAAATTATAGTATAGAGGCATTTGAAATGTGGACGTATCGACGTATGATGGCTATATCTTGGACTCAGAAAGTCACGAATGAGGAAGTTTTGCGTCGAGTTGGTCAAAAACGCAAACTTTTGCAGACCGTCAAACAACGCAAAGTTGCGTACTTGGGTCATGTGCTTAAGCTTTGGTTTCCTAGGAAAGCGGTGCCATTATATAGCGGCCGTAATACAGCTTTGAATGACGTCGCTGGAACGTTGTCTATGTAAACAAAATCGCGCGGTTTCCTAGAGAGCGGTAACTGACACCGTAAAATCAAAAAGCGGTGCTGCCATTTGCATGACGGCCGTGTTGTCGGTGTCAGATAGTTTGGTGAACGTTTTATTGATAGCGGTGAAGCTATTGATACTTTTTGTTTGACGTTTATTTAAAAACTAACTGTGCCTGCGATTTCGTCCGCGTGGAATAGTTATTTTGGGTAACCTTTTTAGCTTTATAAATTATATCTGTTACCAACGACTTGAACCGTTTTTGCAGTGCACGCAACGGAATCCTTCAAAGATGAATAATTTTCTCCGTTTTTTCCACATTTTCCATTGTTTCTTCGCTCCTATTCATTGCAGCGTGATGTTATATAGCCTAAAACCTTTCTCAATAAATGGTCTATTCAACTAACACAAAAAGATTTTATATATATAGAGATAATTCGCACCAGTAGTTCCTGAGATTAGCGCGTTCAAAAAAACAAACAAACTCTTCAGCTTTATAATATTAGTATAGATAATGTCTGACGGTGTGTTAAAACGGCCGTGGAACTTTCCACATGTCATCACCGTAAAGACGGCCATCTTTTTGTGTCCGTAGTATTACGGCCGCTATACGATGGCACCGCTTTCCTAGGAAACCAAAGCTTAAGGCACGATAGATACGAACTTTTGCAACTTATAATGATGGAAAAAATTGCGGGGAGAAGACGAGTCGGTCGCAGAGAGAAGTCCTGGTTGCGGAACATTCGAGAATGGCCCGGGATCAGAAGTGCCGCAGAATTGTTTCGCTTGGCAATGAACAAAATAAAGTATACAGAGCTGACTGCCAGCCTTCACTAGTTGGAGAGGCACCATAAGAAGAAGAAGAAGAAATAAAAATAAGATTTTTTTAATCTGTACATCTTTGAAACGAAACGTCTCAGCGACCAATCAGAGCCTGTGACACACAGACAATAGGAAAAGAATGGACATGAAATACCTACGAAAAAAACGTGCATACCTAACGTGAGCCTGGCACAAAGATGGCGGCTTGCCGTAGGGATGCGCGCATTATAATATCGATAGTTGAATTGCACGGTGTTTGCAGAATTGAAAATTGTCGAAAATGAGTTTCGGTTACATTTCTTCAGTTTTATTTACGTGGAAATGCGACCTATAAAAACGCACACGCTCAGTGACATTTTATTTATGGCAGGGCACGTGGATACTGTACTGATGCCACTGCAATTTAATGAACATCCTCTTTATTCTGTACTTGTACATGTTCATAATAAAACGAATTTTACTATGGTATGTTTATCCCATTAATTACTCCCAGTTTCCACCGCTGCGATCACGAATAAAAACTGCAGCCTTGTGATAGCCGTGTACCTATATCTTACCTGTGGGCGTAGTATGCGACCGAAATTGGAATTAAGATTGAGTTTCGTGCGGACTGCCACTTACTGCGGCTCGTGCCGGGGCATATGTATAGGAGCCTTGAGTATCACTATTACTGATCAGCATACCACGCCTTCAATACCAACACGGTCTTTAAGTAATTAGTTACCAAAGAAAAGAATAAATAAATAGGTACTTACTAAATACCGATTTTTTTCTCGTTTTGCAGAGTATACTTAATTTTATTAATTACTTAATACTTTATTTATACAACTTGGCACGATCATTCATAATAAAACGAAAATTACCATTTCACACAGGTTTATTAAAAACTATAATAGTTGTAAAACTGTAAAATTTGTATTTTTTAAATACAAAGGATATGTTTCAAATCGTGTTTCAAATAAGACCATGTTGAGCCCTCAATGACAGTCATTTTCAAGTTGTAAATAAAAATACAAATATACACATTAATCAACTATGAGCATGTTGAACCCTCAATCACAGTCATTTTCAAGTTCTAAAAATACAAACTATATACAAATATAGGTACACAATAATCAAATAAGAGCATATCGGACCCTAATAAAATTGCCAGTAATTTACTCATTACGGAATAATATGATTTTGTTAAAGTAATTGCGAAACGAAATCTTTTCTGTGGTTTTCTTACCATAGTATTTAAACCTCAGATCCATGTAAGTTTGGACTATAGATTTAATAAGTAAAAGTCTGTGGGTCGTGTCATGTTCGGAATTCGATTTCAACAAATTGGATTCATCAAAATGTTCCATGAAAAATCGAAATGCATGCAGATAATACTGTTCAGACCGAAGCTGCTTTTGAAAAATACCTTTAAGGATTTTTTCAATTTTAATCAGAATATTCGTCACGTCTTTTGACGGGTAAACCAATCCACCCCTATTTTTCAGAGTTATTAAGCTTTTTTGTGCATCTCCAAATAACAAATTTGCGCAAATATCACATTTTACAGAGCGAGCCAACTTTCTAGATATGAAACCGGCAATATAAGTAACTACGCTTTCGGAGTAGTTGGGTAAGTTATTGTACATGCAGTGTATAAATTCTTCGAACAACTCACTATCATCCTCTGGCAATTCAACAAACGAATTCCTTTCTGTTAGTTCGTTTATGGCCGTGACTGGGTTTGTCTTACTAGAGCAGGTTAATATGTTAATTTGCTCTAGAGGAACGCAGTTGCCAATGCCCGCATCCCTAATTTCAGCTCTTATTAACAATCTTTTAAAAGCGGCCCTAAATTGAACCGCATTAGGGTTATTATTAAAGCCACCTCGAGCTCGGATGGCAGAAAAAAACAACTCGAGGTGGTCCTGGCTGACCTTGTACAGTGGCAGGTACTGTAAAAGTTTGGTACCGGCAATCAAATATTTATACAGTTGAATTGCACTGATCATGTCCACAATAAGTCCTACAAAGCCTGTTCTTCTTCTGGAATCGACGAGTTTCTGCCCAGATGGCAGTATCAGATTCTGAAGGTAGGTTGTGGCACCTTCGAATAAAGCTTCTACCAGACCAACATTTCCCGAAAATATAGCCTTTTTCCACCCCGGTGGTCTAATTGATCGGCTGTTTAAGACATCAAAAACGCTGTTTATTAACCTAATGAAGTTAATTGTGCCTTCACCTCCTTGGAATTCCGGGATTTTTAAATCAGCACAATGCTCCAAGGCATCTGCCACCGAGTCGCTAAGAAGCTGCGTGGCAAGTCGTACCTTCATTTTTTGTTTTTGATATTGTATGTGGGCCTTTGTTAATTTTGTGGCCATGTGCAGTCCTGCGGCTTCCTGCAAATTTAGTAGATGTTCCAGGTAGATGTAATCTATTTTCCTGCCATGCATATCGTAAAACACCCTCAATTCACCGAAAGCATTTCGGACTAGTTTGATAGCATGACAGGGATCAATAAAAGCGTGTATGATGCTGTTACTGTAAGTAAATGTTACCTGGCCTGAATTGAAATCACAGCCTAATGCTGAAAACATGCTTAAATTTGCAGCTGGACCATCGCAGGTCAAGCTCACAACTTTGACGCCGACTTCTTCACATTTATGGATGCATGTTTTAACTAGTACTGCTTTTTGTTCCCCAGACAAAGCCGTTATGAAAAAGTATCCCACAGGTAACTTCCAACTACCGTTTATACAGGTCAGCAGTAACACAAGACACTCATTGGCTACTTCTAATGAGTCCATATCGCAATCAATCCCAACGTTAACTCGTCCATAATAGGTTTTAGTTTGAGGATCCCAGCAAAGAGACTTTCTAATAGCCATTTCATCCAAAACCATAGCACATATCACTGGCATTTCACTTGTTTGAACTTTGTGTTTCAAAGCATTAAAAGCCTCTGTACAAAACCCAGGTTCAGCGTTTACATTCTGATACCACCTACTTAAAGTTCTTGGATGTGGCAAACAGGAACTGTACGTACGACGAACAAAGTTATAGGCCTTTGGAGATAAAAAGTGGAGTGTCAGTGCAAATTTTCGAATTTCTTCGCTGTATTGTCTTTCCAAAGGCATTCCTACCGATTTCGCAATTTGCCTTTTTAGAAAATCTTTGGGGCCTGCGCACTGCTCCAACACAGCCGCATGATCATCATTCACATAATTATTGTCTTTTAAATCTTTCATTACAGTTTTAAAATCTGCTATTTTCTTACTCTGTCTTCTCACTTTTTCATTTAATCTTTTTATTTTTTTTTTCTGATTTTCACATTTTAATTTTAATTTTTGAATAATTTCAAGCGCTTTTTCCTGAAACAAAAAAAAAAACACATTGACTTCTAGTTTTTTGCAACTTCGTACAAGTTTTTTGGCCTAAATTATTTTAAATTACCAGTTATGCTGCCCGCAGTACCTATAGTAACATAAAATAGAAGACTTACATCTGAATAGCTAGAAGTGCTGCAGATAGGCTCCTCTTCCAGTGCTTTGTGAGAAACAAACTGATGTTCCTGGCATTTATTCAATTGCGCTGGTAACTGTAAAGCAATATAACAATAATTTTTAATATTGAGTGTGTTTGTTTTCAAAAATCAAGATTGTATAATATGAAGTACGATACTTAACATTGTAAAAAGGATACTTACATCTGAATAGCTAGAAGTGCTGCAGATAGGCTCCCCTTCCAGTGCTTTGTGAGAAACAAATTGATGTTCCTGGCATTCATTAAATTGGGCTGGTAACTGTAAAGCAAAATAACAATAATTTTTAATATTGAGTGTGTTTGTTATTATTTGCGCTGGTATCTACACAAAAAAAACCTTATATGTTTAATAATATTTACATTGCCAATTTAATCACTAACTATACACACTAACACATGCACACATTTGTATAACTTGCATTTTAACACAGGTACATTTATCTATACATTTAAATCTGAAACTTTTTATCAGTATTTCAACAATATAGAATTACTGCTGCTGACATGATTCTCGTCCCTTGTCATCAACTGGTTTAGTTCGATTACTTTGTCAGTAAGTAGGTAAACACTATAAACTTATCTGGTCTATTTTCAAAACTTACCAACAACTCACTTGAAGGTAAAGCATCATCGCGCAGTCTTGTTACATTTAAAGTTCGGTTCAAACATTTGTCTTCAAAATGCAGGGAACAAATAAAAATATGTTTGGTTGTAGTATTCAAATTTTCAATGTGTGTGATTTTGCCGCCATAAAAATCTAACCAACGAGAGTGCAGCGCGACCAACCTGATTGGCCCTGCAATCAGGTTGGTCACGCTTTTCCGATGTCATAATGAGCTATTACGATATCGATGTGGATATTATAACATCATGTGAAATTGCTTAAATTGAGTGTTTTGTTGTCTGTGCTATAACAGTAGTAATTATAAGTCAAGTATTGGAAACATAAGTAGAATGTTACAACATTAGTGTAGATAAACAAACTTTTAATAAAATGTTTGCTCTCGGTTCACAAAAAGTGGTGGATTCTTTAAGCTTGTACTGAATATTAATATATATTATGATACGAGTGTGCAAGAACAACATTATGGATATTGTGACGTAGAACCTCTTTGAATGTAAGTGTAAGAACTATTTTGTTTAATGTAGGTATAAGAACTCTTTTGTTAAATGTAGATATAGGAACTCATTTGTTTTTGTAAATAGGTTAGTAGTTTATTTTGACATATGAATTGTGGCGGGAATGGAGTGATGAAAAATAAAGATTGAGTGACGTTGTGCAAAATGAAAACGGTGTTTCTTTCCTATCCCTGAACCCGCTTCCGTAACAATATTACATTAAAAAAGTAAGAAAATATTATAGATTTAATAAATAATAATCTAAATGTGCTAAAATCTAAATGTATGTGTGTGTGTAAAAGTTTCTATAAAATTAAATAACAAAAAGGAACTTTTTATAAAATGTATTACCATTACAGTATTTTGATAGTGTGTTGCAAATGAACGCATTCATTCTCCTTGTCTTATTTTACGTTCATTCTTTTAATACCATTCCCATCACTAAAATGAGGTTTGTTTGAGTGACGTTAAAGTCTATCAAAGAGTATTTGTCAAAAGATTTTTGTTGTTTTTTTGATAACGTCTTCGTATTTTAGTGAAATACAGCGTAATTATGTTGAATCAAAGTGTTATACGTGTGTAAATAGTAGCATACATGTACCGTTTGTGTACAAGAACTATTAAAAATACCAAAGTGGAGTGATTTCATTGAAAATTTTGTGATTTTGTTAGAGCCGGCGGTTTGTTTACTATTTTTGCATGTATAGATGAATAGACTATGCTTTGCTATAACTTACATATTCTATAAGATTTGAATCCATTTTTACATAAATCTTGAACAAAGAACGTAACGAATTAACCAATACCTATCTACGCGTAGCCCTAACGTATAGTTTTGTTTGTTTGCTTTTTACGTTGTGACGTCACGCCTCTGAAATATCACGTGACCTAGCGTTTTAGCGGGAAATACGAGATGTATTTGTTAAAACTGCCTTTTGGTTATTAAAATGGCTCAACATTTAAGAAAAACAGTCCTAAGGCGTTTCTTTTAGTGACTAATAACATTTTGGTGTAGTTTACGAAAATTAGTCAATAATCGTATTGCTCAGAGCACATTATATAAAGCACAAATAGTTTGGTCATATGTAACGTAACGTTGTCTACACATCGCGACCCGCCGGCCTTGCCCGGCAGGTTGGTAGTGGCGTGCACACACAGTCAGTGTAAGAGTTGAGAGGTTGAGAAGTTAAGAGGCAAGCTAAAAAAATGTAGGAGCACTGTGTCCAAAGCAAACCCCTAGGGCTTGGTTGGATCGTCGCCGCAATGTGGCCAGTCTATCGGTCTTATATCGATTACATTCCGGGGAGAATGCCACGGAGCTTCATAATCCATCCATTTCCATTTCCACATAATAAAACAATTTATAAGGCTATATTTAAAAAAAATGTCAGTACCGAAAATCCCGGTGCCGTTTTGCGAAATCCCGAAAATCCCGGAATCGGTCAATCCCTTTAAATCGGTACCGGTTCTCGATTCCCTACCAGACATATTGTTCGTACGTGGCTGTACAATAAGTCGCGGCATAAAGCTATTGAGCATGAATGTCCACCGAGTCGTGCAAACTGTCGCAGACGCGTCCGGAGAGTCTTCGCACGTCCGCGGACGTCCGACGCTGATCAAGCGCGTTGGATGTTTTGGGACTGTGCTTACCTTTGTGTCGCGACTATCAAATAGCGTCCTAACTTTGTTTGTTTGCTTATAATTTTGACATAATCTTTATTGCATTGTATTTCATAATTAATTTTTCTTTATATACAATACTTTTAAATTTGTATTAAGTTTACTATTGTAAACAATACATGTACATGTATTCTGACTTGTAACTATGGAGTTATAAATAAATAATTTGTATTTGTAACAATATGATTAGAGTTAAATCCGTGAATCACTTATTTAATAACTCATTTTGGTTACTCTCAGTTTCGAACCACCGAGATACAGGCCCAGGCCTAGTTCGGGGTTCACAACAAACACAGATTAACATAAAAGTAACTAGGTACCTATATAATTATATTTTTCTAAATTAATTAAACACTAGGCAACTTCTCTACACTAAATAATCTATTGTATTGCTTATATCTAGTAATAAGTTATTGTTAGTGTGCTTAGATGCCATGTACCAGTGTTTATGTCAAAAAAAATATCTTTATACCATCTTTATATACTGTAATTTTTCCGCTCTCTTGACACGGACTTTACTCGTTACTGAGGGCGCCGTGGAGTTAGTAAAAGACCCGTGTTGAGTAGTGGAGTGTGTGTGTGTGTACGTTGCAGACGAGCCAGGCGGGCTCGGGTACTCGGAGGCGCCGAGCAGCACGGAGCTGCGCTTGAAGCTGACGGCCAGCGCGGGCGACGACGGGGCGCTGCTGCGGTGCAGCGCCGCGCCGAGCGGGGGGTACAACCTGCGACACAACCACCACATCGAACTCAAGCTGACGGCAAAAAGTACAGGTTGGCCAATTTCTAAATTTCTTTAAAAATATCTGTACCTACCATATTATGCGTGTTGTTACAATATATTGTACATTTGTCCTCGTAAATTATGCAAACTATCAAGTAGGATTCTCTTCTCTTTGAGTCGTATTTCCTCATGACTGAGGGTCGTGACTCCCCCGCAGAATTAATTCGTTAGGGGAGTTCTTTTGGGCAGATACATCGTGGTGGGCGCCCAGGTCCTTCCACGGAAGACACATGTCCTCGGATATTGTGGTCCTCAAACATGTCGGTTTCCTCACGATGTTTTCCTTCACCGTTAAGCGAGTGCAAATCCACACATAACTTGAAAATACAAGTCATTGGTGTAGGGCGGATTCGAACCAGGGTGCGTCTGGATGAAAAGCAGACACTGGAACCGCTGAGCCACACTCGCTTTTTTTTAGTAGGATTAATAATAGTAAATTGTATACGAGAATGATCGGTGTGAATTTGGCAGCCAAACTTGCCTGCGTACCTACATATATACAAAGATGGTAATTTAGCTAAAGGTTTATTATTATAGATCCATTTGGTATATTTCAGGTAGTGCTCAGAGAAGCTCTCGAACTATCTTCTTGCGGCAAGGGGAGCCGTGGGAGATGGATTGCGACAGCGGTATGAGATGTTATGCTAGATTTGTCTTTTCTCTTGTCGGTCGAGAGTGCTCGTGGTTAACATGTAGTAACAGTGTCCTAGGTAGCAGATGTAGCCTCACGATTTCCCGCCATCTCTCCCTGTTGCTGGCAGTCTGGTGCATTCACGCACAACTTGATCATGCCGTCCACCATTGCCGTGACTAGATCATCAATTTGTCTTTAATTACAATTACAACATTCTTATGATTTTTTAATTTCACCGTTATGATGGTTGGCCACCTTATACGACATGACGAATTTATAAGAAACATCATGGAAGGAAAATTGGAAGCCCGAAGAGGAAGAGGAAGGCCGAGAAGATCATACATGGAGCAAATAAAAGAAAAGGCGGGTGTCATATCGTATAAGGAGGTCAAGGAATTGGCAAAAGACCGGGAAGGATGGCGCATACTCCACAGACAAGGGCACAGCCCTTAAATTTATGATGATGATGATGATGATTAAATTACACAATATAAAAATGAACCTATGTCAACTAGCATAATTTTAATAATATCCAGGTGCCATTCTAGCGTCTAATATATCTCTATATTTCATCGCCATCATATTCGTCTGTATACTATGTGTATGGTATTTTTCTTCGTACGCGAGTGGCTAACTGTAGTGTCGAGAGTTTTCAAATCGCTTCAAGGGCTTTTGGGCTTAGCGACTGCCATTGTCTGAAAAATATTGTAGTGTGATGAAAAATGAAATCTTCGCAGGTTGGATAAAACAACGTCAGAGCAAATGTCGAGAAAAAAATGTGTACAAGCGTGGCGACACCATCTTTCAGCATTTCAATAAAAAAGCCAACGGAACCATTTTATATTGTAACTTATACCGTTGCCGTACCAATCCTAGTTCCCAAGAATTGGCTTTAAGTATGAAAGAAGTCCTGGAATGTACCAGAACCCAGCAGCAGTATATATTCCTATTGAATGAAGATTCCAGAGAAGATACGAATAATAAGCCAGTGCACTTCCCTAACAACAGAAAAGATAGTGACGAGCTTTCTGAAAATAAACAACAAAATACACACACACCATATCGGACCATATCGGTGTCCCCTAGTTACTCTGGATCTGCAGGATCTACTGGGAATAAATGGAACATGCGCGATTATGTGCCTGGTGCAGAGCACCCAATTATTGCGGAAGCTAGTGTGGGTTCTCCGGGAGTAGATCCAGAACCGAAACAGACTGAAGAGACGAAGCAAGGCACAAGTAGGTGACGATGTTTTCCATATGTCTTATTATTATATTGTTAGTTGAATGACAGTGGCGCCGTGCTTGCAGACGTGGCGGTGGTGGTGGGGTCGTTGCTGGGCGTGGTGGTGCTGGCGCTGCTGGTGGCGCTGGTGCTGCTGCTGCGCCACCTCGCCGCACACAGGAATCAGGCGCCGGTCAGTACTTATCTTATTTACGTGTTATTAGTTAGTTCGAATTTGACAAGTCTGATGTTCTACATTGGCTAGTGTGTTATAGTGTTTACTTATATGTAGCAGTCAAGGTCCACAAGGCATGCAGATTCAAAACATCCAGTGAGCCAAATCAGTACCGGACGTCCTCGGACGTCTGAAGATTCTTCGGACGCGTCTGCGACAGTTTGCAAGACTCGATGGACATTCATACTCTAGATAGCTTCATGCCTCAGCTACGAGTCATGATTTACAGGCGTCCGAACAGTATGTCGACCGTAAAATCATAGATATATTTCCATGGTCCTCACAACTGACCTCTAAACATATTTGCTCCTCCCGTTGTTCCAGAGCGAGCCGTACGTGGTATACACGGAGCTGGCGGAGGGGCGCGGGGGGGCGCCCCCTCCCCCGCCGCGCAACCTCACCCCCTACGCCGTGGTGGTGGGCACGCTGGTGCCGGCGCCCAAGCACGCCCCGAGACCCATCAGCCACACATACTGCACCGTCAAGTAAAAACATCTCCTTCAAGGAAGCAAGCTATGACTTGGTAAATTAAATTGTTCGTGGAAACAAGTTTAGTAAACCTTTTTTTCATACGCATTTTCAATTGAGCTAGTTATAGGCACTTAGAAAGTAAGTGCACGGCCCTTTTCATTATTTTTCATTCCATTCAGGATAGCGTTAATAGGAATGCCCGACGAGTTTAACTGATTGTAAGTGCCACTTTTAGGTAAGTAACAGGACAGGAATATTTTCATTATTAAGAGACTACCTAGACAGGTACGCACGGTTCAGCTGAGCTGGTAGAAGCAGGGGTTCCAAAAATGAAACATTTTTATATGAACCAAGGACGTTTATTCGCCTACATGGCTACGCTAATACTAACTTACAAAACAATACTTAAAACTAAACTTAGTTACAATACTACCTGCGTACAAAAAAGGGACAGCGTGCACATGTGTGGGTCGGGAACCGACCGCGCGGCAGGACACTGGAGCCGTCTCCAGTGTTGATAAAAAACATTGGTTACTGCAGATGGCATAACATAACTCCTCCGTCCATAAGAATGAAATTTGACGATGATGAGTAAATCAGAGGAAAATTACATTTGGGTTTAGAAAGACAATAATAAAATTTATATGGATAAGTGCAAAGGATAAAAAATACATTAAGTAAAAACATTTAAGTTACATATTAGTGAAAATGCACAGACTTTTATCAAAACATGAAGAACTCAACTAAAATTTACCATTAGTTTGAGACAAAACAATTGATTAAATTCAACTAAATATAATGTGATTTTCTGAATTAATTTTAGACAACATAATTGCAAAATAATCATGGTAGATAGGTAGATATAAATAAACAATTGAAGTATAGACTATTAATGGAAATCATAAGTAGCGTTTTTAAAGTATTATGCTAGGTAATGTTACTATTATTTAAAATACATATTCATAATTATTATGCTATTTAGTATGGATTTAGAATAACAAATTCACAGCAGGTAATAATATAAATATTGCAAAAATAGTCAGATCACAAATAATATGGACAAACATGATTAAATTCTTTCTATTACACAAGCAATAAATGTTATTAATTAATATTAAATTTGATTGTCTTTATATTTCCTTATTACAAAGTTACGCTTTTTGTTCATATTTTATTGTATGTGGTCGTTACATTATGACACGTACGCACTTTGAGGCAACAAATCAAAAGATAATGCTTCAGCAGACGAATTAAAATTAAATTATTAATAAAAAAATGTGTTTCTTTTTTCTCAAGTTAAAATGCCTTTTACATATTTCAAAATTAAAAAATAGAATTAGGATGTGCGATAACATTTTTTTATAATTAGTTTAGAAATTGAATATCTACTACATTATAATGGTATGTGTGTTAACAGATCGCGGTAATATAACATTATTTGTTACAACTTATTATCAATTACATAGTTTCACTTCGGTGGTTGCAATGAATAAATCAACGTATAAAAAATTAAAATTTTTGCATATGAAAGATTGTTATTGGTATTACTTAAACAATTTTAATAGAATTACACATAAAGTAAAATTATACAAAGTTTTACATGTAGGAATGTTAGATGAATGTGACCTGTTATAATAAACAAAAAGTTAGTAGTACAGTGTATATAAAATATTTCAATGCAAATGTAAAAATAATTAGAGCAAGTGAAGCAGACTGTAATTTATAAACAGGTTTGGGCAGATTTTACATTCAATTATAAGTTACTTGTTAGAAACTGCATTTCAACATTTTATGGGGCAATTTTATAGAACAACACATGATTGTTTTTACATGAATATGCAAATAAACACATAGGCAATGCAGTTACGAAGAAAATTAAATAGTTAAACTAAATTTACATATAAAATTTTAGAAAACGAACACAAAAACCTGTTATAATTGTCCATTGTCTGTTCTGCATTTTTTTTTCTCTTATGTAACGTTGTTTAATCACTCCAGTAACGTTATCACAAATACGTTTTTAAAGTACGGCACTGATTGGGATTTCACTGTTGTAGATTAAATATTTCACTAGTTTTAATTTAACGGCTTGCACAAACACTTTTATGTAGGGCAGTTTCAACCGCCACCAGAGCTGGAACTTATTTGATGTATCAGGAGACATCATGAAGGCGACAGGCAGAGTTACCTGCATCACTTTGAGGATAGGATTGGATAGGTTTTTGGAACATAAACTGTTTTACGTATGGGACAACCATCTAGTAATTAAAATGATCTCAACTTAGTAGTATGTAACTAAATTAATACCTAACACACAAAATTACATTATACTTACACATTATAACTTCACTAAGGTGGCTAGATTTTGTAGCCTCATCTAATGCTAGAGCTTAATTCTACTTAGCTAAGTCGCTATTGACTCCGCCGATTTCTAGTGCAGAGTGCAGCGACAACTTGTAAGCAAGCGATGCTTGTCTCACTCCCAAGTTACCTAGTCTAAACTTACCTAAGTCACTATGCATCCCGCCGATTTTTGTGCAGTTATGCAGTGACAACTTGTAAGCAAGCGATGCTTGTCTCACTCCCAAGTTACCTAGTCTAAACTTACCTGAGTCACTATGCATCCCGCCGATTTTTGTGCAGTATGCAGTGACAACTTGTAACACGAGCGATGCTAGTCTCAGTTACAAGCTCCCTAGCCTAAGATCTATCTAAGTCGCTATTGATCCTGCCGATTTTAATGCAGAATGCAGCGACAACTCGTAAGCGAGCGCTGTTTGTCCCACTTACAAAGTTCGTGGAATAGGTAGGAGGTCATGGGATTAGTGATGGGTACTACTCACATGCCGTCGCAAACCCTCCATGAGTATAGCTGCCGGCGCCGTCCTCTGCTCCAACCTCGAACCAGTTTCTTCTACAGCTGCACACGCGTCCAGGAGTCGTATTTGTTTGGTTCGCGGATTCAGGTTCCAGAACTTCGTGACATACACCGGCTGATGATGTCACTAAAGAAGTCTGGACTTCCTTTTATCCGCACCGGCTGCGCCAGACAGGTACGCACGGTTCAGCTGAGCTGGTAGAAGCAGGGGTTCCAAAAATGAAACATTTTTATATGAACCAAGGACGTTTATTCGCCTACATGGCTACGCTAATACTAACTTACAAAACAATACTTAAAACTAAACTTAGTTACAATACTACCTGCGTACAAAAAAGGGACAGCGTGCACATGTGTGGGTCGGGAACCGACCGCGCGGCAGGACACTGGAGCCGTCTCCAGTGTTGATAAAAAACATTGGTTACTGCAGATGGCATAACATAACTACCTATTGTCAATGACCTTGAGCGTTTGACGCCTAACTAGTATAATACGCCATCTAGCGAGCAACGGTCACAGCTCGTGAACACCGAGCTAGCTGTTGTCAAGGAATAAACGAAATCAGATGGGACTGATTCAAAAACTTTCTTTGCCTACAATGTTATACTTACTCGGTGATGTTTTGTCGGTTAAATTATTATTGGTACTTGGTATTTTATTTATATGGTTTCTACCTGCTTATTTATATGGCACTTGGTATTTTTATTTAGTTTAATTATTAAATAAATAGTACAATATTGTTATAAAAATAACTTGTTAAAATGAATTGTAAAGAAAAAGTACCGTACAACCTTACAAGATTGCCCTTTCGATATGAATTTGCCCAGCAGGGTGTTTTTAAGAAAAAATGAAAAAAATAGCAACATATTTTAGTAGAATTTGTTTTTTTGGCTGATAGTAGAATGTTTAACATATTCCTGGCAACACTACGCAAGCGTCTGTCGCCAACGTCATTTCAGTCGAAAGACAGAACGTGTCAAAGTTGGACGTGGGATTCGCGGGCCAAAAACAGTGCCAGAAACTTTTGCCGGAGGTCTGTTTACACGTTACAGCAGGTAATATATTTGTGAACTACTAATAGTTTATAGCAAATAAACGATAGATATCGATTATACTGCGCAAAAGCTTTCTTAGATTTGAAAAAAATCAATTGGGCAATGTCATATTACTTTTTCTAATGTACTGTTTACGACTTTGCCCACCTAAATATTGGTATCAGGGTTGTCACCTCCTTAGTTATTTTTACCGGACTGATATAAAAGGAGGTGTTAATTTAGGATATAAATGTATAAATATGTAAAAATATATGACTACTGTCATACCATGTTGTGAGTTGTTAATCATAGTTTACATTGTGGTAAATATATACATATTCAAAAACTCAGGTCAACAATAAAGAGTGACAACCCTAGTCCATCGTTTTATTTCTATGAAAAGTTGCAAAAAAAAAGATGACTTTGCCCATTCTAGTTTAGCAAGAAATGAGAAAGATTAAACGTTTTAATGATATACGCCTATGTTAGCCAGTTTATTTGTTTAAAATTTGCCCTAACCAACATACACATAAAGTTGAAAACAGCGGAAATATGATTTTTTTTTTCGAAGTGGGCAAAGTTGTAAAAAGTTCTCAAAATTTGGCCCGCTCTCTATAAATAGGTTTTTGCGTAATACGTTTGGGTTTTCTTGATATTATTATTTATTTTTTGCAAGAAGCAATGCATTCAACGATGATCTAGCCAAAACGCAAAATAATATCGACGGATTTTTTTTTTAATTCAGCATTTAATAGAACAAATCAAAAAAACCGGGCAAAGTTGTAGGGGTTGACGGTACATAGAGTAAAAGTGATAAACTATAAGCCTGCAGGTTTGCCCAATCGAAGACATGCGAAAGTTTTATATTTATGTTTAGTTATCTTTATCTATTACTTATCTAACGTGTAACATACGCTGACTATAAAAAACTAAGACTTTTCTAAACTATATTACGTTAGTAGTTATTTCGAAAGGTTTAAAAATACATTTTGGAATGGTTTAAGTTAAGCAATAGGTTATTTTTTATATTACTATTGGTTTTAATTTTAAAACAGTAGGTATATGTATTTGTAACATAATATTATTTATATATTGGATAGCTATTTTAAAAAGTTACTGAACAGATTCGATTTTGGATAAAATCATGTTCAAGTGAGTTACCAAATAAAAGATAGATAGATAGTTATAGAAAACTCTTTGTTGTTTACTTTACACTTTATTAAAAACTTAAACAAAAGACGCTCGGCAATAAACCTACCTAGCATTCCCTTTGCGGTATTTTTTATCTACAAGTTTTCGTAAAATAGCAGAAATAGACTGGTGGGTTCTAATCCTAGCATTGGAAATCTTTTGTCCATTTATGTTGTCCCAATTTTATTGCACTTATTGTTATCGAGTCAGCGTTATCTGCCGCCATGGGTGATACATTTTTCATACTAATTATTGAAATGGACAAGTTTGAGTACGTGCATTGAATTTCAAACTACTTGTGACTGAACATAGTCCTAAATTTTGTTAGTATTTTAGCTTTTTCAAAAAATAGTAATAATAGCCTGCAAATAAACGAAATAAGCACAAAAATATCGTCTTTTTACGTTAGTAGTGGTGCAATTTTATACAAATACGTCACTTTTGATTAGATTTCCAGCTACGTTGCCAAACCGTGCGTGCAAGAACAGTACATACATGCCAAAACGGGACAGCACTATATCAAGACGCGTGACGTTGCCACTCCGTGCGACTTTATTTGAATTTACAGAATTTTCAACAAATATTATATAAACATATAATAAAGCTGTAACCGGTCGGTGTCTGTACATTGAAGATAAATGAAAAAAATAATAGTTGAGGGGTTTTCATTGATGCAATAGAACACAAAAATCATGTTTTAAAAAAACTGATTTACTGTTTGTCTGTCGGTATGTTTGTTCGTTATAGACTCGAAAACGGCTGAATCGATTTATGAACAGTTTTTACTAACATGCTGGTGCATTTTAAACTGTATATATCATATGAATGTATTCATATATATATTTCATTTCAATCGGTTCGTAAATAAAAAAATTATGTTCATTTTTAACCGCTGGATATGAACTGGATGGCGCTGTATTTACTTTTTATCTCAAAATAATGCAAGCGAAGCCGCGGGCGTCCACTAGTAATATTATACATTTTGGCTTTGTGTTGCCAGGATGAAACCGTGTACATATTTTATGTACTAGTACGTTTTTATCTACATATAAACTACCTACGTATTGAGAATAAATATTATATTATAATATGAGGCAAACGTATGTTCAGGAAACAGTGCCTAATGAGTTGTTACTGTTACTTACGAATGATTTTTTTCAAAGCATTTCGTGTGTACTGAATTATGTAAAACAAGAAGATTAAAAATTAAATTTCCGCATATGAGTCCGATTTTTATAGTAGCATCCAAAATGTACTCTTACAAAATGTGTGACTTTATTAATGTCAGTTTATCTGTTCAAGTGAATAATTTTACATACGGTAGTATACCTAATTTGAATCGAGATAAGGCAACACTGGAAATTAATTGATTTTTGACATCTGACGTTCTATATCGTTGTATAGTAGGGGAGCGAGCGGTAAGCGAGTGTGGCTCAGCGATTCCAGTGTCTGCTTTTCAACTAGACGCACCCTGGACTTTATTGAATAACTTTATTGACAACACTACCTATGTAAAAGTACACAATATACGCTAAACGTACTCAACGATTGCAATAAAAACATATTTAAGTCAATGAAGCTAATTACCAGATATGTAGGGCATAAACATTTCGTTTAGTTTATATATTTCTAAATATTTACTTACAAACACAAATTCAAGTTTCTACCTGTTTATCGAGTATAATATTGCTTAAAAATTACGTTTCTTGTATGAGAGCCTCCCTTTAATATATATTTTTTGTTATTTAATTATTTATTTTGAAGTAGGTATATATAATATACAATAAATATTCTGTGAAAATTTGAAGCGTGTACTTGTTACCGTTATTAATATTGAGCAAAAAAATACAGATTGGAGACAGACAGGCAGACAGACAGCGGAGGCTTAGTAATAGGGTCCCGTGTACGGAACCCTAAAAATGTTCATTCATGTACCTATATTCTGTACTGAGAGCATGAAGGTTGCGATTGATCGTGTGACTGTTTGTTTTGGTTTTTTTATTTCCTTTGTTAATAATGATCTTTTTAGTCGTTAATTGCTTTTTCAGCTTTGCTTCAATAGAAGCATACATTCAATAGAAGAATACATAATAATGTATTGTGGTTCTCTTATTGGCAGATTTCTTGGGTGCCGCGCGGGTCTATTATTTTTGGCAATACACAATCTTCATATAAAGTTATATATAAGTACATAATATGCACTAGTAATACATTTTTCTTTTATCTAAAAGGTACATAATTCAACAATTGATACAATAAAAATTGTATTTGGAAAATATATAGCTGTACGTAAAAGTTACAAACAGATTAAAATGTAAGAAAAAAAAAGTTGGCGAACAAAAGAACCGGCATGTCGTTTACCGTAATGTCGTGGCGTGGTAGCAACCATGAGCGCACGCGACTTGCGGCCGCTCGCCGTGCCTGCCGCCCGATCCGATACCTACTGGCCAGAGCGTATGGGCGACTCGCGCGACGCGACAAACTATTAAATCGCGCGCGCCCGTGCATTGTGATGAAGCAATGTGCAAGAAAGATAATGGTTTAAAAAAATAATTGACGTGTGAACTTTATTTTTTACCAATAAATGAGTTTTGAGTTATGAGAAATTTGTATCGATATGTATCTATAAAAGGTAAGTTCGACGTTCGAGATTTACATAATGTATTGATTAATTTATTTTTACTTTGGGAATTTTAAAATTAAGTAGGTAATTTTTTTCTGAAAACTTGTAGATATAAACGTGAATTCTTCGAAGACCGCTATTGTTTAATTTACATGATATGATAATGTATATTAAACAATAGAACAAAAAAGTTTTTTTGTAAAAAAAATCTCTTTTATATTTTTGCTTATGAAAAATATAGGCACATATTTGTAGGCAAAACAATTTACTACATAATATGTTCTAACATTTTTTTTTTATATTTCAAATATTTCAATGGACTAAAATATCTGTTCTGTACGCGACACGAATTCACATCTACAACTATATTTACAAAATCACTTTTACTGAAGTCACTAAAAACTAACAAAATATCTTAAATAACTATATTTATGAATTGTCTCTGTCAATTTAAGCAATGTTTAATTAATAATTTGGATTTAAATAGAGAAATTATTCGAAAATGTTTGGTCGAGAGACCGAATACGTCCACCCTTTGCAAGTTGCTAGAGCAGACTGACTCGCCCCCCGCCAAGGGCCGCGCGGGTGTCAGGCAATCAGAAAACCACAAAATAACACAAAAATCACAAAATTTAGGCTGTAAAAAATAATGTTGCAATTAATTATGAAGAGTTTTACATTTCATATCTGATGGTGTAAACATATTTTGCAATGCTATTTTCCATCACAAGTTTTTACAAGATATGAGAATGAAAAATGCTTTCACTAAATATTTTTTTTTAGCAATAGAAGCTTGTAATTCATACTTTTTTTTGCAATATTTATTAGATTAAAATATGTTCTATTTGATAATATTTTTTATAAGTTGGTAGGAATTCTCCAATCTTCAAAATATGAGTTTAAATGTACCCATTTAGCTAATCTTAAAGGCTTAAGTCAATTAATCGTTGTAACCAATAATATATGTAAATTTATAAAAATATAGCGAAACCAACCAGTAAACCAGTAGGCCAGCATTAAGTCCTACTCAAATAAATAAAACAACGTTTGAATCTATCAGAAATCCTTTATTTAGCAGTAGTTGTGCGTGAAAGAGCGGCGTGACGTCACCACACCAACTAAACACAATCTGTGGTTCACTTCACCTCGCTGGAGTTATTACTTGACCTTGCCCTTAGCTCGAGTCGGGGGACTAGCGACAATACAAACTAACGCCATCTGTATTTAAGGGCGTGTAATTCGTAAACATCACAGCTAGATGGCGTTTAGCAAACATTTTGTGATTAAATAATATGCTTTTTAGGAAATATTATTTTATCTGGGTAGGTATGAATGTGTATATTTTTTCGAAATACGTGATTAATTACGCATTGTGTTTGAAATTAAAAAACAATTACTCATAGTGATGTAAGTAACTACAGTTTATTATTGAACTCTTCTTTCGATTGCTATTTTTAAATAGCAATCGAAAGAAGAAAGAGTTCTCAAAGATAATTTATTCTATTAATAAATAAATCTTTGGTCATGGGTCCCCCAAACTCCGCTTAGAAAAAACATATTACATGCTCGCATTAGTTACAAAATTTTCTTCACTTTATTTTTGAAAAGTCTTTTTTGCCCTAAAGCATTGATTTAATTTGTGATTTAAAATACATAGTTTAAGTGTTAGTAAGAATAAAGATTGTCACAAACAGAAGTTAAAGAAATGTCAAAATTTTGAGCAATAGAAGACTATAACAATTATATAGTACCTACTTAGTTTTGTTTTTCAACCATTTGTGAATTTTTAATAAATCGAAAATATTTGCGGGAATTCAATAAAATTATGAGTTTATGTTGTTATAAATACAACAATGTTTTATGTTACAATAGATTGGATTACATTAAATAATACATAAGTACAAAAGTAGTTTTATTTATATGTTGGTGTTTGAGAGGTAGGCGAGGTATAATATCACACGAATGTCGAATTGTTAATTGCAAATAATATAATATTAATAATAATAATATACTTGTTGTGACGGCGAAATATCCGATAATTGTCTGCAGTCGATAGACAACGGCTCACGTTGTCCAGAAGTTGCTGGCGGTGTAGACGTTGATGCCGGTGATGATTGTGCAGAAGCTGTCAAAGTCAATGATCAAGTGACGTTGTTGTTGTGTAGACGCGAGACGCGGCAGCAGCAGCATGGAGACGAGCATGTGTCTGCGGATAAGAGGACGCCAAGATAGAGGTGAGTGTGTTCTCTTTCACAACGTACTCCGAAGGAATTGAAACCTTCTGAATGTTTATTTTTCTTTTTTGTTTAAGAAGGGGAGACTAACTAGCTCCCAGATCTGTAAATCTATTTAAACAATAACACAACAAACTCTACACAATTAAGTAGGTATAAAAAGAGGAAAAGATTTTTTTCGTGGAATCTAAGTTAAAGGAAACGTGTTGTAGGTTTATTACGGTTTTGTTTGCTAGAGATAAACTCGAGAACCACGGTATTAGTTACAAAAACTGTTTTACTTATAGCACAGAATATTATAAGTTCAACTTAGGTATACATGTTACCTACTTGTTTCTCATAACATATGATATAACTAGTCTATATTTTTTTTCGCAAAAGTTTCGTTCACATAGGTAATTATAGGTACCCAACTTTTAGTACTATCACTCGTATAAACATGTGCATGCGTGTGTTCCAGAGTATGAGATCAGTGAGTACTCTGAGTATGAGTTCGAGGAGGGCGAGCACATCTCGCTGCGCTGCTCGGCCGCCGCCCCCAGCCACGACTGGATGCTGCTCTGGACAGGTGACTACCGTACTATGCTATACACAAATGTAATACTAACAGAGCTAAAGACCAAAGTTAAGGATTAGGTATATCGGCCATCCATCGGGTCATATCATCGGTAAGCTTAGTATGGGGCTAGATGGCGCTATGTGTTGTGTCCTGAAATATTTATTTTATTTTTATTTATTTTTATCCTGTCCTGTCCCCAGTAAATGTAATATTATCAATCAAATTCGTTTGTCCATTGCATCAAGTGTAGTGTCTGTATAAAGCTCCTGAAATACTGTTCGTACGTGGCTGTAAGTCGCGGCATAAAGCTATTTTGAGTATGAATGACCACCGTCGTGCAAACTGTCGCGGACGCGTCCGGAGAGTCTTCGCACGTCCGCGGAAGTCCGAAGCTGATCAGGCGCGTAAGATGTTTTGGGACTGTGCATACCTTTGTGTCGCGACTATCAGTAGCGTCCTAACAATATGATTTGAGTTGTATCCGTGAATCACTTATTTTAATACCTCATTTTGGTTACTATCAGTCTCGAACCACCGAGATACAGGCCCAGGCCTAGTTCGGGGCTCACAACAAATACACATCAACATATAAGTAACTAATTATATTTTTCTAAATTAATTAAATACAAGGCAACTTCTCTACACTTAATAATCTATTGTATTGCTTAAATCTAGTAATAAGTTATTGTTATTGTGTTATGCCATGTACCAGTGTTTTTGTCAAAATAAGTATCTTCATTCCATCTTTAAATACTGTAATTTTACCGCTCTCTTGACACGGACTTTACACGGAGACTGAGGGCGCCGTGGAGTTAGTAAAAGACCCGTGTTGAGTAGTGGAGTGTGTGTGTAAGTTGCAGATGAGGCAGGCGGGCCCAGGTACTCGGAGGCGCCGAGCAGCACGGAGCTGCGCTTGAAGCTGAAGGCCGGCGCGGGCGACGACGGGGCGCTGCTGCGGTGCAGCGCCGCGCCGAGCGGGGGGTACAACCTGCTGCGCCACAACCACCACATAGAACTCATGCTGAAGGCAAAAAGTACAGGTTGGCCAATTTCTATTTTTTTTTTATAAAATCTGTACCAATTTATGCGTGTCGTTGCAATATATTGTACATTTGTCCGCGTAAATCATGCAAACTTATCAAGTAGGATTAGTAATAGAAAATTGTATACGAGAATGATCGGCGTGAATTTGGCAGCCAAACTTGCCTGCTTACCTAAATATTGTAATAATAATAAACAAAGATGGTAATTTAGCTAAAGGCTGACTATAAATCCATTTGGTATATTTTAGGTGGTGCTGAAAGAAGCTATCACCCTATCTTCTTGCGGCAAGGGGAGCAGTGGAAGATGAGGGACTGCGACAGCGGTATGAGATGTTATGCTAGATTTGTCTTTTCTCTTTTCGATCGAGAGTGCTCGTGGTTAACATGTAGGTAGTAACAGTGTCCTAGGTAGCAGATGTAGCCTCACGATTTCCCGCCATCTCTCCCTGTTGCTGGCAGTCTGGTGCATTCACGCACAACTTGCTCAGGCCGTCCACCATTGCCGTGACTAGATCAGTCCATACATCAATTTGTCTTTTATTACAATTACAACATTCTTATGATTTGTTAATTTGATGATTTAATAATGAACCTATGTCAACGAGCTTAATTTGAATAATATCCAGGTGCCATTCTAGCGTCTAATATATCTCCATATTTCATCGACATCATATTCGTCTGAAGGTATACTATATATATGGTATTTTTCTTCGTACGAGAGTGGCTAACCGTAGTGTTGAGAGTTTTAAAATCTTTCAACGGCTTTTGGGCTGCCATTTGGCGACTGCCATTGTCTGAAGAATATTGTAGTGTGATAAAAATGAAATCTTCGCAGGTTGGATAAAACAACGTCAGAGAAAAAATCGAGAAGCAAAAGTGTACAAGCGAGGGGACACCATCTTTCAGCATTTCAATAAAACAAACAACGGAATCATTTTATATTGTAATTTATACAATTGCCTTTTAAATCCTAATCTCCAAGAATCGGATTTAAGTATTAAAGAAGTACTGGAATGTAACAGAACCCAGCTGCAGTATATATTCAACTTGAATGAAGATTCCAGACAAGATACAAATAATAAGCCAGTGCTCTTCTTCCTTGACAACAGAAAAGATAGTGACGAGGATTCTGAAGATAAACAGCAAAATACACACACATCCGAGACTGAAGAGACGAAGGAAGGCACAAGTAGGTGACGATGTTTTTCATATGTCTTGCTATAATATTGTTAGTTGAGTGACAGTGGCGCCGTGCTTGCAGACGTGGCGGTGGTGGTGGGGTCGTTGCTGGGCGTGGTGGTGGTGCTGCTGCTGGTGCTGCTGCTGCGCCATCTCGCCGCACACAGGAACCAGGCGCCGGTCAGTACTTATCTTATTTACGTGTTATTAGTTCGAATTTGATTATGTACTCTGATGACGATCTACATTGGCTAGTGTGCTTACTGTTTTTACTTATGTAGCATTCAAGGTCCACAAGGTATGCAGATTCAAAACATCCAGTGAGTTTGATCGGTACCGGATGTCCTCGGACGTCTGAAGACTCTTCGGACGCGTCTGTGACAGTTTGCACGTCTCGATGGACATTCATGCTCCAGATAGCTTTAAGCCACGGCTACCAGTCACGACTTACAGGCGACCGAACAGTATGTCGACCATAATGTCATGAATATATTCCTTGGTACTGACAACTGACCTCTAAACATACTGGCTCCTCCCGTTGTTCCAGAGCGAGCCGTACGTGGTGTACACGGAGCTGGCGGAGGGGCGCGGGGGGGCGCCCCCTCCCCCTCCCCGCAACCTCACCCCCTGCACCGTGGTGGTGGGCACGCTGGTGCCTGCGCCCAAGCACGCCCCGAGACCCATCAGCCACACATACTTTACCATCAAGTAGATATCCTCCTTCAAGGAAGCTATGAACTTGCTAAATTAAATTGTTCGTGGAGACAAGTTTAGTAAACCTTTTTTTCATACGCATTTTCAATTGAGCTAGTTAAAGGCACTTAGAAAGTAAGTGCACGGCCCTTTTCATTATTTTTCATTTCATTCAAGATAGCGTTACTAATGCCCGACGAGTTTAACTGATTGTAAGTGCCACTTTTAGGTAAGTAACAAGAGAGGATTATTTTCATTATTAAGTCAATTAATCGTTGTAACCAATAATTTAAGTAAATTTATAAAAATATAGCGAAACCAACCAATAAACCAGTAGGCCAGCATTAAGTCCCACTCAAATAAATAAAACAACGTTTGAATCTATCAGAAATCCTTTATTTAGCAGGTAGTTGTGCGTGAAAGAGCGGCGTGACGTCACCACACCAACTAAACACAATCTGTGGTTCACTTCACCTCGCTGGAGTCATTACTTGACCTTGACCTTAGCTCGAGTCGGGGGACTAGCGACAATACAAACTAACGCCATCTGTATTTAAGGGCGTGTAATTCGTTAACATCACAGCTAGATGGCGTTTAGCAAACATTTTGTGATTAAATAATATGCTTTTTAGAAAATATGCTTTTTTCTGGGTTGGTATGAATGTGTATATTTTTTCGAAATACGTGATTCATTACGCATTGTGTTTGAAATTAAAAAACAATTACTCATAGTGATGTAAATAACTACGGTTTATTATTGAACTCTTTCTTCTTTCGATTGCTATTTTTAAATAGCAATCGAAAGAAGAAAGAGTTCTCAAAGATAATTTATTATTTTAATAAATAAATCTTTGGTCATGGGTCCCCCAAACTCCGCTTAGAAAAAACATATTACATGCTCGCATTAGTTACAAAATTTTCTTCACTTTATTTTTGAAAAGTCTTTTTTGCCCTAAAGCATTGATTTAATTTGTGATTTAAAATACATAGTTTAAGTGTTAGTAAGAATAAAGATTGTCACAAACAGAAGTTAAAGAAATGTCAAAATTTTGAGCAATAGAAGACTATAACAATTATATAGTACCTACCTACTTAGTTTTGTTTTTCAATCATTTGTGAATTTTTAATAAATCGAAAATATTTGCGGGAATTCATTAAAATTGTGAGTTTATGTTGTTATAAATACAACAATGTTTTATGTTACAATAGATTGGATTACATTAAATAATAGGTACATAAGTACAAAAGTAGTTTTATTTATATGTTGGCGTTTGAGAGGTAGGCGAGGTATAATATCACACGAATATTATAAAGATTAACTTTCAAATCGATTTATAATATCTGTGTATTTTAATTTCTCTTTGTCTGAACTCTAATACATCGCTTTCAACCACAAATATTTGTAACATAAACACATTTTGTTATCTTATTATATCTCTATTTTATTACAAAACTTTGTACATTTGTGCTAAAAAATAAGTCAAAAATCTAAGTCATTGGTATAATACCTATATAAGTAGGTCTAATGAGAGTTCTCATATGCATAACCTATTATAGTAGGTACTGAAGTGATTTTTCCAATTTTTTATCCAAAAGCGAAAACATTAAAAGCAAATAGAAATATTGATAATAATCAAACAATTAATTATAGGTTTTCAACTGAAAATTTTGATGCATGATATATTTCACCGTGTAAGCACGTCTAAAACCCCAAATTACTTATAAAAAATAAATCAATGATCAAACAGCTGCCAATTTAAACGGTATTTTTTGTTCATATTAATTGTATAGAAAAGCAGTTATTAATTCATAGACCACTGTTTTATAAGTGTGCTACTTAGTGATAATACTATTGAGATCTGCTATAATGATAATGGTGTGGCTATTTCAACACACAAAAAAGGATTTAACTCCGACACGTGTATCAGTTGACACTAGAGCCAGCGAGTGGGCGAGGGAACACCGACTTACTACCGACTACTTGACTTACATTTCATTTTAGTAAATAATCAATATATTAAAATTTTGGTATAGAAAAGTTATTGCAAGTGGCGCCGCCACGGGCGACGGCCGCTACAGGTGGACTCCCGCCACAACAAGCGAACATACATATGTACATATCTAGCGAAGCGTTCACAAATCTCAGAAACACACACAGGATCAACGCCGGCGCAATATGATAACGTCATGCAAAAATACTTTGTTACCTCTATGTATGTATAAATAATACAACACATACATACATATATGGCTATATACACACTCTACGCTACTGGACCGTGCGGAGAGCTCCCGGACACACCGCGAGATACAGGCAGATTACAGCGAGATATTGTGAGATACTGGCAGATTCTTGCGAGATACAATCAGATAGCTGCGAGATATTGTAAGATACTGCTAGATTATTGCGAGATGCTGACAGATTACTAAAGTATGCTAACAGAATGCTGCGAGATATTATGAAATACTGACAGATCATTGTGAGATACAGTGCAATACTGACAGATCATTGTGAGATACAGTGAAACACTGTTAGATTACTGCGAGATACAGATTTCTAGAATATATGTGCTTTATGCTTTCTCGCGGTGTATTCTACCAGAGCTCGGAACAAACATCTAATAAATTTGGCAAATACGATACAAAGGTACAAGATGTCACGCGAACAAATATATCCTTATATTTACAATGTACATGTTTACAAGCGATATACTATACAAAGTGTAACAGAAGGGTGTGACAATATTAAAGAGTATACATATATATCATGTAAGGAGTCATATACCAAAATATGAAAAATTAAATCGCAATATATTTTTTACCATACATAAATAAGATAATATTTTTCACTTGATTTCGTGGCAGCCCTAGCGAGTGACGAAACCGAAATAAGCACACATTCTTTCATCCCGTTCTAGCTTTCGTTTTAACGCAACGTATTCTCTCTTTCTCGCGCTCTCAGAGAGACACCGCCGCGCCGTGTCATTTGTCAATGAAAGAAAAGCCAATGAACGCTCAAAATGATAAGATGTAGGGTTGCAAGTCTTAAAGTTTTAATGAAAGTTCAACTTATGAGTACTCGAAATCTATGACACTTAGAATTCTGAAACCTAGTGGGCTGTATTCTATATATACATAGGTATGTATAGTATAAGTATTGTCACACCCTTCTGTTACACCTTGTACATACTCTAGTCGTTGGGGTCTAGTATACACTTCTTTAGAATTTTATGTTAGCTGATACCCATGTGGCGATCTTAACCTTTTTTGATATTTTCTTTGAAAACTGTTGTTTTAGCGTTTAGAAATTCAGGAAAAAAGTTTCTACTATTATTTTATCAGGAAGTCACGAACATATAGTATGGAACAGCTCGATATAAGTTTAGTACATAACCCTAAATTGATTGTTTATAAATTTAATACCTTGCGTTGCCAAAGAACGACATCTATCGAAAACGTGGACAAACTAACTATAATTAGCCACTGAACATAATGATCAGAATAAGCTTTATAATTTGAGATTTATTAAAAAACAGAAGCAGGCCTCGATCGTCACATCTGGGTGTATTCACAGCCTTATATAAAGTTATGTACAAACTGTACGAACTCTAGTTAAGGACGCCACAATACATATATACGTATGAAATCTACAACAAATACCTACCTATTTAATTATCTTACATGTTGTTTAGATTCAAACGGGAAGCTTTCATTTCAAACAGTGTCTTTAAAATCTATTTAGAATTGTAATTAGTACTGTTATTTTTATTTGCTAACATTCAAATGAATTGATAGCATTTAACAATAAAAAATGCATTACAATATATATACAAATCAGACAGATCAGGACCCAAGCCGATAAAAACTAGGAAAAGTTTCATAAGTTTCACTCAAAAAAACATATATGCTTGTTACTAAATAAATATTAAGCGACGAAATCCAATATTTTTAGATAATTTAGTTGCAATTACAAGACTCCACTAGCTAGGACAAAATAGTACAACCCATTCAAAAATATTTATAAATGATTAATAATGCAGAAAATTATAGCCCAGGGGTCTACAAATCTAGTGCTACATCTTTGACTACAGTGGTGCTTAACATCAGACAGTCTTTAGTCTAAACGTAAGCCTATTTCGTGTTAAAAAGTAAAAAAGAATTCTTATAAGTCCTCCCTTTTTTGACTTGGTTAAAAAACCTCTACTTATCATCTATTTCTCTGTCCAATGTGTCTCATTATTATAAATTATTGTAAGTGGTTCATCCGTGATCATTTAAAAATCTAATTAGAATAAGAAAGTAAAAACTAAAAGAAAACAACAAAATAAAACCATAATACATTTATTTTAAAAGAATGTTAATAATATACTGAAATGAAAGAAATACATAATTGAGCAAAATGTATTAACAAACGTGGAGTGATGTCTTGCATTAAAATGGCTTCATTATAACCACAATAACTCAAATAACAGACAACAACATAATTAGTCCGCTTGATGGTAAGCAATTATTGAATTCTATTTGAATGTACCAAACTCTCATACATTTCTATTTTTTCCTCATACATTTGTCTAAACCGTATTCGGAAAATTAAAACAAAAAAGTTTTGCAAAATCGAGTACAAAATGAATTTAACTAGTTTTTTTTCTGATTTTGATGTAAGTTTTGTTCTTTTAGTTTTATTAATAAAATCAAAACTCGCCATCGGCGTTGTTCTGCTAGCTATTGTGGTTACGTTAAAAGCTAAAATTTAAAGTTTAGTTAAAAAAAACGGTTTAAAGGTCATGTTTTTTGCTAACAATGATACACAGATTGTATGCTTGTATAGTCTAAATTATATTGTTCGTTGTGATATCTATCAAATCAATACATTTAAATCCATCATCAATTTTCATGAACTGTATTAGTCAAATAGGTAGGTACCAAAATTAACAAAATAATTTAATCTGAGTAAAATTGTGGAGCATAAAACACGTCTTTTAATCACTTCCCAACTAAACAAGCGGACGAACGCAGAATTCGCTCGCAAACGGCTCAGTAACACGACACATACACCAACAACAAAACTTAAACGTAAGATTTAGACAAGAAGTAAACAAAAAAAGAAACAATTGATTAAAACAAACACGTACAAATACAAGATAGAATATAAAGTAATAGTGAAGCCCTCACGCGTGCCACGGGACCGAGTCGCTACCTCTGGTGGACAATATTTCGACAACAATTAGTTATATCATACAATATAATATAATATTTCATGTTTAGTTACAAAAGCATAACCAATTAACTTACACTAAAATTGAGAACCTCCTAATCATTGTAAATCAGTTAAAATTCATTCGATTAATTGTCGAAGAGGACTCCCATAATCGATTGCGGGGGAGCGTCGACCCTCAGAGCAGAGGAGCCCCGCGGCACGCACATACATGCTAATATAAACAATGACAAATGCAATAACGCGCTCGAAATTAAACCGACAACTAAACGTAACGTATTTAATATGAATTAAACTAATTCGAACTAAACACACAAACTAATAACACATACAAGAACATACGGCGGAAGGCCGGCACTCACATTCATTTATTTTAATTAAAACGGCTTCGCACTTGACCATAGTTTGCCTGATGGTAAGCAACACCTATGGTCTAAGATGGAGCGTGCTCGCTCAATACGATCCGGGCAAAGAATATCTTTTGTTTGATTTTATACCATTTTAATTATGTAAGTAAGTACCTAGTTTAATAATAAAATCTTTAGCACAATAAAAAAAACTCTTGTTTTGTATTTGGGATGAATTTGTATGAATTTAGCCAAATTCGGAAACTGCCGTACTACCATACAATTTGACTTCTAGGGGAAACGAACAATTATTATTTTGCAAGGAATAACATTAAAGCTTTTCTTCGTTTTATAAAAATTAGTAAGATTAATAAATAGTGGCAATTTTTGGTAACTAAATAATATAAGAGACCCGCTGTAGAGTGTTGATTTAAGCGAGATTCGTGGAAAACGCATTAAAAAACAGTTTAACGAAGCTTTTATTAACTGAGCGACCATTCTCTGTTAAACGTGTATTGTACGGACGGCAAAGCTTTGGAACACTTTACCAGAAGCTGTGTTTCCTACGAACTACAATCCAGGGTTTTCAAATCTAGAGTTAATAGTTACAACCTAGGCTGCAGCAATGCTTAACATCAGGCAGGCTGTAGTCGAAGGTAAACCTATCCCACGTAAAAAAAAACGCATTTAAAAGATTACAATTCATACTTTTGCAAAAGAATATTTGATCATTTTGATATAAATAGGTAAGTAGATATGTATTATTAGGCAGATTATTTTCCCAGCCGAAGCCATAGTCCCAAATAATGAATTGGTTGGGCAAAATCACGAAATTTTAACAATGTATTTTACATAATTATACTTCTGTGGCTAAAATAGTCTGAGGCAGACTATTTTTTACTCTTATTTTGTTAAAACTTGTGCTAGATTTTGGTTGGAAGTGCCGCCCTCTCCGCGCCGCACACAACGTAACAGAGGATGGGTGTGCACGGCATTGTACTAGATTGCACGAGACCGTGCTACATTGCACGATGTGCAGTAAATTGCACGAAATTGATCAAAACTTAAAATACTGCATCAAATTGTGTGTAAAAAACCTGGTTCTTTAAACGTGAATTTTATAAACGGAGCTGAAAATCATGCCCTCCTTTTCCCACTAATGCTATATTGTGCAAAATGGAAAGTGTTTTTTTCTCCCTATGTAATGTTTTTTTTCTTGTTATAAAAGTTACGTTATGGATTGCATGATTTTTTCTTTTTTATAAAAGTTACGTTTAACGAACCGGGGTGTACCTATCGTGCAATATAGCACTAGAGCAGACGACTAACGGAAGCGTTCATGGCACACTGCACAGGCCCCGCCCTCCGCCCGACACACACAGACAAACCAACGAACATCACCTTTTATACATAGTGAATGGTAAGTAAAGCATCTTTTAAAGTTGGTTTTAGTACTTAAAATAATATTTTGTTTTACAACTTTTAGCAATTCGCGTAAAGAAAATTAAAGTGAGTTCATATAAGAATGGCCAATTCTGGTGTCAGAGTTTTTAAACGGCCTCTTAAATGGTTTAACGAGTAAAAAAACAAATTTACTCTTTTAAATATAATTAATTCTCCATACATTTTGACAGATAGCGATGATATCTTTGTATGAAAAAATATTTTTTTTTCGCAAATTTCCAAAAGTCGTAGTACAAAAATGGTTGCTTTTGTTGTACTAAATCCACCCATAAGGTCATGTGTTAGTTACTAATAACCGAGTATTTCAACTCACACAATAATGGTATCAAGCTTCTCTGATTACTTGTTCAGAGGATATGTATGGAATTACAACCAAATTTGGTATAAAGTCACAAAATAAATTTTAAGTATCGCAGAGTTAAGTTTTTTTAATTCACCAGTTAATTTTGACGCTTATTGTCAAGAGTTTACTAACTATGGGGCTAAATGGCGCTGTGTGCAATGTCCTGAAATATTCATTTCATTTTTACCTAAGACAAGTTTGCACTTGACCATAGTTTGCCTGATAGCAAGCAAAGGTTATGGTCTAAGATGGATCGTGCTCACCTGATAAGAACTGGTTCACTCTCGCTTTGAAGATGGCTAGATTATATTTTATTAATTATTGAAAAACAGCGTCATTTATAGAACTTACTAATTTTATCAAGTTGTAAAAGTGTTGTCAAATTGTAAACTAATGGGTTTTTATGTATGTTTGGTTGGCAACATGCAAGCAGTTCTCATCAATTAGTTCAAGCGCCATCTATTATACTTTTTCGAGATTTTCTGTGGTACTTCAAAACCTGATGGTCAAAGTGATGGTGATGACTTTTGAAATTCAGTGTTAATCGGACGGAGCGCATACAATGGGAACTAACATAACATTAC
Source organism: Macaria notata (assembly GCA_927399415.1). Classification (NCBI taxonomy): domain Eukaryota; kingdom Metazoa; phylum Arthropoda; class Insecta; order Lepidoptera; family Geometridae; genus Macaria; species Macaria notata. The sequence continues at coordinate 6,010,838 of OV656725.1, read as the reverse complement.
GATACGAAACATCACGCGGGGAAACTGCTCGTCGAAAACTCAAGTCTTCTTCTTGTCGAATGAGAGTGGCCATGGTATTATAAGTGAACGGCAATTTTCCGAGTTTATTTTAGAACTCATGTAAGAGATGGCGCCACTTTAGAATATGCTTGGTTTATGATACAGAAGAATAGATATTATAGATAGCGACATCTAGTGTGATTTTATGTACATGCTGTTTTTTTTTTTAAATTGGAGATGATACATACATATAAATCATACATTGAGTTTATGACGGCAGTAAGACGCGACAAAAACGGATTGAAGAAAAATAGAAACACAAATAATAATAGAAAACGTATCAACAACGAATTATACTAGCGAAAATATATATATTTTTACTCTCAAAATTATTAAAGAGAAAAAAAAACAAAATGAAACCAAGCTTAAGTGTTTATGCTAAGCTTCATCAGTTTTTTTAATTAGGCGGTTAAAGCATACGATATGTTTGTGAATGTGATTTTCTAAAGACCTACACTGATACCCAAAACGAACAATTTTTCAATACATTTTTTGTATAATAGAAAACAAGGTGCATTTAAAAACAAGCAGAGACACACGCGGGCGCATGTTTTTGGCAAATATTGTTATAAGCAAATTGTTATTTGTTTTTTTTTACAATTTTCCACATATTTGTTAGTCACAATGATAGAAAACGTTGGTGTTGTTGACAGTAGATGGCGCTTTTATTAAATAATAATAATATGGTACACAAGCGCAAACATGGTATCTCAGAATAATAATAAAAAATGAATTAAATCGTAGTAAAATCATATTTAAAATAAAAAAATCAAGGAGATTGCTAACGTCACACTTGTCTCATAAAACCTCAATCATTCCTATTCATTAAGAGATACCGCTTTGTTAAAAAAATCTACATCACCGACATAACATAACATAAAAAATAACACAATATATATAATACTCTCGCATTCACGAAGCACTCACTTCGACGACCCTTTACCAACACACAGACTATCTAAAAAAAAAAAAAAATTTGCATTACAATTATTGACCGCCAGCGCCATCTAGTGTCAACACCCACTACCACCTCACAGCGCCCGCGTGGCGACCGAGGGACACATCCAGCACTCACACACATGCACACGGCTCTACACACACACACACACACACACGCACGGGTATATATATGTACACGCACACTACACTAGCTTACTCTAGTATTTGTTTACATAAACACACGAGATATTAGCGGGCAGGTAACTTGACGAACTTTGCAAGTTGATTTACAATGTCATACATTTTTCTGTATACAAATACGTTTTTTTTTCACGAAACTTGAGCATCGGCATCTGTATTGGAATGAAAATGGATCCCAAACGAGACTTCCAGAACATCTTTACATGTTAAACTTTTATTGGAAAATGAGCGAAAATAATCACGACCGGCAGGATTCACAACCATAGTGCAGGTTTAGCACTTAATAAATTAACTCATAATTAAAACGCGAAAGGCCCATTTCTCGTCATATCAGATGTCCATAGTACATCGATATGAGTGCTTGTTAGACATATTCTGACAGCACAAGTGGCGCCATCAGCCGCTCAGTCTGAAGTGTATGGAAATGAGTGTGGATTTTCGCGCCTGGCAGTTAGTAGACCGTAGCCTAATGGTTAAGGCGTTCCGGACGGTGATCGGAAATACGCAGGTTCGAATCCTGCCGGTCGTGATTATTTTCGCTCATTTTACAATAAAAGTTTAATTTAATCAACCATAGTGCAGGTTTAGCACTTAATAAATTAACTCATAATCTTTACATGTTTCGTTAAACATTAGTATGAGTAAAATGTATGAAATTGCAGAACACTAGGGGCGAAAACTCACAACTTGCACAATATTATTGCTTATTAACGCTGTACTTTTAATGTTAAGGCTGGATTGTTTTCGATCAAATTCATTTTTTAATCGATATAAAAAGTAAGTAGAAGCAATATGAACAATAATTTTAAATGGTACACCTTTACACACAAACAATATTAATCCAGTAAAAACCACATCATTAAATATAACCATTACTATACTTTCAATCGAATTCCACCGAAAACAGTCCAGCCGCAACACAAAAAGCCGCAAGTATAAACTGAATTGCATTACACATTTGGCTCCGACACTATACAATTAAATCTATACATATATAAATGTGAACCGGAACAATGTCTGTCAGGACCGGACTCACGACACTCGATGTCTCGCCTCTCACTCGCACACGTAGCCTTCAAATCTAATATAAGTATCTTTCATCTCGTTCCATCTTCACTACGTTTGCAGATTCTATCCACGGGGACAATATGTGCCAGTTTTGTTTGTACTCTTGTAATTTTTAATAAACTGTTGAGTTCTTTTTTGTCTTGAATATTCATGTTAATGTTTCAAGAGACATTACAATCTTTCGTGGCAATTTAAATATATTGAGGTATATGTCTAGTATACAGGACTAAAGCTTTCAATAATTTACATAATTAATTTTCAATCATAGTAAATTCTCGTCTGTTGAATCAACTCTTGATTAGTTCTATTGTGACGTGACATTGGCGAAATTGCGGCAAAGCCGCAGAGGCCATTAAAAAAAAAGAAACTCTTGATTAACCTCTTCTCTTACGAGTATATTTCTTTCCGAAACCTCTTCTCTTCTGTTACTTTCTTAGTTTTAATTCTGTTCGTTCTGTTTGAATCAACCTGCACATTACTTCCATACATTTCTAATTATCTAGTCCCATACATTTGTCTTACTTTCTATAACATGTTTTAATTCAATAGACAAATATTTCACATACAGATCTGTCCATCTGTCTCATCCCAAACATCTTTTCAGGCTTGACCCATACTTCCGACTTGACCCATATACTTGGCTTGATCCAAGCATTTTTTGCTTCTGCCGTACACTTCTTCCCCGTGTCGATTGTATATATATAATGTAATGTTGTGTTGTTTGTCGGTGAGTCATTCCGAGTGGTTGAAGTAGTCGGACGCGTTCCCGCGGCAGATGGGGCACGTGCGGTTCGACTGCAAGCAGAGACGAGTTATGTTAGTAGTTATACACATATCAATAAATGCTGTATACTGTAAGTTTCACTATCATATACATTAATCGTATTTTTTTTGTCCAATATCTCTATCGAGCGGACTACAAGAATACCCTTAATTGGAGGGTTTATTTCGACCCACCGTTTCTTATATGCATGCCACCTGGACATAATCTTAAAGTTATAAAGGACTATTTTTTATAATTTTACTAAATTGACTTATAGTTTTCTGCACTTTACATAATATTTTTTAAGACAGATGAAATGTATGTAGCGTGTTGTAAGCACTTGAAAATCTTGTAACATTTATCCACGTAATATATCCTTATTTCCTGACCAATAACCAAAAACCCTGCATATAAAGGTTATAAAAGTTCACATGTATCTAACATATATATAAAGGTACATAAAGCATGTATGTATAGTTACCCGCAGCCACTTGTCGACGCACTTGGCGTGGAACTCGTGCGCGCAGGGCAGCACGCGCAGCGCCTGGCGCGCCTCGAACTCACACATGCACACCACGCACAGCGACTGCTCGCCTGCGACACACACATACATTGTCATTATATGTTTGTTGTATTACGTACTTGACTCACAGGAAAGGCCAGAGGCTTTAGAGGAGTATGAGGCTTTTAGAAACTAAATCAATATGTTAGTAAAAAAGCAGTAAATAGATCTCGTCTCTCCTGGTGCAGTACTTTTATAAAGCAAGTCGATGTAAACTGTGGGCAGCAGGTCAGAAGCGGCCTGTCACGTATAGTACTTGTCTCCAGCAGATGGATCTAGACCCGTCATATACAGTACATGTGTATACGGCAGGCCTATATCGACCCCCCGCGCAGTACCTGTGTGCGTCTGCTCGCAGTACTTGTAGGTGGGCAGCAGGTCGATCTCGTGGCGCTGCAGGCCGCGCGGCTTGGCCTCCCCGAGGCGCTCCGCCAGCGACAGCAGCGCCTCGTAGTTCTCCGTCTCAGGCGAGTCCCCCGCCTCGTCGCGCGCCTCACCCGCGCCGTACCCCGACACCGGAAACATGGCCAGCAGGTTCAGGAACACCTGCGAGAGTGCACTAGTAGTGAGGACAACTGTTGTTAGCTAGTACCAAGCGACAAGCTTGGTATGGGACTTGGCGGCGACGTAAGGAATATCCCGGAACTTACATAGACAAAAGAGATCACGCAAAAAAACAGGTCTCAGCTTGTTGCAATATAAACCAGGCCACTCATGAGCTAACTCAAAACAGATTAAAGTTGTCTAAAACTGAAATTATTAGAAAGGTACTCATTAGAAATTTGACATATCTAATAGGCTAGACGATGTCAGCGAATCCAAAATAACAGCGAAACGTTGATAAAGAAATAGTATAATTATTTTAAACAAAAGCAAAACCCGACTTTAACTCTACTGTCACGTTACTGAAGAAATATAAGCCTATCAAAAAAAAAACTACAACATAAATTCATTTGCTAAACAAATCTAAGCCTATCAGAGAAAACCGCATCAAAATCAGGCTGATAATTCAGGAGATATAGTGTATACAGCAGCGCCCCCTGGTGAGTTGTCATCGTAATACTTAGCTAAAAAGATGCACCTATTAAATCTCAAGACATTACAGAAAACTGTATCAAAATCCGACTAGTAGTTTTGGAAATATGGGTAAAATTGGTTTATTGGTTTTTTCTCAAAAAGTACTGAACCGAATAAAAAACATTTTTTTTGGGACCATCTCGGAAACTATCAAATCGAAAACATCGAATAAAAAAAGATTTTATCTACACTAATGTTGTAACATTCTACTTATGTTTCCAATACTTGACTTATAATTACTACTGTTATAGCACAGACAACAAAACACTCAATTTAAGCAATTTCACATGATGTTATAATATCCACATCGATATCGTAATAGCTCATTATAACATCGAAAAAGCGTGACCAACCTGATTGCAGGGCCAATCAGGTTGGTCGCGCTGCGCTCTCGTTGGTTAGATTTTAATGGCGGCAAAATCACTGTGACAATACACGTACGCGTGAATGTAATGTTTCGCAATGTGTTTTGTTTTTTAAATATAAATTAAAAGTTAAAAATGGATAGCGACGATGATATTTGTACGCCTCCGGATATTCTAGAATTGGCAACAAAAGTAACTCACAATCTTTTGCCAGAAAAATCTAGAAAATTATATGAAAAATTAACTATTGTCAGCTTTTACTCTTGATGTTTGATTAATTGCATTAGTGAAGATAAAGTAGTGTATGCAACTGCATATAACACGGGTATTAAAACACGAGTGTGAGTTTATGAAACGAGCGCAGCGAGTTTCATAATAGAATAAACCGGTTGATAAACAACGGAGTAATCGCGTAACATCTCCACCAAAAGAAAAACTGTACGTGTACGTACCATGTATATCGATACGTGTACGTACCGAGTATATCATTACGTGTACGTACCGAGTATATCATTACGTGTACGTACCGAGTATATCATTACGTGTACGTACCGAGTATATCATTACGTGTACGTACTGAGTATAACTGTCCGTATACGTACCTGGTAAGTAGGCGGCGGCGGCAGCGACAGTGGCGGCGCCACGGCGAGCGCGGCCGACACGTGCGCACCCAGCGCCGCGCCCACCAGCCCGCCGCTCTGAGACACATAATTTTTTTTATTACTAACTAGCGGACCCGACATACTACGTCCTGTCTGTTGACTCTTTTACTCTTAAGTTAGTCAGAAAACGTTTGTATGGGAAAAAGAAAAGGGCGGTTTTTAGGGACTTTCCGGCATTATTTCGAACTGTACAAACCATACTTGAACTTCAACGAATATAAAAAAAAAGAATTGGCGAAATCGGTCCAGGCGTTATTGAGTTATGCGCTTACCAACACATTTTGCGATTCATTTTTATATATAAGAAGAACAAGATTGATACTTTTTAGGCCCAAGACTCGCTGGCGTCACGACCTCGACCGGTGTCAGGGTGCCTGGCGTGAGAAGCCCTCGACCGGGACACATGGAGGGAGTTGGGGGAGTCCAGCGCCCAGGAGCGAGACAGTATAGGTTAATAAAACAAAATACTTTTTAACAACTTTGATAAAATGGACTAACCCCCGTGGTACTGGGACACAGCAAGAGATATTGGTTAGTTAGCGCCGAATCTTTCGAATTCGGTAATTTCGGAGTGGGTAGGTATGCGTGCGCGATTATCAGGAACTGGTTAAACAACATTTTTTCTGGTGGTAAGCAATACTTGGTCTAAGACGAAGCGTGAATGGACCTTTGAAGATAGATTGCACTCAAAAACAATTCTGAAAAAGATCTGCTACAGTACAGGTCTAAGTCAGCATAATGCTGATTACTCGGAAGCGATCCTCTTCCTAAGGGGCTAGTGTTGTTTACCTGCGTGTGTATGTGGTGCAGCGGGTGGTGCGCGTACCGCGCGGCGTGGCGCACGTAGGGCCGCGCCGCGCCCACCACGCCCACGCCCAGCCCGCCCGCGCCCGCGCCGCCGCGCCGCTGTCGACATAACACATTATACATGGCATTCATACGAGTGTGAGCATCGCATTGAAACGATACCAAAACTAGCTCCTATATAATGGAATAGGTCATTTACACACATTATAAATACAATCTATACTAATATTATAAAGCTGAAGAGTTTGTTTGTTTGAACGCGCTAATCTCAGGAACTACTGGTGCGAATTTTTTTTGTGAATAATATACCATTTATCGAGGAAGGCTTTTGGCTATATAACATCACGCTGCAATTAATAGGAGCGGAGAAACAATGGAAAATGTGGAAAAAACGGGGAAAAATATTCATCTTTGAGGGCTTCCGTTGCGTGCGCTGCGAAAACGGTTAAAATCGTGGGTAACAGCTATAATTTATAAAGCTGAAGGGGTTTCTGCAAAAATAAATATGATGCCCAAAATAACTATTCCACGCGGACAAAGTCGCGGGCAGCATTATGTATTCTGTGGCACAGCTAATCTAAAATTTGTTACTTTTCATTCGAAGTCTCTGTAAGATATCACAAAATAAAAGCAAACATCGTTTCGGCAAAATGCGTAGACAGACACCGTTAAACAAATAAAAAAAACCCTGACAAAATAAGAATTGTGCGTACGCTGTCTTTTTTCAAATTCTATACACACATATAAAACTACATTAATTTATTCAACTCTATGAATAACTTAAATGAGGAAAGCCCCCGAAGAGTCGCTACGGCGGGGGAGTCACGGCCCTCAGTAAGGAGAACTACACCACAAGAAGGAGGATGCAATAATATGTTGTGTACTCACATGGTGGTGCTGCAGCGCGTGCCTGGCGTGGTGCGCGTGGTGCGGCGCCATCAGCTCGATGGCCGCGCCGCGCGCCTGCGACACACCATGACAGACATTGATACATTTACTCACGACAATCAATCATGCGGAAATACAACTCAAAGAGATAGAGAGACTTAACGTAACTAACATAAATTAATTTAACGTTAACTTTGAGAAACAGGATTTTTTTCTTCTTTTTGACCATAACGGTTAACCGTATGTGTGATGTATACAACAGAGATAATATCAGGCTGTCTATTGACGTCTTTAATAAAGGTTCTCTATCTTCGGTGAAATTGGAATTGAATAAGTTATTTAAATACTAGTTATTGTTTTTTGAATTATATTTTTGTGTATGTCTATTTTACAGTGGTAGTAGGTTTTATTTTTGTCACTAATGTTAAGTTAGCTAGGTTCATCGTTTAAGGAAGCGTACATATCGTTATATATTTGTGTATTTAGTCATAAGTCTTAATGTGTAGTACAATTCTGTTGATGAACTAAAAAAAAAAGCTTTGTATAGCGCTAGATCTCAAGTTCTCTCAAGTAATCTCAAGTTGAACAAAATAAAGTATGCAGAGCTGACTGCCAGCCTTCACTAGTTGGAGAGGCACCATAAGAAGAAGGAGATCTCAAGTTGAAGATAGGAATTCTAAATGTAGCAGAGTAACACCCACCTCGGTGTGCAGCAGTAGCGGCGCGTGGTGCAAGTCGGGCGGAGAGAGCGCGCCCTCGGCCACGCCGTCCAGCCGCCCGCCCTCCGACCGCTGCGACACATACACACACTTGACAATGAACAAATCATTCATCAACAAGAGAGCATACACAAAGAGAGCAGTAAATACCATTCAAATGTGAAATCTGTTGCCGAGCGCCTAACAGTGTTTTACGCTCGTTTGAGAGCCAGTCGCAATGAAATACAGGCAGGTATATACCTTAGGCCACAGTATTAGCTAGTACGAACATCGCTTTAGATGCACTCGTGGTCAAATGACTGACAACATTGTAAAACCTAAGTAGGTATATAAATCATAAAACGGGACTTTATTTAGGGTGGCGATAAAATCATTCCATCGTATTCGCACAATATAGCTCCTCCATTAGCGGGAAAAAGATGGCATGTGTTTCGCCTCCCTCTTAAAAAGTCACGCTTAACGAACCGAGTAACATACTATTTTTATATTTTTTTCATATTACAGATATTATTGGTATTTAATAGGTTTCTTTTACGCAAGCGTGCTACATCTTAGACTACAGTGGAGCTTAACATCAGGCAGGCTATAAGTAGTCAAACGTAAGCCTATTTCTTGTTAAAAATACATATGATTAAGATATTCAATCAGGCGTCACTTTGCGGAAATCCATTGTTACTGAAACTCGTGAAAACTAACCAACGTGGCCTCCGTGGCTCCCAAGACAAGAGAGCCATGGAGGCCACGTTGGTTAGGAGGTGAGGTGTGCCGGTGGTATATGGAGGAACACACCTAAAAACCACCAAGTTTGTTGTTAGAAGTCGGTTAAGGAGCAGTCGCAGCGGAAAAACACTACATAATAATTTAAAATACATATATATTGTTACCTGCGAGGGTATGTAGTGGTGGTGCGCGTGCGGCGGCGAGGCGAAGGGCCCGCGCGGCGCGGGGGGGAAGGCGCCGTAGCCCACGCCCGCGTACACCGACCCCACCTGCGCACACACACACACACTCAGAGCGGCCGCTACACCAGCTGCGGGGCGGGGCCTTGATCTTACTCTTCTTATCGAATGAGAGTGGCCAACTCTGGTGTCGAGAGTTTATTTAAGGCCTCTGGTGATGGCTTAGCGACTGACTACAATAATACAGGTTCTAGATCCGATTGAAAGGTTCTTTATGTGATTGGTATGTGAATTCTTTGACAATTTATGAATTTCTTTTAATTCATTTATATGATTTGATTTATTTTTTACCTTAAATTGAAATTTTGAAATTCATAACGCTTGAGAGACACGAGGCAAGTTCTCTTTCGTTAGGATAGCAAGCTAGAGCTTTTGTAGCTTAGCTTAAGCATTTTTTAAACAAAGGCACTTATTTCATATTTGGATTTCACTTTTTAAGGCCCAAGTGTATGAAACTTCATAATGACTTCTGTGTTTAGCCAGCATAGCACTTCTTTTATATTTTCCGTAATTAATGAAAAGGGAACTATTTACTTTAAAAACTTCCTACACATAAAAATCAAAGATCAAAGCCCCCGCCGTCCAATCACAGCTTGGTACACAGGTCGAGTGCAACACTGCAACCCTGCCACCAAACAGTTAGTTGTTACAAGTGTGGACTCGACCTCGCCTTAACAATGTCAATATGATACACTCTCACTTATAAAGGTCGCAAAAAATGTTGTTAAAATTTTACATACGACTAACAAGTCCTGTTTAGTTGTTTGTATTTGAAACGTTTTTGGCTATTTAACTTTAGATTAGAAAGGGAGTATGATCTGACCAAAACCATTATAAAAGCTAAAGTAACATTGTTACTTGTTAAAGTTTTTTTCCTTCACAAAAAAGCAACGGATCACCGTGATTCTTGTTATATACTATGGAGGTAGTCAAGGATCTCGAGAGCGAGAACGTCTATTAATTTAATAAACAAAAAAAAAACAATAAAGTTCTTGTAACTTTCTTTCTTGCAAACCAAGAGATCGAAGACCTGGTGGGCGAACCGAACATCATAGGGGAGTTCAAGGCTCAGAGACTTCGCTGGATGGGCCATCTAGAAAGAATGGGGGAAGATCGTCATGCCAAAAAAGCGTATCTTGGAATCCCAAGTGGTCGACGCCCTGTCGGTCGACCCAGATACCGCTGGAGAGACGCCGTGGAAGCTGACTTGCAGGAACTTGAAGTTGCAGACTGGCAAGTGGCAGCCCAAGACCGGCGAAGGTGGCATTCTCTTGTGCTGGAGGCCAAGACCCACTTCGGGTCGCTGCGCCATAGGAGTAAGTAAGTAAGTAAGTAACTTTCTTACTGTTTATAAAGAGTCATTGTAATATTTTGTTCAGTATCAGATGAACCAAATTTTATTACTAAACATTTAGTATCAATCGATTCATTAAAATATATATTTTTTTACGTGATATAGGCTTACACTTGACTACAACTTGCCTGATGTTAAGCAACGTTATAATCTACGATCTAGCGCGATACGATTTTAAAAGTTATAAGTTAAGAAACAGATAAGCTAATCAAAAGTTAAACAGCATTTTCTCCTTCAAGTAAAATATATACATATTATGTAATTTACTAAGTAACATTTACAAGTGAGAGTGAGAGACCAAGTACCAGGGTAACAGATATGAACAGCAAGTTAATCATTGAGCTTACACACCGTAGCGATATTTTCTCGTCCTTTATGCCCGCCTGGTCATATCAAATTCACTATTTAAATAATGTACTTTTAATTAATTTAAATAAGGAAGAAAGGGCGCATGAGAGAGACCAACTCTGGTGGCGAGAGTTTTCAAACCGCTCTAAGGGCCTCCGACGTGGCTTAGCAACAAATTGATTACCTAGATATAGCGTTGTGAATTTGATATAACCATACAATTTTAATGAAAATATGTATGTAGAGAAATAAAATGTAATAAAATAATAAGGATATAAAGGCAACACTCGTCTAAATCCTAAAACAGATTCAGGCTTATTCGTACAAAGAAAATGTGTGTAAAAATGTATACATATAAATAAATCGTATATAGGCACTAAACGATATGAAAGTACTGTGGAAACGGAGGGTATAAAGTATATTGTAGCATCTTAAATGAATCTTAGCACACAATATAAGACGGGGCCTAATAAATGAATCCTGTGATCATATAAGCCTTCGTTCGAGCCACGGTAGAGAATCGACTGAATTCATTTTGAGTACTTTTAGTAGTCTTTGCTTTAGTGTCATAAACTATCAAAAGTAGCCAAAAACGAGTCGTTCTCAAACACGACTACAATAAACAGAAATCGTGTGTGAAATACATATAGTAAGTAGGTAAGTATATAAATAAACGTGACGTCTAAATGGAACGCAAGATACAGTTGGTAGAACGAGAAAACGTGTAGTTGCAGCGAGTGTTAAGTCACAGTAACAGAGCATGTCCAGGAAACAGCCAACTGCTAAGGAAAGCGACCAGCCAAATATTTCTCTCTTCCAAAACTACTTCAGAGTAACAAAGCTTCAGTTGCTAGCGCAAAATTGTAAAGAAACAGTGGAGCCGGCGCCGCGCGGGTCAATGACCGAGCGGGCGCGCTCCGGTTGATGACCCTGCGGACCGCAGGCAGGCCGCAGGCGACGTACCGCACACAGTACTTCAACCACATAGGCACGCGGTGCAATATGAATGTTCCAACAACGTAGAGTTGGAATACTGTGCTAGATACCGGCAGGGATGCCGCGCGGCGCCGCTCTCCACCCACAAACACGGAACACATTCACAGGGCTTCCAAAAGTGTGTAAAATCATGCGGTACACGAACAGTAAAAATGTGGGGTTAGTTAGCTAATAAAAATATTTGGGGGGTCGCTATCGACCGGACGCTAAGCAGACTCTTTAGTAAACTGTGGCTAGTGATGGACTTTAGTAAAGAGCCCGCGGCTACTACGCGGGGCCTACTCGTATGTACAGAGCCGTATGAGTGTAGCATGCGCGCTCGTGTTGACCGAGTGTGGGATGAGACATCGACAACTGAATGGTAGTAGAATGTGGCGGCGCCGCTCGGCCGAGCCTCGACCGCTCCGCCAATCACAGCTCGGCCGCGCGCGCGCGAACCTACTGTCATCAAGCACTGTGCACTCTCTATGTAACATGTCACGTGGTCACACTCTACAGCCTACCGCCACCTCGCTATGTCTGTCTCGCTCGCTCCGCGTCAACGCGCGCATCTGCCGTCTCTCTCGCGCGGTTGGCGCGGAGCTGACAGGCGGTCACTAAGACAGGTGCTTTAAGTAGCGGATGTGTTGAACAAGTCACAGACGAAACTAAACGTGAGAGGTTGCCGATCTCACTGATAGGACCTACTCATAAACTTGATAGAAAACTAACAATTTATTTATCTAAATAGACTTAGGTCTTGATAAGCGTTAGACTAAAATCGAAAATGAAATTCTTAAAGTTTTGTAAGATTGTCTGCAAGTATCTACTTCTGAATCCAGATCATAAAACTGGACCTTCGAGCCGGATCCATAACAAATACAAAAACCTCTTCCGTTAGCTATCTGCCAAGTTTAACATAACTTTTGAAGTAGTATACATAATAATTATTGGTTTGTATGTTTGTAGATATGTCAGTGAGACCGCAGGGGGTTGGTTAGTCACCGATCCCATATAATCTAATTAAAAGTAAGGTGTTTAAAATTCGAACGCTGCACAAACGTACAATAGCAAGCATTTATAATATTTTTGTATTAATTTACTAATAATATTTTAGACCAAAAATGAATATGATGTATTAGACTTATCACCCTTGTATTAAAATTCCACCAAAGCATTGAAGAAAATCATAAGTAACTACAGTGTTTTTAATTACAAAAATGAATTATCCAAAAAAGGAAGATTACAGATTATTAGCACCCATTAAAATACACATCAATGTAACCAACAACGACTGTTACATTAAGGAAACCAGAGTTTCTGTTATCCCCAACTTAAGCGACCCAACAGTTTGGTTTGTGCAACGGCCGGTACAAAACGGTATAAACATTACAATAAGTCGAACAGAATGTAAACTAGTCGCGGGCCCCGGCATGCACTGTGCGCGTCACACACAGGCCGCTGTTCAGAGGATACACCTATTTTAATTGGTCTAAACTTGACCAAAATTTGCTTGATAGTAATTGATCATTATAGTCTAGAACGGAGCACGTTTACTCAGTTAGAACTAAATAAACAAAATTGTCCTTCGAGCCAGATGGTCATGACCGGTAGACATTTGGTATTTTACATTCAGATTAGACTATTTATTATGACCATGATTTTATGTTTTGTTATTCAAAGCGATATTAACCAAGAAACTTTTGTGACAATGTTTGCGCGACTACCCTCTTAATTTTAAATTAGGGTATGTAAGCAGTTTACAAGGCTTATCCTCTCAACGAGTATAAAGTATCCCCAGCTATTAGGTATAACAGTAACACGGATACAATAGAACCAGCGTACTAAGTAGGTCGGGCCAGGAAGCCGTGTCGATCTCTCGCTGCCAAGCTACGGGACTGAAGCGGCCGACGTACGAACTAAACGGAGTTCAATCCTTGCCATGGACTATTTTGTTTTGCACTATTTAAACGCGATTCTTTCCAAACATATATTATAAAACAGATCAGCATGTCATTTAATAAAGTCCACATTTGATTTTGTGAATTATTACGTATGTTAGTCCATGGCAAAGACTCTACACCCAAATATTATAATATTAATTACAAACAAATAAATAAGAAAAACCATCGGTAATGACGAAAAGTATGAGATATAGTAAAAAAGAGCGAGCTGTGAACGCAAACGACCGTGAGATGGCGCCACTTGAGGTCGGAGCACACCACACATCCCAGTCTAAGTACAGTATGTATACACACAGCCAGAAACCACACAGTATATTATTGAAACTAACAATCACAGTACCCAAGGAGGAAGCGAGCGACGATGCAGTGAGGCCTACTCGGTACAAGCTAAATAATATCTGTGTGAGCCGCCCGGGCCCGCGCCGCATGCCCCGCCAGCACGGACGCACTAGTACCAACACAACACAAACAAAATAACATCGATAGCCGTGGACCAACGCTAACTGAAACACACCGCTTCCATAGCTACGATGAGTTTGTTCTCCCATCAAATCAACTGATCTCTGTCATTGGTGGATTGCAAACATATTTAACGTCGAAAGCAAATTTAAAACACTTTCCAATTTTTTTTTTTGTGTGTTAAGTAATTGATATGTATTGTATTGAATACATTTAGTAAATAACGGGAGGTGCGGACACCCAGGGCACAGGCTTATGCCTAGTGTGGGTGTCTGTGACCATACGATAAGTTGCTTTTCATTATGATACTTACTCTTTTGTTTTTATAGACATTTAGTTTGCATATACATAAATAAAATAAGATTGATTAAAATATTCAGCCAATTCCAGCAAAGTCGATCTGATGTAAGAAGAAACTAATCGTCGTTATAGACGCCGGTGATACGTATTGTAAAACAAAATGGCCCCAAAATGGAAGGTTGGTTACCCACTAGAGGATGTACTATCAGATTAGTCAGACAAGCAAACATATCCAGCCAAGAAATCAGGGGAGTATTAATGACAGTAGCGGTTGTTAGGGGGAGGACCCGAGGGGTAGACACCCCGGGAGGTAGATAACAAAGGAAGTAGAAAAACCACTAGGCCACGGGGTAGATACCCGGAGCCGTGGAGTCAGGACTGCAAGGTAGCCTGACTTCTAAAATAATGATCAATCATTCCGTAACTCATTAGTTAACCATTGCTTTGGTTTTTCTTACATTGGTGCCAAGAGCAAGTCCAAACTTTGAGTTGAAGCCCCAATTTTTTATGTTTGGGCTTTAATAAAGTTAAGATAGCTACAACTACATTGAAGAAACACTTAAAGGCGAGCGAAGCGAGCTCCAATTGGTCGTTTCTTACAGTCGAAATACTCGAAGCTAACCATATTGGGACATTTACGAAAAAAAGAAACGATTGTTGTTTTACCAAAATTGATTTTCTGGAACGTGTATTGTGTTTAGAGCCACAAGGGACGTAAGCTACTTTTTAAATTAAAATGCCAGAATTCCTATTTGTTGAATCATCGATCATTACTTCATCAGTAAGGCTGCAGTTGGTCGGATCGGGAGCAGAAGGGGTATAAATACACCAGAGCCCGGGGTAGAGAGCCCCGGGGCACAGGCGGGCTAGAGAGGGTCAGGGTGTCGCGTGCGTATCTCGGGCCGGTGTGCATGCAGCCTACTCGCGCCGGACAAGCTGAGGAAGCGATTAGTGCCGTCTTTCTCCGCCGGACCAGCCCTCCACGGGACAAGCGACCTGCCCGGTCGGGTCGGTACAGACCTGGTAGCGCAGCGGCAGCACGGCGGCCGGCGGCCACAGCTCGGCGCCCAGCGCGGTCACGCCCATCTGCCGCGCACACAGCGTCACAACCACACGCGACACAACACTATTATACCATTTATTACATTTGACATTTCATTTTTTGACATTCGATATTGTTTGACCGTACAGGATACATACTAAAATACTAAAATTATACTAAAATTTTAAAGAAAAAGTTTATAAGTTTAATTTTTTTTAACTAGAACGGGTTTGTACTTGACAATAGTTTGCTTAATAGTAAGCAAAGGTTATGGCCTAAGATAGAGCGTGCTTACCCGATAAGAACCGATTCACTCTTGCTTTTAAGTAAGCTTTTTTTGTTTGTCAAGACATCGGAATCGAAGATTGATGTCACTGTTTCTTGTCTGATATAAAAATAAATTCGAATTGAATATTAGGTGTGAATTTCTAACTTTAAATCAATATAAAATACATCATTCAATGAAATGAGTTTCAGTACTTCATAAATTATGGAATGGAAAACTATAATTCATATTTTCTTTATTTTGGAAATTACGTCATTTTCAATGGTTTACAAATGCGTTGTGTGCGAGTGGTTGTCGTTCCACGCTATAACTTACATCTAACTTAAACAAGGTACAGAACATCTTATAAACTATCAGTATAAGTAATACATCTGATCAATAAGAGCTAGAGGCATGATGACTACAAAATGTCAAAGAAAATAAAGAATTTTGACAGTTGACATGCCTCACTATTTATCGAAAAAGTCAAACTGCAAAAACAGTAGCTCTCATCACACAGATATTTGTATAAAATACTTACATAAATAAATAATAAGCACAATTTTTTTAATAAAAAAGTATTCCCTAAACTTGTGTTTCTGTATCAAGAAAATAATATTACCTACTTTTTTGAGTTAGTGACATATTTTTTCGTAGACTCTGTACTTTTTGTGTGTTTATAAATTGCTACAAACAGTTTTGAAACATGAAATGTGTACCGTAAAAGAAACAAGTATAAAAAAACAGATTTCTAAAGAGCTGCAGATCCTGTACAACTAGGTCCAATTTATAAAAAAAACTTCTAATGTCATAAATTAACTAAAATTATTTGCTTTCTATTTCCAAAGTGATGGAACAGAAAGAGATGCAAATGTCAAAAATTTTAGTTAAATTTGTAACATAGAAACCTGGATTGGACCCAATTTGTGACTTACAGTACGCCACGACGGTTCTTGATGGAACTAACACAAAATATCATAATTATAAAAACATGTGACATTGACATTTGTGTATCTGTGACATTTGGTTTGAACATCACTGATACATATTTTTAATAACTAAGCTAAATTGACTTATTTGTAGTTAAAGTGATGTACAAACCAATACCCTAGCATTTTTTCCTGACTCAAGTAATTGTGACAGATGTCTAATCTGAATAAGTTATCTTTTAGAATAAGAGAGGAGGGGCGAATACGTTTTTAACGTAGAAACGACAGTTGATTCGTCAGAAATTATCATGAATGTATTATTCAACGACAAACTGAGGTTTGATGTATATTTGTAGCAAAAGTAGTGACTATAGGAGCCTAGAAGAAATAGTTGGTATAATTTTTTGACTTGGTTACTCACACACAAAATTTCAAAGGTACTTGTAGTATGTCAATACCAACCACTGATATTCATATGACATTTGTAAAATTAAAAAAATCTGCTGTTCCATACAAAAACTCGAGAACAAATAGCTTATTTTTTTAATTCCATAAGTCATAGAAAAAATCTAGTCAGTACTGATACGTGTACTAAAACTACCCTCATTTTTTTATTGTGTAAGTAACCGTTCTAAACTTTTATAAGACCAACTAGTTTCACCTGTGTCACGCCGCAGGTGTGTGTGACTGTGTCTGAGTGTATGTGAGGGGGTGGTGGGGGGTGGTACCTGGTTGCGTGGCGGGTGCGCGTGCGCGTGGTCGCGGTGCGGCGCGTGCCAGGCGGGCGGCGGCAGCGCGCCCAGCCGCCCGCGCAGCGACATCTGCACAGAGCGACACACTCACACACCCGCACACACACATACATATAAAGTGATGTGACCAGTATCAACATGATTTTAATAACTTTTGTAGCCAAGAGATGGCGCTAATTTAACTAAGCTCAATCAAATGACAAATATTTCATTTTGGCTTAATGGCGATGAGCGCCACCTAGCGAACGTTTTTGTACTCATTTTTTGAGATCTGAAATTAGCTCATATCATTACTGACTTTAGTCATTTCTAATTCTCTTATCTACCCATACCTATATTATACATAAAACCTAATGACGTATTACGGGCGCGATGTGTACGTCATACGTCAACTATTATATCATGTCCAGTATCTTCTTAACCAACTTCAAAGAAGACGGCTATCAAGTCTTCCGATTTCTTTTTACAGCTGTAATTTCCACTACCGTAAATTGTACGAAACAATTGCCGTTTGAACTATCATGGTATCAAATATGGTTAAAAACTCGCAAGTTATAATATAGTAACAAATACTTTTCATTTTGTCGTCCGTACCCACTATAAACTTTAATAATGATATTTTGTCACTAGCAACATTCCCCATTTAAACATGGTTCATTTAACTGTCAAGATTCTACCGGGGAGTCATGACTCTCAGTCATGAGGGTATACGCCTCAAAAAGAAAAAGGGTTACACAAGGTATGTGCATGCTACCTACAGTTATCTATAAGATTCAATACACGTGTTGTATATATAAAATAATTTGTTTGAAATTCATTCTGCTGGGGGGAGTAACGACCCTCAGTTGTGAGGATATACTCTCAAAGAGAGAGAGAGAGGGGGTTGTACAAGGTATGGGCATGTTACCTACGGTTAACTATAAGATTCAATACACCTATATATATAAGTTTTTTTGGAATTAATTCTGCTGGGGGGAGTAACGACCCTCAGTCATGAGGATATATTATATAAGTTTGTTTGTTGGTAATAAATTCTCCGGGGGAGTCACGACCCTCAGTCATGAGGGTATACTCTCAAGGACAGAGAGGGGGTTGTACAAGGTGCGTGCTTGTTACCGGGTTGATGTCGAGCAGCAGGGGCGCGTGGTGCGGCTCGATGAGTCGCTCGTGCGTCCACACCGCGCCGCCGCCGCTCACGTAGCGCATGCGCCGCCTGCAACGTACACACACACACATGTGTTATATTCATAGACTACATCTATATTTGCATCCTATCCTTCAAATTCTATCTAACTTTCATATAACAGAGGCAACATTTTGCTACTTCTCCTCACATTAACTGTTGAACCAAGGTAGGTATTGGATGGAGAGAGATTCTGGATTTATACAAAGGCTACTTTTTATCCCGAATTACTAAGTTAGAGCTCAAGTCGAGGGAGCGCAGTTAATTCAATCATAAATACATCACATACAATTTAATTAACAATTTGCAATATAAAATTAAGTTCCAAGGGTAATCAAAAAGAATCAAAACTTTTTATTTTCGCCAAGCGCTGTGTATCTTTTCCAGCCGATTTACAATCCAATGCGCCGTTATGTATGACGTGGTGTTATACAACACAATGTATACACCAGGGGCATTCTTCATTGGCCAGCCATCGCCAGGCCAGCTAGTGGATCAACAATGGTAGCATAATGCTTTAGAGCAAAGGTAAGGAAGTGTTGACTGTATCTGGGTAAGCCAGGGGCATCTTTCAGTGCCCAGACATCGTCTAGTGAATCAACAATGGTAGCAATTTGCAACCAACTACATATTACTTAAAGCAGTAGAAAAACACATACGGCGGCTGGTGCGGGTAGTGCAGCGGCGGCGGTGGCACGTGCTGCGGCGGCGCGGGCTCGGGTGGCGCCAGGTGGCGCGACACACGGCGCCGCTTGCGCGCGGGGGACTCGCCGTGCTTGGGGGACACCTCGCCGTCCGACGAGCCCGCCTCTACACCTGCGCCGCCGCCCTCCAGCGGGTTCGTGTCCTGCAACACACGAAACAACTTCTGTTAAACATAGAAACGGTATCGTATGAAATCTGATCTGATCCAATATCTCTAGGCCCGGCGCCCGAGCCGGCGCGCTCGCGGTGCTCCACCACTGCAACTACTAACTACTCACCATGTGGTGGTGGTGCGCGTGGTGCGCGGCGTGCGGCGCATGGTGCGCGTGGTGCGCCGCGTACGAGTGGTGCTGCGCCTCGTGCGAAGGCCCAGCGCCCGAGCCGCCGCGCTCGCGGTGCTCCACCACTGGAACGTAGCAAGTAAGCAATCAGAACAGGTCAAGGAAATCTGGTAAAACAGACGCATCTACCAACGAGTCAAACTGGCTTAACACACACAATTGAGAACAAATGAAGTATCATCATCATCATCATCTACAGCCCTTCTTATCCACTGCTGGCACAGAATACAGAGTACAACTGCTGGGTATAGGTATAGGGCCATTCTTTGTATGTGCAAGCTACGTCAGTATTGTGCATAATGAATTAGGTATAGTGAGCCTCAAAAGGAGTGGGTCGGGTGGGTAACTAGTTCTAGTCACGGGTCCTCTATGGACAATGCCTTTTTTTTTTTTTTTTTTTTTGTGCCAGGGGGAAATCTTCTTAGATCCGACCATGGGAATATGGTCAGGGTATGTGAGATTCTTACTCACTAAAACCCCCTCTAACCCATCCCTTGTGCTTTGTTCTAGAGGCTCTGGGACTTCTGCAGGGAATACAACCAGAAAACCACCAGCACATCGTAATTGAAAACACTTCTCTGGGTTTATCTTCCAGGCTTACAGTGTCTGGCACTGCTTTCACCTCTGGGCTCGCTTGTATCTTGGTGACCATATCCCTTAGGACCTAAGGACTTTGGCTTATCAGTCTACCAGCGAAGCCCTGGCTCCTCCTTTTAGTCGGCTCTTACGACAGGCAGGGGCTACCGGAACAGTATTCTATTCTACCCCGGTTCCAGGGTCAAGGGGGCAATCTCCTTCGCCACCCTCTTGTCGTCTCATTGAAGCATTGTTAGCTCTATCTCTTTCTCGACCGGCAATTTCTTTTTTCGAAATCACTTCGTCACAGAACTCTACCACTGCTTTCCAGGCTGATTTATCTGCCAACATTTTCACTATTAGTGTGCTCGGAGTCAAGTCTTGTCCAATAACACTTACCAGAGCTTGTCGTTCCATCCTCCATGCTGGGCATTCCTCCAGAGTATGTTGCGCGCAATCCGCAGCCACCTCACAATGTTGACAAAGAGAGGTGGTCGCTCGCTTTATTTTATGTAGAAATGCACCAAAACATCCGTGTCCAGTCAGAATCTGAGTGAAATGAAACGTGACTCGCTCTTTTCTGCCTAACCATGAGTGAAAACTCGGCAGAATAGCTTCTACTGCCCTCTGCTGTGAGACCTGTGGCACGACTAGACTCTGCCGCCATCTTTCTAGGGCATTATCGTTTTCATCTTTGCGCATCTGCGACCAAGAAAGAGGATCGCTGTCTCCTTGATGCATCCGCTGGTATATACGAGCATCCATATCTGCAAGGATATCCATAGGAGGAAATCTTGCAATGAGTGTTGCTGCCTCAAAAGAGATGGTGCGATATCCCCTTGCTATTCTGATAGCCACCAATCTTTGAACACTCCTAAGTTTGGCTTGGTTGCGTTTAATTTGCAGCCTTGATGACCATACTGGGGCACCGTAGAGGGCCATAGACCGTATCACACCTGCGTATAACCGACGAACTTCCTCGTTTGGTCCTCCAAGATTTGGAAGCAGCCTTTGCAATGCACCTGCTACTTTTTTGATTCGGGGGACAATGCGCGTAAAGTGTTCATCGAATCTCCAGTGGCTATCCAGGGTAAGTCCAAGATATTTTAGAAATTTCCCAACCTCCACTTCAGTATCTCCGACTCTTATCACGGCTGTACCAGGGTCATTTCCTCGCCTATGCTTGTGGAACCACAGTGCTTCTGTTTTATGAGGAGCCGTCTGGAGACCCATCGCGTGGATGTGGCCAACGACACTCACTACTCCAGTCTCGGCGAGTTGAAGTGTCTCGCTAAAGGTTTGCCCTTCGGCTAGTACCAAGGTATCGTCACAATAACAAACCAAGTTAACACCTTTGGGCAGCTCCTTTCTGAGAACCGTGTCGTAGGCCAGGTTCCAAAGAAGAGGACCCAGAACAGACCCCTGCGGTACCCCGCAGAACATTTCTCTAGTGTGAAGGACACCGTCTTTGCCAATATACTGTATGGATCTGTCCTTGAAATATTCTTCCACGATTTGTCGCAAGTAAGTAGGAATATCGTGATACACGAGCGCTTCCTGTATTGTGTGCCATGGGAGTGAATTGAAAGCGTTCACGATATCAAGACTCACTGCAATTGATTTCCTTCCCTTTGCCGTTGCATTTTCACACAGCTCACGTACGCGTAGAATTGCGTCTACTGTTGATCTACCACGTCTGAATCCAAATTGGTGCTCAGAAATGTTTGGCCCTTTTTGTTGTAAGTGCCTAGTGATGCGACCAGCTATTACCCTTTCGAATAACTTTCCGGATTCATCCAAAAGGCAAATGGGGCGGTAGGCAGAGGGAGAGTCTGCAGGCCTTCCTGCTTTCTTCAGTAGCACCAATTTAGCTTTTTTCCAATTTTTTGGGAAGACAGCGTTACGGAGACAACTCGTAAACAATGCTTTAAGTCTGTCCCTGAGTTCAACAGAGAGCGCAATTCCCAAAAACTTTGCCCTGGACAATGCCTAGTCAACACAGTTATGCAACTAATACTTGCTCAGAGCAGCCTACATCCAGCATGGGATGGTGAAGCATCTTCTAATAGTGGTCTGATAGACCCCTGCAAGCTACATCACATATATACAGCTTTTGTTTTCTAGCTATAGAAAACGTTTAATATTACGGTCCAGGAACGCAGCAGTTATAGATTACAGAAATAAGTACGAAAATTATTGTACTTATGTATGTGTGTGTTTTTTTCCGTTAATGTCACTTTCAAACTTGTTTGCTGTAGTGTAATGAATGATTCATCCCGAGTGAGGCGGAAGCAGATCGTCAACAGGCGCCCCCACGGCGTGAGACACGGACTGCTGGGTGTTCACATGTAAATACGTTCCGTCCGATATTATATGCGAAAATTGGCGAATAGGTAAAGAGTGAACGATTAATATTAAATAAGAAACAAAAAATGATTTAGAAATTGGCAACTGCGATATAACTGACGAAATAAGTCAGTCTCTCAAAACAGAATAAATTTAAATTATTTTCTTTTGAAAATTTCATTCAGTGAACATCGAAACGAGTATGATCTACTTGTTACTATGTACAATAGTTATATACATGTATTTACAAAAGTATTTGTCATTTAAGCTTGAGTCATTAAAATTCTTTGTAAACACCCTTTGAGGGTATATTGTGTTCTTCATGTACCAATGTATGCATAAGATCTGCAACATAACATAATAATGTAAACATATTGTAATAATACAAGCGTTTGCTTAGTATGGGGTTAGATATCGCTAATGTAAAATGTCCCAGAGTATATTTTATTCACGTCAAACCCACCATTATTTCCTGCCCTGACGTCATAGGCCTCACTTAGCGCGGTTCTTGCGTAAAGCAAGTTGTGTCCGCGTCCTCTCCCCCGCGCCCCGAGAAGCGCCAGTTTCTCCGCTTGCGCAAGCGAGCTTACGAGTGTAACGAAATTAAGCAAAAGTTTCGCTCGTTTCTTTCTCTTATTGTACTAAAATTTGGACAGAATTGCTTGTTTCTATGTATATTATTTTTATGTGGTTCGGAAAGAAAAGTGTATTAAATCAGAGTCCATACAATTGCTTACTTTTATGAAAAGAGGTTTTCTATTCGCTTGATAAAAGAAACATAAGTTTGTGTTGTTCACAAAATTACATTTGTTTTGGTGAAATCTTGAAGCTTTTTGTAGGGAGAAAGGACGCGCAGCTTGGATAAATTCGTACTTTACGCAACACCAAGTCTCTTTACATCAATGGTTTAACCCATTGTCATTAGCTTCACCCGTGAAACCACAGAGAGATCTATGACGTCACATACACAGTCATTGTAACTGTGCAGTTACGTGTGCTGGAGGTGTATAGGAAATTAATGAGCCTTAAGAAATTAGGCGCGAGATGTAACTCTAACAACGCAACTATGAATATGTATGTCTGTAGCTATCGCCAAGGGTATGGTTGTATTATATGAACACCAAAGAACGTAAAACCAGCGCTAGAGGCTGGCATAGGCCGAGCTGTGACATTCTTCGACTTCTTCTCGAATCGAGCTTGTGTCCAATGTCAGTTAATAAATATTTCTGACAGACCAGAATTCAGAACAGAAGCAGGTGACATGAAGCATGTATTTACGCCTAACTATGTTTTTCTCTACTTCTGTTTGTCTCATAGTACTTATGTTTTTCCTTGCTAAGCTGTACGGTATACCTGGTCGCCGTCGGTCGGAGGGCCCGGCGGGGCGCCGCTCGGCGCGCCGCGAGCCGCCCGCGCCGCCTCCTGGAACACATAGCGCATTTTATTCATCATTTTCTTCTCATTACACAACTACAACGATAACAATTTGAAAAAGAAATTATACAAGAAAGTGAATCATTAAAGCATTCTAACGCACCTTTGTTTTTTTTTAAGTGGGATAGGTTTGCCTTTGACAACAGCCTAAGTTTAAACCCGTTGCTACACCATTGACTCGTGGTTCAAGTTATGTGTTAAACGATCGTGATACCGTGATGTTTAAGGACCACAAATTCATATCACATAGCCTATCAATCAGCTTCTATGGAAGGATCTGGGAGCCTATCACGATACACTTGTCTACGAGAACTTCCCCAACGAATCAACTCTGCGGAGGAGTCATGCCCCTCAATAATAATCAATACGAGTTAAGGAGAAGATAATAGTAATATGTAGTTATAAGTCTACATACTATAGTAATTTCATTTCCTCCACATGAAAAAGGGGGAGTCACGCCCCTCATTAATGAGTAGTACGACTCGCAGAGAGAGCTGTACATTGTAGTTACCTATAGGTATCCTGCGGTCATGGTGCGGGTGTGGGTGTGGATGGGGGTGCGGGTGCGGGTGCTTGTGGTGCGGAGCGCCCGGCGCGGGGGGGAGCGGCGGGGGGGAGCCCGCGCACTCCTTGGGGGAGCCGCCGCTGCTGCCGTCACTGGAACAACACAAACATATAAATAAATAAATAATAAAAATAAAATAGCCTTTATTTCCTGAATTCAATTATTTCATTTACATTTACGTTGTTTTCCTCGATTATACTATACCGAATCACAAGAGCGTTAGACAAGCAGCAGCCCCGTGAACAGGCTGGCTTTAGATCAGGATACTCTACCGTAGACCATATGTTCACACTCATGCAATGTATCGAACGATGCAAAGAGTACATACAATAAAACTCTATATCTGGCATACGTCGACTATACAAAAGCTTTTGACTCATTATCACACAGACAACTATGGATTAGTTTGGGAGAGCAAGGTATAAACAAAAAATACATATCGATACTGAAATCAATATACAATTGTTATAAAGCAAAAATAAGAACGGAAACCATTGGACCGCCGTTTGATATTAAGAGAGGAGTAAAACAAGGGGATCCAGTGTCCCCAAAGCTGTTTTCAGCCATCCTAGAGTCCATGTTCCGCAAGCTAGATTGGTCTACGTACGGCTTGAATATAAATGGAGAGCAGCTCACACATTTACGTTTCGCAGATGATATTGTAATAATGGCTGAATCACCTACAATTCTAGAACAAATGATTAACACTTTGGATAGAGAGAGCAAGAAGATCGGCCTCTATATGAACTTGTCAAAGACAAAGGTAATGACAAACGGTATTCAGAGCGCAATAAAACTGCAAGATACTGTTATAGAGTATGTTAGCGAATACATCTACCTTGGGCGCATTATATCTTTCGAAAACGCAGACGTTAAGGAAATAGACAAAAGAATAGCCACAGCATGGAGGAAATACTGGGCTAATAAGGATATCTTTAAAAGTCGTATGCCTACATACTTGAAAAAACGGTTGATGGATAATACGATCCTTCCTTCTCTACTATATGGGTGTCAAACGTGGGCGCTGACACAAGACTCAGTCGATAAAATCGCTAAATTCCAAAGAGCGGCAGAGCGTTCCATGCTGGGCCTTACTCTTATGGATAAAGTAAGGAACACAGAGATACGTCAGCGAACCAAGGTCTTAGACGCAGTAAAAATGATGTGTCGCTTGAAGTGGAAATGGGCGGGACACCTCGCCCGCTCTACCGACGGCAGATGGAGCGAGCGCATCGTACACTGGTGCCCGCGGGACACCACTCGTACGCGCGGCCGACAGAAGAAGAGGTGGAGAGACGACATCGTGGAGGTGGCTGGAGTCACGTGGACCAGACTAGCCCAAGACCGCAAGGCCTGGGCCAGCAAGGAAGAGGCCTTTACCCGCTTTTGGGTGCCCTGATACAAGAAAATATTATAAGTAATCAAGAACTCAACTTAATAATTTTTTTTGTAAATAAACTAAGTAACTATAACACAAACATATACCTACGGTTAATTTTTTCATACATTATAGAGTTAGAATAAGACAGTAACTACAGACAGGGTTTAGTCCTTTCTTAGGGTAGCATTTTTCGACAATACAATAAAAGTACAATACACAACAAGAAGAACTATACTTCTTCTTTAAGGTCAGATTATTTTTCAGGAGAGCTGCAGTCTAACGCGAACTTATACCATGTAAAAAATTATCATCATTGGGTATCGAATCCGTTTAAGATTTACTTACATAGAAGTGTTATAGTCAAGTACCTATGTGGGTCAAAATATGGTATTTTAATGAGATTGTTTGGAAATCTGAAACTAGTCGTAACTATACGTGTCTTCTTTTTATCGAATGAGAGTGGCCAACTCTGTTTGTCTAGAGTTTATCAAGCAACCCTAAGGGCCTCTGACGTGGCTTCACGACTGCCGTAGTATGACAAACAGCCGGGACCTACAATTTAACGTGTCATCCGACCCACGGAAGCGCCCTAAATGGAATGCCACTTTTTGGTCACCCATCAAAGTACTGACCGGGTCGACCTTTGCTTAAGTAATGTTAACATAACCCTCAAATCTTACTACTATATATGCTACAACACACATTTCCA
This sequence comes from Macaria notata, assembly GCA_927399415.1. Taxonomy (NCBI): domain Eukaryota; kingdom Metazoa; phylum Arthropoda; class Insecta; order Lepidoptera; family Geometridae; genus Macaria; species Macaria notata. The sequence goes on along the minus strand of OV656725.1, from coordinate 5,984,140 downwards.
AACGTTACCATCGTCACAGAGCACCATATCTCGCTTCACTAACTGAGACGAATGGAATTCCCATTCTACAATAACCAATTTTCAACCTTACTTTCTAACAAATATGAGACATTTTCCTGCAACTCCAGTGAAGGGGCGGAAGCGTGCGCACCACAGATTAGATAGTAGTGAGCGTGCGTTATCTCTCGTGAAATGAAACCGACGTGACTGCACTGAAAGAACAGAACTGGACCAAGAAACCAACAAAATACTTTCTCCATTAACAAACAGTCTAAAAAGTAAGTTAGTATGAGAGTGGCGAGCTCTGGTGTCGAGTTTTTCGACAGAACAAAGCACACGATTATTATAATGTTCTGTGACACAGTCTCGACCGAGACGAATGTGACCTCTTATACATTGAGCAACTTTCAAACCTATCTCCAAAATACTAAGGTCCATTGTCCTCTGTTCCACGTGAAGGGGCGGAAGCGTGCGCACCACAGATTAGATAGCAGTGTGTGCGTGCGTTATCTGGCGTCGAACCGACGTGCCTTCGGAACGAGGCGTGCGGTGGAAGAAACACGTACTGGTGTACTTAGTTTAGATATTCGTATCTGAGGAAGCACTTAGGCGTCTCTGTCTCTGCCCATAGAACTGCCCTAATCGTCTTCTCATCGAATGAGACTCTGGTATAGTTTATCAAGCCGCCCTAAGGGCCATTGACATGAATGAATGACTCTACTAATGAAAATGAGGAGTCATAGTAGAGCGGTAGTAATAATTATAATATTGTATAAGTACTACAAATTCTGAAGTTTGGTGTGACAATGGGCGCAGATTTTTAACCGAAAATAATAATTAAGTAAAATGACCAAATTTCACCCAAATCTGGCAATACACACATACCTACGAGTCGAATCCATACCTTCTTTGCAAGAAGTCTAATAAAAAACCTAATAACAAATATTTGTAAGTAGCTACATCGAACCCGGTATTTTTTGCGGGTGACTTTCCACCGCAGGTCACCTCCCCACAGTCCTAGGTACAAGCTACATAGCCTAGATACACTATACGTATAGGCAGGCAGTAGGCAGTCTTGTGACGTCACTGTGAAGGTCGCGGGGGTCGGAAACATGAGGCCAGTTACACTAGGTCGTCTACATCGCCCAGGTAGGTAGTTAGTCGAAATAAATCTAAGAGTCTGCTTTTAAAACAGACTATTTTTAAAAGGAAAACGTGTATAATCGGTTATTTTTCCTCTGAAACTACTCGTAGGTATAATTTAAAACAGATTTTTTATTACAAATTTTATATACTTAGTACCTAAACCTATGTACCTGTGTAGATAAAGTCGAAAGTTGTTAAAATAAAATCACACAGAGGCCTTTGACGCGGTGTAACTACTGCGGTACCGTGATCCTATGTCGTACTCGTATTAGGCTATAACGGACAGCCAGGTCCCACTGAGCTATAATGTAGTACGTAAGTACATTATAGCTCAATGCCAGGTCCTACTATTTAACGTGTTATCCGACTCACAGAAGCACCCACATGTAAACGTTTCTGTCTTTATGTACATATCTACTGTATATCTAGAAGAACTATTACGTGGTTGTGGTTGAGGATCTGTCCTAGACTTCCACAAATTGACGTATAATCCAGGTACTAGTCCAATACATTTAGAAGCACTAGGCACTCTAGATGACGTCACTGAAGGTCGCGAGGTCGGATAGAGCGAGCGAATTACGTTAGGTCGTACACTTTGTTGACCTTTGCCAAATCTATTCATATGGTATGTACATAGCAAAGCATAGCTATGTATGTACGTATATAGCTCAGACTACTCTAAAATATTAGTTGATATAGGTATCATATCTGGTGCGCAATTCTACTTTTTTGAACATCCGAATACATGAGAGATGTAATAAGTTAAACTGTAAGGTATCTGTAAGGTTTTTAAACTTGATTGGCTCACGCTTGGCTACAACTCGCCTGCAACTTTAGACTGTCCATGACAAAACGGATAAACCGATTTTAATCAAGATTTTTAGGTACTTATGTTAATCAAGAGTGTTGTAAGGAAACTTTGTTCAAAGTCAAATCATTCATTGTACTATTGTGTTTTCAATAAAATGTTGCGGATCTTATGCATAAATTGGTACACGAAGAACACAATATACCCTCAAAGGGTGTTTACAAATAATTGTTCCTAATTTCGTATTAAGTAAATGCATTGTAGGTACATAAGTAATTTTTAAACACATTCAAGTAATACGTCATGGTGTGTTGTATGTACATAAGTGTGGAACTAGTTGCCCGAATCTCTATTCCCCTTGTATAGTTCAAGGGGAATAGAGATTCGGGCAACTAGTTCCACACTTATGTACATACATTTGTCGGTCTTTAAGTCGAGAGTAAACCGGTATCTTCTAGGCAAGCGCGCTACATCGTAGACTATAACGTTGCTTACCATCAGGCAAGTTGTAGTCAAGCGTAAGTCTATATCATGTAAAAAAAAAAGTAACTACTACTGGCCTGTTAGCTTAGTTGGTAGTGGCTCTGCCTTCTAATCTAGGGGTCCCGCGTGACACAAGTATTTATGCATTTTAAAATGTATAATTACTTGGGTTGAGTCTGGTCGTTTGTATGTATAATAAGTATGTATTTACAAAAGAAAAGTATAGTATTATATCCGTTACCTAGTACCCACGACACAAGCGTTTGCTTAGTGTGGGACTAGATGGCGCTGTGTGCAATGTCCCGAAATATTTATTATTATTTTTTAAAAAACGTTTGTTTTTCTCGAAATTTTAAGAATTTCGGTCATTTAAATGAAAACCACGGGCCTAGGCCAAGTGGGGATCACTTTGAGCGTTATTTTCAGAAGCATCGTCCTGCAAGAACTTCCTCACGATCCTGCAAGTATTCAATATTATTATTATTATTTACTACGTGGTGCAACCTCCACAGGCGAGCGCTTCTACGCCTCTACCGGTGACGTCACCGCACTACGTCACGCACAAACCTTTGTTCAATAATGTAGGTAATGTGTGATTAGCTAACGTGGTCGGTGGCTGTAAAACGAGAATTTAACTGAAATAGGACCGCTATAACTAAGTGAAATTAAAAACTAAACTACCTAAGTAGGTCAGCATTATCTTAGCTATTCGTTTGGGAGCTACCATTGAAAATCTGTCTCGTTTTTTCTGATCTTAAAACGAATCAGTTTTTTCATGGTTACAGAGATAACAGAAAATAAACTGTCAAATTTGTAAAACTGGATTCTCATATCCCTACATTTGTAGGGCTTCAAGCTGAGAGTGGACCGATTTATCCTAGACAATCACGCTCAATTGTAAAGTGAAATCTCAGAAATGTATGTTAAAATCCTTTATCTACACTAATGTTGTAACATTCTACTTATGTTTCCAATACTTGACTTATAATTACTACTGTTATAGCACAGACAACAAAACACTCAATTTAAGCAATTTCACATGATGTTATAATATCCACATCGATATCGTAATAGCTCATTATAACATCGAAAAAGCGACCAACCTGATTGCAGGGCCAATCAGGTTGGTCGCGCTGCACTCTCGTTGGTTAGATTTTAATGGCGGCAAAATCACTGTGACAATACATGTACGCGTGAATTTAATTTAATTAATTATCAATGCATTAGTGAAGATAAAGTAGTGTATGCAACTGCATATAACACGGGTATTAAAACACGAATGTGAGTTTATGAAACGAGCGCAGCGAGTTTCATAATAGTAACGAGTGTTTTAATACCCTTAATTATATGACAGTTGCATAAACTACTATTAGGGCCGCTTTGAAAACTCTCAACAACTCTCACACAAACTTACCTAGCTAATTACCATCATAAGCTACATTACCCAACACAGTCGAGTAGTAGCCAAGCGTGAGCCTTTAAAGACCACATGCATATGTATGGCGTAGTTCATTGTGTAACGTTTACTTACAAAGCGGTGACGTCACCGTTCTTTGTCTGTATACTGTGTTAGTAATCTTTGGCTTTGAGGCGCAGTTGGTAACAGCTAGCTGCGATTTTCACGGAAGCTGTTGTACGGTTTACCTACCATAAAACATTTTCTTAGCAAAAACAATTTGTTTTCAGATATTGAATTAGGCGTTACTTTGCGGAAAACCATTGTAAATGAAACTCTGGAGAATATCTCACTACACTAATGGTGTTCATTCTAATTGGAAATTACTTAATTGTTTTCTCTTTCGTTCTTCATAGCACACCAACACATTATACTTAAATTAGTTTTTAAAGAGCCTTCGGCCTCTATAAAAAAATAGCACAGGTTAGTGCTACGACACAATTGAGTTGTCCAATACATTTTAAAGTAGTTCAAATTCAAATTGTTTATTTACATGAAACCTTAGACTAATACTTAGACTTAACATCAGGCAGGCTATAGTCAAACGTAAGCCTATTTAATGTAAAAAAAATACATTGCTGTGTAGTTACAAATAAAAGGTTTTTAGGGAGGTTAATTTGTGCTCTTGAGAGCCCTGCACTAAGTATGAAACTTGTATCGCAGGCGCCCACATCTAGCATTACTTGAGTTTAGAGCTTAGACATGGTGGTCGCGGTGCGAGATCACTTTAAATGTGATCTTTGGTACTTTTATATTTTGTATCTAAAGACAAACGAAATTGAAAACCTCTTTGAAATCGGTTAAAAAAGGTGGCGCTTTCCATAATTTCAAACACATTTTGCCCAATCCTACACAGAAGTTGTATTATGTGATATAAATAAAAAAAAAAAAAAAAAAAAAGCCTTTATTTCTATTACTCATTAAGGAATAGGTACAAAATAAGTAGGTAATGTACATTATATTGAGAACCATTTAAGTATTCTTTATGACATATTATACAATGTGCATTTTTGAATTTATATAATGTTTGTATACTTACAAGTTTTTGTTTAAGTTTAGGTAAGTACGAAAATTTAGATTTTATTGATATCAGAAATTATTTACCAGCACAGTAATTCTGTGACGTAAGTACCTAACTAATGTATAACACAGCTTTCCATTAAAACACATAAAACATGTATAACATAACTAAGTACAAAATATTGACGGAAACTAGAACACAAGATGACACAATACAAAACGGCTGAGAACTCACATAATATATTTACAAGAAACATCATATACAACACTCAACATGCATGAATCTTATTCACTTGTGATAAAGTTCATTTTGTTTAAAATTGTAGCGGAACAAGTTCTTCTTAACAAAGTTAATTTCTGTGAATCTTATACGGTTGCAAAAAGGTTCATTTCCTCATACAATGTACCTAGTGGAATAGTAAAGAAGTGAAGTTTGTTAGTAAGAGAGTGATGATAACAAACCCACTTGAGTTTGACTGGAGACAGCCCGGAGCGAAGATAAATATCATAAATATACTGTTTGAGATTAATACGATTTTTTATTGGAAAATGTGGAAACCGACATGATCGAGGACATATGTCTTCCGTGGAAGGACCAGGGCGCCCACCACGATGTATCTGCCTAAGCGAACTCCCCTAACGAATGAATTCTGCGGGGGAGTCACGACCCTCAGTCATGAGGAAATACGACTCACAGAGAGAATCCCGACCCATCGCTCATCCGAATTCCATTGCATCCATCCATTGCTCCAAGTCGAAGAAGATGATGTAGTCGAAGATGTAGACTAGACATTATGGCAGAAAGCAAGCTACAGTACCTAAAGTTTTGAGTTTTTAACCTCATCTTCAGTCCTAGTCGACCTACTGCTGGGTATAGGACTCCTTCCTTCCCTAGGCGCCACAGGTTTTGTGTTTTACTATTGAAAATGGCCGCCAAAGTTGGGAACTCACACACAGTACAGTGGTGCTAAACATCAGGCAGGCTGTAGTCAAACGTAAGCTTATTACTTACGTGTAAAAAAAAACCTAAAAACCCAACAGTATTCACAAGTAGGTATGCAAGTTACATTAGCCATGCATTACAGATTGGCCGCGGACGCGCCGCAGTGGCGTAACACAGAGGAAAGCTGCCGCAGACAGTGAAAGCAACGCAACGCAGGCAGCTCCACAGGCGGCGCCACTGTCTCCTTTTAAACAACCCGCTAAAGGAGAATATTGTACAGTTGCTAACCACATTTCTGCACCATTTCGCCGTTAGGTACCTACTTACTAGTATTTATATACATACATATAAGTATATAAATACTTCTAAATAAGAACATAAAGTATAATTTGTTGGTTTGTTCCTCCTACACTGGACAGTATAGGACTATTCATGGTAAATGAGCCAATGGATATATTTATTTAATTTTTATTGTAAGTATGTATAATAATTATTTTTATTTTTATTGGTGGTCTGACCAAATAACTAAAGAGCTGGAGATGCCAAGAAATGTTGCAATGCACCAAGCAACAGAACGAAACCGATGGCGACAACTAGTCAACACTCAACAGTATCAGTAGGAGTCACGATCCTCAGCAGTGAGGGACACGACTAAGAAGAGAAGAGAGATTGTATGTATTCGAAAAGTGATAAACTCAAGAAATTTCAGTTTGCAGCTAGGCTTTATGACAAACACGTGTCACATTTACATAAGTCACTTGAGTTAAAAAACTAGGCCAAGCTCGCTGTGAAGCAACATTTGATTTGTCTCACAGTCAAGGTTCTGTATGCAACTTATAACACCCCGTCCACACGCTTGACAATCAAACGTCCAACATGACAGAAGACGAAGAATTTTTTTAATGTCAGCTAATGGCCCATCCTTGAGTCTAGAGGGCGCAGTGTGCAATGTCCCGAAATATTTATTTATCGTGCAATCGCCTGGTCGCTACTTCCTTACAAACTGTGGAAATTGCTAAATTGTGGAACTCCCTGCCTGACTCCCTGTTCCCCGCGGAATATAATCTTACGATCTTCAAAGCGAGAGTGAATCGGTTCATACTGGGTAAGCACGTTCAATCCTAGACCGTAATGATTGCTTACCATCAGGCGAATTACGGTCAAGTGCAAACCCATTCCTTGTAGAAAAAAAAAACTGTTGTAAGTTTGACTCAAACACTAAGAATGATCGACTGATGGTTTATATCTCAAATTGTTAGTATTTAAACAAAGATTTCTAGAGGACCAAAGGCATAGGGAATTAAACTCTGGGGAATATACCAAAGGCTTAGGTTTTGTAGTTTTGTCTCGTTGGCAGTATGGGATGTTGGACGTCTGTTTTCCAAGCGTGTGTATGGTGTAAAAATGTTATAAAGTAGCCACACTATACGTATAAGGCGAGGTATGCAGAGACGTGGGTTGTTGTTGGGTTGTGGCTTGTATTTACAAACTCGAATTCTATCAACATTTTGCATGTTGTTTGGAAGAAATCGCCTATGAAACGATAAAGCCGCCCAATTTGCCCAAATTACAGCATTTAATTCATTTGAATTCTTCTTGTATTCTTGTATTGTAAGTCACAAAGTTACATCAAAGTTATTCGAGTATTTTGTAAGATACAATTGTTTATTCAAAATCATAAATTTAAGAAAGTTACATGTGTCACACGGGACACCCTTATCACTGAGACCAATCTCTTCCTGGCAACTGTTACATATTGTCGAAAGGATAAAAATATAGGTAATGATTATAAGGGACTATAAAACCATAACCCTCCCTTTACACTGTCGGGTAAAACGTAAAACTGGAAAATCAGCCGCCATCGAAACCAGCACAAGTAACGGGACTTCTTTCTAGCGAAAATAAACTAAACTTTAAACAATCAAGTAAGTAAGTTAACATTCTCCCCCATAAAAATGAAGTTCGCTGTCTTGGAATGTGGCTGGACAGACGGCAGACCTGGAAAACACACATACAAAAGAAAAGAAATGAGTCGAATATTAGATACCGTTCTTTATTTTGGTTAATAGGAAGGCATTCCAGGCTGTCACTAGAAAATAAGTTACTTGTCTACAAAACCATACTAAAGCCTATATGGACATATGGCATAGAACTCTGGGGAACTGCAAGCCACTCCAACGTAGAAATACTACAAAGGTTTCAAAACAATGTATTCCGAAACATTACCAACGCACCATGGTTCACAAAAAAAGAGGAAATACATGAATACCTGGAAATGCCCACCGTGAAGGAGGAAATTCAGAAACAGAGCAAGAGATTCAAAATGAGATTAGAGAGGCACACAAACGTACTTGCAATAAATCTTTCAAAAAATGAGTCAGTAAGACGGCTTGAGAGGCCCCAGATTGCTGATTTAAACAAAGAAGGGATGGGGGTCACTGGACTCCAAACCTGAAAAGCCTACACACAATCAACAGCACTGCTTATGGCTCCGCCGATTGCAGCGAGAAAGGAAATTGAAAAAAAAAGTAAGTAAGTAAGTAAAGCTTTTACGTCACTTTATAATTATTGTATGTAATAAACGTTTACTTATTACGTCAACGTCAAGTAATATTGTAAAAAGCGAAAGTTTTTATGTAGGTATGTATTCATTGCTTCAAGCAAAAGCCTATCTATGTATACGTTTTCGATTGAATTTTTTATGACACACTTTATACTCTGAACTAACTAGTTCTTAGTTAAAACCAAATATTTTTAGGCTATTTTTTATCCTATATTTTGAAAAGTCCTCTTGAAAGTCATACGTAAGCAGTATTCCTTTGAAGTTTGTACCTCTTTAAAAAACTTACTTAGGTACAAGTTTAAACTGAAAACATGATTTAACTACTTACTTACCTAATCAGAGAAATAAACGGTTCATAGTTACTTTATTCCGTTCTTAATGATGATGATGATGATGATAACAAGGGATCCCAAGAATTGCATACATATACCAAATACTTGCCATCCAAATCGATACGAGCAACACTATATCCCACCACTAGTTGACTACAAACTATTTGTCTATGGAAAGTGAAGGGGTTTTGTAGTTCACACTCAATAGTTATAATAAACTATACAAAGGGAGACCTCGCAGGGCCAGGGTCTATGCGACCTTGTCTACTCAACTAGTACTAAGTAGGTAGTAAGTAGATGTGTTGATATGGGAATAAGAACTTTATGTCTGTAACGCTAGAGGCGTGAATGGTGTACAGAGATTGCACGGTCTTAAGTAACACTGCACAGAATACAAGGAATACAAAACTTATGCTTTGGTGATTCTCTCTCTTTGAGTTGGATTTCCTCATGACTGAGGGTCGTGACTCCTTCGCAGAATTAATTCGTTAGGGGAGTTCTCTTGTGCAGATACATCGTGGTGGGCGCCCAGGTCCTCCCAAGGAAGACATATGTCCTCAGTTATTGAGATCCTTAAACATGTCGGTTTCCTCACGATGTTTTCCTCCACCGTTAAGCGAGTGCAAATCCACACATAACTAGAAAATACAAGTCATTAGTGTAGGGCCAGATTCGAACCAGGTTGCAGATGAAAAGCAGACACTGGAACCGCTATTTTCACTGGAATTAATTCCACGGGGTAGACACGACCCTCAGTCATGAGGAATATGACTCAAGAGGGAGTATATAAAATAAGAGTGAAACTAGCATACACTAAGTCAGTAGTACCTAAGTATTAAATATGACAAGACCCATACCTCCACACTATTATAACCTTTATTTCTAATACAAATAAGAGTGAAACTAATTATATAGGTAGGTACATAAAATGCATCAGTTACTTAGTAAGCACTAAACATCACAGACCTACACAGTCACGCTATTATAACCTCAAACTAAATAGCAATAAGAGTGAAACTAGCATATAACAATTATGTATTAAAGTCAGTATGCTAGTGGGTCAAGTGACGCAACCACTGCTGTAGATATAAACGCCTAATGATCATATTATAGACCTCTCAGATAAATGCAGTTCGTTTTCAATATAATGATGTGTTCGTAGCTCTGTTAGTAGAGGTATTCGCATGGCACTATTTATACATAAATATTACTTGCAACACATTTAGACTAATTTAGCAAACTATGTACATGAAATCGTTGCAAACGTTAAGCAACTGTTGTCGCGGTCAGAATGCGGATGGGTGACCATCAAGTAGCGTTGGTTTTGGTCGCTTCCAAATGTTATACATTGTAAGTCTCGGCTGTTTGTAAAGTACAAAATGCTAGTTATTACTAAGTAGAAAGTGTTTTGAGTTAACTCTAGTGTTGATAGTTTTGGCCATCATAGAATAGTTTCACGTTTGGCTACAACTCGATTGATGTGAAGCAATATTGTAGGGTGTAAACACGCTTACCTAGAACACACCCATTGTCTCATACATTGGAAGACTAGGATTCACCGTACGCAGTTTAGCCGTTAGTATTAAAAGGAACAGTCGGGACCTACCATTCAACGTGACATACGTTCCACAGAAGCGCCCAGGGCCCAGATGTACTCGTAAAAGGCACATACCACATTAGTTCGAGGCAATAAAGCACAAGCGATGGATCCTGTCTGGTGAAAGCACACTAAGTACACTCAAAGCACTGTTAATAAAGCTAATTGGCGGTGAAACTGCACCAAATTGTAGAGCTGAGAAGCGTTTGGTCTAATATAAACGTACAATTATTTTGTCTGCATTTTAAAAGTAAAATGTGAATCGTAATAAGCAATAAAATAATTAATACTGATTTAAGTTAGTAAAATTATACGTAACTAGTGGGTGCTCGCGGCTTCGCTCGCATTAAGAAGTAAAACTTGCATCCCCTATTTCACCCCTTTTAAAGTGGCATTTCCAAAAATCCTTCCTTAGCAGATGCCTACGTCATAGTGTCTACCTTCATTCCAAATTTCAGCCCAATCCGTCCAGTGGTTTGGGCTGTGCATTGATAGATCACTATATCAGTCAGTCAGTTAATCAGTCAGTCAGTCACCTTTGAGTTTTATATATATACGTAATATAAGTACTCTGAAGAGAAGTGACTCACGCCTCCCTGAGGAGGACCAATTAACCGAGCTCTGTAATTAACGTGTTTCATCTCTTGTTCTTTGGTAATCGGATATCGACGTTAAAGATGCTGTTTATGTAATTGTTGCATTTTTTATGCGTGTTTATCCTGACAGAACCGTTTCAATTTTCGCTTTGAAAAGACCATCCTTTACCTTGAGCAGTTATTCAGTGTCTCATTCGGAACCTAAGCTACGGCACAAGCCCATAGGGCGGTTTAAATACTCTGACACTGTTACTGAGAGTAGTGGCGTGAGTTTCCGAGTAGGTAAGTATTTACATATTTTACTTAACTTACATATTTTCAGGTACATTTTTCTTTTATAAAACTTTTGCAAGTTGAGACAATGCTAGCGCCCTACACATACATACACACAGGTACATACTTACCTACATATTATGTATATATGTAGGTGGTATATTAATACAATGTATGCCTTTTGCATAACACGTGTCGGCGACATTCTGGGGTGGATCACCTTAGTCCGTTTCGACCTCAAGTATGAATGAATATAATATATGAATACTTCAATAATAGTATACTTGAGCGATATTGATATTATTCAAAATGTGTTGTTTAGAACACATTTATGTATAAACATTCAATATCATCATCATCATCGCCAGCTCATAGAGTCCAGAGAGCAAGTGATCTTGGCCAAATGTTCCACAGCTCATACCAAAGTTTGTGAGATGGTAACTGTGTTTATCTTTCCTTCTTTGTTTAAACGGCAAAAGAAGAGAAAGGTTAGACCCTTGGGAACGGTAGGTAAAGGTTTCTTTTTATCCCGTATTGACGCGAGTTACATCACAAGCTATAGGCACTTTTATTGAATTTATTAAAATCTATCAACACCAGAGGAAACCACACTCCTACCAACTCTTCTTCCATACAAACTACATCGTATTCTGTATCACACCGGGATGCTTCGAGGTCACTAACCGCGCAGTTTGGGACATCTCTCCTGCCAGACCAATATAACCTCTAACTACCCACAATTAGAACACATATTTGTCTGTCACATATTGCACTATACGCCCTATATGTTAGCATGTAAGTGCATTTTTCTATGCAACTAATAGTCACACATCATTCACGGAATATTGCTCCCTAACAGCCCATTCTTACAGTTCATTTTAGCTAGAACTTTTTGGGAGTATCAAAGCCACATGATACACAGGATTTTGTGCCCTAATTCCCTATAATTTAGAGCACATATTAGCTTGTATGTACAGGCAGTGATAATAGCGCTGCATGCAAGCTAATGCAGCTCGGTTAATGACACAGATAATAAGTTTCGCAATTTTCGGGAATCTCTTGTTGATTTCATTTCACGTTTCGGTGCGAATGTTCAAAATGTTTCTGGATTCAAACTGGGCTGGATCGGGACGAGAGGCATAGATGAGAGGTCTATGCTCAGCAGTGGGCGATAACAGGCTAATTATGATTGGTGAGATAATATACATGTACCTACATGCAAATTTGGTGTCTCCTATCGCTCAAATATCAAGAGTTTTCTAAACGCCCTAAGGGAATCGTGCTAAATGGAAAACTTTGGGGCAATTTTGTGCACATTTGGTTCCTTATCCGTTTGTCGTATGAGTGGCTAGATTTAGTATTAAGAATTTCACGGCATTTTAAGTACACCAGCCGCTAAGCCATGTCAGAAGCCCTTAGAGCGATAAAACTAGCTAGATTACTAGAGTAGGCCACTCTCATACGATTAGAAGCCTACTAGAAGATCTACATAAGATTTACCTTTACTAAGCTTCTGATGCTGTCTCTAACCGCTATGTTGATTAAATTTACAAAAAAACACAATATTTTATCATTCCTTTGTCTTCACAGTAGGTTCCTCATAGCAACTTTGTTACGAAGAACTCACGGAAATACCTTTATTACTTTACAATTAAATCCTTCAATGACAACTACGCAGCATTAGTGTAGCTCCATCTCTGTCACTCGCACGGTAATGCGTCTATGTGCGAGCGAGACAGCGCTAGTATATTTTACACTACCTGTTCAGCATTGAGGGAGGTCGTTTGAATGCGAATTTACGCAAACAAGCGCGACCAAGGCTCTTCTTGGATTTTTAGACACGAGACACGATTTAAGTTAAGTTTAAACAAATCTTTATTACGTATTTATTAATAATTGGGGAATTGCATAATTTAATTCCTGCAGCCCCATTTCACCATCGTACGAGTAGGGGTTCGGCAAGGAGGCACCGTTATACAGTTGAGGTTCCAAAGACTCGCACCAAGCAATTTGCTTCGACTTTCATCGTGCGAACAGCCCAACTGTGGAACTCCTTGCCCGAATCTCTATTCCCCTTGAACTATAATTTGTCGGTCTTCAAGTCGAGAGTAAACCGGTTTCTTCTAGGCAAGCGCGCTAGATCGTAGACTATAACGTTGCTTAACATCAGGCAAGTTGTAGTCAAGCGTAAGCCTATAACAAGTAAAAAAAAGGCAATTAACACAATGCTGTGCCAAGATTTCCTCTGCTCAGGCTCAAGAATTTCCAGACTGGATATCTAATACTAGCTGTGCTCGCGACTTCGTCCGCGTGGAATAGTTATTTTGGGCATCATATTTATTTTTGCAAACTGCCTCTTCAGTTTTATAAATTATAGCTGTTACCCACGACTTGAACCGTTTTCGCAGCGCACGCAACGGAAGTCTTCAAAGATGAATAATTTTCCCCGTTTTTTCCACATTTTCTATTATTTCTTCGCTCCTATTAGTTGCAGTGTGATGTTATATAGCCTAAAGCCTTCCTCGATAAATGGTTTATTCAACACAAAAATATTTTTTCAATTCGGGCCAGTAGTTCCTGAGATTAAAACAAACAAATAAACAAACTCTTCAGCTTTATAATATTAGTATAGATATAGATTAACTAGTTTATTAATAAAATAATATAGATTCGATTACAATAGTCGATAAGTTTTATCAACCACTAAAAGTAACCTCCCTATCTTTAAATTTATATTTTAACGATAAATAGAATAGACTCACGCTTGACAACAACTTGCTTGATGCTGATCAACATTGCAATCTACAACCTTGCACTCAAAAAAATTACAAAATCCTACCTAATTACTAAACCTATCTACCTACCTACCTATATTACCTATGTTGTTGAGGTCTCCTAACACGTCCTAGGAAATACTAAAATATCTCGCGGGAGGGACTCACGGCCTTCAGTAAAGAGGACTACGACGCAAGGAGGAGGAACACGTACCTATTCCTACACATTTTATACAAACACACATTCGCAGAGCCAGCAGCATTCGCACCGTCTCCCTCGCACACGCATAGAGAGACAGAGAGAGGTGTGTCGGCTCGATATAAGGCTTCTGCAGGGAGTTGTTAGCACCCTCGCGGGTTTATTGCTCTGTCTCTATGTGCTCGTAGATTTGTAGGCTTGCTTGTGAACAGGAGAATGAAACTGCTGGTTTCACTCTCAATGAGAAGGCCGTGTCAATACAGAACTGTGCTTTATGTAAAAGTGCAGTGTCGGTGTTTCTCATACAAACTGTTGTAAAGTAAGACTCCATACAAATACAAATACAAATAATTTATTAATAAATGTCAATTTACAAGTCAATGTTATATAAATTTGTATAATTAATATTTACATTTTAAAAACTCATCTACTGAGTAGATAGTGTTACTTAAAAGTAACAATTTCAATTTTGTTTTGAATATATTGAAGGAAGCTGCATTCTTGATATTATCGGGCAAGTGATTATATAAGTCATAACTATGTATGAAAGATTGCATGGCTATTACTCGGATACTTATAAGAATCATTACAATGTACAAAAATACTTTTTAACGGTTTACTCTCAAGTTTTGGTAAATTGTATAATCCCTCTAAGTTACTGACAGAAAAGGTACCTACAAAAATACATGATATTTTGTGAATTTAACGTTAAAAACTTTTAAAACTATTCTTACTTGTATACCTACTGAAGACTCTGAAGGACAACGTACGAGATACAAATATCTTTCATTACAACTCTACCTAGTTACATGACATACAATTTTGCAGTGATTAGTTAAATACATCAAGTTACCTACTTAAGTAATTAGGTCATCATCATCCACAGCCCCTGGGATCCCACTGCTGGGTATAGGCCTCCCTTTGCATGTGCCATCTGCGTCGATCTAGTGCAGACCTCATCCAGGTTGGACCCTCGACTTTGACGATGTCTTCGACCCATCGAGTAATTAGGAACACGAATAAAATATAAGTTAAACCACAACTTATTTAAAACCTACAATCAGCAGCATCCACACACAAAGTCATCTCACTCACTTCCCTACCCAACCACCACCATTACATAAACAGTCAGTTTCCTAGCCAATAACCACACACACACACACACCCACAAAGCACGAGTGTATGTGTGCACGTGTCTAGTACGCATGCGCCGCGTGACGTCACCGCGTTGTTTGTAAACCAGCTGATTGTATAAGCACATGTAGTATAGCTGTATTCATACCTACCTAGCTATGTAGTAGGTATGTAGCTATAGGTATAGCTATATGTATGGGAGCCAGTCGAGCCGGTTCGGCGTGATAGGGATTTTGGCTGCGTTTGGGGACGGGAAATAAGTATACCTACTCTCTTTTAAAGTAATCCAAAAGTGGGAGTGAGTGAGTGAAGTGTTTTAAGTGAGGGTTCTTGTGTGGTTTTGATTTTCATATTTGAATAAAGCATTTTGCTTGTTTTAGTTTTTTTTTTTTTTGTTTGACAACTACGACGAGAAAACCTTTTTATTATCATGTAGAGATAAAAAAACGAATCTTTTATTTTACTGAGTTCTTGGATTACCAAGAACTCAGTAAAACCTGCGAAACCTGCGAACCTGAATAGAAAAATTAAATAAAATGCTATATTAATAGCATTTTATTTAATTTTTCTATTCGGGCATTTGACGTTCGGACTATGGTCAAATATGATGGATGATTGTAGTTACTGTTGTTTGCGGGTGAATGTGTTATTTCGTGTGACTTGGTGGTTAAATAACTAATTTATTTATTATTTTATCATACCAAATCAGTTCAACAGTTTGATCGAGAAGAAGTAACATACACTCTCACACATACTTTTGACTTTATAATATTAATAGTGTGATCACAGAACTCACAACTTTTTACATCTTTTCGAATAACCCCGCGCGTGTTTTTGTCGCCGTTTCCGAACGCCTCCCTTACACAATATAATACCAAAGCGGGGTATACAACTGCTAGGTACGCTATGTCGGGACGGGAATAACATTGTAGTGTTTGCAAATAGAACGACATGACCATTCAACTGCCTATATATCTTTACTACACACATAGTATGTACGCATGCTATGTGTGTAGTAAATGTATGCTTAGACCATAAAAACTACACAACGGATTTTGATCAAATTTTTTAATGGTGTCTCGTTTTAAAACATTACAATAGATAGTGACTCAAGGGGAAGGTTTATACTTTATATGTATGATAACGCGTACAAAGCCGCGGGCAAAAGCTAGTACATTATAAAGTTCGGAAGTGGCCAACACTGATGTCTCTAGTTTTGAAACCGCCTTAAGAGCCTCTGATTAGTCTTAACGCCTGCCGTACCAGGACAACCAGTACGTACAAATTTAACTTATCGTCGGACCCACGAAGGTTAATAGAGTGCCACTTTTTGGTCACCCATCGAAGAACTGACCGCGTTGGATGTCCAACCTCTGACCATGTCAGAGGCCCCTAGGGCGTTTTGCTAACACTCAACACCAGAGTTGGCCAGTCTCATACGAACCTAACTTACTTTGTAGTATGTAAATAAGTATTCAGGTTTTAAGGGCTTGTTCTGCGATTTCAAGGAGAGAGTGGAGCGGTTCTTATCGGGTAAGCACGCTCCATCTTAGACCATAGCCTTTGCTTGCTATCAGGTAAACTATGGCATAGTGCAAACCCAGCCAAGTTAAAAAAAAACTTACATATATTTTTTTGCAATATTCGGTACTGTAACAGGATTTTGTATTTCAAAACTCTATGTGTCAGTCAGTGCACTTTGTTCATTATCAGTGATTTATGTCTCGATAGCATGACAGAGCCATTCACCGGCCAGTGTTCGTCCTTTCTCTGCCCTTTCATACATTTTGTGAAAGGAGTGTGACTACAGTGAAATCAAAACGTGTACAAATCGAAGTGATTTCTTATTTATTTTCTCTCTCTACTCTCTGCACAAACTAAATCCAGTAGTCTTTAAAGCGTGAGTGAATCGTTTCTTATCGGGCAAGCACGCTCCACTTTAGGCCATAGCTATTGCTTACCATCAGGCAAATTATGGTCCAGTGCAAACCTGTTTTAGTAAAAAAAACTAAGCACAATGTTTTCGAAATGTACAGTGAAACCTAAGTTTATTGAATAACTAGATACTTAGTGAAGACAACAGCCTTCCTCGATAAACGGTCTATTAGACACAAAAAGAATTTTTCAATTCGCACCAGTATTTTCTGAGATTAGCGCGTTCAACCAAACAAACAAACTTTTCAGCTTTGTAATATTAGCACAGATATATTGAACAAGTACTACAAGTGTTTTTATTATTGGGATGTAGAAGTTACCAACTGTTATAGGTATATATACCTACTCGTAATATAGTTATCCACAGGCGCTACAGTAACTCTGGTTTCATTATATACACTGAACTGAACAGTGAAGTTTTTTTATTTTATCTCTTTCTCTCTCTCTTGCACCGTTACACCGGGAAAGCGGCTAAACTGGCCCTGCCTGGGTATATGTGACGACATGTAACGGTAACGGACTGGCATTGACACACCATCTTGTGAGCGCACGGGGCACTCTCAGTTTCGAACACGAATAGGCAAAAAATATTTCGCGCGTGCTTTATTTAACACCTGATAACGATAGTTAATGCTTTCTAATAACTTCATAATAATAAGTAATAAGGATTGTTTCAATACATATAGTTACATCCCTATGTAAACATACATTTTGTCAATTATATTAGACAATTTAAAATAAGTTGTTAATAATTAATAGTACATAAAAAGCAAGTAAGTTGTTAATAATGAATAGTACATGAATTGCAATTGATAAAACACGAACAAATATAATAAGCATCAATGAGAAACGATTACCACATCAGTACGTAAATACATTTTGCATACAAAATTAGCATTTTGACAGATGGCAAAAAATTATCACTGTGAAGAAAACTAGCCTATTGTGTCGACTTACTTTTTTAAATGTAGGTATAGATAGACTATCGAGACCTGTCCATACGTACAATGTCAATAATTATACACATACACATACCTACAACTTTGTGCATAATTTGGGCCCGACACTCTCGCGGTGATTTTCCACGCTTATCGTTTCGTAGTTTTTGGACTTCACTAAATGTTATGCGACTTGGATCTTTACTTGACTTTTACTCGGTAACTTGAGGCATTTAAAAAGATCACAAGTAAGAGGTATCTATCTACATTAGTCCATTATAACAGCGCATTTGTCTACAATCTGCATGTTGTTACTACGGTAGTCAAATGAAACTCTGGAGATATATATATATTTTAATATTAAAACTTATTACATTCGGTTTGATCAAGCTTCTGTGCTGACGAGAGAGAAGTCTTTTATTCCACGGAAAGTACGAGAGGCTATAGAGATCAACCGCCACCCGAATTTCAACCGAGACCGTGGATGGGCGCTTCCTCCGGCGTGGGTCCCAGCTCTTAATACGATGACGAAGAGAAGGATCATTGGAGCTTTGGATCAAGATACGGTCAGTTTTGTGTGCGCCGGTACATCAGTCCATGGTGCTCTCTGATGAAGCAGTGGAGCGACCCGAGGACGAAGCGGCCGGGAGTAGTAACATCGTCTCGCCTCCACCCCCACCACCACAGGCCCCCGCGCCCGTGTCCCGGCGGGCCGCTCGCGCGGCGGCGCGCAGTCTGCGTGCTGCCGCGGCCCAGAACGAACGTTCTGAAGATGGATGTCATAACATCCGAAACGCGTAAACGACTTACGCGATTTACACGTGAGTGAAAACCGTTTAGTTAATCTTTTGATATATATATATATATATATATATATATATACATCACAGTAAACTAATTGCGTCCATGCTGGAACACCGACTTATGGCTTCCACCATTTCCACTGGCACTATCACTAAAGTTCATGTGAATGTTGACTTCTGTATCACATGCCATATTCCTGGGCATCTTGTATTTACAAAAAGTTGTAAATTGTAGATATTCACACTCAATTTATTCTGATATACTTGTTACGTCATGTACATTTTCACGTCCTGGCGTATATTTTTTATATATTTCATTCATTGCTGATGCTTATGTTGCGTCTATAGTACTTAATATTAATTGTGCGACCTCTAAATATACTGATTAACGGCGTCCACTAATTCCACTGGCATTATCACCAAACTATGCGAATTTTTAATTTTCTATTATGATACGGAAGGCACATGAAGCGTCCGTGGATCACCTAGCAGCGGTATTCGCATGGGATTACCAATGTTAAGCAACAGTCCTTGGATGGGTGACAAAATAGTGTCATTCCTTCCGTGGGTCGGATGACACGTTAAATTGTAGGTCCTGGCTGTAAGGCAGTCGTTAAGCCATGTCAGAGGCCTCTAGGGCGGTTTGAAAACTCTCCACACCAGAGTTGGCCACTCTCGTACCAACTTTATTAATGCGAAATTATTTGAGTCGTTGGTCTATGATGTTTTATACTTTCATATATATCCGATTTTATCCACCAGACAGCACGGTTTTATTCCCAATAGGTCTACTACTACCAATCTACTCGAATACAAAAATTACTTGTGCAGTGCATTTGCCAAACGTGTTCAAGTCGACAGTTTATATACTGATTTTTCTAAGGCTTTTGACAAAATAAGCCATACAATCTTAATTACAAAATTATCGAATTATTACGGCATACATGGCAACCTTTTGAGATGGGCTGAGTCATATCTATCTAGGCGAAACCAGTTGGTTGCACTCAGAGGCTTTTTATCGGCTCCGGCGAATATAACGTCTGGCGTGCCCCAAGGCTCGCATTTGGGGCCGTTGCTCTTTATTTCCTTTATTAATGATCTAATTAGTAACCTCCAGAGTCCTTGTTTATTATATGCGGATGATCTAAAAGTATACTCAGCCATTAAATCTACACATGATTCAGAAATCCTTCAAACTGATTTATCTATGATTGATAATTGGTGTCGAAACAACCAAATGTTCCTGAATATCAAAAAATGTTGTATCATTTCTTTCACTACCAAACATAATAAAATTATCTATGATTATAAACTCAATAACCACATATTAGAACGCAAATCAGTAGTAAAAGACTTGGGTGTATACTTTGACGAAAAATTAACTTTCCGTGAACATTATGATTACATTATAGATAGAGGTAACAAACTTTTGGGTTTTATCTCCAGAACATCAAAAAGCTTTAAAAATCCTTACTGTTTACTAACATTATATTTTTCACTTGTTCGAAGCGTTCTAGAATACAACTCAGTCATTTGGTCACCCTATTACAAGGTGCACATAAATCGCATTGAACGTGTTCAGTCTAAATGTTTAAATATGTTCTTTTTCAGACTAGGCAGGAATCGACAAGTCCGGTCCTATGTCAATAGATTAAAGCGAATTAAATTAATGTCTCTTGAAGATCGCCGCAAATACTCCGATTACATATATTTATTTAAAATTATTCATGCCCAAATTGACTCCCCCTCACTCCTGTCTTGTATCAACATCAACATTAATATAAACCCTAATTCTCGCAGACCCCATAAGAAAATATTCTCTCTCAGTATTTATAAAAATAATACATCATTATACAACCCATTAGTTAGAATGTGTCGCCAATACAATGGTCTCCTAGCGAACCGCCATCAGTCACTGGATGTATTTAATTGTGTGTTATCCACATTCAAGCGTAATGTTCTAACTATTTTAATGCAAAGCTATGCATGATCACTAATTGTAAGATAAAATTTAGACTGTAATTATGTTGTCCTTGTTTAACGTTGTTGTTTGTGTGTTTGTTAGACAGAGAATACAGTACCAGTTACTGTATTCTCTGTCTAACTCAGGTTTTTGTAATAATGAATAACACTCATTTTGTTCAAGCTGTGTACACTCACTTAAGGAATTTGTTCTGGTTCAAAACCAGTGTTTAATGTATTTGGCTTAGATATGAACTAATTCTGTTTTGTGTACCTATATAAATAAATAAAATAAATAAATAAATAAATAAACTTGCTTTTGGTAATGATAATAATGATAATTTCATTCACATGACGAGTTTGGACAGCCAAATTTTTGAAATACGTTTATTAAAGAATCATACGAGGATAGACATATTCCCACTTTGGAAATGTTACCAAGACCGGCACATTACGGACCTGCTTTTATATGACCACGTGACCGGTATAGCCGACTCTGTCCCACGCGTGTATCAGCTCAGAATTGGTAGCGTAAGGCTATAAATAAATTCATAGTAAGTAAATCGAAAATCCAATATTTTTAATAGTCCCAAAGAGCAAAGATAGTAAATATGTGTAGCACATTTCCTTCAAAGAAAGGTATGTATTATTTCGGAGCTATAAGAAAAATCTTGACAAAACAATGCTGCCCTGCTTACGATAAACAACGCATGTGCATGGCGGTAAGTTTTGAGAAAAACGCGCCTAAAGTTTTTTATCTTATTTTTAATCACGCGTCTAAAGTGAATAAAATATTCACATTATTGTAACTTTACATAGAGCCATAATAGCCATAAAATACATACGTATTTTATGTGTAATACCTGGTTTCTGAATTTTTTATTGTTTTTCATGTTAATTTCGCTCAAAAATTATTAATGACTAGGAAATATCAAATAATTTCGTTCAATCTACTAGATATCTACATCGCATGTGCAGCAGTTGTGTTGCTTGTGACTAGGAAAATGGGCAATTGCGTTGCTTATGACTAGGATATTGTTCATATGTATAACTTTTATATGTTGAATGACATTCATCGTATCTTTTTTGTGTGCTATATAACGAGCGCAAGTCTCACAAGCACAGAAATCTAAATAAACAGTTTTTATTTAGATTTCTGTGCTCACAAGCTAGGCTTAGATAATATTTATGATTCGTGTCATGTTTTTCAAATGTTGCACACATAACACACATAAGTACTTCATGGCCTTAGTGAGTAAATGAAATGTTCATGTCTTCCTTCGCAACTGAACCCCTAAACTGACTTTGTGCACTAAACTGACTATGCATCGCAGAAACTGAGAGATCACTAGGAAGTTTTTTCTTCCTGTTCCTTCTTTTCTTAGATTCCTTCTTCCAGCGATTCTTCAAACTTTCTTCTCTTTCTAGGATCCCAGATCCCAGATCTAGTGAAACCCTTACAAATTCCAGAACTCCAGTTAGTGCGTGTTGTTTCAAAAGATCCGTTTCCTGTTTTTGTCACTAAGTCGTGGTTTAGTCCTCCTGTCGATTTAATTCCTGTATCCCCGGGTAAGTCGGATATTATTTCTTCTTTTTTCTTGTTTCTTTTAAAGAATCTGTGTTATCTTCTCTTCTTACCACGTCTTATAATTCTCTCAGTAAGTCGTCGTTTTCTTTTTCCCTTGGTAAGTCAATATTTTTATTGTCTCTTATAAACTTGTTTTTATCTCTGTCTGTAATTTATGTAGTTGTTTGTTTTGTCTTGTAGCTTTAAGCTTCTCCTGCGGCTCTAATTTCTTCTCCTGCAAGCTAATTTTTTATCTTTTGAGGTCCAATTTTGCCCTGTTTCTTTTTTAGTAGTACTATTTCTCTTGTGAGTGGCTGAATGTTTGATCAACTGTTGTTTTGATATATTTAGTGTAATTTGATACAATATGTTCACCATTGCATACTTGTAGATTTTTTGACGTGACAACGTCTTATAAATTGGTTTGCCGGGTGACACTTCAAGAAACTGCGTTACGCTCCGCTCACGTTATGCGCTCACAATGAGAGCGAGTGAGAGGCACGCGTCCCTTCCACTCGGGCATGGTTAGCCCGCCTAAGAGCGAGAGACAGACATAAAAGTCGTTGTCACGTAAAACTTTCGCCCGTATACCGACTTTACAGGCAACCAATTTTTTGCAGGACATTGGGGTATTCGCATGTAGTATGATAGACTGTTGTTTCGGGCAATAACATCATTGAATTAGTCAAGTAGTTGTTCATAGCCTGTTCTTTCGAGCTGTTTTCATAAGAATCATGAATATAGTCCATATCGAAGCTATTGTCAAAATTATTGCAACAATCAGGATCTGGTGTATCTGGTTCGTTTTCATTTTCAGAAAGAAGTAGTTCTTCCTCGCACAAAAGTTAATAGTACCTACTACGACTTTTGAATTTTTTGGATAAAATATCAGCTTCACACAATATTTTAGTCTGAAGCATTTTTCTTTTGGTTGATCACATGCCCTTCCATGAGATCTAAAAGGACAGCTAATACGAGAGTGTATGAATAAAAATAAAATAAAACTTAAAATTCTAGTATGCATTAACTAATTTTTATAAAAAACAAATCATAAACATCATAATATTATAGGCTAATGGCATACTAATGCTTAGTACGCGATACGAGCGCAATCAAGTAATCCTAACGAATACCATCACATCTGCGCTTACGTTTCTTATGTCTAGGATTTATGCCAAAACTTTTGGACGTAATGTATCATGCGTTGCTTATCCTTAGGAAGAATAAGATAATATTGCTCTCGCGCTGTTTATCCTTCTAATTATTTTCTATTCTATCAAACATATAAAAAAACGAAAAATTGATTTAGATAGATCTCGTTGCGTAGATTCCGAATATGTATATAACTCAATTTCGCCAAAAATGTCACATGCGTTGTTTATCGTAAGCAGGGCAGAATGGTCAACTGTTTTTTTTAATTCAATTTACAATGTAAGTATCGAAAATTCGAAGCAGCAAAAAGTATTTAAAACAATCGGTGACGCGCGGCTTCGCTCGCGTCAAAAAATAATTGTAGAACGACTTATATGACTTATTGGACAATCCAACAAACTCACATTCCCATT
This sequence comes from Macaria notata, assembly GCA_927399415.1. Lineage (NCBI taxonomy): Eukaryota > Metazoa > Arthropoda > Insecta > Lepidoptera > Geometridae > Macaria > Macaria notata. The sequence goes on along the minus strand of OV656725.1, from coordinate 5,960,046 downwards.
TATCACCATTGTTTTCCTAACTCAATTAATGTGACGGTTTTTTTGCGGATCTTTAACACTCTCCCTCAGAAACCTATATTTTCCGGGATAAAAAGTATCCTATGACACTTTCGAGACCATATACCTACTACCTCCATACCAAAATCACGATGATTGATCCGTTGCTCCATTACGGCGTGAAGGAGGCACAAAAATCAATAAACTCACTTTATAATTTTTATAATGGTATGATATGATAACATATATTTAGTCTTACGGTAAATTTATTCTCTCGAGCGGAGTCGAGAGGATCCCCTATCAAGAAGAAGGAATTTGGAGAAATTTGTCGCAGTAAATGTATTGCCGTCACACTTCTTGGGATCTCGTCAACCTTATGGACCTTAAGGATGAGGTAGAAGGAGAAGCATTACTTATGGAATTAAAATAAATGTATGTACTTTGTGCAAATAAGTTTTTTATTTAAGAATAATATGATATTTAGTTGTTACGCTATTCGACTAAAACCTGGCACTTACATATTTTACTTAAGCACTGACTGTAACGTTGTTATAATTTTAACGTGTACCTTAGGTGCATTTTGAAATAAACGTCTAGTACTAAAATAACTTCAATGTAACATTAAACATTTATATTTGGTAAAAATAATTCTGGATTAAAACTTTAATTTCCGTGCAAAATATAAGTATAGGGTCTCGAAAGTGTCATAGGATACTTTTTAACCCGGATATGTCACGATAATATTCATAACATTATTATGTTTCACAACTTTAATTACATCCTTTCGTACGGGATACTATAGCGTCCGCATAGTTTACGAGCAGAATGAAACGATCGTCGCACGCGGCAAATCTCATAGCTACATCGCACTAAGCGGCAACGTCGCATTTCATTCCAAGGGCAACAATACACACAGCACGAAGTGGCAACTTCGCATTTAAGGGTGGACGCAACATTATCGGCTATTTGTACAAAAATATACAACCAAAAAATATACAGCGATATAGCGCCTCTAGCGGACAATCGGTGAACGACATTATACTCATTCAGACGTTCTGGAGGTGAAATTGCTTCCCTACGATTTTTTTACTATAGATGCCCAATACCTATAACTATGAAATGGTGGTCACTAGAGGTGAAAATAATCTTGCGTCCGTATACCGGACGCAATAAGTCGGTGGACGCAGTATTACTATGGGATTTTTTGAGGGCGGACGTAAGAGTTATAGCAGGATGTAAATATATATATATATATATATATATATATATATATATATATATATATATATACCTATAGTGTTTTTCCGCTGCGACTGCTCCTTAATCGACTTCAAACAACAAACTTGATGGTTTTAGGTGTGTTCCTCCATATACCACTATATATACATATACCACCGCCACACCTCACCTCCTAACCACACGTTGGTCTCCGTGGCTCTTAAGATCTTACCAACATCGCACTTTGTGTCTCCAAATTTTTTAGTTCTCCTTCGGCAAGATATTGCATAAAGATAAGATAAGATAAGATATGTCTTTAATGCACACCAAAGAAATTACAATATAAAAAGAAATATAAAAACTAATTTAATGCACATTGGGCGGCCTTATCGCCTTAGGCGATTTCTTCCAGGCAACCTTTGGATGGACAGGATTTAGAATCTTAAATAGGCGGTGTACAAGAATATGTAAAATAAATATATAAGTGAAAGAACACAATACAAACTCAGATAATACACTAATAAATAATAATAAGCAATACAATACATAATACTATATGGATGATAAATAATGATGATACACTAGTTTTTGGAAAATGCTTATGGACTTAGCTTGCCTAACAGGCAATGGCAACATGTTCCACAATTTGATGGCTTGGATGGTGAAGGACTGATTGTACATTAAGTTGGAGTACGTAAAGTGTTTATTTTAAGCTAAAGTGGTTTAGCAATTGATGTCAGTTTGCCTGAGGATAAGCAACAGCTATGGCCAAAGATAGGGTAGACGGTGACAGTAAGTAAGTTGTCAGTATGGAATAGGTCCATGGTCATCCATGGTGGCATGCCGAGGTCACGCCGCGGTTCCACCTGAGCGGCCGCCGAGTGGCTGCAGAACTGACCTACTGACACTAATCATCAATGAAGGAATATGTAATAGAGGTCGAATCATTGGCCTTCGAAAGTACAGAAAGTGAGTTCTTTCAACTGTTTGGTGACAGGCAGTCACAACAGACGACTAGCGTTTTCTGCCACAATATACCTTAACATAAGAAACAAATCATTGGTGTAGAGGTGGGAAATCTATTCGAACCAGGGTCCATCATATTGTAAGGCAGACGACACATAAGCTTACTTTAGTATAAAACTAGTGACTACCCACGGCTTCACCAGCGTTCTTTTGGGATGTTAAGAAGCCAATATCACTCTCGGGAAATTAAGCACTCTACACTAGATTCATACTGTATCCTAAACCAGTGTGCCAGGAGCACAAGGCGACATCTTCTTATCTGCATATGTGATCTACCTGGCTATCTGCATATGAAGATCGCATCGCTCCGTTTCATCGTGGAAGAGGAACAAACCGACAAACAAATACAATTTTGATTTTATATAGGTACGTACATAATGGTATTTTTCTCACAATTTCCTCATGTCTCTTGGCAACAGCGAGTGCTGGAAGCGATTCAAACACATCAGTCATTTTGAGGTTACACCAACAAAGACTGATTAAACGCACAAGGCTGTTGTCGCAGCGTCGCTTAACATCGTGCAGCTTGTGTTTTATACAAAACAAATCAAATAAACTTTCAACAACTGTAATCAATTCAATTCAATGCTTCTTTTAGATGCGGATCGCTCAATTTTGTCCACTTCTTAATGTCGTCTAAGCCTCTTCATTCTCTGAGTTGCTGGGCTTCTTTTCTTTTTCTTCTTTTATACACAACGGTAGGACTTAACTCCTGGATCAATACAGATGGAACCACAACACGCCACCTAGTGTTGTGTGCGGACGTGTGTTGACGCAGGCAACCACCAAGTACTGCGAAGTGTTACAAGGACAGGCCGCACCGCAGGCTGTGCGCCGACGCAGCCAGCCAGGCGCACAGACAAACTTACTTTTAGCTCATTTGGTAGTAATGAAACCTACTGTTGTCCGTGACTCATATTAATATTGCCACGTCTCAGTCCTACTCCTATCTACTATCCTACTTACACTTGGTTGGAATTACAATTTATCAGTCAAATTTACTTTTAGCTCAACCAATGATACTGTTTAGCTTAGTTGTAATAAGCGGCTAGCACTTACGTCAATAATTATGTCGAAAATTAGCTCGACCAGTTTCGGAAAACTCAGGTTTCCATCATCAGGAGAACGTGTCAGCACGCGCGTCCTGGTAGAATACAGTGAATGATACTGTCGTGCGTGACTCATATTGATATTGCCAAATCGTGATAACTTCCTACTTAGTAACTATACCGATAATATTATAAAAGTGAAAGCGCGTTTGTTCTTCTTTGACGCCACATCAGAGCATCAGCATTAGCAAAGAATTTGTGATAGTATAACACAACGTGCCAAGCCAAGAGCATACACTAGATATTCATTTATTAATGTCACATGACAAGTAACTTGGCGGATAATCATCAAACTAATCGCATTTTTATGGACATAATTACTGTAACATGCTGACAGTGACTTGGCCAAATTTCCATTCGTCCACAACACGAGCAAACCCACTCACCAACTGGCTATCTAAAATTTTAAACATTGATTACAACTTCCCAGCAGCTTGTTAAGACGTAGATTACCTCCTGCGAGCGGCGGCAGTTAGCAGTTTCTCCACAACAAAAAGCGGCGAGTGACCGCGTTGGGACAACCTTGGCCGGGTTGCGAATGTGCGACCTCTGTTACTGGGTGGAGATCAAGGTGGATTGACGCAACGAGCATGTTGTCGGAGTGGTGGTCAGCGATACCTCCCGGAGTCGTGTTCCCTCATTACTAAGGGTTGTGACTCACACACAGTACTTTTTATCAACGAGTTCTTTTGTGCAGACGAATGCTGGTGAGCGCGCTTAGGTTCTTTTACTGTAGACACATGTTCGGATTTACCACGACATTTTTCTTCATCGCAAAATGGGAGCAAAACTACATTTAATTTGAAAAATCAATCATCGAAGCATCAAAAACTTGATAACGAAAAAACGACCACTAAATTCGAGGGCATATAATATCTTCCGTAAGGATCTGGGCGCCTATCATGATGTATCTGCCTCAGAGAACTCACTCGAATCATTGTACGGGGGAGCCACGAGGGAGTTACGAGGAATACAAGTTTAGGAACACAGTGGTGTTAGCTCACTACAGCCTGTAGCTAGCACTACAGCCTACAGCCAGTGAGTCATGTAACAATGGAGTGGGAACAATCGGCGTTGGTTTTTGCAAGTTCCTATTACATGCATTGCGCAAGGGTGAAGCAATGCCATAGAATAGAATCGCACTCGTATTATTATATAGGCGAAAGTTTGTGAGTATGTAGGTCGCTAGGACAGACTGTTATTTAGTCAAAAAAATATATCAAAACAGAAGAATTAAACGACGATTTTGCCGAAGCTGATATTGTGTCTTTTACGAGGAAAATAATTGCGTTTTCACTACAGCCCGTCTGATGTTAAACATTTCTGCAGCCTAGGGTGGTGGTGGGATTGTGCTGCCCGCCAAATATATTCTAGCAACCATCAAAGCGAGAGTGAACTGTTTTCTTTAATTAGGGATAGCTCGCTTTACCTCAGACCATAACTTCTAGTAACAATCAGCCAAATTATGGTCAAGTGCAAACCAGTTTTACTTATAAACTTACTTTTATAATACTTGTATTTTTTCATTACAGTGAGAAATATTATTGTTGTGTTATGTGCGGAACTGTTTGATTGAAACAATGTGAAAAACCTTGCGAAAGCTAGCCTTGTCCCGCGCCTGCCATTACTGCCACTACTCAGCGCGTCGAGCGCGGAAACTCGCCGACCTCTCCGCTTCCTCGCTCTTTAACACTTTTGGGGAAGTTTGGAAGCGGCGGCTTCCTTGCTGATTTAGTTACTGATAACTATGTGTACATTCAACTGATTGTTTTCTTCATTACCGCGGGGAGGGACTCCATTTTTTTCATTCGGTTCATTACTCATGAATTCTTATTCTTCTTATTGATTAAGTACTTAATTACTTAAGGGATTTGACTTGGTGCTATGAAAACAATGTATGATACCGAAAGTGTGTTAATTAGTCTTATTATCCCGCTTTCAAATTGCAACAGAGCTATCAAAGGAGGATCAAAGGATTGCCATGTTTTTAGGTAGTTAATGATGATAATATGAAAGAGGGACCTAAGAATGACATGCTTTTATTAACCCCGACACACAGCGAGCAGTGCCTAAAGCCTAGTGTTATAAATGATCGTCCTAATTATCAAGCTACATCCACACATTCCAAACTCTTCTTCTATTAGTAAGTGAGACGAAACTCTGGAGAAATATATTGTTTTTCCGCTGCGTCTGCTCCTTAACTGACTTCAAACAACCAACTTGGTGGTTTATTGGTGTGTTCCTCCAAATACCTCCACCACATCTCTCTTCCTAACCAAACAACAACCAGAATTTCATTTACAAAGTGACGCCTGATTGAATATCTTAAGGCCACGATGTTTTACCCGAAAACGCTTTGCGCTTGGGAAAATGCCTACAGTTGCTTTTTCGCATCCAATTCCACGCCGTATTAACATAAGAGCAAGGGCGAGCATCGCGCGCATAGCTCCGGCCGACGAGTCTTGTCCACACGCAAACAATTTTGCACAATTTGAGCAGTTTTGCAGACGTTATTGACGAAATAAATTCATATAAAATCAGCAATAATAGATATATTCTATTTATGGTTTTCTACTCCTCTAAATAATAACATTACCTTTTAGATACATATAATGAAATTGGTTTAAAATTCTGAACTATTTGGAAAAAAAGTGAAAAATATTTCAAAACAAATATTTTTCAAAAAATAAAACTATCGAGCGAAGTATACGTAATCGTGTTTTGGCATTTTTTATTGTCTTATCACTGAACCAAAATTATATAAACTGAAAACAATGTAGTTCTATCTTTTATACTTCTATTTTATTTGACTTTTATGAAATGTCGATTTCACATAGCACCCCGTCTTAAGTAAGACGAGTAAAGCCGGTAGAAACAAGCATTCAGCACCACGTCGCGTGCTCGGTGCATTGCAGAAGGTGAGATCAGCGTAATTGTTGGCTGCATTCCTGCGCTGCACATGACTCTGATACCTACACATATGTGCATATGTACAGAAAGTCAATTCTATGCGATTCACACGACTTAACTTCTATCTTGATTCGTTTTTCCTCATGACAGAGGGTCGTGACACCCCCGCTGAATTAATTAGGGGAGTTCAGTTTCGTAAGGGAAGACACATGTCATGAGATATCTCGGTTTCCTCACGATGTTTTCCTTCACCGCTAAGCGAGTGCAAATCCACACATAACTGCTAAGTACTACTTGACTTACTAGTAATAAAAAATATCGATGGACAAACAGCTTTTTAGTCAGTGTCGCTTGTAAGCTCGTATAGGTGTGGCGAACTCTGGTGTCAAGAGTTTCTAATCCACCAAGTTCCTCTGGTAACGAACGAAATATAAATTGTGGTTTTACTATGTAAGCAAAAAATGTTTTATTGTAGGTCCCGGCCCAGCTATTCGTATTAGTAGGTCAGTTTGAAAACTCAGGCCCTAAGGGCAGTTTGAAAACTCAGACACCAGTGTTGTTCGCTCTCATACGACCTTACTGCTTACTAAGCAGCAATTTAAGTAATAAGTATTTTAAAAATAAATTATTAAGTAAGTGTATGCTTTGAAGCGCCCATAACTCAGCTAAAAAGGGCATTCGTGCGCGATTATCAAAGTTAATCAACTATCGACACCGCCAGCCCTTGAAGAGGTTGCCAAAAGGCAGCGTTTATTTCCTTTGGGCACTTTGTCTGCTGACGTGTTCAATTTTGATGGTTTTTTTTCAATATGTAAGGTTCATTTCGAGGCAAACCACAAGTTAAGTGTTATGTTTACTTACTTTGTTTAATGAAACAGTGGCATGTACATACATATAAGCATTAGCTTTTGCCCGCAGCTTTGCACGCGATATTACACACACATATATATATATATAATAACCTTCCTCTTGAATCACTCCATCTATTAAAAGAACTGCATCAAAATCCCTACACAACGGATTTTAATGCAGTTGTTTTGAACAGAATTTTACATTTCAAATTCAATTTAGAATTAAAGATCTAAGCATACATTACATAGAATAGAAGTATATTACAGACAGACGCGAGAAGCGACTTTGCTTTATACTATGTAGAGATATGTTAGCTTAGTTGGTAGTGGCACTGCCTTCTAATCTAGGGTTGCGGGTTCGATTCCCACATGACACAAGTATGTATGAACTATACAATTTATAATTACTTGTGTTGAGTCTGGTCGTTTCTATGTATAATAAGTATGTATTTACAAAAGAAAAGTATATATGTATTATATCCGTTATCAAGTACCCATGATACAAGCGTAAGCTTAGTATGGGGCTAGATGGCGCTGTGTGATATGTCCTGAAATATTTATTTATTTAAATATACATAAATAAATAAATATTTCAGGACACATCACACAGCGCCATCTAGCCCCATACTAAGCTTACGCTTGTATCATGTATCAGTAGCTATACTATACGTGTAGTAAACAAGGTAATATACCCTACATACATATGCAAATATACAATAGTACGGGCGACCTTGTCATAACTTCCGGCCGCGACGGTGTCTACTAACTTCAAGATAATCTATGCCACATACTATTACGCCATCCATGATCAAATAGATTGTATTGGCTAATTTTATATCATCTGTTACTTATGTTTTCCTTCACCGTTAAGCGAGTGCAAATCGCACATAACTTAAAAAAATACAAATCATTGGTGTCGGGCCGGATTAGAACCAAGGTACGTCTAAATGAAAAGCAGACACTGGAACCGCTAAGGCATACTTGCTTCAAATTATGTAATCTAAATCTAGTTAAGTACGCAATATGACATTACTATCAGCGCTTCGTACAGAAATAATAAAAACAGGAACCTTGCTGCTACGACTCTATACATCCCATGTAAAGGGTTCATAATATCTTAACTATCAACTAGTTTAAGATAATGTTTTGCTGAATAAATGAATAAGTACTGAATACTCCGTTGTCTGTCTGTCACCAGACTGTGTTTCATGAACCGTGATAACTAGAAAGCTAAAATTTTCACACATAATTTAAGTTATAAGTACTATAACTGTTGCCTAGGTATAACTGCAGTGATTTTTTGCAGATTCTCATAAAAATACTTAGTTGATGAATGATTGGTAATTTACTTCATCATCATCATCAGCCCGTTATCGCCCACTGTTGAGCATAGGTCTCTCAGCCTGTACAGATTGAATCCAGATGCTGCCTTTATTCATTGTATTGTAATAAATAATAGAAACTGCTTACACAATTCAAGGCATCCAAAACGCATCCTCTCTTACGAAACAGATTCCTGTGCGAGAAATCTGTCCTAGAAAGAAATCTTCATGATAGATTTACCCAAGAGATTTCGTCTCCTGCAGAGCGTTCTAGCACATACCAAAATCAACCTTATTACAATAATAATAAGGGTTGTATTCCTACAAAAACTGCTTAGTATTTTGTGGAGCAAAAAACATCAAAACCTTTGTGTAAAGTGTTCATTATCTTGAACCTTAACTTGATGGAATAAAGTGTAAATTGGCTTGAAATGTTTTTGTTCAACGCTCAAAGTACAAAATCATTGGCATGCGATTTTCACCGTTAAATGTAAGAATGTAAGAAGTGTTTTCGTGTAAATTATTAGTTAGGTACCTGCATACAAAAAATGGTGGGTAGTTTTTGTTGTTTCTGATAGTTTTTGTGGCGGCAAAGGGATGCCTGAGGGCAGATATCTAAGCTTTGGAAGACTCGTGTTCTGAACTGTTTGTGGTAATAAGTATTTATTTCTAAACTTTGCTGCTTTACAAATAACTGAATAGATGGAGGTAACCAACAGAACATACGATTTATGTCAAGTCAACAACGATTTTTTTGGGTACTTACTGAAGTATAAACTCGGTCACCGAGGTACCTAGTACCGGTAACACAAGCGTATGTTTCGTATGGGGCTAGATGGCGCTGTGTGGAATGTCTCGAAATATTTATTTCAGCCAATGAGGTATACATAAGTACCAACCTAGGTAATAATATAAAATCCTTACAAGTTTTTCTGTGTGGTTCTGCATTAAATTTATAATACGAACATACAAATTTACGCCAGTCATTACGTAATATCAAAGGCCTCTGGAGCTATCTCAAAACTCTCAAATAAACTCCCTACTTTTCAACTTGTGTTTTTTAACGCTTCCTAAACTTACGTTGGAACAAAGGCCGCCATATTCTTTGACAAAGCTCCAGTGTACCGAAATATTTGTAAAAAGCGCTTGCCTAAAAGAAACCTATTTAATTAAGTACTACATTATTTACGTTACTGTGTAAGCAAGTAACTATACCTATCTGAAATAGTAACACGATAAGGGCGGAAGCAGGTGGTTAGGACCTCGTCGCTAGCTAGGAAGCGAACCTGCGGGTTCCGGGTTCAATTCCCGGCGACGGCAGATGGCAAGTCTACAAACGTCTAGTAAGACCTTACTAGTAGCACCCTAAGTACCTACTAGAAAACAAGTCGTACAACTTCCTGATTGTTTCAAAGTTGACTAACAATTACTCAGCACATGTTTGGTGTTGTTTCACAAATTCGGAAACAGTCAAAGTTATCTAAACTGTCATAGTTACCTAGTTAAGTAACTATTTGAACCAATAAAAGCGATTCACCAATTTTATTCTAGTTCCGAGGGCTTCCATGATTGGCATTTTGTTTTGGAGTGAATACTTTTAGAATTTCTGTAATACCCTCCTGGAATTAAACTGGCTCTGAATCCAGTCTACCAATACACACCGTTAGACGCTCGACTGCAGAATTTTACATGTTTTTTATGATAAAGGTGTATAATATAGGTGCGCCGCAGGTAGCGTCCTTCGAGGTCGACGGCCGCCGCGTCCTAAATATACCCTCGCTCATATAAACATAGTAACTATACATATATTATGTACTAGCGCCGCCTGCTGTACCCACGTGGGTAACATGCACTTAATCTGCTCTTGTGATAATATTTTTAGAATTTACACTACATACCTACCTACCTAATTGATTATATAAACAAGAACAAATGGTTAACCTAAGTAAACTAAGTAGTTACTTCTTCTCCTCCTTAAACAAACTATGTAAATAAGCCACTTTCATCTGCAAGACTAATTTATCAGAGAAATACCTAACAGCGCATACTCCACAGACAAGAGCACAGACCTTAAATAAATAAATAAATAAAATAAATATTTCAGGACATATAACACAGCGCCATCTAGCCCCATACTAAGCTTACGCTTGTATCATGGATACTAGATAACGGATATAATACATATATACTTTTCTTTTGTAAATACATACTTATTATACATAGAAACGACCAGACTCAACACAAATAATTACAAATTTAAATGTTCGTAATTATTTGTGTCATGCGGGAATCGAACCCGCACCCCTAGATTAGAAGGCAGAGCCACTACCAACTAAGCTAACAGAGCAGTCCCAACTAAGCTAACAGAGCAGTCTTCAGAATTTATGATGATGATGAAATAACTAGGTATTTCTTCCTATGTGCATTTCTTAATCTTCTCTCGACATCAACACCATTAAGTTACCTTTAATATCTACTAGAAGGGAGACTGTGCTTAAAGGAAGAGCACACCCACTAGTTTAGTTAGATGCTATTTTATACCTAATATGGGGACATGTGAAAAAACATATCAACGGTGGAATCATAGAACCAGGTGGAGTGAAATGTGATATTTGAGTAGAATATACAATTTCCTACACAATACAATAGATATACATAGAAGTAAGAGTCAGGTAGCATGACACAGCTGCTGCTTTTAACTTTATACCTAGTTACCTGCTATCATAAAATATCATATCACAATCCTAGTGATTGTGTGAGTCTATAAAAACTCATTGCCTGACAATAAATTTCATTTAATTTCATTTTTTTCCTTTTACAATGTACGTAACTAGATTAAGTAACTAAGTACTTAATTTGACTGTGATTCTATCATCAACATCATTAACAGCTTTTAGAATGCCACTGCTGTGTATAGATAGACCACCCTTTGTACCATTTGTGTTAATTATATGTAATTCTTAGGAATCTTTACATGTACATAAAAAACACAGTACCTAAGTATATTTCAGTCATATCTCATCTCAGCATATAGATTTGGTGCAACTTTTCAAAAGCAAAAACTTTATTCTGTAAGATGTTAATTCTATTATTCAGTCATATCTTAGCATATAGATTTGGTGCAACTTTTCAAAAGCAAAAACTTTATTCTGTAAGATGTTAATTCTATTATACTGCCTACATATCATTCAATCATTGCTACATGCAATCCAACCCTACAAATTATATATATTTATATATATATACAGACCTACTAACATCCTATCTGTCACAGAATACACCCCAGTTCATAGACAGATACCTCGCCACAGAATAAGCAACAGTACCTGTTACCTGAGATAAAGCCTTTGTGATTCATGCATACATACCTGAGCCTCACTTACTGAGAAATTTGTAAGTCAGGTATTCAACTTTAGGGTCTTTCTTTTACTTGCAGAGGAGTAAAAAGTATATGATGTTCTGTGAAATAATTTAATTATGTTCATTATCATTATCCACAGCAGCACATTTTTTTTCAGGGCTGGGTTTTTTTTATGTGGTATAGGTTTATGTTTGACTACAGCCTGCCTGATGTTAAGCATTGCTGCAGCCTAGGATGGTAAAGGCTTCTCTCTTGTCATCCTGGTCCACTTACTTATGTTAAGAAAAATTAAGCTATTTAATAGATATTGTTTTAAAGCAAAGTTTCAATGCAATTGCAATCACTTGTTTTCATAAAGATGTCTTGCAACTAATACACCACTATACTGTCACTTTGATAAACAAACATGTAAGTAAGATTATGCTTTTTTCAGATTCAAGCAGCCAATTTGTATTACCACAAGCTACGGGCACCAAGTTATAAAGTTTTGACATACTTTTGTCCAATGGACTTAACATTGCCACATGACAGTAGTTAGCTCTAGTCAGAGAGTATATGAAATAAATATTCCAGTACATTGCAAACAGTGCCATCTAGCCCCACCCTAAGCAAATGCTTGTGTCATGGGTACTAGATATGAATATAATACTTTTAGGTATATACTTTTCTTTTGTAAATAAATATAAATATAACTATTCCGGGACATTGCATACAGCGCCATCTAGCCCCACACTAAGCAAACGCTTGTGTCGCGGGTACTATATAATGGATATAATACTTAAATACTTTTCTTTTGTAAATACATACTTATTATACATAGAAACAACCAGACTCAACACAAGTACCTAATTATATTTTTTTTAAATTCATAACTACTTGTGTTATGTAGGAATCGAACCCACAACCCTAGATTCGAGGCAAAGCCAATACCAACTAAGTCAGAGCAGTCAGAGTATAGCCAACATAACAGACATTCCATCAAACATTGTGTGCTATCGTATCAGTGGCTTGTGCTGGAGATAGCAGTTAATTGCCCCTCATTATACATCACATAGTTTAGCAATCACCTCACTATTAACATAGACACTATCATCATCACATCACACTATTGAAGATGTCTTAGTCTACACTTTCATGACCCTTAGTCATCTAAATATATAAAACTCAAAGGCAACTGACTGACATAGTGATCTATCAACACACAGCCCAAACCACTGGACGGATCGGGCTGAAATTTGGCATGCAGGTAGATGTTATGACGTAGGCATCCGCTAAGAAAGACAAACCAAATTTTTGTTTTTTTTTACCAGAATGGGTTTACGTTTCCCACAGTTCAATTCAGATGGTAAGTATAGCTGGGGGGTCTAAGATAGTTTGTGCTTACACATAAAAGAACCGGTCCACTTACACTTTGACAATAGCTAGATCAATATAATAGATCATGGGTAACAGGGACGCAGGCAGGATATTTCTAGCTACTTACTGAGGGTGTTTCTTGGTAGTTTCTACATGGATCATTAGATTAGGACATTAGAGGAACTCTTAGGCAGAATGGATCTGTGTGTCAGTTGCTCATATCTTTCATATGAATCATTAATACTGGTGGTGCCTACCTACCTACTTAAGTATATATATATATATGAATGAATACGTGAAGATGTGTTTGTTACTTTGCAAATGAGCATTAGATAAAGACATACATTGTGACTCTAGGGTGTGGGTAGATACAGTAAGGTAATTAATGTGCCTCACTGTATCTTTCATTCTTTAAATCTGTAATACTCATTATGAAAGATGGGTACCTACTTTAGTTCTGTTGTGTCAAACTTGATGATGACTTTTCATATCTATGTTTCTCTATCTAAATACCTATCATATAGCTAGGTATGTTCCTGTACACAATTTCCACATAACTAGTACAAGAAAAACAAGACTAAAATTTACAAAAAACCTACCTACCTACCTTTCTTAAATGATAGCATTCAAACTAATAGAAAGTAGCTCCGTGCGAAAAATTATGTAAGACAGCTTGCCAAGTTACCAGCTTGCAATACTAGCGCTGGCTTCGTGAAACTTAGCTGTGGGAGGGATCAAAACATGGCATAATGCGTCTGATTGGTAAGTATAGCACAGGCGTTGCATCGGGGATATATGGATAAAAATATCACATGAGACGTCAACGTCGATTGACTGAGTCGGAGGCGCTCGGCCTGGCCTGGAGGCGTTACCTGTAGTTCTGGTCGTAGTCCCAGTAGTCCTTGTAGCGCGGGTGCCAGCGCGGGCCGCCGCGCGAGTACGGCCTCCGAGAGCCTCCCTGACTCATCTCCGCTGCGCCATCACACGGTATCGATCGACGCACCGGCCGCCCGCAGGCCACCACAACACACACTCACTGCGGTATCCGCACACACTGCACTGCCAACACTCGCACTCGAAGCACTAATTGTTACAGTTGCCCCCGTGACTCATGCGGAGCCCTACGCTCTTGTTTTGGAAGCGACTGCAACGATGCGAAGCTCGCGCTGAATGGACGGGCGCACGCTCACTGGCGCAGGCGTGACAACCGAACAAACAAAAACACCACTCGAGCGAGACGGCCTCTAGCGTTCGTTTCAAGAAGCGCATTCAAAATTTACCGCGAAGGCATCGATTATGTTTGCAATTTACATTAATTAATATTCCTAATGAGATTGAAATAAATTCACACTTAATGTTTAACAATAAGATTAATAGCAATTCAGTAATGATTCAAAGTATCACATGATACGCGACTACAATTAGATATGGCGGTATTGATTTTATATTAGCGACACACGAAAGTACTGTTTTAACACCATTTGCACTTAAGATACAAGCTGGACATGTTTTAGATACTCTTACGATATCGGAGGGCGTGTTATCGCTCACTCAAAATGGTTCGTCATCGTTCACATAATATTAATGTGAATAGCTGTAGCTAATTTGTGGTCGCCACGCACAGTTCAAGCAATAATCACAAAGCAACTGCACCAGTATTGTTTCCAACAGCTAGAGTTCTAAAGCTCTCAAAATCCTAGGAAATAAATAATCCCAAAATGGGAGCACCTCTATGCGCCCAGTCCGGGCGACCGATACGTAATATAATAGCCCCATTAAAAAAAGTTTACACACACAACAGGATTGTACAATACAGCGCTTTCGAAGATTGTTAATTTCATATGGCTTAACCAACCACAAAATACTAAAGCGCTTGTTTGCTGAGCCAGCATGTTCCCTGCCTATTGTTATTCAATTGCTGCCAACATTACGCTAACACCACATGCAACTGAAGTTAGCTTCAGTTGCAAAATCAGTTTAATTTAGCGCCATCTGTTAAAACTATGTGTAACTACTACAACCTTTAACTTTTTAAAAATGGATCAGTACTGTATGTTTGCCAGTACTATACAGTGGCTATAATGCTTGTATACAGTTGTACAATGGAATTCTGAATAAATATTATACTGCACTAGCATTTTGGGGACCTTCCCTTCTAGTACGGGCATTTTAGATTAAGTATTTTAGTTTTAGATGTAGTTTAAGTTTTTATTGTATATTTTAATTTTGTGTTGTTTTAATAAAAATATAGTTGTCTGCACTAGTAATTAATTCGTAGGTAGCTTTAATTGAATACTTAACATGTATTAATTAGTCACTGTAGCCCGTAGCCTGATACATTTTGGCAAATACACAAAGTTTTCCGAAATCAATATCGATATCAATAAAAATCAAAGTTGTCACCAAGGATTTTTTATATCATCCCTCTCTTTCCCTCTGGATTGTTCTCTCTTTGGTTTTGTGAAATAAATTTTATATGAATTGAAACCTTATGCAGTTACACTTAAAGTTCATTTTCTATAAATGGTAAATCGGGGGTGAAATCGGTCAAAAATGAAAGGCATATAGAGAAGGCTGTTGTCTTGCTTCAACAGCTTGCCAGTTTAAAAAATAATGTGTGATAAATGTCACTGTCAACTAAGTTTTGAAATATTTAGCAATAAATAATATTATTTAATTTTATTTATTAGAAATCTTACTTGACACATAGAAATCTGAATTAATTTGTGAAATTAACACACAATAAAATAAGTGACCAATTTTGAAATATTTAGCAATAAATAATATTATTTAATTTTATTTATTATAAATCTTACTTGACACATAGAAATCTGAATTAATTTGTGAAATTAACACAAAATAAAATAAGTGACCAATTAATATTATATTATTTTTCACACAAGCAACATTAAATTATGATGACATTATTATGACAAAAGATGGCGGGAAAAAAATAATTACATATGTAATTTGTAAAAATAATTTAAATGTATTTTATTGTAAAAATAACAAAATGGTAAGAACTTGTAGTTGTAGTGTTCCGGGATGCAGAAATGAATCTTATAGTGGTTGCAATATATCTTTCTACAGGTATGCTAAAGTTTAGTAAGATAACATTATTGAGACTAAGGTGACCATATTTTCTCGTGCTTGAAATAATTTGTGCAATATGATATTTTTTCAGTTTTCCTACAAATGAAAACATCAAAATAAATTGGCAAAAGAACTTAAATATTACACGACCTATTACAAAATTCTCCAAAGTTTGCAGTCTACACTTTGATCCAAAATCTTTTAATACTCCAAATTCTCTCCGTTTGTTAAAAAAAGACGCTATCCCAATTCCTGCCGTGGTGAGAAAAATTTAGTAATTGATTTGTAGCTATTAGTAGTAGTGCTGATAAAAAGTAGCCAAGTCATATATTCTTATACCATGGTTACACATACGATTCCTTAGTATTGTATACAGTTTGCTTTATATTGGTGTACCTACATAGTTTAAACCATCACTCGTTTCAGTTAGAATTTGAAACAAGGAAAACGATAGTGTAAAAAATATTGGATATAGGCAACTACCTACATGCAATTCAAATGTGAACTTGTAAATAAATATTGTAATTGCTGAAAAATGTTTATGATTTTGATCACATTGCCTCCCTGTCAATTAAGCGAATCGATACTATTATAAGTTACAAACTAAAGTGCATTTTAATTTGTAAGTAACTTTGTTGGTGTTTGTTACTTAACGCGTCAATAGAGTTAGGGATCATCATGACTCGCAAGATGCAGGTAAAATAGGACCGCAAAAGAGACTGCTCCCGATTTGGTAAGAAGATGAATTGGTATATCCTAATTATATAATTTATTGTCACCCTAGTTAGAAAAAGACAACTGCCTTTCATACTTCGCCTCGCTCTGCTCATATTGGATCAGCAGTAATATTTCCCTATATATTACTTCCATAGTTGTCACAAACTTCAATCTAAATCAGCTGTCACATCAAAACAATTCGAAATGAATCGATAAACTGATGGTAGTATCTAATAAAAATCCGATTTATTTTCCAATAAATATAATTTAAGCGCTAATTACTATAAAGATTATGTAAAAACTATTTGTTACAACATTTGAGTAGGTGTTTGAGTGAGCTGCGGTCCCGATTCTGTAGTTTAAGGCGTGGAACAGTGTCGCAACGCTTCAGCGATTGTTTAGACCGGAAATGTGTGTTTTGTGGCTGTTTCTGAAGCAGAACTCTTTGTGATGGACCTCTCCCCGGACGAGGAGAACTTCCAAGGCCGGTTGCTGCACCAGGTGGGTCTGTGATGACGTTTTTATAGGACAAATGAGGCGATGATTGGATGTGGTAAAGTGGAGAATAGATTGTTATTGCACATGCGTGGAGGCGCTGCAAGGCCACTCGCCGGCTCATCGCTTTCACAACTGTGAGCTGAACCCCCGCACTAGTCTACTTATGACTTAGACTAGCTTTCCACCCACAGCTTAGCCAACTATAGCAATGATATTACATACAAACTTTTTTTCTGCCTACATTTAGATATTTCTATGCTCCTCCTTGCTTAGATAGGGATTCTAGACTACAGCAGCTCTTAACATATGCCTATAGGTAGATAAATATATTTTATGTTCACCTCAATATGAAAGAGCTCAGACAGAGGATGTAAATTAAATATAAAAAATGCTCCACTTTGGACCATAGTGACACTATTGCAAATGTCTACAAGTCTGGTGATCTAATGGGTAAAGTTTAATATTAAGTTTATAAAGACTGGTTTCTTTAAATAATATGTATTTTTATTAAAAAATTAGCATTTTTCACAAGACAATGTAACAAGACAAGTGACAAAGCTTTCTTCATAAAACACTCTGACAAATATATAATGATAGAGGTTTTATGTCAAGAGAGCATACTCTTTACATCCTCCCTACTTTAAATAAGAATTTAACTTTGGTGTAAATTCTTTAGTCCAGCCAGCTTGCTGAGTTCTAGTAGCCTAGGACCATAAAGAGGCTTAGTCAGCATATCCGCCAATTGGAGTTCGGCCTGTACTTTGCCTACTCTTAGGTGTCCATTAGTAATGCACTCTCTAACAAAGAAATGTTTGGTCTTGATGTGCTTAGTGCGTTTGTGGTATTCATATCTAGGATTATGGGCTAGTTTTATCACGGACTCATTGTCTAGATGTAAAATTGGCATATCAGTTTTGGTCAGACTGTTCAAAAGTCCATTCAGCCAAATAATTTCTTGAGCAGCCTCACTTGCAGCTATTATTTCAGCTTCAGTAGATGATATTGAAACTGTTGACTGCTTTTGGCTTCTCCAACTTACAGCTGCACCAGACAACAAACAAATCATTCCTGAAGTTGACTTTCCTGTGCTTTCATCTCCAGCTAAGTCAGAATCACTATAGCATTCCAAGTGATTAAGTGTCTTCTTCTTTTCATATATAAGCCCATGTTGTAAAGTCCCTTTCAAATATCTCAAGATTCTTTTTACGTTTGCAAACTTGGCATGCATATAAAGCTTCTTCGACTAATCCAGATTCACATGAAACCTTGTTATGTTTTATGGTGTGGTGCCTTGCCTCAAACTCTTCTATTATTTTTGTCACCAGTTGATCTGGTGTCGGAAGTTCATCACGAGTTTCGATCGCTACACGAAAATTGTCATATTCTTCTGAAAGACTGTATAACATCATAATCGTCAAAAGATCTGCGTTTATTATGATGTCCATATCAGTCAACTTATCAATGATGCTCATAAATTTGTTTATATGGCTTCGTACATCTGTATGTTCCAGTTTTAACAGGATAAGTTGTTTCAGCAAATAAGCTTTTCGGGCTGGTCCCCTACTTGCATATATGTTTTTTAGTTTATCCCACAACTCCTTCGCCGTTATACATTTTTTAACTTGGTTTAATTCTGATGGCGAAATTAATAATATTAATTCGGATCTCGCCATCTGATCGCCATCTTTATCTTCCGCCTTGTCTTCTATGTACTTCCATAGCTTTTGTTTGATTAACAGGGCCTCTGCCTGTATCACCCAGGTATCGTAATTTTCCTTCGTCAACGGTTCGATTTTGATGTGTGACATTGTTTATTTAACGCTCTGCTACCATATTAAGTTTATAAAGACTGGTTTCTTTAAATAATATGTATTTTTATTAAAAAATTAGCATTTTTCACAAGACAATGTAACAAGACAAGTGACAAAGCTTTCTTCATAAAACACTCTGACAAATATATAATGATAGAGGTTTTATGTCAAGAGAGCATACTCTTTACATTTAATAAATTTACAAATTAAGTAAATTAGGCCTTTTCTATAATAGTTTCTTACACACAACACCATATCTCACAATAATAAATGTAAGTTAAATGGGGTGACAGCGTAACATTTGTATTAAATAGTTACTAATTGAAAGTAGGGTAACTAGATATTAATAACCAATTATATCATTTGTATACTACTGCTGATACCTGATATCATTTATTTAGTTATAATTACTCTTATCTTCACATATAAGAAATAAATGTACCCATTTAGATGAACATCCATTACATTACCTAGCTTCACTTTATAATATTTTTGTAGCTTTAAATTTAGGTGAGGTCACCTCAAATATTATTTTTTTGAGGTACACTTTAAATTTGACAAGCCATTACCCTCCTCTGTGCTTTAAGCAGGGGTATTCACTGCCCAATGTTCTTTTCTAGTTTTATCTATTCACACATCACAGTTCCCTCTTGAAGAATGCTTATACAAAACCTTAGGAGATGGTGGATCGATGGCATACATTCATGGACCTAGAAAGTATCTAAGTAGTCGTCCGGCAGCGAGATGGGTAGTAAGTCTTTTGTACGAGCCTAGTTTTAAATTTATTTTAAAACAAATTATCACTGACGGAGTTCGATGATGTAGCTGCAGAAGCCTGTAGTAGATACTCTGTCTGGTTGCAGGCTGCCCTGTGGGACAACCTCGAGCTGCTGCAGGAGCTGCTGGCGGGCGGCGCGGACCCCAAATCGCTCGACTCGCACGCGCGCTCTGCGCTGCACGCGGCGGCGCTCGCCGAGCGCTCGCGCTGCTTGCGCGCGCTGTGCGCCGCCGGCGCCGACCTAGACGCGCGCTCCGATGCTGCTACGGGAGGCAAGGTGACTCCTGCAGTGCTTGCTACAACTAAAACTACCTCTGTTTCGCTTGCAGAACGTTCGCAAACACATTTCTTATTAGATGACATGTAGAAAAGCTATTATACTTCGACGACGTTGCATGCTCGAGATTTCTTTATTAACTATGTAGTCTCACTTCTGTATGTACTAGGCATGAAGTTAGCTACCTCTAACTTCATGGTACTAGGCGTCACACTTTTTATAGCTGTGAAAATAAAAACACAAAAAAAAAGAAAAAACTTTTGAACAAATGTCACTGTCACTGTCGCGCTTGTAGCGCCGTCCTCCTGTCTAACCTCATTCACGTTCTCGGAGTAAATGTTTAAGTGGTAAATTAGGAAAAGGAGCATCGGAATTTTAAAATAACGTCGAAAATTCGACTTTTGGTACATAAACTAAGCAATTCATCAACCAGCTCAAAGGATAAAGGTTAGTGCAACTACTAACTTACCAAAGCAATCTTACTGCATTTATTCATCATCGATTTTAATTTTCTTGGTATAATCTTATATATTTTAAAAAACTATACCGAATACCTAGATCGTAAAAATAGATCTTTTTTCAACAAATGATACAACGATCATTTTTTGAAATACCCACATTTTTGTCATGTAAATCGGAAACATGACTTTTCTTGCAATGTTTCTGTAACGATCTTTTTGTCGATGTACCGACATATTTGTTGTTTTTGGTTACAAATACAATACAACAAAATATGAATTTATTTATTACCATTTGCTTACATTCATTGTTCTACAGTTTATTTAATGTAAAGAGAACTAGATTTACTAACCTATAACGGTTATTTTGTTTGTGATTCATATTTATTTGAGCACGGTTGATAACAAACCTAGTCTAGTGGCATAACAGGAGTATGTACAATGACTTTAAAAGTGTACTGCTTCATAGCAAATGTTCAGTTTAGTGGAATACAATACCAACATACAATAAATGTAGGTATATATTGGGCGTTGATTAAAGCACGATTGATAAAGAGTTAGTCTAGTGGCGTAACGCGATTACGTACAATGACGAAAGTGTTACTACTTTATAGCAAATAATCAATTATTAAATTGAGTGGCATACATTACCTATATTCAATGTACATTGAGGTTGATAACTAATTAGTCTAGTGGCGTAACGTGAGTACGTACAATGACTTTAAAAATGTTTCTGCTTTATAGCAAAGTAACAATCGATAAATTTAGTGGCATAAAGTACCTATATTCAATGTACCCTCGTTATACTCCGTGACATTAGAACGCGGTTACATCAGTGTATGGAGCGCTGCATGACGCTGAGGATAGAGAGAGGTGACGGAAGATCATCAGAGACAGGCTCATGGATGGTGGCAGTCACGACCCTCAGATATCAGGAATACGACGCGAGGAGGAGGATTAGAGCGCGGTTGATAACGAACTTGTCTAGTGGCGTAACGTGAGTACGTACAATGACTTTAAAAGTGTTATGCCCATTCTCACCAACCTCTCCTAATTTTAAGGGGGCCCTTAAACCACCCCTAAGTCATTTTAGGTGATAGTTTTGTTTTCACCAACGCTTAAGGGTCACCTAAAATCTTAAGGGAGCTCTTAAAAATAGGGACCCGATGTTCGGCCTCCTAGCGTTAGGGAACAGTTTACCGGAACCATTTGCTACGTGTATATCTACGAAATGGACGAATTCTTTGAAAGTTTGGAAGCAATCAAAGTTGTGGATTTATTATCAAATCGAAATATATTTAGACGACCACGCATTTATCGTGAAAGAACAAATTATTTCACGAAATATGATGACCAAGACATTTTTGTACGTTATAGGTTATCAGTCTAAGGAAAGTGTGTTATTTTTGTTAGACAAAATAGAACATCATTTGGAATATCCAGACGACAGGTAAGAAAATATTTTTTAAAATTTTGCCTTATTCAATGAATTGTGCTTTTGAGTCACGACCGTTATTATCTAGGTACCTACCTTAGGTAGTTATGGTAACAGCGACCCACAATAACATTTTTCTAATATTCAATCCGTATACAAAATTAATTGACTTTCTGTTGCAGGAATAAATCAGTGTCACCAATTAACCAACTACTATGCACTTTGAGGTTTTTTGCAACTGGAAACCATTTATTAGCAGTAGCTGATATGGCAGGAATTAGCGTAGCCACTAGTAGCAGAATAGTTCAAAAAGTATCTCAAGCTATAGCTACTCTGCAACATGAATTTACAAGGTTTCCAGATACTGAGCAACAGAGCCAAGTGAAACAAGACTTTTATAAAATTGCTCGGTTTCCTAATATTTTAGGCTGCATAGATTGTACTCATATAAAAATACAGTCAACAGGTAAGTTAGTAGTATATTTTAAGTAAAAATTATTATTAAATTGGCTACTGCTAAATAAATAACTCATATTTCAGGCGGAGATGATGCTGAACTCTTTCGGAACCGAAAATCGTACATGTCAATTAATGTGCAAACAATCAGTGCAGCAAATTTATTAATTTTAAATGTTGTTGCAAGATGGCCTGGTTCAACACATGATTCAGCTATTTACCAGAATTGTAGACAATATGCTTAATTTGAAAGAGGTGAATATGCAGGAGCATATTTTACTAGGGGATAGTGGTTATCCTTTAAAGGTAAGGAAAAACTTATATTTTATATTAGGTAAATCAAACTATATTTACAAATTTATGTTATATTTATGTAAGAAAAGTTGATATGTACAAAGTAAATGTTCTATCTATTTGTCATCATTTTTCTGTTGCACTCCTAACAAATTTTGTAATGGTAAAGCACCACCTGAAAGAAAACATATTTTTATTATTTCAGAGTCATCTTCTTACACCATATTTAAACCCAATAACAAGAGGACAGCGGTACTACAATGAGGCCCACATTAAAACTAGAAATGTGGTGGAAAGACAGTATGGCGTTCTGAAAAGAAGATTTCCTGTCTTAGCTGTAGGAATATGGTTAAAACTCTATAATACAGTGAATGTTATAATCGCTTGTTGTGTTTTACACAATATTTGTATAATAAGAAAAGAGAGGGACCCTGTGAATGATGGATCTATTCCAGATTTTGAAGAAATCATTAGCAGTGGG
The DNA here is from genome assembly GCA_927399415.1 of Macaria notata. NCBI lineage: Eukaryota > Metazoa > Arthropoda > Insecta > Lepidoptera > Geometridae > Macaria > Macaria notata. The sequence continues at coordinate 5,936,598 of OV656725.1, read as the reverse complement.
CAAATACCTAGTACACTCAATGTCAGCGATGATCATTTGTACGGGTCAGTGAGAAATAGCATCACTCAATATTATGAGGATATGTATTCTAATTAATTGACAAGTTATTATTATGATTATATGTACAATAAAATGTATGTAAAAAGTAAATGAAGTATCTCTTATTTGTAGTAAAATTTCATTTTTAATTTCCAGGTCTTTTATAGCTGCTTGCAGCTGTAGGTCATGTAATTTTCTTTTAAATTCTATTTCTTCTAATTTTAATTCCATGTTCAGGTTTTCAGTTGTTTCTCTCAATTTATTAATATCCTTGAAACTGTTACAAACAGGAGCATTTGTTTCAGTGACATTTGTTCAAAAGTTTTTTTCTTTTTTTTTGTGTTTTTATTTTCACAGCTATAAAAAGTGTGAAGCCTAGTACATACAGAAGTGAGACTACATAGTTAATAAAGAAATCTCTTCGCACGCAACGTCGTCTCGTATAATTATGGTCGAACTTCACTTAAGGTAAGTTCGTTTAACCATTAATTATTTCCTCTCATGTTCCTCTTTCTTGACCGTCCAACTCTTACCTATTTCGGATCATGTCTATGAATAGCACTGGTTCTGTATGCACAAAACGCCTCAAAAATTCTCAAGAGATTCACTCAATGCACAGAACGCCCCAAAAATGCACAGAACACCCCAAGAATACACAAAACGCCCCAAGCGGGATGTCCAGGACAGTGCAGGACTCATCGCCCCCATGAATTAGAATGAGCACTGGTTCTCTAACAAGTATATTTGTATGTCTAGACAGCGCTGCACATGGCAGCAGAGCGCGGGCACGCGGAGAACGTGCGCGCGCTGGTGGCGGCGGGCGCGGCGCTGCACGTGCGGGACGCGCGCGGAGACACGCCGCTCGCGCTCGCTGAGACAGGCGGGCACAGGCACGCCGCGCGCGCGCTGCGGGACGCACGGGGTGAGTGACGACTCTCTTTATTTCTCCCTTACTTACACACGCACACTCACACCTGTTTATATGTAACATAAAAATAGAAACAGTACATTCTACTATGTGTTATGTGCTGTAATAGATAGATAGCAACCTTCGGCTGGAGAGAAATAAGCAAAAAGAAAAAAAGAAGAATGTGGTGTACAACAAAAAGGAAATAAGAAATATTACTAATATATATTATATATATATATATATATATAAATACACAATACTTAGTTATAATAAAATAGATGTTTATATACAAATACATACAATATACAACATAATATTATAGGTTATAGCAGTAGTTAAAATAACAGCAATTTTCATTGAAGGGAAGCGAGATAAAATTCCTTTACTTGTTTTTTAAAGGAATCAATAATTGTCTGAGCCCTTTGAATGTTGATAGGCAGAGAATTCCATAAAGTAACAGCTTGTACAATAAATGATGAGCCATAAAAAGATTTATTTTTGAATGTTGGATGTGCGAGTGTTAATTTATTTGTAGATCGAAGAGAAATAGGATGTGTAGTATGGACATAGGCAAAACGAGAAACTAAGAACCATCAGATGAGTGTTTTTCTCCTTCTCTTTATCTCTCTTCCTCACACACACAAACACACATGTGTGTGTACACACTACACACTAACACGCCAGTTTATGTGTAGCCAAGAAAATGGAAACAATACTTACATTATTTTATGTGTGCTTCGTGTGAGTACCATAAGGTGAGTGTTTCTCTCCTTCTCTTTATCTCTCTTTCTCACACATATACACACACGCTAGTATGTGTGACGCAAAAATTACAAACAATACATTCTTCTATGTACGCCGTAAGGACCGTCAGGTGAGTGTTTCTCTCCTTCTCTTTATCTCTCTTCCTCTCTCACACACACACACACACACGCGTCTACTCATGTGTAGTACAAACACAAGCTTCTTCTGTGTGCTCTGTGAGAACCACGCGGTAAGTGTTACTCTCTCTTTTTCTCTCTTTCACACGCCAGTTCATGATTCGACATAATAATTATGGCGTGCGCTCTGCAGGATGCTCTCGGTGAGTTCAACACACGCGAGCATACTACGAGCATTCTGCTTCACGCTCCTAGCTTGTTACAGCAAATGTTACACTCCTATTTTTAACACGGATTAGGTTTACGTTTGACTACAGCCCGCTTGATGTCCGCTATCTGAGATGTAGATGATGTCACACGTACGTATTAGTCTATTTTTACGACTTTTTTCTTTTACAATAAACAAAAGCCTCCAAATCATTTTGCTAGTAAAAGCTATTAAAGACTTTTAGTTATTAGGTTTATTTAAAAAAAACCGGCCAAGTGCGAGTCGGACTCGCGCACCGAGGGTTCCGTACAAACCTGCAAGGTTAAATATTTTGTGATGTAACTAAAAATTTATGGTTTTCGTAATTTTTCCTTTATCTATGCTATAAGACGTTGCTTCGTACCAAATTTCAAGATTCTGAGTTCACGGGAAGCACCCTGTAGGTTTTGATTCCCTTGCAAGTGTCGAAAATTTGCGGCATAAATGGCTGTATCTTTTGATTGCGTTGGCTTAGAAGTTTGATTTTTTCACAGCTTCAAGGGACAGTAGACCTGAGTAATTGATATAAATTTCAGCTTCATACCTCTACGCGTTCCTGAGAAAAAGGGTCTTGACAGACGGACGGACGGACGGACAGACGGACAACAAAGTGATCCTATAAGGGTTCCGTTTTTTCCTTTTGAGGTACGGAACCCTAAAAAATATTGGCTAGTAACCATTGGAAAAATAAGTCGAATTGAGTACCTATTTTTGTTATTAGTGTTTTAAAAGAACAAAAGTTGATGACAAAAATAGATCTCTCTGGCGGCCAGCGTAAACAACAACCTTTTGCAGGTGTTTTGCCAATTTAAATTCTTGGGTCATCAAAAAAAAGTATACCTTCTTGTCTTATTTTTTTAAGATGCGATAACCCAAAGCTATTTTAAATATAATTCAAATATAGTTGTACCTTCACAAAAATCAGGTTTGAAACAAATTACGTGTTAATAACTACATACAACAAAAAGACTCTAGTAAATGATTTTCTTCTGATACCTACTCGTAGCATGAGAGTGACCAAAATTATTACGATCGAGAGTTTACAAACCGCCTTTAAGACCTCTGGCATGGTTTTATAACTATATATTTTTTTAATACTTTTTACTATGAAAAACAGCCGGAACCAATGTAACATGTTTTTCTCTAAACGGAATGCAACTGTCACTCACTGTCACAACGGTCACCCATCCAAAGACTGACCGTATATTGCTTACATGGCTACCATAAAAAAACCTGAGAATCAGACGTTACTTTACGGAAATCCATTGCGAATGATAACTTTGGAATAAAATATCTTGTACTTTTCCACTGAGACTGGTCTAAAACTTCTTTTTTTTCTTCCAAATTTGACTTGTATAAAAAACCTATTCAGCTGACCTATGAGCGTTTCATCATTACTTTTTATAATCTAAATACCTACATATATACAACTCAAAGGTGACTGACTGACTGACATAGTGATCTATCAACGCACAGCCCAAACCACTGAACGGATTGGGCTGAAATTTGGCATGCAAGTAGAAGTTATGACTAAAAAAAGATTTTTGGCAATGCCACTTTTAAAGAGGTGAAATAGGGGATGCAAGTTTTACTTCTAAATGCGAGCGAAGTCGCGAGCACCCACTAGTGTAAATATAAAAGCTAGCCCGATTTATCTGCAGCAACAAGCGTATTAGAAACAACCGGTTTTTATTTACCGACCAGGGTCTCTAGATGTTGCCTAACACTCGCTAGACTTAAATAGAACATCAACGTATTATTTTTTAGCAGTATTTATATTTCATAAATAGTTTTGCATTGGATTGAACTTTGATTGTTATTTATAGGTTCTTGATTAAAATGAAGTTTAATTCTAGTAAAAAAAAAACAATAATTCTTTTAACACCGAATCATAGTAGTCAAATCATTAAATTCAAATTCAAATTTCTTTATTAGCATACTTAAAAGTATTTACATTTACCCTGTTAAGAGGGCAATAAGGGCGTTGCTAAAATTAAAACTAAATATTCTAAAATCTAAAACTTAATATAAAATTTAAAATCCCTTCTAAAGCGCCCACATTACATGCTCATTTTCATCATTTTGTATAATCACTAATTCCGGCTTTTAGTGTCATATGTCACAGAATATTTTTATTTATTTATTTTATATTAATCTTGATTCTTTTTAACACGAGCAAAGTTGCGATGTAGCTAGTGTCGTTTTGGAGATGGTTTCAAGAAATAAGGCCCACGAAAAAGCTCTAAACTAATATTGTAAGGCTCCATCTTAGGCCATAGCTTTTGCTTGCTATCAGACAAACTATGGTCAAGTGCAAACCCGTTTTAGTAAAAAAAGTATTCATATAATCTTATGTCGTGAAACGGGCTATAAGAGGAGATTCTCTGCGGTTTGACAGTGAGCGAGGTCGTGGGGCGTGGCGCTACTGCCAGCGGACGCACTAGCGGGAGCGGCTATATATATATATTTTTGTTGTTCCGTCTATACTTCCTCCGACAATGGATGTCAGAGACATTGTTAGACTAAACATATTGCTTTCGCTGTTTACTTTGTTTTTTCATGTGGTCGGTAAATAATTTCACCTCTGTTTTATTTATTATTTAGCGGCTATATTGAGTCATTACTCAGTCATTTTTACCTCACCATTGAATCAAAATCATTTATTATTATTGTAATGTATCTATGTACATTTTGAGATATATTAATAACTTTCGATACCTCCCATAATAATTCCGAATAATTACGCGTATTCCCCACTTCATAGCGACTTGAAAGAGACTTGAACAAATTTAAACGGAACAACAAATAAACAAGCTCAATTTCAAGTAATATTAAGTACCAGATATATTTCATGAAAACAACGAAATCGTGTAAAATTTTGCGCCGACATAATATGCTAAATGTGCTCATTGTCGCTGAGCCAACCGATACATAATAGGTACGAGGTGACAGGGGAAGCGGGAGAGGCGCCGCATTCCAGCGAGGTGCACAAATATTGTGACCGGGTTGTATAAGCTATTGCCCGCGACTTCGCAAGCGTTATTATGCATGTAAACATCTTGAATCTGTTATGTTATGTTCTGTTCTCTTGAATCACTTTATCTATTTATATTTTTTTTAAAAACTAAATCAGAAACAGCTGTGTAGTTTTAAAGATCTAAGCATACATAAATACATAGGGACAAACAAACGAGTTATCTATATGTACGATATATATGTATATATAGTACTGTGTTGTGTAGTGTTGTGTTGAGCTTAGCTAAAGCTGGCGCGGCTCGCTCAAAGTATGGCCACACTCTACCGGCGTCTATTCCTTCTATTTAGTTCGATTCTTGACCGCGTAGGCATCGCTCGCGGCGCGATTTTTACGCGATTTCGTATTCAATTACGTACGGTAAAAACTTACAAGTGTTAACCTTACTATATATATTAGATACAATATATATAAACTGTCAAAATATAATCATGAAAATGTTGTTATTAAAATTAAGAATTGACTACAAACAAATTATTTATTTAAGTTTTAAAAGTGATATTTGAATATCGGGTGAACTTAATGAGTGAAAAAGTGAAATAAACATATACACATATATACATAAAAATTAAAGTTATTATTAAGCGTAAGTTATAAAAAATATTAAGTAAATTACCAGATTAAAATCAAGATACTGATCTAAATAAGCTATAGGTATATGCAATACACGAAGTTTAATTTTAATAGGTTACCTACGCTGTGTAGGACATAAAAAGGGATCCTCTTTTTAAATCATATATCCCCAGGACTGAGGGTCGTGACTCCCCCTCAGAATTAATGCGTTAGGGGAGTTCTCTTGTGCAGTAAAGTCTAGTATTTACAACTATACAATGTGACGTGTAAAATGGCTTTATGAATAAATGATGATTATGATTATGATTAAACATACAAACGAATGTAGTTTCAAAATAAACATCTTATTAGATAGATAGATAGATAATTCTTTATTGTCGCACACTTATAAAACAAAATTAATAAAAGTTACTTACATAAAATACTCTAGTGCCACAAGTGGCGGCCTTATTGCTAAAAGCAATCTCTTCCAGGCCACCATTGGATGGAGAGGAATAAATAGAGGATTATAAAGGACGTGGTGTACAACAGATATAGATGCGATAGGATAAATAATATACACAAACATAATAGGTTATTAGCTGTTATAAACCGACTCTTAGAAGGTGGAGGATTTCTCAATTCTTTTATAGCTAAAAAACTAAGCTCTATATTCTGGTTCAATAAACACGTAACTTTTAAAGATGGGTTTCCAAAGTTAAAATAAACAACATCCAGAGTAAATAGGTTATTCTTCTAGACAACCGTGCTACATCTTAGACTACAGTGGTGCCTAACATTAGGAAGGCTGTAGTTAAACGTAAACATCTCCATACATTTCATGAAAGAAGTTAGGGAAATTATTAGTTGGCTTCGATGCATTTGTGTTAGTTACCAGATATTACCATATTTATATATGTCTTAGTCACAAAATTGCATAACAATTTTAGAAACAAATAGAATATTATTTTTAGTATATATTTTACGCAGAATGTAATAAAATGGTCAAAACATGTGTCATTTGACATTCTAAATTGTATTGGACATTCTAGATGGAACTTGCATTCATTTATTGCAAGACATGGTTGATATAATACACACACAGGAGATCTCTATAAATAAAATAAAAACAAACTTATTTAGCGGATTGAAAATATACAATTATTTGTGCGTGAATTGAATCCGTGACCCGTGGTACTGGGGCAGACATTTTACTAGCTTAGTTACGGCTGAGTCTATGTTTCACCTTATTACAAACTAGCTGTTCCCGCGACTTCGCATGGAAAGTTATTTTAGGCATCATATTTATACGTGCAAAAAACCTCTTCAGCTTTATAAATTATTGGTGTTACCCACGAGTTGCAACGTTTTTGCAGCGCACGCAACGGAAGCCTTCAAAGATGAATAATTTTCCCCGTTTTTTCCACATTTTCCATTGTTTCTTCGCTCCTTTTAATTGCAGCGTGATGTAAAATAGCCTAAAGCTTTCCTCGACATATGGTCTATTCATCAAAAAAAAAATTTTTAATTCGCACCAGTAATTCCTGAAATTAGCGCGTTCAAACAAACAAACAAACTCTTCAGATTTATAATATTAGTATATATATAAATATATTTTATTTACAAAAAACTGTAAATTACACCCTTATAAACAAAATTAAATATACTTACGAGTACATGTCATATAATGTTGGTGCATTGGGATTCTTTGCCATCTCACACTATGAATTTAAGACCCTGTGACGTGAGATGGCAGTTTACGCACGTTTATATTACATTAGTGGGTGCTCGCGGCTTCGCTCGCATTAAGAAGTAAAACTTGCGTCCTCTATTTCACCCCCTTAAAAGTGGCATTACCAAAAAACCTTTCTTAGCGGATGCCTACGTCATAACATCTACCTGCATGCCAAATTTCAGCCCAATTCGTTTAGTGGTTTGGGCTGTGCGTTGATAGATCACTATGTCAGTCAGTCAGTCACGTCTTACCTTTGAGTTTAATATACATATTTAGATTGAGCAATCTCTTCTAGACCTAGCAGTGCAGTGTATCTGTCTCAAGAAGTTCTTGATATGTATTCTGTGCCTGTGTGTGTTAATCCAAAATCTTATCTATCTCAATACCAAACATCTCCCAAAACGTTTCAGCCGTCAATCATGCAAGAACTGTCTAACAGGCTGTAGTCAAACGTAATAAACGTTCCTGAAAAACTTACTCAGATTTTCCCCAGCCAGCTTCGATCAAATATGTCAAAAACAGAAATTAAAAAATATTTTGTCATCTGAACCAAACTGGCCGAGAATATTTTGTCTCATTTGACACTAAGCCAAGCCAGCCGGCTGATTCTGTTATAATATGTAGCTATTAATATATGCAACTAAATAATCTAATTTCATAAACTACAAAAATTTAGTAAGATATGAACAACTCTCCATTAAAAAAAAGTTTTTTATCCTAAAAATTCAAACTCATTTTGTAAAACAAACATCATACAAATAAATTAAAAATGTCAGTGAAACTGAGAACTGCTTTTCTAATGCTCACTTCCACAAAGATTCTGAAACGCATTTAAATACAAAATTATTTAGAAACAAGCGGCTAAATGTGTTTAATAGCCATGTCAAGCCTAGAAGGCAGTTAAAATGAATGAACTTTATGTAAAACGGTAACCGAATTCCTGTACAAAACCGGTTGTTTTTAAAACTGCTATGCAGAGAGGTAGGCAGTGATAGATACGACTACAGTTACAACGTTATTATATACTAGCTGTGCCTGCGACATCGTCCGCGTGGAATAGTTATTTTAGACATCATATTTATTTTTGCAAACAACCTCTTTAGCTTTATAAATTATAGCTATACCCACGGCTTGAACCGTTTTCGCAGCGCACGCAACGGAAGCTTTCAAAGATGAATAATTTTCCCCGTTATTTCCACACTTTCCATTATTTCTTCGCTTCTATTAGTTGCAGCGTGATGTTATATAGCCTAAACTAAAGCCTTCCTCGATAAATGGTCTATTTAACACAAAAATATTTTTTTAATTCGCACCAGTAGTTCCTGAGATTAGCGCGTTCAAACAAACAAACAAACTCTTCAGCTTTATAATATTAGTATAGGTTAGTATAGATTAGTATAGATAAGTATATATTAATGTTCCACTAATCTAGAACATTCTAAGTCCGTGACCCTCTAGATAACTGGTTTACTTCCGACTGATTTTTAGGGTTCCGTACCTCAAAAGGAAAAAACGGAACCCTTATAGGATCACTTTGTTGTCCGTCTGTCCGTCCGTCCGTCCGTCTGTCAAGACCCTTTTTCTCAGGAACGCGTAGAGGTATGAAGTTGAAATTTATATCAATTACTCAGGTCTACTGTCCCTTGAAGCTGTGAAAAAATCAAACTTCTAAGCCAACGCAATCAAAAGATACAGCCATTTATGCCGCAAATTTTCGACACTTGCAAGGGAATCAAAACCTACAGGGTGCTTCCCGTGAACTCAGAATCTTGAAATTTGGTACGAAGCAACGTCTTATAGCATAGATAAAGGAAAAATTACGAAAACCATAAATTTTACGGAACCCTCGGTGCGCGAGTCCGACTCGCACTTGGCCGGTTTTTTTGCTACTTTTTACTATAATTTAGTGTAAATTATTGTATATTCTGTGATGTACATATAGCTAATTATCTTTTCATGTCAGTTGAAATCTCAAGGCGGCTCTGATTGTTGTTTTACACATAACAGGCACAGCCTTTAGACCAGTTTATTTTATTTATCAACTAATTGACGCCCGCAACTTCACTCGCATTATTTTGAGATAAAAAGTACAGTAGATATTACACTTCTAAGACCTCATACTGCCTACATACTAAAAATCATGATGATCCGTTCAGTATTTTATTGCGTTATGACCGTTCAAATAAAAAGAGACACAGAGAAACAATCTATAAATTGTTGGAACGTGTTCTGCTGTTCAATGTTCAGATTTTTGACCCTCTAGCTTTATTATATGTATAGATAGATATACGTAGGTATTTTTTTTTTTTTTTTTTTTTCAAATTCAAATTGTTTATTTACATGTACATAAAAGAACTCTTATGATGTTCAATTCACAACAGAATTATACAAATGAAATGTAATTAATTTAATTAAGTAATCTTACAAACTAATAGCTAAATCAGAGAAACCTCGTCTTATAAAAAATGTTCAATAGAGTAGTTTGGACTTCAGATTAATAGGTCTTTTAAATGTTGTGTTATTCATTTCCCTGAGTGAGTCAGGTAAATGATCATAAAATATCACACTGCTCACTACACAGTACTTAGTAAGGGTGAAGCGCCCGTAGCTCAGCTAGCGGAGGCAACCGCATGCGTGCACCAAAGTTAAGCAAAGGTCGACGCGGTCAGTCTTTGGATGGGTGACCGAAAAGTGGCATTCCATTTGGGGTTTTTCCCTGGGTCGGATGACATGTTAAATTGTAGGTCCCGGCTGTTTGTCTAGTACGGCAGTCGTTAAGCCATGTCAGAGGACCTTAGGGCGGATTGATAAACTCTCGACACCAGAGTTGGCCACTCTCATTCGATAAAAAGAAGAAGAAGTAAGGGTATAGGATATACACACATCATCATCATTATCATCATCCATAGCCCTTGGGATCCCACGGCTGGGTATAGGCCTCCCTTTGCATGTGCCATCTGCGTACATAAACATAAGCGACACTAAAAAAATATTGTATAAAATATGCAATAGACTGTTGTTCTAGAAGGAACCACTGACCATTTGACCGTGGCTGGAACTGGTTTGCATCCAAACGTTTTTAAATATAATTAGAAGTTTTTGTCCCACGCCTTAGGAACCTTGTTGAGTTTAAGTTTGTTTAATAAAGAAACTTAAAATAAAACTAGTTTTTTGGTTTAATGTGACTCATATGTAGAAATGTTTGCCACTAGTTGATGCCCGTGATTTATCTTTGTTTTTTTTAAATAATCATAGTTTTTTTTATATTTCTGTACATAGCAAACCGTTTACTATTCCATTCTCTCATAGGATATAGTACTGCAGTCGTTGGGTGGTCAGAAACCTATCGATATTAATTATTAAAGTTGTGCACTCTCATGCGAAAAGAAGAAGTAATTTAGATTTCAGTAAGTTAAAGTGAGGATAGCCTCGGGATATAGCTAGTCAATGTATTACTTTTACTATAACGTCTGTCGACTTGTAGACCAGTTAGTTGCGAGATTTATTGATGTTTGTGTCGATGAGTCACACATACATACATCTGTACCTACCTACAGTACCTACTTACTCCTGGTCATATTGAATGCTAGTGTCTGCAAAACAGTTAAGGTCCAGTAAAAAACTACAAAACCTATGCGTTTGGTTTTCTAGTGGTGAGATCTTTGCGTAGATAACAATTATTTGAGATATAAACCATCACTCTGTAAGTCTGACTATACACCAACTTGTATGGAAATATTGGATAGCGACTGCAGTCTGTACTCTCAACGTTTTTTAATATATATTTTTGGGCTACAACCGACAATATTTGTATAGAAAATAAATGCTTACACACAGACCACATACTTATCACACACATCTATACTAATATAATAAAGCTGAAGAGTTTGTTTGTTTGTATGTTTGATTGTTTGTTTGAACGCGCTAATCTCAGGAACTACTCGTGCGAATTGAAAAAATCTTTTTTTGTTGGATAGACCAGTTATCAAGGAAGGCTTTAGGCTATACATATAACATCACGCTGCAACTAAAAGGAGCGAAGAAACAATAGAAAATGTGGAAATAACGGGGAAAATTATTCATCTTTGAGGGCTTCCGTTGCATGCGCTGCGAAAACGGTTCAAGATATCATAAAAATGTGTATGAAAGAATTATTTATCTTGAAATAATCTAACAAAATGTCCGCAACAGTATATTATGTCCAGGTTTTATGGTTAACTTACTAGAACCGTTTTTATAGTAATAACTATTCAACGCGGACGAAGTCGCGCGCATCAGCTAGTAAAAAATAATTTCCGAAGCATTGATTACCTCTTTTTTCAAATCGGCTAAAAACAGACAAAGCTGCGGCTATCTACTAGTTAGTATGATAAATGGTGCGTTTGAAAACTGTTAAATATTTGTATGTGTGTTATAATCTATCATCACAACTCCGTTTGTTACAAACGCCAGTTAAGAATTAATTAGTTAACTGTAGAGAGGAATGTGTTTGTTCCCGCGATTTCTTTTCGTCCATTATTTGCTAACGTTTTCTTTTCTCTCACGTCTCATTGTAACTGCTTAATGTATAACGTTATACTGGAATGTATGTATGTATGTTTTTAAACACATACAAAAATGCATAATCTTACGATAAAAGGCGGTAAAAGTTATATGTTCCAAGCTTCCAAGCATTCATAGAATATGCACATGGTTAATTTGTTTAAAAATCTATTCAATTATTTATTTAAAAAATCATACTAAGTACTAATACTACTTTCATATTTTATTTCAATATTTTGATCACCCATCCAAAGACTGACCGCACTGGCAGTCATATAATTATAAACATGTACAATTAACTTTATTAAAATAAAAAAAGAATTATGTATGTGGTAGCCATGACGTCATCGCTGTTTAAACCTGTTTGTTTACATAATTATCTATGTGTTCCAGTATTTGGCATAATTATAGTAATATCTTATATCTAACAGGCCTTGACTTTGCACTGACCCAATATGAAACTATAACGATTATGTTTGTAAATATGCGTATTGTACTATTTTGACAAATTGTGAGTCACTTAATTTACGACATTATAACAAACGCACAGTATTTCTTTGTTTTTCTAGGGTTGATTTTTGTATCAAACTAGATATGATTCAACTTATTGAACGATGTAAAATTTCATCGAAATCCGTCCAGTATCTTTTGAGTCATGTTAAAACATGCAATGTAAAGGACATTGAAAGAAATCGGTTAATTTTGTCAATTTACCACATAATTTGCTTATTCTAAAACTAAAATAATTACGTCTGATCTATCAATACATATATATACGAGTAAAACTCAAAGGTGACTGACTGACTGATATAGTGATCTATCAACGCACAGCCCAAAACACTGGTCGGATTGGGCTGAAATTTGGAATGAAGGTAGATGTTATGACGTAGGCATCCGCTAAGAAAGGATTTTTGGAAATGCCACTTTTAAAGGGGTGGAATACACTTGCTTAATGCATTTCATTTACAATGTGCAACTTTTTGATTCGGATCTTTTAAATTAAGAGTTATTTCTATAGTATGGTAGGGAAGACAAGGGGAACTAATTGGGAGAACAGCGCTAGGATGAAGTAATGAATAGGGGATGCAAGTTTTACTTCTTAATGCGAGCGAAGTCGCGAGCGCCCACTAGTAACAATATAATCTTCTCGATAAATTCTTAGTACATGCTATCAGTAAGCCGGATGGAGAATTGAAGTCAATTGACCATCTACGTATGTATGTATGTACATATGTATGTGCGTACGTATGTATGTATGTATGTGCGTACGTATGTATGTATGTATGTATGTGCGTACGTATGTATGTATGTATGTGCGTACGTATGTATGTATGTATGTATGTGCGTACGTATGTATGTATGCCCTACACTCATCGTGTAATTGAGTGTTCAGGTCTTGCGTAGTTCCTATGCCTAGGTACTGGACATTGGATCTAGGAATTGAATCGGTTTCGATGGTACGCGAATGTTTCGAGTATAAATACTGGAGCATATTTCCTAAAAAAAATCTCTAGAAAGACTAAAAAACTAAAGAAAGCTTGAATGTGTTATCATACAACAAGTTTTTACTCGATAAATCTTAATTATTGAAGTCCAAGTAAAGTTTTACTTTGTTACATTGCTGAAATCCAAGAAATTTATAAAAAGACAACAATGTTATACTTATACAATTTGACTTGCTTTATGTACCAATGTATTACCAATAAATAGTATATCATGTTTATCAATATTTGATAGATAGATATACACTTTATTAAAAACACCAGCACAATACAGAAATTTACAAAAATAATATTAAAACTTAAGCCTAGTGTCTTAACTGGCGACCTTATCGCTAAAAGCGATTTCTTCCAGGCAACCAATCAGGCAGGGATAAAACGCAAGTATAATGGTAGACGAGGTGTTTTAAATGTATGTGAAATTACATAAATACATAGGTACCTATCATAAAATAAACATACATACATAAATAGTAAAATAAACAAATACACTAATACAATATTAGTAAGGTGAAATGAATGACCTTCTTTATTTGATGTCGGTTTATAACTCGCCATAATTGTTCGGTGATCTAGTTTGCAGTAGGTAGTCACTTTGATGGCGGAGCGATTATACCCACGTATATGCAAATATATGCGAGTAGGACTGCTTGTGTTGAATCAATAAAAAAACTCTTATGAAATTGTCAGTTTATAAAACAGGCTGTTGGTATAGAATTTTGATTACTTTATCTCATTTTCGACGTACTTTAAGTAATAAACATATTTAAAGCTTAGTGAATCCAATTAATGTTTTAACTGTTGTTAAACCGACGTTTGTTTGTCCTAAATAAAAATAAATTAAATGAAATTCAAGAATTCTGGTACATTTCACACAGCGCCATCTAGCCGCATACTAAGCAAACGCTTGTTGTAGTATGCCTATAGGTATGTTCTAGGCAAGCGTGTTACATCCTAGGCTGCAGTAATGCTTAACATCAGGCAGGCTGTAGTCAAACGTAAACCTATCCCACGTTAAAAAAAAAAGATAATATATATGACATGTGTGTTATATTATTGTGATGTAACATATTATAGTTATTCAATACATATTAGATCGCATAAGTAGCTAGTTCATGGAAGTGTGAAATAAGGGTATTATTTTCGCTAAAACTTGTACGGCATCGTGGCGACGGCACCTACAATACACCTAAATAAGGCAGTCTCAAGGGCAGAGGGCAATAGGGCAGACAAAATACATATTTATTTATTTTATTAGGCTAACAACACAATACACAGAAAATACGTGACAGCATAATATTGTAAAGGTATCCATTCTGTGCATCAAACACATGCGTGCACAACATGATTAAAGACAAATCCAATGTTCAGTAAATTAAACTAAAGTGAAACAATTAAAATAATACATACATACAATACGATACTTATGGAAATTATAAATATTAAGCAAAATCAGACGTCGGGTCTCGTATTACGAAACTCAAGTGGCGATGGGCTGGACACTTGGCGAGACGTACTGACGGCAGATGGAGCAAAGCAATAACTGAATGGTACCCACGGCTAGGTAAGCGAAGTGTAGGAAGACCTGTGCAACGGTGGCTGGATGATATTAGAAAGTTAGAAGGAAACATCTGGGCAAGAACAGCGCAAGACAGGGAGTATTGGCGTAAGAGGGTGGAGGCCTATGCCCTGCAGTGGGTCCCATTAGGCTGATGGTGATGATGATGATGATAAGCAAATCATAAAAAAACACGACTAAGGTACAAAAATAAAAAAGTAATTTGTGTAGCAAGCAAAACAAGGTGAAAAACATAACATACGTGAGAGTTACATAACATACGCAAGGTTTTATACGTCGTGGCAAAATGATCAGTATCCTAGAACACTGGCCGTCTTATCACTAAACGCGGTTGCTAATATTTCAACCGCGTTTAGAACCTTGAAAATAAAAAGTTGATTTTTCTATTCTAATCTTGGTTCCATAACCTCTGCGGAATGGCCGCAGCTTAGACAAATGATCACATCACTGGGCCGCAGTTTTGCCAATGTGGCTTGATGAAGTCGGTTCTTGTTGTTCAAACATCACATACAAGCAATCAAAATGCCAACTTCAAATGAGAACGTTGATTTGTCATGTTGAACAGCCAAACTGTGGAACTGCTTGCCCGAATTGTTATTGAATTCCCCTGTTATTATTGTGTTATTGAAAATTGCTGTGGAATTCCCTCTGAACTATAATTTGTCGGTCTTCGAGTCGAGAGTAAACCGGTTTCTTCTAGGCAAACGCGCCAGATCGTAGATTATAACGTTGCTTAACTTCAGGCAAGTTGTAGTCATGCGTGAGCCTATCTCGTGTAAAAGTCATTGGTAACATTTTGACAATTTGATTATTATGACAGAAGAAAACTAATTTTAAACAACAAGAATCGACTTTTTATTAAGTTCTGGACTAATATTGTGTTTTGTAGTAAGACTGCGAGTGACGTGTCTTAGGTCAGACTTACATATGTACAGGAGTGGGCAGAAAATACAGTCTGGGATCATGATGACTTACACATTTTGTAACTTACAGATAGAGATCGTTATTAACAAGTACAAAAATCCAATATACATTTTACTAATAGGTTCACTGTACACAAATTTATGTAATTTTGACAATTTTGTCTATAATTTTTTTTAGGAGTAGCATAATAACATGACGGCGCACTTAGCTTCCATATCCTTTCTCACATAATAAAATCAACACATTTGAAGTAATGATTAATATTGCATAAGTCAATGTAAGAATGAATCTCAGTCCACCGCTGCGCTATCTTGCGGTTACTGCAATGTCCGAGCTAGTTAGTTTATTACGCATACTTTTATTTATTATCTTATGATTACTGTAATATGTTTTATATGGAGCTATAGAATAATGTAGTATATAGTGTGTAGTAGCAGGTAGACACCGTTTTATGGTGGAAGTGCCGAGGTATCGAACACAGCGCTTTGCCTCAACGTTTATTGTACGAACGGCAAAGCTTTGGAACACTTTACCAGAAGCTGTGTTTCCTGCGAACTACAATCCAGGGGTTTTCAAATCTAGAGTTAATTGGTATCTTCTAGGTAAGGGTGTTACACCCTAGGCTGCAGCAATGCTTAACATCAGGCAGGCTGTAGTCAAACGTAAACCTATACCACGTAAAAAATATATATTAAAAAACTGCTCAGTATAACTTCCCTAACGAAATAGTTCTGCAGGGGAGTCACAATCTTCAGTCATGAGGAAAGACCTACGACGAAGTGTGAGATACGATAATGTTTGACTTAGTCACAGATTTCGAAATAATATTTACTGAAACGATCCATTATATGTATATAGTGAGACAACATAACACTGAAACAAACAGCAAACATGTAAAAAATTACAAGTAAACAACTTGGAATGTCAAAAATTTATTATAAGTATTGTGTTAACAATTAAAAACAAATAACACCACCGATTGCAAAAAACAAACAAGTGATAACCGTTACGTTAAACACCCCAAACCACAGCTCGAAATGCAACAAATGTGAGGAAAAACTAAACTTATGCAAAAACATTAATACTAGAACGCTTGATGTAAAAGTTTATTTCTCAACCAACGAAGTGCTGAAGAAACAAATACTCTCAAAACATACCAAACTCCTGATTCATCTTGGTACTACGTACTACTTGGTCTCTCAAAATAACCATTCCTGTATTATTCCGTCATTCAATGTCACTTCGCATAAAGAAGGAATAAAAGTTCTAAATAATAAACAAATACGCACACTCTTAACAGATTGATACAGAAGTCTATCAAACCAACAATAAAGACTGGAGTATATCAAACCAACCATAAAATCTACCAGTAAAATGTCCCTTCGTCGTTCGTTCTCTCTCCGTGTGAAGTCCCGGGCTCCCCCGGTGGTGCCCCGCTTCCCCCCCGTGCGGGAGGCCCCCGCGCGGCTCGGGGGGCACGAGGAGCTCGACCCGGCCTTCGAAGTCACACACTACTTTCTGGATGATGTGGCTGACCCCTGGAGGCAGAGAGGTGAGTCTTATATAAGGCAAATTATAAGTGTGGACAGTCTTAGGGGCCATGCATGTTGGCTGTTAAATTGAGGTATTGTTTTACAGTATATGTTAACATAGTTGTAGAGGATTGCACATTGAAAATTTTCGGAAATAAATTGAAAAACGAAGAGCACCTCAGATATTCATAATAAAACCCCCAAAAACCCCTATTGAAACGAAATCTATTAAAAACTTGCGCATTTTTTTAACAGTTTGATTGTCACACTCACCTATGATGCAGTAGAATAATGAATTGGCATCAGCAAACTGTGTGTACTTAACGAAGGAATGTGACGGGCTTAAGGCAAATAAAACCAGTATTTAAAGTAAAAACAGATATTATATTGTAGTGTCACACGATCGATAGAGAGAGAGTCGTTTAAAGTTCCCTACGTACAGCGCCTCTAGTGGCGTTTTTGCGGTACTGGTTTATAACCAACAGAATAAACGTTCAATTCCCTGGCGACTAAGCTTGTTATTATCTCCTCAAAGACCAGCCCGAGGAGGCAGAGCTCGAGGCAGCCTTCGACGTCTCTCACTACTTCATCGATGATGTGGACGACCCCGCCCGGGAGAAAGGTATCTGAGAGGGAACATTGCACAACTGGCATGTTGTAAGGGGACAGGATTTGGTGCAGGGGTCTGTGTAAAACTGTGGAAAGCAAAGGGACAGGGCATGTTTCAGGGGTTTTGTGTGGAACTGGCAGAGGGAAAGGGGAGAGAGGAAGACATGCATGAGGGAATGAGACAAAGTATGGCTCAAGGGTTTTGGTGGGACTATCCTTGGTCAAAGATTAGGAAAACTTTCAGAGCCTGATGGTGGTTGATTTATATATTGGTGATATTAAAAAGAAATGGGAGAAAAAGGTCAGGGAAATTGGAAAAGCATGATCAATTGAGCTTCCTGAAATCGGTTATTGGCTGGAGAAGTTCTTAATTGCTGTTTATTTGAAGATAATGTATATATGATATGTTTGTGGCTTACATCTATCCATTGAATTAAATTTACATCCATTGTGAATGTGTGACCCATACATCATTAGGTGGTTCTTCATGTCATTTTTCAGTCAGTCTTCAAATTGTCATCAGCTAAGGTATGGTTTTGCCATATATGTACTCGTACCATTGTCATTTAATTCAGATTTGGTGTTCATGGGTTTATATTCATAAGACTGTGATATGGTGTGTTGTTTATGCAACTTGGCATGTAAAGAAGTCAATTGAAATTTACTCGAACAGGTTTTTCAGAGTCGAATAGTGTTCAAATATTTCTCTAGTCATTTTCGATCTTCTTGTTTCCTTTAGATATGTTCACAGGACCGAGGTTCTTTCAATTGCCTTTAGTTCATTACTCGAGTGGTTCGTCGCATCGTCTATTGTGGCTAACCACATGTTCGTCACTTCTAAGCTAACACTATTTTGTTCATTCCTGAAGAAACTGTACAGCGTATCACCACGTATCACTCACATACGTATCGTCTGTCCATATTTTTTAAGGCTAACAATAGTTAGTCCTCTCCAAGTGTCGAACGTTCACCTTTAAAAATACCTTCTCCATGCTATTTCAGATGCCCAGGAGCGCGAGCGTCTCTCCTGCCACGCGCAGCTCCGCGCGCTGGTGGTGGCTGGCGACGCGGCGGGGCTCACCAGCCGGCTGGCGGGGCTGGGCCCGGAGGCGGGGCTGGTCGTCAACCTCACGCCCGGGGGGGCCAACACGCTGCTATATGTGTGAGTACACTCTCTCTACTATTGTATTTGATTCGAATACTGGCCTGTGAAGCGGTACAATTTTCCTTTTAAAAGATTGTTGGAGTGTCACATCCCGCTGTCAACATAACGGCGGGACAGGTCGACCAACTGGAGAGGTTCCCGCCAACGCCGACAGAACGCATTACCCCGTCTATCGCACCGCACGGCGCACGCGCAACACAAGTCAAAATATACAGTCCACTCGTATCAAAACCATACCAACTGTTGTTATTTCATCCAACAAGGCATCCCAATAGGACCGAGCAAGGTAGCAACAAAGATAGGAGAATAAAGTACTAACGGATGTTAAAGTGTAAAGTTTATTTATATAACAAATATGGCTATATAAAGATAAAAGAGTTGTGCAGGAACCGACCTTCGTCATCCATTATAACTAATCTTTGTCAGTTTTTGGAAGCTTATTTTATTAGTATTAGTAGGTATGTATATGACGCATTTTTTAAACGCCAACATTATTTTTTCTAATTATTTACCTTAGGTTTACCTCTCCTAATATACTTTGGCTTACCACACCATCTTAACGTGTAACTGTTCCCTCCCCAGAGCCAGTGAGTCGGGCCTCACGGGCGCGGTGCGAGCCCTGCTGGAGGCGGGCGCGGACGGGCGCGCGCACCCCGTCACCAAGTACGGCCCGCTGTATATAGCCGCCTACCATGGACACAAGGAGGTGGCCTCTCTACTGCTGGGGCACTTTCCAGCTGCCGTGCAGGTCAGTACTTGTGAAACTTGATTGACTTACACTTAGCTACAACCTATGCGATGCGAAGCAATGCTTTTACAAAAGAAAATCCAATTTTTATAAGACGGTTAATTTGCAATTTGGTGAGAGTCTGTTTTCTATCTATCTATTTTGATCTAATTCTGTTTGCGTTCTATTTCATATCATAATAAATATATTTAATTCTTTATAATTTCCAGCAAGAGACAGTGGAGCGCTGGCTGCCCCTCCACGCAGCGTGTATCGGCGGCCACTGCGCGCTCGTGGCGCTACTACTCGAGTATCCATACCCTGCGCACGTTCTGTCCGTTTACACGTGAGTTATTGTTAAATAAATTAATAAATAAAAATGTTTATTGGACACACAACTTCTTATAAACACGATGCCGAGCAGCTGCTACGTTGAGAGAAAGTAGTCCCTCGTGTTGTAGCAGCTGATTCCTTCAGGGAAACATTATTTTTCCATAGGTTGGAAAACACATCTTACAGAAACATAGCGAATCATGTTATTCATCTAACCAATCCTTTAACGATACCATATGTTCTGGAAAGGACGTGTGGTGGTTGTGTGGGAGTCACCGTAAGTCGCTATTCTATTTCAACGTACGGTATCTTTTTCAACAAGTGTACTACATCTAAAGTTTGAGAAGTGGTACGTAACGGACTTTGTCACGAGGTTATAAAGCGTCAGATCTTCGTGGTTCTGGTTTTCGCGAGATAGGTTTACTTTTGACTACAGCCTGCCTGATGTTAAGCTTTGCTGCAGCCTAGGGTGTACGCACACCTAGAAGATACCTATTAACTGAAAACCCCTGGATTGTAGTTCGCAGTAAACACAGATTCTGGTAAAGTGTTCCAAAGCTTTGTCCGTACGATCCGTACAATTAACGTAGAGGCAAAGCGCTATGTTCGATACTTCGGCACTTCCACCATGAAACGGTGTCTACCTGCGGACTTTCTACTTGTACGGTTATAGAAAGGAGCTGAGGGAATAAATTGGTTATATGTGTTTGCAGCGACGCGCGCGGCGAGTGGCAGTACCGCGCCGCGTTCGACGTGAACGCTCGCGACGTGTCGGAGCAGAGTGCGCTCTACATCGCCTGCACTCTCGGCAACGTGGCGGTCGTGGACGCGCTGCTCAACCACACTGTGCCCGCCACCAGGGTGGGGGACCCCAAGGTAGGTCGCTATACACCCCCAGTGGGCTACAATCGTCCCCCCTAGTAGGTCACTATCGACCTCCTAGTTAGTTAAATGCTATTGTAACAGACCTGGTTACTCTGGACGTACTTGTCGGCCACTTTTGGCATCCTGTTACTTTGTAAAGAAATACTGATAACTATCGCACAACCTTTTATGGGCGGCTTTAGTACGTCTGAAGCAATAACTTTTGTTAACAATAATTCTCTTAACGATTAACCGTGTATTTCCTTCCAGGCGGGCGCGCCGTCCCCCCCGGCGGTGGTGTCGCCGGCGCGCAGTGGCATCTCACTCGGGATACACGCCATCGTCAACAAACTCACCGGGAACCATGTACGTACAAGGCAATGTAATTTAACTGACTAAGTCTTGGGAAGTTGGGCAAATAAATGGACCCATGTTAATTTGATGTACATCAAATCTAAAAGTTTTTTTTACACAATGCTATAAGCCATAGCCTTACTTGCTATCAGGTAAACTATGGTAAAGTGCAAACCTGTTCAAGTTAAAAAAAAAAGCTCTAATTAAACAGATCAAAGAAGAGTAGAAATCCCATGAATAGGGCTGGTATAGCTTTCTCTGAAAACGAATACAAAATTCTAACTATAACGCCTACCGAAATCAGTAAGCAACCTGGTCAAAAAATACAAGCAATTAATATTTAACCTAGCGTTACGGTCACTTGACATTGTATGAATTGAATTGGAGTCGCTTTATTTTTAAATTGACTATCTAGAGCATTTTGAATCGATATTCTTTTGTTTCTCCACAACAGAAGCAGCCCGTCGAATCCGAGTCAGTGCGGCGTGTGCGTCCGGTGCGCGTGGACGTGTCGCGCGGCGCCGACAGCTGCGTGGCGTGCGCGGCCAGACACGCGCACACCGCCGTGCTGGCGCGCCTGCTCGCCGCCGGGGCTAGCGCTAACGCGTCTGCGGCTAGACATAAGCAGGTATAATGTCAAATCTAATATAGTTGTGTTTTATTTTATTTATTCATTATATTATTATTACTTATTCATTTTTCTAAATTTTGATCTAAAACTTAGGTTCATCTAGATTAAGCAATATCAAAACAAGTAGCAGTCCAGTATTTCGGTAGCCTCATTTATGATGTGTGGAAACGGTCGTCGGTGAACGACGCGTTCCTTAGACGACCATTTCGACGCATTGTTTCGCAAAAGAATTTGCCAATTTACTGAATAATAAAAAAGTTTATAATTATACATGTATAACTAACTATTTTATATCAAAAAATCCTTGTTCATGTTTATAACGTTCGAGAGACCAATCAATGAATGTATCTGAATGTAACACAGGCTATAGAGGAGCCAGCCCGCGACTCTCGGCGCCGCTCGCGCTCCGCCTGCCACCGCTCTTCACCTTCACCTGCTAGACGAGATGATTCTGAAGAAAGTGAGTCGTTTAAATTATGCATCATCATTAGCCTTAAGTCGTCTTCTTGAACATACGTAGACAGGAGCGATCGAGGAACCTTGACTGTCGAGCAAAGCAAGAGAGGTCTACATTTGTTCCTTTGAGGTTTTTTTTCTGATGGTTTTATTTTTATTATAGCACGGAAAGTAAGAAATATAAAGAAATCACATCGTTACTAAAACAACTACCATGTAAATTATTTATCAATGTCCAAAGTCTGCCATTATCTGTCCCCCGCGCTAGATACATGGGCGTGTTGTGACGCGGTGCTATTGTCCTGTGTTTTTACCGACTTCCAAAAAAGGAGGTTATCAAGTCTTCTGAAAGTTTTTATTTTGTGGGGATGTTACGCGATTACTCCGTTTTTTATCAACCGATTTAAAAAAATCTTTTTTTATTCAATGAGGATAGTTTCCGAGATGGTCCCACAAAAGTTGTTTTTCTTTCGGTTCAGTACTTTATGAGAAAAAACCAATAAACCAACGAATTGATAAAGTTTATGCAAACCAATTTTACCTATATTTCCAAAACTACTTGTCGGATTTTGATACAGTTTTCTGTAATGTGTTGAGGTTTAATGGGTGCATCTTTTTAGCTATGTATTACAATGACAACTCACCAGAGGGCGCTGCTGTATACACTATATCTTCTGAATTATCAGCCCGATTTTAATGCGGTTTTCTCTGATAGGCTTAGATTTGTTTAGCAAATGAATCTATGTTGTATTTTTTTGATAGGCTTGGATTTGTTCAGTACCGTGACAGTAGAGTTGAAGTCGGTTTTTGCTTTTGTTTAAAATAAATTATATATACATACATAATAGCTCCACCCTCTTCACACATGTGTTCGTACATTCCAGTGGGTCCAACAACAGCGCTGGGCGTGGCGTGCCAGCTGCGGCACGTGGCGGCCGCCGAGCTGCTGTTAGCACACGGTGCCGTGGACAGCACGGGGTGCGCCGCGCGCGCCGCCGCACGACACCAGCTGCCCGCGCTGCTGGCTGCCATACTGGCTACCAAGGTAACATGCTGCTGCAGCACGGGGTGCGCCGCCGCACGACACCAGCTGCCCGCGTTGCTGGCCGCCATACTGGCTACCAAGGTAGCATACTGCTGCAGCACGGGGTGCGCCGCCGCACGACACCAGCTGTCCGCGCTGCTGGCCGCCATACTGGCTACCAAGGTAACATACTGCTGCAGCACGGGGTGCGCCGCCGCGCGACAACAGCTGCCTGCGCAGCTGGCTGCCATACTGGCTACCAAGATAGCATACTGCTGCAGCACGGGGTGCGCCGCCGCACGACACCAGCTGCCCGCGCTGCTTGCCGCCATACTGGCTACCAAGGTAACATACTGCTGCAGCACGGGGCGCGCCGCCGCACGACACCTATATTTTCAAAAATGGGTTTGCACTTGACCGTAATTCGCCTGATGGTAAGAAATCATTACGCTCTAGGATGGAACGTGCTTACCCAGTAAGAAATCGCTTTGAAGCTCGCAAGGCTATATTCCGCGGGGAACAGGGAGTCAGATAAGAGATGAGCTGTTATAAAAAAATACCAACACGAGAAGAAAAAATACAAAATTTAAACTCTGTGCCCTAACTGGAGACTTCCCCATTATTGTCGAATTTATCGAAAGCAATGTACTCTAGAAATCACTGGCTATTCATTCTCGAAAGGGGAATCAAACTTTCAACAACGCGCGACGCTATCTAAATACGTTCGCAGCGTACGTTCGTAACGTGACTTCCCCGGCGCACAACTGCTCTGCACAACTGGTTGTGCGGATGTAAATTTTAATTCCCTTCGGCACAACTAGTTAGTCCAACCCACGCGCAAGTCAAATTGACACTTAACGAGATGGGTTTCTGTTGTATTATGTATTCTGTGACATTGCACACTCTCTTTTACAAAGTGCTGTAATATCCTCCAGGCGCACCCGGACCCCGAGCACAAGCTGAACAAGTCCGCGGTGTCGGAGCACGTGTTCGCGCGCAAGCAGGACGGCGCGCTGACGTACAGCGCGCTCTGTCCCTCCACGCCCGTCGCCATCAACTGGCGCGAACTGCGCACGCACATACCTGCCATCAGGTATGTATAGAATAGAATAGAATATAACTTTAATGTACAGCATAATAACTCAAAAATTACAAAACAGAAATAAACATACTTAAATTAACGTGTTGCACATTGGGCGTTTATAGATTGTTAAAACCATGTATCTGGTAAAATGAATATCTAAATATTTTCATTTCTTTGTAGTTTGTTTGTTGAGCTCGTGTATCAATAACACCACCATTATATTAAGACTGATTTATTTAATAATGCAGGTAGATAATAAATAACAACTTAGAAGTAGGAGGTAGATGATTACTTATGTGACATCCCCTCGACGATCTTCCGACGACAAAGCGTAACTAAGGGTTTCCGTAAATCACTCGTAGAAAAAAAAAACATACTGGGCCTTATTACTAAATGTCGTTTATATATTAGTCTAGCTCTAGACCAAGTCCGTTTTAGTTATTCGAAAATTGTCTGCCTACTGTCATTATTATCAAACTGTCAAAATGTAGGTACCAATGTAAAATCAAAGTTCCAATTTGAAGTTGACATTTTGATTGCTAGTACTTTGAAAATTCAGATAAAAAAGTGGGTTCAACATCACAATGTTTGAACAACAAGAACCCACTTCTTATTTTCAAAGTCCTGAACTAATATTTAATCCGCGTTTTGTAAAAAGGCAGACTGTCGATCTCGATCGATCGATCGATCTTGGGTCCACATTTTATTACCAGAATAAAGAATATATTTCATATCAATTTGCACAGGATGTCCTGGATCCGCCAAGCCTGCGCGTCGGTGAACCGCTCGCTGTCGTCGGACGCGGCGGCGCTCGCTGCGCTCACGCGGCTCGACGTGTGCGGGAACGAGCTGCGCACGCTGCCGCCGCAACTGTTCACTCTACTCAGTATCAGGTCCTTATACCACAAAACTAGCTTAGTCTACCTTGTTTCGGGATATATTGTAGTTCATGACACTTGACTGCTCTGTTAGCTTAGTTGGTAGGCTGCCTCTGCCTTCTAATCTAGGGGTGCGGATTCGATTCATGCGTGACACAAGTAGTTATGAATATTACAATTTGCAATTACTTCTGCTGAGTCAGGTCGTTTCTATGTACAATAAGTAAGTATTTATTTAAGTTTTTCTATCTATCTATGAAAAGTATATATTATATCCGTTATCTAGTACCCATGATACAAGCGTAAGCTTAGTATGGGGCTAGATGGCGCTCTGTGGTATGTCCTGAAATATTTATTTATTTACTTTCTTGTTATTAGTTATCTATTATTCCATTGTGGCTTGTAGGAGGCATAAACAGACCATCAAATACAATTACAACTATTACATTATTGGTGCGAGGTATGTACGGTATACCATTCGAGTGCGACTCCAAGCTGCCCTCGGTCGATTGATTGTTTTTAGTAAATTAACATTGTTCATACAGGTACATAAACGCGGCACAAAACAAGCTGGAGCGCCTGCCGGTGCCGGGGGACCCGTTCGAAGAGGACGTGGAGGGAAAGAGGAAGAAGAAACCTGCCAGAACGTGCTACACTGCGCCCGCGCTGCAGGAACTTTACTTGCAGGTGAGTGACAAAGACAGATAAATTCATTTTTTACCACAGTCATAATAAAAAAAAAAGATTAGTTATATTTGGACGCTCTCGTGGGTTTTATTGACTTGTTATGTTATGTTTAATAACATAAGAAGTAGAGTTCGCCACTTGTGTCAGTAGAATAAGTTGATCGTGAAAGTCTCATTAATATTTTGCCTTTAATTAATATAAGCTCGTGTTATGATGCTCCAAACTAACGAGAAAACGTTTCAAGAAAAAATAGGTAGTACGCCCGAGCACTACCATGGCTAGTCTTAATGGCACACTCCCATGCAACCAAATTCCTGTTGTGTATTTGCTTTGTCTGTTTCATATATATTTTTTTGCGAAAGGTCCATGCTGTTGGTTTTTGTTGCTACCATTGCTGCTTCACCGGACGATGTTACAATATTTTTATATCTTTCTCCTTCTATCTCCAGGACAACCGCCTAGAGGAGCTGCCCCCGGCGCTGTTCTCCCTGCCCGCGCTGCTGACCCTGGACGTGTCCAACAACAAGCTGCGCAGTCTGCCGGACCAGGTGTGGGGCGCGCCGAGTCTCCGGGACCTCAACGCCGCGCTCAACCATCTCAAGGACTTGCCGGGAGGAGTGGTCAGTGGGAACATGGCTTCTAGTTTCTTTTAGTATTTCTGAGAGTGGAAACATGGTTTCTAGTTTCTTTCAATATATCTGAGAGTGGAAACATGATTTCTAATGGTCCTGACTGTCACGCCAAACGCACAAAACGCAGAGTACGAACGCTCAAAACGCAGACCTTATAAGATATTATGCCGCGAGAGTGGTGACTGGTAAGTTTCAAAATAACAATGTTGATTTTTAAAGTTTCCCAAACGTAACGAATTCAGATTCATATATTTACCGCCAATAGCACAAAAAAGCGTTAGCTCAGATGACGCTGTGTGATAATAAATAATTTTCCGAAATATATATTTTTGTAACTCTTGATCGTTTGTTCATAGAACGAGGCGGGCGAGTGCGTGAGCCCGGTGCTGACGCCGGCAGAGGGCGCCGCCAACTCCTTCCCATACACACACTCGGTAAGAAACAAAAACAACGAGAGAAGTACATAGACTTACACGGATCTTACTTTGTTTTTTATTTATTTTTTATTTTTTAAAACAAGATAGGCTCACTCTTGACAACTCGCCTGATGTTAAGCAATGTACTCTGTACGTCAAAACTGTCGTCGTTGATATGCCAATGACGACCGAATTGACGCACGTTTCGATACGCGGAGGATTTTGATTTTTGGATCGTAACGTACGTCGGAGTTGACACGTTAAAATGTATGTGTGACCATTATTGTGATAGATCTATTTTCATTTAAAGCGTTGTTGTATAAATTGAAATGACTCACGGTTATCTAATGAATGTGATATCCTCAGGAGTCGTCCCGCAGTCCGTCGATCGAGCGCAGCGAGGGTTCCACTCTGGACGATGAGGACGCCATACCGACGGTCACCAGCCGCGCCGGACACGCCGTGTAAATACCTACATCATTCTGACCATTGATACTCACGTGTCTTCTTCGAATCTAATTCTAGTGGGTGCCGGAGGCTTGCAAGAAAATGTTTATTTGTTATATTTATTTTTTACTTGCAAGCAAAGCCTCCGGCACCCACTAGTATTAAATTATGTTTTGGAATAAAAAGCAGCAAATGAAATTAAAGAAATCTCTCTCGGCACACTCTACTAATGTCTACACCAAAAATCACGGCGACCTCTCGCTTCTTTGTGGCATGAAACAGGAATAAACAGACCGTTAAACATAATGTAACTATTACAAAGGGGTGTTATTTAATTTTCTGTATTTGTTTAGTAAATGTTTAGGAAGTCCGTGTCTACAAAGGCAATCGTTGATTGGGGTTAGTACCGATCTAAATCTACCGCTAACAAATACACACAAGTGTTGACTTGGCGACAGCCGAATATGAACCGGGTAAAACCGGGTAACTATTTTTTTTACAAGGAATGGGTTTGCACTTGACCGTAATTCGCCTGATGGTCAGCAATCATTACGGTCTAGGATGGAGCGTGCTTACCCAGTAAGAGCCGATTCACTCTCGCTTTGAGAATTAAATGCTTCAATGCATAATCTAATCATATTTCTCTCCAGCTGGTCGGAGGCTCGTCGCGCGCACACGTGGCGCGGCGTGGTGGAGCCCGCCTCGCCCCCCGCGCCGCGCGGCGCCTCCCCCCTGCAGGCCCTCAACCTGTCTCACAACCAGTTCACCTGTGTCCCGCCACCACTCGCCTGTCGGGCGCCTAGTCTTACTAGACTTAATATGGCTTATAATTCATTACGGTGAGTTATATAAGTATTATATCTGTCTTTTTTACTGTTACATTTAGAAGCTTCAGCATCAAATAGAAGTTACCCGGGTTGTTTGTGCTTACGGGGAAGGAGTATGGTCCTAGGTGACCGCCCTGTGCGAGTCAATAATGTTAATATCATTCTTCTGCAATTTGTTTCGTCTCTGGTTGTTCAGGGGCACTTCGCCCCTGTAGCCCTGAACCTCTCCCGCAACCAGTTCACCTGTGTACCGCCGCCGCTGGCTTGTCGAGCTCCTTAGTCTTCTTAGGCGTCTTACTAGGCATATAATTCATTGAGGTGAGTAACTTACTCATGTCATTTGTGTATATGAGGAATAGTTATAGTTATAGCGCCTTGTATTTGTAGAGCAGTAGCCGGAGCCGTCAGAGAGCAGACGCAGCGGAACAACACTGAACGTTTTCCCCCAAAGTTATCTGCAATGAATTCCCGCAAAGCAACGCGTGATTCGATATCTTAAGTTTAGCAAATATCAATTATTATTCTATTGCAGGTCTATGTCGTACGTGACGTCGTACCCGACCAGCCTGCGCCAGCTCGACCTGTCGCACAACGAGATCACCTGCTGGCCCAGTCTGCCGCAGGTACTATATTATATACATTTACTTACTAGTGGATGCTTGCGACTTCGCTCGCATTGTTCAAGGGTAAAAAAAGCCTTATACTTCTAGGATCTAGACATTACTAGCGGTCAGTCCTTGGATAAATGACTGCTGCATAAAAGACAAAGTACGAAGGAAAAGTGTAAAACATTTACATCTGCATGCTTTCGTGGGTCGTATAACACGTGTGTTGTGCGTCGTACTCGTAGTGGTGCAGTAATATGCGCTTTTTCTTCAAAATTTCTGCACCAGAATTCGCCACACTCATGCGAATGTACTCATTTTCAGATAGAAAACTTCGGTTCTCCAGAGGGCTCTCCGTTAGCATGCTACTGCGCGGGCGCGAGCGCTGCCGTGCCCCGGCGGCCGCGCTCGGGAGGGTCCGTGCGCGCGCAGCTGCTGCACGCCGCCTGTCCTGCCAGGAGACATCTCAGACTGGAAGGACTCAGGACGCTGGTGAGGATAATATACTAATCAAATAGAATTATCAAAATATGTTCAGTTGTATTTTGTGACCAATAAGATATTATAGAAAATTTAACATTTGGACACTTATGTTCTTTATACATATAGGATGAAGCGGTAGATTGTTTCACCCGTTCAAAAAAATCTATTAGTACCAATTGGATTACAATGCGCAACATTCGTCTAGCCAGGTTAAAGAAGTCAGTTGTGCGACGGGGAAGTCACGCAAAGACCTATGCCTCTATGCTCTAAAATCTCTAGCCACCAGAGCCAGCCACTTTCACACGCCCCTACTTCCAGATCCTGGCCAACAACCTGCTGTCCCGCATCCAGCTGACCACAGACGACGACGGCTCCTCCGCCACTGAGGCACGCGAGACCAGCGCTGAGGACGATGAGGAGTGGGTGAGTACTCCTTTTAACAAACTTCAAAAAAGAAGGTTAGCAATTTTTCTGAATGTTGTTTATCTTTTAACACTTTATAGTTTTTAATAGATGCCTGACGGTAAGCTATGGTTGAGAATGTAGCATACATGTACCTACGCTTAGAAAAAAATAAAAATAAAGTAATTTGAATAATTCCTAATTCATAGGTACCTATTTACTCTGGATTGGATGACTTATGAATGTATGGCGGCGCCTCTTGTAGTCATTTCAATTTATCTGTCCTTTTCCTATCGAATATAGTCTACACGACGGTACTATATTATTATCACGTTATATTATTGTTTTGAAAGTGTATGTATGGTGTGCATTGCAGGCGCAGGGCTCGCTGCTGAAGGGCAAGCTGCTGTTCCCGCTGCTGTCGATGCTGGACGTGTCGGGCAACCTGCTGCGCGCCGTGCCGCCCGCGCTGCACGCGCTCTCCAACCTGGCCGTGCTCAACATCAGCGGGAACAAAGGTAAGCTCTTTTTCTTTCTCTCTATCCCTCTTTGAGTCGTATTACCTCATGATTAAGGGCCTCTGACATGACTGCCGTACTAGACAAACAGCCGGGACCTACAATTTAACGTGTCATCCGGCCCACGAAAGTGCTCTTAATGGATGGTCTCCCATCCGCGTACTGACCGCGTCGACCTTTGCTTAACATTACATAGTAATCACATACGATTTCCTCCGCTAGCTGAGCTACGGGCGCTTCATCAAAGACCTACTCCGCCTTATCGTATGAGAGTGGCCAACTCTGTTGTCAAGAGTGTATCAAGCCGCCCTAAGACCCTCTGACATGGCTTAAGACCTACTTAAAAAACCGTATAAAAAGTTTATCATTAAATAAATAAAAATAATCATGATACTAACTCCTATATTAATTTCCTCTCCAGACATAACCGACCTGCCCCCGCAGATGGGGCTGCTCTCGCGGCTGTGGTCCCTGAACGCGGCGGGCTGCTCGCTGCAGGAGCCGCTGCGCTCCATGGTGGGCGGCGGCCGGTACAAGAGCGCGGACATCGTGGGCTACTTGAAGTCGGTGCTGCACGCCGCCACCAAGTACACGCGCATGAAGCTCATGCTGGTCGGACAGCAGGTGAGAGCTTATTTTTTTAACTAGAGCGGGTCGGCAGTCTTTTCGTTTTTAACACGAAATATGCTTACGTTTGACTATTGCCTGACTGATGTTAACACTACTGTAGTCCAAGATGTAGCACGCTTGCCTAGAAGAATCCTATTTACTCTAGATTTGAAGACCCCTGGGTTATAATTATCTGGGAACAGGGCTCCAGGTAGAACAGAAGAAAGAAATATTTATTTATTGAAATCAAACATTACAAAATAAATAATTTTATGCATTATGCAACACTTATGATCTCTTATCATAATTGTTTTAACATTCTACATATCGTTATATATTTGTGTATTTAGTTATAAGTTTTAATTGTAGTACAATTCTGTTGATGAACTAAATAAAAAAAAAACTTATAAAAAATATTTAGGTAATATTATATCATATTATACCTTTATAAGCAAAGGCTATGGCCTAAGATGGAGAGTGCTTACCCGATAAGAACCGATACACTCTCGCTTTGAAGGTGACTATTATATGTAGACTTTTCAGATCTGGCGAGACTGAACCGGTTCACCGGTTCTTATTGAGTAAGCACGCTCTATCCTAGGCCATAGCTATTGCTTACCATCAGGCGTACGTTGTGGTCAAGTGGAAAGCAGTTTGAGTTAAAAAAGTTAGTTATTAGTATTTATTGTATTATAGTATGTTTGTAAACACTGTAATGCGAGGTGCAATTGGTCAATTTTAATGCCAAAAGGCGGAAGATAATTTTTAGTTTTTTCTTTTTTTAGCCATTGTAGTTTTTTTTATTAAATGTTTGTGTAAGCATGCTCCATCGTAGACTACAACTATTACTTACCATCGGACGTATACTGGATGTAGGTATATTGCTAAGTGGAAACCAGTATTAGAAAAAAAAAAAAAAATCCTTTTTATTGGAAAATTAGCAAAAATAATCACGACCGGCGGCAATGATCTCACTCGTCCAAAAAGTCAAATTCCGACGCACGCTTCAGTACGTTATGAGTACCGTCGTCAGCTTCGAGTAGTCACACACCTACAGCCGTCGTCGGCCAGGCGTGAGTGAGTACTGATCACATTACTACACCCGTATCAATTTAAAATACAATACCACACTAAATATAGGATTTTCTAGGATTTGAGAGTTATCTCTTTTTAGTCTTATCATAGACTTAAATCAGAGCTGTGGTTTCTAGCAATAATAAATAATTTTCTTTTGCTTTTCAGGGAATCGGCAAAACTAGTCTGTTAGAATGTTTGAGGCAGGAGTCAGCCATCCAGCATCGGAGGAAACCGACTGATGTAAGTACTATATAGCAGGTTCTTTGTTTGTCTGATGCCGGATTCGAATCAGATTTGGAACTCAATGTTTTCTCAGGGATGAGTGTAATAAATGAATACCAATCCCATGCTTTTAAAGAGACAGGATTGGAAAGCGTCGGCTTAAATTATAAAATTATCACACACAAACACGATTGGCAGGTTCTAACTTGCATCTTCCTGGTAACGCCAGGATAGATTAGTTAAGCACGTAGATTCATCTGATATTTACTCGTCTCTTCCCAGCACTGGGCCAAGCGAATGGGCAATAAGGCGTCGCGCCGCAACCTGTCCACCGTGGGAGTGGACATCGGCACCTGGGTGTACGAGAAACACCGCGCCACCAGAGGACCTGTCACCTTCCGCACGTGGGACTTCGGGGGACAACACGAGTGAGTACACGCCGGGACATGGAGACATCGGCACCTGGGTGGACGAGAAACACCGCGCAACCAGGGGCCTGTCACCTTCCGCAAGTGGGACTTCGGGGGACAACACGAGTGAGCACACGCCGGGATATGGGGACATCGGCACCTGGGTGGACGATAAACACCGCGCCACCAGGGGACCTGTCACTTTCAGCACCTGGGACTTCGGGGGACAACACGAGTGAGTACACGCCGGGACATGGGGAAATCGGCACCTGGGTTGACGAGAAACACCGCGCCACCAGGGGACCTGTCACCTTCCGCACGTGGGACTTCGGGGGACAACAGAGTGAGTACACGCCGGGACATGGGGACATCGACAACTGGGTGTACGAATGTTCTTTGGAATGATTGGCCAAATTCTGCCAAAATTTGACCTCAAAAAAATATTCACGACATTTTCCATCACATATAACAACAAAAATAACCAAAACAACCCCCCTCTCCAGATACTACGCGACGCACCAGTACTTCCTCTCGCGGCGCTCCCTGTACCTGGTGGTGTGGCGGGTCACGGAGGGGCGGCGCGGACTGGCGGCGGCGCTGCGCTGGCTGCGCTCCGTGCAGGCGCGCGCTCCCGCCGCGCCCGTCATCATGGTGGCCACGCACTATGATCAGCTAGCACAGGTATACTGGTGGTGTTAACTTGCTGGAGTGTTGCTGAATAATGATCAGCTGGCAATCGTGGCTACCATTGAATATTTTGTCTTTTCGGTGTATTATGTCCCTTATGAAATGATGATGACTTTTTTTATATTCATTGAATAATTGGCTAACAGCTGCTATACAATAATACATTCACATGTTTTCATCAAGTATGAAGTGCAGTTAAAAGTGAATGTGGTGTCAATTGTTTATAGCAACGATAAATTCGGCGATAAGAGTAATGATTCTTTCGATATTAAATATGTTTTCAGTCATATATTGTCGAATATTCGTGCTTTCATCATTTAAATAAATATCATCGGTCCGCTAATGCAGCGATTGTAGGTTATGATATAATTGACAAAACTATAACAATAAGTTAACAGAACTATTTCACGTTGAGTAAAAAATCAATAGCTTTACTATTCGATCGAAATAATTATCGAGCTTAGCTATGCTTTAAAAAAAATTGGTGAGGTCGTAGGCCGAACCTAACAGACATAGCGGGTTGGTGCTCGAACTGCCTTAAATACAAAATATCTATATAAAACAATAAAATTAAAATTTTCTTTTGAAAACAGCAACCATTACGTCAATATTTTCTAATGACGTTGTCACGTTCTGCTATCGTCAGTAAACCGACTTTACAGGCAACCGATTTTTTACTAAAATGCTGGTAGGTAGGTATTTATATTTAGGTTCAGTCAGTCTATCAATGTAAAGAATATATATATCAAGAGAGCTATACAGAGACGCTTATATATCATTCTTTTTAAAGCTTAATATAATGCTAGTAGTTAAGTCATGCTACATCCTATATATTTGTTCGCAGAGTAACCTCCCCGAGTCGGAGTCCCCCGAGGCGCTGCAGCGCCTCATCCGCTCCAGCATCATGGGCGCGCCCGACGCAGACAAGCTGGGTCTGCCGCGCGTCATGGACTCGCTCGAGGTACGCCACCACACGACCACAAAACACACTGTGGTCAATAGTGGGACTGATTGGTGGCAAATGGAAGTTTTTGATATGTAATTTTGATATATGCGCTAGTAAGTATCCACGACCGAATGTTCCAGGATCGAACCTATAACCTTAAAACTCAAACTCAATTTATTAATAACAAAATAAAGTTTTATGTCAATTTAATAATAAATAAATAATTGTCTTATTTATGTATATTTATATACAATAATAATAAATTACATTATTTACAATCCATAGTAGTCTTGTCCAAACCATTCATTTTTTAAAATATTTAAAAAGTGGTGATATAACCTATGTAATACATTTTGATTTGGAAGATGTTCATGCTATAGTTTGGGTCGTTTTGGTCCATCGGCTCCCGGGACGTAACGTGTCTCAATGTCCCGGAACTTTTCGTAACTGTACAATCTCGGGACTTTGAAATTGTTGAATATTCCCAAATTTGAGTATAGTGTGGTCTGCATTGGATTCGAGACCTGTCGCCTTATAAGGTATAAACATACTCACAATCACAAAGTTTTTTAATTATTAAAGGGTATGTGTATTTGTTGCAGGTATCATGCAGTACGCGTCACAACATCCGCCTGCTCGCTGACATTATATACTCTGTGGCGTTCAGCGTCAAACCACCAGGTGAGAGCTCACATATAGAGTTTATATATTCTCTTATAAATCTAAAAATGAAGGAACAAGTCATGGTTTAAATAAATATTGAGAAAATATTCCGCGTCACATTTTTATTAGCGTACTCGTTGTTATAAACAAAGTAAAAATTAAATGTCCGTATCTGAATTGCGTTCTTTTGCTATGTAGATGGCTAGACGCTAGCTAGAATAATCTAGATTGTTTTTTTTTACGTGGGATAGGTTTACGTTTTACTACATCCTGTCTGATGTTAAGCATTGCTGCTTAACATCAGACGGGCATTGCTGATTGGAAGCCACACGTTAACCTAGAAGATTATTGACTATGCTTTTATTTCTAGACTTCTATTCTGGAACTATCTCGCGCAACAGTACGTAGGTTCGATCCCCGCCCGCGGCATTATTTTTGCGTATTGTGTCAGGCAGCAAGGAGCCGCTCCTGGAGCAGCGCATCCCGGCCAGCTACCTGGCGCTGGAGGAGTGCGTGACGTCACTGGCGCACGACCTGCCCGAGCCGGTGCTCACACACGCGCACTACAAGAAGATGGTAAGTCAAAAAACACTATAAAATCAAAATTATTTATATATTTATCCTCTGAAGAAAACCGCACAATAATGGCGACAATTGAAAACAGGAGAGAGAAGGTGGTCACTGGTCACCTTATACGACTTTCTGAAAAACATAATTGAAGGGAAGCTGGAAGCCCGAAGAGGAAGAGGAAGGCCGAGAAGGTATAAGAAACACCACACATGGACCAAGTAAAAGAAAAGGCGGGTGTCATGTCGTATAAGGAGGTCAAGAAATTAGCAGATGATCGGGAAAGATGGCGCATGCTCCACAGACAAATGCCTCGCCCTTAAATTTGACGTTGTTGATCCTCTCAACGTGTGCTTACACTCCCATTTCTATTTACAGCTGTATTGCTGCAATTACTGTTGTACGCTGAGGGTATTCTGTACACCATAATAGACAGCTTTCGATCCTGTATTATGATGTACAGTTTCCCCGCGCCAAAAACTTGTTGCTGTACACCGCCATTTTACAGATACGAACGTTTAATGACTTGTGTAATATGTTGGTTTCCTCAGGTGACGCAGTGGTTTCAGCAGAGGAACCACAAACCGTTCCGAGACGCCGTGGAACTGCACCAGGCTACTATGTTCCTACATGACAACGGTGAGTCACTGTCCTACTAGCTCTATATAAGGTTACTGGTTAAATAACAACGGAAGACCAGCGCTGATTGCTTCCACACAGCCAGCATTATACTGAGTTGGGGCTGTGTTGTGGCAGATTTTATGTTTCTTTGTTTATTATGTTCTTACTTGTGTTTGTTTCTGTGATAAATCTGCCACAATAAATCTTTTCTTTCTTTCAAATAAAAAAAAGGTTATGGTTACTAACGCCTAACCTTTTAACGTGCAGTCTCCTGGCCGATATTTCCATACAAACTGAAGATGGACTGATGGTTTATATCACAAATTGTTGGTATTGAAACAAAGAACTCGCTTCTGAAAATCCAAAAGCATGGGTTTTGCAGTTTTGAAGATTTCGGGCAAAACAATTGTATGAAAACATTTTTTTTTAAAAAGCTAAAACTTTTGTACTGAGAGTTCCAAATACAGAATGAATGAATGAAGCATTTATTGTCCGAAAACAAGGTATAGTACAGATTAAATAATGCTAATAAAACAGATGTTGTTTGCAAAAGGTTTATGGCAGAAAACATATGATTAAGCAATTATTCGCGTATTTCCATAAAGCTATAGGGCAAATCAAAAGTTGTTCGAATGGACGTACTGGATTTAATGTAATTAAATTAAGGCGAGAGTGATCAGGTTCCTGTCTGGTAAGCACGATCCATCTTAGACCATAGCTATTACTTGTCATCGGGCACACTTTGGTGAAGTGCAAACCTGTTTTACTTAAAAAAAACTCATACGCAATTCCCTTTATTCGCAGGAGTCCTGCTCCACTACGATGACGCTACTCTCAAGGAGCTATACTTCCTCCGGCCGCAGTGGTTGTGCGACATGCTGGCACACGTCGTCACCGTGAGAGAGATCAACCCGTTCGCAACCAACGGTAAGTCCTACTAGATGGCACTATTTGTCAATAACTAGCTAGACTATAACTAGCTACTCTCAAGGAGCTATATTTCTTCCGGCCGTAGTGGCTGTAAGACGTGCTAGCACACGTCGTCACCGTCAGAGAGATCAACTCGTTCGCAACCAACGGTTAGTGCTACTTAGTACCTAGAGAACGACACTAGATAGCGCTGTTTACTAATAACTAGCAACGCCAGCCTTGAAGAGTTGTACTTCTTCAGACCGCAGTGGCTGTGTGACGTACTAGCACACGTCGTCACCGTCAGAGAAGTCAACCCATTCGCTTCCAACGGTTAGTCTTATTTAGTACTTCGAGGACGACACTAGAAACTGTTTGTTAATAACTAGCTTGACTACTAGCTACTCTCAAGAAGCTATACTTCCTCCGACCGCAGTGGCTATTTGACGTGCTAGCACACGTCGTCACTGTGAGAGAGATCAACCCGTTCGCAACCAACGGTTAGTACTACTTAGTACTAAAAATACTACACTAGATGGCGCTATTTGTCAATAACTAGAGACGCCAGCCTTGAAGAGTTGTACTTATTCAGACCACAGTGGCTGCGCGACGTCATCGTCAGAGAGGTCAACCCGTTCGCAACCAACAGTTAATAGGTACTTTTTAGTACCAAGATAAGAACCTAGATGGCACTGATTGTGAATAGTTTTTGAGGCCGCAGTGGTTGTGTGATGCACTGGCAGTCGTGGTCAATGTTACCTATTCTTAACAGACTCTCGGGCCTTACGCCCGGTATTTTTAAGGCATCAGTGGGGACGTAGCCAACACTGAGAGGCCTTTTACAATATTATACTTAAAATTAAGTACAAAATTACAGAAAGAGGATGTTAGGTATATAAAATAACTAATGCAGAAATGGTATTAATGTTACAGGCTATTGTGTTGAGTTGTTCATTGACTTAATTAAACTGGTCTATTGTATGAGGAACGGCACCCGCCAGTTACGCCTCATTCATAAAAGTTATAGCGGGTGATGACTTGCCACTCACTAAATGGGCCCTCCACAAAAGGCAGCCTAAGATGGTGCCGGAAGGGCAACATTGATGTGAGTGGCTTAGGGTGTCGAGAGGTGTGCTGCGCGTTCTCTGAGCGGTACTAGCGGCGTTATGCCCTTTAACACTTCCACCCTGGAGCTTAGGTACTTAGCTCTTGCGTCTTCCACTCCCGGACGGCCAATCAAGGCAAGCCGGGAGGCAGGGGGTCTCATTTAGCCCCCAGGGAATCGGGGTCCGCGGTGACGCCACTCACCGACGACTCGCCATAAAGTCGCCTCTGCGGTTCCTATTCTTATTATTATTATCTTAGAGTTTTCAAGTGTAATGGCCTCTGACTGTAGTTATGTGTTGCAGGCATAATGAAGATCGAGGACCTGGCGCACGTGTTCAAGGCGTCCCCCGCGCTGCTCCGCGGGGAGGAGGCCAGCTCGCTGGGGCTGTCGCTGCTCAACAAGTTCGAGCTAGCGCTGTGCTGGGACGCGCGCGTGCTGCTCGTGCCAGCGCTGCTACCGCGCCACGAGCCCGCCGCGCCGCAGGTAAGTCTATTACCTGTAACTATATAGACAAGACTTTTTTTACGTGGGATAGGTTTACCTTTGAATACAGCCTGCCTGATGTTAAGCATTGCTGCAGCCTAGGGTGTAACACGTTTACCTAGAAGATACCTACTTTTTTTTTTTTTTTTTTTACATGATATAGGCTTACGCTTGACTACAACTTGCCTGATGGTAAGCAATGTTAACATACTCTAGATTTGAAAACCCCTGGATTGTAATTCGCAGGAAACACAGCTTCAGTGACTAACCAGATTCCTAGCAACCAATATTTAAAAAATAAATAATGACAAAAACAAAGATCAAAACACTGTGCTGTACACCCAAAGAAGAAACATAATGAAAAAACACACAGCATTTTTTCATACATTGCGCCATCTGTCGGTAGCGCAGTGGAACTAACAAGCTACTGTCTGCTTTAACTACATATTACCGGGTTTTTTTATGAATTTCGCTATCGATCGACATTTCACGGATCTAATTAACAACTATATACTGCAACTGCATGTCCACGCGTATTTTATAAGTTAAGCCATTTATCGTTAGTGGAACTAACAAGCAACTGTCTGCTCTAATTACAGTTATGTCCCCGGGGGTTTTAGAAATTATGCCGTCTATAAATATTCCACGGAACCAATCAGCAACTGTGACCTTCAACTCCATGTCCACTAAACTATTATAAATGACGCCATTTATTAGTAGCTCAGTGTAACTAACTAGCAACTCTCCCCTCCAGCTGTCGATCCGCGGGCGGCAGGCGGCGGGGTGGGGCGGCACGCCGCGCCGCGCCTGGCCCGGGGCGAGCGCGCCGCAGCTGACCACGCTGCCCGACGCCAGGGGCACTGACTCACCTACGCTTATCAGTGAGTTATAATGCAGTGTTAATAATGCAGAAACGAGCAATAAGAGTACTTGTGGGAGGTAGATATAGAGAGTCTTGTAGAAACCATTTCAAAGAGTTGAAGATTTTGACGTCAGTGTCGCAATATATATTAGAGATTATAAAGTTTGTAAAAAGAAATCCACATTTGTTTAAACTTAAGACTTATAACTCAAATAGAACCAAGATAAACAGAGTATTGTTAAAACCAACTGTGCCTAGGCTGTGTATGACTAAGAAACTACCCACTATAATGGGAGAGAAACTGTTCAATAAACTCCCCGCACACATTCAGTCTTTGAATAATGATCAGCAATTTTGCAATAGCGTCAAACAATTATTGTTAGATCAGACACTATACAGTTTTAAAGAATACTTTGAAAATGACTACAGTTAACTACCAATTGATTCTAATCTTGCTTAGAAATTATGTAATTAACTGCTAGGTAAGGAGTGTGATGCCAAATTGTCATTTTAGCCCCTATACAGCTAAAGTGACAGTACCAAGATTTATTTAAGTTGACATATTGTATGATTACATACCTATTATTATGTTTGACATGATTTTAATAACAAAAATTTTCATTATTTTATTAATAAAACTTGACATATGTAACTTCTAAAATTTTATAAAAGTTAAATGTTATAAATTCAATTTGACGAGATATTGTAATTTGTGTAGCATATTCTGTGATATTAGTACCTATACCTATGTATGTTACAATTTTACATTATCAATAAAGATTCTTTATCTTTATCTTTATATTTTGTAGATTGCTTATTTTAAGGTTGGTTAACATTGAACGATATTCAATGTTGTACCTTTATATGATATGAAATTTTATTGGCATATAAAGATGCATTGTTTTTTGTGTTCACTGCATCTTACAGTAAACTAGTATTGGCGCTGTAACTAGATAGTACTCGTATGTGACTTTATTGATACTGAAGTCAAGATCTAAAATGATTTGTTGTTTGTAATTATGTATCAATGAAGATGTCATATAAAACGTCAATTTTCATTTTGTGATTTGATTAAATGTGTTTGTTTCTTTATTGTTTATTTTCTATGCCTCCCCCAGACGAGCACGCTGGCTCGGTGGTGGTGGAGGCTCGGTCGGGCGGCGCCCCGCTGCGGCGGCTGCTGCTGCTGACGTACGTGCCGGGCGGGTTCTGGGCGCGCCTCTGCACGCGCCTGCTCGCCGACGCCGCACTCGCGCGCGCGCCCGCGCAGCTCTACACCGCCTCACACGAGGTATAAGAAAATTCCTTTTTTTATTTAACCTGCATGGTCCCACTGCTGAGCAAAAGTTTCTTTCAAATTTTCCTATCCACGGCCAGCTTCTTCCAGTTGGTATGGAAGTCGCCCATACCATTTCGTAATAGAGTACAGTATCGGGTGGTCAGCCGCAACGTTTTCTTTGAACAGACTCCTATTCGGTGAACTTCATATTATCCGACTGCAAAATTGATTAAATTTGACTGAAAGAGAGAGAGAGAGAGAGATTGCCTTCTTGGTACATACCTAACTAACATACTTTCTACCATCCGCAGTTGGAGTCAGACGATAGTATCGCCCGCGCCCTGGACCTGTCGTGGGGCTGGAAGCTGTGGTCGCAGGGCGTGAAGCTGGTGTCGGGCGCGCTCACCCTGCTCTCTCTCCGGGAGCTGCCGCCCAAGTACGACCCGCTGCTGGGGGCCGCCACTCCCACCGACGAGGAGCGGGAGGGGTATATCAGGTGACGAGGAGTTTTAACACAATATTCATTACAAGTGACATTAACTCTGACCTTGACTCCCACTTTGACCTGGATTCTGGCATTGTCTCTGACCTTTGACTTTGACCCTGCCTATAATACACTAATGAGCAATCATACGACTGGTAGGGACTGAAATACAACTGCTAGAATATCACCTTCATTTTACGGTATCAATCTTAAAATAACATAATGTAACCGAATAAAAACCACACCCTATTTGAGGTAAAAATTTAACCTTGCCCTTGAAAAACAAATAATAATTGTTCTTTTCCTGGCAGCAAGCTGCGAGTCCGGCAAGAGGGCTCGTGGTGCGAGCTGGACGTGCAGGCCTCTGCCTGCATCGAGATCCTGCTGCCCGCGCAGGTGGCCGTCGCACGCAGGGACGACGGCCTGCCGCTCGCCGGCTACCAGGTGAGCCCACTAGGGGGCGCTGTTATACAATACTATAATACTCAAAGCTTTTGCGTATACATATAAACCTTCCTCTTGGATCACTCTATTTAAAACTAGTGGGTGCTTGCGGCTTCGCTCGCATTTGGAAGTAAAACTTGCATCCTATTTCACCCCTTTAAAAGTCACTTTTCCAAAAATCTTTTCTTAGTGGATGCCTATGTCATAACATCTACCTGCATGCCAAATTTCATCCCGATCCGTCCAGTAGTTTGGGCTGTGCGTTGATAGATCACTATATCAGTCAGTCAGTCAGTCACCTTTGAGTTTTATATATTTAAAGAACTGCATCAAAAACCGTTGTGTAATTTTAAAGATATAAACATACATACAGACATTAGGACAGACGCGGAAAGAGACTTTGCTTTATACTATGTAGTGATTTATTATGTTATGATTAACATTTAGTTAATTTAGCGGTTAATTGTAGTGGCGTTCGCACTACGTAGCGCTTTTCTTAAATATTGAACGTTAATTTTTTTTCGTAATTTATTTTATCACAAGATGGCGCTCTTATTAAATTTCGAAGAATTGATTGGTTTGTGAATTATTTTAGAAACGTTTACAGAAGATGGCGCTGGCTCAACAAAACCATATGTTTTTCAATTAGGTTATTTTTGTTTTCTTCATGTTTATTGAACTTTTGTTGGCTGACTAAAATCTATTATGCGCTTGCCCAATCAATAATATCGTACTGTATAATTGCCTGGGGTTCAGCAGCGAAAACCCACTTAAAAAGACTAGAAGTGGCACAAAGAGCCTTACTTAAGGTAATGACATTTAAACCACGATTATACGACACGGAAGCTCTTTACAAGGAATGCTGTGTTCTGAATGTTAGGCAGTTATTCATAAAATCTATTATAAGACTACAACATCGCCTCGTCTCGCCAGCAGTTACGAATAGGCAGAAGAGACAGCAAAAAAACATTTTCAAAACTCTTTCCACACGTACACAATTTGGAGTAAACGCTGTTAGTGTTTTGGGCCCCAGACTGTACAACAAATTAATAAAAACAGTTGACATGTCAAACCTCACTGGCTATGGATGTAACCTAGAGCTAACTAAATATCTTCTTACCTTGAACTACAATTCCACTGAGTCATTGATATAAAAAATATTTAAGTAACAGTATTTTGATTGATGTTTCCATGACTTCTTGTAAGCCCCCACATACACCACTTCCACAACAATCACACGAATACACGAATATATTACATACATTTACAACACCTTAACACTCAGCAACACTTCACTTATGAAACATATATACGTATATATATAAAGCATATTTAAATACATGTATAGTTTATAAAAATGCTAGCAACTACAAAAACCAAAACGAAATATTGTTAACTTATTTCCAATTTAGCCTTTTTTATTATATGCTGGCAACATTATTGTACAAAGTAAAGATAAACAAATTGTGTAAAACTAGATGCAAAGTAGGTAAAGATATTGTGTTAAAAAAAAATGTGTAAAATTATGTGACACTGGGACTGACATTGGGATGAATACTGTGGCTCCACAAACACAAGTTCCGTAAAGCTTTGGTTTCCTAGGAAAGCGGGGCCATCGTTTTGCGGCCGTAAT
This sequence comes from Macaria notata, assembly GCA_927399415.1. Classification (NCBI taxonomy): domain Eukaryota; kingdom Metazoa; phylum Arthropoda; class Insecta; order Lepidoptera; family Geometridae; genus Macaria; species Macaria notata. Next base: position 5,892,978 of record OV656725.1, on the reverse strand, counting down.
ACTACGGACACAAATAGATGGCCGTCTTTACGGTGATGACATGTGGAAAGTTCCACGGCCGTTTTAACACACCGTCAGACATTATCTATACTAATATTATATAGCTGAAGAGTTTGTTTGTTTTTTTGAACGCGCTAATATCAGGAACTACTGGTGCGAATTGAAAAAATCTTTTTGTGTTAGTTGAATAGACCATTTATTGAGAAAGGTTTTAGGCTATATAACATCACGCTGCAATTAATAGGAGCGAAGAAACAATGGAAAATGTGGAAAAAACGGAGAAAATTATTCATCTTTGAAGGATTCCGTTGCGTGCACTGCAAAAACGGTTCAAGTCGTTGGTAACAGATATAATTTATAAAGCTAAAAAGGTTGCCCAAAGTAACTATTCCACGCGGACGAAATCGCAGGCACAGTTAGTTTTTAAATAAACGTCAAACAAAGCTAAGCCTATTTTAGAAAATTCTTATTATGTACTGTCACTGTGTTTCGATAAATAAAATATTTGTATTTGTTGTATTTGTATTTGTTAACTATGTGTCCCCTGTGTGCGGCAGAGTATCTCTGTGGAGCCGAGCCCGCAGGTGCTGGCGCGCGTGCTGGCGCTGGTGGCGGACCACGTCGACCTGCTGCTGGAGGACTGGTACCCCTCGCTAGGTACAATATTAATGTTTTTTTACGCACTTATGTACATATATTAATGTAGGAGTAAAAAAATTAGGGGTCTGCAAAAGTTTTGCATGTAATATTTTATGTTTTTTATACTAGGTAGGTAGTTTTACGTTTGACTCCATCATCTTTATTTTTGAACTAACCCACATCGTGTAAGTTGAGTTTTAATTTAAAACCTAGTTAAAAATGTTGTATGGAACTGTTGTCTCTTGTACTCTTTAGCATACTCCAAAAAGTCGTAGAATAAATGTGTTTGGTATTTGGGTGAATCCGGTCACAGTCCTGATAATGTTCGCTCATTTTCCAATGAAAGTGTCAAATAGTACGAGAGTCTCATATGTGTAGTCCGGTCACCCATCACGTTCCTGTCCCGCAGGCACCCGCTTCGTGCACACGTCGGAGGGGCGCTGCCTCATCACGCGGGTGGTGCCGTGCCCCGGCTGCCTGCGCGACCTGGAGGAGCGCCGCGACCACCACGACATGATGCAGGTGAGTACACTCAGTCGGGTCTTTCTTTATGATGAAATGATCGTTAGAACCATGCTTTGCAGAGTTCTACACTTAGCAATATTATGACTAGAAACTTCCGATGACTTTTTCACAGTGCAAACTACCTTTTATAAGTCTTCTCTGACATTGTTATCATTTTAAATTAACGTTTCTAGGTTTAACAATTTAATTTATGCGAGTCTATTGTTACCTTTGCAGCAAGCACTAGGGCGGCTAGAATTAGGGGCAGACCCCCCCGCGCCCCGCGCGCGACCCTCTCAGGACTCCCGCGCCTCGGATGGAGACAGCGGAGTAGGCGCCGAATCAAATGGTGAGATCTTTGAAAAAAATCGATTTATCTTTTCATTATATTTATCTTATCTTGCCATCTTAGAAATAAATAATAAAGAAACCAATCCGTTTCCAAAGCAGTGAAAAAAATTACCACGAAACAGAAATGAGTTCAAAATTTTTATAAGTAAAATAATGACGAAATCAATTCAATAAAAAACTTAAATCCGCTGAATGTGTTGTTAGTTGAATCCAACGCTATGATTGGTCGTTTAGGAATCGAGTTGGTCACGCTTTCGTCCAATATGGCGGCTGACAGGTTTATGAAGAAAATTTCATATTTTTGGGATAAGCATCTGAATTACTATGATGTTATAATATTCCGATGTTCAAGGTAATATCCACAATAAATTATTCTGCGCGGGAGTCACGACCTTCAGTAATGAAAAATCCGACTCAAAGAAAGCGTTAGAATCCCGTAGACTTCTGTTTAGTGGTACAGTCATCAATCGTTATGTAGGAAGAATTTGAATGTTTATTCAGTGTAATGTATCGACGAACTAACGAATTAATTAAATGGGAAATCACGATTCTTCATCATTTTATTTTATTTTATTTTATTTAGTTTGGTACAGTCACAGACAATTAGATATAAGAATATATACTAAACACTTTTAAGAATAATATTGAACTAAGAGTCCAATTACGACTATACACAGCTTTGTTAAATGATAATAAACACTACATAATATTTGTTATAAACAATTTTAGTATATATACATATACATATCATGAGAAAATACCACTCAATGAGAGAGAAAGATACACGTTTAATTAGAGTTTTCCTTTTTATACAGCATCATCTCGGCTAGGCTCGGTAGAGGGCGTGGCGGTGGGCGGCGCGGTGGCGCACGCGTGGACCGTGGAGCAGTGCATCCTGGCCGCATGCACGGGCGGCGCGCTGCACTGCCACCACCACGCCGTGCAGCTGCGGCACGTGGCGCCGGACACCGTGAGTACTGAGCACTGACAACAGGTGGCGCTAATGGCGGACACACCTGAATCGCGCTTACGAGTTCCGCTCGAGAAGTTATGACTGAAATGTTTGTAACATTGATGTGATGGCCGTGGTAGTTAAAATCTTGACTATGCAAGATTTTAACTACCGCGGCCATCATTTGAGCACCACTTATGTGAAAAACGTTACAAGAGCCTACTTTGTAGACCCGCTTGCTCAACAATTGTTTCGAGTCGTCAACGAGTCGTATAACGACAAAAGTTGGTAGATTTGAATGAAATTATAGAAAGATTGCACAAAACAATTCATTAACGCCGACTTTTTTATTATTTCTTCTTCAGCTTGCAAGCGGGCTTAAGTTTTGTGTTTCCTTGTATGTATGTGTTTACTATCCGATCCCGCAGCTCCTCCTAGACGTGGACGAGGACAAGCGCGCGCGCTGGGAGCACATCACTCGCACGTCCATCGCGGGGCGCGGCGCCTTCGGGACTGTGCTGGCGGCCACGTGGCGGCGCGGCGGCGGGGGTGGGGCGGAGCCCCTGCCTGTGGCCTTGAAGGCGCTGCAGCCCGTGCCGCCGCCGCCCGGGAGCGATATACAGGCGCAACATACTTATAAGGTCAGTGGTTGGCAAACATGTTTGTGTATATGCAACATCAGAATTTCATAGTGAAATCTCATAATCAGCTTGCAATAAATTTTTGTAGTGGCCACCCTAGTTTGATTTACTTCCCGAAGCCTAAAAGACTTTTTACCCTTAAACGTCCACCAGTCGGTTTCAGCTAAATAAAATGAAGGAATGAATATTTTTGTTCAACAGTATCCAGAAGTTGCCACTTTCAACACTGTACAAGTTTTTTATGGTTCTCTTTATGTTCTTTAGCAGCTATAATTTATCCTCAAAGAATGGTTTAGTACTAATGGCATAATACTTAACACAGATAAGAGTGTAATTATGAAATACCGAACTAAGAAAAATGCTAAAGATATCTCTAGTGTTAAAGAAACTGTATTCCTCGGATACACTGTTGACCACACTATTACACATGCGGCTTACATAACCAAACTTTGCAAAGAATTAGCAAGCGCCAACTTTGCTATATTTAAACTAAAGCCTTTACTGGATGAACCCTCAATTAAATCAGTATACTATGCATATGTACAATCACGGTTAAGGTATGTCATCACAGTATGGGGAAACTCATCAGAAATAATAAAAGTACTTAGAGCTCAGAAAAGAGTAGTTAGGACAATGCTTGGCCTGAGGAAACGCGCTCCGGTCAAGCAGCACTTTAAGGAACAAAGACTTATGACTGTTATATCTCTGTATATTTACACATGTTTACTGGAGATCTATAATGAAGAGTCCGCGCTGAAAAAAGATAACCAATACAGCCTAAGGAATATAGTCGCATTGAGGTTACCAAAAAACAGATTAAAGAAAGTACAAAAACAAGGGATCTATAATAAAGTCTGTATGTTTAATAAACTGCCACATAGATTAATTAACTTGCCTCCAAACGCTTTTAAGAACATTATTAAAATCTTCTTTATTAACAACCCATTTTATACACTAAACGAATACATGAGATTGCCTTTGACAGAATCATCATTTGTGTATGACCAAATTGTTTGATAAGTTTACTAATTTAATTTAAGTATATACCATATAATCAAGAAAAATGTAAATTGACTTGCCCAATGTAACGAGATGTTATAAGGTGAATAAATTTCTATTATTCTATTATTATTAATCTATAAGTTTGTATTTACTTAGCTGATCTTTCTCTTCTTATCCAATGAGAGTAGCCAACTCTGGTGTAGAGAGTTTATCAAGCCGCCCTAAGGGCCTCTGACATGGCTTAACGACTTCCGAACTAGACAAACAGCTGGGACCTACAATTTAACGTGCCATCCGATCCACGGAAGCGCCCAAAATGGAATGGTCACCCATCCGCATACTGACCGCGACGACCTTTGCTTAACTTAGGTAATCGCATGCCATTGCCTCTGCTAGCTGAGCTACGGGCGCTTCTGGTAAAAACAAATCTGCTGATCTACGAAACTACTTCGAAACATCTAATATAGCGAAATTGATGTCATCTATTTAATTGACAACTTCGTCATCGCGATGCAGAATCCTCCCACTTTCAAACACCGCCATCTAGTGACAACTCCCTTGTATTCCAGGCAGCGCTGTCCCGCTGGGAGCGCGAGCCGACGGCGGGCGCGTGTCGCGCGTACTGCGGCCTGCGCCAGGAGCTGTCCATCCTGTCGCGCGTGCAGCACGCGCACGTCGTGCCGCTGCTGGCCGTGTGTTGCGCGCCGCTGTCGCTGCTGCTGCCGCTGGCGCCTATGGTGAGTCTTATATTATATACTATTAAAAACTCTACCTACAGTTTTACAATTGCTATCCCCTGGTTAAATACCTGACATTCCTGAAATAAAGATCTTATGACAGCAAAATAATTAAGTTTAAAGCTGGCTAACATGCCTACTGGTATTGGCAATTGTTTTTTTAAATAGCATGTTATAACACTTACCAAACTTTCTACATGATTTTTTTAAATACAATGCTATAATCTTTACCAAAATTTGCTATTTACAACAAAACAAACATTACTTCCCAACGTTTTAATAAAATGTGAATTAGAAAATAGTACTTAAAATCTCTTTCACTTCTTTTGTAAACTATGAATAGCGCCATCTACCGCATTCTCTACACACCTCAGGGCTCCCTGGACGCCGTGATCCGTCAGTACCGCGGGTCGGGCGCGCGTGTGTCACCGCGTTGCGCGCGCGCCGTCCTGCTGCAGGTGGCGCGTGCGCTCGAGCACCTGCACACCGCCAGGATCGTGTACAGGGACTTGAAGGTAGGTACACTACTTATATATTGTACTAATGGGTGCTTGCGGCTTCGCTCGAATTAAGAAGTAAAACTTGTATCCCCTATTTCACCCTTTTAAAAGAGACATTTTCAAAAATCCTCTCTTAATGGATGCCTACGTCGACATTTTCAAAAATCCTTTCTTAATGGATGCCTAAGTCATAACATCTACCTTCATTCCAAATTTAAGCCCAATCCGTTTAGTGGTTCGGGCTGTGCGTTGATAGATCACTATGTCGGTCAGTCAGGCAGTCACCTTTGAGTTTTATATATTTAGATACTTGCATTTGACAATTTACAAAAAAATATATGTGTGCTATGAGATGTTGCGGGCACCCGTTTTTTTCAAATTATATGTTATTTTGTCTATCCACAGTGTGAGAACGTGCTAGTGTGGCGCATGCCGGCGCCACTGTCGCAGCCAGCCGCGCACGCGCCGCTCGACGTGCACGTTAAGCTGGCTGACTATGGTTAGTATATCTGTACTTGTAAACTAAGGGCCCGTTAACACATGGCAGTCCGTTTTACTGGTACGTTTTTAACGTATACGACAAAAATGTATGCTCTGTTCACACATAGGCACCGTATAACGTACAACGGATCCGTCATTACTGGATGTGATACACAAAGGTACCTTCTCATTCCTGTAATATTCTGTCTCATATCTCTTCATATAATATAACGGTCTTCAAGTCGAAAGTGAATTGGTTTCTTCTAGACAAGCGCGCTAGATCGTAGATTACAACGTTGCTTAACATCAGGCGAGTTGTAGTCAAGCGTGAGCCTGTCTTGTTTAAAAAAAAACTTCCATTCTATTCTGGCCTGTCCTGGCCTGTTAGCTTAGTTGGTAGTGGCTCTGCCTTCTAATCTAGAGGTCGCGGGTTCGATTCCCGCATGACACAAGTATTTATGCACTTTAAAAAAATATAATTACTTGTGTTGAGTCTGGTCGTTTGTATGTATAATAAGTATGTATTTACAAAAGAAAAGTATATAAGTATTATATCCGTTATCTAGTACCCACGACACAAGCGTTTGCTTAGTGTGGGGCTAGATGGCGCTGTGTGCAATGTCCCAGGATATTTATTATTATTATTATTATTATATTTATTTTATTTCCTTCCCATTCCTTTTTGCAAAGTAAAACGTTTTCGCAGTAGTAAAATTAAACTATATAATTTATAGTATGATCTCTCCGCCGTAATTTTTATAAAGAGCGACATAAATCATTTCACCATTTGCGTACAATATTGCTTCTCCATTAGTGAAAAAAGGATAGCATGATATTCGCCGCCCTTCACAAAAGTACCTAACGTATTCAATGAACCAAGTTATAAAACAAACTCTCTTGAGCCGTACTTCCTCATGACTGAGGGTCGTGACTCCCCCGCAGAATTCATTCGTTGGGGGAGTTTTCTTGTGTAGATACATCGTGGTGGGTGCCCAGGTCCTTCCACGGAAGACACACATATCCTCGGATATTGTGGTCCTCAAACATGTTGGTTTCCTCACGATATTTTCCTTCACTGTTAAGCTTGGAAACACAAGACATCGGTGTAGGGCCGGAATCGAACCAGGGTGCGTCTGGATGAAAAGCAGGCATTGGATCGCTGAGCCACACTCGCTTGTCAATATATAAGACATACTACTGTTGCTAAATTGCTTGACTCTCACTTATAAGAAGTCTTTGTAACTGTTGAGCATAATATAAACCAAACAGTTTGTATTGGTCAATTTATGTTAGTACTGTAAAACGCCACTAGGGGCGCTGCTCGTAGGGAACTTTGAACGTTTCGAATGACACTCTCTCTTGGTTGTGTAACCTGTCAAAAAAATGTACTACGTTAGTTTATCACGCAATAAATATGTGTGTTTCTTTTGTCCTAAACCCTTCAGTAACCTTGCTCTGCAGGTATCTCCCGGCTGGCGCCGCCCGCCGGCACGAAGGGGTTCGGCGGCACGGAGGGGTTCATGGCGCCCGAGATCATGCGCTACAACGGGGAGGAGGAGTACAACGAGAAGGTATGCAGATAAATATAAACATGTCACAGCCTACCTACATTAACGGATACGTGAATTTGTTATTGGACACAAAAAGTCTTAAAAATATTGTTTACTAGTGGACGCCCGCGGCTCGGTTCGCGTTGTTTCGGGACAAAAAGTAGCCTATGACACTCCTGGGCCTTCATACCGCGCGTACATATCAAAAATCATGATGATCCGTTCAGCCGTTGTTGCATGATGAGCGTTTAAATAAACAGATAAAAAAATCTATAAATTGTTGGAACGTCTCTTGCAATCAATTCGAAGTATCTCCATCTCCATACATTTTTTTTTAATATCTTCAATGTTTAGACTTTCAACCCTGTTCAGCTTTATCATTTGTATAGATGTTCCACTTAATATAGACTGCAAAAAAACACTAAAAGTAGGGTTACATTCGACTGTATGTTTTTATTTTTTTGTGTATGTATGTTTCACAATTAGACAGCCAAATGTGAACTGCATATGAAATATTTATGTAGGTCATGTGTTAGACATTGCAAGGGCTGTAGATTTCGGTTGAAAAAAAAACGTCTACAATAAAAAAGTAGCAATCTTACAGAAAAGGCGGTTTGGTTACTTCAAGCTGCTGAAAATACTGTTTATTTTTACCGAAATCTGTGCCTGAGGTTCATTTATTTCAGCTAAACTTGTACTTTTTAACGTAGACTACTATTTTTATCGAAATCTGCGCACTATTTTTTTTGGTTTGAGTTCATTTTATTTATTTATTCATACTTACACATATATCTAATTAATCAATCTAAAAGACCGTTTTTATTACAAGAATAAAATAAATACTTAATTAGAATTATTATTTAATGCTACAAAATAATTACATGTGCCCCGAGGTATTGGGGCGTAGCAAGAGACAATAGCTATTTGCTAACCAGTGTCTTCTCATATTTTTTTTTCTTGTTAAGTATGTAAATAATGTAAGTGCCCTGTTCGCAGGTGGACTGCTTCTCGTTCGGCATGCTGATGTACGAGGTGGTGTCGGGGCGCGCGCCCTTCGAGGGCCACGAGGCGGTCAAGGAGGCCATCTTGGAGGGCGGCCGGCCCTCGCTCTCGCCGCGGGTGAGTGGTTACTTTATTTATTTATTTATTAATAGTCTGCAAAACAGGCACTAAGCTAAAACGCACACAATATAATACTTAATGAATAGAAGAAAATTACTAGCACTTAATGCCCGTTTTACCTCACTAATAATTTTTAGATAATTACTTACAAAATACATACATATATTACATGCTAATTTAAACAATTAAGAAAATAAAAATGACATAAATAAAGAATACACAATACATATTATTATAGCTACATATTTACATATCTACTTATACTCCGGATTCAAAGAGGTTTAGACATCAGAAAAATGAGAATATGCGGCATTTAATGCACGAACTTGTAGCAATCATAATAGCTTTTTTTCCATCAAAATGGGGCTAGGATTACCTGAGCTACGGCGTACATTTTACCGATATTTTAAATTTGTGTTTCTTCGCGCGTTTTGCGATATCGGGATATCACGAACGCGTTGCTCATTGAATAAAATTTGAGTATGTTGATTAGGTTTATAAACGCATGCGCCTAATTTTGTGAGCGGGGTGTATGTATCTACGTTTGTGTCGAATAATTGTGTGTATGTTTCGGACATTAAATAACCTAAAAGATTAATAATTATCTTACTGTCCTATGTCCCAGGACCTGGAGTACCCGTGCAACATGCTGGAGACGATGCGGCGGTGCTGGGCGGGCGCGCCGGGGCTGCGCCCTTCGGCCGCCGCGCTGGTGTCGGCGCACTGCGCGCCCGAGTACGTGGCGCTGCAGGACGCCGCGCAGGCGCGCACCGCTGCCGCCGCCGCCGCCGGGCTCATGCAGCTGCCCGGTGAGACTTACCGCTATATGGATAAGGGGCAATTTACCATACAATGTCATTAAGTCGAAGAAATCTCGAGATTTCCTCGACTTGACCGCGTGATTTTTATTCACTTCTCAAGGATGTTGTAAGATTGCTCGATACTGCGTTCTTTTGCGTCATCGAACCAGAGATGTTGGTCAATCATTCCTGGTTTGATACCAGCAGAATATAATTACTGAAGTCTACCTACTAAGTCTATCTACTTCGCTTTTCTATATAGCCTGTCATGTTTGTATTTTGATGGTATTGTCCCCCTGCAGAGGGCGCGGGGTGGGGCTGGGAGGTGTGGTACGGCGGCGGGGAGCCGGAGCGCGTGCACGCCCTGCTCGCCACCAGCGCGCAGTTCACGCATGCGCACACTGTAAGGACACCCGCCGGTAAGTTTGTTTAATTCGTTTTAACGCCTACAGAATAAAAGTGAGCAACCAGACTAAAAAGAAAATAATAATAATAATAATGGCAATTGATGATTTCTTATGAAACATGGCCATTCTATGTTAGCATTTATGCGATACTTTTTGTATCGATATGTTTGTATCGATATGTTTGTAATGGATAAATTCCATCTTAACTAATGTCAACAAAAAAAAAATATGTCAAAAAACTCTTACTTTTATTGTTAGAATACGCAAACAAAAAAGATAAGCAACAAATACTAAGATAAAAACCAAAGAAGTCGCTGTAACACCTACAGAAAAAAATTAAGCGACCTTATTGAAAAAGCATTGCAATAACTATGAGCTCATACGCCTAAAAACTCATAACAAAATTATTTACTATGTGCACCATGTATCGATTGAAAACTCAGACACCTGAGTCGGTTGTTCCCATACGAACTTACTCAAGTTTATCATGTATTATTTACAGACAAGTCAGACCCGGTGCTGGTGACGGCGCTGTGCCGCGTCGGCAACAGGCTGTGGGTGGGGGACTCCGCCGGCAGGCTCACTGTCTACTCGTGAGTACCGCTAGATGGCGCTTATTACAATGTGTTATATCTTACTGTCAGTTAGCTTGGAGAATTACTGAAATGAAATGCATTTTATACTGTCAGTTAGCTTGGCATGGAGAGTTACTGATGATTTAAATGTCATGCAATACGTCATAAAAATATAAAGCAAAGCTAATCAAAGCCAAGTTAATCTCAGTGTTTTGATTATCTGGCTCCTGTTATTAACTTCGATACTTTGCCGGCCTTAGTGTTTAGTACCGGCTACGTATATCACTTTTCATTGTCACTTAGAATTATGACACTACTTAAGACGTGTTATTATCTTGATGGGAATTTTTAAACAATCTTATACAGATTTGACCTACGTGCCAGGAGGAGCATAATATGTTGTGCCAGGAGCAAAAGGCGACATCTTCTTATCTTCATATGCAGATGGATCACATATGCAAATAAGAAGATGTCGCCTTTTGCTCCTGGCACAACATATGCTACATCGGTAACGTGTCTTGAGCCAACCAAATTATTTCCTCCGCAGAGCATCAACCTGTGCGTTGCTGTGGACGGTGAAGATACAAGAGGTAGTGGGAGGCGCCGCGTGCGGCATCGCAGCGCTGCAGCCGCTGGAGGCCATACAGCGCGTCGCACTCGCACTCACTTGTGGAAGGTACGTGAGTTTAGTTAGTTATAGCGCCATCTAGCGAACGCCCTGCCCAACTTTAGGGAAGTTTCTCTAGGTGAAAGCTGGTTCCAGCATCTTTTTTAAACTTTTGACACAGTATCTTTGGAAATGTGTGAAATTTTATTGCAAGGTCATCTAGCTGTAACTTTTGGTTGTTTCTCTAGGTTGTGTCAAATCTGTTACAACGCCATCTAGTGAACGTCCTTACAAACTTTTGGAAGAATTTCTCTGTGATGTTTATACTTAAATTATATAGCTGAAGAGTTTGTTTGTTTGAACGCGCTAATCTCAGGAATACTGGTGCGAATTGTTTTTTTTTTGTGTTGTATAGACCGTCTATCGAGGAAGGCTTTAGGCTATATAACATCACGCTGCGACTACTAGGAGCAAAGAATAGACAATGTAAAATGTGGAAAAAAACAGGGAAAATTATTAATTACACCTTTGAGGGCTTCCGTTGCGTGCGCTGCGAAAACGGCTCAAGATATCAAAAAAATATGTATGAAAGAATTATTCCTCTTGAAATGATCTAACAAAATGTCCGCGACAGTATATGTCTATCTTTTAAGATTAACTCACTAGAACCGTTTTTATGATAAAAACTATTCCACGCGGACTAAGTCGCGGGTACAGCTAGTTTAATTATAATGCCATCTAGCGAACACCCTTTCCAACTTTTGTCACTTGGTTTTCATACTTATTTCTTGGCTTTGATAGATTATTCCTGGTGAGCTCGCAGCGTCCGAGCGGCGAGAGCACGTTCGTGCTGACGGAGCTCGGCACTGCGACCGAACTGTGCTGCCTCGCTGCCGTGCCTACTGACGATGGGTGAGTGGCTGGCTCTGGTGTTACCGTATTTGTGACACTATATGCATAGATAATACTGATGACTAAGTGTATGTGTCTAGTGTTATCATATTTGTGTCACTATTATGATACAAGTACCACATCAGTGCTTCTTCACTGGTGTTGTGTAAATTGAATCAAATAGAAACACGTCGCTTCCCGCGTCTGTCTGTGTGTATGTATGCTTAGATCTCTAAAACTACGCAACGCATTTTGATCTAGTTTTTTAATAGATAGAGTGATTATAAGTATAATAAAAAAGATAGCAAGATAGTAAGATTTCTCGAGCAAAAGATAGTAAGATGCAATAATTATTCCTCTCCTCAGTTACGAAGTGTGGGCAGGAGGAGAGTCCCTCTCGGCGTACTGCGTCAACTCGCTGGGAGCTCGTAGCGCGGAGCGAGTGGGCGCGAGCGGCCGCGTGGCCACGCTCGCCACCTCTGCACCCGGCAGATACATGTTCGGCTATACTGCACCAGGTACAGACGCTTGTGTGTGTATAGATCGTAGATTGTAAATCTATGTCAATGGAAAAAAAAAGTATGTCAAAACTATTACCCACCAAAACGCTTAAATTGGCACACAACTATATTTTATTAAATGTATTTGATTTATTTCTCACACTGTTCGCAAATGATTGGACCTACATAGTTCCCCCCACACTAGGTTTTGCCTGTGTTGCAAGATACACGCAATTTCTCTTGATGTAAAATATCAAAATCGTATCATTACAATTATGACATAGATATTATATATTAAACTTTACCTACGTATATGTATCAGTCTAGTATCAAAACTTTAACTTTTTACTTTGCTTTGAGCATCCGCTAGATGGCGCTGTACCACAACTTCTCTCTTCCTTGCAGGAGTGTGCGTGTACCAGTGGAGCGTGCAGTCGAAGCAGCAGACAGCGCGCCTCGACTGCAGCAAGCTGGTGCCGAGCTCGGAGAGTCTGCAGTCCATCGCGATAGACGACGCGCCATCTATGGATAGGAGCACGGTATTATTTTATTTAATTATAACTCTTTTCAAACAAGATAAAATTCAGTTAATATTTTTGCAAGATGTGTAGGTTTTCGCAGCAGGAAAAACACGGAAATATTTTTTTCAAATCTGGCATCTGCAATGGGTATCCATAATGTTGTTTATTAGGATATTTTAAATAAAAATGTATTTTAATTTAACGGTTGCTACGCACGATTAGACGCTTGAGAAAGTAAATAGTAAGTGCGTATGAATGTGGTGATTTTTAATATCTAGAGTTTTATTGTTATTGTGACTTTAGTTACAAACTATTTGACGGGCTATCCGACCGACGGAAGCATTCATATGTATGTAAATGTCACTATATCTTTTTGGCAAGGTTACTTATCCGCGTACTGACCGCGTCGACCATTGCTTAACATTGGTAATTGCATACGATTGCCTCTGAGCTGCTAGCTGAGCTACGGGCGCTTCAAGTTTTTATATTGACACTAGTTGGTGCTTGCGGATTCGCTCGCATGTGGCATTTCCAAAAATCCATTCTTAGCTGATACCTACATATGTCATAACGTCTACCTTCATGCCAAATTTCAGCTCTATCTGTCTAGTGGTTTGGGCTGTGCGTAGATCACTATGTCAGTCAGTCAGTCAGTCAGTCACTCGCCTATATTCGTGGAGAGGCGAAACACGTGTTAACGAGATTATCTTGCCGAAGGAGAATTACAAAACTTGAAGACACAAGGTGCGGTGTTGGTAAGATCTTGAGAGCCACAGAGACCGAACACACCCAAAAACCATCAAGTTTGTTGTTTGAAGTCGGTTAAGGAGCATTCGCAGCGGAAAAACACTATATATTTCTCCCAGAGTTTTATTTCTCCCGAGTTTCATTATATTGACAGTGACATGTATGTGCAGGTGACAGCGCTGTGCTGCGCGGGCGAGTGGGTGGTGGCGGGCACGGCGTGGGGCTGCGTGGTGGTGGCCGACGCAGCCACGCTGCGCCCGCTCAGCGTGTGCCGCCCGCACGAAGCAGACGTGAGTACTGCTTACTGAGGGGCGTGACTCCCCAGCAGAAACCTTTTTAAAAAACTTTATTTAAGGTTCGGCGGTTGTACACCAATGACTTGTATTTTCAAGTTATGTGTAGATTTGCACTCACTTAGCGATGAAAAAAACCATCGTGAGGAAACCGACATGTTTGAGGGCCACAATATCCGAGAACGTGTGTGTTCCGTGAAAAGACCTGGGCGCCCACCACGATGTTTATGCCCAAGAGAACTCCCGTAACAGATTAATTCTGCGGGGGAGGTACGACCCTCAGTCATGAGGAATACGACTCAAGAGAGAGGTTGTACGACTGGCTTTTTAAAAAATATCACGGTGTTATGAAAGCAAACAGAACAGACCGAAACAATTGCGAAATTATTTATGTAGGTATGCGTAATATAAATACTTACAATACTTCAGTGGCCCTCAGGGCGGCTTGATAAACTCTCGACACCAGAGTTGGCCACTCTCATTCGATAAGAGGAAGAAGAATATAAATCAAAAATCAAATCAAATATAAATTTATTTACAGTACAGTTATACATGGTAGCACATTTATAAATACAGAACTAGATTATGTGCGCTTCCAACGGGCCCCGAACTAGGCCAGGCCTTTATCTCGGTGGCCCAAAACAGAATGATTATTTAGATTTAGGTATATGTTCGCGCGGTTCTGAAGATTTTAGACACAAAAACAAGATAGAATTCACATAAATATACATAGTACAGTTTAGTGGAGATAATAAAACAAATGCTAACATCTCAAAACACTTTGAAATTTTAATTCAATGGTTTCAAACATAAACACGCAAATCAGCCACGAATAGATGAATCATATGATATGAAAATTTATTGTCGTGATAATTAGGAAATTCAAGATGTTCATCTTACAAACTAATTACATAGAATGTTGAGTGGAAGTGGAAATGAGGCTCTTTAGTGCCAGCCCTAGTGTTAAAAGGACGCAAGTCGCTGTAAAATTGCCAATTAAAGTATATATTTTATATCAGGTAAACAAACAACAAAAGCCACAACTACTAGCATCATAGAGTAATATAATATACTAGGAATAGAGAGCCATCTTGTGTAATTTTAATGCCAATCAAATTGAAGCGCCCTCTGCATTTCTTGACCAAAAATAATATTGTACATATACATACCTACGTATACATCTTAAAGCCTAAAATACAAATACAACACCTACCTACACCTTGCTCCTTACATATATATGTTAGAAGTTAAAATAAAACGCAGGATATTGTTTTACTATTTTGTAATATTTATGTCTGTAATATTAATTTTGCTCCGACATTTTGATTGTATCGTCACCATCACATTATAGTATTTACCCGGCTAAAATTGGACACCATCTACCTATATATTATCACATTGAAAGATACTGTAGGACACTAATTGTTGATATAAACATGAAGAAATCACAAAATAAAACACAAATAAATTCACACAGGATCTTGGATTTTTCAACTGAAGTTTTCATAATGTATTTTTTCAATCGTCAATCAGTGTCATTGACTTTTTTTTCGTCATTGGCCTTAACTTTGTATGATTTTTTTTTAACTAAAGCGACATCTACGATTTCGTTTGCGGTCAAGAAATATAGATTAGCAGCACTGTATTCTGTATTTACATTCTGTTCCAAGTTCCACCCCCCTGACTAGCACTGTCTCTATCTATATATTCTATCGTATTATTCTTGTTTATATATCATGCTTCTATATTTTTTATATACATTTCATCGTATCCAGGTGAGCGTGCTGCTCCCGCTCCCCTCCACGCCGAGGGCGCCCGGGGAGGAGCCCCTCCCCCCGCAGCTGGTGTCTTTCGGCACCGGGTACAGACCCCTGCTGCAGAGATATGCTCCCACACAGGTATATAACAATAAATATTATGTATATTAGTTACTAAGTAATATGTTTACAAACAACTCAGCTAGCGGAGACAATCGCACGCCAAATTACCAAAGTTAAGGAAAGGTCGACGTGGTCAGGACTGGTGACCGAAAAGTGGCATTCTATTTTGAACGCTTCCGTGGGTCGGATGACACGTTAAATTGTAGGTCCCGGCTGTTTGTCTAGTATGGCAGTCGCTGAGCCTTATCAGAGGCCCTTAGGGCGGTTTTAAAACTCTTCATCACATCAGAGTTGGCCACTCTCATTCGATAAGAAGAAGAAGACTACATGTACTTACATACATAGTTAGTTATAAATGCATATTTTTTCCCTTATTCCAGTCCACCGCCACAACACAACAATATTCCGGCACCTACTGCCTGCTCTGGACGGCGCAACATTGGCTGCCCGACTAAACAACATCTGAACACACCGGGAAGTAACCACCGACCACGGTGTCGCTTGTGCGGGCGTCGCTTGAGAACACACTGTACAATGAGAACACACAAATAAACAAAAAGTCTTGGACATTCGATCAGGCGTGCTATACTTTAGGCCACAGAGTCGCTTGTGTTTGAGAGAACTTAGATTGTGACCAAATAAAAAAATATAGACATTCAATCAGACACTGTCCTCAGGCAGGCCACAGTGTGGTTTGTGCGGGGGTCGCTTTAAGCGACCTTTAAATCAAATACATGCCCCCTTAGACAAGAGGCGTATTTTAGTGAGCGTACTGTCGCTCGCTTATAGAATAGAAAGAGCAAAGTATGTGATTGACATCGCGACGCTTGACGATTCACTCCCATACGTATTTCTAGAGATTAAATGCTTCAAGCATTAATTAAATGTAAAGATTTCAATACAGATTTCAGTGTAGTATACACCTTTTACCGCTTTTAGGTAAAGTTATCGCCAACTTAGTTGTCAAATGTATAAATAAGCTTTGCTACAAGTGGTTTTCGAAGAAAACTAATCATGAATCCTGGATCATTAAACGTGACTTTTATCTCTATTTGAGTCGTATTTCCTCATGACTGAGGGTCGTGACTCCCCCTCGGAATTAGTTTGTTAGGGGAGTTCTCTTGTGCAGATACATCGTGGCGAGCGCCCAGCTCCTTCCACGGTGACTTTAATAAAGAAGCGAAAATCATGCCACCCTTTTCCCACTAATTGAAGAAGCTTGTGCGGATGACAAGGAAGGAATGATTTTCATATTTATTTATAAAAGTCACGTTTAATTAATCGGGTTTACAATCATTACAAACATGCTTTCTTATGTCAGTTTATTGTATCTTATGCATGAATGAATCTCAAAGTATTATAATAAAATAAGAGTAGTTCTCAATGGATCTCATGATATCTCGACATGTTTTGTATTTCAAAACCTATTGCCACTGCGCTGTGCTTATCACAGCTTGTTTTAATTAAAATTTGTGTTTTTAATATATTTTTGACGGATTGAATGAGTATATGTACTGATTTACTGATAAGTAACGCATTTTTTTTAAATCTGCTTTAGTAAGTACTTTAAAAGTAACAATTTTTGTTCTAAAACATATTACTTTACTATGTTAAATATCAACAGTTTTTTCTATTCTAAGTGCCCGTAGCTCAATCGCCTCCGATTACCAATGTTAAACAAAGGTCGACGCGGTCAATATGCGGATGGGTGCCCGAAAAATGGCATTACATTTTGGACGCTCCCGTGTTGACACGTTAAATTGTAGGTCCCGGCTGTTTGTCTAGTACCGCAGTCGTTAAGCCATGTCAGAGGACCTTAGGGCGGCTTGATAGACTCTCGACACCAGAGTCGGCCACTCTCATTCGATAAGAATAAGAACTGTTCTATAAATAAAGTTCATTGCCCCCTAATAAAATGTGTTTTATGATAAATGCGTCTTGCTTTCAGTTTTAAACGGCTTCAAAAAAGGAGGTTATCAAGTCTTCTGAAAGATTTTTTTCCTTGTCTGACTCCCTGTTCCCCGCGGAATATAACCTTGCGATCTTCAAGGCGAGAGTGAATCGATTCATACTGGGTAAGCACGTTCCAACCTGGACCGTAATGATTGCTTACCATCAGGCGAATTACGGTCAAGTGCAAACCCATTCCTTGTTAAAAAAAGATTATTTTCGCGAATTTCCTTCATTGGTAGAACAAAAGTTACTTTTATTACGTACACTAAAGCCACTTTAAAAAGCTTATGCGTTCATCATCATCGACAGCCTTCTCTACCCCACTGCTGGACATAAGCCTGTCTTTGAATGTGTTTTGCGTTAGCTACCAGTAAAGCTTGGATTTCCTAGGAAAGCGGTTCCGACATATAGCGGCCGTAATACAGCGGTGAATGAACGTTGTCTATGTAAACGTAAGGGCGCGGTTTCCTAGAAAGCGGTAACTTGCACCGTAATTTACTTTAATTATTTTTGCGTCCGTAATATTACAGCCGCTATATGAAGGCACCGCTGTCCTAGGAAACCAAAGCTTAACTCAATATATACATATAAGAAAGTCAATGTACATATTTGTATATTATGTGATTGCGAATTTATTTATGTGAATTTTAATTTCGGTTGTGTGATATGGTTTGTGGTTATTAAATTATTTATTTTATTATTATTATTATTTTAATTAAGATCGCGGTGGAATTGATTTGACATTTGTATTATAAGTAGACATATATCTATACATATAATAAAGCTAAAGAAGGTCGAAAGACTGAACATTGAAGATATTTCAAAGAACTTGTTTAAAGATACTTCGAACTGATAGCATAACTGTTCCAACAATTTCTAGTAATTTTGTCTGTTTATCTGTTTATTTAAACGCTCATCACGCAAAAACCGCTGAACGGATCATCATGAGTTTTGGTATGTAGGTAGTTTGGAGGTCTTGGGAGTGTCATAGGCTTCTTTTAATCCTGAAATAATGCGGGCGAAACCGAGTGCGTCCACTAGCATTTTATACTGTTTTAATAATTACATTAAAAAAAAACGGTTTTTGGCTTGACTTATGGGGGACCGCCGAGTCAACATCGCTGAGTATAAATAATTATGTTACTAGGTATACAATATTAGTACAAATGTCAAACTCATTATAACTGCGGATGGACTGGAATGAATCAGGAACCAATCAGACTGCTTCTTGTTATTATTATTTGTAAACTTAGGAAGTTAAGTGTTTTTGTGTATAATTATGGAGATTATTTCAAAGATATTATTTAGAATTTAGGTATAAGTTAGGTGAGAATTATTTTATTTATGACTAGGTACTTAGTTATAAGTTTTTAAAATCGTGACAAAAAGTTTCTGGTAAATAAGCTAGTAAAAAAATATTTAAAAACTTTAAATACCTATGACTCAAATACTACTTTAAATCGTATATTAAGATTCAAAGTAATATTTAGTGAAAATAATTAGCTTTTCTTATGTACACCAGGAACCCTAAATATGAACTAAATTTCTTATTAAGTACTTTTAAAAAATGCGCCAAATATAAAAACTAGTGCATTAGTAATATTATAATAGTATAGGTGCTTCCAAATTGGAATAAAATACTGAATAAGAGATGGTTAATCTTAAATTTAGTGTTAATAGGTATCTTCTAGATAAGCGTGGTACACCCTAGGCTGCAGCAATGCTTAACTTCAGGCAGGCTGTAGTTAAACACAAACCTATAGGTACCATGTATAAATGAAGATAGATTTATGCTTACCTTTTAATACTCATGCCGTTCTTATCACAAAACGTGGTTTAAATATTAGTCGAGAACTTTCAAAATAAAAAGTCGGTTCTTGTTGTTCAAACATCACATATAAGCAAACACAATGTCAGCTTCAAATTGGAACGTTGATTTACTATTGGTAACATTTGGACCATTTGATTTATTATAACAGAAGAAAACAAATTTTGAGCAACAAGAACGTACTGCATATTTTCACAGTTCTGGACTAATAGTGTTACCGCATTTTATAATAAAAACCTGGCAGTTTAATAAATTATAAACTGTAATCAATAAGTGATTAGTTTAATCCATATTTTCTCTTCTCATATAATGGTTTTGAAAACTCAGTATAATAATACACAGTTAACTAATTTGTTGATTCAGGTTTATAAATAAGATATTTTCAGCCTATTAGCTTACTGGCTAATCACTTTTAAATAAATGATTCAATATCTTTTTAGTTAGAGTTTTGTATTTTGTAACTTGAAAATACAAAACACTGTTTTTAATTATTTTGTAGCTATTTAATTTATGATCAGTTTTTTATGTGGGATGTTTTTTTAATTGTTAGAAATTTATGATAAATAAAAGAATGAAATAAGTAAAATACCTATGTACCAAAGATATAATAAAATATATACAACTGACATATTTTCTTTTTATTGTACAGTATATATTGTAATGTAGACCCCGGTTTATTAAATGTGACATCTATAAATGTCGGGAATCGTTCCATCCTTTTCACATCAATGGAGGAGTTATATTGTGTGAGAGAGATGGAATAATTTACACTGCCTTTTATCAATGTCACATTTACTGAACTGTGTTATTTTTAGAAATATTTGAATTAACGACTTCATAAACACTTGGTTTAGGCCAAGGATGTCAGAAGAACCTAGGGCAGTTTAAAAACTAGCCACTCGCATACAATTATAGGTCTGGTAGGTAAAAGTACTCATTCTAATGTCTTAAAAAATAACATCTACCTAATCGCAGATGAATTAACCCTTTACCGCATGGATTTTTAGATTTGGCTCAAATTAATTTATATGATTCTATAGCCTAATAGGTACCCCAGAAAAAAAAAATTTTTTTTTTTGACTATTAGAAACCGAAATAATTGACTCGAAACCCAAAATCTCATATTTGATACAACATGCAGTCGTGGGTACCGATGTATACGGTGGCATATATGATACAACATGCAGTTAAGGTAGTTTTCGTGTAAAGTATATATATATTTATATTTAATCAAGATGTTATTATTTTTTAAATAAAAAAGATTCATATTTTACAGGTTTATTTAATGCAAAACGGTATGAAAATCTTTAAAACAATTACGTTCTTTGTTTAAACAAAAAAAACATTCACATTTACTACAGTAAATGTAAGATAGGCGTGAACAATTTTTGCATCTCTGCCGTTTGTCTCCCCAGTTAGGCCAATGTCCAATAGCGTCGTATACTACTTCTTGCGGAGGCAGTTCAATACGTCGTTTCCTTTTATTTATGATGGCATGTTCTAGAGCAGGGCGCCCTCGGCCTCGGGTAGTTGGAGTAAAAACTCCTGCCGTTTCCCGCATCAAAACATCAGCTATGTAGAGTTTAAAATCTAACTTGCATGTCGGGTGCCTGAAAATAAATAAAAAAACTAAATACCTACATGAGCTCCAAACGTTTAGCAGCAGTAGGTAAGTAAGAAAACAAAAAAACATATTTTTTTCATGGGATGTACCCACGAAGTAAAATCTTCCCAATAATGCATGTAGTTTCATATCTGACCAAGCACTGGCACAAACTCTAATGCATGAAGTATCATATTTGAAAAACGTATGCACACCGTACTGCATAGAGTATCATTTCAGATACAAAGTTCTAGTCCAGTTTTCGTCAAGAAGTATTTGAAATAACTTACATGTTTTTCCGTAAAGCTTCTTGGTATTCATTTTACTCACTAGAAAAACACAAAAATAATTTTAGCTAGAGTCAAAATCAAGGAAAAATTTTGTTTTCAATCGACAAACCGCACTTACTGTCAGAAATGCCGGATCGAAATGTTTGGTGACAGAAATAACAAACCACAGACAAGATAGAGACCTGCTTATATTTTTTTGTTGTTCGGATACTATCATAGTCTAGATATCCTCCATAGACACGTTGTACAGAAGGCTCAAAAATTATTTATCTGTGAAAACTCGTAGTGTATCATATTTGATACCGTATGCGGTAAAGGGTTAACCGTTTTGGATACAATTTGGTATGAAGGTAAATAAGACCCTGTTTGTATATTGTATGGCTTAATGAAAGAAGAAGGACCGCATCTAAAAGAAGCAGCATGGGATCGCAAGAAGTTTTGCCAACTGACCTCCGAACTACAATATGAAGATGGCACCCGATGATGATGATGATGATGACTTAGTGACAACTCAGACAAAAAAATCTCGAACAGTTTGGTTTAGTTGACAAGATTTTACATGTGGGCAACTTTTTACCCCGTATGAACGCGGGTAAAAGAGTAACTTTGGTCCACCGCGGGGCGCTACATCAAAGTTACTCTTTGGAGATGAAGATCATGGAATAACAATACTCTCGAACCAAAGATGAGGCCACGAAAGTAATAGAATAATTATATAGACAGATAATAAAATAAAGCCCAGTTTGAAACCAAGGAACATATCAAGAGCAAATTCAACTGCCGGTGAGCGCACATTTTAACACAATCTCACATGGAAAATTATTGAATGTTCGTGGAATTTGATTTAACGATCATTATTGTGAGCAAATATTTCACTTTGGCAACTATTTTCTTTATCAAAAACTGTAAAAATCATCAGTAATCGGCAGAAAATGCGCGAATCGAACTGCGAATTTTCAATACACTGACGTTATTGACATTATGACACTGACATCTGACAGACGACAAATTAAGAAATCATAGACAAAATAGATTTCTTTTTTTTTAATTAAGTAATGTTCCAACTCCTCACGACAGTATAAGGCGAATCTTTAGCATGAATCTTTAGTGAGAATAAAATACAATTTTTATAGAACAGATAAAATAATAAAGTATTATATGTAATAGAAACACGAAACATTAAAACAAACAAATATGGAGAATAATTTAGACCAGAGTCATAACACGGAACATGTTACATTTCGACAATATAGGTCACAATCATTAACAAATCTCACCGATTCAAGTAATTCATCGTTACTTGAGATAACTACACAAAGCTTACCTTATAATTCTATGAACGAAAGCCAAATTGAACAGACAAAAGAAATTGAGAATCTAAGAGTAAAATTATCAGCAGCAGACAATGAAGTAGATAAGTTAATGATGGAGAACAATGCATTAAAAATTGAACTAGACAAGTACAAAAATCTTTGGTTGACGTACAAAAGGGTTGGATTTTGCGACACACCCTCTCCAAAAACCAGTGGAAGAAAGCGAAAACGACGTGCTGTGTTCGATAGCAGTCGTCTTGAGATGTCCATCGACAGTGATACCAACTCAACACAAGCAAGCCACAATTACCATCAGTTACAGGATAATGCAACAACGGCACAAGACACGCAGGAGTTACCAGCTGCAGTATCCTCTATTATACCAAAGGATCAAAATAATCAGTCTGAAAATGCAGATAAAACGCTACCAGGGACTCCGGAAAAAGAAGGAAACACCCATAAGACAGAGGAAAGCCGAGAAAACAACCAATATGTTAAACGAGGGAATGCGATAACCGAGGATTCTAAAATACAAAGTAACTTTATGAAACCTGTGAAAAGAGTATTAATTATAGCTGATCAACAAGGTCGCGATGTCAGAGAAGAGTTACAGAAACTATTAGGAGATAATTTTAGCGTAAAATGTCTAAGGAAGCCGGGAGCCACAATTGGAAACATTTTCGAATCGACGGCGAAGGAAGTATATGATTTTGACAAAGAAGACTATGTTATTGTAATGGGCGGCACAAATGAAGTAAACCCGTATGAATTTCAGCTCAACCTTAACCAATGGCTTCAATACAAAAACAATACAAATGTCATATTAATGGAAATACCTTTTAATAAGTCACTGAATGAAATAAAACTGAATTATGAAATGAGATTCATTAGTGGTAAATATCGAAACTCGTCGTTTGTTGACATGAATTACTCTAGACAACGCCTACCCCGCCGTTATATGTCAGTATATGTAGCTCAAATGTTGCTCAGGGAAATATTAAGAATTAATTATTATCTACAACACAAAAATTACTTAGAAGGTATTAAACAACAAATGAAACAAAATGTAACAAAGAAAGATAAATGTATTCAAACGGATTTTGTACATCAATCCACAGATCTGACATGCAGTACTACGGCTACAAATATTAATAATATTGACCTGATTAATAAAAGTGACTCCGTAATTGACATCAACAGCAACAATCACAATAATGACATTCAAATCGCAAACAATAGTTCTGTGAATGTTGACTCTCATAGTAATTTATTTCGTGTATAATACAATTAATGTATTGCATCAGAACGTAGATGGATTGATGAACAAAGCAAGTAGAGTAGCGGTAGCTTTAGATAACTTAACAACCCAAGGTAAATGTATTGACGTTCTATGCGTGACAGAACATAATATGAAACGTGAAGACTCCGATTTGTTAATGATACCAAACTTTAGATTAGCAGCGCTTTCCTGTAGATCTCGGAGAAATGGTGGCGCATGTATATTAGTAAAGAATGATATAGAATACAATAATGTTAATGACATAAATGATAATTTTTCAATACCCAATACTATTGAATGTTGTGCAATAGAGCTACCAGAGCATAAAGTTTATATAGTCTGTGTATATAGATCAGTAAATAAAAAGAAAGATAAAACTGGCTCATTTTTTCTGCAATTTGAGGCAATCTTAACTAAACTTTGTTCAAAAGCTAACTTTAAAGTTATAGTCTGTGGAGATTTTAATATTAACATTTTAGAGAATATTCCAAGGGTAAAAGAGTTTAAAGAACTTATAGCCAAACACAATTTAAAATTTAATTTTACGGTTCCAACGCGGCTTCGGAGTGGTACATGTATAGACAATGTAATCCATAACGTCAGAGGGAGTTCGGGTGACATAATTGAATTAGGATTATCAGATCACAGTGCGCAGTTTTTTAAAATCCCAGTTAAAAAAAGCTGTCGGATCAAGTCTTGGTATACTTACAAAAGAAATTACAGTCGCGATAATAAACGAAAATTTTTGGAAGCAATCAGCAATCTTAGTTTCCACGACGTGTATGATTGTAGTGATCCCAATACAGCCTTCAATAACTTTCATGAAATCTTTGTACTTCTTTATAACATGTGCTTCCCGAAAATCAGAATGAAATGTAGTCATATCAAAAGACAGCCATGGATTTCAAAAGGAATTAAAACTTGCGCCCGTAAAAAGATTAGCCTTCTATGGAACTACAGAACTACTAGAACAGAGTCGTCAAAGAATGAATTAAAATCATATACAAAAAGATTTAAAAAAATTATCAATCTAACACAGAGAGTGCAAAATAATTATTATATACAAAAATCTCAGAATAAATCGAAGGCTACGTGGGACGTAATAAATAAGCAAAAAGCGTGTTATCCTAATGTGACAGTATCACATATAGTTAATGATGACGGAAATACAGTTAAAGATCCTGTCGAGATGGCCAACTATTTTAACGAGTTCTTTTTACGTGTTGGGCAGGGTTGTGTTAATAGCAAAACTGCGTGCTCGTCATTGAGTAATTTCAACGCTTCCACATCCTTATTTTTGACACCAACTATACCGTTAGACATTTATAAAGTAATACGAGACTTAAATAATACAAGAAGCGTTGGGTCGGATGGTGTCTGTACTGACATTATAAAATGCGTATCATCTCATATATCTGCTCCAATCAGTCACATAATAAATATATGTATGGAGCATGGTGTATTCCCTGAAGCATTAAAAACTTCTATAGTGAAACCTCTTCATAAAAAGGGAGAAAGAACCAATGTCAGTAATTATCGTCCAGTAGCGCTTATTCCTATTTTTTCTAAAGTCATAGAAAAAGTGATGTACAGTAAAATCTATAGTTATTTTGAACATAATAATCTTTTCTCAAGCAATCAATATGGCTTTAGACGAGAGAAAACAATTAATATGGCGATTTATAACTTCCTTCAGAAGGTAATGACTGACGTAGATAAAAAACGTAAAGTTATAGCTATGTATATGGATATGTCCAAAGCCTTCGATAATGTTCACCACGGTTTATTGTTAAAAAAATTAAATATTTATGGTATCCGAGGCAACGCGAACAAATTAATTGAATCATATTTAAATAATAGACAACAAATGACAGAACTTAGTAGCATATGTCCAAAAACTTTGACACTTAAAACGTATAAATCTAAAACTTGTCCAGTATTATATGGGGTCCCGCAAGGCAGTGTACTAGGCCCGCTACTATTCTTAATTTATATCAATGACATGCCTAATGTGACAGATAATGATATGACCCTTTTCGCCGATGATTGTACTGTCCTATTCAAACATAACACGCTAAACAATCTTCAATATGACATTAGTACGACATTAACAAATATCATTGACTGGTTACGCAATAACAACCTCAAAATTAATGTCAGTAAAACAAATATAATGTATTTTAGAAACAGGCATAATGACAATGTTAACTTTGATATACATTATAAGAATGAAAAAATTGAAGAAGTTGAGATAACGCGATTTTTAGGTGTTAACATTGACAATAAATTAAATTGGAAGCAACACGTTGATATTGTATGCAAAAGAGTACATAAATTCGCATATGCGCTCTTTCAACTTCGGAAGGTAGCAAATGACTCGACCCTGTTAACGGCGTACCATGGTCACGTGGCATCGATATTGCGATACGGAATAATGTTTTGGGGGAACTCAACTGACCAAATTAAAGTGTTTAGAGCGCAAAAAAGATGCATTAGATCAATATGTAGACTAAAAAAGAGAGCAACATGTAAAGAACATTTTATTAAATTAAAAATTCTTACTGTTCCTTGTCTATATGTAAGTGAAGTAGCAACATTTGTTAAATCTAATCCTCAACTATTTAGGATGAGGCCCGAGGGTAGCAGGTATGAAGGACAATTGTACACCACACCGTCACATACATCATATCTAAGTAATAGTGTTTTTTGTATGGCCACAAACATATACAACAAATTACCAAAGGAATTTAGATTGATAGATGATTTATTAATCTTTAAACGCAAATTAAAGGAGTTCTTGCTACGTAAAGCATATTATTCTATCAAAATGTTCCTTAACGATAATGATGATATTTGATAAATCGATTTCACATTGACATTTTGTTATTCCAATAAACTGACATATTTGTATATTACCTTTGACATATATTATCATGTAAATCTTATATCATCACTTTATGACTTTTTTTTTTCTTTTTTAATTGAATTTGTTTTGTGTAGTGTGTCATCAATTGTATTATTATTAAAATGTATTCTCATAATTTTGTATTCGATTCAAATAGTTCTAAGGACAGTCTGTAAGCCCAAATGGGCAGTAACTAGAGGACTCATATCACAAACATGACGAAGCTCTGTAATTTGAACATCTGTATATACCTAGTTTACCAGACAATAAAGATTTCATTTCATTTCATTTCATTTCATTTCATTTGATTTCTGACCATTTTATTTATATCGCTAATTTGATCGAGGATATCGCTACCTCAGAATACGGAAAGAACCAGAAGAGGCGGCTAATAATTCACCGCGCGCGTTGTGTACAGCCCAGTGTTGAATGATGAGTAAAATGATATTATTTACAGTGTTTCATGCTCAAACTTAGTGTTTACGACAAAATTACAGTAGGTAAAATAAAAATGAAAATACAGTGAATTTTACAGAAGATTTCAAATTTTTTTTTATCATTTGTCATTATTTCGAATAAGCATGATACATATATTAATCAATCGCTTTCAGTATCATGTAGCCCGATATCCGCTTCTTTTTTGTAGATCCCAGAATTAAATGAATTTATCATTTTCTCAACAAAAAATGCTGCCTCGTATAATATTGTCCTGGTTATTAATCTGAAAATCCGAACTCAAATTACCTATAATAGATACTCATACAATGATTCTAGGTATTATATCCTTCACATGTAGGTATAATATAATATTAAAAAACATAATTTAGTGATTATAAGTAGTATTTCACATTTAAAACAAATCTAGTTTGAGGAATTTTATTTTAATTTGTTGACAACATTTCATCCGTAATGGCGTCCCCTATATTTACAGTATTTTTTTAGTTTTCAATTAATAATAATTTCAATTTAGGATTAAGTAGGTACATTAAAAGCAAACAATTTTTGTTGTACTACCTACTTAAGTGTGGAATCTAATCTTGGGCCCTTTCCGATGCTTAGTTGTTGTATTGTGACAGTCTTTCACCACACAGTAAGTCATTGTGAATCCAAACGTGCGCGAGCTTCTGTTGGCCAAATACTAACCGGCCGGCGTACGCCTTGCAGCTATTAGCTACAGGTTGAGTTGCTTCATTTATAAAAACAAGATTCTTTTTCTATGTGTTATATTTCTTCTGTCCACGAGGGTGCGGCGGAACCGGTTCCGATAGAAGTGGCGGGAAGATATGTTTGGAATTGGAATGCAAGGATTGGTTCGACGCGCCCGCTTGATGCGTTCCGGATTGCGCTTTATAATCATGTAAATCTTATCACCAATAAAATAAAGGTATTTATTTAAGAACTAGTGAAGGCCCGCGGCTTCACTCGCATTTTTTTTTGAGAAAAAAAGTTGCCTATGACACTTCTAAGACCTCACACTACTTACATACCAAATTCTAAAAAGTGATTCTTGGTAAGACATCATATCATTATCAGTATTCTATTAAAATCATACCTAGAATTGAAGTGACAGGGTACCTATTCTATTTGTTGGTTGGTTATTTGTTTTATTGTTGATTGAGTTTTGTTGTTGAATTTGCCTTTTTCCAACTGACCACAAAAATCGACAAGTTACATGTAGTGTAAGTAACCTTGATTTGTCGGTATATCTTTAAATATGTCTGCTTATGGCACCGTTGCTCCCAAACAGATTGACCAATTATTATTTTGTTTGATAGATTTAGATCTCGCTTTGTTTAATGCAAATCATTAATCAGCCTTTGAAAAGCCGCCACCGCCGCGGTTGAGTTCTCATTTTTTGAACCATTGGCCAGCATTCAGCCATTTCCGGTACCTAACATAAATGTGAGAGAAGAACTCTGTTAGTCCAGTCATTTTAGCTTAAATTTGGTAAGAATCTCGGAATTCGAGATACCCAGCTGTAAGTCTGTAAATAGTTGTATATTGACACCCTAAAAGTTGTCTCAAAACCTACATATGGTAGGGTGTGCGCGACTATTAAATTTCAAGGTTCAAAGGTCACAAAAATCGGTTTTTTGTAAATATCTCATTCCCTATGAGTTTTTTGCTATTTGTATATATGATCAATATTGTAGAATACAAAATTTTCTACAAATTTTGATATTTTTTTTTAAAACGGTGAACCTTTTTCGAAGTAGAGGGCGGAGAGCGCGCGGTTTACAAAGGCATTACAGTTTCAAAATAATCGTTGTATTTGACGTAGGTACCTATATTTAGACTACAGTAAGAACGTAAGAGGTCCAATGCTCCATGAGGAGCAGCAGACAAGAATTGCTGCACTTGTCCTATTATAACTGCAGTTTTTTATACTTTGGTTCTTCAATTGCAGTTTCAACAATAAGAACATCCGAATAATCTCTGGCTTGTTTAGTAGTACCTAATATTTGCAGCTTGCAATTTTTAATTCACATATTAATAAGCATATTTTTGTTGTTTCGATTTAATAAGATTTTTTCTTGAGTAACTGGTACAACCATTGTTTCATCGAAACAGACTTCATACATATTTGAAAGTGCAGCAGTTCTTCTCTATGTAAGCATTTTCAAATTTACACTTTCTATTGTTTCAGTTGTTCGTTACAAACATTCCATTGCTGTGACTTTCAAACTTACGTATTGTTTCCCATGTGCTGGCTTGATATAGCAGCATCATCAGAATATCTACGCCATCATCGAAAATGTCTTGTTGGGTACGCAAGGTTTTTTACTAAATTAAGTTCTGTTGATGTTGTTTGTGCTCATTGTAATAATACAATGTACAATGGTATCTTATGTATAATTGGTATCATATGGTACATGCTTCTATCTAAAAAAGAAAGCCATAGGATGTTACGGGAGACATTGGTCATCTACCAAACAAGACTGAACACCTAGAGTAGTAAGTGTAAACAACAGCGTGACACGAAACGTTGAGACGCTTTCTTGACAGCTGTCAAATGCGAAAGGAATTTATTTGTGTGAAAGAGAGAAAGGTAGTAACTGTCAAAGTTAAGTTTTCGTAACTTGAAATGTCGACATAATTTCCTTACAAAACAACCGTAAAATAGCTAAAAACTGATAACAAGTGTCTTAAAAACAATACTTAGCTAGTTAAGTTACATTTACATTGACTTTTGGTTCAGTTATAAGTGATACGAAGTGGTTGTTTTGAATGCAGTTAGTGGGTCACATATTTTGTGGAATTTGGATTTTGTCGGGAGAGGAGAGCTTTTTGCCCGGTCTAAGGTCAGTAAGCTTTTTATTTTGCACACATTTGCCGTATTCTATGTGTACGATCCTTTGAATATGCCTATAGGAAGTTTAGAAGTACTTGAAAGTAGGTACGCGCACCGTACACGCGGCATTTTTCGTACGCAAAAGTAAACAAGGAGGTTTTATTTACAAATTGCCAATTTGGCGATTTTGGAATTAGAACGATTGTCATTGCTTTTTTGTACAGATTCTGAGAGTTTCGGTTGGTAACACTAGTTTTAGGCATCATATATTATCCCACTTATATTGTATATTATTCCTTTTGCAGCAATCCTTGAGAAAAATCCTGTCCCTACCATATCCTGAAAACTTCCTACATCCTCATCCTACAAGATCCGCCATCCTATTGAAATTAAACATAGTTTTTCCAAGAATTACTTAGTTATTTCTAAAGATACAAACCAGGCAAATTAGATTACTTAGATTAGTTCCAGCTGTCAAGTGTGAAGTAACACAAATATTGTAATGTCTTTGTTGTACAATAACACATTGTTATTTAAGCTGTCTTTTGTATTGCATATATGTAGAATTATCTATACATGTGATTCTTAAACATAACTTATAGGTAACATAATATTTTAAAGTTTTTAAGTGCTTAACCATTAATTTTATGTTGTTAGCCAGATGGAAAAATTCACAGATTCCTCTGAATCTACATTACTAAGTGACATTCATCAAATTAATTTTGACAAAATGTTGGCATTATGAAGTACTAGTGGACACCCACAGATACACTCACATTATTTCAGTATAAAATGTAGCCCATACTACACATACATACTAAAAATCATTATAATCCATTCAGCGTTTATGAGTGTTTGAATAAGCAGAGAGACAGGAGAAGAGACAACAAATTGTAATAACTGCTGAATCATGTTTTATTATTGATTTAAAGTTAAGTAAGGTGAGGTGGGGTAAGAGGAACATACTTCATTTTCAGGAAAATATTTTGTGGTCTAGGAAGAACAGATAAAGTCTTACAAGATCTTTGAAACACACAAAACTTGCTTTATGTTTTAGCTTCCCATAGACAAAGTTTCATTGCGCTACTAATAGTTGTTACGACAATATTCATGTAAATGTCCAAATTGTAAAAACGTCCCTCTTCCCCCTCAACTGGGGTAAGAGGGACAGTCGTTGTATTTCATACAGTTTAAGTTTGAATTTAAATATTCATTGCTAAATTCTCGTGAAGTTCTAGGTAGAACTGCTTCAGTCAATATTGAATCTTACTTTGGTTGAAATAAGGTCTCATTTAGAATGTAAATAAAGTATAATCCAATTCGGGGTAAGAGGAATATACAGGTTCGATCAAAGGGTAACCAACTAAAAATAACTGGACCAGTGATATTTCTTTAGCTATTTAATCTCATACAAAAACATACAAAAAATAAAATTAAACAGTCTTATACCTTTTCCTTAGCTCATTACATGAAAACAATTTTGTTACATTAGGTACCTAGGTACTTTTTATACCTTTTCATTTATACTAGTTAAAAATGACATATTCAAAATGTTTGTCTTCCCTGCCATGGGGTAAGAGAAACATATGTTCCTCTTTCCCGTCAATAGTGACCCTCTTACACCAGCTAATGTTTTTTGAGGGTAGAATTTACAAGTGAAAGAAATTCGTATTATTTGTGGTTTTTAATTTAAAACAACTAATAAAACACAATACTTACAGTTTTCACGCTGTATATTCACCATAAAATTATTTGTATCAGTCTTTTTTGAAGTAATTATTCACTTGCAAAATAACGCGTCAAATTTGTGCTAGTCGAATTCACAACTGTCTGACGTTTACTCATTTTTGGCGGCTCTTGACTAACGTAGCAACATGTAGTGAAAACCGTTCAAACTAATTCGACTTTTCTGTTTTATTGACGGAGAGCTTAAAGTGATAAACGCTTTACTAGTTTACTAGTTATGGACTCGTGACCCTCTTGCCCCGCTGACCCTCTTACCCCAGCTCACCTTATACCCAAACAATATAATTTTTTCCGATATTTTCTAAGTTCAGATTTTTGCCCCTCTGCAGCTTTATAACATGTACAGACACATAGATACATAGATAACGGGCTCTAAAATAACTCATAACTAAGCAACATAAAAAAAAACTGTTAATAAAATGAGTCAGTCCTTGGATGGGTGACCGAAAAGGTGCTTCCGTGGGTCAGATGACACATTAAATTGTAGGTCCTGGCTGTTTGTCTAGCATGTCAGTCATCAAGCCATCTCAGAGGCCCTTAGGGTGGTTTGAAAACTCTCGGCACTAGAGTTTGCCACTCTCATTCGATTAAAAGAATAAAATGAGTAAAAATAGGTAGAAAAACTAAATGTACCTCCGTAAATATAGCAGGAAAACATTGTTTGCACTATAAGGAATAATGTTGGAATGAACAGGGAATTCCAATAGTTTTATCAAGGACATACATACAATATAGGTTAATATTATATATTAAAAACTCAAACAATATTAACCATGCATGAAATATGTGCATGAGCTTTTAATTAGTGGCCAAATCAAGCAAAGAGTTTTAGAACCACCTTAAGAGACTCTAACAGGGCTTAAAAACTGATACCTACAATTTAAGGTGTATTCTGACTCATGGATATTTTTTTTTTAAAAGATGGGTGAATGTGTAATATGCATTCTATTTATTATAAAAAAAAAACAGTTGAAATTAAAACTTGCCCTTTTTAACTTGGTAAAAATACTAGATATTACAAAAAAAATACTATGAGGTCACTGAATGATAAATAAGGTGTGGTCAAACTCAATCTGTTTACACATAGAGATATCCTAAAATAAACAAATTTCAGTGCCTATATGTATATAGTATGTATTTATATGTCAGGAATTTTATCAGCTTATATACAGCATTCTGTCATACATATATGCAGGTAATTATAGCACTCAGGACAAGGCTCTGTAGATAACAGGCACTGGGTATTTGTATACGATAGTTATTGATTATATGAGTAAGTTTGTAAGAGTGGCCAACTCTGGTGTAAGAGTTTTTAAACTGCCCTCAGGGCCAATTTGGCTTAACAACTGCTGTACAATCTATGTCTTCTATCTATCTATCTATTCATATAATAAAGGTAAAGAAGATTTAAAGTCTCTACATTGAAAATATTAAAGAAACACAATTGTTGAAACATACCCCAAAATTTATGGGACTTTGTCTATTTATCTGTTAATTTTAAGTAACACATTCATTTCATCATCAGCTTGCTATCACCCGCTGCTGAGCATAGGCCTCTCTTCTTGTACTCTTGTAATTTTAGTACACATCACAAAAAAACAAGTGAACCGTTCTCTATGATTATTGGTATGTAGGTAGTATGACATCCTGGGAGTGACATAAGCTACTTTTTATACCAAAATAAGGCAAGGAAACTGCAGGCATCCACTAGTCACAAATAAAATCTACTTCTGCAGGTACAGTAAATGTTTTTCTATACACATTTCACATAATTCTGTTAACTGCATTTATTCAGTCCTTCCTCATCATATAAGGTTTGATTAAATCATCCAATGACATCACTTGCGAGAGCAAACATAAGTAAATAGGTACATGCTTGGAAATACATAAGTAGGTATCTCTAAGTGTGTGTG
This sequence comes from Macaria notata, assembly GCA_927399415.1. NCBI lineage: Eukaryota > Metazoa > Arthropoda > Insecta > Lepidoptera > Geometridae > Macaria > Macaria notata. Next base: position 5,859,157 of record OV656725.1, on the reverse strand, counting down.
TGGCTAGGTAGTTTACGTTTTAATACAAATTAAATGATTTTGTTGAAGAGAAAAAGAAGTTCTACATAATATAACTTGACTAGGTATAAACACACAGGCAGCCCCAACGGAAGACCAGCGCTGGCTTCCAGACAACCAGCATTATGCTGAGTTGGGGCTGTATAGTGGCAGATTTTATGTTTCATTATGTTATTGTTGTTGGTGTGTGTGTGTTCTAAAAACCTGTCTCAATAAATGTTTTCTTTTTTTCTAATATTTGTATCGGCAGAATATTTGATGCAACAAATTTATAAAACACCTACTACCTATGTAACATAACAATACTCGTGCAAATAAATGAATTTGGAGTGTCTAAATTTCATCCTGAAGCACCCTGGTTTGAATCCGGCCCTACACCAATGACTTGTTTCTCAAGTTATGTGTGGATTGGCAGTCGCTTAGAGATGAAGGAAAACATCGTAAAACCGACATGTTGAGGACTACAAAATCCGAGGATATGTGTCTTCCATAGAATGACCTGGGATGCCCTCCACAATGTATCTGCTGAGGAGTCACAACCCTCAGTCATGAAATACAACTTAAATTTATTTATTAGTTTTATGTAAGCATAGCTGCATTCTAGGATATGTTCACGCTTGCCTAGAAGAAACCTATTAATCAATAATTTATCAATAAAATGAGGCAAGTTACTTGGTAAAAAAACATAATAAATTCATCTCTCACAGTATATCTTTCGTCCTTGCGATAGCCAATACAAACACTCGCAGATGACATCATCCGCTCTCACCTTCATCGTTTGTTATGGAGATTTATACCTAACGTACGTACAGCTTGGCTGGTTGAGGTGGTCGTACTTAATTATGTTTATGGGGTGCGGGTTCGATTCCTGCATAACACAAGTAATTATTCATATTAAAAATTTGAAAGAAAGAAAAACATTTATTGTAGCAAATAATAAGCAAATAAGTACAAGCAAGAAATATATGACTATATACCTATACTTAAAACTACTTAAATAAAATACATATTTGCCACAATACAACCCCAACTCAGCATAATGCTGGCTGCTTAGCAACCAGCGAGCGCTGGTCTTCCGTTAGCGTTGCGTTATTTGTAGTTACTTGTGTCGAGTCTGATCATTTCTATGTATAATAAGTATGTTTAAACAAAAAAAAGTATATACATATGTATTATATTCGTTATAAAGTACCCATGATACAAGCGTAAGCTTAGTATGGGGCTAGATGGCGCTGTGTGATATGTCCTGAAATATTTATTTATTTATTTTAGTTCCTAAGACACCCGCACGAAGCGGTACGTTTTCACCTTTATTGTTCGTACCGCAAGGTTGTGGATCTCCGTCTGACTCCCTGTTCCCCACGCACTATAATCCAGCGAACTTTAAAGCGAGAGTGAATTGGTTCTTACGGGCAAGCACGCTCCATCTGGCCATATCCTTTGCTTACCATCAGGCAAACTATGGCCAAGTGTAAACGCTTTTAAAACATCGACCACTAGCTTTTGCCCGCGGCTACGCACACGTTATTATACATGTAGGTATAAAACTTTCTCTTGAATCACTTTACCTTTTAAAAATCTTCATCAAAATCCGTTGCGTAGTTTTAAAGATCTAAGTAAACATACCTACATACTTATGTTAGTTCTATGTTCTTACTTGTGTTTGTTTCTCTGATAAATCTGCTATAATAAATGTTTTCTTTCTTTCATACGTAGGTACAGACAGACGCGAGAAGCAACTTTACTTCATACAGTTATGTAGTGATAGGAATTCCAAAAGCAAGGCTGCGTTACTAGCTAGCCAGCTAAACGGCTTTATGATCTAATCGTTTTATCTCCAGATAAGACGTTTGAATACCTACAAGGTTAATTATTGCATTCTGGTTTTTGGTACGAAGTTTAAATTGCGTACGATAATAATGGCTAGGCATTGCCTTAGTATCTAAAACTTATAAACTTATATCCCTCAGTAGACATCGTTCGTAGCTCAGCAGGCGGAGGGCAAAGGTCGGCACGGTCACTACGCGGATGGGTAACCGAAAAGTGCCATTCCATTTTGGGCGCTTCCGTGGGTCGGATAACACGTTAACTTGTAGGTCCCGGCTGTTTGTCTAGTACGGCAGTCGTTAAGCCATGCCAGAGTACCTTATGGCGGCTAGAGAAACTCTTGCAACCAGAGTTGGCCATAAGAAGAAGTAGAAATCAAGGTAACTTAGTTACTTATATTTAATTTCCTTGTAAATTATATGTTCTGTGCTTTCCGGTACACTTGCATAACGTAACGACATAATTACTTAAAAAATATATTTAATAATTAACTATCTACAGTCAAATTGCCTACCTTAATTTTTCGAGTGCGGTTTCAAACAGCAAATGGTAGGTACGTCATAAGTCGGCCATGTTTATTTTTTCGCGCCAATACGAGCGCAACTGAATTTGCATTCCAACACGATTTTGCGAATTGTTTCTACTGATTCAGATTGGGCTCGAATTTTCTCAGTACTTACCAGATTTAAACCATACCAAAAACAAAGTTTTTCCTATTTTTTCTAATAAATAAAATAAATGTCATTTATTTCGAACTTTTAGTCCATACGCAGAACTTGCACAACTTGCACAGAGAATTGATTAAACATAATGGAAGCAATTAGAAAAATAATAAAATAATGAATAGGCAAGTCAAATACTAATTACATCAAATAATAGAGAAATGTAAATTAATAAAATATAATTATAAATGTTAACATCAAATTACCTACTTTGTTATCAAATAAGATTTTTTTATTAAAAGGGTCATAAAACATGTGTTGATGATGGGGCTAATTATTCCGGCAGCTTCGTTTGAGGGCCAGTTCCATTCCATAACAAGCTTGCTTTATGGTAGAGCTTTTAAAGTATTAGAAGGTAGAGTCTCTATCATTGACAACAGAGTCGTTTGTGCGAGTGACGCTTCAGGCGACCTAAGCCGTAACCTAGTCTATTGCGTGCCTGATTAAAAAAAACCAAGTAACTTATTACACGCTTTAAAACATTGTTTTGCATTACAGCAATAGTTACAAAAATCTCAATTTTACAGTTGCTATTGTTCCGCGGCAGAATGTTACCTACTACTTTTTATTTTTTTAAATATAGAACAAAGCAGGGAACGTCAAAACAGTTTGTGGTTTTAGGTTTCACAAAGGAGTTTTTATGCTAAACTTGCTAAGTAGGTTGCGTTTCGTCATTGTTGTCGATTTTATCAGGGAAATAATATTATTATTCAAATTTTCTATTACATTATACTATACTTTTACAAACAGAAGAGAGCTATGATCATTAATAAAGTACCTAAACGATAACAGACTGACGATGATGATGATACAAATATATTTGACACTAGCGGTAGCGGCGCCCTGCGGGTTTACCCGCGATTATTCGGGATAAATAGTATGCTGATCCAGAGTCTAACTCTAACCTATCCTCATATCAAATTTCATTACTCTCTCATAAAAAGTTTTGTCTTACTAATAATCTATTTTGTGAGTCAAAAACGTAAATAATTATTTGTACAAAAGCAAAAACCGACTTCAACTCTACTGTCACGTTACTGAACAAATCTAAGCCTATCAAAAAAACTACAACATAAATTTATTTGCTAAACAAATCTAAGCCTATCAGTGCAAACCGCATCAAAATCGGGCAGATAATTCAGAAGATATTGTGTATACAGCAGCGCCCCCTGGTAAGTTGTCATCGTAATACATAGCTAAAAAGATGCACCCATTAAACCTCAACACGTTACAGAAAACTGTATCAAAATCCGACTAGTAGTTTTGGAAATATGGGTAAATTTGGTTTGCATAAACTCTATCAATTTGTTGGTTTATTGTCGACTAGTAGTTTTGGAAATATGGGTAAATTTGGTTTGCATAAACTCTATCAATTTGTTGGTTTATTGTTTTTTTCTCAAAAAGTACTGAACCGAATGAAAAACAATTTTTATGGGACCATCTCGGAAACTATACTAATCGAATAAAAAATTATTTTTTGAAATTGGTTGATAAACAACGGAGTAATCGCGTAACGTCCCCACAAAAAAAGTAAAAAAAAACTTTCAGATTTTGCTAACCTCCTTTTTTGGAAGTCGGTTAAAAACGTCCTTACGCAGAATTTTATCTCCGTCCTAAACCCAAGACCATAGTTCCATTATGCAAACCTCGGAGGAAGAACAAGCCTGGAGTCATAGTAATAAATTGAACGTGTTCTGTATGTCTGCACTCTTTCGACTTATGTGCGCACCAACGCGGAAGAAAGAGATAACTAGTTACTATATAGATCACCTTCAAATGACAGTGTAGCCGTTTTTTAATACCTCAATTTAGTGATGTGCCTACGACGTACGAAATAAAAAACCGAAACCGAACCGAAACATACATTCTGTTCTGTCACGTTAACGATTATTCTAGTAGTTTCGCTAACTAAACCATATTAAAGTGACGTAATTGTAACATGTTTTCAAAATCGATCTTTTAGGCATAGTTAGAACTAGGTGAGAAAACCTGGAAAGATTGTGTAGTTCGAAATAAATAAAATAACTCAGACAACTTTTGTAGGTTTTTATTTACTGACCCTTTTAAACAATACAGTTTTATTTAAAAAATTACGTACTTTATCTTGTGGTTGTATAAGTTGCTTAGTCATATAATGAATTTTCGTTTTTAAGTATGTCTCGGCTATGGCTTTTATGAGTAGATTTCTATGATTATCAATATTCCACTGATCAATACTATGTTGAAATAATTGTTCGAATAAATTACTACTATTGGCAAAACCGAGACCCGATTTTAACCGAATTCAGAACAATTGTGCACAACACTATAAACCAAACTTTTGCGTATTTTTAACATATAATGGCAAAATTTAATTGTTTTCCTCCAAAATGAGGTTCTAAAAGAGTAGAAATTTGTTATATTTTAATATTTTGATTCAGTTTTGTATTGTTTTGTGGAAAATGATAAAAAACTCTAACCTGTGAAATGACAAGCTCTGGATTTCGTCACTTTTCTTCGAAGCATGGCTCTTACAGCCATAGGCAACGCACGCCATTTGTTCTTCAGTAGAAAACACTTCTCAAACAAACTCATTTAACCAAATATTCCAAAGATTCACGGTATATTCGCCAAAAATCCAAATCCACAGCTAGTATCCAAATTGGTTACTCGAGCTAGAAAAACCGGCTTCACTAACGTAAAGGGCCGAACAGATTGTATATAGTTGTCTCTTTTAAGCACACTAAAAACATTTATTAAAAAGAGAGGTTCCGATAGTGCGCCACACTTCAACTTATTACTATGTCTCCAGGCTTGTCCTTCCTCCGAGATGCAAACCATGTCTCACCACAGAGTATACAACAGTAGGCTGAGATCGAGACAGGTCTGTCAAGTTCAAGTTCACTTTTTTTCTTTGCGGCCCAAAATGGACGCGCGTAGACGTAAAAGTCCGTACAATGTATAAATCGCCCGTACAACGGATAAATTAGGCACTAAAAAGTTGCAGCTAGAATATTAACGTGTAGGAAAGTAAATTCGAATTTGAAATTCAAATTATCGTTATTCAAGTAAAATAATTAAACTATGCATCAACAACAAACTAACGTCATAAAATATACATCGTCCTAATACTAGTGTGGATGCCACCGTTAGAATGTTCTATAAGATAAATAGTTACATACATAATATATATATATATATATATACCAATACAAATATGGAGTGTACACATAAATTGTTGATCAAATCATTACCTTGTCCTTAAGTTTCACATATTTTATGTATGGAATAAGTGTTAAACGAAAGTGCTGCCACCTATAGTGAGTATTTATTATATACGGACTGTAATCGAGACCCATAAGCCGATTAGACAGGATTAGAAATAGTTATAATTTATTTTTGGAACCACAAAAACGTGGACACTTTAGATTAGGTCCGAGGTAAACCATGGTGAAAAATAGACCATTATTGATAAAACACCATAAACTACCATAAAATCCGGAGACATGTGTCTTCCGTGGAAGGACTTTGGCGCCCACCACGATGTATATGCACAAGAGAACTCCCCTAACGAATTAATTCTGAGGGGGAGTCACGACCCTCAGTCATGAGGAATATATATTTTTTTCATGGGATAGGCTCACGCTTGTCTACAGCTTGCCTGATGTTCAGAGATGTCAATGTTATGTTGTGTTACTGAGGAGAATGATTGACTTTGGGCCAAATTGCATCTTGTTGCAAATTGAGTCTTTGTTCAGATGACCTGAAAAGTTATCAATTGCCTGACATCATCATTATCCACAACCTTTTAAATGTCACCTTTTTAACAAGGAATGAGTTTACTACTAGAAAAAAAGAAAGAATATATATTGAGACACACTTACTAGACTTACATGTTAAGATAGTACTACTGGATATAGGCCTCAATTTGTATGTGTAAGTTTCGTCCGATCTTGTGCAAACATCGTTCAGTGTAACAAAAGGCTAGAATTTAAAGATCATGTTGTACCTAGAGGTCAAAATAATTTATAATAGGATTCGTCGAGAATAGGTTTCCGTTACCCGCCACAGATAATAATAGTTATTAAATAATTATATTATCAGACAGGCTGGAACCGTATGTGTAGGTATGTACCGTACGTGTGAGAGGAGGCCTATGCTCAGCAGTGGGTGAACACGGGCTGACATGATGATGATGATCAAATACTTAAATATGTGACGATTAGTAAAACTAAAAGATTTCGATGAAGTTCTACAATTTAGCTGTTAGGACTATGAGGAAATAAGTATAACAAGATTAATCACGACTAGTCACGACTGATGGCAGCACCTGTCTATCAATTCATAAAACGTTTTTAGAAATTTTTAGTTCCAATTTCATCCACTGCTACAAGTATCTTTCCTATAGTTACTCTACTCCCAGTAGGTACCTACTGTTACCTATTCTTTGACGTAGTTTTTCTGATGTATTGTACCCAAATAGCCTTGAAGAGTGAATAATCGAGACCTCCACTCCACCACAGCATACAAAACTACTATTAAACTAGTATAGGATATCTATGTAGGCATATATTAGTTTGCTAGTGGAAGCCCGCGACTTCGCTCGCAGTATTTTTGAATAAAAAGTAGCCTATGTCACTCCCAAGACCTCATACTACCAACATTCCAAAAATAATGATGATTCGTTCAGCCGGTTTTTGCAAAGTATGCTTTGAAATAAACAGATGAACAGTTAGACAGACAAAAGTTCTAAAAATGGCTGCAGCGTGTTCTGTTATCAATTTAAAGTATACTCAACCATTTTGTTTTTCGATTATCTTCATTGTACAGACAGACTTTCGACCCTCTTTAGTTTTGCTATATGTATGGATAGATTACTAACGGTCAATACGATGCGGTCATCGCAGGAAACTGTTCATCATTTAACTGATCTTTGACGAGTTCATAAAGTTGGCCGGTAGAGTCTATAGCACCTATACTTAGTAGTCTATAGTGGAGTATGCGTTTCATATAGGTAATTCAGTTACTTTGGTGTTATGCAACAAATCAGAAACATGTATTTAATTGTTGATTAAAAATAAATAATAAAATACATCAAAATCTGTCTTTACCACCACGATGTATCTGCCCAAGAAAACTCCCCTAACGAATTAATTCTGCGGGGGAGTCACGACCCTCAGTCATTTGGAATACGATTCAAAAGAGAGAATCTGTCCTTAAAAATCCATAGTTACTATTTCAATAGCTAGGCAAAATTTCAAATTCTATCTCAGGTTAGTGCGTGCCTTTGGTAATGGAATCTTAAAAAATATTATAAAATTAAGTATTACCTACTTACAACTCTACAAAACCCTTGTTTACGTGTATGAGGCGTGTTCAGTAGAAATGTCGTTAACAAGCAGATAAACATAGTTTAGTTGACTCACTCATCTGGGTGCCGACTGGTAGGGACATTTATACGACACGACACGATGTTGTAAATAGCAAGTTAGCGAGGCAATATAATTGCGGATACTTTACCTTATTCAAACTTTGTTGTTTTGTAGTTCGATAACTAACGCGGCCCCGCTATGTTATTCCCAGGACTTATCTATTTCCAAAACATATTTCATCCAAATCCCGTAATGATCTCTTACCATCAGGCGAATTATGGTCAAGTGCAAACAAAAAATAAAACTTTAAACCCATTCCGTGTAAAAAAAAACAGTACAGCAGTTTCAGAGCTGAAGAGTAACAAACATACAAAAAATACCTCTGTAATATTACTTAGTAAAATAATAGGAAAAGATGAACCATTGCTTGCTAGTCGTATGTTGTAAAAGCAAGTTCCAGATATAGTATTCTCCGGCTGGCGCGCACGTGTCCAAGTTTTGACAATCCACATGGAGCCGCGGGGGGCGCTAGTATACCATAACCAGGTCATCTGGTTCTGTACTGTATGGAGGGATTTTAAAATATTCAAACATAATGATTAAAATATTAAACAAGCAACTAAAACTTCTCGATATTTTATACAATAATAAAATGCCAAATAGCAGGTTATAAACGACCACACAGTTAACTATTTCAAAAAAATCTTGCCGATTCTTCTACTATATAAAAAAAGTCGGGTTTTCCTTCCTTCCGCCATAACTCCAGAACGCACGAACCGATTTCCGCGGTTTTGTATTCGTTGGAAAGGTCTCGGGCTCCGTGATGTTTATAGCAAAGAAAATTCAGGAAAAAATTCAACAGAAAAGCGGGAAACCAGGAAAAATAATTTTTCACATACAGCGCTATCTCTGAAATTTACTAAAACAAGTAAATCAGAAACGTGTTCTTTATTATTTCAAAAACTTGAACATTTTAAATTAGTTACCAACTCACTATGAGCCAAACTCTTTAATAAAACCAAACACTTTTCAAACACCACTAAAATATTTTCGGTGAACACAGAACACGAGCAAAATCAGTATGCAAATTCGGCGGAACCCTAAAATCGTATTATCTCCACACGATGACGGAAAGCGACCATGTATGGCATAACTTTAGTCTAGCGTCAGCGAGCGTGCCGCGCGAACCACAACGCACGCGCCATCTTGAAAAAATAATCAAAAACCGCGAGTTCGTTCCTTAAAGTTGGTATCCCTGGAAGCAGTGAAAAGTGCAAGTGTTAGTGATGTGAAAATACAACTGTTTCGATCTTTACAAAAAAATAATAATAAAAAAATGAGTCGCCGTGATGATCAGCCGACGTCGTGATGGATCATCATTATTTTAAGAATTTGTTCGTTGACTTTGAAGTCGGACAAAAAACGGTTTAAATTACTGACAAATTAATCTTAGGAATTGGTTTTAAAATATTTTGGCCTGTTGATTGCTTGTATATGTACATAAAAAATATAAAATTATATTCTCAGCAGTAATATTATGTAGAAGTATTTACTTAACAGATATGGTTGTTATCTCCCCGCTATCTTTCAGGTGATTCAGGTAGAGGTACACACTTATTCCAATAACCTAGTCTTGTCTTGGGAAGCATTTAGTCATCCATGTTGGTCACGATATTTAACGCTGATTCAAGAATTTCTCAATTTCTCTTGCTGTTTTTAACATTAGAGAATCTATTTTCAATACATAGATAGAATCAAGAAAGTTGAAACCAAACATTTTGCTAATCTCCTTTTTTACACGACCTTGCATCTCAAAAACAAGCCAAACTTGTTAACTAAAATTAACATATTCATATTAATTGAATAACTTGGACTTTAGTTATCATCTGACGAAAACGGCGACTCATTTTGATCCTATTATTACAATTTGAAAACATGACGAGAACTTCTTTCCTGTTAAGCTTTAGCACGACCTAATCATCCATCCAATATTTCTAGTATCGGAATAAATCGTAACTATTCAAAACTCTTTGCGTATATGCTTTTAAATAACGAAAAAGACCGAAACAGTTGCAACCTCTTTGGTTATTTACAACTTATCATGGATTATAAAGCGTATAATCGTTATAAAAAGCGCGTTTAAATCTCTCGAGTGATCTAGTGAGTGTTGTTGATGCGCAGCGGCGCGCGGCGCGCGGCGCTCGCATGCTGCATGCCATTCAACGCTTTCCCTCTGTGCGGTGAATTCTGATCGGATCTCTCGACTTTTTACTTTTTGGCCTTTGTTTTTAGTTCCGGGTGAAGAATTGTCACATGTGTTGAAAGATAATCTTTATGCTTTCAATATGTTGAGATTTTTTGTTATAACACGGGAAATTACGTGTCTGGCATAAAAATACACGCAATCTTCGATTTAAACCAAATCAGGTGCTTAGTGAGATAGTAATGTAAGTACTTATCTCAAAATATAATTTTAATGAAATAAATACAAATATTTCTATATTTTAAACTCAACTTTTCAGAAAAATCGCAAAGTTCACCCAAAGTTCATTGTTGGAACCCCAACCACATAATAAGGCAGTCAACACAGATAGCAGGCTATTTTGGTACATCCCTAATAATCGCAGCGGAAGTTACGCTGTTTGGCGGAAATGCGACATGCAGTATGCATGCTGTGACAAATACTTTATGCCTTGACCTTTTTTCTAACGACCCGACGAAGGCGGAGGTTCTTACTCATGATTCTACTTTTGATTAATTAGCGTCCTTGTGAACAAATTAAAAAAAAAGTATTACATTAAAATAACTGTTAATAAGTCCATAAAGTCTAGATAGGTCACGTTTATTTTAAAAATAACACAAATAACTAATTAGTGAAACATGTTTCTGTTTAAACGTGATGGTCAATTTATCTGTTATTTTATTATTTATAGAGCTGACATCATGAGATTCGATTCGTCACACTCATAGTTATTATTTCCTTGTAAAGTTGTTGTAATTGTTAAAATAATGTACATATGTAGAATGTGGATATTTACTGCAGTTTCTGTATTCACGATGTTAATATACCTATAACACGAAAGAATTAAAATTTTGTATATAGAGTGCTCTAGGTATCAAATGAGTATTATATATTTCCCTCGTATTTTTACTAAGACAAAAATATTTAACAAAAAAAAGAAACAGAATCGAATTCGATTCGATAATTTAAAAAAAACTCTTTCGGCCATCTTTGGTGCCAGGACTACCCTAGTGATGGGACATTCGGGACTCTGTCTCTACTTTTGAACACATGTAATAAAAAATCACATGACTACTAATTGTTCTAAGAACGTGTTAGGTCACGTATAGTATATATAATATACTATTATTGAGTCTGTGGCTCGATGATCTAATGATAATGATGAGTCAACCATGTGTCAATGTCAACTGAGAGGTCGGTAATGAAAGTCGCGCGAATGCCTATGGCTTGACTTTTTATACAAGATAAGCTCACGATTAACTATAATTCGCTTGATGTTAAGCTACGTGGTCTGCGATCTTTCGCGCTTCTCTATAAGAAACCAAATAACGCACAGACTCAATGATGCATTTTACTAAAAAAAACTTAAACGCTCTAAAATGTAAAGACCTTTGAAAAGTAATTCTTAGTCTCAGATAAAGGAACCAATAGATATAACCCTGATGACGTAACGTAATGGTAAGAATGAGATAGCGCGCTACAGTTTTCACAAGTGTAATGAAATGCACGATATTATTTTTTTGTCCTTGTCACCGTGGCCGTTTTAGTTTGTTTGTCAAAAAGCAAGTTTGCCAAACATACCAACGTCTTAGTGGTGATTTTGAGATTTTACTGTATTTTGGAGTTTTGTAGGTGATGTGATAATTAATATAGTGTTGTGGTGTTTATGTGCAATGGTGGGTTGTAGTATTTTAGGCTGCAAAAGCCGTAGTGAGCGGAAAATTGAAGGAATTACATTTCACTCGTAAGTTCATTATTTAAGTAAAAATATGATGATATTGATGTTTATTTGTGAATAATTTCTTATTATAATGTATATTCAAACCATTTCTTAATCAGAAATATCGATTAAATACGGAATATTTACAAATAAACCAAACATAACCTTTAATTCTTAGAAGTTCAGTGTTGCACTGTTAAGAAACTTATTTACCTACCCAGATTCACATCAGAAAAAATAACATATTTATTTTACATTTTAGGTTTCCTGCTAGTGATGACACACTGAAAACTTTATGGGTGGATGTTACTGGACGTCAAAATTGGCAGCCTACTAAATATTCAAAAATTTGTTCAATACACTTTGATGTGAATTCCTTTGAATATAAAAAGAAGAACGTCATATTAAAACCAAATTCAGCTCCAGTGAAACATATATTTGTAAGTAAAATTCATTATCCTTTTTTAATTATTTTAGCAGTTTATTGCAACATGTTGTGATCTAATACTTTGCCGGAGAGACTAATAAACTTCTGTTTAAGGACTGTTTCTGTATTCTGCAATCCCAATCAGTAATGTGAGCAGCAAATATAGCTGGATTAAAGGGCAATGTAGTCAGTGAAATTATTGGGCATACGAGTTTAGTAGGCCAATATCCCTATATAATAGAATAAGCACAAAATTTTAACCTGAATGGTGTTAAAGACATCCGTTTAAATGCTGTAAGCAAATATATTATGTACATTTTATTAATTGTGTTCAAATGTTTTCAGTCTAAGAATCCAACGCAGTGTGGCAGAGATGAAGGGGCTAATAGTTTTCATGATGCAGTCAGTGTTATGGTATGTACCTACATACCCATACTTCATAAATCATCTACATACAATTTATTGCTGCTAAATATTTTATAGATGATTTTTAAATAAAATATTTAACAGTAATAATTATATGACATAATCTGTCAGACTATTGCATATAATATTTAATTTTGATTGGTTTTATTTAAGTCAGTGATAGAAGTTTGCATTATTTTTGTCATAAAATTACATTTAATGCCTTATTTTTTTTCCATTTACAGCTAGGTACCAGCACTAGTCATGACCATGTACAAATGTCTGGAACCAAACGAACTAATGTTTTGCAAGAAGTCCAAAATATTCAAAATAAGAGGCAGCATTTGGTAAGTGTAATCTGTATAATATATATCAGACATGTTCAGTTTTTTTAAGTAATACATATTGTACATATGACTGAAATGCAAATGCATACTATTGTCTTAACATACAATTATTGTCTTTTTTCAGATGTCACAACCTGTTTTGGAGCAGTCATCAACTCCTATAAAACATAAAAGCATACAAAAATTGTTCGAGCTTGAGAAGAAAAAATCAGCCAGTCGCCTAAAAAAATTACGTGCTGTGCGTGAACGTAAAAGAAGACTAGAAAAAAAATCGGCTCGTTTGGAAAATATTATAGCGGCACTAAAATGCAAGATGCTAGCTAGTTCTGAGGATATTGATTTATTGTCAAATATAGATACAACAAATGCAGACTTTCTTAAAAGATATTTAGACAACGAAAATAGTCCAAGAAAATATTCGGCATCCTTAAGAAAATTTGCAATTTGTTTGCATTTCATTAGCCCAAAGGCTTATATGTTTATTCGCAAACAATTTAATACATGTTTACCACACCCTAAGACATTATACAAATGGTATACTTGCATCGATTGCGATCCAGGGTTCACGCGTGAAGCTTTTGATGCGCTAAAACTATTAGTAAAGAAATCTACGAATAAAATACTTTGTTCTGTTAGTCTTGATGAGATGTCCATTCGCCAGCATCTCCAGTGGAATGGTAAACAAACTGTTGGTTATGTTAACATTGGACAACATTTAGATGCAGACAATGTACCATTAGCCAAAGACGTTTTAGTATTTATGGTAACATCTTTAAACGGCAGCTGGAAAATTCCTGTGGGTTATTTCCTTACAAATGGTGTCAATGGGGAGCAACGAAGCACACTGTTGCAAAATTGCGTCCATTTATTAAAGGAATGTGGACTTCAAGTTGTGTCCATTACCTTCGATGGGTGCCCTTCCAATTTAGCTATGGCGAGAAATTTAGGTGCGAAATTTGATAGTGCTGACGATATTCGTCCTAAAATAAATGTTGAAGGCGTAGATATCGTCATTTGTCCAGATGCCTGTCACATGCTAAAACTAGTAAGAAATACGCTTGCAGACAAAAAAGAAATGTTTAATGCGGAAAATAAATTGATTTCATGGAAGTTCATTGAAAATTTGCATAACCTCCAAGAAAATGAGGGGTTACGCTTAGCTAATAAAATAACGACGGCGCACATTAATTTCAAAAAACAAATTATGAAAGTTCATCTCGCTGCTCAAACTCTCAGTAGATCAGTTGCGGTGGCTCTAGAATATTGTAAAGACGAGCTTAATATAGATGATTTTTCGGATTCGGGTGCAACAATAGAACTTATTAGATATTTCAATGATATATTTGATATTTTGAACAGCCGTCGATTGAGCGCATATGGCCTTAAAAAACCCATAACAAAACAACATTTTTTTAATTATTAATAAAAAAATTATTGATTTTGAAATGTATGTAAAAAATTTAAAATTTTCAGATGGTCAAAGTGTAGTTAAATCTCAAAGAAAAACCGGGTTTCTTGGTTTTTTAATTTTAGCTAGCTCCATCAGAGTAATTTATAATGACCTCATTAATGTCGAAAATAGTAGTGAGTGTCTGGCAGCAATTGTTTCCCACGAAAAATATCCAGGGTTCATAAAAAAAAGAGATTTTGGCGGATTGCATTATCCATCTAAGGACGTGATCGAAATATGTTTATATGCTGAAAAAGTTCTAAGGCATATCCTCACAGTCAATGGTATTGCATATTTTAATAATAAAAATAACCTACCAAAGCTGATAGTTGAAATTTCGAAAAAGTTTATTTTTTCAAAAATTTTTGAGGAATTAAGTGAGCATATATTGGAACAAGATCCTCTTGAAAATCATTTGATTCTTTTAATCAGAGCCATTACGCTCAGATTTTTAGAAGTAAGAATCCATTTCTTACTAAAGAAAACATCTAGAAGAGATGAGAGAATTAGGAACTTTCATACAAAATTAGTTTTATTTAAAGGACAATAAAAAATTATAAAAATTATGTGTGAAGTTTTATTTAAATGCCGCCTTGAAATTTGTTCGAAAAGACTTCAGAGAGGTGAAGCAGCACCTCTTTTTAGGCTCTTCCAAGCAGTCAGGGCAGCAATATGCTGGTAGTTGATACGGCTGCTGTAGGTATGCATGAAGTGGCCATTTTAAATATTATATATAATGATGAGAACAATATTTCCACTTCTAATTATCGCTCGTTTGCCTTCAGTAAATGCAAAGTTGTATTTATTGTACTAATAGATCATATTTAAAGTTGAATTGTCTCAAAGATAATATTATTAAATTTTGCCACCGAAAACTGGTAATTTTCCCAACATGGTCACACCGAAACAATATAGTGCTGTTTCATAGGCGGCCACGCTACGGTTATATCTATTGGTTCCTTTATCTGAGTTCTTAGTACTTATTCTGGCAAATAATTTGAAGTGATTTTGTTACAAGCTGTCACTCTAAAAAGTAAAAGAAACTTCATCTCTCTTTAACTCCAGAATTGATCTTACGTTTGAGTCCTACATCATCATACAATCATTCACAGATAAATATATAAATTAAAACAAAAAAACCTCCTACTCATATATGGAAAATAACTCTTAACGAAGCGAATTGATTAATTAACCAGTTTTA
The DNA here is from genome assembly GCA_927399415.1 of Macaria notata. Lineage (NCBI taxonomy): Eukaryota > Metazoa > Arthropoda > Insecta > Lepidoptera > Geometridae > Macaria > Macaria notata. The sequence continues at coordinate 5,843,447 of OV656725.1, read as the reverse complement.
TCATCCGACCCGTGTCATTGACCCCGGCCGCAAACAATTAAATTAACTATCTTACGCACTGTTGTGATTGGTTTATAATTATGTACTTACAATCACTAGATTGTCACTAACTTATGTACGTTAACATTTAACATAATATTGAATGAATAGAATTGATTAAAACTCGGAATAAGAACAAAAGCAATGTCTACTAAACGAAAATTCTCGACTAACCTGTAATAATATGAAAGTTTCGACTGTACATACTTAATTAAATACTACATTTAATTAAAAAAATGAATATTGGAATTTGGAATGATGATGCGCGTCGCCAATTGACAGAAAACTGACAGAATGTCAACCATGTAAACTATATTTGTCATTACGCGCCACAAGACTTACCTATAAACCTATAAATAAAACAACTAATAAAAATAAGTTAATTTACTTCAGATTAAAAAAACTGACAAAATTAATTCACTTCAGATCATATTACGTGTAATATTTTCAATTTTGAATGTTATTCAAAACTACAAAAATAATAAATTCTCGAAGAATTCCAAAGATTAAAAAACAATAATCCCAACAGATAAGTTATTTCTTACACAACTATTTTTAAGTTTAAAATAAAGGAGAGATAACGAATGACGTCACTAGATAAGCAAGGCTGGCAAGGCTAAGTCCACGCATGTCCTTGCTATCTGTTATCAGTATTCTATCGGCTGATAACAAATGAGTACCTTTGAGTACATGGCTAAATGCAGGTAGGTAAATGCAGATTTGAATCTATGACCAACTATGAGTAGGTATGCATAATTATATGTATATATTATTCATTTTATTTCATGTGAATTAATTGAAACCAAAATTTCGTCTTAATTGAGTAGCGTCAGCTACGAACTCTAGATATTTTGAACATACAATACTGTAAGTAGGTATACTTCTAATAAGGTATACACTAAAATAAAAACTTAACTAATTAAAAATTAACATTATAAACTGAAACTGATAATAAATTTAAAACACCTATATATACAAAGAGATAAGCTATTTTTTACACAATAATTATTTTCATGTATAAAATGTACACACTTCGTTAAACAGATTTAAAGTACTTATGTGCTTGATTACTTAAATATTCTACAATATTCTATAAATAAGAACATGGATAGAGAAAGTGACAACTTTATTTTGACTAAGAATTTTAATCGTTGCGTGTATGCATTTCATATATGTATAATATTAATAAATTTCAGTATTTTTTTCTGCATAAAGCATGTATTATTATTTATAAATATATTATATTCTGCATGTATTATTGCATTTAATTAATATCTTCATCAATTTTAAGACTACATTTTATTTAACTTTATACCTATTGCAAAAATTTATCATAAAATAATACTTGAATAAAATCAATTTATTTGAGATAATAACCCATAGGTATGCATTACATTAGAGTTGGAATAAGATTAATAATTAATTTTAAATAGGCACATAATCAAAATCTAAAGCCATTGACAAACTAACATAAACACTAAACTCGTAATTTTTTTGCCATTAACGACCTAACCTATAAATATTACGTACGATTTGAAGACTATTTTTATTCAAAGACTGGACATAATAAAAGCCCCATACAGAGGTCATCCCTGTCCCGAGCACAGATTACACAATACTACCAACATAACAAAAAGACGCGCTCTCACAGAATTCAAATTCCGAACGGCTATTTCAATAACCGGCATGCGGCTCTAGCACGATCAGTGTTAGGATGAATCATTTATTGATTTGAAGTTTGTATTCAGGCTTCATTGTTTGTTAAATTCAATAATTATTATACCATAATTTATTATTATGTAGGTACTTACTTACACATGACAAACTTCATAAATAATTTTGATTGATATATTCATAAAAAATGTATGTATAAGTTAGTATAATTGAAAATTATCAGACTTATACACTTTGTAACTAATGAAAATCAGACTTTAAATGGATGATACAATTTTCGCATTAGAAATGACATAGTCTCCCTTTCTTAAACTTATTTTTACATGGAAATAAGCTGTCGATCATATACATATTTTTGTTATAATAAAACATACCTTAAACACCCAATTTAATTTTTTTCCTTAATCTCGGCAATTCACTGTGTCCATACTAAGCCACTATCGCGTAACGACAATGGAACGTGTGATTCCATTTTCAAATCCGTATACGGAGTGACCTTGAAACAAAGACTACCAACTTATTCTGTGACGCCAAGTTTGGGGAGACCGGCTGTTATATTGTAGACCATAAAATATGATAAAGAAAATGATTTATTGTAACTACTCATGGAAAACCCTTGGATTGGTTTTCTTTGTGGTATATATCTGATATTTGTTTATTGGCGGGCTCAGACTGCATAGAAAAATACCTAGTCTAAATTCATGAATATTAAATTAATTGAACAAAATAATTTGTTAATTTATGTAGGTTTATAGCTTAACGGGATAGATGTACTACCTTTGAGAATGCTTCGAACAAAACCTAACTTCATGAATACGATAATGATCATTTCACTTTAATATTAGTTAAATTCACAGTAAATTTCATCACACATACGAAATAAAACAAATGTTACTTTAAAAGAATCTAGTATACTCCACATAGCGCCATCTAGCCCCATTCTAAAACGCTTAATGCTATTTTCGTTATAACTTAGTCATAACTTAGTCAAAGTCATAAAATGTAGCTGAAAATAAAATTTGCACCAAAATGGCAATTTGCAAGTTATAACGGCATTCGACCTCTTTTTGCTAGAACTGTAATGATAATTGCCCGTGAATAAATAGCTTAATTTGTGTTGTCGTGTTGGCGGAACTGCTACCTGTTTGTACAGTTGGCAGCTCTGAAAGGAAACAAATAAAATTGTTTTCCTTTTTATGACAAACGGGTACGAATAAGTTAACGATTCACTTTTGTTTGAAATTCAAATTGCTTATTTATTTACAAAAGACTTAATACGTACATTTTAGAGGTACAACGTACAGTTTACAGGTGCAGCGAATTATCTGGTACGCGAGAAAACCCTGAAAACTTGCACTAGGTACCGAAATGGTCCTGTAAAGCAAGGTTTCAGAAAATAACCACAGCTTTATAATTATTTTTATAAGTACTTAAGTATAAATCATTCTTGAGTAGTATATCTCACCACTTATCTACTAATACCATATCTAATACTACATGTATCTTAACCAATGCCTGAAAATTATTTAAATTAGCTGAAATTTCCTACTTTGCGTACAATAGTAACATTGTTAGTAGCTATTTTCCCAGTACGTTGGTAACTGGATCTCCGAAAACATGTTTAATTAGGTCGCGGCCAGTTTAGTACTAATTACGCTGTTTCATTTGTAAGCTCCTTGTTGAATCCTTTTTTTTTACTAGAACGGGTTTGCTCTTGGTCATAGTTTGCCTGATAGCAAGCAAAGGCTATGGCCTAAAATGGAGCGTGCTTACCCGATAAGAACCGATTCATTCTCGCTTTGAAGATCGCTGATTAATGATCTTCCTTTCAAAGCGAGAGTGAATCGGTTCTTACTGGGGTAAGCACGTTCCATCCTAGACCTTAATGATAGCTTACCATTAGGCGAATTACGGTAAAGTGCAAACCCACGCCTTGTTAAAAAAAATGGAAGTTTTTGGGCGCTCACCACTATGTTTCAGCCCAACAGAACTCCCCTAACGAATTTATTCTGCGGGGAGTCACGACCCTCAGTCACGAGGAAATACCACCCATTGAGAGATATCTGTCAAAACCATTCACCGTCCCGACCATAAATAAATACCCCAGTATTAGACATAGACTTTAGAGAGAGTGGAGAAATTTCACATAAAGTTCACATGAGATGCATTATGTATTGTGTTTTTACTCTGAGACTAGTTGAATAAATAGCTTAGACTTACGAGCTAAATGGGCTTAGCTTTGCTTTGTTGATGACTTAATCTAATAAATACTAGTGGTGTCCACTATTAGCAGTAGGATAAAAAGCCGAAACGAAAGTTTTGTTTCCGACGCTGAAACCGTCGAGCCACACTCGCTTGACAGATATGGATACAATTATAAGGAACATACTTACTTATAAAATATAATTGTTAGGTATATGCTGTGCTATTATTAGATTTTTAGATAAATATTATAGTTCAATATAAAAAAAAATTTTTTTTTGTAAATGAATTATTATTACTGACGATATTTTATAATATGATACCTACATACTGTACATATGTAGGTATTTTGATGTATTCATTTTTATAACATTAATAAATATCTTATAACAATGTTTTAATGTATCTAAGTATTTTGTTGATCGTAAAAAGTAAAGTGTAAGCAAGTGTGGCTCGGTGGTTTAAGCGTCTGATTTTCATCCTGACGCACTCCGGTTCGAATTTGAACACCAATCAATGACTTGTTTTACAAGTTATGTGTGGCTTTGCACTCGCTTAGCGGTGAAGGAAAACCAGGTGAGGGAACCGACACGGACTACAATATCCGAGGACATGTGTCTTCCGTGGAAGGACCTGGGCGCCCACCACGATGTACCTATCTGCACAAGAGATTAACGATTTAATTTTGTAAGGGAGTCACGACCCTCAGTCATGAGGAAATACGACTCAAAGAGTGAGATAGTGTTCGTATTTTTATAAAAATGTACACAAAAGTACATAAAAACCGATTTATTAGTTGAACAGATACAGTTTATTTTGTCTATTTCCTCTAGCACATGTCCTCGCGCGCTTAGATCGCTCCACACAAGCTATACAAACAGCGTTGTATGGCTGACCATACATACATACATATACACACATATGAGTACATATAAGTCATTGACCACAGGCCTATCTTACACCAAAAGCTAATAATTAAAACAAAAAAAAAACAATTAGTTTGGGAAAAAACAGACGTAAATATTTTTTGTCTATTCCACATAATTATTATATTAAAAAGCAGTAATGATTAAGTAGAAATACATGCAATATTATGCATATTTTCTTTTTATGTCCTCGCGCGCTTAGATCACTCCATCCATACAAACCGAACATACAGCAGCGTTGTATGGCTGACCATACATACACATACCTACATATGTACATACCAGTCATTGACCACAGACAATTAGACACACGCGTGACCTTGTGAGGTGCTATACACTAACTATATGGTATAAAGTAAACTGTTGAAATCTATGGTATTAATATGTTTGTGTGAGTGATGGATTTTGGTGTCGAGATATATTAAACTGCAAATTGTAGAAATAACACGTGAATATATGAAATGTGAAGTGAAATAAGTAGAGATGGTAGATGAATATATATGAAACATATTCATATTCACATAATTTATTTTTTAACACCAGATGCTATTTGAAAATTATCCGTCTTCTATCTGTGCTCATACATGTCCTTTCCAGAAATACCCGCACCGCTCTAACAACTTGCCATTTTGATAAAACTTGCACTGTCGTATCAGAATCGCTGTTCCCTTACAATTACGATCAAAAAGGCTTCAAATCTATGGTAAATAGGTACCTTCTAGGTAAGCGTATTACATTAAATACAGTTTTTTTTATCTTTTAAAATCTACCATCTCTACTTATTTCACTTCAACGCTATTATACCTTAATAAACGGATAAGCTTTTCAAATTCAAATTATTTATTTACATAAACTAGTTGAAGGCTTAAAGGTATTGTGATTCCTGGAAGAGATCGCTTTTAGCGATAAGGCCGCCGCTTATTTAGATATTAATTGTTTTCTGTACCGGCTTTGTTAAATTTTTATGTCAACATTAAAGAGTGTATCGATCTATCGTCCACTAGAGCTGGCCACTAAACATATGTGTCGGTACAGCACCAACACCAGTACCGTAAGGTAGTATGTTAATTGCTTGATATCTGTGGCATCGCTGTTTTGTGAGTAGGGTTGGCACTGAAAAGCATATAGGTGTATGCATCTAGTCATTTTTTCTTTTTTATTAATTGTCCCGCACGCAAACCGACCACTTGAAGTAACCTAACCCCAAAAAGCGTAGATACTTTGTAGTAGGCGCCTAGTTCCTTCCGTTGATGACTCATTTCCTTTTATATAAGTTTCCTCGCGATGTATATTTTTACCATTCAACGAGGTCAAAATGGAAACCCAAAAAACAAAACGTCAAATTCAAATACACAAGCTTTATTTACAGAAAAACCCTCAAACTTCATAATACTACATGTTATTGTGTTAGATAGGCTGCTTCTCTACAACATGCCTTGTGATATATCGCGCAAACAAACACACATACGTGGTAAAAAAAAAGATAAACTAAAGCTTGCCAGCCCTATCTGTTACGTTCGGCGACGCGTAAACAGTGAACTGTGCGTAACGGAACGGGTCGCTGTATTAACTAATAACTTCTTTATTAATTACTAGCACATACGTGCTGGTTTGTTCTATTTTTTTCATTATTATTGATTGACTTCAAAAATAAGAGGGTTTTTGACTATATACATATGTTGCAACTTAACAGTATCAATAAAGATTCTTTATCTTTTATATCTTGTTTTGTAATCTTCAACTGCAATTTTTACGTTAACTAAATATTCAAATCTGTTACTTACTTTGTCCTTAACTGGACCTCATAATATTATAATTCCTTTACTTTTTGATAATTCCGGTCTTAAAATACTTCGAATATACATAGATCAGAATCATTTGTCCTATCATCTCCTTTCCTTTAAATTTATTTTTTAAATATTGTTTTAGTAAATAACCAAAGAGTAACAAAACAAAGTGCAGTGACAGTTACCAACTTATCAATGTCATCCTAAAACCAGTGTTACCAACATACGAGTAGAATCAGTGTTGCCAACCTAATGCCACAAGGATGCAGCGCCAGCTGAGCAACGTGAGCTTCCACTCCTACCAGGACTACCAACCTTCTAGAAAATATGGTAATTTATATCATCATCAACTACAGTCATCGTATCTATATATTGTCATTATTTGGTTTTATACAGCCGATATTTGACCAGACTTAGAAAAAAAACGGTTAGATTAATCGACCTTGATCTCTATTTAAAAAGTATACGTCTACGAATGCGAGTAAATTGTAATATTTTGATTAGGAACTTAGGGGGATATCAACCAAGTTTATTTTGTAGATGTTTTTTAAAGAAATGACCGCGTATACTGAAAACAGAACAAAAAGTAGTTACCGTACTTAATCTTGATGTGCCTATATATAGCCTTAGGCTGGTAGTCAATCGTAAGACCCTATTGCATCTAAAAATCCCGTGACATTCAAATGTTTACAGAAATCAAAGCTGTTTAAAGTCCCTTATCGGCCGTAACCGTATCATTGTCATCAGCCTATTATCGCCCACTGCTGAGCATGGCTCCCCTCTCCTCTCTCATTGTACGCCACTCGTCAAAAAAATTAAAATCGGTTTTAATATTGTAACGCTATTCATATCTATTCAATATTGTAACGATACATTATACTGTATAGTTTTATTATCCTGTACTTATAGTTTTTCTAATTGGTGGTGTGTTGTTGTGTGCAGGGTCGCAGTATGAGCCGGGCGGGTACGCGCAGGCAGTGCAGCAGCGTACCAACATGACGCAGCGCGAGGACGCGCTCAAGTTCGAGCAGGGCCGCATCAAGGCGCTGCAGGAGGAGCGCCTGCACATACAGAAGAAGACATTCACCAAATGGATCAACTCATTCTTGCAGAAGGTAAATATTTACAAAGAGCTGTGTTTTGGGATTGACGTTAGTTTAAGTCGTTAATTACTGGCGTTATCGAAGTTAAAGAGGGATAAAAAGTATCCTATATGATAAATCAAGGTTTAAACTACCTTCCCACCAATTTCCATCCAAATCGCTCCAGCAGTTTAAAAGTTATTGTCGAACAAACACGCTCGCACGCACATACAGAAGAAGACATTCATCAAATGGGTCAACTTATTCTTGCAGAAGCTAGGTTTTTTACTTATCATACTAAAACCAGTGAAAAAGTGACTTAGTCTTGTTAAAATCACTATTTACTGGTGTTATCAAAGTTAAATCAAAATAAACATGATATCAAAAGAAAGATTAGCCTATGTGTTAGCTCATGTATTAATCTACCTGCATACCAATTTTCATCAAAATTAGTCCACCCGTTTCAGAGTTATTGACGAACAAACACACAAACACGCTCACAAGCATGGTACCAACATGACGCAACGAATAGAAATAAATAATACGATATTACCGAAATAAAATATTTACTATTATTAATTCATAAAAGTAATAATAAACAGACCTTACAAACACAATATCTGAATCAAGACTAAAATGCATGCACTAATCTTTAAACGTCATGAGATTTCTATAGCATATTATAGACCCCAAATACAGAAAGCGGATCCACACAATGGGTCGTCAGATAGCTAACTCATTGTCAACTGAATGTTTGATAGCTAATAGATCATATTTAGATGTTACCTAAAAATTTCCTGACATTAGGACTACTTTTTCACCACAAGATTTAAAGAAATCAATCTAAAGCTGAATTATATACGGCGAGATCACTAAAAAGAAAATATCTAATATTATTAGCCTATAAAATTTAAACTATTATTAAGTAAGTACTGAGATTTTTTCGAGCTTTCAGATGTACTAGATCACAACGTTGCTTAACATCAGGCAAGTTGAAGTCAAGCGTGAGCCTATAATATAATGTAAAAAAAATGTACGAGTTGGTTTTCTGACCACCCATCCAATAATTACTTTACATCTCTCATGTTCGGTAAGTAGGTCCTTATTACCCCCAAATGGGGCTTGTAAGTAACCAATTAGCGCTCTAGGGTAATAATGTAGCTAGAAAAGCCCTAGGGCGGTAAGTAATTAAAAAAAACTTTTCACTCTTTCAAAAAGTTTAAGTAGTAGACAAAGGAGGTCGCTTCGCTATTCAAATTAAAACTTCTTCGTATGACTTTAAGAGTCATCAATTTTAAATATCGAACAGCAATGCTCCATTTTGTTCCTGACAAAAAAGATGAAAAAAGGCGGGAATAGAAAACTTTCATTTTAAATGTTGTTTGTTTTTGGGATTTTTTTATAAATACGTGCTAATTAGGAAAAATACATGAGTTCTGCAAGTGATGACGATATACATATTATGTAAGCTGCACTCCTGATTCAATGAAAACGGAAGCTGAAGTAGCAATTAACAATATTTTGCTTGAAAGTTCTAAAGAGAGATATTTGAAAACTTACGACGAGTTCATGAAGTGGCGAAAAGAAAAACGAGTAAGTTCTGATTTTGTCCGTGACCAGCAAATATCACAATCTCAAACTTTTAACATACCCATAAAACACCTGTCCCTAAAATTTTAAAATTGTTCTCATTTCACTATAAATTTTAACCATTAAAATGTTTTATTCTTGTACCTATACGGGTTTTTTCTACTTACCTCACAATCGAGATGTAAAGCAGAGTAGTTAGCTCGGGTGTAAGCATCAATTGCACCCTCGATTTATAGGCGCCCTCGCTGCGCTCGTGCGCCTAACTATCTCGGGCTGCAATTGATGCCTTACAGCCCTCGGCTACTAATCTACTATTACTTAACTTTGGTAATCGATTGCTGTAATCGTAAGGAATTCTTGACCAATGAACTTCTAACGATATAAATCATGAATTAATTCAAAGAGACCGTCATAACTAATTAAATAGAAGTTATCTTATAAACGTAGACATTGTAGAGCAATAGACTAGCACTAAGTGGACTATTTTAAAATATTGAGAGGTATCCTCGGACCTTTACTTGCGTTATTTCTGTATTAAAAAATAGTCCACCAGGGCTAGCACGGGCAGAAGACAATATATCCCGAGGGAAAAAAAAGACTTTGTTTCCCCGCTGTCAATTTTAGCACGGAGTAGCCGGTGAAAAGTCAAACCGCGAAAGATATACGGCGAGAGTAGCGTTATAATATTTTATTCCTATTTCGTTGCCATAGTTACGAAATTAAATTAAAATGAATACATTGTTTGAATTATTCTTCAAACATTGTATCAAATCATCTTACCTTCAGAAATTGTTCATTCCTTTCTTTTATTTATTTTTTTATTTAATCCGATCTGTCCATGAATGAGTAAATAGGTTTCTTCTTGGCCAGCATGCTACATCTTAGACTATATTAACATTACGCGAACTGACAGCAAGCAAACCCAAATGACGAAAATAACTATGATCGGTATCTCTCATGCAGTAAAAAAAACCGGCCAAGTGCGAGTCGGACTCGCGCACCGAGGGTTCCGTAAAATTTATGGTTTTCGTAATTTTTCCTTTATCTATGCTATAAGACGTTGCTTCGTACCAAATTTCAAGATTTTGAGTTCACGGGAAGCACCCTGTAGGTTTTGATTCCCTTGCAAGTGTCGAAAATTTGCGGCATAAATGGCTGTATCTTTTGATTGCGTTGGCTTAGAAGTTTGATTTTTTCACAGCTTCAAGGGACAGTAGACCTGAGTAATTGATATAAATTTCAGCTTCATACCTCTACGCGTTCCTGAGAAAAAGGGTCTTGACAGACGGACGGACGGACGGACAGACGGACAACAAAGTGATCCTATAAGGGTTCCGTTTTTTCCTTTTGAGGTACGGAACCCTAATTAGGATCAAAGTGACAAACAAACAAACTTTTGTTTTTATATAATCGTATAAATATTATAAAAAAATTCAATGACATAGCCTGTCTTATGCCTTTACTATGTCAACACGAATTACAATCATAACTCGCATCCATTCACTAATATAGATAGTTTATTGTAATTTATTAGTTTCATATCAGTTGACCTCAATGATGTCATATTAGAGATGAAAGGTTGAATACTTTTATATTACATAGATTAATAATAATGTGTTAGTGTATCTGTTTGGGAAGATTACACACACATACAAGGTCACCGCAGTAAAGATACTGTGAATATGTTTCATTGTTTTTTCTTTAAGCTGATACAGCTATATCGATCGTGGGTGCTCGCGGCTTTGCTCGCATTATTTCGTAGTATAAAAAGTAAGCCCATGTCTTTACCAAGACCTCATACTAGATACCTATTCCTAAATCATGATTGATGATAATCGCGACTGTTTTTCCATATATGATAACAGCATGGTGTTTCACAATGAGTCGGATATGATCCGATCCGCTCGTAGTAAAAATGGTAGAAATTAAATACAATGGTAGAAATTTAAAATACAAGTTTTAAGGCTAATTTTACTATTTTTACTGTAGATTTCATATGAATAATTATAAATAGAAATAAATCAATTTATAATTATGTGTAAATCAGGTTAAATATCATGAAAAAACAAAATCGAATTTATTATCGACGGAAACGAATCCGCTAGCTTTTAGCTCACGGAACGGTTCCGATTTTTCTGATGAATAAATTTGTTAAAAGATTCGTATGGAATCATTGTGATTTGGAAAAATCCTTTCCGTGCCAATTGATTTCCGTCTCAATCGAATCGGATCCGTATCCGACTCATTGTGAAACACACCGCTGATAAAACTCTTTATTATATAACATAACATAACAGATTTGGATGTATGTGACATTAAGATCAACAGACCATCCAGCGTGGTAATGCGGCCAGTATGCTGGGCACGCTGCCCTCTGGTAGTGGGCCGGAGCACTTAGATTATCTTTAGGCTTTTCTAAAGATTTTCTAAGTGCCCCTTATTGTAGAAGTTAGTAGTAGTAGTATGTTTAGTTTTTTTCCCTTGTTTTTATATTTTATTATTGTAAATAAAAAAAATTGCTTCATATTTAAAAAAAAACTTTAAAATAGTATCACAACTGGCGACCTTATCGCTAAAAGCGATGTTTTCCATGCAACTGCGGAATATTCTCTAACGGAATATCCTCGAAACAGCCACTAATAGACTACTTTGTTCCTTCCAGGCTCGCATGGAGGTCGACGACCTGTTTGTCGACCTAGCAGACGGGCGGCGACTCCTCAAGCTGCTGGAGATCATCTCCGGGGAGCGGCTGCCCCGCCCCAACTCCGGCCGCATGAGGGTGCACAAGATCGAGAACGTCAACAAGAGTCTCAGCTTCCTGCATACTAAGGTAACTGTATAATAAACAATAGAAACTCAAACAGAACTTACATTTCATCATCATTATCAATTCAATTTGAATATAAATTCAGAATATAACTTTAGTTCCAACTTTCTGCCACCTATCTAAAATTGAAATCTGTCGAAACTATTTCGGCCATAACTTTGTATTGCGTCATTTTACAAGTTAAATTTATTTCCTATACAGTTAAAAAATATTTTGACAAGTAAATAGGTTTAGTGCTAGTAAAAATAAACCTTTATCAATCTAAACTATGTAAAAACATATAGATTAGTAATAATTCTAATACGAACTCCGTGAATTTATAACAACAGAACTACCGGCTTGTGAAGATAGTCAGATTATATTATAACTAGCTGGTGCGCGCGACTTCGTCCGCGTGGAATAGTTATTACCATAAAAACGGTTCTAGTGAGTTAACCTTAAAAGATAGACATATACTGTTGCAGACATTTTGTTAGATCATTTCAAGAGAAATAATTCTTTCATACACCTTTTTTTGATATCTTAAACCGTTTTCGCAGCGCACGCAACGGAAGCCCTCAAAGATGAATAATTTTCCCCGCTTTTTTACCATTTTCCATTGTTTCTTCGCTCCTATTAGTTGCAGCGTAATGTTATATAGCGTAAAGCCTTCCTCGATAAATGGTCTATTCAACACAAAAATATTTTTTAAATTCGCACCAGTAGTTCCTGAGATTAGCGCGTTCAAACAAACAAACTCTTCAGCTTTATAATATTAGTATAGATTCAACACTGGTAGGTACTGCTATCACTGATAACCGATAACAAGACTGATAGCATACCTAATGATACCTATAATACTGATAGGTTTGGTTATGTAAGTGTGTGGGAAACATAGGCATTTTCTAGTAGAATTAGATCGTTTTCTGACCCACGGTAACGCTTCAATGATACTAGTTTCTTGCTACGGTCGCCCATCCAAAAACTGTCCGCGACAGCAGTTGCTTAACTTTGCGGATTGTATAACACATCTAAATATACAAAACTCAAAGGTGTCTGACTGTAAAGTGATCTATCAACGCACAGACCAAACCACTGGACGGATTGGGCTGAAATTTGGCATGCAGGTGGATGTTATGACGTAGGCATCCGCTAAGAAAGGATTTTTGGTAATGCCACTTTTAAAGGGGTGAAATAGGGGATGCAAGTTTTACTTCTTAATGCGAGTACCGACTAGTTAAAAAATAGTTTTGGTATCAAACAGTGAGCAAAAACACCGCCTTTTAACCCAGAAGTAGCTATCGCTGGTATTTGTTATACTGACCTATTCAAGCTTAGAAGACCTACAAGTTGTCAGTACATACAGACGGCCGAGTTTTAGTACACCTTATGTATTACTTATAAATGTGTGTATGTATGTATGTAGGTTCATTGGTTCTCTTACCAAATGTATATAAAACTGTAACAATGCAAAACATCTATGCATATGGCGATAAGGCCGCCCAATATACAAAAAAATTGTTGAATTTCAAAATATGTTTGGTAATATTATATATTTCCATTTTTTTAATAGAACAGAGTAAATAACAGTAGGTAGTTGTACGTCAATGAAGTAACGAAAAAATCCTTGTGGAGCCGAAAATAAATACTCGACCAACGGAAGCGCCCAGATGTAAATGCCACTCTGTCTTTTTGCCACGGTCACCCATCCAAGGACTGACCGCAACGGCAGTTGTTTAATTTAGGTAATTGGGAACGGATACCGTAGTATGAGCCTAGGAGCTCAAATAAAAATAAACTTTAAAATGAATAATTCTATTTATCTATTTAGATTTGAAAAAAGCAGAAACGGTAGCCTTAGCAGAAATCGGCATGGATGATTCTAGTTAACTACTGCTTTATAGTACCTAATGCTATACAAATACAAAAATCATTTATTAATAACACCATCGTTACAAGTCAATTTGTTGTTGACAATAGAAACAAAAAAAAACATTCATATAGATTCATACAGTACAATATAGATTATGTCAAAATTATAAATATTATAAAGCTAAAGAGTTTGTTTGTTTGAACGCTCTAATCTCAGGAACTACTGGTGCGAATTGAAACATTCTTTTTGTGTTTAATAGACCATTTATCGAGGAAAGCTTAAGGCTATATAACATCACGCTGCAACTAATATGAGCGAAGAAACAATGAAAAATGTGGAAAAAACGGGGAAAATTATTCGTCTTTGAGGGCTTCCGTTGCGTGCGCTGCGAAAGCGGTTCAAGTCGTAGGTAACAGCTATAATTTCGAAGCTGAAGAGATTGTTTGCAAAAATAAATATGTTGCCCAAAATAACTATTCCACGCGGTCGAAGTCGCGAGCACATCTAGTATAGCAATATAAATATAATATGTTGTTCCCCAGGTGCGCCTGGAGAGTATCGGCGCAGAAGACATAGTGGACGGCAACCCGCGCCTCATCCTGGGGCTCATCTGGACCATCATCCTGCGCTTCCAGATCCAGGAGATCGAGATCGATGTGGTGTGTATTTTCTACTACTTAAGAGAACAAGAAGTTCTTAATATTTTAATAGATTAACATTGACGAAGAAAAAGATATAACTAGCTGTTCATTTCCAATATAGAAATATTTTTCGTTGGTGATTTTTGTACTGAAACTCACTCTAATCCAGGATTAAATGTATACAGAGTATTAATCTATACTCATACCCAATTGACAAACAAAACTATGTCCAAATGTATTAGCCGAAAGCCTTCTGTGAATTGTTTTTCATTTTTTAATTAGCCTGTTTCAGAGTTAATTATACAATTGTATGAAAATAAGGTTTACGGTTCCAGAAATGGTTATATCTCATAAACTGCTGGCTTGATCTTGTTCATAGCTTTATTCGTAGGTTTGACCATACCTCTCATTCTAGTTTATATATATTTTTACGGTTTGGGAAGGTTACTTCTCGTCTCTTTTTTAAACTTAAATGTTTTATTTTATTGTTAACATTGCCTTTAAATTAAAATAAAACCCTGTAAGGCCCCTTTGTTACGATATCTATGCTTGCTTTTATTTTTGATGTTCTGTTGCCCACCGGGGACAACGGGAAGGAATGCTTTTACGGGACCCTTTATGTCTGACTTTTACTTGGCCTCGTTATTTTTTCACTAACCTTTGTTCATATCCCAGGACGAAGAGAACGAATCCTCCGAGAAGAAGTCCGCCAAGGACGCCCTCCTGCTCTGGTGCCAGCGCAAGACCAGCGGCTACCATGGAGTCCACATACATAACTTCACCGACTCCTGGCGCTCTGGGCTGGGCTTCAACGCACTCATACATGCGCACAGGTATGGTTTTTTTTAAACTAGAACGGGTTGCACTTGGCCATAGTTTGCCTGATAGTAAGCAAAGGCTATGGCCTAAGAGTCTAGGAGTAACTGACTAGTAGTGATAGCACACTAGATAGATTGATTAACGCTTTATTGGACACACTACTGCAATAATAACTGATCTTCTTCTTTTCGAATGAGAGTGGCCAACTCTGGTGTCGAGAGATTTCAAACTGTCCTAAGGGCTTTTGATATAGCTTTACAATTGCCGTACTCGATAGGACTTACAACTTAACGTGTTATCCGACCCATGGAAGCGCCCAAATGGAATGCCACTTTAAGGTCACCCATTCGCGTACTGACCAACCTTTGCTTGACATTGGTAATCGAGTGCGATTGTCTCCGCTAGCTGAAATACGGACGCTTTGTTACTAAAAAAAAATGGGTTACTTTCCCGGACAAAAAGATAATGGTATTCATATCTGGCCACTTTTTTGGATCGGATAATACTTTAAATAGTAGGTCTCTTCTCTCATGGCAGTCAGTGAGTTATGTCCGAGCCTGCGGATACCAGCCGCATCCCATTACTAACGGAAAATTAGTGTTAAGTGTGGTGGTTGTTAAGAACATCGTTGCAAAAAATGCCCCAATAAAATGTTTCCTTTTTTTTAGTAATCCTCCTTGTTGTTTTTTCATGTCCATGTTACAATGTGTAATTTTTAACAGACTTCAAATAAAGAGGTTATCAATTCTTCAGAAAGTTTTTTTTTGGGATCAACATCGCCAACCAAAAACGTCTCTAGAATCCATTACTAAATTCTTCTTCTTTCCACCCCCAGACCAGACCTGTTCCGCTGGAGCGAGGTGCCGGTGGCGGAGCACGTGGAGACCCTCAACCACGCCTTCGACGTCGCGCACAAACACCTCGGGATACCCAAGCTGCTGGACGCTGAAGGTATGGGAGAGTGGACTGTATTGTCATGTAGATAGAGAAGGTATTGGCTTTTATTTAGATTCGAAAAAAAACATCTGTATGCCGAACGTATCCTTCAAGCCAGTCCAATACCTGGCTTATAAAATGTCTTCTAGCTGGTTATTTTCCCCTTAAACTGAATAAAAAAGACCACAAATTTATAAAATTGACCCCAACACCGGATGGATTGGTCTTCAAGCCGGATATACTGTCTTCGGACTTTATAAAATGTCTCCAGCTAAAAAATACCTAAGGCTGATAAAGTTCTCCCAGAATACTAATTGAAGACTTGGAAAGCTTCCAGCATTCACTAGAACCTGATAAATAGCATTTTATTCTGTTCCGAGAAATAATCTTTATTTACAATAATAAAACTTAAAAACAAGGGGAGAAAAACTAAACATACCTACTTCTAACTACAACATAAAAAGGGGCACTTAGAACATAACATATTCTGGTTCTAACATATCTCTCTCCGCAGACATCGACGTGCACCGGCCGGATGAGAAGTCAGTGATGACGTACGTGGCCTCCTACTACCACACCTTCGCGCGGATGAAGAACGAACAGAAGAGCGGGAAGAGAATCGCTAACGTGAGAAATACTCCTTCGCTTTCTTTTTGTTAAAAAACGTGGCTGTCTCTTTTAAAAATACCTAACTTACTCATATATATCACCCACAGTTGCAATTGTACAACACACAGTACAGTTGTATTGTATTGTGGCTATTTTCTGACGTACAGTCCACTTTCTGGCTTTCCCTAAATTAGATTTCTGGAATTGCTTCTTCAGCAAAAAATTGTTTTGCCTACATAAACTTAACGTGGTCGCGAGATCTTGCACTCCCAAATCACACATAAGATGACGGTAGTCAAAAATAAGCCTATTCAGTGTTGAAAAAGTTTGCTTATTTAATCATTTTGCATTATTTTCACAGATAATCGGGCAAATGATGGACTGCGACGACCGCAAGGCTGAGTACTCTCGCCTCGTCTCAACTCTGCTGGAGTGGATCCGCCTCAAGATTGTCGAACTGGACGGCCGCGACCTTCCCAATTCTCTGGATGGCATACAGAGACTGCTGCTAGCCTTCAAGCAGTATAGGACTGTGGAGAAACCACCCAAGTAAGTCATGGATAGATTTGAAGGAAGAGTGGGTTCTAGATTTGGTGTGTTGGGGATAGGAAGCGACTGGCGTTCAAGAGAGCATTCGAATCTTGACTGGAGCGCGTGTTTTTGCGTAAGAAAATATTAGATGGACTTTCTGTCTGAGTAGAGTAGGTGTTTTTGCATAAGAAAACGGGAGAGACCTTCTGTCTGTGGAAAATAATCATGTCATGAGGATACGAGCACACTAAGAAAAACGTCAAAATAAGTAGTAGATATTATTATCTGTGGTTTCGGCTCAGGACAGTAGACGTGCTGGACGACATTCATTAGGAAAAAGGACTGTGTAATACTAATTTTATAAAATCATTCACCTTCCAGATACAAGGAGCGCTCTGAGATCGAAGCCTTGTACTTCCACATCAACACCATGCAGAAGAGTCTCACCGGCGAGCCCTGGTCTCCGCTCGAGGGGCAGCTGCCGCAGGACCTGGAGCGCGCCTGGCAGAAACTGGAACAGGTGAGCTGGTACACTCCTCGATGATGGAGAGCATCTGTAATAGAGCTTGTGTGCCAAGTCTTTCAGCCTATAACTTCTGATGCAGTAGCATGTCTTTATGTCTTCCTTAAGGTGGACTTCGGCAGCAAAATTTCCATACAAACTGTATAATGTTTAGACTCAAAAATTAAGCACAGCCTGCGTGATTTTAGTACTTCGGTAGGTTTCTTTTCACTGACATAAATATATTTGTAAGACGAGACAATAGAATTACTGCCTGTTAACTTTTAGTTCATAAGTTGGGTATTTCTATTGATGAATAAATGAATATCTTATCTTATAAATCCAAGAGAGAACCTAACGCACTACTTTTTAGAAGCGACTGTAGTATGTAGCACTGATTTTGTCCTATGTCTTTTGAAAAGCCACCTATTAAGAAGTCGTGTGCTAGTTACCAGTCAATAAAGAGGAGCAAGACGCGAGGAGGAGGAAGAGTTAAATAATTGATTTATTAATGACTGCCCTGTTAGCTTAGTTGGTAGTGGTTCTGCCTTCTAATCTAGGGGTGCGGGTTCGATTCCCCCATAACACAAGTAATTATGCATATTAAAATTTTGTAATTACTTGTGTTGAGTCTGGTCGTTTCTATGTATAATAAGTATGTATTTACAAAAAATAGTATATATGTATTATATCCGTTACCTAGTACCCATGATACAAGCGTAAGCTGAGTATGGGGCTAGATGGCGCTGTGTGATATGTCCTTAAATATTTATTCATTTTATCTTTTATCATTATTGTGTTTATTTACAGGCGGAGCATGCTCGTGAGATCGCCTTGAGAACCGAGCTGTTGAGACAACAGCGGTTGGAACAACTCAACTACAAGTTCAACACTAAGGTAAAGTAAAAGTAATACATCGTTACATGATAATTATTTTGAATTTAAAAATTGGATACTTTTGTTTGTAAAATCAGAAGTTTTTTGCGGCCAATGTCATTGCCAGCACTATATACTAACTATAATATGTATATATATGTATGTACTAAATACTATGAGGCGTGTAACAAGCACAAATAGTCCCATAAATTAGGTAAATAATAAATAAATGAAAGCTTTTAAAACTAAAGTGTAAATGACACCTTTTTCCTTATTAAGGAAGTTCAGATCCTTCCACGGGACAATATGTCCTCAGATTTTGTGGTCACCTTCTTAAAACCGAGTTCAAATTGCTAAGACTTAAGTTTTTATTATTTATACCACATGTGTTAAAATAAGGTTATATAGATCAATTTACATGTGTTACTTTCTTCTTGGCTATGGCTGGAATAAATGGCTTTTTTACTTTTACTCTTCTCACGAGCTTCTGTGATATAATTTGTTTTCCAAATTTCCTCATGTTGTGACATCACCTATTATATTTGCAGTCGGTGCTCCGCAAAGGCTACCTGAAGGAGATGATCCAGGTGCTCTCGGACCCGCGCTACGGCTCCAACCTGGCGCAGGTCGACGCCACCGTGAAGAAACATGAAGCTATCTCAGCTGATATTCTGGCGAGGTAAGCTTTATTTTTATTTATTTAAAAAACTAATAAGTCTTAAATAATAAAAATAATTCTGAATACAAAATGAAGTTAGAAGCCGTAAATAAAAATATTATTATCTTGTCTTGTATTGTGTATTTGAGTATTTGTCCGTAGAGCTGCCATTATTTTCATATTTTGCATGGAAAGACATCTATAACTTATGCCTCTGAACTAAATATTCTTTCTGTGGAAATATCAGCTGTCAAATTATCATGCAGATAATGGATTATTCGATTTCAATGGATACTACGAGTACCTCTACCTAACTACCTATCTATTTGTGATTAGAGTGGTACAAATTTGATTCATAATAACAAATTTAATGTATACAATTGAATTTACAATAAGATTATTATTATTATTATTATTTTACAATTTACAATTTGCTGTGGGAGTTGATAGAGCCAGACTACGAGCTGTGTCGCAACCAGAGTCCGGTGCTTGGCTACATGCACTACCGTCTCCACACCTGGGCACTTTTCTTGACGACAACTCTCTGCGTGTGGCGGTGGCTCTCCGCCTGGGCTGCAAGGTGTGTGAACCCCACGTATGCACTTGTGGCACCATGGTGGGAGCTGATGGCCATCACGCATTGAGTTGCCGACGTTGCTCAGGGAGATTCTCGCGGCACCATGCTCTAAACGACATAGTTCGTAGAGCTCTCAATTCTGCAAATATCCCGTGTGTCCTCGAGCCTGTGGGGCTGAGCAGATCTGATGGCAAGAGACCGGACGGGCTGACTCTGGTGCCCTGGAAGAACGGCAAGTGCCTAATTTGGGCCGCAACGCCAGTCACCTGAGTCGTACCATTCACTCACCGTCAGCTGCTGCCGAGGACGCCTGCAGAAGCAAAAAGCAGAAATATACTGCCTTGGAAACGCTCCATCATTTTGTTCCTGTTGCCGTAGAGACCATGGGCAGTTGGAGTGGTGACGCTAAAGATTTCGTCAGGGAGTTAGGCCGAAGAATTAATGAGAAGACGGGAGACACCCGCTCTGGATCATTTTTGGTGCAAAGGTTAGCCATCGCGATTCAACGTGGCAACGCGGCGAGCGTAATGGGAACCTTTGCGCCGGGAGCGATCCGGGGTGGGCTCTTTGATTAATTTTTGTTTGTTATATTTTACTTCATATTTTATTTTAGGTATATTATATATTTTAATATTATGTTTAGGACTTGTAAATATTAGTCAGTTACTTTATGTTTTATAAGTTATTTACAATAATAAAATATAAAAACAAGGGAAGAAAACTAAACATACTACTTCTAACTACTACAAAAAAGGGGCACTTAGAAAATCTTTAGAAAAGCCTAAAGATAATCTAAGTGCTCCAGCCCACTACAAGAGGGCAGCGTGCCCAGCATACTGGCTGCATTACCACGCTGGATGGCAATGCTGATACGTTAAGCCAGAAAATAGCCAGCATTTTGGTCATGCGTCGCGTCAACCAAGCGCTCTGCGAGGTTTTGGTAAATAGAAATTCATAATAATTTATATTTCCATTAATGTTTCCCAGAACGGAACGTTTCGAAGACCTCTCCGCGATGGCGGCTGAACTGGTCCGCGAGAACTACCACGGTGCTGAAGCAGTCTCGCGCACGGAACAATCAGTCTTATCTCGCTGGAGAGAGCTGCTAGAGTTGCTTGAACGTCACCGCGCCTCTCTGGCCAGACTCGCCTCGCTCATGGCGCTGCTGAGAGAGGCTGACGCCACGCAACACACGCTGCAAGAGATGCAGGTGAGTGCCGGGCCGGCAGGTGGCGCTGTACAACAATGGGGGGGGGGGGGACTAGTATTTTTTTTTTAATGATGAGAAATGTAAATTACTATGGTTAGAAAAATGTACTATGTTCGCTAAAATCATGAAATTAAAAACCATTTCACTGGTTCTGTTTCCACGGTCATCCTCACAACGATAATGCAGTTACTGAAGGAATCGTATTCGCTCTTTTGACTGATCAGATTATGCTATTTAGATCAATTTTGACTGTCATATTCTTTTATAGCCACCTTTTTATCGTGATTATTATTTATTTATTTATTGTGGCACAAATAACAGAATATGTTGTTAAATTAACTTAATATACATTTTAAGCTGGTTGAACAAATTCCAAGATATGTGTACACAGCTTGATCTAAGTATGAAGATTAATAATTACAAAAAATTTGTTACAGACACATAATACAATATAGCCACATATACCTATAATAACTAATTACATATATAATATATTATCATAGCTGAATCAAATTAATTTAATTCTAATTCGTTTTTTTCAGACCCAATTCCAATCCGTGGACGTAGGGCGCCACCTAGTGGACGTGGAGCGGCTGCTGCAGGCGCACGCGCTGCAGGAGCTGCAGCTGGGCGCGCTGGACGACAGTATCCGGCGCCTGGCGCGGGGCAGCGCCGCCGCGGGGGGCGGGGACCAACTGCAGGGCAAGCTGGACCAGCTGCATGATAGCTATAATAGGTGAGTGTGTGATCTACACAAGTGCGCTTGCCACACGTAGAGCGTCATCCAGTGGACGTGGTGGTAAGTGTCATCTAGTTTACGTAGAGCGCCATATAAATGATGTAGAGTGCCATCTAGTTACAATAGGTCCAGCGATCTTCAAAGTGATAGTGAACCGGTTCTTATTGGGTAAGCAAAATGTGGTCAAGATAGATTAGAGAATATTTTATGGCTACTAAGCTAGAGTGATTAATTTTTGATGACCTCCTTCTTGACTTGTATTTCCTAATAACTGATGTTTGTGACTCCTGCAGAAGTTATTCAATGGGGAAGTTCTCTTGGACAAATGCAGGCTGTAGACAAACGCAAACCTACCCCACGTAAAAAAATACAACGTAGCGGATGTTCAAATCCTTTTAAGAAACAGAGCTTCAAACTTAAAAAAATATTCAATTCTTATTTTTTATTTTACTAAAAACTTGTTTATTTCAGTTTGGTGGAAGCCGCCAAGGACCGCAAGGCGCGCCTCGAAGATGCCAGGAACCTCTACCAGTTCTTGGAAGACCATGATGAAGAAGAAGGTACGCTTAAAACTTTATACACTATTCTTGAATAATAAAAAAGTGCCTAGCTAGGTTTTCTGAATTAAACGAATTTCAAGGGAACACAAAAAATCAGACTTTTTAATTTCCAAATAATAATTATAATACCCCCCCTTTTTATTCCCAGGTTGGGTAACAGACAAGCAGCGTATCTGCCGCGCCGACGTCGCTGCGAAGGACCTTCGAGCTGTCCTGGCTCTAAAACAGAAACATACTGCATTGCTGAGCGAGCTACGGGCTAGAGAACATGTGTCACAGAGGCACCGGGCTAAGGGACAGAGGTAAGGGAATATAAACCTTATGGTCAGTAGTCGTTGGTAGATATAAGGGTCAAATTTGCGTCTCAGCATTCATCACACTAATTGAAATGAAATACATTTATTGTCCGGAAACTAGGTGATTTAGGTTGTTTACATAACTAATAGTTAGTTAGTTTACATTTAAGAAGCTCCTCTAGTTTCTACCCGAGTGGGTTTAATTATAAGTGATTAGTAATATTTAGTAATTGATACCGTTTTCTGCATTCCTACATTCCTGTATTCATCCACGCAAACTTAAATCACAAAATACGTATTAAAATACACTTTTCTTCATAATTTCCCAGCCTAATCGCCGCAAAATATGAGAGCAGAATACGTATCAAAATATGTTTATTTTTCTACATCCCCAGCCTAATCGACGCGAATCACCCGAAGTCGGCGGAGATCTCCCGCCGCCTGCAGTGTCTCTCGCAGCAGTGGGCCGCGCTGAGGGAGCTGGCAGCTGCAAGGGATAAACAACTGTCTGATGCTGCTGATGCTCACCAGGTATATCCAGATTTTTTTAAACTTCAATGTTTCTCTTTCTCTCTTTTAGTCGTATTTCCTAATGACTGAGGATCGTGGTAGGCGCCCAGGTCCTTCCATGGAAAACACATGTCCTCGGATATTGTGGTCCTCAAACGTGTCGGTTTCCTCACGATGTTTTCCTTCACCGTCAAGCGAGTGCAAATCCACACATAACTTGAAAATACAAGTCATTGGTGTAGGGCCGGATTCGAACCAGGGTACGTCTAGATGAAAAGCTAACAACCGCTGAGCCACACAGGTTCAAAATTAAACTTCAATGACGCCTGGTGGTAAATAAGCGAGCGAAAACCATATGCCTTCCGTAAACCAGAGAGCCCACACATCCGCCAACGAAATCATTCTGCGGGGGAGTCACAACCCTCATTAATCAAACTGATATTTTATAGGCGAAAGTTTATATTATGTGTGAGTATGTGTTTGTCTCTTCTCAAAAGGCAGAAGCGATTTCGATTAAATTTGATATTGATGTAGATTTGACCCTGGATTAACATTTAATACCGGGTAAACGCGGGTATTATCGCGGGGCGATGCTAGTGCGATATACGATACGTTTGTGAGAAAGTCAGAGAAATGAAAATCTGCCTTCTGAATTTATCTTTGTTTGACTAGCATTTTTTTTAATACCTCCTACTGTAAGGCATTTATCTGATTACTTTTTACATGAGATAGGCTCACGCTTGAGTACAACGTGCCTGATGTTAAGCAACGTTATAACGTACGATCTAGCGCGCTTGCCTAGAAGCAACCGGATTTACGAACACACCGTTCCAAAGTTGATTGACATTTGCTTTATTTGCCAGTTCTACGGCGACGCCAACGAAGCGGAGTCGTGGATGAAGGAGAAGCGCCCCCTGGTGGCCACCGCCGACACCGGCCGCGACGCGCACACCGCCGCCGCACTGCTGGCCAGACACAAGGTAATATAAAATAAAGATAAAAAACATTTATTTGCACTTAACATTATGTCATTTTATAAAAGTATCTAAATTATTCAAATTGGGGTCCTGTCTACTGCTTTAGGATTCCCTGTGTTGCTGTATACAGGGTTCTTCCAGTGTTTTCACTATTGAAATTAAAATATGATAATGGTAATATGATACGTGACAATGTTGACCGTAGCGAAATTTTTCATGAAAATACAATTATTAATATATGTCAAACATTATATGTATTATGTCATATTAATTATAGTTAGTTCACAATTTCACACAATCTAAAGAAATAAAACTCAAAGGTGACTGACTGACTGACATAGTGATCTATCAACGCACAGCCCAAACCACTGGACGGATTGGGCTGAAATTTGGGATGTAGGTAGATAATATGACGTAGGCATCCGCTAAGAAAGGATTTTTGGAAATGCCACTTTTAAAGGGGTGAAATAGGGGATGCCAGATTTACTTCTTAATGTGAAACTGCCTAGCACACTGGCCGCGTTTCATCGCTGAATTGCGATGGAAAAATATTTGAACAATTAAATATTATTAAATAGTTAAATATTTGAACGCTATTGTTGAATCGATAGGTTTAGAAAAAAAGGAAGAACTTTTCTGTACATTTCGTTTAAATAGCACGTATCTATAATACTACCAAATAATCCTTTATTTACAATAATAATATATAAAAACAAGAGAAGAAAAACTAAACATACTACTTCTAACTACAACATAAAATACCAAAATTACTACAACCATTTCCTCCGTTACGACATGAAACTAACAAAAATTAAGCAATCACTGCAATATCACTGGCATTGCAAATATGTTGTGTTTGTTGTCCCCAGGCACTGCATGATGAGATCCGTGCTTACGACGCTGAGCTGGCCACTTTACAGAACCACGCTGAGAAGCTGGAGAAATCTGGCATCAACTCTCTGCAGGTAAGAAATAATCTGTTATTTTTTCTGTATCCCTTTAGAAAAAACTTTCAAAATTATAAATATAATCACATCATCATCATCATAATCCACAGCCCTTGGGTTCCCACTGCTGGGTATAGGCCTCCCTTTGCATGTGCCATCTGCAAATAATAACATAATAACACGACGACCAAATCCCGTCTTTTTAGACATCAATTATCTTCTAACCATAGTCGTTGTATCAATGTATCGTTATCGTCGTGAAAATGAGTACAAGTGGTTCACCATAATCTGCAAAATATTTCCATAGATCTTACTATCATATATGGCAAGCTAGGTATTCTACCGTTAGGCGCATTCGTGCATGTGTTTACTTTAACAGAGTTTATAAATGAAGAGATCCTGAATTCGATATTATATATTTTTTACAGTTACCCACTGAAGTAGAATCCACTGGCACAATTGAGGAAGAGGAGTGGGTGAACGAGTCCCGCCTCGTGCCGACAGAGGTGTGGGAGGAGGAGCCGGTGGAGCGACTCGAGCACAGGACTGTCACTGAGGAGAGGAGCGTGCCGCAGGTAAGTGGAGTGAGGAAGGAAGATGAGTGGGTGAACGACCAATGTTGGAGTGAATATCAAAGTGAAGTGAACGAAAAGAAATAGATTAACAAAGCAAAAATGTCGCTCACTCTCGTAGCGACATAAAAATCTACTTGGTTGTCCCAAAAGAACTATCTCATCAGGTTGCGTGTTTTAAAATTATTGTTTGCCAATATAAACTTTACAATCGGTATTATTTTAAACCTAATAGACCAGAAGCTAAACCCCGACTTTTGAAACATGCCTAATAAAAACACTTTAACACTTTACCTTGAATGACGATTTAGCTGATATGCTACATTTTTTTATTGTTTAATACCTACTAACTTAAAAAAACTTAATGTTTCAGGTGAAAGCTCTCTACGCCTTCACAGGCCAGGGCATCTCCATGGCAAAGGGCGAGGTGATGTTCCTCATCAACAAGACCAACCCAGACTGGTGGTCGGTGAGGAAAGCTGACAGGACTGATGGTTTCGTACCTGCCAACTATGTGAGGGAAATTGAACCTAGAGTCGTTCCTGTAAGTGTCATTTTTGTTTGTAGTTTTTGTGTTAGTTAAGTCTCTTTTTCATGCAAATAATGCCTCATATTGTAGAGGTATATTCTTTAGAAAGAATTCAGATAACATGTACTTACCAACTACAGTCGTTGGTGTATAAGAGGAAGAACTTGGGTCCAAAAAGTCTGCCTTGTTGGACTTCTAGTATAAAAATGTAGATCTTCGTAAATAAGACCGACCCAGAATAAGAATCTCTCTCTTTGAGTCGTATTTCCTCATGACTGAGTATCGTGACTAAATAATAAAACATTATTAAATTATCTCATACTCCCTAGGTGCAAGTCCGCCGGCCGGAGAAGGTGCGCACGGTGCAGCGCGTGAAGAAGACGGTGCTGGTGAAGCAGGTGGTGCCGGTGAAGCGGGCGCCGGTGGGGCGGCGCGCGTCCCGGGCCCCGCCAGCCCAGCCCAGCGTCAGCGTAG
Organism: Macaria notata; assembly: GCA_927399415.1. Taxonomy (NCBI): domain Eukaryota; kingdom Metazoa; phylum Arthropoda; class Insecta; order Lepidoptera; family Geometridae; genus Macaria; species Macaria notata. Next base: position 5,816,505 of record OV656725.1, on the reverse strand, counting down.
CACACAGGATTGATAGCATACAGAAGGACTATGGTATGTAGTAAAGTATAAAGTCGCTTGCGTTTAGTCGAGATAAAAATAACGGAATGGCACTCTTCTATATTACCATCATACCAAAAATGACAAGTATCCGTTGCTCCGTTTCAGTCTAAAGAAAAATAAACATACCAATAGACACTTAGGTTTATACTGGTAACTAAAGCATTACATTTTAGTAGGTACGAGTACATAGGTAAGTATTCTGAAAAGAACAGCTTTTGTTCTACGGCTAGTTTTTGGAAAATTTACGAAAACAACTTTTTTTTCACAACATTTTTTTCTCTTTGTGAACAATCATAAGGGCTTTTTTTTAAATAGACTACTAAAAAAGCTCTTTTCTCTTCCACAGACGAGCTCCTAACCCTCTCTGCCGCGCGCCGCGCGCAGCTAGAAGACGCCATCAAGCTGTACAGCTTCTTCTCGGAGTGCGACGACTTTGACAAGTGGATGAAGGACAAGGAGAGGATGCTGCGGGACGACGAGAGGGAGGACAGCGTCGACACTGCCAAGAGGAAGTACGAGGTAATGTGCACTCTGTGGCTGAAGCGCTAGAGATCATATTTAGGTGTCGTGATGTTGGCGACTTATGACTAGATGGAATGGTTGCAACAGATCTGTTAGACGTTCTTCTGTTTTGCTTCAAGCGTCTCGTTTATCAACAGCTTGTTCTATCTCGACGTTCATTTGTTTTTCGACTGCGATATTTGCTATCGTCCGCTGTAGTTGGTGGCGATAGTCTTTTGTTTCTTTTAGCGTTTGCATTCTGTCTTTTTGAGGATGTCATACATAGGGAGTCTTTTATTGCTCGCTCTAATGCAGATCGAATATGATCTTTATGTACCCGATCACTGCCATTCAGCACGGAAACGCAGCGAGCTTGATGATCTCATTTGCAGCGAGAACGATTAAGGGCGGGATATTTAGTTAAATTGACATTTAATTATGATTTATTTATGTTTTCATTGTTCGACATGTGTTTTTACTGAATAAAGGGTAATTACTTTAAGACCCAATTACTTGCAAATAGATAATCCAAAATACTATGCCTAACACTGTACTATCTCCCACAGAAATTCGTGACAGATCTGTCGGCTGCCTCCAAGCGGCTGGAGCACATCGACGCGGCCGCGGAGGAGCTCGTGGCCAACAAACATGGACAGGCTGCTAAGGTAAGGAAAAATAAACAAAAAGTAAAAAAAAAATACTACCAACAAATAAAATCTTAAATGGAAACAAAAGCTGTTACTGCTAGCAATTCGGTGACATCGGAATAAACCAAAATTACGACTAAATGGTTTTAGTCCCTGTCAAACTGGTTTTGTTATTCCGCTGCATACACGAATAAACTATTTTTAGATGGAGACGACTGAATTGTTTATGGTCATTCAATTTAGTTGAAAACGTGAAAAAACTATTCGACGGCGCATAATTTAACGTAATTTCTGTCTAAAATTTGATCGCTAAGCGTCAAATTAGACAAGACCTAAAACGTGACGAATAAAATTTAGTTCGGTATGTTTGTATATGAGTTTCTGCTTTCAATTACAGCAGTTTCAATAGTTATCGCAATTCGTCCTGAAAGATAGTTCGAATTCGTCGTAGCAGCAATAGTTCATTCCATTGAAAAAAATTGTAAAAAGCCAGAATCTGTTTTTCTTGAATTACGTAGCATTATTTTATGAAATAAGTCCCATGGTATGATTAAATAACTATTATTTTGCAGATAAAAGATGTTAATTAGAACGAAAGAAAGAAACAATCATTAAAGATTAACTAGATAACATTGAAATAAATTAGCATAAAAAGGTTATAATATTAAAATGAAAAATAACAAAACCATTGTTGCTAGGGCAACGTCTCGGGAGTGATCTATTAACAGATAATACAGATATAATATATATGTACATATATAATATAACAGATAAAATATAGGGTAGTAATTAGTTATTTACTCCCTCTATTGTCCAGGTTTCAAACTAATATTACTACTTGCCACTAGATGGCGTGATTGACGCAACTCAATTTAGTTCATGTTTGTCTATGACCATAACCTTTTTTAATTTAGTTCTGAAAAAATGCCGAATAGGATATAGTTAGTTTTGCACCAAAATATAAAAAAATAGTCCGGCTAATTTTGGTCTAGTCCAATGTTCTCGAATCGCTACCATTGTCAAACAATGCAAACTGTAGAAACTAAGTTGTAAGTGTTTTTATGTACGATTTGGCCATGCAGCGATGTACTGCTGACATTATTAGGCTCTTCGTTACAAACTGAGTTTTTGTGAGATGTTATTATTCATTCACCTTTTTTAGTTTTTCGAGTCTTCTTACTCTGCAACAGTGTTGATGGAAATACGATCAGGTTAGTGCCTAAAACTAAATAAGTTTATAAGCTCACATAATGATCTATTACAGGCAACAGCTCGCAGACAGCAGCTGCGGCAGCAGTGGGACCGCCTGCTGCGACTCAAGCAGCAGAAGGAGAAGAGCTTGGAAGGAGCTTCCAGGTAAAATCTTACCTTTATATACCAACTGTTTTACCGACTCTAGTGCCGAGAGTTTGTTAAGCATCCTAAGAGTGGACATCTACTAATTTCTTAACCGCGTGTACCGCCAAATCTCATGCGTATACGTTCCATACGAGACCACGCAAAATAATAAAGCTATTTTTCTGTTTTAAATACTAAACATACATAAGTACATTCCCTTTGTAGTCTTAAAGTCTTTGTTAAGATGAAGAACAAGATATTTAAATTGATAAAAGCAGGTTACGTTCATACTATTTAGAATATTTAGAATAATGTGTGAAACCATTTCAAGAGCTTTACCAGCGTGGACCTTGTCCTTGGTCAGTCCAACAACATTGACTAAATTTTTCCTCTCCCAGCGTGGAACTGTTCAGCCGCACCTGCGACGAGGCGCTCGACTGGATGTCGGAGAAGGAGCAGCAGCTCGCAGCCTCCTCCGCCCCAGCATCAGACCTGAGGACTGTCCGCGCGCTGCAGAGGAGACACGCGGCGCTGGAGAGGGAGCTGGAGCCGCTGCGGGAGAAAGTCAATACTGTCACCCTGCTCGCTGACTCGTAAGTACACCAGTACACCGGGAGTAGACCAGTAGACCGGGAGTAGACCAGTAGACGGGGACTAGACCAGTAGACCGGGAGTAGACCTGAAGTAGGTTCATGTCCTCGTGAAATGTATCTACATTGAGAAAATATCTTAATTAGACCACACTCTTCAGTAGACCGAGAATAGATTTAGGTAAAATAAGCTATTCGATTTCGCTTATTTGGCTGTATACAAGACTAAGTTATACTTTATGTACTTGTATCGGATATTTTTGTTTCACGCAGCCTCATCAAATGGTATAAAATTCACAGGTAACTTTACCTTTATTATAAAAACAAAATCCATTTATTTATGTTACACGTTATAAAAAGTTTCAAAATTAAGAATCATTTGTCTTCTTGGTAGCCTTTAGATTGTGTTCATTACATTTTAATAGATATTTTATTCGATAATATGATAATAACATTTTTTGTTCTCTCCAGCGTTAAATCACAGTACCCGTCCGAGAAGGCAAACATCGACGGGCGCCAGCAGGAGATCCAGCAGATGTGGCAGCGGTGCCAGGCGCAGGCCGCCGAGCGCCGCAGCCGCCTCGAGTCCGCTGTGGGACACCAGATCTTCGGATCCAGCAGTGCTCAGCTGCAGAACTGGTTGCAGGTGGGTTCCGCTGGACATTTTGAATTGAAGAGCTGGAATTATTTAGTTAAAAAGCTTGAAAACTCAGCTGAGTGAGTAAAATTATGTATCAAATAGCTGCGATCTTGTATGAAACAACTGGATTACCTTCTGCAACAACTACATTCTTTTGCAGAAGCTAGAGTTCGCTCTAAGGTTCCATATCTTTGTTACCAAGTAAGTAGAGTTAGACTAGAGGTGTAGTAAGTGACAGCAGGATATCCAGCAGATGTGGTAATCGTTAAAGTTGCTAAATAACGAAGCTGTTAAGAATCCAGAAAAGTCAAATTTGTTAATTACGAGTAGTCTACGTTATGTGGTTGAAAACTTTGGAGAAGTTACAGTTGCAACACTAAATACATATTTCACCATAGTTTTCATCTGCAATGTATTTCCGCAGATTAATTATGTAATTAATGAGATCTACTTATACTGGCGTGTAAATTACTTCTGCAGAAAGTCCGCGAGCAGCTCGGCCAGGAGTCGGTGGCCAAGGACGTGGCTACAGCGGAGGCGCTACACAAGCAGCACCAGGAGCTGGCGGACGACATCCGAGCTCATGAGGACGAGTCAGTAAAAACAAATTACCAAGAATACATATATTATAATAAATATACTGGAACAACTCACAGCGCCATATAGCCCCATAGACTGCCATGCTCTGTTAGCTTAGTTGGTAGTGGCTTTGCCGTGTAATGTAAGGGTGCGGGTTCGAATTCCCTTTATAAAGTATATATGTATTATATCCGTTACCTAGTACCCATGATACAAGCGTAAGCTTAGTATGGGGCTAGATGGCGCTGTGTGATATGTTTTTTTTATGTCCTGTGATATTTTTTTTTATTTGTCCCCAGGTTCAAAGAAGTGATAGGTCTCGGCAGACAGCTGCTAGCCAACAACCCAGCTCTGAGTGACGTGGCTGACAGGATCCACGCACTCGAGGCCGAGCAGAAACTTGTTAACAAAGGTAACTCATATTGTAGGACATTAGATACAGCGCCATCTAGTATCCATGCTTAGCAAACATTTAATAGTTATGTTTACTTTTTTAATGTATTTAAACGAATCGTAAAAATATGACTATTTTTACGAACTAATACCTATAATGCCCGATGCTTAATCTGCGAAGTTTCTGGATAAAGAGAAACCACTATCCCTTTTCGGTTCCTATTCTACTTTCATATTGAGTTGTTGCTTCACCAAACTGCCCGGAATGTGAGACAGCCGTAGAAGATGTGCTCCATGTGCTAACGGAATGTGTCTGAAAAGAGGCCCTTAGAAGAGATCTATTAATGACAACTTATGACAGTTACAATGTAGGACAATGTAGCAGCATTTTGGGTTTTACATTGTCTGGAGATGCCAAAATGTTGCTACAACTATATAAATTTATCTTTAAGTAAGTACTAGCTACTAGCCATACGGGAGTGGCATAGACAATGTATGACAGAACTCCTTTTAAAAAATAAAGATAAAAAAGACTTTCATATTAAAGTTATGAATCTCCGTTTCTTTTGTGAAGAGTCTGAAGAGGGACGAACAGACCAATAAACAAACTTTCACATCTAACAAAAGGCATTATTATATAATAACCATTAAATGTCCACAGAATGGGCCGACAAGGACGCGTTCCTGAAGCAACTAGTGCAGCTGCAGAGCTTCAACCGCGACGCAGACCGCCTGGATGCAGCCGCCGGCGCGCACCAGGCGTACTTGGAGTACGCACCGCAAGGGGTAAGATATTTTTGAAGCTAGGAACAGCCAATCGTTGGTCGAGTGGTTAACGAATAAGTGGTAATGATTGCGAGGGGCCATGGATCGATCATCACTGACTGTTCGCGATTTTGCACTATAAAATTTTTGGATTTGTGTAGATATAAGACACAAGTTTAGTATAGTAGGTCTAGTGCGCTAGTTAGTAAGTAGGTTATAAGTAAGACACAGACCGACTTGACGCGGGCCACCGACGCTCACACCAGGCTTACATGGAGTACGCGCCGCAAGGAGTAAGGGGAATTTTGAAGTTTAGGGTCAGTATTTCAGTTGTCGAGTGGTTAATGAATGAATGAAGTGATTCCGAGGGGCCGTGGTTCGATCCTTCACTCCGTGGCAGGTTTTACACTTTCAACTTATACAGATGAGAATTAAGGGTCTTATTAAAAAAAATTGCTTCGCAGTGTCATGTAAAATTTTAGACGTGAAATGAGCTACTCTAATGATTAATTTCATTCTTAAAACACTGCCATGAAACTTAAGCTCAGAGCTACAGAGTGCAGAAAACATGAAATACAATAGATTAATCTACTCATAGAAAAAGACTATCTACTCTAACCTCCTGTTTCTATTCACAGTCGTCAGTAGACGAGGCCGAGGCGCTTGTAAAGCGGCACGAGGAGTTAGAGGCCAAGCTGGCGGCGCAGGAAGAAAGCGTCGCGTCTTTTGCTGCGCGCGCGCACGCACTCGAGAATATACCGCACTACGCTGCGCCACAGTGAGTATATGGGCTATATACTGAGACTTAATCGTCTATCACTGTGTTTTGGAGAAAATATTGCTTAAGTGATTCCCATTACCCCTTCCTCCCCTACTTATGAAAGAGATCTTCCCTAATGGGATTCGTGAACTAAAGGAAATCATGACACTCAGTAATAGAGAATATCGGGGTAGAAGATAATTAATTCCAGTAAAGTCCTAGTATTTTCCCCTCGGTAATCCATAGAGTGCGCCTATTTGTTTTTAAAGGTTATATCTATGCCTGTGTCAAATTTCATCATTATCGTAAGAATGTAAATAAAAGAAAATCATACGTTGACAATAAAATATTGTCCGATAGCCGGCGAGTAGTAAGTGCGGCGGAACAATACTACATATTTATCCAAAGTTTTCATCTACAATGATTTCTCGCAAAGCAAAGCCTCGATCGTTTTTACTTTCTGTAAAAAAATACTTAATGTCTGTTTGTGTACAGCATTGCAGCACGTCGCGCCGCGGTACTGAAGCGTCGCGAGGGAGTGAAGCAAGCTGCCGCCGAGCGACGCCGCGCGCTGCACGCAGGCTTGGCTCACCAACAGGTATGCATTAAAAATAACATAACCACTTTTTTTATTAAGATTGTAAACTGATTGCGGAGGAGTATTGCGCGCCTGTCATCAAAAACTGTCCTTGCCGGGACGAAGGGACATCGTGGTGAGTTTAGTCATTATCTTCGAGCCCAACATACCCCGCATTTGTTTTATAGAATTCATCACTTTTAACCATCGAGCTAGCATTATACAGAGACACAATCTCAAACTAAAAAGCGCAGGAAAGTGCCGAACGCTAACATCGTCAGCGAGCGCAAACAAAACACTGCTTGTCTCTTTCGCTCTTACATATTTTAAGAACGTGCAAAAGAGATAGGTAATCCAAAAGTCTTCTCAACGAGTAGCGTGGGCAGTGTTTTGGCTCGGACATTTTTTTCGAGCGTTTGTGACTCTGTATAATTCTAGCTCGATGACTTTAACTATACTAGGACATGATTTTGAAATGTATTTATTTATTTATCTAACTTTGTTCTATTTGTCCTCAGTTCGTTTCTGCCACAGATGAGCTGCAAGCGTGGATCCAGGACAAGACTCGCACTGCCAATGATCAGAGCTACAGGTACAGCACTTATTGTATATCTATCTATATTTATTTGGGTATTGTAGTTTGTAGGTCTTTTTTTAAGCATATTAATTAGTGTCTTATAATTTTTCAGCTTCTACGGTCTTTATTTACGGCAAATTATTGTATACTTGTGGACGCCCGCGACTCCACTCGTATTATTTCGGTATAAAAGTATCCTATGTCACTCCCAAGACCTAATACTACCTCCATACCAAAAACCATGAAGATCCGTTTAGCCGTGTTTGTGTGATACGCAACCAAATTATCATATCAACAGATAAAAGTCCTAAAAAATCTGTTATTTGCAGAGACCTCGCCAACTTGGAGCGCAAGCTACAGAAACATGAAGCTTTCGAAGCTGAACTTCAGGCCAACGAGAAACAACTCCGGAACGTGGAAAGCGTACGTTACTTTAATAACTGTCTTATAAATATGAAAATACTTGTAATTTCGCTTTGATTGTTCGCCAAATTATGAACTCTGACACCGTCGATTCCGTCGTTCCCTACAATTCGCGATATTAATTTCGAAATATCTTAGTTTCGAGTTTTACTACAACAATTTGTGAATGATGGGTTAAACAGATTATTACAACAAGTATCTTTTTTTCTCCTTTTAGGTGGGCCAATCCCTCCAGAAGTCGGACCCAGCGCGTGCATCCGAGGTTTCGGAGCGCCTGGACCACCTGCACACGGCGTGGGAGGCGCTGGTGGCGGCCTCGCGGGATAAAGGCAGCAAACTACGACAGGCGGCGCAGCAGAGGAAGTATAGACGGTAAGTAACTCTAGAAAAAACTAGAAACATCTGTTGTAAATAGGATTGAAAATGTAGTGAAGAAATTTGATGGGTCTCTGTGTGTCTCTGTTATTTATGGAAGTTCTTACTCACACTCGTTATAGTCCAAATTTTAAGTTTTCTATTGAGATTAAATTGAAAAGAAAGTAAAATTAAGAAAATCTTAGAAAAAGAAACCCTTTGGATTCAAATAATTAGTAAACTACAAAATAGAAAGCTAAAAGTTGCTAATACAACTTAATTTGGCACTCGTTTACGTAAGAAAAGTCTACGAATTCACACTCTCTGCAAGAGGAAGTTTGCGTACGTTACCTATTACTTTACTGCTTTTCTAAAAATTATTAATCATTTTGTTTCCATGCAGTTCCGTGGAAGACGCCAAGGCTCGCCTGCTGGACCTGGAGCGCGCGCTGCGCAGCGAGGAGGTCGGAACTGACCTGCGCAGCTGCAAGCGCCTGCTCAACCAACACCAGGTAACACCACTTCTTCTTATTTCCGAAATAAAAATAAACCTTTCTGCAAATAATGGAATGGTTACAAAGTTATTTACAGTTAAAGAACACAGTCCGTCAAGATATCATTTTTTAAATATCATCAATAAAGAAATCATCTTTGAAAAGTCGAACAAAAACCGTATGTCAATCATCTCACGAACCAAATAAACGTGGAGTTCCACAGGGAAGCATTTTAAATCCACTTTTTTTTCTTATTTATATCTATACTAATATTATAAAGCTGAAGAGTTTGTTTGTTTGTTTGTTTGAACGCGCTAATCTCAGGAACTACTAGTGCGAATTGATAAATTATTTTTGTGTTGGATAGACCAGTTATCAAGGAATGCTTTAGGCTATATAACATCACGCTGCAACTAATAGGAGCGAAGAAACAATAGAAAATGTGGAAAGAACGGGGAAAATTATTCATCTTTGAGGGCTTCCGTTGCATGCGCTGCGAAAACGGTTCAAGATATCGAAAAAATGTGTATGAAAGAATTATTTCTCTTAAAATAATCTAACAAAATGTCCGCAACAGTATATGTCTATGTTTTAAGGTTAACTCACTAGAACCGTTTTTATAGTAATAACTATTCCACGCGGACGAAGTCGCGCGCATCAGCTAGTTAAAGATATGTGGCACAATATACTGCCTTCATCCTTCAATTTATTTGAAAACACTTTGCTGTACAGTTTTAATGATTCTGCACTTTGCTTGAGTTTGGAACTGTGAACAATCAACACAAACTGAACATTTTATATTAGTTGAATTTCTCACTCTTTTACTCGCATTTCCAAATAAAATGAGGGTCATGACTCCCCGCAGAATTAATTCATTAGAGGAGTTCTGTTGTGCATATACATCGTGGTGGACGCTTATGTCTTTCCATAGAAGACGCATGTTCTCAGATTAACACTCCTTTTTCTGATTTGACTTATATATTTACTATCCTTTCCAGGCCCTAGAACAAGAGCTGTCCCAATGGGAGCAGAAAGCCAACACGCTGGCGGCGCAGGGAGCTGACCTGGTGTCGGGGGGACACTTCGACGCCCCCGCCATCGAGAGGGACAGCCAGGCGCTGCTGCAGGCGCTGCAAGCGCTGAAGGAGCCCGCTGCCAAGCGCAGACAGGCGCTGGAGACCAGCATGCAGTAAGTTCAACTTTAACTTTTTAAATGGCTCCTTGCAGCGTTACCGCGAATTTGCCACTGTTTTCCTTCCACTTTCTGACAATGACATGTTGTTGTGTCTTTCACAAAACGCTGGAAGCTGAAGAAATTGGCTTTAAAGCGCTGGAATGGATGCAGCACCTCATCATGTGTTGTTCCAGTGAAGCTAATCTTGACAAATAATCTCGTACATTCTTTCTTCTCTCGTACAGTATACTTACAGCAATTACTTATAAAGTGTGTCAAAATATTCCATAAATTATTACTATCATATTTTCTACTTTTACTTTATAAGTCCCCTCTCTTCCACAGACTGCACAAATTCGCAGCAGAAGTGTCAGGCGAGCTCGACTGGTTGGACGAGCGCCGCGCCGCCGCCACGTCCGATGCGTCGCCCAACGATCTGCACGCCGCACAGACTGCGCAGAAGAAACATGCCAAGTTGAGGGCGGAGCTGGTTGGAAGGAAACCGATTATTGAGAGACTTTTGGCTCAAGGAAAAACCTTGCAAGAAGGACATCCTCAAAAGAAAAAAGTAAGTTTATTGTTATTATTTCAACGTCGTTTTAAAAGTAACTTTCAAAGATCGTTGCGTAGCTCTGACTGTGAAGAAGAAACATGCCAAGTTACGAGCGGAATTGGTTGGAAGGAAACCAATTATTAAGAGATTGTTGGCTCAAGGAAAAACCTAGCAAGACATCAGAAGGAAAATGTATTTTAGTATTGTATGATGCTTAGTTTATTTTTCTTATCGTCATACTGAGTGGCATAGTTTGTGCTGAAGAAAACATGCTGGACTCTGGGCAGAAAAATCAATATTTGATAGAATATTGGCTGACAGTATAAAGATGACCCACAGATTATTATTTGGCTTAGCTAAATTTTTTACGGGCACCAAAAATATATCATGTCTAACAAATTCCTTTCCTCCCCAGATCCGCTCCCTCTGCCAGCAACTGGAGGAGTCCTACTCCTCAGTGTCCTCCGCAGCGGAGGCCCGCGCCGCAGCCCTGGAATCTGCGCTGAAGTCCCAGCAGTTCTACCACGACGCCGTGGAAGTAGACTCGTGGCTCGCTGACAAGGCGGCCGCGCTCAACTCCGCGCACGTCGGCAACGACAAGCATAGAGCTACGCAGCTGCTGCAGAGACATAAGGTAAGCTAAGCGGCTGTGGAGGCAGCGATTGTCAATGTAAAAACAAATATCACATCATATTACCTTTTGATCTACCTTTGAATTAGCGGTCAAATCAGCCATCCCTTACCAATACTTAATTGCCTTTTCAAAAGTTTTTTTTTGCTTATACCAAAAAGTTATAACCAAGTGTTGTTTATGTCAACTATCTTTAACCTACTTGCACAATGTCTATCCTCTTTACTTCGTATTTCTGTCTCTAAATACATTCAAGACACTTTTGCAAAGTGCAAGTGAGCCTTACTGTTACATAAATTGTTGTGTGTGTGTGTTTAAAAAAATTAATAAATAAATAAAGCCATTTATTTCCCAACTTAAGTAACATTCAGGAGTTATTGGTTCTAAGTTAGTGTGTGTGTTTATATGTGTTTATTAAGTAGGTATTTCAACCAGTAGACTTATTTTGGATCTTTAAATACCACCACTTATTAACCGTGTTTAATTGTTTGTTTTTTCTGTCCTCCCAAAGGCAGTAGAACTAGAGCTCGACACATACGCAGCAATCATCTCCGAGATGGGCCACGTGGCGCTCTCGCTAGATGGCGCGCCGGGCGGCCCTCTGGCGGCCAGACACGCCTTGCTGGCGGACAGCCTCGCCCGGCTGCAGAGGAAGGCGGCGCAGAGGCAACATGCGTTGCTTGAGTCTGTCTGCAGGTAATTTATTTTGTAAACAAATCTATCTAGAATGTTGTAATAGCATTTATCTGTCTTAGGGATAAAAAAGGAATAAATTTAACATTGCAAAACGACTTGCTCGAAATCAGGGTTCGAACGCACGACCTTCATATTACGACGCGGGTTTTGTATAGATCTAGCTAACGCCACTACGCTGATAGACATCGAATTTGTATATCACTTCATAACTACTGTACTTATGTAAATAGGCTTTTTGGAAAGGACTACGAGTATGTAATCGGTTGCAAAATGCTGCCACATCTGCGTCACAGGATGATATTGATACTCAATTGAGCTATGCTTTGTAGCTTTCTCATTAGATAGGAAAATAACCTGCATTCATTTCGTGTAGTGCCTTGTATCATTACGTAGTTACTGTTAGACATGGAAAACAAGAAGTTTCTTTAGCAAATCTGTATAAATTTATTTCTTCTCCTTTCAGGCACGAGTACCTGGCAGAGAGCGCGGAGCTGGAGTCGTGGATCCAGGAGCAGTACGCAGCTGCCTCCAGCGAGGACTACGGACAGGACTACGAACATCTGCTGGTGAGGATATTATGACCAAAATGCTGGCCTCCGTCTGGCTCAACGTATCAGCATTGCCATCCAGCGTGGTAATGCGGCCAGTATGCTGGGCACGCTGCCCTCTGGTAGTGGGCTGGAGCGCTTAGACTATCTTTAGGCTTTTCTATAGATTTTCTAAGTGCTCCCCCTTTTTTATGTTATAGCTACAAATAGTACATATGTTTAGTTTTTCTTCCCTTGTTGTTATGTATTATTATTGTAAATAAAACTACCTACTGGTTATAAGTGGCATTCCATTTGAACGCTTCCGTGGGTCGTATGACACGTTAAATTGTAGGTCCTGGCTGTTTGTCTAGTTCGGAAGTCGTAAAGCCATGTCAGAGGCTTAATTATCTCTCGACACCAGAGTTGGCCACTCTCATTTGATAAGAAAAGAAGAAACTAAAAATGTTCATTAAAATTACAAACCCATAAAGACTATGTACAGAAAGAAGTATGTTTTCTAAAGAAGTACTGGTTTGCATAAAATAATCATTGCTTTTTCTCTGTTTATCAATTTTATACCACATTTTTATACTAACAACTGCTTCAAAATGTTGTCGGGTTACTGAAATAAAGGAATATATCGTGAGGTAATTGATATCCGTAGAAAGACTAAGATTATTCTATCACAATCACTCTAATTTGACCCTTATCCCCCAGATCCTAACGTCCAAATTCGACGAGCTCCGTCACCGCGTAGAAAGTGGCGCCGAGCGGTTCAACCAATGCGAAGAACTCGCCAAGAAGCTGCTCGCGACTGAGAGCCCGCACATTGCTGACATTGAGAAGCGACAGGAGGCGCTGGGGTGAGGAACATTAAATATGAATTAACGCTAGATGGCGCTGTTTGTCAATAGAAGTATTATTATTGACAAACAGTGCCATCTAGCATCATACCGAGCAAACAAATGGGCTTGTATGTCTCCTGAAATAAAATAATACTTTGGTACTCACTAAACAACCGTGTCCGTACCTCAGTTTGCGTCAATCGTCGACGTCCAAATGCCCATCTTTGTAAACTCACTTCGGTTAGCTAATTAAAAAAAAATGAATATATATATTTTTTTTACGTGGGATAGGTTTACGTTTGGCTACAGCCTGCCTGATGTTAATCATTGCTTCAGCCTAGGGTGTAACACGTTTACCTAGAAGATACCTATTAACTCTAGATTTGAAAACCCCTGGATTGTAGTTCGTAGGAAACACAGCTTCTGGTAAAGTGTTCCAAAGCTTTGCCGTCCGTACAATACACGTTGAGGCAAAGCGCTGTGTTCGATACCTTTAGCACTTCCACTATAAAACGGTGTCTACCTGCGGTTTTTCTGCTTGTTCGGTTATAGAAAGGAGCTGAGCTCTGCATACTCTCCGGAATGTAGGTCTTGGTTATTTATCTTAGTACCCTGTCATGTCAAAGTCCCATAGATATGGTTTTATACGCCACCAGAGTTTACCACTATATTCCTTTAGAAGACAATATTATCTATCCTAAACTCAATAAATTTACAGAGAGTCCTGGCAGCGCCTGGTAGACCAGATCCAGTCCCGCGCGGCGCGCCTCCACGCGGCGGGAGAGATACATCGCTTCCACCGCGACGTGGCGGAACTGCGGGGCAGAGCTGCTGATAAACGACGCGCGCTGGCGATACCTCATCCACCTAGGTAAGGAATAGATTGAGAAGTTTGATGAAAGAATTGTTGTGTAGTTGGTGCAAAAGGTCTTAGTTGTAGATGTAGGTGCCGACGCTCCTAGGTTCAAAATTTGAACCTATACCTAACGCTGACTCAATTGGGATTTGAACTTCAAATCCCAATTGAGTCAGCAAAAAGATGATGGTTTTGGGTTCGTAAAATGTGTTGTGAGGGAGAGAAATACATCGCTTCCGAGACTTGGTTTGAACTGCGGGGCAGAGCTGCTGATAACAACGCGCGCTGGCTCAATACGAAAAACCTCATCCACCTAGGTAAGGAATAGATTGAGAAATTCGAAGAGAGAACCGTTTCGTAGTTGGACTATATGGTCCTAGGTGCAGATTTAAGAGCGGACGTACTATTTCAAATCCCAATCGTATCAACACTAATAGATAGGGTTTTAAACAAAAAAGACATCTAAAATATTTGGTTTGGTGTCGGCGAGATATACCGTTTCAATTCTCAATTCGTTAACAATATTAAAAAACCTCGGAGATGTTGTTATGTTTATCAATAACTTTCTGTGTACAGTTTTTGAATCTTTCTTTTTTACAGAGATCTCCGGGCAGCCACAGCAGCGCTCAGAAATCACGACACCATTCAAAACGACCTCGTAGCCATTGATGCTCAGATGCAGGTTAGTACATTCACACTTTACAAAGTAGATGTCGCTTTAGTACAATTTATGATTTACTTACAAGTCAAAGTATTTTTGCCTATTTTAAGTAGAGTTCGCATTTGATAAAAAGTTGGTTAGATTTAGTAAAGTTTTGTGTATAGGTATAGCTTTTATGCAAAAAAGGGCATGATAAGAAATTACAATTGTAAAACCTTTTCATATAACAAGTTTCCTACTTATTTTTGTTTCGTAACTTGGAGTAAAAAAAAACTTCCTTCCCAGGTGCTCCAAGAAGAAGGCACGCGCCTGCAGAAGCTGTACCCTGGCGACAACGTGCAGCAGATAGCGCTGCAGCAGCGCGCGCTGGCGGATAGCTGGGCGGCGCTGCAGCAGGACGCGAAGGAGACCAGGCGCCTGCTGCACCAGCACCTGCAGCTGCACCAGTACCTCACACAGGTACATTAAAAAACTAAAGAAAATATTATTAAGTTAAATGTACGTAACTACTCTTTTTTAGTTTAGTGTACGTATATATTGTTTATTTTTTTGTTATTAATATATACCTTTAAAATACAGGTACTAGATAATGTGACAGTTGAAAATTTAAAAAAAAAACGGTGAACGGTGAAACATTTTAATAAGGTCCATATATATTACTAAAAAGGAGGAATACGATGCGTGGAGAAGAATGCTGAAGTAATAGTCAATTTAACCCTTGTCCAAAGGCCCGCGACCTGACCTCCTGGTCGCAGTCGCTTCGCCAGTCCATGTCCGCCCCCCTGGTGGTGCGCTCCTCCGTGTCCGCGCAGGCGGCGCGCGCGGAGCACGACGCCGTGCGCGCCGAGCTGGATGCACGGGAGGACAGCTTCAACCGCGTGCTGGACGCGGGGAGGGAGCTCGTGCAGGGGGGACATCCGAGCGCACAGGTGAGCGTGGATGATGATAATATAATAACTATGTTCGTACTTAATTTATTTCCTACCATGATGTATCTGCCTAAGAGAACTCCCCTCACGAATTCGTTCTGCGGGGGAGTCATGATCCTCAGTCATGAGGAAATACGACTCAAGAGAGAGATGATAGGTGGTAAGTTTGACAAGTCTACAGGATAATGGAAGAGCTGGTCAAGGCTGGATATCTTACTGTATAGAGAGGTGTTGATTATAATAAAAAACAAGATTTATTTATTTTATAATGGCACACAAAACAATAAAACAACCTAACAATTAATAAATTTATAGATTGAAATATCCTATCTGTGTCTTAGTTAATAAGAACGACAAATGCAAAATGAATTAAACCGTCTGGTTATTATTTATTTATTTATTATGAAAGAGCATATATGTATATAAACTTTATATATGTCAGACTTTTATTCCATATTTCACAATAAATCATAGCAAACCAAATACTTGTAATAATAGTAGTGACAGTGCCATCTAGTGGCCTAACTATAACTAACTCTTAACCCATTTCCTTCCCCCAGGAAATCGAAGAGAAGTGCGAGTCCCTACTAGAGGAGCGTCAACGTCTCCACGGTGCGTGGGCAGCTCGCCAGGTGGCGCTCGACCAACTCATCGACCTGCATTGCTTCTTGCGAGATGCCAAGCAGCTGCACGCGCTTTGTGCAACACAAGAAGCGCAATTAAGTAAGTTTCTTCGTCATTAACTTATTGTAAACTAGCGCTATCTATCATATTACTAACGGTAATATATGAAACAGAAGAGACCACCATACGAAACTTACTGTTAGCGCCATCTAGTGTCATAAAGTAGCACTATGTTGTAAAAGAGTTGCGTGAGTCATTTGAAATGTGTCATCTCTATGGTGCGTGGGTAGCTCGCCAGGTGGCGCTGGACCAACTTATAGACTTAAAATGCTTCTTATGAGATGCCAAGCAGTTATACGCGCTTTATGCTACACAGGAGGCGCAATTAATAATATAATACTAATAAAAACGTTTATTGGGTTCAAAAATACTTACATCTAGTTCACTATATTAATACATACAAAACTAAGTTAGTAAAATTGAGTGTATTTAACAAATTATTTAACAAACAATAACAGCGCCTTCTGTTAACAGCGTCTACTTAGCAGTAGGTATAATGTGCCACAAAAAAAACAACAAATCAGACTTACTAACTTAGTTATGTTACTCAGGATGCTCATCTCAATAAGGTGCAATGTTAAAATTATTGTTAGCGCCATCTAGTGTTAAACCAGTTGCATTATGTCATGCGTAACTGGAGCGTTATATTAGAATTATTACCGAAAAAGTCCTTTAACGGCGTTATCAAAAACTTACATTCATACGTAAAATTGAAACTAAATCTTTGTGTATTTTCCCTCAGGTACGGAGATATCTCCTACAAGCAGCGTGGAGGAGGTTGAAAACCAGCTGAAGAAACATGAAGCCTTCGAGAAGTTGCTCGCTACACAGGTACATATGTACTCGATACTGGTATGTATTATATGACTGACTAGCAAACCCCGAGAACTCCGTTTCGCCAGTTTGTAGTACATGCTATGTATCAGAGATGGCGCTGTATGTAAAAAAAATCTGTATTCTCGCTTTTCTGTTGAAAATTTTCCTGAATTTTCTTTGCTATAAGGCTCACGGAGCCCGAGACCTTTCCAACGAATGCAAACCCGTGGAAATCGTTTCGTGCGTTCTGGAGTTATAGCGTCAGGAAGGAAATCCCGACTTATTTTTATATAGTAGAGAAAAAATCTGTTCACGCTCAGTGTATAGTAAAAAAATAACAACATTTCTTGAAGGGATATATTGAAGGTGATTTATTTTTCAGTCATGTTACTGAACTCCAGTATACTTACATACGGGAGTGGTACAGTCAGTATTTAACTAAACTCGAACAAATAAATTACGCTTTGAAAAACAGTTTAGAAAACTTTCAGATGACTTGATAACCTTCTTTTTTTGGAAGTCGGTTTGGAAATAATAAACGTAAGAATCGAACGGTTAAATCTATCAAATCAATCTTCAGAAGAAATAAAAGCAATAAACTTACTGTTAGTTAAAAACTGGAGGAATTTTCAACTAACAAAAAAATAAAAAATTTCGGAAGAATTTACCCTCTTGAATGATTTTGATCTAAACTGTCTTGATAATGATTAAACCACCTTATACTGGTGTCACAACGGAAACAAGAGATATTAGCTATTAATAAATTATAATAAATATTCCGGGACATTGCACACAGCGCCATCTAGCCCCACACTAAGCAAACGCTTGTGTCGTGGGTACTAGACAACGGATATAATACTTATATACTTTTCTTTTTTTTGTAAATACATATGTACTTATTATACATACAAACGACCAGACTCAACACAAGTAATTATAAATTTTAAAATGCATAAATACTTGTGTCACGCGGGAATCGAACCCCCAACCCCTAGATTAGAAGGCAGAGCCACTACCAACTAAGCTAACAGGCCAGTCATATTGATTCTTCTGCAGATCTTACTTATGTACTAGTGGCAAAAAAATAAAGTTTCTTTCTACAAATATGTCTATCTGTTCCCAGGACGAGAAGCTAACAATTTTAAACAGCCACGGAGACAAGCTGCTGCAGCAGAACCACGTGGAGAGCCAGCGGATAGCAGACGAACTCAAACTTATCAACGAGCGACGGGCCAAGGTCAATATGTATATTCATTCATCATCCCATTGGTTGGCCATCGTATATCTAAACCGTCCTATTACAAAACGCGGTTTAAATATTAGTCCAGGACTTTAAAAATAAAAAGTGGGTTCTCGTTGTTCAGACATCACATACAAGCAATCAAAATGACAACAAAAAATTGGAACTTTGATTTAACATTGGTACATTTCGACAGTTAGATAATTAAAACGGACTTGGTCCTGTAATAAGGCCCATAGGTACCAGTTTTATATTGTCAGTTTAACTGACCAATAAATTTTAAACATTTCCTTGAAATATCTTTTTATTAATTTAGTTTTACAAAATAATGGAACCAAATATTGCATTCCTAAAAAGAAGTATGCATACTTTTGTTAAAATTAGTCAATTATGTGTTTACTCAGATAGCTTTATTTTGTTAATTTCTTTCTTATCTTAAAATAAAAATCATTTTTTTATTTATCATTTCCCAGCTATACGAGTCCGCAGTGCGCCGCCGCGAGCACCTGACGTTGTGCCGCGCGCGCGCTCAGTTCGCGCGGGACGCCGCGGAGGCGAGGGGATGGGTGGCCGACAAACTGGCCAAACTCAACGCTGAGCAGAACCAAGGTATAGATTACACGTTACACTACACATTTATTGTCATTGCTTTTATGATATACTCCTGTTATTACAATAACATCTCCTTGTTTTCAAATAATTATTAATAAATTCCGTTCAAATTATTTTTTCTTCCATGTTTTTTACTTTTTTAAAGAGAATGCAATAACTACATAGGTTGATATGTTATATTTATAATTAAAAATATAGTACCTCCTCACACCCTTACTAACAACACTCCAATACTTGTACCTAGTATAAGTTTGACGAAAAATATATCTGCATTTATACAATCAGATACACAATCAATAGAACACACACACACATCACAGAAGATATACATATTCATTACAGAGTTACAAGTCCATTATTAACTGATTTAACATGTCACATTTAAATTGCAGGTGAAGTAACAGACCTGGAAGACAAGATCAAGAAGCTGCAGAAGCATCAAGCATTCACAGCAGAGCTTGCTGCGAACAGAGCGAGGCTCGACGAGGTATATTATATTTATTTAAAGAACAGGGGGCTTACAGATATCATATGCTAGTGGACGCCCGCGGATCTGGTCGCATTATTTGGGAATTAAAAGTAGCCTGTGACCTATAACACTTCTTGACATTTATGATGATCCGTTCAGCCGTTTTTGCGTGATGTGCGTTTAAATAAATAGACAAATGTTCCAGAAATCGTTGGAACGTGTTCTGCTATCAATTCTTAGTAACTCCAATTTTTTTTCTTCTAATATTTTAGAAGACAGACCTTTTTTCTTCGTCTGGAATAAATTAAATTTGACATTGACTTCTTAAATCACTATTTAGTATTTATTGAAAAACTGATTCAAAATCGTTTGGGAAGTTTTTAAAGATTTAATCATACTAAGGTACATATTACATACAGACATAGTGACAGACACGGAAAGCGGCTTTGTTTTATACTATTTAGTGAAATTCCTAATATAATCATGAATGTTTCACCTATCCTCCTGCAGGTGGCAGCACTAGCCGAGCAGCTGCGGCCCGACCCGGCTGCCGAGAAGGAGCTGGCGCTGCTCCGCGCTGATTGGACAAAGTTGGAGGACGCCACTGAGAAGAGAGGTGTGTACTTTATTCATCATCATCATCATTAAATAAATAAATAAAATAAAAATAGCCTTTATTTCCCTATTTAAAAAGTTTCACATTACAGTTTTTGATGTCACTTTGTTCATTTAATATTATTATTCAAGTTTTTCATAATATTTCTTTATACATTACAATGTCAAAAATTAAAATGTCAAAGGGAATTTACGGTCTCAAAATAGTAATGTATTGATGTCAAATCATCATTATTCCCCTATGCTAATATTGTGTGTAGACCTCCTCCCTGGTGCCGAAAAAAATCGGAAAGTTTACCAACGAAATTGATGCGACCAATCATAGAAGCCCGCAAACAACTAAACGATTTTTTTTTCATGTCAAACTTCTATAATAAATTGGACTCGACTAATAAACATTCTACAACTCCTGCCGCTCTTGAATGAATAGATATTTTATTAAACAAAACAGTTTGGATAAAAGCAAGATATACCTACTTTTAGTTCTAACATACGTAAAGAAAAAACATGCATGGAATGATATGTTTAAGTTCATTTTTCCTGCTACAGGATATTAACATTATTATGTGTATATTTACAGGTCGTGGCCTAGAAGAAGCCCAGGACATCCTCGAATTCAACCAGCATCTAGACAAGATAGAAGCCTGGATCCGAGACAAGGAGATGATGGTAAATACTTATTGAAAGTAACCTTGCAGTAGATGAGGTAGTTATCAAATATAATCAAACGACCTTCATAGCTTTTAGTTAATAGTAGTAAAAAAATGACAAATATTTGATGCGTAACTCAAACTTTTATTGGAAAATGAGCCAAAATTATCACGACTGGCAGGATTCGAACCTGCGTATTTTTGATTACCAGCCAAAACGCCTGAACCTCGCGGCTACGGTCTACTCGGCAGGCGCAAAAATCCACACTCATTTCTAAACACTTCAGATTTAGCAATGCTTGCCTATTTTGTAAGACCGATCACTTTATTGTAGCCTTTCCAGTTTTACGGTTTTTTTTTACTTTTTAGGGTTCCGTACCTCAAAAGGAAAAAACGGAACCCTTATAGGATCACTTTGTTGTCCGTCTGTCCGTCCGTCCGTCCGTCTGTCAAGACCCTTTTTCTCAGGAACGCGTAGAGGTATGAAGCTGAAATTTATATCAATTACTCAGGTCTACTGTCCCTTGAAGCTGTGAAAAAATCAAACTTCTAAGCCAACGCAATCAAAAGATACAGCCATTTATGCCGCAAATTTTCGACACTTGCAAGGGAATCAAAACCTACAGGGTGCTTCCCGTGAACTCAGAATCTTGAAATTTGGTACGAAGCAACGTCTTATAGCATAGATAAAGGAAAAATTACGAAAACCATAAATTTTTAGTTACATCACAAAATATTTAACCTTGCAGGTTTGTACGGAACCCTCGGTGCGCGAGTCCGACTCGCACTTAGCCGGTTTTTTTAATGACTACTTAAATTCGTTTAAAAATGATTTAGCTAACAAAAATTACTAATTTTAATTTAACGTGTATAAAATTGATGGAGTTATCATGTTTTAAAATGTCAAGTCGGTAAAAAAGATAAATATTGTCAGTTTAACATCTAGACAGTTTTCAGATTGTACGGTGTATTATAAAGTAATAAAACAATGAGGTAATCAATAAAAATGAATATAGTGGAAAACGTTGAAAAAAATGTGATTAAATATCAGTATATAATTGGTAGCTACATTAAATGTGTACATGTTCCAGGTGCAAGCGCACGAGCTGGGCCGCGACTACGAGCACTGCAGCGCCCTCCTGCGCAAGCTGGACGACGTGGACTCCGACATGAAGGTGGACGACCGCCGCGTGCGCAGCATCACCGCGCTCGCAGACAAGCTGCTGCAGCAGGTATACGAAAATTATAACTATATAATCTTAACAATAACAACAGAAATATTGAAAGTACACATTATTGTGAATTGTGTAAGAAAAGAAGAGAGAAAGATATGCAATACATACAATATAATGCATGTTTATGTATGTCATTTCATTATTTTTAACATATTATGGTAATACTAACAATGCCACGGTGTTAACTGCGTTAGTTAAACCCGCAAGCTTACGATGTGTGTTAGCCCGTTTTTAATTGCTCACTTGGTTGGGCCTTAGTCGGTACAAAAAACCCACACGAAACCCTTACATCGTGTTTTAATACGTTATATGTATTTATTTGCCAGGGTCCAACCGCACAAGCAGCCTCCGTGGCCTCCCGCCGCGACGCCGTGCTCTCTAAATGGAGGGAACTGACGGGAGCGCTGCAGAAGTACAGGGACAACCTCGCCGCTGCACTCGAGATACACTCCTTCAACAGGTAAGGGACATATTTCAACAGGTAACGTATATTTCTTCAATAGGTAATGTTCTTTTACTTAATAGATAAGTGCATACTTCGACGGGTAAAAACATTGCCTTGAGATAACGCATCTGTTCTTCAATTGGTAAGTTACATATTTCAATAGCACAAGCAGCTTCCGTGGCTTCCTGAAGTGTCGCTGTATAGGGATATGAGATAGAGCTACATACTTATGTTTTCAATAAATGTATCCTTTCCTAAACAAGTCTGTCTTTTACTAAACAGGGACGTAGAAGACACAGCCGAGCGTATCTCCAAGAAGGCAGCATTATTCAGCAGCACGGAGAAGGGGCGCGAGCTCAGCGCTGCCGAGGAGTTGAAGAAGCGCCATCTAGCGAGGGTGGCTGAAGCGGGCGCTGTCAGGGACAAGATACAGGCGTTGGAACAGGAGGGGAAACTGTTGGCGCATAAGTAAGGCTGATTGTGATGATAGTTTTTAAACACATGAACTAATGGAATTCATAAAACGCCATCTAGCGAGAGTTATCAATGTTTCGAATCGTTGAAAAACGAATTCGGGATTATTGCTATCAATTGTTGTTTTGAACCCAACTGGACAATCTATTTTCGATACGATAACTAGTTATGTTATTTTTTCTTACATTCATATGTGTAAAAAGTTTTGTGTTAGGCATTTTTTATCATATTTTTTATTTGTTTAGCCACCCCGAGCACGCCAAAGAGATCGAATCACAAATATCCAGTCTCAAGGAGGGCTGGGCGCGACTAGAGCGACTCGCAGAGGAGAGGACTGCTGCCTTGGACGAGGCCATTGCCCAGCACAAGTACTCTGACAGCTTGAAGGTATGTTCTATAAGGTGATAAATGGTAGTCGAAGCTTTTAGAAGATACTCTTGACTTCTTCTTACTGAACAAAATGTTGGCGGCAAAGTTGCCACTATTTTATTTTCTCGCACGCACATATAAGTACACCTTCCTTTACATTCCTCATCTTTTTATTAATGAAAACTTTAAAAAGCTTAATTAACGATTATATAAAGAAAACGTTAAGTACACATTTTAAACTTCATGCAAAACTTAAGTTTTCTAAACCAGCAGTTACAAATACAGATATCCCTTAATGAACTGTTAATAATGCTATTATCAAGAATACTAAACAATACTTTCTCCCCCTTCTAGATTAATTTTACATGATATAGGCTCACGCTTGACTACAACTTGCCTGATGTTAAGCAACGTTATAATATACGATCTAGCGCGCTTGCCTAGAAGAAATCGGTTTACTCAAAATCGGTTTACCGGTTTTTTAGATATTTCAAGAATACCAAACAATGCTGCTATCCCTCCCCCTAAAATTTTATTAACCCTAAATGTTATAAATTCAATTTGACGAGATATATTAATTTGTGTAGCATATTCTATGATATTAGTACATATATATGTATGTTACAACTTAATAGTATCAATAAAGATTCTTTATCTTTTTATCTATGTAAGATATGCCTTAAAGCACACACAAAATAATGCCATCTCTATCCCCCCTCAGGAGCTGGAAGTGTGGGTGACAGAGACAGTGAAGCGTATGGAAGGCGCCGATGAGCCAGAGACGGTGGCTGACGCCAAAGCACTTCTGGAACTGCATGACGAGAGGAAGGTGAGGATATCCAGTACTTTTATTACGTATCCATATATTTTCAACTAATATTGAGTTTTTTATAGATAACTAGCAAACCCGGCGAACTCCGTTTCGCCACCAGATGGCTTCGTTTTTTTTTTATAAACCTCACGGAGCCCGATACCTTTCCAACGAATGCAAAACCATGGAAATCGGTTCGTGCGTTCTGGAGTTATAGCGGCAGGAAGGAAAACCCGACTTATTTTTATATAGTAGATTAATGGGTGCTCGTAGCTTCACTAGCGTTATTTCAGAATACAAAATAGCCTATGACATGTACGGGACCTCATACTACCTACATACCACAGATCATGATGATTCGTTCACCCGTTTTTGCGTGTTGAGCGTTAAAATAAACAGAAACACAAAGAAATGGATAATTTTTTTATGATTGTTAGAACGTGTCCTGTAATCGATTCTAAATATCTCGAAACAACTAAGAAGAAAAACCTGCATCCCCTATTTCACACCTTTAAAAGTGGCATTTTCAAAAATCCTCCCTTAGTAGATGCCTACGTCATAACATCTATCTGCATGTCAAATTTCAGTCCGTTTCGTCCAGTGGCTTGGGCTGTGCGTTGATAGATCACTCAATCAGTCACGTTTGAGTTTTGACTTTTATATATTTAGATAAATTAAATACTTTTTTCTATCCAGGCGGAGATCGACGGCCGTCAGAAGGCGATCGCAGCGCTGCAAACAGGCGCGCAGGTGGCGCCGGAGCCGGAAATGAAGCAGAAAGTTGCCACACTCTCTGAAACGCTCGACCGCTCGTGGCTGGACAGGAAAGAGTATCTTACACAGGTCATTATTATTTTGTCATTTTTATACTTTCTAGTTCAGGCGTTTTTACACTTTCCAGTCAGGCGTTTTTACACTTGCCAGTCAGGTGTATTTACACTTGCCAGTCAGTTTTAACACTTGCCAGTCAGGCGTATTTACACTTGCCAGTCAGTTTTAACACTTGCCAGTTACGAGTTATTACACTTGCCAGACAGGCGTTTTACACTTGCCAGTCAGTTTTAACAGGTACCAGTTACTTGTTTTTACACTTTTAAGTCCAGCATTTTTACACTTGCCAGTCAAGCATTTTTACACTCGCCATTCATTTATATTTTATTTTATTTCTTGCAGGCTCATCAGCTGCAGCTGCTCAAGGAGCAAGCTCGCCAGACGGAGGACTGGCTCGCGTCTAAAGAAGCATTCCTCAATAATGATGACCTGGGAGAGAACCTGGATGGTAAGTGGACACTTTATCACCTTAAAGACAAGATTGGGGAGAAGAAACCATGGAATTTGAAGAATGAAGCTAGATTAAGTCGACAAAACTAAGCATCTACAGAAGCAGAACGTAGAAAATTTTACCAACTGACCTTCAAAATTATGAATATGTCAACCACTGATGATTAAATACAAATAACCCACACTAAATCGATTTTAAAGTAAACAGAAAGTTATCAGTGTTAGCTACAGTTTTTTTTAAGTTTTGATATTTCCTAATTTGAAACATTGTTCTACATTTATTACTTATAATTACAGCCCCCTTAGATAAGAGGCGTATTTTAGTGAGCGTACTGACGCTCGTTTATGGAATAGAAACACCAATGTATGGGAGTGACGTTATATTCCCCCCGCGGAGCGCTTCGCGATGTCAATCCCATATATTGCTCTATCTAATCTATAAGTTAGCGACAGTACGCTCACTAAAACACGCTTCTTGTCTAAGGGGGCTGGAGGTCTTACCTTGTTTTTTTTTTAACTCGAAAAATATTTCGCTGTATGTAATGAAAATTACAAGGATTTATTACATATGATGACAATTTTTATCCATTCCCCCAGCTGTAGAAGCCCTGATCCGCAAGCACGGCGAGTTCACCAAGCTCCTGGAGTCGCAGCTGTCCAGAGTGCAGGAGTTGCAGCAGTTCGCGGAGGAGGTCCAGGCGAGGGGGCACCACCACGCGCGCTACATTCAGGACAGGATCCAGGCCATCATGAGCAGAAGGGACAGGCTGCAGGTGAGGTGTTCCAGCTGTCTACACTCCAGCACTTGCAGCAGGAGGAGTTCTAGGCCTCGTACCTGCTAGCCGTTTCTTGCCTGAATGAGGATTAAAGCACCATCGGAACGTGTTGCCTCCTCGACCCCACATTCGTTCAACACGTTCTGAGGATGCCTCGTGGAGAGGCGAAACACGCGTCGACGAGAACATCTTGTCCAGTCACGCAACTACAGATACCGAACTGTTGAGAACCTAAAAGCTTGGCCACTTTGAATTAAAGATAAAGCTCTCTTCTTCTTCATTCGAAGTGGCCTTCGTGGTGGTAAAGGGAACACACCTAAAAACAAACATGTTTGCTGTCTGAAGCCGGCGAGTAGCAGTCGCAGTCGTTACTTTGCGGAATTCCATTGCAGATGAAACTCTAAAGAAATAAGTAGTGTTTTGCCGCTGCGACTGTTCCTTACCAACTATCAACAAACTTGTTTGTTTCTAGGTGTGTTTCTTCCATAGACCACTATATACATAGGTATACCACCGCCACACCTCTCCTCCTAACCAAAGTGGCCTCCGTGGCTTTTACCATCTTACCAACACCGCACCTTGTGTCTTCAAGTCCCACAATACAATATCTTTCCAAAGTTTTCTTCTGTAGATAAAATACTTCATTTCCAATGTATCCGTTCCAGGAGTCGTGCTCGCACCGCGGCTCCATGCTGCAGCAGTCCCGGCAGCTACACATGTTCCTGCGGGACCTGGAGCACGAGCGGGAGTGGATCGCGCTCAAGCTGCAGGTGGCCAGCGAGCCCAACTACAGGTACTACACGTGATACATATTAAAAAAATAAGACAAATATAGCGCAAACTACAGTAAGAAGTTGGAAGGAGTCGGAAAAGCAAAGAAACTTTGTGTCCAGCTCTACTCTACTCTGCTGAGTATAGGCCTCCTCTCCAGCGCGCCACACATACGGTCTCTAGCCTGTCGAATCAATTTCCTACCAATGGTTTACCCCGGCTTAAATCTCTAGATCACAAGGTTTTCCGAAAAGAAAACGACAACCGAGAGACTCGCTGAGAGGGTCCGGTATGTCACTTTATATGTATTCATTTACAAATCAGTTTTGAATTACTCATGTTCTATAAGGTTTTATTAATGTAACTCTTGATCAAATCAATTTTAAAAGCATACATACCTAGCTTGTCTAAAAAGTCGACATCAACGTGCAGATAGTACTAGACATAAATACTACTAAAATATAGGTACTAATTTTTATAATGTATTTTTTTTTCACAGAGAGCTATCCAACCTTCAGAGCAAGATTCAGAAGCACGCCGCATTCGAGTCCGAACTGGCCGCCAATAAGGGACGCATCGATGACGTCGTTAACACTGGAGAGGCTCTTATTGGTTAGTTATTGGTGTATTACAGGCTTCAAAGGCGGCTGGGAAACTCGACAAATTTAACAATAAATTAAAAAACTTCTTGTAAAATGTGTTTTAAGCATTTTTATAAATAACATCGTTAGTTTTTATTAAATTTCATGCATGTTTTAGTGTAGGTACACAACTACACCGTCTTGTAAATTCTTTCCTCTTTATTCTATGGTTTTGTGGAAAAAGTCACTTTCAGCAATAAGGCCACCATTTGTGGTAGTAGTAGTCAGGCCGATTATATTATATTTTCTTGTATTACAGAGGCAAACCACTACGCGTCGCAGGAGATCGCCAGAAACGTCGAAGATTTGGAAAACCAGTGGAGAGAACTTCAGGTAAGAATTTAATTTAATTATTCAATATAAAGCTTACTCTACGACTCATCGTATGAAAATTACGCTAATATTTAAAAATGCTGCACGTTAGATACAAATACAAAAATACAAATACAAAATACGTTTATTGTACTGACAAAAGCTTACATCTAGGTACATATTATGTTTTTACTTATAAAATAGAACTTACATTGCTATGTTGGTATGTAGCTATGAATACGTTCATAAATAAAAAAGTTATTACTATTTAAACCCCACAAAGCGCTACTAAATAAGAGTTTTACTGAGAGACTATATAATAATAATATTTTACATAATATTATGATTTATGACTTGAATAGAAAAGAAAGAAAAGTACCTGTGATGTGATGTGTTCTGCAGTAGGTCTCTAAACGAGCCTGAAGCGCAGAGCACGTCCACTCTCACTTCACATTATGCAGTTAATTAATTTAAGTAAAGATAAGTTATAAGTTTATTATTTTTTTGTTGTTTCTACTTTTGTTTTGATGGCAATCAAATATTCTTTTGGACACTTTGGAATAGTAGGATAAAGTAAAAGAAATAAAATATTTTGTAAAATATATCCAATATCAGCAGGTTGTTTTACAGTTCGGAAACGAAACGCTAATCATAGAAGCTCTTGAATCTTCAATGTAATCATTGATGATTGGATGACTGCCATTGGTTAAAATATATCAGTGAAGCCGTCTTTGATTGGCGTTTCATTTACGAAGAGAATCTATCCGTATTTGGGAAACATTACGCGGCTTTTTTTTTCTAAATCTAATATTTTTTTCTCCCAGTCCGCAGCAAAACTCCGGCGCGACCGTCTGGCGGAGGCGTACCAGGCGAGAGTATACCTCCGCGGGCTGGACGACTTCACCGCCTGGCTGGACGAGGTGGAGGCCCAGCTGCTCAGCGAGGACCATGGTGAGTGCTGGGCGTAGGCCTCAATGTAACTCCGCCCGCTGGACGACTTCACCACCTGGCTGGACGAAATGAATTCAATAAAATGTTTTTATTAATTATTCATTGGCTAGAAGATTAGGCAAAAGAGTGGGCAACATGAATCTCTCAAGATTTCTCTCGTATCAAAATGTAAGTTTAGCAAGAAAATTTATAATCAACACTGAGAGAAATCCACTCTTGAGGTTAGTTTAATTGCTTATTTTATTGTTTTTTTTTTACTGAATTATCGTAATGGGTAATAATATTGGATGCCAAACTTTGATATAATAAGTATTGTTTATCATCGGACTTGTTATAAGTTTACAGATTTAATAACCTAAATTTTTGTGAGTATTTTCATAGTAAATAATTCATGTCCACCCAACAGGCAAAGACCTAGCCTCAGTGACCGCGCTGCTCAAGCGGCACGCTCGCCTAGAGCAAGCCGTGGCGTCGAAGGCCGACACCTGCACGCAGCTGGCGGACGCAGCGCGGCAGCTGCCCGACACACACTTCATGAAGCAGGAGATCATCGAGAAGCAGACGCAGCAGGGGAACAGGTAACATACACTTGGAAAAACATTAAAAACCTGGTTATTATTGTGTTTTTCCCGATAAAAAGTACTTTTTCCCGACTCTGGCTGTTCTTAACTGTTTCCATCTCTTCCCAACTGTTCACATCTCTTCTCAACTGTTCTCATTTCTTCCCAACTGTTTTCATCTCTTCCTAACTGTTCCCTTCCCTTCCCAGCTGTTCCCGTCTCTTCCAACTGTTTTTTCCTAATTGTCCCCTTTTCTTCTCAACTGTCCCTTTTTCTTCTCAACTGTTTCCTTTCTCTTCCCAAGTTCTTCTTCTTCTTTCTTCTGTTCTCTTTCTATTTATAACCAACCTCTTTTCCCACCTGCCCTCTCACTTATGCATGGTACTAAATATATATTTATTTTATTTGCAGATATAAACAGCTAGCCGAGCCCATGCAGATCCGGCGCGACAACTTGGAAGACGCTGCGTTGTTGCATCGCTGGGACAGAGACGCTGACGAGGAGATCAAGTGGTAAGCATTATTTATCATTTACTGTCTTATATACAACTTGTATATAGTACTTCTGTATTCTGTTATATAAATCCCAATAATAATAACATAGAGACCGTTTGTAAAGGTGGAAACTCGCCCAGCACGCTTCAAATTGTCAGATTTCTTATGACGGGATACCATTTTGGTGAGAAAAAACGTAACACTTGTACCTAATTCGTACATGTTTTAAAATTAACTTATAATGCAGCTCATATTGTTTTTTTTTTACACGAAGCAGGATTAAGTTTGACTACAGCCTGCCTCATGTTAAGCACTGCTGTAATATAAGCTGTAGCATGCTTGCCTATAAGAAACCTATTTACTCTGTATTTTAGAATAATAACAATATTTGAGGGTTTCCAATTGTTTTATAAACACATGATTTGTCTATAGGTTGAAAGAGCGCGAGGGTGCTGTGAAGCAGGAAGAGACGGGCGGCACGCTCCCCGAGGCGCAAGCTATGCTGAAGAAACATCTCGCTCTGGAAGCTGAGCTCGCTGCTAGGTAAGCGTAGTCTCTAGTCATCATCTTCATTGTATGTTTCCACCCACTGTTGAGTAGTACTATTTTTCCGCTGCGACTGCTCTGCTCCTTAACAGGCTTCAAACAACACTATATATTACCCCCGAGTATCATTTACAATGGATTTCCGCAAAGTAACGCCTGATTCAATATCTTATCTAGAGTGATAACTGTGATATTTTTTAAGCAACCTTAGCGTAGCGAAAACAAAAAAATATTAACCAACAATTTTATCTCCTTTTTTCTCAACAGAGAACCAGCAATAAAATCTCTCTGCGGTCGAGCGAGTCAACTCTCCCGCCGCGGCCATTTTGCCTCGCAAGCGCTTGAAGCGAGGTCGCGCGAGCTGACCGCAGCGCTGCAATCGCTGACCGACGCGGCGGCTAAGCGAACTATTGCTATACAGAAGAAATTAGATCTTTTACAAGTAAGTTTTAAAAGATGGATTCATTAAAATAATAAACATGTGTATAAAAACGATTTAATATGTTCAAATACTAGATTTAGAATAAAGATGATGTCGTAATCGCTTGAAGCGAGGTCGCACGAACTGACAGCAGCGCTTTAGGTTTTATTATTGCGTAAGTAGTACTATTTCTTAGGTAAAGTTTCTTTTATTTTCTATAAAAAAAAGTAGAAAAACCTATAAAATTAGTTACACATTTTCGTAATCGCTTGAAGCGAGGTCGCGAAATTCACCGCAGCGCTTCAATCGCTTAGCGACACGCACCATCGCTAGGTATACAAAAGAAAAAATACGGATATACCTAAATATAGTTTTTTTAGGGATAATATCTCTTTACTTCCCTCAGAACTTCAATCTTATCAGTAGTTGTAACCCTCGCTCAAATCCTTTTCTTTTCACAGCTAATGTCAGAGCTGTCAGAAGCAGAGGCGTGGCTCCTGGAGCGGCGGCTGCAGCTGGTGTCCAGCGACGTGGGCCGCGACGAGGAGTCGGCGCTGGCGCTGGCGCGACGCCTGGAAGCGCTGCAGCGGGACATAGCCAGCCAGGACTCCAGGCTGGCTAAACTTGCTGTGAGTTATTTAATAAAGACAGGTTAAAAGTCGGGGATTATTTACGATAGATAGATGTCATTTATTAACATAGAAAAATACAACAAACATATTACTATAATAATAAGAGTTGGCATCAATCATGTCTCGTCAGACATTGTTATAATTTTAACCAAAAAAATAGGTTATCACTAATTAAAATTAAATTAAAATAAAATTACAATTATTTTAGCTGTATATGGATTAGGTCTGCACAAGATCGACGCAGCAGGGACGTTCAAAGAGAGGCCTATGCCCAGCAGTGGGATAGAGAAGTATGTGGATGATGATGAGGTTACAAGTCAGTAAGACACCTGGTGTTGAAAGTTAGTCAGGTCACCCTAAGGATCTCTGATAAGAAAGTATCTATTTTATCAGAGATTCATTCATTTATTTATTTGCATGTAAATGGGTACATTAAGATCACATTAAATATAAGTATATTCGCCATTACAACCTCACATGAGGTACGCAAACGTTAAAAATTATTCTTTAAATTTAAATAAATTGATTACAAACACACCTTATTGATTAATAATATTGATATACATGTCAAATACTTACCTTACTTTATCTGAAGGAAAGTTCCCAATGAATGACTGGACACAACAGTTTTGCCAATATAGTTAATAAATTGTTATTAAAAAAGTCTCGGCTGTCCTAAACCAAATTTTATTTATTTAATTAAAACTGGTTACATGTAAAAAAAACTGTATACTGTAATAAATAAATAAAGCGTTTATTTCAGACAGAATTCATTCGTAACTAAAATAATATACACATTCTAATACAAATGTCCAATATCTTAAAACTATCAAAAGAAATAGAAATAAAAGTAGTAATGCCAATGTTTAAATAAATACTAAGGCTTTTACTTTACAGGAGCGAGCCACAGCAGACGACGAGGGGCTAAAGAAGAAGGTGGAAGAAGTGAAGAGCCTGTATGAGGATATGAAGCTCCTGTCTGCTAAACGACAGCAGAGACTGCAACAGAGCCTTAAGTATTTCAAGTAAGTGTTGTGTTATTACCAGTTTTTTTTTTTTGATTGCTCTTTAAAATAATCACTCAGATATAACCAGTCCAGTAAAAAGTGCAGAAAATTAAAACGAGATGGAAAAAATTTGAATAAAATGAAAAAAAACTTAAAATTAAACGATTCTTTTAAAGTATCGATTATAAAGACCGTGTCCTGTGTTCGACCTAGTGCAAGATGCAGCGTACTTGCCTCTACACAACTCATTACCTTAATTATTTAAATTCGATAAAACCCTGTTTGTACGATTAAAAAAGTAGCAAGAAACAGCATTAACTTAATGGGGCTCGAAGGCGCTGCGTGATTCGTCTTAAAATTTGTATTTTTCCTTTTCCCCAGGTTCGTCCAAGAGTGCCTGGAGGTCCAGGAGTGGATCTCGGAGCAGATGTCTCTGGCTGCCAGCGAGGAGTACGGCCTGGACGTGGAGCACGTGGAGACGCTGCAGCAGACCTTCGACTACTTCCTCACGCAGCTGCAAGGTGAGAACTGTTCCAGGGGGTGAAAGCTGAGAAGAGGCTACAGTCTTTAACTGAAGACTTCGCAACAGTATTTTATAATGTAGTAGTAACTAAATTCTTCTCAAGATTCAGATTCATTTTAGCTAGTTCTGGTAGTTTGTCAGTCTAAAGACTGAAATTGTTTGATGTGAAAGATTTCAGGGGATGTGAAAGATCTGTTGGTGCAGGAGTCGCTACAAAGATTGTGGACGTGTAGATATGAATAATAGTGGAAAAATGTCGAAGATCTGTTTGTAGTTACAAAGATTGAAGGATATAAGAGACTAATCTAAGCTTTACAATATCACAATCATCACAATAATATTAAGAGAAACAAAACTTTGGAAGCCTCACGGTCCTCTTTCTTAACCATTACACTATAAACGCGAACCAATATCATGTAAAATCAATACTGACCTTCGTTTTTTCTCCTTAGCCAACGAGGGTCGCATCGAGGCAGTGTGCGAGACAGGCAGCGTGCTTTTAGAAGAAAACACGCCGGAAGCAGAGCGCGTGAAGCAGCGCATGGACGACATCAGGGGGCTGTGGGACGATCTGAAGGAGCTGGCGCTGGCCAGGCAGGAGGTAATTAGAGAAAAATATAGTATTCCACATGCCACATATCTTAAAAGTTGCATATACCTACTTGTCTTTTGGTAGAGTTCAGTGTCTTACAGAAGATTTGGCATCTTCTTTTAAAAATGCCATGTGTAATATATATCGGGCTCGGAGCGAATGAGACTTCACTACCGACTAAAACCTACCACGATGTCCCTACGTCCCAACAAGGACGGGTTTCGCGAGACAAACTCCTCCGTAATGTGAATGTCAAAAACAGAAACTTAGAGAACGAGGCGTTCATTTTTCCTTCTCCAGACGCTACAATATGAGAAATCGTTTTTTTCTTAATTTACTATTAGAAATAAAATAAATTTGTCAAATTTTTCTGTTACGGAAATTCACACTTGCTATTATCTCCTACAAGGCGCTAGCAGGCGCCCGCCAGGTGCACGAGTTCGACCGGCGCGCCGACGAGACTGCCGCCTGGATTGCAGAGAAGGAGTCCGCTCTGACCGGTGCTGCACCAGCTCCGCCTCGCTCGCACCACGCACTGCACGCACAGCAACGCGCACTGCACGCGCTCAGAGCCGACCTGGACGCCATTGCTAAGGAACATGACAAGTTGAAGGAAGAAGCTGAACGGTAAGATTCTTATAGAGCTCTCGTGCGCTGGTATTTTGGGTTATTAGATTTCAAAGGTTTGGATCTTTTAGAGTCTAAATTGAATAAGAAAGCTGATCGGTAAGTTGTCCTGAAGACTTCTGAAGCCCTGGTACTTTGAGTCTCTAGAGTCAAAATGGAAGGAGGAGGAAGAAAAAACTCTTATAGTCTCTGATACCTTTAGTCATTGCTGAGAAGAAGTATTTAATTAGGAAGAAGGAGTAAGTGTAGTGTGGTTTTAGCTACATTTACTAAAAAACAGTAAGCTTGCTAGATTTTTTGCAAATATTCATTTCTTTTAAAAGACTAGGCAAATCTGTCAGTACACCACCACCACACACCATCTAAGGAAAGAGGCTAGACCTTATTCTTTGCAATTAAAAAACTGACAAAAAATAATGTGATCATGACTTACCAACCACTAAAACTGCAAATAGATTTATCACCAATAAAGTTTTCCACAAGATATTAACCTTGTTCCTCTTGTAAATAGTGATGGCAATCTAATCATTTATTATTTACTTCCAGACTAGGCACAGCGTTCCCCGACGCGAAGGAGCACGTGTCAGCCAAGCTGGAGGACGTGTCAGAGGCCCTAGAGGCGCTGAACGCGCGCACCTCGCAGAGCAACCAGCAGTTAGAGCTGGCCTCGCAGCTGCAGGCCTACTTCGCTGCTTATCAGGAGTTGCTGTGAGTTTATGTTAACTTATGATGCTCTAGTAACCTTGAATATATTGACTCCCCAACTCTTCTATCATGTATAAATTTACACTCTTTATTGAAGTCGTAATCAAAACCTTTATGCTACAGGTGTATAAGAACAATACATCTTATTACAATCCTATCGTAAGAATGTGTCGCCAATATAATGAAATTGTTTAAAATAATAACACCATTGATGTATATGACCGTAATATTTCAATATTTAAGGACTTGCTATATTTTTTTTATTTTAGGTATCTCTTCTTTTCTTTAACAAATGATCATGTTATATACACATATTTAGGAGTATAGCTCAGCTCAAAATTAATTCGATCAAAACTATCAAATGCATTCTAAGCTGTAATCTGTTCTGTGTATAAATAAATAAATAAATACTTAAAAGCTCTCTTACGTCTTTTAGGTTAAGACTAAATTTTATTCAGAGCACTGGTGGCATGTTTTAGTAAAGTTACAAGAAGTTTTAAAGCAGAGTGAAAAGTACGTAAGCAGAGTAAGAGTCTACCAAACAAATTATTCGAAAATAATCAGTGCTGTTCGTTGGGTTTGCCACGAAATGTGTTGAAATTGAGCTTCTTTGATTTGCCTTTATTTTCGTTGATTTGGAAAATTATAAAGATCGTTTACGGAATCTTAAAATGTCATTCACATGTATTCCTTTTCTAAATGTTAAAACAGCATGGCTATCCCAAACTGCAACAATCACCTCTACCATCCTAACTGACCATATTTATACCAATTCATGGATTCCTTTCACATCTCCAGAGCGTGGACCAACGAGACCTTGGCCCGCACCACGGCTCCCGAGCTGGGCGTGGACACGCGCGCCGCGGAACAACTCCTCGCGCGGCACCAGGACATACAGTCAGAGATCAAGGCTAAGGAAGATGCCTTCAGCACGCTGTATGCCGATGGTGAGTACCTCTTTCATTATTATGGAAGCCTGGTACTTTTTAATTGATTTACCAAAGTTTGTTTCTTCGAGGTTCTTCGAAATTAACCACTATAGATTAGGTTTTTAATTAGAGAGTTAAAAGACTCTCAAGACCAAAAAATGCTGTTGTAGCTGTTACATAAAATCAAGGTCAAAATATTCTATTGTATTCCATTTTGTATTGGAAAAAAATATTCTAGATATATGGGAAAATGTTCTGAAAGTCGTCCAAACTCCATTAAATAATCACTAAACATCAACGTGGCATTTCCAAAAATCCTTTTTAGCTGATTCCTCCGTCATAACATCTACCTTCATTCCAAATTTCAGCCCAATCCGTCCAGTGGTTTGGGCTGTGCGTTAATAGATCACTATACCAGTCAGTCAGTCACCTTTGCGTTTTGTACATATGTATATTTAGATATAAATAATTTTGTATTTGTATTTTCCTTCCACAGGTGAAGCCCTAATCAGGGAAGGTCACATCATGTCCTCCGAGGTGAGAGAGCGCATGGCCACGCTCCGCGCGCGCCGCACTGCTCTGGACAACGCCTGGCAGAACCGACACGTCATCTACACTCAGCATCTGGATGCTCTGTACTTCAAGCGAGACGCTGATGCTTTGGACGCTTGGATTACGAATAGGTGAGCTGTTTGATACTTCTGGTATCCTGGTACTTTGATTTACCAAGCCATTTTCACGTATGTAGAATCGCCATGTCATTTACACTCACCATTTGGATGCTCTATACTTCAAGCGAGATGCTGATGTTTTGGACACTTGGATTACGGACAGGTAAGCTTGTCAAAGCTGCGCCGTGTAAGAACGTAGGCGCTACGACGTATCAGCCCAAGGGAACTCCCCAAAATTATTCTGCTTGGTGTCTCGATCTTCGGTCATGTAAAACGTGTGTTATGTTGATTCAGCAGCTAGTACCCTGGTACATGGACCTTCCTTGGTAATTGCCTTTTTTTATTTTATCTATTATTAATCTACTCTAATCTACTTTCCATGTCTCGTCTAACGAACTATCTTGTTTACCCTTGCCTCTACCGTGAGTGATTGATGTAACCGTGGTGATTTTCCAGGTTTTTCTGCCCTCTTGTTCACATCAGATTATTAACACAATATGTTTTATTTCTCAGGGTCCCACTGGTCCGAGACGGCAAGTTCGGTGAGAGCGTGTCCCAAGTGGAGCAGCTCATCAACAAGCACCGCGACCTGGAGGAGACCATTGACGCGCAGCGAGACAAGTTCAACGCGCTCAAGAGGATCACACTGGTACGTTTATTGTATTACTATTGGATCGACTTGTTTTGGGAGAAAAAGAGACCCATGTCACTTTCACAATACTACCACGTCGCTAATTCATCTGATATAGTTGATAGATCAAATGATGATAATCTGACACTCGATGTGATAGACTGACAAACGAACCAATAATAAACTAAACAAACATACCTTCAAGAAATGCTTTTATATGAATGGTATAATGTAGTTTCTTACTTACATTCTTCTGTATCCATCTACAGATCGAGCAAGCGTTCAAGCAGCAGCAAGAGCACGAAGAACAAGAACGCCGCGTCTCCGCCGAGAGACAGGAGCAGGAGCGTCTCCAGCAGTACAGGAGACGCGAGGTGGAGAGGATCACTGAAGAAAGGAGGAAGGATGCACCTAGGGCACCTGCGCCTGCTATCAGAGAGGTAGGTCTACTGTAGTATACAAAGGTCTACTATAGTCTACAGTGGTCTATTAGTGTAAGGGTGCAGGAGTGCGTCTCCAACAGTACAGTAGACGTGAGTTTGAGATGATCATGGAAGAAAGGAGGAAGGATACATCTAGGGCACCTGCGCCTGCTATTAGAGAGGTTGGTCTACTACGGACTTCTCTCGTCTACTGATCGAATTATCTAACACCAGTATAATCCACCAGGAAGATTTCAAATGCGTTCTACCGGTTAAACTTTTTTAATACTTAGAACGTTAACAATAACGTACAAGATTCGTGTAAAACTTTTCAATTGTTTCTATTTAATTTTGTATACATATGCCATAAGCTTTCTCTTCCTAGGTGTTCTTTCTCTAGCTGTCCATATTTTTTCCTTCTCAATTTCCTCTCCTCAATATCTCGTGCAAACCTTCTAACCAAGTACCCTAATCTCTCCAGGTGGAGCGTCCAGTGGGTGCCTCAGCGGCCTCCTCCGAGGAGACTCTGTCCCCGGCGCCGCAGTTCGACAGACTGCCCAAGCCTAGCGACAGCCATGTGAAGCGAGCTGAGAGCATGAGTGTAAGTATTCTCGTTGACGTCAAACAGTCGGGTATTTGGTCATATTAAAAAAAAATACGATTAAAAAAAACTGAAAAAATAAAGTTGAAAATGACATTATTCATTAGAAGATGTTGTTTTGGACTGCTTAGTTTAGCTAATTATTTTTCCGTTGATTTGAAGAACTGGATTGTTGTTGTTTTGTGGGATGATAAATAAATACATTATTTATTATTATTTAGATCCACCTCAAACTTGTCGATAGTGGTGCCCCTCTATTTCATACTAACTGAAGGCTAATCACCACCTTACCCTTTTAATTTGTTATTTTATAACGTTTACTTATTTCTCTGTGACCTAATTCCAGGTGGTAAAGAGCACGAAGCGCACTCCATCGTTCACGACGCGCCGACGCACGCAGTCCTTCCGTCGCCACCGACGCGGGGACATCG
Source organism: Macaria notata (assembly GCA_927399415.1). Classification (NCBI taxonomy): domain Eukaryota; kingdom Metazoa; phylum Arthropoda; class Insecta; order Lepidoptera; family Geometridae; genus Macaria; species Macaria notata. The sequence continues at coordinate 5,778,005 of OV656725.1, read as the reverse complement.
CTGAACTGCCGCCCGTCGAGATAGAAGGTAACATTATAGTGATAGAGAATTAAAGAAACGCTTGTGAATAATCACTCGTTGTATTTACATAGTGACCGTTGTAGAAACATCCGCCATTAATGGTGTGAAACACCCGTCGTAAACGACGTGCAGAAACACTCGCTGTTCACGACGGCGACGTGCCGACACTTATAGGTAAAAATGTAACTGTTTGATACTTGTTTGCAACTACTCTTTTTTATTAGGCTTACGCTTGACTACATCCCACTTTATATAATATTTCTATCCACAGGTTACCTAGAACGCAAGCAAGAGACCGGCGTGGGTGGTAAGCGCGCGACGGTGCGCTCGTGGCGCGGGTACTACTCCGTGCTGTGCGGACAACTGCTCTGCTTCTTCAAGGACGAGCTGGACTTCGCCAGCGCGAAGGCAGCGGCGCCACCTGTTGCTATATTACTGGTATGCATACTTTACTATCAAATACACTATACATCTATATTAACGTTTTTTAGTACTTGATAGTCAAACGCTTGACTACAACTTGCCTGATGTTAAGCAACCTTGTGTTCTCACTCTAACATATAAAATGACAGCAAACAAGAGACGATATAATGAGATCGACTTGGTTTGAATTTGTTGCTCGCTTTGTTTTGTCAGGCGTTGCTACCATTTTTTAATCAGGCGTTACCAAACTATCATGTGTATGAAGAACCTCGTCCACACTTTAAGTCTGCTAAGTCAGTACATTTTATAAAGCATATAACAATGTGTTGTTTCCTTCAGGCGCGCTGCGAGCCAGCAGGCGACTACACGAAGCGCGCGCACGTTTTCCGGCTAGCATGTGCTGACGGAGCCGAGTATCTGTTCTCAGCATCTAGCAGGCAACTTATGCAGGTATGTACTTTAAAAATGAGAGTAGTTCAGTGCGATTGCTCTTTCAATTCATTCCTTAAATGTTAATTGGTTATTGAATAACAAATAATGTTTTCAGAAATTAAAGTTCTGAACTTAAGTGTAGACGTGTTAAGCTAAGTATGTGCTGTTCTTAATTTATGGGGTCGACTTATAATCTACCTGCTTCTACGTTTTTACTTGTATTTTTTTTTATTTAACAACATATTTGTGTTCCAGGAATGGGTAGCCAAGATCTCGTTCCACGCCAACCTCCCGCCCGAGCTGCAACTGACGCCTTATAGCGCGGCCGCTGGGGAGTCACCCACTGCCGAGCTGAGGAGACGACTTACACAGTAAGTGCGGGGCAATGGAGACCAGTTCGGGGCAATGGAGACCAGATCGGGGCAATGGAGATTAGTTCGGGGCAGTGGAGATTAGTTCGGGGAAATGGAGAATAGTGGGCAGTAGGAGACTAGTTACACAGGGAATTTGGAATGCTGGAAGATGTTGTTTTTTACACGCTTTTTGACAGACTTTCTATTTGACGAAAGTAGACCGGTTTCCATAACAAATTTCATATAAATCGACGTCAGTGATGGAAGCGCTCGTCTACCGTGAGGTCCAATTGTTCTCAACATTAGGTAACTTCACCGACTTGCCACTACGACCGCTAGTGGATCTTAAGATTTTGAAATGCCAATTAAAGTGCAATGAACATCAGTTCAGTGCAATATAATGTTATTTATTATGTCATATTTTATTAAATTATTTAAACATTGTATCTGTGTCTCGTCAGGAACGCATCATCATCATCCTCAGCGGCCTCGTCCCCGGAGACCCGGCGGCGCACGCAGGCCGAGATACTGATGGAGCATCGCAACTCACAGCGCGCCTCGCACACGCCTGAGAAGGAGAAGGACAGGAATATCGGTGAGATCCTCCTCTTTACTGAGTACTTCCTCTTTACTGAGGGTCGTCACTCCCCAGCAGAATTTATACATTGCTAAACACACAATGTAATATCTAGTTTAAGTAATATTTCTGTATATAAATTTAACCGACTTTCAAAAAAGGACGTTTTTAACTCTTCAGAAAGTTTTTTTTTGTGGCTACGTTACGCGATTACTCCGTTAATTAAGAACTGATTTCAAAAATTATTTTTTTATTCGACGGGGTTAGATTCCGAAATGGTCCCATATTTTTTTTCATTCGGTCCTGTATTTTTTGAAAAAAAAAACCAACAAATTGATAAAGTTTACGCAAACCAATTTTACCTATATTTACAAAACAGGTGGATGCCGGCGATCAGATCTGAGAAAATGTGTCTTCACAAACACATTTTGATAGTTTCTGTAATAATACTATAATGATTTACTTTAAAAAATAAATCATTTATTTTTTTATTGAAAAAGAATCGGATTAGGACCTACTCGTGACTATCAACAAGTTTCGTAAAGTATTTCGAATCGAAGCTTAGTTCCGCCACTTGCCGCCAGGGGCGCTGAACGTTTATTCGGCTCTTTATTTTATTTACTTTTTTAGAATGGTTCGTAAATTGGTAACACAAATTAATAAAAAGCCAAGCGAAAATATGCGCTTAAAACATTCAAATGTAATTCCTAATAAAATCTCGATAAATCCTACTTACCTGAGGTTCTAATGTATTGTGTGTAGGGTTTTTATTTTTATTAACTCTTTATTACAGAGTCGCAAGTGCTGCCCTCTCTCCCGCCGCGCCAGCCGCCGCAAGAACAAGACGCCGCCGATGTTGTACTGAGGTAACTAACATAGTACTTTTTATGATAAAACTTTATTTGGTACATCAATACAAACAACTTGTGTTATAATTAGTAGTTGGTTTTGATGTCCATCGATGATTATTAACATCATCGTCTTTCATTTCAGACCAGTGTCAATAAGCCTAGTGATTTCTAATTCATTACATAGTTATAAAATAATAATTGCCCATACCACATTAGGTAAGTACCTAAAGAACAACATAATCCAAAAAAAGAGTGTCAATCAACATCTAAATAAAATTCCACCCTTAAACAAATTTACTTCTTATTTTACGCATTTGCACTAAAACCCGGAAATATCCGGAGCGCGCAATTCGGAAAAAAATAAATATAAGGTTTATTATATATATATATACAGTTTCCAATATAATATCATACAATTTCCAGGAACCAGGAAGCCGCCTCAGCGTCGTGGGGCAGGTCAAGGTTCTCCAACGGACGAGACATCAACTCTGAGTTCATACGCTCGCAGCAAACCGGTAAGTGCTCGTTTTTTTTTATAAAATGATTAACCTTTTATAATTACATTTTGATGTATTAAGATTTAAGTTTTTATTATTGGCATAGTTAGTAAGAGCATTTAAGATATAGTCTGTCTAGAAATCCTTTTTTAAGATAAATTGTATAGGCTTTAAAAATATTTTTCGGAATTATTTTTATTGGGTAATTGTAACGTTCAAATTTGTTTTTGTCTGCGTTATTGTTTTCAAAATTATTGTTGTTGGGAAATTGTGACGGCCAAATTTGTATGCATTGATGTTTTGTTGTAAAGATACGACCAAATACGCACCGTTAACTGACTTTGCGTTTATAACTTATTATACATTTTTAAGAAATTTAAACAATTTTATGTAGATGAGTCTGTCTTACTGACAGCTTTAGCTTTTTTTCTATATTCGTGAAAGAATACCAACAAGTTTCTCTTGAAGTTAACTGCCGCGTATTTGTTCAAATCTTTTGCTTCGTCATCTCTCATCAAACCACCATACATAACACAATTTACCTCCTAAAGCGGAAAGCGGACTGCCGCCGTTACCATCTGGCCCAGACCGTCCTCCCATGATACCGGATCGCCCGCCGACTCTGCCCGAACGAGGGCCGAATATTCCCGACCGCGGCCCAAACATTACCGAACGAATGACGACAATAACCGAACGGGGCCCGAACACTTCCGAACGGGGGCCGAACGTTCCCGATCGCTCGAACCAAGACAAGCGTGAATCCGTCACGTCACTCGTCAACAGCTACCAGAGAATGACAACTAGCTCACGTGATGTGAATAGAAACTCGACTTCTTGGCACGAGAGGCAGAATAATAACTATCAGAACGTGGAGACGACGTACTATTCGACAGGCGACGTCGGTCAGTTGACATAAAGCTAAGAATGACTCGCTTGGTGGAAGGAACGTAGAGTAGCACTAATTGAATGTAGTTGTTGATTTTACTAACACGTTGTTATACATGGTGTGTCGATTGTAGTATGACAATTTTGACAACTTAAATTCGTTTAATTTGACGTAATGTGTAAGATGACAGATGTCAAAATTATCATCCTATGATTGACAAAGCGTAGTTTTGTTTTGATGATACTTGTATGTATTTTGTTTTATTTAACGAGGGTTACCACTATGACCTCTCTCTCTCTCTCTCGTGATCCCGGCTGTGACCTGGCTGTCGTTAAGCCATATCAGAGACCCTTAGGGCGGTTTGAAATCTGACACCAGAGTTGGCGACTGTCATATCAACTTACTTTTTAGTAGCAAATATACGTGGCAGCCCCCGTTGACAGATGTTTCATACTTTTGTTTAATTTCAAACTGTACTGTTTACCTTTATTATTCTAGAAATATAATTTATCTTTTTTTATCATTCTGCTTATGCTTGGCTTAGTAGCCTATGACAGCCATTTGCCTGCCTTTTGTACACAATTATTTTCTGTGTTATTCTAGATTGTCTCAAGCTTGCTGTAGAACTCTGCTTACGGTTATACTTTCTTTTGTAAAATATTTATTAAGAATATGTTAAAGTTTATATTTCTCTATAATTCATGCTGTCAGGATCCAGCCATCTTCTTTATGTGCTGCATCGCGTACAATGTATGTTTATATGTTTGTCTGTCTCTCTGTATGTATGTCTTTATGTATGTAATTAGTTTAAACTATATGTTTAACCAATTGAGTATCTTTTTGCGTTTTGAAATTAGCAATTAATTTCTTGTTCTCAAATTAATCAAAAATTAATGAGATCCTCCACGTAGTTCCGCTACCCGCCACCAGGGGCGCTGGTAGAGTTCCTTTTCGATTCGAATTACGTTACGTTATTTCTGACCGAGAAACTTATGCTAAGCCCAAATAAATTTTATTACATCATCGCCATCTACTGCCGGTTTTTTACACTGATGGTATAGGTCTCTCTTTTCATGCTAGCCATCTTGGCCCTGTTTATTATTATATATATCTTAAATACATATGTCATTTAAACGTAAAAAGATACACGATGTGTCCTCGCTTTTTAGAAATACATATGTTATAAGTTATATCAATGAATTCTTTCTTTGATTATTTTTTCTTCGTATTTTGCATGTTAAATTATAAGGTTCCTTATGTGAAGAAACAATTTAAAAGTAAAATTTATTAAACGTTATATAACGTTAACTACGAATGATTGATACAATAGAATTGTTACTCGTCACAAATTTCGCGTCGATAATGCTTCCAAAATTCATCTCTCTCCAACACAAAGCTTGCTAAATAAAATAAACTAGATTGGTTACGATGCTGGAAATATAAACATTACATGAAATTATAATTTAAAATAGATAAAAATTGACGAATGCTTAGACGCTAAATAGTTAAGCATCGCTTACCAACTCAACCACGGCGATGGTTAACCATCTAATGGGATTACTTTTTTGGCTCAGTTAAGTTTCTATCGTATCGATTATTCTTAGGTTTGGGCAAATTTTATTCCATTTTACATCGGGGTGTTTACACTTTTTGTTTGTTGTGTTGTCAAACTTTTGCTTTGTGTCTTGTCTTTTGTGGTTTTTGGTGTCGGATTTAATATTATTTTAGTGGTTCTATTTTGTAGTTATAAATTTATCATTGTTTATATTTTATACAGGTTTCTTACTAAATTTACAATATCTAAGGCACAGCATTTAGGCGATTCCAAAAATTACATTCATTTATATTTCAATGTTATTTTATGGAACAATTGTAATTATTCACGCAAAACTATTGCGTGCAAAACGATCGCGCGATTCAGTATAGTATATTTATTGTAAAGCGCCATCTAGCAGTTATGCCATTAACTAAATGCAGGCATGTTCCTGGGTACCACAATTTTTTCGCAAGCTTTCTCGTTAACTCGTTTGTACCTAAATATGTAGATACGATAACATTTCTCTGTTGCACTCAGTCTCTGCATAAATAATTGCAGATTGAAAATTGAATTGATTGAAATTGAATTGTGTTGTGCAGAAGCCGAACCCGTTTTTCGTAGAACTAAATGCAGGCATATCAACCTAGCTACACATGTCAGTCCTAAAATATAATAAATAACAATAAATGTACCTATGTATGTATTGCAGCGTACGGTAGCGGCAGCACGAGACCCGCCTCCGTGGCGGGCAGCGGAGGCTCGCCAGCGCTCGACCAGAGACCTGCTTCTAGGTGAGGTTTTTATCATAGTAGGGTTTTTTTTTATAAAAGTGAAAGCGAAAGTGTTGATCTCTTTGATCCTCTGGTTGGCGATTCATCGTATTTTTTGGATTTTTGTATCGATAATCTAGAAGTCTTCCTATTCCATGTAAGTAGGTTTCTTCTAGGCAAGCAAATGTCGTCTTAGACAACAGCTGTTGTTATCATGTAGTGAAACTGAGGTTTTTTAGTTAAAAAGGATATACATAAATCAGACACATAAAAATATATAAATCAAGTCATACACATTCAAAACTTGATATAAACCAAACGTATGTATACTAAACGAACAAATATTTAATTTGCAGTGTATCCAACAGATCGTCGGGCGAGTCTGAGCTGTCAGTGAGCGGCGTCACCAAGGACAAGAAGGACAAGAAGGGCGTCTTCGGCTCCCTGTTCGGAAGGAAAAAACGGCCGCAGAGTCATATGTAGACTTTATATCTCTGTGGTAGGGGTTACTGGTCATAAAACACGAAAAATACAATTAAAAATGGTAATAAAGAAACGTATTCAAAAGAAAACTGCTAATTTTAAGATATAAATGGTAATAAAGAGGTCTATTTTGACGTGAATAACAAAAAACTACTGTCGATTGAGTTCATTTAATAGTTTTTTTTCTTTGGCAATAACTTTGTATTGTGCCAGTTCTCAGGTAAGAAATGTAATTATCACCTCTCATTTTCGTATCATTTTTGTCAAATTTGACGTGATATGAACTGCAGTTTGAATTATAATACGTTTTGGAAAATTGAATAAAGCGCCATCTATCTCGACACCTAAGGAACTAAAGGTTGGTAATGTTATGAAACTAACAAATAAAGTTTTATTTTCATTACATTTTGGCCAGTAACCCGGTATAAAATAAATGTCATACTATTGTGTAAAAAATTACGTAATTCTTTAATTACGTAACCTTAGGTACATCATGTATGTAACTTTTCATTCGTTTTCTTATACATTTTTATATCTTTTTAGTTATTGGGAAATAGACGTTTAAATTACAAAAAACCATAGGAAATACTATTGCTGGACAATAAATAAACGTTCGGATTTGAAAATCAAAACTCTTCAGTACCACAGTTTTTTACACCAAGCGTGTTAATCGATCATGATGGCAAATATTCGATAAAATAAGGGAAAAATAATGATTTGCATGTTATAATCCATTTCCTAATTACTATGTTTTATGTATATCAATGTATTGTATGAATCATAAAATGAAATCACTTAACTTTTAATCAAAATTGTGACTTTTTCTTATGTTTAGCAAGTACATAACAGTATTTATGTACCATAATTTTAAGGCACTTTTTTAGCGAGATATTTGTATAGTGGACACATTCCTTAAGTATATTGTCACAAAGTCTAAATGTCAATGTCAAAGTCAATTCGATAAAATAAAAGTCAAAATATTGGGACCAATTTTTTAATTATACAATTGTGCTATACTTATTACTTGGGTACAGATTAAAGGTACAAAAATAAATACATCATGTATTGTGTCCGTGACACATTCACACAAGAATACTGCACGAATTTTGATAAAATTCTGTGTGATAGACTTTTAAAGATGTTGTTAAAAGCAATGCAGATATTAATACTCATTTTACAATGTTTAAACATATTATATATTAAGAGTAATACGACCTTTTTGCCTTTAATCTGTGGCTTATTTCATTTATATGAGAATAGAATGTAAGCAATTATTATTGAAATCGTTTTATAAGTATGGCGTTTATCTCATTTTTTTAAAAAAAATACATAACTTGATTTTTTGTCAATACGGCGACTTTATCGCTAAATACGATATGTTCCAGTGAAATAGTATAAAATTGAACTAAGCGCTGTACTTATAGTAATTAAATGACGTTTTATAGTATGTAAGTTTCATCTTTATCTTTAGGTATTTAATATCGTTTCTTCTTGTGATGGTCTTTTGTGCCTTGTGTAGCATAATATTGAACTTGTTACTTTTCGCGGCCATTTTTAACAAAATTTGTCGCCCATTTTATATCTTTAAAATAGAAATACAACTTTTCTGTAAATTGAGGGAAAGAACTAAGAAGTCTAAATGAAATCCTTTAATTGGGGAGTTTCATTCAAAGTTGATATAACTGATTCTGAAGTATTTCTATTATAGTACTTATAAACTTACTAACACTGGTTAAAATCTACATTTTAGGAATAATTATTACGAGATATATTTCAATTATCTGTTTTGTCGTCATTGATAAACAATTGTTTTTTCTATATAATGGGCTTATTTTATAAATAAATAAATATTTCAGGATATATCACACAGCGCCATCTAGCTCTATACCTTTATAACATTAACAGTACATTATGTATTCTGTGCTAATAAATTTGCAATCGGTGATTCTAATTTTAAAAATAGTTACAATACTTTTTATGGTGTTGCCATCTTGCAATATATTTTTGCATTGAAAACACTGCTTTTTGTTGTGTTGTCTCTTGTGAGATAATGTTTTTTTTTTCATTTTCAATATAACATGTGTACCTAATCTTTGTCTTTATATAATTTGAGCCCATCCAATGCATTATCTGAAAGTACAACTTTAATCCACCAGACCCCACATCGTTGATTTTGCTTAGTTTATTCACGTGTTAACTATTTCATTATTTACTTCCTTCCCAAACAATGACGACAAAAGAGATGATATTTTTTGCGTATTTTTAATACTTTATGTACTCTTACTGGTTATAATCGTTAATAATGTATGTTAGCTTTGCTGCGCTATTTTATAGGTTATAAATTATTTTGTTGCCAGACCCATTGTTTTTGACGTTTAAATTGGCCCTGTTTGGTAAAAGTGACAATAATGAAGTGATTTTTGTGTCAAAATTGTATTATCATACAAGCTTCCAAAGTAATTAAGAATATATTTTTTGTGTAATATTTTGGGGTTTTTTAATTTATTACCTTATCCGTAAGTATAAGTATCCGTAAGTATTTAGTTTATTTTAACTTTAGTAAGATGGTATTCATGAAGTTAAAGGGTATTGTTAGCTGTCTATTTGTATCGGTCGGCGGCTTGTGATCGCCAAATAAAACAAATGCCTTAATAATAAAGCAATTTATTGATTGAGTAAAACAAATACAGTTAGCCCTATTAAAAATCAGCTTGACTTATTAAAACTCCGTAAATAAAGGGATTGGGATTAGCTGGATTGTAGTTGGCGCCAAATCTTCTAACAACTTCAATGTTGCCAGTATTAAAAATCTGTTCCAAACCAGCCCTCACTTGAACAGCTTGTCGTAAATCATTATTATAATTCCTACCTTCTTTATTCTTAGTATAATAGCTAATATCTTTTTGTGGATTCACGGATTGTCTAGGCAAATCTACGTCCTTTTCATAAGTGATCGACCTCTTTGGTCGAACGAGTTTGGTTAGATGTCGAAGAAGTTTTTTCGAAGAGGTTGGTTTGCCGTCCATTTTTTCTAAAGTAGTCTTTATTTTTTCTACCAAAGCTTCGTCCTTTACATAGTTGACTCCTGGTTTATGTTTTACATACATACTCAAGTCTTGGTAAGGGTTTTCTGGCATTTGTAAATGTTTTAACTTTTTATTTTCGATAGCTCTTTTTTGTACGCTGTGAGAAGGTAAATGATTTTTAACTTCGAACTCCTGATTCTTTTTTTCCATATCATTCAAATTAGCTCCTGCCCATACTTTGTGTTTCGCATAATATTTAAGAAAATGTATCATAGGATCGTTTTCAGAAAGACCTCCCACGCTTTTTAAATTTCCCGCGGTTTTGTCTACTTCCGGTTTAGTCATAGACAAGACTGACCGCTTTGGCCTGACAGCTGTCAAAGTTGGCGGGAAGTTATAAAAAGATGGCGGTCGGTTGTCGGATGCGACTAGGAGCTCCATGGTTTGGTCGGGATCCGAGCGAGATGTGCGAGACACGGGGAGGACTTGGTCGTTCATATTGGATGGCGGTAGGGGCATCGCTAGTATACCTGTAATGTTACCTGGAGACAAAAAAATACGAGTTATAATTATTATTTTTACTGAGCATACTGTACCGAGTGGTTTAACATTAACTGGTAGAATGATATATACTCGTAAGTACCTACACAATTGCTTCGTAGAAAGATAGAAGATGATTCCATGTTTATTCTGCTCTTCTGCTCTATTTGTTTCCCTTTAATACCAGAACAGAGTAGTGTACTTTTTACCTGCATGAATAACGTTAATGCTTATTGATTAGTAACAGCTTAGACGAGAATATCTTGCTGAAGGAGAACTACAAAACTTGAGACACAAGGTGCGGTGTTGGTAAGATCTTGAGAGCCACGGAGGCCACTTTGATTAGGAGGAGAGGTGTGGCGGTGGTATATGGAGGAACACACCTAAAACCCGTCAAGTTTGTTGTTTGAAGTCGGTTAAGGAGCAGTCGCAGTGTAAAAACACTATATATTTGTCCAGAATTTCATTTAAAATGGATTTCTGCAAAGTAACGCCTTCTAATATTCTTCTTATCAAATGAGACTGGCCAACTCTGGTGTCGAGAGTTTATAAACCGCCCTAAGGGCCTCTGACATGGCTTAACAACTGCCGTACTTGATTCAATATCTTATCTTGATTAGTAACAATAAAACTGGCTATGGTATGGGTATGACTGATATCTATTGGATTTTCTAGTCCTCACTACTATAGAAATTGTCCAAGTGCTAGTCCTTACTATTCATCTCCATCATCATCTGCACGACCGGCGGCAGTGGCTCTGGATACCTGCAGCGCTCCACCGCGTCTCCCGATGAGTTGGATTTCAGGCAGTCCATCATTTGACGCGTCACCTCGCCGGACGCGTTGGCTATTGTGGGAGGTGTGGGAGCGGCTGTGGAGGTTGTTGTTGCTGGAAGCGTAGGAGAGAATATAAATGAATTGATGACATGTAGGTATCCTTTATTGAATACGGTTAAAATTTTATTTGGTTCATAAAAAGGTATATTTATCGAGCTTATATAGTTTTTTTTTTACGTGGGATAGGTTTACGTTTGACTACAGCCTGCCTGATGTTAAGCATCGCTGCTAGGGTGTAACACGTTAAGGTGAAGGTTGACTAGCCTTTGTATCCCTTTCTTGTCGCTTAAATGGATGAATTGATTGTGGTAACAGATTAGACATTGGCCTAGCACTAACGGATTTGTGAGTGAACCAAATGTTTGCAAGTGTTCATTCTTATTCGGGCTCAGCTATTCATAAAATTGAATCTTTACTGATACAAAAATCTAATGAATGAGGTGTTGTGCTTTACTCACTCTGTTCCTTATTCTGCACGAAGTCTTTCGGCTCCGGCTCGTACCCCGTGTAGTGCGCCAGCCGGTCCAGGAACCACGCCAGCTTTAGGATCAGCTCGTTCTCCTCCATACCTAGTGATGTGTCGTCACCCTACATAGGTATAAAGTAGAAAAATAAAAAAAATATAACAGCCATCCATAGCTTATATATACGAGTAAAAGCTATGCGTATTGAGACACGATTATGTTGTCTGTCGATTTTAGTTTTATATAATAGAGCTAGATATCATACTAATATTCTTAAGTTTTTCCCGGTTAACCGTAGGTATGTGTGATATATACAACAGAGATAACATCAGGCTGTCTATTGACATCTTTAATAAAGGTTCTCTACCTTCAGTGTAATTGGAATTGAATAAGTTATTTAAATACTAGTTGATGTTATTTGTATTATATTTTTGTGTACTATGTCTATTTTACAGTGGTACTCATAGTAGGTTTTATTTTTGTAAGTAATGTTAAATTAGCTAATTTCATCGTTAAGGAAGCGTACATATCGTCATATGTGTAAATAGTTATAAAATTTTATTGTAGTACAATTCTGTTGATGAACTAAATAAAAAATAAATAAAAAAAGCCTACACTATTATTATCAAGGTAGATCTATAAAGATTGTATGTTTATGTATGTGTCCCTACTACTTCTTTGTGCTCAAAAGGCCCAATTTTAATGACTTTTTAATGGGGGTAGATAATAAGACATTTTTAAAACATAGGCTACGTTAGATCCCAAGTTAATGCTAGCTTTGAATAAATCATATTTATAAGCACTTACCCTATGATATTTCCTAGCATACGCTATATCCTGCAGCTCCCTGGCCGCCCACATCGCCAAGTCGGCCAGTCGTCTAATATGCTCGCTCTTGTTGGTCGCTTCTCGACATCTGTTGATGAAGATAGTCGAGTTGGCCACGTTGTTAGTCGAGTTGGTTGACGAGTTGGTCAGTTCTACCGGTGGACGCCAGCTGGTCGAGTTTTGGAAGGGTCTCTGGAAAATTGAATGGAAAAACAAGTAGTAAGCACCTACTTGTGAAAATACCAGAAAAGTACGCTAAGTAGATGCCATTTTTGTTAAACTTAAGACTATTTTATTCAATACCGATCTCAAAGTACCTACCTACCTACAAAAAGTAGGTAACTGGTATACAAATCTTGATTGCTAGGACTACTTATATTGCAGGGGAAAGATCGTCTCTCTGCAATATAGTCCAAACATCAAGACTCGCACACACGTTTACTAAGTTGTACCTTGGCGAGGTACCTTAAAACTACTAAGTCATGTTCGTCGAAATACAGCTAGACAAGAAAACTGAAACCTAAACCAGTTTACTGTTAGGTAAATTAAGCAATCAATCATGCAAGGTTCTGGCACGCTAATTGTAGTCTAATAAACGAGTTGTGTCCATATGGTTAATAACAAGCGGTCTATAGCCAACGCAAAGCTAAATAACGGAAAATCAAACAGTAAATAAATGTTCACTGCTATTACCTACATTTACAGAAGTCGCAGAATTGTTTCGTTTGATGAACAAAATAAAGTATCTATGCAGTACTGTCAACCTTGTCTAGCTGGAGAGGGACAATTTTTTTTATATATTTTTTAAACAATATATGCTCACGTTTATCTACAACTCGCCTGATGTTAAGCAACGTTGTAATCTATGATCTAGCGCGATTGCCTAGAAGAAACCGATTCACTCTTCACTTGAAGACCGATAAATTATAAGTAGTTCGAAGGGAATAGGGAATCCGGCAAGGAGTTCCAAAGTTAGGCAGTTTGCACGCTGGAAGTCGAGTTGGTGCGAGTCTTTGGCACCTACCTCAGCTGTATAACGGTGCCTTCTTGCCGTGCCTCTAATCGTGCGATGGTGAAATGGGGCTGCAGTAATTAAATCATGCAATTCCCCTGCACACTTCCTGAAATGTACCTAACCTATAAAAGACTGTGACCATAAGAAGAAAGAAAGAAGTATTTCTTACCATAGAACTATTTCCCTGATTGCAAGTCTCCAGGAAGGTGGTATAGTTCTCGAGCGACCTCCGCAGCCCTTCCAAGTACACACTGCCATTGTATACAATGTCGTGGACCTGCGAACATTAGTTTATGTCAATAACTAGCTTTATAAACCTTCATCTAATTATTAAAAAAAACTGCATCAAAATACGTTGTGTAGTTTTAGAGATCTATAGAAACATAGGGACAGACGCGGGAAGCGAATTTGCTTTATACTATGTAGTGATACTTTTTATACATTTTCAAACTAAGTCTAAACATGTCCACTGTTCTGGGCACTGTCATTATAGTATTGTTTAACTTAGGTACTAGATGACTACGTGAAATTCAGCATATCTGCCCGAAGACGAGCAACTCATTCATATCTATCTATCTACAGATAGTTATACCAAAAAATATTCACTCACATGGCTAGTAAAAATACTTCATTGCACCACAAATTATATTGTGATGTTAAAAGGCATTACTACTTCTACTTTGAATAATTTGACTGAACGTTCAGTTTCTTCAAGACACGCATTCCAAACATTAAAATCTTATTAAAATAAAAGCGAAGCTTAACATCAATCGCTTTATAGTCAAACGTAAAACAATCAAAATGTGTATCAAAATCGGTATATCTATTAGGGATCCTACCGACAAACAAATTACTTATAAATAATACTTTTATTTATGTTAAGTAAACTTACTTTTTGCTCCATATAAGATTCGTATCCATACTCTCTCGCATACGCTGTATTTTCGTAAGTTTCGAAATGTTTAGAGTTATGTTTACTATTTCCTTCTATATTACTGTAAAACAACGGTCTGTCAGACTCATCCTTCTTGTATTTGAACTCTTCTAATTCTTCCGCTTTCTCCTTTTCTTTTTCTTGCTCGTTTCTCTCAAAAACGTACTTCCGGACTTCCGGTAAGTCTATGGTCCAAGATGTCACTTCCGCTAACGCGAGCGCGAAAATTACGCAGTTTCCAAACGAAACTTTTTTGATCGCCATTATTTGAAATTTTTATAACAATTGATTTCAATTCTTATTCACGATTTTCTTGTAGAAAATGTCGTATGAAAGTTATAGGAAATCACTATTCACTGATTATTATCTATTAACATATTTATAATCACCAAATTAAGCAATAAAATCAGACCTTCATGGTCAAAAAATGTTTTAGAAAACCTTTTTCTAAACTCCATAAATTTACATTTGACTACAATTCGTTCAAGACTAAATGAAATCGATAACTTCGATGTACGTTTATCTGATTAATGATTAAATAATTGAATTAATCACGTATACGTGTATAAAGTAAAGAATTCAATAAACAACTACATTTTCGTGTTGTATTGGGCAACATGGCGGATGGTAGGTTTTAGTGCAATTCTTTTCCCTTCCGTTTGTTTGGTGTATGAAGGTTATTGTTGCTACATGCTACCTCATTAGTGGATTTAGATGAATACTTGTTTGTAGTTACATAGTCTTTACTTTAAACCGAGTCAGAAACTCTTTGGGCGATTATAAAATTAATCGACGCTACAGTTTCCATAATCATATATTTTTTGCTATATTTTACTAAAGATTAATTTATTTTTTGTAAGTTAATTTGTATTAGTACCTATAGCGACCACTAGTGCAAAGTAATGCCACGGTCACCCATCCAAGGACTGACCGCGTCTGCTGTTGCGTAAATAAAAATAATTGTAAATCACGACTGTTTCTCTTAGTCAGTAAATCATTTGTTAAGCTACGTTAGAGTCTTGTAAGGAGGGTTGAAAACTCTCGACATCAGAGTTAGCCACTCACATACGTAGGTACCTTCGATTTTTTCTTCGCTTATAACATAGAAAACATAAACCTTCAAACCTTGACCAAGATGGCGGCTTCAGCCTTTCTATGTAAATACACATAAGTACAGAGGTATACGATAACGCGTTTCCTTGAAATGTGTTACTCTTTAATAAGGGTCGTGACTTCACCGCAGATTTGATTTGTACCTACATACAATATGACGTATTATTCGACGGAAGCACCCAAATGGAATACCACTTTTTGTTCACCCATCCAGGAACTGACCGCGTTCCTTATTCTCTGTATACATAATAATATGTACGTACTTACTACGTAACTGTTGAAACATTTTCTTTAGTTAATAACCAAGATTATGAGTGTTAGTTCCCTCTTTCTAAGACTCGTTTCTCATTTTATGAGGGTCGTGACTCCTCTTATTCACAGCTTATAGAAAACTTTCTATAAGCTAGGAACTACAAGAATTATCAGTATCTACCTCTGTATGAGTCTGTATATAACATAAGTATATAGGTTTATGTTAATTTCCATACATTAGGTACCACTTCACACGTGTTGGTTACAATTTAAGGTTTTTATCAATGTAAAAACATAATTAATGATCATTAAGTAAATGGCCAATTATGTTGTTTTGTATTTAAATTAACTTCTCTGTATGGGATGGGAAAAGTTAATAAGTACTTCAAGAACCTTGCCTTTATAGTGACTTCTAAGCGAGAGTGAATCGGTTCTTATCGGGTAAGCACGCTCCATCTTAGGCCATAGCCCTTGCTTACCATCAGGCAAACTATGGTCAAGTGCAAACCGTTTTAGTTAAAAAAGTTGATTGCTCCAATAATATTCGCATGCGATTACCAATGTTAAGGAACTTCCGACGCGGTCAGTACGCAGATAGGTGGCCAAAAACTGACATGTGATCAGGCGTTTCCGTGGGGCGGATGACACGTTAAATTGTAGGTTCTGTTTGTGGGTTTTGTTGTAGGTTCTGTTTAGAGGTGGGCAGCTAATGCGTTAATCATAGTAATACAATCGTTAATCCATGTCAGTGACCTCAAGGGCGGTATTTAAACTCTCGAAACTAGAAATAGTCACTCTCATGCTATTTGAAGTAAATTCCCACCTAGTGACTTGTCGAGTTTTTAAACCGCTCTACGGGCTTCCGACAAGCCTTTATGCTTTCAAATTTTGTAATAGTTGTGACTGTTAACTTATAATTTAACGTGTCATCCGAACAATGGGTGGGAGATTTACGTCTGGGCGCTTCCGTTAGCAGGATGACATGGCTATTCCCTAATTTTCGTCATATTACTACAATCGTTAAATTTAGTCATCTTTAACTTATTTTAGAGTACGAAAATAAAAACATATTTCTTGAAATTAAAAGCAGGCACTTTATTCCGATAAAAAATAACTTTTAATAATAAGTACGTCAAATTAAAATAAAGTGATATGTACAAAATTTACATATTAATTTAAAACTTAGATTACAAACCATCAGACAAACCATCCCGGAATTTCTTTAAAATTTTATAACTGCATGAAAATATTACATACGCCATGTTTAAAACAACTGAATTTCAAATCTCAAAAAAAAGTTTGACAAAAACGTTCCCTAGATGGCGCTTATATAAATAAACTAAGATGACATTTTATTAAGATGTACTCATTAGTATATTTTATTTAGTTATTACTATTACTACTACATAGTAGGCACACTTTGCAACCCCATCTGATCCGTACCATCCATCCAAACGATCTTATCCTCCTGATTGCACGTCACACAAAAATGCACTTTATCCATATGCTTTTTAAGCTCACTTTTCCTTGCAAACGAACTGGGGCATAGGTGACATTGCGCCTTATTGCCTTTATTATGCTTCCGTTTTGCATGTTCCAATCTTCTAGAAGAAGATATGAAGGAAAGATCACAGTCGTCACATTTGTACGGTTTTTCACCAGTATGGCGTCTTCTGTGATACACGGCGGCCATCTTGGATACTAGTTTCGCGCCACAAATGTCACATTCAAAGTTTCTTTCCCTCGTATGGACTACAGAATGTTCCGTCATACGACCCAGAGTAAAGAATCTTTTACCACACCATTGGCATTGGTGAGGCTTATGGTTCATATGGATCCAAAGAATATGATTCTGCAGAACGGAACGTAAGCTATAATGCTTGTTGCAGTAGTCGCATATGAACACTGCTTGATCTCGGATATTTGAGCGTCTATTCTTAGCAACGGTTTCTTTATCAACGATAGCTTCTGGTTCGCATTGGGCTCTATGCTCTCTGTAGCAGATTCTGTTAGTAAATTGTAGGTTACATTTTCTACAAGTACGAACGCCATGCATTTGAGCGTGGGCATCGAATGTTGATTTTCTCGGAAAGTGTCTGCCGCACTCTAAGCAGTTATAAACTCCAGATTTGTGTCCTTTCTTCATATGCTGCTTATACTCGTCTTGCTTTGTAAACAGAGACGGACATTTCGCGCAAAGATATGCAGTTTCTTTGTGTACGATCTCGATATGGTCTTTTAATTCTTGTCCTCTTGCAAAGACCAGGCCACAGATCATGCAAGCTGTTTTTGGTCCGTTGTTTTTGAAGTGTTCATGCAATAGGAATGGGCAGGAGAATGTCTTGTTGCAGTCTGGACAAGTGGACGGAGGCCCTCCTGGTCTTGGTCTTCTCGGTTTTCTTTTATTTCTCTTCGTCTTTTGTATTGTTTTGGATCTGTTCACGATTTCCGTGGGCTCCCCTCCTGTGTAGTCTTTGGAGGTGGTGATTTCGAGATTTTGGTTCATAATGAAGGCACAGAGTGACTTGGCGTGTTCCTGTTCGTCGTATTTGATGGAGTTTATGTTTTCCACGGCTAGGTACCAGAGTTTTTCGGAGTTTCTGACGAACAAGCGGAACTCTTGCGCGGAGAGAGCTGCGCTGGCGCACGACACGCACGCGCCGGGCGGACAGGATTCCTCTTCTACCATCTGTAACAATACAGAACAAATTATTAACAGGGTTATTTTATTCTTTGCAGCATTGTAGGATATTTTTAGTCCCTAACTGGAAAGCTACCTTCCTCACAATGTAGGTAGGTAAGTATATTTGTCGCCAAGTAGTTATCTAGCTGTGCGTTCTGGTTTGAGTATTGCTTCAGATGGCTTGGTATTAAAATAATTCTCTCCCAAAAAAACGGACGTATAGGTAAATTGAATATTATTGAAGTCACTGACCGATTCTTTTTACAAAACCATGCTACTATACAACACCTATTTCAATTCAACCTACCATTCATCCTTCACATGTAGCGACCTCTGTCGACTCATCAGCTCCCGTTTATACGGTTTCACGTTTACCACTGACCCATGTACCACTAGATAGTGCTTTTTCAGCTGCGACGGCCTTAAGAATTTGGCTGAGCACATGTCGCATCCATGGCAAAAGTCATTGACGGATTGGTGCCGTCTTTTGTAATGGTCTAAGCGTCGAGATGATGACAGGAAACCTTCACCGCAATATGAGCAAATATACGGTCTATCGCCGGAATGTATTCGCATGTGGAGTTTATATCCTAATGTTGTCCGGAAATTGGAGCCACAGTGACATTGTAACATCTGCCGTTCTTTTTCGTGGGTTTTGGCGTGGGATCTCAAATGCGCCAGCGTGGACGTGCGATGATCGCAAGTCTGGCACACGTATGGAAGTATTTTCAAATGCTTCTGTATTATATGTATACGTAGGGATGGCTTTTTAAAGTAAACGACTCCGCAATGATCGCAATGGAATTCTGATTCCGGTAAAGGATCTCCTTTATTACAGCTTTCTTTGTGATATTTGAGGCAGTGCGTGTTTTCGAAGCAAGCGCCGCAGGGGCAGTGGAAGAGCGAGTGTAAATAGTGATGCGCTCTCAAACCTCGTTGGTTGGAAAATCCTGCTCCGCAAGTGGAACAGTTGTATGAATCTGGTCCGTGATGCATCTTCCAATGATTCTTCAACTCTAATTCGTCAAGGAACATCTCATGACAATTCGAACAGTCGAATATTTCCATTTCATGTCGCAATTTCAAATGCTTAGCGAGATTTTTCTTCTCAAGTGAAACGCCGCATTCCGTACAGTATCTGCTTTGCGTGTGCCTCAAATGCTCATTCAAGTTGTTGAGGCTTCTGAACTGTTTGTTGCAAAACGGACAGACGCACTTGTATTTGATCCGTTTGAATTTGATTTTCGATCTCTTCGGTTTGTCTAGACAGTATTTTGTTTCGGTTGGTTTTATGCGTGTTATTTCTTTTTGAGGGTAGAAGATGATTATTGTATCGTCCGTTTCTGGGGTCTGTGTGGTGTTGAGTAGATATTGCAGAGCGTCAGCCCAGGTGTGCTGTGAGCTATGGGCCAGCTGTTTGAAGGTGGCGGCGGCGACCACCTCCCCCGCGCACAGGTGGCAGAGGCCAGGCGGCAGGTCCGCCTCCTCCGCTACCTGAAACCAGGTCTACCATCAGTCCGTTCTCTCGGAGTATCTCCGTCATATCTATATTAATTCACAATGTGATTTATCTTCGGGAGCGGAATTGTTTAACAGTCGCCACATTTGAAGATTCAAGAATTGTGCATTAATTAGTGCAGTAGGTAATTTTTCGATTCGCGACTGCGTTGTGTCAACATACTGATCAAGTACTCACGTCTAAGATAATTCAAAATAGGAAGAAAAAGTGATAATCATCAACTGATTTTGGAGTAAACAACATCTGCTGCAATCTAAGCATCAAGGTACAATAAAATCAGGCTTCAAAAGACCTTATTTACGTGAATAAATCAGTGATTTATATTGTCAACAACTAACATCGTCGCTCGTGCTGTCAGTCACTTCACATTCGCGTCCGTCTCGCTCGCACACACAGCGGCAGCGCTCTCATCGTCCCGCTCAGATTCGTGGGCGCAAGCGCAACGTAATCTTCAATAATTTTAAGCTACAACCACTGATTTGCACAAACTAACACAATGACGAAAACCTGCCTTGCCTGCAATCAGCCAATAACAGTGGCGAGATATTTTAAATGCACTATTTGTGAAGCTCACTATCACATTATTTGTGTGAAATCGGCTCGTACACAGAAACCGACGGCCGACTGGCGTTGCGACAGCTGCCGTAAAGATACACTGCGCGCTGAAAATGAAGGAGCGACCGCAACCATAGCGACTGACTCAATGGGCTGCACGTCCGGGAAGGAAGGCACCCCGCGTCCGTCAATGCGAGCTGCACTTGGCTCCCCGCAGCTGATCGCCGATAACGATAGCCCCACAAACGATGTTATGTTGTCAAATAAAAATATAATTGCCGAATTGCGACTTTTGCGCTTCGAAATAAATGAGCAAAACTCGGGCATAACGGAACGTCTCGATAAATGCCTCGAAAGGATGGACAGTTTCGATAAAAGGATAACAGCTGTCGAAAATAAAGTTGCAAGTATTCCGACATTACAAGCCACCATTATGCAATTGCAAGAGCAACTCGCTCAACAGACACAAAATGGTATGAAAAATGAGATAGAAATCTTAGGAATAGAGGAAAGTTCAAACGAGAATCTATCACACATTACGATGGTAATTGCTACAAAAATAGGGGTTAATCTACAAGACACGGATATTGATTGGGCTACCCGAGCTGGCCCTAAAACTAGGTCTAGCTTGCACTCTCAACAGTCGGCAGTAAGTAATAATCCGCCCAGGCCGGTGATTGTGAGATTGACGAGAAGGAGCAAGAGAGACGAGTTACTGAAGAGCGCTAAAACACGCCGATCACTAGCGTCTGCAGACATAAATATTCCGGGCCCGAATCGTAAAATATATGTCAACGAGCATCTTACCAAGCAAAATCGCCTATTATTTCGGGACGCCAGAGGTCGTGCCAAAGAAAGTGGATTTCGCTTCTGCTGGATCAATAACGGCAGAATTTTTGCACGCCGTGCTGAGGGATGTCCTGCGATTTCAATTGGTTGCCCTGCTGATATGGACAAGATTTTCACGCACACTTCTTCATAGACTGCTCTCATGGTACTATATACAAACTAGCACTAGTAAAAGCACTCGTAGATACTATGTACGTAGTAGGCTCGTTGCTTTTTTTAATTGTATAACTGAATTAGCACGTAATATATTAACCGTTTCTGTGTATAGCTTAAAATGTACAATTTGTCATAAAATAATCCTAAGTATTCTGATACCCTGCAATTGTATTAATAACTTCACTTCCATTCCCAACATACTCACACCACACAACAAAATATTCAACACTTCTACTCACAGTCTCACATCATTAACAAAAGCCACTATGATTACACCCTTAGAGAACTCTGCCATAGGCTCGCATATAAAATCACTAAAACCTTTGACAATTAGTGCTCAAATCACATATTTAAGGCTCCTGACACCACTAAATCTAGGTACCATGGATCAATCTATCAACATTGTTTCTAATTTAAATATTTCAACCCGACAACAACCCCGTTTCTGCTGTAGGTTCACTTCCACTACATACCTATCGTCAAAGTATGGATAAGTCGGAACTATATGATGATATAGACGACACTCTGAAGGTTAAATGTCTCTCCCTCAATAATTTGGAAGATTGTAAAGCCGAGTTGGCCTATTTTAATGCTAGAGTTCTCTCGTGTAACATTAGAAGCCTCGGGAATAAAGCTTCAACAGGTGATCTCTTTGTAGAACTTAGACGTCTGGATATTTCTTTCGACATCATGGTGTTTTCTGAATGCTGGTTTAACACCCCAGATCCGTACGTACCAACGATATCTGGCTACCACGCTTTCCACACCAGTAAGGTGATTAACAAATGTGGTGGTGTTGCCATCTACGTTCGAGACTGCTGGTCTGCCAATGCTCAGGAACTTCAGTTAGATGACGCAAATTGTCTACTAGTAAAGATATCAAATCATCTCAATATTATAGGTATATATAGATCTCCATCAACTGAAAAGACGGATAATTTTGTGACATCTCTTGATAACGTTCTTGAACTCACTAAGGACCTAACTAACCCCATAATAGCTGGTGACATGAACATAAACCTTCTGGATGAAACTCCTAACAGTAGTGGTGAGATGTTTTCTTGTACCCTGGCTGAACATGGATTCCTGCCTGCTATCTATCAGCCTACTCGTGAACTAGCCTGTCTGGACCATATTTTTGTAAAAGAAATAAACACAGTTCTAGGTGTAGTATGCAACTCAACACTTACGGACCACCGACTCACAATGATTGGAATAAACCTGGATACGAATAAGAGAACCGGCCGCAGCTTAGTGAAGAAAATCAAATCTTCAACGGACTTCAACGCAGTACTGGATGAACTCAAATCACAAGACTGGAAAAATATTTTAAGCTCGAATGACGTCAACGAAACAGTGGACATCTTTAATGGTATTATATCTGACCTGGTCCAAAAACATACTCGGCAAACGACAACGAGCCGTTCTCGCCATCACTTGAAACCCTGGATCACTTCGGGACTCATCCGCTGCAAACGCCACTGTGACCAACTGCATGCAAAAGTAAAAAAAGAACCTACAAATGAAATTCTTAAAGTTACCTACACCAGATATCGAAATTTTTGTAAAAAATTGTTACATAAAGTAAAAACTAACAACGAAAGCAATAAAATTGCCAAAAACCACAAAGACCCGAAAAGAATGTGGAAGACTATTAGAGAGGTATGTGACATCCAGCGTCCTAAAAACGTCCCGTTTGAACTCTTAAATTCCCAAGCGCGTCCCAAATCCTCCATTAATATGTGCAATGAGTACTTCGCTTCTGTGGGATCGTTACTTGCTGCAGACATTCTTAAACAAGCTAATACAAGCGAAGAGGCACTGACCAGACAGTTAAATATTCCAACTCAATCCCTCGACTCCTTATTTTTGTACCCTACAGATATATATGAAGTAAACCGATTACTATCCGATATAAAACCTGATAGTGCTCCCGGGCTAGATTCATTTACTCCGGCACTATTAAAACATATCAAACCAGCTATTATAGTACCACTTGCACATATCTGTAATCTTAGTTTGGAGAATGGGATGTTCCCAAATAGTTGGAAGACAGCAGTTGTGGTCCCTATTTTTAAAGCTGGAAAAAAGGAATTAGTGGACAATTACCGCCCCATCTCACTCCTACCTATTCTTTCTAAAATTTTAGAAAAACTAGTGAATACTCGCCTTGTGGACTTCTTAGAGAAACGAAAGCTATTATCGGACCGTCAATATGGCTTCAGGCGAGGGCGTAGCACGGAAGACGCCGTTGAACTCTTAACGTCCACGGTAGCGAGAGAGCTAGATAAAGGGAATAGGTGTGTGGGAGTGTTTCTCGATCTCGCCAAAGCTTTCCAAACGGTATCAACAAGTATTCTACTGCGCAAATTGGAAAGCTTTGGTATTCGAGGAATGGCTCTGTCCTGGTTCTCGAGCTACCTGAGTAGGAGAAGCCAGCGCGTAAAGATTGGAGACATTTTAAGTGATGAGATCGAGTTATCTTTTGGAGTCCCGCAAGGCAGCATCCTTGCGCCTACTCTGTTTACGATATATATGGACGGAATTCTAAGGCTGAAAATTCCAAACTCAGAGCTGATCTGCTATTGCGATGACACAGCCGCCATATTTTATGGTAGCAATTGGCACAGTGCAATATACACGGCAGAGAGAGGTTTGGCACGCATAGCAGAATGGTTAAACCAGAATCTGCTCACACTTAATGTTTCAAAAAGCAACTTTGTTGGCTTTCATATCACGCGCGCAACAGAACCTATATTTGACGTTATAAAAATGCATCGGAAAGACTGCCCCAAAATGATCTTCCCACTCATTAATAGATGCGGGTGTCAATACAGCATAAATAGAGCCAAATCGGTAAAGTACCTGGGTGTCCAAATCGACGAAAAACTAACGTTTGAAAACCATATAACGATTCTAGCCAAAAGAGTTCGCAAGCTCATATATATTATGAAACAACTGCGACCAGTTGCTAGCTTGAATATAAAAAAGCTCGTGTATACGACGCTGTGCCAATCCTTGCTGCAATATTGTATAGGTGTATGGGGGGGTGCCGCTAAAACTTATATGATTGCCGCCGAGCGGGCCCAGAGAGCAGTTATTAAAGTCTTACTTGGAAAACCGAGGCGGTTTCCCACTAGCCAACTCTACGAAGAGTTTAAGGTTCTCACCGTGAGGCAACTGTTCATACAGAGAGCAATAGATAAATCTAGCCAAAGATTGTTAGATCTTGACAATAATAGAGACGACAACTCATTCAAACCAGTAACCTTACCTGACACTAGAACGGTCTTCGCATCCCGCCTGCCACCATACATACACATCTTCACATACAACGAAGTGTGCAAAACATATCCCGTCAAGAAACATGTGCACAGAAAGGCACGTGGAAAAATAAAAGTCTGGTTAACTTCACTCTCTTACAAAGAAACTGAGATCCTGGTTAAAGTCTACAACTCCGATTCTAAACTAGGAAATAACGACAATGACATTTAAACTAAACACATACACACACAAACGCAACACATACAAGCTCACACTCCAAGTCACATTCACACACACGCATACACACCATACACACGTAGGTTGACGCACTGCTGCAATATTCGAATTTGTAAATCCTATAAGTTTTAATTCCTGTGGTCGATTTCAATAATTTTAGTATCCTTATAGGTATGAATTGTTTATGTATCCATAAAGCAGTAGAGTTATTAATGAAATGGAGTCATTTGTACAAATTAGGAATAGGTCTTTTAAATCACTTTGTTACATTAGATTACGTGATCACTCTTTTTAATATTGTAATACGCGAATGACTTAGGTAATGATTCTTTTGGTTACTCTCAATCTTGGACCACCGAGATACAGGCCCAGGCCTAGTTCGGGGTTCACAAGAAACTCACATTAACATTAATTAAGTAATTAATATAAAAAAAAAAAAAAAAAAAAAAAAAATTTGTTATTGCTTTACATATTTAATAATTTTATCATTTCATTGTATTTCTTTGTTGTAACTTTCTAATCAGCTACTGTATCACCATAGAAACTTATTTTTAACTTATAATATTTTTCCATAATTTAAATCCAATTAAAACAATGTTGCATATTTAATTTATATTTCTTTATTGATAAATAAAATACATATAAAACACAATACGCTCCTTGACTGGTTTTAAAATCCATTTTATATTTTTATTTAGGGGTTAAGAAACCTAGTCTAAAGTGTATTTTTAAATTCTGGTACATATTTTCGGAAAAATATCAAATTAAAAATACTATATTTAAATAGTTCGCCAAAACGCTACTTTGTCAATATGGCGCTGCAATCGAATCGGTGACGTCACTAACCTGTATTGAGATCTGTGGCACATATCATCCACATACAATACGCAAACAAATGACGAAATGCGATTAAATTTAGTGATTAATGTGCTACAAAATTAGTTACAAATTGTGTGCAGTTCCAAAATGTACAAATACGTCAATAAAAACTCCGAACAAACTATTTCTAAGTGTTCAAAAGAATGTCCAAGTGCACCGAAAGTGGCTGCAACTTTCTCGGAGGGATAACAATGACATAGGGAATAGTACAAATATTTTCTTCTATGAAGACTATTTCGATGTACATAAGTAAACGTAATATTGATAGGACTTTTGAAATGCTTTATTACACTTAGAATGTTAATCTTTTTTATGGATTTGAGGTTATAATATGTACTTATATGTTGTTTGCAAAATGTCTCACTTAAATCACTTCGAACATTTCTATTCATTTCTATTCCGCTGTTTTGCATAATATTATTTAAAAATTGTAGCTACATACAGTCTTATGATTTCAATAAGCATTGCACTAAAGGTTCCAGACTAACTTGTTTGTTTTTTACAGATGGAAAATTACATGGTTAATTACTATCAGTACAAAAAGCGTTTTAGCAAGAAGTTTATCATCATTTCACTTCCTTATGATAGAATTTTAGTTACCATTTAGGTGTTATTACTTTGCTGTTTATAAATTTTTTAGCTCCGCAGCATAATAATCGTAATTATTTTTGAAATATAATCCGACCATGATTGCGTCTACTTGGGGCAGGTTTCCGCTGTCTGTTTTTACAAAATCGTGGTTCATGGTAAAAGTTCTTGATGGAATTTGTAAAATTTCGCTAACAAATCACACAAAATAATGAAATCTTATCAAATATGTTTCGAAATATAATAAACCACACATGTAGGCAAACAATGTTGACAAGCTAGTGACGTCATTATAAACTCGACCAATCAGGAGCGTTTTGTGTCACGTGACAAGCGTTTAAAAATATGCATTTTAATTTATGGATTTTTTAATATATTAATTATTATTTTCAACTAACGGTAATAAATAACCACTTTTATACTCATATTATATACGGATGTCAGCAATCGACACTTTATTTTTCGCATTGTCAAACAGCCTATTATCAATGCAGAAATCATTTAAATGCTTAATCTAGACCTATACAATAACATTACATTAATTAAAATCCACATCATAAAATTCCACTATACATAATTTGAGCTAAATTATTATAGCCTTACTCTATGTCTGAGCTGTATGTTTTTTACTATGTTGTAAAAGACTATGGCAGCTTGAGAACTTCTCTTTACACTTGCCACACTCCCACTGCCAATCGTCGTCCGATTTATTATGAACCTTGGTCACATGCAGTTTTAATTGAGACGGGAGTCTAAACTTAGCCGGACACTCTGTACACACATGTTTCAAAACCCTCTGAGATTTCTTATGAGTGTTGTAAATGTGTTCTGATCGTCTCGACGAAGCAGAAAATGATTCCCCACATATATTGCAAGTGTATGGCTTCTCTCCTGTGTGTAGGCGTAAATGCTGGCTGTATCCTAACTTAGATTTTAAGACAATACCACATTGGCTACATTTGTAAGCTCTGGCTTGATGTGTCTTTAAGTGAGTGGTCATGTGAGCGTTTGCGAATAACTTCCCGCAGTAAGCACAAGGTCTATGAGTATTCTTTGTATGTACTATCTGTATATGTGCTGCTACAAACTTCTTTCCAGCAAACTTCTTGTTGCAATAATCACAAATACATTCTTTGTTGGCACTCCCTCGGACACCCATCTTCAACTTCTTATTCTGTTTCTTTGGTAGAGTTACGGTAACTTTAGACTTGACAGCTTTAGAAGCATCAATGTTGCAGCATTTTCTTATATGGTACAAGTAGCAGGTGCGGTTACGGAACTGTGTATCACAGTTCGGACATGAACTTAAGTTGTGTAAGGACTGATGAGCATGAAACCCTGGTACTGTTCGGAATGTACGACCACAGTCACCACAGGTACAAGTACCGTAAGCATGTGCTTTGAACATATGTTGCTTATATTGAGATTTATTGAGAAACAACGCCAGACATTTCTGACAATCAAATGCTTGCACCTCATGCTCTTTTTTCAAATGCTTAATCAACTCATTTCTACTCATGATCTGAGCACAAATATGACAAGCTCGCACCAAGTCTGCGGAATCTTTAAGATGTTTATACAATTGTAATGGATAAGTGAACTTTTTGCCACAAGCTGGACATAGACAGTTGTGTTGTTTACTTATTCTTTTAAATGAGAAAACATTTTCAATATTATCTGTATTATTAGTTATATCCAAGCTTGTGTTTGAATCAGTGATATAAATATCATTATCGGAGATGTAAGCACAGATCCGGTCACTCTTTTTATTATATTTGTGGCTGGGAACATGTTCTAGCAGCTGGGTTATGTTCATCCAATGATAGTCAGCTTCTCGGACTAGGGTTCTGAAGTTAGCTGCCTCGAGAGCTGATGAGAAGCAAGATAGGCAGAGAGCAGGAGGCAGTTCTTCTTCGGGAGGGACCTGTAACCACCACTTCAGTCAATCCGCCACACAGTTTCTTGATATTATTACTAAGTTTGATTTTTCATAATAATTTTGCTGTCTCTTAGTGGAAGTGGTAAGTCCCAGAAGTTGATTATGTTCAAAAGTTTTTCTGGTTCTCAGATAATTCCAGAGATAATTTATGAAGAACTTATTTTAGTTTAACCTAGTCTGAAGCCTGATTTACTTAGGCAAGAGCTGGCCATAACATAAATATAATAGCCAATAACTAATTTATCAATATTCTGTAAACATACTATCAATCCCATTTTGTGAGGAATGGAACGGGTTCTAATATTTTAGGCTATTTTTTTACGTAATCCTGAACGCCCTCCGTAAACGCAAATTAGGTCATAAACCTTATCAATATGTATAAATTACTATAATATATAAATATGACAAAAGTTGAAAGGGTAAATTCATGAAATATTCTAAAATTACTGCAGCATCAAGGTAGTTTCCAATAAATTCAATATTTCTTAGAATTTTCAACATATCATCCGCCATTTTGCTTCACAGCGCGGGAACAACGTCGTTCCGTTTTTCACAGAAAATAAACAAACCACTTGATGCCGCAGAAAGGAGTACATAAAATCGAGCTTACCTGGACTCCTGTGATGTGTTCCAACAGCTCTGCGAGCGTCACAGGCTTCTCCCCGTCCATCATCACGGTGTCTCCAAGGTGGACCTGCCCTTGTGATGTGTCGCCCAAGCATATTCGGCATTTGTCCATCCCATCTCCTCTGATTATATGCGATATTAGAGCTTTGACGTCCACCTGCCGATTGACTTTATGTAGAGAATCACCGTTTTCAGTCATTTCATATAAATATTACTACTATATTTAATTAAAAGCCTATCGTTCGTTTTACAAAACGTATATTACAATTTTGGGGAGTATTGACTGACTTGACAGACAGCAGCATTTGTCATTTGAGGTTTTCCGTTTTGATTTTGACGTTTAATTGACATGCAGATTAATGTCAAACACGACATTTTAATTTTTATTAAGTTTGCCAGAACTCAAAATGATCGAAGTTACATGAGCTAGACGCAAACTATCGCAGACCAAATAAGTCTCGGTACATAAAGGTTCTACTCTATTCTTTAAAATAAACAAAGAAAAGAAAATGAATGTCCATTGAGTTGAGCAAAGCATCGGAGATGAAGCTCAGCTATCAGACGCGGCTGTATGTTACGACTGATAGCGACGATGCTCAAAGAAGTTATGCACAGTTTTTTTGTGGTGTCCTAAACTTCTTCTGACAATACATTCTGGGCGCCAGATCGGTGTATGACTCCCAAAGATTGTTCGGTCGGACGTGGACGCGACTAATATCCAACTGTTTACGCAGCTGCGTCTATGGACATTTCTTTTATTATCTAGGACGATGACGACGCGGCGCCCCAATATATCGTGGATTTATGTTCGTCCGTATTGTACGTTTCTAGCTTAATCACATGCAAGTTATTATTGAATTGCAGCATTTATTTTCCAAATGTCAAAATAAAAAGCTAAGGTGTCAACTGTCAATCGAAATTGACATTTCTTTCTGAGCTCTTTTGTTTGTAGAAGTTAAAAAAGACAAAATGGTAAATAAATTCTAATTTTCTAGTGTAATCTCTGCTAATTTCTTGATTTCTTTGTCTTTTTCAAAGACTGTGATCCTTAAACTATGCTGTGCTATATATATTTTGTGTGTTACCTTCGTAATTTTCGGTGAAATAACGGAGTCATCTTTCCGGGATTTGGTTCTAGAAGATATCTGTATTTTAAGTTTTTCTCTGTAATTACGCGTATGAGCAGTAGTATGGGTATGAAAACGGGTTATTTATCCTCATGTGAGCGGTTTTTGCTGTTATGTCTTTGTTTATTTCTCGTAATTTGTCCAAAAAGTCGGGCTTTTAAAGACTCATCTGTAATGTCAGGTGATCGAACTTCTATGTACCAAATGTTCACATGATTGCTAATTCTTGAGATAAACTGTCGTCTTTTCATCTTTATATCGATATATTTATGTTCGTTAGTGAAGAAATTACATATTCCGTTAATTTAATTTACAATTCCGCTATTGTTGACAAAAAAACGTATATTTTGGTTAGGCCTAAAGTTCGTGACTCATAGTAACAACCTGTATTCAAAAACCTTAATAATACCTGCAGTATAATATGAATAAGCATATTAGAAAATATAGGTATATAGCAAACAAAAATATAAGGATCATGACAACTATGATCAATTAAATAGAACTGTATTAAAGTAAAGTCGCAAGCTTGTGTGTGTGAGTCTGTTACTTCTTCACATTGAAATGACTGAACCAATTAAGTATAGAGTTAGATTACACCTGAATCAAACACATAAGCTGCTTATTATCTTAAAATAACCAGAGTTGCAGCGTGTGAAGCTGGTAATTAGTTTCTTATAATTAAGGTTATATGTATGTGTGTATTTACAAAATAAGAGTATAAGTATTATATCACTTGTATGCAATTCTTATTGCTTGTGTGTAATTTATTTATTTACTTAATTAAAACGGTAACAACCAATTACATTAATTAAGAAATGAATTATCAACACACATTAGTAGCATATTAATTAAATATAATTAAAATGAATAAGGATCATTACATTCACATAAAGAAGAATATTATACATTACATTCAACTTGTCACAAAAAATTTGACATGTGGGATAGATAGCGAAGAATGCATTGAGGCCACTATTAACGACAGATCGGGCTGTAGTTTGGGCTATGTTCCATAGTATTTATTTATTTAATGTTTATGTTGCAGCAACCTCAGATCCTAGTGCTGAAGGAGGGCACAGACCAGACGCAGGGCAAGCCCCAGCTCATCTCCAACATCAACGCTTGCCAGCTCGTCGTAGATGCTGTAAGTATACTTACTTGATTACATATAGGTAATTAACTAAGCCAAATTGTGAAAGAGACTACTAAAAGTGTTAAATGGAAAAATGAGAAGTAGCCATACTTCTCTGGAGAAAGAATGAATTATAAATATATTCTTATACTTATTTGATTTAGGTGAGCTCTGCATAGCAATTTGCTAATATGCCTATATAACACTATATATTTTATTTCATCAATTGTCCTCCTACAGTCTGTAATTATACAGCATCATCATCCACAGCCCTTGGGATCCCACTGCTGGGTTTAGGCCTCCCATACAATCTATACAAATATTATAAAGCTGAACAGTCTTATTAATAAACTCCGATTAATGCAAGATTAACTTTACTCCGAGACTTAAGTTTGGACTAGCAAAAAAATGTATTAATAAACACGGATTAAGGAGAGAGTAAGCTAATCCGAGTCTGGTCTCTGATTTAAATTCTCGCCTGTTTCGCCGACGACACGGCGTGCTATACGTCGTCCACAGACATAGATATAGTAATCAGTCGACTACAGCTTGCCATCGACCTCCTCCTGGAATACTTTAACAAATGGAAACTCAAAATTAACGAGACTAAAACAGAAGCTATTTTGTTTACGAGAAAACGTTCTGTTCCCACGCGAAAGCTTAAAATTGGCGACTTTAACATACCATGGAGTAGATCAGTTAAGTATCTAGGTACCTTCTTAGATAATAAACTTAATTGGACCATAAACACTACAAAACTTCACCTAAAAGGTATTAAAACTATGAATGCATTGTCTCCTCTCCTAAACAGACGTTCTCGCCTAAGTACTCGCACAAAATTAAGAATATATCGCACCCTGATCCGGCCCTGTATTACTTACGCGTGTCCTGTGTGGGGCAATACTTGCAAAACAAATATGAATAAACTACAATTAGTTCAAAATAAAGCTATAAAATATGCCTGTAATACACCTTTTCGTACTAATCTGCGTAAACTACATTTGCAACTAAGTCTGCCACGAATTGACGCTTACGTATATAAACTGTCGGAAAAGTTTTACCTACAAAGAAACGCTAATAATAGTAATCCGTTAGTTAATAATTTGTGCACAAGTCGACACAATAATATTCCGTACATCGATAAGTATAACAGATACAAACTCCCGCATCACTATTTCTTGTTCGAGTGCAATGATTAGGCCGTATCACTAACCACAAGCGCGAGCGATTAGACGGCGGCGGGCCGTGCGAGTCGACTCTGCTCGCCTTACCGAGTGGTATCGTGTGGAGGCGGGGCGCGCGGCGCGCGGCCTTGAGTCGCTTGCGCTTGTGAATGTGATCACCTCATGTTCGGAACTGGTTTCTCGCTGCTAGCTGCGGACGGCCGACGACGGGCCAACATTTTGTTTATCCACCGCCTTTTGGCATTGTTTTTTACTGTAAATTAGGTTTATGTTATGAATTAGCAATGTTAGACTAAAACTTGCTAAATTATTATATATTTTATGAAATGTTTTAATGTAGACTGAGCTTAATTTTGTACATAGTAAAAGTTATCTATAAAATTGAATATCAAAAGTTTATAAATAAGCCTTAGCTTGTTAAACGGACGAATGTTTGATGTTTATGCATTACTAGGATAAAATGTACACTAGTGACTGTATGTATATAATAATATTTATTGAATAAAGATATTTTGAAATTGAAATTGAATTCTGATTTAAAGTTAATCCTAGGAGCCATGTGGTTTTAAGAACGATTAAGTATAGATTAATGTCAAATTTAAATTCAAATGTGACGTGTTATTGTGCTTTGAGGAGTGTAGGAGAAAAGTTCGTTTCTTGTTGTGATAATAAAATGGATTGCGATTACTTTGCCGGCGATTTGAGATTAATTGATGATATAGAAGAGTTTGTTGAGAACCAACAAACTACCATCAGTGAGGCGTGTTAAATTTTACAAAACTTGCTGCAATCCACTAGAAGACCTTCACGAAGACGAATTCAAATAAGTATAGATTTTCACGATCAAGCGCCTACAAGAATATTTGATGAGTGTCGCTTGAAGCAAAGGTTTGAGCAATCAGAATTGAATGGCAGACTTCTGGGAGATTCAGGCTATGCTTGTACTTCCTACTTATTTACTCCTGTGACCTGTCTTACATCACAGCACGCAAAAGGAAGAAATGTATAACTGAGCACATTTAAGAACCCGAAACACCGTGAAAAGGTGCTTTGGAGTATGGAAGCAAAGGTTTCGCTGTTTGCTAAAAGGGTTCACAACTAAATTAGAGGATACTAAGCTCTATATTGTGGCATTGGCCATATTGCATAACATTGCAATGCACAGACAAAAATTACTCGAGGTACCTTGTAGAAACTGATGATGTTCCAGTAGCACCAGCAGTAAATAACACTCATCGAGGAAATGCAGCACGGACAGCGTTTATCGCAGATAATTTTATCTACATATTACTCTACCTATGTATCTATATATAGGTATATATATAATGTAGAATTATATAGAATTTTAGGAGTAGGAAAATAAAAATCTGATGACCTTGGCTAAGTTACTATTTATTTCTTGTAACTACCTAATGCATATATTAACAACTTATAATAAAATAAAAAGATACTGACTATGTATGGAGAAACGTTTAACGCTTGCAAAACTGCAGGCGAATGTTAGTCACACAAATTCTACTATATTACACTATATTACAAAAGACAAAAGGGTGTGTGTGTGTATGTTTGTTACCACTCCACGCTCAAATAGCTAGACCAATTTTGATGTAATTTGTTATGGAGATAGCTAACACCCTGGATTTACACATACTTTTCATGCCTGACTAACATGGGCAACAGCTAGTATTATATAAGTGAAGGTTTGTGTGTTTGTACATGGGGCGCAGTTAGTCTTAGATAACCAACTACTTATGCACTTTTTTGTTGTTCATCAGCTTTTTTTAATTCTAAAATTTCTCTATCTACTCGTAGTATAGCACTTTCTAAATTTTCCATGTGAATTTTCATTTTTATTGCATGCTCTTCTTCAGCCATTTCCATTTTCCTTTTATGTTCCTGTTATGTTCTTTAACTTTTTGCTGTGGCTGATCATAGTACCGACATAGTCACCATGGTCCTGTAAATATAAAGGTATATATTATTTAAAAAACATAAGTATTGGAATCATTAACTTGCTTCTGTAGGCCCAGTATGGATAAACAAGTGATATCAAGATGCTTACTTTTTGTGCACATTTTCCCAAGCTTTGTTTTTGCTTTATTAGATAGAGTTCGTGTCTAATGTTTTATTTTCAATTATGTGCGTATATTGTATCAAGACCGAAAAAAGCAGATGCTGAAACAAATAAAATATGGTTATTAAAATATTACTACGATACTAAACAGTGAACTTGAAAGAAATTTTAACATGACTTACCTTTTCTTCTTCGTCCCAGTTAAGTTTTTGGCTCATTTTGAGATTATATTTCGGAATCTATTATATCTTAAAATTAAATAAACGCCCGACATTGACCACTTTTGACAACTTTTTGAACAAAATATGAACTGTCGCTGTCGTAAGTGTCAAAACTACACGCTTAGCCTTCTCCAACTCGTTCTTTTTTACTTTTAAAATAAGTAGGTTGCCATATTGCTGGCCTAAGCCATGGTTTAAGGAATGTATTGTTAATCCGAGGTTAATCAATATTTATTAATTACAATGAAATAGCAAAGTTAATGCGGCGTTCATCACAGATTAACTAGTCTGACTTTAAATCTAGATTAGGTTGGGATTAGGCTATTTTTATTAATAAGACTGGAAGAGTTTGTTTGAACACGCTAATCTCAGGAACTACTGGTTTGAATTGAAAAAATATTTTTGTGTTAAATAGACCATTTTTCGAGGAAGGCTTTAGGCTATATAACATCACGCTGCAACTAATAGGAGCAAAGAAACAATGGAAAATGGTGAAAAAAAAGGGAAATTATTCATCTTTGAGGGCTTCTGTTGCGTGTGCTGCAAAAAAGGTTCAAGTTATCAAATAATATACATATATGAAAGAATTAATGCCCAAAATTGCTATTCCATGTGGACAAAGTCGCAAGCACAGCTAGTATATAATAAATGTATATAATTATATACACTTCACACAAAATTAATCTTGTATATAGTAAGTGGCCTCTGATAGTTTTAAAGTTTAGAGATAGGTATAAGTCCTGTCCTGTGAATCTCCTATTATGTATCTGCAGGTGCGCACGACCCTGGGGCCTCGGGGCATGGACAAGCTGATAGTGGACCACCAGGGCAAGGCTGTCATCTCCAACGATGGAGCCACCATCATGAAGGTATGTCTTATCATTAAATATGTTTGAGGACTAGAGAATATTGAGGATATGGTGATATCTGTGGAAGGATCTGCAGGATGTCTCACAAATTCAGAATGTTTCCGCTTGGAAACGAAATGCCAATCAAATTCGTCAAAACTGACTTATTTTAGCCTGTACAGTCCACCAATCATGGAAGTTACAAGGAGTTCTATGATTGGTGTTTTGTTTCCGAGCAGAAACGTTCTGAATTTGTGAGACACCCGCAGGGCACTTTTACCATGATGTAAATATGTATGGAAGAAACATTCTCAAATGAAAATAAAATGAATGAATAATTAAGTCTCAGTGAAATGACTCAAAGTGGAGGAAACTTGTTTTAGCCAGGTTAATGATGCACAGATATGCTTCACCTTTAACCACAATATTGTTTGCGTGAGTATAACTGGGTTTAACATTTATCTGTCCAGGAAACAAACCTGCAATCTCAGTCTTGCAAATTAGATCTCTTGAATATGTTGTTACCAAGCTAACCACCAAAACATTGTATTATTTTTACATTAGTGTAACATCTCTCTTAAGTTTTATTCCTCATGGCTGAGGGTGGTGACTTCCCTGCAGAAATAATTTGTTAGGAGAGTTCTGTTGTGCAGATACATCGTGGTATGGTTACACGGAAGACACCTGTCCTCAGATATTGTGGTCCTCAAACAGTTTGGTTAATGTAACATAGCCAATGATTTAAAAAATGGATTCAAATTCTGAACATGTAATGTGGACTGATAGTAGATATGAGGCTACCAATTAATATCACATCATAACATACAGAAATCAGTTATTTTCATTTTTTTTTTAACAAAATTATTTTTTCTTTTTCAGTTGTTGGACATTGTGCACCCGGCTGCCAAAACTTTGGTGGATATTGCTAAATCTCAAGATGCTGAGGTATGTATCAAATTTATCTACTTTTTGTGTTTAAAGTGGAGATATTTTGTAAGGAGATAACTTTGGAAAGGTTTTTCTAAATGTTTAGTCATCAAACATCTTTATTAAGTTTCAATGCATGGTTATTATGTTTAATTATCTGTTTACAAATTTTTATCACAAAAACTAATGTCACGAAAAAGACATGTCAGACACAGATCACCCACAAGAAAACGATATTTATTTATCTTGTAAAATTATTCCATATGATTATAAACACGGATCCAATTTCCTAATTCCATTGAGGAAATTATTTTTTTATGATGACATCATCCAAAATCTAACTGGTCCATACCAATGCTCCATACATTAAAACCATACATATATTGCAGGTGGGGGATGGCACCACATCTGTGGTCATATTGGCCGGGGAACTGCTGAAGAGGCTCAAGCCTTTTGTAGAAGAAGGTAAGGAATAAATAGCCATTAAAAAAATTAATCTGACTTTTCCCGGCTTGAAACTTGTGAACATCTGACATGTCTAGATTAGACATCTAGACATGGAAATGCATTCGGGACCCAAAACTGAATGAGTTTTGGGTCCCGAATGCATTTCCATGTCTAGAGAACTGCTAATTTTGATGAAAATTGTAGTGTTTCCTAAGTTGAAACACACAGTATTATAAATGATGAGATCATGTTGATATCAATTATAGTATCTGAGGAAACCATGAACATTTTTATTTGTACATATAACCTACAAAATTTAGATCAATTTAATTTTTTTTGGCCTCTGAGAAAATTTAACAAAGATAGTAGGTATGCATGAATACAAAATATACGCTATATTTAGAAACCTATGTTGATCATACTCAAGTTTTATCCAATTCCAACAATGTTATAAACATACAAGTTGAATTTAATTATGCAAGATAGATTTGTCAATGTGACATAGTAACTAGATTAAATAAAAACTTCACTTAATTGACAATATGATTTTTTTACACTAAATTGTATTGTATTTGTTGTAATTGTTCGTGTGGCCACTTGCAGGCGTCCACCCACGCATCATCGCGCGCGCCGTGCGCACGGCCGCCAAGCTGGCCGTGGACAGGGTCAAGGAGCTCGCCGTCAAGATCGACAACAGGAGCAGCGACGAGCAGAGGTGAGACACACTGACACAGTCACGTGGACACTTGCAGGCGTCCACCCGCGCTTTGTGGACTTGTATTGACATTACATGTGCTTGGTGAAAATGCGGATGAATGTAGTCAAACGTAAGGCGGTAAATAAGACGATAGTCCACTCTATCAATAAGAAGAGAGTGTGTGGTACACGTGGACCTTGTGGACACTTGCATGCATAGCCTAAGGAGTGAGAGACTTCTTATGTTTTCGAATAAAAAATCATCATCATTGTCGACACTTAGAGGCCACTATAGCAGGGCATAGCCTTCCGTCATATGCCGTTACTCCTTGTTTCGTGTTTATTTTACCCAGGTGTGTGTTGACTTTTTTCGAAACCCATCTCACATAAGAACTTTTATCTGTATTTTGTTTAATCTGTCTTTTGTTTCATTCGTCCATTCTTGAACCTGGGTTGCCCCTTCTCTCCGCGACCATGTAGTGATAAAGTCGTATCCAATGTACCTTGTATTTCTATAAAATATATCCACATTTTATTCCAGCCTTCAATCTTATTAATGTTGTCTTGTCACATTGAGTATATACTTAAACAGTCTTATTAATAAACTCCGATTAATGCAAGATTAACTTTACTCCGAGACTTAAGTTTGGACTAGCAAAAAAATGTATTAATAAACACGGATTAAGGAGAGAGTAAGCTAATCCGAGTCTGGTCTCTGATTTAAAGTTAATCCTAGGAGCCATGTGGTTTTAAGAACGATTAAGTATAGATTAATGTCAAATTTAAATTCAAACGTGACATGTTATTGTGCTTTGAGGAGTGTAGGAGAAAAGTTCGTTTCTTGTTGTGATAATAAAATGGATTGCGATTACTTTGCCGGCGATTTGAGATTAATTGATGATATAGAAGAGTTTGTTGAGAACCAACAAACTACCATCAGTGAGGCGTGTTAAATTTTACAAAACTTGCTGCAATCCACTAGAAGACCTTCACGAAGACGAATTCAAATAAGTATAGATTTTCACGATCAAGCGCCTACAAGAATATTTGATGAGTGTCGCTTGAAGCAAAGGTTTGAGCAATCAGAATTGAATGGCAGACTTCTGGGAGATTCAGGCTATGCTTGTACTTCCTACTTATTTACTCCTGTGACCTGTCTTACATCACAGCACGCAAAAGGAAGAAATGTATAACTGAGCACATTTAAGAACCCGAAACACCGTGGAAAGGTGCCTTGGAGTATGGAAGCAAAGGTTTCGCTGTTTGCTAAAAGGGTTCACAACTAAATTAGAGGATACTAAGCTCTATATTGTGGCATTGGCCATATTGCATAACATTGCAATGCACAGACAAAAATTACTCGAGGTACCTTGTAGAAACTGATGATGTTCCAGTAGCACCAGCAGTAAATAACACTCATCGAGGAAATGCAGCACGGACAGCGTTTATCGCAGATAATTTTATCTACATATTACTCTACCTATGTATCTATATATAGGTATATATATAATGTAGAATTATATAGAATTTTAGGAGTAGGAAAATAAAAATCTGATGACCTTGGCTAAGTTACTATTTATTTCTTGTAACTACCTAATGCATATATTAACAACTTATAATAAAATAAAAAGATACTGACTATGTATGGAGAAACGTTTAACGCTTGCAAAACTGCAGGCGAATGTTAGTCACACAAATTCTACTATATTACACTATATTACAAAAGACAAAAGGGTGTGTGTGTGTATGTTTGTTACCACTCCACGCTCAAATAGCTAGACCAATTTTGATGTAATTTGTTATGGAGATAGCTAACACCCTGGATTTACACATACTTTTCATGCCTGACTAACATGGGCAACAGCTAGTATTATATAAGTGAAGGTTTGTGTGTTTGTACATGGGGCGCAGTTAGTCTTAGATAACCAACTACTTATGCACTTTTTTGTTGTTCATCAGCTTTTTTTAATTCTAAAATTTCTCTATCTACTCGTAGTATAGCACTTTCTAAATTTTCCATGTGAATTTTCATTTTTATTGCATGCTCTTCTTCAGCCATTTCCATTTTCCTTTTATGTTCCTGTTATGTTCTTTAACTTTTTGCTGTGGCTGATCATAGTACCGACATAGTCACCATGGTCCTGTAAATATAAAGGTATATATTATTTAAAAAACATAAGTATTGGAATCATTAACTTGCTTCTGTAGGCCCAGTATGGATAAACAAGTGATATCAAGATGCTTACTTTTTGTGCACATTTTCCCAAGCTTTGTTTTTGCTTTATTAGATAGAGTTCGTGTCTAATGTTTTATTTTCAATTATGTGCGTATATTGTATCAAGACCGAAAAAAGCAGATGCTGAAACAAATAAAATATGGTTATTAAAATATTACTACGATACTAAACAGTGAACTTGAAAGAAATTTTAACATGACTTACCTTTTCTTCTTCGTCCCAGTTAAGTTTTTGGCTCATTTTGAGATTATATTTCGGAATCTATTATATCTTAAAATTAAATAAACGCCCGACATTGACCACTTTTGACAACTTTTTGAACAAAATATGAACTGTCGCTGTCGTAAGTGTCAAAACTACACGCTTAGCCTTCTCCAACTCGTTCTTTTTTACTTTTAAAATAAGTAGGTTGCCATATTGCTGGCCTAAGCCATGGTTTAAGGAATGTATTGTTAATCCGAGGTTAATCAATATTTATTAATTACAATGAAATAGCAAAGTTAATGCGGCGTTCATCACAGATTAACTAGTCTGACTTTAAATCTAGATTAGGTTGGGATTAGGCTATTTTTATTAATAAGACTGAAAGAGTTTTTTCCTTATGTTTTCCAGAGAGTTGCTGATGAAGTGCGCGGCCACGGCGATGTCGTCGAAGCTGATCCACCAGCAGAAGGGCCACTTCTCCAAGATGGTGGTGGACGCCGTGCTGTCCCTGGACGCGCCCCTGCTGCCCCTGGATATGATCGGTGAGTTACTTACAGAAGTATGCTGACTCAAAAAAATAAGTCTATAAAGAATCACGTACCATTTTTGACAAAGCCCCTTTACCCCTTTTAATGTATGAAATTATTAATTATTGAATGTGGATTAGTATAAATGTATAACCATCTTGACGCGTCGTAATGAACTATTTATTATTTTGTAAACCACTTGTAATAAAATATCACGTAACTAAATGTGAATCGGAATGAATTCAAGGAGCATGTGGACACTTTTGTACTTTAGAATATTAAAGTGACCACAGGTTTCTTTCAGTCATAGGATTCATAGTGTGGGAAGATGTCAGTGCATTAATTTTATCTTGTATGTATTTATCTATTTCATTTTTTTAGTTTTTCAATGTAAGTCAAATGTAAGTTATTCTTCATTTTAAATCTAGCTCCACAATAGTCTGTATGACATTATGCTTGTGCTAGTGTGCCTTATATCTATGAACCCACCAGAACTCCCCTGGCGAATTCAATCATAAACTCCTCCAACGAATTTAAATAAAATCTCACCAAGTTACAGGGGGTGTCACGACCCTGAGTAATGAAGACATACGACTCAAGAAATTGATTCAAATTAACAAATATTTACGTATTCTTTTTCTATGTACCATGGCAGGCATCAAGAAAGTGTCAGGAGGTGCGCTCGAGGACTCGTTCCTTGTATCCGGGGTGGCGTTCAAGAAGACGTTCTCGTACGCCGGCTTCGAGATGCAGCCGAAGAGCTACGACGGCTGCAAGATTGCGCTGCTCAACATCGAGCTGGAGCTCAAAGCGGAGAGGGATAACGCTGAAGTAGGTGGTGAAAAGATTTGTGGCAGTAGAATACAGGCAAATTTTTTTAGATGTTAAAAATATAGGCATCGATCCGTCTCCCTGGGCAAGGTACAAGACTGATATTTATGGCAATTATGTAGAGGGGGCTTACTTACACTTTATTTAAAGGGTTTGTGTTGTATTGTATTATGTATTATTGTAAATGGGTTTCCTCTCACCTGATGAGTAGGTGATCATTTCCTTCAAATGATTTTGAGAAATGAAAATACGAATTCTTTTTTTTATATTTCATCTATTATAGGGCCTCTGCGGACAAGAAAACACAACCAACTTATATGACACTTAGGGTGAGGAAGCCGATATGCAAAACTGATGATTAAAAACAACGGATCCAATTTCCGAGCATTCAATGTGGACGACAGTATTCTATGAGGCGAACCACCAAACATCACTTATTCTCTGTCACACGACCTGTTTTTGTACTATTCCTCTCTGTGTCAGGTGCGCGTGGACAACGTGCGCGAGTACCAGAAGGTGGTGGACGCGGAGTGGCAGATCCTGTACGAGAAGCTGGCGGCGCTAAACGCCTCCGGGGCCAACGTGGTGCTAAGCAAGCTGCCCATCGGGGACGTGGCCACGCAGTACTTCGCTGACCGGTCAGTACGCTGCTGGGCATAGGCCTCGATAGATAGACTAGATGTTGGGTCTATGCTCTTCAAGTCCAGAGAGTTTTTAAGAGTATATTATACTCTATATTGGTGATGTAGCCAAACAATATTTTGCAGACTAGTTAGTCAAAGCACACTACTGCTTGTACACTTGCATCTACACTGCTAGGCATAGGCCTCCTCCTTTTGATGCCAATATAGTTGGTCCAATGCTCTTCGAGTACACAGAAACTTCGATGTATAATACATAAGCCAGTGATTATAAACAACGGATCCAATTACTGAAATGGTTGTGTGGAGGACAACGTTTATGAGGCTTATAAAAATTATAATGACACATACACTTAAATCTTTGTAAAAGCAGATTTTGTTACCTAAAACTTTTCAATCACTTCATAATTCCTAAAAAGAAAAGTGTGTTGATTACCAAAAAGCATTATAAATCATACCTGCCTGAGCATGTGATTAATTAAATTGCTATATCAATCCTAACCCAGGCTTCAAGTTCGACGTTACAGATACGCTCAGAACATTTAGCTCATCTGCTGATTTCACTTTAGATAAAATTTAGCTAGTTTTTCTATTCTATCGGTTCACGTAATAAGTATATCGATTGTCTAGGCGGACTAAAATTCAATCCAAATATATAAAACTCAAAGGCGACTGACTGACATACATAGTGATCTATCACACACAGCCCAAACCACTGGACAGATCGGGCTGAAATTTGGCATGAAGGTAGATGTTATAAGGTAGGCATCCGCTAAGAAAGGATTTTTGGAAATGCCACTTTTCAACAGGTAAAATAGGGGATGCATGTTTTACTTCGTAATGTGAGAGAAGCCGCGAAATGAAATGAAATAATTTATTGGAAATTATGTCACGTTATATTCTCATTATGTACTCTTATTAATAATAGGTCTTTACCTATGAAATTGCCCATTTGTATGACGAAATTGAGAAAAATTATATTTCCATACAAACATTTTTAATGTTTGTATGGAAATGTCTGAACAGATTTAGATGCAATTGATAACAATAGTTAGATGGAAAAAAGCTATGCACTGCGTATATCAATTTCTCAAAAACAGAGTATATGGTAAAAATATACCTAGTTAAAGTAGTGAAACCGACGACACATTGAAAGAGGTGTTTTCAATGACTTCCCTATAAGTAATATGCACTAGTCATACATTTTTTTTTATCTAAAAGGTACATAATTCAACAATTGATACAATAACAATTGTATTTGGGAAAAATATAGCTGTACGTAAAAGTTACAAACAGAATAAAATGTAAGAAAAAAACGGCAATTTCAACGACCTATTATATTAGAGGGAAAGCACATTTCAAGATTTACTTCGTCAACATTTTTATAATTATTACCTTTTATTACTATAGAAAAAAAAAATTAGGTAGAGACTATTTTAAAGGTTAATTATAATTAAACTATATAAATATGTATTTAAAATTAAATCTTTGTTTTACTATCAGCTGTAAAGAGGCATCGTCAAGTAGTGTCATAGAAATAGGTAAACTAAAAATTACAATACATTTTATATTATACGAGCACCCGCTAGTGCAGTGCAATATAATTGTTCTCCTAAAGTTAGTGTTCTAATATTACAGCGACATGTTCTGCGCGGGCCGCGTGCCCGACGAGGACATGAAGCGCA
Source organism: Macaria notata (assembly GCA_927399415.1). Taxonomy (NCBI): domain Eukaryota; kingdom Metazoa; phylum Arthropoda; class Insecta; order Lepidoptera; family Geometridae; genus Macaria; species Macaria notata. Next base: position 5,734,090 of record OV656725.1, on the reverse strand, counting down.
CGCAGCGCGCTTGCGGCGGCGCCGTGCTCTCCTCCGTGCGCGACCTCAAGCCCGAGGCGCTCGGACACTGCAGCCACTTCACGGAGCGCCAGGTCGGCGGCGAGCGGTTCAACTTCTTCACCGGTGAGGCTTATGCTCAGCATCAACTGCCTGCCATCGATATTACCATCCTCAGCCTCGACTTGTTTATAAGAATGCTCATTTATTAACAGAATCTTTGCACCGATGAACACATCGAAGCGCCCGTAGCTCAGCTAGCGGAGGCAAGCGCATGCGTGCACCAATGTTAAGCAAAGGTCGACGCGGTCAGTACGCGGATGGGTGACCGAAAAGTGACATTCCATTCTGGGTGCTTCTGTGGTCGGTTGACACGTTAAATTGTAGGTCCCGGATGTTTGTGTAGTACAGCAGTCGCTAAGCCATGTCAGAGGCCCTTAGGGCGGCTTGATAAACTCTCGACACCGGAGTTGGTCACTCTGATTCGATAGAAGAAGCTTATAATTAGAATTATGTGAAGTAATCAATGAATGTAGTTAATGTGAACTAAAATTTAATTTAGATTTTTAGGGCATTTAAATAAAAGCCTGTTTGAAAGATATTTATTTAAAATTATTTTATTTTTTTAAAGTAATATGAAAAGATTGTTTTGAATTAAGCGATTATAAACCACGGATCCAATTACTGAAATGGTTGTGTGGATAGCAACGTTTATGAGGCTTCATTTACAGATTTTCTTCATATTGCATAAGAGATTATAATTTTACTGTTAATAAATGGATTATTTATTTATTTGATTAATGGGCGAGCAGCAAATTGCTGATGTGCCCATATCACACTGTGTCAAAATTGTATTATATATAATATAGTCCACACAAAGTTCAAAATTATACAGTCCACTGGTGCAATGATCACAGGTTAACAAGAGGTTTTTTGTTTTATGTAACCAGTCATCAAGTCGGTTCTTAAAGTTGTTTACAGAAGTTGCACTGACCAGTTTTTTTATGTAAAAATAATTTAAACGTTAAAAAACATTGACAATATCAAAATGTAGTCTATGGCCTTTTTAAAAGGTATTAAAATACAATATGCTTGTTTTATTTCTAGCCTATGATAAAGAAACCGCTCCGGATGGTGAGAAAGATGCTAAAAGCGAGTCATAGTAGTAATTTGGATTCATTTAATGAATATTATAGTTTTAATGTAATAAATCCATACCAATTTAAGTATTAGAAACAGTTTGTAATAGTGTAGAATAGAATATATCTTTAATGTACACCATAAAACACAGAAATAGCAAAACAGGAAATAAGCTTAAATATATTAAAGTGATGCACATTGGGCGGCCTTATCGCCATAGGCGATTTCTTCCCGCCAACCTTTTGAATGGACATTACTAAGAATTATAAACAGGCGGTGTACTAAAAAAAATTAGATACATACATTATATTATTGCATTATTTTCTTGATTATTATCATGTGCTACATGTATTTTTTAGAACACAAATAATGTAGTATAAATCGTTTAGTCCAACGTAAGTCCGTCTAACGGACGTGTATCTAGATTTTTTATAGACATATGACACATACACCCCACAAAATTTCTTCTGGGTGAACATATCAGTCAGTTAGTGAAGTTAGTCGTAATTAAATTATATATAATATTTCATTTTATGTAACCCGCTATTGGTTGGTGTGTGCAGGGTGCCCGGCCGCCAAGACGTGCACGCTGGTGCTGCGCGGCGGCGCCGACCAGTTCCTGGAGGAGACGCAGCGCTCGCTGCACGACGCCATCATGATCGTGCGCAGGACCATTAAGAACGACGCCGTGGTCGCCGGTACGTTGCACCGCCAGCAGGGCGAGCACGCCACCAGGACTATAGTCTCTCCCATCATTCTATCTACTTGTTATATGGTGACAGGAGGATAAAATGGTTGAAACACTAATAGTCCTCGTGTCGTGCTTGCCCTGCTGGTTGATAGATGAAACTTGTTTAAAAACAAGCAAGAACCGAGTTCAAGTCCACTATTGATCTCTCTCTTGAGTCGTATTTCTTCATGACTGGAGAACGTGACTCCCCCGCAGAATTAATTCGTTAGGGAAGTTCTCTTGTGCAGATACATCGTGGTGGGTGCCCAGGTCCTTCCACGGAAGACACATATCCTCGGATATTGTGGTCTTCCAACATGTCGTGCTCTCACGATGTTTTCCTTCACCGCTAAGCGAGTGCAAGTCCACACATAACTTGAAAATACAAGTCGACGACATCGTCAAACCATCTCGCGGCCGGACGACACTCCTCGTCTGTCAGTTCTAGGCCACCATTGTTTTACTAACCTCATAGTTTGTGTCACTCTATAGAGCTTAATACTACTTTCTTATTGCACGTGCATGACATCTCAGCAGAATATCAGTACTGGTTATATGACAAAAATGTGTCCTTTTTTTAACACGGAATATGCCAACGTTTGACTACAGCCTGCTTGATGTTAAGCACCACTGTAATCAAAGATGTTCCTAGGAGAAACCTATTTACTCTGGATTTGAAAACCCTTGGGTTATAATTTTCTGGAAAAAGAGCTCCAGGTTCAAGGCAGTTCCATAATTTCGCTGTCCTTACTACGAAGGTAGAAGCAAAGCGCTTCGTGCGAGTCTTTGGTACTTCCACCATAAACCGGTGACGTCCCGCTGACTGCCTGCTTGTTCGACGGTGGAAGGAATGTACCTCGTATTAACCCAACACATGTCAACTAAATAACACAACTAAAGCATTGTCTCGTGCGTGACGTCACAGCCAGCCCCAACGGAAGACCAGCGCTGATTGCTTCCAGTTATCAACATTATGCTGAGTTGGGGCAGATTTATTTATTGTATAAATGTGTGTGTGTGTATATTTTGTAAATGTGTCTCAATAAATGTTATTGTATTTGTATTTTCTATGTGATTTCCAGGCGGCGGCGCCATCGACATGGAGATCTCGGCGCACCTGCGCGAGTACTCGAAGAGCGTGGCGGGCAAGGAGCAGCTGCTGCTGGCGGCCGCCGCGCGCGCCTTCGAGGCCATCCCGCGCCAGCTCGCCGACAACGCGGGGCTCGACGCCACCAGCCTGCTCAACAAGCTCCGCCAGAAGCATCATGCAGGTGTGATTTAGTGGATTTAAAGAAAACTATAGGATTAGCTTTAATAGCAAAAATATTGAAAGCTATGGCACAAGCGTTATTTTCCATACTTACAATAGATTTGTTAATAAAAGGCTTGTGTCAAACAGGGGTATTAGCTAGGACTAATTGCATTCTTAGATAAAGAGTACGAGTACAATCAATGTTTCGCTTCTATATTTCTTGTAAGGACTTTAAAATTTAGAAAATATTGGAATTTGTTTTACTGAGTAGTACAATCCGTAAATAAGCCACTACTAATCAAACGCGAACCTATGCTATGTAAAAAAAACAACTCTAACATGGTTGACTATGACTTGAGTATAACTTAAATACTTGACTTTTAACGTTATTTCTCTTCTGTTGCAGGCGAGGTGTGGTTCGGCGTGGACATCCAGAAAGAAGACGTTGCCGACAACTTTGAAGCTTTCGTGTGGGAGCCAGCCGTCGTCAAGATCAACGCCATCACCGCCGCATGCGAGGCCGCCGCTATGGTCAGTGAGCGTATATTTATTATTTACTAGCTTTTGCTTGCGGCTTAGCACGCGTTATTATACATTTTAATGTTCCCCTTGAATCACTCTATTAAAAAAAACTGCTTCACAATCCGTGGTGTAGTTTTCAAGACCTAACCAAACAAATATACATACATATTACATACATAGGGACGAACTCGGGAAGCGCCTTTGCTGTATACTATGCAGTGATGTTTGCTAAAACTGGTGGTAGCAATTTGATAGAGATAGCCACAACCGAATTTAAAATGAATTAGTAGATATGTATTCAAACTAAATCGTTATCATCTTCCTTAATATTTCTTTTAACCTTCTTACTTTGCCATTTGTTTGTGCATTTTTTATTTTTTATGTTAAGGCCGCCGACTTGCTTTGCTAAACCACTTTCTCAGCCGTTCGAGGAGGCGCCCGCCCCCCTGCATAAACACGTTCAAAATTGCTAGTGAAGGTTGCTCTACTTAATTATTATTTTTCAAAAATAAATATAGTTTTTTTCAAAAATCAAACAAAAGAATTACTATGATAAATACAAATATTTATTACTTAGTTTTACTTATAATTTATAACGTTAAAAAATTAGAAAATTTTCATGATGTGGGACTGGCAGGAAACACTGAGCAATTTAATTTTTGGCACATTCTTAAGAGTTAATTGATTCTCGCATTGAACTTTATTTTTAACCCCCGACGCAAACAGAGGGGTGTTATAAGTTTGACGTGTCTGTCTGTCTGTGTGTGTGTGTGTGAGTCAAGAGAAAGTTGGTGGGGGGAAAATTAGAATGTCAATCCGATTGTTCGGGGGTTTTTGAAATTTTTAATTTAATGTTATTTCGCGTAAAGTTAATTGCCTAGAGGTGACTGTTTTTGGGATTGTTGTTGTTTTTTTCTTTTCTATTGCTGCCATTATATGTGGTGGGTCTTTTATGGGCATTGAGCGTTCAATGCGCGGATCAATCAACTCTGGTAGCAGACAATTGTAGAAAAACTTCGTCAAGGGGGGCAGCATTTTTGTTTTCCAAAATTGTTCATCTCTTTCTATGTATTCTACTTTCATAGGTTGATTTATACCAGTCCACACTGCAAAAACGCAAATATTTTGTTCAGTTACTTCTAATTGACCTTGAATTTGGAAGTAGTAGTTATGACTTTTGTCAACTATGGATAATTTATTTTTGTTGTTGTTTCCAAAACGTAATTTTTTTTTCTTTAATGGCATTTTCAGTGTTCATATCTTTGGCACCAAGGGGACATTTTACCTCCACAACACCTGTTCTCCCTTTGTTATCCTTAAAAATACCATCAGGAGTAGCTGCCAAAAAACAGTATGTCTTGTGAACAAAAAGTCCACATTTTGATATTTTTATATTTTCTTGATAGGCAAGCTGCTGTAATGCTTTTTCTTCATTTTCTTTTCCATATGCAATGGATGGTACATGGGTTAAGTCTCTAGTCACCAAGATCTTTGGGGCCGTCAACTAATCACGTGATGTTTTTTTTGGCATTTTTTAACCCCCCCTCCCCCATGGTGATACATGGTGATATTTATGATTAATCACCCCTCCCCCTCCATATATCACGTGTATTTTTAGACCTATAAAAAATCTTAATTTTCTACTTTTATGCAAATTAAATATTACAATAATGCCTAGCTGTAAACAGAAAGGTTACAGGACCTGCAGATTGTTTATGCTTTTACTCGCGCGTTAGTCGAAAAAATAAATACACGTGATATGTCACTACACCCCCCCTCCCCCTTTGTGATATTTCGTGACTTTTTTATGGACCCCTCCCCCCCTTTCGAGCCTCACGTGATTAATGGACGACCCCTTTTGTCTCTGGACTCTTTGCAGAACTTTCAGGTTCGTTCTTTCGATCACTGAAACGAAAAGTATTAGAATTATGTGACTTAATATGTATTTGCGTATATATTTTAATAAAATAGATAACAGTAAATAAATACCATGGCAATACATCATTTTCTGGGCAAGTATTGGTAATATTTGACATCGTTTGACGTGTAGTGGTGGTAGTGGAGCTGAAATAATAATGGTCACGTAAATTAATAACGGCAATTCCAATAAAATGTAATAGTACTATTTAAATAAATCCAAATAGAGGTGCAGTGACTGATTATCAAATCTAGAGTGAAAAAACTTGGCTAAATATTAAAAATAGGTACTACAGTAAACAATAAGTAACTGATTTTTTTTACTTTAACCGATTCATCAGCATGCAAAAATCTTATCTAAACGTCTGTAATCTTGACTATTATTTGTGTGTAATTTTTTTCTATCAATTATTGCTATTTTCTAAAATCACAAATACAAGTCCGGACTAGAAAATAACACGTGCACGCATTTGCGCTAATTGCAGAAGCATGGTACATTTCCCGCAATACATGGCTAAATTATAGCTATTTTTTTTAAAGTGGACTACTTTTTTTACTATTACACTTGCAGTGTATGTGGTTTAAAGGTAAAACTGCACACTGTATACCTACCCATAATTAATAGATCAAACAATACCTCAAATTATAAGTAGGTACTTGTTTATTTTAACAACAATTATTGTTAAGTAGTGTTAAACACACTTTATTAGTCTGTTCCTTTTCATAACTTCAACTCTAGTCCTATTTTTCTTTTTACTGACACAAGGATATTTCTTCTTTTTTCCATTCATTTTTTTCGGTTATTTCTTTCGGTAATAAAATTTATAACATTTAGAAGTCAAATTTAATTACACTAATACTAATAAACACACCAGAAGCAAAACGTTTACAAAATGTAATTCACCAATTATAAAAGTCAATTATTTTTAAAAATGAATAGTTAATAAATTTTATGTAGAGCAACTTCAAGTTCAATTCAAACTACGCCATAAGAGCTGCGCGAGCGAAAGAGAGTAACTGTGCGAGCGAGAGGTAAATTAATATGGAGCTACACAACACACGTCCGGACGCCGAGAAATCTCAGCGAAACTGAGGGAAATATTATACGTCTTTAGTTTATAAAAGGCATATCAGTTACAGCTGGTAAAAAGTACCTAAACATGTTTTTTTTTTAACAAGTTTTTTTTCATTGACTTGAAAATAGTTAATTATGATGTGGTTAGAAGTACGACTTTGCTACACTTTTTCTATTAATAGAAAAAAAATGTAAAGTCAATGGTAAAATGCACGAAATTACAACTTTTTAAATCCGTCAAATAAGAAATTAATAGCATTTCTAAAAAAAATGATCAGGTAAGATTATTCTCGACAATATCGGGATAAATGTTATTTGGATACTTTTCTTGATTTCATTATAGTTTTTGAGAAGCAAGGGCTTCAATAAGACCCTTTGCGCGTGTTACCTAAACATAGGCATGTTTAGTGCCTAATAATGGTATTAATTTAAACACCAAAATGAAATTAAAAATATGTATCGGGAATCTGAAATCCTATACTTTTAACAAGTGTAAAATGTTTTTCACTGATTGCTCTTTGAATAACTACAAAAAATACTGGTTTGCTGTAAATTCCGCGAGAACACAAGTCTTGGCCCTTAAGTCACATCTACATAACCATTGAGTTCTTTTTGTCTCACTTTGTTGAGTCACATATAAATACAAAACTTAAATTTCAAAATTGTGTCCAAAGTAACAAGTAAATCTATGTCATGTTCTCCGCAGATCCTGTCCGTGGACGAGACGATAAAGAACGTGAAGGCGCAAGACATGCCCACCGCCGGCGCGCCCGGCCGCGGCATGGGCCGCCCGCGCATGGGATAACTCGCTGACTAACTGCACTTATGTGAACTGGAGCGGCGGGCTCTGGTGGCGACAGTTTTACAAACTACCTAGTACTTCTTGTCGACAGTTTACAACTTATACTTGAGAGTGGTGTGCTTTAGTGTCGACAGTTTTACAAACTACCTAGTATTTCTTATATGAGAGTGCTGTTCTCTGGTGTCGACTGTTTTAGAATCAACCTAGAGGCCTCTGACATGGCTACACTATGATAAACAGCCAGTTCACAAGAATACAACAGAATCCTAACAACATACTAGCTGTCGTACGAGAGTAGTCAACACTAGTGACAGTTTTCCAACCATCTAGTGTGAAACAATCGCAAACGTATACAAAACGTATACTTCCGTGAGTCGGATGACACGTTAAACTGTAGGTCCCGGTTGTTTGTCTAACTGGGCAGTCGTGTCAGAAGTGCTTTTGGTGGCTTGATAAACTTTCGACACCAGAGTTGGCCACTCTCATTCGATAAGAAGATGGGCCTTACTGTGTGAAGACTATAAGATTGTCTCCTCCATTACTGAGGGTCGTGACTCCCCGCAGATTTCACTCAATGGGGAAGTTTCTTTCTCATAATATTTTTTATTGTGACAGGATTTCAATAAACATCAATTTATAATAATTGTAGCGGCGCTAGGAATTTATTTTACCTAAAAGAGCATTTCTTTAATTTAAACACACAGCTTGTTTTGATGGAAATTGTATGGTATTATTATTTAAATAATGATGTAACGCTTTCACAAACGCTAGATGATAAGTTATTTTAGATACTATAATAAAAATTACTAAACTGCCAAGTGATTTGTTTATTTTATTGCTAAATTTCCCATAGATATTCATTGGTATGTACATGTAATGTATGGTTATTACCCGTATTTGTATCCGTCTCTATTTGTTTCCGGAATGGTAGGCATCAATACGTTAGAAGTTAGGAGACGTTGTGCATTGATGATGCACTATTACCAGTTACTGAACGGTGTTATCGATGACCCGAGTACGCTCGCTCGCTTGTCGCTGAGCGTGGCTGCGCGGGCGCGCGAGCCCCGCGCGTGATGCGCGCGCCGCCTGCTCGCGGGGCCGGCGCGCGTGCGCACCGACACTGCCAGGTATTCATCCACGGTACACGCCATAGATCTACTCAACGATATGATTGCTCAAATACCTGACATTGATTTATTCAATACTAGATTTAATTCTATGTTACATTTTTGTATAAAATTTAATAGTGATCCAAGCTTCTATAAAGCTCGGTATTGTAAATTATAAGTACCTATATAAGTTATAACATACTGTGCGTTTTGGTAAAAGCTGTTAGCATGGTATGTAACTGAATTTAAAATAAATAAAATAAATTGTAAATAATAATAAATAAATCAATGTTTTAGGACATATCACACAGCGCCATCAGGCTGGCTTATGCTAGTATCATGGGTTCTAGTAGGTACCCATGATACTAGCATAAGCCAGCTAACGGATTTTATACATAATAAACTAAAAGAAATTAAAATATTAACATCGTAATTAATAGTGATGTTTTTTATATCCGCTGTATCCAGAATAATACGTAGAATGAATTAATCGAATTTTATTTGGGTAGCATTTAACCTTACAACTGTAAATCCACATTTTTCTATCAAAGTATTCGAAATTGCCAACAAAAATTCTGAGTTGCACACTAAATTTGCCCATCAAATATACTACACTGTTTGATGTTTAAAGCTAAACTATTTTACTGAATTGCTATCTGGTAACTTATAGTAAATCTAATTATCCTTTTAGTGCAACGATACATTTAATCTGTTTTTTTGGAATACGTCACCTATTAAATTTAAAGAACATGAGTTATTCTAACTAAAACCCCAGTTAATCTGACATGTTTATTAAATTATAGTTCTCAAAAAATCAAATAAGTGTTATCATCATAGGCACAAATTAAGGCACAACGGCTAACCTAGTGGACTCTGTCACAGAATTCGTGTGTTGACCATTCATGTTCTAACCTAACCTAGCGGACTCTGTCACAGAATTCGTGTGTTGGCCATTCATGTTCTAACCTAACCTAGTGGACTCTGTCACAGAATTCGTGTGTTGGTCATTCATGTTCTAACCTAATTCATGTTTTTCCAAAAATCAATAAAATCAATTCCAAGTGGTTTTAGTTTCAATTAAATACGCACTCCGCTCGATTCTGTCGCGAGCTTCAAGTTACGCCGTGTACGACTGTGGAATAACATCACTCGATCTCTCTCACACTCGTGCCGCCGTGCCATTGTGAAGGAGCCAGCGCGATGCGCCTAGCGCGAGCGTTGAGTGCGGTCAAAAGCGCGCAAAATATGTTTTCAACAAAACAGTTGAACAAAGAAAAATATAGTTGGGTTAAAGGGATTTTAGTTCAACAAGTAGCAAATTAGTGTAGTCATTAGATAACCTAAAACGTCATTAGATAACAACAGCAACATTCTTTGTTATGCCATTTTAGATAATGATTTTAGTAATTCGGTGGTAATATTGGATAATTTAGTGTGCAAATCAGTAATTTTGTAATATGGCGAGTAATTTTGTTTTAGAATGCTTATTTTGTGGTTTTAGCAAGATTTTCGTAGTAAAATTAGATAAATAAAGTCGCTAACTTTGATATATTTTAGACATTTTCTTATACTACACATTTAGTTATACAATTATTTAATTTGATATACAGTCATTTATTTGATATGCTGTTATATTATTAGTGTCTAACTGTTGTTTGCTTAAATTTTAAATAGAGGTGCAATTTAAAATTCCCCATTTTATTTTATTTAACGCCTTTCATGGTATTTGGCATCTAGTTAATTTATTATTACATTAAATTTACAATACATAATATACCTACTTACTTTGATAAATATCCAACTAAATTTTACAAAAATTGGGAATTACATTATATCTCATGAAAAAATTATGAATCGACTTAGTTATGAAAAGGCTATTAATTCAATATGTGGGTATTGTATGTATTGTGATATTTTACATTATGATAATTTATTTAGAGTTCCACAACTTACCTTGCCACGGCAGAAGATACTTCAGCTTCGCTACACAGATAAGTAAGAAAGAATAAATCTTATGTACAGGAGACCCAAATTTTGACAATATATAAGAGTATGATAACTAAAATAAAAATTTTAATGTACCTAGGTACATAAGAAAGTGGTGTAACTTACACCATTTAGAACTCTTAACGGATTTTATTGCTGAAAATTGGTGGGGAGGTAGCTTAGAACCAGGAGACGGACAGAGAATACTTTTTATCCCGTTTTTTTTTTAACCAAAATCTGCTATTTCTCACCTCTAAGGTGGAACATAGTTTGCCGAGTCAGCTAGTAGTATAACTAGATAAACATGCAAAATTTTACAAACGAATGGATATTATATTTGACGAAGGATTTCTCAGAAACTGATAAACTTTGTGAGAACTGTTTGTTATTTTATTGTATGACGCTTAAGTAATTATGCATATTAAATTTTTTTATTAGTTGAGTCTGGTCGTTTCTATGTATAATAAACATGTATATACAAAACAAAAGTATATATGTATTATATCCGTTATCGAGTACCCATGATACAAGCGTAAGCTGAGTATGGGGTTAGTTGCCGCCGTGTGATATGTCCTGAAATATATATTTATTTTATTCTTTTTGTGCTTTTGCATGCTAGGGTTGATCTAAACCTGAACAATTTTTTTCTTTCATAAAACATCTAGGTTCCTATTGAATTTAAAACTGGATTACACAAACAACACCCAAACTGAAACGCCTTGCCCGAATCTATTCCCCTTGAACTATAATTTATCGTTCTTCAAGGCGAGAGTAAATCGGTTTCTTCTAAACAAGCGCGCTAGATCGTAGATTATAATGTTACTTAACATCAGGTAAGCTGTAGTGAGCCTATTTCATGTGAAAAGAATACTTCACACTAAAACTATTGTCACCTACGGGATAGTGTAGGTACTGTTTTTAAGAAAAAACAAAGCCTTAATTTATTATACAATATTATTATTTATTTTTATTCCCCGCGAGCTATAACTTATCGGTCTTCAAGTCGAGAGTGAACCGGTTTCATCTAGGCAAGCGCGCCAGATCGTAGATTACAACAACGTTGCTTTGTAAGGCAACAACGCCTGATGTTTCAGGAGAGTTGTAATCAAGCGTGAGCCTATCTAGTTTTAAAAAAAATAGACGATATTTACACACGCACGTACCTACGTCACAGAATACATACCTAGGTAATACAATATAGGTACTTAATAAGCAATTTACAGTTGAGTAGAGTTCGAGAGAAACAAGAAGAAAAAGGTTTGTAAATGTTTTGTTATAATAACACATGCAAAACAATTACTGATACAGTAATTAATTTATCAAAAAAATATTCACCTTAGATAAGCTAAAATAATTCAATGTTATTATTGTTGTACTAAATCCCCTCCATAATGGCAACCATGATAACTTTGAGAAAATCGAACTGTATGCAGTGAAATATGAACTGTAATTCGAAAAGTTAAGTATCATTTTGGCTTGCGCGTGACGCGTTGTTGTTTACATTCCCTCCTATAGAAATCGTAAAACTTTTGTTATACAAAGTTAGTTGAGTCAGGCGCTTGATGTAAACAAGGTTGTAAAGTAATTTAAATGCAAATTAGTTTCTTTTGTGCTCCGTCTTCTTAGACGGAGCACAAAAGAGAGAGAGAGGGTGAACGTTCTGGAATGCAATTAAAATACGGTAAACAACTTGTTTGTGAGTTCGCGCAGGTAGCTAGCGATGGTGACGCAATGCTTCTAGCATCGTCAACGACATTATAAATTCAAAAGTTATCGCGTGTCCTTGTTAACTAAAGATAAAAAAATAATGAACTATGTCAGAGACCCTTAGGACGGCTGAAACTCTAGACACCAGAGTTGGCCACTCTCATTTGATAAGAAAAAGTATGTAGGTAGATTAATTAGCACAGGGTACTTTTTATCCCAGATAGGTAAATGCAGATAACACCGTAGGGCATAGCTAGTCAATAATAAATCTAATGTAGGTATAACCTATCTGTATGAATTGTAAAAGCTCTCTCAGTGTTGGCTACGGCCGCACTGATGACCTAAAAATACCGCGTAAAGCTCGAGAGGATGTAAATCGAATGATAATGAAATAGGTAAATTAAACAATTCAATTAATAATTATCACAATCATTTATTTATACAAAAAACTAACAAAAGATTAGCTTTAACTAATATTCCAATAATGTAATTGTCTTTTCATGTCAAGTTTAAGTATCCATTTAATTGTGTTTTAAATACAATACATAAGCATAATCATTAAATAAATAAATTACTTAGCCCTATTATTTATGTTACTAGAGTGACACATAAAATATACATATGTATGCAATGACGATTACATTACATTCTTTAATATCATTAATAAATCAGATAAATACTTATTGCATAAAAACTACTTTACCTTACAAATAAAAAACTAAGCTTAAATCTAAGAGCAAGTATGCTTGCCTAGAAGAAACCTATTTATGTATTAGATTAATGGGCGAGCAGCAGATAGCTGATGTGCCCATATCACACTGTGTCAACATTGTTATAATTATATAGTCCACACAAAGTTCACAATTATACAGTCCACTGGTGCAATGATCACAGGTTAACAAGAGATTTTTTGTTTTCTGTAACCAGCCATTGAGTGGGGTCTTGTTAAAGATGTTTACTTTGGATTTGAAGACCCCTGTATCTGTGAAGTATGCTTTTTAATATGTAGTTTCAGATAACTACTTTGAACAGCTGAAAAATTACATAGATGACATTTAAATGGCCTCTCTCCTGTGTGTTTCATTGTGTGCACTTTCATAAAGAAACTGAAGGCACATTTATAGTCACATAGGTCACATTTCAATGGCTTTTCACATGAGTGTGTAACCATATGTTGTCTCAAATGGGGTAATTTTACACATTTATAATCACACTTGTCACATTTATATGGTTTTTCACCTGTGTGTTTGTACATGTGTTCTTTCAACCCAGCCGAGTATCTAGATTTATAATCACATAAGTTACATTTGAATGGTTTTTCTTTGTTGTGGTTAATCATATAATGCTGCTTCAGAGCTTCTTGTTCTGCACATTTATAATCACATAAGTTACATTGGTATGGTTTGTCTCTGTCCGTGTCATTTACTATATGCTGTTTAAAAAGCTCGGAGCACTGAGATTCATCATATGTGTGTTTTAATTTATGTTTGTTTAAAGTGCATTGGTTTTTAGATTTATAATCACATTTGTCACATTTATATGGTTTTACTGTTGTGTGTACTAATTTATGTCGCCTCAAATTTCCTGGTTGAGTACATGTAAAATCACATTGGTCACATTTATATGGTTTTTCATTTAAGTGTATTGTTGAATGATGCTTCAAAGTACCTAGGCCTGTACATTTATAATCACACTTGTCACATTTATATGGCTTTTCTCCTGTGTGATTCATTTTATGTCTCTTCAAACTAGCTGAATAAGTACATTGATAGTCACATAAGTCACATTTATATGGTTTTTCTTTAAAGTGTATGAGCTTATGCTGTTTCAAATTGTATATTTTGACACATGCATAATCACACATATCACACTCATGCACCTCTACTTCCATGTGTACTGTTAGTATGTGTTTTTTCAATTTTCTTTTATTACTGGCTTTGAAGTCACACATTAAACATGGATGCATAATTACGTCGTTCTCTTCGGCTGTTTTTTTTGAGCTACCAGGAGAGTCTTTATCCCAGATATTGTGCTTCTCCATTCTCTTCAATATTCTTAAATTTTCGAAAGATGTGCCAATTTAGGTAAATAACACCACGTCACTCCGTCAAGATGTTTTGATGCAAATTTTCAGTTGCTGAAATTCAATAATGATATTTTTGTAACTTAAGTATCAACTGAAGTGGTTATGTAGTCAAATAAAAGGTAAATTAAAGAATTCCTAGGTTCTTACCTGGGTGACTTGGTTCTCTTATTTCGCTGAAAGAGTATCACGATATTCTTTGCTTGGCATATAGCTGATAGAGATGTAGGTAACAAACCACAGAACTAAATATACTCTGAGTGGTGGTATGTGAAAATTATATTACGGAATAAAACTACACGAAGATTCATGGAATAAAAAGACACCACAAGGACATGATTACTCAACAAAACTACTACAAACAACAACAGACATGCAATGCAACAACTGACACAGGACACTGACACTTGACTTGATTGAATAAACCCCAAGTGTTGCCACCTTAGTTTTAGTAATATGGGCTGTTGAAGAAGCTAAAAAGGACTAGATCGGGCCAGATAGAGCACAAACTACTAAATTTGCTGCAAAAAGGCTAAAATATTAATTATTTGTAAAATTTTTAGTTTATATAAACAATAACATTTGCAACATGTTAGATTATAAGCAATTTTCGTGTAATATTTTATACAAAGAACAGGGCTAAATCATTTAACTACGGGTTCACTCATAGCAAAAGAGCTAGATCAAGCCCCGAAAGGGTAAGGTGGCAACACTTACCACAGACTACAGAGTATGACTATTTCACAAAATAAGTCCCACGGAATTTTTAGTTATTAGATGATATAATTATGCGAATATGGCGCCAAAACTGAAGGAAGAATTAATTAATAAAATAATTAATTTTCAAGCGTACATAAGCCTCATGAAGTTAGAGGAAAAACTATATCATGTAAAAAAAAAGGGGGAACTCTTTCGTGAAACGGTCTGTGTCCATATCCGAGGCCCATATCACACTGTGTCAAAATTGTTTCATTCATTGTTCACACAAAGATCAAAAATTAAACAGTCTAATGGACTGGTGCAATGATCACAAGTTAACAAGATTATTTTTTGGTTTTCTGTAACCAGTCATCAAGCCGGTGCTTAATGTTGTTTACAGACGTTGCACTGACCACCTCTTTTGGCTACTTGCATGGTGTTTCACAATGAGTCAGATATGATCCGATCCGCTCATAGTAAAAATGGTAGAAATTAAATACAAAGAAAGTTAAAATATAAGTTTTAAGGCCATTTTTACTGTAGATTTCATATTAATAAATATATATAAAAATAAATCAATGTATAAATAAGTATAAATCGGGTTAAATATCATGAATAAGCAAAATCGAACTTATCATTGACGGAAACAAATTCGCTAGCTTTTGGCTCAGGAAATGTTTCCAATTTGTCTGATGAATAAATTTGTTAAAAGAATCATATGGAATCATTGTGATTTGGAAAAATCCTTTCCGTGCCAATTGATTTCCGTCTCAATTGAATCGGATCCGTATCAGACTCATTGTGAAACACTGCTGTTCCAGTTATGAACCACTCTGTTGCTGAGTATGTGGTGACCTGTGTTAGTTTTGGCAGAGCATCGCTGTATAGTCTGGTTTGTCCGCTGCTATGGTCACAAATATAACTCCGTATGTACCTATCAATATGATGTATCCTGTGTTTAAAAAATATTTTGACTCACAATTAACCCTTAAACAAACAAGAGCCCCTGTGGCTGTTAAAGAAAAAGCGAGGGTGTTTTCTGGGTAATTAGGGGCCGCTGATTTCATTTTTAATGAAAAAAATATAAAAAAGGGTGAGGGAAGGGGTGTTTTTTGTGTGGTAAATAACCTACCATTATCCATTACCGACTTGTAAAATTTTACGATTGTGGTAAAATAGTTACCATTATCCAATCCGGTTTGAAAAAAAATCTATACTAGTTGTTTTCTCTGGGTTTGCTTGTCTAATTTAGGTAATTTAAAAAACATATACATATTCACATTAAATTTATTTTGTTCAATACATTATATTTCTTCTAAAGCATTCGACATAGAAGGAGTCTAATGGTTTTATGGTCTATCTTAGTAGGTTAATAAAAATAGTCGTTTTCAATGTAAGACTTTTATTAATTATACTTATAAGTTTATTAGTATTAGATTATTGTTATGTTTAGTATTTGATTATTTGCCGCAACCTACGGGTTGGGTAATGAAACAGTCAGTGTAAGGTAAAAGCACATTTCACTATTGCAGTTTTCATGGTTACATACACAATTTACATTAGAAATTAGGGCTCAACTTTCCAAAGCCGCCAATCGCGTTGGAGGTCTATAATTTTTTAAGAAGTAGATAATATTTACACAAGGCTACACGTTAAATATTTAAGCGCGGAGATGCTTAGTTTACGAGATATTAATTTTTTAAAATCGAAAAATAATCCTTCATTTTGACAGTTTCTTGACACTATGACGGCCATTAGCGTTTCGTTTTACGGACTGCTATTACATACAAGCGTGCGACTTATCAAACTATTATATTTATTTGCTAATGTAAATATTGATGAAAAATACATATAATACGTAATTTTATTTATTATTTGATCGCAAATTTTTACGTAGTTATAATATTTTGTGTGTAACTTGTAACTTGATGAACGAAACGTGACGCCATTGTTTTTTTTTAGTATTGGCGTCACACTCTTCGCGTATTTGCCAGTGTCAAGTAATTTTCTTTCTTCTTCGATGCATGCTTGAGGTTAGGTTAGAATAGAAGGGGATGGCGGGGTCGAGTGAGCGAGCGTAGCGGGTTGGGGTGTACTTTACGGGACGCTAAACCTAACCTAACCTGTTGTAGTGCAAGTGTTGGACTCGAAGTCACTTGTCTGTGACAGAAGGTAGATTAGGTTCGTTAGGTTGCTTTCTACCACGCACATGCGACGACGAGCGAAGCGAGGAGGAGCCAAGTCCTGTTGTAGTGCAAGTGTTGGACTCGAAGTTACTTGTCTGTGACAGAAGGTAGATTAGGTTCGTTAGGTTGCTTTCTACCACGCACATGCGACGACGAGCGAAGCGAGGAGGAGCCAAGTCCTGTTGTAGTGCAAGTGTTGGACTCGAAGTTACTTGTCTGTGACAGAAGGTAGATTAGGTTCGTTAGGTTGCTTTCTACCACGCACATGCGACGACGAGCGAAGCGAGGAGGAGCCAAGTCCTGTTGTAGTGCAAGTGTTGGGTTAGGTAGTTAAGTACCCCATAGTGAAATCGTAGTACTTAACCTCAAAATACAAAAATGGTCATATCTCGAAAACTATTGATCTCCGCGCCCCCCCCCCCCTTTTATGGGGGGGGTTACCCCCCTCCCCCCAACCCCCCTTGATTGGCGGCTTTGGAAACTTTAACCGAAATTAGCGCGAGTAAAAAATGGTCGATCCCGTTTTCTCCCCGGTATCTGTCTTATTTCTGAAGATCATCCTTCATGGCGGTCGCCGCATGTCGCCTCCTTCTTCTCGCTCATGCATACGAGCTGGGACCACGAGTGGGAAAGAGAGAGCGAACGACGCGGGCCCAAGTTTCCATGACGCAATACATGGTTCCACCCTTAGTGCATAGATGGCGTAAGTAGTCTCTAACTTCGAGTGTTACATACTTATATCAAAGTGGACACTTATTTAAAAATTATGCACCATTCACAACCCAAAAATACAAACCGTTTTCTATATTAGTAAATCCAATAACAGTTAGGCACGAATGAACAATGGTAGATAATTTACCAGAATCACCCATAACTTCACATGATCGAAAACCATGCATAGATTACCAGAATTTTCGACCAAATGGATGCGAAACAACAACAATATAGCCTAGTTTATAAATCTGGACACAAAAACCACTTACCAGATTTTTCGTAGAACAAAACTCAAATTTTTGTGGGAGCGAAAAACAAATTTCAAATTTTTTTCGCCAAACTGCCGACTTGCCCTCTTTGACTTATAAGGACGGGTGACGTTTATTAGTGAAATGTTGCCAGTAGTTGGATAAAAAAAAAACACAACGTTTTACTTGCTATTCAATTCGATTAAATTCGGTGAAAAAAAAGTCCTTTTTTTTTTTAAAAAAAAATCAAGTGGTATGCATTCTACCTTTATTTTAATAAGGGTTAAACTTGTTAAACCTATTATTATTATAAATATATATATTTTTTTTTATTTTGATGTAGGAAAATTTACTTAAACATACAGAAACACTTAAATATGTGAGATCAATAAAAAACTTTCACAAAATTTAACATATTTAAGCAAAAAATAATCATAAATCAAAGTCTTCATCTGAATCCTCCAAGATCTCACTTACGGAGCAGAAGAAGCTCATTAACATCTAGGTATCGTATTTGTCGACAATTTGAAAGTATATTTCAAATTACTCCCACTTTTTTAATGAAGTCCTCAGGAAACTCGTGAGTAAAGCATTGCAGTCATTGATTTTAACCCCATCCTGTTTCTCGTTTTGGTTTTGATCATGTTCATTGAGCTGAAAACTCTCTCTACCTACATCGGCGTTAGAATGGGGCAAAGATTAATATTTTTTGCTAAATTTCCATGCTATTGATGTGGGTTGTTTCCGGCGGCATCCTTATGATCAAGTACGTCACACCAAAATTTTACGCTGTCTTGTTTATTCTCCCAATCTTGGTTAGCAATGTGCCAAAATATATTGTGCCAAAAATATAAAAATAAAAACAGGCTGCACAAGAACTTTTAAAGAGTACACAATGCTCGGGGACCACCCGTGTTGGCGCGAAAATTAGTGTTGATTGTGTTGTTTAAATGTTAGATTACTAGCAATTTTTGTGTAATATTTTATACAAAGGGCTAAATCATTTAACTACGGGTTCACTTATAGCAAAAAGAGCTAGATCTGGCAAAGGTGGCACTTACCACAGACTACAGAGTATGACTATTTCACAAAATAAGTCCCACGGAAAAGTTTGGAACTAACATTTTATAGTTATTAGATGATATAATCATGTGATTATGGCGCCTAAACTGAGGAAACTCTTTCGTAAACGGTCTGTGCCCATATCACACTGTGTCAAAATTGTTTCTTAAAGTTGTTTACAAATGTTGCACTGACCACCTCTTTTGGCAACCTGTTCCAGTTATGAACCACTCTGTAGCTGAGTATATATAGTGACCTGTGTTAGTTTTGGCAGAGCATCGCTGTATAGTCTGGTTTGTCCGCTGCTATGGTCACAAATATAACTCCGTATATATCAATCTGAAGTATCCTGTGTTTAAAAAATATTTTGACTCACACTTGGCCACTTTTATGTTGTCTTAATTTATGTTTCTTTAAATTGTATGGTATTGCAGATTTAAAATCACATTTGTCACATTTATATGGTTTAACTTTAGAGTGTTTTAATTTATGTCGTGTCAAACTGCCTAGTAGAGAACATTTAAAGTCACAAATGTCACATTTATATGGTTTTTCATCTAAGTGTATACTTGCATGATTCTTCAAAGAAGATAGGTATGTACATTTATAATCACACTTGTCACATTTATGTGGTTTTTCTCCAGTGTGTTTCATTTTATGGCTCTTTAAATTAGCTGAATAAGTACATTGATAATCACATGAGTCACATTTATATGGTTTTTCTTTAGAGTGTATAAGCTTATGTTGTTTCAAATTGTATATACTGGCAGATGCATAATCACACATAACACACTCATGCACCTCTACTTCCATGTGTACTGTTAGTATGTGTTTTTTCAATTTTCTTTTATTACTGGCTTTGAAGTCACACATTAAACATGGATGCATAATTACGTCGTTCTCTTCATCTGTTTTTTCTGAGCTACCAGGAGAGTCTTCATCGCAGATATTGTGCTCCTCCATTCTCTACAATATTCTTAAATTTTCGAAAGTTGTGCCAATTTAGGTAAATAACACCACGTCACTCCGTCAAGATGTTTTTACGCAAATTTTCAGTTACTGCAATTTAATAATGATATTTTTATAAGTTATCAACTTAGGTAAGTGGTTATGTAGTCAAATTAAAGGTCAATTAAAAAATTCCTTAAGGTTCTTACCCTGGATGACTTGGTTGTCTTATTGCGCTGAAAAAGTATCACGATAGGTATTCTTTGCTTGGCGTATAGCTGATGGAGATGTAGGTAACAAACCACAGAACCAAATATACTCTGGGTGGTGGTATGTGAAAATTATATTACGGAATATAACTACACGAAGATTCATGGAATATTAAAAGACGGACTCGGACATTTTTTTTTTTTTTTTTTTTTTTAATAATGGACTCTGCGGCACCGCCGCAATTTCGCCAATGTCACGTCACAAGGGAGACAACTGCTGATTAGCCAGTTAAAATAATTAACATTTGATCGGTGCGGAATTACTATTAACTTATTTGAAATTTATTGAGCTTATTTGAGTGTTAACATAAAACATATATACAAGCATAATTACAGTTTAATTTTATTTGAGACAATAAAATGATACAAAATAAATGCAAAAGGAGAATATACAAGGGGAAGAAGATTGGAGAAGTTACAAGGACGAGGGACAGCATCTGGGATTTTATCATACAGTGAGCAGCGCAACCTTGGACAGCTAAAGAAAATATGATCAGTGGATCCTTCCTCTAAACCACATTCACATAATGAGTGGTCACGAACTTGGACTCGGACATGATTACTGAACAAAACTACTAAAGTAGGGACAAGATAATAGGTCACTTTTGACAGATGTCAGTTTTATATTCATAGTGAGGTGACCTGCTTAAAAACATCGATTAAATGAATGAATCGATACAGACTTGAAACATATGTGAATTTTAAAAATGATCATGCGAATCCCTGCCCCATTATTATTTTTTCTTTCATAAATTAAAGGAGCAAAATAAGACAAGTACCTACGTAATTTAACAAAAAAATTGCCTTTATTCACTTGAACTATCGGAACTGCTATAAGAATAATAAATATGTATAATTAGATTTTACTATAATCACAACGTGGTTATAAATTTATGGTGATTTTTCTTCACAAGTAATCATTGCATTCGATTCAACATACAATCCTATCAGCTTTCAATTTTTAGAGTAACATCCCTAGTGTTTAAAAAGAAAAAGGGTTGACTGACGCAACATTGTAACGACGTTCAGTTCTTTAGATCAGAAATTGTTTATTATGTTTAGAATGGTTTATTAGTGAAAGCAAATCGTAAAATTACTCGTATCGGTCATTATTACAATAAATATGTAAACGTAATTGAAAAAAGTTAAGCAATTGTGCAGTTCTTATTTTATGCCCGCCGTTACAAGGTCACGTTGTTGAATTTTGATGAAATGTCAAAAGTGACCTATTATCTTGTCCCTACTTTACAATACAACCAACAAGAACAACCAAAGAGTAGAGTAGAGGGGAAGCAATAATGCACGTCCAAATAATGCGCGGCCTGATATTGCGCGGTCCTGGATTGTACGGGAAATAATTGGTGTACATGGCATCGTTTTATTGGGGCGTGCAATCCAGGGCCATGAAATACAGGCCTGTACAAGCTTGGTACGGACGATAAAGCACGACGGCGGTGCAAGTGCGGAACTGTATTGCACAGCACGATAAATGGTGTACATGGCATCGTTTTATTGGGGCGTGCAATCCAGGGCCATGAAATACAGGGTTGGGGTGTACTTTACGGGACGCTAAACCTAACCCAACCTTTTTTTGGAAAATGAGCGAAAATAATCACGACCGGCAGGATTCGAACCTGCGTATTTCTGATACCGTCAGAACGCCTTAACCACTAGGCTACGGTCTACTAACTGCCACGCGCGAAAATCCACACTCATTTCCATACACTTCAGACTGAGCGGCTGATGGCGCCACTTGTGCTGTCAGAATATGTCTAACAAGCACTCATATCGATGTACTATGGACACCTGATATGACAAGAAATGGGCCTTTCGCGTTTTAATTATGAGTTAATGGAATACAGGTACGTGCAATAACCGGACCCGAGTAGAGTACCTAATTAATTATACCATATACAACTGACTGACTGACTTGAATGAATGAAATCACAGAGTGAAAGTACTTTTTATATGAAATGAACCCGTAGCAGAGAGGGATGATATAAAAAATCCTTGCGTAGGGCGTAGTAGCTTGAACCACAGAATACAGAGTATCTACAACTTGAATTGACCCTTCTGTAGGGTTCCGTGCCTAAAAGGTAAAACGGGACCCTATACTATGCCTCCGCTGTCTGTATGTCTGTCTTAACGCTGTATCTCAAACCGTGATAGCTAGAAAGCTGAAATTATCACAAATGTATGTATTTCCGTTGCCGCTATAACAACACATACTAAAAATAAAAAATTAAAGGTGTCCCTATACAATAAACGAATTTTTTTTTTCGTATATTTTGTTCAATATTAAAAACTGTAACTGGTAGACTAGTCCAGTCGGGGTAGACATAAAACTAGCCTAAAATAGAAAAAAATCCGGAGTGTTTTTTTTTTAAAACTTCGGTGTTGGTGGATGGGTGTATAAATCTCGATTTTCTAATTTATCCCGGTAGAGCATTCGCCGCCATCTTGTTTTAAATTTCATTTTTTTCGTTTTTTTTTAAATAACTCGTTAATTTCCAACTTTAGAGCAAAAATGGAGTAACGAGTGTTTTAATACCCTTAATTATATGACAGTTGCATAAACTACTATTATATTGTCCACACAATGTTCAAATTTATACAGTCCACTGGTGCATGATCACAAGTTATTTAAAGATTTTTTGGTTTTCTGTAACCAGTCATCAAGCCGGTTCTTAAAGTTGTTTACAGATGTTGCACTGACCACCTCTTTTGGCAACCTGCTCCAGTTATGAACCACTCTGATGCTGAGTTTGTGGTGACCAGTGTTAGTTTTGGCAGAGTATCGCTTAATTGTCTGGTTGTGTTCCCAAGTCTCTATACAATTAAACAGTAAGTATACAACAATTAACAATTTAAGGTATCCGGGAGGTTGTATAGTCCGTTCAAAAGTTTAAAAGTCTCTATAAGGTCTCCACGTAGTCGCCTTTCTTCAAGAGTGGTAAGCCACAAGATTTGCAGCCTTTGCTCGTAGGTTTTGCGGCGTAAGGCTAACGGCATCCTGGTCGCTCTTCTTTGGACACTCAAGG
Source organism: Macaria notata (assembly GCA_927399415.1). Taxonomy (NCBI): domain Eukaryota; kingdom Metazoa; phylum Arthropoda; class Insecta; order Lepidoptera; family Geometridae; genus Macaria; species Macaria notata. The sequence continues at coordinate 5,710,603 of OV656725.1, read as the reverse complement.
AGATTAATGTCCTTCCGGAAATATGGGCTCCAGACTTGCTACCCATACTCTAATAGTGGTCTGATATAGGTCTTGATATCTTTATTAATAGTTCAATAGTCATAGTAGGGAATTATTTACGGATTACATTTATAAAAGAGTTAGCCTTCTTAACAATAATATTGATGTGTTCTGCCCATTTAAGATCTTCTGAGATGGTAACCCCCGAGTCTTTCTGTTCTTTGACTACAGCTATGGCATTCCCATCTAGGCTGTAATGTAACCCACGCAGGGATTATTCCGTCCCAAATGAAGCACACCATACTTGGCAGCATTTGTGGAAATTTTAGCTTTCTAGCTATCATGGTTTATGTGAAACAGTCTGGAGACAAACAGACAGACAGCGGAGGCTTAGTAATAGGGTCCCGTTTTACCTTTTAGGTACGGAACCCTAAACAACAAGTTAATGTCAGTGCAGCTGGCAAAATTGCAGAGATGTCGCAGAAGCCAAAAGCCAAAGTGTCAAATTAGCTGTCAAAAATGGATAACTTTTCTTTCAACTGTCAAACCCTAAAATACGCCACTTGAGTCTCGCGACAGACTTGAGTGGAGCCACGAATGGCGCCGATCGCGCCCGACTATACCCCCGACTATGCCGAGCGCATCTAGTTGGATCCGCAATGGCTGATACGAGCGATACGGCGGAGCTGTTAAAATTGATGTTAATTGTTAAAAACAACGATTAAATGAATTGATTATAAATTTTAATAAAATCATAAATAAATACAATATTATTGGTAACAATTATTATTTGTTCTTGTGTAATATTTGCTGACCAATAGTTTATTATTTAATTGAAACTAAAAACCACTTGGAATTGATTTTATTGATTTTTGGACGGGTCCGCGCGTTCAATCAAAATCGTTCGCGCTGATCCCGTTGCACTTGCAATTGATTTGTATTATCGTTTCCACACCACTCTAAGAAGTTGATCATATTGGCGCGTTTATTTATCTTATTATCCCCGATAGGCCTACATCCACTCACTGAAACTATACCTACGAATAACAACATTAATAAAATTAATTCATCCAAAAATACGAAACAATAATAAACAATTAAATGAACAACAATTGAATAACAAATTAAGTATCATTCGCGAATTCTTCACCGTTATTCCCGGAAAACACAGTATTACCATAGACTAAGATGGTATTACTATTGTTATTTGGTAAAGTCTTTTATTTTATTGTCCTATTGTTACAGGATTATCGCAAGACTCGCCATCAATTAGTCTCATTATAAAATTTCCCTTAGAATTAGAAATAGAAAAGGCACGGAACATATAAAAGTGTTATAAAAATATTTTTTTATCTTCTATTCATAATCTTGAGCGAACGTGCAGACCCTTTAAAAAATCAATAATATCAATAGCAAATGCGACGGGATCCGTGCGAACGATTTTGATCGAACGCGCGGATCCGTCCGAAAATCAATAAAATCCAAGTGGTTTTTAGTTAAAATAAAATAATAAACTGTTTGTCAGCAAATATTACACAAGAATAAATAATAATTGTTAACAAAATATTTATTATTTTATAAAAAATTATAATCAATTCATTTAATCGTTGTTTTAAGCAATTATCATCTCATCCATTTTAACAGCTCCACCGTATCGCTCGTATCAGCCATTGCGGATCCAACTCGATGCGCTCGGCTATAGTCGGGCGCGATCGGCGCCATTCGTGGCTCCACTCAAGTCTGTCGCGAGACTCAAGAGTCATGTGGGTCTGTGCGGTCGGCTGCGTGCGGGCGGGCTGACGGCCACTTGCTTGCTTATACTAAAATTCTGATTGTGATAAAATCTGAAGGAAATCTCTGAAAATGTTTAATTTCAAAGCCGACTTCCGGCAAATATTAAAGCCTTATTACTGGGTCAACATATTGATGAGCATTTCGTACGTAACATGTAAGCGTACTGGAATAATCTGCAATTACCTGTTCCCCGACTCAGATTGTGACCTGGACAGTCGTGAAACGGAAATCCTATTTTTCCTAATTATCGTAGTGATGTTAAGGACGAGGAAGGCTGGGAGTGTCACAATGGTCAATTATTTGTCCAGCTCTTTTGTGTATACAAAGATAGCCAACCTTATTCTGTGGTTCTACGCTGATGTTCGGTAAGAATCCATCCTGTAACTAATTAAGGTGCAGTTTCCGTACCAACTGTTCTATAGTTAGACTTATACTTTGAAGTATTGAATATTGATGGTATTTGAGGGAAGATGCTTTTGTGAATAATACGGAAGAAACGTAATAATTGCGAAAGCCACGAGATGAGTTTAACAGATGGAGTTGTAAACTCAGCTGCTAGATGTTCAATATTCTTTTATTCATAAAAATAATTATAAAAGATAAATAATCTTTATTGATACTGTACATTTCAAAATACATAAGCACTTATATCATAGAATATGCTACACAAATTATAATATCCCTTATGTTAACTTCCATACATTCAAATACAATATATCTGTGGGTCAGTATTTTGTTTTTAGATATTATTTTCTATCTACAATCAGTACCTATTACTATAAGCAGATGTAGTGCACTTGTAGTTGAAAAGTGTGCACTCCATTAAATGCATCTCCTTATATTAAATTGTCTGGTGGAGCCCAATGTCAGTCACTAGCTACCACGACCTTCCTCTTTAGCCTAGCTTCGTATCTCCGAGTCCTTAGGTTCTGGGCTAGGTGTCAGTTGACACATTAAATTGTAGGTCGAGGTTGTTTGTATAGTACAGCAGTCATTAAGCCATGTCAGAGACCCTTAGGGTTTGATAACCCTTGTCACCAGAGTTGGCCACACTCATTGCACTCATTGCATAAGAAGAAGAAAAATATATTATGTGATGTTGTTTCAGATATGGCCTGCCGTACGGTGCCATCATGATCCTGCTCTCACTGCTGCTGCCGGAGCCCACCTATGCAGGCCCGGAGCATGTCACTTACTTCCGAGGACCTGATGTGCTAGACGAGGTACATCTATAAAACTGACTGAGTAATTGACTAATCTATCACTTCACTTCACAAACAGCGGTCTGGGCTTGGCTGTGATAGAAGCAGCCACCCTTAAACAATTGAAACTCTCTATATTGACATATGTCTTTGTGTGGACTATATAAAACAATTTTGGGATCATTCCCACTAGATACATTGCGCAGATCCACAATGGATCTACTGGGAAAAAACATTCCCACTAGATCCATAGCGGCGACCAATGGATCTAGTGGGAACGTTTTGTCCCAGTAGATCCATAATTATGGATCTGTGAAAATTAGACTTTTCTGACACAGTAAATCAGACGTTGGCAGGCCATTTAAAAGCCTCTCAAAGGGTTTGCGAACGAGTAACAGAGGTATGAGTAAACTAGATCAAGCATTTCTATTCACGAAATTCTCAGCTCTCAGCACACTGATATCTTATCATAAGATACGAAATCCAAAGCTGAATGCTATGAGAAACCGGAAGCTTATCATTTTATATCTATGCTAATATTATAATGCTGAAGAGTTTGTCTGTTTATTTGTTTGTTTGAACGCGCTTATCTCAGGAACTACTGGTGCTAATTGAAAAATTCTTTTTGTGTTTAATAGACCAAAATCGAAAATGGCTTTAGAATATACAACATCACGCTGCAACCAATAGGAGCGAAGAAACAATAGAAAATGTGGGAAAAACGGGGAATATTATTCATCTTTGAGGGCTTCCGTTGCGTGCGCTGCGAAAACGGTTCAAGATATGATAAAAATATGTATTACAGTATTATTATATTATAATAGTATATACATGCGGACGAAGTCGCTGGCACAGCTAGTTGTAATATAAATTCTATTATTAAGTACCTATATAAAATGATTCTTTTTTCAATAATTCTGTTTTTTTTACATATAAGCTACCGGTTTCTTATAGCATTCAGCTTTGGATTTCGTATCTTATAATAAGATATTAGTGTGCTGAGAGCTGAGAATTTCGTGAATAGAAATGCTTGATCTAGTTTACTCATACCTCTGTTACTCGTTCGCAAACCCTTTTAGAGGCTTTTACATGGCCTGCCAACGTCTGATCTACTGTGTCAGAAAAGTCTAATTTTCACCAAAAAAAAACATTCCCACTAGATCCATAGCGGCGACCAATGGATCTAGTGGGAACGTTTTGTCCCAGTAGATCCATTATGGATCTGCGCAATGGATCTAGTGGGAATGATCCCAATTTTGACACAGTGTGATATGGGCCCATCAGCAATTTGCTGCTCGCCCATTAATCTAATAAATAAATGAGGGGACACCCACGGCTTCACTCACTTTAATTCAGGATAAAAAAAACCCATGACTCTGCTAATACCTACATACTATAAAATAAAATCATGATGATACATTCAGCTGTTTTTGCGTGATAAGCGTTTAAATAAACAAAGAAACAGACAACAATTCTAGAAATTGTTGGAACATGTTCTGCTTTCAATTTGAAGTCTATAAACATTTTTTTATATATCTTCAATGTTCAGACCTTCAACCTTCTTCAGCTTTATTATATATAGATACAAGTAATTTTACGTTAACAGTGGTCATTCCTCCAGGAGCTTAAACACAAAAAACACTTAACTTCAGCAGTGGTAATTAGTGTGGAGCTAGATGGCGCTGATAGAAATATCACAATATGTCCTGAAATCCCAACCTTCCTTGCGAGAGCCTCTTGAGGTGTTGATTGAGGCTCTTCGCTATAAGACCGTTCACCAAAACGCCTATCGGGACAATCACCGTTGAATCAACATCCCACATGGCGGTAATCTCATGTGCCAAGTCAAGGTACTTGCTGACTTTGCCCTTCTCGGCCTTCACGAGATTCTCGTCATGTGGTATGGTGTTGTCAACAATAACTACCCGACGCTGGGGCCGGTCCACTATCACGATAATAATTATTATTATTATCCCCCCCAGGAGCTGAAGCGCGGCAAGCAGGTGACATGGCTGGTGTGCCTGTACGCGGCCTGGCACCCTGCCTGCGTCACCTTCGCGCCGGTGTTCGCGGAGCTGTCCGCACACTACACGCTGCACAACTTGAAGTTTGCCAAGCTCGATGTGGGCAGGTTGGTATCTTACATACATGGTGACATGATTTTAATAACATAAAATTTATTTCAATAAAATAAAAATCCTACTTCATTTGTCACTAACAAGTTAATAAATAATTCATTTTGCGACTTCAAAATTCAGAATTGGGAGTAAAGAATCTATCAAATTATTGAAACTTACAATCCTATAAGTATTCTTATTGAAATCAGTAATATTTGGAGTTGGTTCCAGTCGCAACAATACCTATCAGGATTGGTTAGTTACATTACATACATTACATGAGCAAACGCTGGCTGAACCCTAAGGGATATATAGACACAAATAAAAATGCTATATATGTATCCCCAGGTACCCGGAAGCAGCCGCCAAGTACCGCGTGGCGGACGGGCCCACGTCCCGCCAGCTGCCCACGCTGCTCCTCCTGGCTGAGGGGAAGGAGCTCGCGCGCCGCCCGCAGGCTGACTCCAGCGGGAAACTTAGCAAGTTAGTACTGCAAGCTTACTTATATCCAATCATGATTTTTGTATTGTGATTGAAATGTTTTTTAAAAACTGGATTGCAAACCAAATTCTTCAAAAAAGGATGAAAATTGAATGATAAAAATACTTAATAAAAAACAAATAAATAGATAGAATAAAAAATAATACTTTATATCATCACATTTTATAATATTATATAAACGAGAAAGTGTGTTTGTTGCGGCCGAAATAATAATCATATCAAATTTAATACTTGTGTTGAGTCTGATTGTAATAAGTATTATATCCGTTGTCTAGTACCCACGACACATTTGCTTAGTGAGGGGCTAGATGGCGCTGTGTGCAATGTCCCGTAATATTTATTTATTTATTTACATATGTTCTCCTCCACAGATTCCTATTCTCAATGGACAACGTAAAGGCAGCATTCGATCTGGACACATTGTATGAGGAATGCAAGAAGAAACCCGAACCAGTTGCTAAAGGGGGCAAGAAGAACGATTAATGTCGTTATACACTAGTATATAACATAAGACATAATAATATGTAGCTGGTGTCCGATACCTAACACATAACCTTTAGAGAGTGCTCGCGGATGAGAAGAAAACTTAAAAATCAAAACATAAAAATATTCTCTTACATGATAAAGATAGTAAAAACCGTCTTATTAAAACACACACAAGTTTTATACACAAAACGTGGTTTAAATATTAGGCCAGAACTTTGAAAATCTTAAGTCTGTTTCTGTTGTTCGAAATTTGTCTGTAATCGTTAAATAAATGTCAAAACATTTTGTGGTAAAATTGTTACTACAAATTACAAAACACTACAACCAAAGTTAAAATGTTACCATGATAATTAATGTATCAATTTGAAGTTTGTAGGTCTTTTTATTTGTATGTTATGTGTGAACCGACTTTTTATTTTTCAAAGTTCTAGACTAATATTTAAACCCCGTTTTGTAATAAGACAGTTTTTTAAGATTAAAATTGTTTAATTTTTCAATTTAAAAACAGCGGAATACTTTAGTACAGGAAAATAAATCCGGGAACGTTCTTAAGGGTAGCTTTAGTTCTTCAAAAGCAACAACATTCGTTCCAAAACTTCAAGAATTTAGCTACAGCAAAAATGAACTGTTCCATACAAAAAGATTGACGCCCTCTGATAAAATATAAAAATTTATGGAAATTTGACGTTAAATTATTAATTATTTAAATTATCAATTAATTATTTATTTATTAGATAATGGGTGAGCAGCAGATAGCTGATGTGCCCATATCACACTGTGTCAAGATTGTTATATATAGTCCACACAAAGTTCACAATTATACAGTGCACTGGTGCAATGATCACAGGTTAACCAGAGATTTTTTGGTTTTATGTAACCATTACCATTATTATTATAGGCTACTTTATATCCTGGATTAAATCGGATAAAACGCGCTGCTAGTAAAAAATAAATACAAGATTAACTTCTGGGCGTATTAGTTAAAACACAAACTAACATAATATTTAAGTAATTAGTAATTATTAATTAAGTTAAAAATGTTGTGTTTGCACCAAAAATGTTAGATTAGAGAACTTTAGTATTAATGTTGTTGAAGAGGAATGAATCTCGCCGAAATATGTAGAGTGCAACCAAAAAGTGTAGAAATGTATCTAATTATTTTCTTTCTATCTATTTCTTGTCTGCTTGTAACGCCGTCACATCGACTAGTGAAGTCAGAGAGGAGGTGAGGATAAAAATATATATTGTCATAATTTATAGTGCATTTTTTTATACTTATATAAAAAAATGAATCGCAAAATGTGTTGGTAAGCAATGATATTCTATATAAACTGAGGTAGATGCGTTTTACCCCGTTCTGTGTGGCGAACTCAAACTAAGCGAATTAGCCTGGACGGCTCAGTCGCCTCGAAGCTGTGAACATACGTTTATCCCTTTCTCACAACCGGGTTTTATATATCTCTGATCTCTTTTACTTTCCTTCGCCACGTGCTAGGGCGATTTTCAATGAGTAAAACGTCTCTATTAGTAAAATCTCATTGTTGGTAAGCGCATAACTCAACAACGACTGGACCGATTTGGCCAATTCTTTTTTTTTAATATTCGTTGAAGTTCAAGTTTTTTACGGCGAGAAAAATTATTTTCTTTTTCCCATACAAACGTTTTCTTACTATCTAAAGAGTAAAAGAGTCAACAGTCCGCTAGTTATAGATAATTTTTATTTACGTGATAACAACAGTATAATCTTCAGGAAATAGAGAAATAAATTGAACTATTATTACAAGTGGCGCCGCCAAGTTTTCAACACTTTTTAGTCGAGGTATAGATAGTTTTACTTTTGCCATATATTTATGTTTTTGTCGATCATTTGGGACAGTTATACTAGTCTTTGTTTTGATTGTAAAAAGGCGCTTCTGTTGTTGGATGTCAGTAAAACAAAATATCAGTGTTCTAAAAGTAGTAAGTACATAATTTTATGAATGTATTTATAATTTGAATTGTAAAAAAAAACTTTCATTAAACTTGATAACCTCCTTTTTTGGAAGTTAGTTGAAATAAGTAAGCAAGATCGTATGAGAGTGACCTACTCTGGTGTTGACAATTTTTAACCGCTCTTAGGGCCTCTGACATATAGTGTGCATCTATATTTAGGTATTTGCATTTGTAACCTTATTTACAGCATTGTGTGTTCCTTATGTTGAAATTTGCAACTGATTTTATGTAGGTATTTGTGTTGAAACTATGTATTTTGCATTTTGAATAAAATGTTTTTAGACATTTTGCTAGTTTTATCATAAAAAACTAAAAATAATCTGACACATCTTATCTTACTAACCTAATATATAATATGAATTGGTTAAATGAAGTAACGAAAGAAAAACACAATTTATTAAAAAAAAATGTCTTTTTACTTTATTTTAATGACTAGAGAAAAAATAAATAAATTACAGAGTTCACTAAGTCGACATTAGAAAACGTTAAGTCTGGACTAAAAATGTAGTATTTTTCCGCTGCGACTGCTCCTTAACTGACTTCAAACAACAAACGTGATGGTTTTTAGGTGTGTTTGAAACAAGGAGCAGTCGCAGCGGAAAAACACTACATTTTTCTCTAGAGTTTCATTTACAATGGATTTCCGCAAAGTAACGCCTTATTCAATATCTTAACATATTTTTTAATTAACTTAAAAGATATTCTATTTAAATAATAAATTTAAAAAACGAACAAGTTAAAACAACTACACCTTTATTTAAAGGCGGAGAATGAATTTTTTCTACAATTGTGTCTTCAATCAAAGAAATAATCAAAATGTAAGGAAGACACACAGATCTAGTCTTATTCTCGAATCGAAGTACATATTTTCATAGTTTAATACCTACTACCAACAAATGGTAGTACTATAAGACACACACAATGAAATTAACATAAATTTACTTACACAAGAAACAAGAATTATTTTCAACTTATTGGTAAATGGGCGAAAATAATCACGACCGGCAGGATTCAAACCTGCGTATTGTTGCTACCAGAACGCCTTAACGAGGCTACGGTCTACTAACTGCCAGGCGCGAAAATCCACACTCATTTCCAAACACTTCAGACTAAACGGCAGATGGCGCCACTTGTGCTGTCAGATAATGTCTAACAGTAGCAGAAATACGCATGTTCGAATCCTGCCGGCCGTGATTATTTTCGCTCATTTTCCAATAAGTTAAAGTTAAACAACCATAGTGCGGGATTAGCACTTGACAAAATAATTCATAAGAATTATATTATTTTTATCACCTCATGTGTATCTTTTAGTCACATATTCATTTATTTTCGTAAAGCCTATGTACACACACACACTGTTTTGCACCATTTATTTGCTTTTAAAAGGTCAGACGTTAGTTACCATTATCGTTATTTCTACAAGTTTATGTTAGCCTCCCACCTAACGGCAGCGCCATCTATATCAGATACAAGACAAACATGTCACTACATAGTATAAAGCAAATGTATGCTTAGATCTTTCAAACTACACAACGGATTTTTATTCAATTTTTTAACAGATTGTGTAGATAGATAGATAATACTCTATTGTCACACACTTATAAAACAAAATTAACTAAAAATACTTTCATAAATTTCTCTAGTGCCACAAGTGGCGGCCTTATTGCTAAAAGCAATCTCTTCCAGGCAACCATTGGATGGAGAGGAATAAATAAAGGATTATAAAGGACGTGGTGTACAACAGAAATAGATGCGATAGAATAAATAATATACACAAATATAATTATAATGTACATAAACATAAAGACATACATCCTAATACATATTATACATAATTAGTACAAACATAAACTAATGTTAAAATATATATAATATAAAACATATACATGTAGATAATACGTAGAGACAGCAGTTAAATTATAGCATTTACATATGTATATCAGCATAATGACAACAGATACCAATTTTTTACTTGACTCTTGAAGCTATCAATTAACTGAGCTTTTTTGATGTCAAGTGGCAGGGCATTCCAGAACAGCCTGCGCGGTGAACGACTTGCCATAGACTGCTTTCTTGCATGTAGGATGCTGTAAAGTAAGCCTGTCTGATGACCGAAGAGCAAGGGAGTGGGAAGAATGGATGTATCTGAACCGGGAAACTAAGTAGCGAGGAGAAGAAGGGTTGAAAAGGATGTTGTAAACAAGAGAGAGAATATGGGTATGTAATTTAAGTGTAACATTTATATGCACAATAAGGCGTGTGAAACCATGGGCAAAAGTTAGTAAATACAATAGAATTGTAACTCCTAACAAACGTCATGTCAAAAAAGCTTCTACATTTCATCATGGCTCAGTTGAGTTTTGTTCCATATCAATTATTCATAGCATTATAAGCAGCTTATTATATCTTTACATTATAATAAAGCTGAAGAGGGTCTAAAGTCTGACCGTTGAACATATTTAAAACAAAAATTGTTTGGAAATAGTTCGAATTGATAGCAGATCACGTTCCAACGATTTCTACAATTTTTTTCTGTTGATCTGTTAACACTCATCACGCAAAAAACCGGCTGAACGGAACATCGTGATTTTAAGTATGTAGGTAGTATGAAGTGTATTATAAATAGAGCAAGGTTTATACATCTGTGTTTGGCTATAAAAAGTCTCCAATATTGGTGAGGGCTACCAGCAGAACATACAAAAAAAAGTATGGAGTGTTAGGAGTGTCACAGGCTACTTTTTATCCAGAAATAATGCGAGCGAAGCCGCGGGCGTCCACTAGTAATACTTTACAAGACAAACATATCAAATATAACGTCGAGTATGCTGATCAGTTTGAGGTAGTACCTCGGCCGCTCCTCGTCCGCTTTACTGCGGGACACTGTCTCTCGAGCGCGCTTCTCTGGCTCTAGAATAACATAGAACAGGATAATTAATTATTTCAGGACATATCACACAGCGCCATCTAGCCCCATACTAAGCTTACACTTGTATCATGGGTACTAGGTAACGGATATAATACATATTTATACTTTTCTTTTGTAAATACATACTTATTATATATAGAAACAACCAGACTCAACACAAATAATAACAAATTTAAATATTCATAAATAATTGTGTCATGGGGGAATTGAACCCACACCCCTAGATTAAAAGGCAGAGCCACTACCAACTAAGCTAACAGAGCAATCAATCAATTCAAGTCAATTAGTGTTAATACTCTAATAAATATTACATATTATGTATTTTACCTGTAACAGATTGAGATAATGTCACCTATACAATATATATAGATAGATTGTATGGATTTTCCATTGTAATATACTATCTTTATTTTCCATACAGAAACCTTCTTTGAAACTATAAAACTGACGAAGTTGGTGATTTCTTTGTTTAGATTTCTACAATTTGAGGTTTAACACTACTGTAATGAATCATTCTCTGTTACCTACTGAGATTTATCATAAAACAATTTGATTAGAAATTATACACAGGATACAGCAACTCAAAGATTTTTTTTGAGCTGCTTACCATTGTGCAGTGTCCGCTGGTAGAGCTGTGTGTGCTGCTGCAGCGAGCTGCTCTGCAGGTACACCTGGATGCTGTACTCCGAGAGAGATGAGGACCAGTGACCAAACACCCCTATACCTGGGACAGATAATAGGGTCTTTATTTAAACATATTAACTTTGACATGAATTCAAATATAATGCAATTTCAACTTTTGTTACAATGAATCAGGAATTTTTGACATTTGTTGTTTGTTAGCAGATAAGTTGTGGAAATGAGTAATACTACAAAAGTTTGTCTTGATTTAGCAACATCTAGTGGAACAACTTAGATTTTCTAGTGTTGTATTGGAAGAAAGAGTAGCCAACGTCATTCTCAGTCAGGACCCTATACTATCAGTGTTTCATTAGATGTGATGATCTGTTGCTCTGTTGTGATGTGAAGGGGAATCAAACTACAAAAGAATAGCTGAACCTCTTGTCTTTATAATTAATCTTGCAATCTTCAAAGAGAGAATGATTACTCGGTAAGCACATTCCATCCTAGACTGTAATGATTGCCTACCATCAGATGAATCACGACCAAGTGCAAATCCATTCCTTGTTAAAAAATTGCTAACTTTATAAATGTCTCAGGGGCTTTTAAGATGACTTTTTTATATGTATACCTACTAATATATTATACACATCAGAAAAACCACACCTAAATTCAATCTGCAAAGGTCTGGGATGAGTGGTGTACAAGAAGAGAGGTGGAGGTGTAAGATAACAGGCTGATGATGATGATGATGAATATTTACAAAACAACCAGCATTACAAAAATTAAAATCTCTCGACACTAGAGCTGGCTAGTTTTATTTGAACTTACCAATAGGTCGAGGGAAGTCAGGTGGTATGTTCACTATGTCATTGCCACACGTTGCTGAGCTGAAGTTGTTCTTGTCCACTTCATAACTTGGCCTGAAAGTAAATTATAACAATTAAATTTGGAAGATTAACTAAAACGGTTTTCACTCACGTGTTAATTAAATTTGGGCTGCTGCATTTTGTTTGAATGAAAGTGTCAAGAGTTCATATCCCACCCTAGGGCCCTCTGACAACAAAGTAACCAGGCTCAAAAGGAACACACCCCATAGATAGATAGATATTGATTTATTGATAGTTTGGGAACATGTCTATAAAAAGTAACTCTATGTTATGAAAATAAATAGGCTAATGGTGCTGTGTGAAATATTCTGAAATATTTGTTTCATTATTTTTCATAGAAGCCTCTTCAGAGAAGTAATTTAACAAATAAGGATTACTAGCTTTGTGCCCTACCATATGTGAATCAAGATGTAGAATTTGGAAAAAAATAAGAAGGGAACTAGGTTATACATAGATATACATAATTCTCGTTTATAAGCACTTTTTAAGTATTTGCTGACACAAACCTGACTGTATCTGATACATAAAGGTCCGCGTCTCCTGTTAAAGACGTTAATTCAACCACTAACGTCCCTGTATGTCCCAATTGCCAATAAGAAAAGTTACCAGCTCCGACCGCCCCAACAACCGTGTCTAAAAGCACTTTGTCGTTATTAATTTGCACATATCCAGATAGCAAAGAAGAGATGGTGGACATAAATATTATTCCCAATAACAATAAAATGAATTCACGGCGCATTTTTCCGTAAAATTTGGTTTTTGTTTAGTAAATATTTCATCTCAAATCAAAATATTAAAAATGTTGCGAAACTGGAGTTGACGTTGACAGCAGTGTAGTTGACATTTGACGTATAGTTTGTTTTATATTTTCAGTTTAAAACATCAAAATTTGTTATCCATCGATGCAAAAAGAAAGACATCAGTAGTTTAACCCTAAAACACCTACGATACCTACATTATATTATGTTAAAGGAAATAATTATTACATGGATACAAATTTGAAACGTTATTAATTAAAATATTGAATACGAATATTGTCTTAAACAGTGTAATGAGGTTCATTTCGTCATCATAATCAGCTCATAAAGCCCGTTATTGCTCTATCTCGATTCATTTACTCGATTACCTAGGTATCATTTAATTAAAATATTGTGGAAATACCAAAAAGAAAGGTTTTTACAATGAGGTGAATGTACTGATTGTAATCTGTTAATCCATCAAAATCGGTATTTTCATTATAAATTTTAGGCAGCGTGCTTTTTAATCACAGCTGTAAAATTTATGAAGAATTTTGTTTTCGTTAATAAAAACATACGATAAGTGACGCGACTATCTAATCAAAGATAGTGAATTGTGACGCATAAGGTAAAATTCTAATATGAAAACACAAAAACATTTCTATAGAGATTTTTAATTTTCATGAACAATGGGTGAATTACGTTACCAACTACGATTACTTACTACATCTTGTACTCTGTATTCTGTGCAACTTCTTTATTCTGTTGGAAGGTAATAAAATATTATTTCAGGTACCTACCTGCATGGCGTTACAATTTGTATTCTACTTAGTCCCTTCTAGAACAAAAAATTATGAAAACCAACCTATCTAACGTAGGAGTAGGAGTATAATAACCTGTTATCGTAGGAGAAAAGTTAACTCTTGTATTAAGAGTTTACTAAACAACCCAAAGGTTGTTTCTCATAATTTACCTATTTGGTATAACTCAAATAAATGATGTCATAGGCACCGTAACTACACCAGCTGAGCTACATATCATACATAAAGAACTCATATACAATCATGATATCTCGTCTACCTGGCTCAGTCGACTTTGTATACAAACATCTTCTCCGAGTCAAGTCCCCGTTATTTAACTATTTATAATATCCACACAGTCAGGTAGCTCCCACGCTCAGCTGTGGCATTCCCTCTGACCTCTCCCTCACTCTCTCTTGCTAGAGAGAGGTAAAACGATACAGCTGTTTACTTTTTTTGGTCATATTCGAGACAGGTTTGGGCCGACAGATGTTTTTCTTACGAAAGTTGTCTGGAATATAGGGCCTGCGTTTTCTTCGTTCTTTTTAAATAATATAATGATTATTACGCAGGATCTTGAGATTTTAAAAACGGATGTTGAAAAGAAAAAGATTTATAAAAATCCTACATAAGTAAAAGATTTTGCTAATAATAGATAAATAAAAATGTTACAGTTTCTTTTCTACACATATTAACTACGTATAGAACAAGTGAAACTAGGTGAAATGAAACTTCAGCTATCAGTAGCAGTTTCCGGCAAAATTTAGCTGCATCAATACACTTCACCCTATCATACTAATATTATAAAAGCAAAGTTTGTCCATATGTAGGTATGTCTGTTTGTTACTTTACGCTCAAATAGCTGATGAGCAATTTAGATGAAATTTTGAATTGAAATATGGGTTGGTATAGAGGCTTCTTTTAACAGGTCATTGCGCGTAAAACCACGAGACGATGCTAGTGTGCTATATTGGTAAAATAAATATCTTCGACAATAACAACAATCCCAGTAATTTTACGAATAAATATTATTTTGTAACTGCGGTTACATAATCATGTATACAAACTATATAACTGTAGTGATATGAATTTGTACACGATACTGGGTTACATTACAAGTAGGTATGTTCTCATATGTAATGAAGCCATAAATCTCTAGAACTCTCCAGTGATCTTCAAAGCGAGAATGAATCGGTTCTTACCGGGCAAGCACGCTTCATTTTAGGCCATAGCCTTTGCTTTGACCCTGGAACCGGGGTTGAATAGAATCCTGTTCCGGTAGCCCCTGCCTGTCGTAAGAGCCGACTAAAAGGAGGAGCCAGGGCTTCGCTGGTTGACTGATAAGCCAAAGTCCAAAGGGATATGGTCACCAAGATGCAAGCGAGCCCAGAGGTGAAAGCAGTGCCAGACACTGTAAGCCTGGAAGAGAAACCCAGAGAAGTGTTTTCAATCACGATGTGCTGGTGGTTTTCTGGTTGTATTCCCTGCAGAAGTCCCAGAGCCTCCAGAGCAAAGCACAAGGGATGGGTTAGAGGGGGTTTTAATGAGTAAGAATCTCACATACCCTGACCATATTCCCATGGTCGGGGATCTATGAAGATTTCCCCCTGGCACAAAAAAAAGCCTTTGCTTACCATCAAGCAAACTATGGCCAAGTGCAAACCCGTAGGTACTAGTTTTAAAAAAACTTCATGTTAGGGATCTAATTTCGAGCCTATTTAGGTGTTAGTGTGTTAAGTGTGTTACGCCCTAGATGTACTCTTAGCTCAACATCAGACGATCTGTAGTCAAGGCTTTAGGTATAAAATGAAGTTGTATTTTGATGCGTCAGTTTCCAGTAACCCAGTATTATACATACGTACAAAGTAGGTGCTATACGTCTGAAAAACAATGCCATATACGTACAATGTATCTATTTATTTATTTATTTATAACGGTACACATAACAGAATGAGTTCATATATAAGCCAAATACACATTCAAAACTGGTTTTGAACCAGAACAAATTCCTCAGGTGAGTGTACACAGCTTGAACAATATGAATTTGATTATTATTTTCAAAAACCTGTGTTGGACAGAGAATACAGTACCTAACTGGTACTGTATTCTCTGTCTAACAAACAACAACGATAAACAAGGACAACATAATTACAGACTAAATTTTATCTTAAAATTAGTGATCATGCATAGCTTTGCATTAAAATAGCTAGAACATAACAGTTACGTAAGGAACGATTGTGTTATGCCAGATCATCGTATTTCAATGTAAACAAAACAGTGTGTGGATAATCAGTAATCTGCATTATAGATATTCAAAAACATTATACTTTAGTACCATAATATACTTTTTCCCACAGTACTTTTTCCTCCTCGTATCGCATTCCTCGTTATTGCTAGTCATGCGTCCACTGCAGAATTAATTCACTATTTCTTTCTTTCTTTTTTCATTTCATTCAGATACAAATACAAATTATTTATTGATTATAGGTACCACATATTACAAGTCATATTTATTCTTATAATATCTATCTTATTCTCTTTGGCTCTACCAAAGTTCCGGTTTCCTGAGAATTAAAAACCTATTGGCTCTAATTTATATAAAATAGGATTCTTCTAGGCAAGCGTGTTACATGTTAGACAACAGAGTTGGTTTACATAAGATAGTAGGTATGATGTCAAATAAAACATATGCCTATTAAGTCATAAAAGTGTGATTATTTGGTCAATCTATGATTTACATCCGGCAGCGTCGGTCAATTATATCTAATACTAAACTTCAATGTTAACACTTATACCTAACTAGAAAAAATAGGATGCGGGAAAAGGGGTGAATAAGAATAACCCGTATGGGGTAAATGATATCGAAATGACAGCATGGGAGATTTTAAAAGGATACGATCAATACGGCATATGGGATAGGGGTGTCTGATAAATGACCGTGAAAAGCAATTTTGTTTCTCACTGGGAAAGTAAGCAGGCGCTTTTGTGAGTACCTACATAATAGTATTTACAATTATTACATTATAGTTTTGGTACATGGCTAAAAAACTATTCTACCCTAACTACTCAGAATAGCTAGATATATTTACAGAGATAGGTACCAACTAGAAATCTAAAATGTACCTACCTACTTACTTTAATAACTTTCCTGCATAATTACTATTATTAGGTAACTAGTGTAGGTGTACCTCCTATAGTTTGCGTAAAATCTAGCATATCGATATGAAATCGGGACATACCATAATAATTATGGTATGTCACGGAATCAATCATCATTAGCGAATTTAATACATGAAATTAGCTAATGATGATTGATTCCGTGTGGTTCGAGACGATCCTAAGTTGGTAATGAAAAATATCACGCAATAATTTGTATGAGACGTGTTGTGCGGCACGTACACTTGATTTAATAAGTTTTTATGGAATTATTGATATTTACATTAACATATTTTAAATATATATCTATATTTTTTCCCAATTTTTATGAAATTAAATAATATCTCATAAGAATTGGCATGACTGTTTTATGCCCTTAATAATTTTAATAGAATCTCATCTCATGGTGTAGTTTAAAGGCCTGTTTACACGCAGCGAAGTAAGGTGGCGAGTTAACTTGCGTCACGGAGTGTGTTAAGTTCATAACACGTGTGAACGGCAAACGCAAGTTAAGTAGCAACTTGTCAAATAAGTACAGTAGGATAGAGCGCGGTTCTATTTTCCGGCAAGTTCAAGTGATAAGTCGCCCCTCCCTCGCGTCTCCTTCACCCCGTCAACTTAACTTGCCAGTGTTAGACCGTGTAGACGGATGAAATTATAGTTTAGTTAAGCACAATAGTGCCAATTTGCTGAATATGATTGACAACTACATATTTATTTATTAATTTTATAATGGCACATAAAACAGAATGTGTTCTTAAATGAACTATATATACATTTAAAACTGGTTTTGATCCAGAACAAATTCCAAAATATTTGTACCTACACAGTTTCATGTACATAATGTGATTAATAATTACAAAAATATGAGTTAGAGAGAGAATACAGTATTAGTTACACATAAACAATAATGATACACAAAAACTGATTAACAGATTAAATTTTATCTAACAATTAGTGATTATCTAGAGTTTTTACATAAATGATGTATGTTACTTTTTCTTTGGCTGCTCACAACTTAACTTATCCCCGTGTGGACGCTACTTACTATATCAACTTAACAATTAGAACATGACGCAAGTTAACTCGTTACTGTCCTTCGCTGCGTGTGAACAGGCCTTAAGGGTTAACTATTTGACTTTTTCGTTAATGGCTCTGCATACGAATGATTTGCCATATTATATTTCAAAAGCTTATTTCATGGTATTAGAGGATAGTAAATTAGTGGGTAACTACCGTACAATATACAATAAGAGTAGAAAGTAAAATATGACACGGATGGAACCCTATCAATTGAGGTTGTTTACTGAAATCTAGGCAAAGGAAAATTACGAAATCACCTAATTAAGTCACAGCAGTAAATTGTACAACAATACTATAGATATAGAGACTGACGATAACGCAAGCAGTTAATTCAACAAAAACAAACACTGCGTTATCGTACAATGGATACGAAAATAACATAGGCAGCCATTTTGTTAACAAAGCGACTAAATTGCGTAATCCTAGAGACGTGTGCTAATTCTTTGTGTTTGCGACCAACCTCATTCGGTCGGTTTATAATTCAACCTCCTTGTTTTCGTCGATGTTTTTTTCAACGTTGCCACCCGATAAGTACTTGTGGGATAAAGCTTTGTATAGACGCCGCTTTTTAGTCGCTGATTATAATATTTATTACATGTTTTCGATTTGACATTTTTTTTTTTTTATAAATAAATAATTCAGGACATATCACACAGCGCCATCTAGCCCCATACTAAGCTTACGCTTGTATCATGGGTACTAGATAGCGGATATAATAAATATATACTTTTTTTTTGTAAATACACTCTTATTATACATATGACATGAATTATATTAGAGTTTTAGGACATAAATGAAACCTAGATTAGTAGTAGTAAAATATTAATGTACCAACTGAATGAAATAAATAGCTTCAATAAACTTTTTATACATATTATCTCAACGGATTGTTCTATACCTACGAGAACTTGTTAACTTCCTACAGGTCCAATACAACAAAGATTTTAGCATCCAAGGGAGCAAGTGGAAATAAACAATAATTTAAATGGCAGTGGCAAATCGAAATTAATAAGTGGTTGGCTAATATGCTCAAGTAAGTGTACATTATAAGATCTGTCATAGCAATAAGTCAAATCCCCAGTCACCAATACATCTTTGCAGTGACAGCTCGCATTTCATTTGCTTCCCGTGATAGCCAGAGTAATTTCAACCTTATACATTCCCATATGGTCCAACCGAGCCGAATAAAGACGGACATCTACCTGCAGAACGCACCACAAAGTATTGGATTTTAGTGAAATTACTCAGTGAAGTGATATAAAAATGACTTCGGAAGAGCAACAAAGTTTGTTACTATCAATAGACGACAGTGGTGAAAGGTTAAGAAAGGCCTTAGCGAATTTCAAGAAAACGCCAAAGTCAAGATTAACAAAAGGGTTTGTACAAACTAGATGCTCAATATTACGCGAGACTTGGAACACTCTCAAGATGGCGCACGAACAACTAATTAAAATTACGCCCCAGCCGAAAAGAGTCGCATATGCGTATTTCAAAAATGAAACTTTTTTTGAATACGAAGAATTGTACAACACCTTTTACACGGCGTGCTAACGGATTTATTAGAAGAATTGTCATCACAAGACCGTAATCAAGATACATCAAATATTGTTTGTAATTGTGGGCAATACAACAATAGCACACTGGTTCACCTACCTAAAATTCAACTTCCGATATTCACAAGTTCTTATGAAGCATGGCCAGCCTTCAAGGATTTATTCACATCACTAGTATGTGGCGATATCCATTTTGAATTTGGCGCGCCTTGAGCATGCGCCCCCAGCCACGCCACGGCCACAGCGTGAACTAGGAGAGCTGTCATGGAATGGATTAGATCGCGAGTTTCTGGTTGTGTAATTGTGTAAAAATGGAGTGAGAATAAAAAGTGACTCTTGCACATAATGAGTGTTTTAATTAAACTGCACACCCAGTAATTTAATAATGGACACGACTACGTGACATTACATTGGTGACCCCGTGAAAATATGGCACTGAGTGACGTACAAAAATTACACTACTTGAAGACCAGTGTCACAGGCGAAGCAGAAACATTAATGAGACATGTGCAAATCACAAGTGCAAACTATAACACAGCATGGGAATTGTTAAACACCAGGTACGACAACAAACGTTTAATCATTAACAACATAATGAAAAGATTGTTTAATCAGAAGAAGCTCACAGCTCAATCAGCTACACAATTAAAATCATTAGTTGACACAACGATTGAATGCTTAAACACCCTTGAAAATATGAACCTAATGACTAGCTCTTGGGATATCATGCTCATACATCTCCTCGTGCAGAAGTTAGACAACGAGATGGAGCCCGACCTTACAATATGTGTCTGTTCTGGGTTTCCGCACTATAAAACGGCTGTTAAAAAACCAAAAAGGCTGTTGTACCTATACCTCCTCATAGATATAGTGGGATAAGTAGGATAAACATATAAATTTACATGATATGATGCAGGAAGAGAATCGTGCCGTGTATGGTTAGCTTTAAATCCCCACTGCTCAGCCGTCGACGCGCAGCCGCCATTACGACATAAATAGCGCGCGCCACGCCGACGTCACGTAGTCGAAATCGAGAGGTGAAGGTGCGAATAATGGAGAGGTGGCGTCCATATTGTGTGCTAAAAATCGATTGTCACCGGAGCTAGCAGCGCGACCGCCGACGATAGTCGTGAAAGTGAAGCAGTGAAGTGTTTCGACGTGTCATCCGAGTTGATCGACAGCGGCTCGAGGCCGATAGGCGGATCGCGAGCACGACCACCGCTCCCGTGCGACGGCGACCATCTTGTGAAACATCGCACGTAACGCGCACGCACGATAAGCGAACAGTCAAATCAAACTCCACTCACAAGCTCGAACCAACGTCGAGTGAAGGCCAGAGAGCGGCGTCGAGAAGCGAACATCGTCGGCGAGTCGGGCGCTATGAACTGCCCGCAGCAAGGCCCGCGGAGCCGCAGACGGTCCAGCCGCACGCCGCTGCCCGCCCTGGCGCGGCGCGGCGCCGCCCGCGAGGAGCGCTTTGCGGCCAGCAAGTGGGGCGCAGCGCCTGAAGAGCGATACGCGGCCAGTAAGTGGGGCGCAGCACCCGCCGCAGCAGCGCTGCCCCCGCCGCCCACGCACTGGCGCCGCGAGGGCCGCTGCCGCCCGGAGCCTGACCGCGCGCTGCCACTCAAGCTGCTTCTCAACGTGGCGTAGGCCTTAGAGGACTCTATCCGGTAGTGTAGTGCCGCGCGGGCGCCCCGCCTCGCTCCGCGGCGTGGCGCTCGCGCTCTCTCGTGCTAAGTTTTTTATTTCGTGACGCGATGTGCGCTAGGAGGCCGCGGCGCGCCGGCCCCGGTGCTCCCGGGGCCGGCGCCCCGCCGCCGACCAAATTCCGGCGTTAGGTATTATTTTGTGAAAATTTTAGTAGATAAGTGTACGGCCGCGGTCCCCGCGCGTCGACGTCGGCTGCGCATCTCTTCCCGGACAAAATAACGACGAAAAACACAAAAAAAATGGAGGAAGCGGTGCGTTGTGGTCGTCGGAGCGCGGGCCCGTGGCGCCCGGCGCGCGCCCCTCGCCGCCGGCCGCCGCGCGGCGCCGCCCGCGGTGCCACTGCGAGTTGTATTAGGCCTCCGCCCCCCAGGGGGCGAAGGCGCGCCGCCCCGCGATTATTATTGTTACGGGCGCGGCGGCGTCGCGCTGCGAGCCTTGCGTTGCATTTGTTTTGGAATGAGGCGTTCTGATTATATTTTCCGAGGCCGGTGAGGCTCCCGCGCCGGGCCCGGAGCGCCGCTCCGCTAGTCGTATCGTTTTATTTATCTCGAGACCAATGTATTTTTATTTGTAAACGCCGGCCCCACTCGGCGAGAGGAACAAAAAGAAACTAACAAAAAAAAAGAACCACAACACCTCGCCTAAACAGAGCTTTAAAAAAATTAATTTGAGTGGAGGACCGGCGTTCCTAATTCTAGTTGTAGATTTTAAAATTGAACGATACGGTGTAGAGCCGATGTTAACAATTGGAAGATATATGTTTGTACAGATAGTATATTGATCTCAAGCTGCGGCCGTCTGGTCAGAAGGAGCTTCTGTGATGTACAAAAAAAACGAGTATATTTGGAATTTACAAGTTTTTTATAATTAGTTCGTAAAGTATACTTTTTAAGTGAAGGTGACGGCGCCAGCAGCGTCGAAAGATGTCCGCAGCATCCTCCCTCCCCCCTCCCCCTCCCTTGTCCCTTCCCTTCCCAGGGCTCTCACGAGCCCGCCAAATGATTCAATGGTTTCTCATCAACAACACAAGTTAAAGTCGTTAATATTTACTTCAAATCTGCATACAAGAAAGCTGAAGAACAGAAATAACACCATCAAGAAGATGAACTATCGATATTCAAGGCGAAGATTGACCTGGGTACATAGCTAGGGTCAAAGAACACTGAAGAAACCTGCAGGGCAAGAAAGAAGATTGACCCTGGTTTATAGTACTATGGTAAGAGAAGAATATTTCAACCAGTCATAGAAGAATGAACAGACGAAGGAGACTGAAGAGAGAAGGTTGATGGTAAACAACAGAAAGCCTGGTGAGTTGCTTTGCTTATCACATCACTTTCAATACACTAATATTATAAAGGCAAAGGTTTGTGTGTGTGTGTGTCCATTTGTTACTTCTTCACATTGACAGAGTTGATATTTATATACATATAAGATGTAACATGTACATACATGTAAGTATGGAGGTATAATTAGACATTAGATGAATAGATAGGCTACTTTTTATCCTGAATTATAGTGAAATATACCTATTTGTATGAATATGTACTGCTCTGCAATTCCTGTTGGACCTCAAGTAGGTTCAGGGTGTTTATATCCTGAGTTAATGGAGTAACTCCCCTAGATGTTGGTATATAATGTAGTGTTCCTGCTCTATCAACAACAGCACTGCTTATTGAGGGCCTGCTATTGCAGCCATAGAAGAAATCTTCAAATAGGTAAGTAAATACACAATATGTACCTATGTAACTGCTCAGCAATTACTGTTGGTAGGTACTACCAGAAGGTTCAGGGTCTACACACATTGTCATATTCCCTCTATACACATGATCACTGATGACACTGCTGAGTATAGGCCTCTCCAACGTGTCACATAGTACAGTCTCACAAACATTCATATACTTGGCAAATAGATATCCCACTTTACAAATGGGATTGAGATGAGATGGATCTTGTACTTCTCTATTCTGTGACAGAGCATTAGCTGTCATATTGCCCTGGTAACTCTAGTCATATTAGAAACCAGTTTTGTCTACATAAATCCAGAAATAGTTAATACTAGGGTTAACCTGGCTCTCTAGCCCTGGCTTGCTGTCCTGGCTTGAAAGAACTGGCCTTGGCCTTGTAGTCTCTCAGGCATTATTGTTGGTATAATGTACTTCTTATTGAATGAGAGTGGCCAACTCAACCAATAAAATAAAAATAGCCTTTATTTCAGATGTTTCAGTTAATAATTAGTAATTCATTTGGTATTCATTACAAAACAAAATTTCAAATGTCATTAAAATGGGAATATAACACCAAGAACTCATTGCAAAATTAGTTTTTCCATGTCCGTAAAATAGTCTTCGTCAGTTGATGTTAAATATATTCTTCCCATAATGTCCAACTTTGAAATAATGGTGTTATTTGTGTCAAAAGTTTCTTTGAAGTCAATGTTTTTATGTGAGTGCGTCTGTCGCCTCTCTGGCGTAGGCCTCCCCCAGTTTAGTCCACTGCATTCTGTCTCTTGCCAGGTATATTTCCATTACATTCAGTTAAATCCAAGTTACCTATCATGTTATTTAGCCACGAAGGTGTGTTCACATTGATAATAGATATCTAGCTGATAGTGGCTTATTTCATGAGTTTGGTTGATACGAGAATATTGTACAATCATTATTATTATTATTATTATTCAGTTCTTCCTTGTCATGTGGTACTACAGAAAAACGATTCAAAAATAGCCTAGTCATCAAAGATTGTTTTTTTTAACTTGTTTTTCAGCCCCTACCTATCACATTCTATAGGTTTTTTTTACCAATGTATTTTGTTTGTGTTTTGTTGTAAAGAAAATGAGGTATATGCTTTGCGTCATCAGATCTTATGCCTCTGGCGTAGTAACACGCCTATGCAACAAGTTCTGTATCAAAAGAAAACTGCTTTTGCAATAATCCATTGAACAACTTTCCCAACAGCAACAGTAGGGATTGCAAAACTTTCTAATTTCACTTCCAACATAGCAGTTATTTTTAAGCTGCTATTTTAGTTAACGTTATTTATAACCGGTTTTTGAGGTTATTTCTAACCCAAAAATGTTGCGCAATACATTTGAAATAGGTCCTTACATAAATGTGTTATGTAGTTATTGATATTTGGAATAACTTATAGATCACATCCAAAGTAAATTATTATGATCATTTATATAAAGTACCTCTATTACGAGTTTATGGTATCTGTGATCTTTATAGGGCAGAATTAAAATATGTTTCGCAAGATGAGAATGATCTAGGTTGATCTCGTTGGGTCATGACACGACACCAAGATATTAGTAATATAATTAATCATCATATCGTCTGTTAGTTAAATTAAATTATTATTCATCATGCTGACATTATTTCTTGAATTCAGCATGGTTTTTTTTTTTTTTTTAACATGAAATAGGCTTACGCTTGACTACAACTTGCCTGATGTTAAGCAACGTTATAGTCTACGATGTAGCGCGCTTGCCTAGAAGAAACCGGTTTACTCTCGACTTGAAGACCGACAAATTATAGTTCAAGGGGAATAGAGATTCGGGCAAGGAGTTCCACAGTTTGGCTGTTCGCACGATGAAAGTCGAAGCAAAACGCTTGGTGCGAGTCTTTGGAACCTCAACTGTATATCGGTGCCTCCTTGCCGTGCCTCTACTCGTGCGATGGTGAAATGGGGCTGCAGGAATTAAATTATGCAATTCCTCCGCACACTCTCCGAAATGCAACCTGTAAAAAACCGAAAGACTGGCCACCTTACGGCGGTGCTCAAGGCTTTGTAATTTTGAGCTACAGAGTGAGTCTTTCGCGATGAGATTTTTTGCCCGCTTCTCAATTAACTCTAACGCCTCAAGCTGGTACTTGGCAGATCCATCCCAAAGGTGCGAACAATACTCCATACATGACCGAACTTGCGCTTGATACAAGGTCAGCAGCTGTTCTGGTTTCTGTTGCAATAGAATCTCAGAAAAGAATTAAGTAAACATATATTTAAGAATTTTGTTTTATGGTAGTAAATGGAGAGCAGATATTTTAGGATATAAATACATAACACCGCGCCATCTAGTCATTTAATATTTTGATTAAAACTTTTTTTAAATGACTATGAAACGTGTTGAACAAAATTCAATTAAAATAGACATTAATTTGAATGAAAGTCATAATAACTCTGCGTTAAATTAAAATATTGTTATTGAATCATAAACATAATATGCATGTGGCCTAATCTTGGTCCGTTATACAACGTAGGCATGTGTAACCTCTGCGTTTGATAAAACAATTTTTATGTAACCCTGAGCGTGATAACTAGGTCAAAGTTGTAATAACATTCGGTTATCTAAACTAACATATTGAGGCTTGTTCAAAACATGTTATCTATTAAATGTCATCTCTTCTAGAAGTCCTCTCCTTTCTACTATATACTTCTATGACTATAAATAGGTATACATACCTCTGCATTCTGTGGTACAAGTTCAAAACTCAATTGCAACGATTTCTTATACATACAATAAACATGATTTTTATAACTGAGTTTTAAACTGTCTTCGGATATAATCAATGTCTTGCTAACAAATTTCGAATTTGTGAAAAAGATCTAGTCTCATCTTTATAAATATACCTAACACTTAATACACACTGGTTCAATTTAGTTTTCTGTTATACGCAGATTTTATACACACATACTCTCATACTTAGCGCTATTTCAATTGATTTAATGTAATGTCAGAATGAAGGAATAATATAATTGAGTGTGACCCTCATCCGCTTCTAACTTATTATAAAAGATCCTTGAGGCTAACTTCGGCCGGATTCGACCTCAACGGCTTTACTAATGAATATCGATTATTGACCTAGTATGAAGGTCTGTTACTTTTGTCTTAGCGATGGACGCTATTTGTTAACCGACTTCAAAAAAAGGAGGTATACTGACAACAAATATTACGGTTTTCAATAAGAATACTCAAAGTATTGTAAGTTTCAATAATTTGATAGATTCTTTACTCCCAATTCTGAATTTTGAAGTCGCAACAATGAAAATAAATTATTTATTAACTTTTTAGTGACACATAAAGTAGGTTTTTGATTTTTTTATAAATACTTAGCAGTTTACTATTTTTTTTTAAATTTAATATCATGTTTGACTTCGTCTATCTGGAAACGCTTGAAAAATAATTGGCCTTTTTCACGTTTAGTGTAGTTTTGTCACACAAGCAGAAAGCATTTTGTAAGAACGTTGCATGTAGCTCTAAAACGGTCTCTACAAGAACGACCCTCGTCTCTCCACAAAATACAAGATACGGGAATATTATACTTAAAATAAATTGGACAGCTACAGAAGTACAAAATATAGATAGATATGTTACGGTAAATGTAGATAATCGGGAGTTATGCATAATTCCCTGGAATTATACATAATTGCCAACGCACTCGGTAAATGTTGAGAATTATCCACATTTACCGGTAATTATATATAATTACCATACCCCTTTGGTAAATGTACGAAATAATGAAATCAAACATCAGAATCAATATGTTTATGAGAATAAAATACATGTACAAATAAAAAAAATGTATCGCACGAGTAGAGGATCAAGAGCTCAAACCTTCTGTTTGGTGTTTGGTGGCAAAACATAAAATAAAATAAAAAAGAGTAGGGTAGAGTAGAGTAGGGTATAGTAGAGTAGGGTAGAGTAGAGTAAAGTAAAGAAAGCCTAAAAGAAACCAGTTTGCTTTCGCCTTGAAGACCGACAAATTATAATTCAGTGCGGTGCCTCCTGGCCTGTTTTGTTTTTTGCCATGTTTGATTTCATTATTTTCTACATTTACCAAAGGCGTATGGTTATTATGTATAATTACCGGTAAATGTGATTAATTCGAATGTTTTTCTCATTTTCACCAAGAGCACTGGTAATTATGCATAATTCCCGCATTATCCACATTTACCGTAACATATATATAAAACTCTTTATTGTAACACACATTGAAAAAAAGAAACAGAATCACAAAAGACTTAAAAAAATAGTGCCACAACTGGCGGCCTTATCGCTAATATCGATATC
Source organism: Macaria notata (assembly GCA_927399415.1). Taxonomy (NCBI): domain Eukaryota; kingdom Metazoa; phylum Arthropoda; class Insecta; order Lepidoptera; family Geometridae; genus Macaria; species Macaria notata. The sequence goes on along the minus strand of OV656725.1, from coordinate 5,682,965 downwards.
TTCCAGGCAACCGTAGGATGGATATGAGTCGAAAGAAAAATAAAGGATGGGGTGTTAAAAAAGAGAAAATATACCTATAGGTACCTACTTACTAAAAATAAAATATTTAATATAAAATATACTACAAAATACACTTTAAAAGTACGTACAAAGACTTCATTTAAATGATGATCGATTGATTAACATTCCAAAGACGTCCCCCAAATGTTAACATTCTCAGCAGAACCGAGTCAAGGTTCGCTGCAAGTGACTCAGCTGAAAGAGACTGCGAAACTGACACGGTTATATTATTATTAGCACGTTCATAGACGACATTTCCCGTTATAGTTAGTTGAGAGACAGAAATTTTAGTCGGATATTACGAAAAAATAACTATTAATTACGGTATTACCTACAGTATTTCACCACACCAAATATTACTTTACAATAATAACTAATACAGAAAAACAAGGGAAAAAACTGAACATACTACACCCACCAAAAAACTGAACATACTAACATAAACACCTCGTCTACCATTATACTTGCGTCTTATCCCTGCCAGATTGGTTGCCTGGAAGAGATCGCTTTTAGCGATAAGGTCGCCAGTTAAGACACTAGGCTTAAGTTAATATTATTTTTGTAAATTTCTGTATTGTGCTGGTGTTTTAATAAAGTGTATATCTATCTATCTATCTATCATACTACTACTACAAAATAATAAAAAGGGGGCACTTAGAAAATCTTTAGAAAAGCCTAAAGACAGTCTAAGGCACTGCCGGTGGGCAACTTGCCCAGCATACTGGCCGCAATACCACGCTGGATGGCAAATATTGCGCGCGTATGGGATATATCCGATGGTACGAGGTACACCAAATAAAATTATAATCAGGAAAATAAATTAACTCTTAAACAACCATAAAGAAACTGTTCTACATATAACACGGTAAAATATTGCCAATTCACGATTGTAATAACCTAATGACTAATACAACATAATTATGAATCAGAATGATACTGGGTAATTCATCGTGTAAAGTTTTGGCAAAATTACGTTATTCACTATGTATTACTACAAAAATATTTATCTGTCAAGTGCCTTTAAAAATGACGCGTTCGATAAGATATTATTGACTGACGCAACATTGTAACGACGTTCAGTTCTTTAGATCAGAAATTGTTTATTATGTTTAGAATGGTTTATTAGTGAAAGCAAATCGTAAAATTACTCGTATCGGTCATTATTACAATAAATATGTAAACGTAATTGAAAAAAGTTAAGCAATTGTGCAGTTCTTATTTTATGCCCGCCGTTACAAGGTCACGTTGTTGAATTTTGATGAAATGTCAAAAGTGACCTATTATCTTGTCCCTACTAGTGAAATTATCAAACCGGTACCTACGTTCTTAAATGCTTGGATGTTGCAAGCGTCACCAATTCATTAATCTTTATGGTATGCTTATAGGCTAGAATTTTTTATTTATACCCTACTCCCGGGCAAAGGTCTCCTCCAACTCCCTCCACGTGTCCCGGTCGACTTCAGCTTTCTCCAGGCACATATCGACTAACTTAAATATAACATGTATTTGTTGTTTAGCTACTCATCATTTCATCCGAAATTATTTAGTCGTTGAAGTGTGAAGGTTATCTTTACATTAGGTACATTTCACCTTCATAAATTAGTTGGGTAACGTCAAGATACATATTTTAGTAGGTACCTAAGTATCAGGTACAGGTAGGTACTGAGATACTGTAAGACTGTAAGGGTTACATTTTATTATGAATAACTGCTCAAATTAATATTCTCTATAATATATGGACGCAAATTTAACTTATTATATCGGTATTTCCGATTCAACAAGCTGTTTAAATAATACGGTGCATGTCATAAATTTCAGCTAATAATCTGCTATTTGCTACTCGCAGCTACGTCACTAGGAATTACCTCGATGCTTTGAGTCAAAGCCTTTGACGCAAGCGCCATTTTGCCTTGTTTTACGCGGTACCTCATGCCTTATTGAGAAATTGAATTTAAAATCACTTCCTAATTTGGAAACTGCGTATATTATCCAACAGTTGGGTGGATAGTGTTAAAAATATTTGCACAGATGTTGTATTACTGTAGTTGTAGTTCGTTTGACTGTTATAAATAGCGGCCATTGACCTCTGAGTAGGTACTCAAAATAAGCGATCTCGGTTTGAAAAACTCTAATGATTTAAGATTTTTTTAATGAAAGTAAACAAATGTTTACCACTTAGTAGGCTGAGATCCGTGACTTACTTGATTAAGTTTACAAATAGAAGACTTATGATATAAATATTATATTCTCATCAATTAGTAAGAAATTGTTAGTTTATTTTATTTACAGCGAGTGTGGCTCAGCGGTTCCAGTGTTTATCCAATCTCACCCTGGTTCGAATCCGGCGCGATCTGGGCGTCCACCGCGATGTATCTGCCGGGCAGATACATCGCGGTGGACGCCCAGAGAGTTCTCTTGGGCAGAATAATTTATTCTGCCCAAGAGAACTCGCTTAGCGAATAAATTCTGCGGGGGAGTCACGACCCTCAGTTACGAGGAAATAGGTACTACTCAAGAGAGAGAGTTAGTTTATTTCCCTATTTGTAACAAATTTTAATCATAAATTTACCAGACATTACTAGGTAGGTACCTACCTATTTAATAATAATGATGACTAGGACTATTATACTAACTATGTAGTAGGCAAGTTAGTGTAGCATTTAAGCTAAGTAAGTGCATAGAATTATGTAAGTATCTGTCTAATTAACAAAAGTAATTTAATTACATACTTCCATACAGGTAGGTACATAACAGTAAAACTTCAGATTTTAAAGACGATTTAATTACTTTTAATAATTACAGATGCTCTGACTACTCTAGCTTGAGTAGATATGTTATATAAAAAAAATTACAACTCATAATTTTCTCTTTCTTCTATAACTTATGAGCTAAACTTGTCGGTGAATCCGATATTAGTGTGAAACCATTGAGCTATAATGTACTTACGTACTAGAGGAGCTATCCAAGCCAAAAGTCATGCTCCATTTTGTTAAGAATTTCACCTAAAGTTCGCTTCAGCAATGAAACAATAATTGGTCGTCTAACCAGCCAGTATAAACACGCAGCGCTAGAACGCTTTAAGATTTAGTTTTCTTGCGACCAAAAGGTCGAAAGCGCCGTGATTTTTCAAGGCGCTTACGCGTTTCGTTCGATGTTTTGCATCAACTTGTGTATATTCTATGATGTTCACGCAATGGCGGCGCGTCGATGTAAACTCAAGCTTTGTCAAACAATAATCTTAAACCATTGAGGTTAATGTATCTTAAACAAATAAAATGATTACTTACCGATGATATGTTACACCGCTATCTTTGTTTTTTGTTCTCGAATGGTTTGTGCACGTTTTTAAGACACAGTTCGGCATTTTGATTGAAATTGCGTATTTGTATAACACGTTCGCGCGTCACAGGCGTTTGACCCGGACTAAGTTCACTGCAGTCACGTGGACTGCAAGGCGCCCCGCATATTATTACTTGGTGCTGTCATCTCTAGTACGTAAGTACATTATAGCTCAATGTGTGAAACTAGTATTTTACTACAATTTGTACAATTATTGTACATTAGGCACATAATGCAGAAGTCTTTAATTTTTAACTTTTCTAAGTATTCAGATGAAACCATTTACCGTCTTATTACAAAACGCGGTTAAAATATTAGTCCCGGACTTAGAAAATAAAAAGTAGGTTCTTGTTGTTTAAAAAGCACATAGGAACAATCATGTCAATTTCAAATTGAGACGTTTATTTATCATTGGTTACATTTTGACAGTTTGATTACTATGACAGTAGACAGACAAATTTCGAACAACAAAAACGGACTGGGTTAATGGGTCGGCTATCACACGAGAATCGCGATCGCGAGTTTTGTGGGGAAAAAAATCCGAAATATAGTTTTTTCGAGGCCCAAACCCCGGGATATTGCACAGAAGTGTTTTTTTCGTGGTGGTGGGTTTAAATAATCTGGTGAGCGGATAGTAGTTTTAATATACCTAGTTTATGTTCTAACCTAGGACATCCATCATGGATGTTATAGAACCCGAGCCGCCGGATCCCAGTAAGGATTTGACAAATCCTTCCATCAATTCCAAACGTCACGCGGATAACAATGAAAACGCTGTGAATAATGTAAAAATATAGCTACTAGTCTTGAGATGGCTTCAGCGTCTGTACAAAATGTGTACATGCATCCAACCCTAGTAGTAGGCGTGAAACAATACACGCGCAATGATAAGGGCCCCTTCATAGTCCACGTTTCCCGCACTGAGCCAGACCCTACAGCTGGGTCTACTATAAGACCAATAAAGTTTGGCCAATTCTTGGTCAAAAATAAAATTGCAAATATTTGCCCTGATGGCGTAAAATAAAGTTGGAAGAAACAAAATTTCCGTCCAATTTTTGTCGAGTGAGGATGCAAATCATTTTCTGGACAACCCCATTTTGCATATGTGCAAATATCAGGCCGTAATCCCCAGCTACAATATATCTAAAATGGGAATTGTGAGGCAAGTCCCAGTGGATTTGTCTATGGATGAATTTGCGGAATCTTTAATCATCCCCAATGAATTTGGTAGGAACGCCTAAATAGGAAGGTGCTAGTGGAGGGTAAACCCTCCTGGCTCCCGACCCAAACAATAGTGATCACTATTCAAGGCCAGGCCCTTCCCCGACATGTCCACCTTTTCCATACATCCCTCCCCGTTGAAATCTATCAATTCCCCACCATCCAGTGTCTAAATTGTTGTAGATTTGGACATGTCAAAGCTTTATGCCGATCACAACCAAGATGTTTCCGTTGTGCACAACCTCATGCTGGTGAATCATGTAACATTGAGGAAAGTAGGGCTGAATGCCTGCACTGCTCCGGCCAGCACTTTTCAAACAACAAAAATTGCCCTGAGCAGGGCAGACAAAAGTCCATTAAGTTCCTTATGTCTCAGGATAATCTATCATATGAAGGGGCCTCGTGACAATATCCTAAATCTGTTCGCTCATATGCAGAGACTGTCCGGTCCCCCAATGTTTCTCAGCCATCAACCCTCCCACAAGGTCCCTCCTCCTCCCAATCCTCTAATAGCTCATACAGGAAGTATGTTACTGCCTCCCCCAAGTTTAGAGCCCCGCTATCGAAATCGTTTGATAGAGTGGCTCATCAGTCCATTGTGGCACAAGAACCATCAAACCTCCCAAATGGGTTTGCCCTTTCGCAAATGACTAACACATCACAATCCAACCAGGAAGATAACCTCCTGGAAACTCTTCTCACCATGATCATTAGTATTATCTCAAAAAATAATTCCAAAATACCGTCCCACGTTGCCCAAAAACTTTCCCATTTCTTATTCACTAACCAACATGGATCAGGTCGTCCTCCAGTGGAACACCCGAAGCCTCGCCCACAAGAAACCTAGTCTCCTTCACCTAATTAATAAATTTCTCCCGTCGCTTATTGCCATTTCGGAGACATGGTTGAGGCCTGGATCCCATTTTAGGGTCCCGGGATTCTCATGTCTCCGAGATGACAGGGGCGACGGTTGGGCAGGATGTGCCCTCCTAATTAGGCGCACACTACCTTTTTCCCAATTATCCCTCCCCCCTTCCCCTCCTGGAATTAACATAGTAGCAGCAAAAGTCCAAGATACCTCATTTGTTTCCATTTACATCCCTCATCCTCACTCGACTATGATTGCTGACATTAATCTCCTAATAGCTTCGCTGCAACCTCCAGTGGTCGTGATGGGTGATTTTAACACTCATCATAGATCGTGGGGATGCAGCAAAGATGATTCATTCGCCCTATCTCTATTAGAAATATTTGATGACTGCAATCTTTGTGTCATAAACGATGGATCTCCTACCCATAGAGTATATCCTTCCCAAAACCAAAACAGCGCTCTTGATCTCACTATTTGCTCTCCTACCCTTGCATCTCTTATCACCTGGCAAGTCTTACCTCATTCATATGGCAGCGACCACTTCCCTATAATTTTTTCAATCCTTAATAGAGTCCTACCTACCCATAACTTTAACCCATTATTTAAATACAGACTACACAATCCTAACTGGCATTTGTTTTCAGTATCACTTGAAAACAAAATAGATTCACTTCCTCTCACCAGCATATTTAATATTTTTGAAAATTACAATAAATTTGTAGAATCCATCACATCTAGTGCCGATGAAAATTTCCCTTTAAAAAAACCTAGTCATTTCAAAGTGTCTACTCCTTGGTGGGATGCTGAATGCACAGCTGCCGCAAAGGCAAGAAAAGAGTCTGAAAGAGATTACATTACCTCAATGACTTTATCAAATTTTCTGAGTTATCAGAAATGTGCTGCAAAAGCTACGAAAATCCTTAAAAAAAAGAAAAGACTGGGCTGGATACATGTATGCGAATCTCTATCCCCTCGTACTCCTTCATCCTTGGTTTGGAAGCAAGTTGGTAGGTTTCGAGGATCACTCCGTAGTGACTCTCCGGTTAGTGTAGATCAATCTACATGGATTGAGTCATTTGCAGAACAAATTGTGTCCTCCATATGTTCCTGACTTAAATTGCCTCCCTTATATTCCTAACCTGATTCCTTCTGTCCATAACCTAGAAACAGCATTCTCATTTTCCGAACTACAGCTAACTCTCAATGGCCTTATAGATTCTTCCCCTGGTGCAGATGGAATACCCTATTCATTTCTTAAGAATGCTTCAGATATAAGCAAACTCTGTTTTTTAGATATAATTAACATCTTATTTGAATATGGTATAGTTCCTCCGCAATGGAAATCCCAAATTGTCATTCCAATTCTGAAGCCTGGTAAAAATCCAGCTGAGGGTAACAGTTATAGACCTATTGCTCTTTCTTCTGTTCTAGCAAAAACCACAGAACATATGATTAAACACCGTCTTGAGTGGTTCACGGAAAATAAAAGAATACTAGCAAAAACCCAGTATGGATTTAGGAAAGGTATGAGTACCATGCATAGCCTTAGCATATTAACTACTGATATAAGGTCATCTATTATTAAAAAAGAATATCTGGTAGGTGTATTTTTAGACATAGAAGCTGCGTATGATAGTGTTCTCCTTCCGACACTTGGGAGTAAACTTACTCAGCTAAGTGTTCCAGAGAAGTTAGTCCGCTTTATATGCAATATGCTTCTGGAAAGATGTATTACCATTAAAGGTCCAAACTCCATGTTGTCTCCAAGAACGGTATGGAAAGGATTACCTCAAGGATCTGTTACTAGTCCTTTATTGTATAGCCTATATACTTATGACCTAGAACAGGTAGTGTTACCATTCTGTCAAATTTTGCAATATGCTGACGATAAAGTATTGTATTCCTCTGGTAAATCCCTGGATGACTCCATTCGACAACTGAATAATGCCCTCCTATATCTTACAGAATGGCTCTCTCAGCATGGTTTATCTCTTTCAGCCTCCAAAAGTAAAGTAGTAATATTCACTAATAAGAGAATATTGTCCCCCCAGCTATTGTTAAAATCAACAACGAAATAATCCCAGAAGATAACCAAATAAAATTTCTGGGTGAATGGTTAGACCGTAAACTTTCAGGTGTTCGTCACCTAGAGCATGTTGGCCAGAAATGTGAAAAAAATATCAATATTTTACGAACTCTCTCTGGTGTGGGGTGGGGAGCCCACCCATTTACCCAGAAACTTATGTATAATGCTATAGTCCGTAGTCATATGGATTATGGAGCGTTACTTTTGGATCCATACAATAAGGCTGCTATTGCAAAAATTGATAGTATACAGGCTAAGGCACTGAGAATCTTTTTGGGCGCTATGAAGTCATCTCCTATCAATGCTATGCAAGTGGAATGCTCGGAACCACCTTTATCTCTCAGACGACAATACTTAGCAGATCGGTTCTTAGTTAAATTGGCCCAACAGGATGATCACCCTTTACTTCATAAACTTCAGTATTTGTCCTCGTTATATCTTCCCCAACGTCTTTCTGATGATAATCTCCCATGCCTACTCCGTAGTTTTCTCCTACTGTCCCGTCTCCCCCACTCACTGTTTCAAATTCCTATAGCTCCCATTTATTCTACGTCCTATGAGGCGTTAACCTTCCAACCCAACATTCTGTTGGACTTTGGAGTGGACAAGGACACATCAGAGGCCAACAAAGTATTCTGTCAAAGAGTTCTAACTGAGTATCACAATTGGTTTAAAATATTTACAGACGCCTCAAAATCTCCATATAGTCCGGTTGGTGCTGCAGTGTGGATCCCGTCTACTAGAGTAATCTTAAAATATAAATGCCCCTCAGTCACCTCTGTTTTTACTGGGGAATCAGTTGCCATCCTAGAAGCTATATCATTTGTCTTATCCCATAACCTTATAAACTCCATCATTTTCACTGATTCTAAGAGCTGCCTCCAATCTATATAACCCTTGCCGTACTAAGTCCCGGTTCCCATTAATCTTTAAAATAAGAGAATCCTTATTACAATGTCACAGAAGTGGTATTGGCGTGGTCCTTGCCTGGATTCCTGGTCATTCAGGAATACTTGGCAATGAACAGGCTGATACTTGTGCAAAAAGTGCATCCCAAGATGGCTTGGTGTCTCATTCTGTGATTTACTCCCATGACTTGTGTACCATTTTGAAACCTATGATGCATAAATGCTGGTCCCAGAAATGGCAAATTTCTAAAACTGAAAAAGGTAAATTCTATGGAGATATCCAACCAGAAATTCCTCATAAACCCTGGTTTTTTAAATTCCAAAAAGCTTATAAAGTTACCATTTCTACCATCTGTCGGTTGCGCTTAAATCACTCATGTACCTACCCCTGTTTTTCTCGCCAAACTCAGGATTAGGAACCACTCCATGTGTGAGTGTGGCTAAGATGAGGGAAATGTGGATCATATATTCTTTAGCTGCCCATTAAAACAATACTCATTGTATGATGTTATCGCTCCTGAAATTCCTCGTTCTACTTCCCTTAAACTCCTGCTATCCCTTGTACTTTCCAAATTTGTAAATATCTTATGTAAATATATTAAAAACAATAAAATAAAATTATAAGAAACATTAATTTTAATTTAATTAACATGTTCCTATGTATATGCATCTATGTTTGTGTTTGTTCTCGTGTTGATTCTGTAGGTATATGTCTGTAGATTGTTTAACTATCGCTGTTACAGAAAGCAAAAAAGGGGGAAAAAAACACTCAACTGTGCAATTTAAATCCACCGTACATATCGATATTTCACATAAAATTTCTCAGTTTGATGGCCTATCTTCCCACTTGACATTGGCAGAATTGCGAACTCATATATTCGCAAAAGCCATAACAAAAAAAAACGGACTGGATCTCGGAGGAACTCGGAGGAAGAACAAGCCTGGAGACATAGTAATAAGTTGAAGTGTGGCGCACTATCGGAACCTCTCTTTTTAATGAATGTTTTTAGTGTGCTAAAAAGAGACAACTATATACAATCTGTTCGGCCCTTTACGTTAGTGAAGCCGGTTTTTCTAGCTCGAGTAACCAATTTGGATACTAGCTGAGGATTTGGATTTTTGGCGAATATACCGTGAATCTTTGGAATATTTGGTTAAATGAGTTTGTTTGAGAAGTGTTTTCTACTGAACAACAAATGGCGTGCGTTGCCTATGGCTGTAAGAGCCATGCTTCGAAGAAAAGTGACGAAATCCAGAGCTTGTCATTTCACAGGTTAGAGTTTTTTAGCGTTTTCCACAAAACAATACAAAACTGAATCAAAATATTAAAATATAACAAATTTCTACTCTTTTAGAACCTCATTTTGGAGGAAAACAATTAAATTTTGCCATTATATGTTAAAAATACGCAAAAGTTTGGTTTATAGTGTTGTGCACAATTGTTCTGAATTCGGTTAAAATCGGGTGTCGGTTTTGCCAATAGTAGTAATTTATTCGAACAATTATTTCAACATAGTATTGATCAGTGGAATATTGATAATCATAGAAATCTACTCATAAAAGCCATAGCCGAGACATACTTAAAAACGAAAATTCATTATATGACTAAGCAACTTATACAACCACAAGATAAAGTACGTAATTTTTTAAATAAAACTGTATTGTTTAAGGGTCAGCAAATAAAAACCTACAAAAGTTATCTGAGTTATTTTATTTATTTCGAACTACACAATCCTTTTCCAGGTTTCTCACCTAGTTCTAACTATGCCTAAAAGATCGATTTTGAAAACATGTTACAATTACGTCACTTTAATATGGTTTAGTTAGCGAAACTACTACAATAATCGTTAACGTGACAGAACAGAATGTATGTTTCGGTTCGGTTTCGGTTTTTTATTTCGTACGTCGTAGGCACATCACTAAATTGAGGTATTAAAAAACGGCTACACTGTCATTTGAAGGTGATCTATATAGTAACTAGTTATCTCTTTCTTCCGCGTTGGTGCGCACATAAGTCGAAAGAGTGCAGACATACAGAACACGTTCAATTTATTACTATGACTCCAGGCTTGTTCTTCCTCCGAGCGGAGGAAGGACAAGCCTGGAGACATAGTAATAAGTTGAAGTGTGGCGCACTATCGGAACCTCTCTTTTTAATGAATGTTTTTAGTGTGCTAAAAAGAGACAACTATATACAATCTGTTCGGCCCTTTACGTTAGTGAAGCCGGTTTTTCTAGCTCGAGTAACCAATTTGGATACTAGCTGTGGATTTAGATTTTTGGCGAATATACTGTGAATCTTTGGTTAAATGAGTTTGTTTGAGAAGTGTTTTCTACTGAAGAACAAATGGCGTGCGTTTCCTATAGCTGTAAGAGCCATGCTTCGAAGAAAAGTGACGAAATCCAGAGCTTGTCATTTCACAGGTTAGAGTTTTTTATCATTTTCCACAAAACAATACAAAACTGAATCAAAATATTAAAATATAACAAATTTCTACTCTTTTAGAACCTCATTTTGGAGGAAAACAATTAAATTTTGCCATTATATGTTAAAAATACGCAAAAGTTTGGTTTATAGTGTTGTGCACAATTGTTCTGAATTCGGTTAAAATCGGGTCTCAAAATCGAACTTATATTTCGCAACCAGTCAATCCAGCATGTTTATGTCCGTCATAAATATATTTATTCGTAGATCTATCGTTATACAATTATTTCAACATAGTATTGATCAGTGCAATATTGATAATCATAGAAATCTACTCATAAAAGCCATAGCCGAGACATACTTAAAAACGAAAATTCATTATTATGACTAAGCAACTTATACAACCACAAGATAAAGTACGTAATTTTTTAAATAAAACTGTATTGTTTAAGGGTCAGTAAATAAAAACCTACAAAAGTTATCTGAGTTATTTTATTTATTTCGAACTACACAATCCTTTTCCAGGTTTTCTCACCTAGTTCTAACTATGCCTAAAAGATCGATTTTGAAAACATGTTACAATTACGTCACTTTAATATGGTTTAGTTAGCGAAACTACTAGAATAATCGTTAACGTGACAGAACAGAATGTATGTTTCGGTTCGGTTTCGGTTTTTTATTTCGTACGTCGTAGGCACATCACTAAATTGAGGTATTAAAAAACGGCTACACTGTCATTTGAAGGTGATCTTTATAGTAACTAGTTATCTCTTTCTTCCGCGTTGGTGCGCACATAAGTCGAAAGAGTGCAGACATACAGAACACGTTCAATTTATTACTATGACTCCAGGCTTGTCCTTCCTCCGAGGACTGGATATTTTCTAAGTTCTGGACATGGAATAGTTAAACCACGTTTTGTAATAAGGCCCTTAAAGATTACTAATTGCTTGAACAATTTGTAACTTGTGTTATTTGTAATAGGGTAAGCACGCTTCCCTTAGCTATAGTGCCGTACCTATCTTTTGCTGATGGTACGCAAAAGATAGGTATGGCACTATGGCAAATCCGTTTTAATTAAAAAAGTTGACTTTCAATCATTCGCCTTGTAGTTTATAATTTATTATAAACCTTGGCTGTGGCTCTGTATTTGTTGAAATTGTTACCAATCGAGGCGTTATTTTATCGTCTGTTATTTTTGGTTTAGGGTTTAGTCTGCTCTTTCCTTGCATTGTATCGGTTGCTAAAGAAATATCAGTGATAGATTTTTCCGCAGCCAAACTTTGTGGTGGCGGCGTGGCCTTCATTACTATGTTGATAATATCTAAATGTAGTTTTAGACTATTTTCTTCAGGAACTTTTTGGAGTAGCACTTTGAGGTAATTCATAAATACCTCCAATTCATCCGGTGAATTGGTCTTTACTCTTTTGGGTTTCAGAATGTGTTCTTCGGAAGATTCGCTGTGATTTCGTTGCTTGAAGCGTATCCTTTTGTTCCTTTCTTGAATATTTAGAGCGTCGTGTTGATGATACTTAGTCTTTTTTGATTTATTAACTTTGTTTTGTTCTTCTTCTAAATAAACGACTTCGGTAAATGTGTCGTCAGCCATTAAATCTCCCTCTGATGTAGCGTCAAAGGCCTACAAACAAAGTAACATATCTTGAGGATACATAACATTCATAACTCAGACTAACAATTATTGTTTACCGATACTATGTATTCTGTGCCGATACAAAGATTCAAGGTAGCGCAAACTGAAATGCACTTGTTGGGCACCCATCCGCGAACTGATTGCGTTGACAGAAGCTTAACATTTGTAATCGTATGTATTTGCACTAACTTTTTAGTGGAAGGATTTAGGCGCCAACCACGTTGTAATTGGCCAGGAGCATTTCCGCCAATGCATCGATTCTGCGAGCGAGACATGACCCTCAGAAATGAGGAATACAACGCGAGATGAGGACCTTGGCTTCAGATTCATAAAACTGCTCTCGCTTACTCACCGCAGTAGTGGCATTCCGTTTTGGGCACTTCCATGGACGACGTTAAATTGTAGATCCTAGGAGTTTAGCAGTCATGTATTATGACTGCTAGTGTTAAGCTATATCAGAGGCCCCTGAGGCGGTCTGAAAACTCTGACACCAGAGTTGACCACTCCCATTCGAACTGACCTCAGCAGTGATATGATCCAGCACGCTAGGGTGGTTCTCCTCGAGGTGGTTCTTCATGTCTTCCAGCCGGCTGGAGACCAGCTCGCGGCAGAGGTTGCAGGTCGGCTGATCGTCGTCGTGGTTGAACTGGGACCATATCTGGGAGGTCAGCTTCACGCCATCATCTGGGGTGAAGAAAAAAATGTTCTATGTTATTATTATAAAATAAATAAAGTAAGGGCCTTTTAAGCCTCCCCATGCTTACAAAAAAATATGCATTTTTTTACTACAGAGCAACAATAGAAGAATAGGTTTTAAGTGTAAAATAAATTGCACTCACCAGAGTCATTTCCATCATCGTCACGTGCCAAATCAATATACTGCAATTTTTGTTCATTTACAGAAGAAGACTTCTTTAATTTGCTAACGGAATTACGATATGATTTCCTAAAACCACAATTTAATACAAAATTAGGTACACAGATAGCCATTAAAAAGTAAGTATCTAAAACGAACTAGCGGACCCGACACACTTCGTCCTGTCTGTTAACCCTTACTCTTTAGTTAGTTAGAAAACGTTTGTTTGAGAAAAAGAAAATGGCAGTTTTTAGGGAATTCAGATTTTTTTTCGAAATTTTCTTGCTGTAAAATCCATCCCTGAACTTTAAATAATATTTAAAAAAAAAGAATTGGCCAAATCGGTCCAGGCGTTGTTGAGTTATGCGCTTTTTGCGATTCATTTTTTTATATAAGAAAGATATAAGTACTACGAATACGAATATACCAACTATGTAAACATTAACAATAATCAATTGTAACTCCTGACAAAGGCCGCGTCAAATTTGTAGCGGTTGACCATCTAGTGGCATTACTTTTTACTCTACCTATTACGTTTCTGTGGTATCGTATTGTAGCTGACTTACCAATGCCTATCTAACTAATATATTTATAAACTAGTTGTCACACGAGGCTTCACTTGCATTATTTCAGGATAAAAAGTAGCCTATGACACTCCTAAGATCTCATGCAACCTACCAAAAATCATGATGATCCTTTCAGCCGTTTTTGCGTGATGAGCGTTTACAAAACAGAGACACAGATAAACAGACAAAATTTCTTGAAATTGTTCGAACGTGTTCTGCTATCAATACTAAGGTATCTCCAAACTTTTTTTAAATGCCTTTATCACAGAATACATAATATGATATTCAATTTATTATAAGTACCTACTTATGTATAGCTAACTTACAGACTGTTAATATAGGTCTTCCCCACAAATTCCTCGTCGTCTTTTACAACTTTACCGTGTTTTCTGGCAAAATGACATTTCAGGTTCGATGTTGTGGTTTTGTATGAGTAAACTTGAAAACAAACTTTGCACTCCGCTTTCTTCTGATCGTAAGGCTTGAGCTTGTTAAAGTAGCGCCACACGCAATTTTCGGGCTTTTTAGATTTGCGTCTGGATTCGCCATCCCTGCAAACGGAATATAAACAAAAAAAAAGATAAATCGGTGGTTGTGTTCTGTGGAAATCGTACAGATATTAGAGGTAAATTAAAATAATTAATATTATTTAATTCTAAAAAACACTATACCACACTATACTCAGTTACCTAAATATAATTAAGTTTAAGCCACAAATCTATACTAATATTATAAGCTGAAGAGTTTGTTTGTTTGTTTGAACGCGCTAATCTCAGGAACTACTGGTGCTAATTGAAAAATTACTTTTGTGTTGAATAGACCATTTATCGAGGAAGGCTTTAGGCTATATAACATCACGCTGCAAGTAATAGGAGCGAAGAAATAATGGAAAATGTGGAAAAAAACGGGTGAAATTATTCATCTTTGAGGGCTTCCGTTGCGTGCGCTGCGAAAACGGTTCAAGTCGTGGGTAACAGCTATAATTTATAAAGCTGAAGATTTTGTTTGTAAAAATAAATATGATGCCTAAAATAAACTATTCCACGCGGACGAAGCCGCGAGCGCAGCTAGTCAACTATAATTCACGAAAGATTTCCTTCAGTTAAGGCGCCATAACCGCATGATTATATCATCTAATAAATATAAAATGTTAGTTCCAAACTTTTCCGTGGGACTTATTTCGTGAAACAGTCATTACACAGTAACAAATAAAAATATGAGTGTAGGAATTAGGTATTGTACATATTATGGTTCGTAAACTATGAACCAATTAAAAATATTACTGTATAATATAGGTATATATACGGTAATACATACAAAACATTATTCTAAAGCTGTCATAATTTTATGTACTTACCTACATAAAAAAATATTAAGTATTGTATTAAGCTACATACAAAGTAACAGACATATCCTTAGGGCTTAGAGCATTCAACACAAAAGTTATTGAAAATAGCAGTTAATAAATAGCAGTATCAATATACTCACGAAACGTCTTGTTTTTTTTCAAACTCAGGTTCACTCTCAGTATCTGTTTTATCATCCATTTTTGACAATAATACCACACCAAAACTCTAAATTTACAAACAAAATATAAAACTTTTGATAACTTTACATAGAATAATGTATCTAACACAAAATCTTTTCAGTTATTTTGTTATAATATAGCTTGTTATTCGTTCGCAACATGTTATGGCTGAAAATAACTTCACGCTATTTCGTTTGTTCGGCCATTTTGTATCAAATCAACTTGTCAGACCGGTCGCCGCGTGACGCGCATTTAGAAAGAGAAGGATGAAAATCCTTGCGCGCATGTCTGTAGAGTCCGTACAACATAACTCTGCGCGCGACTGGCTGCAGCACTTATGTCTTGAAATGGCCTCTGATCAGAACATTGGTTGATTGATTAATTGATAAATTCTTTACGAATATACCACATACATAAAAAAACAATACAAAAAAACAAAAAAAAAATTGCGTTTTAATTGGCGGCCTTATCGCTAAGAGCGATCTCTTCCAGGCATTTTAGTTCCAATTTTATCCACGCGCAGAGTTATCTTGCTTGAACTCTAGTGCCAGTGTCGCCAGTCCAAAATTTTAAAGTATAAGTAGCTATTTTATTTACCGTGAGAACTTACTAGCCTACTACTACTATGGGTGCTTAGCTGAGCCTTTTTTTGCCGATGTGTGTATAGTAAGCATTATATTAGATGTATGTTTGTTTTGGTATTATGATTGTCCACGTTTTTTTTATAAGTACTATAATCATTTCATTCGTCTCTACTTTGGGCATAAATGTTAATACGAAATTACTCATAGTTTTAACCTACGACAAGACTGAGGTTTTAGTTATAAGTTTGATAAAACGGATGGATATTTTTGATTAATTTTGTTTTTGTAATGGATGAGTTAATCAAAAGAGATCTTGTAGTCGTGACAAGTTCTGTAAATCGTTGAACATATTATGTTAAAACACAGTGTCAATGCTTATGCTGAAATCGCTTAAGGTGAACTAGCGGTCAATGAAATGCTCGTCTGATGATGATGATTTAATATCACAGAAATCTAAATTTATTTAGATTTCTGTGTTTGATATAAATAATAATGATATAAAAAATAAATGAATATATGATAAAGTGTCCCTAAATCTTTATATCATGAAAAATATTCTAAAACGTATCATCCTTGCTTCTAGGCAAGCGCGCTAGATCGTAGATTATAACGTTGTATATCATGTAAAAAAATCATTGAAGGAAACGAATCCGCTAACTTTTGGCTCAGGGAAAGTTTCCGATTTTTCAGTGGAATAGACATTTTGTTTAAAGGTATCGTATGGAAGCTTTGTGATTTGGAAAATCCTCCTACTGATTGATTTCCGACTCGATCGGGTCGGATCCGCATCCGAGTCATTGAGAAACACCCTGCTATAAAAAGTGACAAGCACAGCTAAATAAAAAAAAGTTTACCTATTTGACTATTTACAATTTAAGAAAATAGTCAAATAAATTTTTATTTAGCTATTAAGTATGAAGGCTTATAAAAACCTAACTGCGCAATACAATCGAAGAGAATAATTTGAGTAGGTACGAGTAAATGCGTATAATATGAAACTGACACAATTAGCTTCGATAATGCTAATTAAATATTATACCTACTCTTGTTAACGATGTAAACATACCTACGCGCATACGATGGCCTCGGCAGGACGATGCCCTTTTTATACCTTGACAGAACAAATGGGGTGTTATAAGTTTAGTGTGTCATGTTTGTGAGTCACAATTGTACACTACTTATATTGACTACTACTGGGTGCTCACGGCTTCGCTCGCATCGTGATGTAAAATTTGCATCCCCTATTTCACCCCTTTAAAAGTGGCATTTCCAAAAATCCTTTCTTAACGGATGCCTACGTCATAACATCTACCTTCATTCCAAATTTCAGTCCAATCCGTCCAGTGGTTTGGGCTGTGCGTTGATAGATCACTATATCAGTCACCTTTGAGTTTTATATATTTAGATAGATGCACTTACTCACAAGAATAATTAAAGAAAAAGGGGAAAATTAAACACTACTTTTAACAACATATACTTACAACAATATAAAAAGTGTTATAAAATCTTTTGAAAAGCCTAAGATGGCTTGAGTGCCTACTCCAGCCCACTGCCAGAGAGTGTCCAGGGTAGATACTGCTCGCATTACCACGCTGGATGGCAATGGGCGTAGGTCGACTGGGGCGTAGTAACCCATCAAGAATATTTGAAATGTAAGTTTGCTTGCCGTGAGGCAGAAAATGTATGTACTTACCTACCATTTAGCCTTCCATCTGCTGTTATCTTACAATTTCTGCATATTCGCAAAATAAATTATTTGATTTGAGAAAATAAAGCAATGTCTAATTTTATTGTTCAAGTAATGTATAAATAAGTAATAAAATGAATTTAGTCGTAATAAGCGGTTACCTATTAAGTATTGTCCATAATTATAAAATGAGCTCGACAAGTTTCGGACAACTGAGGTGATTTTTCCGAAACTTGTCGAGCTTTTCAACATGATTATGTATGCTAGCTGGTTCATCATCATCATCAGCCTAATGGGACCCACTGCAGGGCATAGGCCTTCACCCTCTTACGCCAATACTCCCGTTCTTGCCCAGATGTTTCCTTCTAACTTTCTAATATCATCCAGCCACCGTTACACAGGTCTTCCTACACTAGCTGGTTATTACAACTTAATTTAATCATGCCTTACGGAAACTATTAAATACAGTAATAAAATGAAAACAAAATGTCCTTTAATATTTTAATAATGATGTACAATACTAACGTTAACAATATACATACTAACGTTTATAACAAATTAATAACTAACACGAGTTATTCTTCGAGATATATTATCAAAGAATCACTAACTAGTTATGACTTACGGAACATGACTGTTACTAGTGATGAGGTTGTCCACATTTTGACTATAACGCTTCACGCGACGTTTAACTGTTATTTATGGAACTGTTACTATCGTCATTTGTTTGCGCGCCCATTATTTTACTAAGAATTTCAACTTGTAATCTATCAGATTTGTGTTTTGGAAGTTTTTTTAACAGCGAAACCACGTATTTGCCGAAGATGTCCAAGCAACTTTCTTCTTCCTCTTCGTGTTTAAATTTAGTAGGCGTTGTATGTTTCTTGATTATTTGACTGTTTTTACAGTTTTGGTAAGATTTCGTGCGTCTTGTTTTAGCTGGTTCAGAGCTGTGATTGTTAAACATATTTTCTTCCAAATATTCCACTGTAGTATCTTCCAAAGCGTCGATCTAGGAATAAACACGAACACTTATTTTAACATTATGATCTATTATTTTCTGTCTCGCTATTACATACATTCAATACTACATTTCTAGTTTATATTTTTTATATTTAAATAAATTTATCATCATCGTAGATCATGGTGATTATCATCATTAAATGAAATTATTAATTTAACTAGTGTTACACTATTATTACCATGGATATTTGATTTGATACTAATGTATTTTACTATGTTAGAAGTCTTACATAGGTATATAAACAATTTCCATTTTAAAACAACATGAATTCCATATTCCAACACCTAACATTATCTAATATGCACATGCTGAGTTGTAGTGGGGTCAAGACATGAATACTAATTTAAATTTGCTCACATTTTGTAATCATTTATTTTTGGTTACTTTTGTCTAACTTAAGGTTTTATGTTGCAATAAATGGTTTTATTCTTATTCTTATATCGATAGGGTATATGCATGGAAAAAATATATTTTTTGTAAATAAACTATGAAATTATACTAATATATTAAACGAGCTGTGCAAACCCCATTTATATACACTGAAAAATAAAGAAAGTTAAGACTAATTTAAGATTTCATTCCATCTCTTTCTTTCAAAACAGATTTTTCTATGTATTTTGTATAGCGTTAGTGTCATGTGACGTCACATTGCAAGTCGGTTATCTCTGTCTAATCGTAAACTAAAAAGGTGTATAACTGCATTATTGTTTAAGCTAATTGAAAATAATTTCACTATGCTAATTGTCTATTAAAAAGCTTTCATTGAAGCTATAACAAAAAGTTGTGCATAGTCCCTATTGCATTACTTTTCAGACAGTCTTACCTCATCATTATGGTAGGGGGAAGTATTTCTATGAGTATCATCGGCATCCTGTTCGTTTGTTTCTTCCTTCGCCGCGTCAACATCAACTTCGTAAATATCACCCTCTCCGGTTATCATTAACTTTCTTGGCTGTAAATAGAAAAAAAAGTTTTGAATGTGTATTTGGCTTATATATGAACTCATTCTTATGTGTACCGTTATAAATAAATAAATAAATAAATAAAAGTTTATTTTCAATATATATATATATATATATAAGTATTATATCCGTTATCTAGTAGGTACCCACGACACAAGCGTTTGCTTAGTGCGGGGTTAGATGGCGCTGCGTGCAATGTCCCGGAATATTTATATTTATTTATAAATGGTGGTAAGTAGTTAAAAAAATTATTAGAGGGTTTATTGCCTAAAAATAAAGACATTTATTATTTTATTTCTTGCAAACGTTAGATTTTCTCGAAGTTTTAAGAAATTCGGTCATATAAGTTAAATCCACGGGCCTAAGCCAAGTGGAGATTACTTTGAGGGTTGTTGTTTTCGGCCGTTCTAGCCGTTATTCTAAAATGAGGAACTTATTTTGTTAGTAACAGCATTGAAGGCCAAGTGTATTCGGAAAAAAGTTTTGAATGAAGATAGAGTAGTCGTTATTGTTATCACAAAGGATAGCTTTTGTTCGTGATAAACAAAATAAGCCCGTATGGTGACACTGTTTTTAATCGATTTATTAAAAAGAAGAGATTATCAATTTGACCTGTATGTGTTACTTCTTAACTATGGCCAAGTGCGAACCCGTTCTTGTTAAAAAAAATATAGGTATATTGATATAAGAACAGTGTGGTGTTTATTATACTTGCACACATACAATTTAAAAAAAAAATACTTGTGCCCCGAGGTATTGGGGCGTAGCAAGAGACAATGGCTAGGCTTTATCTAGCCTGAGTCTTCACAAATTTATGAAATTATGTAGTTTAATTATATACTTAGCCTACGAAGGAAATGAAGTTTTTTCGTAATGTTCGTTTTTAATCGTAACTTTGTTCAAAAAATAAATAAATAAAACTCACCTTTTTCAGCTTCATTTGTGGATGTTTCCTGCTCAAATGTTCTTTGAGGTCCTGAGTGGTCTCGTAGTCCAGTCTCTCTTTGCAGATGAGACAGCTCGCAATCTTCAAGGCTTGCGAGAGGCATTTGAAATACGCCCATATTGGAGAGGTTTGTCTGAAAAAAAAAAGATAATAATATTGACCTGTATTTATGTTTTTTTCATTACTTATTGAAAAACTATTCGTTTAGGTTAGGAGAAAGGAGAATTAGCACAAGATGAATTGACAAATAGCGTCTGAAATCCGGTACTCTGGCAAATCGGGAAGATCAGGAGCCAACCCCTTAAAATAGGAATAAGGAACATGGCTAAATGGTACCTACAGTCTTACTAGAATATCATGTACCTGTTGTTTTGTTTGTTTAAATCCTAAACTTTTGTATTTTCATTCTAATAGGTAATTTGAATAGCAGAAGTAGTGTGTCATGTACCAAGACGTACCTAAAATGGCGTATTTATATTCTACAATAAATAACTTAAACTGACTCACTCTTCAGCCACCTCCGCTTCCCCTTCCTCATCAGAAGACAACATGGCTTCCGCATGCATCCTCCTTACATGATTTGCCAAGTTATGAGTATGCAAGAATGACAGCACGGTGTCGCACAGTTTGCACGTCGCCATCTTAGATTGGCCGTCAGTAATGTCGAAGTATTTCCAAATATTATCTTCTTGGCCTCGCATGGTTGTTAGTAAAGCGCTGCGGTTTCGGGCTTTCCCGCGTGAGTATGGTTTTCTATAAAAGTAAGGATTCATTCAGACTAGGACTATAATGTTATTATTACTATTTATCAGTTTCTTCAGTTTTAGCGAGTGTAGAAAGTAAACAACTTTTGCTCACATAACATTATTAAGAAAACACTTACTTCCGGACTAGTACTTCTAGTTCGACCCTTCCTTGGGGTAGGTCTGCTTCACCAGTAATCAACTCTGGATGAATCCTCTTTGTATGCTTCGTCAAGTTGCTGACTGTTGTAGTAAATCTGAAAGTAAAATCTAGTTGATTTAACGTTAATTATATGGATGAATAGTGTAGTATTTTTGTTTTTATTTTTTACTTTAAATAGTCTTACGTTTGACTATACTTAGATGAGGGTATGTGTGCTAAAGGAGTGCGGAGATAACGAGTGACAGAATGAAATGAAGTGAGAAACATGTTGCTGGGCTACATAGTGGGATAAGGTGACGAGAAAGATTTAACGTGACTTTTATAATAGGCGACAAAATAGTGACATCCGTAACCTACTAATGAATTATTTCATTAGTGCGATAAGGATAGAATGATTTACTACTTCTCATAAAAGTCATGTTTAATAAACTGGGTTTTACAAATAATTAAAAGCCATAAGGCCTTAAGCCAAGTTGATATTCGAGTAACAGCCGAATTTATATTTGTAAGCTTGTATTCTTCTTGCGTAGATAATAATGAATGAAGAACCTGAAAATACCGCTGCAGGCATTGCACTTGGCCAGTCTTTCGTCTGGGTCTACAACGGTGAAATACTTCCAAGCATCGCTGTTCCATTTACGCTTGTATTTTTTTTCAGTTGTCTCAGATCTAGCGTCACTGAAATAAAAAAAAGTGGAAAGGAGAAAAGTCACTTATTTGAAAATCGAAGTCTTAAGTCAGAAGTTTGAAGTCGGCTTAAAATGCCAAAAAAAAATGATATTTTTGGACGATCCATTTTATTGTCGTTTCTAGAATAAAATAGTGGCCGATTGCCTAGGTACTTTAATTTATTTGTATCTACTGATACTGAACTCTAAAGGATAGTTCTCTGCGCTACTGTAATAAATGAAGTTAAATAATTTGAATTTGAACTAGGTACGCTTAATTAAGTACTAAATATTTAAATACAAACATGACAATGTAGTGTCTCATTAGAATCGTATAAAATAATAACATTGTAGCTTGCATGAATTTACATCCATGTATGAGTTTGTCTGTTAGTATGTCGGTATGTTTGTTCGTTATAGACTCGAAAACGGCTGAACCGATTTGTCTACGGTGCATTTTCACTAACATGTTGGTGCATTTTCAACTTAACATTTAGTGTTTATTTCATTTCAATAGGTTCATAAATAAAAAAGTTATGTTCATTTTAAACCTATCAGTTTTCAATATAATTAGTTTTTCAGCACAACTTTAGAAAGATCATGATTAATTTAGCAATAATATACGTTTGGTATATTAGCAAACGCAGTATTAGGTACTCGAGCTCACAAAACACTACTGAGTTAAAAAAACTATAAAAATATGACAATAAAATAAACAAATGAACTCGAATATGTACCTACTATCATTTAAGGAAGAAGAAAAGAAGAGAACCCTGGAAGAGATCGCTCTACGCGATAAGGCCGCCCAATGATGCCAATTGATTGATTGATTAAGGTTGGTACAATATAATAGGTAAGTGTGCGTAAATACTCACACTTCTTTATCTTGTACAAATTCGGCATCTGTGTCCGCATCCTCGCTATTTTCATTCAATACACTCTCTGTCGATTCCATGTCGATTTACCAGCACTAACTTTAAATTAAATCACATTCCTCGTGTACACTATTGTTCAAAGTATTCACTAGTACTTTATGTAGGTAACTCTAATTAAATATTCGTAATAAAATACCGATATTCGATATTAGAATCATCGTAGATTAATATTACACGAAAATAACATGTTCCGACAACTGACACTGACAGCACTCATTTGACAGGACGCTATATAGTGTTGCCTGAATCTTAATACGAAATATGCTATTTACATTGCCTTTTGTAAAAATAACAATGCTATAAGTTTAAAAAAAACATAATATAATGTTATAGTGATGTGAATGTGATTAATGTATAGCTGGATGATTATCTGTACAAACAAGTAAGTACCTATTTCATGTAACACCTACTTCTCTTTTGCAAGATATTAAATGACTTCGAAAACTTATAAGTAAGATTTTATGTAGAGTCACCAGCATACATGCAATAGGTACTCGTACTTCTTCGTTGTATTAATAACTTGCATTAAAAAAATCGAAATAATAATTTTTCTCACCTATCATATTGTACATAATATTAATAATTCACTCCCACCGCTACAAACATCATTTTGCGTCATTCTCACATATTTTGTTAGTCTCTAGTGACGCCATCTATTGAGCAGCCGAAACAACTTACATCTGTCTAAATACGCGTCACGTTCGAGCATTCTAAAGGCTGAATACCTACTGTAAATACATACCGATGTTTTTCAAAATATGCGTCACGCAATATGTCGTCACAGGTTTGGTATTTCTTAAACGTAGTGGTTAATTTCTCTGTGTTTCTTATATTATCTTTTCGTTATATTTACAACTAAGTAGCTGATGCCCGCGACTTCGTCCGCGTGGAATAGTTATTAAGTACAATAAAAACGGTTCTAGGTAGTTAGAGATAGACATATATTGTTGCAGACATTTTGTTAGAATATTTTAAGAGAAATAATTCTTTCATACATATTTTTATGATATCTTGAACCGTTTTCGCAGCGCACGCAACGGAAGCCCTCAAAGACGAATAATTTTCCCCGTTTTTTCTCTCTCTCTCTCTCTCTCTCTCAGAATACAGAGAGAACATCTGTGTTATAGAGTTCCAACATTCGGATGCAGCTGAACGCACATTGCATAGCTTCTGAAAATATACGAAACTCGTTTAAAAAAGACAAGACTTTTTATGACTTGCATAATTTAAACTCCGCGACGAAAACAAGATAATTTTATTTAAAAATACAGCTTCCTCTTCATTCTGGTTAGTCGAGTAAACAATCGAGAAAATGTGGCTGTTCTCCAACCAAGTTATAATTTTGTCATAGATATCAGAAAAAAATGGTTTATGTTGATACTAATTATGTATTTAATCTAAACGAATAAAATACTTTTCCGAATCAAGGCTATTGGAATTCCTTTTTTAAACCTCTTTGTTTCTTTTTTTTTTTTTTTTTTTAATCTTTATTTATTAAAAGGAGTTTTGTCATACATTGACTATGTCACTCCCGTACGGCTAGTAGCTAGTACTTACTTCTACGGACGAACAGGGGAGTTAAAATATTTATATGAGAAATGACATTGTTAAAGATTTGAGTGTTACAAATTTGATCGACTTATGAGTAAAAATAGCTACTCCTCGGATCTAAAAAAGTAATATGCAACAACTAGTGATGAGTCACGTAACAATTTATTTCGCTGCTATTTTAAAACTGCTATTTTGGACTCGCTGAGAGAGTGCCAAGTAAGGACGCTATCTATTGTTAGTTATGGTAAAGATTGTTGCCATAAAATTAATTAATTAACCAAGACGATTAGATAGACGAATCTAGAAACAAAAGACATATGGTATTAAAACAAAGACTCGAAATTTGATACAATATTGCTATCATATACATAATTGTACCTTATTTCAAACAGCTACATGCGGATAACAAATGATTTTAAAATGAATAATTCTAAAATAGATATTTGACTATTTCGTGAGTTCCATTACCTATATGTAATTTTTTTACGGCAGTCGTTAAGCCATGTCAGAGGCCCTTAGGGCGGCTTGATAAACTCTCGACACCAGAGCTAGCCACTCTCATTCGATAAGAAGAAGAAGAATATAAGTAAGCATAATTCGTGTTAAAAAAAATATTTTGTTGAAAGAAGGGCATACGTAATATCCATAAATTGTTTAAATTTTCCTATGACAATAGAATATAGGTAGTTTCCTATTAGAGATTTAACACTTATTTTTCTTGATTTCGATGTAGAGAAAATGATAATATTATTATTGTTTAAAATATCTTGATTGGACTGGTTATATATTATATTAAGTAGGTATATAGAATCAAATTGAGTATTAATAATATCTCCGTCCAAACTCTATCATAAACACGGAACCAGTTTGAGGAACCAGATTCAACAGTTACCTACTATCGATTATTCTGTGTCTTTATCTGGAACATTCTGTTCCAACAATCTGTGCAAGAAAACAACGCAAGCGGAGTATATGTGAACTAAAAAGTGTAAGCGGGATACGACCTTGATAGCGATAGTGCTGCTACCAGTTGTGCACACTTGTGTAAACTCTTATAAGTATATAAACTGTACCTATAATTTAGAAGTTCCGTTATATGTATTATGTAGGAACACTCATTAACCGATAATCGATAAAAACGGCTGAACGGAATCAGTATCAGGTCCTGGGAGTGACATAGGCTACTCTAAATTCCGAAATAATGCAAGCAAGCCGCGGGAAAAAGTAAAAATAGCAGTTAAATTAACATTCGGCTACAAATAGCAGTTTCAACTAAGTACATACATGTACATGCGGATTCGTCTCACAATGAGGAAATAAGCATATTAATATAATAATGCGAGCAGTTCCGGATGTTTGTAATTGGTTTTCCTGATACGTAGGCATATTATAGTACCTACGTACGTATACTCACGTAGTTAAACTGGCTTGTACCGTTTCTATGAATAATGGTTAGTTTAGTTACTTTGAGTTTACTGGTTACTGGTATCTATGCCATGAGACACTAAGTTTTTTATTGTAACTTTAATAACCCAATAATAGAATATTCTGTGCAAGCGGCAAAATGTAATAGTTAACCGACTTCAAAAGGGAGGTCATCAATTCTTCTGAGAGTTATTTTGTGGGTAACAAAGTAACAATGATAAGCGCTATTAGGTACTCTGCTAAATATGAATTATTGCCGAGTATGACGGAATTTCATGTTTTTTAAAGTATCTATTATATTTAAGTGGTCTGACATTGTATAAACACTATTGGTAATATACATATACATATGTACTAATTATTACACTAATAGATGTTAGCGTAAGTAATGACATTAATAGTCTCATATTAGTAAATAAATTATTCTATTGTTTTCATTGATCTATTAGACGTCAACTAAACATGCTAAACCCATACAAGTGTTGAAATCGAGTGAATAACATTTATAAAACAAAACGTACTCGTATATGAATGTAATTAAACATTTAAAATTTAAAACAAGATGCAAATAGTGTGAATCGAAAAATAATAGATGTCCTGTCCGCAGTTACTGACTTAGGCTTAGTAAATTATTTATTTCATCATCATCATCAGCCCATTATCGCCTACTGCTGAGCATAGGCCTCTCTCGTACACCACTCATGGGTCCTGCGCAGATTGAAATCAGTGCTTCCTGCAGTTTTTCTAACGTCTTCAACACACCACCTTGGTGGGCGACCTCTGTTTCCATGGCCAGTCGTGATAATTCATATGATTGAGATACATAGGTATAAGTAGTCATTATTTTTATTGATATTGCTGTTATATTCTAAATGAAAATACCTACAAGTCAAATTATTATTACGAGTTGTCAATTATTTTCAAGTCAGCTAAAAACGGTAAGTAAATTTTCAAAGGCACAAACATACTCCGCTTGCAGCTACATATATGTTGTATGGAAACGACTAGAGAACCAAAACTACATACAAAGTAGGTAGGTATAAGCAATAACAAACTATTCATATACGAATAGAATCCGTAGTGGGGCAGCACTTTAGCGTTTACATCCAAATCTCAGCTAGAAAATGTAAAGCGCCCATAGTTCAACAAGCGGGGGTGTTCGCACGTGATTACCAATGTCAAGCAACTGTCGACGCAGTTAGACCTTGGATGGGTGACCACTATGACCAGAACGTGGCATTCGATCTAGACCAAGGATTTTTTATATCATCCCTCTCTCTAGACACTTCTGTGAGGCTTTGCTACTGTTACGGGATAGGGGGCTGTTTTTAAGGAAAAACCGAATGCCTTAATTTATTGCCTTTAATTCGACGATGTTTTCACACACAAGTTCGTAGAGTACTACGAAAAACACTAAGCACACACGTTCACTACACAGTACTACACTTAGCACTTTCACACTCGTAATATCGCTTCGGTATCGCTTGACTGTTCGCTTCGATCGCTTGATTGAAACTGTCCACTGGCCTTTTTTTTTTTTTTTTTTTTTGAAAGGACTATGCAGCTGGTTGCTAGTAGCTACCTTTGCTGCGTCACCGGACGATGGCTGGGCACTGATGGTGCCCGGGCCTATGTACTAGTTAGGGGCGACTGGCACAAGGGCGCCTCTGAGGCACGAACCTCGGCTTGGACCGTCGCCAGAAGGGGGAGACCGGGTTGCCCTGTTCATCCCTGAAAGGGAGTGAGCTAAGGCCCTATCAGTGGTTGTGTCTGGGTGATTATTTGGAGATAAACGAGTTGACCTGAGGGGTCGGTCCACTGGCCTGAGCTGCGCCCGTTTATATATCGGTAAGAAACTTCTCGAATGCTTTTGTATTACTTGGATCAAAACACAACCATAAATCCTTTGTCATGCAAATTAGGTAGGTGAGCGCTTGATGTAAACAGGGTTATAAAACCATTGTTATGCAAATTCGTTTCTTTTGTGTTACACTTAACAATGATGAATGTCGAACAATCTGGAACGCAATTAAAATGAGGTAAACAACTTGTTTACGTGTACGCGCAGGTAGGTCAGTGGTAGCGTGAAACTTCGAGAAGTGTCGCGGTGCGACACTACCCCCTCCTTAGACGTGCTCGTCCCGAGCACCATTGTCTCCATGGTATCTCGCCAGCCGGTCCACGTGAACGATCTTAGGTCCGCCTCGCTGGCCCTTCTGTATCCGGAATGTGATGTCGTTTATCTTAGTCACCACACGATACGGTCCATCCCATTTAGCTTGCAATTTCGGTGACTTGCCCTTGCTGCGGACGGGATTGTGTAGCCACACCAAGGACCCTTCAGAAAATCCAGGGTTATTCAGCTTTCGGTCGTATCGAGTTTTCATTTTCTCGGACGATTGTCGGCCAGATTCTCGAATGTGTTCATAGATGTCATTCATCTTGCTTCGAAGGTCACTCGCATACTCTGTCATGGTACGTGGAGAGTCCGGCGGAATACCAGTTATCAAATCCGCCGGCAGTCGTAACTCTCGCCCGAAATTCGCGAAAGCTGGAGTCACATTTGTGCTTTCGTGAACTGCACTCCGATATGACAGTAAAAATGGCTGAATGTGTTTGTCCCAATCTCGCTGCTTGCTGTCAACCACTTTAGCCAAATATCTCTCCAGTGTTTGATTAAACCGCTCCACCATTCCATCAGACTGCGGGTGGTAAGACGTGGTCCTAGTTTTGTGAGTACCCATTACTTTACACGTCTCTTGGAAGAGTTGAGATTCGAAGTTTCTACCTTGGTCGCTGTGAATCTCTAGGGGTACTCCGAAACGACAGAACACCTCATGGACCAGCTTATCGGCTATTGTGGCGGCTTCTTGGTTTGGGATAGCGAAGACTTCAGGCCACTTAGTGAAGTAATCCATGACAACCAGGAAGTACTTGTTTCCACTCTCAGAGACAGGGAAAGGTCCTGCGACATCCAGCGCTATACGTTCCCATGGCGCTCCTACGTTGTAAAGCTTCAATGCTCCTCTACTCCGAGTATGTGGGCCTTTCACTGACGCGCAACTGGTACATTTCTTAACCCAATCTTCCACGTCATCCCTGCAGTTGATCCAGTAAAATCGCTCCCGTATTTTCAACAGGGTTCTTTTTACCCCAAGATGTCCTCCTGAGTATCCTTCATGGTAAAGTCGCAAGATATCAGGCACCTTCACTTTAGGAACAATCATTTGAAGATGGCAGTGATTTCCCCGATCGTTTTCCCATCTTCGGCACAATACGTCTTCATGGAGCACGAGGCTGTCCCATTGCGCCCATAAACTCTTGGTCACTATGCTCATCCCTGCGATGTCGCTCCAAATCGGCTTAGTGTTTCCGGATTCCATCCAGTCCAGAATTGGTTTGATGTCGACGTCCTCTTGCTGAGCTGCCTGCAGGGTCTCCTTCCAATCGTCGCTGAGGTCTGTCCTTAGCATCCTAAGTGGTACGGTTTCCTTTGACTCATGTCTCAGACAGTGTTTGCAATCATCATCACATGGCCTCCTAGACAGGGCGTCCGCATTGCCATGTGATTTACCACTTCGATGCTCCATCGTGAAGTCATACTCTTGCAGCTGCTCAATCCATCTTGCCACTTGACCCTCAGTGTTAAGAATTAAATATTATTATCTATGCATTGTCTATGTGTAATTTTTAGTCTGTAGCATAGTCTATAAGCTCTATGATATTTTAGTTCACGCATTCTTACACCGGTAAAAATGGCTACGGCTTAGAGGTGAAGCGCGTCTCATATTAAAACAGAATTACTGTGAAAATGGCGTTTCTCTTACGTAAACGATAGATCCAACAAGACCCAAGAAATATCGCCCTCAACTGGCGACCCTGCCCAAGTTTCGAACAGTAAAAGATAATTGGGATGAACGGCGATATGGATCTAAAGAAACTTGTAAGAGAACGTGCCCAGGTGCGACGAGCTTTCACAAGGTGTGAATCACAATGTGAATCAGTGACGGCCACGGCCGAAGAACTAGAATTTCTCGAACATAAAATTCATGAAATGGAAAAGCTGGATTCGAAAATACAGTCTGAATTATTAGCTTTTGAAGACGAGAAACAGGAATACGAACAAGATTGCGACGAAGCAGACAAGTATAAATTAAGATGGCTGCGTATCAAAAATAAACTGAAGAAGGACAAGATTACAAGACTCAACTTACCAAAGCTTAAGATAAGGGAATTTAACGACGATCCGAAGACTTGGCTGCAGTTTTGGGGGCAGTACAAGAAAATCCATGAAGATGAGACGATCGACGCGGAAACCAAGTTTCAATATTTATCCCAAGCGATGGCCGAAGGAAGCAAAGCAAGAACACTAGTTGATGGATATCCTCCCACTGAAGAAAATTATAGTAAGGTGATTAGTACACTAAAGGAAAGATTTGCCAAAAATGAAACTTTAATTGAAATTTACATTAGAGAACTACTAAAACTTGTTACACATAAAACACAGTCAATTGAATTTCTGTATGATAAGATTACCACTAATTTGCAAATTTTAGAAAGTTTAGGCATTGTAAAAGACAAATATGAATGTGTACTACTACCTATGATAGAGTCGGCACTGCCGGAGAACACTTTGTTGGTATGGAGCAAAACATCACACAAACTGAATGCAACTGGTACTAGCTCTAAGTTAGGAAACTTAATAGATTTTTTGCAGACTGAGGTTGAAGCAGACCAACGGGTGCAGTTGGCTAAACAAGAATTTTTGACAGAGCCGGTGCAACTTGCGGAGGCCTTATTCGAAAGGCCTATGACTACACCAGCAACGGCTACATGTCTAGTTAATGAATCTAAAAAGGTACAGGATAAGCCTAACACCCAAGGTAAGGACTCATGTTTATTTTGCAACAAAACAGGTCATGGCACCTTTGAGTGCAATAAAGCTAGGGAACTGGATCTTGAAATGAAAAAACTAGCTATTAAGAAAAACGGAGCTTGTTATGTGTGTCTCAAAAAAGGACACTTGGCAAAGTCATGCAAAGCATTTATAAGATGCATGAGTTGCAGTAAACGTCACCTGATTGTTTTGTGTCCCAACCTTCACGACACAACAAAGACTGCTGGAACAACTTCCAAAACAAAACCTAGTGAAACAACTACTGCAACAAATCACCTTTCAAAGAGTGTCTCTAATATCTCACTTCAGACTGTGCTTGTCAAAATTACAGGTGGCAGTACCGGAAAGCAGAAGGAAGTACGAGCCTTCCTAGATCCGGGATCAATGCGCACATACATCAACACAGATTTGGCAAAAGAATTAGGACTAGAGGTAAATGATCACGAAGAGTTAAAACATTCATTGTTTGGAGGGATCACTAAACAAGCAGAGACTCTTAGAAAATTCAAGTTTCAAGTAAGTAACCTTGACAATACCTTTAGTACAACAATGTTTGGATTGGAACAAGATACAATTTGTGAAGATATACCTAGAGTACAGAATCAAAAACTTCTAACTCAACTTAAGAAACAAAATATCAAACTATCGGATACTGACACAAATAAGACAGAGAAGATAAGTCTTCTTATTGGATCAGACGAATTAGGAGGCATTGCAGAAGGCGGTTTGGTAAGGATTACTGAGAAATTGGTTGCTTTAGAGACAAAGCTGGGGTGGGTACTACAAGGACCAGTTCAGACTGGAATATACAGCAATATAGTACACTCAGCATTGATAACAGCAACACCAGAAATAAGAGACTCATTAGAATTTCTGTGGGATGTGGAAACATTAGGTATCAAAGATCCATATTGCCATAAAAATAAAGATACTTCTGTTGACATTTCAGTAAATGAAAACGGCCGCTACGAAGTACCACTCCTTTGGAAAGAAGGCTACCCTGTGGTCGAGTCAAATTATGATGCAGCAAGCAGGCGATTACACAGCACAACACAGAAATTGTCTAAAACTGGAAGACTCGAAGATTACCATAACATCTTTCAAGAATGGAAACAGGAAGGTATTATTGAAGAAGTAGAGCCAAAAAATATAAAAGATGGACACTACTTACCGCACCATGCTGTGATAAAAATGGAGAGTGCTACTACTAAGATACGACCAGTATTTGACGCAGCATCTAAAGACAAAAATGGAATGTCACTGAACATGTGTGTAGAAAAAGGTGAAAACCTACTAGAAACCATTCCTAAATTAATAGTCATGTTTAGAGCTGGGATGTATGGAGTAACCTCAGATATCAAAAAGGCTTTTTTACAAATATCTGTAGCCCCAGAAGATAGAAAGTTCCTGAAATTGTTATGGTGGGATGACCCCAGCAACCAAGAAAAAATGGTAACTTATCAACACGCAAGAGTTCCATTTGGTGTTGCATGTAGTCCATTTTTGCTGGCAGCCACACTGAACTACCACCTCGAACAATATTCTGAAATGTACCCGAACACAGCAGAGAAGTTAAAAGCATCATTTTATGTTGACAACTGTGTTACAAGCTTCGACACCAAGGCGGAAGTTATGCAATTTATCAAAGAAGCTACAGAACTTATGGAAAAAGGAAAATTTGAACTACGAGGATGGATGAGCAACTCAATTCAAGAAGAGAAACCAGTATCAATTCTAGGAATCCTTTGGAACAGATATACAGATAAGTTATACTGTAATGTTAACTTAAAAATTGTACCAAAGGAAACTACCAAAAGAGATTTGTTATCAACTGCACAGCAAATATTCGATCCAATTGGATTTCTGAGCCCCGTCACGCTTATTCCCAAGCTAATCATACAGAAAGCCTGGTTACTCAAAACTGGATGGGATGAGAAGATACCGACAGAACTAGAGAAAGAATACAAGGATTGGATAAATACTATTGATTACTTACAAGAGTGTGAGATACCAAGAACAGTATCTGACTTTCCTTTGGAACAATGCAAGACATCAGTACATGTATTTAGTGATGCTAGCAAAGATGCCTACTCTGGATGTGTATTCCTGCGCACAGAACACCAGGGACAGGTAACGGTACGTCTTTTATTAGCTAAAAGCAGAGTATCACCGAGCAAAAGACAAATGACACTGCCAAGACTGGAATTAATGGGATCCCTCATTGCATCAAGATTGTACCATGAAGTTGTAATATCAGGTTTGCTTACAGCATGCAAAGATTGCAAAGTTTACTGCTGGACTGACTCTGCTGTTGTGTTGGCGTGGATTCAAAGACAAGATACATGGAAAACGTTTGTTACAAACAGAGTGAGAGAAATCTGCACCAATACGAACAAAGAGGACTGGAAACATATACCCGGAGTAAACAATATTGCTGACTTACCTTCTCGTGGCTGCAATGCCAAAATGATGCTAGAATCTCAGTGGTGGATGGGTCCACAATGGTTATATTTAAAAGAATCAAAATGGCCCAAGTCTTCAGTAAGCCATACAAAGACTGAAGAAGAAATCATTAATAAGGAACAGTGCAAAACAATGTATGTCAATTTGGAGATTGCAACAGAAGATTTCAGTAAGAGACTGTTATACTTTAACCAATACAGCAAGATAGTTAGACTTATAGCTAGACTGCTTAGACTGAGCCCCAGATGTAGAGAAATGCATGATACAAACATAAGCAGTTCAACTATATCCTCAGAAGAGTATGAGTATGCAGAGAAAGTATTATTTAAATTAATACAGAAGGAAATCTATAAAAAGAATTCAAAGAACAAGAAACTTTTAACGATGGAAGAAGGAGGTATAATGAAAGTAAAGACAAGAATGGATTACACCAACGAAACAAAGGAGTTCATTAACCCTATATTACTTCCAGGAAACCATGAAATCGTATATAGAATGGTTCAAGAATTACATAGAAAGATGGGTCATATGGGTGCATTGAATCTTATAACAACTCTAAGAAACACATACTGGATAACAGGAGTGAGAAGACTTGTAAAGAAAGTTGTTACAGGATGCATGATATGCAAAAGGTTCACAGCAAAGCAGTATGAAGTTACCGAGCCACCATTACCCTTGGACCGCATCAAAACAACAGCCACATTTGAAGTGACAGGTATTGACCTGGCGGGTCCACTGTACTTAAAAAGCAATCAGAAATGTTGGCTGGTTCTATACACATGTGCTGTATATCGATGTGTACATTTAGAACTAACAGACACCCTCTCAACAAATGGATTGATTATGACTTTGAGAAGATTCATTGCCAGAAGAGGCAAGCCAAAGATAATATATTCAGACCATGGCACTAATCTGGTGGGAACTTCAAGTTTGCTACAAGAAGTCAACTGGCAGGAAATAGAAGAAGCCTCCAACTTTTACAAGATAAAATGGAAGTTCTCCGTGCCAGCAGCTCCGTGGTGGGGAGGGTGGTGGGAGCGTTTAATCAGAGTTGTGAAAGATATGCTCAAAAGGATACTTGGGAAAGCATCGCTTGACTGGATTGAATTGTCAACAATTTTATGTGATTGTGAGACAGTCATCAACAGCAGACCACTTACTTATGTAGAAATTGGAAATGTGAGACCTCTCACACCTATGATGTTTCTTCAAAGCTTATCTACAAGTGATCAAATACCTGACTTTGACCAAATTGATGAAAAGAATCTACAAGTTCGTTTCAAATACTTACAGAAACTCAGAGAAGACTTTAGAAGTAGATTCAAGAATGAATATTTGTCATTACTAGTTGCAAAAGGAAAGGAAGGAGACAGAGAACCAAAAGTAGGAGACTTGGTACTTGTGGAAGGCGAAAAGGGCATCCGCAGATTGCATTGGCCTGTGGGGATTGTTGTTGAAATTTTTTCAGGAAAAGATGGACGGACGAGGTCTGCCAGAGTACAAACTGCAGCAGGAGAGCGGATACGAGCATACCAGAAACTGTACCCATTGGAGCTGTCAGTGACACCAGAGTGGCTCGAAAGGGCATCACAGGTTAGTACAGTTGAGCCTTCAGAATCACAGTTATCACCCGAGTGTTCTCAGGTAGAGCCAACATCTGTTCCATTAGCTTCCATGACTAGGTCAGGACGCAATATTAAATTACCACAACGATTTTTGTAATTTGTGTACTTTGAAATTAATAATTGTAGTAACTTGTTAACAAGAAAATTGTAACTTATGATTATTTTGGTAACAATAGATGTTAATTAGATTTGTATATGGTTGTAAGCATTGTTACATTTTGACTGAAGTTAATATACTAAGCGATTTGTGTGATTTATTGATAATGAGAATAATCTTGATATTTTTTAGAAGTAACAAATAATTTGAAATGTATACTAAGTGTCTAACCATTTGTAATTGATATTTTTTAGAAGTAACAAATAATTTGAAATGTATACTAAGTGTCAACTATTTGTAATTGATATTTTTAGAAGTTTGAATGTATACAAATAGACTATGCATCCTTACTGTAACTTTGACTTTGCCCCTGGGAGGATGTTAAGAATTAAATATTATTATCTATGCATTGTCTATGTGTAATTTTTAGTCTGTAGCATAGTCTATAAGCTCTATGATATTTTAGTTCACGCATTCTTACACCGGTAAAAATGGCTACGGCTTAGAGGTGAAGCGCGTCTCATATTAAAACAGAATTACTGTGAAAATGGCGTTTCTCTTACGTAAACGATAGATCCAACAAGACCCAAGAAATATCGCCCTCACTCAGGATTCTTAAATTGTAGTAGCCATTTTAGAGCTGCATGATCGGTTCTTAGATGGAATTTCCGGCCAAGCAGGTATTTGCTGAAATGTTGCAAGGTCTTAACTACTGCAAGAAGCTCCTTCCTTGTAACGCAGTAGTTCTTCTCCGATTTTGATAAGGACTTACTGAAGTAAGCAATGACTACTTCTCGGTCTCCTTTCCGTTGAGACAGCACGCCACCGATTCCAGTATTGCTCGCGTCCGTGTCTACAATAAAATCATTTTCTGTGTCTGGGTATCCAAGAATTGGTGTTTCACAAAGTCTTTTCTTCAATTCTTGAAATGCAGCATCGCAGTCGTCGTCCCATAAGAAGACACGTTTTTCTTCCGTCAATTTGTGCAGTGGCTTTGCAATGTCAGCAAAGCTTTTGACGAATCTCCGGTAGTAAGAACACAGGCCCAGAAATGCTCTTACTTCAGTTTTGTCCTTTGGAGTCGGCCAGTTCTTAATGGCAATGGTTTTCTCAGGATCCGTCTGCACACCCGCTTCCGATATCACATGACCCAGGAAGCTCACTTGTCGTTTAAAGAATGAACACTTTTTCGGATTTAACTGAAGGTTTGCTGCTCGTATTTTAGTCAGAACTCGTTCCAAATTTTCCAAATGGTTTTCGAAAGTCTTTCCGACAATTATGATGTCATCCAAATATACCAGGCAAGCATCTCCAATTAGTCCCGTGAGGACTAGTTCCATTAATCTTTCGAAAGTTGCTGGTGCGTTGCATAATCCAAATGGCATAACCTTGAACTGCCACAGGCCTTTCCCCGTGGAGAAAGCAGTCTTTTCCTTATCCTTAGGATCTATTTCCACTTGCCAGTATCCACTCTTCAAGTCCAAGGTCGAAAACCACTTCATTCCCGATAATGTGTCCAACGTGTCGTCAATCCTGGGGAGAGGATAACTGTCCTTCTTAGTCACATCATTGAGTCGTCGATAGTCCACACAAAACCGCATACTGCCGTCTTTCTTCTTCACCAGAAACACAGGAGAACACCATGGGCTAGACGACGGTTCTATGACCCCATTCTTCATCATATCCTCTATCATGGTCTCCACCTCCTTCTCTCGGGCGACTGATAGCGGTAGCTGGTAGCTCAGTGGTAGCGTGAAACTTCGAGAAGTGTCGCGGCGCGACACTACGTTTTGACAATAAGACTATTTATTATTACTGACGTTTAGTTCTTCTTATATGACATTATGACAGGTGCCCTTAGGGCTGTTTGAAAAGCTGTCAACGCGTAAGGTCGACCATGATGATGTCAAGCCCAACTTTCCCATAACATGCTTGCTACTTATAACTATTGAAAATAATAAAAGTTTAGGTCATCCCTATTGCATGTCATGTGACTTCTTCGAGTCTGGATGTGCCAGTCATTTAAATACCAGAAAACCATGGTAATAAAATCAATTAAATAGGTATGTATCATCGACATTAAAATAACATAGAGAAGGTTCGCAATCGTATACGAAAGACAACATCATCATCAAAACCAAAGAAAAACTAATGATTACCTACTCCATATTCTCTTTCGAAAACATTGTTCGAAAAGCAGATTCGTTCTGAGGTAAACATCTTTGCTCAAATCTTTTTAAATTCCACTCCATCCACACGCAGCATTATCTAGCACAACCTCTATAGTCTATAAACTCTGTATAGAACGAGTTTAACAAGCTTGACGGGCGAGGAGAAAGGCGACGTTGCCACTTCGTGCGCTCGGCGTAAACAAGAGTTGACGGCTGGTCAAACTCTGTAGCTGCGTACCGAGTAGGTAGACAGGTACGCACGGTTCAGCTGAGCTGGTAGAAGCAGGGGTTCCAAAAATGAAACATTTTTATAGGAACCAAGGACGTTTATTCGCCTACATGGCTACGCTAATACTAACTTACAAAACAATACTTAAAACTAAACTTAGTTACAATACTACCTGCGTACAAAAAAGGGACAGCGTGCACATGTGTGGGTCGGGAACCGACCGCGCGGCAGGACACTGGAGCCGTCTCCAGTGTTGATAAAAAACATTGGTTACTGCAGATGGCATAACATAACTCCTCCGTCCATAAGAATGAAATTTTACGATGATGAATAAATCAGAGGAAAATTACATTTGGGTTTAGAAAGACAATAATAAAATTTATATGGATAAGTGCAAAGGATAAAAAATACATTAAGTAAAAACATTTAAGTTACATATTAGTGAAAATGCACAGACTTTTATCAAAACATGAAGAACTCAATTAAAATTTACCATTAGTTTGAGCCAAAACAATTGATTAAATTCAACTAAATATAATGTGATTTTCTGAATTAATTTTAGACAACATAATTGCAAAATAATTATGGTAGATAGGTATAAATAAACAATTGAAGTATAGACTATTAATGGAAATCATAAGTAGCGTTTTTAAAGTATTATGATAAGTAATGTTACTATTATTTAAAATAAATATTATGCTATTTAGTATGGATTTAGAATAACAAATTCACAGCAGGTAATAATATAAATATTGCAAAAATAGTCAGATCACAAATAATATGGACAAACATGATTAAATTCTTTCTATTACACAAGCAATAAATGTTATTAATTAATATTAAATTTGATTGTCTTTATATTTCCTTTTTACAAAGTTACGCTTTTTGTTCATATTTTATTTTATGTGGTCGTTACATTATGACACGTACGCACTTTGGGGCAACAAATCAAAAGATAATGCTTCAGCAGACGAATTAAAATTAAATTATTAATAAAAAATGTGTTTCTTTTTTCTCAAGTTAAAATGCCTTTTACATATTTTAAAATTAAAAAATAGAATTAGGATGTGTGATAAGATTTTTTTATAATTAGTTTAGAAATTGAATATCTACTACATTATAATGGTATGTGTGTTAACAGATCGCGGTAATATAACATTTTTTGTTACAACTTATTATCAATTACATAGTTTCACTTCGGTGGTTGCAATGAATAAATCAACGTAATAAAACTTAAAATTTTTACATATGAAAGATTGTTATTGGTATAACTTTAACGATTTTAATAGAATTACACATAAAGTAAAATTATACAAAGTTTTACATGTAGGAATGTTAGATGAATGTGACCTGTTATAATAAACAAAAAGTTAGTAGTACATTGTATATAAAATATTTCAATGCAAATGTAAAAATAATTAGAGCAAGTGGAGCAGTCTATAATTTATAAACAGGTTTGGGCAGATTTTACATTCAATTATAAGTAACTTGTTAGAAACTGCATTTCAACATTTTATGGGGCAATTTTATAGAACAACACATGATTGTTTTTACATGAATATGCAAATAAACACATAGGCAATGCAATTACGAAGAAAATTAAATAGTTAAACTAAATTTACATTTTAAATTTTAGAAAACGAACACAAAAACCTGTTATAATTGTCCATTGTCTGTTCTGCATTTTTTTTCCCTTATGTAACGTTGTTTAATCACTCCAGTAACGTTATCACAAATACGTTTTTAAAGTACGGCACTGATTGGAATTTCACTGTTGTAGATTAAATATTTCACTAGTTTTAATTTAACGGCTTGCACAAACACTTTTATGTAGGGCAGTTTCAACCGCCACCAGAGCTGGAACTTATTTGATGTATCAGGAGACATCATGAAGGCGATAGGCAGAGTTACCTGCATCACTTTGAGGATAGGATTGGATAGGTTTTTGGAACATAAACTGTTTTACGTATGGGACAACCATCTAGTAATTGAAATGATCTCAACTTGACAGAAATACTGACATTATTAACTCAAAACAGTAGTATGTAACTAAATTAATACCTAACACACAAAATTACATTATACTTACACATTATAACTTCACTAAGGTGGCTAGATTTCGTAGCCTCATCTAATGCTAGAGCTTAATTCTACTTAGCTAAGTCGCTATTGACTCCGCCGATTTCTAGTGCAGAGTGCAGCGACAACTTGTAAGCAAGCGATGCTTGTCTCACTCCCAAGTTACCTAGTCTAAACTTACCTAAGTCACTATGCATCCCGCCGATTTTTGTGCAGTATGCAGTGACAACTTGTAAGCAAGCGATGCTTGTCTCACTCCCAAGTTACCTAGTCCTACTTACCTAAGTCACTATGCATCCCGCCGATTTTTGTGCAGTATGCAGTGACAACTTGTAACACGAGCGATGCTAGTCTCAGTTACAAGCTCCCTAGCCTAAGATCTATCTAAGTCGCTATTGATCCTGCCGATTCTAGTGCAGAATGCAGCGACAACTCGTAAGCAAGCGATGTGTGTCCCACTTACAGAGTTCGTGGAATAGGTAGGAGGTCATGGGATTAGTGATGGGTACTACTCACATGCCGTCGCAAACCCTCCATGAGTATAGCTGCCGGCGCCGTCCTCTGCTCCAACCTCGAACCAGTTTCTTCTACAGCTGCACACGCGTCCAGGAGTCGTATTTCTTTGGTTCGCGGATTTAGGTTCCAGAACTTCGTGACATACACCGGCTGATGATGTCACTAAAGAAGTCTGGACTTCCTTTTATCCGCACCGGCTGCGCCAGACAGGTACGCACGGTTCAGCTGAGCTGGTAGAAGCAGGGGTTCCAAAAATGAAACATTTTTATAGGAACCAAGGACGTTTATTCGCCTACATGGCTACGCTAATACTAACTTACAAAACAATACTTAAAACTAAACTTAGTTACAATACTACCTGCGTACAAAAAAGGGACAGCGTGCACATGTGTGGGTCGGGAACCGACCGCGCGGCAGGACACTGGAGCC
Source organism: Macaria notata (assembly GCA_927399415.1). Classification (NCBI taxonomy): domain Eukaryota; kingdom Metazoa; phylum Arthropoda; class Insecta; order Lepidoptera; family Geometridae; genus Macaria; species Macaria notata. The sequence continues at coordinate 5,642,262 of OV656725.1, read as the reverse complement.
GTCTCCAGTGTTGATAAAAAACATTGGTTACTGCAGATGGCATAACATAACTAGGTACCGACTATGTTGGGGCGTTTGTTAAGGGGTTATTACTGCAATTGAAGTATTATTACTAGTGCGTTTGTACGTCGGTTCAATCGTCATCATGGCTAGGCGACATGTTAGAATAGAATGAAATAGGTAAGTACTTACCTACCTTAATACTTTATTGGTAGGTAGGTAGGTACTGAAACCGGATAAAATTGGTGTTATTATTAATGGAGATAGTTTCAACTTAACTAGGTAAACAGATCTGCACAAGATCGACGCAGCTAGCACATTCAAAGAGAGGCCTATGCCCAGCAGTGAGAAAGAGAAGGCTGTGGATGATGATGATGATGAAACATTAAAGTATCTTCACCTACCTAGGTACCTATATTGGTTCGTCTCGAAATAAACCTAGCGAAGTATACTTCGATCAATAATGTTATGGTTATACCTATTTGATCGAAGGAAGTACTTAGGTATATCTCAATAATCGTCAGTTCATATATGTAGGTATGTACATTTGCAATCATCGGGCTAGCATAATAGGTACCTACTCGATGTAGCTCGATGTATGCAATAGGTACCTACACTTCAATAAAATAATTGGCTTGATCTCGCCCGATTTTGTGGAAAACCACTTACCAACAGTGGTAAGATCTCAAAAACAAGCTTTAGAAGAAAAGCTAGTCACATATATGTAGAGATAGATATCTGAGATCATAACATGTGAACATTGTGAATCTATGTATATTGATCTCCATCAGTACAATTGTACTGATGGAGATCAATGATGTCCACTCAACAGCAATATGGAAGGTGGGGACCCTTCGTACGGTTTCCACATTTTATTTTTTTTATTTTTTATTTTTTCACGAATCAATCACCTGACAGCTTAAATTTATAGTTTAACTATCTGATATTCATATAAAAAAATTACAGATGATTTCATCTGATGTTTCAACCATAATTATGATTTAAACAAAATCTGGAATATGTACGAATCTGCCCCAACAACGGGGCACCTATATACAGTCTTGGGGGCACCTTTGTACGCTGTGGGGTAGTTCCGTACGTGCATTTAAAACGACACATAGTATAAATCAAAATTATTTTATTAGCAATGAAATTAAACACAAAAATAAAGATTTCACTTCTATTAAACAAAAATAAAATATTTTTCTTATGATCAACAAAATTACATAGCTTTTCCTATGTAAAACAAAACGTAAATGACTTTTCTTAAAATTAACGAAAATTAAATTACTTTCCTCTGACAATAAAACATAAAATTGCTTCATTTTCTACGTAAATTATTTATCTTAAATTTAGAATCACTTTTTTTAATCTTTGGCGCGGATTAGCATTGCAAAAAGTTGTTGTTAATTAACAAGATAATAAAAACTATTGAACAGTAAAATTTGAAAAATTTACTGAAAAAGTGAAAAGTTTTGATGTTCTAGAAGTACAAACTGTTGGAGGCTTAGGTTCAGGAAGAATCATTTCAACATCAGTTATATAAACAGTATGAATATCTTCAACATTAGGGAAAACAAATGTCCACGAAAACCCTGGCTTCTTTCTTAGATAAGATACTTTAAATTCAGTCTGACTATAGTGACCGACAACTTTTCCTACATAGTAAATAATACTTTTTTTCTTAGGGAACTTCACTAAAATAAATGAACCGTCTTTAATATTTGCTGGAATTACATCAACTGTTAATTGACTTCTGTTCATTTCAAAATTTTCATGCTCAGTTTCATCTTCATCTGTGATAGAACTTGAACTCTCTTGAAAGCTTATATCAGATCCATCACAATCAGATTCATCACTTTCTGTGTGTTTAGCTTTCTTGTTCTTCGTTTTTAAATTAAAATCAACTAAACTACGTTTCATTTGTCTTGCCCTAGCCCTTCTTTCCTGTTCTAGCTTTTTCAATTGTTTTTCATTGTGTCTCTCTTCAATTAGCGTTTTTTCGGGTGTGTCAGTATAAATACGTGATTTTCCTGGCCGTCGTCCTTTGTTTGTTTTATTACTTCTTACAGCAGTCGGATAGGGTCGAATTGCTTCTGGTGTCAAAACTGTCTTCAAAGGAGCTACTATTTGATGGATTGGTGAATTATTCAAAGTATCTGGTTCACAAGCATCTAAATTACACCTTTGTAGTTTATCATCATAAGTTATCAATGGTGAGTTAATAGTTTGTTCTGTAGATTCTCGCGGAATCTCCATGAAATCCTGTGTTCCAGAAGTAGCGGGTTGGCAGATATTAGAGACACTTGGCTGCGGAGTAGGTGCTGACAAATCTTCAACGATGTTTTGAGTAGGAGGCACATTTTCTAAGTTACCGGATCTATACACTTCAGTTGGAGCAAAATCTTCGTCACTAAAGGCTAATTCATTAAGAGGCCATATTCCGGGTTTGTTAAACCCGCTTGTGATATTTTTTGCGGTGAATGATTCGAAAAATGCAATTTTCACAAGCTTTGGAATATTGTAAATTGTCAATGCTTTGCCTGGGTTCGTTACATGCCAATTATTGAAAGCAATTTTCAACTTTGATTTAAATGGTGCAAAGACTCCCACATCAAGTGGTTGTAGGCGGTGAGAGGTATGTGGTGGAAAAGATAGGTAAATTATGCCATTTTCTTTGGCGTAGTTGATGGCTTCGAGAGAAACATGGCTTTCATGATTGTCACACAACAATAATATGGGGTTATCTTTTGTGCAGAGTGTGTGCTTCTGGATATGTTTTAAAACAGAGACGAATATATGGCTATTTATCCAGCCACTTTTATTTGCAGCGCCGAGACTTCCTTCGGGTGCTCCTTCGAGAAAATTATCTTTATAATGAACGCGTGGAAACACGAAAAGTGGAGGAACGGTATTTCCACTAGCAGATATAATGCCACCAAAAGTTACGAGCTCGCCTCTTTCAGCTGCTACAATTTGTCCGACTTGTTTTTGACATCTTGGAGCCAAGACTTTAGGAGTAGCTAGAACGGTAGATACACCTGATTCGTCGAAATTAAAGATTCTGTCAGCAGTTAATGGATGTCGCTCCAACACTGTCTTCAAGTTGGTATAAAACTCGGTAACCGCAGTTTTGTTAAACGCAAAAGTTCTGGCAGCGCTTGTGTTCTCGGGTTTGCGTAAACTGAGTTCCGGGTTTCTTCTGCGAAAACCATACATCCATTCTTTCCCAGCCATCTTATTTTCTTCCCACTTCGCTGGATATTTCAAACTCAAAGATTTGGCATACTCATATGCTAGCTTTCTTACTTGAATCGTCGTAAGTCCATAATGCATCTTACAACATTTGATAATATAATCTTTTAACAGTGTTTCTTCTTCCTGAGAAAAGACTTGGAAACTTGTATATTTAGAGTCAAATGTACGGTTGCTTGACCCTTCAGCATCATTGCTATTCTTGTATTTTTTTACACGGCTTTCTAATGTTGACAATTTCAAATTATACTTGGCCGCAGCTTTCCTATATGACAATACTCCTTGCATAACATCCTGTATTGCTGACTGCATGGATTCTTCATCCACAGCTTGGGTACTTGTTCTTTTTGGTTTATAAGTCCGCACCATGTTTCTGTGAAAAAATAATAAGAAATAAGTATTAAAATATGTATATATGTAGATCGGCCATAGCAAAACACAGGAAATTTAATGCAAAAATTAGCAATTAGCACACTAACACACTAAATCGTAGCTAACTACCAGTTGGGGCACATTCGTACGCGTTCAAACGTGCCCCATCTAGTTCTGTCCGAAAGTACCCCACTAACTAAATAACAACAAAATATAACCTCTTTTAATATTAATAGGAAAACGTCATAAATTAAGTATTGAAAACGTATCTTAAGTATATTTTGCTACTTACTGATAGTATACTCTACATGAAAACTTATTTTAACTATGGTAACAATAGACAAAAACATTGATCAAAAAATTACTTACCAAGTGCGAAAACACGTTCGTGCCTGTCACTTCACTCTCACCGGTGCGAATGGCGCGATACTACGTTGACGTTAAGTTGGTACCTCGGCTCACGCACACATACAAATGCAAGACCGTACGTTGTTTCGTTCAAATTTTATTTTGACTGTATGAATGTGCCCCGCGTACGAAGGGTCCCGACCTTCCCCTATGTACTCACCACCCTATATTTTGACCTTCAAAACTCAGGTTAACACGTATCAAGGCTCGATTTTACGCATTAATGCTCAAGGACAGGAATATCTTTCAAATCGAAGCATAAGGTACATACTTAGTGCTTAATATACCTACCTACTTAGGTAGGTATTCACTAATGATTCCATTTGAATACAGGTACCTATATAGAATAGGTATATCAGAATAGATGAAAGCAAAGAGTTCTATTATAGAGGTGTATTTGTGTCTACTTGCAACACACACAACACAGTTTTACTACCTATTATGTTTTTTTTAAAAAGACATGTGCCCTGATTTACTTGGCTGGGGCATAGCAAGAGACTTATTGAAATGACATCTATAGTTACAAGCGCACAAGCGATAAAGTGGTCGAAGATGAGGTGGTATCTTGCCTGCACTATTAGAATTAGAATAAGAACTCGTGTCAAACAAAAATCCATAAATCAACACAGATGTACCTACTTACCTAGGTATCAACAACTTAAGAACTACTTAGGTAAGTAGGTACATATTTCTATATCTAGTAGAGTAGGTTCAGCAGTCTTCGATTTTAAAAGGTTACTTAACCTTCTACTGCTCATCGAATCAGAGAATCCAACTCTGGTGTCTAGAGTGATCAAGGCGCTTAGGGCCTCTAACATGTCTTAATGACTTGCCGTCAAACATTATATCTAGTACCTAGGTATTTCACCAAAAAAAAAGTATAATTCATCCAGAAACCACAATCCATAGGCCTACAAAGACGATACCCAAGTTCGAGAGCGTATCCGCCCTAATCCAGGTAAAGACTCCTTCCAAAAATAGCAAAAATCATTATGTAAATGGCAACATCTCTCCCGGTCTCCAGAATCAGGTAGGCTCAGCCTCATTCCGTTTATAGTGTTGATCAATATAAACACGCGCGACGTTGCCAGCCCGCGTTGAAAACACGCTGCGTCACAAATTAAGCAACAGTTTCTATATAACCCGCTGCGTTGGCTCTCTACGTAATAATCTTTGGAAATTTTTGTAACTCACTGCAAACTGTCATGCTGTTATAAACCTTTACTGTACCAAGATAAAGTTGAATTTGGTGCAAGTGTGTTAGTAGATATAAGACTTACTAGAACGCAACTGATTTGTAAACAAGATTGTTACTGCAAGCAATTTTGTGCTGTAACTTAATAAGGGTACGAGTCGTTTTTCTATGAAGAATAATAGATTGACGATTGTTATGGTGTGATCCGAGTGGCAAGGCAAGGAAATCACGTACACACCTCGAGCTATGTACAAACCACATCTAAGTTTAGGCTTTTCCAGTTCTTTCTCATTGCTTTAACTAAAATTTCGTGTTTACGCAGTTCTATAAATACTTCTAATAGGTACTACTACAAACTAGGTACTTAACTATATATTATACCGTCCGTACTATTTCTTATTTATGAACCTCATTTCACATGCAAATGAAATTATAATAAATATCTATGTAGTCGCGTTTGATTACCGTTAAGTTGTACATAGGTATATCCATATTAAATATGTATGTATTAAATCGCATTCGTAATGATTTGTAAATGAAAAATTCAAGGAGCATTTTGTGCCTGTGCTTACAGCTAGCGACATCTAGCGGTATTTTACAAAAACACGAAGCAGCGTTGTGTGGTTGTATGCTGTATTTTGTTGCTACAAAATAACGTACCGATTTATTCGTTTCGCAGCTCTATTAAAGTAACGGTTAATATTCTTTGCTAAAAATACGCAATCCGTTTGGTTTTCAGTTTTAATTTTTTTGTTACCTATTTTTTCATACTTTCTGCGCAATACCTAAGTAATATAATATTCCAGATGATATATCAAGAGCATATAATAAGTAGGTAATTAAACATTTTAAAATATTTTAGGGCTACAGATAAAGATTAAAATAATATTTTAATTGTACTGAACTGAAATTATTAAATTTAATTGTAATCAGAACTTCTTGGAAATTCTTAGTTTTTTTAGTAATTTCAGCATAACAGTGAAATAATGAAATCAATAAAATTGGTTTGCATAAACTTTGTCAATTTGTTGGATTATTGGTTTTTCTCAAAAAGTACCTACTGAACCGAATGAAAAAAAAAAATTAAGTGACCATTTCTGAAACAATACCCATGATAAAAAAAATTGAAATCGGTTCATAAATAACGTAGTTATCGCGTGACATACCCAAAAAAAATATGTACTTTCAGAAGACTTGATAAACTCCTTTTTTGAAGTCTATTAAAATACAATGATATAATACTGTAGATGTATGACAAGTGGCGCCCCTATTTACTTCTATATTTGTTGTATTTCATAAATAAATAAATATATATTCCGGTACATTGCACACAACGCCATCTAGCCCCACATTAAGCAAACGCTTGTGTCGTGGGTACTAGAAAACGAATATAATACTTATAGTTTTCTTTTGTTAATACATACATATTATACATACAAACGACCACATAAGTATGTAATTTACTTCTTTACTATTCTATATTGTTATAACACTACAGTCATACTTAGTACTTATATAAATTACTTAAGCCAATAAAATATAATGCGATAAATTAAATAAAATAAAACGTAAAATGTATAAAATTGATTTATTTCAGATCCTTCATCAAATATTGCATAAATATTATCATATCAGTCATTATACATGTAATGTACATTTACATGATTTACACACAACACTCTTACCTATTATAAACATATTGAGGGGAATTCTCAGTAATTTAATTGTAAAAGATGGTACCTATATTATATTTTTTATTACTGATAACAAACGCATATAGCCTTTACTATGTCAAAAGCAAATTTGTGTTTCACAAATTCTGTAAATTCTAACTCATTTTGTAAAGAGATTAGCTGCTTTTAAAGTCAAGCAATTTAACCTTATATGTATTTTTTATACATTCATATGTACAAACGTATGTATGTGTATATTTACTTCATGCTCAAACGACTGAGCCGAATCGGATGAAACTTGATATAGACAAATACAGAGGTACATATGTAGATTATAACCTGGATAATTGTTTACACCATTTTAAGCATCACTAGTAATTTAAAATACTTCAGTGCCAATAAATTCTTTCATTGACTACAAACTAATATAGTCTTGTAGTAGAGTAGATTCGTAGTACGTCAAATGTGTACTAGATGGCGCTGTACAGCATTGAATCGCGCACTCTTAGAATGTAGTACTAAAATGGTAGTATCAAATCAATGTACAGGGAATAACTTTTGTTTTTAACTCTTTCACGCTACTATGCAGTGACGAATAATCGAGTTTTTGTGTATGGAGGTAGTTAAGCTGTAATCATGATATAATGATGATTTATAATAGTTTAATGTCTAATATACTACAGTAAGTGTGAATCCCCCCGCAGTGACTACAGCAGGCAGTGCGGGAGGGGGAGGCACGTCTTCCGCCTCGCTCTCCGAGTCCGACTGACAGAGAGAGGAGAAACTTGACACTTGACGGGAGAGCTCCTCGACTGCAGCCTTGGATAGCACTACCTGCGGATAAAAGTAATTATTTAAAACAATACAAATTCAAGCTGACTGACCTGTTAGCTTATTTGGTATTGGCTCTGCCTTCTAATCTAAGGGTTGCGGGTTGGATTCCCGTGTGACACAAGTATTTATGAACTTTAAAAATGTATAATTACTTGAGTTATGTCTGGTCGTTTGTATGTATAATACGTATGTCATACTTATTATTATTAATAATAAATTTTCCGGGACATTGCACATATCGCTATCTAGCCCCACACAAATCAAACACACATAGGTACTTTCTTTGTTTGATTTGTGTGTTATTGTTGTTAAATATAAAATTGTATAGTATATTATTCTGTTTTAAGTAAGTTAAGTGTGAGTTTGTGAGTATTTGTGTTGTTGATGTAGGTGTAGTGTGTGTGTGTGTTCATAGTTTAATGTATGTATATCGTGTTGTCCTATAATTGATAGATTTGTGTTTATATTATAATTTTCTATTGTGTGTCTGTGTCCGTTGGACAGCTTGTAAGTTAAATAAATAAATACCTGCAACCACTCCCCCCTTGCGGCGTAGGGCTGCGCGGGCGAGGCGAAGGCGCCGGCCACGGAGGGCGCCAGCACCGTAAGGGCGCAGCCCCCGCAGCGCCACGTGAAGTGCGCGCCGCGCTCCACGCGCCCGCTGGAGGACACAAACAAAAGTGTGTTAAAATCTTCTTCTTCTTTACCTTATCCCACAGTGTAAGCAGTGTTATATAAACAAATGTTGAATAAATGAGCTATTAAACCTAAGTATATGTCAAAACTATATAATATATTAATGTCAATTGGCACTTTTTTTAGTAATGCTGGCTGCCAAATATTGTAAGTGGGGTCGGCACAACATGTTTCCCTCTCCACATATCATCATATCATAAGCGAGTGTGGCTCAGCGGTTCCAGTGTCTGCTTTTTATCCAGACGTACCCTGGTTCGAATCCGCCCTACACCAATGACTTGTATTTTTCAAGTTATGTGTAGATTTGCACTCGCTTAGCGGTGAAGGAAAACATCGTGAGGAAACCGACATGTTTGAGGACCACAATATCCGAGGACATGCGTCTTCCGTGGAAGGACCTGGGCGCCCACCACGATGTATCTGCCCAAGAAAACTCCCCTAACGAATTAATTCTGCGGGGGAGTCACGACCCTCAGTCATGAGGAAATACGACTCAAAGAGAGAGACACATAAACTAAAAATAATATAAATACACATGAAATATTTGCATACAGTTATTGTGTTTATCAAGATCATCAATTGAGGATCTCGTCTACGACCCGGCTCTAACAAACCGCCTCGACTGTAGTGACGAACTTGCGAAATTTGTCAGGCAACATATGTATAAAGTAATAATATATATATAAAAAACATCACCTGTTCCAAGCAAACAGTTCGCCGATATGCATATGGAACAGCTGATTTTTTCTAGTTAATTTTCAAAAGTAGTAGCTTTTGACATACTATAGCCGCCCTTAACAGTTTATGCGTAAGTTACTTTGTATATATATTTAATTCTTTCATTTTTTCCCAAGCTATATTGCGTAGAGAAGGTATGGCCTTTCAAGCACTTTAAGCGAGTTATATAAATGTATATACGTACTGCAATGCGAGCGGTAACAAGCTGGCGCCCTCTGCGTTCATGAACACGTGTACCGCGTCCATATACTGCACGGAGTCCTCCTCGTAGCACGAACTCTGAGAACATATACCACATATTCAGAGATATAATGCAAATTTATAGAATTTTAAATACTTACCTACTAATAATAGTAAAAAGTTTAAAAAATAATAAATACTAGCTGTGCCTGCGACTTCGTCCGCGTGGAATAGTTATTTGGAGGCATTAATTCTTTGAATTTTGAACCGTTTTCGCAGCGCACGCAACGGAAGCCCTCAAAGATGAATAATTTTCCCCGTTTTTTCCACATTTTCCATTGTTTCTTCGCTCCTATTAGTTGCAGCGTGATGTTATATAGCCTAAAACCTTCCTCGACAAATGGCCTATTGAACACAAAAATATTTTTTCTATTCGCACCAGTAGTTCTTGAGATTAGCGCGATCAAACAAACAAACAAACTTTTCAGCTTTATAATATTAGTATAGATGTATACCTATATAATACAGCGATCTTCAAAGCGAGAGCGAATCGGTTCGTTAAAAAAATACTATGATATAAATTTGGACTGCTGATATTTTTTTTGAATTAGTACGAGTTTACACTTGATCATAGTTTGCCTGATGGTAAGCAATAGACTGACCTGTTAGCTTAGTTGGTAGTGGCTCTGCCTTCTAATCTAGAGGTCGCGGGTTCGATTCCCGCATGACACAAGTATTTATGTACTTTAAAATTTATAATTACTTGTGTTGAGTTTGGTCGTTTGTATGTATAATAAGTATGTATTTACAAAAGAAAAGTATATAAGTATTAAGTATTATATCCGTTATCTAGTACCCACGACACAAGCGTTTGCTTAGTGTGGGGCCTAGATGGCGCTGTGTGATATGTTCTGAAATATTTATATTATATTTATATTTATATATTAAAAAAAAATAGCCATGGTCTAAGATGGAGCGTGCTTACCCGATAAGAACCGGTCACTCTCGCTTTAAAGATATGTTAGTAAACTAAAATGCATTTACCATGGTGTCCGTAATTTGTGGTAAAGCTCGCTCCATGGAAGACATCTCGAAGCTATCTGTGGACATGTGACCCACAGTCTGACCTGACGACAAACAATACGACAGGTAAAAAAAAATTGCAATTAAAAAGTCAACCATAGAAATTAAGCAACAAAAAATAACTTTCAGAAGACTTGATAACCTTCTTTTTTTGAAGTTGGCTAAAAAATGAAAGAAAGATAATCAGGGGTCTTCAAATCCAAAGCAAATAGGTTTCTACAATACAATACATTTATTGATAATTCCATTAATACAAGTCATACAAGCTACTAGGCAAGCGTGCTACATCTTTGACTGCAGTGGTGCTTAACATCAGTCGGATATCCGGTCATTAGGTCAGTTTCCTCACGATGTTTTCCTTCACCGGTAAGTGCAAACCACAGACAACTTGAAAATACAAGTCATTGGTGTAGGGCCAAATCCGAACCAGGGTGCGTCTGGATGAAAAACAGACACCGCTGAGCCACTCTCGTTTAGGTAACATAAATATGTGCAAACAGTTGAACTGATTCTGATAAAATCTGATATGGATGTAGACTGTGAATGAACACAAAAGCTACCTATTAACATGGATTAACTCGTGTAACAACGCGGGACACTGTTAGTTTGTAAAAAAATAAAGATTCGCAATTTCAATGATGTTTATTAACACATAGGTTTGTTGTACGCTTATTAAATAATGTATTTTTAAATGGACTGTATTTGAGTAAGAGGTTATTTTTAATATAAATTTTTAATGAAGAAAGTGATGAAATTTAGGTATTTTTATGAAACAAGATTGTATATAATATGTACATATATAATTTATGTTAACTGTAGTGAATGAAATATAATCTGGCATTACCTTTCCCAGTAGATTGTGTAGACATGGCGCTGAGTCCGCGTCGCAACGTGTCCTTGATCTGCTCCTCCACGCCCGCACCCAGCGGGGAGGAGGAAGGCTCCTCCTCCTTCTAGGGATACAAAAATATATACATATATTATTAAAAACATATACGTGGAAGTAGAGTCCAAAGATTATTGCTGTCAAAAGTGGTCTGAGAGGTTGGTCAAAATTTTAAAAAGAAAAGAAATTTTGGAAATATGTTATTTAAATGATTTATTTAAATTGTTTGTTAGTTTTGCACCAAAAGGGCATAAAGGGCTCGTAATTTGTTTAGAGTCTTCTATGTCCTGTCCAAGTAGAGACAGTATTTACCTATAGGTATATATTACCAATACTGTCTCCACTTGGACATAGGTAATATAATATATAAAATCTAAGGTGACTGACTGATTGATATAGTGATCTATCAACGCACAGCCCAAACCACTGGACGGATTGGGCTGAAATTTGGAACGAAGGTAGATGTTGCATCCGCTAAGAAAGGATTTTTGGAAATTACACTTTTAAAGGAGTGAAATAGGGGATGCAAGTTTTACTTCTTAATGCGAGCGAAGCCGCGAGCACCCACTAGTTTGTAATATACCTTGTCTGTGTGTAGAGGCCGCCAGCTGAGTGCACACGACACGCCGGCGAGCCCCGCCTGCGTGCGTGCGAGCGGGCGCAAACAGCCCGCCACGGAGGGAGGCGCTCTGTTTGTAATATACCTTGTCTGTGTGTAGAGGCCGCCAGCTGAGCGCACACGACACGCCGGCGAGCCCCGCCTGCGTGCGTGCGAGCGGGCGCACACAGCCCGCCACGGAGGGAGGCGCGCTGTTTGTAATATACCTTGTCTGTGTGTAGAGGCCGCCAGCTGAGCGCACACGACACGCCGGCGAGCCCCGCCTGCGTGCGTGCGAGCGGGCGCACACAGCCCGCCACGGAGGGAGGCGCGCTGTTTGTAATATACCTTGTCTGTGTGTAGAGGCCGCCAGCTGAGCGCACACGACACGCCGGCGAGCCCCGCCTGCGTGCGTGCGAGCGGGCGCACACAGCCCGCCACGGAGAGAGGCGCGCTGTTTGTAATATACCTTGTCTGTGTGTAGAGGCCGCCAGCTGAGCGCACACGACACGCCGGCGAGCCCCGCCTGCGTGCGTGCGAGCGGGCGCACACAGCCCGCCACGGAGGGAGGCGCGCTGGTTGTAATATACCTTGTCTGTGTGTAGAGGCCGCCAGCTGAGCGCACACGACACGCCGGCGAGCCCCGCCTGCGTGCGTGCGAGCGGGCGCACACAGCCCGCCACGGAGGGAGGCGCGCTGTTTGTAATATACCTTGTCTGTGTGTAGAGGCCGCCAGCTGAGCGCACACGACACGCCGGCGAGCCCCGCCTGCGTGCGTGCGAGCGGGCGCACACAGCCCGCCACGGAGGGAGGCGCGCTGTTTGTAATATACCTTGTCTGTGTGTAGAGGCCGCCAGCTGAGCGCACACGACACGCCGGCGAGCCCCGCCTGCGTGCGTGCGAGCGGGCGCACACAGCCCGCCACGGAGGGAGGCGCGCTGTTTGTAATATACCTTGTCTGTGTGTAGAGGCCGCCAGCTGAGCGCACACGACACGCCGGCGAGCCCCGCCTGCGTGCGTGCGAGCGGGCGCACACAGCCCGCCACGGAGGCGCGTCGAGCGCTGTCCGTCACTAGGTAGGGGCCGCCGGAACTACAATAAAACAAAATATATGAGATCAGCGGGGTGTTTCATAAATTCGGAACGTTTCCGCTCGGAAACGAAACGCCAATCGTAGACTTCCTCCCCCTCTTAGACACTTAAGCAAAGACTGACCGCGTCGATTGTTAATTTTGTGCCCATACGCGACACGATGTAGGTTAGCGAAGTGTAGGAAGACCTGTGCAACGGTGGCTGGATGATATTAGACAGTTAGAAGGAAACATCTGGGCAAGAACAGCGCAAGACAGAGTGTTGGCGTGAGAGGGAGGAGGCCTATACCCTGCAGAGTCCTATTAGGCTGATGATGATAGGATAGAATAGAATAGAAAAACATTTATGAGACAGCTTAGTACCAAATATACACACACATATATACACTTTGACTATATACCCAGGGGACTAGTGACCAACGAACATTCCCCTCTGCCAAAGGTACAAGATCAACGATCTAACACCTTTATAAAAACTACTTTCTTATTCGATTATTATCAGTCGAAGAATCGACCTTGACTCGCGAAGTGCTCCGAAAAAATGCCAACCTGTGCTGTCCAAGATTGTAAGAAAAGGTCTACTACATCAAATTTACAAAAAGATGGAGTGACATTTCATATGTAAGTATTTTGGTGTTAATTAATCTCCGATTTCTATTGATACACAAAACTACTTGGCTGATGATAATGATTATCAGAATTTATCTGAATTTATGGTCGAATCGATTTTATCAACATAATCGTATCACTTGTTTTCTTAATTTCAACCTTATGGTGAAGCAAATACGGTATAAATTGTATGCCAGTAGGAAAATCGGAACATATTCGCGTTTTTTAAGGTATCACTACAACCAAATAATAGTTAAACGTCTTATGGAAGGTCCCAACTCCATTTAAATTTTAACCATATTGCTGTAGTATTAAGGTTCAAACTCGTACTAAAATAAAATGGGTTTTGGCGACCCGAGATAGTGTGTGTACCGGTATAAAGAGATGTTTTGGATTACTCTACTTATCGATATCGATAAAATTTTTGTGAATGTCGAGATATGCTATCTATGGTATATTACTTTACTATACAATATTATATTATATACTATAGAGGAATAATTAGTTTTTTTGTTGTTTGTTTGAATTGAATAAGCTCATTCTACTGGACAAAATTATTGAAAATTTTTAAAAAAGAAAAGTGATATTTCTGTAAGCCATAAAATAGAACTAGCGAAAGCAGTTATACATAAATATTGCGACACAAGAATTGCATATCTGTCCAAAAAAAGTGATCCCAAAAAATGTATCAGGCACATCTATACAAAGTTAATTCACTTTAAAAATCAATAATTGATCGAGCGAGCTAATCTTTGCTTCTTTGAAGTGCGTCAGCCACTCTTGCAGTAGGCAGCAACTAGTTTATCTGATGTACACTATTTTTCTATAAGCTTGTTTTTAAACGAAATGTGGAATAAATTATATTGATGTGTTATTTTTTTATTATTTTATATGTCCCTAAATAATAGTTACTATTATTACGATGTTTAAAAACATAACTTTTCTATACACAATATTAATTTTTGTAGTCATATAAAAATATCGATATCATAGTATCGATATTAGTCAAGCCCTAAGATGAGTTATCAAGATGCGTACACGGGTAGTTATGGTTGTGTGTGTAAACGCATGACGATTTAAGCTAGTGTGGTGTATTTATGCATGTGTGGGTTTGTAGAAATGTATTTTTTTTGTTTGTGTGGAGATTATTGGTAAGTGTGCGTGTTCTTCCCCCCCCCGCAAAAAGTGGCAGAACTTTTTACTCGCAGATTCCGGCCGGTGGCGCTTCCAAGGGATAGATATTCAAAGTATATACAATACCTTATACGACATGACAACTTTATAAAAAACCATTGTCGAGGGGAAGCTAGAGGCACGAAGAGGAAGAGGAAAGCTGAGAAGGACATATATCGATCAAATCAAAGAGAAGGCAAGCGTCATGTCGTATAAGAAGGTCAAGAAATTGGCCGAAAATCGAAGAGAATGGCGCATACTCCACAGACAAGAGCATCTCTCTTAAATTTCGAATGAATATAGGTATGCAATAAATATATAATGATGATGATGATGGACACGCTACACATATATACCAATAAACATAACGTATCTACATATAAATTAACATAAGTTTTATCTTCTAAATGCTTACTTGAGATCCTCTTTCAAAAGTTTCAGCACTTCAAAGCCGGAGCCGCGCTGCGCGGCTCTCAGCTCTCTGCTCGTACAGCCGACTAACTGAAACATGAAAAAAATCATTTTAAATAATTTGTTGGCCTTAAATTTAGTTGTAATAACCGGCTAGCACTTACGTCAATAATTATGTCACGCCAATTCTTATGTGTGACTCGTGCTCCTGATGATGGAAACCTCAGTTTTCCAAAACATGTCGAGCTAATTTTTTGACATACATATTGATATAAGTGCTAGCCGGTTATTACAACTAAATTTAATCATGCCTTACGGGAACTATAATACAGTGCATTTGTTAGCCTATAAAGAACTGATACACTTTGAAAACCAACCGATCAGAAATACGCAGGCTCGAATTCTGCCGGTCGGGACTATTTTTGCTCAAATTTCCAATAAAAAGTTAAGATATTAGTTTAATCATAAGATTTTTATAAGTTAGTAAGTATATTATCAGTTTTGTAAACTTTCACGAAGAAACAAAAATATATAATATACCTGCAAAAACTCGACGCTGCCGTGCCTGGTGTGACAGGTATCAAGTGCGGGGTCCTTCGCCACGAGCAGGTGTCGGATGCGGGCGCTCCGCCCCCCGGGGTCGAGCGCGCGGTGCCACGATATGTGGTCGCCCGCGCAGAACTTGTTTCCTGCAAGTAACAAATTGATAATTATTAAAAAAACATGATATGGGTTTGGCGATTTCGTCAAAACGATAGATAGATGGCGCTTAAAGCTATAACTTCAATGAAAGCAATATGAAATTATATTTTCAATGTGTTGTATCTAGTAAGTTATAAGAAAAAAATGTTTATGTAAAAATGCGCCTGGAAAATCATTCATTAGTTCAAATGTGTTGAATGTAATAAATAAACAAACTAGGTAAGTAAAAAAATCATATCATATACCCATAGTGAAATCATATCTCGCGGTAGCTTGCAGTACGTGCGCCGCTGTTTGTCATAGTACGTTAGTTGTTGAGCCATGTCAGAGGCCCTTAGGGTGGCTGGAAACTCTCGACACCAGAGTTGGCCACTCTCATTCAATAAGGAGAATTAATAAATAAAATTGGTACTAAAATTATACGTTCCACCAATAAAGAAAGAAAAAGTATTTCCTGTTATACTACATAAATAAATATTCCGGGACATTGCACACAGCGCCATCTAGCCCCACACTAAGCAAACGCTTGTGTCGCGGGTACTAGATAACGGATATAATACTTATATACTTTTTGTAAATACATAGGTACTTATTATACATACAAACGAGTAAATACTTGTGTCATACGGGAATCGAACCCGCAACCTCTAGATTAGACAGCAGAGCCACTACCAACTAAGCTAACAGGCCAGTACTGAGCCTTAGTTCGCCATTTCTTACCAAGAAAAGTTAGTAAAATATACTTGGTATTAGCGATTTTGTACTACCAAATTAATTTAAGTAACAAATGTTGCTATTTTGGCCACTCTTGATTATTTAGAGGGGCCAAATCCGGTGCGCTTACGTGGCGCCATCTCTTAGCAACAAAAGGTACTACAACAAACTTGGTAAAACTACCAGTTTGTCTTTACCTTAGGTCGGCTTGATTAGCTCTCGACACCAGAGTTGGCCACTCTCATTCGATAAGAAGAAGTATAAATAAATAAACGTGGTACTAAAATGCTATGTACCCGTAGTAAACACATATCTGGCGGTGGCTTGCAGTACATGCGCGGGCCACAGGGGGGCGGGCGCGGCGCGCTCGGCGGCGGCGCGCACGGACAGCTCGAACCCGTAGCCGGACTCGCGGCCCGAGGGGGGGTGCACCCGCCCGTCGCCGTGCAGGTCTGACAGACCGAAACTGGAAATGTTTGTGTATATGTTAATGTAACTGTCTTAAGATATGTTTGAATACTTTACAAAAAAGTCAGTTAAGTTAAACCAATAATTCATCTACCTAGGTAAGGTAAGCGAACAAACCTGCCTTGTGTGGTGTAATTAAATAAATTTTGTCAACAGAACTGGTATCTGGTTATTTCGGTACAGGCTTCTAGCCTAGTGAAGCAATCAATAGATATGCCTTTGAAATGTAAGCTTTTTTCATAACTAAATATGTATATATTTTTTTATTTTCACCTATCACCATCATCTTCAAGATCTCTGCTGTGCAGAGCATAGGCCTCTTCTAGTATGTCACTCGAAGACACAAACCAATTGTTATTAATAATAAAGTGCCGGTTCTGTCCCACTGCTGGGCAAAGGCCTCTCTATCCTCTTTCCACTCATCTCTGTTTATTGCTTTGTGGGGCCAGTTTTGACAAACCCTATAGAATGTCTATAAATCTACAAGTTACCTGATGTAGTGCCAATGTGAGGGTATGTTCTGCTCGGGGTTGCCGGGGTTCCAATACATGCTGATGTAGTCTAGGGGGTCCTCCCCTCCTAGCCTGGAAGATAATAATACTTCTATAGAAATTTCATTAATATTAAATATTATAATATCATTTTATATAAATAAACAAAGGCTACTCTTTATCCAGTTTTTAACAATCCATGTGACACACAGGCACCAGTAAATTTATCAAATAGCTTATGTCTTTCAAATTAAAGCATTACTTTCTTTTATAGTAAAACAGAGCATGGTGTGCTCCAATACTACTTTGGGCAACCATATAAATTCATTGGGCATTTAACATGATAGCATATATTATTTTATTAACTACTAACATATGCCTACAGCATTGCACACCTTGAATCACTCTATCTGTTGAAAAAACTGCATAAAAACCGGTTGTGTGGTTTGCTTTATACTATGTAGTGATACTGACCAGTATTTAAGCCTAGTGGTAACCTGCAGTGGGTTGGGTTGGTCCGGGTACAGCTTGCTGCACGCGTCACACAGCTCCTTCAGCCCCGGGGGCACTATTTTATCTGAAATAATTATAATTTTTAACTAAACTTTGTGAAATGGACTAAAAAAATTAGTAAGTGCTTTATACATTATCACTAGCCTGAGTTCTCGTGGCTTCTTTTTGTGGTGTTTTATATAAGTACTAGCAGCGCCTCTCGGTTTTACCCATGTTAATAATGGCCTATGTTTAAATCCAGGGTGCTAATTTATCTCCACCCATAGAAGTTATTATTATATGTTCCATACCACACCAACACACATACAGACAAACTTTCGCCTTTATAATATTAGTGGGGTTTACATAAGCAACTGTTTGCGTTTCATATTCCTGTTTTGTAAGAATTTCTGAAACTTAGGTAGGTATCTTGGCTAACTTAGTATAATTTTAAAAATATATGGTTAAGTACATATATTATTTATTTTGCTTTAGCTTATAAAAAGCATAATTTACCTGTTTGCGACATTTCTCCAGAGCTTGTTTCTTGAGGGTTCTGCTGAGCATTTTCATTTTCAACTGGTTGTAAGGGTTGCGCAGACGCAACAAAACTTAATGCACTATTGCAGACCACCCCCGTCGGGGGCGGAGCACCCGTTCCGCTGGGAGCCGACATTGCTTCACTATCTACCGATAACAAACGTAAATATGTAATAAAATCAAGAAATAAACAAAGAATTCTTCATTTCTGTGCTCAGCTCAGCTGGCGGTCTCGGACATTTTTTATTTATTCTCGTTCCATTTCTCAACTTGACTTACAAAATTAGCATGAACCCTCAATCTTGTTTCTTTTTCTAATCCTTGGATAAAGATGAAATATCGCTTAGATAGCATGCTTTCAAAAAATTAAGTACTTTCAGTTCGTAACATAACAAAATTGTTGTCATTGTCAAATTTCTTCAATTCGAGTTTAGCTGTCAAAGTCATTATTTTCAATTTTGAGATTTGGATTCGGTGCAGGCGGCGCTGCTCAAAAAATCTGCACCTTTTGTTTGTTATTTTTTACAAGTGTTTTTCTCTTAAAATAAACACAAATTACTCATTCGGAAACTATTAATAACATCTGTAATCTTTCATTGAACGTCTGAGCACTCTGAGCCGGGCTTCGTTACCATTCGAGTTATATTAACGTGAAAATGTTGTACTTCTTTTTGGTTACAATTTTCAGCGTAGTATTTGCTTTTGAACAAGATATGACTATAACTGTTCAAGCTGGAAAGATAGACTGTATCTATCAAGGGGTCATGCCTAATGATGTAGTCGATATTGAGTACCAGGTACGTTTATTTTATGTCATTATTCGATAGTAGTTATCTCACTATTAGTCAGCGATATTGTCTTCCAGTCTCGTCCATTCAGCTCCTAAGCTAACCAAGCGTCTATATCTGAGCTTACCAAACAGCGAAAATGATCACTGTGCTATCTAATAATTACTTACATACAATTTTTTATTACATAGCAGTAGCTGCGCTTTTTAATGTGAGATTGTGTCTCTGTATTATCCTAGCTCAATGCATATCAGTCATATCTATATGAAGATTATTGTAATTATACAACTATGTTATATTCATCAAAGAAGATTGTGTTGTGAGTGATAACTGTTTTAGTTAACATATTGATAAAGAAGATTCTGGTTGCATATTTATAAATACCTGTACAAAATATTTATAAACCATTTTGATTCCCCTTGAATGGTTTAAGAACCCTACACACCAAAACTTATTTATAGGTTCATGTTATAAGTTAAATTGTAGATCGCAGCTGTTTGTCTACCACAGTCATTAGCCATGTCAGAGGCCCGTAGGGCTTAAACTCTTAGCACCAGATTCACCCACTCTTATTTAAAAAGAAGAAGAATGTACTCTATGAAGTGAAACTCTCGGAAATGTACAAAGCTAAGCTGCCCACATCTGAAAGAAACAACATGGGATCACATGAAGTTTTGCCAACAGACCCTCTAACTCCATTATGAAGTTGACCCCTGATGAAAACTTACTCTATACATCTCATCCACAGGTGATAGACGCCTCCCACGGAGACCTGGACATCTCCTTCCAGATGTCTGACCCGGTGGGTCGAGTCATTGTGGCCGACTACAAGAAGCCAGAGAATGCACACCGACACACGTCCACGCTGCAGGGGGACTACAGGTTCTGCTTCGATAACAGCTTCAGCACTTTTAGCACTAAGACTGTGAGTTACTTATTATTTGTTTATCTTGCGATCTATCTATCGATGCCCGACTTTCTCTACTCTACGGGCAAACTATGGTCAAGTGAAAACCTTTTTTAGTTAAAAGAAAAACTCGATTTTGTTTTGGAAAGTGGCTTATGTCACCTGTAGGACCATAATACTTTTTTTTACATGAAATAGTCTCACGCTTGATTACAACTTGCCTGGTACTAAGCAATGTTATTATCTAGGATGCTTGCCTAGAAGAAACCGGTAGAAACACTCAAGGCCTTATAGAAGGTTGCTTCGCTGGATGCAACCTTGTAAGATAAATGATTGCCAAACAAAGGGCCTATTGTCATAATGGACAAATTGCCTGTGAAGAGGATAAAAAAGAGATAAAAAGTTACTTGTGTCACTTTCCACATTTCTTTGTATCAGTATATAAAAAAGTCCTGAGTCAGTCACTCTGAGGACCTATACTATCACCATTTCTAAAATCATGATGATCTTTCGGTCTGTTGTGGTGTAAAAGCAATAAAAAAGCAACAAAAAAAGCAACAAATATACACTTCTGTACACAAAATTTGTCTTATAAATTTGATTTTAATTAAATTCTTGTTATATATGCATAGTATTTGTGCTTACATTAAATAAAAATGGAGTATATAGTATAAGTATTTAATGCCTTTACAAAATTCTCAATTTAAGTTTGTAAAATTATTTCAGGTGTTCTTCGACCTACTGATATCAAAGGAAGATGCTGACGACATAAACTATGATGAAGACAAAGAAATGGAGTTAGGTAAGTTTATTAATCAGATTATTTTAGTACAATCTTGCTTGCCTTAGTTTTAACTTCAGCATTTTTTGTAAAGATATTGCTTTGCTTGATGGTCAAAGGCTTTAAAACATAAAATACTAATGTAGTTATCAGAAAAGATGATAAACTTTTACCAGTTTTAATCACATAATTTTTTATAAAAACAGAATTAATTCTAATATGTTATATACATCTTATGAAAAAAAATGTGTTATATAAGGCCTTTTGGCTAAGCTATTTCTTTCTCCCTATCAATTTACCATTATGTGATGTATTTTGTCATTATCAGTATGATTCAGTATCATTAGTGCTTAGTATATTTAAATATGTTTCGAGGTGAAATAAATATTATCATTGTTTTTTTTTTAAATCCTAGTTAAAAACAAAGTCTGACTTAGCTATTCATAACTTTTTCTTTCTTTCTATCTATTCAGCATATTTCTTGTCGTGCGAGCAATCAGCATTAATCTTCCTTATAGCTTTCTTTTTATTTTATTTATTTATAGCCAAATAATGTAAAATTTGTAGTATTTATACTCTCATCTCTCTTCAGGCAACTCAGCAGAGACCTACATAATGAAAGTGCGCGACATATCCGAGTCAATATCCCGTGTGCAGGACAATATGTCGGCAGCGAGGCGGCTGCAGGAGCTGCACTCAGCGCACGAGGCCAGGGACCGCAATCTGGCGGAGGGGATCTGTGCTAGGTGAGTGCTGTGCTCGATATATATGATACAAGGTGTGAGCGAAGCAAGAGCAAACAGTCTTTGGCTTGTAACTTTAGACTGGATGGAGGGATCTTGATGAAACTTGCTATATATAAAGTCTATGTTAGTAGTAGTAGCCAAGGGTGGTTTAAATATGAGCGACATCGGTCAAGTGGTTGTCGAGATATATCCGAGTCCATATCCCGAGTGCAAGACAACATGTCGGCAGCGAGGCTCCTGCAGGAGCTGCACGAGGCCAGGGACCGCAATCTGGCTGAGGGGATCTGTGCTAGGTGAGTGCTGTGCTCTAGTGGTGGGAGATTTGTTGTATATGACACAAGGTGTGAGCGAAGCGAGAGCAAACAGTCTTTGGCTTGTAACTTGAGAATTATTGGTTGGATCTTGATGAAACTTGGTGTAGATATAGTAAGTAGTAGTAGCCATGTGTGGTATAAATATGAGCTTGATTGGTCAAGTGGCAGTCGAGATACAGAAGAGAGAAATAAATTTCTTTGAATGATAGATTATTGATTTAATTTTTGTTTGTTTTAGTGTCCTCACGTGGTCTATGTGGCAGATCTTCCTCATGATCCTTGTTGGAGTTACCCAGGTAAATAACATTTTTTTTTTACTGAACTCTAGTCGATTTTATAAAACCGAGTCTTTTTTTCACTCATAATTTATTTATGACATTCTAATTAGTTACTTAGTCAGATTTGAGAAATATGTAACTTTAAGAGCTTCCAAACCTATGTGCATAATTTTATTTATAAATATAAGTATTTTTCAGTTTTTTTCAGTTCAGTTACTTCAAAATCGCTTTCGAGGGTCTAATTTTTCCACATATTCTTTCTTTTTAAAATGCTCTAATCTCTCTGTTTCAGGTGTTCTTCGTGAAGAGTCTTTTCTCCGACATGAACAGCAGTCGCATCAACCAAATAATGGCGAAACTATCACGATGATATCAAAACACTAATTCAAGAGCATTTCCATACAAACTGTACACACAGAAATTCATTAATAAGGAAATACGAGTCGAAAAGGACATATTAAACTCGTACTGAGGGTTGTGACCCCCCCGCCGAATTAATTCAGGGAGTTCTCTTGTGCAGATACATCGTGGTGGGCGCCCAGCTCCTTCCACGGAAGACACATGTCCTCGGATATTGTGGTCCTCAAACATAAACCAACAAATGATTAATAAAATGTTTATCAAATGAGCAATTGAAAGAATACTTTAATAAATTATATTTTACATGACAGCCAATCATACAAGCCTGTATCATTTATTATTGATGATTATGGCAATTTACGCTTCTGTGATTGGAGGGTTCGTTTACGTATTTCACCTTTTCACAGTCTGTGATACAGTTTGTATGGAAACACAATTTATGTTATTTTGTTAAAGTAGGTTAAATAAAACACTCGCCTCACATTAAACTGATACAATTCTCATATTATTATTAAATAGCTCAATTGTGGACTCAACACTTTTGCCAAGGTAAGACAGAAAATTAAGCTCTGGAGAAATATGTAGTGTTTTTCCGCTGCGACTGCTCCTTAACCGACTTCGAACAACAAACTTGAAGGTTATTAGGTGTGTTCCTCCATATATCACTATATATTAGGTCTTTACCTATGAAATTGCCGATTTGTATGACGAAATTGAGAAAATTATATTTCTGAACAGATTTAGATGCAATTGATAACTATAGTTAGATGGAAAAAGCTATGCACTGCGTATATCAATTTCTCAAAAACAGAGTATATGACAAATATATACCAAGTTAAAGTAGTGAAACCGACGACACATTGAAAGAGGTGTTTGCAATGACTTCCCTACAAGTAATATTCACTAGTAATACATTTTTTTATCTTAAAGGTACATAATTCAACAATTGATACAATAAAAATTGTATTTGGAAAAAAATATAGCTGTACGTAAAAGTTACAAACAGAATAAAATGTAAGAAAAAAACGGCAATTTCATAGGTAACGACCTATTACATAATATTGAATTACTAGATAGAAATAGTCATATTTGTGATGTACTGGCCATACCAAGTAAGTTAGTGGTAATTTTTTTACTTTTATAATCCAGTGATTTTCATTGATTAGCGCTTCTGTAAGTTAGATGGCATTATGTTAGAATATAATTTTCTTTTACCCACACTAAGGTTTAAAGATGTTTCCGCTCATGAAAAATAAATACGCTAAAATTTTGTATAAAATCAATCTCTATTCCTCTTGAACTTTAATTTGTCGGTCTTCAAGTCGAGAGTAAATCGGTTCCTTCTAGGCAAGCGCGCTAGATCGTAGATTATAACGTTGCTTAACATCAGGCGAGTTGTAGTCAAGCGTGAGCCTATCTTATGTAAAAACAATCACTATCGTTTGTGGTTAATAAATTTGATAATTATATTAGGTATATAGAGCACTTATCTATGGTTAATTTTTTTGTATTTTTCTGATAAATATTATTAATTAAAATTAATAATAATTACTGATTACCTGTCTTAACCCTTTTTGAAACTAGTTTAAATACATTTTAAGTCGATTTCCGCCCCACGGAAGCGCTATAAACATCACATGTACCTATTTATCAATTTGATTGAATAAAGTTATGTATGTTTAGTATGTTTTGTATATGATAAGATTCGAAACCAAAGCGCAAATATTATAGCATTTATTTTTTACAAATAAAATTAAATACTTACGTAAATAAAGTGTAAGTTGATTTATTAGTAACACTGAGTTTTATTTTAACACTAGTGGATGCCCGCGGCTTCGCTCCCATTATTTCAGGATAAAAAGTATATCTCATAGCTCATACTACCTACATACCAAAAAACATGATGATCCGCACAGCCGCATTTGCGTTACGAGCGTCTAAATAAACAGAGAGACAGATAAACAGACAAAAATTATAAAAAAACTGGTGACACGTGTTTTATTATCGATTCAAAGTATACCAAAATATTTTTTTAAATATCTTCTTATATAATATCTTATGTTCAGATTTTTGACTCTACAGTTTTACCCTCGTTACTTCGAGATAATGAGTAGCCTATATCAATCCAGAGTCTAATCTACCTTCATACTAAATTTTATCCAAATCGGTTCAGCCGTTTGAGCGTGAAGATTACTCACTCACAAACTTTTAGCCTTTATATTATTGTTGTGATGAAACCTACTAGGATTACTCTATTTACAAGAGGAATAAAAACCAAGTTATTTTATATACCAATAAAAGATTTTAATTAATACTATGTAATTTGCCTTAATTTATTTATTCTACTAATACTCATATGCAGAACCTATTTAAAAGTAAGGAAGTATATATCAATATCTCGACATAATATTAAAGTAAATTTCCATATTCTAACCAAATCTCTCTTGAGTCGTATTTCCTCATGACTGA
Source organism: Macaria notata (assembly GCA_927399415.1). Taxonomy (NCBI): domain Eukaryota; kingdom Metazoa; phylum Arthropoda; class Insecta; order Lepidoptera; family Geometridae; genus Macaria; species Macaria notata. Next base: position 5,617,010 of record OV656725.1, on the reverse strand, counting down.
GGGTCGTGACTCACCCGCAGAATTAGCTCGTTAGGGGAGTTCTCTTGTGCAGATACATTGTGGTGGGCGTCAGGTCCTTCCACGGAAGACAGATGTCCTCAGTTATTGCTAAATTAATTCAATTATAAAATAAGTTATTATTACTTTCCAGCATAAAATAAATTCATTAATATATCCATTTTTATTTAATACTTTGACAGACAATTACGAATATAATATAATTATTAATTAATTAATTAAATATTTACAACATGCATTGAGACTTTTTATTTTACCACCTATTCATATTGTAAGTTACATTATATTAAGTACAATATTATTTACAAGTAAATCCAAATTATCTATGTAGTATTTTTTTAAAATTCTTATTACAACTTATGAATCGTATTAAATCAAATTCATTTATTTGCACGAATATTGTCATACATAATAAAATAATTGTATCGAATATTCTGCCGCCAGGCGTTCAAATATTAGTTTTATGGCTAGTCAACTTATGTGTATGTATAATATCTTTTTCTCTTCAAAGAAATAATTTAAACTAATATAATTATAACAGTAACTATAAACAATTTTATGGAAATGACACGTTATATTTACTAATTGTACATTACACATGTCATATCGTAAATTAATTATATCATAATGTAATATACACATATCGTAATGTAATTTACACATGTTATAATGTAAATTACACATTCCATAAAGTAATTTACACATTTACAGTCACTGTCTATGCTGTGTTTGGGTACTTTCTCAATATGTAAGAAGAGTCGAGTATAATCTCATCAGTAAATTTTAAAGTCAATTTACACTTTCTTATTGTAAATTAATCATATCATAACGTAAGTTTCACATGTTTATAATGTAAATTACACATTCCATAACGTAATTTACACACGTCATAATTTAAAGTACGCATTTCATTATTATAAATCAGACATGTCATATTGTTAATCATAAATTTATCTCTACACATTTCATAATGTAAATTACACATTTCATAATGTAAGTTACACATCTCCACTCGCACATTGTTACACATTACACAATCCTGCAACTCACACCCTCCACTGCGCCAGATTGAGCCCCACATGCGGTACACTCTGTTGCTCCGTCTGAATAGCTTGTCTGTACATTTCAGCCGCCGTCTCGTACTGTTCGCAGTACACCGGCCTGTATCCCATATTCATATTGTTTGATATATTACTATCTTTGTTGTACGCTGTGTATTTATTGATACAGTCGGTGTCGATGTTGTGTTTGGGCACTTTCTCGATGGGCGGGTGTTCCGGGCGCGGGATGTTGTGCACTCTCGCTAGATGACGGTGCACGTGCTCGTTGCGTTGGAACAGCTTCTGGCAGCGGGGACATTTGTAGCTGGAAAGGGGAAAGGATTAGTATGATTTCTAGCAAGGAAAAAAAATGATCTGAATACTCAGAAAAACTTGTCTTATCATCGTACATTACTTTATTCAGTGTATACAGTCTGGACGAGGCGACCAACCAGGACGCGCGTGCTGACTCGTCCTCCTGATGATGGAAACCTCAGAGTTCCGAAACTTGTCGAGCTAATTTTCGACATAACTATTGACGTAAGTGCTAGCCGGTAATTACAACTAAATGATACTTTATTCACCCTAAAACTAGACTTGGCTGCCTTTATACGAATATGATTATTTTATTGTTTCAAAATGATATAGGTAAGGCTATCATATTCCGGTATTTATCTAGTAATCAAATACTACAAATATTAATTTTGTGTGTATGTTCATTGTTGCCTTTTTTACGACAAAAACGGAAGCAATTCGGATAAAAATGTAATTGAGTTAAATTACAATTAGATGATTAAAATTAAATAACACCTGAATTAATAAACCCGGATTAATGCAGGTGACTCGAATAGTTGCATATTAAATTTAAATATCTATCCCACCTGAATTTATTTTCCCGATGTTTCCTCGACATGTGTATCTGCAGGAGCCTCTTCGATTTCTGCTGCGACGGACAAAGTAGGCACTGAAACAAATAAATAACTTTGTTCAGTAAAAAAACAATAGGTACTAAATATAATTTAAATTATATAAAGCTGTCTTTTAATTAAAAAGCAAGGTAAAGGCACTAGTGTTTGGCAAAAAAGTGTTTTTTTAACTAAAAAGAAAAAGAGTCCAATGTAGGAACTTATTGTTAGGTATACTGCTACACACGTATATAATGTTATTTACTTTTTAATGTATGATGTTTTTTTTTGTTTAACGCGAATGTCAACCACTAGTGCACTTAAGTAGTTAACAATATTGTTACTAAATACAGTGTTACAAGTAACTAAGCATGTTCTTTTAGCACCCCCGAAGCCACAACTTTTTTGACAACTTCTGGAAAGTCGCGAACAAATCTCGCTTCTATACAATAAGTTTATTATTCATCCCCTAGGATTTTTTTTAACTAAACCAGGTCTGCACTTGACCATAGTTTGCCTGATGGTAAGCAATAACTATGGTCTAAGATGGATAGTGCTTACCAGATAAGAACAAAAATGAATGATAAACTTATTGTATGAAAGAAGATGTTTCAATATCTGATATTTTTACGCTAATTTCCAAAAGCCATCGATTGAAAGTTGTTCGATTTTGACGTACTAAAGCTAGTCTTAAAAGGGTATACGTTAGTTACTAATAACCCTGTTTACAGAATTTTTGATAAAAGGGGAACTTTTCCCTTTCCAGAAAATCTTGTATTACAAAATCATGCTCTCATTTAAATATTCTATATTTTTTATATATAGGTGAAACTAGTGCCATTTACCTTACCTTTTCAATCTTTCTTCAAATTATTCACAAACACTTAAAAAAAATTAAATAGGCTAACCAACATTTTTAAACTGCTTTTTTTTTATCGAAACATTTAAGAAGGAAACCTAATTTTTTTTCAGCATGCAATATTAGGTCTGCCTTTAAATTTATTAATAGTATCAGAAATGAAAACATTTAAAAACTATAGTTTCTGAATGACTTTACATATTTTAAAATTACAAATACATATGGTTGATGACTTTCTTCAACACATTTTTGTTTTTTTTTATGTACTCAATTCAATAACCCTTAGGTACTAAAATTATATAAGCCTAGAGTAAAGTTAAAATGAACATTACTAATTTCTAAAATATAAAACTATTTAAAAAGGTATTACACGAAAAGAAAATACAGTTTTCCTATACTATCGGTATTTATTTCTATGAAAGTAAATAATTGTGTCATTGCAATAGAGATTCCATACATAATTATTATGCTTATTAAATCTATGTAAGCATCTAGCTGCCGAAATAATTACAAATTATGTACATTAAATGTGTAAAAATATAATTAAGTTAAACATCTGTTTGATACAAAAAAATCTTAACTTCAAATTGTATAAATGTGCTACCATGTATTTCTTACGGTAAATAAATTATATATTATAATTATATTTTATTTGATTTGATAAAAGAACGATAAATACTATTAAAATAATCTATTATTCTGCTGTTACACGTTATATCATTTCATTTTAATGTACAATAAGGAAAAGCACTATTTATACATACTACTATGAATTTTTGTAGTTATTTTTTCAAGATAATGTACATACAAATTAATGGAATATGTATAAAAAAAATGTTATTTTAGCATACTTATCGTATTATACAAGTTCTTTTTCATTTATTAATAAATATAAAACCAAACAATAAAAAAGATCTTTAATGGCATTTGATTTATTGTTTCTTTGCGACCATTTGGTCGTAAATGTTTCGTTTTTTTTACCAAGAAATAGCCTTTATATGTTAATAAATACTGCACTATTATCTAATTACATTATCATATTTCTTTTTAAATGCAATGTTTTTTTCTCTATCAATGTACAGGCTTCATTTACATACATAATTTAAATTTTGTTATACAATGCATAGAAATTAAAAAACAAACGTGTAACAAAACTATGCTAAACTAATATGAGAAATGTTTTCTAATATTTATTTACAGTCTACTACACTTTAATTGTGTTTAGCCAGTTAAAATTTAAAGTGGTTTTAATTGACTTTTACACATATTGTAAACTTATAACATTTATAGGTACAAACTATAAACTTATGACATTTACACAAACTGTAACATTTACACATTGACAACTAGTGTGATTTGATTGACATTTACATGAGCGCCAAATTCAACCCCTGGTCAGTTTGCAAAGCCTGTCTATACATTTCAGCGGCCGCTTCATACTGCTGTGGATACTGTAGCGGTCTATAATTAGCATTCGCCGTATTTGTATCTTTATACGCATTGTCTTTGTCCAGATTGTGGATGAGAACTTTCTCAATGACGGGGTGTTCCGGGCGAGGGATGTGGTGCACTCTCGCTAGATGGCGGTGTGCGTGCTCGTTGCGTTGGAACAGCTTGAGGCAGCGGGGACATCTATAACTGGGGGAGGAAAGAAATTATTAGAATTGCATATATTTTTAAATATTGTTCTGTAATATTGTCTGGAAACTGGTCATGCTCGGCCTGATTTTGGGCGCGAAGGTGAGAAGCAACGCTGACTTTAAAGTTACCTAAAACGTATACTTCGTTTATCGCATGACTAAAGCCCCGTTCATCCAGTTATCCCCGACTACACAGGCACTCATATATTTCTCATATTACTTTACTTTATACTTATGACAGCTGTTGAAACATTCTAACTTGGGATAGGTATAATAGTTAGAAGGTTATTTTTTGACAGATTCCTACAATTTTAATACTTTTTTTACCTTAACTGCTTTTTAAATTGTTTTTAAATACGCAATCCCATCTGGATTGCGTATTTAAAAACAATAAATTTATGAAGAAGAGATTTAAAAAAATAAATAAATGCCATACGATAAACAAATAAATAATGCTTTTTTAAATAGGATTGTACTTTTAGGCTTTCACCAAAATCAGTTATTGGTGGCATTGGTATACCTATTGTACAAATGCAAAATCGACGTTTTGAAAACATTTGCCAACATAATATACCTATATAATGCGAGATAGAGGGCAGGATCCTCGTTCGGCATCTTACTTGGCACAACGCGTTTCCATCGCTATTCAGCGTGGAAACGCTGCCAGTGTACTGGGGACATTCAGTTCCGCGCGCGGGAAGTGATGTTTTGTTCGTTGTCTGTTTGTATACTAATTCTTGAAGTCAATGTTTTGTAAATAAAATTTGTTCTACCTACTTTGTTCTAGTCCAAGGTGTAAGTCATATTTTCATTTTGTTGTATAAATACAAATAAATAAAAATATTATAATAAAACAAAAGTAAGTAAGTATATCATAATGTTATTCCAAAAACTTACCTATATCTCTTCTCCCTGTGAGCCTTGAATATGTGTATCTGCAGACGCTTCTTAGACTTTTCGCGCGACGGACAAAATGAGCACTGAAATATCAACGTTACGTTACAAAGACACAGTATTTCTTAATACAATACAATTAATAAATAATTAATTCACTATAATAAAACAGAATAAGTTCTTAAATTAACTATGTATACAATCTAAGCTGGTTTCGATCCAGAACAGAATCCAAAACATGTGTACATATCTGGATCTAAATATAAAGTTAATAATTACTAACTTTATAGCATAAAATCCCCCTCCTTAATTCGTATTCTTTATTACTGAGAAGGTACCATGACTTCCCCATAGAATTAATGGATTGCATAAATATTTTGTTATGAAAAAATCTAATAAGCTGTCATTTTCGATGTATTTTTTACCACTTTCAAACAAATATGCCATTCGATTCTCACGAAAACAAGTTATAACAATAATCAAACATTAATTATTTCATTATCAATACAAATAGTAGGTAATATTAATATTAATCAAAGCTTAAGGTAAAGGGCACTAGTGTTTGACAAGTGACCAGTTGTTGACTTAAATTACAATATTATTTGAACTAGTTACATATACATGTAATTGCAAGTTTAATATATTTAATTAAAATATTTATGTCAACCACTAGTGCACTGTGCAAAATAATAAGAACTAATCTGTCGAAAAAAGTCTGTCTTTTAGAACTATGCGTTTGACAGCTTCATAAACTAAATGAATATCAAACATTTTTGGTAAATTTATATAAAAAAATATATATTTCATATATTCAGATTAAGATATTGCCAATATTATTATAGCTATCAAACGCAGCAATTTTAAGCAGACCGTATATACATATAAATAAATAATAAAGTCAAACATGTAGTGCCTTTTACCTTACCTTGAATATTTTCTTCAATTAATATCAGGGGCCGATACATTATATACAAATTAAAATTAAATATACCAGAAAAAATATTTTTAATTATAGCACATAATTGAGATCAATATGATAAATGAAATGACCAGAGTAATTTCTCAAATTAATTAACCCTAATTACTAAATTAGTACAAAAATATACCTAAATCACAGTTCAATATACTAAGCCTAGGTTATATACTTTTCTTATTCAATTCGATTATTTCGACACGATTTTAGTTAATCCTAAATCTCGCGTTCAAATTAAAGTCTCCTTTTTTTCTAGAATTGTGCGTTATTTTTATTCATAAATTTCCTAAATGTCGTCTATAAAAGTGTACTAGAAGTCCCTAAACTGCTGCTGAGCGTGCTTACCCGATTAAAAAAAAGATTAGGGATCAGTGTAAACCTTATAAAGTTTAAAAAGAACAGCTGTAATAATTTCAGTAAATCTCTAATCTGTCTTAAAATTATCCAAATAGTTGCAATTAAGTACATATACATCAATAATCCCCATATTAATTCTGTAAACACCTAAAACGGATATAATTTAAGTCATATAGTTTAATGACATAATCTATGGCTCTATTTAATTTCGAAAAGTCTCAAGTCATAATGATTGTAGACATAGTAGATGTACATACATGGACTAAATTGCAAGTATTGGGAAAATTTTAAGACAGATTAGAGACTTACTGAAATTATTACAGCTGTTTTTTTAATTTTTTTAACCTATTTAGGTTAACACTGATCCATAATCTCATATATTAGAAGAAAGAAGCAATCATGTTCCTTGATAAACATTTAGGAATGCCAAAAAGCATTATGCGACAAGTTGTAATGGATCAAGCTAGACATGACCTTGGATACCGTCCAAGGAACACGGGAATATAATATATGCATATTAAAAAAATGACATACCTATATCTTTTTTTAATCGGGTAAGGCTTAAGCCATAGCCTTTGCTTGCTATCAGGCAAACTATGGCCAAGTGCAAACCCGTTCTATTTACCAAAAATTTCATATATTAAGCAAGTCCCTACATCCCCGGCTACAGTTGCACGCGCTGTATCGGCCCCTGGTGCTCGTCGGGCACGCCGTGCACGCGCCTCGTGTGCGCGCGCACCTTGTTCGGCTTCTCGAAGCGGTGCGCGCACACAGCGCAAATATACGCGTACCGCTTGCCGGTGTGCGCGCCGTGCTTGTGTATCTGGAGGAACTTGCGCGATTTCAGCTTCTTGGGGCACATGTCGCACTGCAATGGGGCGGAATGGAATGGTTTGGGGACGAATTCGCACGGCCCCAATAATGAACAGATCACATGACATAATAACGCATAAAGTTTACAAATACACTTCAATCTAAAGAAACAATAGTTATTTATTTATTAGATTAATGGGTGAGCAGCAAATTGCTGATGTGCCCATATCACACTGTGTCAACATTGTTTTTTATACTCCACACAAACATATTCATATTCATTTATTTCTTCATTTGGGTTAAAACTAAACTTAGTTTTGCACACTTATGAATGATCAAAATTATACAGTGCACTGGTGCAATTATCACAGGTTAACAAGAGTTATGTCTTTTATATAAATTAAATACATTAAATTGTATATCTTACCTTTATAGTTTCTAATAACTCAACTCCAAATGCATACCATATCCTAAAATAAATTGCAACTTCTCACTTATTTTTTTTCTGTCAAATTTTGATACTTATTTTCCATACAAATGGTCGCCTCAATAAGATAGATTTAATTACACCGATAAGATCATATAACAGTACTAAAAAAGGATAGTTTTCCATTACGTAATTGTATTTTTGAATGCACCTTTGATAGCTCAGTTTATAATTTAAAATATAAGGATTGGAAGTTTTGCTCAGGCAACTTGTCGCGTCGAGATGCCAATCTTTATCTTTCGCTTGTTCCAAGATTGCATAGTTTCTTGAACCACAAAAAGTATGGTAATACAGCTGTATAATTCAAATTCAAAATTATTTTATTGATGTAGAAAAATGTTCATGAAGTGGCGGGTCTATGTCGGTACCAAACTAGGCGTTAGCCTGTATCTTGGTAGCCCTTCCCAGTAGAAACATTATTTGTGTTATGTTACATAAAATTGATAGTAAAAAATAATTTAGCACAGTCTACAAATTATAAAATTGAATTATTATTGACAGTGTTAATATGTATATGGTTGAGTATATAATAGAAGTTTAAGTAGTTTTATTACGACAAAAATGTAACTTATTATTATTATATTATTAATTATAATATAGCTCATGTAAGCAATAAAATACACACTTCAAAAATAATTACTGGAAGTTATAGTAAGGCAGGTGTATAGAAATGTGATAGGTAGGCCCTGAATTAGGAAAACCTGTATCGTAGGGCCTAGCGACCTTACTTTAGCGATATACATACAATAATCTCTTGCTATTATTCAAAATTTCAGGTGTAATGCACGTTTATATTTGAATACCTGGAAGTTCTTCTCGGGCAGGTGTATGGCGATGTGCTGCACCAGGTTGGCGCGGCGGTGGAAGGTGGCCCCACAGTGGTCGCAGATGTAGGGCCGCTCGCCTGTGTGCCGTCGCTCGTGGATCTAACACAAAGAAAGAAAGAAAGAATTGAATTTAACACACAGGACACAATATCTCTCTTACTGTTGAGTCGTATTTTCACACGGGAGAAAGCATTTATTTTATGTAGAATAGAATAACAATTATTGGGACAGATTTACATACATTTAGTAGATATACAACACACACACACATGTAACACGGAGGACACCATCTTTCTCGCTCTCTCTCTTTCTTGAGTCGTATTTCCTCATGACTGAGGGTCGTGACTCCCCCGCAGAATTAATACGTTAGGAAAGTTCTCTTGTGCAGATACATTCTGGTGGCCGGCCAGGTCCTTTTTTTTTAAATGAAATAGGCCTACGTTTCACTAATGCCTACCTGATGTTAAGCACCACTGTAGTCTAAGATGTTACACGTTTGCCGAGGAGAAACCTATACCTTCCTTGTACGGAAGATACATATGAATGTCCACGGATATTGTGTTATACAAGTCGGGTTTTTCACGATATTTTCCTTTACCGCTAAGCGAGCGCAAATCCACACATAACTTGATAAACAACTCATTGGTACAGGGCCGGATTTGCACCATGGTGCATCTGGATGAAAAGCAGATGGTTACACCACCGAGGTGATTGCGGCTTCGCTCGCATTAAGGAGTAAAACTGGCATCCCCTATTTCACCCCTTTAAAAATGGCATATCCAAAAATCCTTTCTTAGCAGATACCTACGACATAAGTTCTACCTTCATTCCAAATTTCAGCACTGATAGAATACTATATCAGTTAGTCAGTCACCTTTGAGTTTTATATTACACTAGTGGATGCTCGCGTCTTCGCTCGCATTAAGAAGTAAAACTTGCATCTCCTATTTCACCCCTTTAAAAGCGGGTTTTCCAAACATCCTTTCTTAGCGGATACCTACGTCATAACATCTAACTTCATTCCAAATTTCAGCCCAATCCATCCAGAGGTTTGGGCTGTGCGTTGATAGATCACTATATCAGTCAGTCAGTCACCTTTGAGTTTTATATATTTACATATTGTAAATTTTTGTAAATAAAACCATGTCATTCGCAGCACTTCACTCACTCTAAGTTACTATAAGCACACTCACCACCAGCGCCTCCTTGGTAGCAGAGCTGTATTCGCAGTAGGCACACTTGTGTATCCTGCCGAGCCCGTGCTTGGCTCGCTTGTGCTCCTGCAGCTGGTTGTTGTTCCTACACCGCTTGCCGCACGCCTGGAAGAAAGAGAAGAAAAATATTTTAATAGACTTGACAGTCCGGCAAAGGACCGCTATAAAGTTTACATGTCAAGAGGTTAGATAAGTATATTTATTTATTTGATTAATGGTTAAAACTAACACAGGTCACCACATACTCAGCAACAGAGTGGTTCATAACTGGAACAGGTTGCCAAAAGAGGTGGTCAGTGCAACATCTGTAAACAACTTTAAGAAGCTTGATGACTGGTTACATGAAACCAAAAAATTAAGTTTACATGTCAAGTGATTAGTTAAATATATTTATTTATTTATTTAATTTTAGTTTTTAATATCTTTACACTTAATAAAGTTGAAGAGGGTCAAAAATCTAAACATATTAGAAAAATAAATGTTAGGGTAAACTTTAAATTGTTAAAAAACACATTTCATATGTAATTGTTAAGTATCTGTTTATTTAAACGCTTTTCATGCAAAAACAGCTGAACCCATCACCATTATTTTTTGTATGGAGCTAGTATAAGGTCTTAGGATTGTCATGTCATAGGTTACTTTTTATCTTGAAGCGCTCTGAAGAAGCCCGTAGTTCAGCTAGCGGAGGCAATCACATGTGATTACCATTTGGGCGCTTCCGTGGGTCGGATGACACGTTACGGCAGTCGTTAAGCCATGTCAGAGGCCCTCAGGGCGGCTTGATAAACTCTCGACACCAGAGATGGCACCTCTCATTTGATAAGAAGAAGATCTTGAAATAGGCCATGGGCATCCACTAGTTCATAATATTTTCTTCAGGGGGGCGGGCTCTATGTACATACCTCACACACACAGTAGTTAGTGTGCAGCCGCACGTGTGCAGTGTAGGTTGTCTTCATCTTGAACTCCTTGCCACACAGCTGACACTTGTAGGGGGGGCCGGGCGGCAGTCTCACCGGCTTGTGGCGCTGGCGGCGCGCCTTTAGGGGGGCCGGCTTCTGATGGGGGTAAAACAATCTAAATAAATACCACTCAAAGGTGACCAACTGATATAGTGATCTATCAACACACAGCCCGAACATCTGGACAGATCGGGCTGAAATTTAGGCACCTGCTAAGAAAGGATTTTTGGAAATGCCACTTTTAAAGGGGTGAAATAGGGGATGCAAGTTTTACTTCTTAGTGCAAGCGAAGCTGTGAGCACCCACTAGTTGTTTAATAAAAACTTGTTGATAAATGACTATGATATGCACTATCGAATATCTACATGAGGAGCTTGGCTATGTCAATAGTTTTATCCTACATATTCATCACTATTTCCGTGATAATTGTCTTTGTAAGTATAATTGAAAACCCATCAAAATACAGGAAATGAGTAAACCCATACTATTTTCCGGTATTTTGATGGGTTTTCAATTAGCTTGTAATTTTATTGTAGGCAGCAGGTATCTAGTTGTACAGACAATTTGTACAGCGTTGTCAACCCATTCTCGCAACTTAAGACACAAAAGTTGTCAGCTTAATATCTCAACTTGCAGCAACAGTTACCTATCACACTAGCCATGCTGCAGGCTCTAATTGAGATGTTCAAATGGTAATTACAAAGAAAAAGTCAACACCTCTTTAAATATTTAATATTTAAAGGTGTTGACTTTTTCTTAAACAATTTTAGGATAAAATTAAACATTGAGATAGATAAGTCCTTAAAATGAGACATAATTCTCTTCTTTTTATTGATTAATATGAGTAACCACTAGCATATGAAAAAAAAAGAAAAATTTTAGCTGGCTAAACTCACCTCCTGACTCACAGCTTGTATAGCTTTAACATCCGGCTTGGAATCATAATCTTCATCATTTGTGTCATGGAAGTCATCAAAGAACGCCATATCATCATAATCATAATCTTCCCTCTCCACTTTCGCCTTCTTCATTTTAGGCTTCACATCCTCTATTGTATTTACATCTACTGTGGCTATTTCATGTGCCTTAGGATCATTGGCGATACGTTCTAGTAATGTCTTCTCGGCGTTTTTACTTTTCTGTCTGAATTGAAGAGATATGTTTATGAGGCCGAGGCATTTCTTGCAGATCTTCTGTGTGATGCCGTCATTTCTTTTAATCTGGAATTATAGCAACTACTATAAAATATTGAATCAGGAGTTACTATGTGGAAATCCATTGCAGATGAAACTCTAGAAAAATATAACAAACTTTGCTTGTATTTTTTGGTTTTAAAGATGGTAAGGAGCAGTCACAGCAGAAAAACATATTCCTCCAGAGTATCATCAGCAAAGACTATGATAGTTAAAATGCATCTTAGACTACAGCTGTAACATCAGGCAGGTTGAAGTCCAACGAAGCCTATAAAGCATTAAAATTATGTATATTACACCTTCAACTTTTCTAATAAGTACTATGCCAAGTTTATATTCTACAAAGCATCCTTAGAAAAATAACTGGAACTGGTACACTTCCGCCCTTCCTTCTACAACGCCTCAAATATCCTCAAAGATTTCCATTGAATGTTAACGTAAAAATCTATGCTTATAACAAACCTCCAAGCCCGTCACTAGCTTCAAGTTTTGACTCATTTTCTCGTGGTCAGGGTCGCTGAATATCGGCACCAAGTGCTTGTTGCTCAAGCAAGTCCTGCAGCAAGACCCCGGCACGTTTTTAACGACGTATTTCTTCTCGCCATCCGAACTTTGTTCGCCAGAAACTCGACGCTTTGCACTCATCCTCTGCAGGAGGAGTGCCGCGATCATTTTGACAGATTTCCCGCATCAATCAGTTATCTAACACACTTAATTTATAATTCAACCAGTATTACATTTAAAATGCATGTTTTAATTAAACTTTCTTGGCAGGAAAATCGTTTTTCAGCAGAAACAAAAACGAAATTCCAATACGGTACAAAAACAAAACAAAGCCTCGGCCATTTTGATTTATTTGACATTGACAGCTGGATTTCGGATGCGGCAGTTTTTTTTTTCACGAAGTAACTTATGTGTTTTTAACAATCATCTGTATACTTAGCTTTATTTCTAGTATATATTATATAGATACCTACTGGAAATATAAAATTTTAATAAATTTTATTCACACATTTTTGAAATTTTTGTCTTTATGTCTACGTTTTTCTGTTGGTTTGATGTTTGTTACACGCTATAACAGCTGAACCTATTATGATGAATTTTGGTATGAAGGTAGCTTAGATAGATCATAGGATTAACACATAGGCTTTATTTATCCCTTATTTAATTAGTATTAAACATAGAAAAGCAAACACTCGGAACTTTTTAAACCGTGCCTTATTTATTTACAAATAAAAAATTATGGTAATTTATTTTACACATTATAATATTTCACATTTAAAATATACACACAAATAGCTAAAAATTATACAATACAGTTTATTTACTGGCATTTGTGAACTGCATTATTGTCTTTACTCTGTATTATATTACGTATAGACTTGTACGTTGGAATTTTAATGAAGTTTACCAATTTATTTTATTTTATATCATATGAAAAACCAACAGCTAATAAATGAAAGTAGGAACACAAATTAGTCCTACTAAACCTAAAACTTGTTTATCACTTATGATACTTATTCCAGAATTGAGAAAAAGTAAATTTAAATATAAAATTACCAGGTAAGCTCTCTCTTGAGTCGTATTCTTCATGACACTCCCTACGAAATGACTTGTAGTTTCAAGCTATGTGTGGATTTGCACTCGCTTAGTGGTGAAAGAAAACATCGTGAGGAAACCGACATGTTTGAGGACCACAATATCCGAGGACATGTGTCTTCCGTGGAAGGACCTGGGCACCCACCACGATGTATCTGCCCAAAAAACATCCCCAACCAATTAATTCTGCGGGGGAGACACGACCCTCAGTCATGAGGAATGCGACTAAGGAGGATGTTTCTTAGTGTATTCTTCTTATTGTTTCTCTCAAGCGACGAGTTGCTTCTCTATGGTGGGATGTTGTTCCCTCGCCATGCCGTGGTACCCGGACAGGTGTTTGTGGACCGCATTGTTGTCGTTGAACTGCTTCGGACACACCGGACAGTGGTAGCTGCAAGAGGAATAAACTATTACTAAATAAAAAAGCCTTTATTTCTATCACATTATTTTACACTACTTATATCTATTACTAGCTGTGCCCGCGACTTCGTCCGCGTGGAATAGTTATTTTGGGCATCATATTTATTTTTGCAAACAACTGTTACCCATGACTTGAACCGTTTCCGCAGCGCACGCAACGGAAGCCCTCAGAAATGAATAATTTTCACCGTTTTTTTCACATTTTCCATTATTACTTCGCCCCTAATAGTTGCAGCGTGATATATAGCCTAAAGCCTACCTCGATAAATGGTCTATTCAACACAAAAATATTTATTCTATTCGCACCAGTAGTTCCTGAGATTAGCGCGATCAAACAAACAAACTCTTCAGCTATATAATAATAAACTATTACTGACTGATAAATAAATAAATACATATTTCAGGACATATCACACAGCCCCATTTAGTCCCATACTAAGCTTACGCTTGTATAATGAGTACTATTCCAACCTATCGCCGATTATTAATTAGATTATACTGCTTAACAAATGGTTAAGCAATATTCAGAATTTCAAAATGTTAACGTTAGTCAACCTAGCTTTATCATATATATATGACAATATCATATCGATCCAAGGTTTTGTTATACCACGCTTTGTGTGATTCAGAAATCTCGTTTCACAGTACAGCGCCATCTAGCGAAAAAATGGTGTTCGATTTCGCATTTAAATGAAAAGTTTTAACAAATAAGGTGCAGTCGCCCGTGCTTTATCTATGTACAAACTGTTGTAGGTATAGACTCGATAGACGGAGGGTTTTTATTTAGGTCTGTAACTGGACATATACAGTTATTGGTTACATACAAAGTTTATATCTGAAATAGTTGGTATCGAAATGAAATCTATTTAATTTAAAACAAGTAGATACTTAATAAATACATTATATACTAACGCAACCTTTACAATATAACCCAAACCAGTAAATAAAGTAAAGCAAAGGCAAACTTAAGGGTTTTTTAAGTCAAAACAACAGCTTTTGTTGTACGACTTTTGATAATTCGCTGTTAAAAATATATCAGCTATTTAAAAACTGAAAAAAGTGGCAAACTATCGAAACTAGAGTATGCCACTCTTATTTGATAAGAAGAAGAAAAAAGAAGAATCTGTTCAAAAAGTTCATCGACCCTGACAAAAATGTATTACAGGTAAAAAGTCAGTCGGTATTCGTTAAGCCGTATCAGAGGCCCTTAGGGAGGCTTGATAAACTTCCGACACCAGAGTTTGTCACTCTCATTAGATAAGAAGAAGAGGTTAAAATATTTTTGTGAATATCCAACAGTCGTAGAAGTAAATTGGTTGCTTTTGACGTAATTTTAGCCGCCCTTAAAAGTTTGCGCGTTAGTTAAAAGTAACCCTGTATAATAATAAAGTTGTCTATGTGTAAAGCGAGTGTGGCTCAGCGGTTCCAGCGTCTGGTTTTCATCCAGACGCACCCTGGTTCGAATCTGGCCCTACACCAATGACTTATATTTTCAAAGTTTGTGGGGATTTTCACTCGCTTAGCGGCGAAGGAAAACGTCGTGAGGAAACCGAAATGTGTGAGGACCGCAATATTCGAGGACATGTATCTCCCGTGGAAGGACCTGGGCGCCCACCACGACGTCACGGGGGAGTCACGACCCTCAGTCATGAGGAAATACGACTCAAGAGAGTCAATTGTGTAAGTACATACATGTATCGTCGCGCGTGTTTCCTCGCTCGATGGTTGGACAGTAGCTTCATAGATTTGCACTTCTTGGGGCAATGCGGGCACTGGAATAAAAAAAACACCTTATATATATATAGAAAATAAATACGTTTCTTTTAGACTTTTATCCATATTATATCCTAGGCATTGAGCTAGCATTATACAGAGACACAATCTCAAACTAAAAAGCGCAGGAAAGTGTCCGAACGCTAACATCGTCAGCGAGCGCAAACAAAACACTGCTGGTCTCTTTCGCTCCTACACATTTTAAGAACGTGCAAAAGAGATAGGTAATCCAAAAGTCTTCTCAACGAGTAGCGTGGGCAGTGTTTTGGCTCGGACATATTTTTTCGGGCGTTTGTTGACTCTGTGTGATCCTAGCTCGATGATAATCTTCAATGTTCAGATGTTTTGACCCATTGTAGTAGTGGACGCCCGCGGCTTCGCTTGCATCATTTTGAGATAAAAAGGTTTAAAATTAACATAACTTTTTTATTTACTACGAACCGATTGAAATGAAATTAACAATATATTATATAGATCGGTTTAGCCGTTTTTGAGTCTATAACGAACAAACACACCGACAGACAAACAGAAATTTATTTTTGAAACTTGATTTTTTGTGTTCTATTGAATCAATATAGACCCCTCAACTATTTTTTTCCATTATCTTTAATGTACAGACACCAACCTTTTACAGTTTTATTATATGTATAGATGCGATTAGGTACCAATGTTAAGCAAAGGTCGATGGGGTCAGTCTTTGAATGGGTGACCGAAAAGTGGCATTCCATTTTGGGCGCTTCCGTGGGTCGGATGACACGTTAAATTGTAGGTCCCGGCTGTTAGTCAAGCACGGCAGACGTTAAGCCATGTCAGAGGCCCTTAGGGCGGCTTAAAAACTCTCGACACCAGAGTTAGCCACGTTCATTCGATAAGAAGAAGATGTATAGATATATCCATATGATGGACTAAGTTCTCGTGTTCGAAGTACATACCTACCTGTATGTTAGCCGGCATGTGCACGCCCACATGCTGCGCGAGCGTGCGGCGCGTGTAGAAGGCGGCGCCGCAGTGGTCGCACACGAACGGACGCTCGTCCTTGTGACGCCGCTCGTGCACCTGGGATGGTAAGCAAGTACTTAATCTATACTAATATTATAAACCTGAAGAGTTTGTTTGTTTGATCGCGTTAATCTCAGGAACTACTGGTGCGAATTGAAAAAATATTTTTGTGTTGAATAGACCATTTATCGAGAAAGGCTTTGGGCTATATAACATCACGCTGCAACTAATAGGAGCGAAGAAACAATGGAAAATGTGGAAAAAACGGGGAAAATTATTCATCTTTGAGGGCTTCCCTTGTGTGCGCTGCGAAAACGGTTCAAGATATAAAAAAATGTGTATGAAAGAATTATTTCTCTTGAAATAATCTAACAAAATGTCCGCAACAGTATATGTCTATGTTTTAAGATTAACTCACTAGAACCGTTTTTATGGTAATAACTATTCCACGCGGACGAAGTCGCGCGCATCAGCTAGTTAGTTATAAGTATTAGTTATACTTAAGTTTAACTAACAAAAATGGATCTATTTTAGTTGTGCAACAAAGATTTTTTTATTTTATTTTTTTATTTATTGCATAATTGCGTTATACATATACATACTTCTTAAATAAATAACTATATCTTTTGTGTTACGCGGTTGAAATAACTTCGTATGTACTTTATCAACTTAATAAATATATTTTTTAAATACATTTTTTTGTTTTATCCCCTAACATACTATAATCCGAACGCTCCGTGAGTCAGAACAGGGGTTGTTTTTTGGTAGTTCGGATTATCGAGGCTCTACTGTAGTAGATACATTTATAGCGAGCAGATCTTATGCTAAGTTATCGAGTCACTAAAACTCAAGATACATCGTGGTGGACGCCCAGACCCTGCCACGGAAGACACATGTCCTCGGATATTGTGGGCCTCAAACATGTCGGTTTCCTCACGATGTTTTCCTTCACCGCTAAGCAAGTGCTGTTAAGCCAGTGCAAATCCACACATAACTTGAAAATACAAGTCATTGGTGTAGGGCCGTTTGAACCAGGGTGCGTCTGGATGAAAAGCAGACACTGGAATCGCTGAGCCACACTCGCTTTCTCAGGTGACCTAGTGTACCTCTATTTCCTGATCTTACAGTGTAAAGAACAACTTACAATTAGTGCACACTTGGTGGTGGCGCTGTAGTCGCACTGCGCACACCTGTGTATCCTGGTGAGGCCGTGCACGGCGCGCTGGTGCGTGCGGAGGAGGGAGGGGTTCTTGCAGCGCTTGCCGCATTGCTGGAATGATGGGAGACATATCACATTACATGAAGTCAAGCCCCCGTAGCTCAGCTAGTAGAGGCAATCGCATGCGATTACCAATGTTAGTAGACCGTAGCCTATAGTTGGTTAAGGCGTTCTGGACGGTGATCAGAAATACGCAGGTTCGAATCCTGCCGCTCGTGATTAATTTCGCTCATTTTCCAATTAAAGTTTAAGTTTGAAAACAAACACATTTTGAAGAGGAAAATGTTTGTACCTTACAGCGTATGTTATGTATTTATGTACATTATGTTCTAATAAAATTTCATTTGGTACTGAATGGACTAATGGAGATAGATTAGTTACTGGATTAACATATTTGCTGCTGTTTGTTCATCCTTTCACTTGCAAAGACGACAAAAACAAAGCGACAAGTTTTCGTGATTTTTATGGTAGACTAGTGGGTGCTCGCGGCTTCGCTCGCATTAAGAAGTAAAACTTGCATCCCCTATTTCACCCCTTTAAAAGTGGCATTTCCAAAAATCCTTTCTTAGTGGATGCCTACGTCATAACACCTATCTTTATTCCAAATTTCAGCCCAATCCGTCCAGTGGTTTGGGCTGTGCGTTTATAGATCACTATATCAGTCAGTCAGTCACCTTTGAGTTTTATATATATGTATATAGAAATAATGTAGGGTCCCGAGTGAAATAGGTTCCATTTATCACGACATGAAAAATACAAAGCCATTCTCTGGTAAATAAAAAAGTTTATTGATAGATCTTAGAGTATAATGTATAGCTAGAGAGCCTCAGATACACAATCTGTTGATATTATAAAAATAATTTTGATTCTTCTTCTTATCAAACGAGAGTGGCCAACTCTGGTGTCGAGAGTTTATCAAGCCATACGAAGGCCCTCTGACATGAGTTTGTCCAGGACATTGGAATCTAGATTCCATTCCTTGGAATTTGTAAGTTTCAGTATTTACGAAATACTGTCAAATACAAACTCACCTCACAGATGTGGTAGTGCGTGTGGAACCTGACATGCGCGAGATACATGGCTCGCTTCATGTACTGCTTGCCGCACGTGCTGCAGGGGTACGGGGGGCCCGCCGGCACCGCCACGCGCCGCTGCGGACGGGGGACTTTGGGCTGGAAAATATTATTATAATAGATAGATTGATAGTTTATTAGAGATAAAAAACACAAATATACATTTTAAATACTGCACTACAAATGGCCGCCTTATCATTAGCCTTTTGCATCTCATTGCTGGGCAAAGGTCTCCCCCTTCTCCTAGCAAATAGCTTGTTCTTTGGCTGTGGTCTTCCTCCTACCTCTAGCCTAGACCTAGAAAGATTGTGTACCCAAGTTGCAGTGGTCTTGTCCTTAAACTTGGGTACTTCATTTCTACGCATGATACAAGTAACTTTCTAATAAATTAGGATATATGAAATATGCTGCTAAAAATATCAGGCAGACTGTAGTGAAAAACAAACCAATCCAAAAAGAAATCTTATTTATCACAAACATATTATGTAGTATGTACATACAGGTTACATTGATTCTCCTTATTCAAACATTACAAGTTGTTTAAAAAACACGTTTTTTATTATAAATAAAGCCTTACCATTGGTACTTTATCCAGATCTTCAGGCAAATTTTCAACCTTAATTAATAATGGTGTATCTACTTTTATTGTTGAATCTTTTACTTTGTCTTTCTCCATTTCTTTCTTTGTTATTCTTTTCTTCTTTTCCTTTACATTAGGCTTGATGAAGCCGTACCAATCAGCTGGTAAATTGTCTACTTTAATAAAAGTTGCTACTTTATTCATTCTGTCTTGTTTCTTTCTTTTTTTAATAGTTGTTAGTTGAGTTTTAACTTTAGCTGAATATTTGATTTCTGGTGTTTCATCGTTTACCAGTGTGGATATCTTTTTTATTGTTATTATCGGTTCAGTCTCAGAAACGGGTTCCGATTTTAATTTTACTTTGAGAGCCTTTAATGGTTTATGATCTTCTTCACTGTCAGAATCATTATTATCAAATGGGTCATCATTTTGTTCATTATGAAATGTCTCTACTGGTATACAATTTTCAGTTTTTACTTCAACAGGAAATCTCTCATGTATTTGGTCTTTTGTTGTACTGATATTTGTAATTGTATTTGTTTCATAATTATTAGTATTTATTTCATAGTAAGGATGTGTTTGACTAGTTGTCAGCACTGAGTTACTTTCTTTTTTTTCTCGCTCACTGAAGTGTCTGAATGTTTCATCAGCTTTTTTGCTTTTAAACCTAAAGTCTAGAGCAAAATCAATAGCTGCAAGACATTTTTTACAAATTTTCTGGGAAAATTCGTCGTCTTTTTGAATCTGAAAGAAGGGAGGAAACACTTTTACAAATATGAAAAATTAAATACATTATACTTTTTTATTGAAATGAAATTATAATTATTACTGACATTTAAATTACTTACATACTACACATCTATCTATATATATAAAAGAAAGTGATGTTAGTTACACCATTTATAACTCAAGAATGGCTGAACGGATTGAGCTTAAAATTGGTGGGGAGGTAGCTTAGGTCCAGGAGACGGACATAGGACATTTTAACCAGTTTTTTTTATTGAATTGAATAAAATCCAAAATGAGTTTATTTATTGCCTCTAAGGCGGAACAGAGTTCGCCGGGTCAGCTAGTTATGCATAAAAGAAAATGATGTTAGTTACACCATTTACATATAACTCAAGAATGGCTGAATGAATTTAGCTAAAAATTGGTGGGGAGGTAGCTTAGAACCAGGAGATGTACATTGGATACTATTTATCCCGATTTTTTTTTAAATTAATAAAATCTGCTTATTGATTGCCTCTAAGGCGGAACAGAGTTCGTCAGGTCAGCTAGTTTAAACTTAATAATGACAGACATTACATTAATCTTGGATTCCAAATCAAAACTGAACTATCCTGGATCAACCAGTCACCAGTTGCCAGAACAATAACAATACAATATTTTACTAATAACACATTTGTTACAGGTACATGCATTCAATATAGCAACACTGAAAAGTATTTTTAAAGTTATACAAAGTGAATGTTATATTGAATAAGTAAAATCTTATGCTATAGCTAAATAAATTAATTCATTTATTCAAATGTATGACAAATGACATAAATTTGTAAAAATACAATTAGGTAAAATTTGTTTTTTTCCCATCAATTACTTAATTTATGTTTATTTTATTTTGCTTCATGTTTTATTTTAGGTTTATTGTATATTTGTAGATATCCATGGTTTAATGTTATGTTTAAGACTTGTAAATAAAAATTGTTCTACAAAATAAGGTTTTAGATTGGCCTGTGTGTATCAAATTTAATGTATTAAATTTCCGTTATTATATAAATAAATAAATTCTAAATTTGAAACTGCTACTGTATATTAATCACAAGTATATTATAGTTTGTCTAGTACGGCAATCGTTAAGCCATGTCAAAGGCCCTTAGGGCGACTTAATAAACTTTCGAAATAAGAGTTGTCCACTCTCATTCAAAAAGAAGAAGATCATAAGCAATCACAACATACCTTCAAACCTGTAACTAGATTCAGTTTATAAGACATTTCTTCTTGTAGTTTGATTTGCCTGGGGAATAGTACTTTTAGGTCCTCTGTGCTCAGGCAAGTACGACAGAACGCATTTTTTCCCAGTTCTTTGAGCGATTTCTCTAGATTTTTAGAGGAAGTGAATCCTTTCTGCAGAAGTGCTACTGCCAGCATTTTTATGGTTTCCTGTTACTTTTATAGGTAAATTATATGTCAGTAAAGATTCCGTTATTCATTATAGTTCAGTAAAGATCCCGTTATTCATTTATGACTAGGTACTTATTTTCTTGATTTAAGATCATTATTTACAAAACACGATGCACATTTTTTTTTTTTTTTAATTGGCCATAACTTTGTATTGACGATGCACATTGCTTGCACAATAACAACAATCGGCCATTTTTCAATACAAAACGTGTTTGACATTGACAGCTACATTACATTATTACTGACAGCAGGATTTTCTTCGTCTGGCAAAAATGCAACAACAGCGCGCAAGCTATTAAAAAAAATATTGTATTGTTTTCGTAAACTGTTTACAAAAGAAAAGATGTTATATAGTATTTTCCCCTCTGAAATCGAGTAAAAAGCATTTTCGAATCTAGAAATTAGTCATTTAATAATTAGTCATTTTTTATGTGTAAAGAACTAATGTGAAAGTTCTTTACACATAAACAATTGCAATGGATTCGCCACAATGCTGCAGAACATGTTTGGGAGTGCAAAACTTGAATGCTATATTTCCTTTGCCCGAACACAGCGAAAAGTATTCTGAAATAATACATTCCACTACTGGAATCAAGGTAATTGAATCTGCATTGCGCCTGTATAAACTGCGGCAGTCACACATCCATTAATCTATGCTAGTTTGAATTTATAAGTGTGCCTGTTTTTGATTAGATTTATTATGTTCATATATTTGAGAAAGAATTCCCCCATTCTTACTCAATGAAACAACTTAGTATTTAAACTGCAATCAAAAAGGAAGTTTAACAACTAAATTCCATATGATAAGACTCATTTGTGAATAGAAAAACAACCATCTTATTTATTTATTCATACTTGCACACATACAATTTTCTATCTCTGCACTACTACTTTTAACTTATATATTTAAGATGTCTACTGTAGCATAAAATACTGCAATTTATGAAAGAGGTTCCAACAGAAACTTAGTGTTATTCAGTAACTCTTCTCAGATAATTATCAGGAGACAAACAAAATTTGTCATTTTATTTTGGAATAAGTTTTAAAATAATTGTAATATTGTATGTGTTTGTATTAAAAAAATAAATGATATCAAAACATAAATATGGCGCAAGACCAGTGGGACCTAGGGGAGGCGGCCTATACTCAGCAGTGGGTCGACAAGAATGATGATGACATCTATTTACTTAACAAGCAAGCTAATTAAAGCATTATTTTTTCCTATAACCAGTTTATTCATTCATATCATTTTTTTAGACTAGAACAGATTTGCACTCTGCCATAGTTTGTCTGATAGTAAGCAAAGGCTATATGGCCTAAGATGGAGCCTATTTACCAAAATTGTCTGTTATAATTTTACAGTATGTACTATTGTAATTACAATCTTAAGCTTTAATAAATAATTTCAGGTAAAAATTAACGACAACTTACCCCAGCTGATGTGTGCCCCATGCATAGACTTTATCAACCAAAGCTACAAGTTCAGAAAGAAATGTCAAGACACAGAAACAGCATTACTTCAACAATTAAATTCAAAACCTTTTTACGAAATCAAAATTGAACAAAACAATATTACAACAGAGTTTGTAACTTGCATAGATATCACTGATTTAATCATTGATAGTGAATTTAGAGATTACGATGATAATATAACACTGAGCCAGTATTATTTAGAAGTAGAAAAAAGCAAATTGTCTGATGTGCCTGTAAATGATGGTAAAATATATGATAATGAAGAAAATAAATCAGCATTGACAATAAATATCAATCCAGAGCAAGAATCAGTAGCCAATGATACTAAATTAAGTAAAAAATGTTCAAAAAGCAAAGAGAAGGAAATCAAAAAGAGAGGAAGAACGAAAAAAGAGAATGAAGAAGAGAAAAGAATTAAAGAGAAGACAGAGAGAGTGAAAGAAGAGATACAATGTGAGCTGTGTCATAAAGTGTTGACGTCGAAGCTGTCTTTGAGAAATCATAATAAAATACACACAGGATTTGATGTAGTGTGTGAGGTAAGGAAATATATTAAGTGTAAATTAACAATTTTTCTTTTATATAATATGTAAAAAACTTGTGTGTTTTGAAAATCCATCAATTAACGAAAGAGATATCTGACTTGACATTGCCAAATATGTGTATGTATGTACATATCATTTGCTTAGATCTTAAAACTGTCCAACAGATTTTGATGCTTTTTTTTATAGATAGAGTAATTCAAAAGGAAGGTTTATATTATGTGTAATAAAGCACGTAAAGCTTGTAAATTAATAAATTAGTCAGTAATTTGGGTATAGTGTGATCTGATTTTTCTTCCAGCACTGTGGCAAGAAGTTCATCACCCGTAGACTATTGTTAATGCATTGTCGCGCAAAGCATGGCTACGAAAAGACTGATAAATGCTCCTACTGTGACTACCGAGCTTCCAACGCTGAACAAGTTAAGGTAAAATAAAGTAAAAATATAAGAAAATTAAACTAGTGGGTGCTCGCGGCTTCGCTCGCATTAAGAAGATCTCTTATTTCACCCCTTTAAAAGTAGCATTTCCAAAAATCCTTTCTTAGCGGATGCCAACGTCATAACATCTACCTTCATTCCAAATTTCAGCCCAATCCGTCCAGTGGTTTGGGCTGTGTGTTGAAAGATCACTATATCAGTCAGTCAGTCAGTCACCTTTGAGTTTTATTTTTATAGAAGACTAGAGGTGCGCTGTGCGCGGGCGCCAAGGGGCCCGCGAGGGGGGGTTTAAAGGGAGGGGGGGAGCTCCGATATATGAAAAAATATCCATATGTCTCATGGGCAAAGTGATGGTGAAGCTCGGCCTTCAGCTTCGCTTCTTCTTCGATTTGACATCACAGCACTTGCTTCGTCATTAAATTCACCTGACTCATCAAAGCGATAGTGAAGCTCGGCATTCGGGCTCGCAGCCATTATTTTTTTAACTATTGGAAACATACATGCAGTTCTCTCCAATATTAGTCCAAGCATCACCCCTATCTCTTATAGTTTCTGAGATCCCCTGGGGTACTCCAAGGTCGTTCCACCTATCACCAATTTTTCATCGATTCTTACATTTTGGCTTCATACGTATAGTACTGTGGTTGGGCCTTCGGCCTCACCGCAGCACTTGCTCTGTAGTTTTGTTCAGCCAAGTGTATGAATTTTGTATGAAGACGATTAATATTTAGTTAACATTTTTTGATGTGTGATTGGGAAAATAATATAAAAGTTGGTAATTCATTTCTTTCACTTAGTAAAGCAACATTTTTAAACCAACGGTTACTAAAAAAATAATAAAAAAAACTGTAGAAAATACGGCAACGCCACTTGTAGTATTTGTTCAATTTATTTATCCTAACTATAAATTGTGATGACAACGATAAATCATTTTGTTGTTATAAGTGTTAAATAAATACCTAAGGTATTAGTTAAATTTTTACACATTTGGATAGGTAGGTACACGTTTAGTGTAGGTACCTATTAAAAACTCCAAGTTTCAACATCCTTATCACGGTGGCAATTAGCTCGGCGTAAAATACTTAGTAAAAGCTTATTGAAGGAATTAAAAAGATTATCGTGGTAATTTTAACTAAAATATCACAGAGTAATATGACAGCGTTGGTACCTTAACCGCGGTAGAAAGAACTTTATTTTTATTTATTATATTCCTGGAATGGTGGATAAATAAGAGATGGGTTGAATTTCTACTCTTTTCGGTAAGTCGGTACACGTTTTAAAATAATACGCTAATCGTTGTTGTTTCGACTAAACTACGTATTTTTATCAATTGGCCTATTCAACTACAGGGAAGGTAATAAAGTACAATATTGTATTTCAACAGTAAAGTTTCGACTATTGTTATCTCTATTTAAATACAATTAACAAAAGAAATGAACCGTGGGAAGTTTACGAAAGATCATAACCGGCCGCACCGAGTAATTAACAATCGTAACTGGATAATAACTCTATTTGTTTTTTTTTCTTGGAACGGTCCTATATGATGCTTTAAGTACGAACTAATTGAATAACAAATTTGAACAAAATACACGCTTGAAAGTAAATCTATATTTTAAAGCAGATAATTAAACATTTTACACAAACACTAATAGGTACACCTGTGATTCACAATACCACTCTTTTTTATAGATACCAAAAGGTGTCAAACAGGGTGATACACTCTCTCCTAAACAAAATATTGTAGAGTGTGGTGAGATCATGGTAAATGTGCATCACACGAAAACAGCTGAATGGATCTTCATGATTTTGGTATCTAGGATGGTGCGGTCCGAGGTCTTGGGAGTGACAGGCCATTTTGACAGGGTTTCTTCTTTTTATCTAATGAGAGTGGCCAACTCTGTGTCGAGAGCTTATCAAACCGCCCTAAGGCCCTCTGACATGGCTTAAGGACTGTCGTACTAGAAACAGCCGGGACCTACAATTTAACGTGTCATCCGACCCACGGAAGCACAATGGAATGCCACTTTTCGGTCAACCCATCCGCGTACTGACCGCGTCGACCTTTGCTTAACATTGGAAATCGCATGCGATTGCCTCCAATAGCTAAGCTACGGGCGCTTAGCAAGTGCCATACTATGAAGACATAGTAAATTAAAAATATGCTCCAAGAATAGTGCAAAGGAAATCATATGATGTTTTATTTGTCCCAGATCCACGAGCGTCTCCACACGGGCGAGAAGCCCTACGAGTGCCGGCAGTGCGACGCGAGGTTCCACCGGAAGAGCTCCTACCTGCAGCACGTGGCCATACACCTGCCTGATAAGACTGTACAGGTAATATTAAATAGATAGACTGGGATATATTTTGTAGATAGTTATTTATATTATAGGGATAGTTTATTCCTTATTTACTCCAATATCTATGTTTGTCTAATTTTAAATTTTTGCTCCTCTTTGTAAACGTCTCATCTTGTCTGTTTGATTGCCTGCCTTCTTGTACGTGTGTGACGTCACAGCCCCAACGGCAAACCAGCGCTGGTTGCTTCCACACAACCAGCATTATGCTGAGTTGGGGCTGTATTGTGGCAGATCTTATATTTGTTTGTTTATTATGTTGTTACTCGTGTTTGTTTCTCTGATAAATCTGCCATAATAAATGTTTTCTTTCTACTTTCTTTTACATATGAAGGGAGTTGGGGGAGACTTTTGCCCAGGAGCAGTAGGTATATTAGTATGATTTCCTAAATGATATCCAGAGCATGTCTCTATATCTGTATTAGTCATATTTCCTCATGACTTAAGGGTCATGACTTCCCCGCAGAATGATTTCGTAAATTACACCTTGGTGGGCGCTCAGATCCTTTCACGGAAGATGCATGTCTTCAAATTTGGTGGTCCTTAAACATGTTGGTTCCATCACGATATTAAGCGAGTGCAAATCCGCTCTTAACTTGAAAAACAAGTGCAGGGCTGGACTCGACTCAGGGTGCGTCCAAGAGAGTATATTTGTTTACGATTTTTTGGTAGGTGTATGATAGTGAAATGATGATTTATAAATTTATACCTACTATATCAGAGTTCTCCACTCTTTCAAAACAAATATCTTTTCACTGGATATTAATGTATTTCCTCTTTATTTCAGTGTGACCAATGCCCAGCGCGCTTCAAATCAGTAACTCTAATGCGCATCCACCGAGCTCGCCACTCCGCTCCACGCTATACCTACTCCTGCAGAGTCTGTGATAATACATTCGCAAGAAGAAGGAACGTCGTCCGCCATCTTATGAGGATACACGCGCTCCGGGCCGCTGCTGAGCATATACATCGAGTTAAAAACTCCTGAAACATGATTTTGTAACATCGCTGTGTAGTAACCAATTTTGTATTTAACAAAAAAATAATTATTTATATTTTTGTAAGCAAGCAAAACCGACGAACAACGCTTGTATGCCGCGTAAGTGCTATGGGCACGCGCACAAACCTGTGCCGCGAGCCCAGCCCATTGTCTACACAAAACGAGTTATTAAATCGCTGTCGCTCGGTCGCGAGCGGCAGTGTGTCCTAGCGTCCCACGGCGAATGCACGTTTGCGAGCACAATTA
The DNA here is from genome assembly GCA_927399415.1 of Macaria notata. Classification (NCBI taxonomy): domain Eukaryota; kingdom Metazoa; phylum Arthropoda; class Insecta; order Lepidoptera; family Geometridae; genus Macaria; species Macaria notata. Next base: position 5,588,930 of record OV656725.1, on the reverse strand, counting down.
AACGCTGTAACCCTCTCGTAAATGAATATACAAATCATTCAATCAATTTAAAGTGTCGTTTCTTTCTGGAAATATGGAGTTAGGAAGGAACGCGCTTTATTGGTGACCACCAACGTTTGGATAGATAGAGAGAACAGGATTGAATTGAAGATGAATAGTCAAAGCGGGAGCCGAGAACAAAGCGACGGTGCGGTTAGCATTTTCAAGGTAGGAGTGAAGATACCGCCATTTTGGCCCGAGGAACCTACGCTGTGGTTCGCACAAATTGAAGGCCAATTCCTCATCTCCGGTATCACGTCAGATACAACAAAGTTTTATCACGTTATATCGCAGCTCGACCAACAGTATGCTGCAGAAGTCAAAGACGTGATAGTGGCCCCACCAGCGGAAAATAAATACCTGAAATTAAAAACCGAATTAATCAAACACCTATCGGAATCTCAAGAAAAGAAGGTAAAGCAGCTGCTGACGCATGAAGAACTAGGTGACCGTAAGCCTTCACAATTTTTACGGCACCTTCAAACGTTAGCAGGCCCAACCGTACCGGACACATTCCTGCGCAATTTGTGGAGTAGCCGTTTGCCGCACAACATTCAGACAGTCATAGCCTCGCAGACAGATACACCATTGGAGACCATAGCCGACTTAGCGGATAGGGTTTATGATATTGTACCAATACCTTCGGCAAACATCGTGGCGTCGACAGACACAGTGGCGGGTATGATGAAGCAGCTGAGTGAACTTTCCCTGGAAGTTTCATCGCTAAAAGAACATTAACCCGGTCACGTAAGTACGGTGATTCCAATACACACAACAACAGACAGCGCAGACGCAGTCGCTCACGTCCCAAACGTCATAACCCCGATATATGGTATCATAATAAATTTGGTGAACATGCTACTAGATGTACTACCCCATGCAATTTCGCCGTTCAGGGAAACGCAAGCGGCAGCCGGAAGTAGCGGCTAACGACTGCCTGCATAAAACAGTCCGCTTATTTATTACTGAACGACAATCTAAAGTTCCATACCTAATGGATTCGGGCTCAGAGGTGTGTGCGTATCCACGGTCACTAATCAAACAAAGTCGTACCAAGACAAATTATCAACTATTTGCCGCGAATGGATCCACGATCTCAACCTACGGCTGGATCCAACTGCAACTTGATCTGGGACTACGACGTACTTATAGTTGGCGTTTTGTAATAGCGGACGTGTCTAAGCCAATCATAGGTGCTGATTTCCTCAGATTTTATGGATTATTAGTTGACGTGAGGAATAATCGATTAATAGATGGACTTACAACACTATCAACTACCGGCGCACCTGTCAAGCTACATGATGCAATCTCATCAATCAAAGCCGTAGCCGGTGACACTGCGTACCACCAAATCTTACGTGAGTACCCTGCTATCACATGTCCAGCTGGAACCCGGAAGGAGGTTATTGTTTGCACCATGACAAAAAGAAAGTTAAAGCAATAACCGGCGCTCCGCGTCCTACGGATGTACATCAATTGAGGTCATTTTTGGGCCTTGTAAATTATTATGGGAAGTACATACCACAGCTGAGCGAAATTTTGCAACCACTGTATAACTTATCAAAAGGCAGAGTCGAAAGGCAGTGGAGTTCGGATTGTGAACGTTCATTTACAAAGATTAAAAAGTTTTTAAGTAGCGAACAATTCCTGGCTCACTACGATCCGAGCCTGCCACTCGTGCTCAGCGTGGACAGCTCGTCGTACGGTCTCGGCTCCGTACTAGCGCACAGATACCCCGAAGGCTCGGAGAAGCCTATTTGTTATGCGTCGCGAACTTTGAACGAAGCGGAGAAGTCGTACAGCCAGCTCGATAAAGAAGCACTCGCGGTCTTTTTCGGTGTGACTAAGAATCATACGTATTTATTCGGTAGGCCTTTCATTATTCGCACTGACAACCGACCACTGTCATACATCTTCGGTGATAAAGTTGGAATACCACAGACCGCAGCAAGCCGGCTACAGCGGTAGGTATGCCGCGCGGCTAGCGGCTTACGATTTCACAGTGAAATGGGTTAGTTCGGGACAAAACGGTCCAGCTGATTGCCTATCGCGCTTGCCGCTATCTCGCGAAGGGCCAATGTCGTGCGCGGAGCCGAAACGTGACGACGCCTCGTCGTATTTAATGTACGTAGAAAACGAATTCCCCGTGAGTTATAAAGATATAGCTGCGGCAACGAAAATTGACCCCGTTCTGCGCGTGATTTATAATAATATACTATTCGGGTGGCCCAAACATACTGATGTCGAACAAGAACGGGCTTATTTTAATCGCAAAAACGAGCTTTATGTGGAACAAGGTTGTATAGTGTACAACTATCGTATAGTCGTTCCGCCTAAATATTTTTTTTTTACAAATACAAAATCTTTTATTTGCCAAAGAAATTTTGTCACAAAATCCTCTGACCTCGTGGTAGCCGTTAGGCTGTGTTACGAGGCCAGAGTCAACAATATATATAGACAATATATATTGAAGGAATTGCATGAAGGCCATTTAGGGATCGATAAAATGAAAAATACGGCTCGTAATTACGTTTACTGGCCGGGGCTGGACTCGGAGATCGAGCAGCTGTGCCGCGCGTGCCCCGCCTGCCTGCAGCAGCGCGAGGCGCCGCCGCACGCATCCCTCACGCCCTGGCAGTACCTCTCGCGCCCGTGGCGTGCGCGCGCGCAGGCTGAGCGCGCGGGCGGGACGCCGCGCCACGCGCAGCCTGGGGACACCGTCTATGTTCGTAATTACGGTAAAAATAATAAAAAAAAATGGGAGGAGGGGCAGGTACAGAAAAGTGTAAGGCCCAATTCCTATACAGTCAACTTATCTAATTCAAATGTAGTGAGACGTCATATCGATCAAATGTTAATCATCATCATCATCATCATCAGCCTAATGGGACCCACTGCAGGGCATAGGCCTCCACCCTCTTACGCCAATACTCCCTGTCTTGCGCTGTTCTTGCCCAGATGTTTCCTTCTAACTTTCTTACATCATCCAGCCACCGTTGCACAGGTCTTCCTACACTTCGCTTACCTAGCCGTGGGTACCATTCAGTTATTGCTTTGCTCCATCTGCCGTCAGTACGTCTCGCCAAGTGTCCAGCCCATCGCCACTTGAGTTTCGTAATACGAGACCCGACGTCTTCCACCTTCGTACGTTTTCGGATCTCAGTATTACGAACCCTATCGCGTAACGTAATGCCTAACATGGACCGTTCCATTGCTCTTTGTGCGACTCTCATCTTTTCGATGGTTTCCTTGGTGAGCGTCCATGTTTCGGCAGCATACGTCATTGTGGGCAGAACACATTGGTTGTAGAGTCGTGTCTTCAAGCATTGAGGCATTTTACGGTCTTTAAAAATATCGCTTAGTTTGCTAAATGCCGCCCATCCGAGTTGGATTCGTCTTTTGATCTCCTTGTGTTTATGCTCTCTGCCAAAGGACAAACAGTGTCCAAGGTAAGTGTATTGTTCCACTACTTCTAACTTTTCACCACCAATCTGGATAATTGGTTGTGAATCTCCAGAAGCGTTGGTCATCACCTTAGTTTTGGACATGTTCATCTTAAGGCCCACTCCAAGAGAGACATGGTGAAGGTCTTCTAACATCGTTCGGAGATCAGACTCAGTTTCGCTAATAAGAATCAGGTCATCGGCAAAACGAAGATGGGATAAGTGAACACCATTTATTGAGACGCCTCTATTCTCCCAGTCGAGAAGCTTCAAGACGTCCTCCAAGACAGCTGTAAATAGCTTGGGAGAAATGGTGTCCCCTTGGCGTACACCTCTTTTAATCACAATGCGATCTGTAAGAGCATGTAACCGTACTTGCATCGACGCTGATTCGTACAGATTGCGGAGGATGTTAACGTATCGTGCATCTATGCGGCAGCGATGGAGTGAGTGAAAAACAGCCCAATGTTCAACGCTTTCGAAGGCTTTTTCATAGTCCACGAAAGTGAAAAACAAAGGTCGGTTGTACTCTTCACACTTTTCCATCAACTGTTTCACAGTGTGAATGTGGTCTATGGTAGAAAATCCGGTCCTAAAACCAGCTTGCTCGATGGGCTGGCATTCATCAAGTTGGCGAGTAAGTCGGTGGGTAAGAATTTTGGCAAAGAGTTTATAAATCTGAGGAAGAAGACTTATGGGACGGTAATTACTAAGTTTGGAATTATCTCCTTTTTTATAAAGTATTGTAACTATTGCGTTGTGCCATGAACTAGGTGTGTTGTTTTGTGAAAGAACGTAATTAAATAATTTTACAAGAACTGCAACTACAGGTTTCCCTCCAGCTTTTAAAAGCTCGATTGTAATGCCGTCTTCCCCTGGCGATTTATCAGATTTCATTTTATGAAGTGCCCAACAAACTTCGGATGGTAAGATAGGTGGTAGTTCTTCATTATTTGGACATTCTACTGGGTCTGCTCTGGGATCATTTGAGTTCTGTGGAACTGTTGTGGTCGACGAGTACAAAGATTCATAGAATTCTTTGACAATTTCTAGTATTTCGTCCCGATTGTTAGTTTTTACACCATTGGGTTTAGTTAAACTATTTATTTGCGATGTTCCTTGATTTAACTTTCTTCTAAAAACTTTTGGGCCTCTGCTTTCTTCGATAGTTTTAGTTATTGTTTGGGTAGTATGTATCCTTAAATCTTTTCTTATTGCTTTGCGTATTATTTTGTTTGTCTTGTCCAATTCCTTCTTGTCGTTAATATTGTTTAGAGTTAGCTCACGGCGTTTTTCTATTAATTCTAAAGTGTTTTATGACAATTTTGACTGTTTTTTTGGTCTAGCTCCTATTTGTTTATCTGCAGTTTCTAAAATAATATGTGTAATGTTTTGATTAAGACTGTCAATATCCAAATTCACCTCTTCTAGTAATTCGAACTTATTCTTTAATTCTACTTGATATTTGTCTTGTAGTAGGCTAATTTCTTGTCTATTGTATCTCTTCGATGTTTTTACTAATTTTGTTCTTTCTCTGGTTAAATTAAATATTAATTCTGCTCTGACTAATCTATGGTCGCTTCCTGCTTTGAAATACTGCAGTACTGATACATCATTTACCGTGTGGCGATGTGAGGAAATGATGTAATCATATTCACTTTTTGTTTGTCCGTCAGGACTGATCCATGTCCATTTTCTTGAGGCTCTTTTCTGAAAGAAAGTATTCATGGCATACAACTTGTTTTTCTCTAGAAAATCCACTAGCATCTGTCCGCGTTCATTTCTATTTCCTAGTCCAAAATCCCCTATTCATGTTTCATTTGAAAGTTTCGAGCCGATTCTGGCATTGAAGTCTCCCATTATTGTAGTGAAGTAGCAAGGTTTTGTAGTAATGGCTTTTTCTATATATATTTATATATTTTTTTCAAATGTTAATACCTAGGTCCTAGGTCGAATAAAAACAGATTCTCGCTGACGGCTACTCCCTTCGTTGACGGCCTCTTGTCCTTCCTCCGAGTTGACGGCACAGAAGTTCTGTGCCGTCAACTCGGAGAAGGACAAGAACAATAAGTTTCAATCATTGAAACTTATTGTTTACACAGACACAGAATACTAAGTAGTTACTATGGGTAATACCGTGTCTTGGCGTGTTACGTGCCCTCGCAGCGCACGATAAGTTGACAGTTCAATTCCTTACGTCACTGTGGTTACGGAATCTGATATTGGCATAGCGAATACCATAAACGCGCGTAACACGCCTTTAACGTGTCTTGCCGTGTTACGATAGAGAAATGGCCTTACAGAATTAGGCCCCAGCTCATAACATGGACACCGTGAGGCGCCTTGAAGCAGCCATCAGGGTGAGAAAGCTTTTTAAAAACTTTATTTAAACCATAACCTAGGCAATAGTTCACATGACTTGCGAAACAAACCACACTCAGTACTTAGTAATGTTTGAACAATTGAACATGTTATACTGTTCTTCATGATGGAGACTTTATTTTTTTATTGAAAGATACCTTAAATATTAGTACTATTGTTTATGAACATGTATTGTTTCCCCGTTTTGCTTTATTCACTCGATGACAAACTTTATTAGCAAAGCTATTACAAGCAAAATGCAGTCGATACAATTATAAACCTACCTACCTATTATAGTATTTTTTTATGTATGCATACGAAAGTGAAGTGAGGCTTGATGCCTTTATATGTACTTTTGTTTTTAATTGGAGATTTAATGTTTATTACTTGCAGATTAAAGACGCGGTGTCTGCGGCGCCTGAGCCGCCCGAACATGACGTGCCCGCCTCGCCGCTGCAGGTAACTGAACTAAACTAGGGACAAGATAATAGGTCACTTTTGACATTTCATCAAAATTCAACAACGTGACCTTGTAACGGCGGGCATAAAATAAGAACTGCACAATTGCTTAACTTTTTTCAATTACGTTTACATACCTATTTATTGTAATAATGACCGATACGAGTAATTTTACGATTTGCTTTCACTAATAAACCATTCTAAACATAATAAACAATTTCTGATCTAAAGAACTGAACGTCGTTACAATGTTGCGTCAGTCAACCCTTTTTCTTTTTAAACACTAGGGATGTTACTCTAAAAATCGAAAGCTGATAGGATTGTAAGTTGAATCGAATGCAATGATTACTTGTGAAGAAAAATCACCATAAATTTATAACCACGTTGTGATTATAGTAAAACCTAATTACTCTGCTGACTCTGCTACAAACTGCATGTGCAGAAGTCACTACAGAAGACTGGCGAAAAGTCGTGGAGAAGACAAAGAAAATAATTTACAAGATTTTGAACGAGATGTGAGAATAGACAATATTATTGAAAATGAATTAATAATATCTCTGAGTGCTGACAGCAGTGATGAAGATAGCAGTTCCGATAGTTCAAGTGAATAAAAGCAATTTTTTTGTTAAATTACGTAGGTACTTGTCTTATTTTGCTCCTTTAATTTATGAAAGAAAAAATAATAATTGGACAGGGATTCGCATGATCATTTTTAAAATTCACATATGTTTCAAGTCTGTATCGATTCATTCGATTCATTCATTTAATCGATGTTTTTAAGCAGGTCACCTCACTATGAATATAAAACTGACATCTGTCAAAAGTGACCTATTATCTTGTCCCTACAATAGGACATCGCTATTTGCACTAATGTGAATAAAATAAATGTATAAATAAACTAAATTGTAAACAAATGTAGTAGTTACATAAGGTCTCTGTCACAATCAGAGGTGAATAATGAACAGAAATAAAAAATAATGAGGGAATTACTTAGGTATTTAAAAAAAGCATGCAACAATGCAGTGGGTGTCATTAAGCTGATGATGATTATTTCCAACATCAGATTGTCCCCTTCCAGCGTCGTCCACTGTCCCCGGCCCCGGCTCGTCCCCCGCTGCAAGCCGTCCGCGCCCCGACCGGCCCGCCCACCCCGGTAGACCCCAAGCATAACATCTACAACCTCTTCAGCGATACTGAAGATGAAGACGTAAGTTTTACACTTTTATAAACTAAACGATTTAAATACTCGCGGCTCGTAACGAGATAAAAAGTAGCCTATGTTAGGTACGCCCAGGATCGTATACTATCACTATACCGAAAATGATGATGATCCGTCGCTCCGTTACAGCGTAAAAGTGGATCAAACGAATTACCAAATTAATTAATTATTTAATTCTTGGATTTTTGAACATAACTTAACTACCTACCTAAATAATATTTAATTAACATTTACTTAGCATTGTGCGATGTCCGATTACAGCACGAAAAAACATTTTGATCACTCTGTTTAATATATTTTTCCTTTACGTTCTAGTCCCAGCTGGATTTCCACCGTCGTTTTGATGCTATATCGCGTGGCATACCATTGTCACCCATCAAACTTAACACAAACAAGCGGCCGCGCAAGCACAAGGTATGTTACTCATCCATTACAGATTATTGCAATCATTTATTATTGGATTAAAAATTAGTTACTTACTGATACAACAACACGCTAAATTTGCTCACAGTACTAGCTTATGATGGTAATAGAAAGTAGCCGATTTGGTCAGATAAATAACTATTATAAATAATGTAAAAAAGTGCCTAGAGGTAACGTAGTCAGCAGCCCAATCCATGGTATAGATTACGTAGTAACTACTACGTAATCTATACCATGGATTGGGCTGTCAAAATGTTGTCAGATGTCACGAAGAGCCAAGTTTATAATCCTTTAAGAACCACTACATGGCCACGATATATAACACCATAGCCTTACTTTAGGCAAGCTGGTTGTGCTGCACAACCATCACCGCGTCCTTTATAATCCTTTATTTCTTCTTCTCCATCCAATGGTTGCCTGGAAGAGATTGCTTTTAGCAATAAGGCCGCCACTTGTGGCACTAGAGTAGATGCAAGTAATGTTATTATTTTTGTTTTATATATTATTATGTGAAAAGAATTATCTATCCATCTATACAATTGATTATTTCGTTCGCAGATGAAACCGGCGGAGCCATTCTTCGGATCTGCCATGAGCCCTCCGCGTGTTCCAACAGACCCACCGAAACGCAAGTTCTTTAAAACAAGACGCACCAAGCGAGAGTAGAGGCTACTGCTTTATCGTATTACAAACTTATTAAACGAAATGTATAATCTTTCGGTAAGCTGTTGTACTCACCGATATTAAAGTTATTCTATTTTAGTTATCAATAAATAATAGTAGTCGTAGCAGTCGTACATGCGAAACATTGTTCGCTATCGTTCTCTCGCAACTTTTTATTTTCTATTATATAGGTATGTACGAAACATTGTTTTCCTGACATTTTCTTGCTACTTTTAATTTTCTTTCCTTGTTTCGTCGGGAGGTTATCGTTATTTTCTTTGATGAAATAAATTTAAATTACTACATAACTTTCCTATTTTGTTTCATTTGAGGGTAGTAAAACTAACTAGTTGATATAACACAGTTTTTAACGCATTGGCTTATGGTTGAGTACACCTGTTTTTTTAGTTATACATAGGCATATGCTCATGACCTTCGCAATTTTCAGTGGCCGTAATTTATAATATAAAAGGTACCAATTAAAAATTGATTTGACATATTTTATACAACATTATCCTAAATTATAACTACAAACAATATTAAACATGGTCACATTTAACACATAACGACACTGTGCTTAGCAAATGTTGTTTGTTTTCAATATAAGTAAACGCGACAGTTAATTCTGGCCTAACACCAATATTACACAGTCTCGTAATGGTTTTGCCTCGGACTAGATTCAGAGTCCCGCTTCACGGTATCTGAAGATAATTTTGAGCAGGTGTTTATACGTGTGATTAGTTTCAACCAGGGACGGAATCAGATTTGGGCCAAATAAATATATTTTTTTATCACAAATTATTATAGAAGTTAGTCGAATGTTTTTAATATTAAAAGTAACAGTTTATTATACATACACGCAAGTCAGTACAGAGTATTAGTATGCAACAATCTGCCTTAATTAAAGTCTGTTCTAATATGTATGTATGTCTCTTACCTGAAAATATGTGGCTTGGCTGCCTCGGCCCTGTCTAAAAACACTCATTTACTTTTTTTCCTTGTTTTTAATTGTTGGCAAACACTGTGAGAAGATGATTTGACGTTTTAAAGATTTGTTTTGGTGTATATTGTTGTTGGCTACCTAGTCAAAAATAGAGCTTCCCTTTTTATGTTTTTAAAACTATTTATTTTACTCAATTTAAAATTACTTTAATTAAACTAATTTAAAACTACGTGTTCGATACACGACGCTTAGATTATGATTGATTAACATATCTTAAAGATCACCGAGCTAAGGTCTCACGCTGCTGTAGGTCGCAGCTGCGGGGGTTCCGCGAATGCGCTCAGTATTGTCTTAGTCATCACTACGTTCGCGGTTCGACAAAGACAAATGAAGCATCGGGACGCATAACTCCTCCCTCCCTAAGTTCGAAGTTTTCGGGTACGATGGGTTGAGCCTGAAAACTTCGATTTACATAATAATATCTTATCATATATACCATTATAACTATGCCTAAAATTATATATAGAACTAGTGTCCACGCACTAATTTTCACTTCTATTACACTGTCACTATTGTCACTATTCACTGCTGCGTTTTTTAGTTCATTTGTTAAATGTTGTAGATTTGACAGCTCGATGTCGTCCAGGGTTGCGAGTTTCATCTCCGGGAGCGTCCTTGATGTTGAAGGCACCTCCGGTAAGTCCACGATCGGCAGCACTGGTATGTACGCATCTCTAGCTCGTCCTTGATGTCTGCTGAGCTTGTCTCTATCCACTTCCAATTCGCAGTTATCCTCTAGCGTGACCAAGTACGTTCCTTGTAAGGTGTGATAGGTGACATCTCCGTTGCAGTCTTGCGTGAGGGTGGTACTTGTTTTAGTGTATACCATCCAACTGTTGGGGTGAATGTTCTCTATTTTCACGCTACGGATGTCAACTATAACGGGCGTGCAGCTCGAAGTGTTTTGAGCAAACGTGATGAGGTCAACGACGCATTGGTCTCTTACAAATGGTGCAGTGTGATCTTCTTCGCATAGGAACTGGCGCTCGTCTACTTCTCTGCAAGGGGCGCGCAGCGACACAGTTTTCAACCCTTTCGCTAGTAGGTAGGGGAACTTAGGTAAGATGAGGGATGTTTGGTTCAGGGTGTTGGTGATCGGCAGTGGTAAAACTTTATAATATATAAAGATATCCTTTTCTACGAGTGGAATTTCAAGAATAAATGTTACCTGATCTCCTTTTACATAAATCTTAGGTACAATACTAGTTTCTAGTTTTATTATATTTTCTAAGCTAGCTGGGAATACAAGTTTATGGTTTTGCCTTTCGATAGTTTGTAGTGTTTTGAGTAATTCACTTGTACTTATAACGGCTTGATGGAGCATTCCTAGTTTGCTAAATGCAATTACGTTTTCTATTTCACCAAGTCTAGAATAGAGATTTTGGAAGTTATGTAAAAATAGAGCATATATATTATGTATCTTTAAGACACCCTGATGTCTATAAGTGTCATTCATTAGTTGCCTGATATCGATTATAGCCTGATCTAATTGAATGAAATTGCTTTTAGATGAATTGATTGTATTGACCAATGTATTCAGCACTTCTGCGATTACCGTGACCTTCTTGCCAATAGATTTTTGCCGGGTGTTCACGTTATTTATTAACGTGTCGTACCTGTGGAGGTCGTTTTATATCCTTTAAAGGTGTTTTAGTTGCCCTTCCTTTGGTGATAATGGGTACTACATTCCTAACTATCTCTCCAGTAACTTCCGCTTTTGTATATCGGGGTTTGTCTTTACTTCTCCTTTCGTTCACTCCTTTTATAAATACTGTGTCACCTTCTTGTACGTTAAAGTGTTTTTCACCTCCACGTTTTTCTTTAATCTTTTCTTTGGTCTGTATAGCCTTGTCTGTGAGGTACTCGTAGAGATACTTTGTGCGTTTCCTATGGTCCTGAACTAACTTTTGGGTGTAGTCTTTTTCGAAATCTACGCTAAAAGGATTAGTAGCATCGGTATGTCCGAAAACTATTTCGAATGGTGTGAACCCGGTTGTACTATGTATGGCATGATTGTAGGACATGAGCGCGTACGTCATGACGGAAGCTGCGTCAGTGAATTTATGTTCGTATTTTGCAAGTCGATATATTTCTATTAAAGTTGAGTGGAATCTTTCCACGATTCCCATGGAATTCGGATTGTGTGGGGTTCCTATGTGAAGTTCTACTTTGTAGAATTGTAGAGTCTCTCTCAGTAGGGTATTATTAAACTCCGCGCCTGCATCCGCATTTGGTCTATGTGGGACGCCATATGTAGCGAAGTACTTGATGAGGGCTCGTACTATTTCAGGTGTGGTCTTAGCTTTCACTTCTATCGCTTGGCCAAGTTTGCTAAACGCGTCGACTAATGTCAAGTAAGTTGTGTTGTCAATGCTGAAGATGTCTATGAATATTTCTTGAAAGGGTTTGCTCTGCGTTTGAGTTAACTGTAGCTCTGGTTTTAATGGCTTTCGGTCATACTTCATCATCTTACAGTTTTCACATGTATTTATAACTGTTGATACAGTGATTTCCATATTGGGCCAATAATAGGTGCGTTTGATTTGTGTCAGCGTTTCTTTAATCCCTCTATGGCAGGTTTTGCCTAGATGGTATTTTTGTACTATTTCCTTCTGTTCGTCTTCACTTTCCACGTACACTACTCTCTGGGTACACTCTAAGATTTTCACTGTGTCCTTTTTAAAGAGTGCAATTATCGCTTCTGCAAATTGCTTACGGTGTGTCTTGTCTTCAAAGTATATGAAGTATCTCTTTTTGGGACTGATGTACTCTTTCAGAAATTGTTTGACTATGTCAGGCCTATTCAATGGCAAGTGCAATTCTAGAATTTTCTGTTTTGGCCTTGAGATATCTTTTACTGCAATTTTGTCTCTGAACCAAGTATGTACCAATATTTGATATGGTTTAGTGTCTATGGCTTCCTTCAGTATGGGGATACCGGAAGTATCTGTTTCCAACTCCGAGTGTTGCGTTGACTTCATTGATAATGCAGTGATAGTGCTACTGCCAGGTGATGGTATACCGTGTGGTGACTTCGGATCCTTTGATGATGGTATCGATATCACGTGATCTGACCCTGATGATATAGATAAGGTGCTCTCGCTGTCTATTTTTCGAGCATCACAGGCTTCTTGTAATGATTGGATGTCCTTCATTACTTTGTCTATATCCATTTTTTCTTCGTCTACGTTTACTTTTGTCGAGTCATTTCCATCTATTGCGTTTACCTTTATGCGGGACAACGCATCAGCGACTACATTTTGTTTACCGTTCTTATATACGATGTCATAGTCATACTCTGCTAGTCTGAGTTTCCATCTCGTCAGTTTGCTATTTTGCTCCTTCATGCTATTCAGCCATGCCAAAGGTCGGTGGTCCGTATATATAGTGAAACGTCTACCATACAAGTAGGGTCTGAAGTGTTTCACAGCCCATACTATAGCTAACAGTTCTTTCTCTACTGTGCTATACCTTGATTCAGCGCCATTTAAGGTTCGGCTGGCATAAGCAATTGGCTTGTCGTTACCTACGGTGCCTTGCGATAGTACGGCTCCTATTGCAAAGTCAGATGCATCCGTAGTGAGTACGAATGGTTTTTCAAAGTCCGGGAATTGCAAGATCGGTGCGTTTACTAGCAGCTCTTTGCATGCCTCAAATGATGCGATGTATTCATTGGTCAGTTCTATCTTGCTTCGTTTCTTTAAGCAGCTTGTCATAGGGCGAGTAATTTTGGCAAAGTCCTTGATAAACTTTCTGTAGTAACCGACTAGACCGAGAAAACTTTTAATTTCGGTCGTGGTCCTTGGAATAGGAAAGTTCAGTACTGCTTGAATTTTATCGTTGTTCGGTTTGAGACCGTCCTTCGTTATCAGATGTCCTAGATAAAGGACTTCCTTGCGAAAGAATTCGCACTTGTCTAGTGTGACTTTCAAGTTTGTCGCTCTTAAACGGTCGAAGACCATTCGCAGCTTGTCCATATGTTCTTGTAGGCTGGACGAATAGATGATTATGTCGTCGAGGTATACCAGGCAATGGATACCTTGTAGGCCTCTTAAAACATTGTCCATTGCTCTTTGGAACGTGGCGGGGGCAGTCTTGAGCCCGAATGGCATTCTGGTAAACTCATAGTGACCAGATTGTGTTGAGAATGCCGTCTTCTGTCTGTCTTCCTCTCTAACTTCTACCTGGTGATAGCCACTGGCCAGGTCAATGGTACTAAAGTAGGTGGCTTTACCTAGCTTGTCAAAGAGATCGGCGATGTTAGGTAACGGGTATTTGTCGTCCGTTGTTACTTCGTTAAGCCGACGGTAATCAATAACCATTCTATATTTGACTTCTCCAGATGCGTCGGCCTTTTTGGGCACCAAGTGAACGGGCGCACTCCAGGGAGAGTGCGACTCACGGATGACATCGTTCTGCAGTAGTTTGTCTACTTGGTTTTGTATCTCCGTGTTGTAGGCCGGAGGGTGTCGATATGGTCTAATAAAGATAGGATCTTCGTTCCTAGTTCTTATATGATGTTTGACTCCGTTTGTGAATGATAGGGGTATACTATCATGCTGGAATATATCCCTATATTCAAAACATAGCTTTTCTATGCTTGTTCTCTCTTCTTCATTCATATGATCCAGACGTAACTTCTGTAAGTTTTCTCTAAGAAGTCCGTCAAGTTCCCGTTGTTGGTCTTGCGTCGCATTAACTGCAAGTTCTTCTGTCTCGTACTTACTCACCTTCAATGGTCTATTGAATGTCATGGTGACTGGTTCTTGTGACGTGTTTTGTATTACGGTATAGGCATACGAGTCCGTGCATGTTACTATCGCACTAGGCATCCTTACGCCTTGACCAAAGTCCACGTAGTCGATTATCGCATCTCCATTCCGCAAGTCAGTGGGTACCTTTACCCGTGTCTCAGTCCTTGGCTCCAATGTTACCTCTGGAGGTGGGTTGTACATGATGGCTAGTCTGGTACTCGGGGTACTCAGAACTTGATTGTCCATATCTATTTTAGCTTTCAGTTGTTTCAGCATGTCTGAGCCTATCAGACCGTCATATCTTGAGTCCACGTCGTACACATAGAATTTTTGGTTTCCATGGCATCGGAATGTTTCCAGCATAGGTATGCATATAGTTTGGTCGTGAAAGCTACGAGCGTGTGTGCTCACTACTTCGAATGGCTCGTAACAAAGGAATCTTTGGAAGAATTTTTTCACAAGTGCAGGTGTCATGAACGATCTTGTGCTTCCTGTATCCAGCATGAAGCGTGCGCGTAACTCCGGAACATAAATGTGCGGTAGGCGGAGTCGCATTTCATAGTTTATGTGTATTACTTCGGTGTATGGCGCGAGGCTTGTGTCTGAAAATTTTGTTCAGTATAGTTACATACTGCTGTGCTTTCATCTATTTCAGGTACTTCAGATGAGTCTTGGTAGTATTCATTGTTGTAATTTTGCTCATAGTAATCGTTTTGTTCGTAGTAGTTATACTGGTCTGGTTCGGTTTCGGAATACATCTCATTTTCTTCTTCGGGCACCTCTAGTTTATTTTGTCTCAACGGGCGTGCAGTCCTCATTGACACGTCAGTGTTCTGCAATTGGTTTGGAATTTGTTGGTTTGGAATTCCAAACTTGAAATTTTGTTGTTGTGTCTGGCCAAAGGGTGGTCTGTATCCCTGTTGGGGGACACCAAAACGGTTGTTCTGATACGGTTGGAACCTAAACCCTGTGGGTTGCGGTGGTCTGTAGCCTGCTGGTTGACCCTGAGGGTTGAATCGGAAGCCTGTTGGCTGTGGCTGAGGGTTAAACCTGAATCCTGTCGGTTGACCTTGGAAGTTAGGTCTAAAACCTTGGGGTTGGTTAGGGGTTAAAAACCGATTATTTTGAAAGTTTGTGGGTGTCTGGAACCGTTGTTGTGGAGTTATACCAAATTTGAATTGTGGGGGTGCTGATGGCACAGGGTTGAATGCTAGGGGCTTATGTTGTAACGCACGGGTTTTATTTTTCGCGTTGTACTGCGCCAGGAAATTCACTTCTTCTGTAACTATACTTAGTGCGCTTTCTAAGTTTACGCACCCTTTCAACCTCACAACCCTGATTAAGTCTTCAGGGAGATTGAAAAGGAAAACGTTTAGAGCTAGGTTATCGTAAACGATCATCTTGGCAGCTTTGACCCCCTCGTCGGTAATTAGATTAACTTTAGCAAATAATGTACTACGCGTATGTTGAATACGGTGGCAAAAATCTATGTAAGTTTCTTGAGGTTTAATTTTTAATTGGTCTAGTTCTATTGCAATGCATTCTTCGGACCTTGGATCACCAAAGTGCTGAATGAGAATTTCCTTTAGTCTGTCCCACGAACAAATATCGTCTCTTTCACTTAAAAGTTTGGCGGCATTGCCACAAAGCCTGCTCGATATCGCATGGAATACATAGCACTTCTGTGCTAGCGAGCACGATGGTTGCACATATGCATTGTGTATATAATTGGCCTTTTTTATGAATAGATTTAATAGGCCTTCGTCTCCATCAAACTTTGGAATGATGGATAATAATTCTGACTGGATAGTCCTAATCTGTTCCATTTTTATACTATTTCTATCACTATACTATAACGCGATTTATTTCTAAAATACTTGAGGATCTTCTCTCACTATATTAATACACAATTTATTCCAATATACTTAAGGAGATAAAATAACTACTAAAACAAAGTGCCGAAAACCGGAATAGGACAGGAACAGACGGGAAAATGCGAAAAGGTTTACTCACATAGTCACCGCTCTCATCCCTCCAGTCTCGATCGGCGGGCAGCGTAGTCTTGACAAATTTATTTGTTTGGTTCTTGATCCCGTGAAAGTGCGATGGCGGCACAGGAACAGGACGACCTCGGAGCGATTGCAGGAATCGTCGGTAGCCTGAACACACACAGGATCCCAGCCGTCTGCGCCAGTCAAAAATAGAGCTTCCCTTTTTATGTTTTTAAAACTATTTATTTTACTCAATTTAAAATTACTTTAATTAAACTAATTTAAAACTACGTGTTCGATACACGACGCTTAGATTATGATTGATTAACATATCTTAAAGATCACCGAGCTAAGGTCTCACGCTGCTGTAGGTCGCAGCTGCGGGGGTTCCGCGAATGCGCTCAGTATTGTCTTAGTCATCACTACGTTCGCGGTTCGACAAAGACAAATGAAGCATCGGGACGCATAACTACCTACTAATTATGTTGTTACCATGATAAGTATGCATTTTCAGCTGCTACAGATTGTCTATTATTCGTGTAATTATCTTTACAATTGTCGCTTTGAATCCTATTAGTTCATTAGTAAAAAGGGTTTATCTTGTTTAGAATTTATTACAGATTGGTTTTAAATATTATTATATATTCTGAGTGCTCCCTCTGCGTAGTTCTAAGGCCTCAATGTGATGTTTAACCCACAACAACACTGTCATGTGTAAAATAAAATATCATCAAATTTTATAATATTTGCCTAAGTAGAGAGTACATAATTAATTGTATACCTGCCCAAGTGAACTCCAGATATTCTGCGGGGAAGTTGCGATCTTCAGTGATAAGGAATAGCTATAATCCAAGGAGGAGAGGATAGTTTTAGTTCTAGTAATCACAGTACTATGCATTCAAACATCAACTTGATTCTTAAGAAGTAGGTATGTACATACAGTATCTATAGTACTACCATTTCGTAAATATAAATAAGTTGCAAACTGCTATACTGTATGTACTTAGTTACGTGCCATAAACCACTACCCAGATAAATATTTATAGCCGTATCTGCATCATGTTAATACTTATTATTTAATCAACCGTGGTTTCTGCGACACAGGATGTTCCTAGTGCAGAACCCACAGGGATATCAAAAATGCAGTATTCTTAGTTAGATAAGTCAAATATGTTATTTAAGTTAATTGTTAAGGTAAATAAATTATTATTATTTGAGTTATTTATTTATTAACAACTATTTTTAATTTTTTTACAATATATGTATAAAAAAAATAACAAATATCATAAAAAACTTAAAACTAGTGATGCCGCCGGCAACGGGGCAGGACCCAAGCAACCGGTGGTAGAGGCTACAAAGAAAGGAACCTCCGGACAATACGCGCCGTATCAAGAATCACTGCCTTCTGTATCTGTCCCCTAACCCAACCTTCCAAGGAGAGCCTCTTAAGGTGTTGATCGAGGCTCTTCGCTATAAGACCGTTCACCGAAACAACTATCGGGACAATTATCGTCGAATCAACATCCCACATGGCGGTAATCTCATGTGCCAAGTCAAGGTACTTGCTGACTTTGTCCTTCTCGGCCTTCACGAGATTCTCGTCATGTGGTATGGTGATGTCAACAATAACTGCCCGGCGCTGGGGCCGGTCCACTATCACGATATCAGGCTTATTGCAAGCAATAGTCCTGTCCGTGATAATGGATCGGTCCCAGTAGAGCAATGCACGACCATTTTCGAGAACTGGCTCTGGTACATACTGGTAGTACGGTAGCTGAGACTCAACAAGGCCATATCGAAGAGCAAGTTGCTGGTGGATGATCCTGGCTACTAGGTTATGCCGGTGCAAATACTCGCCGTTAGCTAGATGAGAACAACCTGAAACTATATGCCTGAGTGACTCACCGGGACGGCGGCATGCTCGACAAATGTCGACCGTACCGTCTTTCAGGATAAATTTCCGATAATTGTTCGTCATCATAACTTCGTCAGCAATTGCACAAGCAAAACCTTCGGTTTCCCCAAAGAGGTCTCCGAAACGTAGCCAGTTCACTGATGCCAAGAGATTCACATCCGGCCCAGTAAGGGCCTGATAGAACCTCCCGTGCAGCTCTTTGCTCTTCCATATCTCCTTGCGATCCTCAACACTAAGTACCACCGGTCTGTGCCAGTTCTCATTCGCCAAGGAGAGCGGAGTAAGGCCTTTGTCGACAGCTACTACATCGCGATGTATCCCACACTCATTGTTAAGGAAATAATCCCTGAGATTGCACACCTCGCGGTTGTGAAGGGTCTTAGCGTTTAAAAAGCCACGACCCCCCACTTTCCGCGGGAGGTACAATCTCATAACAGATGAGCGTGGGTGTAACATGCGGTGCAAAGTAAGCTGTCGACGGACCTTTCTATCCAGGGCGTCCAGCTCAGTTTGAGTCCATTTCAGTATGCCAAAGGAGTATATCAGTAGAGGCATCACCCAACCGTTGAAGGCACGCACCTTATTACCCCCAGACAGAAGGCTGTTAAGCACTTTTGTCAACCGGCAAAAGAAGCGCTCCTTCACCGTTCGCTTGACGTCCACCACTGATATACCCAACGACTCCGACATACCAAGGTATTTGTAGGTTTCGCCTTCGGAGAGAGACTTTAGAGTCATTGTATCAGAAAGTTGTAAATTCGGTGAATTTACAACTTTCCCTTGCTGCACATGCATGACCGCACACTTATCTACACCAAACTCCATCTTGATAGCGCTACTGAAAACCTGCGTGGTTTTTAATAGCGTCATCAAGTCAGGAAGTTTCTTTGTAAACAACTTGAGATCATCCATGTACAGCAAATGACTAATGATCTCACCCTGTCTCCGGAGTCGGCAGCCTAATCCTGTATCCTTCAACAAAGTGCTGAGAGGATTCAGTGCCAGGCAAAACCATAATGGGCTCAAACTGTCACCCTGGAAGATTCCTCGCTCAATCCTTATAGAATCCTGCAAATCAGAGGGGCTCTCGATACCAAATGGATGATGAAGAACTGTGGTCCACTGTCTCATACATGTACATAGAAAGGACCTCAGAGTTGCATCAATTTTATACAACTCCAATATCCTTTCCAACCACGAATGAGGCACCGAATCATAGGCCTTCTTGTAGTCAATCCAGGCGGTAAACAGAGCCCCTCTGTTACGTCGGACTTGCTGGCTAATGGTCGTGTCAATGAGGAGGAGCTCCTTAGTACCGCGGGACCCAACCCTACATCCATTCTGAGCAAAGGCCAAAATATTGTTCGCGACTATATGAGCGTTTATTTTAGTGGTCAGAATGGATGTAAGGAGCTTGTAGATGGTAGGTAAGCATGTGATGGGTCTGTAGTTCTTAGGATCCGCAGTACTACCGGACTTATGGAGCAGGACAGTAGTACCAGTAGTAAGAAAAGCAGGGAGGGTACCGAGCTCAACGGCTTCTTGAAATTGTGTTGCCAGGCGATCATGAGAACATCGACACCATTTAAGCCAGAAATTATGTAAGCCATCGGGTCCAGGACTTTTCCAATTCTGAGTTGAACGAATCGCATAACTAACGTCCTCTGGGACTATCACGATCGACCCCATAGATTCAATGGTCTCACAGTTTCGCTCAATAACACGTATCCAATCACCCTCTGTGTGCTCAACGGGCACCGACCAAATACTACGCCAGAAGTTAATCATGGCGGAGGCATCCGGTCGCTGACCATCGATCACACGATGATCGGCTTCCTCCCACTTCCGGTACACTCTCCTCTGATCGCTTTGGAAGACGCGATTCAGCCAATATCGGTCCGCACGCTCTCTGTAGCGACGAATACGGCTTGCCCACGCATAAACTTTTTGTTTCAGATAATCTATGCGTTCCGTGACATTGACCAAATAATCTGGGGGTCGGATTTCGGTCCCAGCAAAGGCCTGTGTCACAAAACGCATGACTCAGGGGACGATTATTTCCCTGTCTGAAACAGATTAGCTTCGCAATGAAAGTCCTAAACGTAGTGATACGCCTTTCGATTCTTAACTGCCATGCGGGTACCTCAGCAGCGGGTCGCGTTGTTCGATCAGAGTCTGGAAACTTGACACGAGCAACGCGACATACCGCGATGGCACCACAGTAAAGAATCGAGTGCGTATCTACTAAATCTTCACTATCCCGTATATACGGTATAAGTAAAGAGTTTAGGGCTCCCATTAGCGCTAGATTTCGTTTATGAGTAGGTAAGCGAGGTATTCGCGGCCTAGACTCGGGTGTATATCGATATTGCCGAATAGCATCCTCCAAAGCCCTCCTCAATTGCTCGCTCACCTGGTCTGATACAGTGGTCATACTTGCACTATCTCCCTCGTCACCCACAGGATCCGCCAGCATCACTGGTGTCATCTCTGACATTGGCCTATGAGCCGAAGTCGAGGTTGACGCGACGGGCAGGTCCAGTGGGAAAGACGGAGCCGCATAAGCATGTAGCACCTCCAGGCGGAGCCGATCAAGTACGGCCTGATCCAATAGCTGGCACCGTTGGATAGCTCGCACTTGATCCGACAGTCGTTGGGCGGAGACAGTCAAAGCTGGCTCAAGGGCCTGAAACAGAAGTAGCATCCTATCACGATACGCAGTCCGTAAAATTCCCCCCTTTGTAGCCTCATAATAGGCGCGCATGCAATTTTCATTATTTGATGGTGACCATCGCATGCGACGCACTACACCACCGGTAGCGGGGGCCGGGCGCGGAGCGGGTTGCCCCACAGGCCCCAAGCGTGCCGGCAGCGGTGGACGTCCACGTCGCGCAGGTCTCGGCGGCGGCGGTGGCGTCGGCGGCCCGCCCTCGTCGCTCGACTCACTCTCTGGCGCGGTGGCGTACTCAGAGGAGGAGGAGGAGCTGCTGCTGGACGGGGTGGGCGGAAGTGGTGGGCGTGCGCTTTGTTCATCACTATGTCCCGCTGTGATTCTGTTTCGTGACCTTGTGATCATTATTATTATTATTATTATTATACTTCACAGATTCTCGGGCCTTACGCCCGGTATTTTTAAGGCATCAGTGGGGCCGTAGCCAACACTGAGAGGCCTTTTACAATGTTATACTTAAAATTAAGTAAAAAATACAGATAGAGGATGTTAGGTATATAAAGTAACTATTGCAGACATGGTATTAATGTTAGAGGCTATTGTGTTGAGTTGTTCATTGACTTAATTAAACTGGTCTATTGTACGAGGAACGGCACCCGCCAATTATGCCTCATTCATAAAAAATATAGCGGGTGATGACTTGCCACTCACTAAATGGGCCCTCCACAGAAGGCAGCCTAAGATGACGCCGGAAGGGCAACATTGGTGTGAGTGGCTTAGGGTGTCGAGAGGTGTGCTGCGCGTTCTCTGAGCGGTACTAGCGGCGTTATGCCCTTTAACACTTCCACCCTGGAGCTTAGGTACTTAGCTCTTGCGTCTTCCACTCCCGGACGGCCAATCAAGGCAAGCCGGGAGGCAGGGGGTCTCATTTAGCCCCCAGGGAATCGGGGTCCGCGGTGACGCCACTCACCGACGACTCGCCATGAAGTCGCCATTATTATTACGTAAAATTGATTTTCTTTCCTACGTAACTTATGACGTGGAAGTACTTGGCCGTGCGTGCTACGGGGTAGTATGAAACCGTCTTTGAGAATAAATGAAGCAAGTCATATACCTACAAAGTACAATAGAAATACACTTATTTAAAAAAGTATCCCTGAAATAGCAGCGTCATACTGGCCATTTAGAGTTTCTTAAATATGCAAGCTATAATTAAATATGTTACATACGGTTTGAAATGGTTGTATAAGTCTTTATGAGTCACGTTTTGAGAATACCGACGTGTATAAAATGTCCACCTTCAGTTCCAGCTACCTATATAAATTTGTTTTAATCTTTATGAGTGAATTGTTGTATTGTTAAATATTAGTTTGCTTAAATTCTCTTGGACAAAAAAAAACAAAATATACTCAAAGTAATTATTATGAAAACCTCGAGAAAGTTTATAGGAAGATTTGAATACTTACTATGTTTTTTTACTATACCTACTTATTATGAAATAAAAAATTACAAATTATCTTTCTAAACGGTTATACAATAACGTTTTATACTCATATCTAGATTCGTGGAAGTAGGTGGCACCTTTCTAGCACCATTGTTATCGGTTAGTAATAATTAAGTTAACACAGAGCGTGGCGCACTTGGTCACGCGAGCCACAGTGGTCAGCGAGCTGTGAATTACTTCCAAATAATTTTGGTTACATGAATCAACTCAATTAAGGCGAGTATATCCCAGCCATTTCGACATTTGAGGAGGAGGAGCCGGGGAGGAATAGTACGCGCAGCGGCCGTCGCGGCGGCGCGGCGCCGGCGTCAGTCTATGAGATACGGGGCTCGCGCGCGGTCGTTGTAACAGAAGATTGCGAAGCGCTTATTATTTAATCCACATAGTAAAAATCAGTAATAGATATTGAATTGGGTAGAATAGTCATGACATTGATAAAATAGATTCTAACATTCAATATTTTTAGCGCATTATGTATATACCTAAATTACATATATATATTTATTAATTTTATTACGAATCAATTTATCCATATTACTTACCGATTGGCACAGATCATTCATAGTAGGTTCTATACCTACCTACGTGAATAGGCAGATTTTAAAATCAATACAGATATGTAGGATGTACTAAATTTTATTATATCTATTAAAAATGATCTGTAAAGGCGGCTTGCGTGTGATAATGGCTATGCGATAAAACAAAAATAAATTATATTACAAAAAAATTAAACCAACTTCAAGTTTACTGTCACTAAAAAGTTAGGAAATAACTTTTTAGTGACAATAAACTTGAAGTCAGTTTTAATTTTTTTTAAGTAACTTCTTAGTGACAAAATAAGTAATTTAATAAATAGATAATTTATTTTCATTTTCGTGACCTCAGAATTTAGAATTGTGAGTAAAGAATATATCACAATCCAATAAGTATTATTATTGAAATCCGTAATATTTGGAGACGGTGCCAAACTTTCAGAAGACTTGATAAGCTCCGTGTTTTGAAGTCGGTAAAAAAAACAGTCAGATGAATGGAGAGCCTCCACATTTTTTTTGTAGTCGGTCAAAATCCAACACTACGTGCGCACTGCGCCTATATACATATTGCATATTCCCAATTGGTAGGGAATGATGGAATTTAACTTACATAACAGATAATAAACGGGTTATTAATAATTTTTTGTAAAAGTAAATATCTAAAACTTAAAATGTATACTCTCCAAAAATAAGACCCCGGAAGGAACTAATCTCCGTGACACAGACGCACCGGCGTCTAGTACGGTGCTTTTAGTGATATTTAGTATGTGTGCATTTTTATGAAAATAAATAATTTTGAATTTGAATTTGAATAATCAGCTACATCTATTACACGCATACTTGGTTCGGGTTGCTGAAAATCTTGTTGAAATATTGAGTTTGCACATGTATCAGGCTGATTGTTTTCCTTGTCTCCCAGTGCAAGGTTTCTAATTGGCATGCCACGTTTATGCCTACTGTCATCGAGTTCTGGCAGTAAACATTTGTGGTAAAATTGTATGAGTTTTGATTTCATGGATAGCCAGAAAATGTCATCCTTTTCTATACGTTCTATGTGTAGCGGCTCATTTTCACCTGCCCAAATACCCAGAAGACACATTTTTCGTTCTGTTACATGCAGTTGGCCTTGTATTTGATAAAACCAATTACTTTTTTTGTTCACTGTATGAGTTTTTGTGACTTTGTTGTACTTTAAAATATCAATTTTATTTTGTTCTATTGCCTTGGCCATTCCCATTTTGTAATTTTTTTGCCCTATTAGTAGGGCATTTATTTCTACGACAGTGTCATTCCCTATCAGTCCTTTAGGTGCTGCTCCATTTAATGGATAAATTGGGTCAATAAATGATCCACTAGGCCGAATTTCAACATTTACTTATTGCTGTAGTTGAAGTATAGCTTGTCTTTCATTTTCAATTCCATGAGCAATGAAAGTCACATGAGTCAGTTGTTTCTTGTATACAATATTTTTCACTAAATTTGCTATACCTATTATGTATTTGACGAAACTTTCCTTTTACAGATTGGGCCAAAATTTGATGATAATTTTTTCTCTAATTTCCATCCATTCACTACTTTCTCGTTGTAATACAGTGTCTTGTTCTATTTTCTTTTTGTCAGATCTTAGTACTGCTAGGTTTCTTAAAAAGTCCTCTTGAGCCATGCGTAGTTCTTCTTGTGGCATGTCAGGTGCAGAACTAGCGGGACCACAATCATGCTGCTTTTTGTTGCCTTCTTTTAAAACTCTCTTTTTCTTCACTGGGTGTTCTGCATGATACTTTCGTTTGATTCCTCTTTTCTTTTCTTAGTCTTCTATTTTACCGCCAGTGTTTTGACCAGTAAAGGCTTTTTGTACTGATGATATGGCTGTTTTTGAGTTAAAGGATACGACTGCTGCCGCACATCTGCCTTGATATCCTTGTTTTTGGACAAAATTTATTCTTTTCCCTCGTATGAATTTGGCTATAACACTATTGAAACATTCAACAGCATTAGTATCGACGTCTTATATTAAACTTCTTGACTTACTGGCAACACTTGACACATTGGCATGAATCAGAAACTGAAAAGATTTATTGTCTATTTTTTGGAGATCGGCATTGTCATTACTTTTTTTTCACAATATATGGCTATATGATAATAATAGCTATGGCACATTTTGTGGTCGCCAAAAACATGTTGCATCGAGTTAGTTATATCATTGTGCAATAATGAAATGTTACTTGGATTGCGACCATGATGTTTAATGCATTTCACAAAAGCTTTTCTCATTTGCAATATTTTCATGTTAGTAAGGGGTTTTTCTGTGCTGTAGTGAATATTTGGTTTCTGCAGTTAGCCCAAGATTTTTTTTTAAATTTACTCGATTTTTTCGACTGTCACGTTTTGAGCTGCGTAAGGTTTGCCGTTGAGGATTTTTGAATATGTACCTAGATGCGTCTCCATCACCTATCATTCTAACATAAATCAGGCCGTGCATTGCGATTGAACAATTGAAACCTTACCAAAATTTCATTTTCCATTGAACTGGAAGAACCCTTGCCATTTTTAAAACATTTACGTTCATTTGGATCCATATTTTTGTTTCCTACTCTAGCACAAACACAGCAATACTTGTTTTCTACTCCTTTATACAGGATTTCTTTTGTTTTTCTACCTATTATTGCCACGGTACCAGATGCAGCTTTATAACTTGTACCGCATTGTTACGGGATAGTGGGCTGTTTTTCAAGAAAAACACAATGCCTTTGTTTATTACCTTTAATTTGACGATGTTAACCCACAAACGTACGTAGAGACTACGTAAAATACGAAACACACACGTTTACTTCACAGTACTTCACTATACACTCACATACACTTAATATTGCTTTGGTATCGCTTGACTGTTCGCCTCGATCGCTTGATTATAACTGTTCTCAATTGAAATTCATCGGATTCTTCGTTTTCCAATTCAATGTTTAGCAATTCTTCAGGAGATCCGAGAGATACCTCTATGTTGCTTTGTTGTGAGTTTCTGAAACGTATTGCTCTTATCAATTACAACATAAGATTAATTATGAAAATACATAGAGCCGTTCTAAGAAAAACTATTTTTGCCATATAATCTTTTTTTTTTCAGTAATACGTCTTTATCTATGGTCTCTAGTAAATTGATGTTACTTGTGAAATGATAGCTCTTATAACCAAACTCCAAACTTACTCATCAGTTTTTTTGCACTTCCATAGCATCCAGGGCAATTAAATTAAGTTCATCAGATCGTCCACTAGTGCTTACAAGTACGTCAAGTAACCTGAAACAATGAATAAATAAATATGGTAGGATATCTCACACACAGCTCTTTCGCTTAGCAGTTCACGTGCTAAAATGTAACCGATAACTAGTTTTAGCAATTATTTCCCGAGGGAGAAACACATACAATCATTTTTTTATCATAGTGAAAAAATAAAAATTTTATTCGTAAAAATCTATTATCAATTAATTAATGATTTGATAGATGCTGACTGCTCTGTTAGCTTAGTTGGTAGTGGCTCTGCCTTCTAATCTAGGGGTGCGGGTTCGATTCCCGCATGACACAAATAATTACGAACATTTAAATTTGTAATTATTTGTGTTGAGTCTGATCGTTTCTATGTATAATAAGTATGTATTTACAAAAGAAAAGTATATATGTATTATATCCATTATCTAGTATCCATGATACAAGCGTAAGCTTAGTATGGGGCTAGATGGCGCTGTGTGATATGTCCTGAAATATATATAAATATATGCTTTACTCACAATTTTGAAGTCGCTAAAATAATAATATTTTTTTTATTAACTTTTTAGTGACACTTGCAGTCGGTTTTTGAATTTTTAAAATAAATTTTACTGTCTACTTTTTAGTTACATTTCGATACCTACTTATTCTTAGAGATAGGTGTAGGTACAATGTTTATAATAATAAATAAACTTGAAGCCACTGTAAGAGTTTTTATACAATTATGCGGGACTGAAGCGAGTTCAACATTTTTTATGACTTGATATTTTCTGATGGCCCATCACACTTGGTATAATAATATTATTATATAATACCTATCTAATAACTAAATCCAAAAGAGACAGTGCACAGCTTTGAAAATAGTAAAACATATTGTAAAATGAGAATAGTGCGTAGTAAAACATATTGTAAAATGTGAATTACCCATGAGAATTTGATTTCGTATTGCTCCCGCAAGCAACTTGGATGACTGATGTAACCGTCTCTGATATTGCAGGAACAGAGTCTTCATTTTCGTGAGACTTGTCTGATCTAAAATAAAGGAAAAACTGTAGGTAAGCAAATTAAAGGAAAATATGTTACCATCAAAATCAATACCTACTTATTCATTTCAAGTCAGAATAGGACTATGAATACTTTGAAATATGAATATGCCTACTGAAATGTAAATTATGTATGCAAATTTGAATAAATACCTATAATAATATATTAGACAGTACCTACATATTATATAATGATATTTATTACAATCTCTTCTATCACGCGTTTTAGGGCTACTTGCCTAAAAGGTAATAACAGAACCCTATTATATAATATTTACAGATTATCGTCGATACATTGATCGATTATTTTGTTTCATCATTTGATACCAACGAAGCCCTAAAGCTCGATAAAGTAAACAGGGCCGCGTCTGTCAGTAGTAGTACTTTACTTGAAAATTCAATTTCAATTCAATTTGTTGAAAGTTATGAAACTAAAGACAGATAGTGGTAGATATATATGTAGGTAGGTACTTACTTTACAACAGCAATCATGTGCTATTGTCTCATACGGTTACATCTTTTCACCGCGCGCCGTATTGAAATTTGTTTATTACCCATAGTGTTACAAAACTTTTTCCCTACTTAGACCTATGTGGCATGACCCAAATAAAACGAAGAGAGACACATTAAATGGTAGTTTTATTTTAGAATAGCGGGTAATGCACAAGTAAGTTTTACAAATTCAGGTAGATGGGAAATAGTTGTATACAATTGAAATTTAATAAATTAATTTAAGATACTTCGGCTCGGAAGGATCCGGAGTAACAGATTACAGTATTTAAACACATTAAGAAATATTCAATAAATTAAGTTAAGATACATCGGCTCGGAAGGATCCGGAGTAACAGATTACAGTATTTAAATACATTAAGAAATAGATTTATTAATTATATTAAGGGAAGAAAGTTAAGTTACCTCGGCTCAGAAGGATCCGGGGTAACAATTTACAAGATTCAAATTCACAAACTGCTAAGTACTTAGGGTACCAGTTACCGACTAAGTTACAATACAATACAATACAATACAATATTACTTTATTATGCACACCAAAAAAAAATTACAATATGAGATGCTTAAACTATAAAAGAATGCACAAGTGGGCGGCCTTATCACCTTGAGTGATCTCTTCCAGGCTTCTTACATATGGAACAGACCTAGGGATCACTCAGCGAGGTGAACCTTGGAAATTAAGATTGTTAAAATTGGTTGGTTTTTTACACTAGTGACTATGGTATGACCCAATCGCATATTAAATTAACCCGGAGGCTATGAAGGTATAATTGCTTTACGGTACCGTGAGGGTGGAGCGTTACCACTGGGCTGAATCGCCACGTGGCGCAGGAATTCGCCGGCGCGAACCAGAGGCTGGCGGGTCGCGGCGCCAGCTTTCCGACTCAGGCAGGCGATCAGCGGCAGCGGGGAATCGCGACGCAGACCAGCCCTCGGCGGGACCGGCGTATGACCGTCGAAGAGGAAGCCTCCTTCTTGAGGTCTAGCCCCCGAGAACAACCCCTGGAATCGAGAAAGGGATACAATTAGAAAAATGAGGCAAGCACAAGAAGGGGTCAGGCGAAAAGAAAGATGGAAACACGTGGCTAGCACCGTGCACGGAATGCCAAAAAGGCCACGTGTCGCTGGAACTTCGAGCTCGCGCAGGCCGGGGCTACTCCGTGGCGGCACGCATGCACGCGCTGATCATGCGCGCGTGCTCAGAGCTCGTGCCACGTCCTGCATGATCACGTCACGGGCCGTCCCGACAGGGCTCGCGCCGATGACGAGAAGGCCGCGGAGTATGCCCTACGGAATGGCGAGATTGCTTGACATGCAATCGGAACACAACTCGAGTAATACCGCACTAAATGTAGGAAAAACGACTCACCAGAGTAATCTGGGGTTGTTCGTAGAATATGAAAGCGCGGGCCAACAGGAACGGGCGTGAAATGTCTGGGACCCGCGTCAGTTCGAATTGTATGGCGGCGGCGGAGTCCCTCGTCCCGGTTCCTCTTGCCACAGGCTCCTCCGCGTGGTGATTTTCACCAGCAGTCGTCTACTGCTGCAAGGTGTTAACTACGGACGACCGCCGATCGGAGAAAGAGAGCCCTGAACCGCTGCTCCACGCTTTTTATTCACACCCTTTTTTTTTTGATATCTCACTATCCACCTCCACCTGTCACGTCCACGTCGATAGGCTAGTGAGGGGACGTCATATTCGCCAAAATCGG
This sequence comes from Macaria notata, assembly GCA_927399415.1. Classification (NCBI taxonomy): domain Eukaryota; kingdom Metazoa; phylum Arthropoda; class Insecta; order Lepidoptera; family Geometridae; genus Macaria; species Macaria notata. The sequence continues at coordinate 5,559,427 of OV656725.1, read as the reverse complement.
TAGAAGAGTATACAGAATTAATAACATGGAGCTGATATGATTACATTTGAAAGATACATACAATTTAAATATAACCTAGTAAAGTAACGGACACACAACGTGGTAATTAACAGCCAAGAACGAAAGTCATTGTCGAGATTTGTATTGTAGGTTTAAAGGTAAACAAAAGTAGCTAGCTAGGTCACCAAATGCTGAAAACTAGAATACATATCTATTAAAAATGAGGTTTAATGAGTCAGGTGATTGAGGAACACCCGATGCAGAGGGAGGAGCGATAACAGTAGAATAGCTAGCTGCTAGCACTCCTCTGCAGCTCCATCAGGTATCTCTTATACCTGATACGAAAACAAAATTTGCTCTGTAGATTACGAATAGGAGGAGGTATGCTATTCCAGCATTTGGTGGCATTAAAATTAAAACTACCTCGAAAGGCTGCACTGCTATGTTTAGTTGTACGGAGTAACAATTTACGTGTATTCCTATGAGAATAGGGGTTACTGTCACACACCCAAACTAGTTTACAATAGAGGTAATGTGGTATCTGATACTTGACTACACCAAATAATAGTGTGGCTAGATGTAACTGGCGCCTGTATTCCATTTTGAGTATATTATTGTTATTAAAAAACGGAGTGACGTGGCTTTGTGGAGGTACAGTAAAGCAGAAGCGAGCGCACGCATTTTGTACCCTTTGAATAGCACAAGAAGTTTTTTTGAAAAGACATGGACCATACACTGAGTCTACGTAGTTAAATCTAGAGAGAATAAGCGAATCAACTAACAGTATACGAAGATCGGTGTTTATATACTTCCTAATTTTGTACAAAATTTTGAGCTTATAAAAACAATTTCTGACTATCTCATTAACATGTTCTTCAAACTTCAATTGTTCATCAAATACAAGTCCAAGGTTTCGGGCTTCCTGAACACGTTCTATAACGTCACCAGCTATATGTATTGTGATTTTACTCTGAACAATCCTTTGCACTTGTAGTTTAGACCCTAGAACCATGTATTTGGTTTTTTTAGCATTTAAAACTAGTGAGTTTGCCTGCGCCCACTGTTGCACCCTATTTAGGTCCTCATTTATCTTACGGGTTGCTTCATCTGTGTCTTCAGGGTTAATTGATAGATAGAGCTGAATATCATCAGCATATATGTGAAATTTACAATGCTGTATGGTGTTAACAACATCAGCACTGTAAAGTATGAATAAAAGAGGACCTAGAATGGAACCTTGAGGTACACCTCTAGTTATCTCACCCAGACCTGAGCGCAGACTTTCACCATTATTTTTCTTAATTTCAACAACTTGAGTGCGACCACTTAAATAAGAATTAAACCAAGCAATGGCAGAAGCATCAAAACCGTAGAAATTTAGCTTAGAAAGTAGCAAAGATATGTTAATACAGTCAAAAGCGCGCGAAAAATCAAGTAGTACAAGTATAGTTCCCAACCCTTGATCTTGAGCGGTTAGAATATTATCAGTTACGTCCAACAGTGCTGTACAAGTTCCTCTGAGCTTCCTAAATCCGGACTGCATATCAGGTAATATACCCTCTTGTTCTAAATAATCTGTTACTTGACCACATACAACTTTTTCAAGTACTTTAGATATACAGGGGAGCAAACTAATTGGTCTTAAATCTTTATATTCAATAGGATCGGGTGATTTAGGTATAGGTTTAACAATAGCCGTCTTCCAAGAAGATGGAAACTCTGCTGACATCATTGACTTGTTAATAATAGCAGTAATAGTATCAAGGCTTTGGGGTAGTGTGAGTTTTAACATATCAAGTGAAATACCATCAATTCCTACTGCATTAGTCTTAATTTGCTTTATATATTTCAGAATGGTGTTAGAATCTACAATGTGAAAGATGAAATTGCTACAGCTACATTTATGGAATTCAAAAAAGGTCATGTGGGAAATAGAAATGTTAACATTGCCAGGAATATTGAGAAAATTGTCATTAATTTTGTCCGGATCATCAAATAGTGACGGTAAATCTATCGCTTTGGGTGGTAACACTTTACGTTGCAATGTGTTCCATAGCTGTTTAGGATTTTTTATGTTTCTATTTATATGGTAGTTAAAAAATGCATGTTTTTCCGAGTCCAGAGCCATATCCACTTGTCTTTTTAAATCTTTGTAATAAGTTCTATGACTGTGTTGCTTAGTGTGGTGATAACGCACAAGTGCAGCGTCCCGTAGGCGCATCATGGCTCTAACAGTATCTGTGAGCCAGGGTGACCCACACTCTTTAATGACTTTAGTTTTCATAGGTGCATGAAGGTCGAATATAAATAAAATAGCCTGGTGAAAGCTATTAACCAGGGTATCTACACTCTCAGCTGAATTAATAATGTCCCATCTGATAGAATTTAAATGAGAAGTAAATATTTCATATGATATATTTTGTAGTGGTCGATATGTAATAAGTTTGGGGGGAATTTTTGGTTTCTTAAAAATGAATTCACTAATAACAAAAGCATGGCCATTATCAGAAGCAACCGGTTCGATTTGCAAATTGCGGCTCGGTACATTACAACATATCAAGTCTATGGCTGTCTGACTGTGCACAGTAAAATGAGTAGGTTTGTCTACAAGCTGCGTTAGACGAGTATTAGTCTTCGGTGCGAGTCCAGTCGTAAGCCCTAATGGCGGCGTTCTTAGCTGTCAGGAGTGCCCTATCCTCCTCTGAGAGAGCCCAGCGTCGGGAGTCCTCGGCCGGTACTCTCCTCGAGGAACTGCCCACGGCAGCTGATATGTGGCTAGTGAGAGCGTCGATCGACCTATTTACGTCATCGGCTGTAACAATGTCGTCCGGCAGAGTAGAAAGCTGGGGCGAGTCAATGGAATTAAGAGTTTCCCCTAAGGAGTGCCAATCGACTATTTGTCTGGTGGAGATGTTGCGTTGCGAAGGGTCGGGTCCGAGTCGCATGAGTACTGGTCGGTGGTCAGAGTTCAGTTCGTGTAGTACTTCTAAGGATCGTAACCGTAACGTTACGTTCTTTAGAAGTGCTATGTCGAGGACGTCGGGGCGGTGAGTCAGAACGAGTGGGTAGTGAGTGGGAGTGATTGGAGATATCAAGTCAAATCCTATTGAGTCAGAGAGGGCGCTTAGACGTTGGCCGTGCGGCGTGTCATGATTGCAGCCCCAGTCACACATTTTGCTGTTGAAGTCACCCGCCAGGATGACGGAGTCCCCTAACGAAAACAGTGCCTCGAAGTCAGAGTCTACGAATCGCCTGTTACCCGAGAGGTAACAGGAGGCGATGGTGATCGGCTGATGGCCGGAGAGAGCTAAGCGGCAACAGGACGCTTCGAGTTGAGCGAGTGGAGGTGTGTCGATGGGCATGCAGTGGAGAGAGTTCTTGTAGTAGATGAGGGTGCCGCCTTTGCAGGTAGCAGTCCTATCATTACGCACAAGGCGGTAGTTGGCGATCCTGGGATCTCTCCTACCGGGCTTGAGGAACGTCTCCTGAACGAGTAAGATGTCAACTTGATGAGCTGACAGAAACTGGGCTATAGCGATACGCTGATCGCCTTGCTGGTCGGTTTGGAGAGAGTTGGCGTTGTAGAATGCTAACGAGAACGAGTGGGGCCTAATTCTTTTGGGTGTACTATCCATAGTTGAACCTAAAAGTGGGACTTGAGAGCATCAACTACATCAGTGTAGTCGAAGTATAGTCGAAGCTTTTCGAGGGGATCGTTGGTGCTGCGGAGTTTGTATCCAAACTCGTTGAGTCGGTCTTGATTGATGTGTTGCAGCATTCGCATGAAGTCCGTCACAGCTGTGGCGTTAGCAGCCGGGTCATACATTTTTGAAGACGTTGAGGAAGCCGCTGGCTTTGCTGAAGGCTTGGCCTTTGGCTGCGTGGGAGCAGGAGTGGGGATCGGAGCGACGACAACGGCCGAGGTGACCGCAGCCGGTTTGGCAACAACGGAGCGTGCTTGCCAAGCGTTGACGGCTGGAAGAGGTGCTGCGACAAAACGTGGAGCCTCCGGCCGGTCCGCAACCACGGACAGCTTGGAGCCGCCCGGGTTTTGGCTTGCTTTTGGCTTCCGCGAAGTTTGCGGCTTCTTGAGAAGTGTGTTTGTGTAGCCCTTTGGTGCTTTGGGGCATCCACGATAGTTCGCGGTGTGACCCTCAGTCCCGCAGAGAACACAAGAAGGCGGAGTGGGATCTCCCTTCTGCCGAGTGCAGTTGGAGGTAGCGTGATTACCAATGCACTTGACGCAACGTGGAGTTGTAGTGCAGAAACGAGCAGCATGCCCATAAGAGTGGCAGCGGTGGCACTGTGAAGGAGCGCCCTTGCGGTGCGGACTTTCGACACCAATACCAGAGAGGCCACAAAGCATTTTCAGGTTGAAAATGTCTCTGGCCTCCTTGGTCTTAGGAAGGACGACCAAGATGAGATCGAACGGAGTGCGATCTCTCTTGATCAGGCGGTGGGTTTCTAAAATCGGAAAATTTTGGGACACGAGATCCTTGCGAACGAGGTCGATACTGACCTCTTTGGGAACGCCTCTGATTATGACGCGGAGGACTTTCTCTTCTTCGAGAGCATAGGTGTGGAAGCCTATGCTAGATTCGCGCAGACGGCGCGTGAGATCGCGATGCGCGGACGGGGTGGGGACAGAGACCTTAATACCAGCCTCGCAGTTTTTGGCCGCGGTGATTACCACGCCCAACTCCTGCGCAATGCTGGTGACCGCTTCCCACTTGTCTTTGTCACGAACAAAGATTGGCGGTGGCGGTTTGACAATTGGGGCGGGAGCCTGAGTCGGATGCGAAGGAACAGTTGCCGCTGAAGGAGGAGCTGACCCGGCGGTCGAGCAAGTCGCCTTTAACGGTGGAGCGGAAGGAGGAGATGACGGCGCGGTGCGCTTTTCCCCCTTTTTGGATTGGACGGTTTGAAAGCCGTCCTCCATATCCAGATCTTGCGATGGACGGTCTGAGGATACGGAGTCAGACGTAATCGGGGAGGATGGTATGCGCACTGGTGAGCGTACGCGAGACCTAGACCTATCGCGGCGAGATGGTGCCGGGTCCAGAGAGGCGGTAGACGAGGAAGGCAGGACACGAGACTGACGAGCATATCGCTCCAGGAGTCTCTCCTTTTCTGCTTGGTCAATATCAAGGTAGTCCTGTAGAGTCTGGATTTTACCGCTTATCTTGAGAATTTCGAAGACTTCGGCATCAGCATATGATATGCTGAAGCGTTTGGAGAACTTATCCATTGTGGATAGAGCAGAGAAACAGGTTATGAAAACATGGGAGCACTCCGAGGAGCGCGCCCGGTGGGTATAATTGCCTACGGTAATTAAACGCTAGCGAGCAAAATGACACCTGGTAACGATTAAAACCACCTAGAAACGAACAAAGATTCTTAGAAAGATAAGGTACGTAACAAAGGACGGCTAGAAACAAAGGATTCCTAGAAACGAGCTTAAGAATGTCTTAAGAAAGATATCGCACCTACAACAATAGGATATAATATAATACAGATAAAGTATGAAGTTAAGGGATAGGTTTGGGGGGACAACGGTTGAAGACCTTGAAGACGAAGATGACGAGACACGTGGGCTATATATGAAATATACACATATGCAAGCAGAGCTACGGGGCAAATAAGCACATAAATTACACAGATATGGAGATACGAAGACGGAGCACGATGAGCTGTAATAGAAATGTGACCTCACCAGGCGGCGAGGAAACGGAAGGCCTCTGTCGCGTGGGACAGAGGCTAGAACACACACACACACACACGAATGCCTGACAGCTTGGGAGCGGAAAGGCGACGCGCGCGAGGCGAGAGCGGGCACTAGACACGTCCGTACGGGACGAACGCGCGAAGCGGAATGCACTGTCCAAAGAATACTATTACCCTTTTAAAAAAAGGTGACACTGTCACTCTGGGTAGAAAAGAACGAGAAACACTATGGCGCGGAAATGGTGGTGGTAGAATCTTGCGATTCATTCGCTAGAATCTACCACTTTTCGTTGGAAATTAATTAATTAATTAGAAATATAATATTTAATCGAAATATTACTCCAGCAGTATTGAGTCATAGTTTATTTTACATCACTCAAATTAATTTTAGAAATATGCGTTGGAAATTGTTTAACAAACTAAGTGTTTTAAGGCCAGCTAAAATTCAGAAAGTAAGGTATAAAAGACCTAACTTTGTGCTTTTTTTCTATCGAGGAAATTAATAGTCAACGTGTTTCGGAAACAGTAGTATGATTAAACATATGATCAAGTTTAAAAACAAAAAAAATTGTTCTTGTAGCGTTAAGACTTTTGGCTAAAAATTTTTTTATAGTATCCCGTTTTCTGAACTCATAGGTCCTTAAAGAAAATATCCAAAACATCATTGGAATTGACAGAACATAATCACGGCCGACAGGATATATTGTGTCATTCTGGTAACAAACATTAGCAAATCAATTACTAATAGATTAGGTATATCCATCATAAATATTATAAAATAAGTTATTTGGAGACGAGACTTGGTCATTCAAATACTAGGTTCTTGCGAGTTTGTGTCTTCCGTCCCTGCTAGAAAACGAGTCATTAATAGTCACGAGCCTTGGTCAAGGGGAATACGACTTAGTGTAGAGAAGAGACTAATAAATAGATGTTCGTAACTTATCCTGATAGTTTTTGTTACGACTGGAACCGACAACAAATATTACGGATTTCAATGAGAATATTTATAGGATTGTAAGTTTCAATAATTGATAAGTAGATTCTTTACTCCCAATTCTGAATTAAAAGTCGCAAAAATTAAAATAAATTATTTATTAACTTTTTAGTGACAATTGAAGTCAGTTTTTGTTTTTTTTTTAAATAATTTTTTTTTTTGAGTTAAGTCTATCAGGTAATTCATTAATAAGAAGTAGATATTTACTCTAAGATTGAAATCGGATTGAATGCAACCAAATATCGAAAACTTTTTAAATCTCCCTTGGCGTTGTAAAAAGTATATCTGTGTCTCATTTTTTTTTTACATTATTTGAAGTGAACAAATGTTTTGAAAGTAATCGATAACAGTTGATACCTACGGTTCAACGGACACGCCTTGCATCATGCTACTCGTGCTTTGAGCGACAAAAATCTTTAACCAAACTTTGGACACTAAATTTACTTAATTTCCGACCTCAAGTTCCGCTAAATGTTCGTTTCTAAATGAGCTTATTCAGTTTTACACAAGTTTGTAACAATTTCAGTGCAAAGTTAAAAAAGTATTGCTCAAGGCGCGCCAAATTCAAAATGGATGTCGCCACATACCTATATTAAAACTAATTAATAAATAGCCTAGATTGTTACAATGCAAATCAAATGAAAAAACTTAAAATTATCAGCATTAAACTAGTACCATTCCCGCGACAACATCGTCATTATTAGGCATGTGACGATGCCCAGCATAAACAATGAGAGATGCGTAGTATACTTTTCTTTATACAATACTTTCCCCTTTTTACTTATCCCTTTTTTTAAAAGGGTAATAGTATTCTTTGCTTGTAATTTTAATGTATTTCATATAGCAAGGCATCTGTGACACACATAAAACGTCACTTGTCAATATCATTTTGACAATTGTAATGATGTACTGTAATAATTCGAATTAGAAATTTACCGATTATCGATTCTAGTTACTTATAGCTATTTTCATCTGCCTATCCTAAAAATGTTATGTGAATTACCGACAATCACAAAATAATATTCGTCGAAGTCGTATTGTGGGTTACAATAAATTCCTACACATAAATTAAGGAAGGGACAAATTGAGAAGAAGAAAAGAATACAGTTATGATACAAAATATTTATTTTAAAAAAGCTGCCTCGGCAACGGCATTTCATCATCGGTGCTTTCGTCTTCGCTTGATGAAGATTGTATGTTTTTCGCTATATTTTTTATGATACAAAACTCATACATACCTTCCTTAATTATTTTAATTTAAAAAATCGCATAAAAACATTGTGCTTGAAGTACATAAATCATTATCCCTGATAGATCGAAATGATAAATACTTGTCTTGTTTTGCGATATTTTTTTGATGTCAAAAATAATCGATTACCAAGTCCCAACCCTACGAAAATGACGTCACAAGTAGCAGTAGTACGTAACTTTGCTGTGCGATGAAATTTAATATTTTATTTTTTTGTAACATTGAATGCGAGTATGTACACGCGAAAAATACCCTTTATTTGATGACTTATAATTTTTACTGTTTATATTAAAAGTAATTTTTGTTAACTTACATAATGTTTTCACTAATAAATAGAAATATTTCAATATGAGCATGACGTCACAATAATTTATGTACATGTTATTTTACGTTCTACTGACCTGTCACAGGTGACTTGCTATATTATAAAATACATTATAGTTTCGTCCAATCAGCGCCAGGTCTCCGCCAATCACAGGTTACCTTGTCGTCCAATCAGAGCACCTGTCACCAACTTTTCTCTTTGGTCGCCAGTGGTGGTGGTGGATCAATTTCCGTCATAGCGTCGGTACTTCTCAAACTGAACGCACGTTTTTGAATTAACGTGTTTCGAGCAATTTCTATTTAATTTTCAAGTTCTAAAGATCTTTATTGGTTGTTATCCGAACAATCTTTCTAGAGGTCTTTCGGAAAGACCTAGCATGGTGATTTTTAGTGCGCGATGAAGTGTTATTCCGCAATATTTTTGAATTTTAATATAACAGTGTTTTCTTAAAACCGCATGGACTGTTTAAGTGCGCGATTTAGTGTTTTTATTGAACACTTTTAATTATGAATATAACGGCATTTTTGAAAAGCCGTATGAACTGTTTCAGTGCGCGACCACGTGTTATTTTGGAACATTTTTAAATTTAAATACAACAGTGTTCTCGGAGAACCATATGGACTGTCTTAGTGAGTGATTGAGTAAAAATATTCGAAAATAGCTTAAGGACCATGAGTGATTACGCGGTGTCCGGTTGCTTGACCGATAATCGGGCCTTATCAGCTAAGGATCAGGGCAGTGAGCACACTGCTTCGCCCAGATCCATGGTGGATCTGCGGTGCGGTGCCAAGCAGCCGCGGTCGTCTATCCATGGACAATCCGGTGAGTCCAATCCAATTATTCAGAACTTGATATCCCAAGTGAACGTTTTGACAGATTATTTCCAAAGTCTGCATTCGATCAGACTAAATTGTACGCCTTCATTGAACAGTCCCGTGCCAACTGCTCTGCGCATCTTGAATCCAGCTCAAATGAATACATCGTTAAAAGCCCCAAGAGTTCCCAAAACCAACCCTGAATGTAAATTAAATTAAATGAGGAGCGATAATTGAAACAAGCAAGTGCCATGCAAAGACTGATTTTATTCATCTACCCTCATTTCCAATTATCTATCAAAATATTATAATATACTTACCCACAACTCCCTTTTTGAATAAAATAAAATTTAACATGCTAATTGAGTTTACGCAAAACAAAATCGTTAGTACCTTAAGTTTAATTAGGTAATTATTAATGATGTTAGAATAATAAGTTTTTTTTGTGATTATTTTGAAATTACATAAATGATCCTCATTATCCTCTTTTGAACAACAGAAAATATGGTACCAATATAGAAAAATAATTTATGTTATTAAAAGTTCATTATGAATTATTAAAATTATTTTTACATCGAGCTTGTTTAAATCATTTACAAAATATCTGCACAATTTATATACTTATTCCTGAAGTTTTTTTTGAATAAAATATTGCTCACTACTACATATAACAGATTTTCATTTCGATGTAATTTTTATTCTTATGTTTACTTCATTACAATAAAAATATAAGTAGTGATTTTTGTTCTATGAAAAACTTATGACGTAGGTACTTATCTTATCATCGCTCCGGACGCAAACAACTATCAAGTATTTGTTTTCTATTTCGACGTATAATCGTTTCCGTGCACATATTTAGCAAATATGATCTGGGGCCTTTTGTACCTACTATTTTGGCATTTACCCAGTTCCCGCCAATACGAACTTTAACTTTGTCACCTATTGATAACGGTTTTAAATATTTACTACCTCGGTCGAAATATTTCTTTTGTATAGCTTGTCTCTGACGTAATTTACCATGCACCTCGGTCGTATTACACAATTTAGGCTGTAGTGAATTTGGTAAACATGGTAAAATACTAAAGGTTCGTGTGATTAAAATCCAAACGTTGATTTCAATGGAGTCTTTATTATCTTGCGTCTTACTCTAACATACAGTTTTTGACATAAATCTGTCTCGTTTTCACAAGCACGACGTTGCTTGTCTGTGTCGCTGGACGTCGTTCCAGTCGACAGGGTTCTATACTTTATTCAATACAATAACGTTTGCGTAGAGACAACATAGATGGCGCTTACATGCCCTTGAAATTTAAAATAAATTCGTAATTTGTTTTAAATTTCACATTCCTACATCTCTCAGCTCTTTTGACTTTAATTACGTTTTCTTTAATCTTTCATACTCGTGTTATACAATATTATTTTCAACTCTTTCATTCTGATCTCCCTTTCATGCTTAAACAAATCTTTAATTATTTATGATAACTTAAGTAATATATAAATTAAACTTAAATAAACATTCTAACTTGTTACATCCCTATTTAACATAACTAAACCCTTAACTAAGTTTACAACAACAAAAAACTAAATTTATTTTACAACTGTCATTTTAAGTGTAAAAAAGCAACTTGTTATGAATTTACTTATTCTATTCTTATACAACAGTAATCTAAAGTAACTAAAATATATTGCTTACATATTCTACTTACTTATGTACAAACTTGAGAGTATTTTTGTGTTGAATTTACAATTTATTAACTTTGATACTATGGTTCTATTCTTACATTATACTATGTGTGAAAATGCAGAAAATTTTATACAATTATATCTAGGTATTTGAACTTTATAAAATTACAATTAACTAACTGAAACTGAAACACTGTCTACTCACTAAGTATTGCAAAGATCTACAAATTGATTAAATCTCAGTTTACTATCTATTTACAAAAACACATCGTTAGTTACTTAATACATAATCTTAAACATTATGAATCTCATATAGGTAGGTACTATAAAAATCTTAAATTATCACTTCTTATTTTAGATAGTCACTTTCACTATTGTTTCACAAGAAAACTATTCATACCTATATGTACATAACTATAAATGTGTTTCTTCATGTACAGTATCATACTAGTCCTACTTTATATGTTATATCTTCTTGGTTACTTTGTAATGTGACCTCCTCTGGTCACAAATTGGATCCTGCCTTCATCATCATGGGTGTTGTCATCATCATAAGTATTGTTGTCATCATGTGTGTCATTGTCATCATCATGGGTATGTGGATATGTACTATTTGTATCCATATGATTGTTATTACCTGAAAGATCTGAAATAGAATCTAGATTAGGGGGAGGGATTAATGGTTTCAGGAACATAACATGTACAATTTTCTTCGTGGTAGGCTGACGAACATTCTTTATTTTGTAGCACTGATCCAATTTTCTTGATTATCTGATATGGCCCTTTGAACTTGGGTGTCAATTTGGTGTCTGTGGCTTGTGGCCATTCATACATTACATAATCATTTATTTGAAAATCATGGTCATTCCTTTGCAAGTCAAATCTTGCTTTATTTTTCGAATTTGCTGTGGCTGTATTTTGTAACGCAGTGTTTCTTGCTTCTGAAAGATAATCTAGTTGATTATCACGTTCCATTGCTGGTATAATTGTGCCAAATAATATCTCATTTGGTGAAACTCTTGGGTGAAAACCATGTAATAAATAAAATGGTGAATATCCAGTAGTATGTTGTTTAGCTGTATTTATGCATAGCGTTGCCATGGGTAACAATTTATCCCAATCTTTCTCATTTTCGAATGGCATCTTTGTCAGTACTGTGACAATTGTAGCATTTGCCCTTTCTACGAGTCCATTACTTTGTGGTGTGTATGGTGTGGTAGGTAAGTGCTCTATACCATACTTATTGAAAAACTTTTGTGTACTATGGCTCATGAAACATGGTGCTTGATCTGATATATATGTCAATGGTGGTCCATATGTTGCATTTATAACTTTAGACATGATTGCTGGTCCTCCAACCAAACCAAACATAACTCTCATAAATTCTACATGGTACTTAATCTTGTGTAATCCCTGCAGTTTTCTAAATGTCTTCTTCTCTGATTTTAATGTTATGATAACCATGATAAATATCAATTTTAAATTTATATACAAATTCTGATATTTTACTCACAATATCTTCCATTCGTTCTATGGGCTGGACATCGAGTTTTATAATGGGATTTATGGTCTTCGAGTAATCCACAACTGGTCTATATGGGGTCGTAGAATGTTGCTTCTGTTCAACTACAAACATCGGAGCAGCATATGGTGAGTCTGATTGTCTGCAAACTCCTTGTTGTATCCATTGTTCGACTGTTTCTTTCAAAAATTTCCTTTCCGGTTCTGGTAATCTGTAAGGCTTTCTCTCATTGTTTATGCTGGGCATCGTCTCTGCTAATAATACAAATTTTATTATTGTGTAAAATTTGCATATTTTTTACATTTTTAAAATGTTGCTTAACTAACTTTCAAGACTTTCTTATTGCTATACATTTAATATGATTAATAAATGTATTAAAAACAATAATAAACTCACCAAGACCAAGTATCCCCAATCTGAAATTAATAGTCACAGAGTACTTTTTATATACGGAAATAGAGACGTCACTTTAATGTCAGAACTGGTCGTAGAACAGTGGCGCTCACTGTATTTGCCGACCGGAACTAAAGTCCATGCTATACATACATACCTACGTATATACTATATACGTAGGTATGTATGTATAGCATGGACTATATAGCTATCTATACGATTTACTATACCTATATATTGGGTATCTATCTATAGCTACGAGCTTGCTTTCTATAAAAGGAAATGGATGCAATAAAACTATTTAACATAAAAACAATTTAAGTTTATTATTTTATCACAAAACATCCAATGGTGCTATTTGGAGATGACAGCACAGTTATTTTTGTTGGAGACAAAAATATACCGGTCCCCAGAACCAGAAATCAATATGACTTTACATAATACAATGGTTGACTTGCAATAATCTGGCAATCGCAACCTGCAACACAGCACCTCTTGTACGACATGTTCACTACATACGGAATTAAAAATGAGGAACTAATTAATGGAGTCCTGTCTCACAAAAGAACACTGGAGTCCTATCTCAAAACACTGGAGTCCTATCTCAATGTACACAAACCATTTCAAGCGCGAGATCACTAGTTTGGAGGCGAAAACTCAACTCAACAAACTTAGGGACAAAAGCACTGAAAAGAGCTCAACAATACAGAAAAATAACACGAACACGGCCGACCGCCATGGAGGTTAATTTTTCTGTAATTTAATTTAATTATTGTGAAATTGACAACTGAACTGACGTTTGACAAGTTAAAATATGTAGAATCTTACAAAAGCGCCATCTGAAAGTGCCGACCGATAAAACTAAATTTACCGACCGTGTTCATAGCTCTAAGTTTGTATACCCTGTTAATAGTGATGACCATAATGTTGCCATAAGACGCCAATATCCGGCCGTCGTATGGGTTGCCAGAACTCCACTCAAATGAGTCTCCGTGGATAAACACCAACACTGGAAACTTCTTTGATTTCTGTTCTGGAAACTATGAAAATAAACATTGATTACGAGAAATACAGAGGAAATTTTAAGCCTACAAATTATGAGATTGATTTTGTCATATTTCTGTTGTACGGTGAAGTTTATTTTCGGTAGATGTTTGTAAAAAATCTTTATTTACAATAATAATACGGAAAAAAGGGAAAAAAGACTAACAAAACTATTAAACTACCATTTCTTTCTGTAGAGCTATAATTTGATAAGATTTTTCGACTCATACTCGTACTCCGCGCACTCCTGGTGCGCTACTGCGTGGACTCCTGGTGCGCTGTTTTGCGCACTCCTGGTGCGCTGCTGCGCGCACTCCTGGTGCGCTGCTGCGCGCACTCCTGGTGCACTACTGCGCGCACTCCTGGTGCGCTGCTGCGCGCAATCCTGGTGCGCTGCTGCGCACACTTAAATCTACTCCTGATCTCTAATATTATCTTTTCTTACTACAGGTTGCCGGTGGCCAAACTGAGGTTGGAGGGGTTGCTGCGAGACATCCAGGACTTGTGCTGCTGCGCGCACTCCTGGTGCGCTACTGCGCGCACTCCTGGTGCGCTACTGCGCGCACTCCTGGTGCGCTGCTGCGCGCCCTCCTGGTGCAGCAAAGGAGCTGCTGATGGACACAGTGGAGGTAGAAAGAGGAATGGCCGAAGTGGGTTTGTTGTTTGAAATTCTTGGTTGCAGAAACGGACCCTGGTCCTGTGGAAGCTGCTATTGGTAAGAATCACTTCTACTTTAAGATTGATAGGGTAGATGTGAAACTGATTATCTTTGGAGGGGGTGCTGCGAGACATCCAGGACTCGTACTCGTACTCCGCGCACTCCTGGTGCGCTACTGCGCGGACTCCTGGTGCGCTACTGCGCGCACTCCTGGTGCGCTGCTGCGCGCACTCCTGGTGCGCTACTGCCCGCACTTAAATCTACTTCTGATCTCTAAAATTATCTTTTCTTACTACAGGTTGCCGGTGGCCAAACTGAGGTTGGAGGGGTAGGTGCGAGACATCCAGGACTCGTACTCGTACTCCGCGCACTCCTGGTGCGCTGCTGCGCGCACTCCTGGTGCGCTGCTGCGCACACTTAAATCTACTCCTGATCTCTAATATTATCTTTTCTTACTACAGGTTGCTGGTTGGTGGCCAAACTGAGGTTGGAGGGGTTGCTGCGAGACATCCAGGACTTGTGCTGCGGCGCGCACTCCTGGTGCGCTGCTGCCCGCACTTAAATCTACTTCTGATCTCTAATATTATCTTTTCTTACTACAGGTAGCCGGTGGCCAAACTGAGGTTGGAGGGGTAGCTGTGAGACATCCAGGACTCGTACTCGTACTCCGCGCACTCCTGGTGCGCTGCTGCGCGCACTTAAATCTACTCCTGATCTCTAATATTATCTTTTCTTACTATAGGTTGCCGATGCCCAAACTGAGGTTGGAGGGGTTGCTGCGAGACATCCAGGACTTGTGCTGCTGCGCGCACTCCTGGTGCGCTGCTGCGCGCACTCCTGGTGCGCTGCTGCGCGCACTCCTGGTGCGCTGCTGCGCGCACTCCTGGTGCGCTGCTGCGCGCACTCCTGGTGCGCTGCTGCGCGCACTCTTGGTGCGCTGCTGCCCGCACTTAAATCTACTTCTGATCTCTAATATTATCTTTTCTTACTACAGGTTGCCGGTGGCCAAACTGAGGTTGGAAGGGTTGCTGCGAGACATCCAGGACTCGTACTCGTACTCCGCGCACTCCTGGTGCGCTACTGCGCGCACTCCTGGTGCGCTACTGCGCGCACTCCTGGTGCGCTGCTGCGCGCACTCCTGGTGCTTTACTGCGCGCACTCCTGGTGCGCTGCTGCGCGCACTCCTGGTGCGCTGCTGCGCGCACTCCTGGTGCGCTGCTGCCCGCACTTAAATCTACTTCTGATCTCTAATATTATCTTTTCTTACTACAGGTTGCCGGTGGCCAAACTGAGGATGGAGGGGTAGCTGCGAGACATCCAAGCCTCGTACTCGTACTCCGCGCACTCCTGGTGCGCTACTGCGCGCACTCCTGGTGCGCTGCTGCGCGCACTCCTGGTGCGCTACTGCGCGCACTCCTGGTGCGCTACTGAGCGCACTCCTGGTGCGCTGCTGCGCGCACTCCTGGTGCGCTCCTGCCCGCACTTAAATCTACTTCTGATCTCTAATATTATCTTTTCTTACTACAGGTTGCCGGTGGCCACTCGCGGCTGCGCGCACTCCTGGTGCGCTACTGCGCGCACTCCTGGTGCGCTGCTGCGCGCCCTCCTGGTGCGCTGCTGCGCGAACTCCTGGTGCAGCAAAGGAGCTGCTGATGGACACAGTGGAGGTAGAAAGAGGAATGGCCGAAGTGGGTTTGTTGTTAGAAATTCTTGGTTGCAGAAACGGACCCTGGTCCTGTGGAAGCTGCTATTGGTAAGAATCACTTCTACTTAACGATTGATAGGGTAGATGTGAAACTGATTATCTTCTTGATATACATGTTTGTAACATATTCCATTTTGAACTTTTAATCCGTGAGCATTGGCCAGCAAGCGGATTGAATGTTTGAGAAGGACGAGTAGTCTTGTTTGTTTACCAAAAACTAACAAATTAACGGTGCAGCACTTAAATCTACTTCTGATCTCTAATATTATCTTTTCTTACTCTAGGTTGCCGGTGGCCAAACTGAGGTTGGAGGGGGTGCTGCGAGACATCCAGGACTCGTACTCGTACTCCGCGCACTCCTGGTGCGCTACTGCGCGGACTCCTGGTGCGCTACTGCGCGCACTCCTGGTGCGCTGCTGCGCGCATTCCTGGTGCGCTACTGCCCGCACTTAAATCTACTTCTGATCTCTAATATTATCTTTTCTTACAACAGGTTGCCGGTGGCCAAACTGAGGTTGGAGGGGGTGCTGCGAGACATCCAGGACTCGTACTCGTACTCCGCGCACTCCTGGTGCGCTACTGCGCGGACTCCTGGTGCGCTACTGCGCGCACTCCTGGTGCGCTGCTGCGCGCACTCCTGGTGCGCTACTGCCCGCACTCCTGGTGCGCTACTGCCCGCACTTAAATCTACTTCTGATCTCTAATATTATCTTTTCTTACAACAGGTTGCCGGTGGCCAAACTGAGGTTGGAGGGGTTGCTGCGAGACATCCAGGACTCGTACTCGTACTCCGCGCACTCCTGGTGCGCTACTGCGCGCACTCCTGGTGCGCTACTGCGCGCACTCCTGGTGCGCTACTGCGCGCACTCCTGGTGCTTTACTGCGCGCACTCCTGGTGCGCTGCTGCCCGCACTTAAATCTACTTCTGATATCTAATATTATCTTTTCTTACTATAGGTTGCCGGTGGCCAAACTGAGGTTGGAGGGGGTGCTGCGAGACATCCAGGACTCGTACTCGTACTCCGCGCACTCCTGGTGCGCTACTGCGCGGACTCCTGGTGCGCTACTGCACGCACTCCTGGTGCGCTGCTGCGCGCACTCCTGGTGCGCTGCTGCGCGCACTCCTGGTGCGCTGCTGCGCGCACTCCTGGTGCGCTGCTGCGCGCCCTCCTGGTGCGCTGCTGCGCGAACTCCTGGTGCAGCAAAGGAGCTGCTGATGGACACAGTGGAGGTAGAAAGAGGAATGGCCGAAGTGGGTTTGTTGTTAGAAATTCTTGGTTGCAGAAACGGACCCTGGTCCTGTGGAAGCTGCTATTGGTAAGAATCACTTCTACTTAACGATTGATAGGGTAGATGTGAAACTGATTATCTTCTTGATATACATGTTTGTAACATATTCCATTTTGAACTTTTAATCCGTGAGCATTGGCCAGCAAGCGGATTGAATGTTTGAGAAGGACGAGTAGTCATGTTTGTTTACCAAAAACTAACAAATTAACGGTGCAGCACTTAAATCTACTTCTGATCTCTAATATTATCTTTTCTTACTATAGGTTGCCGGTGGCCAAACTGAGGTTGGAGGGGGTGCTGCGAGACATCCAGGACTCGTACTCGTACTCCGCGCACTCCTGGTGCGCTACTGCGCGGACTCCTGGTGCGCTACTGCGCGCACTCCTGGTGCGCTGCTGCGCGCACTCCTGGTGCGCTACTGCCCGCACTCCTGGTGCGCTACTGCCCGCACTTAAATCTACTTCTGATCTCTAATATTATCTTTTCTTACAACAGGTTGCCGGTGGCCAAACTGAGGTTGGAGGGGTTGCTGCGAGACATCCAGGACTCGTACTCGTACTCCGCGCACTCCTGATGCGCTACTGCGCGCACTCCTGGTGCGCTACTGCGCGCACTCCTGGTGCTTTACTGCGCGCACTCCTGGTGCGCTGCTGCCCGCACTTTAATCTACTTCTGATATCTAATATTATCTTTTCTTACTATAGGTTGCCGGTGGCCAAACTGAGGTTGGAGGGGGTGCTGCGAGACATCCAGGACTCGTACTCGTACTCCGCGCACTCCTGGTGCGCTACTGCGCGGACTCCTGGTGCGCTACTGCGCGCACTCCTGGTGCGCTGCTGCGCGCACTCCTGGTGCGCTCCTGCCCGCACTTAAATCTACTTCTGATCTCTAATATTATCTTTTCTTACTACAGGTTGCCGGTGGCCACTCGCGGCTGCGCGCACTCCTGGTGCGCTACTGGTGCGCTACTGCGCGCACTCCTGGTGCGCTGCTGCGCGCCCACCTGGTGCGCTGCTGCGCGAACTCACAGTGGAGGTAGAAAGAGGAATGGCCGAAGTGGGTTTGTTGTTAGAAATTCTTGGTTGCAGAAACGGACCCTGGTCCTGTGGAAGCTGCTATTGGTAAGAATCACTTCTACTTAACGATTGATAGGGTAGATGTGAAACTGATTATCTTCTTGATATACATGTTTGTAACATATTCCATTTTGAACTTTTAATCCGTGAGCATTGGCCAGCAAGCGGATTGAATGTTTGAGAAGGACGAGTAGTCATGTTTGTTTACCAAAAACTAACAAATTAACGGTGCAGCACTTAAATCTACTTCTGATCTCTAATATTATCTTTTCTTACTATAGGTTGCCGGTGGCCAAACTGAGGTTGGAGGGGGTGCTGCGAGACATCCAGGACTCGTACTCGTACTCCGCGCACTCCTGGTGCGCTACTGCGCGGACTCCTGGTGCGCTACTGCGCGCACTCCTGGTGCGCTGCTGCGCGCACTCCTGGTGCGCTACTGCCCGCACTCCTGGTGCGCTCCTGCCCGCACTTAAATCTACTTCTGATCTCTAATATTATCTTTTCTTACTACAGGTTGCCGGTGGCCACTCGCGGCTGCGCGCACTCCTGGTGCGCTACTGGTGCGCTACTGCGCGCACTCCTGGTGCGCTGCTGCGCGCCCTCCTGGTGCGCTGCTGCGCGAACTCACAGTGGAGGTAGAAAGAGGAATGGCCGAAGTGGGTTTGTTGTTAGAAATTCTTGGTTGCAGAAACGGACCCTGGTCCTGTGGAAGCTGCTATTGGTAAGAATCACTTCTACTTAACGATTGATAGGGTAGATGTGAAACTGATTATCTTCTTGATATACATGTTTGTAAAATATTCCATTTTGAACTTTTAATCCGTGAGCATTGGCCAGCAAGCGGATTGAATGTTTGAGAAGGACGAGTAGTCATGTTTGTTTACCAAAAACTAACAAATTAACGGTGCAGCACTTAAATCTACTTCTGATCTCTAATATTATCTTCTCTTACTATAGGTTGCCGGTGGCCAAACTGAGGTTGGAGGGGGTGCTGCGAGACATCCAGGACTCGTACTCGTACTCCGCGCACTCCTGGTGCGCTACTGCGCGGACTCCTGGTGCGCTACTGCGCGGACTCCTGGTGCGCTACTGCGCGCACTCCTGGTGCGCTGCTGCGCGCACTCCTGGTGCGCTACTGCCCGCACTCCTGGTGCGCTACTGCCCGCACTTAAATCTACTTCTGATCTCTAATATTATCTTTTCTTACAACAGGTTGCCGGTGGCCAAACTGAGGTTGGAGGGGTTGCTGCGAGACATCCAGGACTCGTACTCGTACTCCGCGCACTCCTGGTGCGCTACTGCGCGCACTCCTGGTGCGCTACTGCGCGCACTCCTGGTGCTTTACTGCGCGCACTCCTGGTGCGCTGCTGCCCGCACTTAGACTTCTGATATCTAATATTATCTTTTCTTACTATAGGTTGCCGGTGGCCAAACTGAGGTTGGAGGGGGTGCTGCGAGACATCCAGGACTCGTACTCGTACTCCGCGCACTCCTGGTGCGCTACTGCGCGGACTCCTGGTGCGCTACTGCGCGCACTCCTGGTGCGCTGCTGCGCGCACTCCTGGTGCGCTGCTGCGCGCACTCCTGGTGCGCTGCTGCGCGCCCTCCTGGTGCGCTGCTGCGCGAACTCCTGGTGCAGCAAAGGAGCTGCTGATGGACACAGTGGAGGTAGAAAGAGGAATGGCCGAAGTGGGTTTGTTGTTAGAAATTCTTGGTTGCAGAAACGGACCCTGGTCCTGTGGAAGCTGCTATTGGTAAGAATCACTTCTACTTAACGATTGATAGGGTAGATGTGAAACTGATTATCTTCTTGATATACATGTTTGTAACATATTCCATTTTGAACTTTTAATCCGTGAGCATTGGCCAGCAAGCGGATTGAATGTTTGAGAAGGACGAGTAGTCATGTTTGTTTACCAAAAACTAACAAATTAACGGTGCAGCACTTAAATCTACTTCTGATCTCTAATATTATCTTTTCTTACTATAGGTTGCCGGTGGCCAAACTGAGGTTGGAGGGGGTGCTGCGAGACATCCAGGACTCGTACTCGTACTCCGCGCACTCCTGGTGCGCTACTGCGCGGACTCCTGGTGCGCTACTGCGCGCACTCCTGGTGCGCTGCTGCGCGCACTCCTGGTGCGCTACTGCCCGCACTCCTGGTGCGCTACTGCCCGCACTTAAATCTACTTCTGATCTCTAATATTATCTTTTCTTACAACAGGTTGCCGGTGGCCAAACTGAGGTTGGAGGGGTTGCTGCGAGACATCCAGGACTCGTACTCGTACTCCGCGCACTCCTGATGCGCTACTGCGCGCACTCCTGGTGCGCTACTGCTTGCACTCCTGGTGCTTTACTGCGCGCACTCCTGGTGCGCTGCTGCCCGCACTTAAATCTACTTCTGATATCTATATTATCTTTTCTTACTATAGGTTGCCGGTGGCCAAACTGAGGTTGGAGGGGGTGCTGCGAGACATCCAGGACTCGTACTCGTACTCCGCGCACTCCTGGTGCGCTACTGCGCGGACTCTTGGTGCGCTACTGCGCGCACTCCTGGTGCGCTGCTGCGCGCACTCCTGGTGCGCTACTGCCCGCACTTAAATCTACTTCTGATCTCTAATATTATCTTTTCTTACTACAGGTTGCCAGTGGCCAAACTGAGGTTGGAGGGGTAACTGCGAGACATCCAGGACTCGTACTTGTACTCCGCGCACTCCTGGTGCGCTGCTGCGCGCACTCCTGGTGCGCTGCTGCGCGCACTCCTGGTGCGCTACTGCGCGCACTCCTGGTGCGCTACTGCGCGCACTCCTGGTGCGCTACTGCGCGCACTCCTGGTGCGCTGCTGCGCGCACTCCTGGTGCGCTCCTGCCCGCACTTAAATCTACTTCTGATCTCTAATATTATCTTTTCTTACTACAGGTTGCCGGTGGCCACTCGCGGCTGCGCGCACTCCTGGTGCGCTACTGGTGCGCTACTGCGCGCACTCCTGGTGCGCTGCTGCGCGCCCTCCTGGTGCGCTGCTGCGCGAACTCCTGGTGCAGCAAAGGAGCTGCTGATGGACACAGTGGAGGTAGAAAGAGGAATGGCCGAAGTGGGTTTGTTGTTAAAAATTCTTGGTTGCAGAAACGGACCCTGGTCCTGTGGAAGCTGCTATTGGTAAGAATCACTTCTACTTAACGATTGATAGGGTAGATGTGAAACTGATTATCTTCTTGATATACATGTTTGTAAAATATTCCATTTTGAACTTTTAATCCGTGAGCATTGGCCAGCAAGCGGATTGAATGTTTGAGAAGGACGAGTAGTCATGTTTGTTTACCAAAAACTTAACAAATTAACGGTGCAGCACTTAAATCTACTTCTGATCTCTAATATTATCTTTTCTTACTATAGGTTGCCGGTGGCCAAACTGAGGTTGGAGGGGTTGCTGCGAGACATCCAGGACTCGTACTCGTACTCCGCGCACTCCTGGTGCGCTACTGCGCGCACTCCTGGTGCGCTACTGCGCGCACTCCTGGTGCGCTACTGCGCGCACTCCTGGTGCTTTACTGCGCGCACTCCTGGTGCGCTGCTGCCCGCACTTAAATCTACTTCTGATATCTAATATTATCTTTTCTTACTATAGGTTGCCGGTGGCCAAACTGAGGTTGGAGGGGGTGCTGCGAGACATCCAGGACTCGTACTCGTACTCCGCGCACTCCTGGTGCGCTACTGCGCGGACTCCTGGTGCGCTACTGCGCGCACTCCTGGTGCGCTGCTGCGCGCACTCCTGGTGCGCTACTGCCCGCACTTAAATCTACTTCTGATCTCTAATATTATCTTTTCTTACTACAGGTTGCCAGTGGCCAAACTGAGGTTGGAGGGGTAACTGCGAGACATCCAGGACTCGTGCGCTGCTGCGCGCACTCCTGGTGCGCTACTGCGCGCACTCCTGGTGCGCTACTGCGCGCACTCCTGGTGCGCTGCTGTGCGCACTCCTGGTGCGCTACTGCCCGCACTTAAATCTACTTCTGATCTCTAATATTATCTTTTCTTACTACAGGTTGCCAGTGGCCAAACTGAGGTTGGAGGGGTAACTGCGAGACATCCAGGACTCGTACTCGTACTCCGCGCACTCCTGGTGCGCTGCTGCGCGCACTCCTGGTGCGCTGCTGCGCGCACTCCTGGTGCGCTGCTGCGCGCACTCCTGGTGCGCTGCTGCGCGCACTCCTGGTGCGCTGCTGCGCGCACTCCTGGTGCGCTGCTGCGCGCACTCCTGGTGCGCTGCTGCGCGCACTCCTGGTGCGCTGCTGCGCGCACTCCTGGTGCGCTGCTGCGCGCACTCCTGGTGCGCTGCTGCGCGCACTCCTGGTGCGCTGCTGCGCGCCCTCCTGGTGCAGCAAAGGAGCTGCTGATGGACACAGTGGAGGTAGAAAGAGGAATGGCCGAAGTGGGTTTGTTGTTAAAAATTCTTGGTTGCAGAAACGGACCCTGGTCCTGTGGAAGCTGCTATTGGTAAGAATCACTTCTACTTAACGATTGATAGGGTAGATGTGAAACTGATTATCTTCTTGATATACATGTTTGTAAAATATTCCATTTTGAACTTTTAATCCGTGAGCATTGGCCAGCAAGCGGATTGAATGTTTGAGAAGGACGAGTAGTCATGTTTGTTTACCAAAAACTAACAAATTAACGGTGCAGCACTTAAATCTACTTCTGATCTCTAATATTATCTTTTCTTACTATAGGTTGCCGGTGGCCAAACTGAGGTTGGAGGGGGTGCTGCGAGACATCCAGGACTCGTACTCGTACTCCGCGCACTCCTGGTGCGCTACTGCGCGGACTCCTGGTGCGCTACTGCGCGCACTCCTGGTGCGCTGCTGCGCGCACTCCTGGTGCGCTGCTGCGCGCACTCCTGGTGCGCTACTGCCCGCACTGAAATCTACTTCTGATCTCTAATATTATCTTTTCTTACAACAGGTTGCCGGTGGCCAAACTGAGGTTGGAGGGGTTGCTGCGAGACATCCAGGACTTGTGCTGCTGCTGCGCGCACTCTTGGTGCGCTGCTGCGCGCATTCCTGGTGCGTTGCTGCGCGCACTCCTGGTGCGTTGCTGCCCGCACTTAAATCTACTTCTGATCTCTAATATTATCTTTTCTTACTACAGGTTGCCGGTGGCCAAACTGAGGTTGGAGGGGTTGCTGCGAGACATCCAAGCTTCGTACTCGTACTCCGCGCACTCCTGGTGCGCTACTGCGCGCACTCCTGGTGCGCTGCTGCGCGCACTCCTGGTGCGCTGCTGCGCGCACTCCTGGTGCGCTGCTGCGCGCACTCCTGGTGCGCTACTGCGCGCACTCCTGGTGCGCTACTGCGCGCACTCCTGGTGCGCTACTGAGCGCACTCCTGGTGCACTGCTGCGCGCACTCCTGGTGCGCTCCTGCCCGCACTTAAATCTACTTCTGATCTCTAATATTATCTTTTCTTACTACAGGTTGCCGGTGGCCACTCGCGGCTGCGCGCACTCCTGGTGCGCTGCTGCGCGCCCTCCTGGTGCGCTGCTGCGCGAACTCCTGGTGCAGCAAAGGAGCTGCTGATGGACACAGTGGAGGTAGAAAGAGGAATGGCCGAAGTGGGTTTGTTGTTAGAAATTCTTGGTTGCAGAAACGGACCCTGGTCCTGTGGAAGCTGCTATTGGTAAGAATCACTTCTACTTAACGATTGATAGGGTAGATGTGAAACTGATTATCTTCTTGATATACATGTTTGTAACATATTCCATTTTGAACTTTTAATCCGTGAGCATTGGCCAGCAAGCGGATTGAATGTTTGAGAAGGACGAGTAGTCTTGTTTGTTTACCAAAAACTAACAAATTAACGGTGCAGCACTTAAATCTACTTCTGATCTCTAATATTATCTTTTCTTACTCTAGGTTGCCGGTGGCCAAACTGAGGTTGGAGGGGGTGCTGCGAGACATCCAGGACTCGTACTCGTACTCCGCGCACTCCTGGTGCGCTACTGCGCGGACTCCTGGTGCGCTACTGCGCGCACTCCTGGTGCGCTGCTGCGCGCACTCCTGGTGTGCTGCTGCGCGCACTCCTGGTGCGCTGCTGCCCGCATTTAAATCTACTTCTGAATTCATATATTATCTTTTCTTACTACAGGTTGCCGGTGGCCAAACTGAGGTTGGAGGGGTTGCTGCGAGACATCCAGGACTTGTGCTCCTGCGCGCACTCTTGGTGCGCTGCTGCGCGCATTCCTGGTGCGTTGCTGCGCGCACTCCTGGTGCGTTGCTGCCATCACTTAAATCTACTTCTGATCTCTAATATTATCTTTTCTTACTACAGGTTGCCGGTGGCCAAACTGAGGTTGGAGGGGTTGCTGCGAGACATCCAAGCTTCGTACTCGTACTCCGCGCACTCCTGGTGCGCTACTGCGCGCACTCCTGGTGCGCTGCTGCGCGCACTCCTGGTGCGCTACTGCGCGCACTCCTGGTGCGCTACTGAGCGCACTCCTGGTGCACTGCTGCGCGCACTCCTAGTGCGCTCCTGCCCGCACTTAAATCTACTTCTGATCTCTAATATTATCTTTTCTTACTACAGGTTGCCGGTGGCCACTCGCGGCTGCGCGCACTCCTGGTGCGCTACTGGTGCGCTACTGCGCGCACTCCTGGTGCGCTGCTGCGCGCCCTCCTGGTGCGCTGCTGCGCGAACTCCTGGTGCAGCAAAGGAGCTGCTGATGGACACAGTGGAGGTAGAAAGAGGAATGGCCGAAGTGGGTTTGTTGTTAGAAATTCTTGGTTGCAGAAACGGACCCTGGTCCTGTGGAAGCTGCTATTGGTAAGAATCACTTCTACTTAACGATTGATAGGGTAGATGTGAAACTGATTATCTTCTTTATATACATGTTTGTAACATATTCCATTTTGAACTTTTAATCCGTGAGCATTGGCCAGCAAGCGGATTGAATGTTTGAGAAGGACGAGTAGTCTTGTTTGTTTACCAAAAACTAACAAATTAACGGTGCAGCACTTAAATCTACTTCTGATCTCTAATATTATCTTTTCTTACTCTAGGTTGCCGGTGGCCAAACTGAGGTTGGAGGGGGTGCTGCGAGACATCCAGGACTCGTACTCGTACTCCGCGCACTCCTGGTGCGCTACTGCGCGCACTCCTGGTGCGCTAATGCGCGCATTCCTGGTGCGCTGCTGCCCGCACTTAAATCTACTCCTGATCTCTAATATTATCTTTTCTTACTTCAGGTTGCCGGTGGCCAAACTGATGTTGGAGGGGTTGCTGCGAGACATCCTTCTGCCCGCACTTAAATCTACTTCTGATCTCTAATATTATCTTTTCTTACTACAGGTTGCCGGTGGCCAAACTGAGGTTGGAGGGGTAGCTGCGAGACATCCAGGACTCGTACTCGTACTCCGCGCACTCCTGGTGCGCTGCTGCGCGCACTCCTGGTGCGCTGCTGCGCACACTTAAATCTACTCCTGATCTCTAATATTATCTTTTCTTACTACAGGTTGCCGATGCCCAAACTGAGGTTGGAGGGGTTGCTGCGAGACATCCAGGACTTGTGCTGCTGCACGCACTCCTGGTGCGCTGCTGCGCGCACTCCTGGTGCGCTGCTGCGCGCACTCCTAGTGCGCTGCTGCGCGCACTCCTGGTGCGCTGCTGCCCGCACTTAAATCTACTTCTGATCTCTAATATTATTTTTTCTTACTACAGGTTGCCGGTGGCCAAAGTGAGGTTGGAGGGGTTGCTGCGAGACATCCAGGACTCGTACTCGTACTCCGCGCACTCCTGGTGCGCTACTGCGCGCACTCCTGGTGCGCTACTGCACGCACTCCTGGTGCGCTGCTGCGCGCACTCCTGGTGCTTTACTGCGCGCACTCCTGGTGCGCTGCTGCGCGCACTCCTGGTGCGCTGCTGCCCGCACTTAAATCTACTTCAGATCTCTAATATTATCTTTTCTTACTTCAGGTTGCCGGTGGCCAAACTGAGGTTGGAGGGGTTGCTGCGAGACATCCAGGACTTGTGCTGCTGCGCGCACTCCTGGTGCGCTGCTGCCCGCACTTAAATCTACTTCTGATCTCTAATATTATCTTTTCTTACTACAGGTTGCCGGTGGCCAAACTGAGGTTGGAGGGGTAGCTGCGAGACATCCAGGACTCGTACTCCGCGCACTCCTGGTGCGCTGCTGCGCAGACTCCTGGTGCGCTGCTGCGCGCACTCCTGGTGCGCTGCTGCGCACACTTAAATCTACTTCTGATCTCTAATATTATCTTTTCTTACTACAGGTTGCCGGTGGCCAAACTGAGGTTGGAGGGGTAGCTGTGAGGCATCCAGGACTCGTACTCGTACTCCGCGCACTCCTGGTGCGCTGCTGCGCGCACTTAAATCTACTCCTGATGTCTAATATTATCTTTTCTTACTATAGGTTGCCGATGCCCAAACTGAGGTTGGAGGGGTTGCTGCGAGACATCCAGGACTTGTGCTGCTGCGCGCACTCCTGGTGCGCTGCTGCCCGCACTTAAATCTACTTCTGATCTCTAATATTATCTTTTCTTACTACAGGTTGCCGGTGGCCAAACTGAGGTTGGAGGGGTAGCTGCGAGACATCCAGGACTCGTACTCCGCGCACTCCTGGTGCGCTGCTGCGCGCACTCCTGGTGCGCTGCTGCGCGCACTCCTGGTGCGCTGCTGCGCGCACTCCTGGTGCGCTGCTGCGCACACTTAAATCTACTCCTGATCTCTAATATTATCTTTTCTTACTACAGGTTGCTGGTGGCCAAACTGAGGTTGGAGGGGTTGCTGCGAGACATCCAGGACTTGTGCTGCGGCGCGCACTCCTGGTGCGCTGCTGCCCGCACTTAAATCTACTTCTGATCTCTAATATTATCTTTTCTTACTACAGGTTGCCGGTGGCCAAACTGAGGTTGGAGGGGTTGCTGCGAGACATCCAGGACTCGTACTCGTACTCCGCGCACTCCTGGTGCGCTACTGCGCGCACTCCTGGTGCGCTGCTGCGCGCACTCCTGGTGCTTTACTGCGCGCACTCCTGGTGCGCTGCTGCCCGCACTTAAATCTACTTCTGATCTCTAATATTATCTTTTCTTACTACAGGTTGCCGGTGGCCAAACTGAGGATGGAGGGGTAGCTGCGAGACATCCAAGCCTCGTACTCGTACTCCGCGCACTCCTGGTGCGCTACTGCGCGGACTCCTGGTGCGCTACTGCGCGCACTCCTGGTGCGCTGCTGCGCGCACTCCTGGTGCGCTGCTGCGCGCATTCCTGGTGCGCTACTGCCCGCACTTAAATCTACTTCTGATCTCTAATATTATCTTTTCTTACAACAGGTTGCCGGTGGCCAAACTGAGGTTGGAGGGGAAGCTGCGAGACATCCAGGACTCGTACTCGTACTCCGCGCACTCCTGGTGCGCTACTGCGCGGACTCCTGGTGCGCTACTGCGCGCACTCCTGGTGCGCTGCTGCGCGCACTCCTGGTGCGCTACTGCCCGCACTCCTGGTGCGCTACTGCCCGCACTTAAATCTACTTCTGATCTCTAATATTATCTTTTCTTACAACAGGTTGCCGGTGGCCAAACTGAGGTTGGAGGGGTTGCTGCGAGACATCCAGGACTCGTACTCGTACTCCGCGCACTCCTGGTGCGCTACTGCGCGCACTCCTGGTGCGCTACTGCGCGCACTCCTGGTGCGCTACTGCGCGCACTCCTGGTGCGCTACTGCGCGCACTCCTGGTGCGCTACTGCGCGCACTCCTGGTGCGCTACTGCGCGCACTCCTGGTGCTTTACTGCGCGCACTCCTGGTGCGCTGCTGCCCGCACTTAAATCTACTTCTGATATCTAATATTATCTTTTCTTACTATAGGTTGCCGGTGGCCAAACTGAGGTTGGAGGGGGTGCTGCGAGACATCCAGGACTCGTACTCGTACTCCGCGCACTCCTGGTGCGCTACTGCGCGGACTCCTGGTGCGCTACTGCACGCACTCCTGGTGCGCTGCTGCGCGCACTCCTGGTGCGCTGCTGCGCGCACTCCTGGTGCGCTGCTGCGCGCCCTCCTGGTGCGCTGCTGCGCGAACTCCTGGTGCAGCAAAGGAGCTGCTGATGGACACAGTGGAGGTAGAAAGAGGAATGGCCGAAGTGGGTTTGTTGTTAGAAATTCTAGGTTGCAGAAACGGACCCTGGTCCTGTGGAAGCTGCTATTGGTAAGAATCACTTCTACTTAACGATTGATAGGGTAGATGTGAAACTGATTATCTTCTTGATATACATGTTTGTAACATATTCCATTTTGAACTTTTAATCCGTGAGCATTGGCCAGCAAGCGGATTGAATGTTTGAGAAGGACGAGTAGTCATGTTTGTTTACCAAAAACTAACAAATTAACGGTGCAGCTCTTAAATCTACTTCTGATCTCTAATATTATCTTTTCTTACTATAGGTTGCCGGTGGCCAAACTGAGGTTGGAGGGGGTGCTGCGAGACATCCAGGACTCGTACTCGTACTCCGCGCACTCCTGGTGCGCTACTGCGCGGACTCCTGGTGCGCTACTGCGCGCACTCCTGGTGCGCTGCTGCGCGCACTCCTGGTGCGCTGCTGCGCGCACTCCTGGTGCGCTGCTGCGCGCCCTCCTGGTGCGCTGCTGCGCGAACTCCTGGTGCAGCAAAGGAGCTGCTGATGGACACAGTGGAGGTAGAAAGAGGAATGGCCGAAGTGGGTTTGTTGTTAGAAATTCTTGGTTGCAGAAACGGACCCTGGTCCTGTGGAAGCTGCTATTGGTAAGAATCACTTCTACTTAACGATTGATAGGGTAGATGTGAAACTGATTATCTTCTTGATATACATGTTTGTAACATATTCCATTTTGAACTTTTAATCCGTGAGCATTGGCCAGCAAGCGGATTGAATGTTTGAGAAGGACGAGTAGTCATGTTTGTTTACCAAAAACTAACAAATTAACGGTGCAGCACTTAAATCTACTTCTGATCTCTAATATTATCTTTTCTTACTATAGGTTGCCGGTGGCCAAACTGAGGTTGGAGGGGGTGCTGCGAGACATCCAGGACTCGTACTCGTACTCCGCGCACTCCTGGTGCGCTACTGCGCGGACTCCTGGTGCGCTACTGCGCGCACTCCTGGTGCGCTGCTGCGCGCACTCCTGGTGCGCTACTGCCCGCACTCCTGGTGCGCTACTGCCCGCACTTAAATCTACTTCTGATCTCTAATATTATCTTTTCTTACAACAGGTTGCCGGTGGCCAAACTGAGGTTGGAGGGGTTGCTGCGAGACATCCAGGACTCGTACTCGTACTCCGCGCACTCCTGATGCGCTACTGCGCGCACTCCTGGTGCGCTACTGCGCGCACTCCTGGTGCTTTACTGCGCGCACTCCTGGTGCGCTGCTGCCCGCACTTAAATCTACTTCTGATATCTAATATTATCTTTTCTTACTATAGGTTGCCGGTGGCCAAACTGAGGTTGGAGGGGGTGCTGCGAGACATCCAGGACTCGTACTCGTACTCCGCGCACTCCTGGTGCGCTACTGCGCGGACTCCTGGTGCGCTACTGCGCGCACTCCTGGTGCGCTGCTGCGCGCACTCCTGGTGCGCTCCTGCCCGCACTTAAATCTACTTCTGATCTCTAATATTATCTTTTCTTACTACAGGTTGCCGGTGGCCACTCGCGGCTGCGCGCACTCCTGGTGCGCTCCTGCGCGCACTCCTGGTGCGCTGCTGCGCGCCCACCTGGTGCGCTGCTGCGCGAACTCACAGTGGAGGTAGAAAGAGGAATGGCCGAAGTGGGTTTGTTGTTAGAAATTCTTGGTTGCAGAAACGGACCCTGGTCCTGTGGAAGCTGCTATTGGTAAGAATCACTTCTACTTAACGATTGATAGGGTAGATGTGAAACTGATTATCTTCTTGATATACATGTTTGTAACATATTCCATTTTGAACTTTTAATCCGTGAGCATTGGCCAGCAAGCGGATTGAATGTTTGAGAAGGACGAGTAGTCATGTTTGTTTACCAAAAACTAACAAATTAACGGTGCAGCACTTAAATCTACTTCTGATCTCTAATATTATCTTTTCTTACTATAGGTTGCCGGTGGCCAAACTGAGGTTGGAGGGGGTGCTGCGAGACATCCAGGACTCGTACTCGTACTCCGCGCACTCCTGGTGCGCTACTGCGCGGACTCCTGGTGCGCTACTGCGCGCACTCCTGGTGCGCTGCTGCGCGCACTCCTGGTGCGCTACTGCCCGCACTCCTGGTGCGCTCCTGCCCGCACTTAAATCTACTTCTGATCTCTAATATTATCTTTTCTTACTACAGGTTGCCGGTGGCCACTCGCGGCTGCGCGCACTCCTGGTGCGCTACTGGTGCGCTACTGCGCGCACTCCTGGTGCGCTGCTGCGCGCCCTCCTGGTGCGCTGCTGCGCGAACTCACAGTGGAGGTAGAAAGAGGAATGGCCGAAGTGGGTTTGTTGTTAGAAATTCTTGGTTGCAGAAACGGACCCTGGTCCTGTGGAAGCTGCTATTGGTAAGAATCACTTCTACTTAACGATTGATAGGGTAGATGTGAAACTGATTATCTTCTTGATATACATGTTTGTAAAATATTCCATTTTGAACTTTTAATTTTTTTTTTTTTTTTTATTTATTGTTATAAGTTCACTAAACTAAAAATGTACTAATACTAACTTAAAATAATATCATAGCTAAACATACGGTCGTACAATTTCTTCTAAAAGTGAACCTAACATACATATTAAATCTAGCAAATAAAAATACCCTATTTTCTAAGCATGCAATACAAATTCAAATAAAAATTACATTATCTAACATGAGGAACAAACATTATAAGTACAATTAAAAATAACAAATTAAGTAGTAATTTACCCTAAATCTAATACAACACATAACTCATCAGTAGAACAGTACAGTAGAAAACACATCATCACCACACAATAAAAATAAAACTACTAGGTACTATTTACAATAATTTATAAAGTTTTCGTTTTAATAGGTTCAAGGACATGTTACAAAAAATATCTAATTCATTCCTAATTTTATTATATGAATCACAGATCCGATACACAGGCGAATGCTTTAGCAAATTTGTTTTGGGATGAGGCAAAAAGAAAGTGTTCCTATTGACAAGGATACTATTTGGGCGGGGAACCCTAAGTGTCAACATGCTTACTAATTCAGGACAATAGACTTTACCATGAAGCACTTTAGACAACATTATAATATCATTGATCTTTCTACGTTTCTCTAATGTAGTAACACCGTAATGGTTCAAGCGGGATTGATATGAAGTCAGCAATTTACACATGTTGTCCATAAATGATACATGATATAGGAATCTTTTTTGAACACCTTCAAGCCTATAAGAATGGACCTTGTAACTTGGGCTCCAGACAACACTACAATACTCCAGAATGCTACGAGCTAGACTATTGTAGAGCTGTATGGAAAGACTAGGATTTTTAAAGATTTTTAACTGTCTAGTTACAAAACCACACATTTTAGAAGAAGACTTAATTACTTGATCAATGTGCTCTCTAAAGTTCAATTTCCTATCAACGATTACTCCTAGGTCACGAATTGAGGAGAGTTCTTTCAGCTGTTCATTTTTGATGGCATAAGATGCTGGAAAAGGTGAACGCTTGCGAGAGAACCGTATGTAAAAACATTTAGATGAGTTTAATGCCATTCCGTTGTGATCACACCACCTGCTCAACTTATCTACATCACTCTGAAGGGCTAACACGTCATCTCTCGATCTAATAGTTTTATATAGTTTTAAATCATCGGCGAAAAGCTTTGACCTGGAATCTAAGTGCAATGGAAGATCATTAATAAATATAATAAACAGTAGAGGACCAAGATGTGATCCCTGAGGGACTCCCGAAGGAACTGTAGCTGGCACTGATTTAAAGCCCTTAGCAACCACCAATTGAGATCGATTTTTAAGATAAGAGCTAAACCATCGTAAAAGAGAGCCGTGTATGCCCAGCTTGTAGAGTTTAGCCAATAAGAGCTCAAAGTCCACTAAGTCAAAGGCTTTGCTAAAGTCAGTGTAGATCGCGTGTACCTCCCCCCCCCTGTCTAAAACTTGCATTATGTCAGACACGTAAGTAGTTAAATTCGTCGCTGTCGATCTTTTTGGAAGGAACCCATGTTGGTGATCATTTAATAGATGCGACACATGCCAACGGACTTGTTTAACTACGAGAGACTCAAGCAACTTACCAATACCAGATAAAATAGACACAGGTCTGTAATTTTCGACCCTAGCTACATCACCTTTTTTATGAATGGGATTTATGAAAGCCGTTTTCCATTTAGTAGGAAAGACACCACTTTTTAAGGACGCTCGAAATATTATAGTGAGGGGAATAGCTAAGCTCTTTGCGCAACTTTTAAGAACAATGGAAGGAATAGAGTCTGGACCTGCTCCCTTAATTTTTAATAATTTAAGAGCATAAAAAACATCTGCTACCTCAATACGAACACTACATAAAGGTGAAAAGCTACCATGGTCATAAATAGAATTATTGTCCGGTCGCTGTGTTAATGAACTATTTGTTAACTTGTAAACCGAATTAAAGTGCTCCAGAAACAAATCACAAATGTCTTGCCCACCAATCGCTGATTTACTCCCTAAAAACATATGATCAGGTACTGAACTTCGACTACTCTTAAGATTATTTACATAGCGCCAAAATTGTTTAGGATTCTTACTTAGAATTAATTCAGAGCTGTTTTTAAATTTTTTATAACACTCCTTGAGAAGTAAATCACAGCGCGTTCTTGCAAGATCAAATGCTGATTTGTCCCTGGGATTATTATACTTTTTAAACTGCTTATGATACTTCGCCTTTTCTTTCAGAGATTTTATCAGAGGGGTTGAAAACCAGACAGGGTAGCGACTATTACTAATAGGGCGACGTGGAGTATTTGAATTCAGTACCGGCATGAACAATTCGTAAAATTTATCCACCATATCATCAACCTGGGAAAATGCAACTAATTCCTCATTCCAGTTTATTTCAGAAAGCTGTTGGTTAATTGTAGTATAATCAGATTTATAGTAATTATAAAGAATTATTTCACCAGGCTTGAGTGGTTTATAGTTATTCAATTTAATGGAAATATAAAACGATGTATGGTGCGGGAAATCGATGTCAAGCAAAGGATTTTTTTTTTTTTTTTTTTTTTAATCCGTGAGCATTGGCCAGCAAGCGGATTGAATGTTTGAGAAGGACGAGTAGTCATGTTTGTTTACCAAAAACTAACAAATTAACGGTGCAGCACTTAAATCTACTTCTGATCTCTAATAAATAAATAAATAAATAAATAAAAATATTATCTTTTCTTACTATAGGTTGCCGGTGGCCAAACTGAGGTTGGAGGGGGTGCTGCGAGACATCCAGGACTCGTACTCGTACTCCGCGCTCTCCTGGTGCGCTACTGCGCGGACTCCTGGTGCGCTACTGCGCGCACTCCTGGTGCGCTTCTGCGCGCACTCCTGGTGCGCTACTGCCCGCACTCCTGGTGCGCTACTGCCCGCACTTAAATCTACTTCTGATCTCTAATATTATCTTTTCTTACAACAGGTTGCCGGTGGCCAAACTGAGGTTGGAGGGGTTGCTGCGAGACATCCAGGACTCGTACTCGTACTCCGCGCACTCCTGGTGCGCTACTGCGCGCACTCCTGGTGCGCTACTGCGCGCACTCCTGGTGCGCTACTGCGCGCACTCCTGGTGCGCTACTGCGCGCACTCCTGGTGCGCTACTGCGCGCACTCCTGGTGCTTTACTGCGCGCACTCCTGGTGCGCTGCTGCCCGCACTTAGACTTCTGATATCTAATATTATCTTTTCTTACTATAGGTTGCCGGTGGCCAAACTGAGGTTGGAGGGGGTGCTGCGAGACATCCAGGACTCGTACTCGTACTCCGCGCACTCCTGGTGCGCTACTGCGCGGACTCCTGGTGCGCTACTGCGCGCACTCCTGGTGCGCTGCTGCGCGCACTCCTGGTGCGCTGCTGCGCGCACTCCTGGTGCGCTGCTGCGCGCCCTCCTGGTGCGCTGCTGCGCGAACTCCTGGTGCAGCAAAGGAGCTGCTGATGGACACAGTGGAGGTAGAAAGAGGAATGGCCGAAGTGGGTTTGTTGTTAGAAATTCTTGGTTGCAGAAACGGACCCTGGTCCTGTGGAAGCTGCTATTGGTAAGAATCACTTCTACTTAACGATTGATAGGGTAGATGTGAAACTGATTATCTTCTTGATATACATGTTTGTAACATATTCCATTTTGAACTTTTAATCCGTGAGCATTGGCCAGCAAGCGGATTGAATGTTTGAGAAGGACGAGTAGTCATGTTTGTTTACCAAAAACTAACAAATTAACGGTGCAGCACTTAAATCTACTTCTGATCTCTAATATTATCTTTTCTTACTATAGGTTGCCGGTGGCCAAACTGAGGTTGGAGGGGGTGCTGCGAGACATCCAGGACTCGTACTCGTACTCCGCGCACTCCTGGT
Organism: Macaria notata; assembly: GCA_927399415.1. Lineage (NCBI taxonomy): Eukaryota > Metazoa > Arthropoda > Insecta > Lepidoptera > Geometridae > Macaria > Macaria notata. The sequence continues at coordinate 5,524,395 of OV656725.1, read as the reverse complement.
GCGCTACTGCGCGGACTCCTGGTGCGCTACTGCGCGCACTCCTGGTGCGCTGCTGCGCGCACTCCTGGTGCGCTACTGCCCGCACTCCTGGTGCGCTACTGCCCGCACTTAAATCTACTTCTGATCTCTAATATTATCTTTTCTTACAACAGGTTGCCGGTGGCCAAACTGAGGTTGGAGGGGTTGCTGCGAGACATCCAGGACTCGTACTCGTACTCCGCGCACTCCTGATGCGCTACTGCGCGCACTCCTGGTGCGCTACTGCGCGCACTCCTGGTGCTTTACTGCGCGCACTCCTGGTGCGCTGCTGCCCGCACTTAAATCTACTTCTGATATCTAATATTATCTTTTCTTACTATAGGTTGCCGGTGGCCAAACTGAGGTTGGAGGGGGTGCTGCGAGACATCCAGGACTCGTACTCGTACTCCGCGCACTCCTGGTGCGCTACTGCGCGGACTCCTGGTGCGCTACTGCGCGCACTCCTGGTGCGCTGCTGCGCGCACTCCTGGTGCGCTACTGCCCGCACTTAAATCTACTTCTGATCTCTAATATTATCTTTTCTTACTACAGGTTGCCAGTGGCCAAACTGAGGTTGGAGGGGTAACTGCGAGACATCCAGGACTCGTACTTGTACTCCGCGCACTCCTGGTGCGCTGCTGCGCGCACTCCTGGTGCGCTGCTGCGCGCACTCCTGGTGCGCTACTGCGCGCACTCCTGGTGCGCTACTGCGCGCACTCCTGGTGCGCTACTGCGCGCACTCCTGGTGCGCTACTGCGCGCACTCCTGGTGCGCTGCTGCGCGCACTCCTGGTGCGCTGCTGCGCGCACTCCTGGTGCGCTCCTGCCCGCACTTAAATCTACTTCTGATCTCTAATATTATCTTTTCTTACTACAGGTTGCCGGTGGCCACTCGCGGCTGCGCGCACTCCTGGTGCGCTACTGGTGCGCTACTGCGCGCACTCCTGGTGCGCTGCTGCGCGCCCTCCTGGTGCGCTGCTGCGCGAACTCCTGGTGCAGCAAAGGAGCTGCTGATGGACACAGTGGAGGTAGAAAGAGGAATGGCCGAAGTGGGTTTGTTGTTAAAAATTCTTGGTTGCAGAAACGGACCCTGGTCCTGTGGAAGCTGCTATTGGTAAGAATCACTTCTACTTAACGATTGATAGGGTAGATGTGAAACTGATTATCTTCTTGATATACATGTTTGTAAAATATTCCATTTTGAACTTTTAATCCGTGAGCATTGGCCAGCAAGCGGATTGAATGTTTGAGAAGGACGAGTAGTCATGTTTGTTTACCAAAAACTTAACAAATTAACGGTGCAGCACTTAAATCTACTTCTGATCTCTAATATTATCTTTTCTTACTATAGATTGCCGGTGGCCAAACTGAGGTTGGAGGGGTTGCTGCGAGACATCCAGGACTCGTACTCGTACTCCGCGCACTCCTGGTGCGCTACTGCGCGCACTCCTGGTGCGCTACTGCGCGCACTCCTGGTGCGCTACTGCGCGCACTCCTGGTGCTTTACTGCGCGCACTCCTGGTGCGCTGCTGCCCGCACTTAATTCTACTTCTGATATCTAATATTATCTTTTCTTACTATAGGTTGCCGGTGGCCAAACTGAGGTTGGAGGGGGTGCTGCGAGACATCCAGGACTCGTACTCGTACTCCGCGCACTCCTGGTGCGCTACTGCGCGGACTCCTGGTGCGCTACTGCGCGCACTCCTGGTGCGCTGCTGCGCGCACTCCTGGTGCGCTACTGCCCGCACTTAAATCTACTTCTGATCTCTAATATTATATTTTCTTACTACAGGTTGCCAGTGGCCAAACTGAGGTTGGAGGGGTAACTGCGAGACATCCAGGACTCGTACTCGTACTCCGCGCACTCCTGGTGCGCTGCTGCGCGCACTCCTGGTGCGCTGCTGCGCGCACTCCTGGTGCGCTACTGCGCGCACTCCTGGTGCGCTACTGCGCGCACTCCTGGTGCGCTGCTGTGCGCACTCCTGGTGCGCTACTGCCCGCACTTAAATCTACTTCTGATCTCTAATATTATCTTTTCTTACTACAGGTTGCCAGTGGCCAAACTGAGGTTGGAGGGGTAACTGCGAGACATCCAGGACTCGTACTCGTACTCCGCGCACTCCTGGTGCGCTGCTGCGCGCACTCCTGGTGCGCTGCTGCGCGCACTCCTGGTGCGCTGCTGCGCGCACTCCTGGTGCGCTGCTGCGCGCACTCCTGGTGCGCTGCTGCGCGCACTCCTGGTGCGCTGCTGCGCGCACTCCTGGTGCGCTGCTGCGCGCACTCCTGGTGCGCTGCTGCGCGCACTCCTGGTGCGCTGCTGCGCGCCCTCCTGGTGCGCTGCTGCGCGAACTCCTGGTGCAGCAAAGGAGCTGCTGATGGACACAGTGGAGGTAGAAAGAGGAATGGCCGAAGTGGGTTTGTTGTTAAAAATTCTTGGTTGCAGAAACGGACCCTGGTCCTGTGGAAGCTGCTATTGGTAAGAATCACTTCTACTTAACGATTGATAGGGTAGATGTGAAACTGATTATCTTCTTGATATACATGTTTGTAAAATATTCCATTTTGAACTTTTAATCCGTGAGCATTGGCCAGCAAGCGGATTGAATGTTTGAGAAGGACGAGTAGTCATGTTTGTTTACCAAAAACTAACAAATTAACGGTGCAGCACTTAAATCTACTTCTGATCTCTAATATTATCTTTTCTTACTATAGGTTGCCGGTGGCCAAACTGAGGTTGGAGGGGGTGCTGCGAGACATCCAGGACTCGTACTCGTACTCCGCGCACTCCTGGTGCGCTACTGCGCGGACTCCTGGTGCGCTACTGCGCGCACTCCTGGTACGCTGCTGCGCGCACTCCTGGTGCGCTGCTGCGCGCACTCCTGGTGCGCTACTGCCCGCACTGAAATCTACTTCTGATATCTAATATTATCTTTTCTTACTATAGGTTGCCGGTGGCCAAACTGAGGTTGGAGGGGGTGCTGCGAGACATCCAGGACTCGTACTCGTACTCCGCGCACTCCTGGTGCGCTACTGCGCGGACTCCTGGTGCGCTACTGCGCGCACTCCTGGTGCGCTGCTGCGCGCACTCCTGGTGCGCTACTGCCCGCACTTAAATCTACTTCTGATCTCTAATATTATCTTTTCTTACTACAGGTTGCCAGTGGCCAAACTGAGGTTGGAGGGGTAACTGCGAGACATCCAGGACTCGTACTCGTACTCCGCGCACTCCTGGTGCGCTGCTGCGCGCACTCCTGGTGCGCTGCTGCGCGCACTCCTGGTGCGCTACTGCGCGCACTCCTGGTGCGCTACTGCGCGCACTCCTGGTGCGCTACTGCGCGCACTCCTGGTGCGCTGCTGTGCGCACTCCTGGTGCGCTACTGCCCGCACTTAAATCTACTTCTGATCTCTAATATTATCTTTTCTTACTACAGGTTGCCAGTGGCCAAACTGAGGTTGGAGGGGTAACTGCGAGACATCCAGGACTCGTACTCGTACTCCGCGCACTCCTGGTGCGCTGCTGCGCACACTCCTGGTGCGCTGCTGCGCGCACTCCTGGTGCGCTGCTGCGCGCACTCCTGGTACGCTGCTGCGCGCACTCCTGGTGCGCTGCTGCGCGCACTCCTGGTGCGCTGCTGCGCGCACTCCTGGTGCGCTGCTGCGCGCACTCCTGGTGCGCTGCTGCGCGCACTCCTGGTGCGCTGCTGCGCGCACTCCTGGTGCGCTGCTGCGCGCACTCCTGGTGCGCTGCTGCGCGCCCTCCTGGTGCGCTGCTGCGCGAACTCCTGGTGCAGCAAAGGAGCTGCTGATGGACACAGTGGAGGTAGAAAGAGGAATGGCCGAAGTGGGTTTGTTGTTAAAAATTCTTGGTTGCAGAAACGGACCCTGGTCCTGTGGAAGCTGCTATTGGTAAGAATCACTTCTACTTAACGATTGATAGGGTAGATGTGAAACTGATTATCTTCTTGATATACATGTTTGTAAAATATTCCATTTTGAACTTTTAATCCGTGAGCATTGGCCAGCAAGCGGATTGAATGTTTGAGAAGGACGAGTAGTCATGTTTGTTTACCAAAAACTAACAAATTAACGGTGCAGCACTTAAATCTACTTCTGATCTCTAATATTATCTTTTCTTACTATAGGTTGCCGGTGGCCAAACTGAGGTTGGAGGGGGTGCTGCGAGACATCCAGGACTCGTACTCGTACTCCGCGCACTCCTGGTGCGCTACTGCGCGGACTCCTGGTGCGCTACTGCGCGCACTCCTGGTACGCTGCTGCGCGCACTCCTGGTGCGCTGCTGCGCGCACTCCTGGTGCGCTACTGCCCGCACTGAAATCTACTTCTGATCTCTAATATTATCTTTTCTTACAACAGGTTGCCGGTGGCCAAACTGAGGTTGGAGGGGTTGCTGCGAGACATCCAGGACTTGTGCTGCTGCTGCGCGCACTCTTGGTGCGCTGCTGCGCGCATTCCTGGTGCGTTGCTGCGCGCACTCCTGGTGCGTTGCTGCCCGCACTTAAATCTACTTCTGATCTCTAATATTATCTTTTCTTACTACAGGTTGCCGGTGGCCAAACTGAGGTTGGAGGGGTTGCTGCGAGACATCCAAGCTTCGTACTCGTACTCCGCGCACTCCTGGTGCGCTACTGCGCGCACTCCTGGTGCGCTGCTGCGCGCACTCCTGGTGCGCTGCTGCGCGCACTCCTGGTGCGCTACTGCGCGCACTCCTGGTGCGCTGCTGAGCGCACTCCTGGTGCACTGCTGCGCGCACTCCTGGTGCGCTCCTGCCCGCACTTAAATCTACTTCTGATCTCTAATATTATCTTTTCTTACTACAGGTTGCCGGTGGCCACTCGCGGCTGCGCGCACTCCTGGTGCGCTGCTGCGCGCCCTCCTGGTGCGCTGCTGCGCGAACTCCTGGTGCAGCAAAGGAGCTGCTGATGGACACAGTGGAGGTAGAAAGAGGAATGGCCGAAGTGGGTTTGTTGTTAGAAATTTTTTTAAGAAAATTTTTAGAAGTTTCGCCTGAAAACTATGCCAAGGAATCTAAGCAAGTTAAGTCCACATGGAAATGTCCAGACTGTAAAAATCGTGAAAAAAAGGGAGATAATTCTAACACGCCGGTTAGACCGTCACCGCAGCCTGGATCACCAACAAATGCGACTCATAATATTCCTCAGCAGTTGTCAAGCGCTGATTCGTCGATTGTGACTGAGCTGATTGCTTATTTCGATTTTAAATTCAGCGAATCATCGGATATTATACAATCAAAGATTGATAAAGAGAGTAGAACCACCAATGAGAAAATTTCTTCTTTATCTTCGGGTGTTGACTTGCTCACGCGTCAGATTAAGGACATGCAAAAACAAAATGAGGCACAAGCTGCTGAGATCTGTGGCCTGAAGTCTGAGAATGCTGATCTTAAGTCACAAGTAAAAGATGTAACTATGCGATTGATGCAGATTGAGCAGGTTTCACGTGAATGTAATATCGAAATACAATGCGTTCCTGAAAATAGCAATGAAAATGTGGTGGCCATTGTCAAAAAAATCAGCAATGTCGTCTCGTTTCAGCTGAAGGATAATGATATGATCACTGCCCATAGGGTTGCTAAACTCCATAGGGAGTCTCCTAGGCCACGCTCGATCATCGCCAGACTGGCAACACCACGGATTCGAGATGAGTTTTTGGCCGCAGTTAAAACCTTCAACAAGAGCAACTCTCAGAATAAACTCAATACTTCACACTTAAAAATCTCAGGAGATAAGGGACCGATTTATGTAGTTGAGCATCTCTCACCTGCTAATAAGCAGCTACATGCAGCTACCAGAGCGGCCGCATCAGCGAAAGGCTATATGTTTGTCTGGGTTCGTAATGGCCGAGTTTTTGTACGGAAAGACATCAAGTCCAAGCCCGTCCTGATTAAAGATTTGGATTTTGTCCACTCTTTATGAGACAGTCACATCGGTCAGCTTAAAGGTTTACTATCAAAATGTAAGAGGTCTACGAACTAAAGTCACAAAATTGTATAGAGAAGCTTTAGCATATGATTATGATTTGATTATTTTAACAGAGTCTAATTTAAATGATACTATTTTTGATGGGGAACTTCTAGATAGTCGTTATAATGTATTTCGCCGTGATAGATCAAACAGTGGTTCTAAAAAAGATGATGGTGGTGGTGTTCTTATTGGAGTTCTTGCTAAGTATCAGGTTGTACGAAATTTTTCCTGGGAATCTGATTGTGAAGATTTGTGGCTTACTCTTATGTTGAGTTCTGGGAGTCAAAATACAAGTATAAACATTTGCGCTACCTACTTGCCTTCTCCTCTAAATTTTGAAAATCTCAAATGTTTTTGGGATAATACTAGTTTGGTTATGAGTAGTATGGTCCGCAATAATTCAAACACCTTAATTTTGGGTGATTTTAATTTTAAGAAAATAAGTTGGGTCTTAGATTCTAGAACTAACGTTTTAACTCCTATTCATGGATCAGGAGAGTGCGATACTTTCTTGGTCGATGTCTTGGCTTTTAATAGTTTGTCACAACATTGCAACATTCTTAATGGCAATGGTCGCGTTTTGGACCTTGTAATCAGCAATTTTGATGAGGATAAAGTTTCAGTAGTTGAAAATAAAAATCCTTTGCTTGACATCGATTTCCCGCACCATACATCGTTTTATATTTCCATTAAATTGAATAACTATAAACCACTCAAGCCTGGTGAAATAATTCTTTATAATTACTATAAATCTGATTATACTACAATTAACCAACAGCTTTCTGAAATAAACTGGAATGAGGAATTAGTTGCATTTTCCCAGGTTGATGATATGGTGGATAAATTTTACGAATTGTTCATGCCGGTACTGAATTCAAATACTCCACGTCGCCCTATTAGTAATAGTCGCTACCCTGTCTGGTTTTCAACCCCTCTGATAAAATCTCTGAAAGAAAAGGCGAAGTATCATAAGCAGTTTATAAAGTATAATAATCCCAGGGACAAATCAGCATTTGATCTTGCAAGAACGCGCTGTGATTTACTTCTCAAGGAGTGTTATAAAAAATTTAAAAACAGCTCTGAATTAATTCTAAGTAAGAATCCTAAACAATTTTGGCGCTATGTAAATAATCTTAAGAGTAGTCGAAGTTCAGTACCTGATCATATGTTTTTAGGGAGTAAATCAGCGATTGGTGGGCAAGACATTTGTGATTTGTTTCTGGAGCACTTTAATTCGGTTTACAAGTTAACAAATAGTTCATTAACACAGCGACCGGACAATAATTCTATTTATGACCATGGTAGCTTTTCACCTTTATGTAGTGTTCGTATTGAGGTAGCAGATGTTTTTTATGCTCTTAAATTATTAAAAATTAAGGGAGCAGGTCCAGACTCTATTCCTTCCATTGTTCTTAAAAGTTGCGCAAAGAGCTTAGCTATTCCCCTCACTATAATATTTCGAGCGTCCTTAAAAAGTGGTGTCTTTCCTACTAAATGGAAAACGGCTTTCATAAATCCCATTCATAAAAAAGGTGATGTAGCTAGGGTCGAAAATTACAGACCTGTGTCTATTTTATCTGGTATTGGTAAGTTGCTTGAGTCTCTCGTAGTTAAACAAGTCCGTTGGCATGTGTCGCATCTATTAAATGATCACCAACATGGGTTCCTTCCAAAAAGATCGACAGCGACGAATTTAACTACTTACGTGTCTGACATAATGCAAGTTTTAGACAGGGGGGGGGAGGTACACGCGATCTACACTGACTTTAGCAAAGCCTTTGACTTAGTGGACTTTGAGCTCTTATTGGCTAAACTCTACAAGCTGGGCATACACGGCTCTCTTTTACGATGGTTTAGCTCTTATCTTAAAAATCGATCTCAATTGGTGGTTGCTAAGGGCTTTAAATCAGTGCCAGCTACAGTTCCTTCGGGAGTCCCTCAGGGATCACATCTTGGTCCTCTACTGTTTATTATATTTATTAATGATCTTCCATTGCACTTAGATTCCAGGTCAAAGCTTTTCGCCGATGATTTAAAACTATATAAAACTATTAGATCGAGAGATGACGTGTTAGCCCTTCAGAGTGATGTAGATAAGTTGAGCAGGTGGTGTGATCACAACGGAATGGCATTAAACTCATCTAAATGTTTTTACATACGGTTCTCTCGCAAGCGTTCACCTTTTCCAGCATCTTATGCCATCAAAAATGAACAGCTGAAAGAACTCTCCTCAATTCGTGACCTAGGAGTAATCGTTGATAGGAAATTGAACTTTAGAGAGCACATTGATCAAGTAATTAAGTCTTCTTCTAAAATGTGTGGTTTTGTAACTAGACAGTTAAAAATCTTTAAAAATCCTAGTCTTTCCATACAGCTCTACAATAGTCTAGCTCGTAGCATTCTGGAGTATTGTAGTGTTGTCTGGAGCCCAAGTTACAAGGTCCATTCTTATAGGCTTGAAGGTGTTCAAAAAAGATTCCTATATCATGTATCATTTATGGACAACATGTGTAAATTGCTGACTTCATATCAATCCCGCTTGAACCATTACGGTGTTACTACATTAGAGAAACGTAGAAAGATCAATGATATTATAATGTTGTCTAAAGTGCTACATGGTAAAGTCTATTGTCCTGAATTAGTAAGCATGTTGACACTTAGGGTTCCCCGCCCAAATAGTATCCTTGTCAATAGGAACACTTTCTTTTTGCCTCATCCCAAAACAAATTTGCTAAAGCATTCGCCTGTGTATCGGATCTGTGATTCATATAATAAAATTAGGAATGAATTAGATATTTTTTGTAACATGTCCTTGAACCTATTAAAACGAAAACTTTATAAATTATTGTAAATAGTACCTAGTAGTTTTATTTTTATTGTGTGGTGATGATGTGTTTTCTACTGTACTGTTCTACTGATGAGTTATGTGTTGTATTAGATTTAGGGTAAATTACTACTTAATTTGTTATTTTTAATTGTACTTATAATGTTTGTTCCTCATGTTAGATAATGTAATTTTTATTTGAATTTGTATTGCATGCTTAGAAAATAGGGTATTTTTATTTGCTAGATTTAATATGTATGTTAGGTTCACTTTTAGAAGAAATTGTACGACCGTATGTTTAGCTATGATATTATTTTAAGTTAGTATTAGTACATTTTTAGTTTAGTGAACTTATAACAATAAATAAAAAAAAAATAAAATTCTTGGTTGCAGAAACGGACCCTGGTCCTGTGGAAGCTGCTATTGGTAAGAATCACTTCTACTTAACGATTGATAGGGTAGATGTGAAACTGATTATCTTCTTGATATACATGTTTGTAACATATTCCATTTTGAACTTTTAATCCGTGAGCATTGGCCAGCAAGCGGATTGAATGTTTGAGAAGGACGAGTAGTCTTGTTTGTTTACCAAAAACTAACAAATTAACGGTGCAGCACTTAAATCTACTTCTGATCTCTAATATTATCTTTTCTTACTCTAGGTTGCCGGTGGCCAAACTGAGGTTGGAGGGGGTGCTGCGAGACATCCAGGACTCGTACTCGTACTCCGCGCACTCCTGGTGCGCTACTGCGCGGACTCCTGGTGCGCTACTGCGCGCACTCCTGGTGCGCTGCTGCGCGCACTCCTGGTGTGCTGCTGCGCGCACTCCTGGTGCGCTGCTGCCCGCATTTAAATCTACTTCTGAATTCATATATTATCTTTTCTTACTACAGGTTGCCGGTGGCCAAACTGAGGTTGGAGGGGTTGCTGCGAGACATCCAGGACTTGTGCTCCTGCGCGCACTCTTGGTGCGCTGCTGCGCGCATTCCTGGTGCGTTGCTGCGCGCACTCCTGGTGCGTTGCTGCCATCACTTAAATCTACTTCTGATCTCTAATATTATCTTTTCTTACTACAGGTTGCCGGTGGCCAAACTGAGGTTGGAGGGGTTGCTGCGAGACATCCAAGCTTCGTACTCGTACTCCGCGCACTCCTGGTGCGCTACTGCGCGCACTCCTGGTGCGCTGCTGCGCGCACTCCTGGTGCGCTACTGCGCGCACTCCTGGTGCGCTACTGAGCGCACTCCTGGTGCACTGCTGCGCGCACTCCTAGTGCGCTCCTGCCCGCACTTAAATCTACTTCTGATCTCTAATATTATCTTTTCTTACTACAGGTTGCCGGTGGCCACTCGCGGCTGCGCGCACTCCTGGTGCGCTACTGGTGCGCTACTGCGCGCACTCCTGGTGCGCTGCTGCGCGCCCTCCTGGTGCGCTGCTGCGCGAACTCCTGGTGCAGCAAAGGAGCTGCTGATGGACACAGTGGAGGTAGAAAGAGGAATGGCCGAAGTGGGTTTGTTGTTAGAAATTCTTGGTTGCAGAAACGGACCCTGGTCCTGTGGAAGCTGCTATTGGTAAGAATCACTTCTACTTAACGATTGATAGGGTAGATGTGAAACTGATTATCTTCTTGATATACATGTTTGTAACATATTCCATTTTGAACTTTTAATCCGTGAGCATTGGCCAGCAAGCGGATTGAATGTTTGAGAAGGACGAGTAGTCTTGTTTGTTTACCAAAAACTAACAAATTAACGGTGCAGCACTTAAATCTACTTCTGATCTCTAATATTATCTTTTCTTACTACAGGTTGCCGGTGGCCAAACTGAGGTTGGAGGGGTTGCTGCGAGACATCCAGGACTCGTACTCGTACTCCGCGCACTCCTGGTGCGCTACTGCGCGCACTCCTGGTGCGCTACTGCGCGCACTCCTGGTTCGCTACTGCGCGCACTCCTGGTGCGCTGCTGCGCGCACTCCTGGTGCTTCATGCGCGCACTCCTGGTGCTTCATGCGCGCACTCCTGGTGCGCTGCTGCGCGCACTCCTGGTGCGCTGCTGCCCGCACTTAAATCTACTTCTGATCTCTAATATTATCTTTTCTTACTACAGGTTGCCGGTGGCCAAACTGAGGATGGAGGGGTGGCTGCGAGACATCCAGGACTCGTACTCGTACTCCGCGCACTCCTGGTGCGCTACTGCGCGGACTCCTGGTGCGCTACTGCGCGCACTCCTGGTGCGCTGCTGCGCGCACTCCTGGTGTGCTGCTGCGCGCACTCCTGGTGCGCTGCTGCCCGCATTTAAATCTACTTCTGAATTCATATATTATCTTTTCTTACTACAGGTTGCCGGTGGCCAAACTGAGGTTGGAGGGGTTGCTGCGAGACATCCAGGACTTGTGCTGCTGCGCGCAATCTTGGTGCGCTGCTGCGCGCATTCCTGGTGCGTTGCTGCGCGCACTCCTGGTGCGTTGCTGCCCGCACTTAAATCTACTTCTGATCTCTAATATTATCTTTTCTTACTACAGGTTGCCGGTGGCCAAACTGAGGTTGGAGGGGTTGCTGCGAGACATCCAAGCTTCGTACTCGTACTCCGCGCACTCTTGGTGCGCTACTGCGCGCACTCCTGGTGCGCTGCTGCGCGCACTCCTGGTGCGCTACTGCGCGCACTCCTGGTGCGCTACTGCGCGCACTCCTGGTGCGCTACTGAGCGCACTCCTGGTGCACTGCTGCGCGCACTCCTGGTGCGCTGCTGCCCGCACTTAAATCTACTTCTGATCTCTAATATTATCTTTTCTTACTACAGGTTGCCGGTGGCCACTCGCGGCTGCGCGCACTCCTGGTGCGCTACTGGTGCGCTACTGCGCGCACTCCTGGTGCGCTGCTGCGCGCCCTCCTGGTGCGCTGCTGCGCGAACTCCTGGTGCAGCAAAGGAGCTGCTGATGGACACAGTGGAGGTAGAAAGAGGAATGGCCGAAGTGGGTTTGTTGTTAAAAATTCTTGGTTGCAGAAACGGACCCTGGTCCTGTGGAAGCTGCTATTGGTAAGAATCACTTCTACTTAACGATTGATAGGGTAGATGTGAAACTGATTATCTTCTTGATATACATGTTTGTAACATATTCCATTTTGAACTTTTAATCCGTGAGCATTGGCCAGCAAGCGGATTGAATGTTTGAGAAGGACGAGTAGTCTTGTTTGTTTACCAAAAACTAACAAATTAACGGTGCAGCACTTAAATCTACTTCTGATCTCTAATATTATCTTTTCTTACTCTAGGTTGCCGGTGGCCAAACTGAGGTTGGAGGGGGTGCTGCGAGACATCCAGGACTCGTACTCGTACTCCGCGCACTCCTGGTGCGCTACTGCGCGGACTCCTGGTGCGCTACTGCGCGCACTCCTGCGCGCACTCCTGGTGCGCTGCTGCGCGCACTCCTGGTGCGCTACTGCCCGCACTGAAATCTACTTCTGATCTCTAATATTATCTTTTCTTACAACAGGTTGCCGGTGCCCAAACTGAGGTTGGAGGGGTTGCTGCGAGACATCCAGGACTCGTACTCGTACTCCGCGCACTCCTGGTGCGCTACTGCGCGCACTCCTGGTGCGCTAATGCGCGCACTCCTGGTGCTTTACTGCGCGCACTCCTGGTGCGCTAATGCGCGCATTCCTGGTGCGCTGCTGCCCGCACTTAAATCTACTCCTGATCTCTAATATTATCTTTTCTTACTTCAGGTTGCCGGTGGCCAAACTGAGGTTGGAGGGGTTGCTGCGAGACATCCAGGACTTGTGCTGCTGCGCGCACTCCTGGTGCGCTGCTGCCCGCACTTAAATCTACTTCTGATCTCTAATATTATCTTTTCTTACTACAGGTTGCCGGTGGCCAAACTGAGGTTGGAGGGGTAGCTGCGAGACATCCAGGACTCGTACTCGTACTCCGCGCACTCCTGGTGCGCTGCTGCGCGCACTCCTGGTGCGCTGCTGCGCACACTTAAATCTACTCCTGATCTCTAATATTATCTTTTCTTACTACAGGTTGCCGGTGGCCAAACTGAGGTTGGAGGGGTTGCTGCGAGACATCCAGGACTTGTGCTGCGGCGCGCACTCCTGGTGCGCTGCTGCCCGCACTTAAATCTACTTCTGATCTCTAATATTATCTTTTCTTACTACAGGTTGCCAGTGGCCAAACTGAGGTTGGAGGGGTAGCTGCGAGACATCCAGGACTCGTACTCGTACTCCGCGCACTCCTGGTGCGCTGCTGCGCGCACTTAAATCTACTCCTGAACTCTAATATTATCTTTTCTTACTACAGGTTGCCGATGCCCAAACTGAGGTTGGAGGGGTTGCTGCGAGACATCCAGGACTTGTGCTGCTGCACGCACTCCTGGTGCGCTGCTGCGCGCACTCCTGGTGCGCTGCTGCGCACACTCCTGGTGCGCTGCTGCGCGCACTCCTGGTGCGCTGCTGCGCGCACTCCTGGTGCGCTGCTGCCCGCACTTAAATCTACTTCTGATCTCTAATATTATCTTTTCTTACTACAGGTTGCCGGTGGCCAAACTGAGGTTGGAGGGGTTGCTGCGAGACATCCAGGACTCGTACTCGTATTTCGCGCACTCCTGGTGCGCTACTGCGCGCACTCCTGGTGCGCTACTGCGCGCACTCCTGGTGCGCTACTGCGCGCACTCCTGGTGCGCTGCTGCGCGCACTCCTGGTGCTTTACTGCGCGCACTCCTGGTGCGCTGCTGCGCGCACTCCTGGTGCGCTGCTGCCCGCACTTAAATCTACTTCTGATCTCTAATATTATCTTTTCTTACTACAGGTTGCCGGTGGCCAAACTGAGGATGGAGGGGTAGCTGCGAGACATCCAGGACTCGTACTCGTACTCCGCGCACTCCTGGTGCGCTACTGCGCGGACTCCTGGTGCGCTACTGCGCGCACTCCTGGTGCGCTGCTGCGCGCACTCCTGGTGTGCTGCTGCGCGCACTCCTGGTGTGCTGCTGCGCGCACTCCTGGTGCGCTACTGCGCGCACTCCTGGTGCGCTACTGCGCGCATTCCTGGTGCGCTGCTGCGCGCACTCCTGGTGCGCTGCTGCCCGCACTTAAATCTACTTCTGATCTCTAATATTATCTTTTCTTACTACAGGTTGCCGGTGGCCAAACTGAGGTTGGAGGGGTTGCTGCGAGACATCCAGGACTCGTACTCGTACTCCGCGCACTCCTGGTGCGCTGCTGCGCGCACTCCTGGTGCGCTGCTGCGCACACTTAAATCTACTCCTGATCTCTAATATTATCTTTTCTTACTACAGGTTGCCGGTGGCCAAACTGAGGTTGGAGGGGTTGCTGCGAGACATCCAGGACTTGTGCTGCTGCGCGCACTCCTGGTGCGCTACTGCAAGCACTCCTGGTGCGCTGCTGCGCGCCCTCCTGGTGCGCTGCTGCGCGAACTCCTGGTGCAGCAAAGGAGCTGCTGATGGACACAGTGGAGGTAGAAAGAGGAATGGCCGAAGTGGGTTTGTTGTTTGAAATTCTTGGTTGCAGAAACGGACCCTGGTCCTGTGGAAGCTGCTATTGGTAAGAATCACTTCTACTTAACGATTGATAGGGTAGATGTGAAACTGATTATCTTCTTGATATACATGTTTGTAACATATTCCATTTTGAACTTTTAATCCGTGAGCATTGGCCAGCAAGCGGATTGAATGTTTGAGAAGGACGAGTAGTCTTGTTTGTTTACCAAAAACTAACAAATTAACGGTGCAGCACTTAAATCTACTTCTGATCTCTAATATTATCTTTTCTTACTCTAGGTTGCCGGTGGCCAAACTGAGGTTGGAGGGGGTGCTGCGAGACATCCAGGACTCGTACTCGTACTCCGCGCACTCCTGGTGCGCTACTGCGCGGACTCCTGGTGCGCTACTGCGCGCACTCCTGGTGCGCTGCTGCGCGCACTCCTGGTGCGCTACTGCCCGCACTTAAATCTACTTCTGATCTCTAATATTATCTTTTCTTACAACAGGTTGCCGGTGGCCAAACTGAGGTTGGAGGGGTTGCTGCGAGACATCCAGGACTCGTACTCGTACTCCGCGCACTCCTGGTGCGCTACTGCGCGCACTTCTGGTGCGCTACTGCGCGCACTCCTGGTGCTTTACTGCGCGCACTCCTGGTGCGCTGCTGCCCGCACTTAAATCTACTTCTGATCTCTAATATTTTCTTTTCTTACTACAGGTTGCCGGTGGCCAAACTGAGGTTGGAGGGGTAGCTGCGAGACATCCAGGACTCGTACTCGTACTCCGCGCACTCCTGGTGCGCTGCTGCGCACACTTAAATCTACTCCTGATCTCTAATATTATCTTTTCTTACTACAGGTTGCCGGTGGCCAAACTGAGGTTGGAGGGGTTGCTGCGAGACATCCAGGCCTCGTACTCGTACTCCGCGCACTCCTGGTGCGCTACTGCGTGCACTCCTGGTGCGCTGCTGCGCGCACTCCTGGTGCGCTCCTGCCCGCACTTAAATCTACTTCTGATCTCTAAACGGTCGGTATATTTCTATCTTAGATATTAGCATTAGGCATAGCATGTTTGTAAAAACATTTTTAATATTCTAACGCGAGATCGCATAATCACAGGCCTAACTGTAACAAATGTTAATAGATAATAACCAGTATTTCAAAATAAAGTTTTTTTATTATTTAATGTTGTTTTACTTGATAAGGTATACCCATGTAGGTAATAGGTTTCAATATTACTAATTAAAAAATCGTCATGGATCGTTTCTGGTGGTGGTGGGTTTTTCTATAAGTAGGTGTGTCTATTTGGAAAAGTAAGTATGATAAAGATAAGATAAACATATTTTATTTGGCAAAACCACTGGTACAAGCCCAATAATATTAACATATTACTAAATATTATGTATTACAATAAAGATGAAGAAAGTAAGTTTCACGAAAACCTCTTAACTTTGTAAAGTTTGTAGTTGAGGGATTGTGGTGGTTCCACTGTTACTTCTGTTCCAGCTTAAGATGACAAACAATAATCTGAGAAGTGTATTTTTTTGAAGTTGGTTAAAAAGTTGCTTCGAAGTACAACTTACCTTCCAAGTATTGTACAATGTGAACTGGCTGACACACAGCACTTCATATTGCTTCTCCACTACATTCTTCTTCCATCTCTTGTTGTCTTCATCATCAAATATTTTAATGCTCAGTATTTTTTTAACTATGGAATTGAAAGAGGTTTTTTGATTAGGCGCTTACATGATATTTTTCTACAAGTAGGTTTGGGCTATTTTTACACGCTTTTCAAAACTATACAGTTTAATTCTTGTATAATATGTATGTCGCATTCAAAACTATTCAGTGAATACAACAGGTCACATACTTACTTACATGTACTCCATGTCCTCTTTAGTGTCCGTGCAAGAAATACCAACCAGCACACACAGTCCTCTGTCTATGCTGCTTATAATTTCGCCATTCACTAACAAAACACAAATATTCTTTACAAAAAATTATAATTATATTGTGGTCATAACACAGCTGTTGTACCTATTTAACTTTCATGTGCATAAGTTCTTTAATTTTGAAATTTTGTAATACCCATATTATTTTTAAACATTTAAATTATTTTTAAACAACAAGGTATTTCTTAAAAAAAGCGAGCAAAGTGAATATTTTGGTCAGATTATAACCTCAAACGTTATTAATGATTCTGATTTCTGGTATTGTAAGTTATAAATGGTTTACCTGCTACATTGGCGTTCATAACTCGTTGTATTAATGCCTTCATATTTCTATTACCAACTGAGCTGGATATAAAATACACTTAATAAATTTAAGTATTTCTCAATTTTAATGTGATTTTAATGTTTACAAATTGCGGCCAATATTTTTAGCCATTAGCCAATGGGGATTGGGGTTGGCCCTGAGGGTTGGCCGGACAAAGCTAAATGCAGATGGCGCTAGCATAGCTAGGTCTAAAGATGGGTTAATACTAATAATTCCAGAGATTAGATGATACTAATGTATTCGTTTGGTAATATTATAATATTTAAACTAATATGTTGGGATCAGTAATATCATCGTTAACAAATCTGTCACTAATAACAAATATCAAACGTATCAGTATCACTAGTCAACTGGAACACTGATCAATCGAATCTGTGTTGCTCTGAGCTTGTAGTAGGTAGTTTAATGTGCGTACCTACCGAATTGTTTAATATTGATATTGGTGGCCATTGTTCTTTATGTCGTTAAGTTTTTACAGTAGGTTGGTTTATCTAATATTATGATGATCACCGTATTAAAAATCAGAATGTATAAATTAAAAAAGGACAGCGGAAGTACCTAACTTTTTCTGGTACCATTTCTCATCAATGATATTCTATATAAACTGAGGTAGATGCGTTTATACCCCGTTCTGTGTAGCGAACTCAAATCAGGCTACGTAGCATGATTCGGCTCAGTCGCCTCGAAGCAACGCGCGGCGACGCACGTTGACGGCGCGACTTGTTATCAATAAAAAATATTCACAATGCCATCGTATGTGTTTAGAAAGTGCAATAATTACACTGGGACGAGTGCCAAAAGCAAGAAGGATGTGTCGTTTCATTTGTAATTATTGTTTATCCTTTTAAAATGAAAATACAAACATTTAATATTACTATAAATCAACCAGTGACGCGTTGCCACTTAGCCATCTCCACGAAAGAGATACGATAGAGAACGGCTGACGTAGCTGTAAACATACGTTTATCTCTTTCTCACAACGGGGCTTTATATATCTCTGACCACTTTTACTTTCCTGAATGATGTAAACAACGCTGCGTATACATAGGTAGAGGTCAAAATAATCGTACATGCCTTAAAAAAACGTATGTCGGCTACATTTTTTATTTATAAAAAATAAGAAGAATTTAATTAAGTATATTGACACAATTTTTCTGGTTCTCACATTAAAGATCTATTAGAAATAACTCATTTTAGTACTTTCAGCAAACTAATATATAAGAAAAAAAGCCGACAAAAGATCTTATAATTTTCAGTTCCATACAAAATTTATATGTCGGCTACCCCTGGCACAAATTTAAAAACTAAAAATATCTCATAAAATTACATTTATCGCTTCATTTATTTAATTAGGGAGAAAACCAATGTTTCCATTTTATGTTTTCTTGCATTAAAAGCGATATTTGCTATTAAAATCAAGAGAAATTTTTATTTATATTAATGTCGCCATCATCTTTCCTGTTAGTAACTCTATGTGAGTAACGGTCATTTTGGATACTTTTGTTACGAAATTCTACCCTATCGGACTTTAATTCTACTATGGCAACATTTGTTTAGCATGCCACGTGACAATCACATCGCTATCTTGTTGCATCATTTTGTTATTGTCAAAAGAGTCTCCGCACCGAAAAAATATTCCAAATTTTTCCTGTGATTAACGCGTGAGTTGTCTGAAAATGTGAAGCGATAGAGCCGATAAATTTATACAGTAGTTAAAGTACCTATCGGTGAATACAACACACGATACAGCTACTTCCAAGGTAAGTCTTTTTTTTTTTTACCAATTTAGATGCTATTAAATGGATGTTTTTCGTTCCTGTGCGTAGCGTTACGAGACTAAGGATAAATTCACACTGTTAATAGTTACTCACAGGACTCGATTCCTGTGAGTGACGACTTGTGTGAGTAAAGACTTGTATGAGTAACACGCGTAACAAATCAGGTTTTAAGTAACAACATTTCAAAGTTTTTTTCATGTTTAGAGTTCGGTATCTCAGGAACCGTAAAAGGTAGCATGCAAAAAAAAATAACATTAAAAAATACGATTTCTTTGATAGACCTCAATCTGAATACATCCTTATGTTCCTGTTAGTAACAGTTTCATTGCATGTGAGTTACGTTACTAACCTGATGTCCTGTGAGTTGCAGTCGATTATTTTGACCTCTACCCACATACTACCTAAATAGCTATAGCATAATTTCGCCACGCGCTAGGGCGATTTTTAATGGGTGTAACGTCTCTATTTGTAAAATGACATGGTTAATTACTATCAGTACAAAATGGGTTTCAGCCATTGAGCTATAATGTAGTACGTAAGTACATTATAGCTCAATGGTTTCAGCAAGAAAATTATATTGAAAGATAATGTTTTGCCATCAAAATTTCATTGCCAGCCAGATCGCATTAAAAGAATGTGTGATGCTGGTACTTCCCGATCTGCATTTGTCAAAAGGCAAAGAATGGAAATTATTAAACAATGTGAAGCTGAATACATTCAACAACCTGTAACAGTCAATGATGAGCCTACTGCTATTGTAGTTGAAGCTTGTACAAAAGGTATGCAAACCTAGTTTCTAACATGTACTGAAATTATTTCTATACTTCCAGAGGCCTCAGAGGTGTAGCCTCTGGGTCAAAGCTATCTAAAGAAGATGTACGGCAAACGTTGCTTAACATCAGGCAAGTTGTAGTCAAGCGTAAGCCTATTTCATGTTAAAAAAAAAACCAAAATTATTGCCAGCTTAAGGATTCATGTGGAAAGAGTAATTAGGCGTTTAAGATGTTAAAGCAACACTCTGTCATTAATAAAAATTTCTTAAGAGTAAGTACTCAATGATATTATTTTTATATCATGTGCACTAATAAACATTCAAGACTCTCTTATCAAATAGTACATTTATTCTAAATATGTTATTATTGTATAACTTTTACAAATATGACTAGACTGACAGCATTAAAACTAATCCAACTATGCATCTGCACATATATGTATAGGTATCCAATCGTTTAGTTAATAATAATAGTTATCTAGCCCAGATCTCTTTACATTTAATATTTAGGAATATCTATGTAAAAGTTACCTGATAAAATATATAAATAAGTATACATTTAGTCTAGTATTAGGTTTAAGTTATTAATTCTGTTTTTTTCTTGTATCTTTTTGTAAAAATTCTATGGACTGTATCTAATAATAAAGAGTTATTATTAAGTTTAAGTCTTAGTAATATAAAAATATCAGGTGTACATTTTTCAATGTTCACAATAGTGTTAATTTCGGGATGTTTATAATTTGTTAAGTAAATAAAATAATAATTTGAACACCTTTAATACGAGTTTATTTTTTATTTATTTACAATTAACCTGAAAGTACAAAAGCATCACAATTAGTTTAGTCTAGAAATTTATAATCTAAAGGCCTATTATTTATTTAAAGGCTTACATATTTATTTACCACTTAAATCTATTTATATATCTGTCTATATAATATTTATGTATCTTCTATGTATACTATTTTAACAAGTTTGTTTATCATGTAGGTATACAATAATTTAAATCAAATTTACAGTTGAAAAATATATATGTGCCCTGTGGTACTTGGGCATACTGAGAGACAGTGGCTATGCCAGCCAGTCTTTACAAAGTTTACTTATAATAAAATCATCTTTATATGTACATAAAAATACATAACATAATGTAGGAACACAGGTAAGCACGGTTCAGCTGAGCTGGTAGATGAAGGGGTTCCAAAAATGAAACATTTTTATAAGAACCAAGGACGTTTATTCGCCTACATGGCTACGCTAATACTAACTTACAAAACAATACTTAAAACTAAACTTAGTTACAATACTACCAGCGTACAAAAAAGGGACAGCGTGCACATGTGTGGGTCGGGAACGGACCGCGCGGCAGGACACTGGAGTCGTCTCCGGTGTTGATAAAAAAACATTGGTTATTGCAGATGGCAGGACATAACTCCTCCGTCCATAAAAATGAAATTTTACGATGATGAGTAAATTAGAGGAAAATTACAATAACATTTTTTTTAAATGTCCATTAAATATATATCTGTAGATATTACAATGTGTTCCGTTTCAACAATTATAACCAAATATAAGTTTCACATACTTGAATAGCAAAATGGGTTTTATACAATATAACACAATAATAGTTACACAGCACTAAAAGGTCATGAATCGAAATATTACACATGTACCTACCTATATAAAACTAATATTTTTTGCTTAATTGCTTTAGAAACAATAAAATCATTTAAATCTGTCTACACAAGGTGTTACCTACACAACATTTACAAAGAAATACAGTACCTAATGCAAATTCTATGGATAAGTCCATATTATGAAAGTTTACAGTAAAGTAAAACATTTAAATTTAAAAAATGTAAAAACGCACAGGGTTGCATCTAAATATGAAAAAAACCGAACTCAATTAAAATTGACTATAACATTGCGACAAAACAAAATTTAATATTTACTATAGGTAGATGGTATGTGTGTGTTAAGCCTTTAAGATTAGCTAAATGGGTACATTTAAAATCATATTTTGAAGATTGGAGAATTCCTACCAACTTATAAAAAATATTATCAAATAGAACATATTTTACCGTGTACTGTTCCGTGTATATACATTCTTGAAATTGCTAAATTCGTGCGGACTAATTCATCTCTGTTCCCTGTCTATTCTAGCCTGAGCAATCGTTTTGTCACTCAGGAGCAACTTAAAATGCCGGTGCCTTCGTTAGAGTTGTTTCGAAAAAACTGCATTTACATGGCGCCTCTCATTTACAAAAAAACATTCTCATTTACAAAAGTGGTTGATCAGTGACAGTTTTTATACAGTAAAGGAGTTTCTGGACAAAACAGCTTGTAGATTTCATGTTTACCACGAAAAATAATAAAATTATAAGTAAAATTAGTATATTTAATGAATTTTAATCAAGTACCTTCTATATGAATTTAAGAAAAAATATTATATTTGCGTACCTTATGTAAGGTTGTAATGGTGAAACTTTATATTAATTAAGATCTACTGTACCCATTTTACATGCGAATAAATGACATCTGAATCTCAATCTTTAATCTAATAAATATTGACAAAAAAAGTATGAATTACAAGCTTCTATTGCTAAAAAAAAATATTTAGTGAAAGCATTTTTCATTCTCATATCTTGTAAAAACTTGTGATGGAAAATAGCATTGCAAAATATGTTTACACCATCAGATATGAAATGTAAAACTCTTCATAATTATCTCCAACATTATTTTTTACAGCCTAAATTTTGTGAGTTTTGTGTTATTTTGTGGTTTTCTGATTGCCTGACACCCGCGCGGCCCTTGGCGGGGGGCGGGTCAGTCTGCTCTAGCAACTTGCGAAGGGTGGTATTCGGTCTCCCGACCAAACATTTTCGAATAATTTCTCTATTTAAATCCAAATTATTAATTAAACATTGCTTAAATTGACAGAGACAATTCATAAATATAGTTATTTAAGATATTTTGTTAGTTTTTAGTGACTTCAGTAAAAGTGATTTTGTAAATATAGTTGTAGATGTGAATTCGTGTCGCGTACAGAACAGATATTTTAGTCCTTTGAAATATTTGAAATATAAAAAAAATGTTAGAACATATTATGTAGTAAATTGTTTTGCCTACAAATATATACATTTAAACATACATATGCAATGGATTGAGTACCTGTAAACTAGGAACATAAGAAGTTAATAAATCCTACTTGGGCATACAATTAAGTAAATAGGTAGGTATGACTAAATAAAACTAAAAATAAATTACTTACCTACAGATATTTGAATAATTGGAATCTTTGGAATGTCTAGGTATTATTTAAGCTTAGGTCTCTCTCTTTGAGTCGTATTTCTTCATGACTGAGGGTCGTGACTCCCCCGCAGAATTAATTCGTTAGGGGAGTTATCTTGGGCAGATACATCGTGGTGGGCGCCCAGGTCCTTCCACGGAAGACGCATGTCCTCGGATATTGTGGTCCTCAAACATGTCGGTTTCCTCACGATGTTTTCCTTCACCGCTAAGCGAGTGCAAATCTACACATAACTTGAAAAATACAAGTCATTGGTGTAGGGCGGATTCGAACCAGGGTACGTCTGGATGAAAAGCAGACACTGGAACCGCTGAGCCACACTCGCTTAGCTTAAGCTTAGGTAGGTACTAGGTAATAGTAACCTACAAATGTTGCGATATCCCTTGGTTTACAATTCAACCAAAATTGATACAGCATCTAACTATGTTTTTTTTTCCAGGCGATGTGACCAGGCAAAGGGAAAGTTCTCGAAGAAGCCAAGAAATTCAAAAGATCACATCGTCAATACCTACCAATTACCATATCAATTTAATTTCTGTAAAGTATTGTGGGTACCTACTTATGTTATTTGATACCTTCATTTCGTTCAATAAACCAGTTATCATACCGCTCGCCCTGTTTCATTACGCATATCTTACTGGCGACGAGAAAAAAAAATAGATTTTGCGTGATAATTACCATGCCTTATGGTAAAATAGATAGTTTCGACCTTTCTTCGCGGAAATGGAACGTGTACGTGAATTGTGTTCGGCAGTTTATCCTACTAAATGAGATTAAAGAATCGCTGCACGTGGCTACGCTCATCACCGTGGTGGGCGAGGCTACGTACGATTTAATGTGCGATTTGTGTGCTCCGGATAGACCCGAAAACAAAACATTCACGTAATTTGTCACCATCGTCGGACAACATCTCGAACCCAGACGCTCAGATATTGCGGAACGGCATATATTTCGGCAACGTCGACAAGGACCAGGAGAGGAACTCAACCTATACCTACCTGCAACATCTCAAGCATCTCGCCAGCACTTGCAACTTCAGTGACAAGCTAGAAGAGAACCTGCGAGACCAGTTCGTGTCCGGGCTGGCGAGTGACGAGATGCGTAGTAGGTTGTTCGCGGAGAAGGAGCTGAACTACAGGCGGGCGGTGGAACTGGCGCTGGCGCTGGAGGCTGCGGAGCGGCACGCGGGGGCGAGCTGCTCGAGCGGCGGAGCGCCGGGCGCAGGCTCGGCAGCGGCGGACGCGGCCGCGGGCCCCTCGGCCGTGCACCGCATAGGTGCGGCGGCAGCGGGCCCGGCGGCGCGCCGCGGGCAGCGAGACCATTGTTGGCGATGTGGCCGCCAGCACGCACCGGATCAAGGTCGCTATAGGCGTTATAATTTCTGGAAAAATTTAGTGATTGCGAGCTTTCCGAATGCAAGGTGAAGTTAAAAGACTATAACGGGTCTAGCATTGTATAAGGGTCGGCACATATCTCTAGCGCTGGCCGATACGTGGAGGGGATTGCTGCGCATGTGTACTGTCGCGCACACAATACATTATATGTAACTATTATTTTGGACTAAAATATTATCTTTTTGTTAAATAGAATTATGCAAAATATATAATGCAATAAAAAATAAATTCTTAATCAAAACTCAAATTTACAGTGTTGCTGTCCGAATGACTGAGTAAAGTATTTGTAACTTCGTGAATCTCAATTTTGATTTGTTTCGGAGAATCAATTAGTTAGATAGATACACTTTTTCAAAAAAATCACTTCATTAAACATTTTCCTTGCCTGACTTTTCAAAACAGTATTTGTTCTTCTAATCAAAGCATGGTACGGAACACCACATTCGCACAACGCCAGGTCCACCGGTATCTAGTCGCCCTAGAAGACTTCCACCAGATAGACTGATAATCGCCAAGAAGGAATTCGAAGAGATGTTAGTAAATGGAACCGCGCGCAGATCTGAAAGTTCATGGGCATCCCCACTTCACCTCGCACCCAAGAAGGACAACGGTTGGCGTCCATGCGGTGACTACAGAGCACTAAACGCGCGTACTGTTACGGATAAGTACCCAATACGTCACATTCAGGATTTTTCACTGCAACTGGCAGGTGCCACAATATTTTCAAAAATTGATTTGGTCAAGGCCTACAACCAAATACCTGTGCACGCAGCAGATATACCGAAAGCAGCCATCACCACGCCATTCGGTCTATTCGAATTTCCATACATGACCTCCGGATTACGAAACGCAGCGCAGACGTTCCAGAGGTTTGTGGATGAAATGCTCAAGGATCTCCCATTTTGCTACGGATTCTTAGATGACATTTTAATCGCCTCGGAAAACGAAGACTATCACTACCAGCACTTGCGACAGCTTTTCCAGCGCTTGGCAGACTACGGTATGCTCATAAATACCGCTAAATGCGAGTTTGGGAAGACCCATATAATAAAAATTTTCTTGGGCACGAAGTCAGTGCAGCGGGTACCAAGCCACTTTCAGACAAAGTACAGGCTATCCAGGACTACCCTACTCCAACAACTGTGAAGGAAGTACGCAGTTTCCTCGGTATGTACAACTTCTACCGCCGATTCATACCAGGAGCAGCAGAATTCCAAGCACCTCTCAATGTCGTGCTATCTGGATCTAAAACAAGAGGGTCACAAACCATAACAATGACCCCAGAGATGTTACAAGCTTTCAACGCGTGCAAGACTAGCCTATCAAATGCAGTTCTACTTGCGCACTCTAAACCAGATGCGCAGTTAGCTGTGTTTACGGATGCATCGGACTCATCGATAGGAGCAGTACTTCAACAGAAATGCGACGATAGTTGGCAACCATTCGCGTTCTTTTCGCGACGCCTAAATCCAGCACAAAAGAAGTATAGTCCCTACGATCGCGAACTACTGGCAATCTACGATGCAATTCGCCACTTTCGACATATGGTAGAAGCAAGACCATTCACGGTTTATACAGATCATAAACCGCTGACATTTGTCTTTTCCCATAACCGCGAGAAATGTTCTCCCCGGCAATTTCGGTACTTAGACTACATATCACAATTCACAACAGACGTACAGTACGTCAAAGGAAGCCAAAATGGCGTAGCGGACGCGCTTTCACGGATAGAAGAAATTGGCACTCAAACACTGGACTACCAAGCACTCACCAAGGCACAGGATACCGATCCAGAACTCAAAGAACTGCTACAGAGAGGTTCAGCACTCAAGCTTCAGAAAATCAAAGCACCGGATTCCGAAATATTTGTCTTTTGCGATGTTTCCACTCCGAACCCACGACCGTACGTAACACCTGCTTACCGAAAACTGGTCTTTGAAGCACTTCATCGATTGAGTCATCCAGGCGCAAAAGCGACAGCAAAACTAGTCACCCAGAGTTTCATTTGGCCTGGAGCACAAAAAGATTGCCGACAATAGGCCAAAGAATGCACAGAATGCCAAACATGCAAAGTATACCGGCATACTCAATCACCTACTTCTGATTTCCCTCTCCCTTCTCAACGTTTTTCCACTATCCACATGGATATTGTGGGCCCTTTACCAATTTCATGTGGTTACAGGTACTGTCTCACTGTCATCGACCGTTTCACGCGTTGGCCTGAGGCATATCCACTTCCAGACATCACTGCGGAGACATGTGCCCGCGCCTTCATCGCTGGCTGGGTGTCTCGCTTTGGAACACCACATCGTATCACCACCGACCGAGGAACACAGTTCCAGTGTGAACTCTTCCGCAACCTGACGACCATCTTGGGGGCACAACATCGCCCTACTACAGCATATCATCCTGCGTGCAATGGTATGGTAGAGCGCCTGCATCGTCAAATGAAGGCCGCAATCATGTGTCATCATCAGAATTCCGGATGGACCGAGGCGCTACCACTCGTACTCTTGGGTATCCGTACAGCTTGGAAAGAAGATATTAAAGCTTCAGCAGCTGAGCACGTCTACGGCGAAACACTTAGACTGCCTGGAGAGTTCTTCGTACCTGACAAGACATCTCATGACATAACCAACTTCGTGTCTCGACTCCGACTCCACATGGCCCGGTTGTCTCCAGAACCTGCAAGTAGACACGGAAGGAAGCCATTTTATGTGCCAAAAGATCTCGCTGCAGCAGAATATGTCTTTCTTCGGCAAGATGCATCGAGACGCTCGCTGGAACCGCCATATACAGGTCCCTACAAAGCGATAGAAAGGCAAAGCAAAACATTTAAAATTTCTATCAATGGCAGAGAGTCTACCGTTTCAATAGATCGTCTGAAACCAGCACATATTATGTCATATGACTCAGAACAAATAAGACCGGAACAGACTCCTATCAAATCAGTTCCTGTGAAGATTAATGAGACCAGACCCACACAGATAGCTAAACCAGAAAAGAAGACCAGATCTGGACGTACAGTTCGCTTCACAGATTACTATCGACCTTCGTGACCTTCGGTCTCATCGGGGGAGTAGGTACTTTAGCAACCAATTTTGTATTTAACAAAAAAATAATTATTTATATTTTTGTAAGCAAGCAAAACCGACGTACAACGCTTGTATGCCGCGTGAGTGCTATGGGCACGCGCACAAACCTGTGCCGCGAGCCCA
The DNA here is from genome assembly GCA_927399415.1 of Macaria notata. Taxonomy (NCBI): domain Eukaryota; kingdom Metazoa; phylum Arthropoda; class Insecta; order Lepidoptera; family Geometridae; genus Macaria; species Macaria notata. Next base: position 5,497,315 of record OV656725.1, on the reverse strand, counting down.
TTGTCTGCACAAAACGAGTTATTAAATCGCTGTCGCTCGGTCGCGAGCGGCAGTGTGTCCTAGCGTCCCACGGCGAATGCACGTCAGTTTTGCGAGCACAATTAAACGCTGTAACCCTCTTGTAAATGAATATACAAATCATTAATATCATGTAATAATGGAATTATCAATAAATGTATTGTATTGTATTGTATTGCATTCAATCAATTTAAAGTGTCGTTTCTTTCTGGAAATATGAAGTTAGGAAGGAACACGCCTTAGCTGTATGGTTTTATACTAATGTGTGAAGCTGATATTAAAAAAAAATATAGTGGCAGTTGATGATTATGAAATATAAATGTCAATGTCAAAATACTAATGTTTATTTTTTCAATTCCCAAGCCAGTTTAGGAAAGTGGATTTCTACAAGTTAGTTATACGATAGAATTGAATGAATTTAACCGTTTCTCAGTATTTTATATACAAATTTTGAATAATAAGACAATTCTGCGTGATATTTAGCGACCATGGAGGTTTCACAGTGCTGTAGGACGTGTCTAAGTGAACAAAACTTGAACCACATATTCGCGACGAGTGAGCAAAGCGAAAAGTATACAGAAGTTATATTTAACACCACTGGGATCAAGGTATTTAGTTTCAAGATTATCACCTGTTCATTCCAAGTACAAATAGTAATAGCTAGAGTCTCTTTACTTACGAATTTGTCTAGTTGTGCCTGAGGTTGAAAATAGCTTAGTTTGTAGTAAAACTGGTCTTAAATGGTAGATTACTTTCAGGTAACTTAATAAAAACTGCTATTAAATTAGTAGATATAACAGTCAAACCTACTTATATTATGCTCCAAATAAAAACATACCACTTAATAAAGATCTTAGAATAAAATATAATATAATAAGTCTTTATTGTAAACACTTGTTTACAAGACAAATTATAAGTGAGTACCTGAAGTAAAATAAGGCCCAATGATATAGTTAAACTTTAGTGATTATTGGACCAATCATCATCATCATGTCAGCCCGTGCTCACCTACTGCTGAGTATAGGTCTCCTCTCCAATGTGCCACATAGTATGATCTCCAGCCTGTATACAAACTCCTCTTCAATTGGACTAATAAATGACTTAAAAATACTCTCTCTTAGTTACTGAATTGCTCACACCATTACTTCTTAATTGATTAATTTACCTTACTAATAATTTCCAGGTCCGAATTGATGACAATCTTCCAAAGTACATGTGCACCCAATGCATGAACTTTGTAAATGACTCCCACAAGTTTCGGATAAAATGTAAAGACTCAGAAAAAATATTAATCCAACAAGCAGAGCTTAAACCCTTCTGTGACATTAAATTAGAAAGTTCTATACCTGAATATACAACCACAATAGATATTAGCAATGTGAATGTAAATTTTGACTGTGATTTTCACGATTACGATGACAATATAACCTTAGCAGAGTATCATGTCAAAACAGAAGGGTTAAATACAAAAACTGAAGCTGAAAATATCGACAAAGATACAGGAAACATCACAGTAAAATCTGAAGATCTAAAAGAGGTAAGAGTACATAAAAAATACACAAAGAGAAAGGAAAAAGATAGACTAGAACCTAGAGTTAAGAGAAAATATGTACGAAAAACAGACAGTGAAAAACAAGAACCGAGAATAAAAAGAAAGTATGTAAGAAAGAAACCGTTTATAAAAAACGGTGTTACGATAGAAAAAGAGTCGGAAGAGAAAGAAACAAATGGAGAAGATAAAGTGAAGGCAGAAGCTGAACCAGATCTGTTTAAATGTCCGTTTTGTCCGAGAGAGTTTGCAGTCAAAGCAGCGATGCATACTCATAAGAAGATACATACGAAACGAGTTGTTTGTGAGGTAGGTTATACTGTCTGTAGCTTTACTCATAACAAATTAATTTAACTAAACATCTACAAGAAAAAATGAGAAAACTTTCTAATGGAGAATCACTGTATTCATATAAATATAACTAATGGGTGCTCTTGGCTTCACTTGCATTAAGAAGTAAAACTTGCATCCCCTATTTTACCCCCTTAAAAGGGGCATTTCCAAAAATCCTTTCTTAGCAAATGCCTACGTCATAACATCTACCTGGTTGCCAAATTTCAGCCCCATCAGTCCAGTGGTTTGGGCTGTGCATTGATAGATCACTATAATATCAGTCAGTCAGTCACCTTTGAGTTTTATATATTTAGAAGTATGTTGCAACTTTAACTTACTTACTTTTGGCAAAAAGCAAATTTCATAGAGGAGAAAAATAGTATTCCTTACAATATTAATATGTGCCACTGTCAAACTACATTGTCACATGTTATATAGTAGGCATAGTAGTATCAGCATAGACCTAAAATAATTATAAAACAAATTACTTCAAAATATGGTAGACAAAACAAAACTGTTAATTCAAAAAAAATAATTGTTAAAGCTCTTGTTTCAGGAGTGCTTGCCTACTCTGTATCTAACATAAAATATTTTGCTGCATATAAATGTTATGTACATAGGTAGGAGTTGTATTGGACAGGCTGGGGACAGTACTGTGTGGCGTTGGAGAGGAGGCCTATACTCAGACGAGGGTAGACACAGGATGATATGATTATGATAATTCGACAGGACAACACTCGCAACTTGTCACTAGTTTTTTTTAATTGGTCAACACAGATTAGCACCATTGGAAAAGGGGTAACAAATAATGAAACATATTTATTTCAAGTAGCTGAGTTGGTTTTAAAACAATTATACCCTATACTTATATACATGTAACACCAGGTTAAGCAATAAAGATTTTGATTTGATTTGATAAACTACTATCAAACTATATGCCCGCAGCACTGCGGCATGCGTTTCCCGGAGCCCCGGCGGCTGCTGCGCCACTGTCGCGCCAAGCACGGGTACGAAAAGACAGACAAGTGCTCATACTGCGACTACCGGGGCGTGGACGCTGACCAGGTCAAGGTAAGTTCATTTCTTATATTGATTGGAAAAATCTCTTCTCAGGCTCTTCTTGAGTAGATTTTTCAATCAAAATCGTTTTTATTTTAATTTTATTAGACAGATTAGATTTTTCAATGCAAACCCAGCTTGCGGATCAAAATTCAATGTGCTTACCAATGTTAAACAACTGTCACAGCCGTCAGACCTGCGACAGGTGACCAGAACGTGGCATTCCATTTTGGGCGCTTCTGTGGGCCCAATATTTCCAATTGACGAAATATTATTTATCCTCTCTCGTTTACCTGCCTTTTTAAGATGTATTTTTTTTTTTTTTTACTTTAGATAGACTCACGCTTGACTACAACTTGCCTGATGTTAAGCAACGTTGTAATCTACGATCTAGCGCGCTTGCCTAGAAGAAACCGGTTTACTCTCGACTTGAAGACCGACAAATTATAGTTCAAGGGGAATAGAGATTCGGGCAAGGAGTTCCACAGTTTGGCTGTTCGCACGATGAAAGTCGAAGCAAACCGCTTGGTGCGAGTCTTTGGAACATCAACTGTATAACGGTGCCTTCTTGTCGTACCTCTACTCGTACGATGGTAAAATGGGGCTGCAGGAATTAAATTATGTAATTCCTCCGTATTTGACTTGAGAAGAGACCCTCTCAGAGGAAGACTACCTCACTCATTTTGTATAATAATAAATATTCCTGGACATTGCACACAGCGCCATCTAGCCCCACACTAAGCAAACGCTTGTGTCGTGGGTACTAGATAACGGATATAATACTTATATACTTTTCTTTTGTAAATATGTAAATACTTATTATACATAGAAACGACAAGTAATTATAAATTTTATAGTTCATAAATACTTAGGTCATGCGGGAATCGGACCCGCAACCCTTAGATTAGAAGGCAGAGCCACTACCAACTAAGCTAACCGAGCAGTCAAAATACATTATTCTCACCAAAAATCAAAATCACCATGAAACTTTCAAATTCTCTTGTTCTTCTGTTACGTACGTAAAATACAACTCATCTTATCTTACTTTATCATATCTCACCTTACTTTATCAGATCTTACCTAACCTTCTTCTCCTTATCGAATGAGAGTGGCCAACTCTGGTGTTGAGGGTTTATAAAGCCGCCTTAAGGGCCTTAATAAATCTAATATCTTACGTTAACTAGAGAAATAAGTTGACAATACAATTACAATGTTATAGTGACCTTCTTACATTATATCAATAAGTATTTTAAATTAATTTTCATTATTTTGTCTGTAAATTGCACGCCCTATGGGTAGAAGTATAGCGTTCCATTATGTAATATTTTAACAACTGTATTTACCTACCTATATTTCGCAATAAATATATGTATTTTGATTTTGACTAATCACATCTTACCTTACCATATCATTCTTTCTTTCCATATCATATCTTACCATATCATATCTTACCTTACCTTCCAGGTGCACGAGCGCACCCACACCGGCGAGAAGCCCTACGTGTGCGCGCAGTGCGGCGCGTCCTTCTCCCGCTCGTCGTCCTACCACCAGCACGTCGACTCGCATCTCACGCACAAAACTGTACAGGTAATGTCACAATGCCATATTCACATTTTATTCATTGAGGTAGAATTATACAGAGATACATCTTAGACTATAGTAGTGCTTAACATCAGGCAGGCTATAGCCAAACGTAAGCCTATTTAGTGTTAAAAAAAATACACAATCTCAAACTAAAAAGAGCAGGAAAGTGTCCGAACGCTAACATCGTCAGCGAGCGCTAACAAAACACTGCTTGTCTCTTTCGCTCTTATATATTTTAAGAACGTGCGTTGTTATATATTTTAAGAATGTGAACTTTGAGGACTAAATCGCCCCCGTCCGTGGGAGGATACCCTGATTTGAAACCCCACACGTGGTCCTCGGGTGGAGCAAACTAGGCGACACCGGTGGTAGGCTTCGGCCGTGGCTGGTTACCACCCATCGGACTAAGTCGCACCGCCAAGCGGCCCAGCCGTGTTCCGGTGCGTGGTCCGGTGAAACCGTTCATGGGTGTCGGGTCAGAGCGGTGATGTATTGTACATACTGAGCTTGAGGCGTATCGAACCACAAGCATCGGGAGGCTAGTTATGGAGGGTAGCGGGATCCGTGGCACGGTGCACCGCTGGCCGACCGCAGGTAGATGGGGACCCAACCGAGAGCCCGCCACTCACGTGAGGCTGTCCCGCCAACTGACGAAAAATCCCGGGGGTGCGTCATTGCGCCGGTTGGCTACCGGACGAGAGGGCGCAATGAACACCTCCGGGGGGGCACGGGCGTCCCCGCGGTCTCCAGACTAGTCCCCATTCGATGTACGTGGTTAGTTGATATGCTTCACTGGGTCTACTTCACATCACCTCGCTCTACTGCCGACTTCCTACCTTTACAAAAACTCCCAATATGAGAAGCAACAGAAGAAAACGTGCTCCACAGCGGTTCACTTCCCTCTCACTCAAAGTGCACCTCTCGAACATCAGAGGCCTGCACTCCAACATCGTTCCTGTCCACTATCACCTCGAGACAGAGAAGCCGCACCTGTTGTTTCTAACGGAGACCCAGATCAGATGTCCATCCGACGTGTCGTACCTTTCCTACCCAGGGTACACCCTGGAGCACAACTTTAAACCACGTGCGGGCGTATGCTTATACGCTCGCGATGACATTTGTTCTCGGCGTCTCCGTAAATTTGAGGACCCAAGCTTTTCGGTTTTATGGAACCTGGTGGACACTGGCATTGAGAAAATCCTCTATGCCTGTGTCTACCGCTCGCACACTGGAGATTCAGAGACGACCAGGCTCACTGACTACCTCAGCGAGATGGCGGATGAAGCTCAACAGGAGTACCCGTCGGCTCAACTAGTGTTACTTGGGGATTTTAATGGCCATCATCAAGATTGGCTCTATCCATACCGAGACACCGACCATGCGGGAAGAGAAACGAAGCGGCTTGCCCTTTCGTTAAATCTCACCCAACTAGTCCAGGGAGCCACTAGGGTACCGGATGTTGACTCCCACACACCTTATTGTCTAGACCTTCTGATGACAACCGATCCAGACAGATATTCGGTGGCGATTTCGTGGCCCCTAGGTAAATCCGATCACTGTTTGGTGAAATCTGTATCCGTTTACTCCCCGCCTGATTCCAGCCCCAGGGACTCGCGGCGGTTGTGGCGATACAAGTCAGCAGATTGGGATGAGATGCGGTCATTCTTTGCATCTTTCCCTTGGCAGTCAATTTGTTTTTCTTCGAGCGATCTCAGCGCCTGCGCTGAAGCTATTTCTGATGTGTTGCGTCAAGGAATGGAATACTTTATTCCATATTCAGATGTACCATCGACAAGCACAGCTCGCCCATGGTTTGGACCTGAATGTGCGCGCGCTGAGGCGAGCAAACATAAGGCATACCTTGCATGGGTTGACGCTCGACTGCAAAAGGCTTCTGACATACGTGAAAAGAAGAAAATTTTTAACAAGACAGCCAAGTCCTGCAAGAAGGTGTTACAGAAGGCTCGTTTCGACCACGTTGGCCGAATAGGGACTAAACTTGCTTCGTACCCAGCGGGTAGTAAAGCGTTTTGGTCTCTAGCCAAGGCGGTTGAAGCTAACTTCTGCCGTCCCTCGCTGCCTCCACTGCAGAAACCAGATGGGTCTTTGGCTCACACCGCCAAAGAGAAAGCAAACTTGCTTGCGTCTCTGTTTGCGGAGTCTTCGCGTCTAGATGCTGGTAGTGCGACATCTCCAGTTACCCGGCAGTTCTGTGGCTATGCCTGAAATCCGGATTCGCCAAATGGAGGTTCGCAGAACACTACGCAATTTGGATGTGAATAAGGCTAGTGGCCCTGATGGTATTCCTGCAATAGTACTGAGGACGTGTGCGCCTGAGTTGTCTCCTGTATTGACACGTCTCTTCAGGCTCTCTCTTGAGACTGGTATAGTACCGAGTTCGTGGAAGCTTGCTAACGTGCAGCCTGTGCCCAAAAAAAGTAGTCGTGCTGACCCTGCAAACTACAGGCCCATTTCAGTCACGTCCATTCTCTGTAAGAGTATGGAACGCGTCCTGAACGGCAGGCTCCTGGCGTACCTAGAATCGAATGGCCTCCTCAGTGATCGACAATATGGCTTTCGCCGGAATCGTTCAACTGGGGATCTTCTAGTGTATGCCACTCACATCTGGAGTGAGGCAATGGAGAAATTCGGAGAAGCACTGGCGGTTTCTCTTGACATTTCAAAAGCCTTTGACAGGGTATGGCACGATGGCCTTATTAGTAAGCTTTCCTCGTACGGTTTGCCCTCTGGTTTCTGTACGTGGATTTCAGACTTTTTGAGGGATCGGTCTATTCGGGTGGTCGTTGATGGCTGCTCGTCTGACCGGATGGCTGTTAATGCCGGAGTCCCCCAAAGGTCAGTACTGTCTGCAACCCTATTTTTGCTGCATATTAACGATCTGCTCAAACCCGGTATCTTTGGGTATGCAGACGACAGCACGGTTGTAGAGAGTTATGTGTCCACTGCACGAACTAGTGCGGCCGAAATCCAAACACTCAGAGAGGCGATGGTCGAACGCATGAATCTTTCTCTTCAGGCAGTCTCCGATTGGGGCGATGCCAACCTAGTCAGATTCAATGCCACTAAGACGCAGGCGTGTCTTTTCTCCGCCAAAAAGAGGCCGTTCCACCTGGCCCCTACTTTCCGGAATGTCTCGATTCCAATCACAAACCAGCTGGACCTACTTGGAGTCTCCCTTACCTCGTCATTAAATTTTGGGTCCTATATTGAGTCAAAGGCTCAATTGGCTGCCAAAAAGCTTGGTATCCTCTCGAAGGTGCGTCGGTAATTCCATCCGGAACAGTTGCTTACCTTGTATAAAGCACAAGTTCGGTCGTGCATGGAGTACTGCTCGCATCTTTGGGATGGATCAGCAAAATACCAGCTAGAGGCGTTGGATTCGATTGAAACGCGAGCTAAGAGGTTAGTAGGTAAAACCACCATTAAGAAGGCAAAACTCCAAAGTTTGGAACATCGCCGCAAGGTGGCCAGTCTGTCGGTCTTTTATCGAATACATTTCGGAGAGTGTGCAGAGGAGCTACATAAACTGATTCCCTCAGCTCCCTTTTATAACCGAACCAGCAGAAAGTCCGCAGGTAGACATCGTTTTATGGTGGAAGTGCCGAAGTGTCGAACGCAGCGCTTTGCTTCTACGTTTATTGTACGGACGGCAAAGCTCTGGAACACTTTATCAGAAGCTGGTGTGGCGACACAAAGCGCCACCATGCGACACAAAGCGCCACCATGTGACTACGGCGCGCCCTTCGATACACGGGCCCAATCACAAATATACCTGCTCGAAGAAGAGAGGGGAGCGGGGGGAGAGCGCGCGGTCGCGTGAATATAAACACATCACCGCACCAGAGAGTCAGTCAGTCTGCCGCCGCTTTCGCACACAACACACGCCGCGTGATCCGCGCCCTCCGCGCGGTCTCCCGCCCGCGCCTCGCTAAGTAGTGCCTCTAACTTCTGTACTATGTAACTTCTGTGCTATCTAACTTTTGTACTATGTACAACAATATATAGGGAGCATATCTCCGATTGTGACGACACCGAATAAACATTCAATGTAATCACCTGCGTATCATTCCCGTCACCCGGGGCTCGTGCTCCCCATACTGTGTTTCCTGCGAACTACAACCCAGGGGTTTTCAAACCTAGAGTTAATAGGTATCTTCTAGGTAAACGTGTTACACCCTAGGCTGCAGCAATGCTTAACGTCAGGCAGGCTGTAGTCAAACGTAAACCTATCACACGTAAAAAAACAAAAAAAAAAACGTGCAAAAGAGATAGGTAATCAAAAGTCTGCTCAACGAGTAGCGTGGGCAGAGTTTTGGCTCGGACATTTTTTTCGAGCGTTTGTCATAATGCAATGGGCTGTCTATGTGAGAAGGAACCTAGCCATGTTTGAGAGCCGAGGGGACCAGTACTCCGGTACCATGAGCCTCAGGTACGCGGACATGCTCGCCACGCCGCGCGTGCGACTCGTACGCGCCGGGAACATGACGCACGTCATAGGGCCGGATGCATATAACTGTCTCCCAGAAAATATTAGAAATGCTATAAGTGATAATGTTTTCAAAATCAAGCTGAAACACTGGCTCGTTCAAAAAACATATTATACAATTGATGAGATTTTCTTGACCCAAAAAAATCTTATTTGAACATTAATGGCAATAATTATGTAACACAATTAGTAATTAATTAATAATTATTATACTTTTCTATACAATACAATGACTATTATACAATTTGACTTGTAATATGTATTACCAATAAATGGTTTATCTTGTTTCTGAATCTGTATAATCCTAGCTCGATGATTTTATAATTAAAACTATCTATAGTCTTTATTGTACAATACACATGTTACCCACTCGCATACACACAATGGCGAGTAATCGTGTCTGTTATTTTACTGTGAATTTTACGAGGGGTGATATCATATTTTGGTTTGATTTGACATAAGAACGGTGACTTTGGTAAGTACCCAAATTGACAAAATATGCATTGTTATTTACATTCTTGAGATGTAATTCTCACCCGGGTGAAAATCACTGTGTCCTATAAGACGTGTCAAAATAAAAACAACTTGATACATGGATACGTTAATGAAGTGCGCCGATTAAACACGCTATTTTAAAATAAATCTTTTTTATAGGTACGAGTATCAACATTTTTTATTTCATTAGTTTGTTTAGTACGGCAGTCGTTAAGCCATGTCAGAAGCCCTTAGGGCGGTTTAAAATATCTCGACACCAGAGCTGGCCACTCTCATTCGATAAGAAGAAGATTTCTTTAGAAGCTATCTTTCATCTGTCAATATGTAACTATTACGGTTTTTACGGTATTTCATCTAAATATTTCTTAAAGGCACTATAATTATATTGTCCGCAGTGCACGCTCTGCCCGCGCCTCTTCAAGTCGATAAAGTTTATGCGCATCCACCGCGTGCGCCACACTAACAGATACACGTACGCGTGCGGCGTCTGCGACAACCTGTTCGCGAGACGATACAATGTCGTCAAACATCTGAGAAGGATACACTCGCTCAAACCTGACGCTGAGAACGTTGTGAGGAAGAAACGGCCGGACAATGAGATATCAACCATGTGATTTCTCTATAAATCTATAAATGCTGTTGATGTGATGTGAATCACATACGGATGAAAATCACATTTTACACTAGAAAAAAATTACAAAATAAAATAAACGTGATACATAGAAACATCAGTGGATTGTGCATGCATACATATTATGTCTGCTATTTGTAAAAAAAAAACTGTATGACTCAGTAATAAAGCATACGACTCAAAGAAGTGTAGGTATAAAGTGGAGTAACTTAAAAGGTTTTAGACTACCTAAATAAATAAATTCCATATGGACTGTTCCATTATACTTACTAAAGAGGCTAATTGTACATAAATATCAAGTGACATACTACATGTGTATAATATAAATAATATAATATTGAATATGTTATAATTATTGTTGTAATAATTTATTATGTACTCGTCGTTATTATTAATTAATGTATGTAAATTTCACCCGGGTGTTAAACTCCTATATTATAATTATCACACCAAGTTGAATGTTTAAATCCAATCATAATAAGCACAGAAATTCACGCTTGACAGAAGATTTTTTGATTGTAAATAAATTATTGTGTTTTTAACAAATTTGTTTTACTTACATATATGTAAATAGTCCCTGTTGTACGTACATGTAGATCATATATTTAGGAGATAGATTAAGATATTTATGGCCGATAGTTTTAAATCTGGGTAACACGTTGGTATACATGGCTTAGTACATGTAACTGCATTGATCGAATTGGAATCTTTGAGATGAAATTGTAAAGTTAACAAAAGTAGAAAAAATTTTTTACTGTTTCAAACCGTTTTGACCCGGATATCATTATTTTTTAACTAAAACAGCCAAATAATTTACAATAACGGCGTAAAATGCATCGTGCCTACCCATTAAGTACCGATTCACACTCGCTTTAATTACGTGTGGTGTGAAGTATTTTTTACCTCAATTATAAATAAACTTAAATCTGTCCTGGGAATCTGTTCGATCTTCCACCTGACGCAGCTAACTGGCTTCGTTGTCAAATAAACTACAGTCCCAATAACTCTCTCGTATACAAATAACATTTTTTTTCTAAAACCATATTTTTTCCCTTCCAGTGCGACCAATGCCCTCAGCGCTTCAAGTCGCTAACCCTCATGCGCATTCATCGCAACAAGCACGCGAACAGATACACGTACGCTTGCCGAGTGTGCGACACAGCCTTCGCGCGGCGCTACAACGTGGTCAGGCACTTGCGGAGAATACACTCGCTCAAACCAGACGCAGACACTATTGTGAGGAAAAAGTCGCCCGGTAATGATTTTATGGTCAATTAATAACAATATAAAAAAATATTTTTTTAAAACAGTAAAAGAATAAAAAATCGTTGGGTGTAATTTTCAAGTTTCAATTTTCACCCGGAAGTGTGAAAGAATACAAAACATTGGTTGTAATTTTCACCCGGGTGATATTTTCACACCAGAATGTTTGTATCCAGTGTCACAACAAGCACGCAAACAGATATACGTACGCTTGTCGAGTGAGCGACACAGCCTTCGCGCGGCGCTACAACGTGGTCAGGCACTTGCTGAGAATACACTCGCTCAAACCTGACGCAGACACTATTGTGACGAAAAAGTCGCCTGGTAATGATTCCATGCTCAATTAATATCGATATAAAAAAAGTTTTTTTAGAACAGTAAAAGAATAAAAAATAACTAGATGTAATTTTCAAGTTTCGTAATTTTCACCCGGGAGTGTGAAACAATAAAAAAACATTGGTTTTAATTTTCTTGTTTCGTAATCTAATTTACTTTTTTTTATTGTATTGTAAACACAATTTTCTCCTGATAACGATTCAATACCAAATCAATATCATTGATAATAATAATAATGAGCTATTCAATGCAAAACGACAAGTTCTTTTTTGACAGTAAAGTCAATAAATAAAGTAAAGCATAAAATTTAGGTGTTCAAGATTTGTAATTTACACCCGGGTGACAATCTCACATCGTAATTTTACTCAGGCATCTCAAGTTCGATTTACTCAGTACTATAAAAATAACACATATATTTAGTAAATAATTACATGTGTAAATATGTATGTATGTACGAAAATCTATTACCTACATACATGTTTTGTTTATATCTGGGTGAAATAAATTCACTATTAAACTTTGTAAATACTATCTAGTAAAACTGTAAATATAATTTAAGCTTACTTAAACGGTATATTGTTACTAGGTATTTAGATAAGCATTAAAATATTGTATGTTCTTACAATAAACATGTTTCATTGGCTTTTTGTCGCACATTTTCTAGCGTAAGTGTAGTATAAATACTAGGTTATGCCCAGTGATATTTCTTACTTAAATCTGGGGTAAAAAGCAGTACATTTGTTCTATAAATAGCGGCCAAAATAATTCCATCTTTTCCGCACAATATGAATCCTACATTTGTGCGATTGTCATCCTCCATCCATCTATACACATAATAAAGCTGGGTCGAAAGTCTGATCAGATATTTTAAAAAATATTATAAAGCTGAAGAGTTTGTTTGTTTGTTTGTTTGAACGCGCTAATCTCAGGAACTACTGGTGCGAATTGAAAAATTCTTTTTGTTTTGAATAGACCATTTATCGAGGAAGGCTTTAGGCTATATAACATCACGCTGCAACTAATAAGAGCGAAGAAACAATGGAAAATGTGGAAAAAATATTCATCTTTGAGGGCTTGAGGGCAAAATAACTATTCCACGCGGACGAAGTCGCTGGCACAGCTAGTTTTAAAATAAATAGTTGGTTGGTTTATTTAAACGCTCATCACACAAAACCGGCTAAACGGATCATCATAATTTTCGGTATGTAGGTAGTATGAGGTCTTAGGAGAGTCATAGGCTTCTTTTTATCCAGTAATAATGCGAGCGAAGCCGCGGGTGTCCACTAGTGCCTAATATATTTCTATTTTAGGAAAAAGCAATAAAAACACCATATTTTATGTAACTTTTTATAATGGTCAAATACAATCCAACTTATTTCTATGCTATAACAAACTTTCGAATAAATAATATTTTGGTTTCATTTATAGTATACAGGGCTACCGAAAAACAACCTATTTTTAAATAATTATTTAATATTTTTTTATGACAGCCCTGCGTAACAAAGTATTATTCTAATTATTGAGATAAAAAAACCCAAATTATCAGATAACATTTCATGAATCATTTGATACTAAAATATCACTGCAATTATGTTTTTGTATGGGTGATACAAATTAAATTTGCAACTATTAAATTATTAAATTATCAAAATAAATGCTTTGAATTTGAATTTATTAAGAATTTAAAATGTTCATATGTAAAAAATATTCAAAGTTACTGGCTAAATGTTCTTTGCAATTGGTACGTATTTTTTTTTACAAATAACTTATTAAAGTGTATAATGTGTTATTTGCGAGTAACCCTGAATGAATGCAACATGTCTTTTATATAATACACTTGACATAGATTAAATAATATATTACAGACCTGCTCCTGAAAGAATGCATTTGACAATAATATGCAAAATAAGTGATCAGGAAGAAAATAAAATCGAAATATTTATGGTTTATATTTAGTATTTTGCTGAAGATATATTGTCAAACGCAATCTTTTATAAAACAGAACAATGCTAAAATAAATGTACAATTTGACTAAAACACAAACAATATAATTATTAATTTAAACCTTTCCATATTTGCTTAACCCATCTCCAAGTAAGTTATATTATTAACTAATATACAAGGTTACTTGAGAAACACCAACAGCCTCGCGGAACAATCCGACATGTTATTATGCTGTGGCTACATTAGCGGGCGAAGATTCGTGTCGCATTGGCGCGCAAAACATCGTGCATCGGGCTTACACGATATTTTTCTCTACACATGGCGGCGAAGATTCGGTAAACGGCCTATGGCGAATATTCGTTGTTCAGTTGTGTTGTTATATATTAATTCCATGTTTGAATCAGACTGAAGTGACGTAGGTGTGGCCACTCCAGCGAATTTTGTCGCGACAAATCCCGTTGCCCCGATGCTACATCGTCTGCGCGCGAATACATCTATATACTACAAGGCTACATACATTGCCGTAGCCCGAATATTCGCCATAGCCCGCTAATGTAGCCACAGCATTAAACGATTTAATGGTTATAACCGGCTAGCACTTACGTCAAAAAACCGATCCGAACCGCGCGTGGCTGACTCGTCCTCCTGCAGGATGTTTCACAAACTCGGAACGTTTCCGCTCGGAAATGTAACGCCAATCAAAGACGTCAAAACTGATTTTTTTTAACCAATAACAGTCATCCACCAATCAAAGATGTTACAAGGAGTTCTACGATTAGTGTTTCGTTCGGAAACGTTTGATTTTGTGAAACACCCTGCTGACTGATGAAAGAATCCGTACAGATACAGATGTTTATTGATAAATTATGGAAATTTACATGTCAAATTAAATAATCACATTATTCATACGATTGCACGTAGTGTTCTGAATTATGTATTTATATTTACATAATTTTTGACGTAAGTGCTAGCTATAAAAATTAAATTGAATCCTTACGGGAAATGCAGTACAGTAAACTTATTAAACATCGCTTGTTCTACAACTATAAAGAAAAGTATATTAGGAAGTATTATATCCGTTATTTTTAGTATTTTTATCCCGGCTGTTTGTCTAGTACGGTCGTTAGGCCATGTCAGAGGCCCTTAGGGCGGCTTGATAAACTCTCGACACCAGAGTTCGCCACTCTCGCTAAGGAGAAGATCCGCTATCTATTACACAAGGCACAAACGTTTGCTTACTGTGGAGCTAGAAGCCGCTGTTGGTAAAGCACCTATTTTTTTATTTACAAAAAAAAAACAATTCTTTTCATCATATTAAGAACTGTGTATAGTACAGTCGACTTTTTTGTGAAATATAAATCTAAAATCCAATAAAGTTACAACAAAAAAATACATTACTTTTCCATACATTTATTGATGCGATGAACTGTATGTATAGAACAGGCGATTTTTCAAAGCCGACCTTAAAAGATTGTGTGTCAGTTATCAGTAACCTTGTATATTGGAATTCGCTATATTTTAATAAAAGAAGTTTTTTAACTTCAAGGCAGTATTGTTATTGTTTCGGTTTGAAGGGCAATTTTTACGGCGAAATTGATTTATTCATTATATAAAACAAATGTGATGATATTTTACTCGTATGCTTTTATGCAAGATGTGCAGTGTTTTAGCTACCTTCAAAGCGAGAGTGAACCGGTTCTCACTAAGCACGCTCCATCCTAAAATATGAAGACCGCTTACCATCAAGCGAATTATGGTCAAGTGCAAACACTTCACATCGGCCGCTTAGTCCGGTTTCTTCTAGGCAAACGCGCTAGATCGTAGATTATAACGTTGCTTAACAAGTTGTAGTCAAGCGTAAAGCTTGGATTTCCTAGGAAAGCGGTTCCGACATATAGCGGCCGTAATACAGCGGTGAATGAACGTTGTCTATGTAAACGTAATGGCGCGGTTTCCTAGAGAGCGGTAACTTGCACCGTAGTTTACTTTATTTATTTTTGCGTCCGTAATATTACAGCCGCTATATGAAGGCACCGCTGTCCTAGGAAACCAAAGCTTAAGCCTACTACATATTTAAAAAAGTGTTTAGTAAATTTGTGTGCATTTTCGCGCCTAAGGTTAAGGCGTTCTGGGCGGTGATCAGAAATACGCAGATTTTCCAAAAAAAGTTTAGTTTTAAAAAGTGCTGAGATTTTGCTTTTGAAATCCAATTTATGGTGTCGCTTACTATCACACACGTGTCTTGCTCTAGTTATTCTTATTATGCAAAACTAGCAACGCCCCGCGGTGTTACCGCGTTAATCTAAGAGTAAAAGTAGTCTGTATTAATCCAGATTCTATATCTTTGTTTTTACATGATATGAGCTCACGCTTGACTACAACTTGCCTGATGTTATAGTCGTTTATTTATTTTTTATCTATCACCATACCAAGTTTCATACGAATACCCTTTGAGCGTAATGGGGGAACAAACATCATCATCATCCACAGCCTTCTCTAGCCCACTGCTGGGCATAGGCCTCTCTTTGAACGCGCCAGCTGTGGTCGGTCTTGTGCAGACCTCATCCATAAAGAACCCGCGACTCAATAACAAATATGCTACTCACAAACTTTTATATAATAGCACTAGCCTGTAAAAAGTAACAAACTATCGCATTTATTAAATAATATTTTTTTAATGAAAAAAAATATGCATTTCTTCCATTTTGACTAAAAGTTGTGTGGAGTTTTTTATTTATTTAATAATAGTGTTTTATTATTAAATTTCGTGATAATAGGAAAAGATACAAAGTTAACGTATCTACTATATAACACTTTATATCTTTTGTAAGCTTTCAGATAAAGATTTGTTCTTTTATTTAAAACATAAATACAACCAAATTGAGTAAAACCTTCATTTTAGAAAGTAATTAAGAACACGATTTTTCAAGGAGATCGATGACTAAACAAAACGTGATGCAACTCAACGATTAGAACACATTACCCGCTCTTTGGTCGATGTATCAGTATCTGGAAATAAAAATAACAACATATTGTAATACTGTCGTTTGCTTAGTGTGGGGCTAGATGGCGCTGTGTGCAATGTCCAGGAATATTTATTTATTTTATTATTAATTACATTTTTTTTAATAGCTTACGTTATAATCAGTTCTGGCTCATTATGATTAAGCTTACTGTATATTAATGCTGGAAATGTTGAGCATTCGGTTTTTATTATTGCGAGATTCCATTTTTGCTTTTCATAAAAAAATTACATATAGGAGAAAAAATATATTATGCAAATATGTAATATTATTATTGACACGGAATTATATTACTGACGAGATTTTATAATGTGATACATAGGTACTGTACATAGGTATTTTGATGTATTCATTTTATAACTTTAATAAATATCTTTATCTTTGAATACAAGACCTGGAGAATTGCCTCGATGTCCGCCACGAATTAATGTATAGAAAAAGATTATCTTATACTCTTATTTATTTATTTATTATTAGTCTACAAAACAGGCACTAAGCTAAAACACACATAATATTATAATACACAAATTAAAATTTACGAGCACTTAAATCCCTCTTGAAGCAGACCTAACTAACAATTTTAAGAGAATTACTTACAGAATACACAAAATACATGCTCTTACGTAGAGATTCACGCTTGGCCGTTTATTCGATGTTAAGCCATGCCCAGTCTCGTCGACGAAAAAAAAGGAAAAAAATTAAGTTACTTTCAACAGGTTTAGAAGAATCTGTCAGATGCTATACCCAAATTTAGATAGAAATTAACCAAGTGTAAAGAAAACATTTATAATTACATATGCGTATGTATGTAGGTATATTTAACTCACTTTACCTAGGGAATGAGTTTAGTTTCATATAGAAGGAAGAATATAAGATCAAGAGTACTACCTTGATGTACCCTACGCACGGTAATATTATTATACAGTATTGTGACTCGGCCGTGTCCTTGAAATAAGTGCCTACAGCCGCGCGGTACGTAAGCATGTGATAGGGCTGTTGCATCCGCCTACTTTGAGTTTCTATCTAGTTTTGAGATTGTAAATTTATTGCTTTTTATTTATTTATTAGCACAGATACTTAGTAACAATATAAAATATTAATATGATTACATAAAATACTTTGTGAATGAATAGAAAGTTCAATAAAAATGCAAGTTGTTTTTATGATTGATAGATTTAATTTAAAAAAAAAACATGATTATGTAAGTATGTGACTTTACTTATAACAAATCGGTCTTATAAATTTGCGACCGAAAAATATTTGCGCCTTGACTGAGATGTACGAAATGCTTTATTATTATATTTGAGTGTATAAAAAATCCGCTTTCGAATACTACTTGTACTTATTTCGAGAAAAAATTCGCGCGATTACTGATTAAAAACCAGCACACCGTCCGTTCGTCACTGCGGCGCACCCGCGACTGTATCATGCCGCACGCATGCCACAATCCGAGCGCGTAGGTATAGCTCGCGCGTCGTCCGTTTATATGAAGTTAGAATACTGTATGTTAATATTACCGTGCCCTACGTGTCAATGTATGGGAGTAGACTTTTTCATTACATCTTATACTTACTAGGGTGTTTGTTTTAAGACATAGGGGCTCGCTTGACCATTTATTGATGTGAAGACGCAACGTATAGACTGTTACAGTCAACGATTTTAGAAGATTCCTGTATCAGATTCTTTATCAAAGTCTAGAAATTGCCCAAGTCTAAAGAGAACATTTACAATTACATATTATGTACCTATACTTAGCTCCCCCAACGAATTGATTCCGAGGGTAAGTCACGTGACGACCCTCAGTTTAGAGGAATACAACTAAGAAGGAGGAGGAGGGTGTTATAGTATATTTAACTCACTTTACCTAGGGAATTAGTTGAGTTTCTCGCAGGAGGGCGTGCGCAGTTTCTTGCTGTCGCCGAAGTTACTTCTACGTCATACTGTCTCTTACATATAGAAGGTACAATACCAAGAGAGCCTTGATGTACTCTACGTATGGGAGTAGACTTTTATATATATATATTTTACTTTGTAGGTTTGTTTTTAAAACGTTAAGACTCTGTAACATGTCTTAATGTCTAACAATTTGTCGACGATTTTAGAAGAATCTGTATCAGATGCTTTAGTTAAGATAGATAGAAAATACGAACACAGCCACGACCGTGAGTATTGAGGAAGGAGGAGGAGGGTGTTATAGTATATATATATAACTTATGTATAACTTACTTTACCTAGGGAATGAGTTGAGTTTCTCGCAAGAGGGCGTGCGCAGTTTCTGCGCGTCCGCGTACTGCTTGCTGTCACCGAAGTTGCGCGCCTTCCACGCCATGCTGTCGCGGTAGTTTCGCTCGCGCTGGCACGCGTGCCGAAGACCCACTGGAGTTCAATGAAGAGAGGATAAGTATTTTATTAATTGAATACGGTGTTACGCCTACGACAGTCGTAAAGCTATGACAGATGCCCTATGCTATATTTATACAGTTGAGGTTCCAAAGACCAAGCACTCACTTCGCACCAAGCGTTTTGCTTCGACTTTCATCGTGCGAGCAACCAAACTGTGGAACTCCTTGCCCAAATCTCTATTCCCCTTGAACTATATCTATAATTTGTCGGTCTTCAAGTTGAGATTAAACCAGTTTCTTCTAGGCAAGCGCGCTAGATAGTAGATTATAACGTTGCTTAACATCAGGCAAGTTGTCGTCAAGTGTGAGCCTATATCATGTAAAAAAATGACAGATGCCCTTATGGCGGCTTGATAAACTCTCGAAACCAGACCTGGCCACTCTCATTCGATAAGAATGATCTCAATGCTGAATCGTAATATTATAAACGCGAAAATATGAAAGTAGTGTCAAATTTAACGGAAAAGGTACTAAACAACCAGAGAAATATAAATCACAAAGATTTATTCCGGATTAGTGGACACTGGAAACCCGAGGCTTCGCTCGCATTACTTCGGAAATAGAAGTAGCCTATGTCACTCCTAGGATTTCATACTACCTACGTACCAAAAATCAAGAAGATCTGTTCAGCGAATTTTGTGTGACCAAATAAACAGATAAAAAAGTCAATATACCTTTGGAACGTATTGGTTACTGATTTAAAGTTAGTGTACTCATATTATCTTTTTCCAATATATTTCTTACGTACAGTTTTTTGGACCTCTTTAGCTAGCTTTATTATACGTATGGAAAAACAGGATATATATAGATAACCTTACTTTTCGTTCTATTAGATCCTTTGAACTTACCTATATACTCCTCCTCAATAGCCATCTCTAGTCGTCGCAGCGAGCCCTGGTAGTCTGTGTGGAAGTTCTCCTTCACGTAGTACGGGACCTGGAACAACACATTCATAAACACCTCTTTGCCATCGCTGGTAGCCTGGTACTTTACGATTTTATTAAGAAGACAAGGTATTCTATTGGCATGATAGGATAGGTTTTTTTATTTCTTTGCCAGGTACTTTACCATCCTGATGAATATAGGCAATATTTTTGGAATTTCATAATAAAAAATACTGTGCTTTGAATAAAAAAAATACACCTCTCTTTATTATGATTGTTAGCCTGGTATGTCCTTTACTATCTGTTGTCAGTCATTAGTGTGCAATCACTACTGCATTCCAGTCCCCGTATAGAAAGCAATGTTTTCAATGAGATGTAGTTATATAAAGAATATACTAAGCCGAGTTCGTATGAACGTGACGAATTCAGGATTCTTGAGTTGTCAAAACACTCGAAGGGCCACTGGCATGGCTAAACGTTTGCAGTACAAAAAATTAAGTCAATGGCTTCACCATGCCTAAATAAAGGTTAAATATGCAGAAACAGCGGTTACTTTCGTTGATTTGTAGCAAGATAGTTTTTAAATCACAAGTCAGGGGCATATTCAAGTCCTATCCGAGCTCACCTTCATGTTGACAGTCTCGCGCGGCACCGGGTGCTTCGCCGAGGGCGCGAGGCTGTAGACGGGCTCGTTGATGAAGAGCCCAGACATCATGGAGAGCAGCACCAAGACTGCGACGGGCAGGAGCTGCATCAGGCCGCCGTGGCCCTCGCGCGGCTCTGGCTCGCGCTGGCGGCGGCGCGCGTATACCGTCGGCCCGCCGCCCGGGAACGCTGGGGATACATGATCATCTCTATTGATTAATAGGTTCTTTAAGGATAAGAAGATAGTCTCGAGTAAAATAGGTATGTTCTATATGATATGATCAAAGCTCACTTGCTTGATGTGACATTGCCTTGGAGACTCTATATCTCAACTGCCATTTGACCAATTCCAGTCATAATATAGCTACATCTTTATATTAGTTCTATTTCATACCAATTGGACAATAAACACAAAAGTTATAGCCATTTTTCAGAGTAGCCCTCGCTTCGCTCACTAACTCCATTCACCGGCGGCTCCAAAGAACTTGTTGAACAGCTCCTCGGTAGTGAGCTCGGACTCGAACCCGCGTGCGTAGTACGTGTGGTGAGCGTGCTGCTGGGTCGGCTTTGTGTTGCTAATTTCGACAACTACTTGAACTATTTCATTCATACTTTACCTACAAGTGTTTATTAGTCTTAGCTATATTCGTATAAAATTTCATCCCATTTTGACGACAAACACAAGAGTTATAGCCATTTTTCAAAGTAGCTCTCGCTTCGATCATAAAACTTGTCTTATTTGTTAAGTTTAGTGCTACAAAACTCACCGGCGGCTCCAAAGAACATGTTGTACAGCTCCTCGGCGGTGAGGTCGGACTCGAACCCGCGCGCGTAGTACGTGTGGTGAGCATGCTGCTGAGTCGGCTTTGAGACGCTATATCTCGACAACCACTTGAGCAATTTAATTTATACTTTACCTACAAGTGTAAAATAGTCTTGGCTATATTCATATTAAATTTCATCCCATTCAAACGACAAACACAAGAGTTATAGCCATTTTTCAAAGTAGCTCTCGCATCGCCCAAAACTCTCGTCTTATTTGTTAAGTTTAGTGCTACAAAACTCACCGGCGGCTCCAAAGAACATGTTGAACAGCTCTTCGGCAGTGAGGTCGGACTCGAATCCACGCGCGTAGTAGGTGTGGTGAGTGTGCTGCTGGGTGGGCTCGGCGCCGCGCACGTCGTACTGCTTGCGCTTCTCCGGGTCCGTGAGGATTGCTGCTGCGTTGCCGATTGCCTGGGAATAGTGTTTGAAAGTTAAACTTCAAGAACTTCAATTAAAATCATTTAATATTATGAAATGATAAATCATCTCCACCACATATCCAATGTGTTGTTGTTGACAGAGTTTAGTAAAACAAATAATGAAGTAGGTAACGATTACGGTATTCTATTAACATATGTTCTGAAGATGGGTGTTATTACACCTGAAACACATATACATACACAAAACTAATAATGAAGTAAAAATTAGAAAATTAATTAGGTAATTAGTTTATAAGTTAATTAGAATTAAAACAATATATTAGAAAGAAAGAAAGAAAACATTTATTGTGACAGATTTAACAGAAGAACACACAGGAGTAAAAACATAATAAAATAGATCAATCCATTTGCTAAGTACAATAACAAAATTAAATGTAGACAAACAGATACACAAACTTATAACATGTTGTTTGTAAATGCCTTTTTTTAAGTATGAGCTAAATAATATGAATTTATTAAATACAAAATAGTTTCCAACAGTGTAAGTGGAATAGTAAATAACAATTTTATTTATTAAACTAAAATGCTTTTATATATGTACTTGTATAGTAAATATATTATTTTTAAATTGATTGGTGACAAATAATTCAATTTTATCCAATTATTTCAATAAATACACACATAAAGTTGTTTGACTGCATTAAAATCATTACCTTGAAAGCCTCCGAAGCGCCCGGTGCATGGTTCTTGTCAGGATGGAGCTGCAGCGCCAGCTTTTTGTATGCCTTCTTGATGTCCGAGTCTGTCGCCTCTTTGGAAACTCCTGCAATGAGATGATGGAGATATTTTTCTAGTAATTTTCATAGCGAAACCAATTTACTGCTCCGTTAGCTTAGTTGGTAGTGGCTCTGCCTTCTAATCTAGGGGTGCCGGTTCTATTCCCGCATAACACAAGTAATTATGAATATTAGAATTTGTAATTACTTGTGTTGAGTCTGGTCGTTTGTTTGTATAATAAGTATGTATTTACAAAAGAAAAGTATATAAGTATTATATCCTTTATCTAGTACCCATGATACAAGCGTAAGCTTAGTATGGGGCTAGATGGTGCTGTGTAATATGTCCTGAAATATTTATTTATTTTTTTAGGTAAGCTACTAAGATGTTTCCGATTTCAGGCCGAAAACAAGTTTCAGTCAGCCTCCTCAATGTACAAACTTATTTTTATTGCGTTACTATGTCATCAGATTAGGTAAAAATCACAACACATTCATAGTTCTCAATAAGTAAAGAGGCAAATTACTTAACAAATCACTTGTTTGTTTAGACATTTTAGTGAAATTTACTGTCAATAACAAATCGCCTTGAAGCAATTTCTGCCTTTATGAAAAATCATGCATGAATAAACAACAGGCAGCGCGACCTTGAGCCTTACAACACGTACACCCGAACTTAATTGACAGTCATGGCTTCAACTCCAACTCACCAAGTATTTCATAATAATCCTTGCACTTGGTGTTGATTCTGCGCACGGCGTCTATCTGGTCCTGGCTGTATTCGCGCTGCGGAGTCGTATGAGTCGGGGTTTTACGCTTACGGACGTCTTCCGACGAAGACTCAGGAGTGCTAGCCTGAGGACTTGATGTCGAAGGCCCGGCCGCTCTCACGCGAGATAACATCTCCTTGGCTCTAGGACTAGGGTACAGACGCTCAGCTTTCAACAGAAACTTCTCAGCTTTCTCCATATTCCCAAACTTCATCGCCGCCCGAGCCACCAAAATACATTTCTCAGCCTCATCTTTGTTCCCTTCGATCGTCATTCTAGCACGTTCCCAGAGGAACCTCGTCAACAAAATCGGTGGCAAATGATGTGGCGGATAACGCAGAACAACGGTGGATGGTGTTCTGCTTAATTTAATTAGCGTAAATAGATTTTAATTACGTTTGTTCACTCCATTTAGATCGACCGTCGCCCAAATACCTATATTGCGTTGCGTCAAAAAAGTCAATAGAATCACAGGAATCAGAAAATCAAATGTCAGAATTATGTAAATGTCAAAGCCAACCTTATTTTACTTGAGAACTGGCACAATACAAAGTTATGGCCAAATAATAAAAAAAATAGCCAACCTTAGGAAATGCAATGTACCCATTAATGTACCGAAATTATTTTTATCTACACTAATGTTGTAACATTCTACTTATGTTTCCAATACTTGACTTATAATTACTACTGTTATAGCGCAGACAACAAAACACTCAATTTAAGCAATTTCACATGATGTTATAATATCCACATCGAAATCGTAATAGCTCATTATAACATCGAAAAAGCGTGACCAACCAATCAGGTTGGTCGCGCTGCACTCTCGTTGGTTAGATTTTAATGGCGGCAAAATCACTGTGACAATACACGTACGCGTGAATTTTTATTTTTTTGTTTAATAAATTATCAATGCATTAGTGAAGATAAAGTAGTGTATGCAACTGCATATACCCTTAATTATATGACAGTTGCATAAACTACTATTACTTGAGAACCAGTAGTGGTTAATTTCTCTAGGTTGAGAACTGGCATAATACAAAGTAATGGCCAAAGAAAAAAAAAGTACCGAAATTAAATTATATATATGAAAAGCGCGGGAAACGGGCGCGTCTTTTTCTGGGAAAATATTATTTATTATTATTTATATAAAAAGTGATCAGTTAACACGTTCCGGCGCGGTGTCTTATACGAGATTGGCAGTAAAAAAGTTCATACAAAATCACAGTACTGTCACAGCCGTACTGATCATATTACATCTATCAAATCATTATGCCATGACACTTACTGCTATAGCCGGAACCGTATATGACCGTACTGTCAGAGCGCATAAAATAAAACCCTTTAAAATCAGCACTACGGGTATAACCGTGTGACAGTTAAGGCCGTACTGTGGAGAAATATGGATGATAATATAATACACTCGAGTAGGAGAACAGGGATCGTTTTATTGGAATACTACACTGGCCTTGCAGTAGACACAATCCAAGAAAAGCAAGCATTTCTTCCTTATTCACTTCACGAAACACTTGTTTTCTGCTATGTCTAGTATGAGGTCTTTTTGTGAAAGTCAAGTTTAGTCCATAAGAATTTGTCTGTGACACAAGGTATTCGAGCAAATGATCAGAAAACATCAATTTGAATATATCAAGTTCTTTGTGTTGACTTTGGTCATCAATGCTTACACGAAAGCCTGTAGACAAGTAGTCAAAATCAAACTCTGGAATGGGTTCCGTAGTCTCATGCCAAGTATCGTCTGTAGCAGGTATGGGAGATGCACATCTTCTGGCGGCTCGCGAGGGCGGCCGTCTTCAGCCGTGAATATTTGATGAAGTGAAGGTTGGAGCTCATCGAAGTCTTCAGCTACTTTTTTGTTATATACAACGAGGTTTCTACGATTTTCAGATTGGGACTTTGTTATGGTCGTCATGCTCTAGTCTATGCACTAAAGCGGTCACTGTTTGCTGTTTACTTGAAACTGGTGACTCAGAAGTGACATTTGATTGGTTGTGATCTTTGCTATTATTATCTGTGGAATGTAAGTTTCCATTGACCACAGAAAGATTGGTTTCAGGAAATTTTGTATCAACGTCGCTGATTTCATCTTCTGTGTCCGTCTGGTCTTTTTCATTATACTCACTTGGATGGCGTCGTTGTCTCTTCCTCGGACACATAACATCTGAATCGGAAGACAGTTCATTGAAATTGGGCTCAAAATCTCTATCAGAACCGTACTCTCCGTCGTCACAATACGGGTCTTCTTCAGAGCATGACGACTCAGGAGTAGACACATCTTCTAGGAGCTTCAAAATGCGGTCCTCTTCTTTGTTGCGACTCATCTGAATATACGAGACTTTATATAAAAAAATTGCCTATGTAATGTAAAATAAAGCATTTTCTAGTAATACTTGAAGTCTACTGGAACTACCACTTAATTTTCATGCATTGAAATCATAATTTATGCTTACCATAAGCTTTGTATTTGGCTGTAATTTCCGCGCGCAAAATGACGGGCGCACGCCCAAAGCCGGCCAACGGTCGCGCGACAGTGACTTGACATTTGTTTGAAATCCAACGGAAACGAGCACGGCTACGACAGTACTGGCATTACGTTTGAATTTTGTTTATGTGTGGGTGTGGCACTCATTGATAGCCCGTAAACCACGTTATATTTGATAGTAGAGCTACATGCTTTGGACTTTATGCACTAGAAAATAAGACCTTTACTATAAGCAAATATATTTTACAACGGTGAATTATACGGCTGTCACCGTACCGACTTTTCGTGTACATTCAAAATACGGCTACAGCCGTTGCCGCGCCGGATCGTGTTAAGTTATATTACATTGTGTTTAGAATTAGTGTAATATTAGTTTTTAAGTGTAAATAAGTCATCTACGTTAGTTTTTTTACATCTTTATATGGATGAGCTTCCCGCCCCGGGGGACCCTGCTCCTCCGGCAGCTTGTTCTGTAACAATGGAAACAAATAATTGCGCGATGGAAACGGAAATTCCAGTAGTGAAATATAATAAAAAAAAGGAAAATTGATGAAATCCCAGTTGGTACCTAGTAGTGGTTCGACAAAGGCTCCGGTTTCATCACCTAAGCCAGCTCCTGCCCCTGTTGTAAGGAGTTTGTACGTTAGCACGGACAACGGCCCCTATACAGTACACGTAATACGGGAAAATAATAGTCAGAATGATAGCCCAACTCTATACCCAATCACATTTTGACTATCAGTATTCTCATCGCTAAAAGTTTTATATGAGTGGTATTCCAACTCGAAAACGCACCGACTTCCATTTCAAAACATGCTAGGAAACTAGTTCATAACTATTTCTAATTTACACTAGCATATTTTAATTATAAATTTACTTGTGTGAAATAAAGACTTTTTGAAATTGAATTGAATTGAATCACATTTGGCAGGTTTCTCCATAAGCACAAAATTTCCAATGTCGGAAATGGTAGTTTAAATCGCATCGGTCGTAATAAAATAACTCTTTCATTTTTGATTTTCATAGATGCCAACATTTTCATAACGAATCAATTCCTGGCACACGCAGAACACGCACTTACCAATAAATAATCTCCACACAAACAAAAATAAATACATTTCTACAAACCTACACATGCATAAATACACAACACTAGCTTAAATCGTCGTGCGTTTACACACACAACCATAACAACCCGTGTACGCATCTTGATAACTCATCTAAGGGCTTGACTAATATATCGATACTATGATATCGATATTTTTACACGACTACAAAATTAATGTTGTGTAAAGAAAAGTCATGTTTTTAAACATCGTATCACAGAGCTTTGAAGTCCATGCTTGTCGCCTTGTGACTAGAGGCGAATTCTTTCTTTATTCAGTACAAAACAGGTGTCACCATTTACTAAAACTAACACACTTTCGGCACGCACACTACGACTCACAAGATGTTCATGTACACAGTATGCTTCAACTTCATCGGTTGTGCAATGTCGATATTTTTTTATCAATTTTTTACACATTTACTTCGAAGATGGAAATATATGTCTTTAGTATTACTATATTATTTAAGTACTAATTATAGTTAACTAGCTATGGCCCGCGGTGTTATCCGCTGTAAAAACGTTTTTATCCCGTGGGATAAAAACTATCCTATGTCCGTACCCGGGACTGACACTATCTCTATACCAAATTATCAAATCATCTTCAAAATGACTGGAGCATATTCTGGCATTTTTATGAGGAAACCTGTTGTATCTACCGGTCGCCAATATCCATTTATTTTTTAACACTGGATTATTGGAAATCTGTAAATTGAGTATGTGTTAAATAAAAACCGTAATCCAGAAACATCATATACATTATATCGATTATCGATAATTTGCTAGGTTCCATTTACACATCACTTTGCTATCGAGAAGTAGCGTCGTCAAGACAACGAATGTGTTTATGCCATTCAAAATGTCAAAAGCTTTTATTATTAAAATTACAAAATTTTACTACTTAACGATGGTATTTCACGCCGGTAACACTGGAACTATTGTTCTTACAATTTTTAACTTGACACCAAGACATATTTAATAGTTTATCATGCTGTAAAACCGAGTAAAACGACCGAAAACTCTTTCACTCGGACTATGTTCGACAACAGACTGACAAGCGCTGTCGTAGGTTAGGTTGGCCTGTTTACTGGCCAAACGAGAACCACGTATTATTATTCATTTCGCTCCAAGGGGGGGGGGGGGGTTCGCGGAGGCGCTGTGGTACTAAACAATATATCGATATCTCAATCGTAACATCACTATGTTGATAGCCATAGAACGTAAATTTTTAAAACGTTTGTTATTTCATGTAATTTATAAAAAAACCTGCTACTCTTATGGACTCAATTTGTAAAAGATGATTATTATACGGGATCAAAGAACAAACTTAGGCAGTCGCCATACTTTTAAAACCTCGCATTTAAAAGTGAACTTTTGCGTAACATGATGCAGTTACGTTCTATTGCTGCTGTCAAATAGAAAATAAACGGTTGGATCTACTATACTAATTATAACTATTATTTAGGGACATATAAAATAAAACAATATAACACATCAACATAATTTATTCTATATTTCATTTGTA
Source organism: Macaria notata (assembly GCA_927399415.1). Lineage (NCBI taxonomy): Eukaryota > Metazoa > Arthropoda > Insecta > Lepidoptera > Geometridae > Macaria > Macaria notata. The sequence goes on along the minus strand of OV656725.1, from coordinate 5,468,764 downwards.
ACTAGCTTAAAAAAATAAATTCCACATTTCGTATAAAACTAACCTATAGATCCGGGTTATATTTTTTCCTTATATAAAATGTCCAATAGTTTTGTCCAGTAGTTCCGGAGCTTATTCAATTCAAGCAAACAACAAAAAATCAAATCTTTTTTCTATAGTCTATAATATAATATTGTATAACTAGTAAAGTAATATACCATAGATAGCATATCTCCTAAAGTATCGACATTAACTAAAATTTTATCGATATCGATAAGGAGAGTAATGCAAAACATCTCTTTATACCGGTACACACACTATCTCGGGTCACCAAAACCCATTATTTTAGTACGAATTTGAACCTTAATACTACGGCAATATGGTTAAGACTTTAACGGGGTTGGGACCTTTCACAAGACGTTTAACTATTATTTGGTTGTAGTGATACCTAAAATACGCGAATAGTGTTCCGATTTTCCTACTGGCATACAATTTATACCGTATTTGCTTTACTATAAGGTTGAAATAAGGAAACAAGTGATACGATTATGTTAATTATTCGACCATAAATTCTGATAGTCATTATCATCAGCCGCTTGGTTTTGTGTATTAATAGAAATCGGAGAAAATACTTACAAATGAAAAGTCACTGCATGTTTTTGTAAATTTGATGTATATGTGGTAGACCTTTCCTGACTTTTGACTTGCCTGTTAGCTTAGTTGGTAGTGTCTCTGCCTTCTAATCTAGAGGTCGCGGGTTCGATTCCCGCATGACACAAATATTTATGTACTTTTAAAAAAATATAATTACTTGTGTTGAGTCAGGTCGTTTGTATGTATAATAAGTATGTATTTACAAAAGAAAGTATATAAGTATTATATTCGTTATCTAGTACCCGCGATACAAGCGTTTGCTTAGTGTGGGGCTAGATGGCGCTGTGTGCAATGTCCCGGAATATTTATTATAATTATTATTTTCTTACAGCTTGGACACTTGGACAGCACAGGTTGGCATTTTTTTCAGAGCACTTCGCGAGTCAAGGTCGATTCTTTGTCTGTTAATAATCGAATAAGCAAGTAGTTTTTATAAAGGTGCTACATCGTGGATCTTGTACCTTTGGCGAATGTTCGTTGGTCACCAGTCCCCTGGGTATATAGTCAAGGAGTACCAATGAAATGAAAATCCTTGAATGTACCTACCGAAATTATCAGTGTGACGTGGTCACATGTCGATTCACCATAAGGTTGGCCGTGCTATCATGTTCCTGCAATGACAAACTCCATCCATGTTGTTCAACATCACCAACAACACTCCAACACGTGTTGCTCGTACAAAAAACGAATTGGTATTCTAGTTTATATTACTTATTATTTATTTATGTAAGTAGGTATGAATAAATAAATAAGTAACTAAACACGGGTTTATTTGTTGGACTGCAAAGCCAAATATTATCTTACTAAAATTATTTATTGGACAGAGTTTTTATTAACGTATCAAATCAAATGTTTTTTATTGAACTTAATCCTACCTATTTACAAAATTTGTAGCTTAAGACGAAGATAATGAAATATACAACTAAAATAATTTAAGACAAATCTCGACATTTTATGTACCTAGGGATAATATTTAAGAAATAAACGTGTTTTCTAATCAGGATAACTTTTATTAACAAGGCCTTTACTCAATATTTATACAACATACATCCAAGCTACAATCTTCACAAATACCTATGTGATAAGCGCCGGTTGACAACAAACTGTGGATATTATTCTTATATTATTAGTGTCAAGTTTGTGACGTGACATTGCCGAAATTGCGGCAGTACCACAGAGTCTATAGAAGAATTAGTTTTTAGTTCAAGTAGACTGTTTCACGAAATAAGTCCCACGGAAAAGTTTGGAACTAACAATTATTTATAGATGATTATAATCATGCGGTTATGGCGCCTTGACCGAGGTAACTCTTTCGAGAAACGGTCTTTAGTTGTATGTTTAGGCCGGCGTGTGTGTGCGTGCATGTATAGCTCGTACATGCTTGTTCAGGTACTGCGGGCACTTGAACTCTCGCCCGCACTGCGCGCACTGGAATAAAAATCATAGCATTATTATAAAAGTTAGGCAAGTTAAAAAAATATAACACACCTACAATAATCAATTTATTTCAATTTGTTTATTATTATAAGATTCAACTTGTAACATGGATAGTGTACATATATCCTAACAGTTACAACACATTATAAATTGCTTTTTTTAACACTATGACTTTTTACATGATTTTAATAACAAAAATTTAAGTATGATAATAATAAAATTGACATTGTAATAATTTCTAAAATTTTATTAAAACTAAATGTTATAAATTCAATTTGACGAGATATTGTAATTTGTGTAGCATATTTTATGATATTAGTACTTATACCTATGTTGCAACTTTACATTATCAATAAAGATTCTTTATCTTTATCTTTATGGTCATACAAAACTTTCATCTAAATTTTAACGTAAGATAATCTAAGAAAAAAGTATGCCTAGTATCATCATCATCTTCAGCTCTTGTCAACCTACTGTTGGGTATAGGCCTCGATCTTGTGTATATTTTTTATTTAACACTATTTACTAGAGCAGACACAATGATAATCAAACGTGGGTCGGATGACACATTAGATTGTAGGTTCCGGCTGTTTGTGTAGTACGGCAGTCGTTAAGCCATGTCAGAGGCCCGGGCGGCTTGATAAACTCTCGACACCAGAGTTGGCCACTCATTCCATAAGAAGACTAGAGCAGAAGAATCTAGAAAGACTTGTGGCTGGAAGATATTAGAAAGTTAGAAGGAAACATCTGAGCAAGAACAGCGCGGAGTATTGGCGTGAGAGGGAGGAGGCCTATACCCTGCAGTGGGTCCCATTAGTGATGATTACTAGAGATTTACAATTTCCGACTGCCTTACTGTAACAAACAGCCGGAACCTACAATTTAACGTGACATCCGACTCGACGCACAACTTACGACTAATGATAATATGGTGTGTATGAGACATTTACAAGTTTTACCTCTCAAACCTACTAGTGGAAGCAATTTTAGCCCAGTTAGATAGATATCTCTCTCTTGAGTAGTATTTCCTCATAACTGAGGGTCGTGACTCCCCCGCGGAATTAATTCGTTATGGGAGTTTTCTCGTACAGATACATCGTGGTGGGCGCCCAGCTCCTTCCACGGAAGACACATGTCTTTGGATATTGTGGTCCTCAAACATGTCGGTTTCCTCACGATGTTTTCCTTCACCGCTAAGCGAATACAAAAATCAAATCAAATATGTTTATTTGTCATAACTTAGCCTACTTACAGAAAACTATACAAATCCACACATAACTTTGAGTCATTGGTGTACGGCTGGATTCGAACCAGGGCGCCGCTGTATGAAAAGCAGGCAATGGAACCGCTGAGCCACACTCGCTTAGATAGATATACGCCTTATTAAAAACACCAGCACAAAACAGAAATTTACACGAAATATAAAGAAACTGAAACCTAGTATCTTAACTTAACCTTATAGCTAAGAGCGATCTCTTCCAGGTAACCAATCTGGCAGGGATAAGACGCAAGTATAATGGTAGACGAGGTGTTTTAAATGTACCAGTTACATTAGTTACGTTTCTATGGCATAGTTTATTAGTAGTTCACGACCCTCCGTAATGAGGAACGGCCGAGGAGGAGGTACTTGCCTGGTATGTGTTGTTGCTGTGGCAGGACTGCTTGTGCATTAGTAAATGGTTGTTCGTTTTGAACGCGGCTGGGCACTTGTCGCACTGCAATAAATAAACAAACAGACTTATAATAAACTAGCTTTTGCACGCCGCTTCGCACGCGTTATCTAAATATATAAAACGAAAATGTGACTGACTGACTGCCATAGTGATCTGTCCACGCACAGCCCAAACCACTGGACGGATCGGGCTTAATTTGGCATTAAGATGCCTACGTCATAACATCTACCTTTAGTCTACATATCAGTCAGTCAGTCACCTTTGAGTTTTATATATTTAAGATAAGAAGAAAGAAGATAGATAGATGTTGAATCGAGCGTAACTTTGCAGAAGACCGTTGCAGATGGCAACTTTGCAGATACCTATATGTAGTGTTGTTCCGCTGCGACTGCTTCACAACGGCTTCAAACAACATTTTTTTAAATTGAAAACTTCAAAACTTGCAAACACAAGGTGTGGTGTTAGTAAGATTTAAAGAGCCAAGGAGGCCACGTTGGTTGGGAGGTGAGGTGTGGCGGTGGTATACGGAGGAACACACCTGAAAACCACCAAGTTTGTTGTTTGAAGCCTGTTAAGGAGCAGTCGCAAATGAAATAAATTATTTATTTGCTTAATAATGTAGGTTACAAATATGTAAGGTACATTTATGCAATTTGACGTTCCGTACACTCGACCAATAGCTGGCGTGCAAATGTTAGACAAGATTGATAACTAAGCTAAAGTAGGTAAACCTTTCTGAGGTATAACTAATTACTAACACTTTTCGCAGCGGAAAAACAAAAAAGAAACTCAACAAAGAAACTCTGAATGAATATGAAACTCTGGAGAAATATGTAGTGTCAAAGTTTCATTATCTGAATTGCATTGAAAGCGTTATTGTACCTTGATATCTCTCCTAGTGCGGTGCGAGTGCCTGTGTTGTGTCAGCAGGTAAGCTGCGTGGAACTTGGCTCCGCACTGTTCGCAGACAAACGGGCGCTCGCCGCGGTGACGACGCATGTGGTTCTAAACAAAAAAAAAATATTGACATAATAAAAACGGGTAACAATAAATTTCGTTACGTTTGACTATAGCCTGCCTGATGTTAAGCATCGCTATAGTCTAAGATGTAGCACGCTTGCCTAGAAGAAACCTATTTGCTCTAGATTTGAATTTGTATTAATTTTATCTTTAATGTGTATGGACTCAAAGTCTGAAATAAATGACATTTATTTAAAAAAAAAAAAAAAAAAAAAAAAATTACTTTGCAGAACAAAAATAGGAATAAAATTATTTGGGGGGAAAGAGGTTCCTCTGAAATTCAAAATTATCAGCAATTTTGTAACAATAATTTGAAAGAGATACATTTTCCTCAACAATTGTCAGAATGTTGTGATAATTACTGCATGAATCAAGACCATAGGCTGATAATAGATAATTTATATGGAACGGTTGTGAAAGTGCTGTGCGACGCCGCTGTAAATAGTTCAGAGCTAGGGGACTGTGTAGGGAAAAAGAGGCGCGTAGTGGGCTGGAATAAACATGTCCGAATAGTCCACCAGAGGGCGCGCCTTAAATACAGAATGTGGCTTTTGCATGGCAAGCCAACACGAGGACCCGCGTATAATGAAATGGTTGAGTCTAAGAGGGCATTTAAATCAAAATTAAAATGGTGTCAAAACAACGCGGAACAAATTAAAATGAATATTATAGCATCTAATCATGATAAAAAAGATTTTAAAAGTTTTTGGAAACATACGAAAAAGTTAAATCCTAAAGTGCAAACTCCATTAAGTATAGATGGTTTAACAGATTCCGGGGATATAGCTAATAGATTCAAATCCTTGTTTCAAATTGATCCCATGCCTCTATCAGCCCCGCCGCCGGTGCTCGGTACTAATACTCGTCCGATGCCTGATGTTCCGTTCCCGCGATTTACTGCGAAGGAGGTGGCGTCTGTGATTCGTCGCATGACGCGAGGCAAGTCGCCGGGACACGACAGTATTAGTATTGAGCATCTGCAGCATGCTGGCCCCCACTTACCTCGTGTTCTTGCCATGTTTTACACATTCTGTGTCCGACACTCGTACCTTCCACATGACTGTCTAAAAACGGTGGTTGTACCGGTAATCAAGAATAAGACTGGCGACCCGTCTGACAAGACGAACTATAGGCCCATCTCCTTAGCCACCACCATAGCCAAGGTGCTGGACAGTCTGCTTGATGGCATACTTAGCAAGCACCTGCAGCTGCACGATGCCCAGTTCGGTTTCCGAGCTGGGTTATCGACAGAATCTGCGATCTTGTGCCTCAAGCATACTGTCCGGTACTACACAGATCGGAAAACACCGGTTTATGCGTGTTTTCTTGATCTTTCTAGAGCATTCGAGTTGGTCAGCTATAAGGTGCTCTGGAGCAAGATGAGGACGCAGACCAGTCTCCCTGAGGAAGTCATTCGAATTCTTGATTATTGGTACAACAACCAAACCAACTTTGTAAGATGGGCGGGCGAGTTCTCCGATGCGTATGGGTTGAATTGTGGAGTAAGGCAGGGGGGGTTGTCCTCGCCACGCCTTTTCAACCTGTACGTGAACGGGCTTATAGAGGAGCTGAGCGCTGCCAATGTCGGATGTTCTATTGACGGTACCTTTGTTAATAACATCAGTTATGCCGACGATATGGCGCTGCTGGCGCCCTCTGTGAGCGCGCTCAGGAAACTCCTCAACATCTGTGAGGTTTATGCCGGGACACATGGTCTCAGGTACAACACTAAAAAGAGCGAACTCCTCGTGTTTCAGTCGCGCGGTTTTAAGATTTCCAACGTTCCGCCATTAACACTAAACGGAGTTCCACTGGCGAGAGTTTCGCGTTTCAAGTACCTGGGACACTGGGTCACGGAGAACCTCTCTGATGTTGAGGATATCGAGAGAGAACGTAGGGCGTTGTCTGTCAGGGGCAATATGTTGGCTCGTAGATTTGCACGATGTACGGCAGAAGTAAAGCTAACATTATTCAGAGCATTTTGTCAGTCCTTCTATACGTGCAGTCTGTGGGCCACATATACACTCAAGGCAATCAACGCGCTACGAGTGCAATACAACAACGCGTTCAGGATGCTGTTGGGGCTGCCGTGGCGCTGCAGTGCGTCGGGGATGTTTGCGGATGCAAGGGTAGATGGTTTCCACGCCGTACTCCGCAAACGGGCCACCTCGATGCTCAGCCGCGTCCGGGGCAGCACTAACAGCATCCTGCGGGTTGTAGCTGCACGACTCGACTGCCCCATCATCAATCACGCCGCACAGCTACACATGTTTTACGACCCTTTCAAAAAGAAAATATTAGTGGGTAACAAAGTATTTTAGAGTTTGACATTTTTATATTTTTACTGTAATCTTTGACATTTTAATTTAATTTTTATTAGTAGACATTTAATTTTAATAACTCGGTTTGATTATTGTTTGACATGCCTGCTATGTAATAATTTTAATTTAATTTTATCTTTAATGTGTATGGACTCAAAGTCTGAAATAAATGACATTTATTTATTTTTATTTATTTTGAAGACCCCTTGGTTATAATTAACTGGGAACAGGGCTGTGTTACAAGGCCAGTGTCTTCTCCCAATTGTGAGGCTTATATTATATTACGTCTAGTATTAGGGACTAAATATTAATATTAGAAAGTAAATAATTAAAGGTACGTTACAATATATGTAATTAAACTTAATTTACTAACTACCCTAATTTAGGAAATACACGAGTAAAATTTATTTATTTGATTAAAGGTTATTAAGATATTTTTGGTTTTCTGTAACCAGTTCTCAACCCGGTTCTTAAAGTTGTTTAATACATTTATTTATATTATATTTTCGACCGCTAAGTCTAAAGAGCCTAAAAATGAGTGTGGATTTACGCGCCAGGCAGTTAGTAGACCGTGGCCGAAAGGTTTAGGCGTTCTGACTTGTAATCTGGAACACACAGGTTCGGATCCTGCCGGTCGTGATTATTTTTGCTCACTTTCCAATAAAGAGTTTCAGTTATTTACTCTGGATTTGACGACCCCTAGAGTGCTAATAGAAATGGAGTAACTTACTTTTTTTTAGATCTATATAAATAGTTCTTAGTTTTTTAGAATATAAAACGGTCGCCGTAGCCGAGAACGGCTAGAAAGATTACTATTATTGGTTGTCGGTCTTCACGTCGAGAGTAAACCGGTTTCTTCTAGTCAAGCGCGCTAGACCGTAGACTATAACGTTGCTTACCATCAGGCAAGTTGTAGTCAAGCGTAAGCCTATATCATGTAAAAAAAAATTTAATATTGTTTACTCCATTTCTTTCTATTTTAATGTCAAGTTAAAATGCCATGAGACACAGAGAGGCCCACGCCCAGCACTGACCTGCAGCGCGGCGTGGCTGGCGGTGCGGAAGGTGCAGGCGCCGCACTGCAGCTTGTCGTGTCCGTGTCGGGCGCGCAGGTGCTCCTGTAGACGCAGCTTGTTGCCCATGCGGCGGCCGCAGTGCTACAATCACAGGAAATATACTTTTGATATTAGTACTGATGGGCATGGTTCAAGAACAAAAAACAATACTGAACAGAAGATGTTTGGCCACCTTATACGAGATGACAACTTTATGAAAACCATTGTTGAGGGGAAGCTGGAGGCACGAAGAGGAAGAGGAAGGCCGAGAAGGACATATATCGATCAATTCAAAGAGAAGGCAAGCCATGTCGTATAAGGAGGTCAAGGAATTGACCGAAAATCGAAGAGAATGGCACATACTCCACAGACAAGAGCATAGCTCTTAAATTTTGAATGAATTAATGAGTACTGATGGTGCCCAAGGATGTATCACAAATTCGCAACGTTTTCGCTCGGAAACGAAACACCAATCAAAGACGTCAAAACTAACTTTTTTTAAACAAATAACAGTCATCCACCAACCATAGAAGTTACAGGGAGTTTTACGATTGGCGTTTCATTGCCGAGCGGAAACGTTCGAATTTGTAAGACGCCATGCGGGTTGCCCTGTTCATCCCTGAAAGGAAGTGAGCTCAGTCCCTAGAAGTAAGATAAAGACAAGTCTGTTTTGAAATTAAGTATTACTTATTAGTCGTATTTTGGTAAGCGTACTGTCGCTCCCTTATAGAATAGAAAGACCAATGTATGGGAGTGACATAGCGACGATTGACATGCTGCGTCACTCCCATACATTGGTATTTCTATTCCTAAGGCGAGCGACAGTACGCTCACTAAAATACGCGTCTTGTCTAAGGGGGCTGTAATATATTATGACATTATGGACAATAAAGGAATTCTATTCTATTCTATGAGTGATTGAATCTAAATGATTATTTGGCGAGAAACAAGCTGACTTAGTATGAAGCTAGGTGGCGCTGTGTACCGGAAAATTCTTTTATACATAATGAAAATTTGTAGTTGGTATTGTTGGTATGGTGATAATATGAGTATCGAATTTGGTATAACATACCTACAGAGTTTTAAAACGTTCTTTACAAATTTTAAATTAATGTAGGTATATTAAAGGTCATTAAATTGTATTTTTTATGATCAACAAAATCACTTTCTTGAACGTTGCGTCTGGCCATTATTATTGCCACAAACCTACATGAGACCGTTTTATGGTTAAAAAGCACTTACTAAAAGAAACATGAGTAGTTGAAAAAGAAATGATTAGGTATAATTAAGGTTCAGAACGCACCACGTACCTCGCACACAGGCTTGATCCCCCGGTGGCGCACGTCCTGGTGCGTCTTGAGGCTCGCCTTCAACATGCTCTTGTTGCACACATCGCACTGCACCAGGGACTCCTGCCACAACGTATATTATATATACCACTAGCTGTGCTCGTGACTTCGTCCGCGTGGAATAGTTATTTTGGGCATTAATTCTTTCATACATATTTTTTTTATCTTAATTTGTTGGAATCAAATATTTTGATATCTTCAACCGTTTTCGCAGCGCACGCAACGGAAGCCCTCAAGATGAATATTTTTTTTTAATTTTGTCATCCGACCCATGGGATGTTACATCGGTATCTCAGCATAGTACGAGTATAAAGCAAAGTCGTTTCCCGCGTCTGTCCCTGTGTTTCGCGTGAATGACGCGTGAGAAGTCGCGGGCAAAAGTTACTAAAGTATAATATTTACCTTTACATTAGTTTTGCTTCGTCGTTTCTTCTGAGTACATTTCGTGACGTGATCTATTAATTCTTCTCTGCTCGAATGTTCCTTGTGACAATACTGCAAGATAAAAAGGTAAGTAAAAGAATCGAATGGTGTTTCCAAGTTATATTATAAAGGCGAATTTATGTGTGGTACTGTGTACCACCTATATTACAGGAGACAAGTATCTACTTATCTCTTTTTTAAATTATTTTATTTAGCTTGCCCGTATGTATTTTTCCATAGTGTGTATCTATATAAATTTGTTACTTATTAATGGTGAAAAGACTGGACCGATTTTGATAAAATTGGGTGTTGAGGGTACTCTTATGAGGCAACATTTTCATCGCGACATTTTTTTAAACGGTACCTAATGTACTTGGCCATAGTTTACTGATAGCAAGCAAAGGCTATGGCCTAAGATGGAGCGTGCTTACCCGATAAGAACCGATTCACTCTCGCTTTGAAGATAGCTGGATTATAGTGCGTGGGGAACAGAGAGTCAGGCAGGGAGTATTTGTAAGGAGTTACAATTTTATCTTCTTCTTATCGAAAAAGAGTGGCCAACTCTGGTGTCGAGAGTTTATCAAGCCGCCTTAAGGGCCTCTGACATGGCTTAGCGACTGCCGTACTAGACAAACAGCCAGAACCTACAATTTAACGAGTCATCCGACCCACGGAGGCGCCCAAAATGGAATGCCACTTTTCGGTCACCCATCCGCGTACTGACCGTGTCGACCATTGCTTTACATTAATTATCGCTCAGAATACAGAAAGAGTTCTTTCTGTATTCTGAGAGTTATCGCATGTGATTGCCTCTGCTAGCTGAGCTACGAGTGCTTCACTTATACAATATCAATAATTATATTCATAGTAATATCTTACCATGCACATAGTACAGTCGGCTCCGTGCATTTTGTCGGTGTGTCGTTTCATCTTAGTTTTCAATATGTAGGAGTCACAGAAGTCACATTTCGCGCGCCTCTCGTCCGAGCCCGGGTGACGCACGGTTATATGCGCCACTGAAAATAACAAGTCATTTATTTAGTTTTAGTAGGTAAAAAGCGTCCATAGCTCAGCTAGCGGAGGCAATCACATGCGATTACCAATGTTAAGCTGAAGTTACCTAATTGCCGACGCGGTCCAAAAAGCATTCCATTCTGGGCGCTTCTATGGGTTAAATTGTAAGTTAAATTCATGGTCCAGGTTCATGCGAATGATAACTAATTTTTTTTATGTACAATACATTTAATTTTTTACTAAGTTTACTATTGCAAACGATACATGTACATGTATCTACTTCTGACTTGTAACTATGGAGTTATGAATAAATAATTTGTATTTGTACATGACACATTCAATTGTAGGTCCCAACTGTTTGACATAATACAGCAGTAGTTAAGCCATGTCAGAGTCACTCAGCTTGATTAACTCTCGACACCAGAGTTGGCTGCTCTCATTCTATAAGAAGAAGTAGGTAAATGGGTTTTCATTTCAGTTTTTCAGATGAGTTATTTTAAGATAAAAATTTAGATGGGAAAAATGTAATAATTAGTAATTACTTTCATATTAATTTACTTGGCTGTTGTGCGAGTGGGTCAAAGCTAAGTCTAGAGTCAAAAGTCATCAAATCCCTTTAAATATTAAGGCCGGACATGCCTAAAGCTTACTAGATAACATTTCATATTTTATACAATCTACTTAAATTCCAACTCACCTATACTCCGTTTTGACATCTCCTTCTGACACAGTTTGCAAACCACTCCATCACCATTTATCTCAAACAGTTGATTCTCTGAATTATATGACTTTTCATTCTTTATGTCAAATTCTTCTTTAATATCCATTTCTTGTATATCTGGATCTAGTATTAGGTTTTTCTGTAGTTTTGTTTTCTTAGTATTTGTTTCTGGTTTAACCTTTTCTGCATTAGTTTTGGTATTACTTTCTATTGCTTTAATACCACAATCAGTCATCATGACATTTTTGGTATCATCTTCAAATGTTTTTGTATCCCAATCTACAAGATTCTCATCAGTTAGTGTGATTTCGATATCACAGTTAGCTTTTAATTTTGTGTTACATTTTGTATTTTTCAAATTGGTTACACTGTTTTCTAAAACATCTTCTTTGAAGAACCAGTCTTTTGTGTCTGACTTAAAGCTTAAATCTAAGAATTCTGTTTCAAACTCACTTTCATGAATGTCCAAATCAGATTTTTCAATAAAATCTTCATTCTTTACTGATATCAATTCTAAGTCATCCATTTTGTTATTTCCATAAATTCTAAAATTCTTATCAATATTAGCTTGATATTCATTGTTAAAAGTGTTATTGCTTACTTTTGCTATATCATCATTTTCAGTATTTATATTTATTATTTTATTCAGAGTTCTTTTTTTACATATTAAAACTTCATCCAGTTTCTTGATATCTGTTTTAACAACTTCAGTATCTGTGACTTTTCTTTTCTTTTTGCTTAATGTAGATTGTCTAGTACTTGTCTGTTCTTTGATAACTTTTTTACTAGCAGTGCTAAGCTTTTTAAGTTTCTTTGTTGTACAATTTCTAGAATCATCTTTCTTTTGATTTTTACTTCTCTGCACTTTTAGCATTCTTTCTTCTTGTTGAAATGTTTTTTTCATGCTTAGAAGTTTTGTTTCCGCTTCTCGACATTGTGTTTTAAAGTTTTCAACATATTGAAGGAAGGATGTGCAAGATTCACACATATTCTGAGGGAGTCCATCATTTTTAGTTATCTGAAAGTTTAATTTGAATATAATAATTTTAACAGTACTTTACAAACTTTAAAATTAACATCAGGCAATAATCAACTCTAAAACATATCATCATCATCCACAGCCTTTTCTATCCCACTGCTGGGCATAGGCCTCTCTTTAAATGTTCCAGCAGTGTCGATCTTGCGCTGATCTCATCCATAAAGAATCCACAACTGTCGTCGACCCATCTCGCTGCTGGACGACCAACTCCTCGTCTGCCTGTTCTTGGCCACCACTCAGACAACATATCCCATACACATGCTTGGCTACTACCAACAAGAAGAGAGTGTACGGCTACTTTCATAAAAAGCATATTAAAGACTTCAAGGACGTTAAAAGGTTGCTTATAGGTTCGTAACGTACATAAGTTTGTATTTACTTACATTACAATTTTATAACAGAAAACTTCCAATATTAATATGGCAGCGGGATTATATCTTACCTTTAGTCCTGTAGTAATGCAGAGAGCTGCAGAATCAATATGTTCGTCAAAGTTTTCTTTAAAAATAGGGCTCAAAAGCTCTGTGCTAAGACATGTTCGGCATATTTGAGAAAAATCCATGTCAGCAGCTATTTACTTGGTGACAGGAATATTTAACATAATGCAAGTTCGATTGTTCGGCTTCTACTATAATATTTAAGTACATACTTCAGTGAATATTTTCAATTTTAATGCTAGTCACAAAATCGCAACATTCGATCAACAAACAAAAAATCAAGTTTAAAAGAAAATGTAATATCAAATTTCTTGGATGTATGTACGGCTTAAACATAATAAATGTAATTTCTGACATTGTACAGTCAAACATAAATAATAAATAAATAAATAACATTGGCTGTGCAATTTTTTTTCAATTAGTTTAAAAAATATAATTTGGCAATGACATCTGATTCCAAATTTCACATGTTGGATTTGTTTTGATTATGCGTGCGCAATTTAAACATTTAAATAATTTATTATTAATTAAACTAATGCTCTATTGTGCTCTAAAATCATGACTATTATACAAGATAAAGAAATCGACTTCTTTGTTGCTAGTAAAATCGGATCTTTTAAACGTAAGTTCAACCATTCATTCACCATGCTCATTTGTTTTCCCAAAATAATTGTTTTCATGAAATTTATAGTTTAGTTCGAGTATTTCATTTACAATACTTTGCATAGTGAGAAACGCGTGGTCAATATGTTTAAAGATATTGCCAAAACAACAAATTTCTACAACAAAAGAGAACTAATCAAAAAGTAAGGTTATGATGTTATTTGACCAATAAATGCAAATGGTTTACCAGTGGACTGCTAGAAATTATATTGTGAACTAAACTATTTGGACACAGTTTAATACATACACATCAGCAAAACGCTACTCGCCTATAAATGAAATCTTTACTTATAATAAAGCTGAAGAGGGTCAAAAATCTGTACATAGAAGATATTAGAAAATTTAATGTTTGGGTATTCATTATGTCGATAATAAAATACGTTTCAGCAGTATTTATAATATTTGGCTGTTTATCTGTGTCACTGTTTATTTAAACACTCATGCAAAAGCAGCTGAACGGATCATCAAGATTTTTGGTATGTATGTAGTATGAGTCTTAGGAGTGTCATAGGCTACTTTTTATCCTGAAATAATGAGAGCAAAGTCACGGTTGTCCACCACTATCACAGTAAATTGATAAATGTGATATTCTTTATCAAATCATTTTAACAGACATAAAATACCACACTGAGTCCACAAAGAACAACAAGAAATGCATTGAGAACCTTGTAGAGATCAAATCCCTGCAGAAAGATGATGCCATCACGTGCATGCAGTGGGGAAACCCAGAACAGACAGAGATACTTATTGGGAAGAAGAATCAACAGGTAACAATTAAGTTATTATTTATCATTAAGCTAAGTTGCAGCTGACAGCTCAGCTTTAATTCTTACAGCAGCAGTATTCACCAAACATCTTCTTTCATTGTATAGTCTGATTCATATCATAAACAGTCAGTAGTTCAGTCAATCATAAACATCATACTACATTCTATATGTAGCTATCTTGTATTATCATCATAAATTTAAGGGCCGGGCCCTTGTCTGTGGAGCATGCGCCATCCTTCCCGATCTTCTGCCAATTCCTGGACTTCCTTATATGACATGACACCCGCCTTTTCTTTTATATTCTTTTGTAATTATTAACTTTACATTCAGATCAAGATGTGTACATGCCTTGGAATTTGTCCCGGAATTAAACCAGGTTAAAATTTATATTGAGTTAAATTAAGGACATATTCTGTTTGGTGTGCCTAAATAATTAAATAAATTCTGACATGTCATCAATTTCAGATACAAGTGTACTCAACAGAGAACCAAACTTTCACATCCCACACTGCAGACTTTGCCCCCGGCCACATAGTGGGGCTCGGTCGCTGCCGGAGAAAACTCCTCGCGGCCACCTCCTCAGGAGTGGTGCGTGTGTGGAGCAAGAAGGTGGACGAGCAGATACAGACCGGGGGCAAGCTGGATGTCATGAGGAGCTGTGCTGATGATGCAGAACTGTTTGTAACTGGTGAGGAATGTAGTGGTTTTTAAAGTAGATGTGTCTTTGACGATAGACCATGTGTCTTCAAAAGACCAAGTGTCTTCCAAAAGATCAAGTGTCTTTGCCAAAAGACCAAGTGTCTTCTAAAAGATCAAGCTGGATGTCATGAGGAGCTGTGCTGATGATGCAGAACTGTTAGTAACTGGTGAGGAATGGAGTGGTCTTTATCGTAGACGTGTCTTTGACAATGGACCATGTATCTTCTAAAAGACCAAGTGTCTTCCAAATGTCTTTGACAAATAGGCCAACCAAGTATATTTTCTTGAACCCCAGAGTCTTTGCCAATCAACTAAGTGTCTTTTCCAAAATACCAAATGTCATCCAAACGACTTCACCCTGGTGACATAGTGGGTCTCGGCCGCTGCTGGAGGAAGCTCCTCCAATGCGCTGTGTTGATGATGCAGAACTGTTTGTTACGGGTGAGAAATGGAGGGTTTCTCTTGGCTTATGAACAAATACACATAACACAATTTTTCATCACAATGACTTACATCATAAGGTTTTTTTTGATGAACTATTTTTATTTAATTACTGAACAATAACCCTGATAAGTGATAGTGTATGCAAATATGTTTAAGTGAGAAGCTATATGTGATATGATTTCATTTAAGTTGGAGTTATGTTTACCATTCTGGACTTTCAATCATAAGTAAATTTGTATAAGAGTAGCCAACTATAGTTTGTAAATTGACTTGCCCTGTATGGTGCTATGCTATAAGGTAAATAAAAATATGATTTATCATTTAGTACTGCAATTTTTCAAACCACCCTGAAGGCATTGCTTTTCAGCTGCCATACTAAGATAAATAGCAATTTTTTTTCTAACTTCCAGGTGGCGAAGAAAACGACGTGAAAGTATGGCGCATAGGCACACCCACCCCCATATTCATTGGCAAGAACCTCCCGCACGACTGGCTGCAACTGCGGCGCGCTATCTGGGTGTCGGGGGCGGTATTCGCGCGGGGGGAGGGAGGCGCGGTGCTCGCCGCCGCCTCCACGCACGGATATGTCAGGTGAGACTGAGCGAAGCGGGGGCTAAAATTTGACTAGCTATAGCTCAAAAAGTAATGGTCGTATATTAATGAAATTTGGCACGCAGATAAGTGAGTTTAATGTCTATATCGAGTGAATGTATCAGATGATTTGGTCAAGTAGTTGTTAGATATTGCCAAAAACACATCACTCCAATATTAATTTCAGATTCATTTTGTAGTTACAATACAATACAATATAACTTTATAGCACACCAAAAATAAATTACAATATGCAATGAACTTAAACTATAAATGAATGGGCGGCCTTATCACCTTGAGTGATCTCTTCCAGGCAACCTTAGCAAGAAAACGGTGACAGAAATCAGTTTGGTCGGTGGCGTACAAATAAATAAATAATACTTAAAAAATAAAACCTATAACTAAACAAAGAAATGCAGTTGCATAGAAAGCAGTTGCAGTAGCATGTAAAGGTGAAGTACAAAAGTAGAACTGGCATCTCAAAAAAATTGTCGTCATTAAAAATGTAGATATCGTTTTAATTATTCCTAATTATCAATGATTTTAACAAGGTGCGTTTACGTTACAGATTGTACGACACGCGCGCACAGCGGCGGCCCGTACTTAACGTCGAGTTCGAGAAGATGGCGGCCACTTGTATAGAACAGAGCTTCGACGAGCGGTAAGGGCTTTTTATTCTTTACTAACGGACCCGGCGATCTCTGTTCCACCTAAGAGGCAATAAACAAGCGGATTGTAGATTTTATTTAATTCATTTTTTTTAAAAAGACGGGATAAAAAGTATTCTATGTCCGTCTCCTGGTTCTAAGCTACCTCCCCACCAATTTTCAGCTAAATCCGTTCAGCTGTTCTTGAGTTATATATGGTGTAACTAAAACCACTCACTTAAATATATATCTGAATAATCTATACATATGAAGTAATATATCTAATGGAGGTTATCGAGTCTTCTAAAGGTTTGTTGTAGGGATGTTACGCGACTACTCCGTTGTTTATGGACCGATTGAAATCATACTTTTTTTATTCGATGGGGATTGTTTCCGCTGTAGTCCTATATCTGTTTTAATGTCAACAACTATGTTCTTTTTAAAATATAATGAAAAAAATAAACAAATATCATGAAAAAACTGAAAACTAGTGGTGGTGCCGGCAGCTACCGGTGGTAGAGGCTACAAAGACAGGAACCTCCGGACAATACGCGCTGTGTCAAGGATCACTGCCTTCTCTATCTGGACCTTCACCGAACCTTCCAACGAGAGCCTCTTGAGGTGTTGATCGAGGCTCTTCGCTATATTAATGATAAGATAAGATAAGCATTTATTCGTCAATAGAAATACTCAATTTATGAACTAGACGTTAACAGTTGGTAATTCTATTTTCTCGTCTTACAAAAATATTTGTCAGTTAGAAGATTATAAACATGTCTAAATTTTCCAAAAATAATACATTTTTTATAATGGTAAAAATGACAAATAAATTTAAAATGAAATGAAATGTCACATTAAATTACTAGAAATCATCAAAGTAAAAAATGTGATTTTAGTTTGTCTGTTTGTTGATAGCCAGTTCTTGGTGGGCTTCGGGCGAGGCCAGCTGCACCAGGTGGACCTCAGGGTCGGGAGACCAGATAAGGGATTCAAGGTCAGTATTATCACTATCACTTTCTAGAGAGTGACTGAAGGTCGTGACTTCCCCGCAGAATTAATTCGTTAGGGGAGTTCTCTTGTGCAGATACATCGTGGTTGGCGCCCAGCTCCTTCCACGGAAGACACATGTCCTACGATGTTTTCCTTTACCGCTACGTGAATGCAAAACCACACATAACTCCACAAACACAGTTTGTAGAGTGGTGTTGTACAAGTTTGTCAGTAATTGTTGTATGTGCAGGGTTGCGCGGGCGCAGTGACGAGCGTGGCCCCGGTGCGCGGCGCGGGGGAGCGCCTCGTGGTGTCCGCCTCGATCGACAGACACCTGCGGGTGCACAACCATGACACCAAGCAGCTGGTGTACAAGGTAACTTTATTACTTTAAGGTAACTTAACTTTAAATTTAGTTGTAATTATCGTCTAGCACTTACGTCAATAATTATGTCGATAATTAGCTGACAAGTTTCGGAAAACTGAGGTTTCCATCATTAGGAGGACGAGCCAGCACGCGCGTCCCGGTTGGCCGCTTCGTAAGTGCTAGCCGATATTTACAACTAAATTTAATCATGCCTTCATCATCATCATCATCATCGGGTGCCATCTTCATATTGAAGTTTGGAGGTCAATTGGCAAAATTTTCTGCGATTCCATGCTGCTTCTTTTAGATGCGGATAGCTCAGTTTTGTCCACTTTTTAATGTCGTCTAGCCACTTCATTCTCTGACGTCCTGGGCTTCTTTTCCCTGGAGTCTTGCCTTCGAGAATCAACCTTGGAAAATCATAGAGGGATCCTCGCTGCATATGTCCAAAGAAAGCGACTTTGCGTCTCATGATAGTCGACATCAGCTCCCTTTTGATGTTGGCCATTTGGAATCATGCCTTACGGGAACTTACTTACTTACTCCGCTGGCGCAGCGACCCGAAGTGAGTCTTGGCCTCCGATACAAGAGATCGCCCCCGGTCCCGGTCTTGAGCCGCTTCCCGCCAGCCAGCTACTTGAAGCACGCGCAGATCTGACACGGAACTATAATACAGTAACTTAACTTTATCACTACATTGAGTCGTAATTCCTCATGACTGGAATCTTAACTCCCCCGCTGAATTAATTCGTTAGGGGAGTTCTCTTGTGCAGATACATCGTGGTGGGCGCCCGGGTCCTTCCATGGAAGACACATGTCCTCGGATATTGTGGTCCTCAAACATGTAGGTTTCCTCACGATATTTTCTTTCACAGCTAAGTGTAAATCTACGCATAACTTGATAGCACAATCCTTGGCGGGGGGCCGGATTCGAACCAGGATGCATTTGGATGAAAAGCAGACACTGAAACCGCTGAGCCACACTCGCATTGTGTGAATAAAAATAACTATGTACCTAATTATGACCTTAATATCTTTCTTTATTTCCAGCAATACCTAACGTCAAAGCTATCCTGCGTGTTAGTGCAAACAGAGACGTCCACTCCTCTACAGAACGCGACAGAAATCAAGGAAGAGGGCATTAAAGAAGAAGAAGACGACAAAGAAGTGGTGGCAGAGAACCTGGACGATATATTCGAGAAGATGGAGACTGTTGGGTGAGTGGTTGGACCTGGTGTCGATAGAATAGATCTTTATTTTTCTATGTCAACCTCTCTCTCTCTCTCTCTCTCTCTCTGTGAGTCATATTTCCTCATGCCTGAGGGTCGTGACTCCCCTGCAGAAATAATTCGTTAGGGTAGTAGCAGAAAATAGCCAATTGAACAAATGATTTAAAAAATCTATTTATTTCTTTTGTAGATTCTACTTATGTATATGCTGAAAGTTTATTTTGCTTTGTTAGTATTTATTTAATTGTTGGTTATATTTGCGATTCATTTCAATATATACCTAATACTACCTATTAAATTAGAAACAAATATTTTATTTATGAAAAAAAAAGACTATTGTATCAGATATTTTATGATCTCACAAATATACTTAGTTTTCACTGAAAAAAGATACAATTTCTTATTTGTTAATTTCCAGTGAAACCACCAAAAAGAAGAAGAAGATAGAAGAGAGTGACGGAGAAGACATCGAGCGGAAGAAACTCAAGCCATCCACAGAGGGCAGCACTGCAGGTAACTTATCAAGTTACTAGCAGCGCCCCGCGGCGTTACTCGCGTTAATACGGGATAAAAAAAATGTTTTAAACCGGGGTTTAATCTACCACCATATCAAATTTCTTCGAAATCGGTTCAGCCGTTTGAACGTGTGAGGTGTACCGTCACCAATATATAGTTAGGGGCATTCGATGTTGAGGTGAGCCGCTGTAAAAAAAACTTTCTACGGTTCACCCAGGCGGTCTCAGAAGGTGAACGGTAGTAAACAAGCGGTAACAAACATATACACTCACGCACAAACTTTCACCTTAAAATATTAGTATGATAATGGGATTACATACGGGTTCGCTCGCATTTTTTCAGCATAAAAGTAGCCTATGTCACTCCCTGGACCTCTTACTACCTGCATACCAAATATCATGAAGATTCGTTAATACGGACAGAAAATTTAAAAACCGCTGAAACGTGTTCTGTTATTGATTTAAAGTATACCCACTGGAACTTGTTTTGAAAATATATTTTTTTATGTACATTACCATTTTTAAAAAAATTGTAGATACAACAGAAGACGCGATAGTCCAACTCCTGCGAAGCACGGAGAAGACGAAGAGAAGACGAGAGAAGAAGAGGAAGGAGAAAAAGGCCAAGAGCGTGTTCCATAATGCTTGAATAATAATGTAATATAGAATATTATGTATTTAGTTGTTGTTTTATTTCTTTAGTAAATAATTGTTGCTGTGTTTTCTACGGCAGCCGTGCACCCATACCAGAGGCCCTTAAGACGGCTTGATAAACTCTCGACACTAGTGTTGGCCACTCTCATTCGATAAGAAGTAAATATTTTTTTGTTGTTTTTGTTAATTTTTGATTACTTACTATATTTAAAAAATTGCTTAATTTTACAGTAGAAGCCAGAGAATTGTATCTCATTCACATGTTTAAAAATAGATTAGGTGCGAAGTTTAACTACCTAGTTCTTTTCCTAAAGAATTTCGAAGGTTTTTTCTTAGAAATACCTAGTTGAGTAATTATTTTCCATTTTTATTAGTAGTAGGTATGATTAAATAAAACCCACAAAATTATTATTAAATCTAAATATATTAATTAATTAGCAACAACTACATACTATCTTTAGACTATGCAAGTACCAGGGTACCATAAACCCTCAGAAGTCGAGGTCCTCGTGCGAGAAGTGTATGCGCCTGGCGGGCAGCTCCCACACGCGCAGCACGCTGTCCGCGCCGCCGCACGCGATGCGACACGACCTGCCACAGACGACACATTAAAACTTACTTACTTATGTGGCGCTGCGACCCAGAGTGGATCCTGGCCTCCGACACGTGGAGACGCCACTCCTCTCGGTTCTGCGCCATCTCCTGCCACTCGGTAGCATGGAGTTATTGCAGATCCTCCTCTATCTGGTCCTTCCAGCGGTACTTGTGACGACCGACTGGCCAGCGACCAGTCGGTCGTCTCAAGTACGCTTTCTTCAGAGCACGATCCTCTCCCATCCTTTCCATGTTTTCCATTAAAACTGGTGTAGAAAAATTTGGTGGCGCCACTGTACTACTTGTTCATTTTATTGACCTTTTTCTGAGCATTATTAATTGTGATCATGGAAATAGAAGTACCTACGTAAACATCTATGTTTTTAATGTTTTAATTTTATCTAGTTGTAAAAATCAGTTCACTATATTAGTTGTAATCTGTGATCTATATGTAGGTACAGTCAAGAAGGCGTAAGCTGAGCTTTGCATTTGTGTGGGTGAAGGGGCGGGGGAGTGAGATGGCGCTATCGCACGATGGAGAGAAGGCGTAAGCTGAGCTTTGCATTTGTGTGGGTGAAGTATGGCAGGTGGGCGGGGGAGTGAGATGGCGCTATCGCACGATGGAGAAGCCGATTGTCTCACCTACACTATCTATGTACACCCACACAAATGCAAAGCTCAGCTTACGCCTTCTTGACTGTACTCGTATGTACCCACCATATGAGTGTATACGGTACTGGCAATACATGTTACTTTGTCATAACAGTATTTCTAGAGTAACAAATACCAAGGTATGTTACTGAAGTAACAAGTTCGGTCTTCAAGTCGAGAGTAAATCGGTTTCTTCTAGGCAAGCGCGCTAGATCGTAGATTATACCTAGTCAAGCGTAAGCTTATCTAGTTAAAAAAAAAGGTATCATAACAAGCTTGGAGTTCCCCCGCTCTTGCCGCTTGGATCACAAGTATTACACATAACCCAGAATTGGAGCAAGTACCCATCCAGAATTCACGCAAAAACATCAGAATATCGCTTGTCTTAAAAGTATTTTTAGAGAAAAATCACCAGGGTCCCATAAAATCTTGGTATGTTGAAATGGTAAAGACATCACTCAGTATTGTAGCTACCAAACTTTTATCAAAAGGCAAACTACCAGAAAATACCAATCATCTCTAGACTCAATGTACTAGGACATCATAACAGGCGTGGAGCTCACCCGCCCACGGTCCCATAACAATCTAGGCGCTCACCCGCTCTGGTTGACATCTATGGCAGTAGCGCTGTCTCCCTCCAGCCCCGCCACCGGCACGCGCTTGCCGCTCGACACATTGTACAGCAGCACGCCACCTTGGCCAGCTGTTGGGCCAGTGCTTGGCCCGCTGGTGCCAAGGACACACACGCACGGGTAGGTGGGCAGGCAAGCGGCGCACGATATTGGCGCGTCTATGTGGTATACCTGTAGATATTCACAAATTATTTTTTAATCTACTTCTGTCTGTACTAGAGGCGGAAGAAGCATTATCTATAGTAGGTATCTATACTAATATTGTAAAGAGGAAAAACTTGTTTGTTTGTAACGAATTGGCTCAAAACGCGCATCGTCGTCCGACGCACGTTTCGTAATCGTGTACGCCTACGAGAAGGAAACGTGCGTCGGAAACCGTCATATAAGTAAGTAAGACCATTATTGCTCATCCGAACAAATGTACCTAAATCTAAACGGTTTCCACTCACGTGTAATTCGCGTATATTAATTACGCGTTTCGGACAATATACGCGAATTACACGTGAGTGGAAACCGTTTAGTTAACATATTGATAAAATATCTCACGAAAGTTTTAATATAAAAATGTAAATCAGTTACTATGAATGTTTTACTTTCTTTAAAAGTACAATACTAACTTTGAGCGGGCAGCTCTGGCGTACATCATACAGCCGCAGCTGCGAGTCTATAGAGACAGACACGAACACTCCCGGCCGCTGCCCGCTGAACGACACCGTCAGCACACTCGCCGTGTGACCCTCCAGTTCCTCGTACACTGGGTCTAACGCGTCGCCTTCTACCGCCTGGGAACACAGGAACTGATGTCAGTTGTTGAATATATGGTGGATAGATGTCATTACATCCGAAACGCGTAAACAACATACGCGTATTACCTACACGTTTACGTATTAGGTACACGTGAAAACGGTTTAGTCAACACATCTACACTATTACAACAGATGTCTCAAGAATCACAGAAACTACTTAAAAAATATTTTACTAAAACTAGTAGATAGGTACCTAATAGTGGTAGTATAGGTTCCGTAAAGCTGTGGAACTCCCATCTTGCCTCCCTTTTCGCCGCGAACTATTATCCTGCGATTTTCAAAAATCATTATTCGGTTTGATTACTATTACTACTAATCGGTTGATTTTTTTTTAACTTGAACAGGTTTGCTTTTGGCCATAGTTTACCTGATAGCAAGCAAAGGCTATGACCTAAGATAGAGCGTGCTTATCCGATAAGAACCGATTCACTCTCGCTTTGAAGATCGCTGGATTATAGTGCGTGGGGAACAGAAAGTCAAGCAGGGAGTTCCACAACCTTGCGAAAAGAAAATGACATCCCCTTGAAATGCAGACTCTTCGGAGACAAGAACGAAGACGAAACTCCTTGCTCGAAAACAGATACCCAAGCAAATGACGTCAGACGCCGCCATCTTGCGAGATCGATTAATGTTATAACAGACAAACACACAAATAAACAGAGTCCAATAACCTGTGCAGTGTGAGTCCTGCATAGCAGCAGGGCCCCGCTACTTGTGCCGACGACAAATATATCAGTGTCCACTCTCTGCTCGCTCGGACGCAGCACAGACGCCTTGATAAAGTCAAAGCACGTGACGTCAGGCGCCGCCATCTTGCGAGACCCGTTGATGTTGTAACAGACAACGTTCTCGAATATCTTGACGTTGACATTGACTTGCCAAACGTTGATGGTTCCGTCGCTGCCGGATGATATCAGAATCTGGTCGGAGGCGCCGCGACGTTTGCCTGCAAATAATAAAAAAATATTTCAGGACCATCTAGCCACTGTACTGACGCTGTATCATATACCTATCTCGCCATTATTGAGAATGAGCATGCTCAGCAAGGCTTATATTACCTACTGAGACTTAGGTATTTCACTGTTTCTTATTGTGACTAGGTACATCTTCTTTACTGTATCTTAATGTCATTATATCTTATTCTCAGTATCTTACTGACACTGTATCCTATATCTCACCTGTATTGACAATATGCATGCTCAGGAAGGTGTTGGCGAGCGGCGGGGGCGCCCACAGCAGGCGGGACACGCGGCGCGAGCCGTGCGCGCCGGGCGGACCCGACAGCACCACCAGCTCCGTGCTAGGCGGGCGCAGATCGCACACCACCACCTCGCCCGCGCTGCTGCCGTACGCGAGGAGAGCTGCCACTGGAGATAATATTAAAAATATAATTTTTTTATCTCAGTCTATACAGCGCAAAGGTGACTGACTGACTGATATAGTTATCTACCAACGCACAGCCCAAACCACTGGACGGATTGGGCTGAAATTTGGCATGTAGGTAGATGTTATGACGTAGGCATCCGCTTAGAAAGGATTTTTGGAAATGCCACTTTGAAAGGGGTGAAATAGGGGATGCAAGTTTTATTTCTTAATGCGAGCGAATCCTTTTTGCGTAGTGGGTCTCGTAAAGCTGCTGCTGATGATGATGTTGAATACTATATATATGTAGATATTTCTTAAACTCTTACCTGACGGGTGGTATTGTAGAGCTGAGACACAACTCTTCTCGGTGATATCGAGCGAGTGCTTCACTTCACTGGAGCCGTGGTGCCGGCTGTACACTCTGCAATAAACAAGAAAACAATATCTTTATTGCAAACACAACAACAACAAGCGAGTGTGGCTCGGCAATTTAAGCGTCTGCTTTTTATTGTGTCGCACCCTGGTTCAAATCTGGTCCAATACCAATGACTTGTTCTTTTAGTTATACATTTTTAGATCTGCTCTCATTTAGCGGTGAAGGAAAACATCTTGAGGAAACGTCCACAATATCTAAGAACATGCGTCTCCTGTGGAAAGTTTTGGGCGCCCACCGCTATTATAGTTGCCAAAGAAAACTTCGCCAATTAATTCAGCGGGAGATTTAAACGATATCAGGAACACATTTCAGCAGTTATTAGATTTTTGCCTGTTTATCTGTTTGTCCATTTATTTGTGTGCGCATCCCACAAAAACGGCTCATGGTTTATGTATATTGTTGACTTAAAACAAATTATTAATAAAATGTTTATAAGTATGTTTAAAATCCGTTTTTATTCCGAAATATTTCGTGTTGTAGCACTAGCTGAACATTAATGTACCTGACGAGGCCGGCGTGCGTGCACCACTCCTCGTGGTGCGCGCTCCCCAGCGACACGGCCAGGGACGCGCCTGAAGAGCTCCACGACACCGCCAACACTGACGTGCACTGGTCTCCGCTGCCGATGCCTGGAAACACAGTTGCACCATCATTAAGCACGTATTAATTCTTTATTAGCTTTTGTTGTTATAGCGGCAACGGAAATAAATCATCGGTGAAAATTTCAGCTTTCTAACCATCACGGTTTATGTGATACAGCCTGGAGACAGACACAGACAGATAGCGGAGGCTTAGTAATAGGGTCGCGTTTTACCTTTTGGGTACGGAACCCAAATAAAAAACCTTCTTTTTGAAAAGCAAGTCAACAACGTTAAATCCCCTTACCCGGCGCATCGTGCACCTTGATCTCTTGGAGGAGCTTGGCTTGCACCGCCTCCTCCTCCTCCTCGTCGGAGGAACACTCCCGCAGCTCCTGCTCCTCATCCAGCTGCTGCAGCATCGAGGGCACGACGCGCCGGAGGAACTCGTTCAGACCTGGACAATTCACATCACTATACACTGGCTAATTGATCAACTCTCGATACCCGAATTGGCCACTCTCATTCGATATGGAAAGAAGAAAACTACCGATCAAAAAGTAAAGCTATGGTTAATTTGAAAAGCCCCGACAAAAATCTGTAGAAAATATGGCGACAACACTTGTCTCACTCTCTCTCTTGAATTGTATTTCCTCATGGCTGAGGGTCGAGACTCCCTGATTAACATTACACTGATAATAATATACATAGTAATGGAGTTACAAAATCTCGTTTTTTAAAGGTTACATGGTGCTCTTGTGAGCCCTGCACTAAGTATCGAACTTGCATTGCAGGCGCTTATTCATCTTTGAGGGCTTCCTTTGCATGCGCTGCGAAAACGGTTCAAGATATCAAAAAAATGTGTATGAAAGAATTATTTCTCTTGAAATAATCTAACAAAATGTCCGCAACAGTATATTATGTCTATGTTTTAAGGTCACAGACTTGTGCCCCCCGCGGGCGGCGCACGCTCCGACATGCAGCCTGCGCTCGACCCCGCGGCCGAAGAAAGCGACATGACTATCAGCAGTGAGGATGTAAGGGCGACTTGTTTGTTGGACGCGAACTACGAAAGAAGTGCGTCAGTGAAGAGAAAAGTAGTCAGCACCAACAGCTCAGAAGAAAATTCATGGAAGACGGTGACAGCAAAACGGAAAACAAAAATTACAAAGCGGGATGCAGACAGGAAAGAAGGCTACGAAATCAGTTTGACTTCAACGGAAATACTACCTAAGCAGTTTGGTTTAGCCAAAATGTTTAAAAATGAAGGTATCTCTAACATAAATCAAGTTAAATATGTTAATCCATACAAAGTGTTGGTTCGGTTTGAAAATGAGGAAAGTGCAAATATTCTGTGCCAATCAAAAGTGTTCAACACAGACGTCATCAAGGCAAGAAAGACGATGGAGGTATACTACTCCTATGGTGTAAGTAATTAAAAATGTAGATATAGATTTAACCGAAGAGGAAATTATGAGTGCCTTATCGTCGGAACAAGCCATTATATCTGTTAAACGACTAAAACGCAGAAATACTCTTGACGGCCGCTGGGAGCTGGGTGAGTCTGTTCGTATATGTTTTGAAGGGCCATCACTACCGCAGTATATCAAAATTTATGACGTTCAATCTATAGTCACTAGCTACAGATATCCAGTAACGCAATGTAGTCAATGCTGGCGTTTTGGACACACAATAAAAATGTGCCCGTCACTGAAAGTAATATGCCCAAAGTGCTCCAAACCTCATGCCAATTGCGAGACGACGGAATTCCGCTGTAATAACTGCACGGGTCGACATATGGCAATGGCTAAAATTTGTCCGGTATACCTAAAAGAGAGAAACATACGTAACATTATGAGTGAGAACAACTGCTCGTACAAAAGGGCACAGACGTTTTATGTACCGCCACCACCTACTCCTACATTAGACCTCACGCGCCTCCCGCGCTTGCCGACAGCGCGGCCGTTGACCCGCCTCGATACTACGCCGCGCGCCGCCTCGCCGCTCGCTGTGCTAGCCCCTACAGTCGCCGCGACCTCTTATGCCAACGTAGTAAAAGAGGGAAGCAGTACACGTAAAAAAGAAAGTGAAGGGCGTAAAGCGGAGAAAAAAAGAAAGAAAAGAACTACGAAAGAGAAAGAGAATGATATATACTGTGAATCTTCTTCGGAGACCGGTGACGACAGCAGGATTCCCAACCGAGAAAAGAAAGAGCAAGTATCTTGGCAAGTACTATTTAAGAAACTAAAAGACAAGTTATTGGAAGCAAACGTGTTGTGGGAGGATAAGATCAAAAGCTGTGTTGGGATCGTGTTTGAAGGAGTACTTTCGTTTGTGTGGCAATATATGGCGGATAAGCCTGGCTGTAACCTCATTCAGCAATTATGGATTACAGCCACACAAACTGCAAATTAAATGCAATACAATGGAATAAACAAAGCATCCGCCTGAAGCGAGCTGAATTTGAAACTCTTCTTTATCAAGAAAAGATACATACATATAGCTATTGTGTCAGAAACTTGGTTTGATCCTGGCAGTTATTTTCGCATTTGTGATTATAATATTGTAAGAGCTGATCGCAGTGATTGATACGGAGGAGTAGCTATTTTTACTCATAAGTCGATCAAATTTGTAACACTCAAATCTTTAACAATGTCATTTCTCATATAAAAATTTTAACTCCCCTGTTCGTCCGTAGAAGTAAGTACTAGCTACTAGCCGTACGGGAGTGACATAGTCAATGTATGACAAAACTCCTTTTAATAAATAAAGATTAAAAAAAAAAAAAATGTTTTAAGGTTAACTCACTAGAATCGTTTTTATGGTAATAACTATTCCACGCGGACGAAGTCGCGCGCATCAGCTAGTAATAAATAAAATAGCCTTCATGGCTGAACTTATTTTAACATTGATTTTCCTTGCAAGTGTTTACTTTATGACAGTTTCTTTCCTTTTTCATCATCATCATCATCAGCCCACGGTCGTCCACTTCTGGACATAGGCCTCTCCCAAGGCACGCCACTCAGCCCGATTTTGTGCTTCTCGTCTCCACCTGTTCCCTGCTACCTTTATGATGTCCTCGTTCCTTTTTTTACATAGGTAAGTTAAATATGGCGGTGACACACCTACATTAACTTAAGTTCGCATGCGAATCACCAGCTCTGCTAGGGAGTTTCAGAGCCCTAAGGGCCTCTGACGTAGCTCCACGACTTGCACTATAACAAACATCCAGGACCTACAATTTAACGAGTCATTCTACCCGCAGTTGCGCCAAATGGAATAGCATAGTATGTAATTAAACATAGAGAGCGAAATTTTTGTGCGCGACATTCGCCCTTGTTTTCATAAGAATTCTCATTCTATTATTATTCTCAATATAGGTAATGTAGAAATTTAACAAAGCGCATAAACATTTTCAATTCGTTAACTCCGCGAATCTAAACTATAAATGAAATATGAATACATAACATAATATATGTATATATATATACTATTATAAATATATATTTGACTCAAGTGTCCATAGGCGACGATGACTGCTTACCATCAGGCAGATCGCCAGCATTTTGCCGCTTTTTCATAAAAAAAATATGAATGAAGCCTTTGATCACGCAGGATAGTAGTTAAATATTTAGCTCAGCTTGGAAGTGACATGTATTATAAGCTTTAACAACAACTTGGGTATACAATGTTATAATGGTAGCGCTAAACAGCTCTACTATAACATTTCCAAAAACTGAATAAAGTTACATATGTATACTGTGTGTACTATGTGTAATTTAAACGCGTAGTAAAACTGAATGCTATATTTTGTTATCACAAGTTTGCGCGATTCAGAAAGCTAGTGTTCAATGCAAAGCGCCATCTAGTGAACGGCGGGGAAGACGGCTAGCAGAGTTTTCGGCCGCTTTTGAAAAGGCCACGGAGCGATTTCCAGATCTTCAATTTAAACAAAAGTACTTAGTACAAAAAGCTCACAACCATATTCTTCTGTACCGTAAGTCTCACATCTGGGAGAAGACTCTGGCCTTGTCACACATCCTCACGACTAGCAAAAGGCCAGTTCACGAAACATATTGAAAACTTCATTACCTACGTCAGTGAAAATATTTTGTAGTTATAAGAATTTCCCCATAGCTAAATAAATATCCATCTAGTGAACAGGAGTGAGTGGAAGAAGGGCCGGCAGAGTAATGTTATTTATTTATATCGTACTAGAAATAATAACATACAAATTGAATACCTACTACGGATAATTACTTTAAGTAAAAGTTTTTAGTCATACATAGCTTAGTCTAGTCACAGTTGGTTCTAACAAAATACCTTTCAGAAGACTTGATTACCTCCTTTTTTCGAAGTCGGTTTAAAACTGTATCGTATCTGATATGATTACACTTCATTGTTTCAGCGACGTAAACATATAAAATATTTCACCAAGAAGTATAGGTAGGTACAGTCAAGAAGGCGTAAGCTGAGCTTTGCATTTGTGTGGGTGTACATAGATAGTGTAGGTGAGACAACCGGCTTACAGCGCGGCGCCACCTTAGTTTGGTTTAAACCGGTTTTTACTGTTTTTGTCAACCGGCTTACGGCGCGGCGCCGTTTTACTCCCCCGCCCACCTGCCATACTTCACCTCTTGTACTGATAGCACCGTTACGTGTTTCATTTTAAATATTTAAAAAAAAACTCTAAAATATATAAATTCAATACGTAGCGAAAAAAAAACGTATCCATGAATATGAATAAAATAATGAGGTTAGCGAAAGAAAAAAATGAAACTATCACTGTAGAAGAATGGAAATATGTATGTGACCACGCAATAAAAGAAGGAAAAAAAGTTTCATGGATACGACGCCGCTGTTGATAATAATAATAATTAACACAAACGACACATAAGACGAGAGTGAAAATTGAAACGAGTGATAAGGAAAATTATGACGGTGCAATGTCCGCTGTAAAAGAATTGGTAATATTTTTTTTAATTGTGAATTTTATATTAAAAAATATAAATAAAATTTGTTTTAGGATTTTATTATCTGACTGTACTTTTGGAGATCACTCACACAAATGCAAAGCTCAGCTTAGACCTCGCGGCCTGTACTACTTCCTTAATCTCCATAATGATAATGATGATTAGTCTCTAAACGCCTGTAGCTCAGCTAGCGGAGGCAAAGTCACATGCGATTTATTAATGCTAAGCAAAGGTCGACGCGGTCAGTCCTTGGATGGGTGACCGAAAGTGGCATTTCATTTTGGACGCTTCCGTGGGTCAAATAACACGTTAAATTGTAGATCCCGGCTGTTTGTCTAATACGGGAGTCGTTACAAGCCATGTCAGAGGCCTGTCTGGTCTGCTTTCATCCTGCCTCACCCTAGTTCGATTCCGGCCCTACACGAATGAGTTGTATTTCCAAGTTATGTGTAAGTAGATTTACACTTGCTTAATTTATTTATTTATTAATAGTCTGCAAAACAGGCACTAAGCTAAACCACACACAATACAATAATAAATAAGAAGAAAATGACGAGCACTTAAAGCTACTTTAAGATGAAGGATAACGTCGTGAGGAAACCGATATGTTTGAGGACCATAATATCCGAGGACATGTGTCTTCCGTGGAAGGACCTGGACGCCCACAATGTTATCAACACAAGAGAATTCAAAAATATTTTTTGATTTTGAATATAACTACTATTAACTAGCAACCAGGCGGTGGATATTCTCTCACTAGGTATATCGTCCTGTAGGTTGTTCATAAGTATAACTATAACCATTCTTAAAAGCGAGAGTGAATTGGTTCTTACTGGGTAAGCACACTCCATCTTAGACCATAGTTTGGTAAACTATGGTCGAGTGCAAACCTGTTTTAGTAAAAAAAAGTTTAATAATACTACCAACCAGAAAGTGGATATTCTCTCAGTATATCGTCTTGTGCGTTCAGTTCCTCTGGCGTGGCGCTGGCGCCGCAGTCGCGCGACAAACTCGTCTGCGACCCGACGCCCGACTCGCTAAAGTCGCCCGTCTGTGTTGCACTAGTAGTCTCAGATCGCTTGCGACTGCTGATCGAGTCGAAGCCGACCGCTTCGCTGTCGTAGCCGCTTAGGTTTGACATGCTTTAGGTCTAGAATAAAAGATATTTTTTTTAAATAGGTACTAGCTGACCCGGCGAACTCTGTTCTGCCTTAGAGGTAATAAATAAGCAGATTTTGGATTTTATTCAATTTAATTAAAAAAAAGGGATAATAAGGATAGGTTCTAAGCTACCTCCCCACCAATTTTCAGCTAAATCCGTTCCGCCGTTCTTGAGTTATAAATGGTGTAACTAACACCACTTTCTTTTATATGTATACATAAATATATAAATTTCAGGACATTTTACACAGCGCCCCCTAGCCCCATACATATTTGCCTCTACCTTCATAGTAAGGACAGCGAGACTTTGGAACTCTCTTGGAGCCCTGATCCCAGAAAATTATAACCCAGGGGTCTTTAAATCCAGAATAAATAGGTTTCTTCTAAGCGTGCTACATCTTAGACTACAGTGCTGCTTAACATCAGGCAGGCTGTAGTCAAACGCAAGACTTCTTCTTGAGGTGCCATCTCCTACTGGAAGTCGGCTATCATTAGGACAATTGACTGCCCTGTTAGCTTAGTTGGTAGTGGCTCTACCTTCTAATCTAGGGGTTGCGGGTTCGATTCCCGCGTGACATAAGTATTAGCCAGAGCAGCTGGTACGTTTCATTGCGCATTATGTGTCCAAAACACTGCAGTTTACGTCGTTTTACAGTATTTAAAACCTATACTTTTTCGTTTACCAACTGCAACACTATTTTTTTACATGAAATAGGCTCACGCTTGACTACAATTTGCCTGATGTTAAGCAACTTACTTGACTTGAAGACCGACAAATTATAGTTCAAGGGGAATAGAGATTCGGGCAAGGAGTTCCACAGTTTGGCTGCTCGCACGATGAAAGTCAAAGCAAAACGAATATAATACATATATACTTTAATGGTAGAATGTACTTACTCTCCTGCTATGACACGTTCCCTTACACTTATAAATGCTTATTTTCTTGAAGAAGTGGAAAATTAAAGTAAATTAAAGGAACTGTGATGTTTACAAAATATTCATTTGTTTGACGTTGCCATGGCGACCAATGTTTTCTTTTTTGACGGTTTTCAAAGATAGTTCTAATAATTGTTTGGTAAAAAGCTTGTAAAAAGTAATGTTGTGGACCCTTATTTCTAGAAAACAAGGAAAAACTAAACACTACTTATAGCTATCACAAAACTAAAATGATCTTAGTAAATGTTTAGGAAACCCTAAAACCCCTAGCATACCTACTATTGTGTGAAAATTTCAAGTGAGATTTTGGGCGCTATCGTGGGTCGGTTGACATGTCAAATTGTAGGATCCGGTTTTTGTAATAGTAAGATTGACGTTAAACCATGTAAGAGGCTTCTAGGGCAGGTTGAAAATCTCTCCATATAAGAGTGGGCAACTATTGATTTGTGCCACGGTTGAGTTGGTGAACATGTGTGCGACTGAGAGCGTTGCGTGTATGCGGTGTGTTGGAGAGAGATGAAAGATAGAAGCATATTTAGTTATTTATTTATTAATATAAATGTTCGGAGTTACAGTTCTAGGTATGGTTTATTCATAGTCTATGGTTATCAGTTAGTTACCAATACCCTATATATATTTAGTTAACATACTATCTTTGACACTTCAAAATCTTATCTTTATTTGCGTCGAGTAATAAAACAAACGAGGTAACAAGGCAAACATTTTAATTCGTTTTCCACTTCATTTGATAATTACATCTATTTGGGTCAAAATATTCACAAACTTCATTTCATTCTTCTCCTTACTTTGGTCTATTCTCACTGCGGAGTCGTTAACTGAAACAAACAAATATACATTATATTATAGATAGATAAAACTTTTTATTGTAACACACATTGACTTTTAGTTTTATTTTTGTATTGTATAATGATTTAATTTGTACTTTTTTATGTCACTATTAGAATTAACTTCACAGACTCTCGGGCCTTACGCCCGGTATTTTTAAGGCATCAGTGGGGACGTAGCCAACACTGAGAGGCCTTTTACAATACTATACTTAAAATTAAGTACAAAATTACAGAAAGAGGATGTTAGGTATGTATATAAAATAACTATTGCAGAAATGGTATTAATGTTACAGGCTATTGTGTTGAGTTGTTCATTGGCTTAATTAAACTGGTCTATTGTATGAGGAACGGCACCCGCCAGTTACGCCTCATTCATAAAAATTATAGCGGGTGATGACTTGCCACTCACTAAATGGGCCCTCCACAAAAGGCAGCCTAAGATGGCGCCGGAAGGGCAACATTGATGTGAGTGGCTTAGGGTGTCGAGAGGTGTGCTGCGCGTTCTCTGAGCGGTACTAGCGGCGTTATGCCCTTTAACACTTCCACCCTGGAGCTTAGGTACTTAGCTCTTGCGTCTTCCACTCCCGGACGGCCAATCAAGGCAAGCCGGGAGGCAGGGGGTCTCATTTAGCCCCCAGGGAATCGGGGTCCGCGGTGACGCCACTCACCGACGACTCGCCATAAAGTCGCCCCTGCGGTTTGAAAGAATTAACTTTATTATTATGATTAGATTATTTATCATTAGAGTAATTCGATTTAAGCGGTTCTAATTGTGAGAATAAATAAATAAATATACACATAAAAAATAGTGCCACAAGTGGCGGCCTAATCGTTAACAGCGATTTCTTCCAGGCAACCGTAGGATGGAAAGGAGTCGATAGAAAAATAAAGGACGTGGTGTTAAAAAAAAAGAATCAATATAAAACGATTTTTTATGGGAAAAACTAAAAGTGAAAAATAAAGAAAAAACCGGCCAAGTGCGAGTCGGACTCGCGCACCGAGGGTTCCGTAAAATTTATGGTTTTCGTAATTTTTCCTTTATTTTTTATGGGAAAAACTAAAAGTGAAAAATAAAGAAAAAACCGGCCAAGTGCGAGTCGGACTCGCGCACCGAGGGTTCCGTAAAATTAATGGTTTTCGTAATTTTTCCTTTATCTATGCTATAAGACGTTGCTTCGTACCAAATTTCAAGATTCTGAGTTCACGGGAAGCACCCTGTAGGTTTTGATTCCCTTGCAAGTGTCGAAAATTTGCGGCATAAATGGCTGTATCTTTTGATTGCGTTGGCTTAGAAGTTTGATTTTTTCACAGCTTCAAGGGACAGTAGACCTGAGTAATTGATATAAATTTCAGCTTCATACCTCTACGCGTTCCTGAGAAAAAGGGTCTTGACAGACGGACGGACGGACGGACAGACGGACAACAAAAACAAAGTGATCCTATAAGGGTTCCGTTTTTTCCTTTTGAGGTACGGAACCCTAAAAAGCAGGCGAGGTGTAGTCAAGCGTGAGGATTTTTACTTGCTTAACGGTGGAAACAAAAATCACCAAGGAAACGCTTACTGTTCGTACCGCAAAGTAGTGGAACTCCCTGCCTGACTCCCTGATCCCTACACGCACTATAATCCAGCGATCTTTAAAGCGAGAGTGGACCGGATCTTATCGGGTAAGCACGCTCCATCTTAGGCCATAGCCTTTGCTTACTATTAGGCAAATTATGGTCAAGTGCAAACCCGTTCTAGTTAATAATATAACCCAGGGGTCTTCAAAGCTAGAGTAAAAAAAAAAAAAAAAAAAACATTTAACCAGAATGATGGCATTGTGGTGTATTCAAGGATTGGGCTTAACATCAGCGTAACGGAACCTTCGTTTCGAGACGCTAATTGTTTGATAATTGATATAGATAAACATTGTTCTGTCGTAGCTATTTATAGATCGCCGTCGCATCGTAATATTGACCGCTTTAAGAACTCATTAAACTCGGTAATCCGAAAACTGTCATGCGGCACAGCTATTATATTAGGCGATATGAATGTGGATATTAAACCTACATCCACAGACCATCGTGCTGACGACTATATGGAGATGATAGCCAGCTATGGTTTTGTACCAGCACATCAACTCGTCACTCACGAGAAGACCTGCCTTGACCACGCTTTCGTGCGGGCGACTTGTCCCTCGTCGTGTGTTGTCTGCTTATCAGGCGTTAGTGACCATGAAGCTGTTCTTTTGAAAGTAGTGGGAACACCAAAGCTCGCAATAAAAACAAACAGAACAGTCACTAAAATAAATTATGATTTGGTCATCAGGGATCTTGAGCAGATCAACTGGGTAGAATTCTTTGATATTAGGGACGTTAGTCTAGCAGTTAGGGTTTTCAGTGATCATGTAAACACTGCTATAAAAACGCATAGAACAATTAAAGTAGTTTCTAATTCTGAGTGCATAAGGAAGCCTTGGATAACTTCAGGCCTCCTTAAGTGTATCAGGAAAAGAGACTACCTACACCGACTTACAAAACTAGACCCTAACAATTTAGATGCATTAAATATGTATAAAAATTACCGAAATAAATGTAATAATATACTTCAAAATCTCAAAAATTCCTATGATATGAAACGTATTGAAAAAAGCGAAGGCAACAGTAGAGAGATATGGGAAGTTATTAGGGATATTTGCAACATGAAGTCAGTGAGCTCCACAAGTTCTAACCTTCTTCAGTCTAGCTGGACCCCAAAAGAGGCCTTAAACAAAGCAAACAAATATTTTGCTACCATTGGTGAGTCACTAGCAAACAAGATACTGAGTGATTTGGACATAACGGAAAGTGAACTATCCAGCAAAATCAATTTTACAAATACCCCCTCAACCTCATTATTTCTGGTTCCTACGAACGTATATGAAATAAACAAAATTATCTCTAACTTAAAGTCTAGATCAGCGTCGGGTGACGACGGCATAAGTAATCACTTGCTTAAAATAGGGAAACATATCCTCTCTGCTCCAATAGCTCACATCTGTAACCTCAGCCTTGAGAATGGACATGTGCCAGCCGAACTAAAGTTAGCTAACGTATGTCCAATTCACAAGGCTGGTGATACAGATGCGATATCAAACTATAGGCCAATCTCTTTGCTCAGTTCCATCTCTAAGATTCTGGAAAAGGTCGTCAATAAAGCACTAGTAACATATTTTGAAAGCCACAACATACTTTCACCGAACCAGTTTGGTTTCAGACCAGGTAGGTCAACGGAGGACGCCGTTGTTGCTCTAGTAGACCACATTTCTGGAAAATTAAATGAGGGTAGACGCACAATTGGCGTCTTTCTTGACCTCGCCAAGGCTTTTGATACCTTATCAAAAAGACTACTGCTAAAAAAGCTTGAAGGCCTCGGCGTGCGCGGAGTGGCCCTAGAATGGTTTGAGTCGTACTTGTCAGACCGCAAGCAGAAAGTCATTATAGACGGTCTCGCCAGTGACCTGGAAGATGTGAAATTTGGCGTACCGCAGGGAAGTGTTTTAGGCCCCACCCTTTTCTTAGCTTATATCAATGGCCTGTGCGACATGAAACTAGATAATGCTAAGTTAATCTCATTCGCCGATGATACCGCCATAATATGGGATGGAGCTACTTACGATGACGTCACTAACAGCGCAAATTCGGGCCTAAGAAAAGTTGTTAGCTGGTTACAAGATAACTTACTCACACTTAACGCAAGTAAAAGTAAAATTATTGTGTTTCGAGTTTCATCTAGAACGAGCCCTAAAATCCCGGTATGTATTAAGCTCCACTCGTGTTCACCGGAAAGCATCGACTGTACTTGCCCAAAACTGGGCCAGGAACAAGACCTAAAATACCTAGGAATTTATATAGATGAGCTTCTCTCGTGGACTAAACAAATCGAGGCCCTCAGTGGGCGTATAAGAAAACTGATATTCATATTCAAGAAGCTCAAACACGTAGCGACCAGAAAGACGATACACTTGGTATACACTTCACTCTGTCAGTCTCTACTCAGTTATTGTGTGCCAACATGGGGCTCCGCCTGCACCTCACACCTGCTGCAACTAGAACGAGCCCAAAGGGCCGTACTTAAAGTAGCTTATGGGAAGCATTTTCAGTATCCGACTGAGAAACTACATAGTTTCACCCAAACCCTGTCTGTGCGAAAATTATATGTTCTTTCTGTCATGCTGAGGTTCCATCGTACAGCTAAAACATCTCAAGCACCATCTATAAACAAAGATTCATCTCGACGAAACCCACTGTGGAAAAAACAGAAATGTAGGATAATGATAGGGTTCAGGAATAACACTTATAGGGGCAGTTACTTATACAATATAATCAACAAAAAGTTAAACATAGTTAACGATAATAAGCATAGTTGCAAAGAAAAGCTCAAGGCCTTTCTGTCTACTCTAAACTATACAGAGAATTAATCAATCAAAGCTGTATTAGGTAAGCTTCAATCGCGACATTTATCTCACATTTTGATATTACACTTAGACATATTATTATATACGAACTTAATCAAATACTCACACACTCAGACTTCACATACTTACACATAGACATAGATTCAAACACATGTGGTGGGGCTGTCACCCCAGCTTCACTGCCTGGCTGTATTCAGCCCCATCACGCAACAAGCGCACTTCTCGACATCTTACACACAAATACAAATACTAACATATGGATGTTAAAAAACTTACCTGCACCCGTGACTTGTTTGTTGTCGGTCTTAAAGATTAATTAAAATCACATTCTCTTATTACTATTGCAATCTCATTGTAGTCATAATTATTATTTTAATTTTAATTCTATTATTAATGTATTCATTATTTTGTAACCTAATGAAATATTTCAATTTCCTAATAATAAATATATATAAGATAGAATATGAATATAAACATATGTAATTATTATAATAGTCACCTGTATATATAGATATGTTGTATAGATAGATAGTTTCAACGGAAGAACCCTGGCTACTGCAACACAGGGAATCCTACAGCAGTAGTCAGAGCACCCAATGTAAATACTCTTTGCAGCCTAAATTAAATTGTGTAAATGTAAATTATTAATAACATCATTGCGTTATGACATAACTAATTTTAAGTACCTACTGTGTTCATGAAATGTGTTTTTCAAATAAATGATTATTATGATTATTATGATTATGATTATTATGAGTAAATAGGTTTCTTCTAGGCAAGCGTGCTACAGCTTAGACTATAGTGGTGCTTAACATCAGGCAGGATAAAGTCAAAGGTAAGCTAATTTCGTGTTAAATAAAGTAAAAAAAAATCGACATATTAGAGGCCCACAATTTTTTTAAGGATTCGGGCGCCCTCTGGTGGTCGTTGGTTGATCTAGTGTAGTAGTGCGCGCACACTAGTGGTGCACGGTCGGGAATCTATGAAGATTTCCCCCTCGAAAAGAGAGAAAAAAAAAGCACTACTAAATAAAACTCTGGAGAAAATATACAGTGTTTTCCCACTGCGAGTTATACTGCTCATTATCAAACAACAAACTTGAGCGGAAAATGAGCGAAAATAATCAATTTAATTTATTTTTCAGTTTAATTTAAAACAACCATAGTGCAGGTTAGCACTTAATAAATTAACTCATAATTAAAAACGCGAAAGGCCCATTTCTCGTCATATCAGGTGTCCATAGTACATCGATATGAGTGCTTGTTAGACATATTCTGACAGCACAAGTGGCGCCATCAGCCGCTCAGTCTGAAGTGTATGGAAATGAGTGTGGATTTTCGCGCCTGGCAGTTAGTAGACCGTAGCCTAGTGGTTAAGGCGTTCTGACGGTAGCAGAAATACGCAGGTTCGAATTCTGCCGGTCGTGATTATTTTCGCTCATTTTCCAATAAAAGTTTAATTTAAAACAACCATAGTGCAGGTTAGCACTTAATAAATTAACTCATAATCAAGTTTGTTGTTTGAAGTCGGTCAAGGTGCAGTCGCAGCGGAAAAACACTAGGTATATATTTTTCCAGAGTTCTATTTACAATGCATTTCCGCAAAGCAACGCCTGATTCAATATCTTAAAACCACTATTGGTGCTAACTCTACCTCTATTTATAATCTATGGAAATCGTGAAATGTTTCGTGCTTTTTTACAGTTTCTATTGTTTTTATTTAATATAATACTATAGTGACCAGTGTAAATAAGTAAGGTATTGCTTGCCGCGGCAGGAGATACTGCGGCTTTGCATCACAGGATCCCAGGATATCTAGCGCAAAGCCCAGTAAAACCAACCTGGAGTAGCCAAAGGAAAAAAAAAACTCTGAATTTATGTAAGTTTCTACATGAATAAACGATTATTTATTATAATACCTGCGCGTGCTTGGTGCGGCGCGAGGGCTCGCTGGCGGTGGGCGGCGGCGGCGGGCCCTTCTTGTCCAGCTCCTCCAGGTACGACATCATGATGGCCTCGCGCTCCTCCGGGATGTGGTCCAGCGCCGTGTATCTGGAATAGTACACGCACGTTAGCAAGTGACTTGTTCGCTTTCATGATAGCCTAGTACTTTTAACTCTTACACGAAACATTAAGTCCCCTTTATCAGTCTACTAGTGAATGCCCGCGGCTTAGCTCGCAGCGTTCGGAATAAAAAGTAGTATAATTTTATTTCTACGACTAAGGTTGTTTTGTTCCAATATGTTTCTCTTGGGACCTTATACTACACTAGCAGATATCGTTTTGAAATAATAATGAGACTCCACTACCGACTAGAACCTACCACGATGTCCCTTCGTCCCGGCAAGGACGGGTGTAGTGGGTTCGTTCCCAGACAACAGTCGACAAGAGAGGACAAATCTCAGTACGAGGTACACCAGGCATAAGGTGTACCAGTAGGCTTATGAAGCTTCTCGTGGTTTTTGTCGACAATTATCGAGATGTTTCTACATCTCTACCAGTGCTAGCATGCGGTCCCGACACTAAATGTCGACATGCAGCGTCATGATATGACAAATAATTCTGCGTAATTTTATCGTCTCAATACGAGATCAACTCGATTTAGCGCAACATAAGCCTGCAGGACCAAATGTTAAATGGTACTTGCTGACCTGTTATCTGATCACCTGCCTTCTGCAATGTATGTGACCCTGGTAGCCAGCTATGTGTCTACTGACCTGGCGGAGTGCTTGATAGCCTGGTGTATCTGCGCAAGCGCGGCGTCGCTCTCGCGCACGGCCGCGAGCGACTTGTGCGTGATGCCGCGACTCTCCACCAGCAGCTGCCTGAATGCAGTCTTGGCGGCGCTCTGCTTGTCGCGCTGGTAGTCGCGGAACTCGCGCTCCATCTGGAAGAGACATTTATAGACATTAAATAGGTATATACACGCATCGACGATACAAAGATATGCTCCATTAATAGAGTATCGATCAGACGAATAATTTTCTCAATTTACGCATTACTTACACCTCTTGTTATTTACAATAGTACCATTTTCAATTTAAAACAATAACTTTTTAACTCAACAGAAGCACAATAGATCGTGGAATAGGCCTACCGAAGAAACCACGTAAAAAACTCGCCATGTACACTACCTCACGGGTGGCGCGGAAACGTGTGCATATTATGAAGAATACAACTTTTTCAACATTTTGCATCGCTGTATCTCCGAAATGGTGATTATTAGGAAAAAAAGTGTGTGAACAATTTTTATAGATAATTGCCTGATGAGTAATTTTTTCTCACCTACTTTTATTATAAAACTTACCGTTTAGCTGCAAAACTCAATAAACCAATTTTTGTAACCTTTGACCTTGAATTTTTTTTTCCACACTTCGGATTGATGGGGATTTTTGACAAATTGTGTATGATAGGGCACCCAACATTCATGCCAATTTTCAGCCAGGTGCGAATTAATGTAACCTTGAATGTCTATTTTGACCGGACTATAAGATGGATTTATCTTTAGGAAAAGGACAAATAAATAGACAGAAGTAAAAATGTTGTGTGTTGTTGAGAACACCCCTAACGAATTAATTCTGCAGGGGAGTCTCGACCCTCAGTCTTGAGGAAATACGACATAAGAGAGAGAAAGAGAGAGACAAGTGTTGTTGCCATATTATCTACACGTTTTGGTCGGCAAATTAACCAAATCTTTTTCGTCGGGGCTTTTCTTCTTCTTATCGAATGAGAGTAGCCAATTCTGGTATCGAGTGTTTATCAATTGGCCAGTGTAAAGTGACCTGCTTCTCGCTGGCGTAGACGGGCGTGGTGGGGTCCGCCTTGAGCTGGTCGCGCACGTGCTTCCAGTGCGCGGTGCACGTCACGTTGAGCGCGGCGAGCGTGGCGCGCAGCTTGTCGCGCCGCTTCGACGCCAGCGTTGACGTGTGCTGGCTGAACAGACGCTCCTGGAATATACCGAGTATACATTTATACATTTTATAGTCATTTTTATACGTAAAGGGACTCAATGAAGCTCGCTCTTACGTCCGCTTTGCTCTAATGGATATTTATTTTACACGGCAAGGATTAGCACTCGACCATAATTCGCCAGAGGGTACATTATGGCCTAGGGTGTGTGTGGGGCGCGAGTCAGGCAGAATATTTTAGGGAATACCACACCTCGCTATTTAGCCTCATTACTCAGCGACAGCTAGTGTCTTGATTACCAGATAATGGATATAATACATACATGCTTGTTTTTATGTACAAAAGGTTTATTTTGGGCACGCTGCTATATCTTTTGTCTTCACCATCGATTTCCATCAGCCCTCTTCCAAAAAAGGACCTGGGAACCCACCACTAAGCATTTGCCTAAGTGCATTCCCTTATGTATTAACTCGGCAGGTAAGTCATGCCCCTCAGTTATGAGGAGTAAGCCTCAAGGAAGACCAGCAACGTACCTTGTCGTCCTTAGTGAGCAGCTCGGCGAGCTGGTAGCGGTGCTCCTTCTTGAGCTGCTTCTTGGCCTCGCGCCACGACAGCTCCGGGTTGCGCACCAGGTCCGCCAGCAGCGCCGTGAAGTGCTGCAACGATAATATATCGTGAAAAACATTGTCTTTTCCAAACATTACTCTGCAGGTCAATAAACTTTTCATATAATCAGAACAGAACAGCTTCTCTGCAGCAGAACCCTTTCTCTGTCTAAGAAGCAAATTTTTTGTAACGAAAAAATGTTGGGGTTTGTCACAGAATACAGAGTACGTTGCGGTTGGAGAGCTTATATGGAACGAAATGAAGTTATGCATTGCCAAATAGGCAAAACGCGTGTTTGAGTGTTATCACGTAATACAAGTACAACGCCACCTAGCGTGATCTATACAAACTAAAACTACTTGTAACATTCTTTCTCACACACACATCGCTCGCACCCACCTGCACTGCCTCGTCCCGCTTGTGATGCTCGCGCTCCTTGTCTCTGTCCCGCAGGCTGGTGGCGAGGGTGCTGCCCCTCTCTCACACACACATCGCTCGCACCCACCTGCACTGGCTCGGCCCGCTTGTGATGCTCGCGCTCCTTGTCTCTGTCCTGCAGGCTGGTGGCGAGGGTGCTGCCCCTCTCTCACACACACATTGCTCGCACCCACCTGCACTGCCTCGTCCCGCTTGTGATGCTCGCGCTCCTTGTCCCTGTCCCGCAGGCTAGTGGCGAGGGTGCTGCCCCTCTCTCACACACACATCGCTCGCACCCACCTGCACTGCCTCGTCCCGCTTGTGATGTTCGCGCTCCTTGTCTCTGTCCCGCAGGCTAGTAGCGAGGGTGCTGCCCCTCTCTCACACACACATCGCTCTCACCCACCTGCACTGCCTCGTCCCGCTTGTGATGCTCGCGCTCCTTGTCTCTTTCCCGCAGGCTAGTAGCGAGGGTGCTGCCCCTCTCTCACACACACATTGCTCGCACCCACCTGCACTGCCTCGTCCCGCTTGTGATGCTCGCGCTCCTTGTCCCTGTCCCGCAGGCTGGTGGCGAGTGCACGCTGCACCTCTCTCTCTCGCTCCTTGATAGACGCCTGTGCTCTTGCCTCTCGCTCCCTCGCGGCCGCGTCGTCCTGCTCCTCCCCCTCCGCCTCGGTCTCCTCGGCCGGCGTGTCCTCCGTCTTAGACTGATCGCTCTACAGAATTAAAAAAGGTTTTATTGAAATAGATTGACTTCGTGCGAATCCATGCAGTGTTTCACAAATTCGGAAAGTTTTCGCTCAGATACGAAACGTTAATCAAAGACTGTCATTTTAACCCATGACAATCATAGAAGTTCAAACTGACAAAATATGCGTTACCTATATAAGGACCTGCAAATTTCATGATTCTAGGTTGTTTTGGGCCGTACGTTAATCCTAGGCAATATAATCACTGAATCAGTCACTGTTAATGTAATGTAAATTAGTTTAACTTTTTAGAAGGTTGCTTGGCATCAGATAACTTTCATCAAACGCTAGACAACTCATTGGACATTTATGTAAAAGCTAGTAGGTGTTCGCGGCATTAAGATGTAAAACTTGCATCCCCTATTTCACTCCTTTAAAAGTGGCATTGCAAAAAATCCTTTCGTAGCGGATGCCTACATCGTAACATCTACCTGCATGATAAATTTCAGCCCGATCCGTCCAGTGGTCTGGGCTGTGCGTTGATAGATCACTATCTCAGTCAGTCAGTCACATATTTAGATAAATTTATACAGTCGAAAAACATTCCATCTCTCTCCTACATTCGAAGCTCTTGACTGGTTACGATACTAAATGAGGAATAGATCAAATACAGCAAAACAAAATGTTCATGATTAGTCGCTATAGTGTTAAACCTCGCGTATAATTCAACCGCAACGGCAGCGGTTGACCTTCACGAGGAATTATTTTTTTGGCTCAGTTACGTTTCTAGTACTATCGTTATTCATGTGGCTAGAAATAAACTGTTTTTTTTTCTACACTGGGCGGCTAGGAACACCATGTCACCTGCAACGACATCAGAAACGGTACTGCGATACTACTACTTCTGTATATCACGTTAAATTGTAGGCTCCGGCTTTGTCTAGTAAACATTTCACTCTTTAAACAACATTATCCATGGAAGGACCTGGTCGCCCACTATGATGTATGTGCCCAAAAAAACTCCCCTAACGAATTAATTCTGCGGGGAGTCACGACCCTCAGTCATGAGGAACAAAGAGAGAAACGACATAATACTTATAGTCATATTTTT
The DNA here is from genome assembly GCA_927399415.1 of Macaria notata. NCBI lineage: Eukaryota > Metazoa > Arthropoda > Insecta > Lepidoptera > Geometridae > Macaria > Macaria notata. The sequence continues at coordinate 5,423,926 of OV656725.1, read as the reverse complement.
TTAGTGTTTGAGTGTATTTGTAATTAATTATCTCTTCAATGCCTGAACCGATTTGGCTGAAATTTATGTTGGATGTAGATTAAGCCCTTCACTACACATAAGTCACTTTAAATCCCGGATCAAAGCAATAGTGGTTCTGTAAATCGTCAGGTATTCATACAACAACAAAAAAATACTCTCACAAATATTCATTTATTCACATTTTTTCTTAATTAACAAACATGTGTTTTTTCTTTAAAAAAGAAACAAAAACTATTAACAATAAGTTTAAAAACTATATCTATCTTACTTATATAGTACATTTCATACAATGTGTGTACTTTCTTGTATTAAATCATATTGTAATAGCCATAACATATTCAAAAAATCATTTTTTAAACATTTAGGAGAGGTGGCGTGCATTTTTTTAATTCTCGTAAAGAACTGGTACGTCATCATTCTTTACAACATGTTTATTTTACAATTGCTTTCAGATATCACAATCGACAGTATTAAATGAGAAATCAAATAACACCAAACTAACGATAAGAACTCACGGAGCGGTTATTTCCCGCGCCCGCCGCGGCGACGGCGCCGCTTTTTAATTTTTAAAACTCACGAAGGAGTTTTGTGCGGCGCCGCCGCCGTATCTTTTACATTTCCCTTGCATTTTTCGTTTCTTCTTTACAATTTACGTCATCACACCACCACAAGTTACTAAAAAAATTTTCAATTTTCAGTCAACATCCTTAAACATCTGAACACAGGGCTAAAAATACTTAATACGTAGGTACTTAACGTGCAGTGTGCTACACTCATTTCCATACAAACTGATGTATATCAAGTCAAAGACTAAAAAAAATGTTATGAATTATACCTTATACGTAACCCAACAAAGTTCTCGCCTCTTGAAAACTAATCATATTTTTGCTTTATTCATAACTAGTGGACGCCCGCGGCTTCGCTCGCATTATTTTGGGATAAAAAGTATATAATATAAGACCTCATATTACCTATATGCTAAAAATCATTGATTCGTTCGGCCGAAACGTGTTCTGTTATGGATTTAAAATATATATGTACAAAAATATTTTTTCCAATATTTTCTATGTTCAGATTTTTGACCCTCTTCGGCTTTATTATATGAATAGATAGATAAAGTATAGTTAATACATTTTTAAAAATACTTTCCAAACACGTAGGTAGGAGCTGGATGTTGGAGATCGTACTGTTTGGCGCATTGGAGAGGAGGCCTAAACTCAGCAGTGGGTGGACACGGGAAGATATGATGATGAAGAATAACAAAACCTATATGACTGCTTTTATAAAGGTCTCTTGGTTTTGTTACTTAGATTTGAGACATAATTCATAACTTTTTTTTCCTGGTTCTTAATGCTTACTATACAACAGTTATAATGAAATTGTGACGACTGTAAAACTTGCATTATTAATTAAATCTTAAATTGAAACCTTACATACTATATGTAAATTTAACAATATATATTTTTTTTAATTCCATTCAATATTTACAATGTTGAATGCGATATATATGTGTGGTATATAGGTATTTGCTTATGTAGTAACATGGCTCTTAGTGCATACATATGAAATCATAAAAGTGAATTTTGAAATTCTGAATGTATCTTCGTTGTACATATAAAGTATTTTATTTCTAGAATTTAAAGTAATGCCCAAAGTTAAACACATATGAAGCTGTAAAACTATTACGATTTATAGAAACTTGGTCATTTATTGTGTTCATTTAAAAGAAATAGGGTTTATATATTTGCGTTTGAAAATTAAACCGTTCCGTCATGAGAAATATTATGTTAGTAAGTGCATAATACATGTCACATTTAATTAATCTATACTAATATTATAAAGCTGAAGAGTTTGTTTGATCTCAGGAACTACTGGTCCGATTTGAAAAAATATTTTTGTTTTGTAGAGACTATTTTTATCGAGGAAGGCTTAAGGCGGAAGGAGCGAAGAATAGGAGCGAAGAAACAATGGAAAATGTAAAAAAAAACGGGGAAAATTATTCATCTTTGAGGGCTTCCGTTGCGTGCGCTGCGAAAACGGTTCAAGTCGTGGGTAACAGCTATAATTTATAAAGCCGAGAGGTTGTTTGCAAAAATAATTTAATGCCCTAAATAACTATTTCACGCGGACGAAGTCGCGAGCACAGCTAGTTAGATATGAGTGCACAAAGAGCATAAAAAGTTTGCGTGTGCTGAGATTTGATTGAATATTTTACAGTGAAAAATAGAAAAGCCTTTTTCATAACCTTGAAGTTGGGTGTAAAGTCCTAAAAGCTAATTTTTTTTATAAATAAATATAAATGGTCATAAATTAAGTGCAATTTTTATTTCATAATATTGCAGTGTATAAAGGCATTATTTACAAAATATATCTTCATTTAAATTGTTTATAAAACTGTTGGATGTCAAGACTTAATAAAAATATAATGAAATATGAATATATTATTATACTTTTATATGCGGTAGTCCAACATTATTTCGATACAAACTGATATATAGAAAGTATTTAAAACTAACAGAGACTATCACTCAGTAGTGATGAATTTAAAATATCTAGACTAGACAACGCCATGAGTCTCATTACAGAACATGGCTTAACTATTAGTCCAGAGCTTTGAAAATAATGAATCCATTTTTGTTGTGCGAAATTTGTCTGTCTACTGTCAATAATGACAGTCAAGCTGTCAAAATGTTACAAATGTTAAATAAACGTTGCAATTTGAACTTGACATTTTGATTGATTGTATGTGATGTTTGAACTTTGAACAACAAGAACCGACTTTTTATTTTCAAAGTTCTGGACTAATTTTGAAACCACGTTTCGTAATAAGACAGCATAGGTTTTGTAGATTTGTTAAAACATGTGTTTAGACAAAAGTATTTCGTTATTCGACATAAGCAGATCTGTTTGTATACCTTTAAAATTTGAGCTATAATTCATCATTAAAAATGTTGAACTTCTCTAGTCTTACTATATAACAGTTTGTATAAAATATATATTCAGGTATATAACCCAGCACACGCAAAATACATAAAATATAAACGAAAAATACATTTTGTATCGTAAAATCTATTTTTAAGTGTTTGTGACGTCGGCGCAATGTAATTTTGTTTTTAAAAAACTGCGGGTAGTTTGAAATATGAACAGATCTTTTCGTATTTCGATAACCAGTCTCTTTCAGGAAACAGTCTAGCAGATTAGGCGTAGTAGTGTTTTTTTATATTTAACCGTCTTTTATTGCTGGACTTCTTTCATGAAAAATACTAAAACATGATATATTTTTACGCTTTATGTTTAATTGTTTTATTGTTTAATTGAATGGACTCACTTTTAATGGACGTAAAAATTGAATTCATGCGATTTATTAGTCGTTAACGTGCAATATCCCAAGCTTACAAACTGTTGTATAGTATCACCCAAAAACTAGGAGAGATTTCGCAATAAAATATATCTCCAAATTAACCTTTCCTACATTTTAAGCCATACTATACAAGAGTTTGTGCAAAAGTAAACCCGAGCAACTGCACATTAACATCAAACTTTTTTGCACAATTGTTGCAGCACTTCAATCAGCGCCATCTATTATCCAGAATATCAAACTACCCGCGGAACGCAACACAGTAAGCAACGTAATCCCACTCGCGTCACACGTCCGTCACGGTCCGTCGGGGGCACGGTATCACTTCTTCCCGAAGATATACAACAAGCACTAGTCTTTCTCCGTCCGTTTTCTCTTCTTCTCCGCCGCTTTCGGCTTCTTCTCGACCTTCTTCTTGTTCTTCGTCTCGGGTTCCGTCGGTTCGGTGATTTTCCGTTTTTTCGGTGGCGTTTTTATTGCGGATTTCTCTTTGACGGGCGCCTCTTTTTTCGACGAGCGCAGTTGTTTCGGGGAGGGAGGTTTTACTGAGAATTTGGACTCCGTAGAGGAGTTTTTGAGCGCTTTTTTCGCTTTCGCTTGCTCCTCCGCGGGGATGCCGAGGATCTCCGCCCACTGCTCCGGCGGGGGAGTCGGCTGCTTGCATTCCTCTTCGGTCTGGGGGAGAGAAAGGGAGTCAGGCGATGTGCGAGGGGCTTTACTTGTTGTTTCTGGTCTATAAGATTGTAGAAGACGTGATATCAAAAACTAATCCTAGAACGTAACTAAAAATCAGAATAACTCTTATTATATATTCAGTAAATTTTAAAATGCTTCAAAAATATGAAATAAAGCATTGTTATTCCAGTTACATAAGCAAGCTATTGTGACTTGTTTATGTTACGGGAATAAGTCAGAGCTAAGTATTTATGTGGTTACTTTTTTCAATTACATACTCATAACTTTCACGTTCTCTCATAGACCAGAATCAGAATTCAACAACTAAATAAAACCCAGCGCACACAGTTATAGAGGAAATGTGAGTAAAGATTGAGAATGAGAAAAAAACATTTAAACCGACTATAAAAAAACCTAGCGGACCTGCATCGGACACGTACGTTTATACAAGGCCTTAGTTACTAAAACCAATTCTAGTGTAACGTCTTATGGTTCAAAATAGATCATCTCGTGCTATTACGGAAAAACACTCTGCAATAGATTACAAAAGAGGACAAAAAATCGAAATGTTAGTTAACGAAGAACAAAGGAATCATCACGCGCAAAACGTCACAAACAGTTTGAAATTAGAACGAACGCAATGTCATTCGAATTTCAAATTTTGACGTTGACATGTTATGGAATATGACATCTGTCAAAGTGCACACAATATATTGCAGAGTGTATTATCCTAAGGCCGGTGTGTCATATCTGCGGGCTTACCGCCGCGTCCGATACCAGTTCACTCGTCTTTAACGAGACTATGAATGTAAAAAAAATAAACAAAAATAACAACTAAAGTTGAAAAATAAACATCAATGTCTAACGCCTAGCTATGTGAGCTTACAGCTGTTATGGCAGAATCACTGTATTATTTATTATAAAATTTTGTATTCAAGAATGCCCTAAAAAATTAATGTTTGTATCCTAGGTATGCCTTGTGAAATACAGTATAATAATTTGGGCAGCTGTCAAAATTATCATGCTATATAGATCAGGCTTAGTATACAACAAGTAAAATTAGCCTACAGTGATAGCCTAACTATATGTTTCTCACATTTCCTCTATGCCAAACCTTTTCTCCGGCGTCTCCCAAAAAAAAACCACTGGAAACACACTTTTTTTTAAATTCACTATCACCACCAATTTTTTCATCACTACCCGATTACGTGCAAATCACGGATTTCCACTGATAAGGCGAGCATGTCGAACGCATGATGTTAAGCGTCCGATTGCACTTGAAACGGTAGGTAGGCGAGCGGCCACCCGCAGAATGACATTCGGCATTTAATGGCAACACCAGACGCTTAATTACTATTTCAGTTTAATTTTTAATCATATAGCAATACTTGGATTCGCTGTGTCATATTTGTCGAGTAGCCGGCTCCTTCATAATAATTATATACTTGCCTTTCTGTTGAAATTGCTGTCGAACGTCGATGTCGACGACGATATTCACTCGATGATAAATTATGACAATTACATATCAGGAGATGATAGAAAATAGCAATCGATGAATAAACCGTTTCGTTATTTAAATTTAAGAAGTTATGAGTGTTTTTATAAATCGATTTTCTCAAATTTATTCAGAAAAAGTGCCAAAGAATTACTTGATGAAGAACCTCTAAATGCTTGCGAAACGCGTTGCATATTGAAGACGTATAATGTAAGTGTAGACCGTATACACATCTAATTTAGTTGTAATAACCGGCTAGCACTTACGTCAAAAATTACGTCGAAAAATTACACATCATTTAATTTTGCTAAAGAAAGCATAAAAAATTCATCAATCCATATTAAGATTTATTAAAGTTGTGTCCGTTGCAGGCCGCGGGCGTAAATAATTACCACTGACAGTATATGATTCAATTTTAGCCTTTAAAAATATATATATTATATTTTAATATTAAACGTCAATGAGTGTTCAGCATGGTGTTTATTAATATGCAGTAAAGACAATACATATTTATGACTTGTATTTAGTGATACCGAAATCCACAAATTGAGCTTTTTTTCTTGTAACTCTATTTAATTTGCATGCATATACAAAAAGCCTATGTTCTGAAATGTTTCAAGATCATTAGAAAGAGACACTGACCTCTCCCTTGTCCTTTTTCTTTTCTTTCTTGCTATCCTTGTCTTTCTCCTTATCTCTGTCCTTTTCTTTCTTCTCCTTCTTGCCGCTACGTTCTCGTTCTAGACAGGAAGAGACAAACATATATTAGATAATAAGTAGTAAACGAAAATTCTAAAACATATCTTAATTTAATGAGCACTACCGTTTTTTGACATTTGACATTTCAAACCTTACGTTCCAGTAGCGATCCTAGCGGCAAATTGGTGAGGTTTGCTTAGTTTGAGAACATTTGGACCAAACCGTACACTAACGCTTCTAGCGATGATCTTACACGCGGTAGCCCTCATTAATTTAAGGCATCAATTCTTAAAAGCCTTTAGCGACAAAATTGCTATTAAAAGAATTGAATGTTTTTTTTACTCATAAAATGGTACAAAGAAATAAACAGCTTAATTTCTATTTTACTGTCCTATGCTTCGTTCATTATAGTATCATAATTTTTGACATTGACAGCTGTCAAAACAATCATGCTATGATGGACTAAGCATAGTTTTGGATTTAATAAATTTGGAGTACCAACATTATATTCCAAAACGTGGTTTAAATATTAGTGTAGAATTTGAAAAATCAAGTCGGTTCATGTTCAAAATGTGACTTAAACGTATATTCTTACAAAAAAAACAACTGTAAAAAAACACTTTATATAACATAAAAGTTCTAATTTGAAGTTGACATGCTTCTTTGTATGTATGTATGTTTGAACAGCAAGAACCGACTTTCTACTTTCATAGTTCTCGACGTTAAGAAACGTTATAATGTTATATGTTCTATGTTTCTTTATGCTTGTGTTCTTTTGTTATTGGTGTACAATAAAGTATTTTGATTTGATTAGATTTGAAGAGAAAGAGACAACCAACCTTTGCCGTCCTTGTCTTTCCTCCTATCATCCTTGAGTTGTTTGCAGAATTCTCGGAAATAGTCCTCTCTGGCGGCTCCTCCTTCCACGGCTTTATATCGCGGGTCGGCGTCTATCTTCTTTTTGATGTCGCTGAAGCGCGCGTGGCGGTCCACGCCCTTCTCCTTGAGAAGGGCGAGGAATTCCACCTTTGCCTAAAATGAGAGCGGTCGGTTAGAGGGCTAATCACGGCATTAGGGGGTTAAGGGACGTGTCCGGATTGGGGGGAGGTGGGAGTTTGTCTTTACAAAACAATCATTTATTGATAACTCGAACAATATCGTTGCCTATTCGTTATTATTTAATACGAATATAATATATTTTTTACAAGTTTTTGATAGTTTAAAATATTTTTAATTCAATGACGTGCTATGTTATATGTTTACGCGATTCACACAGACAATGATTAAATATCTTTGCTGAGAATAGGGCTAGAGAGACATTTACTTGACTATCTTGAGATATTTCTCGCGAATTCTACATATTTTTCAGTATATATTATTTATAAATTATAAACTCCCACCCGTCCCCTGCCCAAAACACAGACTATCCTAAACAGAGACAGCACAGAGTGCGCGCGGCGCCTGAAATAAACATCATACATTATACTGAAAAGAAGAAACATGTTAACATCTGTGGAGAGAAAATGCAATTAGTTCCTGAAAGATAAGGTTTCATTAGTTTCACGTGTGGTTAGCTAATTTGATGATGTTTTTTTTACTTTATTTATCATCACTTTAACTTGTTTAAAAATGTAGATATCTTTATTGTGCATATATTTCAATAGAAATAATGTTTATATTTACCGAACGGCCTACATCAGTGTTTAAACCATTACAGGTGCGCTTGAGGCAGTTTTAAACTCTCGACACCAAGAGTTCACCCCTCGAAAACTTAAGACGCCCTTGAGGCGACTTGAAAACTCTCCGACACCAGTCGAAAAATTTGTTTGGGTGTAAATCACTTTAAGACCAATCATACATACTCACATTCGCCTCAGTTAGTTTTTACAGCGATAGATCTATTAATTCCTAATTAATACCTCTAAGAGTAGATTCTTGTTTATCACACGCAATGCTCAAGATTAGTATATAGTATTACGCTTGCCCATTTAGCTTCAGATGTATTCAAATCTAGCATTGTAATTTCATTGGTGTGAAACATGGATTTAAAATTTCACGGGAGAAAATACTCCTGAAGCCCGAAAATATCTCTAAATATGCAAAATTACATTATTTTTAATTCCACATCATCATATTAGCGAACCATACATACGTTGGCCTATTACTATTTCTTTCGTTTTGTTCAAGCTTCTGTATTTGTTTTGGAAACTGTAACAATTTTACGGACAAACCGAGAATTGTTGTTTTTAAAATTTTATTTGAAGAATTATGTAATTTAATGCGTTGATTTGGTCAAAACAATAAATAAAGCTGTCATAGAAAACAAGGTACCATCAATAAACCTCGTGGTGGGATTCGAACCCACAGTACACAGCCTGGCTTTTCAAATTACGTGTGGATTTGTACACGGTTAAAGGTGAAGGAAAACATCGTCAAATTGAAACAAACCAACTTGATTGAGGACCATAAAATCAGAGGACATGACGTGACATTAGTGGACGCGGAGCCATGACTCTCCGTAATGAGGAATTTGACTCAAGGAGGACGAGTCAAATTATCTTTATGCAACAGTAAATTCAAAAGAATGCAAGATATTTTTAATCAATTATAGCGTTTTGACCAAACATATACATATGCTAGTTCGTCCGTAAAATTGCTTCAATTTCCCTTTGATTTGATGCATTTACATTTTCACTATCATCTCTACAAGTAATCTCCATTTATGTTTTGTTTATGTCCGAAAGGGACCAAATTTATCAAATTCATAATGGTTATATTCCTGAAGGGAACTCAGCTTTATAATTTCAAATCCTGAAGGGATCACTATACTTCTTAATCAATAAAAGCGTTCGCAAAGAAACTTTTAAGCAATTTATATATAAATGAATGTAAGTAAATCAATAATTACAAAAGTTAAATATATACATACGTAATACGTATATTGTTAAGTTTTTAGAACCATACTTAATTATTTCACATTGATCATTATAGCGAATTTTTTTTGCTTACAACTTTTATTGCTTCAAAAATTCTTTTGCGAGACGCATCATATAAATAGCTGAAAGAAATAAATGATTAGTAAGCCTAATTTGGGTCGTTGCACTACTTCCGTGCAGAAAAATATAAATATTTGCATGTATTTTTATATGGGATTCTATTTACATTAATATTTTTCAAATCTGCTCGGTTCCCGCCTCTTTTCTGGCAACCCATCACCTTTATCTACATTACAAGTTTTTTTGAAGCTGGCAATTTGATTGTGCCATTTGAGGCATGCATTATTACGGTTTCTTTTTGATATATTATATACTCTTTTCGTCAAGACTGTCCAAGACAGCTTCTTTTAAAAATCAGTCGCCAAACGTTAACGGTATCTTACGGCAGTTTTATTTGAGTGCCTGTTCCATTCCAGCATGTATATATATATATATTCAACCATTGACGAGTGCAGTTTTTTATAGATTCACGATTGAGGCGTTCAACAAAAGATTGTCCAGAAAGATATTATTATATACTCTTTCAAAAAGATACATCTGTTATGTATGTCTTTCTGAAGAGTATATAAAAAAAAAAGATTTTCAGACAGTCTCGACAAAAGTATATAATATACTTTTATATATTCCTGAGCTACGGTATCCCACAGCTGAGCATAGGCCATCGGAAAACCTACTCAGCTATCACTTGAATAACATTTTCTGTATCTAATTTATTAGGATGGTGATGTTGTTTAGAGCAATTTTGGATTATTACTACTTATATTATATTACTTTCTAAAAGTAAATTCAGTAAATACTTATATTCCTGTTAACAAAGACATACAAAATATGTTTATTTTTTTAAATAATATTTAGGTTACAGTATCTACAAGTTATATCGCGTAAAATCCTGTTCTTTTATGATTTAGGAGATAAATTGAATCTCTTTTCTTCAGATCGTTTAATACAGACCAGAGGAAACTTCTATCGCTAATCAGTTATCACCAAAAGTAAGAACATAATAATTCTGATTTAATATTAAGGCGGTCCGAAAATTAATATGAACATATCATATAAACGGTTATAAACATCTGTCACAATAAAAAGTATTCTTTCTTTCTGAATTTAATGAATAACGTTTCAATCTGTACCACCAATAACCAGGATTTCTTGTACAAAAATTATATTCTTCTTTCTGTAATGTATTCGACAGATTGCATCATTCTTATTTACCATACTCTAATAAGGGTAGTCAATATTTTTAGGTTCGCAAAAATAAATTGTGGACAATTAATGTCATCTTGTTATTTCTAATGAAATCCTATAATAAATCTCACTTTCTTGAATAAAATTGCTCTAAACAACACCAAATTTGGAAACAATATATATAATAATAATTTGTTAGGTGACCAGTCTTCTTGTTAAAACTGCGATCTGCTTATATTATATATCTAACCTTATAAAGTTTAGAGACGGCTCGCTGTGACCATTTGACGACAAAATTTACTGTTTATTTAACAGCTCGGTATTGGATATCCTTATATTTGTGTATTGGTTCTTGTCTGAAATGAGGCAATCGATAACTTGCAGAGCTGAGGTTGAAACATATCAACAATTGAAAAATATATCATACATGTAAACTAGAGTAATATGCTCAAAATTTAAATAGTTGTTTCTAATATCGAAATATCTTATCAAAATTATCGAGCCCCACTCATTTGATAAGTTTTTAAATTAAACTTTAACGTTTGTAATGAATGTTAGAAAATTAGATTTGAATTTATAAAGTAAATAAATAAATAAAGTTGATTATTCAAGAACAACTTGTCCCCCCTCCACTAATATTTTTGCCTCCACTATTGCCTCCTAATATGGGTGTACCCTACCCCCACATTTTTCCTTCTAGCATAGATATCTTGACAAACAATACATAAACCAGCCCTACCCTAAATTGAGCTTGTGTGACATGTTCTAACATGGCTTTTGTAGGCAATTTTTGAAAGACTACGTATATAATTTATGTTGTAATTCTACCTTTGTTTACTTTTAGTATAATATTAACTGGGAGGCATGATCGAACATGGTTTCTGTGGTCAATTTTGACAGTATTAAAAGGACTACGTAGTATGATTCTCTACTCTTCTATACTTTTAGATATACATTGGGTGACATGCTCTAACATGGATTTTCAAGTAAATCTTGCCAGCAATTGACTCTATATGTCTGTGTATAGTTATGTATCCCTACCCTGGCTCGCAGTTAAGGCCTAGCATCGTCAAATGGCCACGGCGGCTTCCCCGCGCCGCGCCGGCCGCCGCCCCCTGCCGCGCCCCGCGCCGCGCGCCGCCGACGCTCGCTACATAGTGGATAAGGCATTACGGGGGTTAACACAGCCGACTGTGAGCGTGTGTTCGTGAACACGCATTGTTTTTACAAGCTTTTAGTTTTAATTTCGTTACTTTTATTATAGGAATGTAAAGAAAGCAAATTGATTAATGATTTCGCTTGTTAAGTACAGCGAGATTGAGAAAAACATGATAATTGGATTGACCAATCATAAGCCATGTCATGTTTTAACTGCGACAGGCGTGATCACAAAACATACTCACAAAAAAGAGATAAAAGATTGAATAGTCATTATCAGAATTCAATTTGTGAAACTTTCTCAAACAGTAAAACACGTATTCATCAGTGGTATTACAATATTATGTCAACTTTTAAACAAATTGTTCACAATAATAGTGAAGTCAAAAACAATGTTTTTTACTTAGAATATAATAATAACACTGAAGAAATAAAGTTTTTTAAATTTAGCATGTCAGAAAACAATTCGCAAAGGACATCTAAAAGTTGTAGATAAATAAATGTTTAAAATATTCTCGTAGTTCACAATATATTCATTCTTGTTATAGACCAATTTTCATTCATTCATTATAATATCATGTTTTTGTCGGGAATCGAACCCGAAAATCTCGACGACTCGACTTAAATCTCTATTTTGTATTAAATTTGGCCTTTGTAAAAAATACCTGGAAAAAATAGGCATTAGATTTCAATGGAGTTTAGAGTCGAACCCCAATTCAATAAAAGCTGAAAAAAAACACATTTAAAATATGATACATAAATACACACATAATTATTATGACCTGTCGAATTCAACTGTAGTAAATTTTTGAATTTGTCTTTGATTTATCATAACTTTTTTAGAATATTATTTTTGGCAACTAAAGGTGGGTCACGCTTATCCAATATGAACCGGTTCACTCTCGCTTTAAGTTCGCTTCATTTTATTACACTCTATTTTATATTCACTACAGTGATAAACCGTGTTCACTGATTTATCATTGACTACAAAATATGTACTATATAAGAAAAAGTTTTTTATTTCTAATTATATTAAAGATCGCATCGTTTTTGTAGCCAATGTAGACATATGTATGTACATGGCCACAACTCGTCAGATGGTTAGCGATCAAAAAGCTTCGTTTTGCCATAGTATCTGTTCAAATTTATCATATTTAACACACCTTCACCTCTATGATAATGATGTTATTTTGAATTTATGTTAAATTTCAACACTAGTGCCTTTCTATTTACTACGAAATGTCACCAGCCTTTGAAAATCATATACCATTGGGTATCACATTTTTTAACTAAAACCGTTTTATTCTAATTCTAAGGAGGGGGCGATGAGTCCTGCACGGACATCCCGCTTGGGGCGTTTTGTGCATTTCCCAACAGTTTTATTATTGGCCATTGTTTGCCTGATGGAAAGCAACAGCTAAGATGCAGCGTGCTTATCTATTAAAAACCGGTTCACTCTCGCTTTGAAGGGTGCTGTATTATAGTTTCATATTTAACATAATTATGTAATTTTTTGCTCAACACATCAGCATTACCATCCAACGTGGTAATGCGGCCGGCATTCTGGACTCGTAGGCTAGAGAACTTCAACTACATGATTTTTCTATTTTGTAGAACATAATTATAAGTAGCATATATAATATTCTGCTGCTAAAGGCACTGTCCATAAAAAATCTCGATTACCTATTATGTCTAGCATCACATTTAACATATTATTGCCCAACAAATCAGCATTGCCATCCAACGTGGTAATGCGGCCAGCATTGGGCACTTTGTGTATAACAATTTTCAATAGTTATCATTCAATTTTATAGCAACCACAAGTAGTATGTTTAGCACTTCCCTTCTCACTTCTTCTACTAAAGGCACTGTCCCTATTTTAGCGGTGAATGGTGATTATAGGTGATCTTGATTCCGAAATTAACTGCAGGATTGGAGCTGCATCAGCCGCATTCGGAAAGCTACGTGACAAGGTCACATGACATCAAGCTAGATACTAAGATCAAAGTATTTTTTATATACTATAACTATCACATCTACTACAGACCCCCCCCCCCCCCCCGTCTGTCAGCTGGCCGCCCTCACCTGGTCCCGCTTCCTGTCCTTGTCCTCCTTGTCTCGGCGGCGCAGCTCGTCGATGTGCTCCGCAAAGAACTGCTCGCGCTCGCGCGCCTTCTCTATCGCCTTGAAGCGCTCGTCCCGACCGTGCTTCGACGAGAACTCAGTGAACGACGATCTGGATATATAAACATATGGAATTAATATTTAAGAAAAAAAAGAAAAAGGAACATTTAAATATATGTCGGAGACGGTCATGAATACGTTAGTGAAACTAAGCGCGGCACGAGTCCCACCAGGTGGCAGCATTCGTCTGTACTCGGCTAACTTCGTGCTACGACAGAGTCTAGCCGATGGAGGGGCGCAGAGACGGCAGACAGTTACTATCCTGCCTTCGTCGAGAACAGTCCTCCATCCTAGGAACTGCCATTCGCTTCGTTTGCCTAGTGCGATATTCATTGAACTTAAAGTACAATAAACCCGTGTTCCTGTACTTATGGTTGTCTCTTTGCTCGATCACCCTAGCTATACACCCATATGATGTCTGACGATGGTACTGATAATCCCGTCGCTCCGACATATATAAAACTGAAAGGCGACTGACAAAATATAGTGATTTATCAACGCACAGCCCAAACCACTGGACAGTACAAGACACGGATTGGGCTGAAATTTGGAATGAAGATAGATGTTATGACGTAGGCATCCGCTAAGAAACGATTTTCGGAAATGCCACCTTTAAAGGGGTGAAATAGGGGATGCAAGTTTTACTTCTTAATACGAGCGAAGCCGCGAGCACCCACTAGTTAAATTATAAAACGAGAGCACTGAAACATTATTACATACGAACAGACATTGGCGTAAAATGTTTTATTCAGCTGATGATAAATTGAACCAATTGTGAAGAGTGATGGTCCTCAGTAATGACTAACGGACTCAAGGTGGGAATACTCACTTGGAATGCAATTTGGCCTCCTCCATGAGCGCCTTGAAATGTTGTTTCTTCTGCAGCAGCCTGTTCTTCTTTTCTTTTCGCTCCTCATCCGCTCTCTCTCGCACGTACTGGTCGAACACCTGCAAGAAAGAGACACAAACCATTTTTTAATTTAACCACAGCAATTATATTTATTTTAAACTTGTACTAGTGAAATCTTTACTTGTATTGTATCGGGATAAATATTAGTCAAAGTTACTTCCAGGACGCAGTACTATCACCATGGTTGTGCAAACATTTGACTGGGTAGAAAACCAGTCTTTCTCCTCTTTAGAGTTTAGCCTAAATCAAGCACTGATGATCAAATGATTTTTTTAAATAGATGAAGAGAACTTTATTACCAAAATTTTAGGTTCTTATACAACTTCTTTTCGTTTGATTAGTGTCAGTTCTGCTGGCTTGGTGGGCAAACGACTGACTGGCTAGTGAACAAACGACAGACTGGCTAGAAACCCCACCTGTCTCCTCTCCTTAGAATTAAGCATGAGATATCTGGGATCGAAGACAATCTTGTGCAGCTCCTTCTCCCAGGTGGAGAAGGCGGAGACCTGCTTCTCGTGCAGCATGGCGAGGAAAGAGCGCAGGCGCTGCGAGTGCGGCACGACGCCGCGCTCGCGCGCCGCGCGCACCTCCGCCTCGATGGCCGCCTCCTTGCCCAGGTCGATCTGCCCCGGCTTCTTGCCTGCGAATGATAAAATAATCATTTAATAATCAAGCTAGAAAAATCCAGAGATGACACTGGACACAAGCTCGATTCAAGAAGAAGATTTAAAAACTGTTACGATATGGCAGTTAGAAAGAAAACAAACATATTATTGTGGCAGATTTTACAAAATAACACAACAACAACAATTCACAAAGAAACATGCAAAATCTACCAAAACACAGCATAATTGCTAGTATGTAAAGGAAACCAGTGTTATTATTATTAACACATAGTTACTGTTTCTACTGCGTGCAAGAGATATTTCACATTCAAAATTTTTAATTGTTCGCTTGGAAGATATTACTAAGCTTTGAGCTTGATAGAATTTTATTATACATAGATATTAATAAATAGATGTTAAAATATTAAAAATAACAACAGAAATTAAGTAAAAGCTTGACAAAAGACTTAGTCGTACAATAGATATCGAATCGATAATCGAAGAGAATATAGTCGTACAAGTTGACCGCCAGCCAGACGGATACACGACATCATATCCGTCGATGGGACTCTAGGGTGACAGGGCCAACATCTTTGACATCTAGGGTATGAAGCTTATCCCCAGTAATGAGTTGAAAAATTATAATGATGATGATGATAACAGATGATAAACATACCTCCGTCGTCAGTCTTGGTCTTCTTGGCCGGCTCGTCGTCAGAGTCGTCGCTGTCGGTCGCAGCGCGCTTCAGCTCGCCGTTGGACGCCTTCGCTGCGCCCGCCACACCATCCTTCTTCTGTAACACATATACATACATATATTAAAATTCGATAACGACCAAATTCGCTGTAATCTAAAAGATCAAGCCCGAATTTGGTAAACCCTAAGATTTACCGACTCTCAATGGTAAAAGTCATCCAATTAATTTTGTTCGCTTTTCTTATTAGGTAAGTTAGTCTAAAATATCTTTCATATAATTACTTACATTGTATAATAACCCTAATGAGAGAAGCTCAATAGAGCTCTAGCTCTTTCTCCTATATTATATAAACATCATCTAAGTTAGCCCCAAGAATTCTCATATCCGTTGTTAGTATGCCACTTACCGACGCTTTTTTCGGCACACTCCGAGACACGGTCGCCGGCGAGCGACGCGTCACAAGCGATAATTGGAACGTATCGACACGTGCGTCGTAAGTTGATGTATAAAACAGTAATTGCTTATGTCATTCTCATTCTTAGAGCGCGGCAGGGGTTATAAAGAATAACACGCTTCCGTATCCTGTTCATACTTAGCAAACCACACGCCAGCGCAGAGACAGACTCGATTTCGACACATTCAAAGAAACGGTCGACGGAGAACGACGCGTCTTTAACATAACTTGAAACGTGCGTCGGAAATCGTCGTCAGAAAGTTTAGAAAGTTCTTGCTTAGTAAGTATATTACCTGTTGTTCCAGCAGCGCGGCGGGCGGCTGGCTGACCGCTTTGTCGACGTCCTGGCGGCCGATGAGCTGCGGCGGCCGCTCCCATACGGACGAGTGCGCCGTCGGGTTGTAGAAGAACACGCGCCCGTCGCCCGTCCACACCACGCACCTGGTACATTTTAATTAAATTACTTTCTTTTCAAAAGTTATTAAAACCATGATTTCTTTAATTGCCATGTCTCCAGCAGTTTCTTAAAATAGTGGACCGAAGCAGGTATGCTTTCAGTGAGTAATCTTTGAGTAATCACAGAGCATCATCTTGGTAACACTTTTACTTTCCTCGAAGTTTGTAAGCAAACGTGTGTATAAAGATACAAACATACACGATTTTATATTTAAAATATGGCACCTATATAGATCATCATGGTCCCTTTCCGACAATATTACCCATGACATGAAAGTGCCAATCTTCCTAATGGGAAGTATAAAAAATTGACTCACCACGGCGTGCCAGAGATGGGTGTGCTAGATATAGGCCTGCTCTTGTCTGCTTTCGCCTTCTCTTTTTCTTTTTCAGCCTTCTCCTTATCTGCCTTCTCTTTCTCGACTTTATCTCGTTCTGCCTTTTCTCTCTCTTGGCGCTCTCTTTCTTGTTGTTCTCTCTGAAATAAATAACATTGTCTGTTTTTATTTGTGTAAAATAGGCTCACTTTTGACTTATAAGTCTGATCACTACAGATATGATGCGCATAATATATTGTACATTTAGAACACTGCTAATTGAAAATTTCAACATTTTAAATTATAGTGACCTGCATGGCTTTTGGTTCGCACAGAGTATACTGGTAGGCAAACATCTTGAGCCAAAGTCGACGTAGTGGGGGTAAGTTCGCGCATGTACACTTCCGGACATATTTTATTGGTCATTGTTGGTGTTTGTAAAATATAAAGTGAGATTCTGTAAAGTTGTTTATTTAAGTAAAACTAGACAAGTTTTAGCCACTAGATGCGCAACAATATAAACATAAAAACGTATGTAATTTCTTGTCAGAAAATAAATCATTTACATTTTTTTCTTCAGAACTGTTTTACTTTTTGGCGGCATTGTCCAAAAAGTTTTTGGTAGGTAAAAACACAATATAACAAAAAAACAATAATACAATAAAAAACAAACTTTAGCAACAAAACTTCTAAACTCGAAATAGCCTATTGACACTGCACGTAAGTGTAGTCAGACGCTAGCGGAACATGCGCGCAACGCGGGGAACAGGGGCCAACTGATCGATTGGCCGATCAGTTGGCCCCTGTTCCCCAGGGACAGGGACGCGTTCTGACAGAATGCCCCCGCGCACCTCTCTTTCCACCAACGATACCTTAAAATCGTCTACTGCGCACTCAAGGTCATGGCTCAAGATGTTTGCCTAAGATTGTACAAATATGTATTTTCAACTTATATGAGCTGGTTTATGTTCAAAAAAGTGGGTGCTCGCGGCTTCGCTCGCACTAAGAAGCAAAACTTGCATCCCCTATTTCACCCCTTTAAAAGTGGCATTTTGGAAAAATCCTTTCTTAGCGGATGCCTACGTCATAACATCTACTTTCATTCCAAATTTCATCCCAATCCGTCCAGTGGTTTGGGCTGTGCGTTGATAGATCACTATGTCAGTCAGTCAATCCAGTAGTGAACCAATACTAACCTCTTCAACGACCGCTCTCTCTCGGTCTGCGATAGCTTTTGCTTCTGCTGCAGCCTTTTCAAGTTCATGCGCTTCAACATCTATTACTGGAAACGAAAAAAATATATATTGACATACTATACACCACAATAAACTAATCAAAACTGTAATCTTTTGGAATTTTTATATTAAAACTTTTGTGAGACATTTTATCAATATGTGAACTAAACGGTTTTCACTCGCTTGTAATTCGCGTATATTACATATACGTTCTGAAGATGGATGTCATAACATCCGAAACGCGTAAACAACATTCGCGAATTACACGTGAGTGAAAACCGTTTAGTTCACATACTTTTTGGAATTTGTAAACATAAAACAGTAGTATGCTATCTAGAACTTACTGTCCAAGTTTTTCTTTATTTCCTTGTCTTTAATGATCGCCATTTTCTCAGCTCTGTCTTTCTCCGCTTGTATCTTTGCTTTGAGATCTGTAAAAAGTAGAAACAATAAAGATAATGAACAAGTAAACAAAAGCGAAAGTTTGTTTTGTCGTTGTACTTTCTTAGCGTGCTAACCGAACGACGCATCGTCAGTAAGATAAGGTATACGTATATGTCATAGTACGGCAGTCGTAAAGCCATGTCACGGAACTAGTGTCGGCTACTCACATACGAAGAGGGAGGTACATGTGTGCAGTGGTCAAGCGTTGTTGGAGCATCCCTATTTAACAAAGCTACTATCATAACAACATTAACAACGGACCAATAAGCGGGTTTTCTGCCATCGTAAGAGCCAGCATGAAGGCTTTGGCGCGTCACGCCACCAGTTTAGAATCTCACGTCAAACGAGCCGCCGTGTGACACATTCCTTTAAATACACTCCACTCTACGCCGGTAAGATCATCAACAAGCGTGCCTCACCGTCCAGCTCCTTCATGGGGCGTGGCTTCTCCCACACGCTCTCCTGCTTGCCGGCGTGGTAGTAGTAGGGGCGGCCGTCGGGCGCGCGGTGCGTCGACCACTCCGCCGCCAGCGCCTCCAGCTCGGGGGGAATCACCTTGACAAACAAAAAATTTACGTAGTGTAGGGTTGAAACGGTAAACCCGCGCTGGTTGCTTCCACACAACCAGCATTATGCTGAGTTGGGGCTGTGTTGTGCCAGATTTTATGTTTGTTTTGTTCTAACTTGTGTTTGTTTCTCTGTTAAATCTGCCGCAATAAATGTTTTCTTTCTTTCAAAATGCGGTAACTATGGCGTTTTTTTTAGTGGCTCAGTTACGTTTCTAAAGTATTGGTTATTCATAAGACAAAGCCTTTTTTTGGTGTCGAAACAATGCGACCAAATCCGCGGACAGCCATTATTTTTTGATACTTTTTAAATATTAAAACTTTTAGAGACAATTTATCAATATTTTAACCCTCGGCATGCCTGGTAGGGTCTGAGAGACCCACCGCTGCAGTTAAACCGTTACAATTCATTCAAATTTTAATTCCGCGTGTAACTGCTCGCAGTAGCTGACTGTAGTGAACTTAGTTACACTATCCACCCACTACCTTAGTCCGGGGCCCGCTCCAGTAGTAATAGGACATGTGTAAAGTGCTTTCGGGTCTCACAGACCCCACCAGGCATACAGCGTGATATTTTTATGTAAGTATTAATTAGTTATTTTCTGTGATTTTGTGAATTGTTTATTAAAAATAAATATTAAATTTTCGAATGGGAACGCGTTTTTTCATGTAACGCTAGATTTTGATGTATTATAGTAACTGTAAATGGTACTATAGTGACCTAACAGTATTTTTAATGTTTTCTCTTTCGTAAATTAAAATTAAAACTTAACACAATTAAAACTTTATCGTTTCTAAAACGTCTGGTTTTGATTGTTTTTGTTTGGTGTCCTAAAGGTTTTACGAATTTAATGGGTTTTATTTCGGATTTCAAACAAATATGACTTTGGTTTCCTACATACCAAAACGTAGATAAAATATCTTCATGCTGTCATCTCTCCATCATGATATGGTAATTGAGTTAGACGAGAAGCATACACCAGCAGCAATAACATTATATAACAAAACGAAGAGTGGTATTGACAACGTTGAAAAGCTTATTAGATCATATGATGTATCAAGAAACTCCTGAAGATGGCTGCTCACGCTTTTCTTTGCTGCTGAACTCTGCAGGAATAAATGCAAAAATCAACCAAATGCTCAACTGCCTTGACATAAAAAATAATCACAGAAGTTTTATCAAAGATTTGGGTATCACACTGATAGAATCACATCTACAATCAAGACAGAAAAACACTCGTCTTTCTACAGATCTTTACAAACGAATTGCCAACCGTATTAGTCTTCAAGAAGGTCCACCTGTAAAAAAACAGCTCCAGGTGTAAGACGTAGATGTCACGTATGTCCGTCAAAGAATGACCGCAAAACGCAATACGTCTGTGAGATGTGCAAGAACCATATGTGCCTGGATCATGCAATTTTCAGTGCGAAAATGGCTTCGAAAACAAAGCTAGTGAAGATGACGTTGAAAATGAAGAAGATTAATTACTGTAGCTTATAATATAAGATAATATATCTGCCTAATGTTTCCCAAAGTCCAAAGTGATTTAGATATATTTTGTTTATAAATTGATTTTGCACGTTTATAACATAAGATGTTAATTTTGAGAGGAAAAAAGTATACCAAGTTTAATTTAAAAAAAATATATAAGATATTGTTGATTAGACAACGTTTTTTATTTAAATCCATTTAAAACTTATTTAATTTTAATATTAAATCACAAATATTTCTAATTGACACAAATTTGTAGGCAAAAAAATAATTGAAATTTAGGGTCTCACAGACCCACCAGGCATGACATGTAACTTTTAGGGTTAACTAAACGGTTTTCACTCACGTGTAATTCGCGTATGTTGATTACGCGTTTCGGATGTAATGACACCCATCTTGAGAACATGCGTTCTGGGACCGCGTTTAGTAAACATATTGATAATGATATCTGCCAATCATGAAATAATTTCGAATGTATAATTTTCCGCCGTGAAAATTTAATGTTCTGACTCTCTGTTCCCCACGCACTATAATCCAGCGATCTTCAAAGCGAGAGTGAATCGGTTCTTATCGGGTAAGCACGCTCCATCTTAGGCCATAGCCTTTGCTTGCTATAGTAGATCCAACCGTTTATTTTCTATTTGACAGCAGCAATAGAACGTAACTGCATCATGTTACACAAAAGTTCACTTTTAAATGCGAGGTTTTAAAAATATGGCAACTGCCTAAGTTTGCTCCTTGATCCCGTATAATAATCATCTTTAACAAATTGAGTCCATAAGAGTAGTAGTTTTTTTTATAAATTACATAAAGTAACAAACGTTTTTAAAAATTTACGTTCTATGGCTATCAACATAGTGATGTTACGATTGAGATATCGATATATTGTTTAGTAACCATTTTTACACGGGTATAATGTAGCATTCTAATGTAGTATAAATATAGATTGGTATGAAATGATATGGAACAATTATTGTGACTTTTATTTTTATTTATTTATTAATCAAAATCGGATTCATCGCCGCTGTCACTCGAGCTATCGCCGACATTTATAATTAATTGTTGATTCGTATTATCTATCGCACGTGTTTATCCCACTCTGCCATTGTAGTTTCTTGTGTTTTTTTAATTACATTTTGCCAGTTTTCCGCAGTTACTTCCACACATGCATTTTTTAATAAATCAAGCATTTTGTATGCCATGATTTGTGTTATTTCGAGCAGCGTGTCCTTTTACTTGAGCCTATATTAATTCAATGGCATTGTATTAACAATAATAGGGTGGAAGTCTAAGAACCCCATGACCATGTTCTGCAGCTATTTCGTTGATCACATATTGAAATGAATCGATATCGTGTCCACTATAATCACTTGGTCACAACACTATTACTGACAAATTAGATCTGTCAAAAAGAAAATAAATGGTTGGAACTACTATATCAGGTAAACTATGGTCAAGTGCAAACCAGTTCAAGTTAAAAAAAAGGGTTTTTTAATGTACTTACAATCTCCTTCTTAGGCGGCGGCTTCTGGTGGAACGCCTCCTGTCGCTCGGGGAGCCCCTCCACGCCTCCCGGCACCGCTTGGGACGCAGCACCTGGAATAACAAACAAACTTTAACTCATACTGTACGTATTGGCTGTAACCTTTTTTTGTCACTTTCTCAGTACTCTTTAGAAAGGAGTCTTGGAAGACATCACTACGCGGTATCGCTGCCCTGTCAATAGATTGATTTCAACTATTTCAAGTGGTTTCAGCATATTAATGAATGTCAATTTATCACTCAACCATAATTCTTTTTTATTAGGTACTAAACGTGGTTTTGATATTAGTCCAGAACTTTGAAAATAAAAAGTCGGTTCTTGTTGTTCAAACATCAAATACAAACAATCAAATGTCAACTTCAAATTGGGAAATAGATTTATCATTGGTAACATTTTGACAGTATGATTATTATGACAGTATACAGACAAATATCGAACAACAAAAACAGACTGGATATTTTCAAAGTGTTAAACCACGTTTTGTAATAAGACCCTATAAGATCAAGCGGATCAGAGCATAGTTTCCAAGACCCACTGGCAACCAAATTAACAGGCAGGTCAAAACTGATAGAGGAGAGGAGAGTGGAAAAGTCAATTAGTGAGATTAAGTATAACAATGGCAGGCACTTACGTCAAAATTGTCGAAAATTAAGTTTATTGTAAGTGCTTGCCGATTGTTATACTTATATCTAATCATGCCTTACGGGAACTTTATTACAGTAATAAGCGAGTTATTTCCATACTGGTTAGATAATATATGATGTATGTATGTCTCACCTCCGTCGGGCATGTTGGCGCTGGCGAGGCCGGGCGGCGGGTTGGCGACCAGCGGAGGCGGCCAGCCGCCCCACCCGCCCCAGCCGCCCGGGAATCCTCCGCCCGGGGGACCGCCACCCTGACCTGCATATATACAAGTAGTATTTTAGATAAGTGTTCCTCATGACTGAGGGTCGAGACTATTTGATATAACAATAGTTTATAAGTACTTGTAACAATTATGCAATTTAAAGAAAATTAACAGGTATAACGAGACACATTGGACTCGATTCACTTTAACCTCCGTGTCATTAAAGAAAGCTCATTGAATTCTGCAGACACCAATAAGTTATTTTAAGTAAGGCTGATGGTATTATCACAATGAGTTTTTTTTAATTGAATGGGTTTGCACTTGGCCATAGTTTGCCTGATAGCAAGAAATGACAAATGATGAAATTAATTAAATAATTATGACAAAAAGTGAAACAATAAAAATATATTTTGGATCGGGATCGACATATGGTACGGAACGCACACAGTATACATTGAACGACGAAAATATAACATATTGAATCAGGCGTTACTTTGCGGAAATTCATTGTGTTTTTCCGCTGGAACTGCTTTTTAACCGACTTCAAACAACAGCGGAAAAACATTATATATTTCTCCAGAGTTTAATTTACAATGGATTACCGCAAGGATTCAATATCTTATTATGTCAAAAGCTTCATCATATGTGACAAATATTTTAGAACATTCGTAGACTAGAAATAATAACAAAAGTCACAATACCTGGTTGTCCCATCCCAGGCATAGGTTGACCGGGTTGGTTCATTCCCGGCATAGGTTGGCCCATGCCGGGCATTGGTTGCCCTGGTTGACCCATGCCGGGCATTGGCTGGCCGGGTTGACCCATCCCTGGCATTGGTTGGCCTGAAATTATGTGAAATACGACTAAGACATTGTTCAGACTTTGAAAAGACGTACACAGAACGTAAAACTCAAAAACTCATCTAAGTTTGTGTAGTGTATAGGAAATATCCTTTAAACACATTTCCTCATGACACCTCATGGCAGAGGGTCGTGCCTCCCCGCAAAATTAATTCGTAAGGGGATTTCTTTCGGGCAGATACATGGGTGGTACCATGATACCAGGTCTTTCCATGGATAATGGACATTATATTTCGCAAAATATTGGCTGTAACCAATTTGAAAGGGGACCTTTTCTCTTTTAATTAATGTAATCTTTTGCCGTAACTTTTTCCATTAACAAAGATTGTGGTCAAGCACAGAAGACATGTATTAGTTTACAACAATCTACTTAATTTTTTACACAAATTTATATAAAAAGAAAATATCAATAATTCCGCGTGATAAACACGCCGCACCGAGACATTTTTAGTTGGTTCAATAGATAGGTAGGTTGTGAAACATGCGTGTGTGTACCTGGTTGTCCCATGGGCGGCATGCTGGTGAGCGGGTTCATGTTGGGCGGAAAGGACGGCGGCGCGCTCGAAAAGTTCGGCCCCCCGCCGCCCGGGAACGGGTTCGTACCTGGACAATGATTATACAAATATTATAATGGTGTAAAAAGTTAATAAAATAAATAATACGTGAGAACCTTTTAGTTTATTCTTTTCAACGCTCAAATGGATGAAGATGAAACCCGAGCATAAATAAACAACTATATATAATTATATGTTCTTCTTGTATTGTATGATCACTCACCAGGCGGCTGTCCGGCGGCCGAGGTGGGTACGTGCGGCGTGTCTCCGGGCGGTGAGTCATCATTGTCCATCATCTGCGGCGGCCCGCCCTCCTCCGAGACCATGCCGTCTTTGTTCGCTGGAATATAAAGTAATAGGTAGTTCAATTGTATGTTCCGTGGGTCGGATGACACGTTTAATTGTAGGTCCCGGCTGTTTGCCTAGTACGGCAGTCGTTAAGCCATGTCAGAGGCCTTTGGGGCGGCTTGATAAACTCTCGACAACAGAGTTGGCCACTCAAATTCGATAAGAAGAAGATTATATCAAAATTTTATAGAACCAATTTTGAATGGAATTTGAGACTGTTACTCGAATTGCTACCAAATGTACAGTATGTATTGTAATGAGGATTTTTTCAAACATTACATTCATTTGTGTGGCCTCATCAGCCGGGTGCCGGAGATGACTACTTTTTTTTCATTTATAGGCAGCAGAGATTTATATCACACTGTATCAATGATATTTTTACAATGAGTTATTTATGTCAAATGCTAAACCCACACTATGGTTGTTTAACTATAACTATTTCTCTCATTTTCCAATAAAAGTTTAAATATTTCCACAAATTCACATCAAGGTCACTGGTGCATTGATCACAGGTTAGCAAGAGATTTTATAGTTTTCTATAACCAGCCGTCAAATCAACTCTTTTATGGACAGATTAATCATAGAATTTGTAAATCTATATGAAGAAGAGATTTAGAGACTGTTGCTTACCATCCTTGAGCCAAGGCGGCGGCTGCGTCATGAAGGGCGGCACGGCGCTGGGCGGGTGCTGCAGCATCTGCGGCATCATGCCGCCCACGCCCAGCGGCGGCAGGTTCTGCCCGCCCATGCCCGCTATCTGACCTGCGGGGAGTAACATATAGTTATAAAATATGAACGAGTCACTTCACTATATCAATAAAGAGTTTCTCTGATCTTTACACTGTGAAG
This sequence comes from Macaria notata, assembly GCA_927399415.1. Classification (NCBI taxonomy): domain Eukaryota; kingdom Metazoa; phylum Arthropoda; class Insecta; order Lepidoptera; family Geometridae; genus Macaria; species Macaria notata. Next base: position 5,397,977 of record OV656725.1, on the reverse strand, counting down.
TAATGAATATGAGTATATTGAATGGTATATGCCAATTTTTTATTTAATGCCACCACATTTAGTAAGCTCAACTTGATGTGGGTGGCTGCTATAAAGGTTTTGTACCCAGTGCTGGGCTCACAAGAACGTGTTAACCATCTATAAATAGATTTAATATAGAATTAAGATACATTTGGAAGTGCTTTTGTTAAAAAATAATTTGTAGTTTCAATATAATTATCTCAAATTGTACATTGATACATAGGCATGTCATAGTGACACATTAGAAATATAAAATGGTCTGAACCTAGATGTTATGAAACTTTGTAATTAAGTATGATTTTATTCTTAATAAAAATCATGATTTAAAATATATGTTTGGGTTAGAGTGTGTTACTCTAACTGTTGAGGGTGTTCAAACCATCCTTAGGGCCTCTCATTAGTGTGACTGTTGGAAGAAAGATTTGATAATCCTATATAGATTATTATCTTATGTAATGAATATTATGAATAAACTAGTAGGTGCTCGCGGCTTTGCTCGCATTAAGAGGTAAAACTTGCATCCCCAATTTCACCCCTTTAAAAGTGGCATTTCCAAAAATACTTTCTTAGTGGATCTACCTTCATGCCAAATTTCAGCCCAATCCATCCAGTGGTTAGGGCTGTGCGTTGATAGATCACTATATCAGTCAGTCAGTCAGAGTTTTATATATTTAGAAGACATGTAATTGTACAAATTTCATTAATAAACTGTTTATCTGACCCTGCGCTGCCATGGCCTCCACCTCCTGCTGCGTGATGACCTTGCAGGCGGGACTCTCCTGCGGCCGCGTCCACGTGGTCTCCCGCGTGCGCGCGTGGTAGTAGTAGCTCTTGCCGTCGTCAGACTTGGTCTCCACCCACAGCTCTGGGGCGGGCTGGAATGTATACACAGATATATATTATTATATTTGATACCTAGTACCCATGACAAGTGTTTGCTATATTATGGAACTAGATGGCGCCGGAATACCTACTAATTTACTAGTGGACGCCCGCTGCTTCGTGATGATTTATGTAGCATCCAAACTATTTTTGCAACTGCACTCGTGGCTAAATAAGACAATACGAGACCCACAGGTACGGTCACAATATTTTATTTATTTATTTATAATGGCACACAAAACAGAATGGGTTCTTAAATGAACTAAATATACATTTAAAGCTGGTTTTGATCCAGAACAAATTCTAAAATATGTGTACACAGCTAAATGTGATTAATAATTACAAAAATATGAGTTAGAGAGAGAATACAGCATTAGTTACACATAAACAATAATGATACACAAAGACAACATATTTACAGATACGGCAGGAGTAATGCCAGGAGTAATATTGTCCGGTGTAATGCTGTTGGGTGTATATGGCCGAGTATTTGGGAGTAGCACTGGGTTATGAGTCTATGGTTACAACTCACCATATTAGGTGGGGGCATGCCAGGGGGGCCGCCAAACGGCGGCGGCTGCCCCATCATATTGGGCGGGGGTCCCATCGGGCCTCCAGGCGGCATCATACCCGGAGGGGGGCCGAACGGAGGCGGGCCTCCCATCATACCCGGCGGCGGCGGACCCATGGGCCCCCAGTTTCCATCAAAGTTAGGTGCGTTGCTGAATCTGGGACCACCTCTGGTGCGGAAGAAGGCTCGGCCGCGCATTGGAGGCCCGGCTGGTCCGTAGCCTCGGCCTCGAAACCTCATGGGAGGCCCGTTCATCCAGCCTGGTGGGGGGCCTCTGCCTCTGTTTCTGTTGGCATAGAACATTGTGTTAATGTTAAGTAGATTAGACTAATGGTACAATACAAACTACATCATGTTGAGATGAATGAAGTCTTTAGTCAACTACTATTAATACAGCTTTAGTTGTTGTAAGCTTACAATCATGTTTATAGGTAGTATAAATATTCTATAAGTACCTAGATTAGATGGTTAATTACTAGTACATAATATTATAATATTGGTTAGACATATTTGTTGTAAGAAGCATAACAAAACCTGATTAATCCAAGTCACCTAGTTTGTTCTTTTTGCTCTAACTTTCACCTCATAGTTCACATTGCAAGGCATAAGCCTCCTTCCTTTTTCGCCCATACTAATTCACCACAAAAGGTGATAAGTATATTTTTATTTTATATGTATGTATGTGTGACCATAACATGCCTTATCAAATGTAATAATAGCAATTTGTCAATTTCATTATTTTGCTGAATTATATACCTACATAGATTTGATAAATGAGCATCTTCTAGTATTATATATTCAATTAATTGATTTCACATGCAATGCCAGAGTATTTGAATGATAAATATTGAATTATTAAATAAATTAACTTATATTTATCGCAAACCTGCCAGCTGTTCAAATAAACAGTACCGAGCTAATGAATAATATATGTATTATTTTGCAAATGTACAATGACCTTCATTTTATTATAACACAAACATACAGTATCATCATCATCACCAAACAAAATTTGGTTTAAAAAAAAATAAAAAAAAAATCTAAATTTGGCTCAATGGTGGTTTCAGTCCAGCCGTACAAAATGTAAATGAAAATATTTTTTTTTTTTTTTTTTTTTTTTTTTTTTTTTTAACATGAAATAGGCTTACGCTTGACTACAACTTGCCTGATGTTAAGCAACGTTATAGTCTACGATGTAGCGCGCTTGCCTAGAAGAAACCGGTTTACTCTCGACTTGAAGACCGACAAATTATAGTTCAAGGGGAATAGAGGTTCGGGCAAGGAGTTCCACAGTTTGGCTGTTCGCACGATGAAAGTCGAAGCAAAACGCTTGGTGCGAGTCTTTGGGACCTCAACTGTATATCGGTGCCTCCTTGCCGTGCCTCTACTCGTGCGATGGTGAAATGGGGCTGCAGGAATTAAATTATGCAATTCCTCCGCACACTCTCCGAAATGCAACCTGTAAAAAACCGAAAGACTGGCCACCTTACGGCGGTGCTCAAGGCTTTGTAATTTTGAGCTACAGAGTGAGTCTTTCGCGATGAGATTTTTTGCCCGCTTCTCAATTAACTCTAACGCCTCAAGCTGGTACTTGGCAGATCCATCCCAAAGGTGCGAACAATACTCCATACATGACCGAACTTGCGCTTGATACAAGGTCAGCAGCTGTTCTGGAGTGAAGTATCGTCGCACCTTCGAGAGGATTCCCATATTGTGAGGAAACCTACATATTTGAGGACCACAAAACCTGAGAACATGAAATCTTTGTGGAAAAAACTGGGTGCCCACCACAATGTACATGCCAAAGAAAACTTTCCTAATGAATCAATTCAGTGGGGAACTCACAACCCTCAGTAATAAGGAATACAACATGAGGAGAATTATTACACACAGAAATTAACTGGGCACCTGATTGGAAGCAGTTTACAAGCAGGAAGGTGCTTAATACTGACTTACTAATAGGTGACTGAGTAATAGGTGACTGACTAATAGGTGACTTCTACATGTTTATGTATTATATTATACAACTCAAGGGATAACCTCAGGTGTGTCAGAGCATATTTTTATACAAAATGTATTAAAACTCAAAAACTTAGCTAGAGTGATGAATTCTGTCCTTAATTAACAGCCAGATCCATCCTATGTAGATTCACACAGTCACTTATGCATGATTTATTTATGAGTATTTGACAAAGTCAGTTAAAAACTATCCTTATATACACATATATACACATAACAGAGCACATGGGACACTGTACATAAAACTGAAATTGTTTATGGATGACTGATATTATCAAAATCATTTCACAAGGCAAAAAAATTAGAATTATAATAAACAATATCAGATTTAACAAAAAACAGGAAACTATGGACACACATGGAAGAGCCCTTCACCAAATTTTGGGTGCCCTACAGACATAATGAAGAAACTATTCATATTATGTTAATGTCAATAGTTTAGTTTATATTTATATATTCATTATTTTTTAAGATTGATATTAGTTTTAAATGGGCTATAAATTTCAAATTTAGATTTTGAAGCAAGCAAAGATTGATAAGCAGATGCCCGAGCCATAGTACAATAAACTATATATATAAAAAAAAATAACAGAGCTGCCTGAAGCAACACAGAATCACAGAAATAGTAGGCCCTTCAATATTATATTTAGGGGCTTTAAACTAAACATTTATGTCAGCCCATGATATTTTATTTTTGATACTTAATTAATGCTTACACTAAATAATGAACTTATCTGATCACACCAATGTCTGTGACAAAGTTCATGGACAATAGTGCAGCCTGCAGATAGGCTCCTACAGTTCTCGCAAAACTTTATGAGCTCTCGGAACACGCACGCTAGTGGCTGCGCAGTACGCATATTATAGGTATCCGAGGGACGGGACAGGACGTCGGGGAGGGCACCGGCCCCCGCGCCCCGCGCCGTATCCCCGCTCGCGTCCCGTTGCGCCGTGCCTTAGTGTGAGTGCTACGTTCGTACACAATACATGCGCGCGTTGTAGACGAAAGTACAGTCGAGTGCAACAATTCATTTTCATTGCTATTGTAAATTTTTGTTACTGTTATTTGTTTTCGTTATTTTTATTTGTTTCTGTTATTGGTGTTGTTGAGTTTTGTCACCGTTATATTGTATTTGTTATTTTGTTTGTTCTATTACTGTGGTTTCTTACTGTTATCGAACTTTTTGGTTTAATTAAATATGCCTCGCGGACGCTTTAATGTGCTACGTCGCCAAACACGTAAAATGGTGTTTGATGTTTTCAACTTTATGAAAAAGGAAGCTGAAGACGGTCTACAGTATGACCTGAAAATGGTGCAAAAGCGAACTGCGGCAGCTACAGGTGTCTCTTTAAGTACAATAAGGAGAATTTTAGCGGCTGCAAGAGACCCAAACATGCCAAATTTCAGTATGGCACCAGTTTTTCGTACGCCAGGCAAGAAAAGATCAGGGCAAAGGAAAATCACCGGGATTGATAGCTTTGACCTCAGTGTTATAAAAAGGTGCGTGCACAACTTTCATACAACTGAGAAAGAATTACCAACAGTAAAATTACTTTTAAATAAACTAAGACAGGATATCAATTTCAAAGGCTCCGCCTCAAGTTTAAGAAGTATTTTGAAAGGACTTGGTTTTAAATGGAAAAGGACCGAAAATAACAGAAAACTTTTGATAGAGCACACAAACATAAGATTAAAAAGAATTGAATATTTGAGAAAACTTTCAAAATATCGTGAAGAAGGACGACCTATCATCTATACTGATGAAACATATGTAGATTCTTCACACACAAAACCAAAAGCCTGGAGTGACGGTACCACAGAGGGTCTGAAAAGAAATATATCAAAAGGCCAACACATCGTTATTGTGCACGCCGGTTCAGAAACCGGTTTTGTGCCAAATGCTCTTTTATTATTTAAAGCAGGCACTAAAACGGGCGATTATCATAATAATATGAATTTCGAAAATTATTTAAAATGGGTTGATACTAAATTGATACCCAATCTCCCGCAAAAGTCAGTTGTGGTAGTCGACAATGCGTCCTACCATAAACTCGATGACTCAGCACCGACATCCAGTTCTCGGAAGTCAGAAATGGAGGCTTGGCTGTGAGATAAGAATATAACTTTTAGCCCCTCAATGCTGAAACCTGAGCTATATAAATTAATTTGTGCAAATAAAGAAAACCACAAAAAGTATGTTGTTGACAACATATTACGCGCCCACAATCATACTGTATTACGGCTGCCACCCTATCACCCCGACCTGAACCCTATCGAAATGGCTTGGGCGGCAATTAAAGGATACATAGCACAGAAAAATGTTGCGTGGAACATTAATAATATAAATGAAGTTAGTTGAAGAAAAAGTGAACGCGATGGGTGAGCCGGAATGGAGCGCACTATGTATGAAAGTTAGAGGTATAGAAGAAGAATATAGAAAAAGTGACGTAATCATCAACGAGATGACCGAACAGTTTGTGATTCACGTCAGTGAAAATGAATCTGACAGTTCAGAGACAGGGACTGAAGATTCCGATTTAGATGAGAGCTATGTTAACGCTTCTTCAGATGAAGATGTCCTTTCTACTAGCCGGGAAGAAATGTATATGGAAGGTGTAGCTCCGTTATAAATAAATAAATGCACAAGTTTTATATTAAAGTTTTTAATTTACTTAAATAAATACCTACCTGTTTGTTCTAATATCTTACTGCACGTAAAAAATACCTAAAATCTAAATACTTTTTGATACCTACGCATAAATGTACTGATTTTTTTTAAATCTTACAATAATGATTGTGCGCTCAACTGTACAGTCAAGAAGGCGTAAGCTGAGCTTTGCATTTGTGTGAGTGATCACCAAAAGTACACTCAGACAATAAAATCAAATATGGCAGGTGGGCGGGGGAGTGAGATGGCGCTATCGCACGATGGAGAAGCCGGTTGTCTCACCTACACTATCTATGTACACCCACACAAATGCAAAGCTCAGCTTACGCCTTCTTGACTGTACCATGCGCGGTTACGTACTCGGGCCTAACTTCAGAGAGCTCATAAAGTTTTGCCTGAATTATACCAGGCCAGAGATCATCACAGCCTGCACAGTTTGGTTTGGATCAAAATGGAGATGGTATCCAATGGTGTTGGTGAAAGACTGATAACAGACCAGTTATGATTTATGATATTTTCATTTGATTTGAACTTAAGTTATTTCTCACTAATATATTCTCACATTTTTGAACTTCAAGTTCCTAACTGGCAGAAAGTGGCTCAAGACAGCATTCTCTTGTTTCAGAGGCCAAGACTCACTTCGGGTTGCTGCACCATAGGAGTAAGTAAGTAATTTCTCCTCAAAACAATAGTTTGATTCATGTTTACATAGCTGGATCAAGTATTCAAATAAAAACTACTGTTCTACCATATGTTGCGTTCTCACAAACAAATAAATGAGTTCTTGATGTGTTATTTTACATAGAAATAGTGAGAATACTATATGGGAATACTTACTTAATTTTTTACCGGGAATGAAGCAAGCAGGCAAGAATAACAAAGCAAATGCGCGGGACGCTACTTGTTGGTATTACCTTAGAGCAAGAATGCCGCTAAATCAATATTACCTTGACAAGTAGGTACTTATGTTTGTAAAAACTATTGTATTATAGGTACAGTGGTAGCAAGCTTCCAGTGCATGTCCTTAATGCATATTAATTTTATGCTCTTACCTGAAGTTCCCACGACCTCTGTTGTTTCGGAAGTTTCCGCCTCCGTCCTCGTCGTCAAAAGAATCATCGTATGAGCCCTGATCGCTGAATTCATTCATGGAATCTTTCATATTCTCTGGGCCATCATTGTTGCGGTTTCCTACATCATTTTGCCCGCTCTCTTGCGACTCCATGTTGTAATCTTCCTCCATTGTAATCACGATATGTTATTTAAGCAATTATTTAAGTCCTCATCACTATTACACAGTTTATCTAGCTAATATTAACACAAAATGACGCCGAAAATATTTCTCGCCATTCAATCAAACAAAGATGGATGATTTCAAAATGGCGGGCGCGGCATGCATGCCGCTTTCTTTTCCTATTGTCTGTGATGCCGCTTGTCTAGGGATGGGCTAAGAATGTCATGAACAATCGATCGATTACCGGTTTTGTATTTTATAGGTAGGTTACCGGTTTTTTTCTGAAAACTAGATAAAAATTATACTGTAATTCAAATATAGGTATAATTAGGTAAAACCATATGTCACAATCCTATCCCAGTATTCATTTCAAAATAGAAATAGAATATTGCTCTAATATACCTCTATTGTGTGGCCTGTTACCTTGATTGATATTATTGGTATTATAGTGGCTCTGCCATGTCCCGGTTTTCATTTTTAATAAATGTTCTACACGCACAAACAGTGGGTATCATGCTCCAACGGGTTGAACCTATCTCCATTTTAGAATGAATAATCCTAATTATATGATGCTAGACGACATAGGTTACATTTCTGCCTGAAGCTTTGCCTGTAGGTATGTCCCTCCTAACTATAGTAGGGAGTAGGGACATACCTACAGGCAAAGCTAAATGTCTAAACTATCTAAGCACAACAGATGAATGAGTGTCTACCTGTACAATCTTAAATCAATGAAACAAATTTGATTAGACCATTAAACTTTATTTGTAACCAAAAGTTTTATTGATAGTGTAATAGAGGAATCAAAAACACTGGATTTAAAATTTTACAGATATCGGAATTTACGATTAGTAGTAATAACTTGGTTATTTCTTTTACACGTTACTGGTTATGGACATTTTTAAGACATTTTCACTTCTGTTGATCAGGCTTTATATTTTGCGCACTACGTTTCATATCTGCCATCGTTTGTTCATATTGTTGATTTGCCTGCACGACATATGCACGCATTTCATCCGGCTTGAAATTTCCATCTATCGTCCTTTTTTCAAAAGCTTCAAACTGGTCGTATATCTTGCCGATATCTGCCGCATCTGATGACCGTTGATCAGGATTCAGTGGGCAAGGGAAGAATGGGATAGCTTTGGGGTTAAAGTACCTATCGTCCCATTGAGAAGCTTTGGTGTCAAAATACCTTTCATCGAGCGGCATCAGGCTTGTATCCATATCGCTATGTAATAGCTCCCTGTTCATCTCTGGCAACAGCTGCATTGCGTTGTAGTTGTGCGGGTATCCACAGTTATTCCTCAGTAAAGGACTACAGCAAACGTTAAAGAAGGGGTCGCAGCACGCTCGGCATGGCCCGCAGCCGCAGCCACACCGTCCCCAGCAGTTTCCATAGCAACAGTTCGGCACGCAGCGACACGTACATGTACAGGATCCACAGCCGCAGCAACCACCACTGCCGCAGCCGCAGAAACCATAGGGGCCGCAACCGGTGCGCTTCGGCAGGCAGTAGCACATACATCCTCTTCGGCAGCAACCGCTGGGGCCACAGCAAGTCCCACACAGCGGCGCACAGGGCCCGCATCGACACAAGCCACACGGGCCCGACAGCCGTGTGACGGGACATCGGCATCGACATGTCGGGCATATATCGTAGCATTTGATCTTCAAGCCGCGACAAGCGCAGGACCCTGAACAGATAGGATTAGCACAAGATCCGTATGGACCGTAAGGATAGCAGTAATAAGGACGGTACTCGCGGCAACTGGGATTACAACAGCACAGGGTGTTGTCCGTTAGGGACTTGTAGCTCGGCCGAGGACATGACGGCGGCGGGTAGGGACAGTTGTGCTGGAAAGGTCGCGCATCACTAGGCGCACACAGAGAGTTTAACATACTGTCACCTGTATCACTAGATTGCAGCGCACGAGATCCTTGGGTGCCCGTATTCATCCTACCGATATTTTCCTGGGGCATGTCTGGTAGTTCGGGTGGCGTGAAATAGCACAGACAGGCGAGGGTGCCAAACTTCCCAAGGCTTTCAGGTCCGTTAGTAAGATCGACTGGTAAATTGATGCATGGACTTGAGGTTGTTTCCGGGTATAAATAGGCGCAGTCAGGTTGGCAGGAGCCATTTCCAGCTGGACTGTAGATCCATCTCCACGTTGCCAGTACATTGCTAGGAGGCGGTATCGTATCATGACAGCGACAGCATCGACAGCAGCCTCCACAGATGCAACCAACGTACCTCACCATCTCAGAAACTACTCCGTCTATGTCATTCATCATTGTGGTTTGGTTGTCATCACGAGCGTTCTGTTCCGAAAAGACCAAATTAGGTCGACTCCTAGACATTATCAGTTGCCTTTCTGGACCCGAGTAATTGCGTCGAGAGGCAGTTGCAATGGGACAAGACATACACCTGCGAAGCGTTGATATCCTCCGCTGCCTTCTTTTAGGAGACACTGGCACTTCTTTCATCCTAACGACTCGAGGCTGCTGAATCAATTTTAATTCTTCAGATTTCTGGTACTTTAGTCCGTCCGCTGAAAGGATGATTCTCATTGTAATCACATTCCAATCCTATTAGAAACTAACGAGGAAAAGAGATTTATTTTTCACTGCAATAAAAATAGTTACCTAATAAAATATGAATATTATAAACATATATTCAATATTTTGGAGCAAAAACGAGCCTACCTATCTGAATAAGATTTAATTTTAGACTATCCTAAATTGAAAAAAACATGTAAATATTTTTTAGTTTTTATATTATTTTATCGGACCTAAAACAGTGTTAGATGAGTATTAAAACATCCTAGTCAAATGTAGTTAAACGTACCTACAATCAAAACGTATGTTTATGTATATTTTTTTAACTAAACCGACAAATTTTTCATGTCTCCAGGTACGCTCTAAAACCTATTGACGCTAAAACATTTCAGAACATAAAAATATTGTCTAATATATTTTTGCTTAAAAGAATATTGTTGGTGTAAGAAGCATCAAGAAAACTTTAGCTGGTGATATGAGGAAAGATAAATAGCGATTTAAATGTGGTGGTTCGGGCGACTCCATCTGCGTATCAGAGGTCTGGGTCAGCGTATCAGTGGCTGAGTTTAATTTCTCATTGTTTGAAGAACTTGCCGAATGTGCCACATCTGTATCGGGCACGGGCTGACTGAAACCGCGGTATCGATAGTCCCAGTAATGCTCTTCAAACCCGTACACGTCTGACACGAACGACAGTAGGCTCGTAGTCTGACTACCCTTACTACTGTTCATAGCATGAGCGTTGTTTGGAGAAGGCCAGTATAATATGGCGAGAATATTGTGTAAGAAATTTGTTTTTTACTTTTTCTTAGGCTCCGTCTTGTCTGCCGGAAAATTTCTAAGCTGGTCAAAGTTTAGAGTGTCTTTGCCAGGAGGCGTTTCAGATTTCAGCTTACTCCTGTTTTCCTTTTTGGACATTTTCTTGGCATCTTTAGCTGGTATATCAGGGTTATCATCTGTGGATTTGGCCTTTAATAGTCCGCCGGTTAGTAAAGGCAAGAGAAGGACCGTAATCAAGTTCAGATTATTGAAACAGTATGTTGGAACTCCGTCGTTGAACGAAAAGGAATGATACGAGCGTCCTCGACGTGATGAATTATACCTGTTTAAAAGTTCACTCTTGGCCATGCAGGAGGAACAAAACAGACCTGAGCCCTTGAGATTCCTGGGATTGAAAGCACCACACTGACCACATTGTACATTTTGAGGGACCTCGTACGGATTGGGAGGTTCAACCGAATTCGGGACGCAAACCATATTCGGAACTACACAAGAGCCGAACATCTGACCGCATCTTGTGTAGCAAGTAGAGCAGTAGGGCCCAAGCGCCCCACAGTCACAAGCCCCGTAGGGACCGTAAGGACCACAGTGTCTGCAAGGGGGAGTTTGTCCACTAGATTGAGTGTTGGTGCAAGGAGGCCAGCAAATGCCGTCAGTGCAGTATGAAGCAGGGCCAGATAAACGACCGAGGCCGTATGGTCCGCAAGGTGGACAATGGCCGACATAACGGCAAGCTCCGCAAGGGCCACAGCCACACCAAGTCGGTATGGTTGGCCCGCCACGACAAAGACCACATGGGCCGCATAGACGAGAGATCCCGCACGGTCCACATGGACCGCATGGCCCACAATTAGGACACGGGCCGTTTAAGCCGAAAGGTCCACAAGGGCTATTGCAGGGATTAAAACCAGTAGTCGGATCACTTGCTCGGCAATACCAGGGTCTGAGAAGGGGACTAGTGTTGAAGTATTTGGTGCATCTGTAAGGAGGACACATGGGCAAGCATGTACCGACGGCAGAACAAGTTCCAAAAGCATTCTGTTTATTAGCTGGGGCATCAGGGTCATACGGAAGACAGCCACAACAAGCTGCGCAAGGATTAAACGGATTTTGTTTGGAATCTTCTTCCGATTGCTTTATAGCAGGATACCCTAACGTTTTACCGAGGCAGCAACAAGAATAAGGTCCGCAGAAGCCGCAAGAGCCAGGTGGTCCACAGCCACCCAGTTTACAGACACCGGCTGCACCGCAAGGACCGCATGGACCACAACAACCGTAAGCGCCCCAGTAAGGTCCGTTATAGCAGCCGGAGCAGCCACCACAGCCACATGGGCCACAACCACATGGACCGCAGCCACAGCCACAACCACATGGGCCGCAGCCACAACCGCAGCCACAAGGGGCTGGACCACAACCACATGGCGGACCACTGCAACCACAGCCGCATCCACAAGGGCCACAGCCACATCCACAAGGGCCGCAGCCGCAACCACAGCAACCACAAGGGCCGCAACCACATCCACATGCGCCACAAGGTCCGGCACAGCAAGGCCCGCAACCACCACCTGGACTACACGGCCCTATAGGCTTACAAGTGCCGGTCACATGGTACGGACCGCAGAACCAAACACCGTAAGGATAGTAGTAGTATCCAGTCATGTACTGGATGCAACGGGGCGGAGTGTTACAGGGAGGAGGCAGGCAGCCGCAGCCGCAGCAGTTGCCGCAAGGGCCGCAGGGAAAGGGACAAGAACAGCCCATACAACAGGTTCCGCATTTACCACAACACCCAGCCGGGCAAGATGGACATCCACACACATTGCTAGTGGCCAGTTGTTTCATTAGATTCTCTTTTTGAACATTCTCTTGATCTGAAACCTCCTGAATATTATTATTCTCTGGATGATCGAAAGTCCTTGGATCAGGTTCTAGCAGTGGCTCAGGTTGATTTTTAAGTTGCTCACACTGGTTCGGACAGATATTGGAATTCGGCTCTGAAGCTGGTGTGGTTCCTTGGTCCGGGGTTGCCGGATTATTGAAGAAATGAGGTCGAATGTAGGGAGGCATATGGAACGGTCGCGGTGGTGGTGGCCTATAGGACTGGTCAAGAATAGCATTTCTCCAGAGTGGAAGATCCGTGCCTCTGCTTAAAACGACTGGCCGAGGTGGTCTATTTTCTGCAGTTTCTTTATCGACATCTCTTTCTTCTTCGGCGGGTCTGTTAGGTTCGGGTGTGATTTCTTCAGCTTTGACAACTTCTAGTTTGCTTTCCTGCGGCGGTATGGCTTGTGGCTCACCGGGCAAAGCAGCGGTACTCCCTGTAAGTTCCAGTCGACCTGACTTCTCTTCTATCTCAATCTTAGGATCCTTGACTGCAATTTGAACTCCACACAGCGCTTTTATCTGTTCCGCCAGTTGCTGAGTCAACGTCAACTTCCTCTTCTTTCCGTATTTCGCTGAAAGGATGATTCTCATTTGTAATCACAGTCCAAGGAACAGCTTATAAAAACCTAGACGAGAGAAAAGCGCGAGTTATTCTGAAATAAAACAAATATTTTGTTCCGGTTTTTATTAAGGGTTTAATTAAAATACACAGATTGTCTTAAATTATAAATCCAACATCAGGGTTCAAAATTATACACCAAGCTTTCATATTTTACCATGATTCACCGAGAACGCAACTTTTCAGCATTGATCCGAAATTATTTTTATTTTTGTTACTTCAATGAATAGCATTTGAATTTTAATTTCTTCGGTTTCCCATTTCAAGTTGCTATTGAAGATGGCGATTTCATAGCTTACATTTTAGCCTGTGCTAAGCTGAGTGTGCGAGTTACCGTAGTACTATTAAATAACAAAAAACATTAGAAATTTGAGAAAAAATTGTTATTCTTTTCCTTCAGAAGGTAAAGCTGGTAGACAGCATTGTGGCCCTGGAGGACAGGGTGATATGCATTTAGGGGGATTCGGTGGGCAATATGGAGGCCCTGCTGGAGGACAACAAAGTGGCCCACAGTATGAGCCACATGGTGGGCCGCATGGTGGGCCGCATGGTGGGCCGCATAGTGGGCCGCATGGTGGGCCGCATGGTGGGCCGCACGGTGGGCCGCTTGGTGGACCGCATGGTGAATTACAAGTTGGCATTGGGGGACACGACGGGCAAGAGCTCTTCGGACTACAGGGCCCGCAAGGTATACACGTGCCAGTTACATGGTACGGGCCACAAAACCAGTTTCCATATGGGTAGTAATAATAGCCCATCATGAACTGTGTGCATTGTGCTGCACAGTTGCACGGGGGCGGTAAGCAGCAACAACAATTTGGGCAGCATTTACACCAGCAAGGGCAAGATGACCCACAGGCGGGGAAAGGTGACCCACAGGCGGGGAAAGGTGACCCACAGGCGGGGAAAGGTGACCCACAGGCGGGGAAAGGTGACCCACAAGGAACGCACGGGGGGCTAGACGGGCTACATAGGCCGCAAATAGGGCACGGACGCGGACGACTACTAGGAATACATTTACAAGGGCTACATCCGCAGCAACAGCATCGTTTCTCGGGTGCAACTTTCTCGGGCTTCTCGCATTCTTTGGAGTACTTTTTCATAAAAGAGCTTAGAAATCCTTTAGACTGCTTCAGCTGATTCATACAGCTCAGATGCCAGTATAAGGGCGCTAGGGTTGGGACTCCAGCTTGCATGGCGTTACGAGGGTCAGGACAGGTTTGACACCAAGACGGTTTTGCGGGCGTGTTCATGTTACGTAGTTTAGATTTCCGGGCCCAAGGTTTCGCAGAATACAGTTGCGGACACGACTTGCTGCATCCTATCCGTATTCTCCTCTTAGGCCGACATCTATTTTTCAGCATCGAAGGATATCTTGCATTCTTCATTGGGCTGAAGCCGTGGAACTGTATTTTGAAAGGCTCTCGTTGAAATTGCTTCCACGCCGGGACTGCAAAGGTATATTGACACTGTTCACCTCACTATCAGATCCGCGAAAAACCTACCTAGACTTCGAAAACAAACCTCCCTATTAGAGCGCCCAGAGCATCAAATTGGCAAAAATATCTACATTTCATTCTTAAACAAAAAGAAAATTGGTTGTTAATTTGTTTTATTTAATTTCGTTACACTTACAAACAGAAGCTCTCCTAAATGGCATTAATTAAATCTAGCAGCATGTTTTGTCACCGCCAGCAGCAGAGTTTCCTTGAAGATGCTGATGCGATGCGTGAGCAGGAAAATCAGATCCTAGACAGGGGTAAGGTTTCTTATGTTGGGGCGCACTTAAGTAAGAAAAGCACGACTCTGGAACCCGAGGGCTGTCTCTCGTTTTCACACTCTCGAGGCCTTTGGGTTTGTTTAAATGAGGAATCTGGCAGTCATCATGTCGGTTGATAAACAGAGACCAATCAGAAGTACTCTTAGGTCCAGTATTTCTAGGTTTGGCCACATCCTTGACAGCCTTCACTGATGAGCGACAGTCCGATGAAAAGTATCTGGTGAGTACAGAGTCTACGGAAGAAGTGGTGCGATTATGTAGGGAAGGTTTAGGGTTATTGAAGGGGAATGTTTTAACAAGTTTAGGATTGATGTCGCTAGGGATCGAAGTTTCCCCTCCCGATAAGGCTATGGTTGCAGTTAGATTCGAAGCAGCTTTGGATATATTGCAAGCTGAATCTTTCGCAGTATTCAATATCATAGAGACGTTAGGAACACCGCAAGGAAGGCCACCGCGTGTTGGGTAAGATACTATGTTGGGGTTGCCGAGCGCAAATGGACCATTTGGATCGATAATGCCTTCAACAGGTGCTGGAGTAATGCAGCAATTGCAGAATGGACCACACCAAGGTTTGCAACCGCATGGGCCACAGCCGCAGCCACATGGTCCACATCCACAGCCGCAGCCGCATGGCCCACAGGCACAGCCACATGGCCCACATCCACAGCCACATGGCCCACAGCCACAGCCACATGGCCCACAGCCACAGCCACATGGGCCGCAGCCACAGCCACATGGGCCGCAGCCACAACCACAGCCACCGCAGCCACAGCCGCCGCAGCATCCGCAACCACATGACTGGCCTAAGCCACAGCCGCAAGGCCCGCAGCCGCTGCCTCCGCAAATACAAGGGCCACAACCACAGGGCGGTCCGTTAGGTCCGCATCCACAACCACAGCATAGGGGGCCGCAGCCGCCACAGCCGCCACAACAACCACATCCGCAGCCACATGGGCCACAACCACAGCCACATGGTCCACAGCCGCAACCGCAACCACCGCAGCCGCAACAGCCGCAGCCACAAGGGCCACAGCCACAGCCGCAGCATCCGCAGCCGCCGCAGCCACAGCAGCCACAGCAGCCACAGGGACCACACGAGCCAGGGCCGCAGCCGCAGCAACAGCCAGCTGGAGCACACGGACCGCATATGCCACGGCAGGGCCCACAAGGACCGCAAATACCACAAGGACCGCAGGGTCCGCATGGTCCGAAGGGACCGCAACAAGCTTTACAGTGGGCGCATATAGCGCGGCAGCAGCACAACGGGCTGGTTTTGAAATAGCGGCTCGATCTACAGGGAGGTGACATTGGCATGCAGCCACCACAAGTCGCCCAGGTTGTGCAAGGACCAGACGCCTGGGAAGATTCATTTTCAGGGGACGGATTTTGGCTGACATCCAGGACTCTAGGGCTGTTCTGATCAAATGTTGCGCTCTGACAAGGCTGCTCATTGGGATTTGGACTACATATAAATTGGCAACTTTCAGGGCCCGACTGCTGCTGCTGTTGCCCATTTTGATTAGAGGTGTTGACAGGTGAGACATTACAAAAAGTGGCAAGAGGCCCGAAACCATTAAAGTCTCTTGAGCCTTCGGAGCACTGCGTCGGTGGCATATTGACCGGCATGCAACAGCAGCAACACGGTCCAGGGCCACAAGGACAAGGACCACAAGGACCGCCCGGATTCGGTGGATTGGGACCGCAAGGTCCACCGGGACTTACAGGGCCAAAACCTGGACAACAACCTGTCTTGACGTGATAGGGGCCACAGAACCAGTTACCGTAGGGATAGTAATAGTAACCAGTCATACACTGCAGACATTTAGCGGGCGTGTTACAAGGGGGAGGAAGGCAACCACAGCCACAACATCCGCAACCACAGCCGCAACCGCAACCGCAACCGCAACCACAGCAGCCACACACATTGGCTAGTTGCCTAGCAACCTCCGAAGATCCCTGGTCGTTCGCATCAGAACTGCCGGGGACCGCGAGGTCTGGGAGAGGAAAGAAGGGTTGTGTGTTGTGTCTGGGACATAAGTTGTTAAACATTCTGTGCGAGTGGTGGCGAGGACAATGGCTCTGTTCCGAGTGGAAGACGGCGGACTGCGTCCTGGGGAGCTGCTTGGCGTCGGCGGAGCTTGACAACGTCACGTTGGGTACGCCGGCCACCAAGCAAGGGCAGGACATGCTCCTATACACCGCGTTCTTGTGTTTGGTGACCTTCTGCGCCTTCTCTTTCCCAGCCACGGGCACTTCTTT
This sequence comes from Macaria notata, assembly GCA_927399415.1. Classification (NCBI taxonomy): domain Eukaryota; kingdom Metazoa; phylum Arthropoda; class Insecta; order Lepidoptera; family Geometridae; genus Macaria; species Macaria notata. Next base: position 5,380,700 of record OV656725.1, on the reverse strand, counting down.
CATCCTTATCATAGGGATCTCGCGGATCGATTTTTGTTGCTCTGTCAAGTTCCTCTTCTTTCCGACATTTGCTGAAAGGATGATCGCTTATTGTAATCACAGTCCCAATCCTACACAACCTACTCCTACCTAAGCCTAGTAATAAAATTGTCGAAAATTAAATAAAACCACAAAATAATGACCAAAGTTTTATTTAATGTTGGTAAATCACAAATTTAAAGTATTCGGTGCTTAGGTGAAACGTGTATATTTCAAATGACTGGGATTATGTTAAGTCGTATAGTGTAAGTCCACAATACTCTAACTAATAAGCACGAGTAGGGTTGACCGACGGAGTCTTAGCTATAAACTTTGGGCTTCATTGATGAAATTACCCCGCCTCTCTGACTTCGGCTCGTGCTGGCCCTGGGCTGAGCCACATTTCTATGCAAGTAGCGAGGGGTTGGATACGACTCATGTCGTTTGCTATTTATAGTGGCGTCAGAATGCATGGTATGGAACGACACCTTGATACTCGAGCGCAAGTCTTTAGAAGACCTTGGCGTGCTTTGCACCGGACTGGAATAAGCTTGCGTACTATATAACTGTTTATGATACGGGCTGGCCAAAGTGGAGGTATAAGGACTGGGAGGGGCCTGTGTGCGATATCGCAAGTGTGGACTCTGATACTGATTGGGAGCGATAGTGGTGTTAAATGGGAAGTATTTGGAGATGCCGCTGCGGGAAGCAGCTTGCTCCTGCTGTGCACATTGAATGGGAGCTTCAATCTGATTCCCAGGGCCTGTCTTTATCGCAGTCTTTCCTCCTTGGCCAGAAAGTATGCCACCGGGCACGGGGCACACGCAACAAGGTCCGCAAGGACCGCACGGACCACAACCACAGCCGCAGCCGCAAGCACCGCAAGGCCCGGCGCAGCACGGGCCACAGGCGCCACCAGGACTGCACGGCCCGATCGGTTTACATGTCCCGGCCACGTGATAAGGACCGCAGAACCAGACACCATACGGGTAGTAATAGTATCCAGTCATGTACTGGATGCAACGGGGTGGAGTGTTACAGGGAGGAGGCAGGCAGCCGCAACCGCAGCAGTTACCGCAAGGGCCACAGGGGAAGGGACAGGGGCAGCCCATACAACATGCCTTGGCGTAAGGTCGGGTGGTTGTGAGCTGAGAACCGAAGGGCTGCAAGAGGTTCGAGGTGTATAGAGGACTGGAGAGCAACGTTGGAATTCTCTGGCATTGTGCTGCTTCGTAAGACAGGGGTCTAGTTCGGGGCGCACTGAGGGATCGCAGCGACGCGCGGAGCGCCCGCGTTTCCGTTCCGAGGTTAGGGCAGGACTTGCTGCAACGTGGCAGCACACTCCGCATGGGAGCGCGGGATTCCCTCGATGTCGACAGCTGCCTCGCATGTTTGATCTTGGAGTAACAGAAGAACCGCGCCTGGCTAGTCTTCAAACTCCGGCTTGGCACCACCGAGGCTGCAAAGGTATGTTACGCTGTTCACCTCGATTAACGATCCGTCATTGCTCGATAGTTAGCTCCTGCCTAGTTGTCATTCCTGCCTGCATCCCTAGCAATTTGTTAAATCAAAGACTTCATTCATAATCAATAATTTATTAACACATCCAATCGATCAAAATGTAAGGAAAATCGTAAAAATTCATTAAAAACGTGTTTTATGACTATCGCAAAATATTTAATTAACTAAGCCGGTGCTAACTTCAGGGCATCGGACACGCTAATGCGGCTGGGAATCACTTTTTCATCGCTTCTGCAGAGGTCATCTTGCTTATTTTGAGTGGGCATGATGGGACCGGACGTGCAGCACGGGCACGGTGCTTTCACGCACTTGTCACACTTCTTAGGTTTGCAAGGGCAGGGGCAGGGGCACGGGCAGCATGGCCCACAGGGGCCACACGGTCCACAAGGGCCACACGGTCCGCAGGGGCCGCAGGGGCCGCACGGACAGGGGCACCGGCACGGGCCGCAGCATCCGCACGGGCCGCAGCAAGGACCACACGGCCCACAACCACAGCCGCACCCACACGGGCCACATCCACAGCCGCCGCCGCAGGGTCCACAGCCGCAGCCACAAGGTCCGCAGCCGCAGCCGCAGCCACAGGGCCCGCAGCCACAGCCACAGGGTCCGCAGCCACAGCCACAGGGTCCGCACCCGCAGCCACAGCCACAGGGTCCGCACCCGCAGCCACAGCCACAGGGTCCACAGCCGCAGCCACAGGGCCCACAGCCACAGCCGCAGCCACAAGGTCCGCAACCGCAGCCGCAAGGTCCACAGCCACAGGGTCCGCAACCTCCGCAAGGCCCGCAGGGTCCGCAAGGTCCGCAGCAGCCACACGGGCCGACAGGGCCACAGCCACCACAGGGACCACAAGGCCCGCAAGGACCACAACAGCCGCAATCTTTATCGCTTTTTTCCGCATAATACCGCACCGTACCGCGATTGTCCCCGCCGCAAAGTAGTTTGGTGTATCCGAGCCATGGCGAGTCGAATGCGGTCGCGCCGTTGGTCGCCACTGCAAATACATCTAAGGTATAATACTTGGCGAGATAGCCGCTGTTCGGTTCATGCTATTCAGAAGAACGTAGGAGCGCTATCGCCGAGTATTATAGCTTGGAGGTTCTGCGGCGGCGACAACCGTTCTCCAAAATAACAAGCCCTTACAGCATCATAGTTAGCTTTAAGATTTAATGCCGCAAACAAAACGATAAATAGAGAACGTTTATCTTGTCAATTTTGACACGATAGTCAGTTTGACTGATAAGTCATTTTTTTTCACAAATCACGATTGTTTCGCCCGGATCCGCCCGCGATCATTTTTCTACATTTCTACCACTTACCTGCTTAAACTACAATTTACTAATAGAATGGATGAAAGTTAAATCTGGCGGATAAAATAGGGATACGTAGGTCGAAGCCATTATTAGCGTTATTATTCTGGATTTTACCGATTTAATAGGGCTGTATCCGTACATTCGCGAAAATAACGGTAATCACTCCGCCTCACATTTAAATGAAAATTGTGATAAGATGAACACTACATGAGGTCAACCTACAGAAAAGAAAGCTGGGTAAATACTTACACAGGGGCGCAGGGTTGTTTTTGTTCGCTGTAGTTGCAAGGGAACGTCCCTTTATACATTTTAGCAGCGAAACGTTTCTGGATAGAACCGCCTTCCTCAAAACTAGAGCCATGTTTTACGAAGTTACTTTTATTTTTAGGTCAAAATGCCGGATGGAACTTGAAAATTTGGAAGGTTTTTGTGTACTTTTACTTGAAAATTTTGGCCATTGTAGGAGAGCGCCCGATTCTGTGTTGTCCGAACGAGATCTTGGATAGATTATCGATATTCAAAAAATTTCCGGAGCTCTTTTCGAGATTCGATTTCTTCTTTTTTGGTTCTGTCAGCAAGGAGATTCTTCTACCGCGAAAGAAGTTTACACCAAATAGATCTTGCACTAAAAATATATCACGTGATCAAACATTATTGAAAAATATTAGAAATAATTACCGAAATTAATTTATGCTTAAATTATATAATGTAAAAATTATCTAACAATATCACTTTATACAGATGTCTAACTTATACCATCTAGAAGTCATGATGTTATGTTATGGAAGATTACTAACGTGTATAAAGAGTAAGTCACTTTTGAAAGAGATGGCGCTTTCATACCATGATTACTGATTATAGGCATGTACTATGAGATTGTATTCTATGTTGCTGTTATGTCGGCTAATTAAGCACCTGGCTAAATAACAGTAGGTATTTTTTAATCCAATGTCCCTTTAATTACATATATCATAACACCTTGCTCTATCTAAACCGACATGTTTGAGGACCACAAATATCCGAGGATACGTGTCTTCCGTGGAAGGACCGGGCGCCCACCACCATTTAACTGCACAAGAGAACTCCCCTAACGAATTGATTCTGAGGGGGAGTCACTGCCCTCAGTCATGAGGATATACGACTCAAAGAGATACTTACCTCGATTTATTTATCGATTTGTTAGTACCTCTTTGATGTAATTACATATTATAGGTAGGTAGATGCTTGTGATCCTTAGTTACCTAAATCATTTTATCTCAAACACATGTATTGTAAGGCAAGGCTGAGGCCAAATTTTAAATCTGAGTAAATAGTACCTTCTAGGTAAGCGTATTACATCCATGACTCACTGCTTAACATCAGACGAGCTATAGCAATGTAAGTTTGTATAAGGAAAATAGTGTTTAAGTAGATTATGTAAAAAAATGCCCTAAACTAAATTGATCCCATTTTTTTTTTAATTACTTCTAAAATATTTCGGTTGTATTGTGTACTACATTAATAAATAAATAAAAATAGTCAAACTCAAACCTAGACTGCCTCCTCCTCCTCTTCCTCTCGTCGTGTCCCTCATTACCGAGAGTCGTTACTCCCCCGCAGAATTTATTCTAGACTGCCTAGACACTATGTAAAAATTCTTACGCCAAATAAAGCAAATTGTAGTCAAAAAATATTCTAAGCACTTTACAAATTCACAAAATTTTATTTTCACACGTAAACAATAAATACATTCAAATGAAAACACAACACTTAATATTATTCACAAAATTAACAAGCCATGGCATTTCAATCCGAATTATAATGGTATGGCGGTAAAAATTAATTGATATTTCAGGACATATCACACAGCGCCATCTAGCCCCATACTAAGCTAACGGTTGTATCATGGGTACTAGATATCCATGATATGTACATGTATACCGAATCCGCACTCCTAGATTAGAAGGCCGAGCCATTACCAACTAAGCTACATAACAGAGCAGTTATAATCCAAACAACGTTTCTTTTTAACCAATTGGATGAAAAAGAGTTATAATATATTGTGTTGATTTATATAACATGAAATACATGAGGCAAATTTTGTGAGTGAACAAATTAAAGGCAACTAATTTTATTCAACAGCTGATTGTATATTATAAGACGTACAAAAGGAAAATACAAACACAGCCTTAAAGAGTAAAAATAATAATATCAGTAACAAACTTTTACAATCCAATCCACATTTTATTTCAACAAATATTTCTTTTTTATAACTTTTGAATCACGAAATAGGCTTACTTTTAACTACAGCCTGTCTACAGATAATTATTCATAACAACACAGCAGTTACATGTCAATAAATAAAAAAAAATAATGAATTAACACATGTTTAGTCATATACAAAGTTTAGGCCCTTAGGGCTTGATAAACTCTCGACAACAGAGTTGGCGCTCTCATTCGATAAGACGATCAAAGTATAAAAACATTTCATAGTAATTAATTAAAATTTGTCTGTTAATTGCGTGCCCTATGGGTAGGAGTATAGCGTTCTATTATGTAATATTTTAACAACTGTATTTACCTACCTATATTCCGCAATATATCTAGGTAGGTACTCAATGCGTGAATGTGAAAAAAATGCCTTCTCTGCTAACCATTTTTTTTATTACTTTACATTACTATTAGTAGTCAGTCGTCTGAGTTGCCTCCATCAAAACCACCATCGAAGCCGCCGCTGTCAAACGCGCCGTGATCCATGTCTTGGTTCACCCCACCTTGGTCCATGCCCCCGGGCGCCCCCGGGCCCCCGCCGCCTGGCCCGTATCCGCCGGAACCATATCCTGACAAAAACATAAAAATAAATAAATATTCCGAAACATTTCACACAGCGCCATCTGGCGCCGTACTAAGCAAACGAAAGTGAAAAATTACCATATCACTAAAGAGTTCCCTTCGTCGTAATAACTTATACATTTGACATTTTTACTATTTTAGGCATAATTATAATGCTTTTACTATTTTAGGGCAGGACAACGCTTTCAAGCAGCGATTTACTGATAAAAAACACTTTTGGATAATATTATTAATTGCCTGAAAGATATTACTTAAGTGATAAGGTGCTAATTCTTAGGTACCTACTATTCTTCTACATATGTTATTAAATTATAGTGTAGGTACATTAAATAGGTAATACTTAATTGATTGAAAAACTGTACTACATTATTGCAGCCAAATGATGATGCGGTCAGGTTTTTTATTGAAACGGTCAGCCTCTTTAATTAAACTGCAAGTAGGCTGTTACACATACACGCGCAAATTAATATAAATAGGAATATTACAGGACATTTCAATTCAATTCATTTATTTCTGCACTTATGGGTATACAAAGGGAGAAGAAGGAAGGAAGGAAGGAAAGAAAGTAAGGCTTTGTGGAAGGACCTGGGACGCCCACCACAATGTATGTATCTGTCCAAGTGAACTCCCCTAACGAATTAATTCTACGGGGAGTCGCAACCCTCAGTCATGAGGAAATACGACTCACAGAGAGATATGTTTATTCAAGGACACAAGGTTCAATAATGCGCTCCATAAGTAAGCCTTTCGGTATGCAAAACACAATTAATTTAACACACGCCATCTAGCGTCCCACTAACATAAATAGAAGAGCTAAAAGCTTGTTGTGTGTACCGCCGTGTCCGTGGTGTCCCTGCACTCCGGACATCATGGCAGCCAGGCACGCCATGCATGCTTAAATATAATATAAACAGGGAATATTCCGGGATATTTAACACAGTGCCATAATAAGCAAACGTAAGTAAAAGAGCTAACAGCTTGATGAGCCGAGCTGAGCTGAAAAGAGCTTGTTGTGCATGTATACCACCGACCGTGGAAGCACCTGGGCGACCACCACGATGTATCTGCCCAAGAGAACTCCCCTATCGAATTAATTCTGCGGAGGTGTCATGACCCTCAGTCATAAGGAAATACGACTCAGAAGGGGAACGTACCGCCGTGTCCGCCGTGTCCGTTCGCTCCGGCCGCCGCGCTGGCGCAGCACGAGCACATCAAGGCGGCCAGGCACGCCATGCACGCGCCGAGGCACATCGACTGGCCCGTGCCCATGCCAGCTGCAACCATACAAGGGTAAGAGTAATTATCTTAAAAATTGTTAGTTAGGTCTGCTTCAAGAGGGCTTTGCTCGTAATTTTCTTTTTATTTTCTATTTTATTATGTGTGTTTTAGCTTAGTGCATGTTTAGTAGACTAATAATAAATAAATAAAGAAATAAAAGAGCCAAAACATTTATTTAAACTCTAGTGGACGCCCGCGGCTTCACTCGCTTTATTTCAGGGTAAAAAGTAGCCTATGACACTCCTATATAAAATCTCATACAATAACTGAAAATACGTGGGATATATTTTTTTCCTGAAGTGCCTACTATTATAAGTAATTATCTATTACTATGTTAATCAATTACGATACTTTGAAATGTGTGCAATAACGATTCCTACATTTTATTATAGTTAGATATAATATATTGCAAGAGATCTAATATAAAAATATGTTAATAAAATATATGTACCTTGTTGCTGTTGAGCAGGCGGAGGGTGACCGTACCCGGGCTGACCGTATGGCCCTTGTGGTGGACCGTACGGCCCTTGCGGTGGACCGTACGGCCCTTGCTGACCGTAGCCTTGCTGAAAAACAAAAAAAATGTTATAGACAAAGTGTTTTAAAATTTAAACTTCAATATTGTATGTATTAGACTCTGGCCTTATAACACAGTCTCACGACTAGCGTAAGCCCCACAAAAATCTAAATAAACCTGTTTATTTAGACTTCTGTGACAAGCCCAGAGGTTCCACGAAACATATTGTAAATTTCATTACCTACGTCAGTAAATATATTTTGTATTACATTATAATTAATGTCAACATGTGCAACGTTGCAACATTGGTGATCACGAGCGAATACCGCCGCTAGCTGAGCTATGTACATGTCCATCTATCTATATATATCTACACATATAATAAAGGTGATGAGAGTCGAAAGTCTGAACATTGAAGATATTTAATAAAAATGTTTGGATAGGTACCTATTCTTCGAATTGATAGCATGTTCTAACAAAATCTAGAATGTTTTCTGCTTCTTTGTATCTATGTTTATTTAAATGCTCATTACGCAAAAACGGCAGAATGGATCATTATGATTTTTGGTATGTTGGTAGTATGAGGCCTTAGAAATGGCATAAGCTACTTTTTATCTTAAATATAATGCCAACGAACCCGCGGACGTCCACTAGTAAAGAAATATAAACAATAACCTGTGGATATCCTTGTGGCCCATATCCTTGTTGCTGGGCATATCCTCCGTATCCTTGCTGGCCGTATCCTACTTGCTGTACTGGCTGACCAAGCTGTCCTTGCTGACCGAAACCTTAAAAAACAATTACATTTATTTATTCACTTATGTAATTTGACGTTTAAGCTCTGTTCCAGTCTCGACACGGCAACCGTGCGGAGTGGTCGCGTCGCAGGTTATTTCGCGTATACCTACCGTTAGAGGATCGCGTGCGCAATTTCGGTGCGCGGGTGCGGGTATACCTAACTTAGTGTTAGGGTACCTCGCCGCCAGGGGTTCAATACGATGGCTTCCGGCGAAGAAGTGCGTTCGAGTTCGAGAACTGATAGCATTCAAGAAGACGACGAGCGCCTCAGTTCCGTTGAGGGGAGCACGAAAGGCGATGAGGATGTTGATATTATCTTAGAAGAGGAAGTACCACTACGAAAGAGAGAGCGAGTACAGTCTGAGGGGTGGAGCACCGTGAAGTCAAAGAAGTCAAAGGAGAAAAAAACTAGAGTAGAAGTGGAAACAACAGAAATGTACATTACGAGCGGCGAACTATTACCCAAAGCATTCGCGCTAGCAAAATTGCTTAAAGATAACGGGATTACGGGAGTTGAGAGGGTTAAGTATATCAATCCTTTCAAAGTAAGGCTTGATGTTTCATCAGAGGATAACGTATGTTAAATTGAATCCTGTAAGGTGCTTATTGAAAAAGGATGGCACACACAAAGTGCTTTGCAGAAAAATTTATCGTATGGAGTAATACGAGACGTCGATTTAGAAATGTCCGAGAAAGATATTCTTGAAAGAATAACATCCCCAGTGCAGCTAGTGTCCGTGTTTCGCTTGAACCGCCGCGAAGGCACCTCAGATACAGGGTGGGCAAAGAGTGAATCTGTAAGGCTTTGCTTTAAAGGCGACGAAGTACCTTCTTACGTGTTGGTGGACGACCTTAGAATACGAGTACCTATGTACCTATGTGTTCCCGGTATCACAGTGCTCGCGCTGCTGGCAGCTGGGCCACACGGTGAAAAGATGTACCATGACCAAAGTTGTATGCCCGAAGTGTGGCGCCAATCACGATAACTGTGAAACCACATCATATAAGTGCGTCAACTGTAGAGGTACTCACATGGCGATGTTCAAAGGATGCCCAGCTTTTCTTAAGGAGAAGAAACTGAGAGATATCATGGCAGAACTTAATATTACTTATAGAAAAGCGCTTAATTTGTATGGAGAACAATATTCATCACGTGAGACAAATTCCAATAGACCTACGAACAAAACCTTGTCTACACCAGCATCTACAACGCAGTTCCCCCCGCTGACGAGACACGAGCCATCCCCCGCCTCCCAATCCCTAAGCCAGGATGTAGCAAGTTATGCGAAGGTTGTTCAGACACAGGCCTTGTTCCACGAAGAGCAAGGTTCGAAGCGAAACAACAGACGGACTTTAACAGCCTCGAGACGATCGAGAACAAACTCACCTTTTAATTATGGAGATCAGACTGCATCATCAGAAAATCCTAAAGGCGAGCCGATGAAATCCAATAGCGCGGAGCGAAAAGGAAGGGAGGTGACCTTCAGCGAGTTATTACGTCGCTTAAAAGATATTATATTTATGAGGGACCTTTCATTTCAAGAGAAAGCTAAACAGGTGTTGAAACATTGTGCTGAGTGGATTACATTAATGTTAGTCGAAAATTTGTCGGACTGGCCGGTACTTAAAAATATTTTTGACTTTTTATGGATAGATTAGTAGACAAAAATATAGTTAATTTAAATATACTGCAATGGAACGCCAGAAGTTTAAGACACAAGTTACTTGATTTTGAAAATATTTTGTATAAAGAAAAGGTTCACATCGCTGTCGTGTCTGAGACGTGGTTGTCTCCAGATATTCAAATTAAGGTAACAAACTATAATATTTATCGTAAGGACAGAGATACAGCTTACGGAGGAGTAGCAATATTTGTCCATAAATCACTACATACTCAACTATATGATATAAATACATGTAATTCAGGCATCGAAATTATAGGTATTAAAGTGTACAACTGTCGCGAAATTGAACACGTGATAGGTATTTACTGTGCATCTGCGGTACGCACCGAGCTCGAGGATTGGGACACGGTATTCTTTATTAATAATAAGAAAACTCTTATTTTAGGTGACTTTGATGCGCATCACATCACCTGGTCAATTAAGACCGATAAAAGAGGTAAGTTTATTTATGAAATGTCCCAAGATAAGAGTTTCATTTCACTAAACAACGGAAACTATACCTACGTTAAGCTGGTAAATAACCAACTTCAGCAGAGCGCGCCCGATATATCCTTTGTTTCTTCCGATTTAGCATTATTGTTTGATTGGAACACACTTAATGAAACGCTCGGCAGTGATCACCTCATAATCAAAATTAACATACGCATAAATACTACACCCTCATACATCCGACGCCGAAATTTCAAACAAGTAAATTGGGGTGAGTATAAAAAATCACTTGAATCAATATTTTCTCATTTTGGCAGGGCGGAAAACCTTCAAACACAATATAACTGTTTTCTTGCAAGTATAAACAAAGGTGCCGACAAACATATTCCGTATATACGTCACTGTATGAACCCTACTAGTAAATTTATTTCGAAACCGTATTGGAACGCAGATCTATCGAAACTGGTTGCCGAACGTAGATTAGCACTAACAAAATTTAGACGGAACCCTACCCCAGATAATTTGCAATCACTTGATAATAAAGTCTATGAAACTCAAAAATTTTTACGGAAGGCAAGAAATCAATCGTTTCAAAATATGTGCAATTCTATAAAAGGTACAATAACACAAGCAGAGATGTGGCAAAAACTTCGATGGTTTAAAGGTCGCGGTAGTAGCAAACAATATGTAGATCAAGATAAAGCGTACTTGCTCCTGCGTAAACTAGCCCCGGATCACGTCACACCACAAGACCCTTTGTTTTCATCGTCAAATTTTACATTGGAAACGGCAATTACCAAACAAGAACTTGAAAGGTGTATCCGTAACAAAGATACGTCCCCCGGCTGTGATAATGTATCGTATTCAATGCTGAAACATTTACCAGTCAACGCTAAAACGATCCTATTATCTATTTACAACGATATCTTTAAAACCGGTTTTGTACCTGCACAGTGGCGAGATATCGCAGTGGTTCCCATACCTAAGCCGGGTCGGGATCCACAGAGCTCGTCGTCGCTTAGACCAATCTCGATGATGTCTTGTTTATGCAAAGTATTTCATAATATATTAGTTAATAGAATTGAATGGTTTGTGGAAAGAAATAACTATTTGTCGCCTCATACTACCGGATTTAGAAAATGTCGATCTACTTTAGATAGCTTAGTGAATTTAATAACATTAGTTCAAATTGGATTTACGGACAATAACGCAACAATAGGATGCTTTTTAGATATAGATAACGCTTACAATTATGTAAACCCCGGCGCTTTAATGCATGTTATGGATCAATTAGGGGTGGGGTCCATGATATGCCGATATTTGTGGAATTTTTTAAAACAAAGGAACTTGAGAATCACAGTAGGTACATCTGTTTTATATCGCACCACCGGAACCGGTTTACCGCAGGGGGACACCCTCTCCCCCCTCCTCTTCAACTTATGTACTATAAAAATATGTAAGGCTATTATAGATGAAGGTATATATATTTCACAGTATGCAGACGACTACGTCTTATATACGGTTTGTAAGAACGTAGAAGATGGTGCGAAAGTCCTGCAGAAGTCGCTAGATAAGTTAGTGATACTTTTGTCGGAAACTGGCTTAGAAATTTCACCTACAAAAAGCAAAATTTGTATATTTAAGAGAGGTTACAGAAGAGAACCTGAACCGATTAGGTTAACTGTGAATAATACTCCGTTAGAAGTAGTAAACAACGTGAAATATTAAGGTATGTGGATAGATCGTACATTTCAATGGTCCAAACATGTTAATGACTTAATAGAAAAATGTTCAAGGTCACTTAACTTGTTCAAAGTACTCGCCGGCCCGGGCTGGGGAGTGCACCCGGCTCATTTAAGACGACTATACATTTCAATTATTCGATCTAAGATTGATTATGGTAGTTTTCTCTATAATAACGGCTCCAAGAATACTATTAACAAACTTAATAAAACTCAAAACCAGTGTATGCGTACTATAGGCGGATTTATAAAGACCACGGCTATACATGTAATGGAATGTGAGTTGCATTTACAACCGCTGTATATTCGCAGATATTACTTGGCGGGCAAGTATTGGCTGAAAGCAAACTCGCTTAAGGGTAACGAAAGTATTACACTCTTAAAACAATTATATGACCTTAATAACACCTATTATTGGAGACGTACAAAGATGCCAATCTTAGTCACTTTTTCTGAGCTTTTTGCTACACATCGTATACATTCTTCGGATAATTTAGAACGCTATACATTAGACACATGGGTCAGCGGTGTGGATCTTACGGATTGTGTTAGAATTAATATAGATAAGATAAAAAAAGGGAAACATAAATATAATACTCTTGATTTAAAACTCATTTGTGACAAATACATAAATACAAACTATTCTACATACTACACCATTTTTACAGATGGGTCTAAAGAAGCGAACACGTCGGGTTTAGCTATATACGATCCTCAAACTAAAATCTCGATGCAATTCAGAGTTAATGTGAAGATGTGTATTATGTACGTTGAACTTTTAGCTATTGCGGAGGCTATTAAATACATAGAAACGTTAGGATCTGGTAACTATGTAATACTGACAGACTCCAAAAGTGCCTTGCAGCACATTGCTCGCTGCACCTCGACTTTTCGAGGAGCACCGATTGCATACAAAATTTTGGACTCTGTCAGTAAACTTCATAACAAAAAAATTGTTTTGCAATGGATACCATCCCATGTAGGCATATTAGGAAATGAGGTTGTAGATAGGATGGCTAAAGAAGCTGTGACAAAGGGAGCAGATATGGACTGTGTAACATATTTTAGTGATCTAATATCAAATGTACGCGACAAGTGTGCGGATATGTGGAGAGAGTATTTCGATGAGAGGTCCAGGTGCAAGGGGATCTGGTACAGAACCGTACAACCAAGCCTTTCCCGCTCCCCCTGGTTCGTGGGCGTAGATATGTGGGCGTATATTGATTTTGTAACTGCCTTTAGGCTTCGTTCTGGCCACATACCCTTGAATAGTTTCGCATTCCTAATGGGGCGAGTTGATTTCCCTTTATGCGCTGAGTGTAGACTGGTGGAAGACATTGTGCATATCTTGGCAGAGTGTGACCGGAACGAAGCTGAGAGACAGCTTTTTTTACTAAACTATAGTTTAAAAAAAAAAGATATGGGATGGTATAACAGTGTTTTGGGCGACCCGCTATCGCGGGCGGCCAGGGCACTATACAAAATTGTAAAAGTAGGTATTAAGAGGAGATGAGGCTGTATTAAGTTCGTTCGGGGGTGACATTTTCTCTTTGAAAAAACCCCCTTAAATAAAGAAGATTAAAAAAAAAAAAGCTCTGTTTATAAATAAATAACTATGAACTATTATGGGTAGGTCATTTATTCATACACTTATGGGTTTAAGAAAAATGTTGTGTTGTCTATTTACAATCACGATCTATCTAAGGCTAAGAACTCACGGAGCGATTTTTTCCCACACCCGCCGCGGCGGCGGAACCGCGTTTAATTTTCAAAACTCACGAAGCCGGAGTTTTGTGCGGCGCCGCAGCCGCCGCGGCAGCGATTATCGCCCGCAAACCTTGCGGTTGATTATCGCAAGAAGGACCTTATTAGCCGGACTTTGATCACAGAGCGCGCGGGTGGAAACCGCCGCGGCAGCGGTGCCTCGAGCGGCGCCCGCCCGTGGGTGCAGCGGGAGCCGCGAACAATCGCAACCGCCGCGGGAGTAAACCGCGTAAGTCATTTAAACCATATTTTGTAATAAGACGGTTCAAATTCAAATTATTTATTTACATAAACGATTAATACATATCATTCTAAGGTTACATAATAGAAAAATCTAACCTGGCTGGTTCATTGGTTGTCCTGGTGGGACATATCCCGGAGGTGGTGGTGGTCCGAACCCTGGAGGCGGTGGTGGTGGCGATCTAGGCTGGAACAACCCATGTCCTGCGCCAAACCCATGGCCGTGACGTTGGTTTGCCAAAGACTGAAATAGTTTTTATAAATTCATTAATTTTACTAATAAGATTTAAGCACCTCTTTTGCGTGATGAGCATTTTAAATCTCTAAATGATGCGAGCGAAGCCGCGTTCGTCCACTAGTTTATGTATAAAAGTTTGTGCGTCAGTTACTGCGTATATTTGTACCTCTTGTGCACGCTTAGACGGCTGAACGAATTTGGATGAAAATTTACATTGAGGTAGATTATTGATGAGAGATGAGGAGATATTATCCTGGATTACCGCGGATAACATTGCGGCACGCTGCTAGAAAAAACATATAACACATTTGTTTGACATAGTACGGCAGTCGTTAAGCCATGTCAGAGGCCCTCAGGGCGGCTGGATACACTCTCAACACCAGAGTTGGCCACACTCTTTCTATAAGAAGAAGGAGTCACATACATTCCCCATTAGATTGTATTCAGAAAAACAAACTCTCTCAAAACTTTCTTTCGTTTGCAATGTTTATAATTCCATTTAATTTGCATGTTTTGTTACTTTATTCTTGTAAAACACGATATATTGTATCATTATTTATTCAAACACAATATCCAAAAAATAAATAAGTTAAATGACAGTTAGTATTTCTCGTAGAATAAATGCACCAATTTTCAGAAGACTCGAATGAGGCGCCATTGTCCTATTTCTGTACAAAATATCATAGAATTATTTGCAAATATTTTAGTAATCATTTTTACCACTTCATTGTCAATTTTGTTCTAATTTTTCTTTAGAAGTTGGCATTAGCATTTTAACTGATCATCAATTCAATTTGCTTTTTTCCGACCTCCTTGGATAATTTATTAAAAACTCGTTTGTTGACTGCTTAGCGACAGAATAACAGAGAGTTTGTTTTAATATAAAAGTTTTAAATAAACGGCCGCGGCTTCGTTCGCATTATTTCAGGATAAAAAGTAGCCTCATGCTAATTTTTTTTAGTAAGTATATATGTAAGTATAAATAGGTTTACTAGGTAACTAATATGTATTGACATTATAAGTACACACAAAAATGACTAAAACATACAGAAACACAAAAAAGGATCTACTAAATCAACATGATTAGGTACTAAGTACATACCAAAAATCATGATGATCCGTTCACCCGTTTTTGCGTGATGAGCGTTTAAATAAACAGACAAACAGAGACGCAGATACTTAAACACTAAAAAAATATAATAACTGCTGAAACGTGTTTAATAATCGATTTCAAGTATGTATACCGAAACTATTTTTAAATATAATATTTTCTATGTAAAGATTTTTGACCGTCTTCAGTTTTATTATATTTGTTTTTACATGAAATAGGCTCACGCTTGACTACAACTTGCCTGATGTTAAGCAACGTTATAATGTACATCTAGCGCGCTTGCCTAGAAGAAGCCTAGAAGATTGTTGGAACGTGAATTGTCTCCAAACAACTTTTAGGCAAATATCTTCAATGTTCAGACTTTCGTTCTTCTACAGCTTTATTATATGTATAGATTACATATGCATATACCTATTTATTTAAGCTTAGTTATCAATCTTGTCTAACATTTACACGCCAGCTATTGGTCGAAATTGTATAAACATGTACCTGTCATCTTTGTAACCTACATTCTTAAGCTTCGTTCTTAAGCAAATAATTGAACTTGACTTAAATTATCTAATCTAACTTGGCACAATACAAAGTTATGCCCAAAAAAGAAGATAAAAAAATAAGCTAATACATATTTCATTATATTTGAAAACTATAGACCTTTTTTTAAAAAGGGTAATAGTATTCTTTGCTATAGACTCTAGAGGACGCCACGCTTGCTAACTCACCTGTGAACGCGTATATATTCCATTACATCATAAATATCGTCCGCGATTTTATGATAACAAATCAAGGTTAGGTAATTTTCCTTAAGATTGAGTCAGCCATATTGATCTAGCAGTTGTTTGGCGTAGACTGCTATGTATAGCAGTATGGAGGCTTTATGGAGACTATCATCATCAGCATGGACAGTTAATAAAATAAAATAGCCTTTACTTCTACTACTACAAATATTCTATACCTACATAATATATAAAGCTGAAGAGGCTCGAAAGTCTGCCATTGAAGAAATTTAAAAATTTTTTTTGGAGATACTTCGATTAGATAGCAGCATACGTTGCAACAATTTCTAGAATTTTTGTCTGTTTCTCTGTTAATTTAAAGTTTAAACGTTCATCACGCAAAAACGGCTGAACGGATCATCACGATTTTTGGTATGGTTTGTATGTTGCAAACAATATTTACTCTCTGTTCCATACTGTAGTAATTGTGTAGTGTGTTTCCGTGCGTTTTGTCATTCACTGCGGAAGACACATTTTGATTTGGTGTTAAGGTACTGTTTCGATATTGAGATAGTGCCAATTTTTAGATTCTCCCAACGTTTGAGTCTTTCAATTCAAAGAGGAAATGCTGCCAGCATTGAACACTGCCGAACAGCGTAATATGGACAGGGTGCTCATTTTTTTTAAAATATATATTTGTTTTATATCCATGTTCGTTTCCTGCATATTTATGTGAATTTTGTATATAATTCGGTAGCTAAATGTAATAAATATTAAATTTGTATATTGATAAATTAAATACACCTTTTACTTTTTCATTTTATCACCTAAAAACTTCATACAAGAGAGAACTTGTAACTTAAAAATCTAAAGCCTCAAATATTCCTACTTCAAGTATCATTATCACTTGGAATATTTATAATTACAAACATATTATGTTACTAGTGGACGCCTGTGGCTTCATTCGCATTATTTTGAGATATAAAGTAGTCTATGACACTTCTAAAACCTCATAATACCTACATATTAAAAATCATGAAGATCCATTTAGCCGTTTCTGCGTTATGAGCGTTTAAATAAACAGATAAACAGACAAAACCTCTAAAAATTGCTGAAACGTTTTCTGTTATGAATTTAAAATATATTTATTAAAAAAAACGAATATCTTCTATGTTCAGATTTATGACCCTCTTCAGCTTTATTATGTGTATATGTTTTGCTTAATTTAATAAATAAAAAGGTGTTTTATTTATAACATTAACAGTGTATCATTTATTTAACCCTTATCATTTACTTATTATAATTGCATTGCAGGTAATTTACCTGCAAACTTCTTTCAGATGTTAATTATCTATATTAAAATTAAAAAGGTGATGAAGCTATGTGTTATGAAGTACATATGTATATAAAAATACTGGTAAATATGTTTGTCAATCCTTAAAAGTGGACAGACCAATAATTTGCTGTTTTTAGGGTTCCGTACCTCAAAAGGAAAAAACGGAACCCTTATAGGATCACTTTGTTGTCCGTCTGTCCGTCCGTCCGTCCGTCTGTCAAGACCCTTTTTCTCAGGAACGCGTAGAGGTATGAAGCTGAAATTTATATCAATTACTCAGGTCTACTGTCCCTTGTAGCTGTGAAAAAATCAAACTTCTAAGCCAACGCAATCAAAAGATACAGCCATTTATGCCGCAAATTTTCGACACTTGCAAGGGAATCAAAACCTACAGGGTGCTTCCCGTGAACTCAGAATCTTGAAATTTGGTACGAAGCAACGTCTTATAGCATAGATAAAGGAAAAATTACGAAAACCATAAATTTTTAGTTACATCACAAAATATTTAACCTTGCAGGTTTGTACGGAACCCTCGGTGCGCGAGTCCGACTCGCACTTGGCCGGTTTTTTTTTACGTGGGATAAGTTTACGTTTGCCTACAGCCTGCCTGATGTTAAGCATTGCTGCAGCCTAGGGTACAACACGCTAACCTAGAAGATATCTTTTAATTCTAGATTTGAAGACCCCTGGATTGATTAATTTATTAATTATTTTCTGATTAGCCATACTAAAAATCTAATAAAACAAATACAATTCTATTTTAATGAATTTGTATGTAAGTATAGGTATTATTATCAAATAAAAACAAATAAATAGATAAAAGAATAAAAACAGATTTTTTGAAATCGTTTCATAAATAACGGAGTAATCGCGTAAGAAGTTTCAGAAGACTTGATGACCATTAATATTTTTGAAGTCGGTTAAAAACGAACGAAACCGCGTGGCGCAGCTAACCGTCGATTAAACAACATTAAAATTGTAATGGATATTAATATTGTAATATCGTACATGAATAGTCACCTATAATTACACTCTTACTCATCAATACAGCGTGACTTTTAAGATGAAGGTCAAAAAGACAAACTAGATATCTAGGTATAATGATATGATACAGTCTAGGGCTCAATATAGAGTACTAGCTCGATATCGTGAAAGTAGCATTCCGTTTTTGGTGCTTCCGTGGGTCGGATGGGATATTGAATGGTAGGTTCCGGCTGTTTGTCAGCAGTCGTTAAGCCATGAGAGGCCCCTAGAGCAATTTGGAAACTCTGACATTAGAGTTAGCCACTCTTGTACAAATTGACTTAATGCACCTACTACATAAATAAATAAGTAACTATTTCAGGACATATCACACAGCGCCATCTAGCCACAGAATACATACTAGCCCTATACTCGTTAGCTTACGCTTGTAACGTGATATAACGGATATAATACAACTACAAATATACTTTTTGTAAATACATACTTATTATAGACAAAGAAGACAAGACCCAACACAGGTAATTGACAGGCTAGTGACAGGAAATTGTGTATGTGCAAAATGTGTTTGTCTTACTTAATTTCTTGAATGTGTTCGTTTGTAATTTCTTGTCACAAAATAAATAATTTTCAATTTTCATTAATTATAAATTTAACGTTATTTTTATTGAATATATACGTAAGTGAATAGCTGCGTGGCTACATGAAGAAGAAACAAACATTAAAACAAACCAATAAACTGACTTTAGCTTTTATATGAATAAAAATCACATTGTATGAATATTATCTCTTCAATAAAATAATATATTACTTATGTAATATTTTCATTTTGCATATTATTTTAAGGCTTGATATGGTGAAAGCATTAATTTATATTACTCATGTACTCGTAATTAAAAAAAATCTATGCATTATTTTTATTTATTTATTTTTTGATACATTAACGTTTACCCAGTAATTTGTCTTTCTACGTGGGGGAAATGAAATGAAATGAAATGAAATGATATTTATTTGCTCTTGAATACAGGTAGGTGATGCTGTAATTTATAATAGAAGTCCCGTGTATTCTACCATTCTAGGTGTGCAAATATTATAATCTATGTATTAACTATGCTTAATCTAGGTGTTAATTGTATTAGTCAATTTTACAAACTGGGATGCCGCAATATATACCTAGATACTTATCAACACTGTTGTAACACTTCTCAATTAGCCAGTTATGCAATTTGTATTTGAATCTAGTGGAAGGCAGTTCTTTAATGTCCTGTGGCAGAGCGTTGGAACCACGAACATTTCATCAAAAGAGGTCAAAATTATAGAATAGTATGCATCTACGCATTCCTCAATCAGATATATGTATTATGTAGAGGTACTGAAATAAATAGGTTTAATTTACCATATTGTCACTAAAGAAAGCATATGAATAAAACTACAAAATTAGAAGATAAAAACACTTCGAATAAAAATTGCTAATTACTTAACTTTATCTGTAGTTTGCAAGCATCGCAATAACCTAATCCACAGGAGCGCTTCAAATACCTTATCTTTATGACGTGAGACCACTATTTCAGTCGCAGCATCGAAACTACACCTTTAATCTATGCACACATTCCATATATACAAATAGCAAACCGCGTGGGTTTATTTCAGTCTAACGCTGAAACTCGCTCGAAACGCCCGCGCAATTAAATAAAAAATATTTAAAAACTTCTTGTAAGGAGATAAAAACTATTTAGACAAAAAAGTTTCCCCTTTTTCCAAGATGGCCGCTCTAGCTCCAATCATTTTTAACAATGGACATACGTGCCCGGTTATTGGCCTGGGAACTTGGAAAGTAAGTATTTTGGTTTTTTTTTAATTAAAACATATTCGCACTTGACCATAGTTTGCCTGATGGCTAGCAATATTTATTTATTAATGCAGTTCACAATACAATGTAACAATTTTAGAACTTGTGTTAAAAAAATTGAGATGTCGCTGGGAAATTTAAGGGCTAAAAGCCCTTAAATTTCGACAAAACTCATTTTTTCCTAACACTAATAATTTACAAAGTTAAATACGAAATTGTATCTGTTGAAATAGATTTTAATTATATTTTATAAGGCGCATACTTTTATAATAAATATCTATGAGGTCTGCTATTTAAATTGGGTACCTACGTTAAATAGAATCATCTTGTAAGAATTCATCTATTCGGTAATAACATTATTTTAATAGCTACGTCCCAAGATGGATCGTGCTTACCCAATAAGAACCTGTATTAAATTTAATAATTAAATAACTGGCAGCGCCTCGCGGTTTTACCCGCTTTTATCCGGTATAAATAAGAAGTCTATATTAATCACAGAGCTTTGAAGTCCATGCTTGTCGCCCTCGGAGGCGCTGTGGCCCGATCGTTGTTCTGTGATATTAATTCAGGGTCTGATTTACCTCCTATCCAAATTTTATCCAAATCTGCTTAACCATTTGAGCGTAAAGAAGTAAAAAACTTAACCCTAAATTAAGCCTCCAAAATAACGGTACATGACACCTTTTTTTACATGATATAGGCTCACGCTTGACTACAACTTGCCTGGTGTTAAGTTCCACCTTCTAGTTTTCTTCCTACCTTTTGCCCCTGTGTACATATGTTGTACCACGGAATTCATCGCCATATATGTAGGTACCTCGGAATTAGTGTTTTTACTTCGGATTTAGGGTCCAAAGACTTTTTCCATATTTTAATTTATTTTCACATAAAGATTTTCTAAGTGCTCCCTTGTTTGTTGTAGTCAGAAGTAGTATGTTTTGTTTTTATTCCCCTGTTTTTATGTATTATTACTGTAAATAAGTACATGATTTTACATATAAATTAATATTTAATCGTCTAATATTTAGATAGATAGATAGATAGATAGATAGATAGATTAACTCTTTATTGTTGACACATATTAAAAAATCAGTACATAGAACATATTGCACCTTAACTAGTGCCACAAGCGGCGGCCTTATCGCTGAAAGCGATCTCTTCCAGGCAACCTTCAGCTGGAGAGAAATAAGCAAAAGAAAAAAAAGAAGAATGTGGTGTACAACAAAAAGGAAAAAAGAAATTTTACTAATATATATACATATATATATATATAAATACGCAATACACATACTTAATATAATAAAATTAATGTTTATATACAAATACATATAATACACAACAAAATATTTAAAGGTGATAGTAGTAGAAATAATAACAGCAATTTTCACTGAAGGGAAGCGAGATAAAATTCCTTTACTTGTTTTTTAAAGGAATCAATTGTCTGAGCCTTTTGAATGTTGATAGGCAGAGAATTCCATAAAGTAACAGCTTGTACAGTAAATGATGAGCCATAAAAAGATTTCTTTTTGAATGTTGGATGTGCGAGTGTTAATTTATTTGTAGATCGAAGAGAAAGAGAGTGTGTAGTATGGACATACGCAAAACGAGAAACTAAGTAACGCGGGGTAGCAGGGTTAAATAAAATGTTATATACGAGAGAGAGGATGTGAGCATTCCGGCGAAGTCGAATAGGCAGCCACTTGAGCTTAACACGAAATTGAGATATATGATCGTACTTACGTAGACCAAATATAAACCTTATACAGTAATTTTGTAACCGCTCAAGCTTATCTAGCTGATCTTCCCGAAGATCGAGATAGCAGGCGTCCGCATAGTCCAGGATAGGAAGAAGAAGGGATTGCGCAAGCTCAACTTTAGTGGCAGTTGGCAAGAAGTTTCGAAGACGTCTTAGTGACCCACCAGACGAGAAAATTCTTGAGCTTAATGAATCCACATGAGCATCCCAACTGAGCGACTGATCCATTATCAGACCAAGGTTCTTGACTGTATCACTATATGGAACGATGAAGCCTTCAAAAATAACTGGCGGAATACCCTCCCAGTCAATCCTTGAGATCAGATGAGAGCTTCCAATGATAATGACCTGCGTTTTTGAAGGATTCACTTTTAAACCAAAGGATTTACTCCATTCAGAGATACGGGAGAGGTTATCATTAGTGTTCCTAATAGCCGAGTCAAGATGACTAATATGAGCCTGCGAGTATATCTGTAAATCATCAGCATACAGGTGGTAGGGACATGAAAGATGTTGCGAAATGGAGTTAATAAAGATAGCGAAAAGAAGTGGTGATAACACGCCGCCCTGTAATTTAGTATATTTAAAGGGTAAAAACTATAAAGTTTTTAATAACAATAATACCTTAAAGATTTACAAACGCTTATTTACTCCCGTATGCTTTATAATAATAAAAAAATATCACACAAAACCGCGGACATTCACTAGTTCTTAGTAAATAAGTTGAAAAAATCCTCATAAGATTTAATTAAACCGTAGATACCTAATTCATCTGATGCAAGGACATCAAATTTATTGCTGGCGTTAATTGCATAAATCCCTACAGTTATTTAATAATAATTATCATTTTAATTGGAATATTTTATGATCAGCAACACGCAAGATTTAATAAGCAGCGCGCTTGCCCTCCTCAGTTGTATTCCTCATGACTGAGGGTCGAATCTTCTAATTTATAGAAAGTTCACTTAGACAGATGCCCAGGTCCTTCCACGAATGGCACATGTCCTCGGATATTGTGGTCCTCAAATATCTCGGTTTTAGAATAGAATTTATAATTTATTTCTTACCAAAAAATAAAGAGATAACAACTTGATATAAGCATCAAGATAAATCACGTGTATATATAATATTATCTAGGCAGTTTTTTATTTACTAGTTATTTATTGTTAGAACTTGGCACTGATTAAATGTTTCTGTGAATATTGAAAAGATAAATAAATATTTTCTTACCTCAAACATAACTTAACATTTAAATTTTATTTAAATTGACCTTATAGTAGAGTTACCAGTGGCTACTGCACTAGGTACCCTGTATCGCAGCAGCCACAGGTGCTTTTAAAATGTTTTCTGACAACGTTTACTTTAAGAGATAAGCTTCTTTAAGCTAAGTTAAAATCTACACATTTTTTATTACTCAATTCATACGTGTGGAGCCAGGTACGAATCATGGGTCATACGATCATATTTGCGGTAGATGTTTTTCCACCAAGCCACACTCGCTGTTAAGTATTTAGGTTCATAGCTAAATACCCGCATATTTTCAATTTAAATAAACGCTCAAGTTAAATGAAAGTCAGTTTATCTAATACCCAATTAACTCTAGTCCAAATAACTACATACGAGTAACTAGTTACTATTGCGAAAATTGCATCGAGAAGTAAATAGGTGGACAGCCCTGTAATCAGGACTTTCGAACTACACTTTAAATACACTACACGCGAAACTTACGTACCCCTTTTATCTAAAAAACTGGCCTGCAGTAAGTCCTCCTGCCTGCGGTCGCCGGGGAGTCCTGGACGCCTCCTGGCATCCAGGTAAAGTCCAAGTACCGGAAACACTGTATATATGTCCGGGAGCACTGATAACGTTACACTCGCGAGATTTTAGATAGTTTTTTGCATAACGTATCTTCTGCTCAAAGGTTGGAGCAGCACTGTCGATGTATGTAAATGTCACTCTTTTTAGAGATGCGCGAGCGCGGGGTAAATGCGCGAGTGAGATACATTCGATTTTACATCGACTTGATGAATTTAGATTTTAGGCAAGCCAAGTCCCTACAATAGGTTTACCTCTAGTTTTTTAAAATAGATAAATTAACCAACCAAAATAAGAGCTCTTAGGTTTTAGCTCGAATTATATTATTATTTCATCTCTTTTTATATGAAGTGTTTTTATTTTTCATTTTTGTTGTTCATTAAAACGCTGTATGTTAATTTAAAATACATTTATTTCAAAGTCGGTTAAGTAACTTAACCATCTTAGGTTTGCTTACCATCAGGCAAACTATAGACAAGTGCAAACCCGTTCTTAGTTAAAAAAAATATCCATAATTTTTGAACCGAATCACATATATGCTTTTTATGTTATGCAACCAATTTAGCAAACCCAATTGAAAAGCTCAATTTTGCAAATTCAAGCAATTTTAAAAGTCAACTTGGTTTTCCAATTTTCCATGAAGCTTGTTGAGAATATCAAAGTGGCTGCAATCATGTGATATCGATTATGGTGGATTGCTAGGATTGTATTGAATTTTTAATGGACTTTTTATAGCCCACTTGGTCGTTATTGAGTGATAGGTAGATATTTTTCCTAGATAGGTATTGCATGGAATATTATACTTGACTTTTTATTGATTGTGATGAAATGAAACTTGCATATATTTATTTACTATGGTACATTCACTTGATACACATTAAACAGACAAGGGGGAACTAATCATTTTACTTCATACTATTACAAAAGCGAGTGTGGCTCAGCGGTTCCAGTGTCTGCTTTTCATCCAGACGTACCCTGGTTCGAATCCGGCCCTACATCAATAACTTGTATTTTCAAGTTATGTGTGGATTTGCACTCGCTTAACGATGAAGGAAAACATCGAGAGGAAATCGACATGTTTGAGAACCACTATATCCGAGGACATGTGTCTTCCGTGGAAGGACCTTGGCGCCCACCACGATGTATCTGCCCAAGAAAACTCCCCTAACAAATTGATTCTGACCCTCAGTCATGAGGAATATGACTCAAGAGAGAGATTACTAAATAAAATAAGCAAATAAAAAAACAAGTTTAAATTGATAACAATACTTCTTAATAGGAGCGAAGCTGCGGGAACTCACAATTTTCTTAATGAACTGTCTAATATAATTATTAGTAATTTTAATTAAAAGACCGACTTAGAGCTAAATCAGAAAACAATTCATTGTATAGTTTAATATTTTAGAGAACATAATTGTTGCTACATATATTTCGTAGACGGTCTACGCTTTGGAATATCGTAGAGGGCTTACGTACATATACTTCGTAGAGGATCTACGCCGTATCCGTACTCAGTTTTGTTTTGTTCTCTTGTATTGCAATGGTTTATAAGTTTATATTAAGTTTGCAAGTGTGGATGTAGGTATACCAGTTTCAGTCAGTGACTGCTCTGTTAGCTTAGTTGGTAGTAGCTCTGCCTTCTAATCTAGGGTTGCGGGTTCGATTCCCGCATAACACAAATAATTGTGAATATTAAAATTTGTAATTACTGGTGTTAAGTCTAGTCGTATGTATGTATAATAAGTATGTATTTACAAAAGAAAAGTATATATATATATATGTATTATATCCGTAATTTAGTACCCACGACACAAGCGTAAGCTTAGTATGGGGCTAGATGGCGCTGTGTGATATGTCCTGAAATATTTATTTGTTTATTTTATAATACTAGTGGTGCCCTGCGGTGTTATTCACATTAATCAGGAATAAAAGTAGCCTTCGTGTTAATCCAAGGTCTAATCAACTAAGCGGTAAACCAGTACTTGATATTATAACAAATTTTATCTTCTTTCTTATTCTCCAGTCGCAGCCCGGCGAAGTGACGCAAGCTGTGAAAGATGCCATCGACATCGGGTACCGTCACATTGACTGCGCTCACATCTACCTCAATGAGAAGGAGGTGGGAGAAGCATTGAGGCAGAAGTTCGCAGAAGGAGCTGTTAAGAGGTAGGTTAAATTCCACTCTCAAATCAAATCAAATTGGTCACAAAATACATTAATGTAAAACGTACCTATTTTATGTGATGTAGGATATACAAATACATTAAAAAGTATTTGGTACGCGGTGGAATGACTGACTCCTGCGCTAGGTACCAGAGGTCCTGTGTTGCAAGGAAATCAGAGACACCACCACCCCCACATTTGTAACCATGTTTCTCTGCACTAATAGTACATTAACTCTCCCTTTGAGTAGTATTTCCTTATGACTGAGGGTCATGACTCCCCCGCAGTATTAGTTCGTTGGGGGAGTTCTCTTAGGCAGATACAACGTGGTGGGCGCCCAGTTCCTCTGAGGGATAACTTCGCAGAAGGAGGTGTTATTAGTTCTATTATAATACTACTTATAGTTCTACTATAACTACACTGTCGCTTGTGCGAGTTTCGCTTCAAGCTTGAATAACATCGGGTGCCGGCACATTACCTGTGTACACATAATATGCCTTAATGAGAAGGAAGTAGGAGCGGCGCTGAGGCAGAAGTTTGCAGAAGGAGCTGTTATGATGTACATGCAAACATATTTCAGGATAAAAAGTAGCCTCTGACACTCCTAAAACTACTTAAGTATACCCAAACAATTATTTTTTAAATATTTTTAATGTTCTGACTTTTGACTCTCTTCTACTTTATTATATGTACGTATAATATATTACAAATTCACAATCATTGGAACGTACGTTCTGACGATGGGTGTCATTACACCTGAAACGCGTAAACAACATACACGAAATTAGACGTGAGTGAAACCCGTAATAGTTACATATTTATAAGAATGTCTCACGATGTGCGATGGTATCAGTAATACAATACGTATAAAAAATGTTTGAAGATCTCCGTTACTAAAAATAGTATGGCAAACTAAATAAGTGATTGATAACCTTGTAAAACAATGAAATATCATCCTTATATAATAGTAGGTTATATAACCATACGAGTGAGGTTGGCCTAAAAACTGTTCGGGACCTTCAAATAATTTACACGTATAATATAAACTTACTAATTGACGCTTCTTTTAAGGAAGGCATGATAAATTTACCGTGATTTAACTATACAAGGTTATTGGTGACTACCGCATAACCATTTTAGTACGGCTTTAATATACTATTTCTAACCGACTTCAAAATAAGAGGTTATTAATTCTTCTGAAGTTTTTATCCTATTTTTATTAAAGTTGTAGGGTTTTGACCTACCTACTAAATCTCCCTAAAAATATTAATTATGCGTTAGTTATCAGTAGTTTTATATACGTATGTAAGTACGTGCATATACACAGAGAGAGAGAGAAAGAAACCCACTAGTTTTTTTTTAATGTTACTTAATAATTACAGGTGTAACATAACGAATGAATCAACTGAGTTGATTTAACATTAAAAAGTAGGTACTAGTGGGTGATAGCGGCTTCGCTCGCATTAAGAAGTGAAACTTGCATCCCCTATTTCATCCCTTTAAAAGTAGCATTTCCAAGAAACCTTTCTTATTGTATGCCTACATCATAACAGCTCAGCTCAACTCAGCTAGCGGAGGCAATCGCATGCGATTACCAATGTTAAGCAAAGGTTCAGTACTTACGACGTGTTCAGTACTTAGATGGGTGACCGAAAAATGGCATTCCATTTTGGGCGCCTACGTGGGTCATATGTGATGTCTAGTACGGCAGCCGTTAAACCATGTTAGAGGCTTGATAAACTCTCGACACCAGACTTGGCCACTCTCATTCTATAAGAAGAATACTTGAAACAAAACGGATTATCGTATTTTATATATATATATATATATATATATATTTTAATATAGGGTCCAACTAGGTAACAACTCGAGTAAAGCTGCATGTAATTAAAGCCTGACAAATTGACACAAATTGTCTTTCTAATGCTAGCTTCTTCCTCTAAATTTCGCAACCCAACAGTGGTCTCTGCTACGCTCGAGGAAATCCCCGTTTAGCATCGTGGGCTCCCATCATGAAGTTAGAGGTAGAATGGAGTGAGCGGCGCTAATACCTACTTGATTCAAATACCTACGCATTGCTATCCCACTCTAAGTGGTGGGAAGTCTCTTTCTAATAGGGTGACCCAACATGTATGCATAAAAGCAGGACACATCATAAATTAATCTTAATGACAATGAAACCAAATAGCTAATTGTATTATTTTTTGTACATATATCTTTTCTAGATTGATCTGATTTATGATAAAAACAAATGACCCTGCGAACTTCGTTCTGCCTAACAATAGTACCTATAGTATAGCAAAACCATTAGAACTAAAGCAAACTGCCCGGAAATTAGTAGAGCAAAAAAAATTCATTTGCTTTATCTGGGTACTATGATTATTATCTTTGAACATTCGTGGTCCAATCTATGTCGTTATTTGGATTTATATCAGTTTACATTAGCTAGTTAACTTCTAAAATGTTTAAGAGAAAGAATAAAATAAATAAATAACACAGTTGAGGGACATGTTCCGTTTTACTATTCAAAGTACGAGGAAGCCAGCATCTAACAATACATAATCTACAAATTATTTACAGAAAATAACTTATACATAAATTCACACGATACATTATATTCGTCGGTCCCATTTTCATTGTAGTATCATGGCACAGCCGTTGCCTTCAATCTCTTACTTGGTAAGTCATAATCAGATGCTTTAAAGTGTAGGCTACATATCCAAGCACTTTCAAAAAACTTTAATTTCAATGGTATAACTGCAATCCACAAAGTTCTTTGTAAGTATATTGTTCTTGGGAAATCTGAAAGCAGAGCACAGTTTTACAATAGGAATAACAATAGCACAACATGTTATGACATTAAAAAGAGTCAATACAATAACATATTTTCAAGTATATTTTTTTAAATAGAGATTCAATTATTTTGTTATCTAACAGGTTAACAGAGTACCTATATCTAATAAGAAATATAAGTGCTTTGTGATTTAGTGAACATGGCATTCATTATACCTACGAGAGTATCCGCAAAAAATATTTTATGGTCACTGTACTCCATTTTTACGATTTATTCATAACTTTGATAAAACATTAAATATATGTGTTACATCAATTAGAAATCATTTAACATGCTAATTTAGACTAGTTAAAGGCCAAATCACACTAGTAATCATAATGATTTCCAGATATTTTCATGAAATCGGTCGATAGACTTAGTGTTTATAAAAATCCAATTTAAGGACTTACGTGTGTAATATATGTGTGTTCTTGGATATCACTCGCTTCCACAACCACACACAATTCATCGTTGCACCCTTTTTCATACCTTTTAAAGGCTTTTAAGCTTAGTTTTTAGGTTCAAAAGCGCGAGTCGACGAATGTTTTTGTTGTTTTTCTGCCATGACAGTTCAATTGACAGCATTGTTTGATGGCGGATAGATCAAGTGTTGCCACATGAAGAAACTCCCAAAATATTTGGTAATCTTTTGATTTACTTCAATTGCAACATACACTTTAGTAATTGTTTTCGTAATGTTTTTCAATTATTTGTTGTAACATTTTATAATAAGAATTTGCTACTGGTATATATTGTCTTCATAACATATGTGTTCCGTTTGTATTTACTGCTTATATATAATATAATATTAATTGTTAAAGTATATTATACTTTAACAATTTATATTATATTCCTTTTTAAACTGCAAACACCAGAAACTCATATAAATAACAATTTGATGATAGATGAACTTTAAACTTTATAAGTTAATTTACCCAGTTTTGGGAGTTTTGAGTATTTATATAAAAATACCGAACACCACACTAGAAAGAGACTTCCCACCACATAGAGTGGGATAGCAATGCGTAGGTATTTGAATCAAGTAGGTATTAGGAGTGTTTTCTCCATTCTACCTCTAACTTCATGGCTCCCATACTACAAAGTCCTTTTGCCAAAAACAACTGTTTACATTCACGCTAAGATAAGGTATTCTAGATCGTTATCAGTGTTCCTACGCCGGGTTATCTTGTAATCACTATCACTACATAGTATAAAGCAAAGTGGCTTTTCGTGTCTGTCTGTATGTAATATGTATGTATGTTTGCTTAGATCTCTAAAACTACCCAAAGGATTTTTTTGCGGTTTTTTTTCATAGATAGTGATTAAAGATGAAGGTTCATAATTATAATAACATTTTTTGTATATTAGAGATCCACTGATAATTTTTAAGATGATGTCCTGACGTATTTACTGGATGGATTCTATACTTATAATAAAGCCGAAGAAGGTAAAAATCTGAACAAAGAAGATATTTGAAAAATTACTGTTTGATTAAACTTAAATCGATAGTAAAACGAGATTCAGCAGTTTATCAGCAGCAGTCGGGTTTGATTCCCGCATGACACAAGTATTTATGTACTTTAAAATTTATAATTACTTGTGTTGAGTCTGGTCGTTTGTATGTATAATAAGTATGTATTTACAAAAGAAAAGTATATAAGTATTATATCCGTTATCTAGTACCCACGACACAAGCGTTTGCTTAGTGTGGGGCTAGATGGCGCTGTGTGACATGTCCTGAAATATTTATTTTATTTTTTTATTTTATATGTTTATCTGTTTGTCTGTTTATTAAAATTCTCATCACGCATAAACGGGTAATCGGATCGTCATGTTTTTTGGTATGGCTCTTTTATATCCCGAAATAGTGCGTGCGAAGCCGCACGCGTCCACTAGTAATTATATAAATATATCCTTCAATTCCAGAGAAGACATATTCATAACCTCCAAGCTGTGGTGCACCTTTCACCGCCCGGACCTGGTAGAGGCAGCTGTGCGGACTTCTCTCGAGGACCTCGGGCTGGAGTACCTGGACCTGTACCTCGTGCACTGGCCGCAAGCTTACAAGGTAAGGAAGCATTCACTGTGACTTTCAAAACTGTAGTTTCGACGATGACTCTGGTCTTGAACCCTGGCCCTGAATCTGACTTTGACCTTGACTATAACCTTGCCAATGACTATGACCTTTCCTTAACTGTTATTATGACCCATATCCTTGATAATGACCGTGACAGTGACATTAGTTTTAAAAACTTGACCATGACAATGTCTATGTATCATCGTGACTAGTACCGAGCTGTGGGGCACCTTCCACCTACAAGATAATGTAGTGACTATGATAATGATGGCTGTAGATAAGATATTGAATCAGGCGTTACTTTGCGGAAATCCATTGTTACTGAAACTCTGGAGAAATATGTAGTGTTTTTCCGCTGCGACTGCTCCTTAACCGACATAAAACAACAAACTTGATGGTTTTAGGTGTGTTCCTCCATATACCACCGCCACACCTCACCTCCTAACCAACGTGGCCTCCGCGGAGCTCAAGATCTTCCCAACACCGCACCTTGTGTCTTGAAGCTTTGTTGTTCTCTTTCGGCAAGATATTCTAGTCGACACGTGTTTCGCCTCTCCACGAGGCATCCTCAGGACTCGTGTTGACTCTTCGAACGTCGGTCCGAAAAACACTACATATTTCTCCAGAGTTTCAGTAATGATGGCTGTAATTTTGGCTATGACTCTGACTTTGACCTTGACTTTTATCTTGGACCACAATGTTAATTAGTGAAAAAAGCTTTACCATAAGTAAGTGTTTACATAGAGAACAAAAGCTTATGTTCTTTGGTTTCTACTACTCCAAATTTTATTTGCATGATCCTATGATCTCAAACGCAAGACAAGAGAGAAAATACTGGCTAAAACTAAAATTATTGTAGTAGTTAGAATTAAACAAATAGTGCATAATCTATACTTACTACTTACTAATGTGGCGCTGCAACCCAAAGTGGATCCTGGCCTCCTGCGACCCAAAGTGGACACGTGGAGACGCCACACCTCTCGGTTCTGCGCCATCTCCTGCCACTCGGTAGCATGGAGCTGTTGCAGATCCTCCTCTATGGTCCTTCCAGCGGTACTTGGGACGTCTGACTGGCCGTACTATTCATAATCCTGTACAAATATAAATCCTCATATATATCTTATTCAAAAGATCACAAAATACAAGTTTTCAATGTTCTACTTTCCAGGAAGGAGACGATCTATTCCCCAAGGACGCCGACGACAGGGCCATCCTGTCTCCCGTGGATATCGTGGACACCTGGCACGCCATGGAGGGACTCGTTGACAAGGGACTTGTTAGGAGCATCGGTGAGAGACATTATGTTGTTTTATCACTTACGTGAATTTCTCGAATCTCACGTCGACGCGTGGTGGGAGAACGGATCATGACCCCGTATCTATTTTTATTACCTGGGATAGGTTTGCATTTGACTACAGCCTGCTTGATGTTAAGCATTGTTGCCTAGAGTGCAATACGCTTACCTAGAAGACGATTAATAACTCTAGATTTGAAGACTCCTGGATTTATTGATTGATGTTAACCCGAAATTAACTTACGTAGGTAGGTATTATTATGTCTGAAGGTTGTGACGTCGTGATATGTCGTTATTTTTTTTTTGTATTAGATTATATTTTTTTTTGTATATTTTCAGCTAAAAAGTGTAGTTTTGTATGGAATGTAGGGAGGTAGTGGAATCAAATCTTCTAAACTAGCTAGCTATTTCATTTTTACAGGCCTTTCCAACTACAACAAGCGGCAGATCGAGAGTGTGCTCGCTGCTGCTAAAATCAAACCGCAGTCGCTTCAGGTAAGAAATAGTCTCATGTTAAAACATGTTGGAATACTTATCACTTTCATACATCGCCATGTTGGAATACATCACTTTCATACCAACTACTTTTAATTACCTACTACTCCTATGGTGCAGTGACCCTCCTCCATTATCCTTGGTCTTGGCCTCCAGCACAAGAATATGCTATCTTTACTTTTCTACAAGGCCTTTTGGGTTTAACTCATCAAAGACCCGATTTGATTTGCTTTTGACCAACTAAAAACATGTGCAAAAGTGCTGCGGAATGACAGATTGCGCAGATCTGCATGATAGGCTACTTTTTTAACCTGTCCCTGGCAACTACGTTCGGTATCGAGCTAATTGCAGGCATAAGTTATTTTTTATGACCTATTCGCTTTGGGCGATAAGGTCGCCAATTAGGACATTAACACACTCTTTTTGTGTTTCATTGTATGTGTTTGTTGTTATCTGTATATCTAAATCCGTTGTATTGTTTTTTTTAATCTATACATACAGAATTAGGTACAGAGTATACCTATAGACATAGGGACAACGCGGGAAACGTATACTATGTAGTCGTCTTCTTCTTCTTCTTATCGAATGAGAACTACCAACTCCGGTGTCGAGAGTTTATCAAGCCGCCCTAAGGGCTTCTGCCTTCTGACATGCCTTAACGACTGTGGTACTATGTAGTGACAGTGAATCTAACAATAAAACTAATTATCCCAATTTTAGATTGAATGCCACCCCTACCTGAACCAGCAGAAGTTGATTGACTTCTGCAAGCTGCACGACATCGCCGTCACCGCCTACTCCCCGCTCGGCTCCCCCGACAGACCCTGGGCCAAGCCCGGGGACCCACAGCTTATGGACGATCCTAGGTATGTAACTAGTGGGCTAGTGAGTGCTTGCGGCTTCGCTCGCATTCATACTTGCATCCCCTGTTTCACCCCTTTAAAAGTAAAATTTCCAAAAATCTTAGCGGATGTCTGCGTCATAACATCTACCTGCATGCCAAATTTCAGACCAATCCGTCCAGTGGTTTGGGCTGTGCGTTGCTTGATCACTACGTCAGTCAGTTAGTCAGTCAGTCACCTGTGAGTTTTATATATTTAGGAGATAGTCTTCTTCGTAAAGGAGATAGTCCAGATTACTGCAGGAAGTTGTGACATTTAGGAACTTGGGTCTCCCTGGGTCCTCGCTTGGGTTCCCTGATGGACTCTGTGGGATGTTCTATTTAGGTACTATATATTATTTTTTACTTTATTTCAGGTTGAAAGAGATAGCTGCGAAGTACGGCAAAACCCCAGCTCAAGTGTTAATCAGGTCTGTTTATATTTTTTATCATAATGAATTGAAATGAGATAGGTTTGTTTTTTACTACAGCCTGCCTGATGGTAAGCATTGCTGCAGCCTAGCGTGTAGCACGCTTACCTAGAAGATACCTATTAACACTAGATTTGAAGACCCCTGGATTGTAGTGCGCAGGAAACACAGCTTCTGGAAGGGTTCCAAAGCTTTGCCGTCCGAAAAAAATTATAAGAAAATTAACCTATCCTATAATATATGTCTAATTATTTTATATTTATTTCCAGATACGCGATCGACCGCGGCCTCATAGTGATCCCCAAGTCGGTGACCAAGTCTCGCATAGCTCAGAACTACGACGTGTTCAATTTCCAGCTCTCGATGGATGACATCCAGCAGGTGGCGACACTGGAGTGCAACGGTCGGGTGTGCTCTATGGGCGAGTGAGTGTGGCTTTTACTTTGAATATTCAAAACTTCCTATAAAAGAAATTAAAAACTTCCAGCGCACCAGATTGGTGTCGATTCAATTTGCACGGTTCTGTTTTTTTCTGTATTAACTTTATTTTGTTAAGCGGGAATCGAACCCGCAACCCTAGATTAGAAGGCAGAGCCACTACCAACTAAAAGCTAACGGAGCAGTCTAAGCTTTACTCTAATAAATCTTTATTCTCAGCTTTTCTTTTTCAAATGTACATTTCACCTTTACCACCCTTTACACTACATTACGGTCTTAATCAAATCAAATATACTTTATTTTACATCAAAATAAAGAACTCAACTTAGGTTCATAAAAAGGTAGTAGTTAGGTAACCAGGTACATCGGGCGACCTAATCACATTAATAGTATAGGAAATTCAAAGAGTTTTTTTTCTCAACGATAAAATATCTATTATACAATCAGGCGCAACCTTTGTCCGAATCCGGCCCTACACCAAAGACTTGTTTTTCACGCTTAGCGATGAAGGAAAACATCGTAAAAAACGATTGTTTACTCCTACATGTTTGAGATCCACAAAATCCGAGAAAATGTCTTCCGTGGAATTACCTGGGCGCCCATAGCACAATGTATCTGCACAAGAGAACTCTTCTTACGAATTTATTCTGCGAGGGATCCGTTTTACTAAGTATATCGGATATCTACCGTTAAAAGTAATATTTAATTTATTATTTGTTTCAGCACCCACCACCCTGAGTATCCATTCCACGAAGAATATTAATCAAGCAAGTTTCTCTGCATCAGCAGTCAGCACATATTTAAAAACTCACCTACAATTTATTATGTTTAGCGAGTTTGTGAAAAAATGGCAAAGAACACAGATTTGGAATTTTAATTTGCTATTTGTAATTTTTTTATTAACTTTTATCTATGTCTCAATCTAAATTCTGGATCAATAACTTAGAATTGAAATTATTATATATAGAAAGTATATCTATTCTATTTTGAAGTCGGTTGATAACATACATACAATAAGAATCTAAAAGTACCTACTTAGATTTTTTCTTATAGATAAGTAATTATGTATGTATGTATAAGTAATATGTACCTATGTATATCGAAATCTTAAAGCTTACAAATTGAATATGATTTTGTCCTTTTTGTTGTAAGTATTAAGTTATATAGCGACAATAATTTTTAAGCTGTACTTTTTCCAGCATTTGTGACTTTTAACTTACTAATAAATGAATATTCCTATAATTTGTTTCATTAATATGTATGTATACCTTGCTGGTTCTAGATTAAGACCAACTTGCAAATGGACTCTTTGAAATACATGTAGCCATTATATTACATAGTATTGCGTTTAATAACCATTGTGCAAGTGGACCGAAATCAAGTCATTTCCTAAGAAAGTAAAAAGAAACTTCAGTACTGTAACACATCAAACCCATGAAATAAAACAACTTCATTTGTAGTGTACATAAATATTTTTATTCAATATCATAATCTATCAATAATACTAAAACTAATCAATAATAATTAACTTAAACTCTAGATACAACTTAGAACGAAACGATTTACCAATTCAGCATAAAGTTATGGAAATGAGAATAAAATGTAAAGGCACATTTTTTTAAGTATAATACAATTTCAACAGTTAAAGAAGTAGACATTTTGGTGATCAACCAATAATACCGTGGGTCGATTGACACGTTAAATTGTAGGTCCCGGCTGTTTGTCTAGTACGGTAGTCGTTAAGCCATGTCAGAGGCCCTTAGGGCGGCTTGATAGACTCTCGACACCAGAGTTGGCCGAGTGGCCAACATCAGTTTATTCGATAAGAAGAAGGTAAAACTGTCAATGATTATCATACGGATAAGGATAACCAATCAATAGTCAATCAAATATTTCAAATTAACAATCTGTAGGTAACATATAATAAAGCTGAAGAGGGTCGAAAGTCTGAACATGGAAGATATTAGAAAAAAAATGTTACTTAAATCCATAACAGAACACGTTTCAGCAGATTTTAGTTTTTTTTTCTGTTTGTCTGTTTATTGAAACGCTCATCAACCAAAAACGGCTGAACGGATCATCATGATTTTTGGTATGTAGGTAGTATGAGGTCTTAGGAGTGTCATAGGCTACAAAACTTGGTACTGCATAGTGCGCAGTTGGTATATTTAAAAAAAAAACTTCAAGTAAAACGATTAAGAAAAAGATTAAACTTAAAACGTCTACAAAATTCAATACACATTGAAAACTATAACAAACGACTATGATTTAATTCAATATAACCTGCCCTTTTTAAATCTAAACAATATATTATCACACTTGAATCAATGTACAGCCAATTTTATATAATTTATTTAAATAATTTGTGGCCACAAGGCATAAACTGAACTTATTAATAACTAGCTTTTACCCGCGGCTACGCACGCGTTATCTTCTATTTCTACCTATACATATAGTAAAACAATAAAGAAAATAATGTTTGGGTATAGGCAGGTATTTTAAATTCAGCAGTATTTAGATAGATGAAGTTTATCTTTAAACGCTCATCACGCAAAAACGAGTGAACGGATCATCTTGATTTTTGGTATGTAGCTAGTCTTGCAAGTATCATGGCTACTTTGTATCTTACAATAATGCTAGCGAAGCTGCGAGCGTCCACTAGTTATACACATATACCTTCCTCTTGATTCACTCTTGCTATTAATAGATAAAACTGCATCAAATCCTTTGTATAATTTTAAAGATCTAAGCATACATACAGACGCGGCAAGCGACTTTGCTTTATACTATGTAGTGATATTTATACAGGTAAACTAGTAACTGGTTTTAGAAGAAAAATATAACACATTTAGGAGGTATTTATAACCAATAAAAAAGTTCTTGTATGTACATCAAGTGAACCATTAATTATTAGGTACAAGTAAGAAACCTAAAAAATGTCCCCTACAATGTAGGATTAATAATTGTGGAGGAAAAAAAACTATTAATTATTTATTTTAAGTTTTGTGACATATTAACTCGGTATTTGGTTTGATTATTGTTTGACATGCCTGCTATGTAATAATTTTAATTTAATTTTATCTTTAATAGTATGGACTCAAAGTCTGAAATAAATGACATTTATTTTATTTATTACAAGTATGCTGAATAAGTAAATAAATAAATATTTCAGGACACATCACACAGCGCCATCTAGCCCCATACTAGGCTTACGCTTGTGTCGTGGATACTAGATAACGGATATAATACATATAATAGTTTTCCTTAAATGAACTTGAACTTCAATTCTGTTGTGTCCTAATCTGTGCATCTTTAAAGCTTACTTTATAATTAAAAAGATTTCAGAATTGTGTAACATTTTGAAAATACCTAATATGTAGATTCAAAACAACAATATGGTAATGGTAATGCGGCCAGTATGCAGGCACGCTGCCCTCTGGCAGTGGGATGGAACACTTAGACTATGTATCTTTAGGCTTTTCTATAGATTTTCGAAGCGCCCCCCCCCCCTTTTTATGTTGTAGTTAGAAATAGAATGTTTAGTTTTTCTTCCCTTGCATTATTATTGTAAACAAAAAGAGAAATTTGATGTTTACACAAATCAAAATTATACACAGAACCGTAACCTGTACATATACAATTCTACAATATAAATACATATCTATATTTTTACTTATATTATATTATGTAAGGCATACTCAACACTTTATATTATAATTTCCTTATGTGCTACACAAAAAATGTTCGTGATAAAATAATTTAAACGATACCTATATTTAATTGGTTACATACTGACGGATCGACGACTTAAATAAATAAATAATAATATTCGTACAATAAAAAAATATGACGTAATGACCGAAAATAATCACGACCGGCAGGATTCGAACCGGCGTTTTTCTGATCACCAGCCAGAACGCCTTAAACGCTAGGCTACGGTCTACTACCTGCCAGGCGCGAAAATCCACACTCATTTCCAAACACTTCAGACTAAGCAGCAGATGGCGCCACTTGTGCTGTCAGAATACGATATCTTCATTTATTTATTTATTTGTTAGCCTACAATACTGACAACAAATTATAACACACACATTATGACAAAGTTGAACAAATTACGAGCACTCGTTGCACTCTTGGTGCGAACCTAAATAACCTTATCTGTGCAGGGTGTTTCAAAAATTTGGAATGTTAACGCAACAAAACTCAAAACTGACTTATTTTAACCAATTACAGTCATCCACCAATCATACAAGTTACAAAGAGTTCTACGATTGGCGTTTCGTTTCCGAGCGGAAACGTTTTTTGAATTTGTGAAACACCCTGTTTCAGGGAGTTTCGTTAAGTCGTCGATCCAGCAGTACCTACCCCAGACAACACACGTGGTGCGGGCCTCACTCCGCCCAGTCATCACCGCCGAAGTCAGCCGACTCCGCGAACGATGCCACTTGGATCTGCGGACGATGCGGTACGGTAAGTTTAGGTAGGTATAACACTAACTTCGTCAAAAAATATATCGAAAATTAGCTCAAACATATACCCCAACCAATAAATAATTGGTGACGGGTAGGTAGGTGATTTATGCTAGCCCAAAATAGAAAAATGCCCAAGAAAACTCGCCTAGCGAATTGATTACGCGGGGGAGTCACGACCCTCAGACATTAGTCTGAGGGTCGTAATCAATACGACTACGAAAAAAATATATTCTAGAAATTGGATTATGAATCACACAAACACTGCACACTCACCTCCTCTCTGTCGGGCGAGGAGCTGAACCCCCCTCCGAGCGCGTACCCCGCCAGTCCCCCGGCCGCGAGCGCCCCCACGCCCAGTCCCACCGCCGCGCCGGTCCCCATGCCGCGTCGCTCGGGTTGTTGCACGTACGTTGTCGTTGTTGAGCCGTATGCCTGTAAGTTATAACTTTAAATTTTATAAGAACTTCAAGTTGCTTCGAAGCAAGAATCGGCACAATACCGGCAAGGGGTTACACAAATTCGGAACGTCGATTAAACTATTTTGATTGATGGATGACAGTCAATGCTTAAAATATAGACCCAGTTAATTTCGTAACAAGATAGAAATCAAAAATCTAACCAAGTGCCTCCGCCATGCGGATGAAATTAGAGTTAATTTTTTTTAACGTTTCATATTTGTTGATGTTATTGATTTTATGCAAGTGCAAGTGTGTTTTGTACAACATAATTCCTCCGTCTCCATTCCACCGTCGAACAAGCAGGAAGTCAGCGGGGCGTCACCGGTTTATGGTGGAAGTACCAAAGACTGGCACGAAGCGCTTTGCTTCTACCTTCGTAGTAAGGACAGCGAGGTTATGGAACTCTCCACCTTTTTCCAGAAAATTATAACCCAAGGGTATTCAAATCTAGAGTAAATAGGTTTCTTCTAGGCAAACGTGCTACATCTTAGACCACAGTGGTGCTTAACATCAGGCAGGCTATAGTAAGCCTATTTCGTGTTAAAAAAAGTGCAAGAATGAAAGAGGAAAAACTTACCGCATCACCAAATCCTGAAACAATACAAACAACATTCTTCAAAAGCTCATAATAACATAGAGAATCTTTATTGACACTGTAAAGTTGCAACATACATAAAAATGGTATCTATATATTCCATATTGATTGTCCTACAACTTTTCTAAGGACCCCTATACAATAATTTGAGCCATTTAGAAGATATAACTATAAAAAAACACCCCCTTTGATGGTAAGTACATTTAGGCTCGCCAAAAGTTATGCAAAATAAGAGAAGCTATTAAAGCAATAAAATCAGTTGTTTTGTAAAAATGTAGTTATTAATTATATTGGTTATTATATATCGTGGTTCTTTTCCTATGGCCTACTATAATTTTGTAGTTAATTTTCAAAAACTAATTTTAATTAAAATTAGCGCCATCTAGCGCGCACGAAGCGTAACGGGGATCTCTAGATATCACCGACTGGACATACTGATACTTTTTATTACAATTTTAATCAATCAGAGACAAGAAATCACTTTATAATTTATATCTGTTCTTAATTCTGGTGTCAATAAAATATATGTGTATTGATAGACAGGTGATTAAAAACTTCATAGGAACGGAACTAAATTATTAGTATAGTAACTTTAGAAAATCATTCTACCCAAATAAGAAATCTCGACATGAAGATAAATTAAGCCAATATCTACAATCTACTTTACCATAAATGTTATGCCGGTAACTTATTAGTAAAACAACAATATTCAATACATATGATTTTATTTAAACATAGTGTACAATAAATATAGATTTGAAAACATTCATAATTACTTACTTATTTTACAATAAACAAAATTACATTGCTTGGTGTTGTTCTACTCGTTTTTAAATGCACTAACAATTAAATGCCAAATTATATATGCTTTTTTTTCAGTAAACTATCACTTAGGTAAAATCTAGTTACGGTCGAGAACGAATGGGCGATTTTCCAATATCAAATTATATGTAATACAAATGTTTTTAAGAGATGGCGCTACCCACGCGCGCCGGGTTTTTGCCCCTCTTAATAATTATGGACATGTGTCTTCCGTGGAAGGACCTGGGCGCCAACCATTATGTAACTGTCAAAAACAAATTAATTCAGCGGGGAGTCACTACCTGAGGAAATACGACTCAAGAGAGAATAATTATGTGGGGCCAAAAACCCGCGCGCTTGAGTGGCGCCATCTCTTGGCAAGATTTGTTGCTATAATTAATAAATTTGGTACTGGAAAATCGCTCATTTCCACAATGTTACATAGAGTAAGAGCAACTGAGGGATCGAATTTTTTTTAGTGACAAAATTCTTCGAGTTGCACAACCGAACTTTACACAGACCAAAATTAAGATAAGTATTTTAACCAAACGATTATGGAAAAAATGCAGCAATTTCGAATACAAACTAAATTGATTAAAGTCTACAAAATGTTCTTAACAGTTTAGAAAATGAGAAAAATATTCATAAGTAATTCCTTTTTTCTAATTGTTTTTTATCACATTTTTAACACCAGTCAATAGTTTTTCAAAGGCTCCAAATATTTGGCTTTATTTTTTTTTAAATATCTCAAATACCAACTAAATAGGATTTTCATTTGTGAATTCTCATAAACAATTTCAACGAGAATTAATTTTCACATATATTTTACTTTTTACTTCCTTGTAAACTGCATGAATATTTTTTGGCTCATTTTTTTTATTAATGAAGTACCTACGTAATTGCAATTGACTATTTTAAACATCAAATACATTATGTGTACCTATTTTTTTTTTATAAACACTACATAGTATAAAGTAAAAGCGCTTCCCGCGTCTGTCTGTCTGTCTGTATGTACATATGTATGTCTGCTTAGATCTTTAAAACTGCTCAACGGATTTTGATGCAGTTTTTTTTAATATATAGAATTCAAGAGGAAGGTTTATATGTATAATAGTGCGTGCGAAGCCGCGGACAAAAGCTAGTATTTTTTTAATTAATTTTATTTTTTGTAGTGTTAAAGCTGCTTTTGCCTGGAGTGATAAAATAGTCAATCACAATATTTCTATAATCAGTAAATACATCTTAAGTGTAATATAAAAAACCGTAAAAACGAATAACATTTTTATTACTAGACGACTTAACTAAAATTTTAACATAATGAGAATACATCATATAAAAAAGTAATAAAAAAAAGCAAAAGTAATTTCATTGATGTTGGTTTTGATGCCGCATTGGAGCGACAGATCAGCTTACTTTTTGCTATGCATCTAGTATAGGGTTCTCAAGTGACAGAGGCTACTCTTTAATAAAAACGTAGTTCATATATTATTTAATTTTAGTCAAGTCGTGTAGTACTAAAATATAACAACAATATAATGTTTAGCAAATGCTGTGATGGACCGATTTTGATGCAGTTTTGTGCTGTACATCCTCCTTTACAGTTCTTACAAGGCACCTGAAAAAAAGATGGAATTGTCACATAGATTATTCCATTATAAAAAATCTGAATTGAATTTGTTGGTTTGTTTTGTTACGTTTGTTATGGGTCAACGATCACCATTATTTTCGGTATGGAGGTAGTTCCTTTACCATCAAAAGCCTCTCTCAAATATCTATCTATCTATACATATAATAAAGCTGAAGAGGGTCGAAAGTCTGAACATCGAAGATATATTAAAAAAAATGTTTGTGGCTACTTCGAATTGATATAAGGACCCGTTCCAACAATTTCTAGAAATGTTGTCTGTTTATCTGTGTCTGTGTTTGTCTGTTTATTTAAACGCTCATCGCGCAAACACGGCTTAACGTATCTTTAAGACAAATCTAAGTTCGTATGAAAATCGCCAACTTTAACGGGGACAGTGGGAAGGAAAATTTGTGCAGTGCCGTTGTCCCCGCCACAGTACACGACTCCGGGGACAACGGGAAAGAAAGCTCTGGGTTTTAGTGTTTTTCAACCGTCCCAACGGCCTTTGCATGACTTAACGACTGCCGTACTATGGCAAACAGCCGGGACCTACGATTTAGCATAGCAACCGACCTATGAAAGCATCCAGGTACGAATGAATTAAATAAAAACTATATACCTTTTAACAATTAACTGCCAAAACTAGGATGCTCGATCAGTAGTAGCCTGCGCCAAAAGAAACAAAAATAAGTTTTAAAATGCTGCAAAAAAACTTTACACAAAAAAAAATACAAATATATACAAAAAAAGAATTTAGTAAAATACGGCAAGCTGACCAAAACCCAAAAGCGAAGCGTTGTACAGCGGAAAGTTGGAAGAGCGACCGGTCAGTGTGGAGAGTTTTCAAAGCACCCTTAGGGTCTCTGACACAGCTTAACAAACAACTGAACATGTATTCTAATGTAAATATTAGTTAATTTTGTTAGTACTGTTAATGGTTTAGCTTAAAAGTCTTCGAAAAAAGACAAAACTATACACTAACATAAAATATAGGTACCTTATTTAAATTCCTGTAATCACGATAAAAATAATAAAAAAGAAACATAAAATTGTGTACAAAAATAATTTATTGTGCTATTTTAATATCTGTGTAAATATGTAGTTCTTGTATATATATATTTATATAAATGTGACAAATAGATTAATATAACTTACCTTTTATTATTATATAATATACACTTTATATACATTTGCACTCCCGAGATACAAAATTGACATTTCAGATTTATAAAAAAATATATATTGACATTTTAAGTCAATAAAAATAATAAAGCTAATTTCTAAAGATAACTGCTTATAACACCATTGAAAATAAGTTAAAATATTATGATTTTATATTATTTTTTAAGTTCCATTTTTAATTATATTGAAAATTTAGACCTTAAGCGCCAATACAGCAAGCATGCCAATTATTACAAAAAATAAATAAAAAAATCATGCAAATTTCATTACCAAAATTACTTTTGCCAAATTCAAAATGTACTAAACCATATTTGGTAGATAAATTAATAAATGTTAGTAGTTTAAACTAATTATTAGCAATAAAATAGAAGTGTTGCATTTAATTCTATACAGGTTTACCCAACGAATGACTGACACTACAGAATTGCAACTTAATTATATTCACTACTAGTGGGTGCTCGCGGCTTCGCTCGCATTAAGAAGTAAAACTGGCATCCCCTATCCTCTATCCCTATTTCACCCCTTTACAAGTGGCATTTCCTAAAATCCTTTCTTAGCAGATGCCTACGTCATAACATCTACCTTCATTCCAAATTTCAGCCTAATCCGTCCAGTGGTTTGGGCTGTGCGTTGATAGATCACTATATCAGTCAGTCACCTTTGAGTTTTATATATTTAGATATATAGATTAATACCTTATTAGCAACAAAATAAATGTATTACTTTGTTACCATTTCAT
Organism: Macaria notata; assembly: GCA_927399415.1. NCBI lineage: Eukaryota > Metazoa > Arthropoda > Insecta > Lepidoptera > Geometridae > Macaria > Macaria notata. The sequence goes on along the minus strand of OV656725.1, from coordinate 5,336,279 downwards.
TCTAAATCTACAGGGTTATCCTAAGAATAATAGATACTATTTAATCGCAACTCTTTACAAACGTCGCGTCAAAAATACTAATGCTGCTAGAAATAGTCAGTTGGTTACTAAAGAAAAGTTAAAGTAGTCGTAAAATTATATTTTTTTGGTTCAGCTGCGTTTCTAATTTCTTCCGTATCAATTATTCGTAGTCCAACAACCTTCTCGAATTCCCAAAAGCCGTTGTTTTCGATAACCTTGTTTATTTATTTCGTAAATAGTTTATTTGAGTATTAAATTAATTTAATATTATCTTTTGTTTTTATACATACTAAAGCCACCCGACGAAAGTTTCTAACCATATCCACTACAATCCTTGTATACTTATCATATAACCCTGTACAACCCAACTAACTACTGTTAATATTGTATACTAGTAATAGTTAAGTCCGGTCGCAGCGCATGGAGAATTATAACACACACAAGCAAAATGAAGAATTAAAAACACACAGTTCTCTTCGCGTAAATTCCAGAAAGTAGCCTCCATACCAAACTTCATTGAAATCGGACAAGCCATCTAAGAGTGAATATATAACAAACATACTTACAAACTTTCTCTAGTGTGATATATAAATAATTCTTCGTGCTCGCGACCGGACTATAGTGCTGTTATGTTATATGTATGTGTTACCTTGCGGCGCGCCGTAGCCGGGTGCTCCGTAGGCGGGGGGCGGAGCGCCGTACGTGCCGTACGCGGGCTGTTGCTGGAATAGGACAAGGACAAGATACCGTTTAAACCAAGGAAAAACAAAGAAGATTTAGTCATTGTAATGCAAATTGTTGTAATATACTGGGAGATGACTCTGGCCTCGTAACACAGCCTATGGGCTACCACGAGGTCAGAGTTTTCGAAATATTGTGTGACAAGTTTTTTCTGGCAATTAAATAATTTTGTATTTGTATTGTCCTACTTATATGTTAGTACAGGTTGCCAAAAAGATGTTGAGGTCTTTGAGTATTGAGTTGTATTCAACCAAATACAAATCAAATTATTCATAAAAACCGATAACAAACAAATATTACTAAATTGTTTAACAGTTTCATTGATAACACTCTGTCATGGTGCCATTTGGTTCTGCACTAGGAATACCTGTATCTTGGTGGACGGGGTTTAATATTTGAGTTAAAAGGTCTGACGTCGAATGGAAGCACATCCAGCAGCCATTTTCTGTGGTGTTCAGCTATTTCCGTTAATTGGAGCAAGATTTGTGTGCGAGGGGTGGAATGGAAAAATGGAAGCATATTCGACACGACATTTGTAGACAGTTTACAGTTCGATTTCATCGTTTTTAACCGACTTCAAAAAAAGGAGGTTATCAAGTCTTCTGAAAGTTTTTTTTTCATAGACACGCACCATGTACATCTGCTGCTGCGGCGGCGGCTGCGCGCCCTCGAACCCGATGAACTGCATCATGACGTCCCCGTCCACCGTCAGGTGGGAGATGCGCTGGTACGGCACCCGGTGCGGGAACTCGCAGAAATGCATGCCGTTTAGCGCTATCTGGAAACCATCATACATTATTATTTCAGACCAGTGTACATAAAAAAATGCATTGTCACATAAAATATAAAAACATGATTGTGATTGTGACATGAAACTTGTATTGTACTCATTTCTATTATTTGTATCTAACAAATAAAAAAATAAAAGAAATAAGTTTCATGTCACAACCCGGCCATCAACACAGCATGTAAAGGTAAATAATTTAGAATTTAAGTATCAATACTACTGCCGATGTCGATGATCTTACTGCCTGCGCCAATTAAATAGGTAACTTTGGTTAGGCTCGGAAAAAATAAATTGGTCTATTGCCAAGTCCTGTGTCCTCACAAACCAGATGAAGCCCCTAACGGTTCGAAACACGTCCCCTAGTTTCGACGTGAGACATATGTATGATGATGACAAACATAATTTTTTTTTTTTTTTTTTTACATAGTATATAAACTCAAATTTGATATTATTTATCGTAAATAAATTAATATAAAATTTTGTAACTCGCATAGAATTGATCAATAACTAATTATGTGCATAACAACGGACCCCGAACTAGGCCGAGACCTGTATCTCGGTGATCCAAATTTGAATTTAATTCCATACTTGAAATTCGCGCTTTTCCAGTAGAATAAAATGATTACAATAATTTTATAAAGACATTTGTTGATGTATGATGTGACTACATGAAACTATTCTACCATAGAAAAGTCACAAGGTTAACAATTTACTAAGTAGGTACATATCTTGTTCAAGACCCTTAGATTTGCTACTTGCTTTTACTCTGTTTTGTGTTGTATGTGTGTGTGTGTGTGTAAGAAAGAACAGCTAAGCAACCACCGGGCAGTTAAGCTGAATGCCAGCCATGCATGTATTGGTGTTGATGCAGTGCTTGTCATATGTGTTGTGTCTGGTAGTATAGCAAGAACGGTATGTTTGCTACGGTACGTTTGTCCAGGGTGTGTCAGTCTCGCCTATCCCTTGCTTAAGACCTGTATTATAAACATTGACCATACGTTCCGTTTCTTCGTAGGTCTTTGCCAATAGCCACTTTTTCATTTTTCCTCGTGCCTTTCTGTGTGTGGATTGCCTTGTTGGGTGCGCTTTGCACACCGCGTTATATACAAATATGTGAATGTGTGGTGGAAGACGACGTGCGAAGACTGTTCTCGTGTAAGGCAAAGTCATTAATTCAGTTGAATTACCAGTATGCTGGTGTCTATGATCTAGGTTAATGCGGTGAGCTTCGTCAATTGCTCTTTGTATAAAGAGTTGTCTCACACTTAGTACACCGAAGTCTTTGTATAATTGATCCGTCGGGTACCGTCGTGGCTTTCCAAGCAAAACTTTGATGACCGCGCGTTGAGCTCGCTCTACAGCAATCATGTTTGATTTAGCTGCCCCTCCCCACGACCCTATACAATATTGTAGCAGTGACTGACACATTGCTGTGTACACTAGTTTTTTGACATTTAGGTCTGCAACTGGTCTTAGAGATTTCATAATGAATAGAAGTTTACGGACTTTCTTAGCCAGTTCAGTTATATGGTGTTCGAAAGTAAGGTTTTGGTCAATCTGGACACCTAAGTACCTCACTGTGGTAACTCTATTTATTTTTTGTAAACAGCAGCATCTTCTCAGAAGGGGAAAAGTTAATTTGGGGCAGTCTTTATGATGAATTTTAATATTGTCAGTATTGGTGTCAGTTGCACAAGTGATGTGAAAGCAGATAAAGTTAGATTTTTTGATATTAAGAGTGAGGAGATTAAGGTTGAGCCAGTCTGACATTTGAGCTAGACCTCTCTCAGCCGCGTACATTGCACTAGTCCATTGTTTACCATGAAATATAGCTACCGTATCATCGGCGTAGCAAATCAGGTCTGAGTTAGGTATCTTGAGCTTCAGTATACCATCCATATATATAGTGAAAAGAGTGGGCGAAAGAGTACTGCCCTGTGGGACTCCAAATGATAACTCAGCCTCATCGCTTAATAAATCTCCAATTTTCAGTTGCTGTCGTCTATGGTTCAGGTAGCTTGCGAACCAGGATAGAGCCGTTCCTCGGATTCCAAAACTTTCCAGCTTGCGCAACAGGATTCTTACAGGAACTGTTTGGAAGGCTTTGGCGAGATCTAGTAAGACAGCCACGCATCTGTTCCCTTCATCCAGCTCTCTAGCTATCGTTGATGTTAGTAGCTTCACTGCGTCATCTGTACAAAGTCCCCGTCTGAAGCCAAATTGTCGATCTGACAACAGTTTATGTTTTTCCAGGAAGTCAACTAGTCGGTTATTGACTAGCTTTTCCAGGATTTTGGAGAGCACTGGTAGCAATGAAATGGGGCGATAGTTGTCCACTAACGTTTTGGTTCCTCCTTTGTATATAGGACACACAACGGCTGTCTTCCAACTTTCCGGAAACGTGCCTGTTTCCATGCTTACGTTGCAAATGTGCGTCATTGGTATTAAGATTGCGGGCTTAATATGTTTCATAAGAGCCGGAGTGAGAGAGTCTAGTCCTGGAGCGCTGTCTATTTTTAAATTCGAAAACAAGCTGTTGATTTCGTATAAGTCGGTAGGATACAGATAAAATGAGTCCGACAGGTTAGATTTAATGCTTAACCTTGAGTTCAAACTAACTTCAGTTTCATTCATCTGTGCTAAATTATCAGAAGCCAGTTTGGAGCCTACTGTAGCAAAATGCGTATTGTATAAATTTAAAGCAGATTTTGGGCAGTCCTGATTATTTAAAAGTTCTTGGGAGATATTTTTGGCACGTGGAATGTCACAAACTTCTTTAATCGTGTCCCATAGCTTTTTCGGGTTTTTCTGACTTTTTGATATCCTGTCACTTTCATAGTTCCTTTTAACTTTCTCTAATAGTTTATTGCAAAAATTTCTGTACCTAGTGTAAGCAACTTTCATATTCGTATTGGACGGTGCCTCTTTTGTCTTGAGATGTAATTGGTCTCTATGTCGCATGCAGCGAATCAACCCTGGCGTGATCCAGGGTTTTATATTCTGCTTTCTACGGCTTATTTTTGATTCCTTTGTGTGCTTTGTAACTAAATCCTTAATAATATTATTAAAACAGAGTAATGCTTCGTCAACGTTATCAGAATCAAGAACGTCTTTCCAGTCTTGATCTTTTAACTCTTCTAATATGGCGTTGAAATCAGTTTTCTTTTTTATTCTATGTGATGGACTAGTATTTTGCTTAGTCGATTCCAGCCTTATACCAACCATTGTGAGCTTATGGTCTGTGATTGTGCTATTACAGACAAAACCCGTCACTCTATTAATGTCCTGTGCAAATATATGATCCAAACATGTTTTTTCACGAGTTGGTTGCCATATTGCCGGTAAAAATCCATACTCAGCCATGATACACTACTGCTACTGCTATCTGGTGTGTCGTCTACAAGATTGATGTTAATGTCACCTGCTATTATAGGATTTTTAAGTTCTTTATTTAAATCTAACAAATTTTCAAGCGATGCCAAAAACATACTTGTATTGACGAATGTAGGAGATCTATAAATTCCAATAATATTAACATTTGTATCTATGTTTACTATGAGACAATTTCCATCATCAAATGGTGGCTCTTGTACGTTTGCCGACCAACAGTCTCGTATATAAATAGCAACACCACCACATTTATTAATAACTTTTGTAGTGTGAAAACCGTGGTAACCTGAGATGGTAGGTATATACGGATCGGGCCTATTAAACCAGCATTCAGAGAACACAATAGCATCAAACATGATATCCAGCCTTTTTAGAATTATAAATAGCTCGCCACTCGCAGCTTTATTACCAAGACTTCTAATATTATATGAGAGGACTCTAAAATTATAATTGGCTAGAACTGATTTACAGTCTTCTGGTTGGTTAAGTGAGCAACAGTTAATCTTTAGAGTATCATCTATCTCATCAAAAAGTTCCGACTTATCCATAATTTGTAAACAGGAAGAATACGAATGAGATAAACATATAAACGTTGTATATATTAGTACTGTCTCTCTGATTTCATGCTGCCAAGCATTTTGTTTGAGCAAAATATTGTGGAGTTTAGTTTCTGTGCATTTTATGTTGTATATCATACCTGAAAGTTTGTTTTGTATTGTTGGATCGGTATGCCCCTGCAAGTTATTTAAGTAGTTACCATTCGAAAATGCTGTGGGATTCCTTTCTAGTCTACCAGAATGTGGAAAGGTGTGTAGGACTTGAGATGGTCGTGTGTGTGTAACCATTGGTAATAGATAACCTGTGGTAGTAATATGTGAACTTGGGTCTATGATGACAGTGTGAATGTGATAGTGTGAGTGTGTGGTAGTTGTGAATTGGGATGGTAAATTGCGAGTGTAGTGGCTGTTATGGAACATTGAGAGGTAACTGTTATAGAGTAAACAAAGACCTATTTGTGAAGCTAGTTTGGATGATATATTAATACAGCATGTACAGAGACAATGTAATAAAAAGCTGACTACTAGAAACCAAAATATGATTGTTGTACAGTATTCAAAGGTTATAATATTGTGTAATACGAATTGAGTTATAAATAAAGGGAAATTTACAATAATATTCTGCCTATACATGAATAGTATTCTATTTTTACACCACTTATAATAGATGTATGTAACACAATTATGTAGAAGAACGTGCAAATAGTTTGTCCAAGTCTGATGAGCTGTTGATAGAGATGGCAGAGCTGCCTTCTCCTCGGCGCACAAATATTCTGCCGTTACTGACCCAGCAGAAGAATTTAATTATGGGATTTTTTTGCTTAAGAGTCACAAATAAGGCAGTGAGGTGGTTCCTCACTGCACCGGCACAGTACCTTCAGTGAGTTGGGCTCGCACAGTATGAGCGCCTCGAAGGAGTCCCCCCGGGCGAGCGGCATGCCGCCGGCAGTGTCCTCGTTGCCCCACGACATGGCGGTGAGGTGGTTCCTCACTACGCACATCTCCACGAAGCGGAAGTTGAGGTGGAGCGCGATGTCGTCGCGCGGGTCCGTGTTGGGACCGCACTGCAGGTTAATGGCGAACCTGGAATGATAACATGATTATTATAACATTTCATTAAAGCACATAAGGGCATGCATATTTCACACTCCTGCTGTGCGGGCAAAATGATGGATGGAATGAAGGAATGTTTCGATGTGTTGAAAATAATGGGGGCGCTACTAGTAATCTTTTTCATATAGTTTTTATTGAATATTACACTTAGTATCACAAATGTTTTCAGTATAGATTAGCGAAAAGGATTAAATGAATTCAGCTGGCATTCATATAACATATATTCTAGAAACAGGTTACCTCTGTGCACCAGGCGGCGTGGAGCCCTGGAAGCGGATCATGCGACCCGGGTACATTCCACTCGGGATGGGGTGCACACATGGTATCACCTGCAACACAACACACATAATGTATTCTCTAAATAAGAGCTACCTTTTATGACATTTAACATTTTGTTATTTAAATTATTATCAATTTTAGGCATTAGTTAGAACTTCTTTCATTAAGCCAACTCTCGAGTAGATGGCTTAATGACTGCAGAAGACGAAGAATTAGTTTGTACAGCTCTCAGTAAGAACTATTTATAATTAGAGAAAATGTGTTCTAAAGAAAAACAGGTTTTAATGGTAACAAACTACACTGGATAGTTTATTACAAGCTGTGGGATTACTTTAGAGGTAATTATTCTGGGACAAGCATTTCCGTTTCCTGATTCATTTGACAGCAGTTAGCTTAGTTGGTAGTGGCTCTGCCTTCTAATCTAGGGGTTTGATACCTGCACAACACGAGTAATTATAAATATTAAAATTTGTAATTACATGTGTTGAGTTTGGTCATTTCTATGTATAATAAGTAAGTATGTATGTATTTAAAAAAAGGTATATATGTACTGTATTTGTTATCTAGTATCCACAATACAAGCTTAAGCTTAGTATGGGGCTAGATGGCGCTGTGTGATGTCCTTTCAAATTCAAATAATTTATTTACATAAATGATTACATGAAACCTTAGAATAATACATGGCTGTGCGTAATAATAGGGTTTTAAAGGTTAATTTGTGCTCTTGTGAGCCTTGCACTAAGTATGAAACTTGTATTGCAGGCACCCACATCTAGCATTACTTGAGAGCATTACTTATGCAGTGTGTGATTACTTCTGATCCTGAAATATTTATTTACTTATTTTCACTACTCTTTTCAAAAGTCACATTTCATTAACCATATTCTACTAAGCAAATGCTTAAGTCAAATGGTGTTCCAATAAGACTACAATAAAATAAATAAATAATACTTTTTCCTAATAAATAAACAATAGTATCACAACAGCAATAATTAAGCCATTTCAGAGAATATGTTTGAGAACTCTGACTCTCAAGTGGCCAACCATAGTGTTTTCACACCACCCTAGGGGTCTCTTATGGTTCTCACATGATATTACTTATACATATGTACATATTTATAGAATCACCTTATTAAACATAGAAACAAATAGAGCACTACAAGCCTGTATATTAGTCATCTGTCACACCAATTAACTGATTGTGGATGTCATATGCATAAGAGTTGTGCAATTGGACTAATCCACACACACAGGAAGCTATATTCTATTCTGTTATTGCTATTTATATTCTATATTATTATTTTACTTTATTACTAACTGACTAAGAAGTATTTATACTTCTCTCGTAGTCTTCAAGCAAAACTAGTGTAACGTTGTTATAGTTGCCAAAAATTTAAAGTAAAGTTAAATATGTTTATGACAAGAAAGTTAAATTAGTCTTGCTAAAAGTACAGTGAGTAAGAAATGCATTCAATCGCCAGTTGAAGAACTGGGTTATCATTAAGTAGGTAGGTACTCACTTATCTAACTTTTTTCTTTGCAATAACAAGTTTTGGCGAAAAATCCACCAAATTTTTATCTATAGGTACTTGCTACATTGTATAAGGAAATTATGGTAGAAATAGTGATCAAATTGTCATGATAAACATACAAGGGAAACACCTGCGTTATATAGACAGGCTCCAATGTACAAACCTTGGCACTAAATTATAGCAAATATCATGCAAATACATCAGACTTTTACCACCCCAAATAAGGTGTCTGATAACGCACAATTCCAACAGAACATAGTATTTACACAAGATATAACGTAGCTAATAGATTCTTATTGTTCTACGTGCCCTTGAAAACGCCGAAATGCTAGTTTTACAAGAGAAAATGCACAAACTACTTACCGGGTTGTAGATCGGAGCCGCCATTGTTTCTGGGACGAATTCACACGGAGTTATGCAAAATTATTGATTAAAATTAGCTGTACAACGCGAGTGAGGGAATTACGCTTATAAACTAATCTCCAGTTACGCCTAGCGCATAAAAATATCAGCCACCAAAAGAATCGAAGAATGGGTCATAACGTCATGCCTGTGTGACGTGACGTCAGCCATATTTGTGAAAACGTGTGAATGAGATAGCATAAGGTTGTTGCTCAAGTGCGATAGTGACAGAATTCTAACAAGTAATGCTTTGAATAACATTGAACATGCTCGTGGATTGCAGAATGGAACATTTAAATATTTTTTTCTGTTGATTTAGCTTGGTCTTTTTAGTTATTCAGCCACAAGAGTAAAGTATTCGCGGGAAATTAAAAAAAATATTATTTATTAGCCTTGGCCAGTACTTATTCTTATTAATCTTGATATCGAAGGCAAGCTCGAATTTAAGCAAACTACTAGTAAAAAAGCTTTTTATGAGCCGGTATATGCGAGCACCTTTCCATATAATGTCATAGTACAATGTTTTGCGCTATCCAAGGAATTTCATCCCTCTCTTGGTATTATTTCCATGGTACCATACAATGCAATGCATGATAGGATGCTACATTACACTAAGGCATAGGAATGCTCAATTATTAATCGTCATCATCATTTTACAATACATCCCATTGTATAGGCCTAACTTCGTATATACCATCTGCGTCGATGCCGTGCAGGCCTCGTTCAGGCGGTACAGGCCGCGAGGTCTAGCTGAGCTTTGCATTTGTGTGAGTGATCTCCAAAAGTACAGTCAGATAATAAAATCCTAAAACAAATTTTATTTATATTTTTTTTATATAAAATTCACAATAAAAAAAAATATTACCATTTCTTTTACAGCACAGGACATTGCACCGTCAAAATTTTCCTTATCACTCTCGTTTTAATTTTCACTCTCGTCTGATGTGTCGTTTGTGTTAATAATGAATCGTTCCATTATTATTATCAACAGCAGCGTCATAGGTATCCATGAAACTTTTTTTCCTTCTTTTATTGTGTGGTCACATACATATTTCCATTCTTCTACAGTGATGGTTTCATTTTTTTCTTTCGCTAACCTCATCTTTGTATCCATATTCATTGATACGTTTTTTTTCGCTACGTATTGAATTGATATTTTTTAGAGTTTTATTTTTTTAAATATTTAAAATGAAACACGTATCAGGGTCGGCAACTAACTCTAGCGGTGACCGTTATTGCGCAGAAGTACAAAATAAGGTACCTGAGGGGGGCTAGCGGGATGAAGGACGGGCGTGCGGAGCGCTGATTGGCTCTCCAGTCGCTTGCCGTTCCCCGCGTATATACGCCACCCCGCGCACATCCCGTGGTACAGTCGCGTTATTAATTTTATTATTCAATGACTATTTTTGTTACGTATGAATTTATTTGTTGAATTTAAACTTTTAAGTTTGTTTGTGACTAAAGTAAATATGCATAAAACAAATAAATATTTCAAGACATATACTCAGCGCCATCATGCCCCATACTAAGCTTACGCTTTTATCATGGGTACTACATAACGGATATAATACGTAAATACTTTTTTTGTAAATACATACTAATTATACATAGAAACGACCAGACTCAAAAGAAATACCTAATTACAAATTTTAATATGCATAATTTCTTGTGTTATGCGGGAATCGAACCAGCAACAGCAGCAGCAAGAACCTTGATTAGAAGAACAAATACTGTTTTGAAAAGTCAGGCAAGGAAAATGTTTAATGACGTGATTTTTTTTGAAAAAGTGTATCTATCTAATTAATTGATTCTCCGAAACAAATCAAAATTGAGATTCACGAAGTTACAAATACTTTACTCAGTCATTCGGACAGCAACACTGTAAATTAGAGTTTTGATTAAGAGTTTATTTTTTATTTATTTTGCATAATTCTATTTAACAAAAAGATAATATTGGAGTCCAAAATAATAGTTTCATATAATGTATTGTGTGCGCGACAGTACACATGCGCAGCAATCCCCTCCACGTACCGGCCAGCGCTACAGTTATGTGCCTACCCCTATAACGGTGCTATCAGTACAAGAGGTGAAGTGTGGCAGGTGGGCGGGGAGTAAAACGGCGCCGCGCCGTAAGCCGGTTGACAAAAAACAGTAAAAACCGGTTTAAACCAAACTAAGGTGGCGCCGCGCCGTAAGCCGGTTGTCACACCTACACTATCTATGTACACCCACACAAATGCAAAGCTCAGCTTACGCCTTCTTGACTGTACCTATCCTAAACAAGATCGACGACCTATCTCTTTACTCCTTTATTCACTAATTAATTTACTAGTTAGTAAGTAGGTACCTATTATATGCCTACTTCTAATGGTTTTACTACGTAAATAATACAACAGACATGCCAAACTTTGTTTTATTAATACAATTTTTATATAATTTCCCTTCGTTACCGCGTAGTGCGTAGCACAGAAGTTGAATAGGTAGTTTTTGCCTGAGCCCGCGCCCCGCGGTAATAAATTTGACAGCGACATTTACTGACTGCACGTTCCAGGTAAATAATACAACAAGATGCCAAACATCATTTTATTAGCATGAATAGTTTAATCTCTCGTTACCGCGTAGCACAGAAGAGGTTGTCGCGCGGGTCGTACAGCTCTGACAGGATGCGGTAGATGTACGAGGGGGAGCTGCCGCCGCTGGAAATAGGATAATTACGTTATAACATTGGTAACTTTTTATTTACAATAATATAATATAAAAACAAGGGAAGAAAAACTAAAAATACTACTTCTAACTACTACAAAAAAGGGGCACTTTATTAACAACAACTACCTACTACAAAAAATCTTTAGAAAAGCCTAAAGATAATCTAAGTGCTCCAGCCCACTACCAGAGGGCAGCGTGCCCAGCATACTGGCCGCATTACCACGCTGGATGGCAATGCTGATACGTTGAGCCAGAAAAAGACCAGCATTTTGGTCATGCGTCGCGTCAACCAAGCGCTCCGAAAGGTTTTGGAAAATAGTATGGGCTCCCGGACCCCACGGCCCCAAAGTCTCGACTCCAAAAGTCTCAAATATGTAACCTCGGCCGAGGTTAGCATATTACTTTATTAGTTTTAATATTAAAATTATGTTCTATAACTGGAAATTTTTAAGGAGTAATTTTCAGATCAGCAGGACAAAAACGCTCGAGGGACGATAAAGATCTATAGAACCAAATAGCTATCTAGATAAACCTCCTAAACCTTTAGGGTTCGTTTTCTAGGGGCGAAATATATAATTGCATAGCTACAATTTAAGCCATAATTATCTATTAGTTTTTGTATTATTACTATAGCCCCATTCGTTAAAGAAAATATCATCAAATTTCATCATAAAAAGTCCATTCTTTTCGCACAATATAACTCCTCTATTTGAGCGAAAAGGACGCAAGATTTCGGCCGCCATTTATGAAACTCATCTTTAATGAACGTTGATGATGATGAGGTTCAAAACAACAGTTTGTATAGAAATGACACTGTACGTTAAGCCGCCCCAGGGGCGCGTGGTACTCACAGGTTGGTGATGAACAGCGTGATGTGGTTGGGCGTGATGAAGTCGTGGAGGGGGTAGTACATGTGGCACAGCTCTGTGTCGCCGTGCCTGGGAAATAATATGAAAAATATATTAGTGTTATTTTTAATACTTTCATGAGACATTTTTATCAATATGTAACTAACAATACGGTTTTCACTCACGTGTAATTTCGAAATTAAAACCGTAATAGTTACATATTGATTTAAGTGTCCGTCTACGAATAACTGATACTAAAGAAATGTAACTCTTTACAAATGTAGAAGCGAGTGTGGCTCGGCGGTCTGCGTTTCATGCAGACGCACTTGGGTTCGAATCCAGCCTAAACCAATGACTTGTATTTTCAAGTTATGTGTGGATTTTCACTCGCTTAGCGGTGAAAGAAAACATCGTGAGGAAACTAACATGTTTGAGGACCACAATATCCGAGGAAATATGTCTTCCGTGGAAGGACCTGGGCGCCCACCACGATGTATCTGCACAAGAAATCTCCCCTAACGAATTAATTCAATGGGGGAGTCCCGACCCTCAGTCATGAGGAAATACGACTCAAGAGAGATGTAGGTATACGAGTGCGTACTCACTCGTATGTGTGTGTGTCCCCGGGGCCACCCATCGCCGAGTATAGCGGCTGCGCGGCCGACACCGCCGCGTGTAGCGGGATCAAGCGGAACAGGGGCGCGAGGGCTAGTACCTGCGGAAATTGATCATAAAAATAAATAAATAAATATTTCAGAACATATGACACAGCGCCATCTAGCCCCACGCTAAGCAAATGCTTGTGTCGTGGGTACTAGATAACGGATATATAATACTTACATACTTTTCTTATGTAAATAATTATTATATATACAAATGAACAAAACTTCATCTTAAAATCCTATCTGTTAAAAAAATGTACCGTTGAGAGTTGTCAAACCGATGTAAGGGCCTCTGACATAAGTCAATGCGTCTACGTTTATTGTACGTAGCTGAGTAGTGGAACTCCCTGCCTGACTCCCTGTTCCCTACGAGCTATAATCCAGCGATCTTTAAAGCGAGAGTGAACCGGTTCCTATCTGGTAAGCACTATCCATCTTAGACCATAGCTATTGCTTACCTTAATGAATAAGATTAAGTGCCTAAATATTGTTTTGACATACTTTTGATATTATTAACATTTATAATTTTGACATAATCTATATTGCATTGTATTTAATTATGATAACCTAAATCTTTATACCACATTTTTTTTATTATGTTTGCTATTGTAAACAACAAACGTAGGTACATCAAATTGACTTGTAACTATGGAGTTAATAGTTATTAATAAATGATTTGTATTTCTACCATCAGGCCAACTATGGTCAAGCGAAAATCTGTTTTTAGTTAAAAAAAAATACACTCACCGGTACATTATACATATTAGCAGCAGACGTGAGCAGACAGGAGCCGGGCGCTGCGAGCGTGGCTCCGCCGCCCAGCGTCGCGCGGATGCCGAGCACCACCTGGAGGAACAGTACTCCTCATTAAGGAGGGTTGGAACTTTACCGTACGAATCATAGAAGTCTTTATCCTGCTTACTGTAGTGTAGGTATATTGATAGCCGTGACTTCTACGTAGAAGTGATTTGTTGGGGGGAGTTGTTTTGGGCGGAGACATCGACATATTGTTATCCTTCTCGATTCATGTTACTCATTTACTGAGGGTTACGATTTCTACCTAGAAGTGATTTGTTGCGGGAGTTTATTTTATAAAGTAAAGTAACATTTATTGTATAACAATGTACATGTGCTGTAGTTTAAAAAAAACTTTTTACAAAAGGCAGTGTTTAAGTGGATATAGATACATTACAAGATGATTGTACTGCTCGTTTTGTGTTCCTCTATACATGACTTTCCCGCAGAATTAATTCGTTAAGTTCTCTTGTGCAGATACATCGTGGTGGGCGCCCAGCTCCTTCCACAGAAGAAATATGTCCTCGAATGTAGTCCTCAAACATGTCGGTTTCCTCACGATGTTTTCCTTCACCGTTAGGCGAGTGCAAATCCACACATAACTTGAAAATACAAATCATTGGTGTAGCGCCGGATTCGAACCAGGGTGCGTCTGAATGAAAAGGAGACTCTGGAACCGCTAAGCCACACTAGCTTAAAGAAAAACATACGAGTACCTTATTAACTCGCGCCATAATTGCGAAGATGGCAGTGTTGCTGATGACAGTAACGTTGGCGCCCGCCGCCGCCAGCCGCGCCGCCAACGCATGCGACTGCAACACAAACCACACCGTGGTCACAGATAACAATAGACTAACCACACTGTGGTTACAAAAAATAATTAATGAAACACACTGTGGTAGCGTTGTTTGACACAAGACAGTTGGGTATTTCTTTCTTTTTTACTATTTAACCACAACGAAGATATCTTGATGCAAACATTTCGTTAAAAAAGAATTTGGACACTGTGACCAGAACATCGCAATTAATATTTGTTGCTCATTTTTTCTATCAGGCGTTACCTAAGGCATTATTGATAAGACAACATTCTGACGAACACATAACAGTAAAACATAGGAATTCTAATGTGATCACAATTCTGCGTTAAAACGATATTGCTAAAGTTTTTTGTCAGGCTCATACAACATGACCAGAATACCGCAGTCAAAATATATTGCACACTTTTATATATCAGGCGTTACCTGGCTTCCGCATTGTCCATCAGCCACGATTAGGCGGTTCGTAAACGGTAACAAATTTAAAAATAGCCATTTGGACAATGTGACCAGAACCCTATCTATAGTATAAATATATTGCTAACATTTTTTTTTCAGGCGTTACCTGGCTAGCGCAGACCCATTCAGCCACGATGAGTCGTGGCTAAGCGCGTGCGTCAGCCCGTATGAAGTATTCACGATGGCGTAGCCCCCGGTGCAGAGCAACATCTTATCGGAGTCGATGAGTTATATTCAAAAAAACAATTGTTAACTAAACTCCGGTTGTTTTGTCAGGCGTTATTCAAGCAACATGACGAGACCATCCCATTCATAATATATTGCTCACTTCTATTTATCAGGCATTACCTGGCTAGACATATTGCTCATTTTTATTTATCAGTCGTTACCTGGCTAGCGCAGTTCCCCTCGGCCACGATAAGGCGAGGCTGGGCGCGCGCGGCGGCCCGCAGGAAGGCCTCCACGATGGCGCAGCCCCCGGTGCAGAGCACCACCTCGTCCGTGTCGATGTGCGAGCGCGCTTGCGAGCTGATGGTCACCTCTGTTGTTTCTAGCTCGGCCCGTAGCTGGAACAGTGTGTTCATTTTAAATGTAAAATCGAGCTAGGAATATACAGAGTCACAAACGCTCGAAAAAATGTCCGAGCCAAAACTCTGCCCACGCTACTTGAGCAGACTTTTGGATTACCTATCTCGTTTGCGCTCGCTGACGATGTTAGCGTTTGGACATTTTCGCGCGCATTTTAGTTTGAGATTGTGTCTCTGTATATTCCTAGCTCAGTGAAATATAAGTTAATTTCGTGATTTCCCGACACACGACCGCTTTGTTAAGATTTAAAACTATATTTTATTCGATAGAAATGTTACTCCTTACAAATATTGCGTCTGAATTATACCACTTTTCGTCTCACCCACACACCACTTGCATCCAAAGTTTGCTCGTAAAGCCTGGTCGCATGTTGCCTCGCCCATCAACTCAACCGCAGCGGCGGCTGGTGGCCATCTCGTGGAATTACTATTTTAGCTCAGTAACGTTTCAACAGTATTAATTATTCGTAGGTTAAGATTGTAGAGAGTATACTTTATGCTTTTACTAGCACAAAACATTTGGTATAGATTATAATAGAGCCATAGGAGTAAGTACGTAGTTTTTTTTTGACTGACAAGATATTGAATCAGGCGTAACTTTGTGGACATCTACTGTTGATAAAACTGTGGAGAAATATGTATACTTGCGGACTAACGTTCATGGAGTCAACACGTCCTGAGGATGCCTCGTGGAGAGACGAAACACGTGTCGACGAGAATATCTTGCCGGAGGAAAATTACAAAAGTTGCTGACACCTGGTGCGGTGTTGGTAAGATCTTGAGATCCACGGAGGCCACGTTGGTTAGGAGGCGAGGTGTGGTGGTAGTATATGTATATAGTGGTATATGGAGGAACACACCTAATAACCATCAAGTTTGTTGTTTGAAGCCGGTTAAGGAACAGTCGCAGTGGAGAAACACTACATATTTCTCAAGAGTTTTATTTATTTGTCTGACCTCAGCGATCTGGTCCCTGATTGGTTCCCTCAGGTCTTGTTGCGTCGGCCCGACCGTGGTGCGGCGGTACGGCGCTGCGAGCACCAACCTCTGCAGGGATTCCCCGGGAATCTCAGGACCCTGGAACCATATACATAAATAAATAAATATTGAGGGACTTTTCACACAGCACCACATAGCCCTACACTATGCTAACAGTCATGGGGTACTAAACTGATAAAATACTAAAATACATTTATTTTATAATTACATACAATTTATACACTAGTGAACGCCCGCGGCTTTGCTCGCATTATTTCAGATTAAAAAGTAGTTTATGACACTCCTACGATCTCATACTACCAACATACCAAAAATTTTGAAGATCCGTTCTGCCTTTTTTGGGTTATGAGCGTTTAAATAAACAGAGAAACAGACAAAAATCATAAAAAACTGCGAAAAAAAAGAAAAGTGTTTTATTATCGATAAAAGGAATACCCAAACACGTGGTTTTTTATACATTCTATGTTCAGATTTTTAACCCTCTTCAGCTTTATTGTATGTATATAGATAGATTCTGGCCAAATATGTTTATTTTAGCACTTTCATGGGTCTGGTGATACGTTAAATTGTAGGTTCCACCTATTAGCCATAGTGCAATCGTTAAATCACGTTAGAGACCCCATGGGCGGTTGAAAGGACACCACTGTGGCTACTCTTATATGAACTATTTTTTTTTCTTTTTTAAAATAGTGTTTATCAACTGATTTAGTACAAAAAAAAATTAATCGGATAAAAAGAATATTACAGGCGTATTTTCATTTTTTTAAATATGAATTATGATTACCTACAATAAATCAATATATATTAATGTCATTGCATTGTAATAGTTTGATCTAATCGCCAGTAATAAGTAAATTCATTTTATCGAATCAAGCCCGTCCGTGCAGAAAATGGCACGATTACATAATTTATTTAAATATTTTTTTAACCAAAAGCGTCCACAATGCTTTTGGAACCAAAAACTTAACAATGTTTTAATTAATTTGACAGCAATCCGTATGGTCAATCCAAAATTGAATCAGAAACAATCACAGGCAGTTTGCGTGTTTTAAAACTAAACAGCGCCATCTAGTATAAAGTTTAATAACAAATCTCATCCATCTGATTAGACTGCACTTCTTTTTGCCATTTTCTTGTAGAATGTAGCATAAAAAAATCGGTGAGCGCATTTTTTTTAGGAAAAAATACTTAATCTACTTGTGTGAGAATTGAACTTCTCCAGCAATAAATCTACCACCATTCACTATGTAACATAACACCACTAAGCTTGGTAAGGTCACTCGCTCGTTTTGGCTCGGAATTTTTTTTCGAGTGTTTGTGACTCTGTAATCTCTGTATAATCCTAGCTCTATGTAAAAAAAGTACAATTTTTTTTTGGTAACCTATATTGTCCCACGCCTGGGCGCTGGTCTCACCCAACTCCCTCAATGCGTCCCGGTCGAAGGCCTCCTCACAACAGGCACCCCGAAACCGAAACTAATTATAGGAATAAATTGTCTTTTTGTGTGGGTTTTTAAAGTATGTGTTTTTAGTAAAACGTGATGACTGCCTCACCTGATTGGCCTGCACCCTGCTCTCGTCCCGCACGGCTCTCAGCACGCGGCGCACCATGTTGGCGGCGGCCAGCTCGTGCGGCAACATGGCGGATATATGCTCGCCCACACCGTGCAGTGTGTTGCAGAGCTCGCTGAAACATGGTAAAGTGTGTATGAGCTGTTATTAAGAAGTCTGTCTCACAACATGATAAAACGAATATAATGTTCTTCAATGCTGTATCACCAAACTTTAAAGAAGCTCCATTAATATTAGAGAATGGAACTGAATGTGTATATGCAAAGCATGTAAAGCTATTAGGATTCGATTTAGATCCCTCCTTAACATGGAAAGAACATATTGATAATACTTGTAAAAAAATGGCTAAAGGGGTTTATGCATTAAAACAGTTGAAACCAATAACAAGCCCAGAGCACCTAAAGGAAACTTATTATTCATACATACACTCTATACTTTCATACGGCATAAGTATATGGGGCAATGCTACAGACTTTGAAAGAGTGTTAATAATGCAGAAATGAGCAATAAGAGTACTTGTGGGAGGTAGATATAGAGAGTCTTGTAGAAACCATTTCAAAGAGTTGAAGATATTGACGTCAGTGTCGCAATATATATTAGAGATTGTAAAGTTTGTAAAAAGAAATCCACATTTGTTTAAACTTAAGACTTATGACTCCAATAGATCCAAGATAAACAGAGTATTGTTAAAACCTACTGTGCCTAGGCTGTGTATGACTAAGAAACTACCCTCTATAATGGGAGAGAAACTGTTCAATAAACTGCCCACACACATTCAGTCTTTGAATAACGATCAGCAATTTTGCAATAGTGTCAAACAATTATTGTTAGATCAGACACTATACAGTTTCAAAGAATACTTTGAAAATGACTACAGTCAACTAGCAATTGATTCTAATCTTGCTTAGAAATTAAGTAATTACTAGGTAAGGAGTGTGATGCCAAATTGTCATTTTAGCCCCTATACAGCTATAGTGACAGTGCCAAGATTTATTTAAGTTGACATATTGAATGATTACATACCTATTATTGTTAGACATGATTTTAATAACAGAAATGTTCATTATGTTATTAATAAAACTTGACATTACAACTTCTAAAATTGTATTAAATCTAAATGTTATAAATTCAATTTGACGAGATATTGTAATTTGTGTAGCATATTCTATGATATTAGTACTTATACCTATGTTACAACTTTACGTTATCAATAAAGATTCTTTATCTTTTTTTATCTTTGTCTTTACATATCTAAACAAATAATATAGTTATATTGTAGAAAATTTAGGCTAAACAGAGTACTACACTATGTTTCATAGGATAATCATGAAACCTACACACACCATCATTTCTGTACTCGAAGTTGGGCACTGACCGCCATCTATTGCAAAATTGGAAGTGTACATGAAAAAAATATTAACAAAAAAATGTTTTTATTATGAAATAACGTGAGCAAAGCCGCAGGCATCCACTAGAAGCTGTATTATGCATAATAACATGTATTGACTATTGAAAATAGAAGAGGGAAGATGGTTGGCCTCCTTATATGACATGACGAATTTATGAAAAACATCATTGAAGTAAAATTGGAAGCCCGAATAGGAGGAGGAAGGCCGAGAAGGTCATACATGGACCAAGTAAAAGAAAAGGAGGGGGTCATGTCATAAGAGGGTCAAGGAATTGGCAGAAGATTGGGAAGGATGGCACATGCTCCACGGACAACACGGACAAGGGCCTTGCCCTTAAATTTGTGATGATGATGAATAACATGTATATAAAAGCAAGTCTTACAATGCTGTGGCATTCTCTGTTTCACTGATGATTTGCTCCAGTACGGCTAAAGTTTGCAGCGCTATTTTCACACCATCTTGTAGTTTTCTGTAAATATAATATTACTTGATTTTTTTTCATTCTTACAACAACAACTATACTACCTAACTATTTTTTTTACAACAACTCTTCACTACTATACTTTATACTTCCATAAGGTGTATTATAAGTTTAACTATATTAAACTTTGAATACACCTAACAGAAATAATCAAAAATTTCAAGAAAAAATATACTTAAGTATAGCACAATCAATTACCGAAAAAAAACATCAACTATTGTTAAGATTTATGAAAAAAAGGATAAAATTCAGTGTGTATAATGATTATTTCCTTGCATATACTTTTTGCGTATGAAATCTTACTATTTACTTGATGTTATTTATGTAAGTATATCGTTAACTTAGGTATAGATTTAGAACAATCAATGGAAATTTAAAAGTTTTTATGAAAATAAGATTCTATGAAACAGCTGATGCAATGATACGTAAGCACTTGATTATTAGCATTTCCTTGAACACTACGAAGTTTTATATTGTAAAATGGGCAAAATATTAAAGAAAATTTGTGTAAGATTATGTTTTAATAAATAACTGTGGGTATTTTAAGACAAAATAAGTAGAAATTATGTGAAATCTACTTACCCTGTTCGAATGTCTGCTACAAGTTTACCCATAAGATCTACATGTTTTTCAGGTAAAAAGCTAACAGGCTCCTTCGCGGAAGTCATTTTGACTGAGTCTTATTAAATTTATAGAGGTTTTTTTTAATTCTATTTCGAATAAAAGTTTTAGAATTTGTAAACATAACCTAACCCCACACTTTACAATAACAAAACTGGGATCTGACAGTGACGGACGACAGTTAGAAAAGTGATGACAGTAAATTTTGTTTGCTTATATTTTTTAAATTCTATATTCGATAGGTACCTACCTTCGATCAATAATGCACATGTACATTATTGATCGAAGATAGGTACATAATTTATCTACATAAATTTATTAAAAGATTTCTATTTTGTATTTAGTTTAGATAGCTTTTATTTTTGGGTGTTTCCTATCCGGTCACACGGGGATACCCCTACAAAATTGATACCTAGTTGGAAGTAAAGAATCTATCCAATTAGGTATTGAATCTTACAATTTATAAGTATTAGTAGTCTTATTGAAATCCCTAATATTTGTTGTCGGTGCCAGTCACTGCACTCACTGGTCAAACGAGATCGACACTTGTCGAAGTTGCAGTTTCAGTCAGCTTTGGATATTTTTTTAACTTATCCTGACGTATTGTTAGGTACGACTGGCACCGACTACGACGAAGATAGTCTTACTATTCAGCGAGGCAATGCAGCCAGTAAATGCTTATATAGTAGTAGTAGCTTATAAAGTAGGTAGATTAAGTCGTAATCAGTGTTTTTATTGGATCTCTTTTAGTCAAGAGTGCCAGAGTGTATTTATAGTATCATTTAATTGTTAAATAAAACGTTAGTTTATTTTTTAAATTAATTATTATCATTATAATTTTATTTTTCATTAACAACATAATAAAACAGACTAATTATGCGGTCGATTCTCCTTGTCGGTCCAGACAGGGTGCGCGGTGGAGTGTAGGGCGCTCCATAGGGCTTCGCTGTCGCCCTCGGCCACTTCGAAGGGCTGCAACAACTTGCGGGCATCAGATTTTATATCTGGACTTGGAGTTAGGGAATATTACTATGTATTTTAGATTGCTTATATTAGAGTGAACAGTAAATAATATGTTGTTATAATAAAATCTAAGAATTCACACACTTCTGATTATTGTATTATGTAACTAGCTTCTGCCCGCAGCTTCGCACGCGTTCTTATACATATAAACCTTCCTCTTGAATATATTAGAAATCTATTAGAAAAAACTGCAGCAAAATTTGTTATGTAGTTTTAAAGATCGAAGCATACAAACAGAGCCGTACCTGTAGCACTGCTGGCAGAGGCAATCATATGTGATTACCAATGTAAAGCAAATTGTCGACGCGGTCAGTACATGGATGGGTGACCGAAAAGTGGCATTTCGTTTTATTGTAGGTCAAATTGTAGGTCTCGGCTGTTTGTCTAGTACAGCAATCGTTAAGCCATGTCAGAGGCCCTTATGGCGGCTTGAATGTCTATGGACACCAGAGATGGCCACTCTCATTCGATAACAAGAAGAAATACAGAGATAGGGACAGAAGCGGGTAGCTAATTTGCTTTATACTACATAGTGATAAAATTTGATTTGGTTCCCATAGAAAATATATTACCAAAATTAACCTGTACGAAAAAAAAAACAAATTAATGATACTGTTATAACATGAAAAGGATACATCCTTTGACAACACTGGATGGTGCGCTGAAGTCAAATCGAATACCAGTCAGCTCCTTGCCTATCTGGTACATTTCTCTGCAAAACACAACAAACAATAAAATTACTGAAAACAGATTATATAGAGATTATTAGAGATATTGATGGTAACATATATATAATGCATATGTGTGTGAAGCCGGGCCAGGGTGCTAGTGGAAACAAATTTCTGTAAAGAAAGTTGAATAGATAGGTACATGAAGCATCTATACTCCTCTTCTTAGCAGGAATTTGCATCATCATCATCCCATTACCACCCACTGCTGAGCATAGGCCTCTCTTCTTTTACACCACTCATCCCAGTCCTGCGTAGATGGAATCCAGGTGCACCTTTAGGTTATTCTAAAGTCGTCAACTCACTCCATTGGTGAGCGACCTCTGTTTCGATGGCCTGTCATTTGGTTCATCTAAATAAATGCTTACTTGGCAGTGTCAAGTCTCTTCTGGTCATTGTCTGAGATGGCAACTGGCGTGGCGACAGCTCGCTCCAGCTCTGCGCCACGACGGCACAGCTCTGACAGGTGCTCTGATAGCTCTTTCTGCAACACATAGTTATTAATTAAAGGTATAATTTTTTTTATTTATTTCCAGGGAAAACCTTAGCTAAATATATGTCACGGGAAATGTGGATAATGCGGGAATTATGCATAATCCCCGGGAATTATGCATAATTCCCAGTGCTCTTGGTAAAAGTGAGAAAAACATTCAAATTAATCACATTTACCGGTAATTATACATAATAACTCAAAATCAAACATCTGAATCAAATGTTTATTAAAATAAAAACAATTCTAGTCTTAATTATAATAAAATATGCATATTATGAATTATGAATATTATGAATTATGCATAAATCCCGCGCGGGATTTATGCATAATTCTAAAGAATTGTTTTTATTTTAATAAACATTTGATTCAGATGTTTGATTTTGAGTTATTATGTATAATTACCGGTAAATGTGATTAATTCGAATGTTTTTCTCACTTTTACCAAGAGCACTGGGAATTATGCATAATTCCCGGGGATTATGCATAATTCCCGCATTATCCACATTTCCCGTGACATATATACCATTTCTGGTGGATGTCACTGCATGAACTAGGCATAGGCCTGTATCTAGGCATCGTAAATTAACACTATGAGTACTCAACATGTAAATATGTAACAAAAAACATTATTGCATAAAAGTAAATAGATTTTAAGTAGGTGAGTACTTCTACATGCTATGCCCTAAACTTTACAAGACACGGGGTTATAGGTACGTGCCAAGATTTTTAGAGTAAGTTTCTATATGTGAGTGTGTTTACTAATTATATACAAGGAGTACCTAGTACTTATTACAACTGCTGTAAAAGATAACTGAGTCGTAGGAACGGTGTTTTGAATGTCATATTCCGTCATGTTTATTTCATGAAGTAGAAAATTTGTTAGTGTGTATGTGTACATATTTCAGTTATGAAACTAATTTGTGCTGGCGGTTCTATCCAATAACGTAAAATGCGTTGTAGCAAACTTACATTCAGTTTTCGTTCCTGAGCTAATTTTGATTCCAGCTCTGTTTTCTTCTTACAAGCTTCTCGCTGCTCGTGTTCTCTCTTTACTTTATCTGTAAAATCAAAGAAGGAACCATGGTAATTCGTCGAAATCTAATAAATCAGGCAAATTCTGTTATGGGCTGAGAAACTGCCGTACCGTCAAGGCATTTGGTAAATTCCTCAATTTCACCCAACACATCTGAGAACCACGCAGGCTGTTTAGATTTCTCACACTTCTCAACCATTTTTGTTAAAGTTTTTGTGATATTTATCTAACAAATAAAACGAAAATCTCAGAACTCAAACCCAAACGATGAAAATTCAAAATGTAAACAAATCTTGTAAACAAAAATCCACCAATCAACAAAATGCACAGATGAAATATAAACACAGGCTAATAAAGTTCCAGTGGTTCTCAAAGTACTTATTCGTAGACTCTGCTTAAAATAATCGACTAAAATAACATTGATCCTAAAAGTGGTGTATCCGAATGCGAAATAAAACAAAAACGACATCAGCGCCACGCATCGACCACAAAGCGTACTAAATGTAATCGCCATTTTTGTGATGGCGGCTGATATTTATAGATCGTAAAGGGTGTTGTTTTTCAATAAATAAATGCATTAAAATGGAGGAAACAAAAGTAATTTATTACATAGACGATGAGGAGACGCCGTATTTAGTGAAAATCCCCATATCGCCAGAGAAAGTGACGTTGTTGGACTTTAAAAATCAGCTGAACAGGCCAAATTACAAATTCTTCTTCAAATCTATGGACGATGATTTTGGTGTGGTAAAAGAGGAGATAGTGGACGATAACGCGCATCTGCCTTGCTTTAACGGTCGTGTGGTGTCTTGGTTGGTGTCGGCGGAGGGCTCGAATCCCTCGGACGGCGCATCTCAGTGTACGGACAGCAACCCTGGTAAAGGCAAGCAGGCGACCACCGGAGCACCCCCGGCGCCCCTCGCCCGGGACACCTGCACCGACACAGACAGTACTATAAGCTCCCGGCCGGGCCACAGAGCCTCCTGCGACAAATACAAGTACAGAGGTCTCAGAATAAACGGACACTCGAAGTATGGAAACCAAGGCTTGGAATACGAGACAGCTTCAGTCCTGAGCTCGGATTTGGACTCGACGAGCCTCTTCGACAGCCAGTCAGAGATCACCACCACCACCGGCAGACATACAAATGCGTCTGTAGACAGAGCATTGACAGAATGCAGCAGTGTATCCCACCTTCAAGTCAGCAACCGAAAAAGACCTCAAAGAAGACGCAAGCGACCACAAGTCATGTCGCGAACGTCGTCCTATTCCTCAATAACAGACTCTACAATGTCCATGCACATTATAACAGTGACTCTGAACATGGATACAGTAAATTTCCTTGGTATTTCTATAGTGGGACAGTCAAATAAAGGTGGAGATGGAGGCATTTATGTGGGAAGTATCATGAAGGGGGGTGCTGTGGCTCTGGATGGTAGAATAGAGCCGGGAGACATGATATTACAGGTATGGAATGTTTATTTATTTCTTATATAAACTAAGATAACAACAAATAAGATAAATAATAACAGCAAGATGTGTAAGACTGATCAATTAAATCAGTACTAGACTATACAATCTAGAATATCAGCGCTGGTACTCAGCCTGATGCTGGGCTGGTGGTTGCGGCTGTATTGGGGCAACACAATCTTTTTTTATTGTGTTGTGTATGTCTCAATAAATATATTTCTTTCTTTCAACAATCAGGGTGGATCCTGATAGACCTCATGTCAGTGGAGTTCCTGTAAAATAAGCAAAGTTTTGACGATTGACTAAACTCAATATCTTGATACCTACTTGTATTTGACACACATCATATTATGTGTCTGGACAGCTTGTATTGTTTTTAAATGTGTGTATGTGTAAATTGAATTTTTAAAATATCTTTGAAATATACCTCATCCTATAAGCTTGTTTTTTCAAATGTCTATAAGGATATAGTTCTCAAGTTACAGATATGAAGAGTTTCATTACAATTATTCAAACACCACTCAAGTAACTCATAATATATAACAATGAGGTATTGAATTTACACCAATGATTGAGTAACAATAACATTAACATGTGTAACAAGATCTCTCACTTTAAGTCATATCTCCTCATGACTGAGGGTTGGGACTCCCCACACAGAATTATTTTTTCAGGGGAGTTCTCTTGGACAGATACATTGTGATATAATATAGATAGATAATTAGCAGATATGTCTATAAAAATACATCAATCAATCAGATCTTACTTTGTAAATGATAATTTTATTTTATTATGTATCACTGCTAGCTACAACTGTCAAATAGTATAATACTGACTGAAGAAGATACATAAAACTGATATTAAATTTATATTTGCCTAAAACCATCAAATTTCCTGTAAAAATGTTATTAGAACAAACACAAACAAATTTTCAGAGTTTCCTTGGATTAAACTAATGATTTGTGTAACAATCTACACTTTTGTGTGTATTACTAATAAAAAGTGGGGTTTCTGGCTATATTTACTGTTTATGTTAAACTGAAAAGTTAGTTGATTTCTTCTAGGCAAGTATGCTAGATTACAGACTGCTATGTTGCTTAACATCACTTATGAAAACCTTTTAGAAATAAATAAATATTCTAGAGCATTGCACACAGCACCATCTAGCCCCACACTAAGCAAACACTTGTGCCCTGGGTACTAGATAACGGATATACCTAATTCATATTTTCTTTCGTAAATACATGCTTATTATACATAGAAATGACTAGCACAAGTAATTACAAATTTTTAAATTCATAATTACTGTGTCATATAATTTTAATAAAATTAGCAGAAAAATATTTTTCACTGATTAATAAAGAAAGGTTTAAATGAATACATACAAACTTTTTGCAAATATGAGTCACCTTATAGATGTTATATGAAAATAATTATGTTTGATAATTACTTAATCTGTTGATTGCATTTTCTGCAAATTAATTATCTTTATAAGTACTTTGGCTAGCTAGCACTAAGCCATGGTTTAACATGTTTCTTTTATTAACCAATATCTCAAAAAAAGAGGATTTTAATAAATCCTGTATGTTTGTAATATTATGAAAATTAAGATTCTTATCATTTGTGGCCAAATTTTGTGACAGGATTTTTTTGTAAATGTATGTTTCAAAGTCAAAGCATTTATTTGCTGAGTACAGGGAAAGAACATGGTACATTAATTAATATTTTTCCATGGATTTCTCGAAAACTGTACTTACAATAAATCAAACAATCTTTTTGTACTACATTAGGTATATTTCAACCTAAGGATTAATGAAAGTTTCCTCAAAATCAATTTAGTAGTTTTTGAAGTATGGATATCTGTGCATTCCTTAGGGTGTATGGTATTCTTATCTAGGTAAGCGTGTTACACCCTAGGCTGAAGTAATGCTTAACATCAGGCAGGCTGTATTCAAATGTAACTACCAAATGTACCTATCACACATTAAGGGCACTGAAAGACAGAAAGATATCTGTTTAAATAGTTACTTTATTTTATTTGATTTGTAGGTACTTATATGATCCTTTTCAGACATTAAGACACACCATAGGCCCCTAGGGTGTTATGAGAACTCTCAACACCAAAGTAGGCCACTTATACAGCCACTACATATATGAAGCTATTTTTATCATAGAGTGGTTGTAATTTATTGTCATAAAACTAAATTGATGGATAGTGACAGACTCAATGGACCCAGCTTGAGTTTGTAATGAATGATGGATTATGCTTATCTAACAATCATACATGGCACATATATTTAGACCAGTGCTGGTTGGGGCCAGAATATGACATGAAACAATAGCTTTTATTTATGCTTCTTCCCTACTTAGTAATATTTGTTTTGCTTCTTATTATAATAAGTAAATCTATCTTAATCTTATTTAATTTTCTATGTCTTTAAAATATTGGTGAACTTTTGTGATTGAAAACATTTAAATTGAACTATTAATTAACATTTATGTCAGCCCTATAACTTTTCATAATTCTTTTCAGATATAGGTATGTATATTTATAAGACACTAGTGAACTCCTGCAGCTTCACACATTATGAAATTATTTCAGGCTAATAAGCACACTAGTAGTACTATCATCTACATACATCTATCCCTATACCAAATTTCATTCAAATCGGTTTGGCTATTTGAACACAACGAAGAAACATACAACACACTCACTCTCACACACACAAACACACTTTATTTTTAAAATATTAGTGTTATGAAATTCATTCCTATCCAAACCTATTCAATTATAATATAACTTTCTAATCAACTTCCTTCTCAATTCTAGGTGAACGACGTTAACTTCGAGGACATGACCAACGACGAGGCGGTGAGGGTGCTCCGGGAGGTGGTCCAGAAGCCCGGCCCCATCAAGCTGGTGGCTGCCAAGTGCTGGGATCCCAACCCCAAGGGCTACTTCACCATACCGCGCACGGAGCCTGTCAGACCCATCGACCCTGGTATATAATACATAATATCATAAAATACATACATACATAATATATTGCTAATACTTATAGATCAAACTGTGCTCAAAATTTTTTTATGTGTTTAGGGTTTGTTGGACAATATCTCGGACTTCTACATGTTGGTGGATTGACCGTCGAAAATACAAAAAAAAAATAACATAATTTCATTTAGTGCCGATATTTCAATAGTCAGACAACATTTTATTCCATAATAAACTATTGATTTTCTACTTCGTAGTAATTGTTCAAAATAACTGACAGTGACATAAGACTAAACATGTGAATATTTTATATATGTATTTGTATCAGCTGCTGTAAAGTTGTTTTCGAACAGACAGATTTATATATAACGTGACAAGTGAGAAATTGGCCCTCAGTGATATACTTAAATCAATTTTAATAAAACAATTTATTGGTAATGTTTTACAATTACATGTCATTCATTTAAATATAAAATTATATACATAATTATTTCACATAATTCCTACCATTTATATTTAGGTAGGACTTCTTGTAGATAGAAAAAAACTCCTCAAAAGTATAAAAAGTTTGTTGAACAAACCACTTCTTCAGTTAATTTTTAAAAACGTTATCACCTAAGGCATTAGTGATATCAGTATAAAAATAATAAAGAGTGATTTTGCTAACCACAGCAACTTACGACTAATTACTATTTTCCAGGTGCATGGGTGGCGCACACGCAAGCCCTCCGCGAGGCCTACCCTCCTCCTCCTCCGTCGCTCTCCGCCCTCCCCGTCTCCTCCGTCTCGGAGCGGGGTGCCTCGGAGGCGAGCACGCTGCCTGCTGGTGGCGAGCCTCAGCTCTCTGTTAACATGGACATGGCGTTGGTAGTCAGAGCTATGTTGCGTCCCGACTCGGGTAAGCTATTTATCCTTTTAAAAATTCGGAGCATTACTAAGATAAACAACACAATTAAGTATCTAATAAGACGACCACCACCCTGATCTTTTCAATCTGATTTTTAATAGCTGATTCGAAATATTGGGATTGTATGTAAGCAACAACAAATTAAATAACTATCTCTCTCTCTTGATTCGTATTTCCTCATGACTAAGGGGCGTGATTCCCCCGCTGAATAAACCTTTAAGAGAAGTTCTCTTGTGCAGATACATCGTGGTGAGCGCCCAAGTTCTATCACGAAAGACATATGTCTATTGTGCCAAATAACTATGTATTGGTGTATAAAGTGTAGAAATGAAAGCCTAGAGTAGCTCCCTAAACTGCACTTCAGAAGAAAGATGCCACAGGGCATGTTAAGAATTTATAGCAGACTAGTGAGTGCTCGCGGCTTCGCTCGCATTAAGAAATAAAACTTGCATCTTCTATTTCACCCCTTTAAAAGTGGCGTTTCCAAAAATCCTTTCTTAGCGGATGCCTACGTCATAACATCTACCTTCATTCCAAATTTCAGCCCGATACAATGCTAATATAGATTGTATGATATCTTCCAGGTCTCGAGATCCGCGACCGCATGTGGCTGAAGATCACAATCCCGCACGCGTTCATCGGCGCCGACGTAGTGGAGTGGATACTGCAGCACGTGGCCGGCATCTGCGACCGGCGGGACGCGAGGAAGTACGCCTCGCACATGTTGAAGGTGGGTGCTAGAGTTGATCGAAGTTGATCATGAGATACTAAAGTTGATCATGAGATGCTAAAGTTGATCATGACATACTAAGGTTTATCGTGATATACCAAGGTGATTTGATCGTGAGTTACAAAATGTGAGTATGAGAGATCTAATTTGATAGTGTAGTATACTACGTCTCGCACATGTTGAAGGAGGGTTGAATCACTTGGGCCATAATGTCATTTGTGCGAATTTCGTTTCAGGTGACCCAGTGGTCTAAAGTCAGACTGTTTAAAAAACCACGTGATACTTAAGTTAATCATGATATACTAACCAAAGTTGATCATGCGATACTAAAGTTGATCACGAGATACCAAAGTTGATTGTAATATAATACAGTGATCGTAAGATACTTATGTTGATCATGAAATATCAAAGTTGAACATAAAATGCTAATGTTGTGGCCATGGTCTGCTGGCCGGCCGGAAAGTTTCCGTCTAACCGTAAAAGGTAAATGTTCTATTTATCAGTTCATACATTAGTACGATGTAAATTTGTTGTTCTCCCACCTGCAATCGACTTTGTATGTGCCTTTTTTCATGTGTACGTTTGTATTCCAGGCGGGCTTCATCCGGCACACGGTGAACAAGATCACGTTCTCGGAGCAGTGCTACTACGTGGCGGGCGAGCTGTGCGCCGAGCTCGCCTCCCTGCGCCTGCGCAGCACCGACACCTCCAGCCTGCACAGCGACGCGCTGCCGCCGCTACCCAAGTACGTACTACGTTACATGTGTCACACACAACAAGATCACTAAAAAATTTAAAAATAATTTTCAACCAGTCCCTACGGAAGACCAGCGCTGATTGCTTCCAGTAATCAGCATTATGCTGAGTTGGGGCTGACTTATTTATCTATTTTTTGTATGTACATATGTGTGTGTGTATATTTGGTGAATCTGTCTCAATAAATGTATTTCTATTCGATTCTATATTTGTATATTAATGCCCCCCCTCCGCTCCGCAGCGTGGTGGGCGCCAACTACATGCCGTACGCCGGCTCGTACGGGTACCAGCCCATACCCTTCAAGTACGCCTCCTGTCTCAACACGGAGCACACTGTGTACGGGTGAGTGTCGCTTGTGTTTATTTGTAACTAGTGGATGCTCGCGGCTTCGCTCGCATTAAGAAGTAAAACTTGTATCCCCTATTTCACCCCTTTAAAAGCGGCTTTTCCAAAAATCCTTTCTTAGCGGATGCCTACGTCATAACATCTACCTGCATGCCAAATTTCAGCCCGATCCGTCCAGTGGTTTGGGCTGTGCATTGATAGATCACTTTATCAGACGGTCAGTCGGTCATCTTTGAGTTTTATATATTTAGATATTTAGCTTTATAATATTAGTGTAATCTTCATTCATGAAACATATCAAATTTTATGACCGACATGCTTATATTGAGCTTAGTTAAAGCTAACGCCATCTCAAGTGGTACCTAAGTCAATAAAAGCGCTTTGCATCTGGAAAATCGGTCTTAATAAACTGTTCCTGCAAATAATTAGTAATGATTATACTTTTCTATACAATACAATAACTATTATATAATTTGACTTGTAATATGTACCCATGTATTACCAATAAATGGTTTATTTTAATACCATAGATGTAGCCAAAAATATTACGCTGCTGTGGTTGAGTTGGTGGCCTGGGTTTACCCTTTAGCGACCGACTATGAGCAAGCATTGAGTGGTGTATGTGAGAGTTATGAAATGTGGAAGCATTCTCGACACGGTGTTAGTGAAGTGTTACAATTCCGTAGTATTAATTATTCAGGGATGACACCTGTCAAAATTATCATACGTAGACAAAACTTCTAAATAATATGGCAAGTCGTCAATTATAATTGTCGTCGTTTGATTTCTAGTTACAACCGCGAGGAGTCGGTGCTGTCGGGCAGCGGCGGCAGCGGGGGCTCCGGCGCGGGCTCGGAGCGCGGCAAGGAGGCGCCGCACGAGCGCAAGTCCACCTCCTCGGGCTCCGGCGCCTCGCTCGCCGAGCCCGCCAGCCCGCGCCCCGTGCTCTTCCTATAGTGCAGGTAACGGGGGGCGGAGCGCCCGGAGGCGTAACGCACATAAACATATTTAATCAACATTTGTCAGAATTATATGTCACATTACAAAATCAATCTACAATGTGCCTTTATTGCGACAAATAAAAAACATTAAAATTGATAAAATATAAATTGAATAATCACTTAATAATTAATACAGTACATTAAAAATAATAACGTTAAGTACCATTGAATATAGATATATTTGTATACATTGGGCGGATATTGAATTTGCAGCCCGATTTCAACCCAGCCCTATACAAATGATTTGTTATTCGAATTGTGTAGATTAACACTCGCTTAGCGGTGAAGGAAAACGTCGTGAGGGAATTGACCCACTGAATTCATTCTGTGTATAGTGTACTAACTATTGTAAAGTCCTAAGCCCTATTTCAAATGTTCACTTTGACTATACCTGCATCTTTGTAAATAAGTACGTCAAAAATGAACTTTATTATTATTATTTGCAGGACGGAGCTGTAAGGGCCCCCCAAGCGGCGCCGGGTCGCCACACACTGCCAAATACAGTAGGACTTTAATAACTATAAGTGTCGTCTATATTACTCATAGTGATCCTAATATAATACTACATATAATACAGGGTTGTTGGTGACTCATGCAACTATTCAGTTTTTTTACCATAGTAAAATATGTATCTAATCTAAATATATAAAACTCAAAGGTAAAACTGGCTGACTGATATAGTGATCTATCAACGCACAGCCCGAACCACTGGACGGATTGGACTGAAATTCGGAATGAAGGTAGATGTGATGACGTAGGCATCCACTAAGAAAGGATTTTTGGAAATGTCACTTTTAAAGGGGTGAAATAGGGGAGAGGGTCAGAAATCTGAACATAGAAGATAGTAGAAAAAATGCCTGCGTGTTCTTTAAATCGATAATAAAACTAGTTTCAGCAGGTTTTATATTTTTTACTGTTGATCTGTTTAATTTAAATATAAATTAAACGCTCATCACGCAAAAACGGCTGAACGGAACATCATGATTTTTGGTTTTTAGGTTGTATGAGGTCTTAAAAGTGTCAAAGGCTACTTTTTTCTTTTGAAATAATTCGACCGAAGTCGAGGGCGTCCGCTAGCAAACACATAAATTAAATCATTTAAAACATTCTTACTTATATTATTATTGAACATTGAAGACAAGAAATTACACACGAACACATTCAAGAAAGTAACACAAACACATTTTGCACATACACAATTTCCTGTCACAAGCCGGCCTCAACTCAGCATGTGCTGACTGCGAACAGTCAGCGCTGGTCTTCCGTTGAGACCGACGGGTGACGACTCGAACTACGTACAATAAACACATATAACACACGAATATACAACTAAGAACATAAACAAACAAACAAAAAAAGACAAATTAAAAAGACGACGGATTAAACAATATAGAATTAATAATAAATTACTTAAATTTATTTTAAACTAATCAAATCCAATTGCGCTTGTATCATTACGGAGCGATGCCTCAGCTTTTTGATGATTAAAAATAAATAATCTTAGTTTATTTTTGAATGAAACTAAATAATATTAGTTACCAGCAACCCTTTATATAATATAAATAATAACTATACATTTACAGTATAGTATAATATTAAGATATATGAAAACAGTGTCATAGATATAGTGTATAATATTCGTTTATTATTATTATTATTTCTTTGCGGAATATTTTTTTAAGATTTCACAGACAAAGAAAAACGAACAATACTCAGTTGAATTGAAAATGCTTGGAATTGGATGATTTAGCCGATTTGAAAAAAAGGGGAAATTCTAAGTTATACAATAAATACGATAGTATGTATTTGAAAGTTTTAAAATACTACATAACCATAACAACTATATAAATATCTGCTTTATGTATTACTATGTATTTAATTTTGAATATAGAAATGAACAAATAATTACATAATATTTCATATTTATTTATCAATTCCCAATTTCAATCTTTATTCAATTACATATATACCTATATGTTATAATTTTGCCATACATTTGTTTGTAATTTTCCAAAAATGGAGTATTACAGGTGGTGTAAATAAATGAATGTATAATACAGATAATATGTAACTTTACATAATCCGTCTTCATAAAAAAATATCAATGATCAAAGAATTACT
Source organism: Macaria notata (assembly GCA_927399415.1). Classification (NCBI taxonomy): domain Eukaryota; kingdom Metazoa; phylum Arthropoda; class Insecta; order Lepidoptera; family Geometridae; genus Macaria; species Macaria notata. Next base: position 5,301,903 of record OV656725.1, on the reverse strand, counting down.
TTTCTAGTATTGATAGATTTTGACTGTCCTGTTAGCTTAGTTGGTAGTGGCTCTGCCTTCTAATCTAGGGGTTGCGGGTTCGATTCCCGTATGACACAAGTAATTATGAATATTAAAATTTGTAATTTACTTGTGTTGAGTCTGATCGTTCGTGTATACATATATATAAGAAGTATGTATTTACAAAATAAAACCTATCATATCCGTTATCTAGTACCCATGATACAAGCGTGAGCTTAGTGTGGGGCTAGATTGTGCTGTGTGATGTGTTCTGAAACATTTTTATATCAGTTGCTAAGCCATGTCCAAGGCCCCTATGGTGGTTTAAAAACTCTGACACTAGAGTTGGCCACTCTCATACAAATTTATTATAGTTTTTGACAATATCTGAAAAAAGATAAAACTCTAAAAAAAATTTTGATCAATGATATTTTTTTTATGAAAGGCGGTAACTCTATTAGAAATAGATTATGGCGCTATGATAAGAAATTTGAGTAAAACATATTTTTTTTTAGTTTTGTGCCATTATTAATGAAAATTATACATATTTTAATGTACAATGTTTAAATGTTAGTTTTGTAAAAATGTTTCTGATACCTATTTGAGTCAGAATTCTCGACAAAAGGGATTTTTATTATCAAAATGAACGATCGAAAAAGAGATTTAGTTATGTTCTAAAGATAAGTAACAAAATTATTTTTCTCAAAAAAAAAACATTTTGGTACAGAAAAAATAGCGAAATTGTACAATCTATCAAAAGTCAGTAATTATTTGCAAAGAGCAATTTTCCTGTACCAAGTTGATTTTAATAACTTTTGTTGCTATAGATGGAGCTTTTAACCAACCTGAATATAGAATGAAATATACATAGAGAACTTAGGTAATATTCTCAAAATTAAAATATGAAGAATGTTAATTTTGCTATGATTTACATATTTATGAAACATTAAAAGTAAAATTTTATATATGGATTGGCTTTGCGACAGTAAGCGCCATCTATTGAGCGTTTTGTACTGGAAGCTAATTTTCCTTTTTTTACAGTACAGAGCATTTGAACAGATTCTTATAGTATTATAGATTTTTTTTAATAAATTGTACAATAAGTATATATATTATTACTATTATCTATAAAAAACGCCAACTAGTAATAAAATTTTCGCCATATTATTGCGAACAAGTCTCTGTATGATATAGATTAGATTTTAATTGTAAATACATATTTTAAATGATGATGATATTTTAAAATTATCATAGAAATACTAGGTAGCCTGTGTAGAGCCCGTAGCTCAGCTAGCGGAGGCAAGCGCATGCGATTATCAATGTTAAGCAAAGGTCGACGCGGTCAGTACGTGGATGGGTGACCGAAAAGTGGCATTCCATTTTGGGCGCTTCCGTGGGTCGGATGACACGTTAAATTGTAGGTCCCGGCTGTTTGTCGAGTACGGCAGTCGGTAATTTCAGATGCCCTTAGGGCGGCTTGATAAACTCTGGACACCAGAGTTGGCCACTCTCATTCGATAAGAAGAAGTTACTAGGTACCTTCTAGGCTAGCGTGTTTCATTACACCTAACAATTGAAATAAGATAATTATTGATAATTTTAAAATATCATAAATATTTTAATTTTATAATACCTAAGGTAGGGACGCGCTTATTTATATTTATGTAATATTAAAATAAAATAATAGCGATTTGTATGACATTATTAAAATTAAAATACATATGTACGTAAATATCGTAGAAAAATCTGTCGGGTCCCTTTTTTCGGGGTTACAGCAAACTTTATAAAAGAAAATCGTGATTATAAGTATAAAATTTACATTTCCATACAAATTACGTGTATTATGTACGTATATATGATATTTCTATGTACTTACCTACTTTGTTTACTTTTGAACTATCAGTTCTCAATTTATCGTCTTCTATTACATCCGTTATCTAGTACCCATGATACAAGCGTAAGCTTAGTATGGGGCTAGATGGCGCTGTGTGATATGTACTAAAATATTTATTTATTTTATTTTTCACTATTTGTATTAATGGTTTTATTCTATTCCTTTTTCTTGCATTTGACTCGATTTGATAAAATATTGCAATTTTTTTCTTTTTTTTATTTTGACCAATATGAGCGCGAAGTTTTTTTTTTATTATTTGAATAATATATAATGCCATCGTATTTTAACTGTTTTGGCCAAAAAACGCATAAACGTATTTAGGGCACATTAAAAAAAAATTGTATACGTAGAGATTGTCTATTAAATTGATAATTAATTTGTATGAAATGAGGGTAAATGTGTAAAATAAATGTAATTTATTGAATTGACTTCTATAAAGTTAGGAATTAAGATTGAACTACATGTTTAGATTTTTTTTTGTTAAAATACATACTACATAATAACTTTTCACAGTGAAAATATTCCGGCTTTATTTTTGACTTTTTTTTAAACTGTTTACATTTGTTATTTTTTTACTGTAAAGCTGTTTTGTGTCATATACATAATAAGTATATTTTAAGCATGTCAAACATATTATAGTCATATTTCTATGTTCTTACCTTTTTAAAACAAATGAGAAAAATAAATGTAAAGTCATATAGTCATAATATAAAACATAGCTTAAATATTAGTTTAAGACTTTGAGAATATAAAATCGATTCTTGTTGTTCAAACATCACATACAAAATCAAAATGTCAACTTCAAATTGGAACGTTGATTATCATTGGTAACATTTTAACAGTTTGATTATTATGAAAGAAGAAAACTAATTTCGAACAACAAGAACAGACTGCATATTTTTAAAGTTCTAGACTAATAGTTAAACCAAGTTTTGTAATAAGACCCATGTATTCTAACTCTAATTTAATTTTAGATACATATCATTAAAGTGCTAAATGCCATTTGTTTTGCTAAAACGTAACAAATATGTCTTTATCATTGTAAATTGACTGACCATTTACTGATTTAGTAAAATTTCATTATTTATTTATTATCATACTATTCTAATTATAACTTTCTTATTTTTAGATATAAGAAAGTTTTAATTCGAATAATAAAGAAAGGATACTGATAAATCAAAGAAACTAAAAATAAACATCATTGTATTAATGATGGTTTTTTTACTATAATTTGTAGTTCCTTTATTGGCGAATTCTTTTTTTTGTAATTATAAGATCTATAAAGTTCAGAAATGCATTTATTGCCCCAGACATTTATAAAAGTATTAAATCCGTTATTTAGTACTCACGAGACGAGCGTTTGCTTAGTGTGGGGCTAGATGGCGCTGGGTGCAATGTCCCGAAATTTTTTAAAATTATATCCTAAATGACAAGACACGGTAAATATGTAAATAACTATTCAGAGACAATTCAAACAGCGCCATCTAGCCCCATACTAAGCAAACGCTTGCGTTATCAGTACAAGATAATGGACATACATTTCTTTCTTGAATCGTTGAAAATAATTGGGCTGACAAACGTAAGTTTTGAATTTCAAAACAAAGAGTTTCTGTGGCTGAAATGTACAAGCCTGAAACTTACCATTAAGCACGCGTCTTGCTTCTTTATTATTTGATATCATACAAATTAATAACAAATTTTGTAACCCAATACATGTTCACGAAATAACTATTATGTTGTTAAAATTATTGTAAAAAAATATTTAATTTCAAATTATTATAAATCTAAATACTCAATGTGTATCCACAAATCGTCTTGTAGCATTTAATTTACTTTTTTCGTGTTTGAACTGTTTTTTTTAAATTGTTATATGTATGAACAGAATGGGTTTGCACTTGACCATAGTTTGCCATTTTATGCCTTATTAAGTTTTTTTTAATTAGCACAAAAAATCATTTCAAACACGAAAACAGTGTTGTGATAGGAGCAGCTTAAAGTTATATTTTTTAAGTCACTTTTTTGTATTTACTTAGATTTTTGTACAATATCGTGTATGTAGTTATATTTTAATATGATGACGCTAAGCAATGTTTATATCGTGTAATTTTTAATAAATCTAGCATTTTGTAATTAATTTCTTGTTTCTTTTTTATTTAAATATCAATTACTTATGATAGTCCTAACTGTTCTAAGCATTAATGCACAGTTACACTTTTCTAATTGTAAGAAAATCTCTCTCTTGAGTTTTTTCCACATGACTGAGGGTCGTGACTCCCCCACAGAATTAATTCTTTAGGGCAGTTCTCTTGTGCAGATACATCGTGGTGGGCGCCCAGGTAATTCCACGGAAGACATGTCTTTATGTTCATAGTTATTGTAGTCCTCAAACATGTCGGTTTTATCACGATGTTTTCTTCACCGCTAAGCGAGCGCAAATCCAAAGAACAAACGCTTTCGCTTATATATAACAGTACATCTAAAGGCAGCTTTATATAAATGTATTTGTGTGCACAATAAAGACAATATTTACGTCTGTATCTCTTTCATCATCATGTCAGCCCGTGTTCACCCACTGCTGAGTATAGGCCTCCTCTCCAACGTGCCACACAGTGCGGTCTCCAGCCTGCCTGTTCCATCTCCTACCTACTTGTTTAGAAATGTCATCCCACTATCGGGCTGGTGGTCTGCCTCTAGGTCGGATACCACTCAGTGATTGCTCGGGTCCATCTAGAGATATCCCTAATTAATGTATAGGCTTTGGGCCTAAAAAAATCTATCTTCAAAGCGAGAATGAACCGGTTCTTATTGGGCATAGGTATTGGGTAAGCACGCTCCATCTTAGACCATAGCTATTGCTTACCATCAGGCAAATGGCTTACCAAAGACAAATGCAATCCAGTTTTACTTAAAAAAAACCATAGAGCATAAGGAAAACTGTGGATAAATAAAAAATACAGAAAAATATGTCGATAAAATATATTTGATTTATTATAAAATAATCATCATTACATTTATTTATAGGAATACAAGCAGTAGGAAAAATAAACGATTACGAAATATTTTACGATTAACTATACTTAGAAGTACTTAGAACTAATGCTTATTCTGAGATAAATATAATACTTGTTGATGATTCGACCTTTTTATATAAAAAAAAACTATTATGACTCTCGTTAGTCTGATAAAAAAATTACATGATAAAGCATATTTTTCAGACAGATCTTGCATCTTTAAAATACCTGCTTGGTCGCGGAAACCGGAGAATTTTGTTTGATAATTGTTATATGCCCATTTCTGTTGTTCCATAAGCAAGAGACCAAAATAAATATTTATATACTAGCGGACCGACAGACTTCGTCCAGTCTGTTGACTCTATTACTCTTTAGTTAGTTAGAAAACGTTTGTAAGGGTAAAAGAAAAGGGCTGTTTTTAAGGATTTTCCGGCATTCTATCGAATTTGTATCGCCGTAAAAACAATCCTTGAACTTCAACGAATATTTTAAAAAAAGAATTGGCCGAATCGGTCCAGGCGTTGTTGAGTTATGCGCTTACCAACACATTTTGCGATTCATTTTTATATTTAAGAAGATTATCCTATTTTTTCTGCAGCCGGGCATATTTCTTGTTACTACCTACATATGGCAAGATTAGATTAGATGTGTACAACTTTAGGTGGCTTGTTACTTCTTCTATCACGTGTACTCGTTGAAATTACATATTATATTATTATTTTTGTGTGCTTTTTTTGTGAATTTCAGAAATAGGCCTGGCTTTATGCTTATTACATTAAATCACAAAAAAAACAATTTAGATATTTATTTCTCTGAATTGAATAAAACGAAAAAATCTCAAAAAATTGCACTCAACACATAGTAAAACTTAAGAAAATACTTAAATCTAAATAGAAATACATTTCTTTCCAATAGTATTTGTTTTTAAATGCGAAAATAATGTCCATTAAAATAATATATCTTAGCAAATACACTTATAAAACCTAGTCGACCAGTTTTTGCCACTGCATAGTTGTAACACCCAGAGTTTTGGATTTCAAAACCTAGCGTATACGTGTAATCTTATTATCTATACTAATATTATAAAGCTAAAGAGTTTGTTTGTTTGAACGCGCTAATCTCAGGAACTACTGGTGCGAATTGAAAAAATATTTTTGTTTTTAATAGACCATTTATCGAGGAAGATTTTAGGTTATATATAACATCACGCTGCAACTAATAGTAGCGAAGAAACAATGGAAAATGTGGAAAAAACGGGGAATTTTTTTCATATCTGAGGGCTTCCGTTGCGTGCGCTGCGAAAACGGTTCAAGATATCAAAAAAATATGTATGAAAAAATTATTCCTCTTGAAATGATCTAACAAAATGTCCGCGGACAGTATATGTCTATCTTATAAGATTAACTCACTAGAACCGTTTTTATGATAATAACTATTTCACGCAGACGAAGTCGCTGGCACAGCTAGTTATTAATACACAATGACTTTTCGGTTACAAAATTTCAGTTTTTGTTCACTTCAAACTAGAGTTAGCTACTGATAACGCATAATCTTTTACCGTCTTATTACAAAACGCGGTTTAAATTTTAGCCCAGGGCTCAGGGCTTTGAAAATAAAAAGTCGGTTCTTGTTGTTCAAACATCACATACAAACTATCAATTGTCAGTTGTTCCTAACTTATCCTTATAGGTATTGTTACGACTGGCATCGACTCCAAATACTCCAGATTTCAATAAGAATACTTATAGGATTGTAAGTTTCAATAATTCGATAGATTATTTACACCCAACTCTGAATTTTGAAGTCTCAAAATTTTATAACTTTTTTAACGACAACAGGTTTGAAGTCGGTTTTTGATTTTTCTGAAATAAATATTATAGTGTACTTACTAAAACCTCTTTTAAAAATGTTATTGTTAGTTACCAGTAAATATGTATACGACATTAAAACAATAGATAATACATACGTCGACTTGAACTGCGTAATGTTCTTTGACTCTCCACTTTCTCTTTCAACACGCAAACGTGTTGTACAATGTCTGTCAAGTAAAAAGGAACACCTTTTACTCATACAAGAGTATCTATAAACAAATTAAAGTTTTCTCAGTTTGACGGTCTATCTTCCCACTTGACAAACTTCGCAAAAGCCATAACAAAAAGGAAACAAATTACTCATAACATACCTCATACCATAATAAAATAGCCAAGGGAGTATTGTAAGCTTTTTATAATAACTTTTTTATATTAGCCTTTTGTAAATTTATGTATATTTGCATACCTTGTGGGTTGAGTATGGTGTTCTTATGTAATCAAATGTACCATCTTCTTTACCTGTACTCGGCAAATAAATGATTTGACTTTGACTTTTTTTTTTAAATCACTACTCATTAAATATAAACGCGCCAGCGTGTTTGTAGGTCTGTTAGTTTCGCTTTCACTCCGAAACGTTGCTATGGCTCATCATTATCATTTGATTTGCAGGTACGAGTATACTACATTTAAATCAAAACTAAAAAAAATTACATGTTCCCGTCAAGAGCCCCGTTTAGGCATGAAACAGAAGCGGACCAACAAACTACCAAACCAATATAATGTGGATAACTCAATAGTTCCACTCACAAACAAAAATTTTACATTTCAAGAGATACTTTTTACTGACAGACATTGTATTTTCTGTTACTTTGTTTGTGTCAAAAACCGGTCAAGTACATGAATCTATTGACTAAACTTGACTATAGAATACTTATTCTTAACTTTAACATACCCATACAGGGTTACAGGACAAACGAGTAACTTATTTTTATTTTTATAAAAAACAGTTACAAGTATAACAAAATCAAAATGTGCAGAAAATATGGCTATAATAGGGAATATATTAATTTCCGAAAATAAGAAGGAATCAAAAATTAACTTATGTGGAATTTAAAAATTTAACAGTATGCATTAATATTTTAGTCTAGATAAAGAATTAAGAAACTAGTTTCATTTTCAGACTTTTTGGTTTTACAATATACTTAAATCATTCAAAGTTTATCCAAAAGAGACCATTTTAAGTTTTAAAGATTCCACTTAGTGTCACATGTAAACTTTGCGATGCCATTTGAAAAAATAAATACATGTTAGTATTTCATTGCATAATAGAAAATAATTCTGCAATGCAATCTTAAACGAGTTATTTTTTAATTAAGTTGTAATAACCGGCTAGCACTTACGTCAAAAATTACGACTCGTCCTCCTGATGATGGAAACCTCAGTTTTCCGAAACTTGTCGAGCTAATTTTTGGACGTAATTTTTTACGTAAGTGCTAGCCGGTTATTACAACTAAATTAAATCATGCCTTACGGGAACTATAATACAGTGAGTTATTTTTTACTGATTATTTATACCTGTAACCCTTAAAATCTTGAGTCACAAAAGAAACATATAGATAAAATAGTAAAATACAAAATAATGATAACATTTGCTTGAAATTCGATAATATTGCTTTTTATGTCTAGATTCTAAAAAAAATATTATATTTATAAAATTACGGATTGTCGTGTTACTGGGGATTACTATAATTCGAACACTGTAAGAATACGTTTGACAGTTGCAATAATAAAAAAAAATATTATGTATTAACACATAATAACAACTTAAGTTTATACGTACTACATACTTTTCAATTTTTTATTTATATATATTTATTCATACTTGCATAAGTACATACAATTTTCCAAAAAAAAAACTTAATTAATTTTAATTCTTGCCTGCGCCGGAAATAGGATATAAATGACTTTTCTTTTAACACGGAATAAGCTTACGTTTGACTACAGCGTGCTTGAAGTTAAGCGCTACTTAACTGTAGTAGTTATAACATGAATCTCGCTTGCTTAGAAGAAACATATACATATTTTATCCGGATTTGATGGCTTAGATAATAACTTTCTTGAAATAGTCAGTCAGGAGCCCTAATTAATAAATAAATATTCCGGGACATTGCACACATCGCCATCTAGCCCCACACTAAGCAAACGCTTGTGTCGTGGGTACTAGATAACGGATATAATACTTACATACTTTTATTTTGTAAATACATACTTATTATACATAGACACGACCAGAGTCAACACAAGTAATTATACATTTTTTTAATTTTAAATTGGATGTTAATATCTAACATAATAAAGAATTATTGCAACTGTAAAACGCTTTTTCTTATGAGCGATTTTTCTGTACGCCCTCATAATTAAGAGGGGCCGAAATCCAGCGCGCTTGCGTGGCGCCATCTCTTAGCAATTTTTGTTACTAAAATTAATGCAAAACTGGAAAATCGATCATCGATCAGGCTATAGTTACCAGTAACTCTGTATTAAACTAATGTGTAGCGTTCCGCGTTCATTTCCAACCTGGAAAAAAGAAAAGATACATATTAATCAACAAGTAGGTAGTCGAGTAGTCGTGGTTATGGAAATTTGTGAATTTTAGCAACGCCCGTGGCTTTGATGTCCAAAAAGTATTATTCCATTTATGGGCCTCGGGTTCGATTCCCGCAACACAAATAATTATCCATTGTGTGTCGCTGTGTCTAATGTCCCGGATTCGTCACATGATCGGATGAGTTCCATAAATTGTTTGGGCGCTTCCGTGGGTCGTGGGTCCACGGAGGCCACGTTGGTTAGGAGGTGAGGTGTGGCGGTGGTATATGGAGGAACACACTAAAAACCATCAAGTTTGTTGTTTGATGTCGGTTAAGGAGCAGTCGCAGCGGAAAAACACTACATACATTTCTCCAGAGTTTCAGTTTCGTTAAATTTTAGTACTCTACTGTTTGTTACAGTGCAGCGGTAGTTAAGCTTTGTCAGAGGCCTTAAGAGCTGTTTTCAAACTCAGGACACTAAAGTTAGCCGCTCTTATTTACCTTCTTCTTGGCAAACTGTGGTGTTGAGAGTCGACGGTTTATTAAGCCGCCCTAAGGGCCTCTGACATGGCTTTACCACCGCCGTACTATGACAATAATACCATAGAACGTTGCCCCTGCCCATCAGGCAGGCCAAGTCGCTGAGTATATTCCAAAAGTTAGTATATCACCATTATTTGTCATTGTTATAGCATTAATTTATGTAGTTTACTTATAAAATAGTAGCTTTTTTCGTAAATGTTTTGTGTAATATGTATGAAATATGAAGTATTTATTTATGTATATTTTGAGTATTTTTTGTTCTTTTAACTAATGTATGTATCTTATTATATTTTGAGTACACCGCCTGTTTATAATTCTTAGTAATGTCCTTCCAAAAGGTTGCCTGGAAGAAATCGCCTAAGGCGATAAGGCCGCCCAATGTACAGCACTCTAATATATTTAAGCTTATTTCCTGTTTTGTTATTTATGTTTTACATTGGTGTACATTAAAGATATATTCTATTCTATTCTATTCTATAGAATATCCAATAGTGATTTACACTTAATTTTCTAAAGTTTTGCAACAAAATATTAATTATTTTTAATCGCTCTTTTCGGCGAATCCGTGATAAGATAATAATCGCCATAATACAGGGCAATTCAATTAATTGTATTACGATAACAACACAAATACACTAACTAATGTAGTTTTTATTTTTATCTAATGTCAAATAGTTTTAGATTATTTAAATGAGAAAATTGAACAGCTGTCCGTGGCCAACGGCCGCGGACAGCACACGTGCACACGGCCGCGCCGCGCGGAGATGTGTCAAACAAGTAATGAACCGATTTTGATGAAACTTGATCCATACAACATTCCTAATGTTATATGTATAACAAATAACATTTCAATATAATTTTTGGTTTCATACAAGACATAATCCATGTAGGTACAGTTTGATTACAAAAAGAAAAGTATATAAGTATTATATCCGTTATTTAGTGCCCACGACACAAGCGTTTGCTTAGTGTGGGGCTAGATGGCGCTGTGTGCAATGTCCCGGAATATGTATTTATTTTTATTTATTGAGGATTTGATGAAACTCGGACAATATAATATATGTGTAGGTACACACATATTACATACCCATACCCAGGTATGTCGAACGGATAACCCCCTTTTTGAAGTCGGTTAAAAATGCGTAAGAACTATACTTAATGGGTTGTTTAAATATAAATACCTACATTAATACTACACACTTATGATATCGATAAGACAATTTCCTGTCGGCATAATTTACGCAATCAAAAAATGGTGTAAAAGCGGAGTAGTTAATTAATGTAAAAAGCCAAAGTGTGTTTGTCGATCTGTTAACACATTCACCGCCGCAACGAAGCGACGGACCATTGTGATTTTTGGTACGGAGATAGTATAGGGTCCCGAGAGTACACATAGACTATTTTTTCCGAAACAACGCGAGTGGATCCGCGGGCATCTACTCGTATTAACTACAGTTTAAATTATCACCCACATAAGTTTTCTAATGGAATGCCACTTTATGGTCACCCATCCAAACACCGACCGCGTCAACAGTAGCTAGTTATGTTATGCCATCTGCAGAAACTATTTAAATGTTTTTTCGGTCAACACTCCAGACGGCTCCAAGGTCCTGCAGCGCGGTCCGATTCCGGCCCGCACAAACATGTGCAAGCACTTTGTCTTTGATCCTTTTTTTGTGTAGTATGTATGCAACTAAGTTTTATTTTAAATATTTTAAGTTGGTTCCTATAAAAATGTTTAATTTTTGGGAATCCCTTCCTCACCAGCTAGGCTGTACCGTGCCAACCTGTCTAGCTTAACATTGGTGATTGTGAATACCTCCGCCAGCTGAGCCACGGGCGCTTCTAATAATTGAGTATCTCACGAATCCTTATAATTATGACGCACATTGAATGGCTGACTCAACGCATTAAATACAGGGTTATACAAAACAGTGAAAACTAAAATAATTACCAAAAACAGTCAGTCAGTTGTTAAGCCATGTCGGAGACGCTTAGGGTGATTTGAAAACTCTGACACCAGAATTGGTTACTCTCATTCGATAAGAAGATGTCCAACTGTTGAAAAAAGTTACCAACTCCAACGGAAGACCAGCGCTGTTTGCTACGCAGCCAGCATGCTGAGGTGGGGTTTTATTGTGACTAATATGTCGAGAGTTTATCAAGCCGCCCTAAGGGCCTCTGACATGGCTTAAGTTACAGTTGGACATTGACGATGATGTAAGGAAGGCTATGGATGATGATGATGTAGCTATACGTAGATAGCTATGAGTAACCCTGTAGAGGTATAGGAAAAGTGATAAGGCCACGGCTCATCAAGTATATTCAAGGTCTCACGAATGTAAAGGGACCTTCACCAATTATTGTTTTTTTATAATATTTTCCTGCAGCTCTGATGCAATCAATTAAACCATTAAATACAGAGTTAAAGCGAGTGTGGCTCAGCGGTTCCAGTGTCGGCTTTTCATCTAGACGCACCCTGGTTCGATTCCGGCCCTACACCAATGACTTGTATTTTCAAGTTATGTGTGGATTTACACTCGCTTAACGGTGACGGACTTCGACATGTTTGAGGACCACAATATACGAGGACATGTGTCTTCCGTGGAAGGACCTGGGCGCCCACCACGATGTATCTGCACAAGAGAACTCCCCTAACGAATTAATTCCGCGGGGAATCACGACCCTCAGTCATGAGAAAATACGACTCAAAGAGAAAGAGTTAAGTACCTGAAAAAACTGGCAGAACAACATAGCTTTAGCTAATACAGTGTTGCTGGGAACTACTTTTAAGGGCACTTTTACTCTTGGTACGTCTAAAACCACAACTTTTGATTTTTCTACCTACGACTTTTGAAAATGTGTATAGACCCCTGTTATACAAAATGTTTATGTCTAGAAAGAAAGTTAGTTAGTTTTCTTTTTTTAATTACAATAGCGTAATCGCCCGAAAAAACGTCTCCACAAATACCACAAGAGGCTTCTCTCTTATTTTTATATATCGTATACATACACATGTATAAGTGAGTATGTATGCGTAATTGCATGTGTATAGTGTATTCAACCCAAGGGGTTTTTTACGCCTGAAAGATTGTTATGTTATTAGCCGTCTCATCAAAATTCCGAGAACGATTTTTTCGGGACCGCAATTTGTGAGCCGCTGTTTTTAAAGCTGGTTTTTTTGTTCGTATCTCTGTATGCTGATGATAAAGCGGTTGTTGTTGTGGTTTTTTTTGGAATTCGTTTCTCAGAGAGTATAAAAACCTGCCAAGTGCGTGTCGCGCACGAAAGGTTCCGTACCATTTATTTATCATCACCATACATTCATATACTTAAGGTCTCATTTATAAACGTATATAAACAACTGTTGAGTTAAAAACTGCTTTGTCTCTCTCACTCGTTTTAAATAATATTAATGTGAGAGCGAGACAAAATACTTTTTAACTAAACAGTTGTTAAAATATGTGTATAAATAAGACCGTAAGTAGACTCTCTAAAAAGTAAATGTAAAAGCTATAGATAGATAATTCTTTATTGTCGCACACATATAAAACAAAATTAATAAAAAATACTCACATAAACTACTCTAATGCCACAAGTGGCGGCCTTATTGCTAAAAGCAATCTCTTCCAGGCAACCATTGGATGGAGAGGAATAAATAAAGGATTATAAAGGACGTGGTTTACAACAGAAATAGATGCGATAGGATAAATAATATACACATCTAGGTATATAATACCGACTCCATAAATAGGAACATCAGCCTATTATGTGAGAGAACGTATTTCTATTTACGATGCCACGGAGTTGCGGATTATTATGTTTTTTGGTATAGTGGTAGTGCAAAGTATTAGTAAGATACCGAGAATGGTATCTCATGAAACAAAGCGTCATGCCATCCTCTACATGGGTTTGAGATGTTTTTTAAACAATTATACTACAAGTAAAAACTTAGTGACAAATGGACAGTGGAGTACGGAGGCTATCGCTTGCGATTACCTATGTTAAGCAAAGGTAGACGCGGTCAGTCCTTGGATGGGTGACCGAAAAGTGGCATTCCATTTTGGGCGCTTCCGTGGTTCGGATGACGCGTTAAATTATAAGTCCCAGCTGTTTGTCTAGTACGGCAGTCGTTAAGCCATATCAGAGGCTCTTAGGGCTTGATAAACTCTCGACACCAGAGTTGGCCACTCTCATACAAGAAGAAGCGGAGTATGGAACCCAAAGTAACTAATAAGACGAAAACTTTAACATGTGGTACGAAACCTTCAAAGCGCGCGCCCAACAAGCACTTGGCCGGATTTAGCCGCAATCGTATCAGTCAGCGAAAATCAATTTACTACAAAACTAATCTCGTGATAAAAAAAACAGGTTTTGAGAAATTATTATCAACGTGCATTGACATTACAAGATGTAGACACCTCATTGTGTATAAACATACACACACAAAAATTTGGTAGGTACGTAAGTATTTAGATGCCTACATATAAAAAAATATAAAACACAAAGGTTGACTGACATAGTGATCTATCAACGCACAGCACAAACCACTGGACGGATCGGGCTGAAATTTGGCATGCAGGTAGATGTTATGAATGTTATGATGTAGGCATTCGCTAAGAAAGGATTTTGGGAAATGCCACTTTTAAAGGGGTGAAATAGGGGATGCAACTTTTACTTCTTAATGCGAGCGAAGCCGCGAGCAGCCACTAGTTAGTAAATAACCACGCATTACTGAAGACCAGTACGACGTCTGACTAGTTAAGGATCTCCGAGATATTTTTTCTGTGTCAGCAGATAATCCGCAAAAAAACATGAATGAATGTTATAACGGGTATACTAGACAAGACAAATTACTGAACATATTTCTATGTACTTATTTGTACAGTTCGATTCGCGTATATTTATATACGCGATTGAAATATCAATATTTGAAAAGATATAAACGACAGTGATTAATATATTATTAAAAAAATGTGGGCTATAAATTATCTTCTTTTTATTTATCGAACTCTAGTCGTATACTCTAGTGTTGAGAGTTTTCAAATTGTCTAACTAGACTTCCGAAACTGACCTAACAAGAAAAACAACTTTCTGGTCACCCATCCAAAGACTGACCGCGTACACAGTGCTTAACATTACAGTAGGGACAAGATAATAGGTCACTTTTGACAGATGTCAGTTTTATATTCATAGTGAGGTGACCTGCTTAAAAACATCGATTAAATGAATGAATCGAATGAATCGATACAGACTTGAAACATATGTGAATTTTAAAAATGATCATGCGAATCCCTGTCCCATTATTATTTTTTCTTTCATAAATTAAAGGAGCAAAATAAGACAAGTACCTACGTAATTTAACAAAAAAATTGCTTTTATTCACTTGAACTATCGGAACTGCTATAAGAATAATAAATATGTATAATTAGGTTTTACTATAATCACAACGTGGTTATAAATTTATGGTGATTTTTCTTCACAAGTAATCATTGCATTCGATTCAACTTACAATCCTATCAGCTTTCGATTTTTAGAGTAACATCCCTAGTGTTTAAAAAGAAAAAGGGTTGACTGACGCAACATTGTAACGACGTTCAGTTCTTTAGATCAGAAATTGTTTATAATGTTTAGAATGGTTTATTAGTGAAAGCAAATCGTAAAATTACTCGAATCGGTCATTATTACAATAAATATGTAAACGTAATTGAAAAAAGTTAAGCAATTGTGCAGTTCTTATTTTATGCCCGCCGTTACAAGGTCACGTTGTTGAATTTTGATGAAATGTCAAAAGTGACCTATTATCTTGTCCCTACTTTAGTAACTAATCGCAAGCAAATTCTTAGCGCATCACATAATATTCAAAAACACATGCACATATGTGTTTGCAAACTACAGTAAAGTAAACACATGTTTCCGTTCAGTGCACAATGCAAATATAATGCGAAGATAATATATACAAACAATACTTACATAATATATCGTTTTATACGTTGCAGAACTAGCGGAGATATTCGCATGCAACTGCTTACGCGGCCAGTACGCGGATGGGGACCAAAATATGATTGATATTCCATTTAAATTTAGGCAGATAACACATTAAATTGTAGGTTACAGCTTTTCGTTATAGCTGCAAAACCATATCAAAGATCCTAGATTAAATCACTACATAGTACAATATCGACTGCCGCTATCTGTCATAATCATAATCAAAATATTCATTTATTCATAAATACTTCAATTTCTTTACATACTCGTATATGTCCCCGTATATGCTGGGATCTTTAAACCTACGCAACGGATTTTTATGTTTATATGTATATGAGTGTTTTATGAGCAAGAAGTATACGGTGAAGCTATACAGCCTTCTTAGAAAAGAGGCATATTTTAATTATTTTAGTGAGCGTACTAACGCATGCTTATGGAATAGAAAGATCAATGTATGGGATTGACGTAACAATTAGCTCCGCGGTGCGCATCGTGATGTCAATCTCATACATTGGTCTTTCTATTTTTTCTCTGCTTCTCTCTGTCTTGAGTCATATATCCTCATGACTGAGGGTGGTGACTGCCCCGCAAAACTAATTCGTATGCAGATACATCGTGGTGGGCGCCCAGGTCCTTCCACGGAAGATATATGTCATCGGATATTGTGGTCCTCTAACATGTCGGTTTCCTTTCGACGTTTTCCTTCACCGCTTAGCGAGTGCAAATCCACACTTGACTTGAAAATACAAGCCATTGGTGTAGGGCCGGATTCGAACCCAGGTTCGTCTGGATGAAAAGCATTCTATTAATTTAATAGCATGCGTTAAAATTTGCCTCTTGTCTAAGGGGGCAGATTAGCTCAGAGTTACATAACCTTTACGCTTTGATGCGATTTCTGAAGAGCCCATTATTCGGTTTAATACATAGATAAAATTAAGCAACAACGTCTGAGCCGCTCACTTTAACCTATTTCTTTAAAAAAGGAGGTTATCTATACAACCAGTCCATATGAGATAGGTATTGTCTGAAATTAGATGAAAAAAAGATTTAGGTATTCGAATAAGTATGTATATGTCGGCGCGTTTGATTCGAAGAGTGTTTAAGTTGATCTTAATGTTTGATTCGGAGAGTAGGCGAGTTGGTTTCAATGTCACTGTCAGCTGTCACAATGTTCGAAATGTGTTATAATGTTTGTGTCACTGTCAATAACGGCTGACATTGACTTGAGACTAACTTCGGGGTCCTGCTCTGACGCAACAACCAGCGCTAGTGCCGTGCGAGAGACCGCCATTCTTACTTGGGACGGCAATCGGTTCGCATCGCGTTGTGGCGTTACGTGTTGGTTGGAGTGTCGACCGAATTAGTGTAATTAGATATCAGACAATCTTCCTACAGTTGTATTTCATAGTTTAACCTCCAACAAATTGTAATATACCATCAATAAGTTGAAGTGCTACGTTTTATTTCTCCATGCCCAAATACCCATGCCCAGCCGGTAGAATTACTATTATGGATAACGAAGATGCTCCGCTGTCCCCACATCAGAAGTGGGATGATGGCAAAATGGAGAAATAATTGATCGCCGAGAAACACAATGGGAGCCATGCATGTTCTGCCTACGTGAAAATCAGACCTACGATCATTATCAATTCTTCGTGTCAATGAACAAAAACGTGTGAAAGATAAAAAGCAGTTGGGATTTGTGTTTTACTGAAACTTATCAATGCGGCAACGATAATCCTTGGACCAGAGAAGACCATAAAGCGATTTCATAATTGCGTTGAAATTTACGAATATGTGTGCTGTGAATTGAAAGACAAGATTTGCTGTTCGGATTTGGTAGGAATTTTATATCTTCTAATTGGAAATGTCGTACAAGAAAGACTACGAAAGAAACGACAAAAAATATTGACAAGCAAGAAGATTACAAGATATGGACCGCATCGTGAGGGAGTACAAGAGCAGCGCCTGCAGCAGACTCATGCCACGTCGCAGTGATGCGCGATGCCGCTGCAGTGGCGTGCGCTCCGGGCAGCACATGGAGCAGCGGTGGTGGCACGCGGTCGAGCTGCCGCGGCCCATGGAGCAGCAGTGGTGGCATGCAGCCGGGCGGCCACGGCACATGGAGCAGCAGTGGTGTCACGCGGCCGGGCGGCCACGGCACATGAAGCAGCAGTGGTAGCACGCGGCCGGGCGAGCGCAGCCAGGGTCGAGTGGTGACTGAGTGCAGCGTGCAACTTCATCGGATATCAAAGGTGATATTGTTTAAATTCATTACGTTTCTGGTGTTGAATGCTCTTTTGTCAAAGTAAGATTTGGTTGCAATTTGTTATAAATGATTAAAAGGCGTTGTTGAGAAAAACCATACCAGTCATTACGAGCATACAGCACTATATAATATGTTGTGTAACGATAAAGCCATTTTTTTGTAAAAAAATTATTGCCAATCTGTTGATGATTGTTAGTGTGTAGCTATTTAATGATTGTGCAGTGATACATAAGTGTGAGGTCGTTTTATGTCCCATAAGAGGTCAGCTATGCACTGTGAAATTTAATTGAAATTCAAGATTCAATCTAAGATAGCGTTGTCATAATTTTAAAAGTTAGGAGTGTTGTCCTATTTTACGCAAGATATTTTAATGAAATCAAATCTTGACAGGATTCGTTGAGATTGGTCTGTTAGCAGTCCAGCTTTTCTGGGAGTCGCGCCCGTTAGGGGTTGAGTTTCGAGATAGGTACTGAGCAATTAAAATGAAACTAGATCTGAAATCATCCCTGTTTAAATGGTCCATATTAGATGCTTCAGTACTGGCGCGTATCCGTTTCTGTTTTCAGGATGCTGTTGTCACTTCTCGCTGCCAGCCAGTAGCAAGTCATGCCGCCTTCTAGCTGATGAGCTTGAGCACCGCCAGGGCAGGAATGCTGTCAGCGTCGTTCTGCGCGAACATGGGCTGCTTGAGACTGACACCTGATCATACTCCCGGTGAGCTCGTTTCCTTTTGGTTACTCATTAGTGAATAGTAAAACAGACAATCAAATTCTGGGTACTATGCGAAAGGATTAGAATAGAAGGCATAGTAATACAGCACAGGTACCCACGTTTTGAAAAGATAGATAGTTAAAATCAGATTCATAAAGATGTTCACGAAAATCTGGGCATAGTGCCTAGGGGTCTTGATGGCTTAATAGAAGTAGGTAGTTACCTTTTTGATTAATTATGTTGACGATGAGGAGGAGGAGGCCGAGACGGCGGGTCAGAGTTAAAGTAATGAGGAGGTTTCATCAGACGATGATACGATTTGGTTGCTAGTTCGCACACAATGAGCGCCACCTCGGCGACCCTCTCAGCATTGGGAAGTGAATTAGAGATTTAATTTTGAGATGTGACTTTGTTACGTATCATTCAACACCATTGCTTAAGAGTTAGTTGGTTTCACGTCAGATGAGATAACGTCACGTCGTATGAGATGCCGTCGGGTAGAAGCTAGAGATTTGGCGATATTTGCATGATGTCAAATATTGTCGTAGAGAGGTGCTCCGACTGCAGGGCTGTCCGGTGCTCCCTTGTCGTTACCTGAGAGTGGCGATCTTGGTAGTGGGGGCACCCTGCAGCGTTATGATAATATTCGCACGATGTCGAATAGTGTCTTGGGGTGGAGCTGCAGCTGCAGGGCTGTCCGGTGCTTCCTTGTCGTTGCCGGTGAGTGGCGATCTTGGTGGTGGGGGCACCCTGCAGCGGTACGGTCATATTCGCACGAGGTCGAATAGTGAAGTTTTGTGTGATAATTAACTTAGTTGAAACAACATCTTGACGTGATCTCAATTTCTCGAAGCCAAATGTAGATACTGATAATATGTGCGTGTACTGAATGATATCTTTCGAAATTGTCAGGATAGACGAGCGAAATGACATTTGTGATCCCAGTTGTGTCTTTTCTTTAATTCCAGGTCATCTGCTGCTAGAGAAAACGGATCGCACGAGGACGTGCGAATGTCAGTCTGGCCGTGTCGGCGCGTTTGATTCGAAGAGTGTTTAAGTTGATCTTAATGTTTGATTCGGAGAGTAGGCGAGTTGGTTTCAATGTCACTGTCAGCTGTCACAATGTTCGAAATGTGTTATAATGTTTGTGTCACTGTCAATAACGGCTGACATTGACTTGAGACTAACTTCGGGGTCCTGCTCTGACGCAACAACCAGCGCTAGTGCCGTGCGAGAGACCGCCATTCTTACTTGGGACGGCAATCGGTTCGCATCGCGTTGTGGCGTTACGTGTTGGTTGGAGTGTCGACCGAATTAGTGTAATTAGATATCAGACAATCTTCCTACAGTTGTATTTCATAGTTTAACCTCCAACAAATTGTAATATACCATCAATAAGTTGAAGTGCTACGTTTTATTTCTCCATGCCCAAATACCCATGCCCAGCCGGTAGAATTACTATTATGGATAACGAAGATGCTCCGCTGTCCCCACATATATTTAGCATGTTTTGGAAACACGTTACACATACAAACAGGTCGAATTTTACTTTAAAAAATCGGTAAACAAGTTCTTACATTTTGTATTTAGTTTGAGGAGCAGCTAGAAAAAACACGATAAAATTTATCAATATTTTTTTACTTGTGTCAATGCAATACCCGTTCGTCCCACCAGTAGGTACAGCCAGTGGGACGACGACGGATCATACCGCAAAAAATTGCATTTACATTTCAACGCCTCGATGAAAGTGAAATTGTAGGTTCCGGGTATTCACTATAATACGGCAGTCGCAAGCCATGCCAGAAGACCGGCGGTTTGAAAACTCTGACATCAGAGTTGGCCACTCCCATACAAGATTACTAAACTGATCGCAGTTAGCGATTTCCATGGACAATTGATTCCAATTAACACACCCTTACGGATGGATGCATAGACAAAATAACGCGGTGGCTAATATGGACACTTTGTAATTTTAGTATTGTTTAACAGACTTAAAAAAATGGAGGTTCTCAGTTCGACTGAATGTTTTTTTTAATTTTATAGGTAACTTCTGTAACGGCATTTGCGATGTCCAAAGTGTTACTTACACCGTTAGAATTTAACGTCTCTAAAACTTTTTTAAATATTTTTTAATAGGTACATACCTAATTAAATTGACACGTTGAATTGTAGGTCCCGGCTGTTTGTCAAGTACAGCAGTCGTTAAGACTTGTCAGAGGCCCTTAGGGCGGTTTGAAAACTTTTGACACCAGAGTTGGCCACTCTCATTCGATAAGAAGAAGAAGACGTAAGCTTATCGCTGAGTGTGTTTAAGAATACTGTTTCAACGGCCTAAGTGTATTTTTCTACTTGTGCAGGTTTTTTAATAGCCATTTATTCTTTAGTTTCTCTTAAGAATGGGCATCGTTAATAATTTAATGTATTTAATTCAACAAAGAGTTTCTAAAAATGATTGTTTTTTTAATTTTGTTGTTTGATTATTTTTTCCAAGTTCATGTAAGAACAAAACGATTTAATACAGTACACAACAAAAAATATACATAAAGGTCACATCGGTTACCTCTTTTTTTAAAAAGTCGATAAGTAAAGACATATTTTAGCCAGACTCTCTGATCTGTGAAGTAATTTCTATACATATTCAATAAATGTTCACGTGTAAAGTGTCCATTTTAGACCCTCAAAAGTGTGTCAAGGGTGCAGGCGGTTGATAAAACAATATGACCGTACAATTTGACAAATATGTGTGAATTAACTAATACCAATAAAAGTGCGAATTCTGCTGAGTTTGTTTTTCCGTATGCTATTTACATACAAACTGTTGTATAGTTAGACTCAACAAGTAAGAAAGATAGACTGATGGTATATATCTCAAATTGTTGGTGTCTAAACAAAGATCTCGCCTCTAGAAAACCAAAGGCATAGGTTTGTAGTTATGAAAAATTTTAACTTATAATATTAGAGGAATGAGAAGAAATAGGATTTAATCAAGTATTTAAGTATTATCTCTCTCTCTCTCTCTCTCTTTGAGTCGTATTTCCTCATGACTGAGGGTTATGCCCCCGCAGAATTCATTGGTTAGGATTTTATCCGTTTGCCAGTACCCATGACACAAGCGCTTGCTTAGTATGTGGCTAGATGGCGCTGTGTGATATGTCCCTTTGTGCACGCGTCCAAGCACTTTACCATTAATTACAACACATTTATTTTTATTGTTCTTCCTGTTCTGATAACCGATAACAAGCGTCGCTTTCTTTGTAACCATTGTTCTTATGTACTAATACTAATGTATATAAAATAATGTGATTATTGTTTTATTGTACTGTCATGTAATGTAAGTGATTGATCGTATGATAAGCGATAGCAAGTGTATTACACTAGTGGGTGCTCGCAGCTTAGCTCGCATTAAGAAGTAAACCTTTTTTTTGTGTTATAGCTTTTGCGAAGATTTGACTTTGCAATTCTGCCAGTGTCAAGTGGGAAGATAGGCCATCAAACTGAGAAATTCAAAGTGAAATATCGACTTGCATCTCAGACTAAAGAAGAAAGTATTGTCTGTGACTTGCATCCCCTATTTCACCCCTTCAAAAGTGGCATTTCCAAAAATCCTTTCTTAGCTACGTCATAACATCTACCTGCATGCCAATTTTCAGCCCGATCAGTGGTTTGGGCTGTGCGTTGATAGATCTCTATAGATGGTTGATAGAGTTTTATATATTTTAGATACCTATAATATCTTAGAAAACTGACGATATAAAAAAAACGATCCAGCGAGCCTCTCTGGACAAGAAAGGCTCAAGGTCGTCATCAATAGCACCTAAGGGAGGAGGCCTATACCCAGCAGTGGGTCAACAAGGGCTAAATATGATGATGATTATAAGAAAAACCGCAGGGAGCACCTGAATTCAAACTGCACTCTACCGGGACAAGTGGTGTACTAGAAGAGAGACCTATGCTCAGCAGTGGGCGATAAAGAGATAGTGATGATAAAAGTTTCTAAAAAGATGTTTTCCTTCACCGTCAATGATTTGTTTTTAAGTTTTGTGCGGATTTGTTCTCGTTTAAGGAAGGAAAATTTAGTGAGGAAACCGTCATGTTTTTTGAGAACCAGAATTTCCAAGGAAATGTTTTAGTTATCAGTGGAAAAATTTGGGCACTAACCTAACCAGTAACCATTATACACGGTTATTGGTAAACGAACTTTTAAGCTGGGTAAAGCCGCTGCCATTCACTAGTAATAACATAATAATATGCGTAACTGTGTCTTATCAGAATTATTCTAGTTTATTTTAACCTTACAATGCTTTATTAGCGTAAAGTTTTACAATGACATAAGTAACTTTCATTTAAGATGGAATAAAATATTGTAGATATTATTTACTGTTTATTACATGCTAAATACTAAGAGATGATTGACTGTGACTCAGCCTGCTAATTAAGGGGTGCGGGTTCGATTCCCGTATAACACAAGTCATTACAAAAATTAAAATTTGTAATTACCTACTTATTACCGTGTCGAGTCTGGTCGTTTCTATGTATATATTAAGTATGTATTTACGAAAGAAAAGTATAAGTATTATATCCGTTACCTAGTCCTACAGCGCCTACAATGGAATGCCACTTTTCGGTCACCCATCTAAGGACTGACCGCGTCAACAATTTCTTAACATTGGTAATCGCAAGCGATTGCCTCCGCAAGCTGAGCTACGGGCGCTTCAGTTTTACCGTTGTAAAATGGGTAAACCCGTTAGCCACAATTAGTATCCGCTTATTGCTGTTTGCTATTATACCTACACAGGTATTTCAAGGTAACTTAAACGTCTTTATTTAATACATATTTAGATTGAAACCACCTGCGCAAACAATTTGTAGGTATAGAGCCTCTATTTAGGTCTTAAATTAGTTGTAACGTAAGGATGGAGGAGCTATCTATTTATAGGTACATATAATAAAGCTGAACAGTGTTAAAAATCTGTACATAAAAGACATTCGAAAAAAAGTTTGGGTATACTTTAAGTCGGTAACAGAACATGTTTCAGCAGTTTTTCAATTTTTGTCTGTTTATCCGTGTGTCTGTTTATTTAAACGCTCATCACGCGAAAACGGCTGAACGGATCATCATGATTTTTGGTATGTAGGTAGTATGTGGTCTGGAAGTGTCATAGGCTACTTTTTATCTCGAAATAATGCGAGTGAAGCCGCGGGCGTTCACTAGTAATCAAATATACGTAACTATACCTACGGTCAGGATGTCGACCGGTGTCGGGGTGCCTGCCGTGAGTTGTATTATTTATTCTGTGCCGCCGTGAGGAGGCCTTCGACCGGGACGCATGGAGGGAGTTAAATAAATAAATATTTGCACACAGCGCCATCTAGCCCCACACTAAGCTAAGTTGGGGGAGACCAGCACCCAGGAGTGGGATAGTAAAGGTTTACAAAAAAGAAACCTATACCTACGTTGCAGGCCTTACCAGCGCTTAACCTTTCACAGGCGGTTTTCGTTCGTCAATAGCAACACTTTTCGTAATAACGTAGTCTAATCTACCGACATACCGAATTTCATCAAAATCGGTATTTAAGCAAGTTTGAAAGAGAGTGGCTAACGCTAAAAAAAACCCAATCGTTTCAGGGCCGATTTCACCAATTTTAATATAGAACTAGTTTTACTAAACCTAAGTTCAATAAAACGAGATCAAATGCCGATGTTGATCTTGATTTACGTCCAACTGATTTCACCACCTACCTACTTTATGAGTTCATTTGAGCGCGTTCAGTAAAACCGAGTTTTTAAGCTATTTCGTATAACAAAACGTAAACGTCCTCTCGGAACTGTCATTAAGAGCGGGTTGTCAATGTTGTCATTCATTCATGTCATTGTCAATGTCAAATTAACTTTGCGTCTTGATTGCGTACTTGCGTGTATTATTTTATTGTAAGTAAAATTAAAATAATAATCATGTCGACCGCCTCAAACGAGACTGCAAAACGCAAGAGAGATCGTGCTTTTGCCAATAGTGAAAAGGAGCTGCTACTTCAATTAGTGGAAAACCATTTTTCCGTCGTGGAATCAAAAAAAAACAGATGCTGTGAGCATGAAGAGTAAAGCTGAAGAATGGCGCAAAATCGCAATTAGTTTCAATGCGGCATCTGCTATATGCCTTCACGGTGCAGACTTCACGGAATCAGCATTACTTAGGAACAGGTAATTTGGTATTTCCTAATGTAATAAAATAACAATTATAACCTTTTATAACATACCTAAATACTTACAAATTATGTTTAATTTTATATTACAGGTGGAGGCCCCCCCAAGAAAGAACCAGAAGACCCAATGGTCAATAAAGTGCTGGAACTAATTCAGACACGAGTGTCTGGTTTTGTCAATACTTTTGACTCAGATAATATAAGGATTTTAGGTAATTATCAAGTTATAATATTTAAGATAATTAAATACCTTGTAATAAATTGTAATTAATCATCATTTTATTTTACAGCCTCCGATAGCACTGCTACTGACACTCAAGGTGTGGATAATTTGCAGTGCCATAATGGTATGTAGGTTTCATTAGTTATGCAAGTTTGTAAACTTTTTGTATTATGTGGTTTAATAAATAATTTCTTGTTAACAGATTTTGAAATTATTGAGCCAACACCAACACAGGAGATGGTGATACTTACTGAAAGCGAACCAACAGTTTCAGTATCCACAGATACTATTGTAAGTATAGACAGTATAGAGTTAAAGTATCTTTATTTTTATTCTCACAGATATGTATGTACATACCTTAAATGTTTTCAGGACTGGTCTGAATATACCCCCAGTATGTTAAAAAAACGAAAACATGAATCTCTGGCTTTCATGTCGCCTCAGGAGATGAGAAATGTTTCAGAGGACTGTGAAAAATTAATTAATGTTCCAACTCCAAAGAGGTTAGTAATTATCATACAGTAGTATAAATTAGTTATGTATGTATGTCTGTTCTACATTTCAACACAATACAATCCTGTCTTATGAATCTTTAGGAACTGGATCTATAGTGAAAATGTTAATCCCAGAGCCCAGGATGCAAATAACAGTATCTGTTGATGGATATAGCTGCCATCCTAAATAATATGCACAAATATTTTTAAGCTCTTCACTATTCTCTGCCTACCCTTCTGGGAGGCAGGCGTGAGTCTATTTATGTATGTCTACACTATGACATGATACAATTGCGTCTTTGAATCTACAGCTAGTTAAACATTTCACCATTGTCATTGTGAAAATTATAGTTTTGTTTTCATTGTATTAATATTATTTTATCATCTTGCAGGACCTACAAACTTAAAGTGGCATCAACCAGTCGTCGTAGACCAGTGTACCACCAAGCTGAAACTCTTGTTGGTGAAAAGTTAGATACTTTAAAAAAATCAAATTATCATGCACAAGAAGAACATAAATTAAAAATGTCCATTTTAAAAACTCAGAAAGAGAAGAAGAGTTGTTACGGGAGGCAAAATTAAAAACCCGCCAGGAAGAAATAAAATTACAAATATTAGAATTAGAATTTAAAAAAAATTGTGATCAAAACATACATAATTAAATATAACAATGTTCTTTTATTATGCATTTCTCTAAACACCATGGTAGCCAACTTCTAAAAGAATTAGCAATTCTAGCAAGCACTAGTTTCATTTGGTTATTCTTCAGTACCAATAACTTATCCTTGCAACCTGAAACAATAATAACTTTATAGGTAATATGCTACATGAAAATAATTAATTAGCTAACATGTAAAGTGAGCACAGCAATAACTACTTTTGCTCAAGTAAATTAATTGGTACAAGCTCTCATCATCATCCTAGCATTCATCTCGGTTGCATTCTTAGCATATGCTTTGGAGCCTGGGGTCTGCTTGAATTTGTATAAGCTCTAACAACATTTAACTATTATGAGATGTATTTCAAAAGCCCAATGAAGTATAGGTGTGAAAAATACTTACTGTGCAAAATAATTATTTATAATTTCATTCCGTCTCCTATAATTTGGATTGCTCCTTTGTGAACTTCCTGTGTTTGACTGGTTTATTTCACCCATAGTCAAGAGAGCATCCCAGGAAGCTGGGTTTATTATATCATTATCGTTTGGAGGTGCAGTTTCACCATTTCTCCGAGCAATATTGTGTAATACCACTGTTGCAATGATTATTGGGAATGAATTTTTTAATGACACTCCTAAACCAATGGCCATGGCTGGAAATGTCTTTTCCATACTCCAAACAATCTCTCTATACAATTTCTTGTTCGTATATGTGACTCATTATACAAATTCTCTGCAGCAGTACTGCATTGTTCCAACGGAGTCATCATATACTTGTTGCAAGCATAGCCTGCATCTCCAACAAGAACAGAATTTCCATACTGGCCTTGTTCAAACATTGCTTTTCTATAGCAGTTGTTGAAGATGTAAGAGTCATGTGTACTTCCAGGCCATCGAGCAACAATATCAGTAAATTCCAAGTTAGCGTTACATATTGCTTGAATATTTAAAGAAAAATAATTTTTTCTATTGCGAAAAATCTCAGGGCAATCTCCACCTAAAACAGATAATTTACTAATGAAATGAAATGAAATATGCGTTTATTCATATAGGTTATTATATAACACTTATGAACGTCAATATTTAAGTTATACATATTATAAATCATATATGACTCTTAATTTACATTTACTGCCAAGTTCGCAAAGCAAGACTTAAATAATAAACTTTGTTTAACAAGTACCTACTCAAATAAAAATAAAACTTTAACACTGAAGAAAATAATGAAGTTATCTAGGTCACTGCTAATGTCTAGAATTCCAGATTAATTTTATATAATACTGGCCATTACTACATCCAATGATTAGGTATATACCCATGTGGCTCAATTATATCTAAGTACCTACCTACTTTAATAAGTTTAGGCACCCAGTAATAATTGTTAATTAAACAAAATATAGGTAGGTATATTATTGATAATAGTTAAATATTCATGGTAGTGCAGTTACCTGGTGACTTGAGAAACTTCACATGAGTGCAATCAATTGCACCTATCACATAAGGAAATTTTGCTCTCTTATAAAAATTGGTTTGTGTCTGCCGGATATCATCTTGTGACTCTGGGAAGTAAACATAGCGTGGCCGAAGAGATGCAATAGCTGCACTAACTCTATGCACAATCCTATGTGCAGTAGAAGTACTAAAACCACCTAAACCAGCAGCAGTCATCTGATAGCACCCAGTCGCATAGAAACGTAGAGCGCATAGCAATTGATTGATGGGAGAAACACTATCATTCCTTGAACAAAATAATCACAGATTAGCATTTCAACCAAAGCTTTCCATAGTTAACGAATGCAATAAAAAAATATTTAATAGGAACTTACATGTTGGAACTATACTCTATTTTATTTTCAATTGACTCCAAAATAGACAAAACTGTTGGTTTTGTAAGTCGAAATCTGGTGAAAAAATCTTGATCGTCAAGGATTTTAAAATGTTCTTCTCTCTCACAAATAGTCATCGTCGTCACTATCTTCAAAAACTAACGCTAATGTCCTTTCCATTACGAGTTTTTTAAATAAATATTAGATTACCAAACAGACAATGCGAAATATGTACAAGAATGACAAGAACAATCTATAAACCGGTTCAAGTGGTTAAACGCCGAAAATCGGGCGTTCAGAAGTTAAACTCGTTTTAACTGTAACTGCGTTTAGTTAACAGTGGTGAAATGCAAAATGGCCATTTGATCTCAGTTAAACGCTTGAACCGAGTTTAAGTAGCACTGAACGCGTTTATATGCACTGGTGAAATCGGCCCTCAGCCAATTGAGTGTGAGCACATGTGAGTGAGTAACAAATATAATTGCCTATAATGCCTATATGCGAACATATACCTAAATCTAAATAATAATTCTGTTTTGGGCCACCGAGATACAGGCCTGGCCTAGTTCGGGGCCTGTTGGAAGCGCACATAATCTAGTTCTGTATTTATAATACTGTATTGATCTAATTATATAAATGTGCTACCATGTATAACTGTACTGTAAATAAATTTATATTTGATTTGATTTGATAATAGTTATTAGTAGGAAGTGGAATTTAATTAGGTTTTTTTTATATTTCGGGACCTTGCACCCTCTAGCTCCATACTATGCATACATTTGTGTCATGAGAACTAGATAACGGATAAACCTAATGTGTATAGATGCTTTTCTTTTGTAATTACATAATATATTGTATAGGTACATATGAAAAAACCTGTATGTAACAAATAC
The DNA here is from genome assembly GCA_927399415.1 of Macaria notata. Taxonomy (NCBI): domain Eukaryota; kingdom Metazoa; phylum Arthropoda; class Insecta; order Lepidoptera; family Geometridae; genus Macaria; species Macaria notata. Next base: position 5,272,793 of record OV656725.1, on the reverse strand, counting down.
AGTAACAATTTACATACTATTTAACTTTACTTTAATTTATTTATATTAAACTTTTGTTTTTAAGCTTTTTGTTTATTCTATGTCAATCTATACATATAATAAAGCTGTAGCAAGCAATAGAACACAAAAATCATGTTTCAAAAATAATCTGTTTGTCTGTCAGTATGTTTGTTCGTTATAGACTCAAAAATTATTTATTATTACATTTATAACTTAACATTTAGTGTTTATTTCATTTCAATCATTTCGTAAATAAGAAAGTTATGTTCATTTTAAACCTTTTTATCTCAAAATAATGCAAGTGAAGCTGCGGGCGTCCACTAGTAAAAAATATATAAATAAAAAGGAAATGCAATAAATAATTTCTTACATACATAAGTAACAACAGGTCAAATTCATAAACCTTTTCTCAAAGAAGTCAGTTAAAATTGTCTACCAGCACTGATGTGTGAAGAATTTTAATAGACTCTTTTTCGAAAGGATTTGATATTATTAAATCAGTTTAGTATGCAGTTGCTAAGTGTATTCTAAAATGTTGCTTCAGCCACAGAATTTGAAGTACATACATAGTTGGATTATTTAAAAAGTATTTACAGTTCTAGATGCAGTATAGATATGTATAGCACTAATCTTATACAATATGTTATATTACACCTTGAAAACTATAGTAAGACATATGTATTTACAAAATTAAAGTATATATGTATAATATCCGTTATCTAGTACCCATGATACAAGTGTAAGCTTAGTTTGGGGCTAGATGGCGCTGTCTGAGATGTCCTGATACATTTATTTTATTTTATTTATTTTATTTATTACTCTCACTTATGTATTGTAAAATACCTCTCAGTGTTGGTTGCATCTCCACTTATGCCTTAAAAATACCGCATACGTAAGACCTGTGGTTCTGTAAAGATGAATAAAAATAATACTTACAATTACTAAGGCATGGTCTGGCTTCCCTGTGCTCTGATGCTCCCGTTCCGTGCTAACCGTTTCCCAATCGTCTGCACTTGGAACCCAATCCTTTGCAACATTTCATGGTCCAAGATCTTCCTTCCATCAAATATGTAAGCTGGCTTCATCATCACCTGGTATATCTTCTTAAAGTCTAACGTTTTGAACTCATCCCATTCGGTGCAAAGCACGATAGCATGAGCTCCAGTGGCCGCGGAGTAAGCAGTTTCGTGAATAGTCACGTTTTTACGCTCAGTAGTTTGTTCTGATTCAACATATGTGTTGGTTAATTCGTAGAAAATCTGATCAGTCTCAACTTTTGGGTCGTAAATGTGTAGCTTGGCTCCTTCATCTAATAATGTCTTCGACACATGAATAGCCGGTGACTCTCGAGTGTCTCCCGTGTTCTTCTTGAATGCAAAGCCCAGTATTGCTATGTTCTTGTCTGCTACAGTGTTGAATAGTGATTCTATGACTTTACGTGTGAATCGGGCTTTTTGCCAGTCATTTAGGCTTACAACTTGTTGCCAGTATGCAGCTACTTCTGGTAAGTTGAGGCATTCACTCAGATAGATGAGGTTAAGAATGTCTTTCTGGAAACAGCTGCCTCCAAACCCAATTGAGGCTTCGAGGAATTTAGGTCCGATTCGGGAGTCCCGGCCAACCGCTCTAGCTACTTCAGACACATCGGCACCTGTAGCCTCACACACTGCTGATAGAGAGTTGATACTTGATATCCTTTGAGCTAGGAATGCATTGGCAGCTAGTTTAGACAGCTCGGAACTCCAAGTGTTGGTTGTTAGGATGTTTTTGGCTGGGATCCAGTGCTTGTAAACCCAGCACAGTTCTTCAATAGCTCTCTGACCTTCCGGAGTCTCCTCTCCACCAATCAGGACTCTGTCGGCCTCTATTAAGTCTACTATAGCAGTGCCTTCTGCCAGGAACTCCGGGTTGGACAATATTTGGTACTCCACACCAGGTTTAGTATTCGCGCGGAGTATTTTCATGATTATTTCTGCCGCCTTGACAGGCACAGTGCTCTTTTCGACAACGATTTTGTTGGTCTGAGCCAGATCTGCTATCATGCGGGCTGCGCTTTCTACATACTTCAAATCTGCAGCTCTACCTTTACCGTTACCGTGAGATTTAGTTGGTGTGTTGACGGAGATGAAGATCAGTTCGGCTTCACGAATGCCTTTAGCTATGTCGGTTGAGAAGAAGAGGTTCTTGCCCCGGCACTGGCGCACTACATCGTCCAGGCCAGGCTCGTAGATCGGCAGCTTGTCGGAGTTCCACTGCCGAATCCTATCTTCACTCTTATCACACACAGTTACTTTAATGTTTGGGCATTTCAGTGCTATTACACTGCAAGTGGGGCCTCCCACGTAGCCGGCGCCCAGGCAGCAAATATTTTGAATAACCATTTTTAATATACGTCGAACACTTACAGTAATTATCGAACACAATCACTATGTTTACAGTTTTAGTTAAAAACTTTATAATTTGTAGTAAATAGAGATTATTGGCGACGCGTGGACGTGAAACTATGTACGTACGGCAGCCAACGTGCGAGGACGGGCGCGCGCCGCGGCCTCAGGCTAATAATTAACGGGGCCGTTGCTCGTTCACTTATTTTATTGTAAATGCAAAACTGAGATCGCAAGATGCAGGCAATCGTTGCGCGATGTCATTGACATTTGTAAATAGTGATGTGTGTAGTGTGTGATTCAGGAAATTCATTTTCAAGCTCTTTTTGAGATATGTTGAGATTGAGAGTAGTATTATCACTCTCACAGTCCCATCCCCTGTTTACGTCTATGATAGCATTTAAGCATTCGTAGCCGAGTATATTTATTCTGTGATTGTGACAGATTTATTTCAATAGTCACATACCACTGGTAGTTTTTTTGTAGTTCTGCATTTACATAATTACGTTACAAAATATTTAGTAGAAAAACTTGGGTTTAACAAAGGAATACTCCTTTGTTATAACGATTGTCCCTTGTTTAATTCTGTCACGGCAAAATTCTAAGATATCTGAGAAGGGAAAATAAGGGTGTTCAGCTCCATACGGAAATTTAAAAACAAAAACGCTAGTATCTCTGTGATCTATTCATTAGGTATCCATTATGCTAATTTTTTTTGTACTACTATAATATTAACTTAGAGTTACATTCATATTAAAATTAATTTGCGACCATCATCAGAGCGCCCATCACTACAAAATACAGTGCTGCTATATCAGTATAGAAAATTCCCATTTAGGTAACTTGCATAATATTATAATTTGTACATGGTTGTAACAAAGCTGTAGCCAACTAGCCAATAAAGAAAAATAAATGTCAGACAGCAACAATGACATTGATAAAAAAACTCTTTGCCCATGGAAACAAATAATAGTCAGTTTTCAAAGTTTTGCAGATTTTGCTGAATTACTCATTCATTTGACTGCATAAAACACTGCTTGTTAAACTCATTGTTATAATTAAGTTAGTAGGTATGTATATTATGTATCGCTGATTCATTAAGAATAATACTGGGAATGCAGGCAGCAAGCAGATCGACGCTCAGGATATTCTAAGAACGCACAGTCAGTACGTGTACATTTATCAAAAGTTAAGGTGAATACTTTATTATGTTTCTAAATTAATGTACAAATAGCTCATAATCATTAGATAATAGATAGAATGTACCTATAAGTGTAACTGTAGACAAACACCACATTGATAAAACACCACACCTAGTGCATGGTCAGCAAAACCATTGTTAGAAACAAGTGAGTGTAATTTATAAGGCAGTTGGAATAGAATCTTTATTCATATTCTTTAATTTTCGCATACATTTTAATATCAAACAAATTTTAATAATATAGAAGTTACTCTATAAGTATAAGTCGTATGCAATTACAATGTTAAGCAAAGGTCGACGCGGTCAATCCTTGGATGGGTGCCCGAAAAGTGGCACTACATTTTGGGCGTTTCAATGGGACGGGTGAGACGTTAAATTGTCGTTAAGCCATGTCAGAGGTCCTTAGGGCGGTTTGAAAATTCTCCACACCAGATTTGGCCACTCTCATTTGATAAGAAGACCCTATAAGTATAATGTTTAATAAATGTCACGCTAAAATTTTGAATTTTAACAAGAAATAATTTAGAACTTAAGTTAATGATTGAAGGTTATGATTTTACTAAAATATACATACATCTACTTGATGTATGTATATTTTAGTAGGCAATGATTGCTTGTTAAGTATTTCAATTTAAAAACATTATCCAGGTCATTAAATGTGTGCTAGATATGCAGCTTTGCAACATGGACATCAACTCTAAATCTATATATTTAAAACTCAAAGGTGACTGACTGATTGACTGACTGATATAGTGATCTATCATCACACAGCCAAAACCAATAGACAGATAGGGCTGAAATTTGGCATGCAGCAGGGCAAGCACGGCATGGGGATAAATAGTCTTTCCACCATTTTATCCACCTGACAGTGTCATTTCCACCTTTCATAACATGACAACAGTGGAAAGAAATGTAATTTATCCCATTGACGTTTATGGTGAAATATTCATGAAATTTTATCACGCTACTCCCCGCTGTAAATATAAAATAAAAATAAAAAGAATGATAAATTTCTGAAGGTTAGATGAATTGATACAATGTTTGAAGAATAATTCAAATAATGTATTCATTTTAATTTAATTTCATAATTATGGCAATGAAATAGGAATAAAATATTATAACGCTACTCTCGCCGTATATCTTTCGCGGTTTGACTTTTCACCGGCTACTCCGTGCTAAAATTGACAGCGGGGAAACAAAGTCTTTTCTTTCCCTCGGGATATATTGTCTTCTGCCCGTGCTAGCCCTGCAGGTAGATGTTATGACGTAGGCATCCGCTAAGAAAGGATTTTTAGGAATGCCACTTTTAAAGGGATGAAATAGGGAATGCAAGTTTTACTTCTTAATGCGAGTGTAGCCGCAAGCATCCACTAGCTAACTATTGTATGTTTTGTGACCTACATTTAAAGCTACCTAGGCTGGAAGTGACTGTAATGAAAACTGGTATATTTACTTATCATTATCATCCACAGCTTTCTCTATCCCACTCCTGGGCATAAGCCTCTCTTTACTCATTACACATACATATTTTATTTGTATCATATCATAACTTTAATATTAATCAATTCAAATCTTTGCAAAAGCCATAACACAAAAAAATTAAATAAATTATCAATTTTAATAGAATATTGAGGTACTTACTTAGTTTAAAGATGTAGTTTTTCCTTTTAGCTATGTCCCAAATTTATGAGGTTGGTTCCCAATCTTCTTCACTTGGAAATTACTGGTTTTCCCATTAGACCTGAGCCACAGAATAATAATACAACCTGAACTATGTATATAGTTAAATTATCTTGTAATTCTACCAAATCATTTATGTACATCTTACAATTACATTTTAATATTTAATTTTGTTTCAGGAGGTAAACTTTTTCACTGAATGTGGATCTACAAGCAGTGATTTCAAATTTACTGTATTAGATATAGAAATATAAAGAAAATAATCAACAATGGACATTAAAGAAGAAAATGTCTCTTCTCCACTGAAGCAAGACTCTTCATCTGACTCTGACTACAAACACACATACACTCCCAAAACTGTGAAAAAGGAAAAAACACATAAATGTGTAATGTGTAACTATAAATGTACTGAAATGCATCGTTTGAAACGACACCACCTTACACACATGGGAGATAAACCATTTAAATGTGATCTGTGTGAATATGAATGTGTTGACAAATATGGATTGAGAAAACATAAACTGAAGCACTCTGGGGAAAAACAATACAAATGTGATTTATGTGACTATTCCTGTGTCAATAAAGATCCTTTGAGATCTCACATCCTAAAACACTCAGGCGAAAGACCATATAAGTGTGATTTATGTAGCTATAGCGGAACTTCCAGCTCTGTTTTGAGAACACACAAACTAATACACTCCACAGAAAAACAATATAAATGTGATCTGTGTGGCCATGAATGTACTTACAAAGCTACTCTAGCTAAGCACATTCTGACCCACTTTGGGACAAGGCCATATAAATGTAATATCTGTGACTATGCCAGCACTCAACTAGGCACTTTAAAACAGCACCAACTCATCCACACAGGAGAGAAACCTTACAAATGTACTCTCTGTGATTACGAGAGCTCCCGGAGCAGCACCCTGCTACGCCACAGGCAAACACACACCGGAGCAAAACCATATAAATGTAACATATGTAACTATCAATTTGCACATAAAGCCACCTTAAATAATCACTTACGTACACATATAGGTGATAAACCGTATAAATGTGACCTTTGTGACTATGCAGCCAATAAAAGTGACACTTTGACACAACATAAACGAACTCACACAGGAGAAAGACCATATAGTTGTAACATGTGTGATTTTGTAAGTTCTCATAAGAGTGCATTAAGACAACACAAGCTAAAACACACAGGCCAGAAACCATACAAATGTAATATATGTGATTATGCTTGTACTCAGAGCACCACGTTAAAACTGCATAAACTGCATAAACACACACAAGATAAACCTGTTAAATGTGATCTGTGTGAATATACATGCACTCGAAATAGTGCATTGAAACAACACAGTCGAACCCACACAGGAGATAAACCGTTTAAATGTCATTTATGCAATTCTGAATTTGCCCAGAAAACTTCTTTGTTATATCACTTACAGGCTCATACAGGAATAAAAAAATATAAATGTGATGTGTGTGGCTCAGAATATGCCACTAAAAAATCTTTAATAAAACACATACAAACACATACATGAGAACTATATAAATAACACATGTATAAGGTCCGGAGACATAAATAAATAAAATAAATGAATATTCCAGGATATAATTGCACCACCCCACACTAAATATAATACTTTCTATTACCCACAACACAAGCGTTTGCTTTGTATGGGGCTAGATGGCGCTGTGTGCAATGTCCTAGAATATTTATTTATTAATAAGAGAATATATTTGAAACTAAGCTGAAGATATGGCTTAAGGAACTTTTAATACTATTGATGAGTTTTTCACTATCCACAAGATGGTCCTATAAAAAATGTATCTATCTAAAATATGAACAAAATTGTTGGAATTATGTGTAAAGATAAGGTAAAGATATATTTTTTTAACTAGACAGGCTCACACTTGACTACAACTCGCCTGATGTTAAGCAATGTTGTAATATATGATCGAATAGGAGGCTGTAAATTTAATTTATGAATACATAAAAATACTTTAGGTAGGCACAGTATGCATATCTTATTATAAAATCTCGTAAAAACATAATTCATAATGTATGTTATAATATTTAAAAGAGTGACATGTAATTCTAAAAAAGATTACCAAATATTTTTTTTATCTGTGAAATGTGATATAATATGTGTGACCGAATATGCCAGTATGTTCTTAGAAAATACACATACATTATATTTATATAGGATAGACGCCATAAAAATGTGATCTCTCTTTGAGTCGTATTTCCTCATGACTGAGGGTCGTGACTCCCCCGCAGAATTGATTCGTTAGGAGAATTCTCTTGCACAGATACATCGTGGTGGGCGCCCAGCTCCTTCCACGGAAGACACATGTCCTCGGATATTGTGGTCCTTAAACATGTCGGTTTCCTCACGATGTTTACCTTGACCGTTAAGCGAGTGCAAATTCCCACTTAAATTGAAATCACAAATCAGTGGTGTAGGGCCGTATTCGAACCAGGCTACTTCTGAATGAAGAGCAGACACTGGAGCCACTGAGCCACACTCGCTTAAACATGTGATATGTATGACGAAACTGCTGTCCATAAATCTGATGTTTAGTATTTTATACATGCCAAATAGTAGGTACATATGAGTATATCATATGAATTATATACTAAAGAACATATGTATTAACATGAATTAAGATTATTTTATTACCTTAGTATTAGTTTTTTTTTATATGTATTGAAATTTAATTTATAATTATTTATATGATAAAAATATAAATGTTTTGAATAAGAATTATAAATATGCGTTTTTAAATTGTGACTTATTTTTAATCAAGTTTTATATTTTTATCCAACTTCCAAAAAAGGACGTTATCAAGTCTTCCGAAAGTTTTTTTATTCTTTATAATCATGTTTGTTATAGCAGTGCTGATTGGTATTAGTAATTAAAAAATGATTAATATAGAAATTATATACTTGTATGTAGATCTGAAATAATGAAATTTGAATGTCCTTTTTAGAGGTTTAAACAATGTTAAATGTTAGTTAAGATAGGTTAAGAATAAATTATTTATCGTTAAATATGGCTTTAAATGAGTTAAAAGTCTAAGAAGAATAAAAGTGACATATTATGTATATTCCAATATACCTACCTAATAAATTATGCGAAAGAAATCTATAGTTAGGTAGTATACAATATATATGTGAAATCAAATAAAGAACTTATTAATAAATAATTGTGTTATATATCCATTTCGTCGCAAGCGTTTGCGTAGTACCTATGGGGCTAGATGGCGCTGTTTGTCAATTTGTTATAATACCTCAAGTAATAAAAAAGGCCAAAATTCGTCGTGTGTATGTTAGTAACATCTTCAAGGTCAGACAGCTAAACAGATTTGGCTGAAATTTGGTTTGGAGGTAGGTTAGATCCTGGATAAACTCAGCCTACTTTTAGCCCGGATTAACGTGGGTAAAACCGCGGGGCACTGTTAGTATTATATTTACCTATTAAAATACATTGTTTTGTTGTGTCAAGTACAAAAAAACAGCTGGTACTTAGATTTCTCTCTTTGTGTCTTATTTCCTCATGACTGAGAGTCCTGACTCCCCCGCAGAATTAATTCTCTTGTGCAGATACATCGTGGTGGGCGCCCAGCTCCTTCCACGGAAGACACATGTCCTCGGATATTGTGGTCCTCAAACATGTCGATTTCCTCACGATATTTTCCTTCACCTTCAAGCGAGTGCAAATCCATACTTAACTTGAAAATACAAATCAGTGGTGTAAACCAGGGTACCTACGTCTGAATGAAAAGCAGACACTGGAACCGCTGAGCCACACTCGATCTTAGCATTTAGATTTATTGTACCTAGGTACTTACAAGAATTTACCTATATACCGTCCAAATAAAACTATAAGAATACGTTTTCAAATATTTATTAATAATAACATTTTATTTTACAGACATACATACATTAATTACATACAGTGTGTTTGTATACTTTACATATATTCCGATCGCGAAATAGGAAGAATTTCAGCGCTGTACAAAAACTCTTCGTGTTCCTCAACCGACTCTAACATAAATAAACAAAATTATTATAGTACTTAATTACAAATCAATTTATATGATGGGATTCTTAAATGAAACTCTGGAGAAATATGTAGTGTTATTCCGCTGCGACTGCTCCTTAACCGACTTCAAATAATAAACTTGATGGTTTTTAGGTGTGTTCCTCCATATACCACTATATAGATACATATACTACCACCACACTTCACCTCCTAACCAACGTGGCCTCCGTGGCTCACAAGATCTTAGGTACCAACACCGCCCAAAATCGCTTTCGTGGGTCGGATGACACGTTAAATTGTAGGTCCCGGCTGTTTGACATTACGACAGTTGTTAAGCCATGTCAGAGGCCCTTTTGATAAACTCTCGACACCAGAGTTGGCCACTCTTATTCGATAAGAAGAAGAAGACCAACACCGCACCTTGTGTTTTCAAGTTTTGTAGTTTTCCTTCGGCAAGATAATAGTCCTGAGGATGCCTCGTGGAGAGACGAAACACGTGTCGACGAGAATATCTTGCCGAAGGAAAACTACAAAACTTAAAGACACAAGGTGCGGTGTTGGTCTTCTTCTTCCTATCAAATGAGAGTGGCCAACTCTGGTGTCGAGAGTTTATTAAAAGGGCCTCTGACATGGCTTAACGACTGTCGTACTATGTCAAACAGCCGGGACCTATAATTTAACGTGTCATCCGACCCACGAAAGCGTTTTTGGGCGGTGTTGGTAAGATGTTAAGAGCCACGGAGGCCACGTTGGTTAGGAGGTGAGGTGTGGCGGTGGTATATAGAGGAACACACCTAAAAACCATCAAGTTTGATGTCGGTTAAGGAGCAGTCGCAACGGAATAACACTACATATTTCTCCAGTTTCATTTACAATGGATTTCCGCAAAGTAACACCTGATTCAATATCTTATGCTGAGATTCTTGCAATTAAATATAAGTAGTATTTTTTAATATCCCGAACATATTTTTTGCAATATAGATTCAAATTGATTGATATAATATATGAGAATAGATTTAAAAATAATTAATAATAATAAATATTCCGGGTATTTTTTTGTAAATACAATAATTGTTAATATACATAAGTAATAATACTTGGGTTTCTTTTATTACAGTAAAAAACTGAGATCAACTTATAAAAGCTTTTGTCTTAGCTTTGTAAAAAGTAATTCCTATAATAGTAGCTCTGGTGTAAGAGTTTTAAAACCGCCTCAAGGGCCTCTGACATGGTTTAACAACTGTCCCACTAAGACAAACAGGCGGGACCTAGTATTAAACGTAGGTCCGTTAAAAGATAGTTTTTAGATATTTTTTTAGCTAAACAGCAAAGAGTTTCCCAAATTCGGAAACTTAACACGTGAAAATCAAACATCAATCATAGAAGCTATCAGATTTAGACAAACATTTTTCATAGTAAATAAGTTAGATAACCCAAAACTATTTTGAGACGTATAAATGGTAATAAATGCACAAATGAACATTTTTAAAGATTTCTTTCTAGCCAATTATTCATTCATTTGAAATGAATGTGACAATTTTAGGTCCGAATATTGCACTTCTTAGAGGACGCAATTTTATTTTTGGGGCCTGTTTGGGGGGTCAATAGAAGCTTAACTTCAAGTTTGTGGGGTCGTCAATCTTGTCCCCCGGCCGCCATCTTGGAAAAAGGGGTGGGAACGCTTTTTTCACGATATCTCGGAAACAATGCGTCTTACAAAAAAAATGTCAGGACATAATTTGTAGCAAATTGTTTTGCGCTTGAAAACTCATGTGACATTTTAATGGACTATTCCCTTTGCTTCACTCTTCTATGTCATTTAATAATATCTACGAATGTCAATAAAGATTCTTTTATCATTTGACACCTACCTAGGCCCTGTAAATGTACGCGATACAAGCATGTTTTGGCAATGTTACTTTTTCTAGGCAAGCGCACTAGATCGTAGATTACAACGTTACTTAACATCAGGCGCGTCGTAGTCAAGCGTCAAGCGAGCCTAGTTTAAAAAAAATATTATTCCTCATAGACATGTTCCCTATTTATTATGTTCCCAAATTCTGGGGTCGGCTTCCGATATAGGTACCTAATTTGTCAGAAAACCGTTTTATTTCAATGCATTTTATACAGAGCGTTAGAATAAAAAAATACAGAGTTTTGGAATTTTAGCTTAAGAGCATTATGAGAGAGGCCTATACCCAGCAGTGAGACGAAATCGGCTGTGGACGATGATGACGAATTGATCTAAAAAAAAAGTGAAAATAACGACAGTGGCGCCCCTCTCAAAAGTGCGATCCAGCATTTACACGCCAAAAGATGCTTGTACGATAACATATTATAAGTTAATTTGTTAAGGCGCACTCGCAAAGGTGAATTTTCATACAAATTATTAGGTAGGAAATGTGATATTAAATTTGTAAACTTAATTTGAAATGAGCGGAAATATTCACGACCGGCGGGATTCAAACCTGCGTCGTTCATTCAGTTAGAATACATAATCATTATTAAAAAAATATTATTATTATTTATATTCAGGGCCGATTTTTCAGTCAGTGAAATTGTCAACGCAACCAGCCCTTGGATCAGTAACCTAAAAGTGGCATTCCATCGTTGGCGCTTCCGTGGGTCGGATGACATATTAAATTGTAGGTCCCGGTTGTTTGTCATAGTACGCCAGTCATTAAGCCATGACAGAAGCCCTTAGGGCGGGTCAATTAACTTTTCACACCAGAGTTAGCCACTCTCATTCGATGAGAAGATTTAGAATAAAACGTTATCTGACCTTTGAAAAATCGGCCTCTACTTAAATTTATTTATTATTTAAATTCAATTAGGGTTGAGGTTTACAAAACAATCTAGCAAATGATTTAGTGACTCTTTGTATGAAAATTCAACCTGGCGAGTAAACCTTAAATCTATCTAAAATCAAGTCACGTTACAAGTAGAATTTTAGACATTAACCTGAGTGCATTAGTTGCAGGTCAACGACCGGAATTCTCCGTGCACCGCAACCGGCCTATTTTTTTATACACAAACATTTTATTTATAATACAATACATTTATTAATTCATATTATGATGTGTTTATTTAACCAGTAGGCACCTTACAACGCTGTTTGCAATAAATACTTTTTGTGCTACTGCTATATTTGAAACTTTCGTGAGACATTTTATCAATGTGTTAACTAAACGGTTTTCACTCACGTGTAATTCGCGTATGTTGTTTACGCGTTTCGAACAGTTTCCCAGAACATACGTTCCGAAGATGGATGTCATTTCATTACATTCGGAACGCGTAAACAACATACGTGAATTACACGTGAGTGACATGACAACCGTTTAGTTATAGTTAACATATTGCTATATTTGTCATGTTTTTTTAGTATTTTGTATTGTCAGTATAATATTGTCTATGATAACGTTTTTCTTTTATAATACTGAGTTACTGCTTACTAACGCATAACCTTTTCTTCTTCTTATCGAATGAGAGTGGCCGACTCTGTTGTCGACAGTTTATCAAGCCGACCTGAGGGCTTCTGACACGGCTTTACTTAACCTATTATGAGTGGCTTAAGTACGTTAAAAGCGACATTTTTAGTCCATGACTTTTAGATATTGGAGAAAAAAAACTTTATATTGGAAAATAAGTGAAAATACCTAATTACGACCGGCAGGATTCGAACCTGCGTATTTCTGATACCAGCCGCCATAGTGCGGGTTTACCACTCGACAATATGTCTTTCTTAATTATCATCATCAGCCTAATGAGACCCACTGCACGGTATAGGCCACCTCCATGCTTAAAATTACTCATAAAAAAATTGGTTCTCCATACATACATTTTATCAAAGGTCAATTAACTTTTTGTACAGAACAGCTGATTTCTCGAATTTTAAAATTTGTAAAACAAATAGTTATTGATTTTGGCGTACAAAAGCCGCCCTTATAAGGTTATGCGTTAATTATCAGTAACCTTGTATAAGTAGGTATATAATGCTTTATATGTAATGCGAGATCCTAAAGCATATTGTGTTATTTTTGTCATATTTTTTTACTAGTTTCAAAGAAATGTATTACCTAATGGGGTCTTTTTACAAAACGTGCGGTTTAAATATTACCTAGTCCAAAACTTTGTAAATACAAAGTCCGTTTTTGTTGTTCGAAATCTGTCTATCTACTGTCATAATAATCAAACTGTCAAAATGTTACCAATTATAATCATTGTTACAATTTGAAGTTGAAATTTTGATTGTTTGTATGTGATGTTTGAACAACAAGAACCCACTTTTAAATTTCATAGGGTTAGCTAGACTAATTTAAACCTCGTTTTGTAATAAAACGGTTGATGATTTTTTCTGATATAGTAGACTATATATAATAGTCTCTATACTGTCATTGTAAGACCTATCCTACACTCCTACCAAATTTCATCCGTTTCGGTGCAGCCATTTGGGCGAGAATCTGTAACAAACATACAAATTTACAATCATAGAATATTAGTAATGAAATATTTATAAAAGCCTGAATTGTATAACCCTTGGAACTGTCTCGCTTTTTGGCTTTGTCTCGTATTTTCTCAGGACTGAGAGTCGTAACTACCCCACAGAATTAATTCGCTAGGAAAGTTCGAAATTCGAACCAATCGAATGAAATGCAGACGCTTGAACCATCGAGCCACACTCGCTTACAGTTGGAGTTGTAGGCAGACGTTTTATCAATCTAGCAAACAAGCTAGTGAAATATATTCGTAGTACTTTATAAGAAAACAGGACATGTGTCTTCCGTGGAAGGCGCTGGGCGCCCACCACGATATATCTGCACAAGAGAACTCCCCTAACGAATTAATTCTGCGGGGGAGTCACGACCCTCAGTCATGAAGAAATTAGACTCAAAGAGACAGACTTAGAAATTATTTTCTTACCATTCATTGTTCTCTCTCTCTGTATTAAAATGGCGCCGCCTCGTCGAGTGTGTGCAGCCAGTTGAATATCATCATGTTCCGCTCGTACTTGGACAGGGGCCGGCCTCGCTCCCTCTCTAAATCTGCTGCCGTTAGAGCCAGCTCTGCTGCTTCTGTAATGTAGGTACATTTATATATAGAGGTCTCTAAATCTAGAGTAAATAGGTTTCTTCTAGTCAAGCGTGCTACATCTTAGACTATGGTGGTGCTTAACATCAGACAGGCTGTAGTCAAACGTAAGCATATATGTATAGAATTAAAATAAAAAAATTGGGGTGAAAATGTGTTCTGCCTCTATGTAGATTACTACATAGGGCGTCGAGAAGGCGTTGTTTTCTTTGAATTTCAATGATGGTTTTTACGGCGAAAAAAATTCTAAGAAATGCCGGTAAATCCCTAATAATCACCCTTTTTTCCCATACAAACGTTTTCTAACTAACTAAGAAGTAAAAGAGTCAACAGACTGGACGAAGTCTGTCGGGTCCGCTAGTATACAAGGTGTAACAGAAGGGTGTGACAATATTAAAGAGTATACATATATATCATGTAAGGAGTCATATACCAAAATATGAAAAATTAAATCGCATATATTTTTTACCATACAAAAATTAGATAATTTTTTCACTTGATTTCGTGGCAGCCCTAGCGAGTGACGAAACCGAAATGAGCACACATTCTTTCATCCCGTTTTAGCATTAGTTTTAACGCAACGTATTCTCTCTCTCTCGCGCTCTCAGAGAGACACCGCCGCGCCGTGTCATTTGATAGCGTCAAAAGTCATTGAACGCTCAAAATGATAAGATGTAGGGTTGCAAGTCTTAAAGTTTTAATGAAAGTTCAACTTATGATTACTCGAAATCTATGACACTTAGAATTCTGAAACCTAGTGGGCTGTATTCTATATATACATAGGTATGTATAGTATAAGTATTGTCACACCCTTCTGTTACACCTTGTATAATAAAGTTACCTGGGTGTACAAATCTGGAGTGCGGCTGCTTGGTGCTAGGCACCGCCAGAGTTGTAGGGCCCGGACCCGACGCAGCGCTCGCAGCTGCCTGCCATACACACATACATAGTGTAACAATATATATACTACATTTTATTAAAAACACCAGCACAAATACAGAAATTCCTGAAGAAACTGGGAACCTTATCGCTAAGAGCGATCTCTTCCAGGTAACCAATCTGGCAGGGATCAGACGCAAGTATAATTGTAGACGAGGTGTTTTAAATGTATAACAATAAATCACTTTCAAGGTGCGGAGAATGTCTAAAAGATCAAATGTCACTTGACATAAGTACCTACATTAAAAAAATAAGGGTGCCTTTAAAAAAAAGCAAGAATCTCTCAAGAATGGAATTTTTAATGAGGCTGGGAGCTTTAGTTAGTAAAATCCCACATAACCCGAAGATTTTCCCCTCGCAACAAAAAAAGGATATATTATATGATATAATAATAATATAATATCTCAGGATATATCACACAGCACCATCTAGCCCCATACTAAGCTTACGCTTCTATCATGGGTACTAGATGACGGATATAATACATATATACTTTTCTCTTGTAAATACATATTACATCACTATTCATTTGATAACTTAGTTGACATTTGAGATGAAATGACAAATCGTGGGTTCCGGCTGTTTGTCTAGTACGGCAGTCGTTAAGCTATGTCAGAGGCCCTTAGGGCGGATTGATAACTTACGACAACAAGAAATAGAAATATCTTTATTAAGACACACACAATACAAAAAAAGAGATTGTGATGCCCCAATACAGCCGCAACTCAGCCTAATACTGCCCGACCCATACGAATTTAAGTTTTTTTTTAATAAATAAAGGAGAAGAATAAAATATAAGAGAAATAGGTACTTACCTCTAACCTAGCCAAATTAAAGTCAGATTGAGACATTCTTTCCAAAGCTCTGTACGTCGTCAGCAGGCGACGCTTAATGTAGTTCTGACGGATCTGTAACAGAAATATATTTTAAGAAAAAAGATAAAAATAATGTTTTAGCACTAAAAACATGATGTCATTTTCACAGTTACAATAGTGACTAGATTATAATATGATTTATTAACAAGAACTATTAATTTAGGAACATTTAAGAATAAATTTGTTTTGGGGGTTCTATCTACTGCTTTAGGATTTCCTGTGTTGCAGTAGACAGGGTGCTTCCAGTGTTTTACATTGACTATACATAGGTACTGCTTAACATGATTTAATGAATATTAATATAATATTTTATTCATTATTCAATGGAGCAATGCAGAGAAATAGACAAGGTATTTGGCTTTTTTTTCAATAAAATACATAAATTATTATCTAAGTATATTTATCTATCTCCAACACAGTCAAAACTACTTTTGACTGTGTTGGGAAAACTTTCGTTGATTAAAAGTATTTTTGATCAGATGATTGATTTGACTGCAAAATATATGTGGATGTATAATATTAATGTGTTGTACCTTCTTATTATCGCTGGGAGTAGGCCTATGCATGGGCTGCGAGGCCTGCGAGCGCTGCGGGGACGGCAACTGCGACCCACCTACTAGAATACAAATAAATAATATCACTTTATGTTACTTTGTTGTGTATGTTAAGGCACAGAATTTTTCGAATAAAGAAAAAAACATATTTGAAGAAAATTATATCTATGATATCTATTGCGGTAAATAACTTCGTATTATACTGTTTTTTATTGTATTATTTAATTTATATTTTTATTAGTCAAGCAACATTTTGCTGATGTCCTTACATCACACTTTGTCCATTTAAGGCCATTATTATATACCTTTTTTAAAATCTTATTAGTATTTAGATGAGAGACTATTTACCTGCGACCCAGGTGCTGCACGAGCGTGACGTCGCACTGAGGGTAAGCGCTTCCAACGCAGCCGACAGACCCACTTCCGATGTCGCACTGCAAACACGCAAAGAAATTTTACATTTCCTCAAAAAAAAAACCGGGACATTGCACACAGCGCCATCTAGCCCCACAATAAGCAAACGCTTGTGTCGTACTAGATAACGGATATAGTAATTATGTAATTTTCTTTTGTAAATACATACTTATTATACATATGTACAAACGATCAGACTCGACACAAGTACCTATAATTATACATTTTAACTGACTGAGGGTCGTGACTCCCCCGCAGAATCAATTCGTTCGCTAGGGGAGTTCTCTTGTGCAGATACATCGTGGTGGGCACCCAGGTCCTTCCACGGAAGACACATGTCCTCGGATATTGTGGTCCTCAAACATGTCGGTTTCCTCATGATGTTTCCTTCACCGCTAAGCAAATCTACACATAACTTGAAGAACTCATCCATGGAGGGAAAGATTCGAACCGCGGTGCGTCAGGATGTAAAGCATACACTAAAACCACCAAGCCACAGTCGCTTGTACGGTATAGATATTAATAAATGATAATTTATTATGTATGTACCTATATTTTAAATAATAAATCCTTTATTGTTTAAACTTACGTGTTACGTGCATGATTGTATAGGTATACGACAATAACAATGTTTATGCACTACGTTGGTAGGTGTACTAAGCCCTAAAGAAAGAAAGAAAGAAAAGGTACTAGGTATCACAAAGGATCCTGTGTTAAAATGTATTGAATCAGTACTACCTCCGCACGGGATGCGCGGTGACACATCGCGCCACGTCGGCGGCGCTGAAGGCGCGGCGGAGCCCGAGCTGCGCGCACAGGGCTCCGCAGCCCGCCAGCAGAGCCCTGCAGCTGTCCGCGCCCAGTGGCAGCGTGGAGGAGGGGCGTCTGGAAGAAACAAAAGGTCGCTTCATTCAAATCAAATAGTTGATTGGTCAATAAATACCTACATATGTGAGACGTACCTATTTTATGTGATGTAGGATATGCAGAGATACATGAAAAGCGAATTTTATAAATGGTGGCGAAAATAATTCCATCCTTTTTGCACAACATAAGTAACCCATTATGTTATGATATATGAGGGAGAGAAATGACATGTGGAAACATTTTCGACGCGACATTTGTAAGGATTGAAGTAGTGTTCCATATTATCAAATTTTCGAACTTAAATATGTATCCCACGTATTCAACCTTTTATTAAAAAAATTAAAAAAAAGGTTGAATGACATCACTAGAGACAAGAACACTGGCTGGTTCCTTGCGCAAAGGATTTCTATAGCAATCCAGCGTGGGAATGCAGCCAGCGTTCTTGGCCACCACCGTACCACATGTGGATGTTTAAATTTAGGTTTAATGTACAAACTGTTTTTTAGTTTAGTGTATACATATATGTATGTACACATGTTGTTTATTATTATTATTGAATAAAACTGTATTCTTTATGATGTTTATTATTATACCTACTCACTTCATACTCTTGCTATCTGGGTTTGGGCTGGACACTCTCAAGGACGGATCTGGCCCTTGCCCTGCCTGCAAATAGAATAGAAAATAATACATAATGCAGGGTCACTGGTAATCTAAACATAAAACTGGTAATTAAACTCGCAGGTTAACTTAAAACTTAACCTTTTAATTTTTAATAAACTTTCTGTATAAAACAACGGGTTTTTCCTTCACTCACTTCCAAAAGTTATAAATAAATAAATATTCATTACACACAGCGCCATCTAGTCCCACACTAAGCAAACACTTGTGTCGTAGAAACTAGATAACAGATATAATACTTATATACTTTTCTTTTGTAAATACATACTTATTATACATACATATGTATGTACAAACGACCAGACTCCACACAAGTAATTACTAATTTAAAGTTCATAAATACTTGTGTCACGCGGGAATCGAACCCCCAACCCCCAGATTAGAAGGCAGAGCCACTAACAACTGAGCTAACAGGCCAGTCAAAGTTGCTGCTTTTGATGTACTACAACCACCCTTAAAAGTTTATGCGTAAGTTACCTATAGCCAGGGTTGGGCAGTATTTGAATTACTTGTAATTAAAATACGTAATTGAAATACAAATACGTATTTAGTATTTGTATTTCAATTACTTCCTTACAATGTAATTTGTAATTCGTATTTCAAATACCTGACGCCGAGGTATTTTGTAATTAGTATTTTAGTATTTCAAATACCTGCGGCTTCAAAATACATTTTTACAAAGTTTGTGCTCATCAGGACCAGTAGAAAGATTGTTTTCTTTAGCATGTTTTATTCACTCTCCAACAAGAGGCTGTTTGTCTGATAGCACATTTAAAAATCTCGTGTTCATGAAAGGAAACTCTGGTTTTACTGATTAATTAATCTAGTATTCCTCTACTTTTCACCCCGTGCTAGATTACTATCTAGACCAGCACGGGCTGAAAAGTATTTTGTATTTCAATTAAAAATAGCTAAAATACAGTATTTTGTATTTTATATTTCAAATACCTTACTTAAAAGTATTTTGTAGTTTGTATTTTAATTACCTGTGATACAGTACTTATTTTGTAATTTGTATTTCAATTAAAGCAAAGCATTTTTTTTGCCCAGCCCTGCCTATAGCCCTGTATAAGTATATGTCAATTTTAAAAACAAAAAGATATATAATACATAAACAACATTTCCTTTCCTGTCAAAAGCTGGCTCCAAGTCAGTGTGCTGACTGTGAACAGCCAGCGCTGGTCTTCCAAATTTCATTCCAAAGGATATAATTTATTTTCTGACAATAAAAAACTAAATGTTTGGAGAATAAGTTGGTGCCCTTCCGCTTTGCCTGGCTCATTTTGGCTCTAGCATGTCCCAAAACAAATGAGTAGGAGTACCTTGCAAGCGAGCGCCCGGAGCACCCTGGCATCGCTGGCAGCGCTGGACACGCTGAACAGAGACAGGTCCGTGGTGACAGACTCATGTGATGGTGAGCGCGCCACGCCACCGCGCCACGGCTCGCCGCCACATAGCTCCACTAGAAAACCAAAATCAAATCAAATCAAAATCAAAATTCATTTATTTGCACGAATATTGTCTTACATAGTAGTTGTTACATAAATTTGTTGTATCAAATATTCTGCCGATAGGCGTACAAAATGTCAGTTTTATGGCTAGTCAATTTATATGTATATTTTCTTTTTTTCTTCAACAAAGTCATTTACTTTATAATAACATTTGTTTAGTAGGTATTCAAACAATTTTTTCTTGAAACTATACCAGTTCAGGTCTTTGAATTCATTAGGAATTTGGTTATATATAGTGATGGCTATGCAGTTTACATTGTTAGAGGTGACTTGCAATCGTCGCTTTGGATTTGTTAGTATATTTTGCCGACGTTTGCCCCTGTCCCTACCAGATACATCACTATTTGATTGAAACAGGCTTTTATGTCTTCTTACGAACAAACAAATTTCATATATATAGAGACATGGCAATGGAAGTATTTTATGTTTCTTGAATAAGGGTGTGCAGGGTGCAAGATAATGCGCGCCGCTTAAAGCCCTGATGCATTTCTTTTGAACCTTAAAAGCATCTTACCATTTTTATTCTTACCATTTATAAAGAAACTGAGAAGATCAAGAATTATCACACATTCCAACAATTCCTAGAAATTTTGTCTGTTTATCTGTCTCCCAGTTTATTTAAACGCTCATTGCGCAAAAACGCCTGAATGAATCATCATGATTTTTGGTATGTAGGTAGTATGAGGTCTTAAGTGTATCATAAGGTACTTTTTGTCATGAAATAAAGTGAACGGAGCTGCGGGTGTCCACTAGTTTTAAATGTTCTATGCAAACACACAGTCCAACAAACACATTTGCCTTTTGATAATTGGTATAATTTTTTAAACATAGGTATTTTATGATTCTTTTACTTTACTTCAATTATACATTTTATGGACTTTTATTTAAAATTATATCACTTTATGAACCATCAATAACTATACCTATTATTGTTTTTTTTTTTAAATAAAATGTAATTATTAGTAGAGGTACCTACTCAATTGAAAAGAATTTTTATCGAAGCATATTGAGATACGTGTCTACCTACATCTACCTATAAAAATTAAATAGATTCGGCTCTATTATTTTATGCAACTTCTTTTACGTAATATCCTATCTGAGATGCGCCAAATTCATTATTTTATGATGTTAACTGTTTACTAATAGGAATAAAAATATATTGCAAACTCTTTATTAGTTAGAATACCCAGAGCTTGGCTATAAATGCAATGAATTTGAGAAAATATTTTACGAAAACATACCATACTTCGCATCTCGAAATTTATGTAAATTTCATGTCTTGGATGATCAAATTAGATAACAGAACAAATTTTAATGATTTTCGGACATACCTGCACTAAGTTTAGCTGGTTTTTACGCTTTTTAACACGAAAATATGGTGATTTGAAAATCAAAACATAGGTACTTGCCGGACGCAACTTATTTTACGCAATTTTGTCGATAACAAATATTCTTACCGTTTACGTTGGGATCCACGGTGAAAGCTTTTTAACTACCACACAAAGGAAAAAGTTAACGATGTTTTTTTCAAGCCAATTCTAATGATTTGATTACAAAAACATGAAATTAATTCATGAAAATTGCACATTCAATCAATGGCCGGCCTGTAAAATTTGGTGTGGCCATTATGTTTAAAATTTAAAGGAATACCTGCGACAAAATAAATATTTTGTTTAATATTGTTCAAGTTTAACTGTCTGTAAGTGGATTGATTGATATTAGCGTAAATAGAGAATAGTGTACCTATGTATAGAAATATATTGAGTCATGCCATAAGTGTTTGCATGGTATGGGGCTAAATGGCGCTGTGTGAAATGCACCAGAATATAATTTATTACCTATATAGTTTATAGGTGTACCTGATCTAAGTACCAGTCACTCAGAACTTTAATTCAATTAAAATGCAATATAATACTAATATATGTCAAAAAACCAAGTCTCAATATTCAGTTCTTCAACCGTAAAAAAATGTGAGATTTGTAATGACAATCGCAAGTAAATTTTGCCATTGAGGCCATGGCAAAATTTACTTGCGATCAGTAATAATATCATAGATAGATAGATAGTCACATAAAGAAAGTTACAGTTTGCAGAACATTCGTTGAACGCGGCAACATTTTAGATGTCAACATTTTGATTGCGTTCCAAAACTACTAACGCTAAACTTTTTGTACACTAGTTACAACAACTAAAATACTACGAAGTGATTTACTTTGGTTTCCGAACACAACTTCACGCAATCACTGCCATCTGTTGAAATTATTATGTATCACTTTTTTTTGAAAACAGCGTTTCTCTTACCAATGTTTTGTTAAAAACTCCATAAGATGTCGCTGAATACACATAACCAGCGATTTTGGCTACTTTGGTATTCTAGGTAATTTAACAAAACAAAGAAGTTTATGAAATCCATAGCATTAAGTATATAAATAAAGGTTTTAATAAGAGACTCTGTAAGATTTATTAAACTTATTTCACTACGCTCATAGATATTTCTAATTTAATAATACCTATTGTGTGCTTCATTAACATTGTGAATTTTATTTGATTTGTTGATTGTATCCACAGATCTGATAAAAACCCTAGATAAACTATTTGTCTAGAAACAAAGGATTCATCCCAACTTCGTCTCAATAAATAACGTTGGAACGGTTATAATCAACAAAACGACTAAACGATTTGTATGTAGGTACAAGAATTCCTAATATTAGTACCTATATTTTCTTACTAAATTTAACTAAAATGTAGATAAACTTACTTACGAAGATAGAAATATTTCTGATGGTAGACATATTTTCAGTAAAATCTGGTAAAACCCAGAATATGATAAAATATGACACAATAACATTTTCGTAGGTAAGTATGTATACAAGGTGTCACGGAATGCTCCGGGCAAAAATATAAATAGGAGAAAACTAATTTGAAATTATTAGGATAATGCTTTCAGCATGCTAAGTTTTTGATTAGTTTATACATACTTACTTAGTTTTAATATATTCAAATTTAAAGCATGCATATGCCAAGAAATAATCCTGCAAAGGTACCTACAGTATAGGAAATTTATAAAAAAACAATATATATTTATGTAGGTACGGTATTCGGAAACGATTATCTCATATGTTTAAAGGTATAAAAAAGTAATAGTAATAAAGGAATAAAATCTTAAGTAAAAAAACAATAAATATTTGGAGACAAGTAAACTCAATTTAATGATTGCTTTGATGACACTTTGTATTACTTGCGCAGTAGGTATGGTTTACTAAAATTATCTTTTGCGCAGAAAATAAAAAGCAGTAGCAAATCTTACAGCAAATCATAATAATATATAGGTATTATGTTCATAATATACATTTTAATACCGACAGTTGATGATTTAAAAGTAGGTTTAAGTTTGTTCCTTCACATCATACCGGAGCGACGGATCTTCGTGATTTTCGATGCGGATATGGTATTGTATATGGCCCCGAAAAGGCCCTGTAAAGTAACAAAGAGTAACCTATACGTTTAGACGAATCAAGTTACGATTTGTAAAGAATTTTAATGATTTTTTGCAAATTCTCGAAAAAAAATCTGTTTTTCGTTTATCCGTGGGTACATTTTGTCACGAGGCGATGAACTTTCAAAACATTTGAATTAGTGATCTAAGAATAATATATATTAAATTATTAGTTAATTTATGTATTTGGTCGGATGACACGTTAAATTGTAAGTCCCGGCCGTTTGTCTAGTACCGCAGTCGTTAAGCCATGTCAGAGGCCCTTAGGGCGGCTTGATAGACTCTCGACACCAGAGTTGGCCACTCTCATTCTATAAGAAGAAGATGAAATGACATGGGTATAAAAATAAAGTAATCCTACTGTATTATCTGCGCTACCGCAGCTACTTAGCGTTCTGTACGATTTTAAAATTAAAAACTTGTCTTCGCTTGTGTGTGTGACTATATACATGTATAGTATATATTGTGAGTACTTGTGTGCGTTATCTCTTTACTAGTGTGTGTTACGGGAGAAATGTATGGATGCGCCTGTATTTATTTTATTAATTTGATTATTTAAGGAATTTAATATGCCTTTTTGTTGGTAAGTAATTATATGTAAAGTGTTCTTATTCTTTGTTTTAATTTTTGTGTAGTTACGTGCTTTTTTATTGAGAGCCTTTTACTGACGTTTTTGACAATAATGTAAGTTATTAATTTAAAACGATCTATGTTAAAATCTCCCAATTTTATACTGAATTGTCCCCGAAAAACTTTCATTTTAATCTTTTTTTTGTTTAAAAATGATTAAATCACATCTTAATACAATTTAACGCCGAAATTCTGATTTTTTACGTTCAAACAACTGCACCTATTTGAATACATTTGGAAGTTTTATTTTAACATGAAATAGGCTTACGTTTGACTATAACCTGCCTGATGTCAAGCACCACTATAGTCTAAGATGTAGCACGCTGCCTAAAAGAAACCTATTTACTCTAGATTAGGAGACTCCGGTGTTATAATTTTCTGGGAACAGGGCTCCTGGTAGAGAGTTTCATAATCTCTAGTAAGGTGTACCACGCTTACCTAGAAGGTACCTTTCATCGTGTTAGTGAGTGTATGTCCACGCTATTCCGCGCTGCGCGAGTATTGCACGGTGTCGTGTCGCCGCACGGAATGCAAACTCAACCGGACCAGGGCCGCCGCTAGATGGCGTTTATTGTAAAT
This sequence comes from Macaria notata, assembly GCA_927399415.1. Lineage (NCBI taxonomy): Eukaryota > Metazoa > Arthropoda > Insecta > Lepidoptera > Geometridae > Macaria > Macaria notata. The sequence goes on along the minus strand of OV656725.1, from coordinate 5,247,839 downwards.
TATAAAATTTAAAAAACAATTTTAATTACTATTCTTTGCACTTCATTGGCACGTTTGTTTGGCTAATATGCCTATTGGTTATGCTCATCTGGGGTAAACATATGGAAAATATTAAACGAAAGTAATTTATTTTCTCATATTAAATAATTTATTTACAATAATAAGATATAAAAACAAGGGAAGAAAAACTATACATACCTACTACTTCTAACTATTACAAAAAAGGGGCACTTAGAAAATCTTTAGAAAAGCCTAAAGATAGTCTAAGTGCTCCAGCCCACTACCAGAGGGCAGCGTGCCCAGCATACTGGCCGCATTACCAATAAAATAAAAAAATATAAAATAATATATTCTAATCCCTAATGTAAGAAATTAATAGCAGTATTCAACGTTCTTGATTATAAAAAATCATGCAACGAATTTTTTTTAATTGCCTAGTTTTAGTGGTGACCTATCATTGCACAGCCCACCAATAAATAAAATTAAAACACCATTGGATAGATCGAGCTAAAATTTGGCAGATACCTAGATTTTATGACGTAGGCAACTGCTAAGAAAAGTTTTTGATAAATTCTACTTCCAAGGGGATAAAATAGGCGATGAAATTTGTATTTATCAACGCGAGTAAAATCGCGAGGCACCGCTAGTAATAAAATAGAATATCGCTGACAACCCTGTTGTTATATGATTGCACACATACAAGTGTATATCTATAAGTACTCATACACACACACATACACCTAACGAATTAGGGTCGGCTCTAGGGTTTAGAATGAAATTGATACAAGTCGAGAATTTCGATATTTTGACATTGTTTTTTTATGCACTAAAATCTTACAATTTACAAAAGTTACAAAATACTTTGACATATTAAATTTAGGTACCTATCAAATATTTACATATGTACTAAAATCAAATTACTGCTTTATGAAAGGTAACAAAATACAGATAACCAGCATGATGGTAAGCGATCACTGTTGTGCAAAACGAAGGTTTTCATTATCAAAACATAGTCGATTGGATTTATTATACCTTACTAGAATCTAAAATTGTAAAACATCGACTAATATAAGTGTGTGATTTAGAGCTGTGTTATGGATATGTATATCACATACCTATATAACAAGTTGTGCTATTATTGGTTCTAGGGACACACATAATGAATAAAACAATGATCAAAAAAAGAATGGTAAAAAAAATTAAATTTTCATCTAACAAAATTATAACCAAGGGGTCTTCAAATCTAAAGTAAATAGGTTTCTTCTAGGCAAGCTAGAACATGCTACATCGTAGACTATAGTGGTGCTTAACATCAGGCAGGCTATAGTCAAACGTAAGCCTATTTTTAAAGTAAAAAAAAAAGATCTTTTATTTAAACTGAGAAGACTCTCTGTTAACTAACTGACTTAGAAAAACCTCTGGTATAACATCTATAACGAAAGAAATCATAATTGATAATAATAATAAATAAATAAGAAAACTCTAAATTACCTAAACTAGACATAATTCTGTGGATTTCATTTTAGTATGGAACTCAAGTCATTCATTAATTATTCCAACAGACTACTTAATTATATAGGTACTAATAAGGATACTATTATTGCTTAGGGCCGGTTTTTTGATCCATAGTTAAGCCTAACTAATGGTTAAAATTCAAACAAATGGTTAAAATCTCTATAAATGTGTTTTTGATCCATAGTTAGCCTAACCAATAGTTAAAAATGTAACCAATGGTCGAAATATTTAACCACCCCTTCACCCAGGGTTAAACAAGATGGCGGCTAGTTATCTCTCGTTTTCACAGCTGATTCGTGCTTGTATAATTTTATCGTGTTATTTTTCCGTTTGTCTGTTTAGTTCTAATATGCTTATAATATAAAAAAGATATGAATTCGAATGTTGTGCGTTATATTAATATGTCGGCCAGTTCGGATGATGAAATATTCGTCGATTTTGTTTTAATGAGAAGACCGAAAATATTCAGGCCAAGAAATCCGCCTTTAGACCACTGGGATGACGAAGATTTTTCAAAATGATACTTATAGGCTTTCTAAAGAAACTGTGATGTGGGTTGTTAATCAAATAGGAGAAGAATTAGAAACACCAACTACAAAACACTATGCAGTGTCACCGCTGGAGCAGTTACTATTAACACTCAGATTCTATGCGACAGGAAATATGCAGCGAAGCTCCGGTGATCTGTTTGGAGTATCTAGCAAAAATGAAAATAAGAAACATTGTTGCAAGGTGGCCAGGATTCGTTCACGACAGCACAATTTTTAACAATAGTATCATAAAACACCAAATAAGCAGCGGACAGTTACCGAGGCTATGCCTTAAAAAAATATTTGCAAATTCTACTCGCCAACCTCACAACACAAGCTGTTTACAGTAGTGTAAATACAAGAAATTTACATAAAACAACAAATTCAATTAATATATTATTGTTTGATTTTTTCAATTTCAAACCTATTTTTTTCTAAATTAAGTTACTCATTTAATATTATTTGTAAATTGTTTATTGTATATTGTAATTTTACTGTAAATTGTTTATTGTGTTCTCGTGCACAATAAAGCTATATTGATTGATTGATTGATTGATAGGTACCAGGAAATCTAATCAGTAACAAAATTTCATTCAAACTTAAGATAATTTTTTTAATGAACACAAAAAAAACCATCATCCATTATTAATAATTATTAATATTATAAGAACGTGTGTGTCCAATAAATATTTTATTATTATACCAACAAAAAAAACACAAAATCCAAATCTCCAAATGGCCGCTTACTTCACTGTCCTCCAACCATCTTGTTTTTATCACTTCCACCGTAGGTGTCCTTTCGTTGACTTCATATTGTTTAGACAATTTGTATATTTTACTAATATATAGTGTATTTTAAACTATATAATATATGTACTATAAAAAGAAGAATATTCATTTTGAAATCATGTTAGTTTTATAAAAATGTATTATCTAAATATATAAAACTCAAAGGTGACTGACTGACTGATAAACTTACTGATCTATTAACGCACAGCCCAAACCACTGGACGGATTGAGCTGAAATTTGGAATGAAGGTAGATGTTATGACGTAGGCATCCGCTAAGAAAAGATTTTTGGAAATGCCACTTTTAAAGGGGTGAAATAGGGAAAGCAAATTTTATTTCTTAATGCAAGCGAAGCCGCGATCATCCACTATTTTAATATACAGTTACACCTACGCTTTATTAAAACACCAATACAATACATAAATCTATATAAAATATGTATGTAACTTAAGCCTAGTGTCCTAATTGGCGACCTTATCGCTAGAAGAGATCTCTTCCAGGTAACCAATCTGGCAAAATGGCTTGATATAATTTAATTAAGCATACGTAGAATTAGCTTTAACTTCTTATTTATAGATATATATAATATAGTAATCGATAATCCGGGATCAAATAAAGTCCAATCATTAATCCAGGTTAACCATTTCGATATGTAGGCACGTCATCAAAAACGGTTCAGCCATGAGGAAGTTAACATACAAATTCACAGACATACTTTCCCTATTATAATATTTATGTAAATGTAGTTATTCTGTTTTACCATCATTCTGTACAAACAATTATAACGTCTATATGACAAAAATGTATGTACATATACAAATAGACGATATATATAATCTAATTATCATATATAATTATGTAATCTACCAACGAGTTAATTATAAATACAAAAGGTCACAAGTCACATACATATTAATATTTAGTTTAGTTTTCTTATCGTAATAGAGTGGCCAACTTTGGTGTCGACAGTTTTCAAATCGTTTTTCGGGCCTCTGTTCATTTCTTAATTATGGTTGAAATACAAAAATAATACATTAAAGATAACATTTTTTTAGTGGAAGTCAATAATCAAACATAAAATCAAATCTAAAGTTAATAGGTATCTTCTAGGTAAGCGTGTTACAGCCTAAGTTGCAGCAATGCTTAACATCAGGCAGGCTGTAGTCAAACGTAAACCTAGCACACGTAAAAAAATAACATACAGACTTAGATAATTAACCTGTTAATTATCTAAGCATACAGATAACCAATGTTTTTATTACTTATCAAAGATTATAGAAAGTTTGTAAAAAACACATTTTTCTGCGAAAATCCCGAAATAAAACATAAAACGCAGTCCGATTTCCGAAGAAACTCAAAATACTCAAATATTATTTAAAAATTGTTACTTGGTCATAAAATTATCTCTGTGCATGTGTGTATGTGTGTGTGAGACCCTCGTACGTTTATTAGTTTGTTGATCTGAAATTAAGGGGTGTCACTTTTGTGAAGTAAAATCGATATTTTTAATATTTATTTTAATCACATCCCAACAATATTGCCTAACTAAAGAAAGTCAAAGTTCTCGTGATAATCATAATCAATTCATTGATAAAGACAATTTACACGTCACATTGGTACATATTTATATGCAATTATTACATAATAACGAAGAAAATAATAATTTGAGAAGAAACATGACAATAAAATAAAATATTGAAATGTCAAAGTGTATTTAAAACCTACTATCGCTATTTTTTAAATCGTATTACTTAAATTAGAATTGTTCTTTAAATAAATTAGATAAGTACATAACTAACATCATTAAACTCATGCTTTGTTTAAGTATTTTGTATCTTTTCTTTCGCCAAAACTGTAAATAAGTGATAAACTAAACACTGTTTCATCAAACATTGTGTTTTAAATAAACCAATATTTTCTCTATGTAGGTAATAATGGTACTTACATAATATGCCTAAGAAGTTTTTGAAAGCATTTTAAAACAATCATTATCACTTTTAATTTTCTCAATTCAATATAACAAACAAATAAATAAATTAAACTCCATTTTAACACCCATACATTCGTCCCAACAATAAATAATGTAGCAACCCTGACCCGAGCACACATACACACACACACACTCAGGCAAGCATACACTAACACACATGTATATGTAGCGGATATATGAAACCGAATGCTTGTCAAACTAAATGGATACGAAAATGGGGTGGGATATAATTCTGTAGGATATCGATAGGAACTTATTTTTTTATTACGTTCTAGTTTGAAAAATTGTGTTTTTGTTTGTATGTTAGTATTTTAGATTGTATGTAGTTTTAATTTAGCTGTTTTCAATACAAATTTTGACTAATCAATGAGGGTTTATTAAATCAGATGTATACGATAAAATTATATTAATGTTATTGGTTTGCAAAATGAGTTAAATACTTAATTATAATCATTATGTTAACGAAACGGTTTTCACTCACGTGTAATTCGCGTATGTTGTTGTTTATGTTGTTTACATGTTTCGAATGTTATGACATCCATCTTCAGAACTTATGGTCTGGGACCGCAGCAGCACGAAGACTAAGTTAACATATTGATAAAATGTCTCACGAAAGTTTTAATATCGAAATTATAATCATTATCAGCCCGTCTTCATCCGTGTTTATCATAGTGTTTTTTTTTGCGTTTAGCTACTATAGAATCATTACTACCAAAACAAATTACAAGAATACCTACAAAATGAGAAAACAAAGAAATATTGTTTACAATACATATATTATTTCACATTACATAAAGGTTAAGGTCAATTCTGCATCTATAACTTGCTGTCTTTACCATATAGCAACAATCTATTTATCGATATCGACAGACATCACATCGATATCGACTCCGTATAATCTCACTGGCACAGCACTAGCGCCTCACGTACGGTATTATTATTAGCAGGCCTAAAGCTCTGAGTAGACTGTGTCAGCTATTGTGAGTTTATATATATTATTAAAATGATGTTGTATTAGTATTTATTTAATGTGTTTCTCGATACCAGAGTTGACCACTTCATTCGATAAGGAGAAGAAATTTTGTGTTTATTTCAATTTTATTATGAATTACGTTACTATGTGAATCGTGTAACTTTATGTAATGTAATACAAATTTAAACAACAAAGAAGAAATCTTCCTAATGCTATTTGTAATTTATATAAGACTATATATTTTGTTTATATTTTTGTATGCACTACTGCCGCTACTGCACAAATTTTATACAGAAACCACTACACAAATTGCCTAATACAGGTTTTAGTCTTATTTGGTAGTTAATAGTTTTCATAATGTATCGTGAACTTTCTATAGAATATTAATTTATTTTGCTACAAATAAAATATTGTTAATTAAAACATGCGGCCAGTGTGCAGCGCCCCTATCTCCACGTAGGTAAAGCTGGCGGTATTATTATTAGGTCTGATAAAGGCGAACACACAACAGATACAGAGATACTATAACTCGGCGATTTTACTATTTATTGAACGATTTCATTTCAGCTGTTAAGCCATGTCAGAGGCCCTTAGGGCGGCTTGGTAACTTTGACACCATATAAACTTATACTTTTAATTTCTCAGGTATTTGCGTATGTTACTTCTCAAACGGCTAACTGAACCGATTTTGATGAAATTTGGTATGAAAGTAGATTAAAGTTTGGATTAACATATCTATAAGAAAGTTTTAATTTACTTGGTATTGTTATTAGGTCTGATAAAGGCGAACACACAACATACAGGTACTATTTATCGAATGATTTCGTAATCTTGTTTATTTTATTATATTTAGAGTAGTAAACCAAATATGTTATAAGGAGTTAATATCAGTATGTAAGCAATTAAAGATTTTAAAATTAGTTTTAATCCGTTACATGTAGGTACTTCAAAATGGTAATTACCAACTGTTTATAGTAGCAGCGCTAAGTCACATCAGAGGCCACAAGGGTGGTTGAAAACTCTCGACACCAGATAAACAGATAAAACAGATAAACTTTTTATTGATAATTTGTTCGAATTACGTCAGATTATGATTCAAATTAAAGATATATTCTAAATATTATGTAGTTACACTTAAATAAAAATATTTAATTATTTAAATGTCAACTCGATAATTCTATTCATTCAATCAATAGTCAAAAACAAATAAAATTATCAGAGAAGGCCACTCTCATAATGTGATACAATGTGCAGATGCCATCTTGATATATTCCGAAGCGATGGCAGCTATTAAAATAGATAAATCCAGTGATCTTCAAAGCGAGAGTGAATCGGTTCTTATCGGGTAAGCACGCTCCATCTTAGGCCATTTTGCTATCAGGTAAACTATGGGCAAGTGCAAACCTGTTCAAGTTAAAAAAAACTATACTTTACCCATTGTATTTTCCTTGTTGCAAAATAAATACGATTAGACACGAGCCTAAAACTCGTTCTAATCATTTTGGAAGAAGAAATGCCACTTCTCCATACATTTCTTACAAAGAATATTTTTTGACGAAAAAACGTTTTCTTTCTTTAAAAAATATAATATTATGTATCCTAACCTTTTCTTGCGACCGCACAACATATCGTTGTTCAAGGACTATATATATACATACTTGTACATATGTATGTGTGTATGTACGTACAATAATATGTATTTATACAAATATTATCATAATTACACACACAGTTTAAGAGAGCTTAACAATGCAATATTAACACTTTTGGCAGTTAAATCTTTGTAATCAAGTAAAGTAATCTTTAATAAATTATTTAGCTTATACATAATATAACTTGGGCTGGAGCACGTAGATTATCTTTAGGCTTTTCTAAAGATTTTCTAAGTGCCCCTTTTTTGTAGTAGTTAGAAGTAATATGTGTAGTTGTTCTTCTCTTGTTTTTTTAATTTTATTATTGTAAATAAAGCTTACCTTTATAACTATTTCATTTTCAGTTATTTTTTTTGTTTTTGGTACTTTTTCTATTATAGAACCAATTTGCCTATTTGGTTTTCTGTTGCCTATCGGACAGATAATACGATACATAAGAATATGAGGATATTTTTTTATGTATGAACAATTTCAATTTCAATTTCAATTTCTTTATTAGCATTAAATGTACCTATTTACATTTACCCTGTTCAGAGGGGAATTAGGGCGTTGCTAAGATTAAAACTAAATAATCTAAAATCAAAAACTTAATATAAAATTTCAAATCTTAAACTTAAACTAGTATGTACTACCTACTTACTTTATAGGTTTCACAGTTAGCAGTTTCACTTAGATTTTGAAGTTAATTATAGGTACATATGTCTTTTTGTTATATGTATCTGTAAAATTAAAATAAGTACTACATTTAACTACTATATAATACTTACTTAAAAGTATATAAAATATAAAAGTATGTAAGTATTATATCCGTTATCTAGTACCCACGATACAAGCGTTTGCTCAGTGTGTGGCTAGATGGCGCTGTTTGCAATGTCCCGGAGTATTTATTTATTTATATTATGTATTTTTATTTAATTGCTACAAAATAAAGAAACATTTAGAAAAGCTTAAAAATGGTCTATGTGCTCCAGCCCACTGCCAGAGGCCAGCATGCAAAAATAAATAAATAGATAAATCAATAAATAAAATGATAAATAAATCGTAAACCGCTGATAAATCCTAATTTTGTCAAATTCTGAAATTATTAAATGCCTACCAATCAAATACAGAAAGAATTGATAACCTCCTTCATTAGAAGTCAGTTAATAAAGAATAGCTATGCTTATCACGAAATTTATTTAACCTTCATATGTCATTTGTTTTTCTAAAATACCAGTTTAGTTTCAGTTTTCCTTAGATTTCAAGTACATATATACATAGAAACTGCTATAGTAAAGATAAGTTATATAAATGGCGGCTAAAATCATTTAAGAGCCGAAATTAGCAAAGATGATGAAATGTTTTTTTTAAATGGCATAGGATTTACACAATTTTAATGTTTTTAAATTAAAAAGCTAGCGAAGCTTCATAGAACTCTATACAAAATTTTATATTATTTACAAAACTTTTATTAGGAATATCATCATCATCCGTAGCCATTGGAATCCCACTGCTGGGCATAGGTCTCTTTTTTTAATGTGCCATCTGCGTCGATCTTGTGCAGACGCCATCCACGTTGGACCCTCGAGTTTGATGATATAAAAATAGCAAAATTGTGTTCCACCTAACAATGTGACTTGAAGTAAACTTTAACTACTTTAATTTATATTTGTTCTTTAAGTTAGATTAATATTATCTGTTTTGTCTTATCCACAACATTCTATCTCTCAAAATGACGTCACTTAACCTACAAACTCAATTTATCAGATAATTTTATTAATACCGGTTTTTTATCGCCAGTGATTAATTTGTTTAATATTTTAGGTATTTACACAATCTAGCAATTAGTGTATTATACCTTGTGATGTTAATTAAAGATACAATTTGACATATAATTTTAAATGAGCTTAGGTTTTTCAATTTGGATATCAAATAAAATGCTTAGAAACATTGTTACAAAATTTGATTTTCTCTAGTTCTTAATAATGTAAAAAAAAAATTTTTTTTCGATTTAACAAAGAGTTTTACATAGAAACCATTAATATAATGGTCTATAGACAAAGAAACTCATTATTAACTATACAAAAAGGTTGAATATATCTTCTGGGTAAGAGGAGCAAAACGAACTATTGGCATATTAGCGGCTGTTTGTCTAGTGCAGCAGTCGTTAAGCCATGTCAGAGGCCTTTAGGGCGGCTTGATAAACTCTCGGCACCAGAGTTGGCCACTCAGATTTGATAAGAAGAAGAAGAAGTGAGGAGGAGGCTTATGCCTTGCAGTGGGATCTATGAGTTAGCTTATGATGATGATACAAAAAACATTCGTTGTGCGTTGCTTGTGTCAGATAATCATGAAATATTTTAGGCTGCGATTGTTCGCTAGTATTGATTTTTAAGTGGTTTAAAAACACATGATAACAGAATACAGCCACACTGTGTTCTAAATAAATAAATAAGTACATATATCAGGACATAAAACCCCATATTAAGCTAACGCTTTATTTGTGAGCCAGTTCCATTTTAGTATTACATGTGTTTAACATGTATCCTCCTTCGGCTGACTTCATGGGGTCTTATTACAAAACGTGGTTTAACTACCTATTAGTCCATAACTTGCAAAATATGCAGTCCAGTTTTGCTGGATGAAATTTGTCTGACATTATAATTAAACTGATTTTTTTCTGTCTACTAATCGAACTGTCAAAATGTTACCAATGATAAATCAACGTCCCAATTTGGAGTTGATATTAACAACAAGAACCAACTTTTTATTTTTAAAGTCCTAGACTAATAATTAAACCGCGTTTTAGTATTATATGTATTATATGTATCTTCCTTCGGCTGACTTCAGTTGATTTAGTGAATAAATGCCTGAAGGTCCTGTGTAATATAAACACCATTTTCATACGAATTGATTCTTATAGTTTTACTTTTAAAAATGTGACAACATATAAATATTTATTAAATATACCTAAAATAAAATATAAAGTAAAATAAAACAAACAAAAATTAATCAAAGAGCCCACCCCGGATCGCTCCTGGCGCAAAGGTTCCCATTACGCTCGCCGCGTTGCCACGTTGAATCGCGATGGCTAACCTTTGCACCAAAAATGATCCAGAGCGGACGGGAGACACCCTCCCGTCTTCTCGTTAATTCTTCGGCCTAACTAAAACTTTAGAGTAAATTAAATTAAATATTAAATAAGTTAAAACAAACAAAAAGAATAAAACCATATCCACCCAAATCCAACGTTGCATGGGAAGACATTCCTGTTTTAAAACTCACACCAACACACACATACATACTCTATCAGTGTGTGTGTAGATACTGCGACCAAGCGAATTTGATACTTATACCTTCGACATAAGAAAATGTTTTGGTTCTTGTGACTATTTGGTCATTTAGTGCTCAGTTTCCTAACTTGCAGTTTCTGGCAGTTTATTTAGAAAATGAATTGGTTTTTTTCGTGTTTGAATTTTTATTTTTACTTCCTATAAACTAAAATGATGTTACCGTGAATGTATGAAATTCATAATAGGTATTTATTGTTTGTTTTTCTTTATTATGTTATACGGATTGCATTAAAAACACACTAAATATCTTCAATCTGTGGAAGGAACTGGCTGCCCACCACGATTTACATATCTGCCCAAGAGAACTCCTCTAACGAATTAATTCTGCGGGGGAGTAACGACCCTCGGTCATGAGGAATACGACTCGAGAGAGAAAATATCTTCAATAAATCAGACTAACATTACAAAGTTGAACATTTTCGGCTGTGTTTGTTTTGTTCCTTCTTCGCGCTCTAACGGCTGAACTAATTCGGATGAAATTTAATATTAATATATATCACGAACATTATATTCTCATAATAATATACTCAAAATCCCGGATTGGGAAAATGGTTTAGTTTTTATTAACACATGCCATGTTTTGTTTATTTCTCAAATCGATAGTCTTTACAAAGATTGAGAACACTGCCTAAGTAGCTATTTGAGTTTTACGCTTACTTGCACAACGACGCTTCCTTAAAACGCAACACAACCTAGTAAAAATGTCTAAACATACAAATATTCCGGGACATTGCACCAGTGCCATCTAGCCCCACACTAAGCAAACGCTTGTGTCGTGGGTACTAGATAACGGATATAATGCTTATATGTACATAAGTATACTTTTATTTTGTAAATACATATGTACCTACCTATTATACATACAAACGACCAGACTCAACACAAGTATGTAATTATAAATTTTAAAATGCATAAATACTTGTGTCACGCGAGAATCGAACCCGCAACCGCAACGATTAGAAGGCAGAGCCACTACCAACTCAGCTAACAGGTCAGTCTGAACACAGTTACTTACCTGTAGTGTCCACTGTCTTATCTATGTGAATTCCAATTCTGCTCCAGACACACACACAAGTGTGATGTGTAGATAGATATGTAAGGTACGTTGTATGTATGTATGAAGGTATATATATTTGTATAGAGTGTGCATACAGAGTTATTTGATAGATACTAGTGACAATCTAAATCTGAAGATTAACTAAACGGTTTTCACTCACGTGTAGATCACGTAAATTGTTTACGCGTTTCGGTTTCGCCTCCACCCCCGCCACCACAGGCCCCCGCGCCCGTGTCCCGGCGGGCCGCTCGCGCGGCGGCGCGCAGTCTGCGTGCTGCCGCGGCCCAGAACGAACGTTCTGAAGATGGATGTCATAACATCCGAAACGCGTAAACAATTTACGTGATCTACACGTGAGTGAAAACCGTTTAGTTAATCTTTTGATAAAATGTCTCACGAAAGTTTTAATATTAAAATCTAAATCTGACGTTAAATTGTAGGTCCCGGCTTTTTGTCTAGTACGGCAGTCGTAAAGCAACGTCTGAGGACCTAGGGCGGCTTGTTAAACTCTCGACACTAGAGTTGGCCACTCTTATTCGATTCATATCATTTCTTCTTCTTAGAAGAAATGACAATCTGCGGTGTTGCTTGTTTTATTTCGGGAAATAAAGTAGCCTATACTATGTACTTGTATGATTTTGGGTATGTTGTGGTATGTTGGGCCATAGAAAAAACTGTGTTGTGAAAGGAGATAAAGGGGTCACAACATACAGTTTTGCTTCTATGAATACCTATCTTATTCACTCTTACTGTTTGTTTATTTATTTGTCATTCAATACATATTGAACTACTCTAATTTACGATTTATGACATAGTATTTGATGTATTTATATTAACATCATTTAATTTGTTACAATAAAGAGTTGATATATATTTTCGATCTACATTTGCTTAGGAATCGGTTACTTTGTCTCAGAAACACCATTTTTATCGCAATTCTGGGAAAATAATGATATTTTATTATTTCAATATAGCCCTGTATAAGTCTAGTGTATGTATTTAGAATATGCAATGCTGGCAAGGATACAATATTGACCTGGCGGCGGGAAAGTGGCCAGTTTTGATACTTTTGTTTTTAGTTGCTTTGATATAATGAAATAGAATGTTTGGGATCATTCTCTCATTAAAAAATGGATGTGGTTGTTTTTTTCTCAAATAAGTATTTCATTTGAACATTTTATCCGATTTTACAAAAGGAGGGAGGAATGATTTTTTTTATTTATTAACAGATACCTAAATGTTAACGATGCATTCACAAAACTCAACATACCTAGCTTATTAACGAAATTAGACCAAAAGAATTAAAATTGTACATGACTAATGACGCATCGTTTGATGTGTTACTGTTAATGAAAATAAGTTGTTTCTGACAAATTATCAAATCCCAAATATCAAGTCTACTCGAGCGACGTACGCACCGTTTTCCGATTTAGTTCTAACTTCGGATAGCTTAAGCAAAATTATTTATACATTCTTGCCTATTTATTATGTAGCACTTGTATTTTTCATAACATAACTAGCTCTATAGAATATAAGTAGGCACTATAAACGAAAGCTTTCGACGATAATTTAATTTCATTTAGCCCGGACTACTTACTGTAATCAAATTAAATTTATCAAAAATAAATGGGTTTTAGCGCCATCTATTAATGTGGCCTTAAACTAAAATTTTGATAATTTATTTTAGTAACGTTGTGTGTGTTTGTTTATTTATTAATATACGCCAATAAAAATAAAACGCGCCAATAAGTACGTACATATTTTTTAATAGGTACAGCAATGTTGTACCACCTTCTCAGATGCATTTACAAATTAACCCAATTTTAATGTAAATCCCATTTAAGCCCTCGCAAAATGAAGTGTGAAAGAGACAGATGAACAAATAAAGAGAGAGGCCAACATCGCTACAGATAGACAATATAACACTTAGACAACTAATACAGAGAATTGAAACTAGGTAAATACATGATAATTCTTAAACTAGAATTAATAGTCAATATTTTGTTTTTATTTCACATAAAATAGCTGTAACAACAACTGAAAAAGCCCAAGGCTTAGGGTTGATTTTCATAGTAATATACGTTTCTTTCAGGCAAGCGTGTTGAGAATAGCTGGAGCTTACTCCACAGTATACAGAGTACAACAGATGCAGGTATACTAAATAGTAGGCGAGTTATAGTCTAAAACTTAAGCATATTAAGTCTTAGTAAAAGCATTTAACAGTTTTTTTTCAATACAAAAATTTGTCATATCGGCGCTACCTGAAGCAACATAAAGGATACTGTTGTCTAAGATGTAGCTTGTTTGCACTAAAATGGGTAAGTCATTTTAAATATTTATACTAGTTTTTTTTAAATAGTTAGGTACTATCTAAATCAACTTTTCCTGGTTGTGCTTTATTATGTTTGTATAGGTATGATACGACAGATCTCTCTCTCTCTCTCTAGCTAACTGCAACCTAGCGCGAGGTATGATACTTTGCTATGGTATTATTTACTATTTGTAGGTCTTATTTTAAAATGTATAATGTTATTAAATAATTTACAATGATCAGTTTAGTGTATTGTATCATATTATACATATAAGTAGTAATAATGATGTGAGTATGCCTACTTTAGTTGCACACCGAAAGGTAAACTTGTGGCGAATGTTCCTGTATTTTTATGTTTTTACCATCTGCAAAGCAACCCATGAGTGCAATAAATGATTTTGATTTTGAATATTAATTTTATTTTTCATAATCATGAGATGTCTATTGGTAGTTACGTCATAGCAACGCAAACAATGCGCGAGTGAGACGACGCTACATGTGGGACAGAGATAGGGATATAATTAAAAGTTTTGTCGCAACTGCCTTTCTCGGATGGTTGGGGTGGACAGGAAATGAATAGATACTAATAATAATAATTAAATAATATAGTACCTTATTTTAAAAAAAATATGATACATTTATTCAATTAATAATAATAAACAATATATACACACATATATACACTAAACTAAAAAAAACAGTATGTACATTTAACCTAAATTTAAAACATCCACATGTGGTATGGAGCCAAGAACGCTGGCTGCATTCCCACGCTGGATAGCTTTAAAAATCCTTTGCGCAAGGAACCAACCAGCGTTCTTGTCTCTGGTGATGTCATTCAATCTTTTATTTATTTATTTTTAATTAACTAGCAGGCCCACAGTCTTACCTGCTTTCATCAGGGATAAAAAAGTCTATTCTTATTTAAACCTTAGTGTAAGGTAATCTTATCTAACTCCAATGAAATTTTTTTTAATCAGTGTTGCGATTTGACTTTACCTAAAGACATACCCACTAACTAAATAGGTATCGTGTTGATTCTGTTACTGAGATATAACATTTTAATTAAATATTCTCATATACAAGGTGTAACAGAAGGGTGTGACAATACTTATACTATACATACCTATGTATATATAGAATACAGCCCACTAGGTTTCAGAATTCTAAGTGTCATAGATTTCGAGTAATCATAAGTTGAACTTTCATTAAAACTTTAAGACTTGCAACCCTACATCTTATCATTTTGAGCGTTCATTGACTTTTCTTTCATTGACAAATGACACGGCGCGGCAGTGTCTCTCTGAGAGCGCGAGAGAGAGAGAATACGTTGCGTTAAAACTAATGCTAGAACGGGATGAAAGAATGTGTGCTTATTTCGGTTTCGTCACTCGCTAGGGCTGCCACGAAATCAAGTGCAAAATATTATCTAATTTTTGTATGGTAAAAAATATATGCGATTTAATTTTTCATATTTTGGTATATGACTCCTTACATGATATATGTATACTCTTTAATATTGTCACACCCTTCTGTTACACCTTGTATAACATTTTAATAATACAGAAGTGAAATGTTTTTTTTTATATATTTTCCTTCATTTATGGGTTTAACCAATTTGGATAAAATTAATAATGAAAAAAGATTAAACTCTGAATGAACAAAAGTTACGCTAGCTATTATTCTCACCTGGAATATGATAAAAACTATTTTTTTATTACAAGATGGCGTCTCCACGTCCCCTGTCCAGTTTTTACCGGGATAATATTTTTCAATGGATTCCGTTTGGCTCCTCCTCAAACGCAAGATGATTCGATTTAATCTTTAAATCTGCTAAAGAACGTGATTTTGGTGTCGTTTTATTTAGTGTGTGTTATTTATGTATTTGTTTTCATTTTACTATATTATTTTACTTATTTATTGTATTTTTAATAATGATAAAAACGGAAACCGTAATACTAAGCAAGTCCCGTTGGTTCAACGATTCTCATACGAAATTTAGGCATATTTATGATAGGTACATACCTATGTATTTTTTGCCAAATGTATAATGATAAAGACTCCTTTGATCGCTTGTAGGTATAAAAAATATGAAAAATTCTTCAAGTACCTAATACTTATGCATTTTTGTATGCAACATATTCTTAGTAGAAATGACTATTCACCTATAAAAAATTTTTTTTTTTAATATTGCAATCTAATAATGTAACGGTCTTGCCTACAACTAGAATCTCGACTTTAAAACCGATAATACTATAGTGTTAAATTTAGGTATTAAGAGAAACGTTAAAAAAATGTAAGGGTAGGTATGACATAACTGTGTGCTGATACATAGAATTTTAAATATCTATCTACCTATTCATATTGTTTTATTGGTAAATAAGGGATCCTATGTTAGAATAATATGCATATACATTATAATATTCTTGTGTTGCTTAGGAGGTACATCTATGTATAATTAAATTGACTTCTGTCACCTGCAATGCATAAGAAATATAAAATGTAGAATAATAAGCATATGTTTTTTTAATAACACACAGAAACACACAATATAACTATCCCCTGTGTGTCGCAGCACACATTCATTTGGTCGGAGCGAGTGCTGCGCGGGTCAGCGGGAACGTAGAGGCTGCTTTTTAAACTTTTTTTTTATTTACCGTTGGACACAGTCTGGTGCAGTGCCTCGATACTCAATAAAATAATATATTTTGCCTCACATATAAACACATTTCAAATAACACAAAAAATATTGATTTTATTAATTTTTGTAATAGTTTGGTATGTCACAAAGGTTCTTTACTGACAAAAACAAGATGGAAAAACTGAGCAAACACCTCTACTTAAAAAAAAAACTTGTCAATTGATCACATTTAGAACTGTGAACTACAGCAAATCAAACTGTGCTTTCAAAATTAATTTCTTCTAAAGACTAAAGAAATATGTATAAGTCACAAGGAATAGCTGAAAATCCAGTATTTTATGTATATTCATACGCAAACTCTCGTATAGTGCGACTAAAAAACTAACAAAGATCGAATGTTGCCAGAATTCTAGACAATAATATAATACCTATGTTTTTTTCTTCTTCTTTGGCCATAACTTTGTATTGTGCCAGTTCTCAAGAAAAAAATTATAAGGAAAATTTTGTAAAATAGACAAATAAATATCAGCCTGTGTGAATGCGCAGCGTGTCGTATCCATTTGGTTGAAATTGCTCTCTAAGGTTGAGAATACACAAACACTTTATTATTGTTATTACTTTCATATTTATTTGGCTTTCTTGCATTAATTAGCTAAATATATGCTTAAAATAGTGATCATTAACAACAAAGTTTCTCAAGAAAGAGGTTATAATGAAATAGGAATCGGTAGGACACAATACCAACACGACGAAACAAAATATTCACACTTCAAATGTCTTGCAATGGAACACGTGGTGTGTTCAAATTACCTATACATATTATTTGAAAAAATACCATTGGGGCTGTCATCATCTTTTTGCTTTCTACTTTTTTATATGTTTTTATGATGTTATAATTAAGTAGGTACGATAAAGTATTGTTTCCCTTACAATGGCGTATATTTATTATATCTTTAAAAAAATATTCTTATTTGTTTCATATATGCCACAAAATAAGGAAATTCTTAGAATGATATAGCATACCGTTTTACGATAGTAGATCATGACATTGAGATTTTTAGACAGAAACCTTGAGTTTAGTATAATTTGTTCTGTGGTTACCTATATGTATTACATGTATATGTATGTACATTATATTGTAACATGTATGTAAAAGACTGAATAATATAAATATTTTAGATTGTTAGTAAGTAAACTGAGTTTCGTTGTTGAAAATGTTGAAATCCATTTCGTGACATGTAAAATATATATGCATGTATGTAGGTACTTACTTATGATTAAGTTATGAGCAAAGTAAAGTATGCAACTATGCAATTACATAATTAGTTGTCTAATTCATATATTTAAGGTTAAATACGATATTATATCACTAGATTGTAGGTTATTTATTATCGCTTACGTTCCGACGCCATTTAATTTTGTGATCTGACTGAATGATGAATTATTTCAAATTTTTGGCAAGCAAACAAATAAATATATCTACGTATAAATAAACTTAAGAATTTATAATAGCTTAGAACAGAAGCTCTTAAACTTATTTTATGATGTCGGTTAAAGTATATCCACTCCAGTCGAACTAGTTGATTGCGCAATCACTACCGTATGTTTATGTAAATGATGAATCACACAATGAATATGACTACATAAGTGGTCTGTATTTTTTAATTCACGCATCAACAATTCAATTAAACAAACAATAAATTCGTGACCTTACTTATAAAGTATTTTTGTTCATAATCACACTAATGATAAGTTATATTTTCTACTTGAAATCAAAGTCTAATCATCTTTGTATACTCAGGTATACTTTACCTATATCATTATAATATCTGCCGAAAGGCAAATATTGAATGTTAAAATGTGTCAACCGCAGAATACAGATTAAAACTACTTCAATGTTTTCTTTTATTTGTATGAGATAATATCAGAATGAGACAAAACATTTACTTATAATATGTTGGCAGCACTGCCGAATTTATCGATAAAAATTGATATAATAGTATTTGTTGCAATGTTGATATTTTTAATGCCAAAGTTAGGCTTAACAAACAGTAAGTAAATAAGTAAACGTATTAGAAATCGTCAGTAAACGATTCCCAATCAGTTTTTATGTAAACGCTAAACTAAAAATAAATTAACTAACACACCGGACATACTGTAGCTACGAGTGTGACAGTATATGTTTGAATGGCAGATACTTTTCGTGTTTTTCTTTGTTTGTTATTTTAATGTATTTCTCTGAAAAATTGTGTTAATTTTTCTTTATTGGTTACCTAATTATTAAGGTAGGTAACTACAACAAGTTTGTGAGCAACATATTAACATCTAATATGTTGCTCACAAAATAGTTGTGATAAAGAATTTAAAGTTAATTCGGAGTTTTTCACAAAGAGTGTTTTAATTGTCTAGTGAATATATTAATGATGACAATCAATCACGGTATTTTATCCATTCGTTAATTGTATGTTTTGGCTAAATAAAAGTATTCCTATAATTTACTGATGAAATAAGTTAGCGACAAGTAAATTTAACGTAACGTCACGCTTTCTGATTCCAGCTCAGAGACATTCCGAGTTTTGATTTACAAAACCGTCGGTCAACACTAATATCGTTATTTCGAAGTGTTACTAATATTGTCGATTTTTACGGATAATGTGTATCTTTGGTTCCTGTACTATATTGTGTGGCAAAGTATATTAATAAGATCTTGACCAATATAAATTAATTATCATACCCATCTTCTTAACATATAAACAGTATTGCTCATAATAAAAACTTTATATTTGTTATAATTTACATAGTTTCGTGAAATGATTCAACCTTAAATTACAAGTTACGTAAGATTACACTTAGGTACACTAGCTATAATAAGTCCGTTATAACTATCATTAAAACAATCAATGATAATAAATTCACAAATTGCATTAATTACAATAGTTAATAACTCTAAACGATCATTTCAAAAAATTGTGACATTTTAAATAAAAACTTGTTAGTTTAAAGATTCGTAGTTGTACTGTAGCAATCATTATTTACGTAAAAAATGTTGTGTTCAGAATACAGCTGTGTGCGTCTGACGGGCTTGTGCTGATTCAGGGCCGGCCAGAGCACTTAATATTATTTTATTACTATAATAAAAATATTTATTTGTAACGTTTGTTTTCTTTTAAATAATATAGTGAATAAGGTAGATATACGAAATTTGCATTGCATGCTTAAAAATTGAGTTGTAATTTCATTGTAATATATTCACGTCATTGTCATATTCACGTTCTTGTTTAAATAAAAGCTCTCCCAGTAAAATATGTGTTAATAAAATGATATATTAATGAAGCTTAAGAAAAGTAACTCTGTATGTATTTAATTTGTGTATTTGTTGTTAAGTAAACAACTTTTTTAATCAATTTAATAAACAAAATATACATATCAAAATTATATACTTATGTATTACACACACATGTGTTTAATAATATATGCTGCATACTTTAAAACAGTAATGTAAAAACTAAATCAATATTGTCTGAAGACTGCTATTCGAATACTCTACCACCTAGAAAAGTATATTAATCTCGATTTTATTGATATTAAAATAGATCAGTCGAAATTAGCCAAAGGGCCAACCCTAGATGTGTGTGAGCGGGTAAGAAAATACAGAGCAGTCAACCAATGCTACCAACACAACAAAACACAGACATAGACCGGCTGCGGTTCGAGACGGCCGCGTCCATGTCAAAATGATTCCCTCACGCGCGCGAATTTTG
The DNA here is from genome assembly GCA_927399415.1 of Macaria notata. NCBI lineage: Eukaryota > Metazoa > Arthropoda > Insecta > Lepidoptera > Geometridae > Macaria > Macaria notata. Next base: position 5,227,288 of record OV656725.1, on the reverse strand, counting down.
ACTTATTTTCCATAATAGTACGCCATATTGCTTTGTTGTGTTCAATAATTACCTAAAAAATTAAATTAGATCCAGCCACGCTAATCCACTATCGCTCAATCTTCTCTAAGATAGCGAGTTAACAAAATTAATAACATAATTTCTACCATTGTTGTTATCAATTGAACGTTTGATTAACTTTTTTTGTGTGAATAAATTTGTGAAATTGACAAGATGTCGTAAAGTTGTGTTGTGTTGTCTCCGAAATGATCGGGAACCGTGTTTGAGTTTATTTTTAGAGCGATGCCTAAGCTGATGTTAAAAATAAGAATGCATTTTGCGAACGTAACAAAAATAGACGGGAAACGACTGTCGTGTTGTGATTTGTGAAGTTTAGTGGTTTGATTGGATTTTTGGATTAGACCTTTGGATTTTTGCCATGGAGAAACCAACCTACAAGGTGAGATTCAATTCGACATTATCAAAATTGCGAATCACGGAGTTAATTAAAAATAAACTTGATTGCTTTACGCTCAATTTCGTAATCTGTATGTGTGAATTTTAATTTTGTTTAACCCGTTTAGTAGGTAGATAAGTAAAGTAAATAGGTATAGGATCAACTCTTATTTTCTCTTTTATGTAAGTATGACAAATCCACATGTGTTTTTGTTGAAAAAAATATGAAAAAATGCCCATTTAACAATTTTACTAAGTCATTGGAAGTAGAAGTTGTAGTAGTAGTATGTAGTTCTACTTACTTATCTATTTTATTTTACCTAATCATACCTACCTAGTTGCAACCGACTTTATGGACATAATTAAATTAATTATATTTACTAAATACTTACTAGATTCTAAAGTATTTAATTATTGTCTCTAAATATGCATTTAATTAAGGCTAAAAACGTAACCAGTTTAAAGTTTAAACTGAAGGAGTAAAAAGAAAATTACTCAACGATATTATTATTACTTCGCCTCGCCATATCAGCACGGTAGTGATGGGGTAAAACTTTACAGATTATCGACATCGATAGATTGATCTAATATTTTGATTTGTTGTGTATTATGTGAGCATAACTTTACTAGGTAAGTACTATCATGAACAATACCCATTAGTATTAGGTATTGTTCATGATTTTTTTTAAAACATTTTAATAGTTTCGTATAATTAATTCATTCTTAAATATTAATTTCAAAACTTACTCAAAATAAAAAACGACATTTTTTTAAAGAATCTGAGCCCCCAGGTCCGTTTGGAAACTCTGATATTGTTATACAAATAAATGGTCACAAAAATTAACTCTTATGATCACTAAGCTATTTATTTGTGTTATTTATGTAATTATTTAAGTATCGCTTAAATTAAACAAACGGCAATAAAATATCGATAATGTGGACATTACAGAAATGAACTCATATACATAAAATCGTTTACGTAATGTGATCAATGTACACGAGTAGGTATTTACGATAATATGTGTTATTTTGCGCTTTGTCAAAGACTATAAAATAGATAAAAGCGAATATATATATACATATTTAATTTTTGTCCAAGTAAGTAGTAAGTACCTACTTATATCTAACTTTACTTTACTTTAATTATACCATTTTTATGAAGATATTTGTGGATTTGGCTAAGTTTACGTACATTTACTTAGTAATATTATATTATTTATCGACATGAAGTATGTTGTCTAGCGAAATTAACAAATAACCGAACAGATTGAATAGCTGTTATCGTTGCGAATGGTTTTTGATACTGATAAAGATAACTTGCAGATAGTATGTTGTTCAAATTGACAGATATCATTAATCTGCATTATTCTTCTTTTGAATTACATGCGTTCCTATATTATGTGAAAAGTTGTATTCTCTGCCAATTTTTTTGTCATTGTGGATTATTTTCGTTTAATGCTTTTACCATAATTATTTAATTAGTGATCCAAAGATAAATGTGACAACATATTTTTTTTATTTTTACATAAATTTTAAACAAAGCGAAAAACTACTCTGGAAAATAAGAAAATGCCTAATATTATTAACTTGGTAAAATATCTTATCCAAAAATCAAAGGTAAAAATTTTATAAGAATATTTTACTTATCGTTATGTTGCTTCTCTCTACCCATTAAAACTAGATAAAATAATGAGCATATATTAAAAAAGAATATTTTATCGTGCCGTTGCTTCTTTTTACCCCATCCCAACGAAATCGCGCAACGCATTTGTTGGCATTGTTCGTCAATGCTAGTGTTCCAAGGAGCCATTTTGTATTTCTTTACTTATAGCGTTCTTCGACATTTGAATGTTTTTCAAAATTTCAAATTGATTCAATTTTGTTTTTATGGTGGCTTATATTTTACTCTCTTTGTAGGTTTTAATCAAAGAAATGTTATCAAGAATTTGTTATTAATTTCTATTGTGGCTAACCTTCCCTTCTATTTGACATAAAATATCTGCCTGTTTTGTCTCATCATGTACCTATACAAAATATAATATAGTAAGTGCAGTCAGAGTAACTTATGTACGTACCTATATATTATATTTCACCAAAAATGCACTTTAGTTCAGTGACCCCAACAGGTCAATGAACTTTGTATCGATCTCGTATAAAAGTGCTACTAACGAATAAATACCAGTTTTAATCTACTTAAATACATTACACGATTACAGATGTATAATTTGTATCTAGGTAAATATCTTTAACCACAGAGGAAAATGACAAAAGTAATATTTACTTGTATAACTTACCTTATATTCAAATTCAAATTGTTTATTGACTACATATTGTTTTACAAACAGGCGGTGTGTGTTAATCTGAGATTAAAAGTGGCCTACATGTTAATCCAATGCCTAAATCTATCTCCAAACCAAATTTCATCCAATTCGGTTTAGCCGTTTGAACGTGAAGAAGTCACAAACAAACTCACATACGTAGTTGTATAACTAATATTGCCAAAAATCATATAACACTATGGGCTGACGACTGCACAATTTTATTTTCAAATGACAAACTTAGCAATATAGAATATGACATTAATTTTACTTTGACATCACTTATTAACTGGCTATTAAATAATAATCTTCAAATTAATATAAATAAGACGAACATAATGTACTTCAGAAATAGACACAATGAAAACTCTGAACTGGAAATTTACCATGAGAATGAAAAAGTAACAGAAGTAAAGGTTGCCCGTTTTCTAGGAGTGAACATTGATCATAAGCTAGATTGGAAGGAGCATATTGATGGCCTCTGTAAGCGGGTACACAAATTCGCTTATGCACTATACCAATTACGTAAAGTTGCAAATGATAAAACTTTATTAACAGCTTATCACGGTCACGTAGCATCTATATTGCGTTATGGTATTATGTACTGGGGCAACTCAACTGACAGGATGAAAGTACTCAGGGCTCAAAAGCGCTGCATTCGATCAATTTGTAGAATTAGTAAAACAACTTCATGTAGAAAGCGTTTCGTAAAACTTGAAATCTTAACTGTGCCTTGTTTATACATAAGTCAAGTAGCAATATTTGCTAAAACTAACTCTGAGCTCTTCAGATGGTTCCCTGAAAACTCCAGACATGCTGGAAAACTGAAAACGCCAACTTGTAGTACCGCTTATTTAGGAAATAGTATTATTTGTATGTTACCCACTGTGTTTAATAAACTACCTAAGTCGATTCGCCTCACTAATGATATAAACAAGTTTAAACACGATCTACACAAATTTCTGATTTCAAAGGCATACTACACCGTTGATGAGTTTCTCAAAGATCAACACATAATGTAAATGTATGAGTAGTTTTAAGTCTAAGTATTGTGTAATGACATTTTATTTGTAATGTAGGTAATTATTTCATCATATAATCGTTGACATTTTTATTATAATATCATAATTTGTGAAATACCTATGTTATAAGTTTTTGACATTAGTTATAATATTTTTTCTTTTCAAATGTTATATTGACAGATTCTTTTAATACAATTTTAAGTATATCTTATGTCTGTAAACCTAACACGGTAAAAACTAGCGTGCTAAATGTAAAATGTTTATTCTATCAACATTATTTAAGACCTGTACTATACCTAGTTTTTCGGACAATAAATGCATTCATTCATAATATTAGAGGGATCAAAAATAGGATACCAGAGTCATACCTTCCACGATCGATATTTCTTTGTCTACTTTACCAGTATTTTGTTGAACGACTAACCTAAGCACCTAAAATAAAATAAACAAGTGCCATTTTTTCATTCATTTACTTCAAGTAATTAGTACATACGTAATTTTCAAAAATATTAAAAGAAAACAATCTTTTCTGATAACACCATTCCTAGTTAAATAATATACGTACCAATTATATGAGTTTATTAAAATACTAAAATTGTGTTGCCCCAATGCAGCCGTAACTCAATTAATTAAAAACAATATGACTTATCCAATTATTCGAGAACTAAGCAATTAATAAAATAACAAAAAATATAATTACTTGTGTTGAGTTTGGTCGTTTCTATGTACATATAAGAAGTATGTTTTTACAAAAGAAAAGTATATACCTACCTAAGTATTATATTTATATCAGTTATCTAGTCTGACGACACAAGCGTTTGCTTAGTGTGGGGCTAGATGGCGCTGTGTGCAATGTCCCGGAATATTTATTATTTACTAGCTGTGCCAGCGACTTCGTCCGTATGGAATAGTTATTACCATAAAAACGGTTCTAGTGAGTTAATAAAAGATAGACATATAGGTACTGTTGCAGACATTTTGTTTGATCATTTCAAGAGGAATAATTCTTACATACATATTTTTTTGATATCTTGAACCGTTTTCGCAGCACACACAAAGGAAGCCCTCAAAGATGAATAATGTTTCACGTTTTTTCCACATTTTCCATTATTTCTTCGCTCCTATTAGTTGCAGCGTGATGTTATATAGCCTAAAGCCTTCTTCAATAAATGGTCTATCCAACACAAAAAGAATTTTTCAATTCGCACCAGTAGTTCCTGAGATTAGCGCGTTCAAACAAATAAACAAACTCTTCAGCTTTATAATATTAGTATAGATTTAATTGTCCGGTTTGCCTACTATTGTTTGTTTAGTAAGCCCAAAGTTAGTAATGTAATCTTCTTTTTACGATCTGTCCTTTCTGTACAAAGTACTCTTATAAAATTTCAAATAAACGTTTTCAATATGCCACATCTGTATTTCGCAACTCTATGCTATTCCAGTTTTCCTACTCTGTGCCAGACTACTTAAGTTAATGCTGCTTATATTTGAGAAAGCGTTATTTTGTTCTGTTTGTTGTACTAAGTAAGTATATAATAATTGTAATTTTCATTATTTTAACTTTAACACTAGGTATGTAATTAAAATACTTATGTATCTGATACACTAGTATGTATGTACTTACTTATGTTTAGTGATTCCAAAAGTGATGTCAAATACTTAAATGAATTCTAAATGTTATTCTTTGTAATATTTTAAAGACGAAAGTTTGTGAGTGTGTATTTAAACATGTCGGTATATTTGTTCCCTCTTTTTGTATATAGATTAGATCCAGAATTACGAGTACTTCATTATAATCTAGTGATATCCTTTAAATTCCATCCTAGACCATAATGATAGCTTAAACCTTAAAACTAGTCCTAGGCTAATTTAAAATGTAATTAATTAATTTGCTTACTTAAGTACCTAGTTAAAATAAGAAAAACAGTAAGTATTTAACGTTATGTAAATAGGTACGTATTATCTTAACTGTTGTATGTAATTACTTTATGTACAATTCAATATGTAAACATTTATACATATAACTATAATGAATAATTAAATAATGCCACATCTGTAACCGTCTAGTCTGTGCTATTCAAGTTTCCCTATTCTATACCCGACCGCTCACTGCTACTTAATCTGTGCGCGGATCATAATGTACAGATAATCACACAAGTTTATGCGGAATAAACTTTTTATACAAACACTTGGGTTCTATACTATCTATACTTCTATACTAATATTATAAAGCTGAAGAGTTTGTTTGTTTGAACGCGCTAATCTCAGGAAGTACTTGCGGTGCGAATTGTTTTTTTTGTGTTGAATAGACCGTTTATCGAGGAAAGCTTTAGGCTATATAACATCACGCTGCAACTAATAGGAGCGAAGAAACAATGGAAAATGTGGAAAAAACGGTAAAAATTATTCATCTCTGAGGGCTTCCGTTGCGTGCGCTGCGAAAATGGTTCGAGATATCAAAAAATACATATGTATGAAAGAATTAATCCCCAAAACAACTATTCCACGCGGACGAAGCCGCGAGCACAGCTAGTAAATAATAGTTAGCTACTTAATATGAAAAGGACTAAAAGTATTTATAAGGTAGTAACGAAATGATTGATAGATATCATTTATAGAGAATTACAACACACAAACTTATTACAATAATAATAAGAGCTGGCATCAATCATGTCTCGTCTAACATTAATAATAATAATATAATAATATATATTTCAGGACATTTCACACAGCGCCAACTAGCCCCATACTAAGCTTACACTTGTATCATGGGTAGGTACTAGATAACGATATCGATAACGATATCACATTGATATTATATTGAGTTAAAAAAATTATTACTTACTAATTAAAATTACATTACTTAAAATAAAGTAAGAAATGTGATTTCATGACGAACTTAATATGTAAAATTTTAGTTATGTTTCACACGTTAGTGGTTAATGAATTGTTATCTTTGTGTGACATAAAGTTCTTTAAACCTGAACCTCAAAATTACTTACTGTAAAATTCAGATTATTAAAAAAAAAATACTGACTTGTTGGTACGTTAGTAAGTACGAATGATAAGTATTTAAAACTAAACTATCACTTTTTGCTAAGTGAGTAATAAAAATTACCTAGGCAATCTTATATAAATTTTACAGAAAATGGTATCGTTTTTTAAAAAACAAAATATAGAACTACTAAGACTAACTTATACTCAATGCCAACAAAACTTAAACCTTAGTAATTAAAGGCAATTAATCAAATTAATTTATTTCATTAAATTTGTTATTTTTTTTAAGCGCTTGGTTGACGCGACGTATGACCAAAATGCTAGCCATTTTCTGGCTCAACGTATCAGCATTGTCATCCAGCGTGGTAATGCGGCCAGTATGCTGGGCACGCTGCCCTCTGGAAGTGGGCTGGAGCACTTAGACTATCTTTAGGCTTTTCTAAAGATTTTCTAAGTTCCCCTTTTTGTAGTAGTTATAAGTAGTATGTTTAGTTTTTCTTCCCTTAATTTTATATTTTATTTTTGTATATTTATTTTATAGCTAAGTATGTATTATTTATTTTTCTACTTAGGTACTATTATCAGCGAAATGGGCGCGTGTAGAAGGTTTTTTTTATTAACATACTTAGTTTGCAAAACCGATAACTACCTATTTGTTTGTCAACTTATTCAATTACGGTAATCATGTTTTTTTACTAAAAAGAATTTTATATGAGAGTTAAGTTAAACATTTAAATTTAATCAGCGATGAGTTCTATTTTGTTTGAGATAAACAAAATAAATAGCAAATAATTTAATTTAATTATTCTTATGTACTCGCTAGTACATTAGGTATAATATACCTACAGATTTGTTATCGAACGAAGACTCTGCGCCAAGGTTATAACGAAGGTTGTTTTTTTAAAGAAAAAATATAGCAATTACAATTATACATGGCTCTCAATGTGGATTTGTCTGTGGCTTGGAAATGTTGGGATTGCTTAAGTTTTTGTTTATTAGTAAGTAAGTAATTTTGAGTTAACATTTATAAATTGTATATAGTAATGTACCTGAACTTTAATAAGCAAATAATAAAAGTATTTATGTATTTGATTAAAAATAAAATAGTGGTCGTGTTACATATATATATACATAATATTAAGACATATCCCAACAGTAGGAAGGTAACAAAATTTTTGAAAATATTTCACACATTTTTACAAACCAAACTGCATTTGTATTTGATTTATAACTTTACATAAGTTTTAGTTAATTATTTAAATACTTTAATATTGGTTAAATCTTTTTGCAAAAACAAAATGGCAAAGTATGTAGATAAAGTTACTAAAAAATATAAGTACTTACTTACTACTTACTTAATTATTATTTGAAGCATATTTTTCAAAACATACGTACTCACAATTTTTAACCTACATAAAAATAATAATTTAGTGTACTAATAAGTACTTTTCAAGATTCACGATGTCATTTCTAATCATTTTCGAAAAATAAAACGCCATTTTTAACAAACTTACAAAACAAACTCAATCTCCATCTTGAAGTCGGTTAAACATTTATTCCACTGCAAGCAAAATACTCAAATATACATAGGTACCTCAGGTGTGAAAGAAGCCTCTATACACTAACTGGCGCCTAATCTATGGCAAGTGGCTAAAGGAACTGTACACCTCGGTAAGAAGATTAAAAATATAAACTAAGTAGGTACTTATATGTAGTTATAAGCGTATATACTCGTATGTTATGTGAAATTGTATATTGTATATGTACATGCGCAAGTATGGATAAAGGAATTAATAATGTTTAAAAAATTAATCTCGTGGTACTTAATATTGTTTTAACAATTTATAGGTTACTACTTACTATTTGTTAAATACTTGAAAATTACTTAACCCTTTTTTATTATCCTAAACAGGTTTGCATTTGCCCATAGTTTCCTTACTTTGACTTAACTTAAGATAGAAACGTAAATAGCTAGGTAACTACTGACACATAACAAACATATCTAGATATAGCTTTTTATCCAGGGATTTCTCGGAAACCGTGTATCGAAAGTGATATACAGACACAATGCAATCATACGAATGCATTAACTTCATGAAGGAAGAGTTTAAATAACATGGATATTAAATTATTCGAAACAGCTTTTTAGTTAATTAATCCATAATTTCCATATATGGATAAACAATTATTATAAAAGCTGTATAAAACGCGAAAAACTATTTCGCTGACTTCGTTCGCTCGGCCACTTGTATCGCTCTCTCGCTCTCTCGTATAGCGCCGCCTCACTCTAGCCGAGGGCTGTTTCAATTTAATACTTATTGATTCAGAGGTCGCTCGTGTGGTGGTACGGTTAGCATAAAATAGTAAAAGAAAAACAAAATTAATTTATAGTATAGATAGATAGATATACACTTTATTAAAACACCAGCACAATACAGAAATTTACAAAAATAATATTAAAACTTAAGCCTAGTGTCTTAACTGGCGACCTTATCGCTAAAAGCGATCTCTTCCAGGCAACCAATCTGGCAGGGATAAGACGCAAGTATAATGGTAGACGAGGTGTTTTAAATGTATGTGAAATTACATAAATACATAGGTACCTATCATAAAATAAACATACATAAATAGCAAAATAAACAAATACACTAATACATACTTCAATACATAATGATGATAAGTAATCAATAAATATATGTCAAATAATAACTACAATAGCATATACTTACTTCCTTTCTATTCAACTTGAGAGGACAAATACAGTTTAAAAACTTTGTTTTTGAGTATATTAGTTAAGTTCGTTACTAATTTATGAAAATTATTCAAAACAACTTACAAAAATATTGGTACTTTTGGTTGGTACGTGTGCTATTTATTTTTTTAGTGTACTTATAGTAGTCTACATTATTAAGTATTTATAAAAAAAATCTACGTCATTTTTATTGCTCCACAATTTTATTCTAGTATAATGCTGGTAAGCATTAGGTACATTACCTAATATATAAACTATATATAATATAAACTATTTTTTTTGTTCTGATATGTTTATTATTTTGTGCATTTTGTGGTCTCTATATGAAGGCACGAAAAAGGTGAATGCTACCATATTAAATATTTATTATTCTAAGTATGATCTTAAAAACTTTGATAATTAACTCTTAAACTAGGTATGTAAATAAATGAGGATATAAAGTACTTACTAAATATTCTTAATATTTTTTTTACTATCACTTTAAAATATGACCCAAATATCACTTTAAAAGCATGTCTAAAATCAGAGCATAAAAACAAACAATTACATAAAATAAACCCACTCTAATTTAAAACAATTGATATCATAAGATTTAATGTAATTTTTTGTGAACGATGAAGGAAATCTATAAGATCTGATAGATAAAATAAACCTCCTTGTGGCTCTTTCAGTAAAAGTCTGCAGGTAAATGAATATAAAAAATACAAAACATTAGCAACATTCATTTAGCCAACTGATGTTTTTGCCGACGCTACTTAGAAAACCGTCCGTATCCGTTGTTGTGATTGTTGCTAACTCTTCTCAACTTTCTATCTGAGCGCGGGAGCGGTGGCGGTCGCGGCCGCAGCCGTAGCCGCTACCGCGTCTGTATGAACTATGAATCAAATCTAAAAAAAAATATAGATTTACATAATACACAATCAATTTAAGTGCCATAGTTGCAAAAAACCCACAACCAACAAATACCTATCATTATATGTATTGTGGTTATAAATTGGGCCTTTTTTGTTTTAACTAGTGGCCTTAAAATATGCTATAAAATGTAGTTAATATGAAAAATAATTTATCTGAAAAAAATAAAACAAAACTACACTGTGCTTACACTGCTTACTAAAGGTTCCCGAAATCCCGATTGTTGAAAGCCATAAAGATAAAGCACAATCATATGTTTTTGTCAACTGCCAGCCAATTTACAGACTTTTTAAAATAGACAATTATTGTATTGATCAAATCTTCTTTTTTTATTCATATTAAGTAAGTAAATTAAACTTTGTTATAAACAAAATAGTAGGTACTAACAATAAAATAAATACTTAAATTGCTTCTAAAACTAAAAACTTAATCTAAAATGCCTGTAGTAAAAGGAAAGGTCCCCAAAATGCTGGCGGCATTTCCGCGTTGTATAGCAATGCTTACCTTTTGAGCAAAGTAGCAGCCAGAGATCTGTCACTCCCACCGAACGCTTGGCCAGGTCTCGGTACAAGTAATTATAATAAATTCATTACTATTTACTTGATATCAGAATACTTACCAATGTTAATTATTATTGTTGCAGTTGGTGGGAGCGCCGTGCGGTCACCACGGCCAGTACACGTTCTACAAGGCGCTCCGTGTGAGTGGCGCCACTGAGAAGATACTCGCCATTGGAGACTTCTTCTTTGTCAAGATATGGCAGGATTCCGAGCTCGTTTCTATTGGTGAGTTAACTAACTAACATTTACCCTTACCGTAGAGAAGACACCATGACTAGATAAGTTTTTGAATGGATTTCATTATCTGCTTCCTCGTTGATCGTAATTCGTTATCTATCAGATAATTAACTAAATGCATATTATTTGAGTTTCCTTCGATCTGAGATACATAATAACATAGAAGGCTCCAGGGATCTTGAAATCTAGTTAATCTAAATCTTCTAGGTAAGCGTGTTACACCCTAGGCTGCAGCAATGCTTAACATCAGGCAGGCTGTAGTCGAACGCAAACCTATCCCACGTAAAGAAATACTTTTGCTAGAGAATGCACGTGACATTAACCATAACTAGGTTATGTTGTTGTCTTTAAGTTCTGTTTTTGTCTATAGAGTCTGTGTAAACAATGACCAACCTGTCTCCTCGCAGGCGAGCTCCAGCTGCTGTGGACGGACCGCGTGTCGGAGCAGACGCTGGTGAGCCTGCGCCTCTACTGCCTGCCGGAGAACACGCCTGACGGACGACACCTGCATGGGGAGGTAGGTCCAAAATCATTACCACAATAGAGGAATAAGAGGTTCAATCAGTGGTTATATCCCATTGTTTGTCACAGAGTAACAGTTGTTGTGAGTTGTCTGGTCGCGAGATGGGTCGACGACATCGTCAAAGTAGAGGGTCCAACCTGGATGGGGTGTGCTCAAGATCGACGCAGATGGCACATACAAAGGGAGGGAGATATATACCCAGCTGTGGGATCCCAAGGGCTGCGGATGATGATGATGATAAACAGTTATTAAGCTATGTCAGAGGTCTTTCATTAGGGCGGCTTAATGAACTCTCGACACCGGAGTTGGCCACACGTATTCGATAAGAAGACCACTTTCACGTCCGTACAATGAGGATTACAGGTTTTTGACATTTGACATTTCAAGCCATACGCTAAGCTATTGATTGATATTAGTTAGGGCCTGGCTATCTTAGCTACCATTAAAATATAAATATGGCGCCAAATTTGTGTCTGTATCTCAATCCGTCTTATTACAAAACGTGTTTAAATATTAGTCCAGGACTTTGAAAATAAAAAGTCGGTTTTTGTTGTTCAAACATCACATACAAACAATCAAATGTCAACTTCAAATTGGAACGTTGATTTATCATTGGTAACATTTTGACAGTTCGGTTATTATGACAGTAGACAGACAAATTTGGAACAGCAAAACGGACTGCATATTTTCAAAGTTCTGGACTAACAGTTACCCACGTTTTGTAATAAGGACCATTAAATTGTTCCTCGTGAAGGTTACTTAATAACTAAGACATTATAATAAAATAGACACCATTGTTTTCCATTTAGTTTTACCAAAAAGACGTAATTCTGTATTCTAATTAGCTTGTTAATATCTATTTTTACTTAATACCTACTAACTACGACTACGTATAAGCATTTTTCAAACAAACAAATAATTTTCCTCCACGTTTTTATACACAACGATCAATACTATACTCACTTAGCAAAGCTTGCTATAATTTTAATTAAGTTCATATAATTATATACTTATGCTTGAAATAATCCATTCGTCAAATAAAATGTAGAACTTTGTTAATAAATTTGAAATGGGAATAATGTAAAATGAAATAATATAAGAGATTCATTATGTAGGTAGTTAAAGCAATAATAAAACAAACAAGTCCATGTTGGGTAGTCGGATAACCTATACATATAATAAAGCAGAAGAACCCTCTTCTCTTATCTCTTGAAAGTCTGAACAATGAAAATATTAAAAAAAATGATTGGAGATACTTACTTCGAATTGAAAGCAGAACACGTTATTTCTAGAAATTTTGTCTTGTTTATTTTAACGCTCATCATGCAAAAACGGCTGAACGGATCACCATGATTTTTGGTATGTAGGTAGTATGAGGTCCCGGAAGTGTCACAGGCAACTTTTTATCCCGAAATAATGCAAGCGAAGCCGCGGACGTCCACTAGTATGACAAATAAGAATTTTCCTTCAGGACTCAAACCAAAACGATCGATACTCAACTCATATGTATAGCAAGGCTTGCTATAATTTTAATTACATAGGTACATATAATAAAACAAACAGCTTAATTTTGTAAGTCGGTTAATATGACAAATACTATAAACACACATTATAATATAACTGGTCGGCTAATCTTATCGTTTATCTTATCCGAGCAACTTTAGAGCGAGCGCGGCGGGCGCGACGGAAAATATGGGTACTGGGTTCTGTAGGGGTGTTAGTTCGTGAATGAATGAATGAATGCATTTATTGTTCGATGTTGTGTGATGTTCTATACTGTGTTTTATTTGAAAAAGCTTACAAAACAAATTTTACTAATTAAAAATAAAAACTTAACTAATTAATAACTAACTTATAAACTAAAACTTATAATAAACTTAAAACACCCTATAAAAAAAGTATATCTGTAGGCAACGTTCCCAGCATGCTGGCGGCATTGCCACGTTGGATGGCAATGCTTATCCTTATCCTACTGTGTTTTTAACGTTTCTTAGAAATTAAGTCATTCATAGAAAATAATCCTTAGCAAAATTATTACATATATTAAATGTTATAAAATTCATCAGAATCGAATTACACTAGGTTTTATGTAAAAAAATTAAAATGTGTAAACCTACGTAAAATAGACAAAAGTGAAATTAAAAATCCAATCATAATCCGAACCCTCCCACTGTGACCGCGGTACCCAAAAACCGTATATCCAAGGAAACCTCAAAAATCGAGAGCGCGTTCTACGAAGCATCGCGCCCTCTCGCTCGCACGTACCCGCTCGCATTCGCCGTCTCCCTCTAATCCCTATTTGGTAACGCCAACTATTTCATGGATGAAATTACTGTTGGGATGATGTTTGAGGCACGGGAGGTGGCGGGAGCGATTTGAATATCTGTTTGGATTGTAAATAATCTTTAGTATAATATTATATAGCTTTATATATGTCCTGTTTCCTGTCTAGTCAAATCAGTATCTTATTATAATTTCTCGCTCTTAGAGTCATATTTCCTCAAGACTGAGGGTCGTGAATCCCCCGCAGAATTAATTCCTTAGTGGATTTCTCTGTGATCATATTTTTCGCAATTTAATTTGAATTACTTACAAGAAATACCTAATAAAATTAATTTACCCGTGAATAAGATTACTTAATAATATGTCTTCTTGTGTCTCATTAACTGTCCTACAAAACTTACGCTCATATTCTTAATTTTGTAAAAGAGTCAAAATTAAAGCAATTAAGAAAGATTTTTTTATATAATGATATGGGTTTACGCATTAAAAATTTACGTGCTAACTTATTCATATCTTATATCTGATAATAGTTGTATTGTTTATAAACATCACGTAAAATTCATTATGATGTTGTGAAGAGAACAATCTAGTTTCCTCAATATACTGTATTATTAATGGAAAATCTGTATCGTTATGTGTTCAATGATCATTCGATTCGATGCTGCTTAGTTTACTATTATTTTATCCACACAATTTTACATAACTCAATAACTATACGAGTGTTACTAGACCGAAGATCAATTACAAACCACTAGAGAATCTCAAAGAAGTTATAACAAAAACGAATTAAATCAAGAAAAGCAACATCTTATCCCATATCTTATTTACAAACAGCTCGGCAATTTCTCCAACGTTTTACTACAACCTTTTAAAATTACATAAATTATTTTGTTTATACTTAAGCCACACACCAATATGTACTCGTTTGGGGAGTGCACGCGAAAATGAGTCTTATCCCCAGTAGATAACCGCGGGAATCCCGTGAGGGGGCGCCAGTCATTTTGTAGATGTAGGATTCGGTAGGGCGACTCAACTGTCTTGGTTCTTGCGATAGGTTCGCTTTTCTATTTTGTTCATGTTTAGTATTTAGATGCTTATACTGCTGATTTAGAAATCAATCATTATATTTTTAACTAGTCGGGGCTCGTGGCTTCGCTTGCATTCAGAAGTAAAACTTGCATTAGGGATGCAAGTTTTACTTCTTTCTTAAGTTTTACTTTCACCCCTTTTAAAGTGGCATGTTCCAAAAATCCTTTCTTAGCGGATGCCTACGTCATAAGATAACATCTACCTGCATGCCAAATTCCAACTCGATCCGTCCAGTGGTTTGGACTGTGCGTTGCGTTGATAGATTACTATGTCAGTTAGTCAGTCAATTACCATTGAATTTTATATAATGTAGTTCAGATTCATTTATTTAGATTAAATGAGGACAAGACGAATAAATTGTCTTACTGGGTAAGATTAATATTTTTGTTGGGAAAAGATGTAAACATTTTTGATTCTGAACTGCTGCTATGCAAAAAACTTCTTGCCTTCTTGTTCCCGACGATCTTCGAAGCAAGAGTGAACCGGTTCTTATCGGGTAAGCACTCCATCTTTAACGAGTGAAAAACTTCCAATAAAACACATTTACAAATTATTAAACAAACACAGATGACATGCATAGTTTTCATTAACATTAAATTATTGTGTACATATTGATTGATTACATTCTGCTATCGCAATACGTATTGATAATGTTATAAAGCGATATAATATATTACCATGTGCTTATCGACTACCTCGATAGGCGATTTTATATTATTATCTAGAGGGGCTAGATGGCGCTGTGTGATATTTCCTGAATTATTTATTTATTATTTTGAGGAAGTTTGCCAATATGTCTGTGCTTCTGAATTTATTTTTTCGAATTGATTATGTATTTATCTTTTAATAGAATTTGTTACAGTTAGTTAGTAATTTTATAAAATTCTTGTAAAAATACACAATATCAAGAATCATTATTTCTTAAGAACTGTAATTAAATATTACTTAACATTTTTATTTTTTACCATTACACTGGATGAGGGCTACCGAGTTTGTTACATTTCGGACTTTGAACTTGTGTTAAATATATTTATAACAGCTCAAAAAACTCTTTATTATAATACCAAACACGAGAATTTACCTATGTAACTACATATTTAAAATTAAAACTTTTGCTGTGTTAGCAATATTTTTAACTTGTGTACCTATGTAATGTAATGTGCTGTATATTACTTCATTTTCTTTCCAGATTTTTTATGACTGATAACAGTGACAACAAATTCTTAACTTAACCTTATTTCAATAGATACTTTAGTAAAAGTAAAGTAAACTAGTTGTATATGTAGACTTACGAGGTAAAATATTATGATACAATCGATACAAACAAATAATGAGTAAAAAGGAACACCAAAAAGTTAAAACTACAATAGGTAACAAGTTATATAACTGAAACTTACATAAAAATAGAAAACAGAATCTACACCAAACGAAGTAAATGATAAAAGTAATAATAATACTAAAAGTCCAAGTATCAAATCCGTTGGAGTCGAGCGCACAATACATACTTCGCGTTGCCATGTGACGACTTTTAAACATCGAGAGACGCGGAGTCGAATTTAATATAAACTTATTTGTGTATCTACTATATTAAATACAGTCCATTGCTAAAATTACAAACTACCTACTTAATATGACTATTTTTATGTGTTTTAGTGGTTTGTTTTAGATAAATTATATTTTTTTTATCAATCTATGCTGGCTGTTCCAATCCTGAACAAAGATCTCACCCAACTCCTTCTATGAATCTCGGTTGATAGCCGCCTTACACCATCATTTTAAATTATCGTTATTAGTGCAATATATTTAACACCGTCGTCGCTTGCATATTAAATGAAAGAAAATAATAGATAAATAGTATTTTCTATAATATTTAAAAAATATAATTAAAAACGTCTGGACCTTGTTTTCGAGACTCATAATATATTTTATTCCGACACATTCAAATAGCTTTAGCCTGCAACAATAAAAAAAAAACAGGAGAAGTCACAGAAAGTTAACTTACATACTTATTATAAGTAGGTACATAACATTTAAATATGTATTTATGAATTAACAAGCATTATTATCATTACGTTTTACAGCACACAATTCAAATGCCAAAATGCTGATGTAATCGTTTAATCATCAGAGATTTGTAGTTTAACTAATCTATTTACTTAATCTATGTTCTTATCAAATTTTGTTTTCCTTTTGTTATTTTTGTCATACATAACATCGGTTTAGTTGAAAAACTTTATACGTTGCTCTTGCCTATAGTTGATATGTCCTTCATTAATCCTGTCCTGATCAAGCAAGTAGTTTAATTATGACACAATTAAAAAAAAACGAACGTAACAAAAGTACATTTGGAACATATTAATATTTTTTTTCGAAACCGTTATATAATGCGTGAAATCGCAGGCATCAAATAGTGCTACGAAATAATAATAATAACAAAGTATTTGTGAGTCAATAGTCCAGAAAGTGATATCAGTCGTAGGCATCCCACTATCTTATCTTGAGTTCATTCTACACAAATAATTGATAAGGGATTTACAGTGTACTGATGGCACAAAAAACGACAAGAAAGATTTGTTTCTCAAGCCTTATTTGTTTTTTTTCTTTTCGACTACTTTTTGTACGTAAATTACTTAATTACTTTTAACTTTTAATGGCAATGGTAAATGTTTTTTTTTACCGCACATACATATAAACATATCATTTTGAGATACACTAGTATGTTTACTTGAGTTTGACAAGTGGTGTTTATTATGAAATGTCTTACAATGAAATTTCCCACTTTGTAAGAAAGAGTATTTCGATTATAAGAATTTATATAACTAGGTAGTTAGATTAAATACATAAATAAGACAACATAACAACTGTACTAGTAATAATAATAGTCGATTCAAATGTGATGTCTACTAAAGTGAATTGGTATTTTTGTGTATTTATATATGCACAGTTATTTAAAACTTGTACATAAGTTAGTTTTATACTGAATTGGCTAAAAAGTAACGGTTTTCGACAAAAGC
Organism: Macaria notata; assembly: GCA_927399415.1. Classification (NCBI taxonomy): domain Eukaryota; kingdom Metazoa; phylum Arthropoda; class Insecta; order Lepidoptera; family Geometridae; genus Macaria; species Macaria notata. The sequence continues at coordinate 5,209,146 of OV656725.1, read as the reverse complement.
TTATATTAACATCAACAAGGTCTTTATGATTCTGTCAAATTGGTTAAAATAATTAGAAAGTAATCGATTTACGTGGGACGTGGGTATATAAATATACATAGTAAACACTTCATTACCACAGTACAAAAATCTCAAGCGGTTCTATCAGTGCCATAACAATAAGCAAAAAATAATAAACCTGTCTTCCTTCCTACATATTTGTTTTAAAAGAAAATCAGCCTGGGCCAAAAATAAATAATTCAATTTCTACTTAGCAACGTGAAGCCGCGTTTTAAAACTAGTGTGGTATTTATAGATAACAAAGAACTATCGTCGTTTTTGTGGTGTTACTCAGATAACACACAATATATTGTACATGGTTACAATTTTTGTTGTATGAATTTTTAGTAATTCGGGGGGAAAATCAATTCTAACATACTTTTCATCCGCAGGCGACGTTTTTTCGCACGACACAGCTAGATTTTTTCTTGAATTTACAAAAGTGGTTGTAACATAATATGATGTTGAGTTACCTCTTTCTTTAGTAGTATTTTCTCATAACTGAGGGTCGTGACTCCCCCGCAGAATTAATTCGCTTGGGGAGTTCTCTTGGGCAGATACATCGTGGTGGGCGCTCAGGTCCTTCCACAGAAGACACATGTCCTCAGATATTGTGGTCTTTAAACATGTCGGTTACCTCACGATGTTTTCCTTCACTGCTAACCGAGTGCAAATCCACACATAACTTGAAAACACAAGTCATTAGTGTAAGGCCGGATTCGAACCAGGGTGTGTCTGGATGAAATGCAGACACTGGGACCGCTGAACCACACTCGCTAATGATCTACCTTTTCCTGCAAAATTACTGGTGTGCTTCGGATAACCCTGTATATTTACCTATCTAAAAAATTTGCGCCTTTCCATAATATATGTGTGAATTTTACACTTAACCTATTATAATATTGTGTAATATTACACAGTGAGTACCATGTTTCGTGTTTCAATAATTTTAGCAAAGCAAGCTTGTTTATGAATAGTAGGGTTTAGATTGGACTATCACAAACTAATTTAGATTTTTAGTTTAGTAAGTTATTGCTACTTTTATAAAATTTACAAAATAATCAGTACAGTACACAATCAGTGAATGCCCTAACCCGCATTCATTTATGACTTAATATTTGGTTAAAATGGAATAAGATCCATTTGCTAGGATATAGTGGCTGTAGCTAGCTATATATGAATTCTGTTTTAATGATATTTAAAAAAATACATCTAAAACACAATAAGCATAATATAGAAACGAAAACCAAAATAAATTGTGTTTGATTTAACTTCGCTTTATTTTCCATTTAAATGTTTAACTTTTTTAAACGTTTCTAGTTATAACACAGTTATATAATATAATATGTACTATATATTTTAAACTAGATAGGCTTACGCTTGACTACAACTCGATTCACTCTCGACTTGAATAGTACATAGGGTAAGAACTATGTACATACAATAGATTAACTAATAAAATAATAAAACACCAAATATCCTTTGTTCTCCACAAAATATTTAGTCGCGGTGGAGTCTCCACAGCTTTCCGTCTTAGCAATTATTTACCAGTGACGCGGCGGCCGCGCTGCCAACCTGCGGGGCTACCACGAGCTTATTGCCATCGTGGGGTTAATGTTGTTTTAATTAAAATTATAATAAAACTGTAACCGGTCGGTGTCTGTACATTAAAGATAATGGGGAAAAATGGTTGAGGGGTCTTTATTGATGCAATAAAACACAAAAATCATGTTTCAAAAATAAATTTCCGTTTGTCTGTCGGTATGTTTGTTCGTTATAAACTCGCAAACAGCTGAACCGATTTGTCTACGGTTTTCACTAACATGTTGGTGCATTTTCAACTTAACATTTAGTGTTTGTTTCATGTCAATTAAAAATATATTTCTAGATAAAGATAAAAACTTTATTAACCATATGGCATCGCACCATATAGGGCAAGTCAGATCAGGTACATCCCTTAAGTATAGTTCTTAATGTGTAAACTTATGTAATAGTTATGGTAATTCATCAAATTATCAATAAAATGTTTATCTGTTTTATCTGTACTATGATCTAACAATATTTATATAAAAACCTTTACTGAAATCCAATAAAAAGTTGTTTAAAAGATTAACTAAAACGGTTTTCACTCACGTGTAAATCGCGTAAATGGTTTACGCGTTTCGGATGTTATGACACCCATCTTCAGAACGTTCGTCCTGGGCCGCGGCAACACGCAGACTGCGCGCCGCCGCGCGAGCGGCCCGCCGGGACACGGGCGCGGGGGCCTGTGGTGGTGGGGGTGGAGGCGAGACGATGTTACTACTCCCGGCCGCTTCGTCCTCGGGTCGCTCCACTGCTTCATCAGAGACAGCACCATCGACTGATGTACCGGCGCACACAAAACTGACCGTATCTTGACTTGATCCAAAGCTCCAATGATCCTTCTCTTCGTCATCGTATTAAGAGCTGGGACCCACGCCGGAGGAAGCGCCCATCCACGGTCTCGGTTGAAATTCGGGTGGCGGTTGATCTCTATAGCCTCTCGTACTTTCCGTGGAATAAAAGACTTCTCTCTCGCCAGCACAGAAGCTTGATCAAACCGAATGTAATGCTGTACATCCGAGAGCCGCGCATGTTCCGCTATTGCTGATCTGGCCGTGTCCCCGTCCCTGAAACTCCTAATATGCTCGGACAGTCTTGTGGTAATGTTGCGGCGAGTCTCCCCTATGTAACTCTTGCCACAATCACACGGGACTCTATACACGCCTGGTACATTTAGGTGGTCTCTATCGTTGGGTGAACGCAGCAACTGTCTTATTTGCCCCGGAGAACGGAAAAACGTCCTGATACCATATTTCCGTCGTAAAAGGTATCCGATTTTGTCCGTTACTCCTCTTACGAACGGCAGATATGCTGAAGCTCTTTCAACAGTTGGGATCCGCTTACGTTCACTCGAATGTGCGCTCCGCCAACATTGTCTCCATGTATAGCCATTATCCTCTAGTACTTTCCTCACGTGCCCTAACTCCTTCTCCACATACTGAGGATCACACAATCTCAAAGCACGGTTGATTAAGGATCTCGGTACTGACATTTGATAAAATGTCTCACGAAAGTTTTAATATTAAAAAAGTTGTTTGTTGTTCGTCAATAGTTACACTAATTACATACAAACTAGAAACTAAAACTAATTCAGGCGAATTACGGTCAAGTGCAAACCCATTCCTTGTAAAAATAAAATAATTTAATTGTAGTGCAACGTTATGAGGCAGTATTTGAATAAAACTATTGAATCAGACGTAGTATTTTGGATCTATTAAAGATAATAACTTTGAAAGAGTTCATTGTTTATTGTGGTGTATGTTTGTTCACATATTTATGGGAAAGATGAGTATTCAGAAATAAATAAAATCTATAACCAATCGCAATGCAAATCATTTAATATTGAATCTTCGGAACTGCATAGCTCTTTAAATAAATTATTTCTTTTTAAATATGAACAATGCCTATTAAAAAGTATCCTTGTAAAGATTTTTCCGACTGCAAAACATAAATTGTAACATTGACACAAAAGTAGAAAGAAACCAATGCAGCCAATTTTGTTAACAGCCCGGTTGAATAAAATTATGTAATACAAATTATGTTTGTTAGTAACTCATGGTAACCCCCTCGAGAGTATTATATTTTTTAACGATACCTACCGAGAAACATTTGAATAAAGACATACCCTTTTTGACTTTATGAAGTTGACTAGATTTTAGGGCATCGTACTAATATTTATTCACTAGTATTGCGTCCCGGATTCGAATAAACTAATTACCTAAGTAAATTCGTAACTATTTTGGTATCAGAGTTTTTAAACCGTCTCAAGGACCTCTGACATGATTATATTATACATTAGTTGAATTCGGATTCGAATACTAAACTGTTATGTTAATCATTATAGTATTCAAATATCATTGTATTTTATGTGCGTATCAAATAAGTTTTTGTTCTATTGTTAATTATCGTATACATATAATAAAGCAGAAGGTGAAAAATCTGAACATAGAATATACTAGAAAAATAAATGTTTGCGTGTACTTTTTTAATCTATAACAGAACCAGTTTCAACAGATTTTAGATGTTTTGTGTTTTTCTGTTTATTTAAACGCCAATAACGCGTAAACTGCTGAACGGATCATCATGCTTTTTGGTATGCAGGTAGTATGAGATCTTAGAAGTGACATAGGCTACGTTTTATCTTAAAATAACGCAATAGTCCACTAGTTATACATAAATACAAGTACAGTGTCTGTACAGAAGCAATTCAAACGATCTAATTAATAGACAAATTAAACGTACACAATTAAAATATAAATATTATTCACAATTCCACTCCATGTACTACTAGCTAACAAAACATGAACTGTAATAAAAATCGAGTTTAGTGAAGTTAAGTTTTTTAAGTTTAGTTTTTTTTTTTAGTGATTAGTTTACTAATCACTCGTTAATATAAGTAGTTCATTTAGTAGGTACATTAAACAACCTACTTTAGCTTAGCACCTATATTAGTCGATTATCAAAATCAAGGGAAGAAAAAGAATTTTTGAAATCGGTTCATAAATAACTGAGTAATCGCGTAATGTACCCACAAAAAAAACTTTCAGAAGACTTGATAACCTCCTTTTTTGAAGTCGGTTAAAAATTAAACGTAAACTTCTAACTACTACAAAAAGGGGCACTTAGAAAATCTTTAGAAAAGCCTAAAGATAATCTAAGTATTATTAAAATTCTATTTAAAATGTTACCAATTTAAAGTCATACCTTTTCAGCAAATTATGATAATAATACAGAGTTATTTGGTATCAATTTTCTATTGAACCCGATGAGATGGAAGGAATACCTACTGTGTTTTTTGTTATTTTGCTCCGCGAGCCGCCTGGCCGGGATCGAAGTCGGTCGACTTACGTATGGTTCGCAGAAAAATAAGCCATGTCGGAGACCCTTAGGGCTTGAGAAACTCTCGACACCAGAGTTGGCCACTCTCATTTGATAAGAAGAAGCAGAAATATGATATTATGAAGAAAAACTCTATGGAATTTATTTACATCGATTTTTATTGTTAATCTCAATAATGTTATACCTATGAGTGAAGATGAAAGTTTTCGTACTTTACCTTACGCGCAAATAATAAACTTCTTATTTAACCGACTTCAATAATGGAGGTTGTCAAGTCTTCTGAAAGTTTCTTATTACGGAAACTTTTTTTGCACGAAATGGGTCCATATTTCGCCAGAGGGTAAGCGATCATTACGGTAATATTATGTTATGGTATGTAAATAAAGTAACGGCAAATCAAGTGATATTATACATATATCTACCAAAGTAGCTGTGCCTGCGACTTCGTCCGCGTGGAACATTTATTTTTGCAAGTGACCTCTTCAGCTTTATAAGTTGTTACCCACGACTTGAACCGTTTTCGCAGCGCACGCAACGGAAGCCCTCAAAGATGAATAATTTTCCCCGTTTTTTCCACATTTTTCATTATTTCTTCGCTCCCATTAGTTGCAGCGTGATGTTATATAGCCTAAAGCTTTCCTCGATAAATGGTCTATTCAATACAAAAATAATTTTTAAATTCGTACCCGTAGTTCCTGAGATTAGCGCGTTCAAACAAACAAACTCTTCAGCTTTATAATGTCTAGATAAGTTCCAAATGAGTTCAGCCGTTTGTGCGTAATGGTGGAATAGTGGAAAGTGGAATGTAAAGAAAGAAGAACCAATAGTCAAGTATTCTTGTATATAAAGCAAATTATTTTGTCATCGGTACCGGGTACCGGGTATGTCGGTGCAGAATATTGGCATGGCTGCGATCTTCCCCCGGACATTGTGTGCCTCGGCCAGAGTTACAATATACTGCAGATGATGATGATTAAATGAGTGAATAATTATTAATCAGTTAGTATTGAGTTAATACTAATAAATTAATCACATGTGAAATCGTATAAGTGGACCTGGGCGCCCACCACCTTGTTTCTGTCCAAGAGAACTCCCCTAACGAATTAATTCTGCGGGGGAGTCACGACCCTCAGTCATGAGGAAATACGACTCATTGAGAAAGTGGCATTCAATTTGGGGTGCTCCCGTGGCTCGCTCTCCTATTTATCATAGTACGGCAGTTGCTAAGCCATTTCAGAGGCCCTTAGGACGGCTTGATAAACTCTCTAAACCAGAGTTGTCTACTCTCATATGAATTTATTTAATTTACAATACAATAGACCTAATTTTTAGGGACATAAAGTTCAACAAATTATCTATGATGGAGTCTTCCATTACATAGTATTAGATCTTTAAAACTACACAACGTATTTTGATAAGTACAATTTTTTTTATAGATAGGGTGATTCAAAAGGAATGTTTGTATGTATGATAACGCGTCCGAATCCGCGGGCAAAAGCTAGTAATAATATAAAAATAAATTACATTTGTTGTATTGTTCTTCATTCTCTAAATGAGATTGCAAGCGAGTGTCATCTTGCCTCGACCAGCCCTGGCCCCGATGCAAGTTTTATACGTGTAATGGCGACATAGCACAGTGAACCGACCGGTCTAAACGCACCATTTTGTAAGAACTTCTTTCTGTAATCTGAGTTGTAAATAAACATTTTTTTGCATGACACAACAGTGTTTGCTTATTTTTTTTAACTAGATCGCGTTTGTATTTTGCCATAGTTTGCCTGATGGTAAGCAAAGGCTATGGCCTAAGATGGAGCGTGCGTTAATTGTTACCCTACCCTCTGCACTAGGCGCACCTGTGTCGCTAAATGCACCATTTTGTAAGAATAACCCTCATAATACAAACTTCTTTCTGTATTAGTGTAGAGTAGTAAACATATACATATATATTTTTGCATTAATACAATGTTTGCTAAACTCTAATTGTAACCCTGCCCTCTGCACTAGACGCAGCTGTGTCGCGGAGGGTAGTTGCTTAGCGAAAGTAGATTGACAATACAATATTTTTTGTATAAACTGAGCTACATTATGTACCTATATGGACAATAAACCTATATGTACAATAAACCAGCATTATTCAATTTTAATATGAGTTTAATAAAAACAAGAATATTCTGGGATTCATTAAACGTGAGATTTATAAATGGCGGCAAAAATCATTCCATCCCTTTCGCAATAATTTGATTTTTACGGCCATTTATTATACCCACGTTTATTGAAGTGGGATGGCTAATTTTATTTCAATCAATACAAAGTGCAGTCTTTAATTTCAATATAAGTACATAATTTGTATCATCAAAGCCTGTCCATTATGTCAGCATTACTGCATTATGTCAGCGGGAATAGATATATTACCTACCTACTTATTTAGCTACTGTACTAGATGTATGTACATAAGGTTTTATCATAATACGGGATAAAAATAGTCTTTTGTTAATCTATCTCAATTCCATACAAAATTTTATTGAAATCTGTGCAGCCATGGTGTTCCTTCGTGCTTTAAACGGGTGGACCGTTTTGGAAGAAGTTGGATACAAAGATAGATTATTATTTAAAAAAAACATATAACCTACCTGTATTGTGTTGTGTTATTTCAGAATTCAAAACAGGAAATAAATATTATCCAAATTGGTTCAGCCGTTACGTGTGAAGAAAGTAGTTACAAATACACAAATGTTTGCCTCCATAGCTAATTATTATAAGTATGATAAATAATCTAATTTTATGCTAATAAATCGTATGGCACTAGATATTAAAAACTATGTTAGATATAAACTTAGGTTTTAAAATACAATTTAGTAATTGTAATGTGCTAAAATATAAATAAATCTAAATAGGTAACTTACACAGCCTTCTTATTTTATAAATCGTCAAAAAATTCGCAGGTGTATCAAATTTATTATCATATCAGTTACACATACCTACATACGAATTCGAAAGCCAAAGTTGAACATTCACACAACAAAAGTATCAGAAAAGTATCGAAACTCCGTAAGTACCTGATAATTGAATATTACAAGCGTCCAATAAAATAAACTAACATCTCGACAAAACGTAGAATAAATACATTAATTGCCCACGTTACGTCACTTCCCCACTAAATATTACAAAATGACAAACTAATTTGAACCTTAAAGTCATTCAAATAAAGACTCAAAATCATGTCTTCAATAGGACAATGTTAAGCGAAAATAGGATTTAAAATCGACAAATTAAAGTTGTAAATTCTAAAACCAAAATACGAAATTCTTCTCACGATTCTGTGTCTAAATCGCACTCTGTATCGAAAGAGCTTAAGTAGCAAAGCTATTGTTTTAATTTAAATCTTATCGGGATAGATTTAAAGTAACAATTTGTTTGGCAAAATCTGCGAGTGCTGTGTCTCTGTGTGCGTGATCGTAAAATTAGATTTGTGTGTGTGCGTGTACTAAAGGTTGCCCTGAGAGGTTGACTCGAGTAGGATTGCAACTCGGTTTTTGTTTAGTAAACAAAAACTTTATAACATAGAATTTACATATGTAAAGTAATAAAGCATTATTGCAATAGTTTTTATTCATTATTGTAGTGTTTATAATTGTTTCAAGTTAGAGGAGTTGTTGAAGAAGAAACATGTTGAATGTTAATGTGTAAATTAGATGACAAATAAACAATTATTTATCGTTACACACACTATATAAATTATAATTATTATAATTCTGTGCAACTTGAATATTAAACATGACGAAACATCAATGAATACAACGCATGACAATCAACAAGATAAGACGACGTGGTATTATTGGTAAAACGTGCGCAAAACTTACTTATCTGATATAAGAAGCTGATAAGTAATTCAAATTATTTCAAACTTAGTAACATCCTAATAAATAATCAGCATTGTAATATTTTTATCTGTTATTGTACAGTGAATATGTAGGATTTAATTTGAATACAAAATTATCATCATTATATTGATTAAGATATTGATGAGGCGTTACTTTGCAGAAATCCATTGCAACACTGAACAATACCAAATATTGTTCCAAATCCACTTCGGATTTGGAACCAACCATATCATCATAATATTGGCACAAACCGAATTTATTATAGTAAAAAAAAAAATAGAACCTGGTTGACTACTAATTTTGACCAGATAATGTATAAAATTTAAATTAAATCATTAGTCTCTGAGTGCTAAAAATGTTTATCTCCAAAAAATATTTACAAGTTTTTCAACAATCATTTCCTAAAACTTCAAATACCTACAGTTTTCTAAAAAAGGTTTTCTCTAAAACTACTTGCAAGTTTCTTTACAAAAAAAAGTTTATAAATTGATATAAATAAGTACACAAGTATCCAAAAAATATAATAATCCCTAAAGTATTAACATCTTATAAATTGAAAAAAATATAAAATGCAAACAACAGCTTGCACTTCCCGAGTTACAACGCAGGTCGCGTCAGCGGCATAAATATCAATGTATGGAAGTAATTTCTGTGCTGTGTTACGTACAGGGTGCTTCTTAGGGGAACGTGTACAGGGTGATTTTATTAATAAGTTGTAGCTTTATTAGATAGGTATGTATTCTAAGATTGCAGTTTTTTTAGATACCTATCTATCTTTACATAAGAGGGTCGAAAGCATGAACAATTGAAGATATTTACCAAAAAATACAGATACTGCAAGCAAATTGATAGCAGAAAACGTTTTAACAATTTCTAAAAATTTTGACTGTTTATCTAGTTTTTCTATTTCTCTGTTTATCTCTGTCTCTATTTATTTGTTTTATTGTATAAACGCTTATCACGCAAAAATGGCCGAACGAATCATCATGATTTTGGATTTATAGGTAGTATGAGATCTTAGGAGTGTCATAGGCTATTTTTTATCCCGAAATAATTCGAGCAAAGCCGCGGGCATCCACTAGAATCACAATAAAGCTATATTCTACTCTATAATAGGCCTTCAGCAATCTTCTCTATCTCTCACTGCTGGGCATAAGCCTCCTAATGACAATACTAGAGTAATACCTACATATACTACATATTACATAGTATAAGTAGGTATGTGGCCCGCTGGCCCCATTGATAACGTTTATGTACTGATAACGCAAACTGCTTATTGTTTCTCTATATATGAGTTTGAGTATGTGAAGAATTGTGCTACTGGATTATATAGCTTATATACTTAGATTATACATTAGCATTTAGCAAAAGTTTTTGACTGAATTTGAAAATTGCAATTTTATTACGCGGATACCTACTTTTAATTATTTAAAAAGCTATACCTATATTTAATAATACATTTCGTTTATTTACTGTTCATATCTAACCTCAAATTGGTTTTAATTCGTAAAAAAACCATACATGTATTTAAAAAAAATATTGGTGGATACTTGTAAATATAGATTTTAGAGATCGCCTTGGAATCAAATTTAGCTTGTAGACAAAGAATATGCTATTAAAATGGAATAGACATGACAAATAAATTGCTTAGTTTAAAAATAGAAACATTTATTCCAGTTCTACAATTGGCTGCCTTATCGCTAAAAAGCAAATATGTAGTTGTCGTCAAACAACGAAGTCCAGTTTTGTGAAACTACTGTTAATGTATATAACACTTCTCCAAAGTTCTCTATACATAATACTATATACTTTAAAACACACAGTATGTATACATACTTGTTAACCTTGCCTAGGTCATTGCTATATGAATATGTATGAATTTAACTATGTACTTATGTGTTGAAATTTCGTTATCATGGTAATAAATGAAGAAAAAATTATAAAATTATCGTAAAATTGTATTGTTAAGATTTGTTAATCTATTGTTTTGAATTAAGTTTAAATTAATAAAATGTATACACTTATTCCAAAGTTTGGGTCTATTGCTAAATAGTAAATAAGGCTGAAGAGGGTATAAAATCTGAACAAAGAAGATATTAATAAAAATATGTTAGGGAATATTTACATTCAATCGAAAATAAAACTCGTTTCAGCTGTTTTTATACCTTTTGTTTGTCTGTTTATCTATTCCTCTGTTTATCTGTGTCTCTATTTATCTGTTTTGTATCAACGCTCATCACACAAAAACGGCTGAACTAATTATTATGATTTTTAGTATGTGGGTAGTATGAGGTCTTAGGAGTGTCATAGGCTACTTTTTATCCTGAATTAATGCGCGACAAGCCGCGGGCGTCGTCTAGCAATTTAAATAAAAATAATACAAAAATTGCTTGTATTCTGTCTGAATAAAAAACAGAATACATGTACATAGTTGTTAAAAGTCACCAAAGAAGTTATAGTCAAGTGAAAATTAAAAATCATCAACGCAACCCAATAGCTCAGGGTTGTCACAAATCTGTCCTCAGAATGGCAGGTAATAAGCATTTATGTACAAAAAGGCGCAATAAAAAAAGGAAAAGAAAAAAAACTGACACATCGCGCGGTCACGTGGCCTCGAGCTTTGTCTCTGCGAACGCGGTGGGGTATGTAGCTGGCAGGAATTGAAATTAACAACTTTATAATGATAAATAAAAAAAATATATTTTAAACACTAAAGTTCCATATAACGAACAAAATTAGAAATCAAATATTGCATGTACTTACATGCAATTAAAAAAAGGAGTTCTTACTAAACGTGTGTTTGTGATGTTTGGGTAAAATACTAGTACCTATGCTGAAAACGTGTGTAGAATTTGGTGCGTGTATGTTATTCCTATTGTTTTTTTTAATTTGACATATTTTTAAAAATTTAATTAGTGTGTTAAGAAAAGTGAAGTCGATTGAATTTTGTAGCTGCTTTTTTTACAAAGAATGGGTTTGCACTTGACCGTAATTTGCCCGTATAAGCTACCTTTAGCTACTTGTATTTAAAAACACACATGTATGCCTTGTAGTCTGAATAATGTTTACATAGAAATCTATTCCATAAAAAGAATGCTCACTAAAAGGGAATATTTAAAAAACCTTAGAAGATAATGTTGTAGTGCGTGTATTATAGTTTTATGTACTTATAAAACAATAAAATATCGTCATGGCATTTCATATACCTTCAAATATTTAATGTATAATAACGGCGTGTTAATATTTGTTTTGAAACAGCTGTATATACGTACAATAGGTACATACAACGTAGTGTCCATACAATAATTAAAACTTTACATCAATTTTAACGAGGTAAGTATTAGTTTCTTAATAAAGCGATCGTAAATATAAATTTCTAATCGCATAAGCAAATGTTAGGCCAGAAAATGTCCTTGACTTTATAATATTGTTGAAGAAAAATAATACTGAACTGATGTATAAAAAAGTTGAGGGTCCAACTTGGATGAGGTCTGCACAAGATTGACGCAAATGGCACATGCAAAGGGAGGCATATACCCAGTAGTAAGATCCCAGGGGCCTTTGGATGATGATGATGAAAAAAATACTTTTTTGTAAGTTTTTTTTTCGATAAAAATCGTTAAATTCAATCCTTTGAAAGCAAATAGAGATAGCAAGTTTAATTATACTAATATTGTCCGTTTAATAACAGCTACATACCACGCCGCGTCTAGAACCCTTCGCCCGGGGAGGGTTACGACGAGTGACAGAGACAGCGACTGTTCTATTCACGCGTGCGAGCGAGACGCAGCATTGTTGTACTCAATACAGTGGCATAGAGACTGCTTTTTATTTATTTTTGTTTTTCTATTTTAGTCAGTTTAGCGATGCTGTTTAGAAAATATTTGTGACAAAGCAACGATGCAGATGGTATTTTTGGGATTGTAACTTTTTTAGCACATTACGTGTATCGTGTATAGCATCTAAGGGACGAGGCTTATACCCAGGGCTAAACATAATGATGTAATTTTTCACGGTACTTGCTTTAAATGAGAAACAAAGAAGATATTTACAACAATATAGGTATAGCAAAATATACGTTTTATTCGTATCTTAAAAGAGAATGATTGTGATTGTGTAAGTTAATATAATAATAATTCTAATAATAATTCGTTCATACATATTTTTTTGATATTTTGAACCATTTTCGCAGCGCACGCAACGGAAGCCCTCAAAGATGAATAATTTTCCCCGTTTTTTCCACATTTTCCATTGTTTCTTCGCTCCTATTAGTTGCAACGTGATGTTATATAGCCTAAAGCCTTCCTCGATAAATGGTCTATTTAACACAAAAATAATTATTCAATTCGCACCAGTAGTTCCTGAGATTAGCGCGTTCAAACAAACAAACTCTTCAGCTTTGTAATATTAGTATAGATTTGTTTATATTTTACAGTATTTGTAAACAATTATTGTGAAATTCGACACAGCGATAGATTAGATTAAGGACTTAGGTGCATGTACATAGATTGAATACAGTTCATTGTACTTACGTAAATAACTAGTTCTTACTCGTAGTTATATCATTATCATCATCAGCCTAATGACACCCACTGCAGGGTATAGCCCTCCTTCCTCTCGTAGATGTATAAAATCATCATTTTTACACATGCACAGAATTAGCATGTTATTAAAACAATAAAATAACTATAGAAAGTCAAAATATCTGCAAAACTACGAAAACAACAAAATACTTATAGCTAAAAGCGACTCCGCTGTTTCTGTGTGCTTCAGTGAAAAAATATCGGCCGGCGCATACTCGACGTGGCGCCAGGGCTGGCGCGCGGTTGTTATTATTATTATTATTACCTTTAATTATATTTAAATTATAACTTAACCTAGTCTTAATTTATATTATTGTAACCTTTAGTACATAGGCTTTTATTCGTATGATTGAATTATTTAAATGAAATATTTGAAATAAAATTTATTTATAATCATTCTACATCAATATATGTATCTTAATTACAAAAGAAGAAAGTTGAATACATAGGTACTTACAATATCAATCAATCTTCAATCAATCAATCAGTTCTTTATTGACAAAAATATACACAAGACACAAGAAGTTTGAAAGTCTCTGGCTCCCGAACTAGATATATAGTAGATAATAGTGACTCAATAATAGTAGCATTTAAATGTTATGAGGCGTATTATGGTAAAAAAATGCATACCTATTTCGATTAAATACATAATCATAGATAGATCGTTCCTTATTAGTTACATACCAATCACCAATTTAAAAAAAATGTGTCTGGTATGTGTATCTGTCGGCCTTATCGCTAAATGCTTATTGTTAGTTTTTCGTAGAATTTTATTTTATCCCCTACATTTATATACTTTTACAATGAACAAAGTCATGCATATTCTATTTATAAATTTATTAGAACATTAACGTTAGTTAAATTGCATGTTAATTACTTTTGTCGACGAACAAAAGTTAAGTTAATGATAATTTGGTTGTTGTTTAATGCAATCTTCAGCTAACTTTTTCTAAATAAATATATTTTTGTTCGACAAATGGAATTAGTTTTGCTAAATTAAAGCAATTGACCTTGAATTTTAAACAGTCATTTAAATTTAATTACTTATAAAAAGTAATTTCGAATTAATTTTAAGTTTGTGTTAAAACTAGTGATACACTGCGGAGACACCTGCGTTAATTTAAGTAGTATATATTCAATGCAGAGATATGTATAATTACAAATTGTCATATATATTAAAAATATTATTACTTTATACATAGCGCGTGCTGACTCGTCCTCCGGATGATGGAAACCTCAGTTTTCCGAAACTTGTCGAGCTAATTTTCGACATAATTATTGACGTAAGTGCTAGCCGGTTATTAAAACTAAATTTACTTGTACATAATTGCGCATATTAATTTTAGCCATCGAAATGTAAATGTGATAATATGTTTATTGTGTTGCGGCTTAATCTTTTTTTTCTTTGCTTACAGGTAAGATGTCTTCACAACCTAATATTTATTCAGTGTGCAGTAAGTAAAAACCTTTTAAATTATACAAGCGTATAATGATACCTATAATCTATACATATAGTAAAGCTGTAACTAAAAAGTAAGTCAAGTAAGTCTGAGTAGATAATGGAAAAAATAGTTGAGGGGTCTTTATTGATGCAATAAAACACAAAAATCATGTTTAAAAAAATCTGTTTGTCGTTTGTCCGTCGGTATGTTTGTTCGTTATAGACTCAAAAACGGCTGAACCGATTTGTTTACGGTTTTCACTAACATGTAGGTGTAGGTTTAACTTAACATTTAGCGTTTATTTCATTTCGGTTTTTCAATCGGTTCTTAAATAAAAAAGTTATGTTTAATTTAAACCTTTTTTCTTTAAAAAGGCGAGCGAAGCCGGGGGCGTCCACTTGTTGGAAATATATCTAGAGTTGCTCCACTAATCGATAATTACAAGTAAACATTTCAAAATTTCGTCTGCAATTTTATTAATAAACTATATAATAAGACCTTTCCTTAATTATCGTTTACAATGAATTTATATGTTTTAAACAATTTAATTAAACACAACATAATGTTTTCAAAAATAATACTTAGGTAGTTAAATATTTAAAATAAGTATTCAAAGTAGAGTGACAGCCCTGTGCCCCGGGTTTGCTTCGTTTGCTTGCTTTACTTAGCGCGCGCCATCACAACACTGTCGTATCTGCTGCCGTAATGGCTTTCGTATTTTGTACTGATTTTTATATTTTTCGTACTTTTTGGTTTTTACGGCGTAAACCATATTCTTTATTGCGCAACAAAACAACAAATTTATTTATAACAAATTATACACGCAATATAACATCCAACCTTATTTCAATTTTACCAAAATGCTGGCTGCATTGCCCCGCTGAATAGCTAGATTATAGATATAGATATTGGTCACGCGTTCTTTTTGGTAATTTTGAGGTCTTTTGCGGTATATATGTATGATGTATTTTTGGAAATATTTGAACAGTAATATAAACATACATATCACTTTTATCTACGTTTATTATTTTACCCGTGTAATTATCTATACACTATGTCTTTACTTATCTGTTTGTACCTCTTTCATGCCGTAAGTGAGCGACAAAAGTATTTTTTGGTATCGGGGTAATATTTATTATTGTAAAGACTACATCTAAATTACTTAAGTATTTGTCAATGTCAATTAGTTGTACCTATGTGGCAAAATCTTTGATCTGTCATTTTCTCTTTTTCGCCAACTATCTTCTGTAAAATATACTCCGGTAACACGAAACAAAAAATCTTTCATTTTATTAATCCAAAATATACTCGTTGAATATAATTGACAAATATAGGTACTATTCAGGTAATAATAACGACATAACGGGAGTGCGAGTGAAGCGACGGGCATCCATTGAGATATTAATCTGAAATCATAAAAAAACACTATCTATAGATTTATCAGGTACCAGTCAGTGTCAGGTAAACTATTGAGCGTAACGGCAATATGCATATTACATAGTGCCGAAAGGACAAGAATAACAAATCTTTGTACAAAATTACATGTAGTTAATAGCTCTGTGTTGCCAGTTTACTTTACGCCATTTTTTACGTTTCTCGTTTAAAATATGTATTTAAAAAAATATGTATGTTAAATAAAACTTTAAAATAGGGTTTTCTAACAAAAAAGCTACAAAACTAAATTTATCAGCTACGACAGTTGGTTGGAGAAGCGCGTCAACATTTCGTAAGCGACGCGCGACTCCGGATTCCGACCGGTGTAGAGAGACCGACCGTTCTTGATACTTGCGATAATTATATGTGTTTGTGTAAATATAGTAATATTATTGATTTTTTTATATCAAAGCAAAATTTATAAATAAATTAAGAATGAACGTAATCGATTTGAGAACTATGAACAGTGTGTTTTTTTTTCTAACAATGATTTTTTGTCTATGTATGGATGTTATGGATCTTATTTTGAAAGCCAAATAAATAAATAAAAACTATAAAACGTTTTCTTTAATTGTTGAGCAATGAGCATAAGATGAAGAATGACAGAACCGAATAATGAAACAGTGCATATATATTATTTTAACTTTTAATAATGTCAACATATTGAATTTATAATTTATTTGTCTAGTTTTAATAAAGTCAAGTTAGTATGTTCAAGGCTAATAAATATCCGCTTTAGTATGTATATTTAATTTATCACATTCATCATCATCATAAATTTAAGCGCAAGGCCTTTGACAGTGGAGCATGCGCCATCCTTCCCGATCTTCTGCCAATTCCTTGACCTCCTTATACGACATGACACCCGGCTTTTATATTATCACTTTAAAAGTCACTAATTAATTATATTTTACATAGATTTGAAATTAATTTTCCAGTTAGTCCTGTATTACTAAAGTTTAATCAGGTTAATGGATGCTTTCCTTCTCTATCGGACCTAAAAGCCAGATGGAGGTTTAATTTGTGCCGCTCTTAGCTAAAGTATTGTAAACAAGTATGTTTAGAGTACTTCATACTTCCGCGGGTCGGGTGACACGTTAGATTGTAGGTCTCGGCTGTTTGTCTTGTACGGCAGTCGCTAAGCCATGTCAGATGCCCTTGGGGTGGTTTGAAAACTCTCGACACCAGAGTTGGCCACTCTCATTCGATAAAATGAAGCTTAGTATGTATCTCCTCGTTCTTGAGCCTTATTCCTAATTGTTGAGGGTCCTGACTTCCTCGCTGAATTGATTCGTTGAGATTTTTTTAAATTAGAACTTGACCACTTGACTTGGTTCACACTTGACCATAGTTTGCCTGATAGCAAGCAAAGGCTATGGTATAGCCTAAGATGGAGCGATATGTATTTCAATTTTATAAATTGGTTTAGCCGTTTAAGCTTACAAAACTAAAAATTCACTTACAATAATTTAATTACACCTTTGACCTTACTAACATTGATAATGACAATACCCATGTGAAGAATCAAACCTGCGGCGTCCTATTTCCCGAGCAGCACGCGGAGCACAGAAATAGCACAATATTCACTCGCATCGGATGTGAAGTTGTAGTGGTGATTTAATAATACATAATACTGAAGCCATTGACAGTTAATACAAACATCTATAATGTCCATGTAAAGAAAAAAAAACATGTATTATGGCAGATTTCACAGAGATAACACAAGTAAATAATAAACAAACAAACATAAAATCTGCCACAACACAGCCCCAACTCAGCATAATGCTGGTTGTGTGGTATTAACCAGCGCTGGTCTTCCGTTGGGGCTGGCAGTGACGTCACGCACGTACAAGAAAGAATCAAATTCAGTTTTGAGAATGTTTTATCTACCCTGGAGTCATAAATTATGTTTCTTACGAATAATTATACTGTCACATATTTGCAACTAAACCATTTTAAACACTAAGTACAATATTACAGTTCAATTTTTGAGTGGTTAACAGCAGACATTTTGCAAGTACTTATTAAAAAAAAAGGTAAGCTGTTGATTCAATATGTTTTGCTAAAATTACTTAAAAATCCTAGAATATAACCAAAAATTTCATTCAGTCCCAATGCTTGAATCTCTAATTTTGGTATATTAGTAAACAAATAAACTTTTTTTAAATAACTTAAAATGATTAAGTCGTATCTGCACATTCCATACTCCGCCACTTACAACCTTATTGTAGTGAGCCGTACTGTGCACTTACGCCCTTACTTTATTGAAGATAGACGTAATTCCGTCAGCTTACAGCGGCCGAGCGGTCCTGATACTTTTATTTTAATGTTCTTTGTTTCGGATGGTTTATTTTTGTTTAATTAAAAAAAGTAATTCTTTTAACAAATACTCATTTCGTTATGACATAACGTAAGTACTTCTTCTTCTTATCGAATGAGAGTGGCCAACTCTGGTGTCGAGAGTTTATCAAGCCGCCCTAAGGGCCTCTGACATGGCTTAACGACTGCCGTACTATGACAACAGCCATAAGTACTATTAATATTATGTATCTCTTTTAATCTGTTAATTTCAAAATATGAATGCTAAATGTTAAAAATGTAATGATGCAAAATAAAAACAGTCGTATGCTATTAAAGAAACATATAAATTACTTATGTGTATTTAAATGCAAGATTAGCAATTAGCAGAAAATAACAGTTACGTACAATCTAGTCGTAAATATCTTCCATAGTAGGTACATAAGATTAAAACTCTTACTATTTGAGTAAAAAAACTTAATAGGTAATGTCATTTTTATTCAATAAGAAAAAAACTCTAGAGATGTATAAAAAAATATAAAAAAATCTTAATAAAATATATTAATTTACTATCTAATTTAATACTTAGGTACCTTAAACTCAATTACCAAAACTATAAATCGCCATGTCAAGCAAAGCAGCGCGCTGCAGCTAGTGACGTTATTAATGAACTAATCAGCAGCAGAAAACGTCCAGAGCGGATATCACATTAACAACAAGTAATTCCCTGATTACCGAGCCGCCATCTTGATTATTCATGGCGGTAGGGATGGGACATATGCGATGAAAACCGAATTTCGTGACGTTAGAAACCGAATTCCGGGTAAAGATTTGTTATTTTTACCCGACTGCAACGCCAATGTAGATTATGAAAATCTAAAAACAAACGGTTGGATTTTATATTGTTTATCTAGTTTTATGTTAGTTAAAATTATTCATGAGTGAAGTCGGATATCGTATTGACAGCAAGTAATTTCATGATAGCAACTCAAATTCAATTCAAAATTATTTATTTCGGACCACAAATTAATCCATATTTTGTTAGTAACTTATTCACTATTCTTACAGACTAGGATTATTAATAGTATAATGTGACCTATAATTATTTTTGACTTATGTATGTGTAATTATTGTGACTGGTTCCGTAATAATTATAATATGAATAAATAAATATATATCCATGTCCATGTGTTTTCAATTAGAAGTCAATTAAAACTAGTAAATTACAGTTAAGAAAAAAGGAAATTGAATTGAGTTAAGAAAGCCCAAGTACAACCTTAAATTAAACCTCCAATTGTAAAGTTTGTATTTAATCAAATTGAAATTCAGTTTTTGGCCGAATCTATGCCGTATTTTCCCATCCCTAAACTCGGCCAGTATACGCCAGTTAGAGCAGTGCGTGGGACATTAGATTTAGGTTAGCTATAACTAGATACATAGCTTTTTACATATGCCATCATTTGATATGTCTGTGTGTCAATATATTTTCTTATTGATGTATTGTTTACTGTTGTTTTAAATTCAATTAATATTATCAGTGGTCTATTAAACCTATTGCATTAATTTAAACTAAGTATGCACATTTACTTCTTTTATTTTGTCAATTATTCGGTTTTTTTGGCCGAATCAATATCGAATTTTCCCCTCACTAAAGTCGGTCAGTACACGCTAGTTAGAGCGAGCGAGTACCTACGTGGGGCATTAGATTTAGGTTAGCTATAACTAGATACATAGCTATTTACATATGACATCATTTGACTGTGTGCCCTTCCTTATTATAAACGACTGCTGAAAATGGAAAAGGTTATCTATTTGGTTGTTGTTTGTAGTACATATATTAATTTGTTCGGTTTGAAAAATATAGACGCTAGACTTGGTCACTCTAATACGATGATATGAAGAAAAACAATAGGTACCTAATTAATGTTGATTGTTATCTGAACTAATTCTAAGCAAAATGATAAATTAATAAATGGTATTTAAGTAAAAGCAGTGCAGTCGCGTGTAAAACTAGTCAATACATATAATAAATCAGTAATTAACTATGTAGTATTTGTAGAAATATTGCATCGAAAGCGCGTTATCAATCAGCCGCTTTCCAAACAGATAATGATGTCATGGGTTTCTCACGTTCCTCTGTATTTATATATATATATGTTATGTAGCTATAATAATAATTAATTGTATACGTAATTGTATGACACTTCGTATTTATGTGTGTGTGTGTGTGTATGTGTGTGAGTGTTTGAACGGCAAATTACTGATTTGAAACCCTAAAAGTAACGAAAAAAAAGCGAATGTAAGTTTCTTTGTTTCTTTGATTATATAGGTACCTACCTATATTTGTTTCTATGTTTGTTTTACTGGGTTATTGTAATTAAACAAACAATTCGATATATTCCTATGGTACAGGGAAACCTAGACTGGGGCGGGTTCATAGTTCACACCTTTTGTCCTTTTCCTCGCGTCGTATTACTCATTTCTGGGGGTCGTGACTCCTCCTCAGAATTAACTCGTCGGGGAAGTGTTCTCGGGCAAGACCTCCGTGATGGGCGTCCAAATCCGGGAACTCCTTGCCCGAATCTCTATTCCCCCTGAACTATAATTTGTCGGTCTTCAAGTCGAGAGTAAACCGGTTTCTTCTAGGCAAGCGCGCTAGATCGTAGATTATAACGTTGCTTAACATCAGACAAGTTGTAGTCTAGCGTAAGCCTATATCATGTAAAAAAAACTTTTGTTATACCTATTAAATTGCTCATATATATTCTAATCTAATAAATACATTATGTAGGTATTATATCCTTTGATTTTTTAGAAGAAGTAAAATATAAAATTAAAAGACACCAAGCAGTCTATAAAGTTATTAGTCGTTGTCAAGTAGGCATGGCTTCCGTTGCTGCTGCTTAGGGCGTTGCGGTTGTACGGGCTGAATGTAGGGTCGAACCCAGGGGTACTGATATAGGTGTAGGGTAACTTCTAGACGACCATGCTATTTTAAACTAAGTCTTTAGACTACAGTACAGTGTGTCTTCTTATCGAATGAGAGTGGCCAACATAAGTATGTATTTACAAAAGAAAAGTATGTATATACGTATTATATCCGTTACCTAGTACCCATGATACAAGCGTAAGCTTAGTATGGGGCTAGATGGCGCTGTGTGATATGTCCTGAAATATTTATTTATTATTTTAACTCTGCTGTCGAGAGTTTATCAAGCCGCCCCGAGGGCCTCTGATATGGCTTGACGACTGACGTTCTAGACAAACAGCCGGGACCTACAATTTAACGTGTTATCCGATCTACGGAAGCGCCCAAAATGGAATGCCTCTTTTCGGTCACCCAATCAAGGACTGACCGCTTCGGCCATTTTTTATACAGTAGTGTATAAAAAAACTCTATGTATAGGTAGTATAAAGCAATGTCGCTTCCCGCATCTGCCCTATGTCTGTATGTATCTAATATGTATGTACATATGTATGCTTAAATATTCCAAACAACCTTAAGGATGTATGTAAATGCAGTTTTTTTTATAGATAGAGTTATTTAAGAGAATATGTATAATAATGCGTGCGAAGCCGCGGGCAAAAGCTAGTCAACAATATTCTTATGAGAATTAACTCAATAAATACTGATATGTAA
This sequence comes from Macaria notata, assembly GCA_927399415.1. Lineage (NCBI taxonomy): Eukaryota > Metazoa > Arthropoda > Insecta > Lepidoptera > Geometridae > Macaria > Macaria notata. Next base: position 5,186,906 of record OV656725.1, on the reverse strand, counting down.
ACTTTTTGTGTGCTAAAATTTTGTCATCTAGTCAAATTATGCACGAATTTGTGATTGTAAAAATATCGCAAGTGTGGCTTTTATATCGCACATTTGGCGTTTATTCTCATAAGTAAGTAATTTGTAGTTAATTTGCAAGCACTTCATATTAAATGAGAGCATACCTACAATCTATCTGATAAACGAAAATAAACTGATATAAAGCATATGTTTTCCAAACTATGTTGCCTGGATGAAATCACTCCAAGTGATAAGGCCGCCCTCTGTGCCAATGCTATGATCTAAATTTCTTTATGCTTGTGTTCTTTTGTTATTGGTGTACAATAAAGTATTTTGATTAGATTCTATTAAAAACAAGGAAAGAAAAACTGAACATACTACTTCTAAGTACTACAAGAAAGGGACACTTAGAAAATCTTTAGAAAAGTCTAAAGATAATCTAAGTGCTCCAGCCCACTACCAGAGGGCAGCGTGCCCAGCATACTGGCCGCATTACCACGCTGGATGGCATGAATGAATCCCCCATGAATCCCCCCCTACTCCCCCAGCTCTAACCCGGTGCATTCCGGTTTAGAGCGGAGTGATCCGGCCCCGGCTGGCTAGTGCTGGATTGTGTACTCTGCGTGTACCAATGTAGAGCATTGTAGCGGGTTTTTCATTGTATAATTACATAGATGAACAAATTGAATTTTACAAGAAACTTTTTTTTATATCAGGATTTTCCATGACAGTGCATGAAGTTCCTTAGTTTTCGGTAATTTTATATGTAGTTGAATCTAATAAATATTTTTCTTAACCTTCTCATATTTACTAAAACGGTTGTGTGTTTTTCTTACACAAACCAAAAGTTAGTTGCATTGAAATACCAGTTAAAACTCAAAATTTAAGATTAAGATATATATACTTATATCCAATCCATATTCGATTTCCAAAAGTTTTGCTACGATAAATAAGGATCAGAAAGAGCGTCATAGGTTTTTTTTTACTAATTCGCGAAATAAATAGCCATCGATACAAATCCACGGACAGTCATGAGTGAAAATGCTGATATTTATCAAAACCAACTTTTTTTTAATTTGATAATAGTTTTAAGTTTAAATTTATTTAAAGCAGTAATAAATATAATCTAGTTTTTAATTGTCTCTCCGCTCATGCCTTGTGCCGCGCCCTTCATTCTATTATTAGTGGCAATCGATAATTTGAGTTAAATGTGACAGTGGAATGTATGTGTGTGTCTGTTGTATAGTTGATTTGATACTCGCTTGGTTGTGGCTTTACCGACTTAGAAATAAAGGGGTGGTGATGAAATATGTATAGTTGTTGGGAGAAGTAATGAGAGACAGACGACGGCTTTGTAGACTATAATTAAATGTTTTTTTTTATATTTAATCCTGTTTTATAAATAAATGACATATATACGTGTAATATAGGTACATATTTATGTAGGTATGTAAACAAGAAAAATATCATATTAAGTATATGCCCATCTAGGCATAAAGTCATAAAGTCGACAATGAATCTTAATTCGTTTTGTCATTATGTGGACAGAACTGAATAGAAAATTAAAAAGGGATAACAATTTAAAAATGTAACAAATAAATCTTTCCTTTAGAATTGCTTTTTCATAAAATTGCAATATCACTGAATTAGTACACTAGAAAAAAACTTTCAGAAGACTTGATAACCAACCTCCTTTTTTTGGAAGGCGGTTAAAAATAGTTGCTTACCTGCTAAGTTATACCTACATACATACATATTATAGGTACCTACTTATGCTTAGAAATACTTGGGTTTATCCTTGTATGTACACATCAATATATGTCCTGTACTTAGTACTACTGTGTATAAATGTATTTGTATCATTTTTAATCGTGGCATTGTAATTTCAATGAATCATAATCACAAACATATAAAATTACATTCAAAATGTAACTTTAAAATAAATTGTTAACTTAATATTGCTCAATAATACTAATAATTGAATATAACCTTGCGATCTTCAAAGCGAGAGTGAATCGGTTCTTACTGAGTAAGAACGTTCCATCCTAGACCGTAATGATTGCTTACCATCAGGCGAATTACGGTCAACTGCAAACCCATTCCTTGTAAAAAAAAAATACTAAAAATTATTTGATATAATTTAAACTACTATTTCGATATATGTATTTAAGAAATCAGTTAATCTCTACAAGATATTGAAATAAAAATAATTGTTTTAGATATTAATATCCGTACATAAAAGTTTATTAATATCACTAGATATCACTATATAATCTAACACTATTACAAATCATGATAAATGCACCATTCCTTTTTTACCAAAATAAGTATCTATTCACAAAACAAGTGGAAATAGATAACCTCCTTTTACAATAATTGCAGTTTTCCTAAACACAAAATAACTGAGTCGTATACGTGGCATAAACACTATCCTTTAGTATAAATAGGCAAACAAAAACGAAGCGCAAAAAAAGTTAAAAAAAAAACACGGTTTCCTAATCTCCAAATTCTGTATAAGCTAGGTATTAATAAGTTAAACAAACATCTCAACAAAAATCACTCTTATTTGTAAAGGAAATAGAGTGGAAAATCGTTTGGTGGGAAAATGAACGATTTTGCACTTACGCCCTTTTATATTCATAGTCAGTTGAAAACTTCGTGAGCAGTTGTTTAGTGCGCTCGTTTGGGGTTGATACTTTTTTGTTTTTTGTTTAATATCAAGGTGGAATGAAACCTTTTTCGATTTGCTATATATTTTTTTGCAGATTTTAGAATTTATTTTTGTTTAATATTTTTTTTAATGATAATGAAATGCAGACATGATGTGTAGTTTTATCATAGATATGCTCATATAAAAGGATGATTGTATTTATTTATAATTATTGTTAAATTGTAGTTTTTTTTAATAATACATCAATATCAGAACAAGTATCAGGATATATGTTACCTATGTATGTAAAGTACATACCTACGTCTTACTATGTTATCAAACAGTTGCATATTATTTAAGTAGGTACTCGTAATTGCGATGGTATTGTGTAAGTAAATTAAATGAATGGTTTAGTTTTTATGTAGGTACCTATAGTTAAATGTTTATATTTTTTTATAAACAGATATAAAAATAACCGTATTTATGATGTTGGACGTATCATTTACTTTAGTAATACAATAAAAAGTTATAAACTGAATGCTTGATTAAAAACCCGTAAATTCTATTCATACAAAACATTTAAAAAGCAAGAAAACCGGCAAGCACCATGTTTCTTTGTCACAAAGTTACGTAAGGGGTTCAGGAAAGTATCAAAATCGCTCCGTCGCAGTATTCGACCCGACTCTCATCTTTCACTGCTTTTCGCCAGGGACGGACTCTGCGGTTACGCTCTTGTTTTTATTTTTTCTTATTCCAACCTTTTTTGACGTCATTTATGCGATTGTTTCGCGTAATTTGAATTTGGAATGCAGCTGCCAAGAGCGGAATGTCATTCGTTTGTTTTTGGTTAAATATTTTAGTAGGTAATTCATGCCATATCATGCAATGTTTTACTTTCATTTACAAAACTATTTGTATGTGATGTTTCTAAAATTGTAGAGTTTAAAATTATTATTTTTTTGCTGTAGTCAGAAGTAGTATGTTAAGTTTTTCTTCTCTTGTTTTATGTATCATTATTGTAACTAATTTATATGTTAAAATATTTTGAGAGACATTATAATTAATGCTCAATTTATTATAATTTAAATATGTAATATATCCTTATATTCAGTTTTGGTATGTAAAATTATTTGAATTTAGAATGCAGCTGTCCTGACCCATCGATTGTTTTCATTACCTACATTTTGTTTTTGTTAACCCAAATATGTATTATTTGGGTTTTTAAATTTTAAACTAAAAAAAAAACAATTACTTACTTGTTATAAATTAGGTTAATTGGTTGAACTTGGATAGATTTTATAATAGGAATCCGTTTTTTTATCTGCATACCGCTTGTAGTTTTAGTGAGTATAAGAACTCTAAAATTGTATCGATAAAGTAAGACTAGTTTTAATATTTCCTGGCTTACATGAGTCGTGTTTCTAAATTTTGAGGTCTGTTTGTGTAATCATCCTCATTAGAATGAGTATTTCCTTATTGATTTAATATATCATCAAATATGTGGTCTTAATTTTTGATATAGGTAGTTTTAATTATCATTGAATTACAAAACGTAAAGACGAAAATTTCCAATTATTTAATTAACAAATTAATAAATTTATAAGTAGTTTGTTTCATTAAAAGCCTGGCGTTTAGTAAAATACGAATACAAAAAAAAAACAGCCATATACTTGCTGTATTTTTTATGATCACCTCACACAGAAGAAATATATTTACTTCTACGAGATTTAAATATAACCCTTATTTTATTATCAATTCGACGTAGATTACTAAAAAAAAATGTAAAGAATTCATATCACTTTAATAAGTTTCATAATTATTAAATAATAATATATCGTAGATAAAACAAACTATACAAAGCATAAGTAATAATAATAATAACCTCTCGCCTCTGAGTGCGGCCCCCCCGCCCCGCGCGCCCGCGCCGCCATTTCGTGTTATTGAGAATTTATGTCGCTAAGGCGCTCTGCACACGGACTATCTAGTTTACATTTTATAGGTTTTTTTAATTACAGAAAAAATAGGTTATAAATGATACATGTTATTTTAATGGAGAACAATTATTTTATAGGAAAATTCACATGTTTAATATGTTTGTTTATTCATTGTGTTATTTTAATGAGAAATAATGATTTTTTTATGAAAATTTTAATATGATTGATGTAAAAAAATATGAAAGATAGTGTAGTATTTTATTACATTTTTTTATTTTAGGTAAATACTTATATATTCTGGTATGTCTCACAAAAAGAAAATGTATGTGATTTATACAAAACAAATTTCAATTGCTCAATAATATGATTGTGCAAACACGAGTGGCGATCTCGTTACATTCTCACACAAAGAAATAGGTACTAATTATTTATTATATGAAGTCTAAAATATCTGCAAGAATTGTAATAAAACAACCAGTAGCTTTGAATTATATTTAGGCTATTCTTAAAGACTTTTTAAAACTTTTTTTGTTCTGAAAAGAGTAGCATACTAATAATTAAATTACCTCAAAAATATCTGCAAAAATGTTAACGAAACACATCAAACGCTCTGAATTGTATTAGAACTTGGTTGTTTTTTTTTAATCTGTGATAACTTTGTCAATCAAAGCTACGTGCAAAAAAAATATAATATACTCAAAAATCCATAATTCCATTCATTTAACATACCAAACCACACCTCAACAAAGAGCAGCTCGCCCACCTGATAGTAAGCTTCACCATTCTGTACTCGGCCTATACCCGGGGCGTTGCACCGACCGAATAGATCCGACGTAGCTATCAATTCCAGCGTGTGTGTGTGTGTGTGTGCGCGTGTGTGTGTGTCACATGTCGTCATGTACAGGGGGCTCGGAATTGAAATTATGGAAATTGAAAATATACAGTAAATTAGATACGTTTTTATTTTGATACTTATATTATAAAATTATGCTTTGTACATTTATTGATGATTAATATTATTATTTTATTTAATATATTTATCAGAAAATAAAATCATTTAATATAATAAGGTACCTGTATCACCTTGAATAGTATATACATTTTATAAGGATTCATATTTATATTATTACAAAATTATTAATTTGAATACTATTTCAGCCGCGAGTTTTTGATTTTGTTAGTAAATAACTTTATGAAATTGAAGATTGTTTTAGGATATGATTTAGGTTCAGGTAAAGTAGGCACATATTACATGTGTACATGTTTTTTTATTATATCTTTATATTGATTTGGGTGTGCTGATACGTAAATTATGATAATAATTAATTATTTATGATACCTTAATGTGTACTCGGCCTAACAATAAATTCAATTCAAATCAATTACTTCAAGGTAAGAAACAAGCTGAGAAATATTTAAATAGAAAACTCGTCTCCTCGGTAAACACTTTATTAGGTATTTTTATATGAATATTGTAATGTTTTTATATTATATTAGTGTTTGTACATAAAGCCTAGAAGTTATTACATAATAATGACTTTAACGAATTGAAAGCGTGTCCGGAATAATAAAGGAAATAACTATAAAAAACATGGACGTAAATGTTTTTTCATCACAATAAGAATATATTTTTATGAATGTAACTAATGTATTATTTATTTTGAGACAGTATTAACTTATATACAAAAATTACTTAAACATATAGTAGAAAAAAAAACCTGTAGTTTTTCATTTTGGGTTTTTATTTTTCCAGATAAAATAAAATACATTACGAAAAAACTATGCAAACTAAGAATATGTAGTCAGTACCTACTTATGTTATTAGTGACATTGCAGCATAATTATCTGTCTGTTTATTTCTTAAATGCAATGCATATATATAACAATTTCAGAAATAATTCTCAACAATAAAAACTATAACCATTGTTTGACTTATATTCTAATTGCTAACAAAATAAAAAGAAGATGAAATGTATCTATATATGTACTTAGGTACTAGCGGACCCGACAGACTTCGTCCTGTCTGTTGACTCTTTTACTCTTTAGTTAGTTAGAAAACGTTTGTATGGGAAAAAGAAAGGTTTTTAGGAACTTTTCGGCATTTTTTCGAATTTTTCTCGCCGTTCGCCGTCGAACGAATATTACAAAAAAAGAATTGGCCAAATCGGTCCAGGCGTTGTTGAGTTATGCACTTACCAACACATTATGCGATTCATTTTTATATATAAGAGATAAGATGAAGATAAAATAATTATTAAATTCATAAAACTATTAATCAGCCTGTATAGCATCACCTTGTTCCAAACAAACATCCACACGCATATTATGTTTATACAACACACACATATATACATACATACTTACTGCGGCCGCAGCACGCGCACTTAGCACAAATCATTGCGTGAATCTCGTAGTTGTGATATTAATAAATTAGGTTAGTTAAAATTTTATTTAAAATGACAGCTTATTATTGATATAACGTGACATTATATTTTGATTATATTACCTACTTAATAAGTAACCGTGTAATTTTTTTTAAAACTAAAATATTTGTTAGGACGAGATATTGTAATTAATATGTGTAGCAAATTCTAAGATATATTTCGTTTCGCTATGTATGTTGCATTTTTACAGTAAAATTGACATTCCTTTTGTTTATATGCTTGTATATGTATATTAATTTAATAAGTTTATACAATAGTGCAATAATTTCAAATAATACTTATTTATAACTCTTTACTTGTGTACATGTATTGTAATTTTATTTAGATTGAGAAAAATTGACATGTAAAAATCTACTTATAAAAACTTTGACTTTATATTTTTATCAAAAAGAAAAAAAATTGGTGAAACATATTATCATTATCCATTATTACTTAGTTGAGATAATAATGATAACAATCTACAGTTTAATTGATGAATATAAATAATTAGTAGTATAAATTATTATAGCCAAGAGAAAATAAAAAGCTGTAGTTGATATCAACCTGACTTGATTGTCACGTGATACTATTGTGTATAAAAAAAATACAACAAAAGCGAATAGTTTTAAAAACATTTTAATTAAATTACCTAATTAAATAGATAATAATAGTATTAATATTTATAGATATTTCTTAATTATCACGATATTGTACAAATTGAAAACAGTGTCTGTCTGAAAACAGTTTGGGCCCTTGTTTAACACGCGACGAATGCTAATTCTGATTATTATTTTTTAAAACTAAAAGAAACACACATGTATTTTTTTTAGTCTGACTGCTGTCGTGGGTCGAACGACTCGTTGAATTGTAGGAGAGTTTATCAAGCCTTCAAACCTTCCTTTAAGGGCTTCAAACATGGCTTAACGGCTGCCGTGCTAGACAAACAGCCGTAGTAACATTCGTAACATTGATATTATAATATTCAGCAATCGATATGTAGAACTATTATAAAAATTGAAGAAGAAATGAATCATTTGTTGAATTACCTGCTATAACAGTGCTTTACCCGAAGGACATTTCACATGTGTGCGTGAATCCACACTAATATTATAAATGCCAAAGTTTCATTGTATGTACCTATGTTTTTATGTACTCCATTTTGCTCCGCGATTATTATACTAAACAGGAGATTTCGATGTCAACTTGGACTTTACATAAATCTTTAGTAAATAGTAAATTATTAGGTACTTAAAGAAATGAAATTGTAAATTTATTACCACTTAGGCATACACGTAACATAATTTATGTAACTAATTGAGACAAAATTAATTTATTAAAATATTAGTTTTAATGAACATTTATTTACAATAGTAATACATAAAAACGAGGGAAGAAATACTAAACATACTACTTCTAACTACAACAAAAAAGCAATGTTTTTAATAAAAAAATATATGAATATTTTTGTCCCTATAAACCAGGTGAAACCGAGTGACATCACTAGTATTCACATACACATACGTAAACACATACTTAGCAATGTATTTATGTACATATTTGTACATACCCGTGTATTTATACAATGTATTAAATTAATTGTAAACTTTAAATTGTGTGTAGTTTTTTCGGTATTTTCGTATTGTGATAAAAGGTTAGGTATTTTGTTTCCTTTACCAAAATGTTCGTTATATTACCTTTCAGAATAATTTAAGTTTTTAGTGGAGTTGATGGTATCAGATACATATTTGAATACTTATTTGTAGATTTGTCTTCGACTTGATTGTAGTTGACTTTTGATGTAGTTTTCGCTTTGGTATAGCCTATAGGAAATATTATGGGAACTAAGTATGCAGTTTACTATTTTATTGAGTTGTATAAACTTACTAATAATAAATTGTTAGCTCAAGGCAAGGAAATCCAATGAATAATATGAATGTCTATTCAATTTCTGTTTGTATGAATGAAAGAAATACCTATAGGTACACTTCAATTGAAAACCTACTTTTTTTGGAAATCGTAATCATAAACCTCTTTCCCATGACATCGGCTAAGAGCCATTGAACTTCGATCGAGTCTAGAATTATGACGAACAAACGGACACGGGGGTTTTACGTAAGCATAGGGTAGATAAGTCGGGAGGTAATGGAGTGTTTACTTACTAATAGAACATATTTATTTAGTACTCAAATAATGTTTAATAGAATCTTTAGGAAACTACATCACAATGATAGGCTATGTATAGGGACCTATTTAAATGATTAATATGAGTAAGTATATATATTTCAAGAAGGTACTCGTGTCACTAAACATGTCAAATACACACTTTTGAACGTCAATTTGTTAAAATGCCAAAAAAAAAACAAATTAAACTTTATTAAGCTTAGTGTAATAATTATGATGAAAATCACAAAAAAAAACATTGTCGTGTCCCACCAGAATACTGGGAACACCGCATCTCTTGCAGACTACTACGTATTCTATAGAAATAGAAAAACCTTTATTGAGACAGACTACAAAACATACACACACACACACACACATATATATATACAATAAATAAATAAATAAGTCTGCCCCAACTCAGCATAATGCTGATTACTGGAAGCAATCATTCTGTGCTAGTAGGTACTACTCAAACGGACCACTAGCAAATGTTTTACAAAAATGCTATCACTAGTAAGTTAAACGAATGGTGTCTCCTCGACTACATTACTTGAAACATTCTCACAAAATGCCAACCGTAAATTGGGCGGCTTATTCTGGCTGGGAAGCCTTATTTTCTTTGTTCGGGAAATATGTTTGTATTATATTATTTACAAAGCGAAAGATTTTGAAATGTTCTTATATATCAGTAATATAGTAAAATCATAGTAACATAAATAAACACACACAGCTCTGACGTCATATTCCGGTATTTTTAAATGTACCTAGTGATTTAGATTTCAGTGGTGTAATATTTGGTGAAACACAAATATGCACCAATTTTCAGACTTGACTTTGAGTAATAATTTAAAAAGGAATGCTGCTTATAATGTTTTGTTAAAAAGATTGAAATCAAACCAAGCTAATGATTTTGATTGATGAATGAATCCTAATTTTACTTATAAATACGTTTGCGTAACCATGTAAATAAAATATTACTTACTAAAAATATGTACTTAACAAATTTCATTTTTTTCAATTTTAAAGGTCTTTATTGATTCATACTTATAAAACTAGTGTACATTTTAATCCAAGCGGTACAATGAACTTGATTTACTTACTTACTGGTTTTTCGTACACTGGGCACTTTTAAAACAAAACATACTTGACAATAACATAATAAACTTACAGATATAAAACACCTTGAAACATAAATATCAGTACTATAAGTATGTAGGAACTTACCTGCATGTAAATGTTACGTGTTCCAACATATAACCGGAAACGCCGACCAAAATTACTTACAACGAAATGAAATACTAAAATTGCAAAAATAAGATATTTTTTTAGTTATAATCTGCATGAGGTGGTGGTCCAGAATACTCCGGCGGGTGGGTTACTTATTTGAAAGCAATTTTAGTTCGGCCCCCAGCCCCTTCATTTAGAATGGCGCAGGCACGCACTCAGGGCTTGTTTGTTTTACAAATAGAACAATAACAAATATCATATTCTTAATAAGAGATAAGTATTTAAATCTAGTCAAATTATTATCGATAAGTTTGTACTCAATTAGTTTTATTTAACTTTACTATAACACAGTTTTTATTTACAATAATAAAATGTAAAAACAAGGGAAGAAAAACTAAACATACTACTTCTAACTACTACAAAAAAGGGGCACTTAGACAATCTTTAGAAAAGCTTAAAGATAATCTAAGTGCTCCAGCCCACTACCAGAGGGCAGCGTGCCCAGCATTTTACTATAACTAAAATACATATAATGTTAAAAACTCGTAAATTTTTATATAGTAGTTAACGTTGTGTGACTTGGCCGTTGACTTGTACCCCATCAAAGTATAAAGAATGTTCAACGGCCAGTCATATAACATTAACTATGATGATAAAGAAATCGCAGTAAAGAACCTCAAACTTGGCACGACCTTGTCTAGATTTAATTACTTTTTAGAGATAAACAAGCAGCTCCATCGAGACTTGGCTTGTTTTTTACACAATGTTTTTGGTGAGATGTTATTTAACTTTACCATAACTAATACAATGTTACAAACAGGTATCTAATTCTTTCACTCACTATAATATTTAATCCTTGAATGTAAATAAACCCTCGCTCCTCCCCTGCGCCCCCCGGCTCCGAGGGGGTGAGTAACTCTCGCAGGGTTGCACGGATTCCAACATTTAATCCCGGCCAGGGGACATTTTACCTTTTTATTGTGTGTTTATTGTATATTTCAGTTTTCTGATCATTTTTGGGTGTATGTACGTTTTGTATGGAAATAGTAAAAGTTTGAAACTCTTATCATTGTGTTCATATACAGGTCATGGATAATAAATAATGCCAATTATTTTATGTAGTACATAAGTATTTACAGGTGAACCCTTATATCGTTTTTTTTATTGCAAGAACAATTTTTGCATTCTAATATCTAGTACCTACATATTTACTCTTATTACGAAACTGATCTTAACAAGCTGTAATCTGTTTTGTGTGTAAGTAATTTTTTTTTTTAAATTGTTATCATGTACTTACCGAATCACCCGCCCCGGATCGCTCCCGACACAAAGGTGCCCATTACGCTTGCCACATTGCCACGTTGAATCGCATTCGCAATGGCCAACCTTTGCACAAAAAAATATTATATTTTAATTAATATATTGGCAAATTTATAAAACTTGTGTTTGTTCCGATACAAGATCCAAGTAATACCGAAACTAAATAATAAACTCTAGATTCGACTAGTACGTTAACAAACCACATCCCTTATTTCTCCCCCTTCTACCCCTCGGGGGTTGAATTATACTCCCAGGGTTGTACGGATTCAAGAAGTTATTTATTTAATCTATTACAAGTATTTTTCTATGTTTTATTAGAGGTTTGTTTTTGTGGTTATTTTTCAAAAGAATAAAATCAATAATATTTACACATACATATGTTGATAGATAAGTCTTTATTGTCACACACATATAAAGCAAAATTAATAACATTACTTACATAAACTACTCTAATGCCACAAGTGGCGGCCTTATTGCTAAAAGAAATCTCTTCCAGGCAACTATTGGATGGAGCGGAAGACATAAAGGATTATAAAGGACCAGGTGTACAACAGAAATAGATGCGTTAAGATAAATAATATACAAAACATAATTATGAGTTAATTTAATGTATACATTAACATAAAGACATACATCCTAATACATATATAACATACACATATACCTATAAGATACTTTCTTTACCTTTATTATTTTTCTACATTATTTTTAATAGATAAGACTAAGTAGTTACATTAGTTTAAAAACAATAAAACTATTATAGTACGTTAATAAACCACATCCCTTATTTACCCCCTTCTACCCCTCAGGGGGTGATCTCAGGGTGGTACGGATTCAACCAGCTACTTTCATGGTTGCAATATTTTATTCAAGCATTATTTTTTAGGATTTTTATAGTGATATTTGTTTTTTATTCTGAGATTAGTATTACGTTTTTTTTTCTTTTTATGAAATAACAAATTATATTACAAGTGAACTAATTGAGTAGTTTAAATAAGCCATATCTCCATAACCATATTTAGAGGCCCAGGGGGCGGTTGAATTCTCTGTACACCTGAGTTAGTCACTCTCTACGTATTTACATATTGACTTTGAATGTAAAAACGTTGCTTTATAAGATAATTAAAATCTTAAACTAGTAAAAAATAATAATTATCTATCTATTCCCTTATTTCATCCCCTTTCCACCCCCTGAGGGGTCACTAATACTTTCAGGGTTGTACGAATTCTTATATTTCTTCCCGCGTTTGCGACGTTTCCACTTTTATTATGTGTTTATTTAATTTTTAACAGATTTTTATTTAATAAATAAACGTGGATTGAGGATATTGTGAGTTCGTATCGATGAGTCGTTTTAGATTTATTACATTTTACTGTACTAATGTATGTACAAACTTCAGCATCTTTAATGAATTAAAAAGTAGCCTCTACTCTACGACATAAAAAAGCGATCTCTTCCAGGCAACCTTTGGCTGGAGACAAATAAGCATATATGTAAGAAAGTATATATAGGTAATAAAATATAACACATCCCTAAGTATGTCTGGTGTACATAATAATATTTGTCAATACTAAATTTAAATGGTAATAACATAATGAATATGTTAAGTATTTTTGTTCTTTTTCCGCCTACACGTAACACAAATATTAAATATTCCATCTAAATTACCATCTACATTAAAATGAGTTTCCGCGAAACGCTCTATTAATCGATCAATCGATTATAATTAATGGATATTGCCATTAAGTAATCCAGTCAAAACATTTATTTTTAGTAGTAAACGCCCGCGGCTACGCTCGAATTATTTTAAGACTAAAAGTAGCCTATGACTCTTCTAAGACATCATACTACCTTTATACCAAAAATCATAATCAGCCGTTCAGCCGTTTTTGCGTGATGAGCGTTTAAATAAACAGACATAATTATAGACAACATTTCTGTGAACTGGGTTTTACCGACATGTTTGAGGACTACAATATCCGAGGACATGTGTATTCCGTGGAAGGACCTGGCCGCCCACCACGATGTTTGTCTAGTACGGCAGTGTCAGAGGCCCTTAGGGTGGTTTGAAAACTCTCAACACCAGAGTTGGCCACTCTCATTTGATAAGAAGAAGAACCACGATGTATCTGCCCAAGAGAAATCTACTAACAAATTCATTTAGTGGGGAAGTCACGACCTTCAGCCATGAGGCAATGCGACTCGAGAGAGACGCTATTTTAAGGAACTTACAGACAAATTAAAAAATATATCAAACTCTTATTTACTACTTATCTAGATAGTGGCAACCCTAATTGTGTAATTAGTTAGGGTTGCGTCGACTCTGCAGATTTATCTCGTCCCACCGAGTTTGTATTTACATGCTCTGGAACTTAACAAACGACTCTACTGGAATCTTCTTCTTATCGTGTGTGAGTGGCCGACTCTAGTGGCGAGATATTTCTAACCACTCTTAGGGCCTCTGACTTCGTTTAACAATTGTTGTACTATAATACAATCTCAATTCCAGGCGAGAGTAAATTGGTTTATTTAGGTAAAGATACTGTAAATAAATGAATTAGAGGCAATTTTAAATTTAATAAGTTTTTTTATGTACCCACTGTTCAAGAATACATGGATATGCTTTTATCTCAATAACCACTTAAGTAAATCAGTTTTAATGAAATTTGCGATCTATTTCAATACTGCAACTTATACATGTATACCTAGTAGGTACTAAACAATTAAAAAAATATCATTTTTGAGGTCTGTATACAGCCCCGTGAAAATAAAAAATACTAACTCCAGTTCTAACCACTTCCAATTTTCTTTCCAGGACGAAGTGCTAGCCATCAACGACAAGGTGGTGGTCCGCGTGGACGACCTGCTCTCGTGGATGTGCTCGGGCCACGACTGGACGTACGGGCTGCGCGCCGTGTGGCGCGGCGCGTGCGCCCCGCCGCCCGCCGACGCGCGCCGCACCGCGCCCCTGCACCACACTCGGCTCGACTTTAGCGACGTGGAGAAGGAGAAGAGTGCCATTGGTAAGTGTCCTCCTCTTTACTGAGGGTCGTGTCTCCCCATGCTGAATTGGTTCATTTGAGGACTTGTCATGGTCACACAGGACCTGGGTAATTAGTAAGTGTAGTTCTTTAACATACTCCAAATGTTTATGTTTGTTTGACGTAATATTATACATTAACGTATGAATCCTCTGACCTCGTGGTAGCCGTTAGACTGTGTTACGAGGCCAGAGTCATACTGTATTATGTGTCGGCGTAGACCTTGATAAAGTGAAGGGGTTACTGTAGTTCCAAGGAGGCGTAAGCTTTCGTCGACTTATACATCCTCTATGCCAAAACCATGATAAGCCGTCGCGTCATTGCGGCATGAAAGCGGTACAAACAAATGAAAGATCCAACGAAAACAATTGCGCTGTTACATAAAATTACACGATTACACTATAGAAGCGAGAAGACTCTCATTTCCTCGGACTACACGGTCACTAAACATTATCTCACTTGCTTCCAGCGGTGGACGCGGAGAGTCCCGGCGTGGTTGTGTTCTCATACCCTCGCTACTGCCGCTACCGAGCCCTGCTGTCCCGCCTGGAGGGCATGCAGGCGGCCTGGCTGAGAGACTCGCTGGTGGCTGCGCTGGGAGGGTATGCAGCCCCTACCGCCAACACCAGGATCCTGTACTGCAAGGTGAGACCGTTTAGCCATGCCAGAGGCATCTGGGGCTGTTCTTATACTCTTTTGTCCTTTTTGAAGGCATACAAGCTGGTTGAAACTAATGAAAAGGCTATGGCAGAAGCCTCTGGGTCAAAAAGTGAGAAAGTTATTTTGACGTATCATTTATTAACTTTTAACCAATGTAAAATCTGCCGCGAAGAAATTTCCTACGTCTTCTGGGAACAATTTGAGACCTAGTACCTTTCTAATGAAGGTATACTCCACCTTGGGCCACAGTATCGCTTCAGGTGGCATGGTGTTTAAATATCCGATTGTCAAAAAAGCTAAACCCCAAAACACGTTTCATTCCAGGACACGTTCGAATATCCGGAGCTTGAGGGCCACGAGTTCGTGTGCAACCACCTCGCGCCCAAGCTGAAGGGGAGGCCGCGGGGGCGGCGGCGCAGGCCTCCGCGGTCCAGGACCCACTCGCCCGAGTCCCGGTCTAGCGAGGACGAGAGGCCTCCGCTGCCCGAGCCACCTGTATCGTCGGTAAGGACAGTTTGGCCAGATTGTCGGTGGGACAAGTTTTTAGATAGATATATGGTCAAATTGTCAGTTAGATAGACGAGTGATTTCGTGAAATAATTTTGTGGGCTAATAAAGACCTACCAAGAAGAAGTTGATCATATCTTCCACTTATCTCCTACCTTTGTCGTCGCCAACGGAATTAATGTACAACTTTTATTAGGAAGGATAGTCAAATGACCTTCTAGTGACCTAGTGGACAAATGCCAAATTATCAAGACCGATGACAAATATTTACTTTATCTTCTTATCAATCCTGTATATTTGGTAGCACCCCCGGCGCCTGTCACTGCGCAACGGGCTCGAGAAGCGCAGCTCAGACTCGGACCCGGAGCGGGAGCCGAGCGAGGAGGACCGCGCCTTCCTGCGCACGCTGCGACACTTCCACAAGGACAAGGGGGCCAGCTTCACGCAGGCGCTATCTCTCAAACACTGTGAGTATTGTACCTACTAGTTTTAAACCTATGCTTCTTCCAAGCGAGAGTGAACCAATTCACTCTCGCTTTTTATGTAAATAAAGTAAAATATAATTATTTTTATTACTTTTAGGCCATAATAATTGCACACCAGTAGGCGAATTATGGTCAAGTGCAAACCTATTTTGTGTAAAAATTAAGCATAGACATGGATGTGACGTGTAATGTTTGGTGTTGCTCATAAATGATTGTTGTATTTGTACCGTAATGATTGGTTGCCAACACAAATTAACTTGAAAAGGATAAGTCGGGTACGTTTTCGACTCTGCTATACATTTAAGCTATAACGCCTGACTGAAAAAACTTAGCAACGCCTTTTTTTTTTACATGATAAATATAAGATAACAATTGCTATTATTGCCGAGCATCACGAGAGACGCAAATATGCTAACCTCGGCCGAGGTTACATCTTTGAGCCTTTTGGAGTCGAGACTTTGGGGCCGTGGGGTCCGGGAGCCCATACTATTTTCCAAAACCTCTCGGAGCGCTTGGTTGACGCGACGCGTGACCAAAATGCTGGCCTTTTTCTGGCTCAACGTATCAGCATTGCCATCCAGCGTGGTAATGCGGCCAGCATGCTGGGTACGCTGCCCTCTGGTAGTGGGCTGGAGCACTTAGATTATCTTTAGGCTTTTCTAAAGATTTTCTAAGTGCCCCTTTTTGTAGTAGTTAGAAGTAGTATGTTTAGTTTTCCTTCACTTGTTTTTATATTTTATTATTGTAAATAAATACATATATCAAAAAAAAAAAGATAACAATAATAAAGATAGAAAAGAAATGAATGATGAAATATTTTTAATTAAGTTAGGTACCTAAAGAATCTTGTATCAATACGTACTAATATTGTTATTTATCCCCAGTATCACTCCGTGCTCTGTACACGCTGGTGCTGTCCCGCGGCGGGTATGAAGCGGTGTGCCGCCTGCGGCTGTGGAAGCCGCTGTTCCACGCGCACCACGCCAACACGCGCTCTGTTTATGAGAGGTAGCTAATTTTATAATTAAATAAAGATATTTATTTGACAAAACACTGGTACTTACATAATATACTTAACTTAACTAGATTAATGTATACAATGTTAATGTGTGTTTCTTGTGAACCCCGAACTAGGCCGGGCCTGTGTATCGGTGGTTCGATACTGAGAGTAACCAAAATAGGATATTAAATAAGTGATTAATTAGTAAGTTATTTTTTTTTATCGATAATGAAATATATTTTTAATAAATCGTAAAGCTATTTACAATAATAAAATATAAAAACAAGTGAAGGAAAACTAAACATACTACTTCTAACTACTACAAAAAGGGGCACTTAGAAAATCTTTAGAAAAGCCTAAAGATAATCTAAGTGCTCCAGCCCACTACCAGACGGCAGCGTACCCAGCATGCTGGCCGCATTACCACGCTGGTAAGTTAAGTTATTAGTAAGTTAATTTTATCTAATATTCAAGACACCAGAGTTTGCTTAGTATGGGGTTAGGTTGCTATATCCTTGAATAAATATTTATTTATTATGTAGTGGCTGCAAATGTCGCCGCTGCTCCTCGCGCCCGCACTCGCTTTAACCTGCGTGCGCGCACACTTATGTCTGCGATATCAAACACTGGAAAACGTGAACTAAACCGTTCCCGGGTTACCGCGAACTCGATAATAAGAGAATATTATTATGTATACTGAAAAGTTTCTTAGAAGCTGAACGGATTGATAAATTAAGTATTACGAGTTGGACATATCAAACACCATCTTGGACCAAACCATATCTTCTGCAGACTTGCTGATCAAAGGCTTATCATGTATTTACTTAAAAAAAAAACCATATCAAAAATAGAATTCAGCAAAAAAATCTTCTTAGATTTATTAATCTCCATACATCTATTATCTTTCTATCATCAATTACTGTCTGTTCCTCAAAATTCTCCAAAACCTCGTTCAACATAACATATTGTTGTTTCCAGATTCCTCCTGCCCTTTGAGAACCACGAGCGGCGTAACGGCGTGAAGGCGAACGGTGTGACCGAGACAGAACCAATCACAGTGTGCGACTCACCGCCGCCGCCGCGGGAGCAGAGGGACTGTGAGACTGGTAAGATTTATAAAGAGTATAATGCCTAATTTATTAACAGACTTCAAAACGAAAGAAAGGTGTTCGCTATAACGCCTGATAGAAAAAAGTGAGCAACGCCTGTTAAGAAAATGCGAGCAAAAATTCAGTTTTTTGAGCACTTTGGTAGACACACTGGTGCTGTCTGGTAATGCGTGATACTATACATGAAGAAAATCAATTAAGTTTGCAGTGTTACCCACGTATATTTTGGATAAAAAAGTAGCCTATGTACTAATCCAATGTCTAACCTACTTCCTTGCCATATTTCATTCCAAGCGGAAGCGGAAGGGCTTTATATATTCTGTCAGAGTAGCTTTGTCGAGAGAAAATAAATAAATTCTAACAAAAACCTTACATAAAATCGTTTTTCCTCCCAGGCGAATTGAAAGAAGAAGCCAACAAGCAGAAAGTGGCCGAAGATTTGAACCGGGAGTTCCTCGACTCGCTACCAAAAGACGACAAACCACTTAAAATAACAGTCAAACCTGTCGAGAAACTAATCAACGTTGAAAAACTAGACTTAACCGTTGAAAGGAGGGAGAATGCGCTAGAAAAGGAGGTGGAGAATAAATATGAAGAGGGGAAATGGAATTTGGCAGAGAAGTGGAAGTTTGGGGAAGAGAAGAGGAGTTTAGGCGAGGAGAAGAGAGACGATGTGACTGATGGGGAGATCAAGGAGGGGTTCCTCAATGAGCTGGCGAATAAGTTGAATTTAGGTGAGTTGGTAACAGACTTCTAAAAAAGAAGGAGATTCTATTCGAATGATACTTCTTACTCTAGATTTGAGGACCCCTAGGTTGTAATTCTTGGGGAACAGGGTACCAGATAGAGTTCCACAGCTTTGCTTTCGTTATTATAAAATATATTTTGCTCGCGGTTTGCTCACGTTGTATCAAAATAAAAACTAGCCTATTTTCCTTTACATTAAATAGGCTCACGCTTGACTACAACTCGCCTGATGTTAAGCAACGTTATAATCTACGATCTAGCGCGCTTGCCTAAAAGAAACCGGTTTATTCTCGACTCGAAGATAATATGTCAGTCTCGAGATCCCAAACTACCACTATACTAAAAACACCAGGATGCATCGCTCCAATGCGTAGCTGAAACGACACAAGCAAGGCGACAAACACACTTGTGTTTTATATTATAGTGGCTTTCGTCTGCGGCTTTTCACGAATTATTCTATTTAAAAAACTGCATCAAAATATGTCATTGTTTTAAAGAGCTAAGCATACATACATACAGACAGACGCGACTTTACTTTATACCGTGTATATGTTATAACAATATTATGATGATGTAAGTTTGTGCATGTCTTGCAGGTAACTCTGACACGTCGCTGCTGGCGGAGCTGGCGCGGCGCGGCGCGTGCATCCCTCCCACGGCAGCGCCCGCGCACACCACCAACGGACACGCAGACTCCACCAATGAACAGGTATGTTGTTGCATTGCAGTGCCGCTTGTGTGAGTGTCCTGGTGGTCAATCGCTTGACTGTCAATTGTGTAAAAATATAAATAAACCATATTTACATAACACTGGGCGAGACGTACTGCCGGCAGATGGAGCAAAGCAATAACAATAAGCCAAGTGTAGGAAGACCTGTGCAGCGGTGGCTGGAAGATATTAGATAGTTAGAAGGAAACATCTAGGCAAGAACAGCGCAAGACATTATTGCGTAAGGAGGGAGTATTGGCGTAAGAGGGAGGAGGCCTATACCCTGCAGTGGGTCTCAGGCTGATGATGATGATGCTTTCCAAGGCTATTTCGGCTACGGCGATCGTATCGACGCGTTTCGCGTTTCATAGATATCCGTCTCAATTCACAGGAGTAAATTACAAATATCATAAATAAACAAAACTAAATTATATTTACTCTTAAATTGCTAGAACTCGTAGGTTCTCGGTCGATAAGTAATTATGTATGGTATTTGAATTAGTTTAATTAATTGAATGTGTTGTTTGTATATTATTCCGGTATGTTTCCAGAAGGGCGCGCGTCCCCCGGGCGTGGGTCGCAGCTCTCTGCGCGCCGTGCGCGTGAAGCCTGCGCGCGCGCACACCGCGCCCAACACACGCACCAATACACGTGAGTACACCTTTATTACTCACCACTGAGGATTGTGACGGGAATCTTCTCTACAATTAATTTCTCAATGTAGTTTTCTTGGCATATATCGTGGTGGGCACATAAGTATGTTTGGACGTATGTTTATATTTGTCTTCGTGTTTTTTAAACTAACCACATGTAACTAACTAGTATGGATTTCGATGTCATTCTCTTGTGTTAAATAAAATATGTTCCAATTTAGGAAAAACTGCGCTAAATAGTTTTCACGTCTGCCTAGGAAACGACCGTGGCCTAACGGTAAAGGGGGGTTTACACGGGTCGATTTTCGCCGTGCGGCGTGTCGCTTCACAAATCGCTTCACCAAGCCGCATCGCTAGCCCATTTACACAGGTTACTAAAATCGCATGCGGCTAGGTCATTTCCATCGAAAATGTTGAGCAGAATAGCCGTTTTATCAATACACGTGCGTGCGCGAAACACCTTCATGCGGCGGGCGATCGTCTGCAACTGAGCGTTTACAAGGTCGATTTTAGTCACCAGTCGCATGCTACCCAACTTTGGGGCTTGCGGCTTTAGTCACTTGCGACTTAGCCGAATTGCCATTTAGACGTCGATTTATGCCGCGCGGCAAAAATCGTGCGGCTTTAGTCACCCGTGTAAACCCCCCATTAGGGAGACAGAGCGTATACCTAGAAGAAGCCTGTTGGATTCCTGCCTGTCGTGATTATTTTCGCTCATCAGTTTATGACTAAATTCTTAGTGCACTTAGCAATAATAAACAATAAAATTGGTTCAGAAGTTTTTAAGAAATGGTTAATTTTTTTTTTCAGCGATTTTTTAAATCATTTTATTTTATTTTCTATAATATGTTTTCTTATGTCCAGCGCCCGTCACCCCACTCCGGCCGGACTCAGCATCGTCCTCCCCGCCGACGGTCAGCCAGAGCACGGCAGCGCCCGTCACAAACTTCGGCATCCACCACCCTCCCCCCGCCGCGCACACCAACACACACAACAACGATGATGATGATGAAATTGTGGAGGTAGGTACATGTTATGTTGAAATATAACGATGTAAAAGCATCAAAGAGTCTGAATTTAACACATCCTAGACCGTAAAGGTTTCCATCAGGCGAATCACGGTCAAGTGCAAACCCATTACTTGTAAAAAAAACATGTACTGTGACAACAGACAAAATGAAATTAAATCTATAAATGAAACCCAAAGGTGACTGATGGACTGACTTATATAGTGATCTATCAACGCACAGCCCAAACCACTGGACGGATCGGGCTGAAATTTGGAATGAAGGTAGATGTTATGACGTACGCACTTCTTCTTCTCGTACTTTTTAATCTGAGCGAAGCTGCGAGCACACACTAGCATTGTATGAATTGGTTCATTAAACATGACTTTTATAAAGAGCGGCACAAATCATATCCTCCGGAGTTATATGATCACCGCTCTTTATAAATGTCTTGTTTAATGCATCGGGTTTATCAATCCATACTTGATCAATTGAGTTATATTGGTTACAAAAACCAAAACAACATATGTCAACAACAAGCGTGATAAGTTAATAAA
Source organism: Macaria notata (assembly GCA_927399415.1). Classification (NCBI taxonomy): domain Eukaryota; kingdom Metazoa; phylum Arthropoda; class Insecta; order Lepidoptera; family Geometridae; genus Macaria; species Macaria notata. Next base: position 5,164,713 of record OV656725.1, on the reverse strand, counting down.
CTATGTGTGCGTATTATATTTATATGTTTTTTTTTCAATTGCAGGTCCCGTACAGGCCCAAAACCCCGGAGATCATCGACTTGGACGAGTATCCTGAAAGTCCTCAAGCCGTGAAGAAGAAAAAGCTGGACATCCTGAAGGAGCGAGGGCTCGAGGTGACGCCCCTCCCGGCCCCAAACTGGCCGGCCCCAGTCCTGGCGACCCCAATCATCGCCCCCAACCCCATGCTGCTAAACCCCGCCGTACAACACCAGATCATGGCCAACGCACAACTCTACCAAATGTACAACATAATACCGCAGAGTTATAACGGCATGCAACCGCCCAAAGTGATTCAAGCGACGCCATTATACGGCACATCGAGTCCAGAAAAAACAGTCTACGGTAATCCAAAAGACCCGTTTATGCCGCCCCCTCACGTGCTCCATGGCGCCCCCATAAAGCCCGCCAAGAGCGTGTTGACGCCCCCGCCCCCCGCGCAAGATATACTAGACTTAACGTGTAAACTAACCACGAAACCAGCCGTCGAAATTGTCCGAGTACCCACCACTCCGTCTCCGTCGAAAAACACAGCTCAAAATCTAACGAAAAACTACTCCATTGTGGATGGGAAAGCAGTAGTGGGCTCCAACTTAGAAATAACGCTAGTAAACAAGGCGCAGCCGCTGTCCCCGGTCAAAAAGCAAACGCCTCAAAAGAGGTCCTCGAACGGCAAGTTTACCAAAACGCCCACACCGCCTAAAGAATACCCTAAGCCCTACAAGAAGACGCCGATAATAGTGCCCACGTACCAAGTGAGGGAAGACAGTCCGACCAGCTCGACAAGTTCCCAGAACAGTCAAAAAGCAGCCCAAAGCGAGCCCAAACTCCCTTTCGACCCCACGAAACAATTCCTCGACCCCAGCAAATCTGCCTCTCCGTACCTAGACCCTTCAAAACTGCCGCCATCGTTTTTGGACCCGACAAAAGCTCCCGTGGGGTCATTTTTGGACCCATCCAAAGGACCCGTTTCGTCCTTCTTAGACCCCTATATGGCTTTATATAATTTAGCGGGTCAAATGGACCCCAGGCAGTTGGCAGCGTACAGGGAGATAATGGCCAACCCCTTCAGATACTCCAGCCTGCTCAACATGGGCGTCAACCCGACAACGAAGAATTAGACGTAAGTAGTGTTTAGTGTTGTGATACTGATATGTGAAAGGCTTTTGGGGTCGGGCGAGTTCTGTACGAGAAAAATGGTTTCCAAGTCAGTTTTTAATAAATATTCCCGGATATTTCGAAATTGATATGAATTGATATGACTTTCTTTTTTTGAAGTCTGTTCACAAATATGTTTTAAAATCAAATCAAATCTAAATACTTTATGGTATACCAATCACAAAAGAATTTTCTATTATTCCCAAAAAAGAGGGATGATATGAAATAAATTTTCGGATTTTTTTCTTCGATAGAACCCAGTAGATAGGGCCCATCAACAATATGTCAATTTTGTATAAAGCGTAATGGATCATTCAATTCAATTCAATTCATGGAACTGATGTACCCATACATATCGACGGGTGAAAGCGGAAACGTCGTATCTAGAAAAACCCAAGTTTACACTAGAGCCAAAAAACTATTATGAAAATTCATAACTTGTATATTTATAGAGATAGAAAGTTGTAAGTTGGAATGTACCTATATTTATCTAAGGCCTATTTGATGTCTTTGTCTAAATTGACGTAAAGTTAGTTTATAATTGATTTTTCATAAGTTACGCCAATTGATGTTTACATTTTAGGCAGCAGAAATGTTATAACTGTGAGGTGAAATGTATGGCCAACTTAAAAAGACATATTTTTTTGAGCGACGGATCTGCTGTATCTAAAATGTGTCAATGCCGAAACATATTTCATTTAGCTGTATATCGTTTATTTTATTAAATTACATAAAAGGTTTTGTTTTAACTACAAAAATTACTACAGATGTTCATAAAATTAAATGCTGTATCTTAAATTTAATATGTTTAATGAGTAAAAAAGAATGTTATGATAACAAATTACAGCAAATAAACTTAAAAAATAAAATAAACAGGAAAGTCTTTTATCTTTTTCGTAAGTTTTACAACTTGGAAATGTAAGTAATCAACATTATAATGTAAGAAATTAATGAAATAAAACAAAAACCAATCATCTTTTCTTAGTTTAAACAGAGTGAACAAAACATAATCATTATAAACTGGGAAAACAGTATAATTATTTATTTAAATTATTAGGAACATAGAAAATTACTTAAAAATATTAGAACTTCGTTTTTAACATTTTTATTTTCAATCACAATCTTCTTCTTCTTCCTCTGATTCAACAAAAACGTCTTTAATTTTCTTGTCATGCTTTAGATTCAAATACTCTTGAGCGAAACGTTTGGGAATAATTTGTTTGTCCACTAGCTTTTTAAGATCCTTATATTTTTGAATTGAAATTGGAAGCTGAGTTAAATATAAGGAAAGTTTTGGTTGCGCATTTCCTAAGCTACATAAGGAAACTGATGTTGTTTCCGCATCTGGGAGCATAGATTTTTTTATTAACATAATGTCTGGGTTCGCCTTTTTAAATGTTGCAATACATAGTTTCGAAATTTGAATTCGTTGATTCTTCTTCAATGTTTTGCTCACAATTTCTTCGAATCCCATAAAGTCTTTGCCTTCTAAAATAGAGACTCGATATGGACCTGGTTTTTTACGTGCCATTTCTACGATAGTAGGCCATTGAGAAGGCGCCCACACGGTTGTTTTCTTTACAGCACGCTCTATAGTAGAGTGCATGCTATCAACTGGCATGTAGGTATGACCTGGTATGAGATAATTGATTTGAATTACCTCTATATTGACAGCTATGGACAAAAAATATCTTAACATACTCAACATAGTTTTATTTTTATTTTGTCCATAACATGAGTCACAGTACAATAGAACAGTCTTCACATTTCCTCGTTGGTCTACTTCTTGAAGGTAATTAAATATACAGGTGGATATCTCATTAGCCCCACGACGAGCATCAACTTCAGTCCATACATTGCAGAATCCCATCTGAGTATTACTTTCATAAATAGTGAGATTGTACACAGCTATTTTTCTAGAGTAGTATAATGCCATATTGTCACCATGCGGTGTATTAAGGACTTTTTGCATGTCAAAACTTGCACATATTACACTGGAATCAACATCATTAAGCTTTTGGTGGCATTTAAACCTTTTATAGGATTCTTCTTTTTCTCTTATGTGGTCATTATATTTAGACATTTCATCAAAGTTTTTTACATCATATGTCTGTGTCATACACAACATACATTTATCTTTCTTAGGAACATGAATACCAATATTGTAATTATCTTTTATCCAATTTGAGAAAACTTTGAAAGACATTTGTTTCAAACCTTCTTCAGTGCAGTTTGTTTCGTAAATCCGATATAAATTAGACATATTTTTGAAATCATCTGGCAAATAGAGTTTGTTAGAATCCTTCCTGCAGTAATGTGATGGTACCAAAGGTAGAGATGATATGAATTTTTTAGCATGGTTTATAGTGTCTTCTGAAGTTCTGTTTGAACCTCCATTCTTTCCTCTTTCATCTAATTTTGCAAACCCTTCAACTGCGTTATCTAAAGTATATACTATAAATCTCTGGGTAATATCTAGCGTGTTTATTAAAAATTTTTGACATACTTGTCTCCGTCCCTCCCCTTCATTTATATAATATTCGAATGAAAATTTCCTTCTTGATGATTCGCCTTTATCTGTAGTATGATTCGCTGTTTTTTTACGGATTGCGGTTTTAGCTATCCAATCCCTTTGCCGTTGACAACTACTAAGATTCCAATAAAAATTAAATAATTCTTGACGCCTAGTATCTGGAATATCTCCACAGTTTCGATTACATTTCACATCTTTACAGGGATTAGGCTTCATTGATTTCGGTGGAACTTCTTGCCCTTTTTCATTTATAAAAGTCTGACCAAAAGCTTTTTTTAATTTATTTTCTTTTTTTATCTTTTTTTTTTGCTTACTCTTTGTTAACAGCTCGTTTTCTTCTTGTTGTGGTTCATTGACTTTTATTGCCTTGGGTGTTTTCTTATCTCTTTTTTCTACATTTTTTTTGTCATTTTGGTTTGAACTTTTTTTCTTCAGTTTCTTGCCTTGTTTCTTTTTTGTTTTTGTTTTTTTCGTCTTGCTTGATACTGAATCATCAGAAGGTTCATTATTATCGAACGAGCAGCTTGATTCTTCCGATGGAAATGCCTCATTAAGCAGCAATGTGTCAGCATCTTCTTCTTCAAAAAAATCTATGTAACATTTATCAAAACCTAATTTCTTTCTGCAACTCCTTTGATTTCTTTTTGTACTGGTTTCTTCGCTAGATTCTTGAGATTGAGTGCTGTTGTTTGCTTCAATATAAGTATCGCTTAAAATTGAACTTGAGACTTGCGGTCTTATTTATAAAAAATGCCTATAGTACGCTATAAGCATACTATAGTTAAAGTGTTCAATAAGCATTTAAAGTGTTCTATAAAGTTTACTATTTATAAACGTTCTATAAGCCTTCTATAACTATAGTAACCACGTGGTACCGACAATAAGCCAAATCATTGCCATTATTAAGAAAAAGTCAAAGAAGAACGAAATTAACCACAGATAATACCTACGTATCTTAGTGCCAAATATATGCTAACTGCGTCATAAATCACAAAATTTTGTCTATACTCGGCTTCGATCAATAATGCACTAGATTCAGCTATGCTTACAAACACGAAAGTGGCATGAGTTTCCTATATACTAAAAAAGAATAAAAGAATGCGGCGACTCCATTAGACTTGTTCTAAATCAGGCCTAATTTGTTCTTGTCTCGCGTGTTAAATCTATTATGCGTGCGAAAGAGACAACTGCGAAGCAAATACAAAAGGATTTAAATTCTAGAAATAGGGGAAGGGGGGGCATAACGGGGACGTTAAGGAATAAAAACAATAAAAAAATAATCAACTATGTTTATTAATTAAAACTAATCACAGTTTTTTGATAACACATATAGGTACAATTTGGTATACAATTTGGAGGAATTAACAATCACCAATGTTCTTACTTAAATTTTTACGAAACCCTAGTAAATAATCCATCTTGCCCCAGGGTAGGGGCAGTATGGGGTACCCATTCGGGGCAATACGGGGTACATGATCATTTGTGTCACAGAATGAGCAGATGTGGATTTATTCATCATTGTCGTCATCAACACCTGCACGGGCTGTATGTGCCCAACACCCACAAAGCTGACAGGCCACCCAACCTTCGGAGGATTTCAAATACGTATGATTAATGTCCATGCAATAAATGCATAATGCGTCTTTATCTACATTTTCAACATTAGCTTTTTAGTTGGTTTCTTCGAACCTTTTTTCAGCCCCACTTTTGGATTAGAACATTTCTTAGTCCGCTTCAGTTGTTCTCTTTCTTCTAGTTCCTTCTTGTAGGGTATCGAAGTAAGAACAACAGTTTTTCCTCTGCGATAGTTTTTTCTTATCTGGTTTTTTTGTTCCATTGTTGGGATTGCGAGAATATCCTTTGGCGAAGCATTTCTAAAGGACGATGTTAAATCACAACATACTTTTCGGAGAATGGGTTAGGCTGTCTAGTTGACGTGATGGTCTAGGCTGAAGCTCTGAGACAAGACTTTTTTCTAAAGGTGGGGTTGTTGCAGGAAAATGTTGCACGTTAGGGTCTCTTTCAAGGGCAGGTGGGTCTTAATGCTGAACTTCAGACGTAACAGAAGCTATTTCGGGCTCATCACTTGCCAGTGGTAAGTACGTCAGTTGTTGATGCAGCTAAAAAATCTGAATATTCAAAGTTATTTTGATTAAACGTCCATATGCCACATTTTCTGATGCCTGATTTTTTGCCTGATATTTTGCTTAGAACTGCATAAATTGCATGTTACATGCTTTCTACGGACCAACTGCTTCTCAAGCTTTTCTTTTTGTAGGTTCACACCAATTTAATACCTAAAACAAAGTACATTGTATGATTAGTTAAACGAACAGACCGATTTTTGAGATAACAGGGGCACAATGGGGCAGTAGTTACGGGGCATAATGGGGCACCCCATCTTGCCCCGTAGCCATGTCCCCATTTTGCCCCCATATCTAACATTGTTTAATTTAGCGAACCAAAAATAACTGTCAATAGCTACAAAGATTTCAATCAAACCATACAAATACACAATGTCACTAGAAAAACAAAACAAAGAACGATTGTAGTCATCAAAACACTTACCTTGTTACATTAATTTTCGTAAACACACAAAATAAGATGAAAAACACCGAAAAAATGTTTTTTGTCGTAAGAAACAAACGCGCGCAGTCTGCTCGCTGTTCACTGGCGGACTGAAGTCTAATGCAAATTGGCCGCCTGTTAGCGTAAACAAAACGTGGCTAGTGTTTGTAGTTACTTGTATATGTGGGTGGCCCCGTTGTGCCTCGTGTCCCCGTTATGCCCCCCCTTCCCCTACTAATTTGGAGATGATAACTGCACTATTTCGAATATTAATCACTGTAAGTATTTGTAAAAAGTATAAAACTTATCGAAAATACGAAATCCCATGTTGTTTTCTCCTTGTAAGCGTGTTATTTTTGCAACTTTTCACAGCACACTTCGGCACTGTTTCACATGATATGACGATCGGCGCGTCACTGACGGCAAAATAGTGCTTAGTGTGAATTTAAGCACTGTTTAGTTTGGTTACTTTTAGCGTGCTTTCGCGTGATCTAGGTTATATTTGATCGAAGATACTCGGACACAAACAAACGTCAAAGTCGTTGATATTCAGGCGTGCAAATAGAGTTCAAGCAAGATAACTCTGCGCGCGGATAAAATTGGAACTAAAATGTGCAGATTGCAATTTGATCAGAGGCAGAAGCCACTACTTGGCATAAGTGCTGCCACCAGTCGCGCGCAAAGTTATGTTGTACGGACTCAATCATAGTTTTCGCAAAAGTTTTAATTAAAATAAAATAAAATGATTACGGAATTTATAAAAAGGCAACGTAGTGAAAATTGTCTGGAGGAAGATAAAGTTTGTGTGCTTGCAGTTGAATATTGCTCTTTCATATATTATGTAATTTAAACAACATACTTCAAACTACTTTTACTACTTGTTTTTTACTCCAAAGACAGCAAATCAGCTGATGACAGGATAGTCGGCCATCTTAGATCTTATAGCACCGTTATAGTACGGTTAAAGTAGGGTCCTCGCTACTATAACTTTACAATAGACTTATAGAACTGTTTAGCGCTATAGTGCGTTTATAAATACCGATTATGGTCATTTTTCTTATAGTGATGTTATAGAACACTTTAACTCTTCTATAACTTTTTATAAATAAGACCGTTGGATTTTAGAATCAACAGTTATGTATTTGTCATCAATGTCAGGTACGTTATCTTTTTTTTCAGAAGCATTTTCATTACTGTAAGAAGACCTTTGATGGGCATTAGGTAAGCAAACTGTATTTTCTGGTGAATTTCCAGCTGTGAAATTAGACTTTTGTTGTGCATTATGTAAACAATCCTTAAAAGTTTCTGAAATACAAAATTCATCAACAGCGTCAGGAGATATTTGTCGTGTAGTTAGTAAGCAATCAGTTTTTTTTTCATTTTCAAGAGAATCTTCAGCAGTGCAAGGTGACTTAAGATACGAGTATGTGTTAGGTAAGCAATCTTTATTTTTAGGAGAGTCTTCAGCAGCGCTATGAGAAGTTTCTTGTGCGGTTGGTAAGCAATCAGTTTTTTTTTTTTCAAGAGAACCTTCAGCATTGCAAGGAGACTTCAGGTGTGTGTTAGGTGAGCAGTCTTTATTTTCAGTAGAATTTTCAGCTATGCAAGGAGACTTCAGGTGTGTGTTAGGAAAACAGCCTTTATTTTCAGAAGTATTTTCAGCTATGCAAGGATACTTCAGGTGTGTGTTAGGTGAGCAGCTTTTATTTTCACAGGAATATTCAGCAGTGCAAGGAGATTTCTTGTGTTTTGAAGGTACTTGATACTTAGGAGTACATTCAGCAGTGTTAGGAGATTTTTCTTTGGTGAGGGGTAAAGATTGTTTTGTTTCAGAAAAAACAGGGCAAGATTTTTGACTACTACCCGGCAAGGAATTATTTGTTTCAAAAACGTAGTCTGTTGATGCATTTACTTCACATAACATTCCATTATTATCAAATCGAGTATTTTCGAAATGTGTTCCGCAATTTTCAGTATGTGTTTCTGGACTCACTAGACTTTCGTCAGAATCAAAAGACACATAACAATTATAAGATGCGTTGCTCGTGTTTTGAATCAAATCAGACATATTATTTGTATTTAAGGGCGTTTCCAAGTTTGTTGGCGTCTGTACAAAATCATCACTTGTTTTATTTTTCGCTGAAAATATATTTTCAATAACTCGCTTTGTTTCAGACATGTATGATTTCGGTTTGCGAAAGGTGGGAGTAAGGTCTTGGACACTTACTTGGGCTGGTTTAGACTGGTGAGGAGTAGTTGGAAGAGGCAATTGTTCTGGCGAACATTTAAAACTTTTCTTACGGTACGAAGTTGATCGTACTTTTATTCCATCTTTATACACGATTTCTTCCAAAACATCAATCTTAGGTTTCTTTTTTGGTTGGTCTTCTTCATTTAACAATGTTGTCTTCAACTCATCCTTCCATCGCCGACGTTTTGCCATCTGAAACGAAGTAACCAAAAAGATTATATACAAAAAATCCTGTTTTTATACGTAATTAAATTACCTTACCACTAGCATTAAGTGTTAAAATAGTTTTAGTTATTTTTGTCAACTTAAACAGGCAAGTACTCGTATTTCAAAATATACTGATAATTGTTTCGAAGCAGATAATTAATACAGTCAAACAGACGCGAATATCAATTCTATTTTTCACTATATTCCTACTAAAATTTTAAAATGACTAAAACAGTAATTCCTCAAAAAAAGTAAGTAGGTACCAGTGAAAATTCAATGTTTGGAAAAAAAACACGTAATAGTAACTCGTTAGTTATCTACTAGCACCTTGAAACAAGTAACTTGTTATTTTTGGTGTTATTAATAATTGTTCTACCTAAGTAGATTTTCAGATAATATTTAAAACAAGTTATCTTTAATACTTATTTGTTTTATTCTTATTTTAACCACAATTACAAATAATACCTAACCAACAATCTTAAAACAACTGTCTACTGTTATGATTCCTTTAACCTTGAAACTAGTAACTTATTATTTTTGGTGTTATTAATAGTTGTTCTACCTAAGTAGATTTTGAGACATCTACAACAAACTATCTTCAATACTTAGGTATTTGTTTTACTACAATTACAAATAATACCTAGCCAACAATCTACTGTTATGATTCCTTTACCATAAAAAACATTGAGCTCTGCAACTCGAAACATAAAAAAATACTTAATTATTACTATTCCTTCACTCACCTTAGCTCCTGAAGTTGTATTATAACACTTTTAGACTTGTACACAACTCGTAAACACTATTTCGTAAAGTTATGCAACGCAGCAACAGACACGCTTTCTCAAATCGACGCTCGCGCATGAACTGAGTCGCGGTTGAAACGGCGTATGAATAGAAGGCGATGGCACGATAGAGGGGCGGGAGGGAGGTAAAGTGGCGTTACTGATCTCTGTATACAAAACAAAACTCTATTTGTTTGGTGTAAGTATGATTTTTACATTAAAATGTAATGTTTAAAATGTAATAACTGTTTCTTATGCATGCACCAGTACGTAAGAAATTGTTGTATCTATATAATTACACATTATTTTCAAGGAGCAGAATTGTCGTATCTCTGTCAACGTTAATTTTTTGGGCGACAGAAATGTCGTATCTTAATCAAAACAATATTGCGTTATGAATAAAAAAGTAGTAACTGTTTTTTATACTTGACGTATTGTCGTATCTGTTTTATTTTCAAAAATTGCAGATTTTGCTCTAGTTACGACAAATTTTCTTATTATCAGTGCAAAAACTTGGGAAAAATCCCAGGTCGTATCGTTACAAAAAATTATCATAGAAAAACGAGACATAGACCATTCGACGCGGTTTTTTTTTTTACATAACAATATAGTAAAAGGTGATTTAACCCAAAATCCAAGTTACGACGTTTCCGCTTTCCCCCGTCGATATGCATTTGTAAAATTTGGTAGTGTTATGAGTTTATAAAATTTAGTTTTTTTCACTTAAACACAATTTTGTGACTTATATGCTAAATAATTGTTTTTTCTAATTTGTATGTTCAGTGAAACCGTATATATAACATATAAATAAACATTCCAAAAAATAAAATAATGAAATTTAAACAATATAGGGTATGCTTGATTAGTATTAAGTGATAAAAAGGATCATCAAAATTTGTACAGGCGTTTTTTGAATTAAATTACAAAGTTTAATCAATAGTATTTTCATTTTGGTTGTGATTTATGTACAAAAGGCATGTTTTTCAACTGCGATTTTATTTAAACCCAAAAAAATATATTAAATAGGAAATGTTCGTCTCGTTTAGAGATTGGCAGAACGCAGGTTCGAATCCCACTGCTGATTATTTTTGCGTTTCCATTGTTTTTTGTAAAATATACCCCAAAAGCCTAAACTTTTGATCTCTCGGATGTTAAAAAAAATTGAGAAGGAAACGAAAATATAAGCGCGGGAACAATTTTTGAAATATTTCGTTTCTTAATATAATGAATTGCCGTTTTATATAAACTTGTATTATACATAGAATGTGTTCCTTTAATATTGGAAAGTTATAATTTAACATGTGAAAAAAATAACAAGTAATCTATGATTAATTCAAGTTTATATATATAACTGTTTATTAATAAATTGACAATTTCATGTAAATATTAGTTTTTAACTATTTCAATTCCTTCGAGCGGAGTTATTTAAAAAGTTTAACATATTAATTATTTGTATGCCTTTATATTTTGGGATTAATTTTTTTTTTAGTTTACAATTTAAGTTTTGGTGTTAAACCTCAGCATATATTAATTTCATTAATTTATGTATCCAAATTTTTTGTTAAATTTAGCCGAAAGTGTGCGCCTAAGTTTTAAAATTATATTGTAAAAAATAACATTATTTTGTAGCGATTTTGATTTAAGTACTTTTGTGAATTTAAAAATTGAAACATACGCAAAATGTCTTGTTTTAACATATTTGAAGCGTATATTTTATGTTTGTAGAACCGCTGTTCCTGTATGTAACGAATTTTGTAGCAGGTAATGTTAGGAGATTGGGTAAATATATTAATTTCGAATAGAAGATGTATCAACATTGATTATATTTGTGTCTTACTTATAAAAAAAAATCAATGCATACAGTGTTTTGCAATCGAAAACTTGAAATGTTATAGAGATAAATACTCTCAAATCCACACCCGCCTCGAAGTTGAGTATTTAAAAAAAATCTTAAATATAATTTTCTGTCAAAATCAAATAGATTTACTCAATCTCTTGAAACAAATTAAGTCTTTTTTATAAAAGAAAAAACAATCATTCATCCACTGATTGGTATTGTTTTTTTTTAAATAAGTTAAATTATAATAATTAACTACTTATATATTTAAATAACTCCGCCATAGCTTAATAAATTGTAGCAGAATTGTAGTTTTTATGTACTTTAGATATTTCTTCTTGTGGTGTGTTTGGCGAATTATAGACCTATGGGGCCTCTGGTGACTGCTTAACGTAAGGGGCCCAATTTTTTTTACTATATAAAAAAATAATTTATGTCTAAGAAAAGCAATTTAGGGATCTTCAAATATTTATAAGTACCTATACCTACATTGTAAAAAAGAATAATAATTTTGTCAGGTGACATCAGCATATATGTTAATTATTGTTGTTTGTACGGCAGTCGTTAAGTTATGTCAGAGAGACAAATTCTCGACACCAGAGTTGGCCACTCTCATTCGATAAGAAGAAGTTGTCAAAATAAACATCCTTTTTGACAAAGTCTTTTATCAGATCTTCAAATATAAGTTACTTTGTCAAACATACATTTGCTGCAGATACATTTCTGGGTTAACTTAACATGGTCATTCTCTTTGTGTCGGATTAATAAAAAAACTGCTATGGTGCTTAAGATCAGGCAAGTTGTAATCATTTGCGTACTTTTCCTGTGGGTACTTATTCTTATATTCGTTTTTGGTAATTTCGTAAGAGTGGCCAACTCTGGTGTCAGAGTTTTAGATTGCCCCAAGGGCCTCTGACATAGCTTAATGAGCCGGAACCTACATATTTAACGTGTTATACGACCCACGAAAGCGTCCAAAATAGAATTGTACTTTATGGTCATCCATCCAAGTACAGACCGCGTCGACAATTGCTTTCGATAGCTTTTAGAGCTACTGTAGTTCTTTAACTGACTTTATAAAAAGGAGGTTATCAAGGCTTCTGAAAGTTTTTTTGGTGCATATAAGTCATATTTCGCCAAACTCACATTAATGTAATAGATTATAAGTATTTGTTATATGCAAAATGTAAATATTGTCGTATGTATGTACTTCGCACGAGTGCGGGACAAATAAACATTTAAAATTATTGATGGTTTTCTTTAAACCTCTCTCTCTCTCTCTGTTGAGTCGTATTTCCTCGTGACTGGAGATCGTGACTCCCCCGCAGAATTAATTCGTTAGAGGATTCTCTTGTGCAGATACATCGTGGAGGGCGCCCAGGTCAGGCCCAAGACACTCTGCCCTCGGATTTGTGAACCTCAAATCATACATGTCGGTTTCCTCACGATGTTTTCTTTCACAAGCTAATCTTCACTTGAAAATACAAGTCATTGGTGTAGGTAGGGCCGGACGGATTCGTACCGAATGCGTCTGAAAAGCAGACATCGAGACTTCGGCCTACCCATAGGTAGGATAATCCAAAGAATACGATTACCCTTTTTATAAAAAGGGTTAATCTTTCAAAAATGATTATAATGAAGAATAGAATACAAGTGTATTTAAATTTTTCCTTGCATTTTACTTCTTCTATGGCAAAATAATGAAGTGACTTTTGCGTGTTTTAGGAACATACAGCGCCATCTAGTTTTGAATCTTTTTTTGAAGTTTGATCCAAGGACATGTGTGATTGTGTCTTCCGTGGAGGCGGTGGAAGGACCTGGGCGCCCACCACGATGTATCTGCACAAGAGAACTCTAACGAATTAATTCTGCGGGGAGTCACGACCCTCAGTCATGAGGAAATACGACTCAAAATAGAGTAGGATATAACGCAAAAGTAGCACATAGCAATTAAATAAGAAACATTTATACTCGTACTATACCGAAAGTAAATATTTTGGTCTTTTTCCTTGTTATCAAAAATAATTACAAAAAACAAATACTTATACAGGATACTTAAAAATATTGAGAGAAACAAAGTTGGAACCATGAAGTTGTTGGAAGCAGCTACAACGCAACGGGTTTTTATATTTAGGGAAGTGACGAGAAAAAAACACAAATTTAAATTTCATTACAATTTTATTGTACATTCTACAATTAATTGCTTACACAATAATTAGCTTAAACCTAAAATTAACCTTCAAGTAATATTATACAATTTTGCAATTTTTCTGAAACATAGATACTGTTGTACAATTATAACATTTTTAAACAACTAGTGAATGCCCGCGGCTTCGCTTGCGTCGAACGGGATAATAAAGTAACCTATGTAATAAATTGCAATGATCCGTCGATTTGTTGCAGCGTGAAACTAGTACAAACAGATAAATAAAAAACTTTAGTTTTTATAAAATGTTATGATTTTGGTATAGCTTAGTATGTAAAAAAGACAGTATATAGCGGTGAAGGAAAACATCGTGACGAAACCGACATGTTTGAGGACCACAATATCCGAGGACATGTGTCTTCCGTGGAAGGACCTGAGCGCCCACCACGATGTATCTGCACAAGAGAACTCCCCTAACGAATTAATTCTGAGGGAGTCACGACCCTCAGTCACGGGGAAATACAACTCAAAGAGAGATTTTTTTTCCAACTTCCTTCATACAAAAATATACTCCTGTGACACGGAACTTAAAAAAATCGCGAAAATATTTCATATTTAAATCCAAAATAAAAACACAAAATTAAATTTACAAAGGTACATATTAAATAATCGTTCGACATTTTATAGCAATAATTTTGTATGGAACAGCGCCGTTTTTTTACAATTCAAAACAGTCATAGAACAAACGTGTTTGCTATTATGAGTTAATTTATTAAGTGCTAACCTGCACTATGGTTGTTTTAAATTAAACTTTTGGAAAAAGAGCGAAAATAATCACGACCGGCAGGATTCGAACCTGCGTATTTCTGCTACCGTCAGAACGCCTTAACCACTAGGCTACGGTCTACTAACTGCCAGGCGCGAAAATCCACACTCATTTCCATACACTTCAGACTGAGCGGCTGATGGCGCCACTTGTGCTGTCAGAATATGTCTAACAAGCTAAGAATAGTGTTAGTGTTTGCTATTACCGCAATAAAGGCGCCCTTCAAATATGCGTTATTTACGAGTGACTCTGTATAGAAGAAAATATAAACAATTAATATTTCAGGACATATCACACAGCGCCATCTAGCCCCACACTAAGCTTACGCTTGTAACATGCGTACTAGATAACGGATATTATACTTAAATATTTTTCTTTGTAAATACATACTTATTGTACATAGAAACGACTCAACGTACGTAATTACAAATACTTGTGTCACGCGGGAATCGAACCCCTAGATTAGAAGGCAGAGGCACTACCAACTACATAATATAACGCCCGCTTCCGTTGGTCGGAACTCTTGACACCAGAGATGGCCACTCTCATGCAAATTTACTCATTTATGTAAGTAATGAAATTTGCATACGTTTAGATGTAACATGGAAAATCGTCATACATAAATAATATTATAATTAACTTTGTAATCCAATGTTCGCAAAAAAAATAACATTTTATTTGTAATGATTTTGAAACAAGTGAAATTACTAAGGATGTTGCCTGGAAGAGACCACTCAAGGTGATAAGGCAGCCCACTTGTACTTTCATTCATAGATTAAGTCCTTTTGACAGTGTTAATTTATTTTGATGTGCAATAAGAATATATTGTAATGTATTGTATTGTTGTATTATGTATAGTACCGGGACGAGTGGCGTACAAGAAGAGAGGCCTATGCTCAGCAGTGGGCGATGGCAGGCTGATGATGATGATTATGTATAGTGTTGTATTCAATGACTTTGTCACACTCCGCAGCGCAGTGTAGAGTCCTGCACCGAAGCCCTAGGGCTCCTCGAGCCAGGCGCCGAGCACGGCCCCGCTATAGACTAAATAGTATGGTGTATTCCGAAGCCTTGTCTAGAGGTGGCCACTCTTATACGAACAAAAAAAGTAATTATATATTATTATGTACGCTTTTTAACTTTTAAACTCAATGTTCGCAGCAAATGATTTTCTATCGAGTAAGTCTTTAAAAATCCATGTCACAAATTGAAAATAAATTCAATGATTTTGTAACAAGTGATAATTTGTATAGTGTTGTTTTTAATGACTTTAAACTCCGCAGCACAGCGTAGAGTCCCGCACCGAAGCCCTAGGGCTCCTCGAGGCCGGCGCCGAGCACGGCCCCGCTGTAGGCGAGGTCCCAGTACTGCTCCGCCTTGAACTTGGCGAGATACTCCCGCGCTTGTTTCTCCGTCGGCATCACCTGGATGTAAACAATACGTAATTTTTATTAAATAAAAGCCAAAAATTACCTACACGACACATGTTATAATATAGCATTACCAAAAAAAATTTGGTTAAAAAAAAGTGATATAACCTACTCCCAATACATATTGACCTATCCTAGGTACTCCCAACTTGATATATTGGAAGTATTTGACATAGTTATCAAATAAATAAGTTTTCTATTGAATATTATAGAATTAAAGGTCCTAATTAAGATTATTTCACTTAAATTACGAATAAAAATTATTTAATATTTTATTTTCCTAAATAAAAATAAGATTTTTTTAATCTGTACATCATTGAAACGAAACGTCTCAGCGACCAATCAGAGCCCGTTACGTCACAAAGTAACAAACAAAATGTCTTGTCATTCACAAATAGTGATGTGGTTAGGTCGAATGAACGACAATTTGAATTTAGGGAATGAACATATGAATCTAATCTCTTATAATATATTTATTTTATTTACAAGGATAAACAAACTTTTAATAAAATCTTTGCTCGCGGTTCATAAAAAGTGGTGGATTCATTAAGCTTGTACTGAATATTAATATATATTATGATACGAGTGTGCAAGAACAACATTATGGATATTGTGACGTAGAACCTCTTTGAATGTAAGTGTAAGAACTATTTTGTTTAATATAGGTATAAGAACTCTTTTGTTTTTGTAAAAAGGTTAGTAGTTTATTTTGACATATTATAGATTTAATAAATAATAATCTAAATGTGCTAAAATCTAAATGTATGTGTGTAAAGGTTTCTAAACAATTAAATAAGAATAGAAACTTTTTATAAAATGTATTACCATAACAGTATTTTGAAAGTATGTTGCAAATGAACGCATTCATTCTCCTAGTCTTATTTTACGTTCATACTTTCACCACCAAGATACAGGCTAACGCCTAGTTTGGGGTCTACAGTTAACACTATTGTTGTATTGTAAGTTAAACAAATTGTAATATTATATAGGTTAAGTTTTTCAATTAGTAAATAAACATATTTTTACTTTACTTTACTTTTACTTTTTAATGCCATTCCCATCACTAAAATGATGTTTGAGTGACGGTAAAGTCTGTCATAGAGTGTTTATCAAAAGATTTTTGTTGTTTTGATAACGTCTTCGTATTTTAGTGAAATACAGCGTAATTATGTTGAATCAAAGTGTTATACGTGTGTAAATAGTAGCATACATGTACCGTTTGTGTATAAGAACTATTAAAAATAACGAAGTGGAGTAATTTCATCGAAAATTTTGTGATTTTGTGAGAGCCGGCGGTTTGTTTACTATTTTTTGCAAGTATAGATGAATAGACTATGCTGTGCTATTACTTACATATTCTATAAGGTTTGAATCCATTTTTACATAAATCTTGAACAATAAACGTAACGAATTAACCAATACCTATTTACGCGTAACCCTATCGTATAGTTTTGTTTGTTTGATTTTTACGTTGTGACGTCACGCCTCTGACTTATCACGTGACCTAGCGTTTTAGCGGGAAATACGAGATGTATCTGTTAAAACTGCCTTTTGGTTATTAAAATGGCTCAACATTTAAGAAAAACAGTCGTAAAGCGTTTTTTTAGTGACTTATAACATTTTGGAGTAGTTTACGAAAATTAGTCAACAACCCTATTAAAATGATATACATACACATATCTAACGCCCTATACGATATATGTACCTATATATACCTATATATATTACGCTCAAAGTGATATATCTATATATTCTTTTACTGAACCTGATATCTCCTAATGCGCGTTTCTTGTCAACCCCCTCCACATAAAATGAGTTTTCATTGTCCTTTTACAACTTAAGTGTGATATAATTCACTTTGAGTATGATAGTATATGCTACTTTATAAGTGATATATTTACTCCTAAAGTGATACATCTCATTTAAATGTTATACATCTTCCAATATGATATTTTCTATTGCCAAAATGAATCCAACGTCCAAAGTGATACATATTTTACTCATAAAGTAATATATATATATTACTTCAGCAGTAATATATCCACATAGGTCTCACCTTAAACTTCATATCTCCGAAGGTGCGTTTCTTGACGACCCCCTCCCAGACGAGGTGGCAGGAGTTGGGCACATCGTTCCCTTCGTTGTCCTTTACCATGTCGTCCTCCCACTTTATACGGTTCAGCATCAGTCTGCGAATGAGAAACATACTTTTACATATAATACCTATAATGAAAGAATACAAAATATATAAATATAAATAACACTACAAAATACAGATAAGGATAAAGATTCATTTATTTGCAAGATGTAGTTGTGTTACACGAGGGTAGGTGATATACAATCAAATATTAGTACTACTTACTCCTCATCAGACCGACGGCTCTTAGGATTTTTGCTACGGAGGTAGTACAGGTACCTCAAAATACAGAACAAATGACTGAGACACCTTTTATGTGCAAAATGTGTTTGTCTCACTTTCCTGAATGTGTTCGTGCGTAATTTCTTGACACAAAATAAATAATTTTCATTTTTATTTGTCATTTTTTTAATGATATACACGCTATTTTGTCTTTCCCTCCTCATCGGAGCGACGGATCTTCACGATTTTTGTAACGCAGGATATGTGTACCTCTTGTACTTGGCGTGCTGCCTGGGCCCGCCCTCCACCAGCAGCACGCAGCAGCCGCGGTGCAGCAGCACGCACCCCGTCATGTGCAGCTGGGACGCGTTCACTTCCACTTTAAACTTGGCCGACGCGCACTCGAACAGATCTCGGACTCTGCAAATGAGAAATTGTTTGTCTTAGATTAAGCACTCATAGAAATCTAAATAATAAAAGACAATAGAAGTGGCATAACAAAACTTGAATTAAACACATAACAAAATGTGTGATTTGTGTGTCAAAAATCGCCGTAGTCGTAATAAGTATTATACCTAGTACCCACGACACAAGCGTTTGCTTAGTGTGGGACTAGATGGCGCTGTGTGCAATGTACCGGAATAATTATTTATTAATTATTATTTTAAATTAGACTTCTAACAAACATTATCATAACATGATATATTGAGATTAACTAGCGCCATCTTTTACCAAAAAAAATAAATCACTTTGTTATGGAATGGAAAATGTTCTTTATTAAGAAGGAGTGCAGCTGGTTAGTCCGTTACTCTTGGAAATGAGTGTGACTTTCCGCGCCTGGCAGGCAGTCGACCATGGCCGACAGGTTAGAAGCATGTAATGACAATGCTTAAATCCGTGCTTTCGCTTATTTCCAATAAAATTTGTGAAGAGATGATTATAAAAACATACCGATACACAGCGACATGTACTCCCAACGACGTGTCTTCTCTTATTTTGCGGTCCACCTGAAATTGAGACAACAAAATAATTAAATAACTGTTAAATCATCTCCTGATCGTAAGAGCTTGGCAAATACTTGAGTGTTTTCAAACATGTAATATAGGGTATGGACTGGTCGTATTGTGATAACCAGGCAGGACTATTAATTTAACGTCTATGGAAGATAAAGAATCGCCAAGATCTAAATCGACGCTTTTATTCAGTTGCTTAATTGGTAATTAAAAATACTATTGTCAGCTTTGCAACATTTTAATACAGGTATATGTAACGTTTATGGTGTAAGACAGTACGAGTGACCACTATTTATGTGTAAGTACTACTTCCGACTTAATTACTTCCGACATAAGTGGGGCTGGAGAGATAGGGGCATGTGCGAGTGTGGCGAGAACATCCAGACCATGGAGCATATAATCCAACGCTGTCCCCTCGCATCCTATATCGGCCCACCCGGAGATATGTTCGATCTTCCACCTGACGCAGCTAACTGGCTAAGCAGTCTTAATATGCCTATGTATATAGCATAATTGACAATGCCATACGATTAAATACATTTAATTTTGTGTACTCAAACCCTCTGGGTAAATAATAGGTAATATTTCAAGTCAGTGATAATAATTTCTTATACATACGCATTTGTCATATATCTGTGTTGAGGACCACGATATCCGATGACATATGTCTTCCGTGGAAGGACCTGGGCGCCCACCACGATGTATCTCAAGAGAACTTTCCAAACGAATTAATACTGCGGGGAGTCACGAGGTCGCGACCCTCAGTCATGAGGAATTACGACTCAAGAGAGTACGTGTGTGTATCTAACCTACCTTCTCCCTCTTCTGATCCTTGGTGAGCGCTCGCGCCTTGTTGGCGTCGAGATGCGTCTTCTGTCGCTTAGCGATCTGCTCTCTCACTTTGGCCTCGATGGCGGTCGGGTCTTGCACCGCCTCGGTGCCGAGCGCTCGCATGAGATTCGATATCCTGAAATGTGAGATAAGAATAATAAGTATCTTTCCTTTTACGACAGTTTTCAATTTATTTACTACTAGCTTCGCCCTGCCGTTTCACCCGTATATGTCCAGTTCCCGTGGGAAATCCCGGATAAAACTATTTTATGCCCGCCTTCTAATTCTAAGTTTCTTTACGTAAGTACGTGGTGTATTTCCATAAGTAGTCGGCATATTGCCGTAAGCTCGTGGTATATGTACCTCAGTTTGGGCTCGGGCGGCGCCTCCAGGCCGAGGCGCACCTTCTCCTGCTCCTCCTTCCACGCCTCGCGCCTGCTCTGCCTCCGCAGCTTCTTGCGTTCCTTCTTCGTGAGGAACACCGGCATGTAGGTCGGCTTTAGGGGCTCCGCTGGGGAAGAGAAAGACGATGGTTAACACGTGTTAAATAATGACTCACACATGTATGGTTAATGCATGTGAGTGTTAAAAAGATGTTTTTACTTAATATATGTGAAATGTACATTTTTAAATCGATTTATTGTATGTTGGACATGAAAGTAAATAAGGTATGAATCTTAATTGATATCACTATAATATTTACATGCTATGTGGCGTAGAATATGGCGGACAACAGCAACAATGTACCATCTTTTGTACCACTATTACCCATGTTCTTGCGAATAAATTATTTGAGTTTGAGTTCGAGAATTTGCCCTTCTTCATCGCACGTACGCAGGCTGAATCTAAGCCAAGAATTAATAACATACGTAGTTAACTGCTTTCAATCCCGTAAAATTCTCACTTTAAATTAAAATAGTAAAATGATAATCTATTTATTGGTATGTAAGAACACAACATCCTTACAATGCAGGCAGGCAGGCGCATGGAAGTGGTGACCTTATCGATATAAACGATCTCACTCTTTATTAATTTTAACCGACTTCCAAAAAAAGGACACGAAGAAAACTACTGTATGTCGAGTAATTAATTCACTTTTCCTTCTTTTCTAGGCATGTTTTTGGATGGAAAGCACTAAATAAATGTATAATACGGTATCTACTGAGAGTAAATCATTGGCAACGTCTCTTATCAAACTGTAGTTAGTACCTACGATACTATTAATATAATTCTGAGTATTTCGCATTCAGTTCGCCAGTTCTCTGTCAACAGATCTGTGTGGTGTCATAGTTTATCCTCGTTAAGTAAGTTTTATAAATATTTATTTACTAGCTTATCTGCCCGGCTTCGCACGGTCCCATATGCACGATATTTACTTAAAAACGTTCGGTTATCTGTTAAAAAAACCACATCAAAGCGTAGTTTTAGAGACCAAAGCATGTAAGGGCCGCCCCGCACACCGCCCCGGCCGTTGCTATTTGTTTCATACGGTTACATTTGATCGAATTTTTACGCGAATCTCTATTTTTTTCTCGTATTAAATATAGCTTATGTTCATCAGGGATAATGTAGAATTCTGATGGTTAAAATATTTTTTAAAATCCGGTGTATTTGTATTTGTGTTTGATGTATTTGATTAAGTGTTTGCTGAGATCTTTAAAACTACGCGAGGGATTTCGATGCCGCTTTTTTTAAATAGATAGTGATTCAATAGGTAGGTTTCTATTTATAATAACATGCCTATATATATATATATATATATATATATAAGAGAATCATTGATAATTAGAAGATTTGTATATAAGTCATAAATAAACACATTTTTTTGCGCTTACATTGCAAACGCTGGCTGTACTCGACGATCAATATAATGTACTAAATATTATATATTTATCTTATAAAGGTCGACAAAAAAGTCCGCGATGGTATATGTTTATCTCATAGGGATAACCCACAATCATATTTTATAGACTAGACTGAGTTATTCATAAGTCTTCTTCTTCTTATCGAATGAGAGTGGCCAACTCTGATGTCGAAAGTTTATCAAAACGCCTTAAGGGCCTCTGACATGGCTAAACGACCGCCGTTATATGACAAACAGCCGGGACCTACAATTTAACGTGTCATCCGACCCACGGAAGCACCCAAAATGGAATACCACTTTTCGGTCACCCATCCGCGTACTGACCGCGTCGACCTTTGCTTAACATTGGTAATCGCAAGCGATTGCCTCCGCAGGCTGCGCACAGGCGCTTATTTATAAGTAAACGATCATTATTACACATGCATATTAACTTTCAAAGATTACAATACATTATTTTCCTTGTTTCAGGCAATGACCGCAGACTATAAATAAACGCTAAAAATAAACAAACAGGCAAACTATAACAAATTAACAGATCACTTTGTACGGCAAACATAGGTTAGAACGAGAATAGGAAAACAAACAATTAAAAATACTAATAGAAAAGCTAACAGATGCTCGAAATATAAGGTGATGTAAAATGAAGTCAAATCCGATCAAACTATTTGGAATCCTTTTTATAGGACAGTTGACTAACTATGGAATTGACGCTGAAACATATCCACAAACAGGAGAGGAATCTAAGTTGTACAAATTAGACAGTACAGATGAAATAGCAATAGAAACTCCGGAAGAAATATGTCCATTTAAATCATTATTACAAAATGATAAAGTCATTAAAAAGAGAGAAGCGTTTATGCCTAGGAATGAGGATTTCGATCCTGATACAAGTTTCGTTGAGCGTAAGAGTGACTATCTAGCTAAAGCATTTGCCAAAAATTTTGAACGTGATATTCATAAATTCACAAAAAGTGCTGGCGATATGGCACGCAACGCTGAAGGGTTCGCGAAAGATATCACAAAAACCGCCAACAAATTTGGAAAGACTCTACCAGATTTCGTCCCAAATGTTAATCCGAATAATTTAGATGGTTTCCAGAAAAGAACTATCAGAACAGAAGGAACCGACGAAACAAAAGTCTACACAAGCAAATATGGACCCAACATATACGAGACAGTAGTTCGAAGAGTTCAACCACCAAGAGATAAAAGTATTATAACAAAAACATCACCGGAGTTTAACGTGACAATCATAAATGACGTACCAGCTAATACGAAGTATGATGATACAGACAATAACGACTATGCAAATCAAGGACCTTTGAATGGAGTTCACAATAGTAATGGCTATTTTGGGAATGAAAGAGGTAATGGGCAAGATGATACGAATGTTCAAGAAAATCGTACCAACAACGCAGGACTGCCACACGGTACAACACGGCTAAACGAACACGGACTTGAAGAAGATACCATCCAAAAGAACTACAATATTCATGGCAACGATAAAGACAACACTTTCAACGGAAATGGAGATAGAAATAGCTACCAAGGAAATAAATATGATAACCGAGATACCAATCACAATGGAAATACACACATATACGATTCTGGAATAAGTAACAAACAAGATAATACACCAACAACTCATGAAATAGAAGACAGGTATCCAGAAAAACCCGAAACTAATTACAATGAAGACCGTGATGACAAACATGTCAATAATAATAATGCTCACAAACCAAATCCAAATTATAATCCAGACAATTATGGAGGTTCTAATGACAATACTCGAACTAACTCAAGTCCACAGCCTTCTAGCAATATACCGGTTGAAGGTGGACCATCTTTTACTTCCAACTCGGAAAACTTCAATGAAAACTCAAATTATTTTAACACAAACTCGCAAAATTATAATCCAACCGTAAAACCAAATGTTGATAAATATGACACAAACATGGATCCTAATTACGGAAGAACAAATTCATATCCAACAGAAAACTTCAACTCAAACACGCAAAACTACAAGCCAACTGTCAAGCCATATTATGTCAATCGTGACATGGATTCTGATCGCAAAAGAACATATACATATCCAACGTACAATTACGATACAAACACATATAATTACAATCCAACAAGCAAACCTTATTATAACAGAAACTTAGATACCAATAACGGAAGACCATATTTGGACGTAAACAAAATTAATGAAAATGTTAATCAACTCTTACGGAACGTGGATAAAATTGTATCAAGCAGAGACGATGGCTTGTACATAAACATAGTAGATGGCAATACACACAAAGCAGTAGTGTACCCAAACTATCACACTGCAACTACAATATACATTTCTCCTCCACAATACAATCAATATGGAAGCGCGAACATTGGTTTCCGAGCATACAATATTGGCACCCCAAATTATAGCTATGGCTCACAATATGATAGCTATGGGTCACAGAATATTGGATACGGCACATCAAACTATGGTGTCAACCCATCCGGTAATTACTGGTAAATTGTTTTTTTGTACTGTTAACCATTTGTTATTAATATTATTGTATACATTCCGTCGTGGACGACGCGACAATATCATCATCATCATAAGCCCATACCTCTCTTCTTGTACGCATATTACAAGTTACAAACCAATATTGTATATAGGATCATATTTTATAAAATAATCAGTTAATCAACCTACTAACGGAACTACTTTCGTGTGTGTTTATTAACAGTAACAAAATATTTGCTAATACAATCTTGTTTTTCTAATCATACGGCTTAAACAACTAACCTAACCCCTTATCACAAATAGATCTTAGCGCTGTGTGAAAAGTCACGAAACAATTTTTTTACTAACTTTGGATTTGTATTTTACAGGAAGTAACCACGAGGCATCAAATAACCAACAAGATGCAACAAGTTTTCAACAGTTAAATTTACACGCTGGGCCTTATATCAAACCAATTCCCACATACAACTATAGAGTAGTCCTACCTACATACTATCCCAATTTACAAATTCCATATCCTCAATATTATACTGTTCCTTATGTATCAACACAATCATTTATTTCGGGAGAATATCTCAATAGAAAGAAACGTAGCAATATTTACAACGCAATGGAACAACAGATGGTAGACGACGCGCGACAACAAGTAGCAGACGCGAGCAGACAAATCGAACAAATTCGTAAAAACAACAATCACAGACAAAGACATAAAACTCGTACTTATTACGATACAAGTGACGAAAATGATGATGATGATGATACTATAAATATAAATAACAGAGCTAATAATATTGTATATAATGCTGTTACTGGTCCCAATAATAGTAACAGGAATAATGGACATAGCACAGCGTATAATAATAATAATCAGGCTCACAATACTTATGAAAGAAGCGGCCATTATATCATGGGTCCCGGCAACAACGATAATGTTGAAACTAAAGAACATAACAATGCAGGAACATTGAATAAAGTTTTTAACAATGCCAAAAGCGAAGTTGAAACTAATTTTCAAATACTACAGCCTAACAACTCTCTCGGTAACGGTAATTTAAACAATTCACGTGACATCAATGTTAATAATTTAAACCCTATAAATGAGTTTGAGACTTTGAGTATTGATACTCAAAGTTTCAACAGCACGAATTTGCTAGATAGCACATTCGTAACTTTAAATAAGACAGATTTTACTCAGACAACTACGGAAAAAATATTAGAAGATCAAGCAATAAAAGTGGGCAAATGTAGAAAAAATTACAAATTGATTATAATAGGTCGTACTCGTAAAAAACTTTGTGTACCGCGTAGGACTCACGTTAGTTTCGACGATAGTGATTATTAAACTATTTTTCATAAAATAATGGATCTTCTTATCAAATGTAAATGGCCAAATCTGGTGATAAGTGCGACAATCTAGTGTTGAGATTTTCAAGCCACCACAGATTTATAACATGGCATAAAAATTGAATGATAATAATTCTCTGTTACAGAATAAGTATTAAATCCGTACAACAATCTCTCATAACACAGCGTTTGTTTTGTATGAGGCTAGATGGCGCTATGTGGAAAGTAACTGGGTATTTTGAACCGGGATATAATGTATTTAACTACAAACTTGTTTAGTACGAGTACAATGGTACACTACAAGCATCCAATGATCAATGCTCGCTCCTGTGGCTGTAACTTCTAGCTACTTTTTGTAAAAAAATAGCAAAAAAAACAAAAATATTTTACTTTATGTAAAAAAACAAAAAAAAAACCATGAAAATTAAATTAAAATTTACACATGAAACGTAAACGTAATCCAGATAAAGTACAAAAAATATATAATTGACTGTTGCAAATTTCAGGTACCTATTCAGTCACTAAATTTCAGGTAGGTACATACCTATTTCTATTGCCACTAGATAAAAAATGCTACACAACAGCTACAGGGAAAATACTCAAAGAAACTCTCAAATAACCGGTTTTATTCATTTTCCGGTTTAACTATATCGTCTTTGTCACCTGTATCCGTTCACTCCTGGACATAGGCCTCTTCCAAGGATCGTCACTCGGCCCGATTACAATTATACCTTATATTTTTTTCACGTGGGATAGGTAAGCGTTTGACTAAAGCCTGCCTGATGTTTAGCATTGCTTCAGCCTAGTGTGTATACATACACTAACACACTTACCGAGAAAGTGTATCATCATCGTCATCATCTGCTGGGTATAGGCCTCCTCCCCTAGGTGCCATTGATATCGGTCTTATGTTTGTCTTGTCTAGACATGTAAATAAAATAAAATAAAAATAAAATAGCCATTTATTCATCCACTTTCGATAAAAATTTCATTACAATGTCCATAACTACTCTTATATAAATTTTATGTCAAATGAAAATAAAAATGTTAATGTTTTTGTAAATATGCTTATGCTTAATGTCAAATAAAATAAATATTAATGTCAAACATTGTTTTAGGTCCCTGTGTTACAGCTTCATTTAAGTAGACGTCGCCTCTTTGGCGTAGGCCTCCCCCAGTTGCGACCATAGCTTTCTGTCCTTCGCCATCCGCCTCCACTCCTGTCCATATTTGTGAGTAAAAACATCGTCCCATCTCCTTTTTGGTCTGCCTTTCTGTGTTCTCTCCTCGCGCGGAAGCCATTCTATGACTTTCTTCGTCCATCTATATACTATTAACTAAATAAAGAAACATACGTATTTTCCTTCTGTTTTGCTCTAATTGCTATAATAATGTTTTCGTTTACAAATACCTATATTTTAAGCATATTGAATGAACTATGAGATAAAACGTTAACCTATATTGATATGATATAGCTAATGGTTTTTAAACCAGGTTAGCATTTGACCATAGTTTGCCTGATGGTAAGCAATAGCTAAGGTCCAAGATGGATCGTGTTTACCCGATAAGAGCCGGTTCACGTCTGGGTATTTTCTGGGTTTTCCCACATATCAAATCTATTTTAGTAATGAATACGGATAGTGATAATGTAATAAACAACTGCTGTAATAATAATGTGAGTTTTTGATTTCAATACCCATTTTCTGCTTTTGTGTTAGAGTGGTCAACTCTGATGTCGAGAGTTTTCAAACCGTCCTACGGGACTCTGATATGACTTAAGCTATGTCAGAAGCCCTTGGGACGGTTTGAAACTCTAACACCAGAGTAGGCCACTCTCATGCAAATATACCTTTTTATTTCAGAGCTTTATTTGTACGACTAGTGGACACTCGCGGTTTCGCTCGCATTATTTTGAGATAAAAGTAGGTAGCCTATGACACTTCTAAGACCTCATACTACCTACATGCCAAAAAACATGATGACCCGATCAGATATTTTTGCGTGATGAGCGTTTAAATAAACAGATAAAAAGACAAAAAAGCTAAAAACTGACGAAACGTGTTCTGTTATGGATTTAACGTATACCCATTATTATTATTTTTTAATTTTTTCTATGGTCAGATTTTGGACCCTCTTCAGCTTCATTATAAATAGATAGAAAGATGTTAATAAAACATAATTTAAATCTAGACAGAGACATATTATTGCGACTCAGTTTTTTACAGAGGTCACTAGAACGATAACATTTGTCATATTTATACAAGGTTACTTTTACCACCATGACCAAAAAGTAAAGAAAACATGGCGGTGTCACTTGTTCTACTTTGTTCAATTTCATCATCATCATCAGCCTAATGAGCCCCAGTGCAGGGCATAGGGCTCCTCCCTCTTACGCCAATACTCCCTGTCTTGTGCTGTTCTTGCCCAGATGTTCCCATCTAACTTTCTTTTGTGTGGATCCAATTGTTCAATTTACAGATTTGTCCCTTTCCTGAACCACTGTTGTGGTTGCAAAAGCAAAAAATAATCTGTAATAAACTTTTCATTTTCTATCTATTCTGTACATATGATAAAGCTGAAGAGGGCCTGAACATTGAAGATATTTAAAAAAAATGTTTGGAGATATTTCGAATTGATAGCAGCACACGTTCCAACAATTTCTAGAAATTTTGTCTGTTGTCTCTGTGTCTCTGTTTGTCAGTTTATTTAAACGCTCATCACGCAAAAACAGCTAAACGGATCATCGTGTATTTTGGTATATAGGTAGTAACAGGTCTTAGAAGTGTCATAGGCTACTTATTTTTATCCTGAAATAATGCGAGCGAAGTAGCGGGCGTCCGCTAGTAACTAATAAAATTTTCATAACATGCGTAATTATTTATAGTTTAGAAAAGAAATTAATAAATTAGCTCCATTTCAAAAATGAGTGTGGCTCGGTGGATTCTGCGTTTGTTTGACATTCAGACGCCCCCGGTTCAAGTCCGGCCCTTCACCAACTTGTTGGGGTTCCGTACCCAAAGGGTAAAACGGGACCCTATTACTAAGCCTCCGCTGTCTGTCTGTCTGTCTCCAGGCTGTATCTCTTAAACCGTGATAGCTAGAAAGCTGAAATTTTCACAAATGATGTATTTCTGTTGCCGCTATAACAACAAATACTAAAAATTTAAAAATATATATATTAAGGGGGGTCCCCAAACGATAAACATGTTTTTTTCGTGTTTCTTTGCTCAATATTAAAAACGTAAACAGGTAGACGCTTCAAATTTTCACAGAATATTTACTTGTATATTCCCTTTCAAAACAAATAATTAAATAAGAATAAAGTAAATATTAAAGTAAATACATATTATTATGTTCCCAAACAACAAACGCAATTTTTACTCGATCTTAATAAACAGATAAAAACTTGATTATTTGTAAGTTTGCTTTGGAAGTTTTCAGAAAAAACCACCACAGCACAATTTACAAATTCACACAGAAACCAACATGTTTGAAAATAACACAAAATCCAAGAACTTGTGTCTTCCGTGGAGGGATCTGAGCGCCCACCATAATAGATAGATAGATAAACTCTACTATAATCTACTTGCCCAAGAAACCTTCTCCACTGATTAGTGATTTAGATAAAATGAATTCTGCTGTCAATGACTGCTTAAAAAAAGTATGGATTGATTGAATTACTGGTCTTCGTATCGTATGAGAGTGGCCAACTCCGGCGACGACAGTTTATCAAGCCGCCCTAAGGGCCTCTGACATAGCTTAGCGACTGCCGTACTAGACAAACAACCGGGACCTACAATTTAACAAGTCATCCGACCCACGGAAGCGCTCAAAATGGAATGCCACTTTTCGGTCACCCATCCGCTTACGCGGATCCAGAACGCGACGACCTTTGCTTAACATCGGTAATCGCGTGCGATTGCCTCCGCTAGCTGAGCTACGGGCGCTTATGGTAAATCAACGCTTTACTAGTATGATGCTTGTAACCCAGTATATATGCTAAACAAATATACCGTTCTAGTTAAAATCTTTATTTTTTTAATCTATCAAGTAGTGTGGTCAATGACAGTCCGAAACAGAGATAACAAAAATATTAACAAGTAAGTGTATACAATGTGTCGCTAACCGTCTAACAGCGGGGCAACTTATAAAGCGAGTATGGCTCAGCTGTTCCAGTGTCTGCTTTTCATCCAGACGCACCCTGGTTCGAATCCGACCCTACACCAATGACTTGTAATTTCAAGTTAAGAGTGGATTTGCAAGGAAAACATCGTGAGGAAACCGACTTGTTTGAGGACATGTGTCTTCCGTGAAAGGACCTGGGCGCCCACCACGATGTATCTGCCCAAGAGAACTCCCCTAACGAATTAATTCTACGGGGGAGTCACGACCCTCAGTCATGAGGAAATACGACTCAAGAGTAAGAGAAACCGTTTAACGGTTAATATACAGTACATGTATTTTGCACCTTTGATTACTGTGTCGCATGTGCGGATGTCGGTTAAGACGACCCTCGTTCTGACTGATGTTTAAACAAACGTGTTTTTAGAATAATCTTATTTTGTCACTAAATGTGTTCAGGTTTCGTTGTATAAGTCGTCTTCAATCCCGATATAATAATAAAATATACATATAATTTACATCGGGATTAGAGATTAAGGCTTTATAATTTAATTTAATTATTACAATTATTTTAAGTGGTTATTGATCAAGGATACAAGAATTTACGTTTTCTTATCTCTTTGCAGGGTACAATGAAGAAATTCATAATTCCTCTTGCTACTGTGATTGTATTCTTCTTGGCTATGATGTCTTCTTATCTATATTTCAGTAAACGTGGTTTGGAGGTGAGTACATACTTTTTAAACCGTCTGTACAATTGAAATAAGAATAGAATAAGAATAAATAAATTTATTGTCACATGCAACATTACATAGACACACAATAAAAACAAGAGTACAAATAAGGAGTTTCATGTCACAATCCGGCCCCAACTCAGCATGCGCTGGATGCAAGCATCCAGCGATGATCTTCCGTTATAAAAATACCCGATATATAAATGGTATATCTATACACATTATATAGCTGAAGACGGTCAAAAATATGCATATAGAAGATATCAAAAAAATATATATTTAGGTATACTATTATTATTACTAATAATATATATATATATATTAAATCTATAACAGGACACGTTTCAGCAGTCCTTAGAATATTTGTCTGTTTAATTAAACGCTCACCACTCAAAAACGGCTGAACGGATCATCATGATTTTTGGTATGTAGGTAGTATGAGGTCTTAAGTGTTATAGGCTATTTTTATCTTAATATAATGCGAGCGAAGCCGCGGCTGTTCACTAGTGGGCGCGTGTAAGTTACCTACCTAGGTACCTACTTTTTGCTCAACCGATTTGGATGAAATTCGGCATAAAGGTCTTAATTTGAGTTTACAATAAATACTGTTTCTCATCTCTGCCCGACTAATAAAAAAACAAATTCTCTATTTCAGGCAAGCAGCACGGAAAACTCTGAGCTAGAAATAAAGGATACAATAAAAATATCTACTTCTGATGGGCCAGTAGCAGTGATCATCTCAGAATCAGAACAAGTACATAATTGTATATACATGTACATAATTAAATATATCATCCATATTAATATTCATTTATTTTCGTCAAGCCTATTTATATGTCCAATAAAAATATAGGTATTACATTTATCAAAATTATAACTTTAAGTGCTTAAATGTCTAATAAATTGTCAAAATTTAAACAGCTAATTATATATACATATTATAAGTCTTGTCATATGAATAACTTAGATTTATCTAAGTAAATTGTGTCATCAATTTATTATAACCAAAATGCTGGCCTGTTCTCGGATCAACGTATCAGCATTGCCATCCAGCGTGGTAATGCGGCCAGTATGCTGGGCACGCTGCCCTCTGGCAGAATAAATGTTTTTTTTGTCTTTTCAGAATCAGCACACTGAATATGGCGAGGATGAGAGTGATGAATTTTATTTAGATATTTTTGAAAGACCTAGCCTTCCGAGAAGAAAAACATCTGGAAGATACAATGCAATGAGAAAACGCCTCCTCTCCCAAACCCAAATGTATAGTAGTACTACTGCTGGTAATAATTAGATGAATAAACAAATTAAAAAAAAACCGGGACATTGCATACAGCGCCACCTAGTTCCACACTAAGTAAACGCTTGCGTCGTGGGTACTAGATATATAGTACGGATATAATACTTACATATTTATACGCTTTACTTTTGTAAATACATACTTATTTTGCATAGAAACGACAAAAATGTTAATTGTAATAAATAGGTGAATAAAATATATAATGGGTAATGAAATATGTGTTTTTTTACCAACGTCTAAGTTATCATAGCGTTTATCTGAAAATTTCAATTCTTACTAAGAACCTCAGTTTTGAGAAAACACTGATGAATAACAAGACTATATTGTTATTATTGTTTTAAACCCATGAATTATCCCGGATAGATACGACATATGTTCTTAGTTCCTACCTAGAAGGTAGTTATTCTATATTTGAAGACCTCAAGATTGTAGTTCGCAAGAAAAAACATATTCCGGTATTGTTTTGAAGTTTTAATTTAGTTACCTTATCTCAACTGTGGAAAGAGGATAGACTTTTTCTCAGCAGTGGGACGGAACCGGCTCTAAATCACTACATAGTATAAGGAAGAGTCGCTTTTCGCGTCTGTCCCTATGTCTGTATGTATGCTTAGATCTTTAAACCTACGCGACGGATTTGATGCTTTTTTTAAATAGATAGAGTGATTTAATGAGGTAGGTATGTATTATAACGCATGCGACGCCGCGAGCAAAAGCTAGTATATAAATAAATATTGCCATAACACAAAATTCTGATACTAATATGGGATCTATTCCGCGAAAATCTGTGGCCAAGATAAGACTTATCGTCTTATTAGTATACGATGTACACAGACAATAATAATATTTTACTTATGTATTCCGCAGTTCAGTCCATCATCTTATGTTGAGAACAGACGATCTGTGTGTTACTGTGTTTTTTTAATAATATACTGAAAAGTTTTCAAACTAAACTGAGACGTAAGTTTTATTATTATTTTTATGCGTAGAATTAAATAGGTTAAGAAGTTAAGTGTTTATACAGTCTGTGTTGATTGGTGGGTTAAGTTATGTTATTTCTGTATTCATTTATTCATCCAATCATGAGCTATTATTTTACTTTATTATCGACTTCTTCGAGGAGGTTATCTCTTTGATCTGTCTGTTTGGGATATTGTTAGAATCGGGTAAAATGTATGTATGATGGCTTCTAAAATATGACTGCCATTTTTCGTGAGTGTATGTTTGTATGTACGTATGTATACATTTGTTTATGCAGTTTATATATTTTTTTTTTACAAAAAAGTGTCAAAAAGCAGGCGGTCCTGATGCCTGAAAGTAAGCAGTCACCGGTCGCCTATGTATGTACACTTGCAACTCCAGGGGTGCTGCAGCACTTTCGCATAGCTTTAATTTAGGTATAAGAGAAAAGTCGATTCACTTGTCAAATAACTGTTTTATTGTGATGAAATCTGGCGAAGGTATCTGATGAAATCTTTTTTTTACACTGAATAGGCCAACGTTTGACTACAGTCTGCCTGATGTTAAGCACCACTGTAGTCTAAGATGTTCCACGTTTGTCTAAGAGAAAGTTATTTACTCTGGATTTGAAGACTCTTAGGTTATATTATAATATTGTCTACTTTTTATCCTGGATGTTTACATCGGACATACTTAAAACGATTTTACATGTTTATAGATGGTAAAAATATTTATCGTTATTAAAGATTGTTTTTTTTCTTCTTATTACAGACTAAGCTGGATAGCTATAAATTTACCACACAGCGAGATACGAACGACTGAAAAAAAAGTCAGTCAGATAAATCAAGTAACGATAAAGTCTTGGATGGCATAAAAAGCCTATTAGTTTTACAAAAGAGTACGATAACTGGAACATCATATGAGATGATAGAAACCGTGAAGATGGTTTGAACCAAAACATAAACATTAAAAACCAGTATCCAATATTTGTACTATCGTAGAAGCCACACAGATGATAAAATGGAACCACTTCTGATCATAACATTAGGAATCGTAACTTTAATAGGCCAGTTAAACAACTATGGAATAGACGCTGAAAGAAATCCACACTTGAAAGATATTAGAGTGCGCCGACAAATCGAATCTCATCCTTACGAACTAAGAAATCAAGTTAAAGAAGCTACAGAAAGTCCGGAAGATATATTATACTCACTCAAAACTACATTAAATGATAGAAAGATCGAAAAGAGAGAAGCTTTTGAGCTAATAAACGATTATCATCCCGATAACTCATTTGCTGAACGTAGAAATGATCAACTAGCTAATAAGTTTGTAAAAAACATCGGAAAAGATGCAAACAGACTGGCACAAAGTGGTACACGCCATGCTGAAACTTTTAAGAAAGATATTACAAATACACACAAATTTGCAAACAGCTTGCCAGACTTCGTACTAAATGTTGATCCGAATAAACTAAATCGATTTGAGAAAAAAACTTTTAGGACCGAAGGTACTGAAGAAACGAAAATATACAAAAGCCGATATGGACCAAATGTATACAATACAGTAGTTCATGTAGTTCAACCACCACGAGATAAAATCGTTATAACAAAAACATCACCGGAGCTTAATATCACAATAATTAGTAACGTTCCAGCTCACAAGGAATTATCTAACAAAACAGACAATCGAGGAGACACGTTTGATAATGTAGGAGAAACACAAAGAAATGGATTCGATAATAATCACAAATTTGGAAATAATTATAACAACATTCAAGGCCCTGGATATGAACCAATCGATAGAAATACATACAGCAACAACAATGCAAATAACATAAACGACAGAAATAATATTGAAAATGACAATGAAAACAGTAACGGCAATGCTAATACATTAGGCGATAAAAACAATCATGCTCCTAGACACAGAGACAACGATGTGAGTCTAAAAGCTGACAAAGAAAATAAACTTGGCGTAGGAGAGAAGGTAGAAACAAATCACAACGATATAGAAAATAGACATACAAGTTTAGATAATCAAGATAACGCAAATCTTGATAACAACGCTAATGGACCAAATGCACATACGTATAGCGTAAAATCAGGAAACGTCACCATCGACGATGGCTACTCTTCCATCGCTTCAAATTACAATTTCACAAAAAATAATGAAAACGTCAACACAAACTCTCTACAGTACAATCCAACTGTCAAACCGAATTCTGATAAAACAAACGTTGACACAGATCAGAGAAGAGATATTATAACTAAAAACTACAAAAGCTCCACACAAACAACTGTTAAACCACATTCTAGAGCGCATGTAACAAATATGGGAACAAATGATAGAAAAGTATATTTAAAGCCAGTGACAGTACGATTAACAAAGTCTAACAACCAACGGAACTTGGAAACAAATATATATCCAACGAATACTTATTCAAACTCCCAACATGTAAATCAAACCGATACACCATATTTAAAAAAATATGAAACAAGCCTTGAGACAAACCAAAGAAAGCCATACACAAACCCAGTGACACCTAAACCTACATACAACTACAACAATCAAGAAATCTTTGGAAATAGTTTTGATGAATTAGTGAAAAACGTTATAAGAACAGTGGAGAGTAAAGATAATGGATTGTATACGGACAAAATGAACGGCAATACACGCCAGTCGGTATTTTATCCAAATTCTGGTTATTTTACACCAAATTACGATTCATCTAAAAACGGATTGCGCTCTTCAGGTAATATTCTTCTTCTTCTTAAATATATAAATGAAACGCAAATGTGTTGGTAAGTGCATAACTCAACAACGCCTAGACCGTTTTTTTATATTATTATATATTATACGTTGAAGTTCAAGGATGGTTTATAAGGCGAGAAAAAATCGAAAAAATGCCGGAAAATCCCTAAAAGCCGACCTTTTTTTCCCATACAAACGTTTTCTAACTAACTAAAGAGTAAAATAGTCAACAGATAAGACGAAGTCTGTCGGGTCCGCTAGTTTGAGACTTAAAATATTTGTACAGATGTAGTCTTTTCTAGGTTTTTAATCTTAACAATATCTAATCAACTGCCTATGCTACAAATATTTCAGTGCAATACATAAATCTAACGCCTAGTTTTTAGAATGATGATCAATTTAATTCACTCGACAAAACAAATTTCAACGCGCTGTTCTTGGTTAATTTCCAAATTTTCGGCCAACGACGGTGCGTAGAAACTGATTAGATGGCAAAATTAAATATATCGTAGTTCTACAAACTTTTCAATAATTATATAATGGTTTACAAAAGTATATTAGTATTATATCCGTCATCTAGTACCACGGCACAAGCGTTTGCTTAGTGTCGGGCTAGATGGCGCTGTGTTTTATGTCCCGGAATATTTATTTATTTATTTTTATATACATAGTTGTGTATTTGTTGCTCAGTTTGTTGCTCTTTCACGACGTATCGAAGCCAACACAGACGACGTCGAAAGCATACATTAGCTAATATGACTTTCATTACATTAATTAGCAAGTCACTAACTAAACCACATTGTTTCTTCCAGGATTTGGACATGGAACATCATACAACCAACAAGAAACATCCAGACATTATCAAAGCTCTTCGGAAGCTTGGCAACCAAGTCCAAGCAGCTACCATCTTTCATATAAACCTTATACAAACGCAGGCTATCACTACGCCATCCCAGATACAGCACCGACACAATCTATTCTCGTAGCAGAATATCATGATAGAAAGAAACGAAGCTACAATACCGATAACTATGAAATACAAAGGCAACAGCCAGTCACTGATAAAAGTATACAAGTCTCATTAGATGGCAAAAATGTCCGTATCTATTCTCGAAGTCCATATAAAATTGACGATGCACTTATTGCTATTAACTCGAATAGAGAGAAGCAAAATTATTATAATACTTATCTGATTCCCCCAACTGGGAGGAATGTAAGTTATAGTAGGAGGGTCAATGATGCAAATAGTGGTATATACAGTACTTACGCATATAATAGAAACCTAAGCGGTTATAACAATAATAGAAATGGAGGATATGGTATACAGAGAAGTTATGATTATCCTCATCTTGTTTCAACAACTGTGGAAAATACAGGTTATAGTAGGAGGGACAATGATACAAATAGTGGTATACACAGTACTTACGCATATAATAAAAACCTAAGCGGTTATAACAATAATAGAAATGGAGGATATGGTATACAGAGAAGTTATGATTATCCTCATCTTGTTTCAACAACTGAGGAAAATACAGGTTATAGTAGGAGGGACAATGATACAAATAGTGGTATACACAGTACTAACGCATATAATAGAAACCTAAGCGGTTATAACAATAATAGAAATGGAGGATATGGTATACAGAGAAGTTATGATTATCCTCATCTTGTTTCAACAACTGAGGAAAATACAGGTTATAGTAGGAGGGACAATGATACAAATAGTGGTATACACAGTACTTACGCATATAATAGAAACCTAAGCGGTTATAACAATAATAGAAATGAAGGTAATTACAATGAATTTAACACAAACGACAGAGTTAACTTGTATAATTTGAATAACTTTGCTGTCAACAGTAATATACCACGAAGCGTATATAATTCTAATAGCTCTAATATCAATAGTAATACACAATATAACAGTAGAGTCCATTTATATAACGTCAATGGCTACAATTACAGACCGAACTACGGTAGTGCCAACACAAGTTACGTTAGTGTAAACAATTCTACTAATACCAACTTACAAAACACCTATAATCCCAATGTCGCAGAGTATACAACAAACCACACTAGTTTTCAACCACCACCGACAAACAACTCTTTTAATCTCAACGTTAATAATGTCAACACATATAATTTCCATGTCAATTATTATTACAACCCCAATAACACGAATGTCAATCATTTTAATCCAAATACCACAAATGTCAACTACTTTAATCTAAACGTCAATTATTTCAACCCGAATTACACAAACGTCAATTACTATAAGCCGAATGTTACAATTCTCAATAACATTAACATAAACGATACAAGCACAAATTTGAACGTGAACGCGAATGCCACGAGCGTGCAAGATTACAGTCCTTTCAACTATAGCGCGACTTTAACTAACACCACTTTAGTAGATCAAAACGCGACCGATACTGTAACCACAACGACGGAAAATATATCTTCCGCGCGAATTATGGGCGGATTCCATTGCCCGGGAATTCTTCAAGGCATCACTATAATGGGAAAGAAACTCTGTGTAGCGCCAAGATAAAGAAAATTTGTCTTCATCTTTTACTTCTATTATTAATTGAATAAACATTTAAGCAAACGCTTGTGTTATGGGTATCAGATAAGGGTGTAATACTTTTATTGAATTATATTTTTTGTCAATTTAGTATTATTATTTGTTTTTTTTTTTATAATTTTGTTCTTCTTTGTCTTCTATATAAGAACACATTTCTAAGTAGTTACATTAGTTAAGTAACACATTTATAAGTAGTACTAGCTGGTGCGTGCGACTTCGTCCGCGTGGAATAGTTATTGCCATAAAACGGTTCTAATGAGTTAACCTTAGAAGATAGACATATATTGTTGAAGATATTTTGTTAGATTATTTTAAGAGAAATAATTCTTTCATACATATTTTTGTGATATCTTAAACCGTTTTCACAGCGCACGCAACGGAAGCCCTCAAAGATGAATAATTTTCCACGTTTTTTCCACATTTTCCATTATTTCTTCGCTCCTATTAGTTGCAGCGTGATGATATATAGCCTAAAGCCTTCCTTGATAAATGGTCTATTAAACACAAAAATAATTTTTCAATTCGCACCAGTAGTTCCTGAGATTAAAGCGTTCAAATAAACAAACAAACTCTTCAGTTTTATAATATTAGTATAGATAGTATAGTTTATTGTGGTTCTATATTAACTACAACAAGCAACACGCTTATGTCATGGGTACTATATAACGAATATAACACATATATATGTTTATACATTTCTTATGTAAACATATACAAACTATACAAAAATCAACCAGACTCAACACAAATAATTGCATATTGAAAAATTGCAATCGTTTGTGATGTGCGGGAATCGATCCCGTGACCCCTTGCACCAAGGCAGGTATACATACTATCAACTGAGCGAACTGGCAAATTACTAGAACAAAGAATATAATGGAATTTCACTGTTTGGTCACCCATCATAAGTCTATCCTGAGCTATGGACAGTGGACACTTCGGATGAAAGATTCGTATAAATTTTTGCCTAATGTATTTTTACACTGTATAGTCAGGCATGTGTTGAATAATAAATTTCAGAAATTTTGTAGTTACAATCTCCGATTCAAACCGAAAGTATGTATATTGAAGAAAACTTGAAGAAGCGTGTTACACCCTAGGCGGCAGCAATGCTTAACATCAGGCAGGCCGCAGTCAAACGTAAACCTAGCACACGTAAAAAAAATACAGCTCGCTCGGTGGCGCCATCTCTTACATACATTAGTTATTAATTTAACTTGGTTCTGGAAAATAGCTCAAAACATGACGTCATGCGTTTAAAATGGAGCTGGGCGGGACACGTTGTAAGGAGAAGTGGTAACAGATGGAGTAAAAATATATAATTACTTGTGTTGAGTCTGGTCGTTTGTATGAATAATAAGTACCTATGTATTTACAGAAGAAAAGTTTATAAGTATTATATCCGTTATCTAGTACTCACGACACAAGCGTTTGCTTAGTGATGGCGATGTGTGCAATGTCCCGGAATATTTAATTTAAAAAAAGCAGTTACAGAGTGGTGGCCTAGAACTGGCCGGCGACGACTTAGACGACATCGACAAAGTCGAGGGTCCAACCTGGACGAGGTCTGCACAAGGTCGACGCAGGTGGCACATGCAATGGGAGGCCTATACCCAGCAGTAGGATCACAAGGGCTGTGGGTGATGATGATGATGAAGATCATGTAATAGTTTTTATTTATTTTATCTATAAAGGGCAAAAAAAAGCAAAAGACAAAAGGTCAGTGCAAAGATATCAGGCATAATTTTAAATATCTATACTAACGTAAACAATATTTACTTATAATAAAGTTTTAATGCTGTGCAGACGTCAATTTAGCATTATAGTACTTTATAGCAAACATAACGAAACTTTGGTACGATCTGAATCTTCAAATACAAAATAATACTAAGTGAATAGGCTTCTTCTAGGCAAGCGAGGTACGTCTTAGGATTTTAGTAGTGCTTAACGTTAAAATTAGTTTTTTGTCTAGATTATTCGGTTTTTTTTGTTATTTGTGATTAATGTAAAACCGATATCATATTTTACCCCCGTACTACGTACTATACTTTAAAATGGTATGTTTGTGCGTGTATGTGTGTGTTTGTAGCGTCTTCAGGCTGAAACGGCTGAACAAATTCGGAGGAAATATGGTATGGAGGCAAATAGGACTATGGATAAATATAAAGCCTACTTTTTATCTCGGAATAGCGCGTGTAAATAGTTTGATATTTCAGGACATATCACACAGCGCCGTCTAGCCCCATACTAAGCTTACGCTTGTGTAATGGGTACTAGATTACGGATATAATACATACATATATTACACACACACAAGTATTTATGCATTTTAAAAATGTATAATTTCTTGTGTTGAGTCTGGTTGTTTGTATGTATAATAAGTATGTATTTACAAAAGAAAAGTATATAAGTATCATATCCGTTATCTAGTACCCACGACACAAGCGTTTGCTTAGTGTGGGGCTAGATGGCGCTGTGTGCAATGTCCCGATTTTTTTTATATATATACTTTTCTTTTGTAAATACATACTTATTTTACATAGAAACGACCAGACTCAGCACAAGTAATTACAAATTTGAATATTCATAATTTGATAGAACCAGCTATTCTTCTATATCCATATAAAACCATTACATAAAAGAAAAGTGTGATTGTTGGTGTGTTTGTTCTTCTTTCACGCCACAAGGGAGTGACGGATCATCGCGAATTTTGGTATGGTGGTAGTAGAGAGGAAAGAAAGTGATAAAGGCTATTTTTTACCTCTTAACAAAGCGAGCGACGCCGCGGGCAAACACCAGTAATTAAAAAGAACATTATTTACAAATATTATTGCAATTATTCTATCGTAACACATGATTTGCCTAAAAGAAACCTATTCACAATAGATTTAAATAAACATCTCTTTGTTTCAGCACAGCTTTTTTTTGTAGTAAAGTCTATCTATTAGAATTCTTCCAAAAATGACGATGAAAATATTGGTTCCATTATGTATGTTACTTATATACTTCACAAATCAAGTAAATAGCTATGTGACAACAACACCGGAATCTGCCGTTAATGTGAGTACATACTTTTAATCACTACATAGTATAAAGCAAAGTCACTTCCCGCGTCTGTCCGTATGTCTGTCTGTATGCTTAGATCTTTAAAACTACGCAACGGATTTTGATGCAGTTTTTTTAATAGATAGAGTGGTTCCAGAGGAAGGTTTGTATTTATAATAACGCGTGCGAAGTCGCGGACAAAAGCTAGTATTTAATAAGTATTAGTGTCAATTTATCACAGGAACAGCTTACACTTCACAACACAGGTTATCCTAGTGTGGAGTGCAAAAACATATGATATATATTATTAGTTACATAGATAAACTCTGTATCGTTGAAACTTAGTTTAAAAAAAAGTACATAAAATATATTATATCTAAACTAGTGCCACAAGCGGCAGCCTTATTCCTGTTCCCCGCGGAATATAACCTTGCGATCTTCAAAGCGAGAGTGAATCGGTTCTTACTGGGTAAGCTCGTTCCATCCTAGACCGTAATGATTGCTTACCATCAGGCGAATCACGGTCAAGTACAAACCCAATCCTGGTTGAAAAAAAATCTAAATAATACCATCATCTTATTATTGTTTTTAGAAGCACGAGCAAGTACCTGATAAAGCGGAAGACACCGAGGCAAGTGACAGAAACAGCTCTGAAGATGATGATGATGATGACGATGATGATGACTTACAAAACAAAAATCTTGAGAGGATACGAAAATCGTACGAAAATCAGATAGAACACGCGATAGCATCGTCGAATAAAGACCA
Source organism: Macaria notata (assembly GCA_927399415.1). NCBI lineage: Eukaryota > Metazoa > Arthropoda > Insecta > Lepidoptera > Geometridae > Macaria > Macaria notata. The sequence goes on along the minus strand of OV656725.1, from coordinate 5,122,752 downwards.
AAAATAAATAAAAAAACAATATTTTTGTTGTTATTTCTCTACGAATAATTGGTACTCGTACTAATAGAAACGTAACTAAAGATTAACTAAAACGGTTTTCACTCACGTGTAAATCGCGTAAATTGTTTACGCGTTTCGGATGTTATGACATCCATCTTCAGAACGTATGTTCTGGGACCGCGGCAGCACGCAGGCTGCGCGCCGGGACACGGGCGCGGGGGCCTGTGGTGGTGGGGGTGGAGGCGAGACGATGTTACTACTCCCGGCCGCTTCGTCCTCGGGTCGCTCCACTGCTTCATCAGGAACAGCAACATCGACTGATGTACCGGCGCACACAAAACTGACCGTATCTTGATCCAAAGTTCCAATGATCCTTCTCTTTGTCATCGTATTAAGAACATACGTTCTGAAGATGGATGTCATAACATCCGAAACGCGTAAACAATTTACGCGATTTACACGTGAGTGAAAACCGTTTTAGTTAATCTTTTGATAAAATGTCTAACGAAAGTTTGAATATTAAAAAAGAAACGTAACTGACGGATATAATACTTAAAATACACTTTTCTTTCGTAAATACATATAGAAACGCCCGTAGCTCAGCTAGCGGAGGCAATCACATGCGATTACCTATGTTAAGCAACGGTCGCCGCAGTCAGTACGCGGATGGGTGATCGATAAGTGGCATTCCATTTTTGGCGCTTCCGTGAGTCGGATTCAAATTGTAGGTCTCGGCTGATTGCCATAGTACGGCAGTCGTAAAGCCATGTCAGAGGCCATTAGGGCGGCTCGATAAACTCTCGACACCAGATTTGGCCACTCTTATTCGATAAGAAGAAGAAGTAATAGTATAAGTAAGTCAAAGCAGAACAACACTACACATTTCTCCAAAGTTAATCTACAACGGATTTAAGTAAGGGCTATATCTATCTAATACCTTTTCTACTAGTAACTCCACAGGTGGTGTAAATATTTATTAAAGTCTAGAAAATAAAATTAAATGTAGATAAAAAGTAATAAAATCTTTGTTCAAAACAGATATTTTACAAGAGAAGTTCATCAACTTCCAATGGTCTTAAAACTAAAGTTGTTGATGTGACGTAATAAAGCTACCATAAAAGTTTAAGCATTATTTACCAGTAACCAAGACCCTTAGTTTAGACACCAGAGGTGGCCACTCTCATGGGATAAAGAGAATCAGTCACTCTGTATAATCACTACATCATTATATAGTATAAAATATGTCTGTATGCATGCTTAGATCTTAAAAACTACACAACATATTTTTTTAATATACCTATATATAGAGTGATTCAAGCGGAAGGTTTATATGTACAATAATGCGGGCGAAGCCGCGGGAAAATACATAGTATAAATAGTATAAAGTCGAACAGATAACCTTTAGATACACCTTCAATTATCTGTAACATAACAAGACAACGACGCCACTTCTTCAACTCTATTATAATGATTTAAACTTGTTTGTGGTTTATTGTGCGTATTACTTCATTGTATTTAACTTTCCATTTCGCGAAAACATGCCACCAAGTTATCTAGTGAAGTTGTAGTTCTTTGCGATTCTTAGTTAGAAAGTGATTCGACATAACAGTTCTTCACTTCAAGAGGAAACAATTACTCGCGACATAGTGACTTGAAATCAAACTTACACCTAACATAGGAATCTAAAACAGCGTCATTACAGAAACAAGAGACGAGAAAATAACAAAATAATTTTTAGAAGGCCCAAGATTGTAATGAAATATCTTTGAAAAACGTTGAGAAGAAAAGATTTTTTGACACAAATAAAAAGTGAACAAACGATTAGATGTGAAACAACAACTGACACGGTGTTAAATTAACATTCAAGAAAGAAAGAAAGGAAGAACACAAACAAAATTATTTTATGAAAGAGCAAAGAACATAAGAAGAGGACATTACGGAAGACCAAAAATTACAAATCATAATCACACAACTAAAAGGAAAAAAGAACAAGAGGATTCTACGGAAGTTGAAACGTGGCTAAACAATAAAGTGCTTTTGCGAAAACCAGAGATTCATCTAGTCACTACAAAATGGAGATACCATTTGTTTTAGTAACACTGCTATTCTTTGCACAACCAGCATACAATTTGGCACAAGCAGCATACAATTTAAGATCAGAGGAAAATTTTGGTAACGTTTTCAAACTGAGAGACAGGTACTATAAAAATGTCGATTTTATTTCAAAATCCAACAACGGTGCTGAGATTAGTATAATAAACACTGACCACTTCTACAACATGTATGAACAGGATAAAAATAACGATGCTATTTACATTAATACTAAAGATAAAACCGATAAAGGACATGTTATGTACTATTTCGATATCAATTACGGAGAAAACATACCAAACGCGGACAAAATCGCAGCAAACTCGTACCCGTTCAACGCAAACACAAATAACGTCTACAACCTGGTTGACAATGTAAATATTGAAAGCAAAACAGTTGAACGAGAAGCTAAATTATCGAAAGAAAGCACTTTGGATACGACAAATCTGTTGCGAAGAAAAAGGAGTTGGCAAAGCAGCAATAGGTTAACAACATCAACCTTAACTACCACTACACCAAAGAGTAACGAAGCTCGAATGTTGTTCGGTTCCGGGTGCCCCGGTCTTTTGAAATCCATTTCTATTGGAGGCAAGAACCTTTGTTCCAAAAAAAGAGTAAAGCAATAGTACTGTTATATTGTTTACTAGTTGACGCCCGCGGCTTCGCTCGCATAATTTCAGGATAAAAAGTAGCCTATGACACTTCTAAGACCTACCTACCTACATACCAAAAATTATGGTGACCCGTTCAGCCGTTTTGCGTGATTTATGTACTTGTACATAAATTATGTATTTTTTTATATTATACTTAAATCTATTCGTAAGAAAGTCTATGTGATAAGTAAAAAGTTAAGAAAATTGTATGCTTATTGATATGTTTTTACTTATTAATTAAATAATTACGTAATGTACCTAGTTGTAAGACTTTTTACATACGGGTGTGTATAATTGTGTTATCCCAGGACATATGTATGTCTTCCGTGGAAGGACCTGGGCGCCCACCACGATGTATCTGCACAAGTAGAACTCCTCTAACGAATTAATTCTGCGGAGGAGTCACGACCCTCAGTCATGTGGAAATACGACTCTAGAGAGATAATTGTGACAAATGCGAGAAAATATAATTTAATTTATTGTTCCTGACAATACAAATACGTTGTTTTCTTTTTAACAGACTACAAAAAAAAAACAGGATATCACTTCAATTCAGACTGGGAGGCTTATTTTTTATATTATTATATCAATAGACAAATAAATATTACATACAGCGCCATCTAGACCCATACTAAACAAACGCTCACCGATGTTTCACAAATTCGAGAAACTTTCTTTTGAAAAGAAACGCCAATCATAATATTGACGGCCCTGTTAGCTTAGTTGGTAGTGGTTCTGCCTTCTAATCTAGGGGTGCGGGTTCGATTCCCGCGTGACACAAGCAATTATTAATTTTAATAATTTGTAATTACTTGTGTTGAATCTGGTCGTTTCAATGTATAATAAGTACGTATTTACGAAACAAAAGTATATATGTATTTACAAGAGAAAAGTATATAAGTATTATACCCATGATACAAGCGTAAGCTTAGTATGGGGCTAGATGGCGCTGTGTGATATGTCCTGAAATTAACAAAGTCGAGAGTAAACCGAATTCTTCTAGGTAAGCGCGCAAAATCGTACATTACAACGTCGATTTACATTAGGAGTAATAGTCAAGCATGAGCCTATCCCATATAGAAAAAAAAATACTTGGTATGTGTACTACAGAATGCCTGATGTTAAGCATTGCTGCAGCCTATGTGTCACACGCTCACCTAGAAGTTACCAATTAAATTTAGGTTTGAAGCCCCTGGATTGTATTGGTACTAATGAAAGTACTCAAAAAATATTAGCTTAATTTATTTTATCTGTTTATTAAGCGGTCATATAGATAACCTTTATTAAGGTCAAATCAGATAAATATCTATTTATATTTAGCCATGCTAGCTGTTACCCGCAGTTTCGCTCGGTTTAAAAATATGGTAAGCTTTTTGTATCTGTACAGTGGTCGCCAGAAGCGACGCTCGCACAAGCGACATCGTGGTTGAAGGTGAACGCCAGTATTGGAAAAGATTAGTGACACTAAGAAATGACGGAGCGGTTTTTTCCCGCGCCCGCCGCGTCATTGAGTAAGTGAGTAACGAGTCAATACAGCGAGTCAGTACTCAAGTGAGTGAGAACGAGTCAATAAATGAGTCAGCAAGTCATTGACCCAACGAGTCAGTGAGTGATTGAGTCAGTGAGTGTATGTCGCACTTACTTGGCGGGCGCAGCTGCTGCGGGTGCTCGACCAGGTTCGTGATGGCGTCTTCGTTCAGATTGTCCAAGATGTCGTCAGTGCCTGTGTTGCAAGCGTCGACGCGCTGCGAGTCCGATCTCTCGTCCTGGGATGCATATCATATTAGAATGGAATAAACAGTTATTGTGACTGAATATAGTGATTTATTTCTCGATCTTTCTTTTTAAATATAAATATAATGTTTTTTAACATGGGTATATATCTCTCTCTCTTTTTGAGTCCTATTTTCTCATGACTAAAGGAATAAAGCGCAATTACAAAATCTATATACATACATATCTATACCTATGTATAAAAGAAAGTGTTGTTAGTTACACCATTTATACATAACTCAAGAACGGCTGAACGGATTTAGCTGAAAAATTGTGGGAAGGTAGCTTAGAACCAGGAGACGGACATAGGATACTTTATATTCGTTTTTTTTTAATTGGTTTAAATAAAATCCAAAATCTGCTTATTTATTGCCTCCGAGGCGGAACAGAGTTCGCCGGGTCAGCTAGTATAAAAAAATCGTGTTAGATACACTAGTCATAACTTGAGAGCGGCTGAATGGATTTGGCTGAAAATTGGTGGGGAAGTAATTTAGAATCCGGAAACGAATATTAGATACTTCTCATCCCGTATTTCACACGGGAACGCGACTTATGCGGGTAAAATCGCAGGGAACAGCTAGTAAGCAATAAAGAAATAAAAAAACAAAGTTACAAAACAAAAATATACAAATACATAAGCATTCATTTGAATTTTGATAATTCTTTATCAAACGCCCACATAATAGAAATCAAAAACATACATACATACATACTTTTTAAAAGTCGGTTAATACCTATGTACCTGTAGAAATAAAAATAACACTTACCTGTGTAGTAGTTCCTTTATTCCGAGACTTTTCGCGTTCCTCCGGAGTCATGAGAATTACACTGTCCCACCTGAAATTACATTAAGTAAATAGTTACTATCATGGTCAAAATTTAATAAACAAGAAATGATTTGAACAATTAAATCGACCGATTATATCTCGCTCGTGATAACTACGAACAATTGATATTACATAACTGTATCTTATTAAAATACAGTTAGTTTACAGTTCCTTAATTTATAAAATTAGGCAGTCGTTAAGTCATGTCAGAGGTCCTTAAGGCGGTTCGAAATTTCGGACACCAGTATTGGATTCTTTCATACGAACTTAATATTATAAATTAATAGTAATGTATAAATATAAACATAATAATGATATATTAATAATATTATGTCAGTAAACAATTCATCGATACATTGTTTTCGTTGATTTTTTTAAATATTACAGTTTTTTTTTTAACAAATTCCCAGTGAATGAATATCTGGATAATTATGTACCTAGTGTTTTGTCACAGCGGAAAAACACTACACTAACTACTACTATTACTATATTTCTCCAGAGTTTCATTTTCAATGGATTTCCACAAAGTAATGCCTGATTCAATATCTTAATTTCCCTGTGCACTGCTTGGTAGCCACTCTTTTTTTTAACTAGAACAGGTTTGCACTTGGCCATAGTTTACCTGATAGCAAGCAAAGGCTATGGCCTAAGATGGAGCGTGCTTACTCGATAGGAACCGATTCACTCTCGCTTTGAAGATCGCTAGATTATATTTTTATTTTTTTTTCGAAAATTAATCTTTATTTACAATAATAAAATATAAAAACAAGTGAAGGAAAACTAAACATACTACTTCTAACTACTACAAAAAGGGGCACTTAGAAAATCTTTAGAAAAGCCTAAAGATAATCTAAGTGCTCCAGCCCACTACCAGAGGGCAGCGTGCCCAGCATGCTGGCCGCATTACCACGCTGGATGGCAATGCTGTTACGTTGAGCCAGAAAAAGGCCAGCATTTTGGTCATGCGTCGCGTCAACCAAGCGCTCCGAGAGGTTTTGGAAAATAGTATGGGCTCCCGGACCCCACGGCCCCAAAGTCTCGACTCCAAAAGGCTCAAAGATGTAACCTAGGCCGAGGTTAGCATATTTGCGTCTCTTGTTATGCTCGGCAATAATAGCCGCCGCTCCAGCCCGACACCGTGTCATAGACAGATGAGACGGCGCCAATGTGTCGACGCAAGTTGCGTCCCACACAAGGGGCCGACCCAACTTCCAGGGCACAAGAGTCATACCGTCAGGTCTTTTTCCATCGTCACGTGCTAGGCCGCTCGGTTCGAGCATAGCTGCAACATTGGCAGTGGAAAAAGCCCGGCGAATGATGTCGTTCAGACTAGCGTGGCGGCTAATATAATAATAATAATAATAGTTATAATAATAATAGCTAATACTAGCTTTATATTATTAATTTGACGAGATATTGAAATTTGTGTAGCATATTCTACGATATTAGTACTTAAATATATGTAAATATTTTACAACTTTACAGTATGTTAACTAAACAGTTATCACTCACGTTTAATTTGCGTATGTTGTTTACCCATCTTCAGAACGTACGTTCTGGGACCGCGGCAGCACGCAGACATACGTTCTGAAGATGGATGTCATAACATCCAAAACGAAACAACATACGCGAATTACACGTGAGTGAAAACCGTTTAGTTAACATATTGATAAAATGTCTCACGAAAGCTTTAATATTAAAACTTTACAGTATCAATATAGATTCTTTATCTTTTATCTTTATAGTGCGTTACACTCACCACTCTATATCGGGTACTTGCACGTCGGGCGTGTCTGTGGACAGCAGAGCTAGCTTGGTTGCGCTGGATATGCCCGTCTTCTGCGCTATCTGGGATATCTCGTTCTGGAGCTTTTCTAGTTGGGCCTGGAATTATGAATATAAATAAAATTTTAAATGCTAAAAGGTCAAAGGGATTTGTGTGTTATTTATTGTTATAATAATTTTAACGTTACATCAAGCTTTTGCTGTAAATAAACAATGAATTTACTTTTAAAAAATTAATAGTTAACCACGGATTTCAGGCATCAGAGGAAAGGATGGGATTTGGCGTAGAGATAGTTACTTAGAAAGGATTTGTTATACTATTGGATTAGTGTTTATACAACACATTTATCACATTTCTTGCATTAAAAATAAATGGATAGAAACGAAAAAAAATACAAACAAAAAAAATTGGAGAATAATAGAAAAACTGGTGCGAATCGAAAAAATCTTTTTGTGTTGGATAGACCATTTATCGAGGAAGGCTTTATTTAGGCTATATAACATCACGCTGCTACTAATAGGAGCGAAGAAACAATGGAAAATAGAAAATGTGGGAAAAACGGGGAGAATTATTCATCTTTGAGAGCTTCCGTTGCGTGCGCTGCGAAAACGGTTCCAGATATAAAAAAAATAAGTATGAAAAATTATTGAAATGATCTAACAAAATGTCTGCAACAGTATATGTCTAACTTTTAAGATTAACTCACTTTAACCGTTTTCATGGTAATAACTATTCCATGCGGACGAAGTCGCGCGCACATCTAGTTATAAAATATAACAGAAAAAATGTCAGAAAATAGTTAAATAAACCAACCTTCATCCGCAGCCTCTCAGCGAGCTGCGTGAACTTGCCCGGCTCGTGGAAGCGCAGCGGGCGGCGCGCGCGCTGCGCTGGCTTGGCGGCCACGCGCGCGTCCTGCCACGGGGCGGAGCCCGAGGGCTCCTCCGACGCCGCGCCCGACAGCTGCGCGCGGAACTCCTCGCGGCGCTTGGCGCGGATGTTAGCCTGCAGAGAGAATTGTTTACAAAAATAACATCACATTACATGAAACTCTGGAAAAATGTGTAGTGTTTTTCCGCTGCGACTGCTCCTTAACCGACATCAAACAACAGACTTGATGGTTTTTAGGTGTGTTGTTTGATGTCGGTTAAGGAGCAGTCGCAGCGGATAAACACTACACATTTCTCCAGAGTTTCACTTACAATGGATTTCCGCAAAGTTACGCGTGATTCAATATCTTATCACATTACATTTAAGTTCTAACTTTAGTCCAAAACTCTCTCTCTCTCTCTGAGAGCGCATCATGCGATGCAAAAATATTTGCTTAGCTAAGATTTACACATACATATATACGTTTATATTTTTTTCTAGGTTATATGATAAATGTACTCATATACAGATCGTCTACTAACAAAATGCAAAGCAAACCAAAACGCGTTTTTTTCAAAAGTCTCAGGACAAAAAGTTTTTGCTTTAGTCGAACTAAACCCAACCTTAAATTGTTTCGTATTTTGCAAGGTTATAAATTTTTAAACAAATACATATATTAATTTGAATTGTTATGTTGATTTGTACTGAGTGTAATGTGAATTTTCGATATGATTCAGATTCAGATTCTTTTATTGTTAGTTATGTGCTATTTCATTACAAGTGGTTTACAAAATAATAAATAGATCATAACGACGCGTCAAGTTGGTTATACAGTTATACTACACCACATTCAATAATTAATAATTTTATACATTATAATAATTATAATAATATAGCAGCTGTAAAGGGGTTTTGTCAAAAACGGTACGTGATGTAGCTAGTGTTATTCATCAATAACTAAATGAGAAACAATGTCGGCAATTATCAAACCTCGTCATAGAAAATAATTTACAATAAAAACAGGAAATAAATACATTATACATATACCTATGGATCCCAGTAATACAAAATAAATGAATTTTATTTATTTATGCGTTAGTTAACGTTATCAGTAACCTTGTATACGGTGAATAAAAATATATATTTACCTTGAGCGTGGGCGCGACGTGCGTGAGCTGCACGCGCTTGCCGGTGTTGTCGATGGTCCTCCCCTCGCGGTCCAGGATCAGGGGCGCAGGCCCCGGCGCCGGCTGCAGGGCTCCGCCTGCAAGCATAGTGTTATATATGTTAACAAAATATGGGGTTTATTTTTTAATTCTTGGCTTTTGTGGGTTGAATAAATGTATCATAAATATTTCAGGACATATCACACAGCGCCATCTAGCCCCATACTAAGCTTACGGTTGTATCATGGGTACTAGATAACGTATATATATATATATATAAAATAAAGTCGTGTTAGTTACACCACTTATAACTCAAGAACGGCAGAACAGATTTGGGTGAAAATTGGTGGGGAGGTAGTTTAGAGCCAGGAGACGGATATAAGATACTTTTAATTATTATATAAGATATTTCTTATCTAATAAGATACTATTTATATTTTTGTTGACTCCGCCACATGAGCCATTGTATTCATTGCTTTGTGGCGAAACACAAGAATCACGCCACTTTCTTGCAAACACTCAAAAATACAATGGTTGTTTCCAAATGACGTCATTTGGGGCTAAGAATGTGATGTCCCAATACAGCCGCTGGCGTATATAATGCTGGCGGCACAGATATTGAGTTTATTTTTATATTTATTAACTCGGTATTTGGTTTGATTATTGTTTGACATGCCTGCTATGTAATAATTTTAATTTAATTTTATCTCTTTAATGTGTATGGACTTAAAGTCTGAAATAAATGACATTTATTTTATTTATTTTTATATTATTATTTTCTGTCTTTAACTGGGTGTGTATTGAGCTGTTCCTACTTGACAATAAATTAATGTATTTTGGACCGTGAATCCCACTCACCAGCTAGTTTCCTCTGTATCCTCGCCTGTAGTTCTGCAATCTTCTGTTGCTTCTCTAACTCCTCCGCAGTCATTATTGTCACAGCTGGAAAAACAAATAGACTTGATTAATTCATATAAACATTGCCATAGATCCAGGCATACCCTGTTGGCTGACTGAATCTATACATATTCAATTTCAAAATATGTTCATTTACATAAACTTAAGCTAAATGTACAATGCCAGTGTAGATTTTAATCCTAGGAATACATTGCAATGATATTCATATATTCTTCAAGTTATAACACTATTAAAACTAATCAAGAATTTATAGCTAGGGATTTTTAAGAAATTTAATGATCAAATTTAAATAATCTATACAGATAATAAAGCTGAAGAGGGTCAAAAGGCTGAACATTGAAGCTATTTAAAAATTTAATGTTTGGAGATACCTACTTCGAATTGATATCAGAACACGTTCCAACAATTTATAGATTTTTTGTCTGTTTCTGTGTCTCTGTTTATTTAAACGTTCATCACGCAAAAACGGCTGAACGGATCATCATAATTTTTGATATATGGGTAGTATGAAGTCCTGGGAGTGTCATAGGCTACTTTTTATCCCGAAATAATGCTAGCGAAGCCGCGGGCGTCTACTAGTTATTAAAGTAATAAGTAAAGGTAATGTAAATAAGAGTAACAACTCACTAGGTTTAAGAAACACGTTAGTCCTGGTGGGCGCGGGTCCGCTCTCCCCCTTCAGCGCCATGAGAGCTTTCTTGCGCTCCTCGATCTCTTTCTGGGCGTTAGCCATCATTAGCTGTAAGATGTAGAAATAGTTATTGAATTACGATTATCAAACATTTATAAAAATATTAATAAGTAATTCATTCAGAATTGTTAGTTAATATCGAAGTATCGAACACAGCGCTTTGCCTCAACGTTTATTGTACGGACGGCAAAGCTTTGGAACACTTTACCAGAAGCTGTGTTTCCTGCGAACTACAAGCCAGGGGCCTTCAAATCTAGAGTTAATTGGTATCTTCTAGGTAAGCGTGTCACATCCTAGGCTGCAGCAATGATTAACATCTGGCAGGCTATAGTCAAACGTAAACCTACCTCAAGTAAAAAAAAAATCCTATTACTAGTGGAGGCAGACACATGTGATTACCAAAGTAAAGCAACTATTGATGTGGTCAGTCCTTGCATAGGTGAAAAAAAGTGGCGTTTTTTGGTCACTTCCATGGGTCTGATGACACGATAAATTGTGGGTCCCAGTAGATTTTCATAGTATGGCAGTAATTTAGCCTTTTCTTTTCTCTCTAATCGTAGTAAATTAATTTAAGAGTGTCCAACTCTAGTGTCAGTTTTTAAATCGCCCTAGGTCCCTGACATGGCTTAACGACTACCATGACAACTAGCCAGGACCAACAATTTAATGTGTCATCCGACCCACAACTAACCCAAAATGGAAAGAAAAATGAATGCATTTATTTTAACACATTGGACACAACAATATATTTAAATAAATATTCCGGGACATTGCACACAGCACCATCTAGCCCCACACTAAGCAAACGCTTGTCGTGGGTATTAGATAACTGATATAATACATATATACTTTTCTTTTGTAAATACTTATTATACATAGAAACAACCAGACTAAACACGCGGGAATCGAACCCCTAGATTAGAAGGCAGAACCACTACCAACTAAGCTAAGAGGGCAGTAGATATTGCAACAATAATTTATTTATTCTTACTTTGATCCTATCAGCGCTGAGTCCTGCAATCTTGGAGCCTATGGAGTCCCCGGCGGGAGGCAGCGGCAACTCCATGCCGTTCGCCTTCTTGTCCTTGTCACTCTCTCTATCCTTCTCCTTGTCATGTTTGTCGTCTCGCTTGTCGTCGCGTTTGTCGTCCCGCTTGTCGTCCCTGTCTTTGTCGTCGTGACGGGATCTGAAATCATATTTAATATGTGTTTCAAAATTATACATATTATTATAAAAAGTTAGTGAAACTCAACGGCATACCCGAAGAAGTAAAAATATGTGATGCCAATGCTTTTCTCAGTTTAATTGTATCCATGATTATGTATGTGAGGCAAGTTGCTTTATATTGTTCAAGAAAATAAATAAATAATGAACACTTATTTATTTACTTCAATTACATAGGTAGCTTTTGCTAATGTGCCTATAAAGTTGCCCATGATAATAGAACTCATCTATTAAGTGAGAAAAGGATGACATTGTTTTTGCCACCATTATATTATTGCCATTCACATCTCATGCTTAATGAGGCAGGAAGTGAAAGATGTCATCAATGAGAAGGTGCTGGAGGTGGTGGTAACGATCCTCAGACTTGAGGGATATGATTCAAGGAGGATAATAATTACAGGTACCACCCAAAAAACCCCGGGGAGGGCGGGTGGTTATGTGGGAGTCTCCGCCCCACTCTATAAGGGCGGCATACCCACTAAAAACCTGGGGTGTTCCAAGTCCGCATCGTTGGTCCAGGGCCACGAGAGCGCGATGCATACATCCGCAGCCCTGGTGATGCTGGCCCGGTAACGGGCCCCTCCTTGGGGAGCTTCAGTTCAACCCTCAATGGACGACGTGTCAGAACACGGGACACGTCATGCATCCTGTGGGGACTCATTCCAGGGCAACAGGTTCCCCGACCTGCCACCCAGAGCCCCCAGGAGTCAGGCAGTCGCACGCCAAAGCGACCGCCCTCCTCCAATGCGCCCTCTGCGCACGGAGTTCGGTTCCCGTGTCGCCGCTACTCGGCCGGTACACCGAACTCCTCTCGCCTCTCGGCGACCACCTCGGGTGCTCTTAAAGAGCACCCAGCTCCACCTACACCGCGAGGTGCGGCGAGCTCCACGCCTCGGGCCCTACAACCAGCCCTCTTGAAGGGGTGATATAGGCGAGGGCCCCCACTCGATCGAACGTTTGGACACAGGCTAGCAAGATCCACTGGAAGGTGGAAGTTACTAACCTGTGGACGGGGTGCACCAGGTTTCCCCAACTAACCCCAAATCCCCATATGGAGAGATGAAATTAGTTGGGCTTACCCAACGTGAAGGTAGTCCGATCATCGCACCCCTAAAAAAAACACATGGCCTAAAAAATACATGGTAAAAATACATGGGCCTAAGCCAAGTGGAGATTACTTTGAGGGTTATTGTTTTCAGCAGTTAAATCATCCTGCAGAAACTTCCAAACAAATTTTATTTATTTTATTATTATTTAATACAAAGATAATGTAATAATTTAAATTTGACATATTTATGTTATTTAACTAAAAAATTTTTTTACTAATTCTAGATTAGATTAATTCTCATTAGAAGTATGTGTTAATTTACTATAAAATGGTTTACCAAATGAATTAATGGGTTACCTTTTACTATCCCTTTCCTTCTCCTTCTCTGGCTCATGCCTCCTCTTGCTAGAGGACTTGGAAGAGGAGACCAGCTCCTGGGCCAGCGCTATCACTTTATCAGCTAGCTTGCTCGCCTTCTTGGAGTCAATGTGGGAGGAGATGCGGTCGATGATCTTGCGGCGCTCGTAGCTGGAAATATAGGGGGTTGTATTGATAAAGGAACTGAGAACTTGTGGATTAGTAATATACATAGACATGCAACATTAACACTTACTCATCCTTTACACTCACACACTTATCACACATCCTCACTCATACATACACACACACTACTCTTCCGAAACCTGTGTCAACTTATGGAACCACATTTAAAGTAATCTCACACCTCATCACATCTAAGCTCTTAAGTAATCCTAGATGTGGGTGCTACAATACATGTTTCATACTTAGTGCAGGGCTCACATGAGTACAAATTAGCCTTTTAAAACCTATTATTACACACAGCAATGTATAATTATATTATTCTAAGGTTTCATGTAATCCATTATGTGAATAAAACGATTTGAATTTGAACATGTTAAATTGTAGTCCAGGCTGTTAGTCATTTGGTGGTTAAGGTATGTTAGAAGCCTTAAGGGTAAGAAAACTCTAACAACAGACTTGGCATCTCTCATATGAACTTACATACATTTTTATTTGCTAATGAATTTATCTTGTGGTGGAGTTATAATCCTCAGTCATGAGGCAATATGACTCAAAGCAAGAGAGATTTGCTTATTAAAATGTGAGTAAACTGCAAGAAAATCAAAAATGCATGTAAGTAATAATCATTTAATGATATAATTAATAATAAGTTTTATTATCAGTACAGAATATTATGTGTAAGTATATGAGATCATTGCACCATTCACACTATTTTGCGCTAATTATAAACTTATGATAGGGAAGTAGGAAGTTTACTGGTAAAAAACATTGTTAGGTATGTGAATAAAGCATGAGAGGTACTCCAATTGCCAATTTTTTTTTTTTTTAACTTGAACGGGTTTGCACTTTACCATAGTTTACCTGATAGCAATTTTATGATTTCAACTTTGATAATTCCAATGCAAATTGTTTACATTTTAGACAGTAACTTTAATCATAAGAAAGAGTGTACTAAAAAACAAAAACAGATATTAGATAGATATTCTCATTATTTAGATATGTTCATTGATATAGAGAGAAAGTAACGATAGAATCTACACAAACAACTCGAAAATATAGCTTACCCATTGGACAAACAGGACGAAACAGTAGACAGCAAAGAACTATCGGATTTACCAATAGTTCGGTAAATGGCGCGGTCCAGCGACGAGCGGAGGTCCTCCACTTCCCGCCGCGAAAGTTGCAGCGCCATAACTTCAATCACAACAGAATTAAACGCAAATAACTCAAAGCGATCTCAAACAAAATTTGAGGTTATGTTTATATACCTTTCAGTTTTCAACACTGTAACGAATACATTGGTCTCCGATAATTTTTAGACGTTATTAGAGCACATGAAGTGCGATAATTAAAGTGTTATGATAAAGATTTCTGCGAATTAAAATTGCAAAATTTGATACACACCACTGACGTAAACAAGAAACCAAAGAATACTAGGTATTACCCTTTTTTTTAAAAAAGGGAATGCAAGAAACAATCAATGACCATCCATAGATAAACAAACGCATTTGACATTTCTTTTTTTACCGCTAGCATTACACATGCGTATTTTACGTACGAGATTTCACCGCACCGATAAACAAACTGTGTACAATTGACATACCTTGGATGTACAATACCTACTATTATCATTCGATTTTTTTTAATGTTTTGTTTGGGTTGGAGACTGGAGTGGAGTCTGTGGTTGGAGTTGGATTTATTCGAGAAGAAAATACATTAAACTATTGAAATTTTATCTTCCCTGTTAATACAATTGAGGCTTAATCGAAAAACGCTTGTTAAACTTTCAACAACAAGCTATTATACCAAACGACATAAAGCAAAATCAGTCAACCAAATTATAACCTCCAAAAATGTCTGACGACGACGATGTAATTCTCGTAAAGAGATCGAAGAACATCCACTATGGATCGCTGGAGGAGCAGGAGAAAGCCCGGCTGGCGGCCCTTGCGGCTGCAGCCAGGGGAGAGGTCGAGGAGACCGGTGGACAGGAGCTTGGGGACATTCAGATATCCAGTGGTAAGTTTTTGGCTATATTATCTTAGTAGTCGATAACAATGGTTTCGTTCGTATTCTTTTGGTATATAGAGTAGCCGATATCATTCTCAAAACCATATATTACCTCCATGCCTAAAATCATGGTAATCTATTGCTCCTAGGCAGAGTGCAAAAGTAAGATACATTAACAAACCAGCAAACTAACATTCACTTTAATACTCTTTACTAGCAGATGCCTGTGGTTGCTCAGGTTAACTCACATTGCATTGGTATAAAAAGTAGCCTATATTACTCACAGAAAACCATTATATCACTATAGCAAAAATCACAATAAAATAAATAATAAATAAAATTTTCAGTACATATCACACAGAGCCATCTAGCCCCATACTAAGCTTACGCTTGTATCATGTGTTGTAGATAAGGGATATCATACATATAAATACTTTTTGTTTTTTGTAAATACATACTTATTACACAGAAATGACCAGACTCAACACAAGTAATTAAATTTACTTGTGTTTTTACCCCTAGATTAGAAGGCAGAGCTACTACCAACTAATCTAACAGACCAGTCCTACAACCTAAAAGTCCTACAATAATCACAAGTTATGTGTGAATGTAAATAGCCGGAGACATTTCTTCATTTCAATTCAATAATCATTCATAGCAGACTCCATTAGTTACTAAGACTAAGTATGAAATGTACAGAAGATTGAATACTAGTTGTAATAAAAATGGAAAATTAATTAATTTTATGATATTTCAGAGTACATGGAGCTTGAAGAGGAGATGTCTAGAGACAAGAAAGCTCTCCTGGAAGAGTTTGAGCGGAGGAGGAAAGCTCGCCAGTTGAACGTTTCTACTGATGATGATGAGGTGAAACTTTAAGTAGTTTGGATTTATTCATTTATATTTTTTATGTATATATTTTTATTTTCAGTTAAAGTTTAGCTTTTTTTTTCAATGAAATAGGCTCACACTTGTCTACAACTTGCCTAATGTTATGCAATGTAATCTATGATCTGGCGTACTTGTCTAGAAGAAACCGGTTTACTCTTGACTTGGAGACCGACAAATTATAGTTCCAGGGGAATAGAGATTCAGGCAAGGAGTTCCACTGTTATTCTTAAGGTATTTTATCTTAGTTTGTAGTGAGCTTGCCAATTGATAGAGAAAAACAAGGTTTGATCTCAAAATCTAAATAGATAAAGATAAAAGCTTTATTCACCTTATGATATCACATCATATAGGGCAAGTCAGTTTACATATTATCCTTAAATACTAAGTAACTTATCACTCCTATTATCTTATGAATTTATTTATATGACTATAAGTTGTTGCATCTAAATTACAATCCCAGATAAAAAATATTATCTCTAATTTATCTAACATGAAGAAATGAAGATTCTACTAGTGGCACAGTCATGAATTTTTTATGAGAATAAAATGGGTTTCTTTCAAAGAATATTATATTTCTTTGTGAATGTCTATTGTAAAAGCAAAAGAAATAAAATTTATTATTATTTATTTCAATAATGGGTGAGCAGCAAATTGCTGATGTGCCCATATCACACTGTGTGAAAATTGTTTTATATAGTCCAAACAAAGTTCAAAATTATACAGTCCACTGGTGCAACGATCACAAGTTAACAAGAGATTTTTTTGTTTTCTGTAACCAGCCATCAAGTCGGTTCTTAAAGTTGTTTACAGATGTTGCACTGACCACCTCTTTTGGCAACCTGTTCCAGCTATGAACCACTCTGTTGCTGAGTATGTGTGTGTATAAAATTTTGCACCAACATTCCTTGATTAAAGTACATGTTATTCCGCAGGTGCGAAGGAGTCTCCGTCAGCTGGGTGAGCCGGTGTGTCTGTTTGGAGAAGGACCCGCCGAGAGGAGAGTCCGGCTCAGAGATCTGTTGAGCTAGTGAGTTTATTTTCAATGTTATTAGTATTATATTGAAAACCTTAATGATTGTTTGCTGTCAGGCAAATCATGGTCAACTGCAAATCTGCTTTTGTAAGCTTAAAGTATGACTTTGTAATATACTCTGTGGTGTTATAACTCTTGTCAGTTCTTTGACTTTATCTGTTGCATAATATGTGTTGAAATAAAGTATGTAATGTGTTATAGATGCACCAGGCAACTATTTGAATTAGATTAATGTGTGGCTTTTGACTAGCTGCAAATTATTACATAGTGTATGACAGACTACTGGTTTGGTCTGCAATTTCTGAAGGTCAATTGATGTGTTCCACCTTTTTATTGTTTTGTCTTAGATTAAGATATTATATTATTACATTTTACTACATACATACTATCATCATCATCATCATCCACAGCACTTGGGATCCCACTGGTGGGTATAGGCCTCCCTTTGCATGTGCCATCTGTGTCGATCTTGTGCAGACCTCATCCAGGTTGGATCTTCGATTTTGACGAAGTCGTCGACCCATCTCGCGACCGGACGACCCACTCCTCGCCTGCCAGTTCTAGGCCACCACTCTGTAACTGCTTTACTACATCTGTTATCAGTTCTCCTAACCACGTGTCCCGCCCAGCTCCATTTTAAACGCATTGCCGCGAGTCCGACATCACGAACCCTGATTCGCAGCCGGATCTCGGCATTACGCACTCGGTCTACACACTATACCTCTTAATTATCTTCTTCCAGTCTAGGCGAAGACGCGATAAACAAGAAGCTAGAAGAGGAAGAGGCGCGCATATCGCGCGACAGACGCCGCGAGGGCACCTGGTACCACGAGGGACCCCCCGAGCTGCGCCACTCGCGCCTCTATATCGCTCGCTACTCACTGCCCAGGGCTAAGGAGAGGTTAGTTTTTTTTTTTTGTCTATAGATATAAGAAAGAAAGTGGGACCTAAAAGTTTGCCTTGATTAACACCTTTTAGACATTTTTTGTCCATAAGAAAGAGTATAGATCTTAAAATGGCTCCTTGAGTAACGCCTTCTAGTCTTACATAGTGTTTCAAAGCTACGGATCATTAATTATACATACAAACGGCCAAACTAGACACAAGTAAATACAAAATTTTAAAATTCATAAACACTTGTGCCACGCGGAAATCGAACCCGCAACCCCTAGATTAGTAGGCAAAGCCACTACCAACTAAACTAACAGGACAATCAATCCCTCTATCTTTTAAAAAAAACTGCATCAAATTCCGTTGCGTACAAAGTTTAAAGTAAGTACATAAACATTCATACAGACAGACGCGGAAAGCGACTTTGCTTTCTATGTATGTATGTAGTTATATGATAGTTACTACATAGTATATTCTCTGTCCACAGGTTAGCCAAGGCCCGCGAGGAGTTGAAGCTGGCGGGCAGCGTGCGCGCAGCCGCCAAGCAGGAGTCGCAGCGCCGCGCCGGGCACATGGCTATATACTGCAGTCAGGTATATTATATACAAAGAAACATTTGTTGACACAGATTTACACACATTTAGCAAATATACATATACCTACATACATACAATAAATAATCTAAATATATAAAACTATATAGACTGACCGAATGAAAAAAAGACTGCCTGACTCTGCTTGCCCAAACCACTGGACGGATTGAGCTGAAATTTGGCATGAAAGTAGATGTTATGACGTAGGCATCCGCTAAGAAACGATTTTTGGAAATGCATGTTTTACTTCTTAATCAATCAATCAATCAATCAATCAGTTCTTTATTGACAAAAATATACACAAGACACAAAATGTTTCAAGTCTCTGGCTTCCGAACTAGAAAATTATCTGTGTCTCGGAAACCAGCTCCTTCTCTATTAAGGATCACAAAATGTCAATAAGACAGAGATAAGACTTACAATTAAAAAGTTTATAATAGCGTGATGACAAAACATTGTAAAAAAAATATTTACGAAGCTAATTAGTTACACTTAGTTAAGAAAATTACAGAATAAAAAAATTTTTGATAGTTAGGTAATATTATAAGTTAGGCACACCTATTATCGGGCAACGGAAGAATGTCATATGAATGTAGGAGTAAATATATTTGACATACATAGGTACATACATATATATTTAAATCAAGGGATATAAACCCAATAGAATAAGTATGTACCATGGTTTTATATTGATGTAAGGTATAAAGTTTATTACATTTATATAATTCGTAAGATGCAAATTTGTAAGTGATAGAAATGTGTAGTAAGCACAAGCCGATATTAACATAATATGTTTTTCCTTCAAAATAGCTTCCTGGCAGGTATTAATAGATTAATGCGAGCGAAGCCGCGAGCACCCACTAGTGTTAAATAAAGATATAAAGATAATAGTTATTTGTTATACAAGAGTGCAAAGTTGCTTTTTAACCGCATGCTCAATTTTGATGAACGAGCAAGCGAAGGATTCTGCGCTCGTGATTCATAATTAGAATCCTGAGCGTTAGCGAGGGAATTAAAAGAGCATGAGGTGAAAAATCTTTGCACTCAAGTGCAACACGTAACTTTTCATTCCACCTCAGTGAGGAAATGACTAAATGCAAAACGCGTGATTGTTGAGGGAGAAAGCTCATTTGCGCATTATTAACAGTTTCAGTCAATTCTGTTGGCGTCAAACAAACTTCCTCGTCACTAGAATCACTCATTTTAGTTTTTTCACTGGTTTTCAAGTTTCTTGTTTTTAATATAAGGTTTAACAATGACGTGAAAATATGCCGCGTAAAGAACCGCGTACAAAGCAAATTTAAAAAAAGTTGTATGATATATTCGGCACCATAGAGGTAGCAGTAAATAGGTTTAATGATTTTTTTAATTCAAAAACTTGTAACACACGATGTTCTAAATTCAATTTACTTTATCCTCTAGAGAATAAAAACGGCTTTTGCACTCAGATATTGAAGAGCAAAAATACTATTTCCGAGATGGTGGGATGAAAAGATTTATTTGCCAAAAAACACTGGTACAATCACTGTCACAATAAAACTGTTTTTATCATCAATAATTATATATAATCGTTTTATGAATAATTATTTCAGATCGGTGACACTCGGCCCATAAGCTTCTGCAGATTCAGCGATGACAGCAAAATGCTTATCACAGCTAGTTGGTGAGATACATTTACACATTATTCACTAGCAGTGTCCTGCGGTGCTGCCCGCGATAATCTGGGATAAAAAGTGACCTTTGTGTCAATCCTAACTACATATGTGTAAAGCGAGTATAGCTCAGCGGTTCCAGTGTCTGCTTTTCATCCAGACGCACCTTGGTTCGAATCCGGCCCTACACCAATGGCTTGTATTTTCAAGTTATGTGTGGATTTGCACCCGCTTAGCGGTGAAGGAAAACATCGTAAGGAAACCGACATGTCTGAGTACCTCAATATCCGAGGACATGTGTCTTCCGTGGAAGGACCTGGGCGCCCACCACGATGTATCTGCCTAAGTAGACTCCCCTAACGAATTCATTCTGTGGGGAGTCTCGACCCTCAGTCATGAGGAATACGACTCAAGAGAGAGTGTGTCCTTGTATGTGATGTTTTGATACATTGTCCATCTATTGAGAGATAGATTTGTGTGAATGACTTATGAGTGAGTTATTGTTCTTTATTTCCAGGTCCGGTCTCAGCAAAGTGTGGTCGGTGCCGGACTGCATGCCGCTACAGACTCTGAAAGCTCACACCTGCAATGTGAGCTGTGCAGTGTTCCATCCCTCCGCTGTGTTGCCAGACCACTTCCAGAGGAAGGTATGTATTTTAAGTGGCTTCTAAAAAACAAGTTTTATTTTTAATTTGACACTTATATACAAGGTGTCCAGAAAGGGTATCGGGTATTTGTTTTCGCGCCATATTCGAAACGGGGCGTCTAAAGGGTGCGGAGAGGGGTTCGTGGCGTCCGCCATTTTGTGGAGTTTTAGTCACGATGGAGTAGTACTCGGGGACGCATCGCGCATTTTGCGTACGAGCGTATTATCGTAATGGTGATTCAATAGTGACTGCTCATCGTATCTATCGTGCGGAATATCGTACACGCCACGCGCCAAGTGACGATAGCATTAGAAAATGGATCAGGATGTTCGAGAATACAGGTGCGGCAGTTAAAATTCAAAACTCTGGTCGTCCTCGTTCAGTTCGCGATGAAGAAACGATTGAAGACTTTCTTTCTTTCTTTCTTATAAAATTCAATTGGTTCAAGAATTGAAGGATACGGACTATGCTAATCGACTGAATTTTGCGAACGAAATGCTGCAGCGATTTAACAACTTTAACTACATACTGTTCAGTGACGAAGCAAATGTTCACCTGAATGGTCATGTTAATAAGCAGAATTGTCGGTACTGGGCAGTGGAGAATCCGAGACGAAAGCATGAACGACCCCTGCATAGCCCAAAGGTCTTTGTTTGGGCCGCTATGTCTGCTAAAGGCATAATTAATCCTTATTTTCATGAAGATCAACGAGGCCGAGCAATTAATCTTCGTTTCCGTTTGGAAGAGTGCCAGCAACGTAACGGTCATCATTTGGATAACATCATCTTTTCCAAATAATTTTCCAATTCATATGCTAATTAGTAACAATAAACTTTTTTATTGCGTACAAATATTTTTTGTTTCATTGAACTTACAAATACCCGATACCCTTTCTGGACACCTTGTATTACGTGTTGACTCCACGAACGTCCTGAGGATGCCTCGTGGAGGCGAAACACGTGTCGACGAGATTATCTTGCCGAAGGAGAACTACACAACTTGCTGACACAAGGTGCGGTGTTGGTAAGATCTTGAGAGCCACTTGTTGACTCCTCAAATGAAAACCACTCCTTACACACATTTGTTCATTTATTTTATTACTGGAAAGAGTGAATGATTGTTATAGTTCATCTCCAATTATTAAATCAAATAGTTTATTTGCGAATATGGGTAATTACAGATGGTCAGCGTTGTTTGTTTACCTTTCAGCATGCAAAAAGTTTTTATGGAAGTTTTAAATAACTAAACTTACATTTACGTTACATTCCGGATCATTCATATTAAGTGCACAAACACATAACAAAAATATAAAATAAATAAATATTTCAGGACATATCACCCAGCGCCATCTAGCACCATACTAAGCTTACGCTTGTATCATGGGTACTAGATAACGGATGTAATACATATATACTTTCTTTTGTAAATACATACTTATTATACATACCAACGACCAGACTCAACACAAGTAATTACAAATTTTAATAATATAAGTACGATTTATTCACAAAACAACATATAAAAATACACATAAATTATGTTTGTTACTTTTTTCAGATAGCGGCATCCTCCGACCCCGACAACCAAGATATGGAAGAGAGCACTGAAGGTGGTTCGGAGGCGTGCACCATGGCGTCTTGCGCGTACGACGGCACCTTGCATCTTTGGAACTTTGTCAGGTGCGCTCTATCATGCCAGAGTGTTGCTTTTCTATATCTATAGCAATCTATCTAAATATATAAAACTCAAAGGTGACTGACTGATATAGTGATCTATCAACGCACAGCCCAAACCACTTGACGGATCGGGTTGAAATTTGCCATGAAAGTAGATGTTATGACGTAGGCATCCGCTAAGAAAGGATTCTTGGAAATGCCACTTTTAAAGGGGTGAAATAGGGGATGCAAGTTTTACTTCTTAATGTGAGCGAAACCGCGAGCACTCACTAGTTAAATATGTGATTTTTATTGAAAGTAAATGAACAAATTACTATTTCATTTAATTAATTTATTATTATATGTCCCAGTGAGACCCCCCTGGCGACCCTGGAGGGACACAGTCCGTCCCGTGTGGCGCGCATCGACTTCCACCCGTCGGGCCGCTTCCTCGGCTGCACCGTTTTCGATAACTCCTGGCGCCTGTGGGACTTGGAGACTGGTTTGTTTTATTAATATTTTAATGTTCATACAATAAGATTAAATACAGATTTCATTGTGCTTTTCTTAGAAGAATAAAAATGTATGAATAGTGATATACACGCGGCTTTCCTCACGTTGTATCGGAATAAAAATTAGCTAAATAGAAGTAGAGAAGAAGAAGGAAGAAGAGTGTTATCAAATCTTTTATTAGAGGCAAAAGATGGTCCGTATAAAATATTTCAGACACAGATTTCAGATCAGCATAAGTATAACACTTATGTTGATCTAAGGACCCTGTACTATCACCATACCATAAATCACGATGATCCGTCGCTTCGCTTCGTTGTCTGGCGGTATTAAATGTTAAACCAACAAAAACACTTTTGCTTTTATGTAATACTCGTAACATGATATGTTTTTTAACACAAAATAAAATTAGGTCTCAATTGTATAATTAATATTCACATGAGTTAAATATTATTTTTATATTTCAGTCAATAGTCTTTGTCCAAGATATAAGTTTTTTTAAATAGATAAAGTAAAACAACATTTTTTTTCTTGTTTTCAGCAAAAGAAGTGTTACATCAAGAAGGCCATGCGAAGGCAGTTTACGCGATCGCTTTTCAAGGGGACGGCTCTTTGGTTGTTACTGGGTGAGTGGTCTATTGAATTACCTGATAGTTTTAGTAATTATTTAGTATAAATATTATTGAGTCTTTTTCTCAATAATTTAATATTTTAACCACTGTAAAAAACTTTTGATTAGTTGTTGTATATCACGCAGGACTGCAATGGTTTACTTTTTATTTCAAACTTAATTTAATTTGTCCCTGAAAATGCCAAGGAGTTGGCTTTTTGACAATTCTTTTATCGGATCTCAGTTGCGACGTTTTACGAGCGTGTACAAGTACATTCAATGCTATGAATGTTTCTTTTCTCTTAAAAATGTTAACATTTTTTTTGTCGGTTCCAAGAGTAGGTAATTTTTTGCCTGACTCAATATCTCGCGCTTGGGGTCCCAGCAGACTGGCACTGTGAAGTCTGAATTATCCGTGCTGTTATGTGATTAAGATATTGTCATCTAAATTGAAAAATTGTTTGCAGTGGAATGGACGCGTTCGGTCGCGTATGGGACCTCCGCACGGGGCGCTGCGTGATGTTCCTGGAGGGACACCTGGGGCCCGTGCTGGGCGCCGCCTGGCACCCGCACCAGTACCGCCTCGCCACCGCCGCCGCCGACCACCAGGTACCGAACAATGTTTATCGAAAGTGACAAGTAAAGAAAGGCATTCGAAATTTGAATGTCAAAAGTCACTAAAATCAATAAAATCGCACCAAAAACCATTCAAAAGTCACAAAAATCAATAAAATCACACCAAAGACCATTAAAAATCACAAAAATAAATGAAATCAAATTACTTTATTTTATTTTTCACAAATTACAATTTCAAACGGCTTTCGAGATAAATATTTCAGAACCTATACTTCAGTGTGCTGTGGATACTTTTTATCAATATCTTAGAATAAAAACTCATAAGCAAAGTAACTAACAAAATCAAATACAATCCGCCAAGAACATTATCATATATTTTTTTTTTATTTAAAACGTGTCGCTAAAAAACCCTTCGAAAAACAAAACAAATTTTACATCAAAAGGATCCTATTATGTACCGATGTTCTTATGTGAAAGATTAACATAACATATTTCTCATTCCAGGTGAAAATATGGGACATGCGCAAACGGTCCTGCGCGTACACTATCCCTGCGCACACGCATCTAAATAGCGGTATGTACATTCGATATTTACCAAAACAAACCATATATCTATATATAAAAGAAAGTGGTGTTAGTTACACCATTTATAACTCAAGAAGGGCTGAACGGATTTAGCTGAAAATTGGTGGGGAGGTAGCTTAGAACCAGGAGACGGACATAGAATACTTTTTATCCCGTATTTTTTAAATTTGATTTGAATAAAATCCCAAGTCTGCTTATTTATTGCCCATAAGGCGGAAAAGAGTTCGCCTGGTCAGCTAGTTTGGATTCAAATTGTATGTTTTTTATTCCTAGATGTCCGTTACCAGAGAAGCCACGGCCATTTCCTGCTAACTTCATCGTATGATAAGACAGCCAAGCTGTGGTCGAATCCGGCGTGGCATCCGCTCAGAACCCTATCCGGACACGATAATAAGGTAACTAGTTAACTACATACATATATATATATATCATTGATTTCTATCAGTACAAGGATAGAAATCAATGATATATATCATACTCATATATCTAAATATGACTGGCCTGTTAGCTTAGTTGGTAGTGGCTCTGCCTTCTAATCTAGGGATTGCGGGTTCGATTCCCGCATAACACAAGTATTTATGAATTTTAAAATTTATAATTACTTGTGTTGAGTCTGGTCGTTTGTATGTATGATAAGAATGTTTATACAAAAGAAAAGTACCTATATAAGTATTATATCCGTTACCTAGTACCCACGACACAAGCGTTTGCTTAGTGTGGGGCTAGATGGCGCTGTGTGCAATGTACCGGAATATTTATTTATTTATATGTGTTTTATAACGTATGTACTATATTTAATTAATTGAAAACTTACCTCTCATTATGAAAATCACTTAAAAAGTACTATATTTTTTTATTCACTTGCAGGTGATGAGCGCAGACATTTCGTTCGACAACAAATATATAGCGACGTGTTCATACGACAGGACATTCAAGTTGTGGGCACCGGATCTAGCTTAAATCAATAATTTAAAGTACTTTAACTTAGAACTTAGGCAGTGTCGGATTTACAGATTTGCAAGAAAAATATGCCATTTTAATTAAAACATTTGTGGTTTTTTTCGGCATGTTTGGGGACAGATAGATAGATTAACTCTTTATTGTTGACACGTCATATTAAAAAAAAGTACATAAAACAAATTGTGTTTAAACTAGTGCCACAAGCGGCGGCCTTATCGCTGAACGCGATCTCTTCCAGGCAACCTTCGGCTAGAGAGAAATAAGCAAAAAGACACAGGACAGGAAATATAAATAGGAAAGGGACAGGGTTGTATGTACCTAACTTCTTAAAAACAAAAAAAACCTCATAAATAATAATTATATTGCCAATATACGGGGAATAGCCGCAAAAGGATGATGATGGGTCTTTTCTGATGTCTTACAGATTGACATTTACAATAGATTTTACAGTAACTATAATATAGCAAAGAAAAAATAGTAAATAAATTAATTAATTTAAATGTTATGCATAAATTCATTATGTATTAAAATCCGGAAATAAAAAGACCGTATTTTTATATTTTGAAAATGACAAAAGGGCGGCAAATACATAAATGTCTAGACTTTGACTTGAAAAATTGTAAGTCCGTTACTGTCCAAGTGTAATAAATTCTGTTGCTTACCATAACGCAAATTTTGGTTAATATAAATTTATCGCTATGGATAAATGAACTAGATAGAATAAGGAAATTGTATTGGTTAAGATTTTTGTAAATAAATGTATTTTTTAATTATATAATCCATGTTTCATTTACATTTTTTTATTAGTTATAAACTTCCTACTAGTGTTTTTTGTGTACATTGGTTTTGCTGATCACTGAGACCACTAGTCTAGTCATCTACAAAGCGATAGTGAACCGGTTTTTATTGGAAAAGCACATTCTATCTTAGGAAATATTTATTACTTACCACCGGACAAATTAAGGTAATCTGCAAATTCTTTTTAGTAGAACATTATTTATTAAGGCTGGCTTAAGTAAATCAATTAACTACTTTTGGAACTGCACTAAATATACATATCGGCTCTTATGTAGGTATATGTATACGGTATGTACCTATGTATCAATAAAAAAATATTTTCTTTCTTTCTATATAGAGATATGCATGTAAACAAAGTATGATACACATACTCTGTGTATGCATATTTAAATGTACCGCCTATAGATATTTTGAATTTGCCGCGCTCGCCGATGAAGCTCACGGTTTGAAAGTTGGATTTTATTATGGAGAACAACACATATAGGTTTGATTGTGAATTGAGATTTATTTTAAAGATATTGATAAAATTAGTACTTTTACTTGTGGAGTAGTAACTTTGAATGTTGTTTCTCTATTATTTCAGGTGGGTTCATATTGATAAGTGTAGTTTAAGTGTTCATAATTGTGTTTGATTTAGGTTAATATTTAGTTGTATTAACCGGCTAGCACTTACGTCAAAATTAATTTTAATTTTTAGTTCGTAATTTTTGACGTAAGTGCTAGCCGGTTAATACAACTAAATTTAATCATGCCTTACGGGAACTATAATATAGGTTAATATTTATGAATAAATACTCTATTATTTCAGAACAACAACTTCAACTTTTTTTCACCACAACCCTATATAAGAAGGAACACAATTACATATTAGATTAACACAAAGGCTACTTTAATCCCGACTGCTATGTGCTTTAATATTCCTAAACTTAAATCTAAAATTTATAATTTCAGCAATAAAATACTTGTGAAGGCTTCCAAACAGTTTATTTTTGAACATCATACATTTTCTAAATCCTTGGTTAACTTAACATATTTTTTATACACAACTGAAAATATACAAATTAATCTTACTACTTAGAATTTAAGCTTTGATAACGTTACGAAAATATGCAATTTTCATCAAAAAGACAAAAAAAATAATCAAATCAAATAAATGTGTTATATGAAAATATACATACAAATGTTTTATTTGATTTTGAAATTAATTTCAAATATATTTGGATATTTTTTAGAATAAAATAAGAATGTAGTTTTGAAATAACTAAAACCGAGTTGAGGTTTTAACAATTTCTGAAAAAATACAAAAAAATATCTAATTTTTATTTACTTCTAAATGATACTTTCATAACGCAAAGCAGTTTTTACAACAAAGTCTACAAACGTCCAAGGATTTCAAGCTTACATTTATCTAAATTAGCCAAGTACATTTTTCAGATTTTTTTATACAAAAGAAAATAAGAATATAAAAGTATAAATAGTTCGTGGTATATACAAGTGGGAATGAATCACTCAGAAATTTATTTTTCTGAGTTTATTATTTATTTTCATAGTCTAAAAGTGCCATTATTATTATCATGGTGGAATTTCGGAATTTCTATGGCATACATTTTTGTGATTTTAAATGCATAGGGAAGATTTTGAGGCATGTTCAAATCAAGACAAAAATATATTTTTTTATAGAAAAAAAAGTTGAGATTAGCAATTCATGTAATAATGTTAAATGCCTCTTAAATTTATTAAACAAAACAAAAATAATCAATCTTGAAATTTTCACATTTATGGTTACATTTGTCAAGAGCAAATATTCAAATGATAACAATGGTAATTGAATACAGTAATAAACAAAATACAAATAAACAATTTAAATTGTATCATAACATAAAACTTTAACATTTTGAAGAATTTGAGCTCATGTAACAAAACTTATTTTTCAGTTGATTTTAATGCATTTTTTTCAGTGTCCGAAACATGTTCAAGAAAAAGGTGTTGTTTTGCCAACGTTAAGTACATTCATAACATGAAATTTTTACATAAATGTGTTCCAAAAATTATGAGCTCATTTTACATTTAGTACAATTTGATTTAACAAATTTTCAAAGTATACATACATTGTTTCAAAAGTTGGTCTTACATTTTATTTTAATTTAATCCAAAATAGCTTAACAGAATGTTGAATATTATAGACATATGTAGTAACCAATAATACAATCAAAACATATTCTCCATTTTAACTTGAAGATTTTACAACAAAATAAAATGTTGGTACAATTTTGTTCCAGAAAAAATATGTTTACAAAAGTGTATTACTTCAGTTACAATAACCTTTCTATTGTAAAAACTGTGTAAACAATTCTTTAACAAAATTTCTAGTTAACAACTAAACAGTTTTTTAAAGAAAAAATTGTGTTTCTTATACAAAAAATTCAGTACATTCTTTGTATACAAAATTTTCATTGTAACAGTTCTCATTGTGTAAATGTGTAAACACATTAGTATTGCAGTGTAAATTTCAGACTTCAGGATTCATTCGAATAGTGTAGGTGTTGTGACAGACAAGAGGGCCTATTGTGAGATGCACACATTTCCCCGGTTTCATATATAGATGTAACAGATGCTTTCACTAAAGACAGTAAACTTACTTATGTAAATATGTAGACTTTACTTCATAGGATCATTTCTAAGCTCATCCCAAATACAGCCTCAATAGTTTCTACATACATCCATAAGTAATGAAATGGAATACTATTTACTATTTGTTTGCGGTGGAAAGAAAACTGTTTATTTTATACATTTATAGCATGATAATTTGACGTATACCTATCTGATCTACATATAGATTTAATTCAACTTTTTCAAATGATTTATGTAGCGTTGCAGCGAATTTTGCTAATATCGTATATGTAACGAATTAACTAAAATAAGTCTTAAGTCTGAAAGGATGTTATCTTCATATATTGTACGTCCATTTTAGGAGAATATGGAGTTGATGTCTGTCAACTTTATCATGCTATAATAGACAAAGTGTAAAGGTATATAGAGTCTGTTAAATAAATAAACCGGGTATAAAAAAACTGACATATAAAAAACGATCCCGCGGCGCGTGTGTGCGTAACTTATAAATTAAAAAAATATCACATTGCAACGTGTAAACTGTTGTATATAATAACTGGGCTATGGAGATTCGTAAGGTAGAAAGCGCTGTTTTTTGTCTTTATATATACTTTTGATGGCTAAATGAATTGACATTTTGTAAAGCTGTTTTAGCACAAGTTTTTAACTTTGTATAAATAATGTTTTTTTAATTATCATATTCATAGATACACCAATCTACAAACATTTGTAAATGGCATGGTTTTGCCCCAATTTTACTAAACTTTATAGATCCTATTTCTCATTCCAAATAAGAAATAGGTACTGTGAGTATTGCTAAAATTGGTTTTCGATTCAAGATCTTAGCTTTGGAACGCTCAAAATATGTTTATAATATTTATTGATCAATCTATTTTCATCTTATCACCAAAAAGCAGTCAAAACATTTAACCTTTACTTTCCAAACGGTAAAAAACTAAGAACAGCACATTCTAACTCACAAATCTTTGACTATTGTACATTGTGGAGGACAGAGGGTGGGGGGTGGTGTGTATTGTATATTGTGTATAATAAAATATATTTTCATTTACACTACTATTATATCTAGGTATGTGTGGTGGCGCGCGCCGCGGGCAATTATGTCAGGTTCAGTCTTATAAATAAGTCTCTGTGGCTTGGGAACTACTGTTATACATATATACTCCTGAAGGTAAGTGTAGTATGGGGCTAGATGGCGCTGTGTGAAATATTAAAGCAAGATAATAATTACTAACAGTAATAGACAATAGTAATAACTTCACTTCTAGTCAAAGAGCAAAGTGAAGAAATCAAATAAAATTTGACAATATGTATATAAATAGAATATTGGGCTAATTCATGGAAGGAACCGGGCTCCTATAGTGGATATATATGTAATTAATTAATTTTGCAGGGAAAAAATGACTCTCAGTTGTGAGTAAATATGCACCAAATAGAATGAAATTGTATATGCCGGAAATAGTGAAAATAACTAAATAATGTCCAGTACTTTTTTTAACAACAGGGAACTCCTACTATGAAATATTCTGCAGGGGAGTTACATCCCTCAATCAAGAAGAAGCTATAGCAACAAGAAATGATTCTGAGACCAAAAGGAAACAGCATATAACAAACCACAACAGAAAGAGCTGCTACAATATTAACCCCCAAAAATGCTATAACATAAAAGCTGTATAGGTACTTCCCCAAAATGTTGTTAACCATAGCAACTAGATTACCAGTTACAAACCAAGTCTTTATAACAAGAACTGCTTATTATAAAGACCAGTCTAGATTCTAGATTTTATACAAAGGAACATCTGGCAGGATGTGACCCTAACTTTTTGTAAGGAGGGTGAAATTCAAGTTCAATATCACAGTTGTAATTTTAAAACCAGTTGGTAAAGATTTGTTTGGCAACTTTCTCTGCTTATTAAGAGTTGAGAATTTTGGTAAAATAATTGATTAAAGTTGCTAAAGGTTTGTAATTTTGTCATTTAGTAACAAATAGAGATATGTGGGACACATTCATTGTATCAATTTGTTCTCTAGTGAGTTTTTATGAGCAAGCGGAATATTTATTAATTTTTGTAATCCACTATACCTATTTCACCACAGTACATAAACAGTAATAAATGGACATTGTATACTAAATGTGTGATTTCAGATCATTACTACAAATTTTTAGGTTCTTTCACTGACCCCACTTAGTGAGAAATGGTAAAGAAGAAAGAAGAATGACAGGAGAAGACCACAAATCCATGCTGCACCGCTGGTTCACCAAAGATATGCGCAAAAACAGTATAACATTGTTTCCACTAAATTGTATAATGCAATTAATAAATACAAAAATATTCATATACTTTCAAATCGGGAGGTGAAAATGGTAATATTAAACTGGTTAAAAGATTTAGATTACAATGATATAGAAAAGATGCTTGAAAGCTTTTATTTTTAAAATATGAGTAGGTAATCGTTCCAAAACTTATTCTATCTCTACAATAACTACACTTGTTGATAATGGTGTACACTCACAATTAGGTACAGGTAAAAACATACACAGTTACATAATAATTATGTACATGCACTGGGCTTGTCACACACACACCACACACACAGACACACACACACACACACCACACACACACACACACACACACACACACGCACCTTACATTTACAATAGGTCTGTCATCCCATCTTAAATGTTTGGCGGTATTCAGACCTATTTAAACACAGATAACAACATACACCAAACCACAGACTTACAACAAAACACACAAATAATGTTATACATCCAGACAGATAGGTTTCTTGTTGTTTTAAATTGGAATTCTACTTGTATTATATTAAATTATAAGACGAACACATCTTACATGTATATTGAAACTGTTTTTCAAAATTGTAACTTCTAATCCAAAATAATTTTAATACTCTGTTTAATTTAATTAAGTTACTAGAATGAATTACTTATTTTTATGTCAAGCCAAACGGGGAGAAGCCATCGGCAACCGAAACACAGTTATAAACTAGTTTGGATGCCGTTGGATTTTCATACAATGTTATGCAATAAGTATAATGCAAAAATAAACAAATTTCATTATATACTGGTTTTCGTGACTGGTTTTTTTCACCTATTGTTAAAAATACCTTTGTGCTATCTAGATTTTTAAGTAAGAAAATGCAAGGAAGTTCCCATGGAATCACCATAGATTTGTATATGAGGACACCATGGGAAGATGACAAAATTATGGGATGCAATTTTACTAAGATTCTGATAGTAGGGAGAAAATTAGTAAAATTAACCGTTGCTTTTCTTTTTGAATAACAGAAGAATGAAGTTACACTAGATAGATTTGTTTAGTTAGTAATCATTGTCAGAAATGGACACCTGCAATATGGATTTATAAGGGATGAAACTAGAGGTGCAACTTATATTTTGAAACTGCAATATGTGTGACATTATTATTAAAGGAGGGAAAAGAGATAAATAAATAAGTATAAATCATAGTGGAGGTAAACCATAAGGGTAAAGATTGTTACACACACTTAAGGAGCCATGGTATAGCAGTGAATCACTGTGGTTCTGTGTTCCGATGAGAAAAATGCTGCTAAAATAAGATTAGTTTCTTATAAAAGACTCTTACATACTTGACTTGAATAAAATGATTCCTCAAAGCTAACTGGAGTTCCTAAAATGACTAAAAGAGATAAAGTGGAAGACACAACTTTACTCAATAAGGTTAAATAGCCAATATGACTAAAACTATTGTTAGTTCCCCAGAAGCTACGTCTCAGATATATCCTGCAACACAAGCCCATCTATGGGACTTAGCGTGGGATAATGGAATACCAACTTGTACTGCTACATGTAACATTTAAACTCCTGTACATTACCTAATCTAAGTACCTGCTGTGTTTATTATGGCATAATAAAAAGAAATTGAATTTGAATCTACAAATAAAACAACTCCCTGATGGAGAAATGTCCATCAGGAACCATATAAATTATCTAAAATTCAATAATATGGAATAAGTAAGACCCATCACAATTATTAAGAGAGATGAGAGCTGTTACCTCAAGAGATGTAAATAAAATGCCCTGATCAGTAGATAGTTAGTGAAGGCCCTGATGTATATATAGAGTAGAGGTATATAAAGCAGTCCCAAGACACAGAGGCAGTAACATGGTGTGTGCAGCACACAGCAGGCCCCCTCGCCTCTTGGTGCGCAGAGCGCTGAGCTGGGCCCGCGCGGAGCGCGCGGGAGCGGGGCTATGGACTTAATGCTAGACTTATATACTATTACTTGCCACAAATTATTCTACATTATTTTTATTAGGTGACTGTTTTGTCATAGGCAGTTGTTAATTTATATTCGTTTGGTAGCTGCTTGCTTGCTTATAATCATTGTTAAGTCAGATATACTAGACCTAATTTACATATACTTGACTTAACTTATATCAAGTATTATTTGACAAAATGTATCTGAAAAATAACATTATTTTCATTAACTAGTTGACTGTTTATCATAGCATGGCCATTGTTAAATCAGATATACTTGACTAGCAAAATCGTTGGCATTTGCTGTGAAGATGCTAATAAACTGAAAAAATTGTTAGTGAGACATATTTTGATAAGTTTCGAAGTAAGCTCAACTGATAAAGAAACTTATATTGAGTTAAATGAAAGCTAATAGATGGAAACAAAATCACCATTTAAAAAGCTCTAATTTTATGTAACTTTTAACAATTTGATGTGTTTTTAAAACTATTTGAGCTTAACATCTATGTATTAGAAGTATATAATGTTATTTTCTCTCAGTTTGTAAATATGTTAAATTATATATAGAATGATTTGTGGCAAGACTAAATATTCTAATTGCATGGCTGTGCTTTAACACTTTATATCTGTGTCATATTATCTTATACTTCTCATACAAATACAGTATTAAATCATCACATTTTTTTATGCAAGATAGGGTCACACTTGACTACAACTTGCATGATGTTAAGCAATGTGGTAGTCTATGATATAACAGAGCAGCCTAGAAGAAATTTATCAACTCTTATTGGAATTATTAAACCCAATTTGTGTATATGTTAATATTAATTGATATTCTCCAAAAGAAATATGTTATTTTTTTTACTTGTTATCAAGAATTTAACTTATGTATGAGATATAATTCACAGCCATACAATTATATGTATGAAAAATGGGAAAACAAAGAATGTGTAACACTTATAAGCTATGTTAACAGTATTTTGGAAGTTTGTCTATTTGAATGCATCAATTTATATTAGTCACCATACATAAATATTGTGAATATCAATTAATTTCGACTGATATGCTTAATATGATGCAATGACATAGTATATTAAATAAATATCACTTTGGAAACTTTTGTAAGATATTTTTTTAACTAAGTTCCATAAAGGAGGTTCTCAATTTGTTTGAATATGAGTCTAACATATCAAAACATTTGTGGGACATTTTAATTTATGTGAGTTTTAAACAGTTTTGTATTAGACATAGTTTGATAGTGCAATGTCAAGTTAGATAATCAATATGGTTTACAGATGTGTTTTATATTTATTGATGAGTGTATGATGCTTGTGTATGATATGCTTAATATGATGCATTTTAAGCCGTTTTATCTATTTTCGAGGTTAACATACTACTTAATTTAAAAATTAGTTCTCTTTAAGAACTCACATGTTTTAATGACTTATAGACAAATCATTTTGTATAAAAAATAGTTTCGTAACATAACTCAAGCTCAAGTATGAAGTGTTGACACCATGAATGGAATAATAAAATGATGCATTCAAACAGAAATGGACTCCGTAATTTAGCATATCACATGTAGATTTCTCCACCACGCTTCTGCCCTGTAGGCTGAACATGTGAATGTGTGTTGGGCAAAAAAAAAGAAAAAAAAAAACTATGCAACAAAGTCCAGTGGCCTGTTGAAACCTCCTTTCCTATTCATATACTGTCTGTACTTCCGTTTCAAAACTACGTGAACCTCGCCCTCGACATTATCGTCAACTTTTTTACCTTTTGTCGTGTCGAAGCCGCAGAAGCCCATAACTTTGAGCATTTCTTGTTCCTCGGGCGACTTTCCCTCCAAATCTGCGGGAGTCACTATGGGGCGTTCGCCGAAGGTTTTCTTCGGCTTTACGAAGGAGGTTGAAGGCCCTGGTGACAGAGATCGCGAGCGGCGGCGGCGTGGTGACGGAGACCGCCTTCTTTCTGGGGATCTTCTTCGGCGTTCGAGAGATCGGGAACGAGACCGGGTACGGGGTCTTCGTCTGTCGCGGTCTCTATCTCGGTCCCTGTCTCTGCGGTCGTGTCTTCTATCGTCGCGCCGCCGCGGGCTTGGCGATCTACCCATTTTTATTCACCTGAAATTTAACACAATTTTGAAGGTATGTTTTTGTTAACTAAAAACACGAGGTTTTCTGAGCTAACACAGCTAGATAAATTTCTTAGAGTAATAAGAAGTTAAGAGGGAAATAGATTTGAAGTCAAACTTACCTCAGTTTTGTGTCTAAAGTTAATTTAAAACAAAAATTAAAAATAACAACGCACAACCTAGACCAACGCCATTTTTGAAGTGAGGGCTTTTTACGAAAAAAGTTCGTTTCCCCTACTTGTCAACTATCTGTCATTGTCGAGTTGCGTTTCGTTCACATCAATTTCATAAGATTATCCACACTGTAAGATTTAGTTTTTGTTCACGCAGAGGCTCTATAAATATATTTTTTTGTTATTTATTCTTTTAAATAGAGTACTATCTTTATTATGAATAAATCCATACAAGTGAATATATTAAAATAATCTCCGTTTAAGATCATATTTTGAAAAGAAGTTATTATTCTGTGAGCTCAGAAACGCAAATAAAAAGTGCTGCCTTACGTAAGCGAATTCCAATTATAAGAATACAAATAGAAGAAGAAAATTAGAAACCTGAAAAGACGGCTGAAGAACAAGTTAAACCCGTATACTTGGTACTAGTAAATGATGAAATAGATAAAAATTGGGTTTAAACTTCACATACTAATACCTCCGCCATATGAGCTGCGGTAGTACCAATTTGTTTTTTTATAGAAACAAGAAAAATAATTTACAGGCAATGCCTGAAGGTATGTACAAATAATACGATAGATCAACTATGAAGTGGCTGTAAAGCCACTTTGAATGTTACGAAAAATTCTAACAACTGAAGATACAAATAAAAGGTACACGTCATGTCGTGGGTACAAATAAAAAAAATATATAGGACAGCAGACAACACAATTTTATTTTGGTGACCACTCCACCCAGAGGAGTGAACTAATTAATTACAAAGAATAAGCTATCTTGAACTTCAAAAGACCACTTGGAAGATCAAAATGATATGCTAACATCTTCGATACGTATGTATATGATAGATCTTTATACGTATGTATCAATCGTTGATACATACGTATCAACGATTTTTATCCCAGAGATAGATTTTCCCAACATTTTATTCATTTAAAAAAAATGCGAAAAAAAATATGAGGAAAATTATTCTTTTCGTGTGACAACCCTAATCCCCTAGCGCCATCTCTGAGGTGTCATTAGAACTACATCAAAAGCGACAGCAGCACCATCGTCTGCTGCGGCGTAAAAAAGAAACTAGAGCCGACATCGATCTAGCCCGGTGGCGTGTTGGAGGTTTTCTTTTTTACGAACGAAATAAAGTAATTTCCGCGTTTACGCGTTATGACTGTGGTGCTAGTGCTTTGAAAATCGCCAAGGAACACACTGTGCATGTTATTTTATATCATGTTACTTCGTTTTAGTGCTTAGTGTGTGTTACAATAGCTGTTCCATACAAGTGCAGTGATTGTGAGAAGTGATCAGGAAAATCGACTTTACGGCGTCTTGGAGCGACCAGCCGGTACGTATTGAGCTTATTCGGCTTCAATTATATTGTAATTGTTTACTTTTCTAGCAATAACGGCTGGAATCTGATGTGAAACGCGATTTTTTCACAGGATTAGAATAGGGTGTGTCACGTTAGGCTGGTCGGGTTAATGGGGTCGCTTTTTTTTTCTTTACAACTTCCCGAACGCTGTAAATGAGATTACGAGCCGAGCGGACAATATTCTTGGCTGTTTGCCGTGATAAATTTATCTGGTTGCATCAAACGTAAAAGTGTTTTTATTCGATGCATGAATGTCCCGCCAGAACGGCTAGGTCTCAGCGTCGCTATTTCGGAAATTCTGACTCAAAAATCGGTGTTTTCTCAGCTATTTTCAGTGTATGGAGCACATTTCTGGGTGTGCCTCTAATCAATTACATTATCAACTTCTACTCTGCTATGACATCATCGTTTTGCTCGGAAGCATATAATCCTGCCGATTTTAAAATGACCAACTCTTCTATCTGCGCGATAGTTTTTGCGTATTTCTTTGTTACTTCAAATTTGGTTGGGTTATACATTGATGCTACATGGGGTACTATGTTTTAGTCTGTGGCTCCGGTACAGAATGTATTGATGGGATTTGATGGTATATCTTTTGATTTCTATGGAGTAATTGAATTGGATTCTGTAGCAATGATTTGAGGTCATGACTCGCGCACGCCCACAGCTTTGCTTCGTGGTTTTCTGTGATTATTTTACTGTGCAAATTTGAAAATCTTGTCTGAGAACTACCTAGGTACTTGCCTAATTGGTAAATATACCTATATGTGAGCTTGAAGAAAGTAGAAACATACACACTCTCTAAATCATTCACAAACATTTGCCTTTGTAATTATTTTGTTTAAATAAGTACTAAATAAGTGGCCTGTGTGCTATTTAGTAATTTTATTAC
The DNA here is from genome assembly GCA_927399415.1 of Macaria notata. Lineage (NCBI taxonomy): Eukaryota > Metazoa > Arthropoda > Insecta > Lepidoptera > Geometridae > Macaria > Macaria notata. The sequence continues at coordinate 5,084,295 of OV656725.1, read as the reverse complement.
TTACTAGATCGTTCTGATGCTAAATCAGTTTATGAATTGTGCAAGTGGGCCTGAGTAAGAAAAAATTGAAGAAATTTATAAATTATAACAGCAAATCATGCCTAGTTATCACAAACACAATAAAACTCTCAATTGGTAACATCTGAACAACCATTAAATTGACTGATAACAATACTACTACATGGTTTTAATGGGTTACAACTAGGTTAATTGTTGTACAAGATAAATGTGTTGCTTATCAGTGTTTAGCTAGTTGTGCTTCCATAAAATTCTGTTTTTATTCACCTGAACAGAACTTGAAAAATATCAATTTACTTATCATATGTGTATTTTTTATTTTATTTTAATTTTTATTCTCAAAAGGAAGACAAATAAATAGCTGAACACCTGAAGATTGCTTTCTTGTGAAGATTGATTGATTGTTTACTCCACCTAACATACCTATTCCTTAAATTGTCAATAAATCATTCTTCTTCTTCTTATCAAATGAGAGTGGACAACTCTGGTGTTGAGAGTTCATCTAGCCACCCTTAGGGCATCTGACATGGCTTAATGACTGCCATACTAGACAAACAGCCAGGACCTACAATTTAATGTGTCATCTGACCCATGGTAGCATTAAAAACATAAGATTAAGTACATGAGCTTACTTAAGTAAATAGGTGGACTATGAAATGTAAAACTAAAAAAGCTTTTTGAAAATTGCATAAATACATGTATAAATATGTAACATATGAATGAATAAATATGTAACATTAATATAAAATATATAGGCTATGAATAGTTGTTGTACTATATTAGGCATATATATATAAGCAAAGTACATTATAAATAGGAACTAGCAGGATAAATTAGGAAAAAAACAAAGTACCTATAGGCTGTAGTTTTTGTAATCCTAATAAGAATGAGTAACACTAAGTAGGTATTTAAGTATAGTTTTTACCATCATATTGTGATTATAATATTTTTTTTGTGTATACGTAAAGTACTTAACACTCTTACATAATGTACTTATAAAAAGTATATAAGTATTTTATATCCGTTATCTAGTACCCACGACACAAGCGTTTGCTTAGTGTGGGGCTAGGTGGCGCTGTGTGCAATGTCCCAGGATATTTATTATTATTATTATTACTTATAAGAAGAAGTAATAACCAAGAAATAAACCATATTTGTTTACTATTGATGTCCTCTTTGTCACATCACATAAATTATATATTACTTATTCATGAGTATTGAGATTCCTCTGCAAATTTATTCATTGAGGGGAGCTTTTATATAACTACTTCAGTGGTTATTTCGTAGAAAGTCTCACAATTGTTTTTTTTTTCATTATCATATCAGCTTAGCGAGACCCACTGCAGAGCATAAGCCTGCTCCCTCTTATGTTATTCTTAAACTTTATAATATCATCCAGCCACTGCTTTACATCTCACAGGTTTTTCTTCTTCTTATCAAGTGAGAGTGGCCAACTCTGGTGTCCAGAGTTTATTAAGCCGCCATAAGGGCCTGTGACCTGGCTTACTCACTCATTTGAATTCAAATCCACTATTCTACTTATTCCGTATTAGGCATGAAACTTGCATCAGTCTGCTGTACATTGGCAATTTGCCAACATATTTGTCTGTCTTTGGTCTGTCTGGTATGCTTTGACAATCCACATAGCTAGGTGTCATTGCTGTAGAAAGCTTTTATTTGTAATTCCCAGTGGCGCCCCACAGCATTACCGGTGCTTAAATCCAGTATAAAAATCTTAGTTATGAAATGTTAGAATACTGAAAGAAAGAAAATATATATTTACTGAATATGAGTGCAGTAAAGTAAATAGATAACTTCTAGGTAAGCATGTTATAACCTAGGCTGGAGTAATGTAAAAATCGGACTGGCTGTTGTCAATACTATATACGTAAAAATTAATAAAAAGGAATTTGTGAATATTCTCCATGATAGGAGACCAACCTGAGTAAATCGCTCACGACATGGACTCTAGCTGGCCGTCAGCCAACGTTGTGACGCGTGTGCTCTATTTGAGCGCTGTCGATTGAGGAGGAAAGTGTTTCAGTCCATTCATTGCTGATAAGGACCTAATACCTAAATAATATCAAGACTTGTGTCTAATCCGAGGACATGTGTCTTCAGTGCAAGAACCTTTTTTTTGTATAGGTTTACGTTTGAATACAGCCTGCCTGATGTTAGGCATTGCTGCAGCCTAGGGTGTAACACACTTACCTAGAAGATACTTATTAACTCTAGATTTTAAGACTCCTGGATTGTAGTGTACCTGGGACCTACCACAATGTATCTACACAAGAGAAGGTTGTGGGTGGACACAGCAGTCGTGCAAGAAATTGGCAATACTTACACTACCTTTTGCTTCTTACTAAAGTTAATGAGAGTGTCCAACTCTTGAATCGAGAGTTCAGCAAAACACCCCTCAGAGGTGCTGACATCCCCCACAGAACTAATTTGTTACGGAATTCTGCACGAGAACCAAAATTGTCAGTCATGAGAAATTATGAATCAAAGACAGAATGTAAAACCTTTAACCTAAAACTCAGGTTGTCATGTGACCATGTCAGAGACCCTAAGGTGCGGCTTGATAAACTTTCGAAACAACAGTTGGCCTGTCTTATTCAAAAAGAAGAAGAGTGGTGTGGTGTAATAGGTAGGTATATGATTGGTCTTTAAAATAAGTACTTAGGGACTTCTTCTTCTTCTTATCGCATAAGAGTGGCCAACACTGGTGTTGAGAGTTAATCAAGCCGCCCTAAGGGCCTCTGACATGGCTTAACAACTGCAGTACTTGACAAACAGGCAGGACCTACAATTACCTACAGGTACTTATTTATTAAAGTTTTGTAGGGCGCAAGTAAGGAAGTTTTATTTGGGTCAATAATATTTTACAGAAGTTTTTCTAACCTAGCATGAATCAATTCCGAAATAAGCATTTCATAATGCACATCGATTATTTAGTAAACAGTGTATGTATTTGGGGCTGCCTGTTCTTACAATATGCCACTATTTGGCGCTATGCCATTGATTCGATATCGGTATGTACCTAATACATTTATCTATAATTATATGTATAGATTTTGTACTTCAGTAAGTACATGATAATGGTAGGCATTTTAATTTCAAAAGCTTGATTCAAGCCTTTATTATTTACCTACTTAAATTACACAGATATTAATGTTTTTTTTAAAGAAAACTTTCATATTAGTTAGGTATAAAATATTATTTATTTTTGCATCACTTTGCGTGTGCGTAAAATACGAGTAAGTACAGGTGAGTACTTAATTATGTGTGTAAGTTAGTTGATATGTTTGTTCCTGTCTCTTAGTAAGTACTTAGATAAGTTGTAAAGAAACTCAAGGACTGTTTTCATATAGAACCAGCCATGTTTATACCTCGTGAAGCAGCGACTATAAATAAAAGCTAACTTTTATGTCGAAAGCTCCATAAAACCGCCGACCGTTGCGCTAACCGCTAAAGTTCAAACTTTTGCCCGTTGCAAGCTACGCACGGAACTTGCGAATCTGGTTCTTAGACCTGTTGTACACTGGCTATCGTAGCTATGCTATAAACTAATAATAACGCTAAGTTGTATACCTATATGATTTTTCTTATCGAATTAGACTGGCCAACTCTGGTGTCGAGAGTTTGTCAAGCCGCCCTAAAGGCCTCTGACATGGCTTAACAACTGCCATACTAGACAAACAGTTGGGACCTATACTTTAAAAAATATGCTGAAGATACTATTCCATATTTGATTGCAAAAACGCTAGACGGTGCTGTTATAATAAATACTTACGTAGATTGTGATTGCAATAAATGTAATTTTATAAAGCGCCCGATATTTGCATGCGATTACCTGCATAATGTCAAGCTATTGTCGATGCGGCTAGTATTTGGATGGGTGACGGCAGCGTAGGCAATAAAAATCGCGTTTAATATCTCTTATCATATTTTTAAAGATAAAACAAAATATTTTTTCTCTACTTAAGAAAGTACTTACCTATCTACTTTAAACATAAAAAAACCACTTTCGCGTCGTTCATTCAAAATGAAAATTAGGAAAGTACATTATTCTCTCGAAAACGTAATGCAAACCATAGAAGCGCTTGGAGTTTCTGTGATTGGGTAATCAGCAAACATAAAGGACGGCAAAGCATTGGAACACTTTTTAGCAGAAGCTGTTTTCCTGCTAACTGCAATCCCGGAGTCTTCAAATCTAGAGTTAGTAGGTACCGTCTAGCTAAGCGTGTTACACGCTAGGCTGCAGCAATGCTTAACATCAGGCAGGCTGTAGTCAAACGTAAACAAATTCCGCCTAAAAAAAAACACTGTCATTGGTTTAAATATGTCAGTTTAGACGACGTTGCTTGGCGTTTCGTTTCCGAGTTCGTGAAACGGTTGTCTCACAAAACGCTGTAGTAACATTGGCACTCCCATTCAAACTGGCAGTTAATTATAGAGCAATGCAAGCCTATTGTTGCCATTACGATCATTAGCGTTCATTTGGACCAGTTTGTTATTTGAACAACAACTGATGTATTATATAGTCTATGTACGAATTTGTATGTGACCATCATAATGATTCGTGTAGCTATGGTTGGAAAAAGTAGGTAATAGGTAAGTACCTACTACCTACTTAAGTTCGTATAAAACCAGTAAACCTGTCTCTCTTTCTTTGAGTCATTAGCTTAGTTCAGACGCACCAGTTCATAATTAAATTGTAGCACTTAAATTATTTTAGTTGTAAGTTTTATTATCTTAGTCTTAAGCTACAAATTTTGCTAGTAAATTTATTTAGTCGTTTTTCCTCATGACTGATGGTCGTGACTCCCCCGCAGAATTCGTTAGGGGAGTTCTCTTGGGCAGATACATCGTGGTGGGAGATACTCGGAAGACACATGTCCTCGGATATTGTGGTCCTCAAACATATCGGTTTCCTCACGATGTTTTTCTTCACCGTTACGCGAGTGCAAATCTACACATAACTTGAAAATACAAGTCATTGGTGTAGGTAGGGCCGGATTCGAACCAGGGTGCGTCAGGATGAAAAGCAGACGCTAAAACCGCCGATCCACACTTGCTGTATACAGTAACCATGTATAACTTAACAATGCCTGTAAGTAATAGAATCGTTTCTTTGTCAAAGCTTAGAATGAGAACATTACGAAGTCTCTGATAACAGATAGTTACTATCAGTTTCGAAATAAGTATTGGCGATAAACTCGTAAACCAAACAATGACATAATGGCTCAGTGATACTGATAACGTACTTTGCGGTCATTATTTTGTAATTTAGGTATTTCTTTCTTTTCGTTCTATTCTAATTATTCTTAGTAACTTTGTTAGAGTTTGATAACGTTACTTGTGGTATTTCAGATTTTTAAATAAAAACGTGTTTGTTTCCTGCCATAAGTAATTGGTCTGATGGTTAGCGATTGTTTATTATGGTTTAGGGTGATCTACTATATAAAATAAGTCGAGTTTTTCTTCCTGACGCTATAACTCCAGAACGCACGAACCGATTTCCACGGTTTTGCATTCGTTGGAAAGGTCTCCGACTCCGTGATGTTTATAGTTAAAGAAAACAGGAAAATTTTGAACAGAAAAGCGGGAAAACAGGTTAAGTCATTTTTCACATACAGCGCCATGGTTGCGAAACGGAGTTCGCCGGGTTTGCTAATTGTTTATTTAAATAACTTATTTAGGCTTTTAACAACTTTACTTAACTATGCCACTATAGCATATTATTGGTGACCTGAAAGTGGCATGCGAAATTACACTTTTGGTCACCCATCCACATACTGGCCGCATCTACAGTTGCCTAACATTAAATCGCATGCAAATACTAGCTAGTTACGTGAAAAAAAAATGTTTAGTACATATGCGTACATCCTTTGCTTACTGTGTGCAATGTCTCGGAATATTTATTTATTTATTTACCGTGGTGGTTCGACGACATACGTAAAACTGCAGGAAACATCCGGATTATATTCGCCCTGGACCAAACGAGTGGCGTATCTACTAGAAGAAAGGCCTATGCCCAGCAGTGGGTAATCTAATGATGATGATTAATACGGCTATACAACGCGCTCGCCTATCAGTAACTGCACAACAAGCTTTACCGAGACCGGTCCTTGCATTATGAGCTTTATGTCAAGAACTGGTGTTTATTCTGTGCTTTAAACCTGGCTTACGTAACGGTGTGGATGACTTAACGATTTTGTTACTTAAGACCTAGGTTGGACCTGTAGGGATAGTCTAGGTACAGAATACAAAATGTTAGGCCCTGATTTATCAACTGTAGAAAATATATCACACAGCGCCATTTAGCTTCACACTAAGCTAACGCTTGTATCATGGGTACTAATAAATGACGGATATAATTTATTTGATACTTTTCTTTTGCAATATAGGTACATATTGTTTGGTAAAGTTCTTTATTCAGGTTTTTTTAAATTAAATTAATTTAAATCTTAATACGAAATCCTTAAAATACTTAGGTACCTACATGTATTGTTAATTGTAGGTAAACTATGTTTATAAATACACTATAACTACATATGACTGCATGTCATGACAAACTAGGTTCTGAAAAAAAATATATTAAAAATATTTTCTCTCGTTATCGACTCGCGTTTTACCGCTTTTCAGTAGTCTTAGGTGTAACACGCTTGCCTAGAAGATACTTATTCATATTGAAGCACTGATGCTACATACTAGGCATATGAAGGGAAGCATACGCTCCGTTCCACATAAACCTATATTTAGACACCGGAACACAAAATGTGGGTAACTGAAACACGCGATCTGGGACGCAATTTGTGGGTGAGAGATTTTTTGTTTATGTAAGACATAGCTCTGTAGTAAAACAAATATGGTGTGTTAATTGGTCGTAGTGTAGGTTGGTTTGGTATTGATTTCAATTTGACTGTGTTGGAAGTTTTTTTTATTTTTTTTTCAATAAATTGAATATATTTGGTGATATTTATTACTAATTAATTTTACGTTGACGAAATTAAGTAAAGATTATGTCAGTATAACATACATGGTCAAATTGGCACACAAACGTATTTGCTTAAAAATTTGAAGTTTGTTTAAAATTTGTAAGTTGTAAATGTTTGAAGACCGCAAAATTCAAGAACTTAAGTAAATAATATCATCATCATATCAGCCTGTGTCCACCCACTGCTGAGTATAGGCCTCCTCGCCTTTTGTAAATAATATAATACAAACTTGTTATTATTCCCAATTCTTTTAGTCTTCTCCAGTCAACCTTTGTGTTCTCCAGTCAACCAGTCGTATCATGATTGACACATTCATAATACTCTTGCCCTCTCGTCTATCAAATCAATCAATAGACAGATCAACGAGCCAAACCGGTAGGCGTCGTTAGCAATAAATAACTTAGTGTGTTGTTCGTAACTCGCCTCTCGAATTGGATCCCGTTCAACTAATCCCTTCTAAATAAATAATTTAGGATATAACACACAGCGCCATCTAGCCCCATACTAAGCTTACGTTTGTATCATGGTTACTATACTAGATAACGGTTGTAAATCATATACATTCATATACATTATGTACTTATTGTAATAATAACAAACTTCATAGTAATGACAGCGAGACTATGGAACTCTCTACCTGGAGCCCTGTTCCCAGAAAATTATAACCCAGGGGTCTTCAAATCTAGAGTAAATAGGTATCTTCTAGGCAAGCGTGCTACATCTTAGACTATAGTCGTGCTTTTAACATCAGGCAGGCTATAGTCAAACGTAAGCCTATTTCGTGATAAAAAAAATACTAAGTAATAATAAGTACTTAAATCAATAATAAAACACGTTTCATCAGGTTTTAATTTTTTTGACTGTTTTCTGTTCCTTTGTTTATCTGTTTATTTAAACGCGCATCACGCAAAAACGCCTAAACGAATCATCATGATTTTTGGTATTTAGGTAATATGAAATCCTGGGAGTGACAAGCTACTTTTAATTCCGAAATAATGCGAGCGAAGCCGCGGGCGATGACTAGTCTGACATAAAACATAAAATCTAAAGTATCAGTTAAACCTTCCAAAAACCTTGTCAGAGCGAGAGAGGTAGAGAAAGGGACGGATAAACCGGTCCTACAAAAATCCAGGACTTGTTTCGGTGCAATCTTAGTAGGTACAAGTAACATTCGAGATTTCAAGGCCATATAGGAATGCTCTCGTGATGCAAGTGAAGTTTGGTGGACCTTTACTTAAGAAATTGTATAGGTATATCATTATTTTTCGGTTATATTTTTTGTTCGGTTCTAACTTCTGAACAAAAAAGATAGGTGTTTTGTAAATGTACAAGTACATTATATAGTTAGATATAACTATGTCTATCTATGGGCCTCTGGCCTGGGCTTCATAGCTTTAAAAGGGATATACCGATTGATGGGGTTATTTCTCAGAAAGGTCATTAACTATTGTCGACAGTTATTATGTCGGTATTCCAAACAGAAGTAGTATTTGAAGTATGATTTTCTACCACCACACTTTGGTATTTTCCAAATGTGTAAATTGATGTGTGATTGAGATATATATGACATTTTGAAGGCACTACTTACCAATGTTTTTCTGTATTCTCTGGCACCACTTCTGCCATTCAACTCAAATTCTTTAGTTTCAGCTTCTTTCGGACACTTGCAACGAATGATATTACTTCACTAGCTGTGCCAGCGACTTCGTCCGCATGGAATAGATATTACCATAAAAACGGTTCTAGTGAGTTAATCTTAAAAGATAGACATATACTGTTGCAGGCATTTTGTTAGATCATTTCAAGAGGAATATTCTTGAACCTTTTTCGCAGCACACACAACGGAAGCCTTCAAAGATGAATAATTTTCCACGTTTTTTTCACATTTTCCATTGTCTCTTCGCTCATATTAGTTGCAGCGCGATGTTAGATAGCCTAAAGCCTTCCTCGATGAATGGTCTATCCAACACAAAAATAATTTTTCAATTCGCACCAGTATTTCCTGAGATTAGCGCGTTCATACAAACAAACAAACTCTTCAGCTTTATAATATTAGTATAGATTGTACGTATATCCTCCTTCTTGTCATATTCTTTACTACTGAGGGTTATGACTCCACATCAGAATCAATTCGTTGGGGGAGTTATCTTGTGCAGATACAATGTACTGGGCGCCTAGGTCCTTCTACTTTGGACTGCCCTGTTAGCATAGTTGCTGGCACTACTTTGTAATCTAGGGGTGCGGTTTTGATTCCCGCATAACACAAGTACCTAATCATAAATTTTGTAATTACTTGTGTTGATTCTGGTCGTTTTTATGTATACCTAGTTAATAAGTATTTATTTACGAAAGAAAAGTATATATTGTATTAAGTACATATGTAATACGTTATCTAGTTAGTAGCCATAATACAAAAGCGTAAGCTAAGTATGGGGCTAGATGGCGCTGTGTGATATGTCCTGAAATATTTATTATACTCATACCTAGTATAGAATATTAAGAGTATACATTGTATTCTCTTACTGCGACTTCATAGTGTACGCTCTAAAGCTGTATATTCTAAACCAGAAAAACGTTACACGAGCGATTACTCAATGTCTTTGTCTCGTGCTTTTTTTGCTCCGAGCCACGGGTCGTTGACATTTATTGACATTAAAAGATGGCCGATTTTTCAATGCCACAGTCGGGCTGATTTATCTATGTCTTGGATAGATAGCTGAGTTGTGGGTTAGATCCTTATTAGAAGAATTTTGTGGCTACTTTAACTGATTACGTGTTTTGTAATTTTAAATAATTACTTCTAGCCAAGAATAACTAGCCTATACCTGGGCGTAGGCCTCGCTTGAGGAGGTCTGTAAGCAGTTTTTATACCAAATCAGGCGAAACGGAAGCCGACCCCAGTAGTTAATAGGATGAATAAAAGAAATAACAACAACTCATAAATTTGGCAGGTGTTTCTTTGCCAAAGTCGATCTGTTGATTAATGTCTTGGATATATAGCGAAGTTGATGGCTAGATCCATATAAGAAGTTTTGTGTTTAGTTCAAGTGTTTAAGTAGGTAATTAACTTTTATACAGCTTGCTTTAATTATTCTATTGGCTTTTTTCCTAATATAATAAGGGTAAGTAAATAGTTAATTTCTGAGCATAGACCTCTTAATCTTTGCCGCGCTTTCTAATCTGACTCACGAAGCTAATTACGAACTCTGACATTACCCAATTTACTTAAACCTAATTATTTACTTAATCAGTATCTATTAAATACCTTATTATTAATTACACCTAAATACAAATTAATTACCTAATGTTAGGATAAAATTTCAATTACTTTTGATTTGAATCGTATTTCTTCATGACTTGAGGGTTGCCAATCCCCGCAGAATTAATTCGTTAGCGGAGTTCTCTTGTGCAGATACATCGTGGTGGGCGCCCAGCTCCTTTCACGGAAGACACATGTCCTCAGATACTTATCAAATATTAATATGTAGGATATAAAATAATAATCGAATACAACCAAAACATAGCTTCAATCTACATATATAGGTACCTAATTGAATCAAACCTAACATTGGTCGGTATCGTTTGGAAGTATTCGTCACAGAAATAATATCACAAGTGGAGCGATACGATAAGATACTCAGCATTGATATACTACAACTGATACTGAGAATAGGGGGGTTATTCTGGTGTGTGCGATAATTTATCGACGTCGATAAATAATAGTGTGTTGATTTGTGAGTTTATGTTTAAAGTTTGATTAAGTTATTTTTTGGCTCCAGGGAAAGCTGAGACATTTCTTTCACCTCATTTTACTAATACGTTAATGATTTTATATTTGGTGGCGCACTGTACGTATTACAATGAGATTAATATTGTCAATAATACACGGACATATATTTTGTTTAGTGCTAGAGATAGAACAATTGAAAAAAATACAACAATGTGAGTTTTAGGTATGCTCTACTTTTTATCACCGTTTTGCTTGGGCCAATTATCGCTTTCTTCTCCTACTGCGCTTTCAAACTGCAAGAGGCAACAGTACCAAGTCATATCAAGCAAAAAGCAGTTAAGATGTTAGTCAAGAATATCGAATACAATTCCTGAACCACAAGAATACGTCCCCAATTCGGAGAGTCGGTCGTCGCGCTATCTTATCGCTTATCAGTCGGTTATCGAGTTTAAATTGTTGCTTTCCTTTCGGCGGAACGAGTGCACGGATAATGCATTTTTCTGAAATGTTTTCTGTATTCTTGGCTTTTACATAGGTACCTACTTATTTTGTGAAGTTGTCTTCTCATTAAAGATGCCGTGCCGTGGAAGGACCTGGGCGCCCACCACGATATATCTGCCCAAGAAAACTCCCCTTACGAATTAATTCTGCGGGGGAGTCACGACCCTCAGTCATGAGGAAATACATCGCAAGAGAGAGAGCCTTCTTATTGAATTATAAGCGTTTGCCCGCGGATTCACACGCATTATTAAATATAAACAGATTGACTCCAGCCTTCCTGCGGGTTATGAATTGTGACATCATGTATTTAACGAGGTCTAAGGTCGCATACCTAGTCAATTGGACCGGGTAATGTCATCTTAAATTATGACTAAGCTAAGAGCGATGCAAGAGATTTTTCTTTTTAATCAGTAGTCATCTAGGCCAAAGGCTAGGGCGATAAGGCCGCCCAATTTACATATAAGTAGGTAATTAGTTTCTTTAAGTTGATTGTTTGCTGTGAATTAATTATTATCTATCACCCGTCGTATTTCCTCGCGTGACTGAAGGTCGTGACCCCCGCAGAATTAATTCGTTAGGGGAGTTCTCTTGGGCAGATACATCGTGGTGTGCGCCCAGCTCCTTCCACGGAAGACACATGTCCTTGGATATTGTGGTCCTCAAACATGTCGGTTTTCATGCAGGTACTTTATTAACTTACCTAAAATAATAATTATTTACTAACTAGTTCGAACAAGTGTCTGGAAACCTAAGTAGTTCACAACACTTAAAATTCTGACGATATCACGTGTCAACTATAGACAAGCCCCTTTGAAAGAAAGGAGTTCTTAGAAGTCGGTCAAATAGTGCACTCCGTTGGGTCGGATTACATGTCGATAAGTAGCCCATAACGGTTTGTAAGGCAGTTGTTAAGTCATTTCAGATGCCCCTAAAGCCCTTATTTATCAGAACATAGCAAACAAAATAGGCATGCTATCTTGTCTTTTGCAACCTTCACAATCCAATAAGCAAACTCACTAAAATAATTATGCAGTCAAGTTCACCAGCAGATTAAATCCAATGTAACCTTTAATTGTTAAAGTGGCAATCTTAAATCCAAATTAACGATCGTTTTAGGTAATTAAACGGTTTTTCATAGCTAAGCCGAGTCAAATGCCCCTAGGGCACTTATTTATCAGAAAAAAAAAACAAATTCAATTCATTTATTTCTGGACTTATCAAATTATGGATAATATATCTTGGCTTTTTAAAGTCTTAGTTCTTAGGGCGGTTTGAAAACTCAGACACCAGAGGTGACTCAGACGAACGTACTTACTTATAGGCTTAGCAATCCGAAGGTCAATTCAACTGATATAGTCAAGTTTACCAGCAGATTAAATCCAACGTAACCTTCAAGTGTTTAAGTGGCAATCATAAAGCCACATTAGATGGTTCTCAGGTAACCTCGGTACATTATCAAATGGTGTGAGCTTGCGTCATCGCTTGTACTGCTCTGTGGATGGTGTAGTGTAACGGGTGGAGATTCCTGTAGATTTTATATGTGAAATGATCTAGGTTCTTAGCATATGAACGGGAAGAAGAGTATTGCTCGGTTTACGAAGCTACCGTGATAAATGGCGTCTAATGGTCCACAATTTTGGTCGGGGTCATCACGATGCTCAGCATTAAGCTATCGCCTAGAGGAGGAGGTGGATTGCTCTGTTGCCCGCGAAACCCGTCCTTACCGGGTCGAAGGGACATCGTGTTAGGTTTTAGTCAGTAGTGGAGTCTCATTAGCTCCGAGCCCGACGTACCCCGCGTCTTATAACGACCCCCCGCCGAACCATTTTCAAAGTATCATCCCAAAAAACGGACCAGCCCAGTGCATTATAAAGTGTTATTGTGCGGTTGCGTCACCGGCAATCAGATCGCCCGCATCCTTTGGGGGAATTGGCGAGACCTTGTGCGCTTATGTCATATTGTAATACCTACTGATATCATGTATTGTGACTGTCATGTTTTTATACTGGGGCAGTCTAGATGATAGTGGTGATTTTTTAATGATTAACAGTAAGTTGGCCAGTAACTAGTAACAAAAGGAGAGGTTTTCAAATCTATCTAAATAGGTATATAAAACTCAAAGGTGACTGACTGATTGACTGACTGATATAGTGATCTATCAATGCACAGCCTAAACCACTGAACGGATTGGACTGAAATTTGGTATGAAAGTAGATGTTATGACCTAGGCATCCACTAAGAAAGGATTTTTTGAAATGCCACTTTACAAGGGTGAAATAGGGGATGCAAGTTTTACTTCTTAATGCGAGCGAAGCCGCGAGCACCCACTAGTCGATACATAAATGTCATACTTACCTAAATTTAATAGCGTTAAGGTCCTGCTTGCTTAGTTGCTTAGTAAATTAATAAGTATTATGTTAAGGAATAATTTGTAGTCTAAGATAGAGTCTGCTTACATTGCTTACGCATTAAGAATGGTTCGCACTTGTTTTAAAGATTACCAGATTGTAGTTTGTATATAATAAAGAATCAGGCAAAGAGTTCAAGTTTGACTGGCCTGTTAGCTTAGTTGGTAGTGGCTCCGCCTTCTAATCTAGGGCTTGCGGATTCGATTCCCGCGTGACATAATATGTAAGTATATATATGAATTAAAAAATATATATTTACTTGTGTTGGGTCTGGTCGTTTGTATGTATAATAAGTATGTATTTACAAAAGAAAAGTCATATATGTATTGTGTCCGTTATTTAGTACCCACGACACAAGCGTTTGCTTAGTGTGGGGCTAGATGGCGCGGTGTGCAATGTCCCTGAATATTTATTTTTTATATTTAATAGCTTTACTTCAGGTACTTGTGTTTTATGTGACATCGGGCAGGCTGTAGCCAAACTATGATCAAATTACTTTTCATCAATGCTAGTTTTTCCGCCCGCTTACCATCACACGCTCAAGTTGTCCGGTCAAAAAGCCAGGGTCATCTCATCACGGTAAATGGAGCGTGAAGCGAGCACAAAACCGCCCTATTACAATACGGCAATGACTCATTTGCGTATTCATCGGGCTGGCGGAGCGTGCAACTTAGAGTTGAGCGAATTCGCCTGCGTTTGCGCATGTATAACATGTAGGTCTGTGTATGTCACTAGCAGGATTATTACCGACTAGTGGATGCTCGCGGCTTCGCTCGCATTAAAAAGTAAAACTTGCATCCCCTATTTCACCCCTTTAAAAGTGGCTTTTCGAAAAATCCTGTCTTAGCGAATGCCTACGTCATAACATCTACCTGCATGCCAAATTTCAGCCCGGTCCGGCCAGTGGTTTGGGCTGTGCGTTGATAGATCACTATATCAGTCAGTCAGTCAATCAGTCAGTCAGTCACTTTTGAGTTTATATATTTAGATACAATACTCCAAAAATACTATACGACATCACGAGAATCAGGTTAAGTTAAGTCTGTAGTAGATACAGATTAAAATTATTGTATGTAATTATTATTTACTTAATGGGTGTTTTGTTTTTAATGCTAATTAATGAAATTAATTTTATCTACACTAATGTTGTAACATTCTACTTATGTTTCCAATACTTGACTTATAATTACTACTGTTATAGCACAGACAACAAAACACTCAATTTAAGCAATCTCACATGATGTTATAATATCCACATCGATATCGTAATAGCTCATTATAACATCGAAAAAGCGTGACCAACCTGATTGGAGGGCCAATCAGGTTGGTCGCGCTGCGGTCTCGTTGGTTAGATTTTAATGGCGGCAAAATCACTGTGACAAAACACGTACGCGTGAATTTAATGTTTCGCAATGTGTTTAGTTTTTTAAATACAAATTAAAAGTTAAAAATGGATAGCGACGATGATATTTGTACGCCTCCGGATATTCTAGAATTGGTAACACAAGTAACTCACAATCTTTTGCCAGAAAAATCTAGAAAATTATATGAAAAATTAACTATTGTCAGCTTTTACTCTTGTTGTTTGATTAATTGCATTAGTGAAGATAAAGTAGTGTATGCAACTGCATATAACACGGGTATTAAAACACTCGTTACTATTATGAAACTCGCATATGACAGTTGCATAAACTACTATTATGACCATGTAATTAATATGACTATTGTAAAATACACAGAAAGTATAAATCAATTAATATGAATCTGTCGCTCCGTCTGTATATATGTACTTACCTACATTTATGTAACACTTACAACGTGTAAAATGTGCGGGGTCCCTACTTATAAAAAAATGCAGCTATTTAACATCGGCTTTATGAAATGTTTTGTCCGTTTCACTCGACGGCAAAACTATCAAAAGGAGAGTACTAAACATTTTTTAATTTAGCAGCTGTATGATTTAAGTACATATTTACTTAGGTACTTATTGCTTTTTTAATATTAAAACTTTCGTGAGACATATGATCAATAAGTTATATATGTTAACTAAAACGTTTTTCACTCACGTGTAATTCGCGTATGTTGTTTACGCGTTTCGGATGTTATGACATCCATCTTCAGAACGTATGTGCTGGGACCGCGGTAGACGGGGAAGATGGATGTCATAGCATCATGCTTAAAGTTTGTGACTGACCACAAATAGTGATTCTGCACACTGAATATGTTACATACATTGTCAAAATTACCATAAATAACAAAGTAAACTGCAAGTCACGAGTGTAGCATTGACCATTGTTAATACCTGTCCGATCTAGTAACGTGATGTTATTATTTGATCAGCGGTTTTAATGTTTGAGCAGCATTCTAAAAGCTAATATCATATCAAGCATTGATATATTTTTCCCAAATAGTTGTTCAAATGTTTTATACGTTAAATTTAGGCCCTTAGGACTAATAAAAAATAAAAAAGTATATAAGTATTATATCAGTTATCTAGTACCCACGACACAAGCGTTTGCTTAGTGTGGAGCTAGATGGCGCTGTGTGCAATGTCTCGGAATATTTATTGTTATTATTATTATTAATTAGGGTTGTAACTCCCCCGCAGAAGTGTCCTGCAGAAACGAATACTAGCGGGCATTCGACAAACAAGCCAACAATAAAATCAACCTAAATAATATCGTTTAGACAAAATAGGCAGTATTTTTGCGGTGGGTTGACGACATAAGAAAAACAACACTTGGATTTAATCTGCTCAGGATCGGAAAGAGTAAGAGAGGCGTACAAGAAGAGAAGCCTATGCTCAGCACTCAGCAGTGTGATAACTGACTGATGACGATGATGACAATTCGGCTTACCAATTCAACACAACCTATTCCATCTATCATTCAAAATAACATAGTAACATCAGCAAAGTGGAGTCTGTAAATAGCCACAAGGCCGGCGGGGTGTGCCTGTTTGGTAAATGGAGTTAGATCATCGCTAATTAACCGCTTTTATGCTTTTTGTGGCTAAAGTAGGGCTTTGCAGTACATACATTACATATGTGTATAAAAATAAATAAAATAAAATTCAATAGAGTGATTCAAAATAAATGTTTAATATATGTATAATAGTGCCGAGTCGCGGGCAAAAGCTAGTTGGATATAACAACTAGTTTGTTATAACGGAAAGCAAACCGCAAATCTCGGAGTAAATTGCAAGAAATCGCGGCGATTATCAGCACCCAAAAATAATGGGGCTACGAAGTGAGGCTTTCACGGCCATCAGTGATATCTCCGTTGGAGATCGAGGCTTGTACCATTGTTTATTAAGAGATTCTTTTGAATAACTTGCTTACAACGAACTTGTAAGTAGTTACAAAATAAGCATAACTTACTTTGCCTCAAGCTAAATTATGGTGAAGTAATTCTTAGTTATACTGAAATGGAAGATGCCTGTTAAAATATTATTTAATTGGACAAATATTATTAGTTAGTAGTGGCTCTGCCTTCTAATCTAGGGGAGCGGATTCGATTCCCGCATGACACAAGTAATTATGAATTTAAAAAATAATATTTGTGTTGACTCTGGTCGTTTCTATGTACATAGGTATAGTTATTAAAAAAGAAAAGCGTATAAGTATTGTATCCGGTATCTATATAGTACCTGCGACACAAGCGTTTGCTTAGTGTGGAGCTAGAAGGCGCTGTGTGCAATGTCCCGGAATATTTATTTATTTTTTAATTTTTTCGCAGTTTGATTCCCAAACAGTCGGGTCCTATAACTAAACGAGTTTTCTAATAACTGTTACCAAACTAAAACAATCACTCACATAAAAGTTCATAGTACGGCCCAGAGCCCTGAATCTGGTTCCGACCAGTGACTTAAATATGGCGTCCGAAACAATGGCGCCACTTTCGACACTCGAACTGCAGTGCTATAGTTGTGTGTCCATTCTGGGAAAGTGGCAAGGATTACTTCATATAGATACTACATATATGACTAAACGACACATTTTAGCTTCAAACTGTGCACAGTGTTTATAATAATGACGTTACAGAGCAGCAATGTGAACAGAGACGTTATTTTAACTTAAAATGTATGAATATGTAAACTTTATTCTTGATATAACTACTTATTATATATTTTTTCTATGAATAAATGAACGTTTACGCCATATTGGATAAAAATCGGCAGATAAAGTAAGCTCGCCCCATATAATTCATATTATCGAGGCGCTCTAGATTCAATATCAAATGGGAAATCAAATGAAAAGGGAAGACTACACGACTAACTAGGTACCTAATTAATGAAGAATATAGAATCTATTTCGTATAATCTGTGAAGTCTGGTCATCGAACTCCATTGTCCCTCGCTCACGTAGATCAGTTTAGGGTGCCTAAATAGACCTATCGAATGAATACTAAGCAGCGTTGATGAGATATGATTCATGTGGCATTTTGATTTCACCCGCTGTCAGAACGTGATATGTGTAATGTTTATACTTAATATATGCATTACTTTGCTGTATTTGATAAAAAGTTTTCGTAAAAATAACGGGGTATTATTAGATAGATAATTCTTTATTGTCACACGCATATAAAACAAAAGCAATTTAATTCTCTAGTTAATAAATATTTGTATCATGCCGTGGGATTCTCATGGTAATATCTTATTGAGGGAAAGATCCATCAATCAAAACCATACACTTATTTAATGATAAGATGTTGAGTCAGGATTTATTATGATCAGGAGTATTAGAAATGTGACTAATAAATATTTTGTATCATATATACGTTAGCGTCAATTAATCTTCTTAATTAAGCAATCAAAAAATGTTGCTTATTTAAAAATACGAGATTCGCTAAAAGTAAGTGTACTTCAACATACATACGTTTTACCCAGTTTCAATAACTTCACATAAAACGCCAAAGTCTATTTTGACAGTAAAACAATGTACCGCACCCCAATGAAAGAGGCCCCTGGGGCTCCACGCATTATATCGCAGGACGAAGAAGCGCCGGGACCCTCAGGAGTTGGATCGACTGAAAGTCGCGGCGTCAGGAGAAGCATTGATAACTGGGAAATCGGTCAGCCCCGAAAAAGTACTTCCCCCCTGCAGAAAACGTTCACGGTGCCCCACACGGAAGGAGCAGTGGGTAAAGTTGTGGCATCGGGAGCATCCCTGCAGTTGGAAAAGGGATTAGGTAAGGTGCTAGAGAATTCACCTAAACCTACACCTACGACAGCAAAACCTACGAAATTAAAGCCGCCCCCCACGGCTAAAGGACTTACCTCATCGGTCGGTGCAAGTGTTACGCTGACCTTCAGCCCTCCAGCAAGAACAAAATACACAACTAGATCGGATGAAGCTAGTGCTTTGCTGTTGAGAGTCAAGGATAACCTCAGCCGACCTGGCAACATGAAACGAGAAAATAAGGCAGAGGTGCAGTCGGCTGTGGAGCGCCTGCACCAATTAGTGGAGGAGGCAGAAAGAGAAAAGGAAAAACATTCACAGCAAAATTCAGAATTCCACAAAGGGACACATGAACAAATGGGGAAACCCGCCGACTCAGCCACCGTTGCTCACCTCGAGTTGGCAATACAAAAGCAGCTGGAAAAGCTTGAGGAGAACACCAGATGCCTCAAGACACTTCAAGAGACTCTGAGCGGTGACTGCTTTAGCGGGATAACCTGGAATAGCCAAAATGGGAGCTTAGAGAAAGTCGCGGGGGAGGTCAAGGAGCTGCGCAGGGTCTCCGAGGAGACGGGACGAAAAGTATCCTCATTACAAGAATCCATTCCGTCTTACGCTGAGATCCTGACCAGACCCAGCAAAGATGTTACACCGGCGAGTCTTTCGAAGCACTCCATCATAGTGTCCTCTGTAGTGGACAAGGACAGCTGTGATGAAGTCTTGGTAAAGGTGCGGGAAGCTCTTGAGGCCAAAACGAACGGCCTCCAGCTGACAAGGGTGCAGAAGATCAAGAACCAGAGGGTAGTATTGAGTTGTGCCACTAAATCCGAACTGACGAAAGTAACAGAGAAGCTAATAGCGAGGAATAAGAACCTTTCCGTGGAGGAAGCGAAAAATAAAGATCCTCTCATAACTATAAAGAACCTCCTAAGCTTCCACAGTGATGAAGAAGTGGTGGCATCGCTCAGATCCCAGAACAGCAACCTACTGGGTGATGTGAAGGATGAGGAGTTTAGGGCAGCCGTTAAATACAGGCGTAGAGCAAGAAACCCACATGAAAATCATGTCATAATGCAAGTCTCACCCAAACTTTGGCAGAGACTAACGACTGGAAAACGTGTTCACATCGACTTGCAGTACGCGGCAGTTCAGGATCAATCCCCGCTGGTCCAATGTACGAGATGCCTTGGTTATGGGCATGGACGCAGAATGTGCAAAGAACCTGCGGATCTCTGCAGCTTCTGCGCTGGTCCACACCTGCGAGCAGACTGCCCGGCATACCTGACAGGGGAGGAACCCACGTGTCGCAATTGCAGGTTGGCAAAGTCGCACGATCACAAGCACAACGCTTTTGACGGGGAATGCCCCGTGCGGAAGCGCTGGGATGTGATAGCCAGGTCAAGCGTCGCCTACTGCTAAGACGAGAGCCCTCCAATATACTCGGCTGATAATACTCCTGTCCACAAAAAGGTCGTCGAACATATTAAGATTCTGCAGTCAAACTTACAAAGGAAAAAGTTGGCAACCCAAGAATTGTTTCGAGAGGCCCAAAAGAGAGGTGTCAGCCTAGCGCTTGTCCAGGAGCCTTACGTTGGAGCTGTCGGAGAGCTAGGACAGTGGGGAAATGCCCGGATTATACAGAGAGAAGCAAGTAGAACCGGACCAGTCAAAGCTGCCATCATTGTTTTTGATAAGGACTTAGAGGTACTGAGTCATCAAACCATGATCTCTGAGAATGTGGTGATGGCAGCTATTAGAACAGACAAATGGTTTGTAACAGTAATCTCCGTATACTTCGAGGACTCCAAACCACTAGAACCTTACTTAAAACGAGTCAAAGAACTACTGGACAAGGTGCGTTGCGACAAAGTATTGATTGGAGGGGACGTGAACGCGTGGAGTACTTGGTGGGGGAGTATCAAAGAGAATGAACGAGGAGAACAATATCGCGACTTTCTAGATAAGACGGGAATGCACATCCTGAACGAGGGAACTGATCCTACATTCGACACAATACGCGCAGGCAAATCATTCAGCAGCTGCGTCGATGTTACAGTATGCTCGGCAGGACTGCTGAAACACGTTAATGACTGGCGAGTCGACGATGCAGTGACCTCTTCAGATCACAACGCTATCTCGTTCAGTCTCTGTTTTAATAGAAGCGATGTAGTAAAGAAGCGAACGTCTACTCGTGTTTACAATACCCGAAAAGCGAACTGGTGTCAGTTCACCGAGGAGTTCGAAACTCAACTCGCAGGGAATTGCATCACCTCGGAAAGCATAGCTGAAATCGAAAATGTAGAACAGCTGGAACTGAAAGTGAAAAACTACATAATATGTGTAAAAGCAGCATGCGACAAAGCAATCCCCCAAATAAAACCTGAAAAGAAAGAATGCAAAAAGTACTTACCTTGGTGGACTGATGAACTGGACCGCTTGAAGGGACTTGTGAACACGAAGAGACGACGGATTCGTTGCGCAGCACCCCGAAGACGCCCGCACGTGGTAGAAGAGTACCTGAAAGAAAAAGAAAATTATGAAAGTCTTGCCAGCAAGCTGCAAACAGAAAGTTGGAAGGAGTATTGCACAAAGCAACAAAAGGAAAGTATGTGGGATAATGTCTATAGGATAATAAGAGGTAAGACAGCGAGAAAAGAAGATCAGCTACTAGTCGATGGGGGAGTCGAGTTGAGTCCGGTACAGTCAGTGGAGCTGCTAGCGAGAACATTTTATCCAGTTGACAATGCGTCCGAGGATAATGAATATCATCAGAGCATTCGATCGTTTGCGGAATCAACTAGCGACTCCACAGATGACATAACGGACGACCCTCCCTTCACTGTGGCTGAACTGAAAAGAACTGTAAGAAGCTTTGCCCTGAAGAAGGCCCCAGGACCAGACGGTTTCACGGCGGATATTTGCTGTAGGGCAATATTCGCGGGGAAAGAAGTCTTCCTGGGAATTCTGAACAAGTGTCTCTCGCTGTCTTGCTTTCCCACTCCATGGAAAGAGGCCGCCGTCTTGGTACTACGAAAGCCTGGAAAGACCGATTACAGTTCAGCAAAATCATACAGACCAATTGGTCTTCTGTCAATCCTGGGGAAAATCTTAGAAAAAATGGTAGTAAGGAGGATTAGATGGCACCTACTCCCAAAGATGAACCCCAGGCAATACGGGTTTGTTCCGCAGCGTAGCACAGAAGACGCGCTGTTCGATCTCATGCAGCAGATCCGGAAAAACCTGCGGAACAAGGAGCTGACTGTAATCGTGTCTCTTGACATCGAAGGCGCATTCGACGGCGCCTGGTGGCCAGCTATAAAAAACCAGCTCCTTCTGCTGAAATGTCCTCCAAACCTCAGAAAACTCATAAACAGCTACTTGGAGAATAGAAAGGTAATTTTACAGTATGCTGGAAGTTCATTTGGAAGAGACACAAACAAAGGTTGTATTCAGGGCTCAATAGCGGGCCCTACGTTCTGGAATCTACTGCTGGACCCTCTGCTGAACGACTTGATGGAAAAGAAGGTATATGTGCAGGCGTTTGCAGATGATGTCCTCCTGATGTTCTCTGGCCATTCAACACTTAAAATGCAGGAGAACATCAACGAAACACTGGCCTATGTTCATGATTGGGGTGTCAAAAACAAGCTAAAGTTTGCGGCGCACAAAACGCACGCGATGGTGGTCACAAGAAAGCTAAAGTTTGACACCCCAATTATGCACATGGGTGGAATAGATATCCCCGTCGTGGACGAGATAAAGCTGTTGGGCCTTACGATCGACAAAAAAATCACCTTTAACTCCCACGTGACGAACGTCTGTCGTAAGGCCGCTAACATATATAAAATGCTAGCAAGGACGGCGCGAATAGAATGGGGCTTGAGTCCAGAGATCATCAGGACAATATATTTAGCCGTGATAGAGCCTATAATAATGTATGCCTCCAGCGTCTGGGCGCCGGCGGCAGAGAAAATAATGGTCCAGAAACAGCTGAACGTGGTGCAAAGAGAGTTTGCGCAAAAAATTTGCAAATCATACCGCACGGTGTCTCTCAACGCGGCGCTTGTATTATCTGGACTCCTCCCCTTAGACCTTCGGATCCACGAGGCAGCTCAGTTATACAAGGCGAAGAGAGGCTTACCGACGGATATGGATTTTGGAAAAAGACCAATAGAAAAGCGCGTCTCTTTCTTAAAAACCCAACATCCTGCCTTAGAAGAAGAAATAACCTTCGACTTCCTAAGCGATGCCCGGAATAATTTAGAACAACCCGAACTTCCACAGTTCCAACTATATACCGACGGAAGCAAGCTTGAGGGGAAGGTTGGAGCGTCATATACACTCTGGAAAGATGGAGTTGAAATTAAGACCAAGAAGATGAAACTTGAGTCATTCTGCACAGTTTTCCAAGCGGAACTATATGCACTTTACGAGGCTACAGTGCATCTTCTCAAAGGAAATCAACGCGAAGTAGCATTGCTGAGTGACTCAAGATCTGCTCTGCAACTGGTGACAGACCCAGACGCACTCCATCCCCTCGGCTTCAAAGTAAGACACAATATTGCCGATCTTCGATCCAAGGGTTGTAACGTCAGGCTCTATTGGGTGAAGGCTCACGTTGGGGTACCAGGCAATGAAAGAGCAGACGAACTGGCCAAACAAGCTGCATTGAACCTGAATACATCTGCCCATTATTATAAATGTCCAGTATCCCATGTAAAGGGCGAAATTAGAAGGGTAGCGGTCGAAAGATGGAGTAAAAGATACGTAGAAGGTGAACAGGCAAGAGTGACAAAACTGTTTCTACCTGATGTTACGGAGGCCTACAAAATAATGAAGAAAATTCAACTTACCCCACTTATGACGCAGGCGATGACAGGACACGGGGGGTTCTCCGCGTACTTACATCGATTTAAGTGCAAGGATAGCCCCTCATGTATCTGTGGCGATGATAAAGAGGAGTCAATAGAACATTTGCTTCTGGAGTGCCCAAAACACGGAGTAGACAGGTGCGACCTGGAATCTAGCACCAGCATGAAGCTCACCCAAGCATCATTGTGGGAAATGATGGCAGGGAAACAAACCAGGCCGTACCTGATAGACTACTGCACCAAAGTAGCAAAAGCAGCAGTTAATAGAAATAAGACGAGATGACACTGAGTGTCACCAAGCTTATTCAAAAGTAGCTTAAGAAAAATGAGTACAATCGGGTTCAACAGAACCCGGAGTATGTGCACATAATAAAGAAGTATTATATTATGATATTGTTATAAAATTGTATCCAAACTTAGAATTATCATAGCTGTGAAAATAAAAAAAAGAAATTGGGTAAAAAAAAAAAAAAAAGAAAAAAAAAAAAACATTTTATTAAATTTATTAAGTACATTATATTGTGTATTAGGTACAAGTAAGAACCTAAAAAATGTCCCCTACAACGTAGGGGGATTAAAACTTGTGGAGGAGGAAATAAAAAAAAAAAAAAAAAAAAAAAAAACATACATACGTTTTACATTACATATAAATAAGTACTTGCATTACTCAAAGCATACCTTAAAAAAAACAACTTTAGTCTAGTACTAACTAAACTAACTCTTCCACTTTCGCTTCGCTCGGTCAACGAACAGCACAATATGTATATCTCCTGATAGATACTCATACATGTTATTGTTAGATACATATTATTGTAACCGAGTACGAATGACCTCAATGCCACTATAAGTCGATAACAATCACAGTCATCAAAGTCGTTGACCAATTCCGAGTTTCGAATACCAATTGGGATCAAGACGGGCGTTGGCGCGACAACGGATTGCAGCCAGTAAAAGGTTAACTGAGAGGGTTACATATTTGAATGACGGAAGCGAAACTGAAAATTGTAGTTTCAGTTATTAGAAAATTTCCAATAACAACCGACCTTCTCTTACTTTGTAGGTCTTTTCGCTTGCATTTCAACAGCAGGAACACCCTGTGTGTTTATACCCGCCGTTTGACACCCACCAAAACTTCAAAACCCAACTTTCTTGCTTTTGTAACTGCACGATAGTCACAAAGGCGATAATACAGTCATCACCCAATTCGGAGTGTCGAGTACCAATTGGGATCAAGACGGGCGTTGGCGCGACAATGGATTGCAGTACGATTGACGAGTGTAATAGGTTAACTGAGAGGGTTATTTGTATGTATTACTTACTAGCTTTATTTATGTGTTATTCTCATAAACCTTCCTTTTGAACCACTCTGTCTATTAAAAAAAACTGTGTGCAGCCAACGACATTAATAATACCTACATGGACCGGCCTAGCCGAGCTCAAAGTTTAAGCATACAAAAACTGAGTAAATTCTCTCACTTGGCACTTCATTCTGTGTTCGGCCGCGAATGAGGCGAGACGTTCATTGACATGCGACGCGATCCATAAATATAATAAAAATGCCTTCTTGTGCTTTCCGAAAGTGTAAAAGTAGCAGTAAAATACATCATAAAGCTTCAGGCATCACATTTCACGCGTTAGTACTGATTTCTGCACGATTTATCGTTATTTATTGTGAGCCTAAGTAACAATTTTTACAAAAAAATATTTGTTATGACATTTTGAGGAAAATAATGAAAAATGAGATAGATTTATATGATTGCGGTTAGTGCGACAAGGAAATCATGACTTGTCATTTTTAGCATGGAATGGAACATTAGTACATTAGAGTTCGATCGTATCCGGCAATCCGGCCATAACATTGGCCGGATTGTATTTTATAATTAAGGGCGACGGTGAATATTTTTTTCACATTAGCTTTATATTTATTTATAAACCTACGTTTTTACCTGACTGCGTATAGTTAATAATAGTTGTAACTTGTTCATTTCTGTGTCAAACTGTGTTGATATAGCAATGTTATAAATATTAAAAAATAAACTGAACAATTTTTCAAGTTGTTTTTTTATTCAGTTACTGCATCCGGCAAAAAGATAACTGTCTCGGCAAATTTTGCCGGATGGTTATCCCTATTCTGCAATGACAATAAATGAAAATAGGCTCGCCGCGATTGTGTCAACTGATTAATGTTTATATTGTTTTCTCGTTTTCTCTTGCGACTTTTTGTTTTGCCTATCTTGTTTTAACAATTATGGTACGATGTTTACTTAGAACTTCGTAACATTTAAATCTAACAGATGTCGACTTGTATTTTTGGTTGGTAAAGTACTGAGAGGGCCGGTCCATGTAGGTATTATTAATGTCGTTGTGTGCAGCAACATCCGTTTTGTAGTTTTAAAGATCTAAGCATACTTACATAGGGAAGGGATAGACGCGGGAAGCGACTTTGCTGTATACCACGTAGTGTTTATTCGAAAGAGAAAAGAGAAACTGAACATTGTAATTTGGTTTTTCATTGAAAAACCCCAAAAACTACCGACCCTCTCATGCTCTGACGATCGCTAGATTGTAATTGCTTGCACATTCTAGCAGCAGTGACATCCTAGTCTTCAACTTCGAGATCCAGCTCACTTGAGTGCTATTACATAAATCTGCACGATTGTCATAATTGCATGCTATTGTAACAGCACAATTGTCACAAAGTCAATATAATACAGTCATCACCCAATTCAGACTGCCGAACACCAATTGGGATCAAGACGGTATTTGGCGCTTCAACGGATTGCAGTACGATTGACGTGTGTAGAAGTTTAACTGAAGGGTTATATGTATATGTATTATTTTTTTGAAAAAAAAAGGAAGTGAATTGTGATGTTCGTGTTAAATGGTCTTTTCTTATTATTTGCAGGTTGTTGCATGAAGCCAAGGAAAGGTTGCCCTTGAAGCTGCCCATCACGATTTACTGAGTAAGTATCTACTTGTTACTTAGTTTCAAGTTAAAATAATTGCATAGGTACAATAAAAAGTATAATCTTTCTAATCACAATTCGAGCCCGAATTTAACTTACTATTCCGACTTAACCTAATCGTTTTCATGACGTAAAATGTCCTCTCTCAAAGATAAGTCGGAAAGCCTTAATAAATCTTAACGCGTGCATTAGATCGCTTTGTAAATTTTATAAAGTTTCGTGAGACATTTATCAATATGTAATTACTTATCACGGTTTTCGGTGCGCTGCCGCGGTCCCAGAACGTATGTAAGTTCTGAAGATGGGTGTCATTACACCCGAAGCGCGTAAACGACATACGCGAAATTACACGTAAGTGAAAACCATAGTAGTTACATATTGACTTAGTTAATTATCATAATTCAGAACATACTTTTTATCCTTCTATTATATTTGATTGTATGAAAAATCAAGTAAGTTAGGTCGAAGTATATGGTTAAATAAAATCGTGTCCTGGGATCGACCTTTCATGTTTCACCCCCGTAAAGCCTAGGCTAGTCTCTCGCCCTAGACGAAAAGCAATAAAGACATCATTAAACGTCTACACTACATCGATCCCGACTAGAGGGCGCCGGGGAGCATAAATATATTTATTGTATAGAGAGAGGGGGTGTTTTGAAAACATTTCTTATTAGAACCCGTAGCTTGACTTTTTTTTTTTTTTGCGCATTTACCTTTATCTGTTTGTGTGCCTGTTTGTTACCTACGTACGCTCAAATGGGAGGACCGATTTGTAGGGTTTTTTTATGGAGATAGATTACAATGTGGATTTACACATACATTTATGAATGGAGCATCATTAAATTAACACAAAGGTTACTTATCGTAATAACGCGGGTAACACCGTGAGGTGCCGCTAAATCTACTCTTTCTTATTATATGAAAATGGCCAACAGTCTAGTGTCAATAATATTTAAACTACCCTCAATGCCACTGGCATGTTTTACCTACTGCAGTACTATGGTGAACAAAACAAAAAAAATTTGCCAAGAAAACTTTGTCACAAAATATTTCAAATCCTCTGACCTCGAGGTAGCCGAGACCAGACCTACATATAAAAAGCCGCCATGTTTTATTCCTTACTCTCGAGATTTCCCAAACGACGCGACGTCCTTCACTCAGTGAAATCTAATTGTTTTTATTGCCGAAGTAAGTTCAAGTGACCAACTCTAGTGTCGATAGTTTTCGAACCGCCCCAATGTCCTCTGACATGGCTTAACTACTCCTATACTATGATAAACAGTCAGGAACTATATAAAGCCGCCATGTTTTATTTCTCACTCCTCTCGAGACTTCCCTAACGACGTCCTCCACTCAGTGTTAGTGTTTATTTCTCAAACCTATTTGTTTTTATTGCCAAGGAGTGAGTAATTTACGCGGAAGGGTAGTGGCGACTGGCGACCCCTCGTGACGGGATGGGGTAGTTTATGTGGTAGAGTAGAATATGGGCAGAGGGATAATGTAGGAATCGAACCAAATTCCTTTATTTATCCTTTCAACGTGTGCATACATTTCTGTTTACATTTGTATTGCCGCAATTTGTGTTGTACGCTGAGGGTTTTCTGTACACCATACTAGATATTTTTTTATAAGTATTATGATGTACAGTTTCCCCGCGCCAAAAATCTTTTATTAATGTTGTAAACTTTCAATAACTACACTAAATTTACTGAAATGAAATATAGACAATAAAATTATGTACCTAGTATACGATATATTTGAAAATAGCTGCGCCGTCGGTCGGTAGATGTCGGTACTTTTTATTAATCAAGGAAAAAGTTGTTTTTGTGTTAAGTATATGTTTGACTTCCATATCAAATTCCACCGAAAAACACACACGCATACACACTTTTGTAACATTACTTGTAGTGTGTATTAAAGTGTCGATTTGATTTTATAACAATGTTACTATTACACATAAACAAACTGTTTAATATTACCCTATTTATTCACCTATTTACTTAATGCTTTCTCAAATATTTTTCTGTGTGTATCCTAACAAACTTGCCCCTCTGTCCATATCTACTCTGTACACAAAATGCAAAGTTTTGCGCAGTCTATAAATAATGATGGCAACTTTACAAGTTAAAGTTTGTCGACTTTTTGCCGCGACAACATTTCTATTGAAGCGTCTTTTTGCCGTAAAAACTTAATAAAATGTCTGAGTTCTTATTGATATCACAGTTTTTGTATAATGTCTAGTGAAATCTGAGTTGTTTTATAGTATAGAATATGTTGGTAGTTCAGTTTAATACGATATTTACTAATTTTTTTACTTAAAATTGGTTTGCTCTTGACCATAATTCGCCTGAGGATGTTCACTATGCTTATGAGATGGAGCGTGCATGCCCAGTAAGAACCGATTCATTCTCGCTCTGAAGATCGCAAGATTATAGACTGCGGAAAAGATGGAGTCAGGGAGTTCTATTACTAACGCAGTTCGCACCATACAAGTGAAAGCAATTAAAAATTGCAAAAATTATGCAATCGCCGTCAAGGTCTTTCTTTGGATAGGTGATCTGAAATAGAAGAAATTAAAAAAATCTGACTGTTTTCTTTGGATCGGATCCCTTGGTTTTTAAGAACCTTTATCGACCTGTTGTTGGCTATATGTACATACATCATAACACTGACGCCAAAGATATCGGTCGATTGAAATGTTAATTAAATTTTAATTTCAATTCATGACTCATCATAAAATAATGAACTTGTCTGTTTGTGACTTGTTAATGATCCGAAACAGACTTGAATCAATTAATCATTAGCTGTTAATTAAAGATTTATTCATAACTCGTAATTACTCTTAGATGTCATCGACCTTGCATAGGAGAAACAGCTAACAGATGTTTTGGGCTTCATTCAGAAGAAAAATATGTGTAGCATTTAAATGTCATCATCATCATCTACAGTCCTTGGGATCCACTGACCTCCATTACTAATAGTACGCTAGTAATGGAGGTCAGTGTTGGGATCCCACTGCTGGGTAGTAGTGGTGGGCCCTTTGTATGTGCCATCTGCGTCGATCTTGTGCAGACCCCATCCAGGTTGGACCCTCGACTTTGACGATGTCGTCGACCCTGTATGTATGTAGAAATAGTAAATATGCATACACATAACTATTTTTAATTGTGGTTGTATTGTATCCATTGTAGTAGGTATACGTTGTATATTATGTAGTACTATGCGTGAAATGAAATCTATCGGTGAACGTTACATTCATTTAGCGTAAATTGACACACATAAGTTCCTAAGTTAGTTCTTTTTAATTATTTCAGTACTTACTTATTATTTCTTTATTTAAATATAAACTAAACATAGTGTTGTACACTTATGAATGGCAAAATCTAATGCACAAAAAGTGTTGCCAGAGGGAAACTACAAAAATACTTCCAAATTACAAAAATCAAAATTATCTTCTTAACCACAAGTCTAATATAAATTTATACTAATTAAATATATCATGCTACGTCCTATCCTTTACTAATAATATTAAAAGAGCCTCTAGGGCGGTTTGAAAACTGTGAATCAAACTTGTGACCCCTGACACTGAAGGCAGACAACCAACCAACTGAGCTAGCAGGCCAGTCAATTATGAAGTAGATAAGACCCATGATTAACACATGATGCTACTTTTTAACCGACTTCAAAAAAAGAAAGTTATCAAGTCTTACGAAAGATTTTTTTTGGTACCTATTTGTTGTTATTATTGTAGATTATTTCATCCAGTTATCTGTTAACCTCCTTTTTTATGAAGAAGTCTGTTAAAATGAGTGTACTACAAGTGCTAGTAAAGTGCCAAACAAACAAAAAAAAAACAGGGACATTGCACACAGCGCCATCTAGACCTACACTAAGCAAACGCATCTGTCGTGGGTACTAGATAAGTTATAGGTTCATACATGTATACACAGTCACACTCACAAACACTAAGCTCAGTACAGCCGGCTAGGTTACAGGTCCCGTGCTAGTCGACTGCGTCCCCAATTGGTCCGTCCTGCCGGAACCCACTGCGGAAGTCGCGGCGGAAGCGCTCACCTGTGGCACTCTGTTATAAACACTACTGGATATTGTTGTATATAGTATATAGTTGTGGTTATTAAGTAACAGGGTTTTTGAAGTCCCCTGTATCGTAGTTTGAGTTATCATTTTGGTGAGATAAGAACAACACATATAAATATTTTGCATGTAACTGAAAAAACTAAAAAGTAACTAATTATTTGGAAATCCAAAGGCATCTGAACTACCTACTAGTTAAAAAATATCCTCTTTACTAGTACTTCTCACACTGAGGGCCGTGACTCCTCCGCAGAATTAAT
The DNA here is from genome assembly GCA_927399415.1 of Macaria notata. Taxonomy (NCBI): domain Eukaryota; kingdom Metazoa; phylum Arthropoda; class Insecta; order Lepidoptera; family Geometridae; genus Macaria; species Macaria notata. The sequence goes on along the minus strand of OV656725.1, from coordinate 5,053,266 downwards.
TCGCCAGGGGAGTTCTCTTGGCCAGGTGGAGGCTCAGATCCTTTCAAGAATGACACAAGTTCTCGGATTTTGTGGTCCTCATCATCATATCATATAATCTTAAATGCACACCAATCTATACTAATATTATAAAGCTGAAGAGTTTGTTTGTTTGTTTGAACGCGCTAATCTCAGTAACTACTGGTGCGAATTGAAAAAATCTTTTTGTGTTGAATAGACCATTTAACGAGGATGGCTTTAAGTTATATAACATTACGCTGCAACTAATAGGAGCGAAGAAACAATGGAAAATGTGGAAAAAACGGGGAAAATTGTTCATCTTTGAGGGCTTCCGTTGCGTGCGCTGCGAAAACGGTTCAAAATTCAAAGAATTAATGCCCAAATAACTTTTCTACGCAGACGAAGTCGCTGGCACAGCTAGTCAATCATTAAAATTAATCGAAACTATACTTAAAGTTAAGTTAGTTAAGTTTAAGTTCCTTCGCGATATTTTTACAAATACATACGAATAACATTGCTCAAATCTCATCAATATGTATCGGGAAACATGTATCGCATTCATTGCACGCTTACATACATCTAACTATGCGAAATGAACAGAAAATTATCATCGACAAATATAGGTGATATTGTATAGTGTCGCAAATGTGCACACAAACATACCTATAGTGTATATACCTTCTATATATGTTGGCAAAGACATTGTACAGTAAAGGACATGTCTTGCCAATATTAATGAGTAAGCATTCTTTTCTTGATAAAATATGTATTTCCGTTTTTTACACAACTCTAGGTGGACCCGAGCAATCACTGATTGGTATCCAAGGAACAGTATGCGACCCAGAGGCAGATCACCAGCCTGATGGTCGGATGACATTTCTAAACAAGTAGTTAGGTAGGAGATGGATCAGACAGGATGGAGACCGTACTGTGTTGCACGTTGGAGAGGAGGCCTATACTAAGCAGTGGGTGAACACGGGCTGACATAACTAAAAGTCTATTCTTTTTAATCTACAGATATCTCTGGCCTCCTCCAAAGTCTTCCATTCTCTGCTTCCAAACGAAGTAAAAACAGATTAGGCCCTTGGAAAGACGGTTATCGAATTAAGAATGTTTATTTCTTGTAACTTTGTTTATATGGTTGTGTTACTTAATGTTTTTATTTATTACCTGGTTAACAAGTTATCTTGATTTTTTAAACGAGTAACTACAATTATATATTTGATTAAGTTTTTTTTTTATAACGAACTAGGCTTATCTTTGACTATAGTCTGCCTGATGTAAAGTACCACTATAGTCTAAGATGTAGCACGCTTGCCTAGAAGAAACCTAATTACTCTAGATTTGAAGATATATATTAGTTATATATCTATTTATTCTATTTAATACTTATATAAAAGTAACAATAAAACAACTAATCGACTGAGCGACTAACACGCTGCATTACTTTTAGGAATTGAATATACTTTAGACCATTAGTCCAGTCCATTGGTGTTCAATGTCAACGTATTTATGTAGGATGGCGAATTGTGAATCATTACGGACAATGATGTTCAAGGCTTATTTAGATTGGGCTGCGGCCGTTTATATACTAGACGTAACATTCAACGGAAGCGTCTATTAAAATATGTATGTATGTACTAAATTGTAAACTTTAGTTTATACAAAGGATAACTAAAGATACTTGTAGTCATGTGTCACTTGCTTATCCAGTTATTAACAATCTATTTACTCTCTAATAAAATGAGGAAATAGAGGAAGAGACTATGCTCTGTACATCAGAGTTGGCCACCGTTATACGAACTTACTTACTCTCCGTAAGTAACTAAGTAAAATAAGTTCGTATGAAAGTGACCAACTCTAGTGTCAGATTTATTAAACCGCCCTAAGAGCCTTTGATATGGCTTAATGACTGCCGTACTATGACAAACAGCCGGGACCTACTCTTCATACATAAAAACAACATAATACAATCCTTGAGAAACAGAATCAACACATTAGAGACGTGTAAGAGACAGTGACGTCATTGCACGAATGTGGGTAATGGAGGTACATTATACACTCGTACAGAAATTGTAGATGCAGAAGAATAACTCTTGTAATATTGATATATTTTGATATAATGTCATACAGTTTTAGATCTCTCTCTTTGAGTCGTATTTCCTCATGACTGAGGGTCGTGACTCCCCCGCTGAATTAATTCGTTAGGGGAGTTTTCTTGGGCAGATACATCGTGGTGGGCGCCCAGGTCCTTCCACGGAAGACACATGTCCTCGGATATTGTGGTCCTCAAAACATGTCGGTTTCCTCACGATGTTTTCCTTCACCGCCAAGCGAGTGCAAATCCACACATAACTTGAAAATACAAGTCATTGGTGTAGGGCGGATTCGAACCAGGGTGCGTCTGGATGAAAAGCAGACACTAGAACCGCTGAGCCACACTCGCTTACTCGCCACACACACAGTTTTAGATAGAAGGCAATAAAATACTTCGAGTCCCACCTGGGGTTTTAACCGTGTCAGTCAGGGATAAAAAGATGCCTATGTGTTGATCTACGATCTAAGCTATTTCTATAACATATTTTATGCAAATCGGTTCAGCCGTTTGAGTGTTAAATAGGAACAAACATACTAACATTATTACACAACCACACACACAAATTTTCACCTTTGTAATATCACTGTATGTTTTTTTATTATACAGAAGTCAATTTTCCTCCGCGTGGCGGAAGCCTTTGGTAAGGTTTTTGGTTTTATATTGCAAAATGTATTTTTTTGAAACTTTTAGGGTCTTTTTTTCTTACTTGTGTTTATTTTTATATCATTGGACTATAATGTATTACATATTTTACATTGTGTATTACCTATGATAATATTTTACTTACTAGTTTGACTTCTGCATCTGCAATATTCTGTGCGCATCCAGTTTTATAGGCTACACGACACATGTGCACAAGACATATGTACATAACATGCGTAATGTGAGTGCAGCGGCGATAGCTGACGTGATAGCAGTAGGACAATATGCATCGCATGTGATGGACGGAGTATTCAGTCTATTTGAACTACAAAAATATCACATACAATCAAATTATTAATCTAAAAAAATTGTTCTCGTAGTTAGAAACACGTTAACTATACTGTCTAGGTTACAAAAACGATGGGTAACACAAAATATACATAGGTATGGAATAGTATAGACCGTCTATTTAAGTTGAATACTTTGGGCTTTGATACAAAATGTGGTTTAAATATATGACTAGACCAAGTCCGTTTTAGTTGTTCGAAAATTGTCTGTCTACTGTCATAATTATCAAACTGTCAAAATGTACCAATGTTAAATCAAAGTTCCAATTTGAAGTTGACATTTTGATTGCTTTTATGTGATGTCTGAACAACAAGAACCCACTTTTTATTTTAAAAGTCCTGGCCTAATATTTAAACCGCGTTTTGTAATAAGACTGATTATTTTAGTAAATTCTTACTAAACTATTGTACTTTGGTGTATTTTTTTTTATTTAATAATAATTAAAACGGTCGCAACCAATTACATTAACTATTTCATACTCACTCAATCACTTAACAATTTCATATAATAATTAAAATATATATATAATAAGTTGTCAAGAATATCCAACCGCCCTAAAAGGCTCTTTCTTACTAATAACAATTGCTATTGTAGTTTTAAATCCATCTCACTTATTTCCAAGAATGCATTATTCTATTTGGTTACAGAACAATCTAAATTTCCGTATGAGTAATGCTCGAAGCCAAATGGCATTTAGTCATCGGTCATCGATAAACTTGTATAGGTATGTCATCGGCGCCAACTGTATCTTGTGCCTAATTTGGTTACATAGTGGCTATGTAAATTATTCGTTTGTTCTGCATTTCGCATTGGAGAAATAGTTACTTTGATATCTTCCTCACTAGTTACCAACCAAAGAATCCGATACTTCCAAAGGAGAAAATAGGCATTTAAAATATCTACTTATTTCGGCAGAAATCGTTACGTTAACCTGCAAGAGTCCCGTGCATAATTTAATAAGAACTGTGGCATAGAAACATACCTATGTACATACATAGATACAATATAACTATGAAAGATAAGTTAGAAATCTATACACAGAATTGCCTCAAAAACCCAATGACATAAGTTTTGTAGTCTATTTTTCAAATAAAATACATATCTAAGTACTTAAGTATGCAACATCTTTATGTAATTACACGCAGGCAGGACACAGCTACTGAACCCTTTCCTTTTAAATCTGAATACACCTGAAAATGTGTGTAATTTTGCTGGGTTACTTTACCAGTTCCTCAGTACAACCACAAAATACAGATGGTGCAACAGACAAAAGACATCTACCTCTCCAAGGGTAGTGCGCAATACATTGACCCAATTTCCTCTCTCTGCCGAATGGGGTGGGTCCGGACAAAGCCTTTGTTTACCCTCCGTCCCTGAGATATAGGTGACTTTCGTTACATGAAGGTTTTTGCCTAGTGGTAGGGTAGTTTTTGGTACCTGTCTGCCTGCCGGTCTAATTCCTGTGGTGTTCTTAGAGTGGCTGTTTCATTTCTGCTAAATAAATCTGCTAAGTGCTATTCAATAACAGACATTGTCCACCTTCGTCTAGTAGGTATAACTTGTGCGGGTGTGTAAAGCAGTGGCCAATTATTTACCTGATTCTACGATGTGAAAAGCCAAATAAGATTGTACTTTTACTAAAGTTGTAAATAGATGTAGGAAAACCTATTGAGAAATCTTTGTACAACAGTTTTCACAATAAGCTAAGTTACTTTGTTTTTTTTCCTAAGTACAAAAAGCGACTACAAAGTCGTCAAAACCAACTGCCACAGTTTCCTTTGTTGGGCACGTTTTCAATTATACAAATTGTAAGGGATCACGTCAACATTCTACCGTAAAACTTTTTTTGGTGAAAGAAACACTTTCTTTTCAACCATGGTAAGTACTTGAATCGTAATTAAAAATCAACGTAAGTAAGTGTATGCGTAAACGGCAATTTTCTCATTCATTAGCGATCTCCTAAAAGAAGTTCCATAGATCTTAAATAGTAGGTCTTACCTCTTGACTGTTTGGCATAGTGCCATTAACTATTGATTAAATCAAGTAAGAAGCCTTAGGGGTGGTTTGAATACTCACAACAATAAACTTTTGCCACTCTCATGCGATAGCAAGAAGAAAACAAATTCCACTAATTCCACCCCTAAAATGACTTCCGCACTTCCGTGAAAGGCATACTAATACAATTCCATGTTTGTGAGTGCTCAGGCCCTGTAACACGAGGGTGGTGTAATTTGGGGAATTAATAACATTATAGCCGCTGTGGCTTCACATTACCGGCTTATTAATGGGTTGTCGGCCGACATACTGACGGAAAAATAATGAAAATGGAGGTAGATAGTATATTATATTGTATTAATAACCACAAAAGCGACTACAACTCTAACAATTAACAAGCCGCCATAAGGGCCTCTGATACAGCTTAACGACTGCCGGAGCGATAATTTAACATGTCATATGATCCAGAGAAGCCCTAGCTTGAAAAATCTCGACACCAAAGTTAGCCACTCTAACTCAATAGGAAATAAAAGAACGGTATAAACATTTGCCTCATAGTTAGATTAGTTAGTAGGTACTTATTGATATTACTTATTTTACTTGCTTATACATGAAATTATTATTATTTTATCATTCTAACACAAGGTAAATTAAAGCAATTTCTTCGAAATTCTCCGCGAATATTAGCCAAAAAGTAGCCATGGCAACACGCAAACAGCCCGTTCAATTAAAACGAACAAGGCGCGGCAAAAAATCACCCACAAACAGGAGGCGTGCGTGCCTTCTTCAATACAGTATCGATCTGTGCAAGCAGGACTTGTGGCGCCCACCGTGGGACCGACTCAGTTCGTCTCTATTTCCTTACCAATTAGGTTTAATATCGCTTGTGATGTATTGGAACGTGACTGGAATAGATTTAGTAGTAGTTCTAGCGAACTTGAGCTCTATTTTTACCGTTACACGGTATAGTATAGCTTGATTTATTAAGTTTGTTAGACTTGGCGCCCAACGTGTGGCTATGCGGTATTGGATTTGTCCTTTGTCCTTGCTTCAGTTCTAATTCCAATTTTTGTAAGGTTCAATTTCGTCTGTTTACTTTAATAGTCTTAGTTCGTACTTTATGCAAATAGAGACAAAGTCTAAAGTTAGCTGTGTTGTTAGGAAAACTAATTTAGACTCAAACAATGTACTTAGATAGTTTTGGATTAAGTTACTATAGGCCCTTGTCATTTCGAATTATGGGGTAAGCTAGTAATTGTTGTGCTAGGAGATAAGACATAATACAGGAATATTAGGAAAATTTTGTTATGACTTATTGTCGAAACAAATACTATGCATGTTTTAAAGTTTTAAATTCTTCTAATCTAAAAGGTAAGCTTTCTAAGCTAAGTAAAGGTACGACTTATCTAATTAAGTGTTTTACTTCGTACATTGCTCACAAGCTTTTGCCACTTGCAAATCAATACTTTCAGTATAAAATCAGCAGTTTTAAGTATTTGAATAGGTATATATATCCATATATTTTTGTTGTTGTTCTTTAACTTCATATACTTACCGTAAATACCGTCTTAGCCTTGACTGAACAAAAGAACAAGCAGTGAGCATTAACTCAACTCATCGTTTAACGGTTTTGGTTAGCTAAGAAACCTTAATTATACGCCTCAAAAGGCGACAGTCTACTAACTTGCTGTTACCGCAACATGCACGCGGATAAAATCTGTACTAAATTACTTTAAGCGGATAATTCAAAGACCAAAGACTTACTTCGGGTCGCTCTGCGGCAAAGGAGTAAGTAAAAAATTAAGTAATTTAAAAATCAATTATATAAGTGACTATGGCTCGGTGTATATAGGGTCGACCTATAATTTCTGAAGCTTTCTGGTTCGATTCCAGGCCTAAACCAATGATTTGTTTAATAAGTTACTTATATGTATGGATATATTTATAAAAAAGAAAAAATCATTTCGTCGCCACAAGAAAACTTTCCCAATGAATCCATTCTACGGAGACATGACCCTTACTGATAAGGGGAACAGACTCAACGAGGATATTACATAAGTGCTGCCACCTATCGATTATAGCACTAGCTTTACCTACTTTTAAAGTTAATTTGTCATGATCAAACACGGCCACAAAAAGCGGATGATGAGGCAGTTTAATTTTATTTGCACTTTCTATTTAAACAGTTTTTAATTTGGTAAAGAGCAGTTTAGTTTGACAGTAAGTACCTGTGAGTAAGTATGTATGTATGTATGTCTGTATTAAACAAGCTTATTTCAAGTTCTAGTAAAAATCATTAAACTTGTGCAGACTCGTTTAAACTGCACAGCCTAGGAATATGTCATAACTTCTATACAAAAACGGTTGAATCTTTGATTAAACGGGTTAATGGAAGCGCTTAGATATTAATCTCATACCAACTTTTTGGGTTATTAGTCTTTTGCTTAACTTAGTCTCGGTCAGTTACCTCACTTTGACAACCGTGTAAAAATATCTGTTTTGTAAGAAACGGGCGTTCTTAATAAATATGACCTCACTCTCAGTGAAAGTTCTTTACATAAATACAAATACCGAAAGTTGTGATGATGTCACCGTGAAATTACGTAGTTCCAGGAAATCAGGTCGATACGGGGGTTGAAAGGGCGTCTCTATGTATTTTTGAGGGGTATACGTGACGACATGATAAGCTCTTTTTTGTTTGCAGCGTTACAATAAATAAATTATACTATAGACACATAGACATCGCGTCTCGTAGAATGAAGATTCACGACTGATTAAGTAAATTTATTTACCAGCTTATAGACATTTCTAGTTACCCTATGTGCTGTCAAGAGTAATCGAACCATTTAGTAACTTTTCCAAATTAAAATTTCCATCCATAGATTTACTCACCCATGGCGCGGGGCCAAACATCGTCTGCTTATGACAATTAGCGCTATGAGATAGCTATTGTCTAGTCTAGTCTTTTAGGCTGGAGATCATAGGTGCGTCAAAGGAAGTAAATTTTTTGCGATTTCTTAAACGACATTTGCATTCTTTATCTTAAAAGAAAGTCACGACAGGCAGCTCTCCTAATTCGCCCCAAATCCGTGACTCACGCGTCCATATCTCTACTCACCCATGGCATGGGGCCAAACATACAAACTCTGTCTGATTATGACAATTAGCGCCATGAGAGAGCCATTGTCCAGTCTTGGGGCCGGAGGTCGAGGAACTCCGGAATGCGATGACTGGGTGGAAGTATTAGTGGGTGTTATGTCAGGTTCGCTTCCTGAATGTGGTGTGTGATTTGATTGTTGTTTGTGAGGTTTGTTTTGCAACATGGGTTAAAAATGAAATATATATATATATATATAATTGCCAACGTTTTTCCACGTTCTTAGATTTGGAAGTCCAGAGACTGCAATGCGATCACTAGCTAGGTGTGTATGCAATAATATGTATGTTTGTTTGTTTACTTCAGATTTGGGATTCGTGTGAAACACGTCGCATCTCTGCGATCAACCAAAAGGTTTACAAAAGGCCATTCTTCACATGCATTCTACAAACCACCGTCACCAACACACCTCCCTGCGACACCCCGTCCCGTCCCGCGTCAACACGTCACGTCATTCGCCCGACCGCGGAGCGACGACCCCGTATCGACCCATATTCTAGGAAAAGGCTTACACATATAATGACAGCGGTCCATGATATGTCTAGCTCGGCTTTGGCTTTAGAATGTATGTACGTTAATAGCCTTTGAAAGAACGCCCTTCACGTCACTTACTACATAGTACTTACTAATTTTAAAAACGTGAAAGTTTGTTAGTGTTTATATAGCACAGGTGGGCCCCGTATCGACCCAAATTCTAGGATCAGACTTACATCGCTGTCATTATACATATATGTCTGGCATGAAAGGCTTGAAAGATATCGCTCTTTCAACACTTAATTTTTGACCAATATTATAAAGGTGAAAGTAAGTCGTGGAAGTATTTGGGCGCCCGCCACAATGTACTTGCCCAATGAATCAGGCAATCAAAACCACGAGGAAAACAGCTCACACTCAAGGAGAACAGTTTGTGAGTGAGTGTGCAAAAGACCCCGTATCGAGCCATATTCTAGGAAAAAGCTTACACTGCTGTCATTATATGTCTCGCACGGGTAAATGGGCTTAGGCTTTTAAAAGATCGCTTTTTCATAACACTTTCACCAATAATAACTATAAAGGTGAAAGTATGTCGTGAAAGGTTTTGGGTGCGCACGTACGATGTACTTTATCAAGAGCAACTTCCTGTATAAATCAGGGAGTCACGGCCCCCAGTAATGAGGAATACTTTAGCTCTAGAATGGACGTCAGAGGCATTTGAAAGATTGATTTAATAAACCCTTTTCGTCCATATTTAAAATAGCCTTTTTTACACACTGTAGAAATCAAATCTAATCAATTATGTTTATTTGTCATAAATGGCACCTATAATCCTTGCCAGATTCGCCAGTTATTCTGAAAAAGCAAGTGCAAAGCAAGTTCAGATAACTTCTGGTTAAAAACAGGAATGCAAAATTGCAAGTAACAATTACTGTAAACCGATTAACCGTTAATGGGGTAAGAAATTAGTAAATCAATGCTGTTTTCGCGTACAATTCTCTCTTGTGCTTCATTTGGCGCGGTTCATGAATTGCCAATACACTATTATCATTTTTATAGCAAAAACTTATGTTTTAATCTCACACATAGTCGAGTGAAATCGATTGTGCGCTGTTATTAATCGATTTAACATAATAATGTCTCTATGAGTCTGATAATATTATTTGAAAACATGTGAGTACGATTAGAATTTCAGAATAACAAGATATTAAATGTTTTAATTAAGAAAATATAACTTTTTTTTACTTAGAAAACAAGTTATTGCCGGCTCAAACATAGTCGTAAAAATATAATCCTCAAAAGGCGTTCCCGTTATTTATTTTCATAACAAAACACCTAATTATTCGGGAGCGCACCGAAACGCGACCGAAATAGACAACGGTTGGCGTAGGAATGCGCTTCCGCTCGTTCCAAATTTAAAATTTTCACCAACTTTTATTTCTTTCTCTTTTTATTCCCATTTTTGATAGCGCGAGCGGCGCTTGCGCTGGCTAATAAGACAGCAGCGGTTATGTGCCCTTATTTTGGTTCGGTTAGTGGCATGATATGGTTAGTTGTTTTACAGACTACCGAAATTGGAGAAGATTCCCAATATGCTTGTGTAGTTTTTGTATCACTCTGTAACTGGTTTTCGGACCATTTTTAGAATTCTTTTCACTGTTCGATATCCAGTCCATATAGTATGCATGTGTAGGTGCATAATATGCTTTTAATTAAGATCTCAATTATGATACGAAAGTTTCGAACGAGTTCCTGTGAATTTGACGCAAAGTGGATTCCTTTTATCAGAAGAATAAAATGGCCGTTCTTTAATTTTAGTGGCTAAAATAACCAAAAACATGTCCGGATCAGTTTATTTCTTACAATCTATCACTCCCATTAACTTCAAACAGGTTTTTGGTAAACTTGTTTTATAAAATGCTCTCTGATCGTTTATTTTGAACGTTGTTTCTTGTTATGTAAAGTGCGGACAGATAAATTACGTGTTATTATCGATTATGTGATAAAGCGTGTTGATCGATGGATTTGGTGTGATTTTGTAAGTAAGTATGTGGAAGAGAATTGGATTTTCTTTGAAGGTCAAAGATTGTTTTTTTTGTTTCATTTCATTAGAAAATTCTAGAGAAATTGTTATTTTGTTGTGTAATTATCATTATTATCTAAGCTGGTTACGTACTCTTACTGGGTATAGGACTCTTCCGTGGGTCGGATGACACGTTAAATTGCAGGTCCCGGCAGTTCGTGTAGTACGGCAGTCGTTAAGCCATGTCAGAGGCCCTTGATAAACTGTCAACACCAGAGTTGGCCACTCTCATTCAATAATAAGAAGACGTTAAGTAATTTAAATCACAATGAAGCAGCGTTTATTTTCTTTTGGAATCCCGTACTTCATCACTCATAAGAATCTCATGGGACCGTCGCGTCGCGTCAAAGATAACGGATTCTAGGTACACATTTTATGCTTACTAAGTACAGTATTCCTCTATAGTCTACTTACCTACTCGTTAGGCTAGACGCTGCGTCGGTGGAGGTAGGCTGCGCGGGCGCAGGGTCGTTGACCGCGCGCCGATGACTCATCGAACAGCGCCCTTCGGTCGTACCATTGTAACATCTTGCGGAGTGGGCGAGCAATCTACCGGTTTCGTACTTTGATAGGCTCATGAGTTGCTGAATTTATGTACTTGGTGGTGCTTAGCTTGTGGATTGGTAAAGGTTTTGCTTGCTATCTTTTTATGAATGTTTATCTTTTTGTATTAGGTTATCCAAGTTTATTGCAAATCACTATTTTATGGTACTTATTGTTGTTTTTGTAAAAATGTTGACAAAGCCTACTTTTAAATGTTTTTCCCCTAATTGTATTAATTAACATAGCAAGTGGTGGCCTTATTGCTAAAAGCAATATCTTCCAGGCAACTATTGGATGGAAAGGAATAAATAAGAGATATGGTTTGTGAATGTAGCATAACATACCAAGATTGGTAATAAATAATTTCATTTCATTCCTATGGTTTTTGTGTTACTTAATATAAAACATGAACTGATATAATATATTTGTATTTATCGGGAAATATAAAAAAATAAAAAAGTTTATTTGACTATTTACAATTTAAGAACTTTACATTAGGTTTAATTGACTAATTCATTAATTATACTTAAATAATTGTGAGATACAATCTATCTGGTATGCACACTAGTTACAAACTGTATTGCGCACACCAGGTCTCTCCGCGTGTCCTTGAGTGTTATCGATATGATTCCTTGGATGGATATGATTCATTTTATGAAACACTGTAAGATTTATCAATATTGATTCTGTGATTTTTTTAATAGGTATAGTTCAATATGTACTTTACTTATGTAGGTGCTAAAGCAAATCGGTGTTATTTTTCCCAATTCCTTCTTGTTTAGAGATCCGCATTCCTCTCGGAGCGTATGTTTTGACAGTTCGCGTAAAACAACAACGGGAACCCTCGTCTCGGTTCTTTCGTCACGTCGCCACTGTGAAATGTTTATGGAGCCTATCTGGGAATTTAGCCGAGATTTTCAGGAGATTAGATTGTTGAAACACAGATTTGAAAGGAGAAAGATATGTTGTCTGGTCGATTTATGTTCGTTAATCTCAAGGAGAGTTATGCTTCTCAATGCGTTGTCCGGGGCAATGTACTTAATGTTTTGATACAGCTGTTGTTTTTTCGCGAAACTTTTAGTATATTACTTCCAGACATTATTGTTTCTTACATGCCTTATTTATATTTCTAGTCGATATATGCGACGAGTTTCGCAGCGTAAGAGCGGTAGTTCGCCAAGCGAACAGTTGTTAGTTTTGTTTAGCATTTCAAACAAGATACCAATAATGCTGCATTGATTGATTGATTGTGTTAATTGGTGGAAGTTCCTAAGACCCGCACGAAGCGGTACGTTTCTACCTTTATTGTTCGTACTGCAAGGTTGTGGAACTCCCTGCCTGACTCTCTGTTCCCCCGGCACTATAATCCAGCGATCTTCAAAGCGAGAGTGAATCTTTTTTAATATTAAAACTTTCGTGAGACATTTTATCAAAAGATTAACTAAAACGGTTTTCACTCACGTGTAAATCGTGTAAATGGTTTACGCGTTTCGGATGTTATGACACCCATCTTCAGAACGTTCGTCCTGGGCCGCGGCAACACGCAGACTACGCGCCGCCGCGCGAGCGGCCCGCCGGGACACGGGCGCGGGGGCCTGTGGTGGTGGGGGTGGAGGCGAGACGATGTTACTACTCCCGGCCGCTTCGTCCTCGGGTCGCTCCACTGCTTCATCAGAGACAGCACCATCGACTGATGTACCGGCGCACACAAAACTGACCGTATCTTGATCCAAAGCTCCAATGATCCTTCTCTTCGTCATCGTATTAAGAGCTGGGACCCACGCCGGAGGAAGCGCCCATCCACGGTCTCGGTTGAAATTCGGGTGGCGGTTGATCTCTATAGCCTCTCGTACTTTCCGTGGAATAAAAGACTTCTCTCTCGCCAGCACAGAAGCTTGATCAAACCGAATGTAATACTGTACATCCGAGAGCCGCGCATGTTCCGCTATTGCTCATCTGGCCGTGTCCCCGTCCCTGAAACTCCTAATATGCTCGGACAGTCTTGTGGTAATGTTGCGGCGAGTCTCCCCTATGTAACTCTTGCCACAATCACATGGGACTCTATACACGCCTGGTACATTTAGGTGGTCTCTATCCTTGGGTGAACGCAGCAACTGTCTTATTTGCCCCGGAGAACGGAAAAACGTCCTGATACCATATTTCCGTCGTAAAAGGTATCCGATTTTGTCCGTTACTCCTCTTACGAACGGCAGATATGCTGAAGCTCTTTCAACAGTTGGGATCCGCTTACGTTCACTCGAATGTGCGCTCCGCCAACATTGTCTCCATGTATAGCCATTATCCTCTAGTACCTTCCTCACGTGCTCTAACTCCTTCTCCACATACTGAGGATCACACAATCTCAAAGCACGGTTGATTAAGGATCTCGGTACTGAGGACAAGTGTGCTGGATGGTGGTGTGAACTAGCATTTAAATATCGATCTGTGTGTGTCGGTTTACGATATACAGTACGTGACAAAGTGCCGTCTGAATTCCGAAACACATGTACATCCAAAAATGGAAGCGCTCCCTCTTTCTCCTGTTCCACGGTAATCGCAATCTTTGGATGTACTTCATTGAGATGCTTTGTAAATAATTCTAGCGCGCCTTTGTCGATAATCGCAAAAATGTCGTCCACATACCTCCACCAATAGCGCGGCTTCACCTCAGCTGTGCTCAACGCCCTCGACTCCCACCATTCCATAAAAATGTTGGCCACTACTGGCGCTATAGGAGAACCCATTGCCACTCCGTCCAATTGCAAATAAAATTCCCGTCTCCACATAAAATACCCGCTTTTCAGACACAATTCCACCCATTCTAAGTACTCATTAGGAACTGTTGAGTTATGGATTAGAGTATCTATTAGCTGTATAGACTCATCAACCGGAACATTTGTGAATAATGAGGCAACATCAAAACTCACCATGACTTCTGTGGGGTGAATTTGAACGCTATCCAGAAGTTGCACAAAATGTTAAGACCATAAATTTTAGGCGAAGTAGGATTATACGGGCGAAGTCGGGCTAGCAAGTCGATATCCGCATTATTCTGCAACAACTTCACTACTTTTGTGGTCACCCTAGCTGTAGGATCATAATTGACTTTCTTGTAGGTAGTTTCATCACTGACCAATTCAGTTATTTTGCTTTCATATGCATTAGTATCGACAACCACCGTCGCATTTCCTTTATCAGCTGGCAACACCAAAATATCAACATTGTCGCGTAAATTCTTTAGTGCTAAACACTCCCCTTTCGAGAGATTGCTCTTAGGAGGCTTAGAATTACGCAAGATTGAAGCGATATCCTGTCTCATACACTCCGCGTCATTGTGTGGAATTTTATTTCGACAAATCGCATCCTCAATACTAGTAATTACATTTTCGACAGGAATATTCCTCGGTGCTGGGGCATAATTCAGACCTCGGGTTAAAACATTTTGCATATCGTTATCTAATTGAAACGTTGATAAATTGATAACAGTATTTTAACATCCGAAACGCGTAAACCATTTACGCGATTTACACGTGAGTGAAAACCGTTTTAGTTAATCTTTTGAGAGTGAATCTGTTCTTATCGGGTAAGCACGCTCCATCTTAGGCAATAGCCTTTGCTTGCTATCAGGTAAACTATGGCCAAGTGCAAACCCGTTAAAGTTAAAAAAAATTGAAATAGCCTAGTGTTTATTTGACCAAGACCTAGCCCAATTTAAGTGACCAAGGAAGAGGTGGAGGGATTTGTTCCAAGAAGTCTGCGGTCCTGATTGGATGAGGAAGGCGAGAGTGAGAGATGAGTGAAAAACAATAGGGGAGGCCTTTGCCAAGCAGGCAACTTCTGCTGACAAAAATTGAAACTCAAAGTGTGAAATTTATTACTAACATATTCGTTTTGTGGCAGTAGAATAAAGGCTATTTTATTTATTTTATTTTATTAGTGTTTATTTAAAACCTAAAGACTTGCGACGAGCTTTACTCATTCGCGCAAAATATATTAGCACATGTTTCTATGCACACAACAGACCAGTCACCCGTCTCCCAAAATAGATGACAACACAACAAGCTACCAAAATAACCCTGTCATAACACATGTGTCTGTGAGACCAGGAAACTAATGGCAAGGAAGTTTGCCGACCTAACACAACTTTACTTCTTCTTGAGAGTGACCTACTCTGATGTCAAGAGTTTATAAAACAATAAGGTCTTTATTACAAAACGTGGTTTAACTATTAGTCCGGAAATTAGAAAATACCAAGTCCGTTTTCGTTGTTCGAAATTTGGCTGTCTGATGTCATAATAATCAAACTGTCAAAATATTACCAATGATAATCCACGTTCAAATTCAAAGTTGCCATTTTCCAAATCTCTATCTATACTATGCATTATAATAAAGCTGAAGAGGGTCAAAAATCCGTACGAAGGTATAAAAAAAATGTAGCGATAATAAAACACGTTTCAGCAGTTTTTATATTTTTTTTGTTTCAGCAGTTGTTTCTCTGTTTATTTAAACGTGCATCACGCACAAACGGCTGATCTGTAGATGTATGAGCTCAAGTGTCATAGGCTACTTTTGAACCTGTAATAATGGGAGCAAAACGCGGGCGTCCACTAGTTATTAACAAAATGTTTATACCTAAAGGAAATATTTCTTTGACTTGGTGTCAGGTTTCTAAGTAAAACGGCTAGTTAAAAAGTAAACAGGAGTAGGTAAGTTTTAGTTCCGTGTTTGATCGACAACTTTCTCATTTTCCAAATACATCTAACCAGTTTTTATTACGTGTCTGTACTCTGAGTACACTTCTTACCTAATCTAATGGTACTGTAAGGGTACATTACGAACTGTACGTTATCTTCATAGAAACAGCTAAATATAATAATACTAGCTGTGCCAGCGACTTCGTCCGCATGGAATAGTTATTACCATAAAAACGGTTCTAGTGAGTTAATCTTAAAAGATAGACATATACTGTTGCAGACATTTTGTTAGATCATTTCAAGAGGAATAATACTTTCATGCACATTTTTTGATATCTTGAACCGTTTTCGCAGCGCACGCAACGGAAGCTCTCAAAGATGAATAACTTTCCCCGTTTTCTTTTCACATTTTCCATTGTTTCTTCGCTCATGTTAGTTGCAGCATGATTTTATATAGCCTATAGCCTTCCTCGATAAATGGTCTATCCAACACAAATATATTTTTTCAATTCCCACCAGTAGTTCCTGAGATTAGCGCGTTCAAACAAACAAACAAACTCTTCAGCTTTATAATATTAGTATAGATAAAATGATCTTGTTTTAATATTTTTTGTGCAAGTGATCTTTACTGACTAATACATACACATACAAAACCTAACTATAAGTACTAAGTAGCAAAGTATTCAAAAATTAAAAAAAAAAACAACTTTAAAATCTCTGACACCAGAGCTGGCCACTCTCATACAAACTCACTCTATCTACTCAAAGATCTCGGTAAATAAATAAATTGTCTCGTCTGTCTATTTTAATACAACTGATATAGGCCAGTTAGAGAGAAGACTGCTTATAATTTGTGTTTCTTCAATTGGTGGGTCGGTCGGATGGGTGGACAAATTATGATATACTGTAAGATCAGTGGGAAGATATGTTGTTTGTAAGTTTTATTTTCTTAGGTTAAAGTGCTCCCTTAACGAATTCATTCTGCGGGGAAGCCACAACCCTCAGTCATGATGAAATGAGAGATAGATGATGAAAGAGAGTGCGAGGACGTTAAAGTGTAATCTTCCGCGCGTAATTTCCATTCCAACTGTTTTATAGTCAAACTTGACTTACAAGTCAAAAACTAAGAGAAGTTAATGATACAAATTGTAATTACTCGTATCTAAACATTTCTACACACACAACATAAAAAAGTTAAAAAACCAGGCAGAAGATATAATTTTACATTGATGTATCCCGTGCGTCAAAAAAGGTATCACAGTACAACTCCCCCTAAGGGCCGGTTTTTTGATCCATAGTTAAGCCTAACTAATGGTTAAAATTCGAACAAATGGTTAAAATCTCTATAAATGTGTTTTTTGATCCATAGTTAGCCTAACCAATAGTTAAAAATGTAACCAATGGTCGAAATATTTAACCACCCCTTCACCCAGGGTTAAACAATATGGCGGCTAGTTATCTCTCGCTTTCACAGCTGATTCGTGCTTATATAATTTTATCGTGTTATTTTTCCGTTTGTCTGTTTAGTTCTAATACGCTTATAATATAAAAAAGATATGAATTCGAATGTTGTGCGGTATATTAATATGTCGGCCAGTTCGGATGATGAAATATTCGTCGATTTTGTTTTAATGAGAAGACCGAAAATATTCAGGCCAAGAAATCCGCCTTTAGACCACTGGGATGACGAAGATTTTTCAAAATTATACTTATAGGCTTTCTAAAGAAACTGTGATGTGGGTTGTTATCAAATAGGAGAAGAATTCGAAACACCAACTACAAGAAACTATGCAGTGTCACCGCTAGAGCAGTTACTATTAACACTCAAATTCTATGCGACAGGAAATACCTATGCAGCGAAGCTCCGGAGATCTGTTTGGAGTATCTAGCAAAAATGAAAATAAGAAACATTGTTGCAAGGTGGCCAGGATCCGTTCACGACAGCACAATTTTTAACAATAGTACCATTAAACACCAAATAAGCAGCGGACAGTTTGGCAGATGTTGTCTATTGGGTGACCGAGGCTATGCCTTAAAAAAATATTTGCAAATTCTACTCGCCAACCCCACAACACAAGCTGTTTACAGTAGTGTAAATACAAGAAATTTACATAAAACAACAAATTCAATTAATATTTTATTGTTTGATTTTATCAATTTCAAACCTATTTTTTTCTAAAAGTAAAGCATGCATTTTTCTTAAAATCTACTTCTAACTTGCTGTTGTTGCTAATAATTGACATGTTTTTCTTGCATAAGTTCTATAGTTTTATCATATAATGTTTTTTGTAATAACAATGTTTGTTTATGCTCTTCCAAAACATACTGGGTGTTTATGGGACAAATGTTCAATTTTTAATATTTTTATTACAACTACAAAAATACCACGCGAAACAAAATGATAATCAATAATTTTTCAGTAATTTCAGTTCACCACATACTACACGCAACAATGACAACAAAACAACCTCTATGTCAAACGACTTCAATTTTACTCACTGACATTGATATTACATTGAAAATGACAAATATAATTAAGTATTGCCAAATCAAAAAACATTGCCCTGACACATTTGCGTCGTAGTTAGTGGTAAGTCGGTGTCTTTTGCAAGGGTAACATTTTAACTATTGTTAAATTTGACAATGGTTAAAAATGAGATCAAAAAACGTAAAATGGAATTAACCATTAGTTTGGTGTTTAACTATAGTCAAGTTAACAAATGGTTAGGGTGAATTTAACTATGAATCAAAAAACCGGCCCTAAGTCGGTTATTTCCATGGTAACGATAATAATAATCTAAAACTGATAATCTTGCAACTGTCATTGGTTTTGCTTCTTAAAAGTCTCTCGTTACCAAAGAGTTTTCAATTCTCAGGTTTGATCCTTTATTCATTAATAAGGTTTGCTTACAATACTTAAGTAATAAAATATGCATTGATGTTTCTCGTGCGCAAAAATTATTAGGTCGGTACTTAAAGGTTTTCCATCACCGCTCCCTCTGTGACTTTTAATCATGTTCCTATTCAATAGCAATTCACATTGTGAATCAGAGCTGCAAATCGCTCCTGAATAGCTCTTGCCTAGCGAGCTATAGGTATTCTAGATTACAGCCACCTTGGCTGAATGTGGGACATATACGGCTTCCTAATGTCACTGCGTACAGGGTTTGTGGTAAGGGAGGGTACTTTTGAGGGAGTTTATAGAAAATCATAACTTTGATTCGATGTTAAGCGAGTGCGGCTCAGCGGTTCCAGTGTCTGCTTGCATCCAAATACACCCTGATTCAGCTCCAGCTCGAATCCAGCTCTACACCGATGACTTGTATTTTCAAATTATGTGTGGATTTGCACTCACTTAGCCTACATCTTTGCGGGCCACAATATCCGAGGACATGTGTCTTCCGTGGTAGGAGCTGGGCGCCAACCACGAAGTATCTGCACAAGAGAACTTCCTGTACGAATTTATTCTGCGGTCCCCCGCAGAATAAATTCGTACAGGAAGTTCTCTTGTCACGACCCTCAGTCATGAGGAAATACGTACTTTGATTCTTCGACTTCTGCGAATTTGCGAAAAAATCAGCTGTTCTTACATAATATTTAATAAACATTATTATTACAATATTTAATTGACATATTTATTTAAGTAAGTAGAAGTACATAAACATAATTTGTAAAATGATTGGATACCAAGTAATCAAGTAGGTACTATTAAATTTTTAGTTGAAATTTAGATTTCAATTGATCATTTTCCAAGTCAAAAGTATTATCCATTGAGTATGATAAAAAGTTTATCGCACCCTGACGAAATGTATAACGTATGTTTTTTCGTTAATATCCTAAAATAGTACAACTATTGCTTTTTACGTACTAAGCCCACCTTTAAAACGTTATCTAATAGTTACTACTAACCATGTATACAGTATAGTTGCTAACGCTATGAAGCAGGGGTCACGGCCGCTATCTGACCGACAGACTGGATTAGCGATTTGTCTGTAACATGACTTAATACGGTCGATTGGTCTACAATTTAATAGTTTTATTGCCCTATAATGTTTGGTGAATGTGCAGTTCAAATGTACCTACACCATTTTATAATGTAGGCAATAAAAGTGCCCATCCGTTTTATCCTTGTCAATCCGAAAAAGTACCTTATGATAACTCATAAGTCCTCTTCTTTATGAGGTCTGCACAAGATCGACGCAGCTGGCACATTCAAAGAGAGACCAGCAGTGGGATAGAGAAGGCTGTGGATGATAATGTTGATGATGATAACTCAGACCTAATCTTCTTCCAAATCTCATGCAAATTGGTTCTGCCACTTTAGTATTACAATGACTCATCAGAGGGCGCTGCTGTATACATTATACATACATAACTTCTGAATAACTAGCCCGATTCTGTTGCAGTTTTCTTTTAAAGACTTAGATTTGTTCAGTAAAGTGACAGTAGACTCGACAGTCGGTTTTATGTTTTTCAAAAATAATGATTATTCTGAAGTCGGTTATAAATCTCTATGATTGTCACTACATTGTGTCGTAAAAGAATAACAAAAATACCAATGAACACCCTTTCACTTTTATTTAAGTACTCATCAGTATGATATGATGTACATACAATAATTAATATTAATTAGTATATTGTAATCCAAAACAAAAGCCCTGAGAATAAAAGATTGCAATCGCAAAGAAACAACACAAACATATCGAAAACAATTGTTTTGTATATCTTTCTGTAAGTAAGTAAAGATCTCACGAAATATTTCGCAAAAGTCTTGGTTTAGTGATTCAGTTGCAGATTAGGAAGGGGCAAATTGATACAAATACAAAATACAAAATCATTTATTTTTTTAAAGATATTTTTCACAAAATGTTTCGAATCCTCTGACCTCGTGGTAGCCGTAAGGCTGTGTTACGAGGCCAGAGTCATCTCCCAGTATGTTCATAATTTAATTATAATAACGTCTTATTAGCTAGGTTACACAAACAATTTTTTTTATTTTGTTTTAATATCTAACTACCGTCAATTTGTGTATAAATTCAAGTGGTATGACAACAAACAGTGTAGGCAAGCAATGTAGGCAGTCACTCACACACGCACAATCGTACAACTGGCCCCACCATCGACTTCTTAATCAACTGACGCATAATGTAAACACTAGTTTGAAATTCATGTGCCAAAATAAATCTATGTATTTTGTCAGCCACCAGTATCTTTCGATACATATTTATGAAGATGCCGTTTTGTTAATTAAAAAAATGAGATTGCGATATTGCAGTGAGCGGATTTATTTAACTGCAATGAACATGCAAAGTCTATACTATACTATACTATGATAACTTGAAACATCCTTAAACGTGGCGACAAAGCTTTCTATCAACTTAACTATGTATCTATTCTTGATATTGAAAACAATTGTTTTGAATATCGTTCTGTAATCATGAAGTGGAGTTCTCAAGAAATATTTCGCAAAAGTCTTGGTTTAGCAATAAGGTTGCAGATTAGGAAAGGTGCAAATTGATAACTTGAAATATCTTTAAACGTGGCGGCTAAGTTTATAATTTCAGTTCCAAAATCTTACTAAGTACGTAACTATGTTATATTTATGCCTGGTCGCTCGCTCTAAGCGATAAAGTCCTAAAAGTACCTAAAAGGTAAATTGGGACCCTATTACTAAGCCTCGTCTGTCTGTCTGTCTGTCTCGGCTGTATCTCATAAAACATGATAGCTGTTTTTTTATATTTTAAAGTGGTATGACTCGGACAATATCGGGAACCTTGTTTTTAACGCCTAATGTATTTAGGTGAAGTAAGTACTTACTGTAACCGTGTTACACCCTAGGCTGCAGTAATGCTTACTATCAGGCAGGCTGTAGTCGAACGCAAACCTATCCCACATAAAAAAATCCTTTTTTATATAATTTTCCCTGTTGTAAGTAATTTTTATTTTATTTTATCGGAATCTCTAATACAATCTTTTTAACTCAATAACATATATTATCTGTGTAAAAGTCTAGATCGAAGTTAGACATTTGCGTCATACCTAATCTTCTCAAACCTCGTACCAAACATTGCGAAAATAATCGTGATACGTCAAATACGATGGCTATTATGTTTGTACGAACTTTCGCATATTTGCAATGAACTTTTGACCTTGTGCTTTTGCAATATGTACGATGAATCACTATCTATCGTCTTAAAAAACACCATCATCATCCACAGCAGCTTTCGTTCCACTGCTGGGTATAGCCTCTCTCATAATATGCCATAAAAACTTCTCACTACACATAAGCTTTTATTTAACTTGTAATGTAAATAAGGTCGTATAATAGTGGCCACCTCTAGCATCGAGTTTTCCAATCGCCCTTAATGATGGTAAGGCTTGAAGAATGCCGGACTATGTATGACAAATAGACAGAAACTACAATAGCTTGTAAATGTTTTTATTGTTAAGCTCTGACAGACGCCTGTAAGGCAGTTGCTTGATACTGCAGCATTCAAACGAAATGTAACTTACTTCATCATAAATATCATCGTCATGGTCATTTCTTGGATGGGTGACAGAAAAGTGGCAATCCATTTTGGGCGCTTCCGTGGGCCGAATGACATATTAAATTGGTCCCGGCTGTTAGTCTAGTACGGCTGTCATTAAGCCATGTCAGAGGCCCTTAGGGCGGTTTGAAAACTCTCGATACCAGAATTGGCCACTCTCATTCGATAAGAAGAAGAAGAATCATCATCATCCACAGCCGGTTTCTTCCCTTTGCTGAGTATAGGCATTTCTCTATATAAGACACCACTAACAATACATAGTATAAGGCTACTGTTACACATGCTCTAAAATAGCATGCTTATAAGCATGCTCTGCAAGCTGTTCACATTTGCTAGCATTGAGCATGCTAGATTTAAGCATGCTTCCAAATAAGCATGCTCAAAGCAGACATAAATACACATGCCATTTTATAGCGTGCTTCCTTGCTCTCTGTCAGTTCAAATAAAGTCATGGACAATCAAACAGCTATCCGTATGGAGCTAAACAAGATCATTCTTTTGCTGGCGATGCAATGCATCCAGAAGCTTATATCAGCTCGTCAAAAAAAGAAAAGAAAGAGAAAGATTTGGGTCCGTGATTGGATATCTAGAAGACAGGACTTTGGAGCAAGTGCTCAATTGCTTACAGAAATGCGAGTAGAAGATGCTACGGGTTACTGTTGGTTTCTTTTCGCTGATATGATCTGCCCACCTCTACACCTGTCGCAGACTGAACTGAGAATAAATCGCCAAGCATGCTCATAAGCAAGACATGTTCAGACGTGCTTAAAGCACGCCCCCTTCCACCCGCGCCTCAGTCCGCTTGCTCAAAAATCAAACGACTGTTGATTTTTGAGCATGCTCGGAATGAGCATGCTTATTAGTAGCAACATCCCGACACACATGCCACTAATGAGCAATTGCTTATTAGTGGCATGCTTCCGTGCTACTAATGAGCATGTGTAACAGTACCTTAAAGCTAAGTCGCTTCCCGCTTCTGTCTGTAATATGTATGTATGCTTAGATCTTTCAAACTGCACAACGGATTTTGATGCAGCTTTTTTAGATAGAGTGTTTCAAGATGAAGTTTCAAAAGCTGGTATATTAAGTATATATTGTACTACAATATCAAATCTTCAAAACAATCTTTTTAGTCACCATCATAAGTACAAAATATTTTAAAACAACATGTACGTAGGCGATGGTTCTTTATTATACATAATTACATAGCACCGAACTAGACACATTCACCATAATAAAGTAGGTACAATGTTTTGTCATAGACATTATAATTTAGACAAGTATCTAACTTTTTGTCTGTCATGCTTTTGAATTCAAAATGCGAATTATTTTTATTTATAAAGCTTATTCTATTCTAGTACATATACATACACATCAAACAGATAGAGGGTGATTTCCTGTTGTTTATGAGGAACAAGTACTATATAAAGCCCTAAAATTCTGCGCCACATACTCAAATTGGTAACTTAACTAGTCCCAAATGAAAGCAGTCAATTTAATTTTCCAAATTTCCACTCGTGTCAAACTGTATGTAACTTTTATGATATCCATCGAATTTCCGGCAATCATTTCTACTACCTACTACAAAATAATATATTTAATGCATAATTCTAATTATAGAAAGATCACTGATTTGTTAATGGCATATACAAGTACATATGTGCAGTTTTTTTTTTCAAATTGTGGACTTTATTGGATATATATATATCGTTGGTTTAACACAAAAACTCTGAATAGAGACAGAGTGAGGGCAAACAAAATAATATATTTAATGCATAATTCTAATTATAGAAAGATCACTGATTTGTTAATGGCATATACAAGTACATATGTGCAGTTTTTTTTTTCAAATTGTGGACTTTATTGGATATATATATCGTTGGTTTAACACAAAAACTCTGAATAGAGACAGAGTGAGGGCAAAAAACTCAAGCTTTTGTTTTAGTTGGTTGTAATTATCTTGGACTGTTGGTGATTTGTATGGGGTTTTATACTGGGTTACGTGTCTTTCCTGCGTATATTACTAGCTGTGCCCGTGGCTTTGTCTGTTGTATACGTACATACATAGTATCTAACATAACCGCTATAGCACCATATCAAAAATTGCTATGATTCGTTACTCCGTTGCGGTAGGTAACGGAGGCACAAACGATCAAACATAGAAACGATTTTATTGCTTTAAAAAAATATTGAAACCCAAAAAAACACAACAACACTCAAAGTAATAATTCAAAAAAACATTGTGAGCTATAAGTATAATTTCACCAGTTGCATAAATAAAGTCATTAAGTAAATAAAATGTATTTATTTCTAATAGGTACAGTGCAGCCAAACATGTCTATCTTTAATCATTAAAAAAAAACAAATCTCCTACATATACATATATCTTACCGAAAATCTTGCCGAAGGAGAACTACACAACTTCAAGATACAAGGTGTTGGTATAATCTTGAGAGCCACGGAGGCTACGTTAGGAGGAGAGGTGTGGTGGTGGCATATGTATGTAGTGGTATATGGAGGAACACACCTAAAAACCATCAAGTTTGTTGTTTGAAGTCGGTTAAGGAGCAGTCGCAGCGGAAAAACACTACATATTTTTCCAGAGTTTCATATCTCTTTCAGCTCAATCTGTACCTATAACATATAACACAGCAATGCTAGCTTTTACGTT
Organism: Macaria notata; assembly: GCA_927399415.1. Taxonomy (NCBI): domain Eukaryota; kingdom Metazoa; phylum Arthropoda; class Insecta; order Lepidoptera; family Geometridae; genus Macaria; species Macaria notata. The sequence continues at coordinate 5,028,013 of OV656725.1, read as the reverse complement.
CAATCTACAAGTGTTATAATGCGTAATGCTAACCTTCCGTATGTTAATGTTATGTTAACCGCGGGGTCAACGACCCGTGCCCAGTGCCCACTAGGGCGTCTCGCTCAATTGTTTCACCTACTCTTGATTGTTACGTGATTTATAGCGCTCGGGCGGTGCATGGCGGGACCGATTAGATTCTAATGACATTACTAGTGGGTGCTTGCGGCTTCGCTCGCATTAAGAAGTAAAACTTGCATCCTCTATTTCACCCCTTTGAAAGTGGCATTTCCTAAAATCCTTTCTTAGCGGATGCCTACGTCATAACATCTACCTGCTTGCTAAATTTTAGCCCGATCCGTCCAGTGGTTTGGGCTGTGCGTTGATAGATCACTATATCAGTCGGTCATCAGTAACCTCTGAGTTTTATATCTATATATAGATTACTATGGTTAGCAATTTGGTAACACGTTACGCATTGGTTATTTGTTCAGGCCCGGCTAGGTAAAGTTTCTTTTTATTTTGTAGATAAACTCAAATGTGACCTCAAAGCCTAGAAAAGAAACTTTTATTTTTTCATAGCAATTAACGTTTGACTGAGTGGCTAAACCAACGTAAACTTCATAAACTATATGTTATTACGGACGTGGGTTGTGTAAATTTTTAGAGAATTCAATAGTTAGAAATACATAATATTTGCAACAGGTAAAAAGATACAATAACACGAAACATAGTAAAAAAACCACAGACAGAAATTATTCTCTGTCGAATACTGGCATAACTGACTGGGTTTGTGTTGACTGCGTATATCATGTATTAATGTTTGCTTTCCGTAGAAATTCTCGTACCTCTTTTAAATAAGACATCCCCCTATACATATATTTCTTATCTTCGACCGATATACTATTTTTTTTTAAGTTCTTATGCTAACTATGCCCCTCTCCATCTTTCCAGGAGCGAGCGAGCGAGAGGCAGCGATGGCCGACACGGACACGGAGACCCTCCCCAACGGGAACGCAACCCTTACTGAGGAGGAGGAAGAGAGGCTAAAGCAGCGGCCCGCTGATATTGATGCTGTAAGTGGTTTTTTTTTTATAATAAATCTGGCTTCCCGGTCCTATCTGTGCTAATCTGTCATAAACACTAGCCTATGTGTTAATCCAAAGTCTAATGCATACTTCACTAGATTTGGACAGAACAGAACGGACAATTTACTAACTTACTAATGTGGCGCTGCGACCCAGAGTGGATCCTGGCCTCCGACACGTGGAGACGCCACTCCTCTCGGTTCTGCGCCATCTCCTGCCACTCGGTAGCATGGAGCTGTTCCAGATCCTCAACAAACATTCGCTTTATTGACGTCATTAATTACTCGAATAAACATGGCTCGTCGTGGCTCATGACAAGCACCATGATACCCTGAATTTTGGATTTCAAATCTATTATGTGAGCCTGAGAGCTAATCATTGCGTAATATGAGCGCTTACCTACCCTACATTAGTCTGTGTAATGAAAACCCCTCAGTGTTTAAAATCTACTTAGTGGCTTTATATCTGACTAGTGGGTGCTAGCGGCTTCGCTCGCATTGAGAAGTAAAACTTGCATCGCCTATTTCACCCCTTTAAAAGTGGCATTTCCAAAATTCCTTCCTTAGCGGATGCCTACGGCATAACATCTACCTTCATTCCAAATTTCAACCCAATCCGTCCAGGGGTTTGGGCTGTGCGTTGATAGATAACTATATTAGTCAGTCAGTCCTTTGAGTTTTATATAATATAGATAAAAGTAGGGATATTAAACTTATACGGGCAGCATAAGAAGTATAATTTACGCATGTCTCTACCGAACTCCAACTAGTATCGAACAAATATTATAAAAGGTGTCGATTGAATGAAGTCGTTTCGAAATTGTATCCAGTTTACTAATAAAACAACCATTGTTTGCAGGATGTCCGCGAGATGGAGCGGCGGAAGCGCGTGGAGGCGCTCATGTCCTCGAAGCTGTTCCGCGAGGAGCTGGAGCGCGTGCTCGACCAGCAGATGCACGAGGGGGGGGACGCGCCCCTGCTGCAGCGCATCCGCGAGATGGTGGGTGGCCGCCTGCACAGCGGCACCCTCAGGGTGAGTGCCATACCCTAGTAGTAACTGTATGCTGAACATGAATGCAGGAATTAGTGAAATATATCATAACAAAAAAGGTCATAGAACATCTACGCCTAGAAGATAATGTACATGGTCAGTGCCAGCGGATGTCTGCACATTGGCACTTTCAGGGTATTCATCAAGTTAGTCGGTGGTTACTTGGCTATACTGGTCGCAACAGTTGCAAAGGATCACAGGATTTGGATTCTTTTACGATTTCCCGCGAGGATCTGAAGCGTAATTTGGCACGTTTGATCAATGATAACGATAGACAGTGCTGCTATGATTGCCACGTTTATCTCCTTGTGAATATTCTGTCGTAAGAAAACCTCTAATTATATTGGTGTTTTCTTATTTCCAGGGCCCATCCTGCGTGCTGCCGATCAACGATATCCGCGGCATCGAAGGTGTCGGCTACGAGAAGGGCGAGAAGATCCTTCGCTGCAAGCTGGCTGCTGTCTACAGGCTCGTCGACCTGTTCGGGTGGACTCAGAGTAAGGAACTAGTTGAGAAGGGGAAGAGTTTTCTGATTTTTAAGATCATACAAAACATTGTGCCAATATTCATATTTATTTACGTAAAGCCTATTTACACGTCCAATAAAAAGCATATATGTAATTACATTTTATTACAACGAGAATTTCATATTTTAAAACAGAATCTACTACAGTTTGTCAGTAAGATTTAGCTACTGACCTAATTACTGGACTTGTTCCCGATCACCAAAACTAGGCAACGACTGTTGCCATCAATCCTTGCTGGGTGCTTTATTGGGTCGGAAAACATGTTAAATATCATAGAAAAGTCCGCTTGTACATTTCTATAATAGCCCTGATGTTCATAAATCCATCAGACGTCATTTGGCATGTTTGAATATTCTCGACACCAACTCTCATATGAAAATGTTAAAATTCTCTAATTCTTTTAATTTATTCCGCAGCTGGAGTAAACGGGCAGATCACCGCACGCCTCAACACTGCCGTGGAACAAGTGCTGACCACTCCGCGTGGTCTACTGCCGCATGAGGTCACCGCGTCTTCTCTGGTGAAGGTGGATATGCAGGGCGCTGTCGTCGACCAGGGGACCACCAACTTCCCTGTCAACGTTGAAGGTAGGCTATGGTCTATTAATGGTATTTTCATGGTCTACTGGCAAGAAGACCGTAGCATTTGAAAGATAAATAAAAAGTCTAAAATAGCACCATTAAGAAATGATTACTATTATTGATTAGAAGAACAACTAACTATTTTTGCTAAGTTTGAAGGTAGCAAACCTGGCTGTGGTCTATTCGAAGTGTTCTGATTGGAACTTTAGTAGACCATCGACTTCGCAAGACCAGTTACATGAACAATATTAAATGTGCTTCACTCCGCAAGATTTACTTTAATGATCTAGAAGCGTAAATATTGTGGGATAGTATATTACATAACATATTGCAAGTCTTATCTCTGTGTTATTGACATTTTGTGATCCTTAATAGAGAAGGAGCTGGTTTCCGAGACACAGATAATTTTCTAGTTCGGAAGCCAGAGACTTTCAAACCTCTTGTGTCATATGTATATTTTGTCAATAAAGGATTGATGGATTGATTGATATTGAAACCACTTCTTAAAGTAGTATCACAAACAAAGTGACAAAATACTTGCCAAACTTTCTCTTCAAGTTATCAGTAGGTGACAAGATTTTCTAAACTTGCTTTCTTTTCTTCTAGGGTTCTCCCTGCACGCGGCCGTGCACGCGGCGCGGCCCGACATCCGCTGCGTGCTGCACGTGCGCTCCGCGCCCGCGCTGGCGGTGTCGTGCATGCAGCACGGCCTGCTGCCGCTGTGCCAGGAGGCGGCCGCGCTCGGGGAGTATACCATGCATCAGGTGCCGCTGGGTAAGTGAGGCTTTTATAGTCATATATTTGTATCAGAATCGTATCGTGGAAGGACCTGGGCGCCCACCACGATGTATCTGCCCAAGAAAACTCCCCTAACGAATTAATTCTGCGGGGGAGTCACGACCCTCAGTAATGAGGAAATACGACTCAAAGAGAGATTTGTTTCAGATATTTGATACACGTCACAGAAAAACAAATAATTGAATCCATTAAAATGAATAGTAATGAATAGTACAATAAAATACTAAACTTTTCATTGGAAAATGAGCAAAAATCATCACTACCGGATTGGAACCTGAATTTCTGTAAACTGTACATTTATTTATAAATAACATAGCCTGCCCTCCACAACACAGGTTATCCTAGTGTGGAGTGCAGTGAACATATTGTTATAGTTCATAAGTGTTTGACGCAAAATAAATTATTATTAATACAATAAATATTGCAATTGTATATTATGGTCTTTAGCTGAGATTTATGGTTCTTTTTGAAAATTTGACGTAGTCTACTTTCGCATTGTCACGAGGCAGAGACTTGAGAGGTACACCATCCACTATAGCGACGAAAATACCTTTTTATTTTAGAAGTTACAGCATATTACATTTTATAACAGCAAAAAATAATTTGACAAATAAGTGGTACGTTTGGCTAATATGTAATGTAAAGACCACTTCTGGCCTAATATTTGTTATGTAGGTCAGAGCCTGTGATAGTTATATTTTTGTTACGTTTAATTACAATGCTGTACCGTTACATATGTGCAGTACAGAGTCTATTTTAAAATATCTTTTTTTAAAACCTTTCAGGACCAAACACCTAACAGAACAGGAATTTTGTTTTAAGGCTTTTAATAAAAAAAACGCATATCCATTCTTTTCGACAAGGATTAGTGAAATTTTCGTATAGAACAACTGTTTATATTTCACGAGTAATTTGATATAATATGTAGCTACTATAACATCCTTCCACTAACTTTCCAGGCATCCTTGACAACGAGGAGAAAGACAAGCTGGTCCGCGCTCTCGGGCCCCACAACAAGGTGCTGATCCTGTCCAACGCTGGCGCGCTCTGCTGCGGAGCCACCTTGGAGGAGGCCTTCCACCGAGCTCGTCTGCTCACCGCCGCCGCTGATGTCCAGCTCAGGCTGGCCTCTGTTCCCTTGGAACATCTCTCGCTGATTCCCGAAGAAACTAGGAGACAGGTGAGGTCTAATAGAACACTCGAGTAGACTGTAGTAGACCATGTCATAGATGGAAGCTGGTCTTTTAGTATACTTCAGGAGAATTTTAGGAAACGTACCACTGCTGATTTGTTGTATAGAAGTTGGTTAAAAAAGAGAAACATTGATAGATGTACATACTTCAAGACTAGAGCAAGTTGGCTAATACTTGCTGTCTAATTCAAATTCACATTTACCTTCCGATGGCTTTTAGAGATTTGCAACTATTGCAAGTTTACATATCTACACTACAATATTATTTCAAATTTTCGCTATACAAATTATTGTTATTGTCTTAAAACAGAAAAATCTTTATCGATACAGACAAATAAAAAAAAACATTTTTTCTATTTAACACAAAATTCCTTATTAAATATAGTACGTGATACTCGAAACATGCTTACTCAATAGTCAATACCTATGCCTTGCAGATGTACGAGGCCGCCAACAAGGCCCCCGCCGACGCCAACAAGTGGCGCGTGGGAGGGGAGGAGTTCGAGGCACTCATGCGCATGCTCGACAACGCAGGGTTCCGCACCGGGTACATCTACAGACACCCGCTCATCAAGGTAAGGAATAATCGACCAATCACTGCTTAGATGCTAGATCGCGCAAGCAACATTCTCCGTGTTTTTTACTTGGTACTTTCTCTAAACAATAGACTGTCACATTTGAGTTTAAAAATTCAGAGTCAGCCGTTCATCAAGGCAAGAGGCGTGGGCCAATCACAGCACAGATCATGAATCGCGCAAGCAACATTCTGCTTTACATTATTACGGTTGCATAATTGAGGTTAAGAAATTCGAGTTACCCGCTTATTAAGGCAAGAGGCGTGGGCCAACCACAGCACAGATAATGAATTGCGCTAGCAAAATGTTGATACAAAATGTAGGGTGAGGACTGGACCAATCACTGCTAATACCCTGAATTGCGCAAGCAAGATTCTCTACCACTTTAACATCGTACTGTCTCAAAATAAAATTACTAACTCTTCGGATTCTTATCTAGAATAATTCGAATCGTTCAATAGAGTGCGGTTAATAATACCGTCTTCCATCCATCTCCATCTTAGGCCATATCTATATATATGGCCATCAGGCAAACTATGGGTCAAGTGCAAACCCGTCTTAGTTAAAATATTAACTTGTTATTTCAGAACGACGTGCCGCGTCCCAAGAACGACGTGGAAGTGCCGCCCGCGGTCTCCTCGCTCGGGTACCTGCTCGAGGAGGAAGAGCTCTACAGGCAAGGGTATGTACCTAATTTAATACAGGATTTTAGTCAATCCACTGTTTCATCTTTCTCAATTAATATGACTCCAATCTAATTTAAGTATATCTGTGTCAAATTTAATTCAGGCAAACATATATAACCAGAAAGTATACATACTAAAGTAGGGACAAGATATTAGGTCACTTTTGACATTTCATCAAAATTCAACAACGTGACCTTGTAACGACGGGCATAAAATAAGAACTGCACAATTGCTTAACTTTTTTCAATTACGTTTACATATTTATTGTAATAATGACCGATACGAGTAATTTTACGATTTGCTTTCACTAATAAACCATTCTAAACATAATAAACAATTTCTGATCTAAAGAACTGAACGTCGTTACAATGTTGCGTCAGTCAACCCTTTTTCTTTTTAAACACTAGGGATGTTACTCTAAAAATCGAAAGCTGATAGGATTGTAAGTTGAATCGAATGCAATGATTACTTGTGAAGAAAAATCACCATAAATTTATAACCACGTTGTGATTATAGTAAAACCTAATTACTCTGCTGACTCTGCTACAAACTGCATGTGCAGAAGTCACTACAGAAGACTGGCGAAAAGTCGTGGAGAAGACAAAGAAAATAATTTTACAAGATTTTGAACGAGATGTGAGAATAGACAATATTATTGAAAATGAATTAATAATATCTCTGAGTGCTGACAGCAGTGATGAAGATAGCAGTTCCGATAGTTCAAGTGAATAATTTTTTTGTTAAATTACGTAGGTACTTGTCTTATTTTGCTCCTTTAATTTATGAAAGAAAAAATAATAATGGGACAGGGATTCGCATGATCATTTTTAAAATTCACATATGTTTCAGGTCTGTATCGATTCATTCGATTCATTCATTTAATCGATGTTTTTAAGCAGGTCACCTCACTATGAATATAAAACTGACATCTGTCAAAAGTGACCTATTATCTTGTCCCTACAATAAAATATACATATCACACAACATCATACCCTATCCTAAGTAAACGCTTGTGTCATGGGTAGACTAGCTAGATAACGTATATATTACATTAATTGAAAATAATGTACATATTTCAACAAGACAATAATCTGATGCTTATAATTTTTTAGGCTCTGGAAGAAAGGCCAGGGCAAGGTGGGCGAGCGCACCCGCTGGCTGAACTCGCCCAACGTGTACCAGAAGGTGGAGGTGCTGGAGACCGGCACCAACGACCCCAAGAAGATCACCAAGGTAGAATATTTGAGGGTTGAGGCCGAGTAAGGGGGGTAAGGTTGTTGTAGGGGGGATTAGCGTCTATTAGTCATAATTTAGGGAGTGTTATCCGTCAATGTCAGTGACACATCATCATCTCACATAAATCAATCACAAACGAGCCAAAAAAGATCACCAAGGCAGATTATCTGAAAGTCGAAGCTGAGCAGACGTTATCGGGGAGGATTAGTGGTGTTATAGAGGGATTTAGAATGTTGTAGGGGGCTCAGGATATTGAAGGAGGGATTAGCGTCAAGACCATCGTTTAGTGAGCGTAATCCATTAAAGTCAGATACTCCTCTCTTTAAATATATTCACCAAGATATTCGTATAGGGCATCTTAGAGGGGAACTTATACATCATATTTCGTAAGTTCTAAAACATAGATGGGAAGATTATAGCGATTAATATGGGGGGTGGGGAATTCATAAGAGGGGAGAGATTGGTATCTGAAGTATAAACAAAGTTATGTATGATGCTTAAACGCGAACGTAGCATTGGTTTGGGATATCCAACTTTGGGGGGGATTTCAAAGTAGGGGGTGCGTAAGGAGAAGTAGATCGTAAGTACATAAGTAGAGGAGGAACAAACAAGCGTTCACAATAACGAACAAATTACGCGCTTTAATATTGTCTCATATACATACAAGCATCACAACACGCGCGTGTCTGTTTTATACTTCTTTTAGTGTCAGCTGTTAATACGTCAATGTCAATTCTGACACAATCTTCTTACTCTTTCTTTTGATATTGAAGTCCTTTTCTTACTCGTAAGATTTCAAGAGAGACGCAAATAATCGCGGAATAGATAAGTCTATGTCTGACTCCGGTATTTATTGCGTGAGTGAGCGAGATGACAAATTCTGCTCGCATCTTACCGAACTTTAGTGGGTGTGTCAGAATTGATATGTTGTATGTATGAAATAATGTGGGGTGACCACAAAACTAATCACATTTTTTTTATTTTTAAATTTACTTTTTTATTATGTCGCTTTTTTACTGTGACTATTAAATTTTATTTTTACAATTTTACTCCCACATTCCATTTAGGATTTTATTTTTTAATCTTATATTTTATTTGGGTTATGGGTGGTTATTTTACTAAGCTTTTTATGATTTTTTTTAAATCTTGAATAGTTATTGCTATTAAATACATAATAGTCGAATAAATAACAAATGTTAACCACTTTTCGAAATAGTTTATCGTGATATTAATTCAATTTAATATTAAAATAAGACTTACTGGTTCATAGACTTTCGCTCAAAGAAGTGGTCTTAGCATAATTATGGAAGCAATCCTGTCTAATAATTTCGCGATCTCTCAGCCAATCATAGCGCAGTATTATCTCGTGACCTGTGATTGGCTGATTGACTGCAGCCAATTAGATTATTCCTTTCATTACTATGCTAAAAGATATTTAAGCTCAATAGATTGCTGTGCTTTTTTCTAACTTATATTAATCTTTTATTTACTGGTCTTTTTTATTTAACATGTATATTTGTTTTATATAATTATTTAATCGATTTGTATTTTACACTTTTACACAATTTTCTTTTACCAAATAAATCATCGAAATTAAATAGCATTTACGCAATTGTTATAATTCTTCAAAACTCGTATTAGCTGTAGGCATAGAGATATTATATTCAGATATAAATTAATATAAAAATCAAATATATTATGTATGTTTAGATAGTAATCGCTTCCCGCTATTGTGTGTATGATTTGGGTTAGAATTTTAGGATATTCCCGATTTCTTTGTGAAACTTGTTTTAGTACAATAAAATTGTGAAAAGCCAAATGATTGTAAACCAAAGAGTCTTGTCGTGTCCGAAAAAATCTAATGAGTTTATTAAACATTTATGACACAAAGTTTTTGAGAGGCTAAATTTTAAACACTTGTTTTTTATCAAAACAATAAATATTGTAACCATTTTTTTCTAAAATATTTTCGCAACTGAAATTGGGATTTATAATGCTTTATTATAATGTGCTTCAGGAACAAAAACATGTTTTTATTCAATAAAGTTTATAAAATAAATATAAAAAAAATGTTATTGATGACGCTTCGCCATCCATACTAATGAAATGCTTTTGACGGATTTTTAATGGACAAGCGTGTTGCCTACTATCGGGCTGTAACTTGCTTGAATTAAGTTTAGTTTTGCTAAAACTATTCTTACAATAAAATGTAAGGCGCCACAGTTCATGTCAAACTTAATACAATATATAAATGGTCCCAAAATGATCAAAGTTAATAAAAAAAAAACTAAAAACAAATCTCTCTTACTAAATAAAATAAGCTTACCTACATAAATACATAAAATAAGCTTACATAAAATTAATGAAAACTTTTTGTGAATTTTAAAAATAATAAAATCTACTAGTTTGTACCTAATCTCATGTTTTTAACTAATTATTGATATAGATTTAACTCTATTAGGGTTCTGCCCTAATTCTACCAAAATTCTTCCTAATTCTTCCAATTTTTCCCCTCTTACTCAAAATATAAATAGATTCATATACTAAATAAGTCACTATATTAAATCCAATCTAATATTTTGACACTAAATCCTTTCGAAAATTGTAACTATCGTAGGGTTTTACCCTAATTCCCCATAATTTACCCAAGTTTCCCCTAAAACTTACCTAGCTATATTCTCCGTGTGTGTGTGTTAGTGTGTAACTAATTATAATAATAATGTTTTGCAGTGGGTGGACGCTAACAACGATGAGGTAATTTCACCAATAAATACTCTCTTCTCTTTCTTTCGTAACATTCTGTTTCTCTCTCACACATTCTTGTTGGGTGTATTTTGGTGTTGATTTTAGGGTTTTTTTATGGTATACTAGTCGATGCCCGCGGCTTCGGTCGCGTTGTTTCAAGATGAAATGTAGCCTATGTCACTCTGAGGACTCTATACTATGACTATACCAAAAATCACGATGATACGTCGCTCCGTTGTGGCGCGTAAGCGGAACAAACAGACCGACAAACCAGTAAACACACTTTCGTTGTTATATTAAGGTTTTTCTAGGTTCACGTCTGATGTTAAGCAACATTGCAATCAATATAGCGCGCTAGTCTTGAAGAAATAGGTCTAAGGTCGCGAACTATTTGCATGATGATTTATTGGAAAAGTAAATACAATTTTAGATTACTTCGTCAAAAGGACGTGAATGATATTTCTCAGGCAGCCTATATTGTTTTTTTTTTATAATTAATATTTTGATTAAAAATAAACTAAACTTTGATAGGTTTTCATCTAAAATCTTATGTAGGATATATTTTGTATGGCTTTCAATATTTTGGTGAAATCTACTTGGGTCCTATTGTTCTGGCACGGTAATAATATCATACAGTATTCCAACTTCATATAAACGGACGACGCGCGAGCTATACCTACGCGCTCGGATCGAGGCATGCGCGCGGCACGTTAGGGCTGCCAGACCACGGTAATAATATCCATACAGTATTGTAACTCGTCCGTGACCTTGAATTAAGTGCCTACAGCCGCGCGGTAACTATGTAAGCATGAGATAGGGCTACTAGGCTACAGCGTTTTAATTGCATCTGGCTACTTGAGTTTCTATCTAGATTTGAGATTGTAAATTTATTACTTTTTATTTATTTATTAGCACAGATACTTAGAAACAATATAAAATATTAATTTTACCTACATTACCTACATAAAATACTTTGTGTATTGAATAGAAAGTGTTCAATAAAAATGCAAGTTGTTTTTTTGATTGATAGATTTAATTAAAAAAACCATGATTGTGTATGTGAAATAAAAAATGTAATATAATAAATATCTATAACAAATCAATCTTATAAATTTTCGACCGAAATATTAATATTTTATATTTATACTATGTATCTGTGCTAATAAATAAATAAAAAGTAATAAATTTACAATCTCAAAACTAGATAGAAACTCAAAGTAGCCAGATGCAATCAATACGCTGTTGGTGGGCGACAGCGACAGCCCTATCTCATGTTTACGTACCGCGCGTAGGTACTTATTTCAAGGACACGGCCGAGTTACAATACTGTATGATATTATTACCGTGGTTCTGGTGTCCATATTTCTCTAATTGTTTAGGACATTATTAACATTACAATTAATTTTTCAGTCGCTTAGTAACACACGCTTTGAATTTATGGAATAATTTGAATTTAAAGGACATAATATAATGTCAAAAGCATTTCATTCAACTACCCTGGTTATAAAAATAAAATTATTTTTTGAATAATCATAATTTTATTCGAATTGAAAACATCGAGTTTGTACAGTGTAGAGAAGTAAAAAAGAAAATGGTCAAGAAATGTTGCCACATTTTAAATCCTATCTCCCTGCACAACCTATTTTCTTCCCGTTTACGTCCTAAATTCCGTTTTTTATATTTTTTTATACAGTTGTTGCATGAGAACTATCCAGAACACATAAAAAACACAATTTAATGTATACACTGAAAGAAACAATACAAATTTAAAAGTGACTTTTGAATGTGAAAATAATTGAAAATAGCTTTGCATGGGGAATGAAAATAGCATTTTTTTGTGATATTTTATGTAAAAGTAAAAAAAAACTGTACTGTACATGCTCGATGGACCAGGAAGAAGCGTTTTTTTCTTTTCTTTTTAATCTCTCACCTGTTTTTTTCTCTGCACTTGGCCACTTACCCTTTCCTTACTAACCCAACTCGCCCGAAAATCGGGAGATTGTCTGGCAACATTTTTACTAATTTCTTTTTTTCTCTCTTTTTCCTTTACAAACTCGGTGGCTCGTCGGAACGTCTGCGAAATTCAACGATGGTCTCCACATGAAACAAATAAAAAAACTACATTGGATCTTATCTTGATGTGAAAAAATCTATGAAAAAAAAACATGGTCATATTGGAACCATAAACTATTGATGTTGTTTTGGATATTGATCCAAAACATCAAACCACACAAATCATGGTTACGCTTTCGAATTAATTGTCGTAATTTTATCAAATATTGAAATACCTGTACATGGTAAAAAAAACACTATATAACACATTCACCATGATATTGGTTCTCTGTACATTATCAACATATAAAAAATACTTTGAACTTTGACTATGACCATAAAAAAAACTACATCAAACACTTTGATACATGATATTGGACCAAAAATCGCAACTCAACCTGGACACCGTGATATGGGAAATTGGACCGTATTTCCAACGCCAGTGGGTGCAAGATGGCTCGCCAGCTCACTCGAGCACACCAGTGAAGATCGACACACTCCAATTTGTGCCCAAGAACACCAACCCTAAAGAGTTTAAGAAGCTACAGCAACAGGTATGTTCTATAAAATATTTTTATTAGCTTTTGCCCGAGGTTCCGCTCGCGTTATCTAAATATATACAACTCAATGGTGACTGACTGACTGACTGATATAGTGATCTATCAACGTACAGCCCAAATCACTTGACGGATTGGGCTAAAATGTAGAATGAAGGTAGATGTTATGACGTGGGCATCCGCTAAAAGAGGATTTTTGGAAATGCCACTTTTTAAGGGGTGAAATACTGTTAAAGGTAAACATGGCCAGGAAGACGCAGGGTCGATTCCTGGTCTTTATTTTTTTGAAAGAAAAACATTTATTGTAGCAAATAATAAGAAAATAAGTACAAGCAAGAAATATATATACTTAAAACTACTTAAATTAAATACATATTTGCCACAATACAACCCCAACTCAGCATAATGCTGGCTGCATAGCAACCAGCGCTGGTCTTCCGTTGGGGTTGGTATTTCCGGCCTGTTTCTTAGATTTTTCATAATTTTAAGCATTATGTGCCAAATAAATACATTTAATTAAATGTAACAGATTAAAGACAACCGTAGAGCAGACAAGATCAGCGCCGGGCCTCAGTCGCACATACTGGAGGGAGTCACTTGGGACGAGGCCAGCAAGTTGGCGGAGGACGCCGTCAACACACACACTGGCGACCATGTTGTAAGTACACACACACACACACACATACACACACACACAAACACGGTACACACACAAACACATAGTACACACACAATTGATAATCGCGGGGATCGATACCAAAAGCTCGTTTTTTCAGTTGAATATTTTGGAACGCTATGAGCGATGTTCCCAAAATATAGGGATAAATAAATATTCCGAGGCATTGCACACAGCGCCATCTAGCCCCACACTAAACAACGTGTGTACTAGATAACGGTTATAATACTTATATACTTTTGTTAATACATACTTATTATACATACAAACGACCAGACTCAACACAAGTACTTAATTATATTTTTATTAAATGCATAAATACTTGTGTCACTCAGGAATCGAACCCGCAATCCCTAGATTAGAAGGCAGAGCCACTACTAACTAAGCTAACAGGCCAGTCAATATCTTCTCCTTTATAATTGCAGGTGCTAATGGGCGCGGCTTCGAAGGGCATCATCCAGCGCGGCTACCAGCACAACGCCACCATGTACAGCGCACCGTACGCGCGCAACCCCTTCGATCACGTCACAGACAACGAGATCGAGGCGTACCGCCGCGCTGTCGAGAGGAAGGGACGCAGCGAGTGTGAGTGCTTAGAGAGATTTTGATTGTATTGTCCCCTCTAGAGGCAAGACTCTGCTGCAAATGGGTTAACGGGAGCTATTACAAAGGTTACATGTATAGATCTACCGTTATCCCCTCCAGTAGTGGCCAGATTCTGACAATATGGCGGCGTAACCAGTAACTGTTTGGTTTATAGCAAGTTGTTTCAAATGTTAGATTACCAACATAGTTGGAACAGGTATCGTTTGAGCACGTGACAGTTAACGAGATAGAGGCGTACCGCCACGCCGTCGAGAGGAAGGGCCGGAGCGAGTGTGAGTACATATATACATACATAGATAGAACAGCTGTTTGTTTGTATTATCCCTACCCGAGGGAAGACTCTGCAGCAAATGGGTTATAGGAAACTATTACAAAGGATACTAGGCTAGTGGGTGCTCCCGGCTTCGCTCGCATTAAGAAGTGTAAAACTTGCATCCCCTATTTCACCTCTTTAAAAGTGGCATTTCCAAATATCCTTTCTTAGCGGATGCCTACGTCCTAACATCTACCTTCATTCCAAATTTCAGCCCAATCCGTCCAGTGGTTTGGGCTGTGCGTTGATAGATCACTATATCAGTCAGTCAATCACCTTTGAGTTTTATATATTTAGAAGATGTATGTAATTAATATTAAAATATTACCATGTATATTTTCAGACGACACCGACCTGTCCGAGTCGGAGGCGATCAGCGGCGCTCAGATCACGTCGCCCGTCTCGCACACCGAGACCGAGGAGGAATCGAGAGATGGTACGTAGCGACAACAATCCTCATTGAGTCGCAACTCCTCATGGCTGAGGGTCGTGAATTCTCCGTAGAATTAATTTGTCAAAGGAATTCTATTGAGAGATGGTACGTAGCGTGAACAATCCTCATTGAGTCGCAACTCCTCATGACTGAGGGTCGTGACTTCTCCGTAGAATTAATTTGTTAAAGGAATTCTCTTGAGAGATGGTACGTAGCGTAAACAATCCTAATTGACTCGCCACTCCTCATGACAGAGGGTCGTGAGTCCTTCGTATAGTTTATTTGTAAGGGGAGCTCTCTTGAGAGATGGAACGTAGCGTAAACAATCCTCATTGACTCGCCACTCCTCATGACAGAGGGTCGTGAGTCCTTCATAGAGTTTATTTGTAAGAGGAGCCCTCTTGAGAGATGGTACGTAGCGTAAACAATTCTCATCGACCCGCCACTCCTCATGACAGAGGGTCGTAAGTCATTCGTTGAATTAATTTGTTAAAGGAGTTTGAGCAAATACGTCTCCCATAGAATTTTTTTTTTTTCTTGGATTGTGGTTGGTGCCTTGCTAACTTGCCTTAGTAGGTACATCCTTCGTCAAAAGATGTAGGTACCTGGATTTTGCAAACATCTCGGTTTGTTCACGACATTTTCCTTCACGGCTAAGCGAATACGTAACAATAAAACAAGGTAAAGGTTTTTTTTACTCTTAAGGAGAAGAAGGAACCGATTTACTCTTACCTTGAAGATAGAAAGATTATAGCAATCTTTCTTTTTAAAAACTTGTTTTTATATTGTTTACCAGAGTTACATTTATACTCAAATAGCTCTAACAACATTTTAAATAATTTCCCTTTACTTAATGTATCTATTTTTGCATTTGCAGAGCACCGCGTGCTTAGAATCGAAACGACTCAAGCGCCCGTGCGGAGCCAACCGGAAGTCGTTCTCAGCGATGGTAAGCGACTTGTTTACTACCATTCAACATACAGAGTTACTGCTGACTAACGCATTATTTTATATGTATATACAAAAGGAAAGTATTATATCCGTTATCTAGTACCCATGATACAAGCGTTCGCTTCGTGTGGGGCTAGATGGCGCTGTTTGATATAACTCGGAATATTTTTTTATTTATTTATAAGGGACCTTTACGTACGTCAAAAGCTTTTTTCTAAGCTTAAATTCGATTTTGGAAATTCGATAAAAAAAACGGTTTTCTATATTTTTTTTCAGTGGGTCAAAGCCATGTCAGAAGCCCTTAGGGCGGCTTGATAAACTCTCGTTACCAGAGTTGGCCACTCTCATTCGATAATAAATCAGTGGGTGACGAAGTTTTTGCATGTAACAGGTTTTTTTAAGGACTTTCTTTAACAAATTTCGTAAAGTCGTAGAACGAAAGCTGTTGATTTTAATGTATTATAAATATATTTAAATGGTTATGGGTTAGTTAGCAGTTACCCTGTATATTTTCCATACCAATACAGATATAGTACACATTAACTAACAACAACAAAAAAAAACTTTTTTATTTCGTGTTCAATTTTTCTTTATTTTTTTTTCTTTTTACGTATTTACCAATCCTGTTGAATACTTTTTGGCCTGAAAATTTTAGCATGGTATTTTGGAATGCCTGACAATTTTGGTTTTGGACTTTCAAAATTTGCAGGGTTTTCGAGGATGTTTTTTTTTAAAAGTTGATATGTTATTTTGTTTTGAGTATAAATTGTTTTGTGTTGAAAAAATGCGAACTGAAAATAATTTGTGAAATATTCAAAAGGAAAATAAATAATCGTAAATTTATGTAAATAAACATAATAACACAAAACAGTTTATATGAACATATCCCAAGCAGTTCGTTTAATTTTTTCTAATGATAAACATATCTTATTACTAGTGGCTCTAAAATATGAAATATTCAAATGTAATTCGCGCTTCTTCATAGTCTAAAAGACAAACTTTAAAAAAAACTAGTATCCATAATTTTATCAAATCGTTTCTATCTATGGTGTACAATAAAGTTATATTCTATTCTATCTTTATCAATTACGTGATTGCACTACTCAAAAAAATAATATAATTTCCATATCTGTCATGAAAATAATAAACATGCCTGAAAACATTGAACGAACTAAAATTTGCATTTGTTTTTTCGTCTTTATTTTCCTTTCTTTCCTCCTATGTTTGTGCATGCGTACAGTTTGATCGTTCGTTTCTAGTTGATACGACCGATTTCTTGAACGCCGAGCGAGCGCACGCAGACAGGACGAAAGGTGAGATATTTGTCTGTTTGTCTATCTGTCTTTATGTTTGTCCGTCTGTCTGTTATAGTACAGGGTTGTGTGGAAACAGAATGTGTTACAATCTATCGGTTTTACAGAAACCAGTTTATTATATTTACCAGTAAATAGCATAATAATAAAAAAAATAAAAATGGCAACTAATTTTATTTATCTTTCTCGATATAAGAATTATAAGAAAAATAACAATGGAGTGAAACTCTAATGTGGAAGCAAAACAAAGAGAAAGAGATTAAAAAACACAAATCTCTCTTAATTTATATGTTGAATTTAGATTTTTTTTTTATTTTTTTCTTACCTTAAAGATAACTTAACTAACAGAGTTTTAATTTTTTTATTACAATTGACCTTAATGTAGAGTTACCAGTGGCTACTGCACTAGGTACCCCTGTATTGCAGCAGCCACAGGTGCTTTTAAACGGTATGATTTTAATATGCAGCTACGGTTTTGGTTCATAATAGTTGAATAATTTTACAAAAATAGATTTAAACTAAAAACAACTATTATTTATTTACAACTATTTTTATGTATATATATTTAATTTTCAATTTTAAATAACTTTATTTACATAAACTTAAGATAAATGTACAGTTTACAATATACCTATGTATGTCCGTAAAAAAAAAATTATTTAAAAAAAACTTAAACTAGTGGTGCCGCCGGCAGCGGGGCAGGACCCAAGTACCGGTACTCTACCGGTGATATCTAAATATCTTTAACACATTCTGTTTCCATAAAATCCTGTTCAGGAGTCAGTGATGGTACTAAATTACTTTTAATTTTGCATATTGCACTCTGCATATTTTTACTCTTTGCACTTATTTTCCAATTGTTTTGGTTTTTTGTATATTTTTTAAACATTTCTTTCTTTATACATTCCGTTCCTAAACATTATTTATTTATTATTTACCTAATTCATTTTCTATGTTATTTACATATATATCTCTTACTGTTATGTTACTATTTTCTTGATTATGTCTCTTATTTTACTAAAAACTTAAGTCCGTTCGCTGAACTTGGTAAATTTTTGTACTAACAATAAGTACTCAATAATTATATGTTTTACAATACGAGATTGTCAAGTTAGATTGAATAAAATAACCGTAGGTCCGGGCTGTTTGTCTAGTACGGCAGTCGTTAAGCCTTGTCAGATGCCTTTAGGGCGGCTTGATAAACTCTCGACACCAGAGTTAGCCACTCTTATTCCATAACAAGAACTGTTAGAAATTCCTTCTTCCGCGACCGGACTTTTTTTTCTCCCTCTAACATTCTGACCTTTAACCCCCTACTTCCCCTCACACCACACAAAGACACTCGCGCTCCGACCCCGTGCTCGGAGGACGACGTGTTCGTGGCTCGCGCCGTGCAGTCTGGCGTGCGCACTGTCATTACTGCGCGCGCGCACCACCCCGCGCTGGGGAGAGGTGAGCTTGTAGGGACGCTGTGGGTTGTTGGGGAGATTGTGGGTAGGACTTAGGGACATTGCTGGTTAGGGAGATGAGTGAAAGGAATTAGTTAGATTGTTGTCTATCATGACTAGATTTGATATATTCTCACTTTCTGTAACACTCCTCTAACATGCCTTCTCCCTCTAACCCGCTACTTCCCTACACAGAACGGTGCAGGGGTGAGGTTGTTTGTAGATATTAAGGATGTTGCCGGTAAAAGTCGTATAGAAAACACCAGGTGAGATGGATGGATGGGAATGTCAGAAAATAATAAAACAATGTGTTTAAGTTGTATTGTATGTTTGCATTGCATGTATCCAAATCTGGCGAACAGAATGCCATACTGCGCGGGTGCATTAATGGTTAAACGGGTTAACGGATGAATGGAAGATGGGTGGTAGAAATAGTACAGGTCTACTGATTGTAAATGGGGACAGAAAGTGAACGACTTCGTTATAAAATTGTTAGAAAAAATCTGTGTCTAAAAGATTTTCGAAGCTTGTGTTGTGAGTGTCGGTGGCGGGACCAATTATTAACGAAGATTTTATTAGAATTAGTAAAGAAGTCTAATTGTAGATGTAGATCTGATTCTACGGAGTTATAGGGGTTTGCTTATAATCGTCTATTCAGAATCGGATCAAATCTCAAAAGCTTTACGTGTATTGTGAGCGTCACGGTGGCGGTACCAATTCTAAACCGGCATATACCATCAAGATCCCAACCTTATCGCAATAACAAGATTGAATGTGTAAAGATGTTCATTTGTAGATGTTAGGGAGTTTAAAAGGGTTTGCTTGTATTCGTTTTTTCAGAATCGAATCAAATCTCAAAAGCTTTACGTGTATTGTGGGCGTCACGGTGGCGGTACCAATTCTTAACTCTTCTTCTGACCCGGCATATACCTTCAAGATCCCAACCTGCTCTCCGATGACGAGGTGTTCTTAGACTCGACCGCGTCGACCGTGACCTCTAGTGTGACCTCGCCCTTGATGTCGCCGGAGCCCCCGAGGCCGATCGTGGTCAGGGCTCAGCATACTGCTGTCGCTCAGACTGTTAGAGGTGAGGGGTATATTAGGAAGGTGTAGGAAAACTTTGGGGAGTTTTAGGGAAGGTTGGGTAAATGTCGGTACTAGGGAGTGTATTGGATAAATATGGGTAATGTAGGGTAAACAAGTAAGTGGAAGCTTGTCTATTCCAGCTACAGGTATTATTCGTATTTTGGGAGAAGTGGGCGTGTCTAAGCTTAGATGTGGAGAAATGTGTTTTGTGTGGGAAGAAATCCCTGTTTTCGGTGGTTCGTTAGATCATACTGGTTGGTTGTGATTAATTTAATTTGCTTTATAGGTAGTCGAGAATAGAAATATAAAAATCTGAGGGATCATAAGGGACTCTGTTTTTTAGTATGTATGTGGATTATTGTGCTATTGTCCTATCTGAAAAGAATAATATTACTTTGTGTCTGTTTTATCTAGATTGTTTGGGGAAACTGTTATTTCATGTAACGTAGTTATTATCATGTTTTCCGTCAGTGATCGTCGATTTTGTGATGTCTTCTAATGTGATGTTTTTAGATCGAGCTATAAACGTGGTTTCGTAATTGGGTAGAAATTAACAGAATATATGCTAATCTCGTATAAAATCCAAAAACCAATGGTGTCCTTGTCTGTTTCCTATCTGTTATTATTTACTTTTAATACATTTTACATATCATATATTGACTTACTCTATATCTGTATCTAACTTATTTGTTTGTTTCTTTTGTGTTTTGTCTTGCACAATAATATGGCCATACAGAACTATAAATTGCACTAAAATGTTAATGTATTTATAGTAAAGATAATATTATACAACAATTTGTATTGTATCTGAATTGCCATATTATAAAAACCGCTAACTATCACATATCTGCACGCTCTGCCCTACTTACAGGTACTAATGGTAAAATGGAAGCTAACCCTCTCACGGAAGCGCTCACATCTAACAAACGCTCCTCGCACGACTTCACCCGTAGTCCTAACTTTGATAACATTGTCAAAATGTACGAAGACCCTAACAAAAATGGTAAAACAGACAAAAACTGTGATAAGAACAAAAATGTACATCCAAAATGCAAAATCAGTCTCAATTCTAGACTAAACGATAACGATATGCCTCTAGCTAGCAGTAGGTCCAGTCTTTACTCCATTCCGTCCATAGAATGGGATGGGAAAGCCAAAAGCGAGTTCGTTTGGCGCACTCGGTCCTTGCCCAGGCAAAGAACTACCAGCGAGAGCAGTTCTCGAAATATCTACAGAACCAGATCTCACGGTGGATTCATCAATGCCTACATTAAAGATCCAGAACCAACTCACTACCATCTACCCAGATGTAAGTCTTGCGGTGCCTCTAACAACTCTTACGCATGGGAACTGACTAAAGAGGAGCGAGAAAGGAAAATGAAATTACAAGCCTCAATATATTTCTCAATGGATAATATTCCACAGAAGTGTATTGAAGAGACAAAACCTGTCAAAATAAAAGAGACCGTAGTGCCCGTGCTCAAAGCTGAAAAAGTACAAGTGTCGGAGTTTGTTGAGAGTCAGGAGTTCAATGAAGATAATTATTTGGGCGAGATAGGGAATAGCTTCTCGACTGAAAATCAGACGGTCATCGAAAAGACACTGACAGAAGCTAACGTGAATGATACACTCACGGAAAATACAATACAAGTTAACATTAATGGGAAAATTTGTGGGATATACAGAGCAGAATGTGTCAATATAGACCCAGCAGAAGATCATCAAGACAACGTCGAAGGCGAATATCACAGCTTCTCGGAAGACTTTGAAGACGTTTACGTGAGCCCCGTAAAAGATCTGGTCGAGAAAGATATTAGAGATTACTCGGTGCCTATAGATTTTTACTGCGATGATTACGTCAGACGCAATGAGGCAAGCCCGCAGAAATCGCCTCACAGAACAAGAGACGCTCCCAAAACTGTTCTTGAGCCGATATTGGAGGAGTCTAAAAGCTCTTACGGTGATAGTTCAAATAACTTATCCAGTGATAGCAAACGCGATTCAGATGTACAGGATGGTTCAGAAAATGCTGTCAATGATTTGATCAATGACATGGTAGTGGCTGACCTGAAAACATGTCTTGAGATACAAGCACTTAATGAAGATGTCATGAAGACAGACGCACAGCTTAATGTGATATCAGAGGTACCAGACGATCAAACTGCAAATGATTCAAAGAATTCAAAACCTGATGAAGATAATAGAAAGAGTTCCCTCTACAGTGTGACAAGTTCCACGAATGAATTAATAACGTTAGACTCGACTGCGGAATTCGAAAAACACGAGGCCATATCTGAATTTCTGATGGAGTTGTTAAATAAAATTGATTATGAGAGTGTTACGGAAATGTTTTTCTTTCACGGTGAAAAAGTAGAAAATATAGAACGTACTGCTAAGGACACTGAAAACTGCTCAGAAAATCATGATATTGAGGCTAACCGTGTAAAGGAAAGTATAGTGAACGATGATCTTGTAATTGAAAACAAAGATGAGGTTTTATCAGAGATGATTCAGTTAAGAATTATTGAACATCTGAGTATCTATTCTATCCCAACAACTGATGAAAATACAGATTCTGAACCCATTTCAGAAAATGATGTTAAAAAGACACATGAGGTAGACTCTAAAGAAAATTTAGTATCTAAAGATACTTTAGAATCACGAGATAGTAAAGAGAGTATCACATCTTCTGAAGAAGGTATTAGTGAAACGTTTTCCATCACAAAGCTAGTTCAAGATTTTGATATCGACATGCATTTGAACGAAACTATTTTGACTGAAGCCAGTGACAGCGGTATGACCGAACCGTTTAAAATAGCTGAAAGCCTTGTCTACTACATATTTGACAGAGTATTATTCATATCCAATAAAAGAAACAAAAAGAAAACCGCGAAAAAGGTTGTTACATTTGTAGATACAGAAGACATTCTATACACTGCTCAAAGTATCTGGTTGAATTATGAAGACAATGTCATTGCTTATATTGACCCCGCGGGAGAAAGAAATCATGATTTAGACACAGAAGAACCATCAGACGATGGTTTGTGCGATCAGAACACAGATTTAACTTACCGACCTATCGTAACTATATGCCATGCTTCCAACTCAGAAAATGAAATGA